>OX243835.2:10000-5010000 GCA_945859575.2 Herminia tarsipennalis
ACGGGCGCGCCGTAAAGCGCCATCGACCGTACCACCCCCATGTAAAGCCGTCGGCTTGAGGCACTGGGACCGCCAAGGTTCGGCAAAAGCCGGCCCAGGGCGGCAGCAGTAGCCTCAAGTTTGGGCACAAGGATGCGAAAATGCTCGTCGAAGAGCCATCGCCCATCCAACACCAACCCCAGATATTTCATCTGGGGGCGTATCGGTACGAGGACCGAGTTGACGACCAAGGAGGCGCCAGCGGGTGGACCGCGACGGGGCCCATGGAACAACAGGGCCTCCGTCTTTTCAAGCGCCACTCTCAACCCCAGCGCCTCGATGCGCCCGACCATTCGGGAAACCCCTAGGGTGGCCAGGCGCGCCGCCTCCTCGAAATTCCGTGCCCGGGCTGTGACGAGCGTGTCGTCGGCGTAACAAAGTACACTGAGCCCGGGTGGGAAGTTTCCTCGCAGGGCCCAATCGTATCCCATGTTCCACAAGAGCGGTCCTAAGACCGACCCCTGAGGAACACCGCACGACATTGCCCTGCGCCTCACTTCTCCTTCACGATCCTCGTACAGGACACACCGGCCTTGCAAATAGTCGGCCACCAGCTGCCTCAGGTAATCGGGCACTCCATGGAACCGGAGCGCCTCACCGATGCAGCCGAATGGCAGAGTATTGAAGGCGTTGGCGATGTCAAGCGATACCGCCAATAAAACCCCGCCGCCGAGGACTGCCTCCTCAGCCGCGGCCCTCAGACGCAGAATGGCATCGACCGTCGAACGCCCGGCACGAAAGCCGTACTGGGCATCAGACAGATCGGGGCCGACCTCGCGCAAGTGGCGGACGATACGGGTAGCGAGAATTCTCTCAAGCAACTTCCCCGCCTCGTCCAGCAGCACGATAGGCCTGAAGGCCGCGACCGAATCGGGAGATCTACCCGGCTTCGGTAGGAGAACCAGCTTCCCCGTTTTCCAACAGTCAGGGAACCGTCCGGACGCCAGGCAAACGTCGAACAGCCCCCTGAGGCGGTCTCCCATGTGGTTGAGGACCAGGGCCAACACTCGGGCAGGAATCCCGTCAGGCCCGGGGGCGGTACTCTTCGAACGAATCCGAAGTACAGCCGCCCCCACCTCCGCCTCCGTGACGGGCGGAACACTGGACTCGGCCTCCCGGTCGTCGGTCTCAGAGACCATTGCCGGTGGCGTGTGCTCCGCACGTTGCGGGAAAAGGGCCTCAACCACTTCCACGAGGAAGCTGGGCTGGAGAGTCTCTGTAAGGGGGGGGCCCGACGAGCGGAGCTTATTCAGCGCCGCTCTGTAGGGGCGACCCCAAGGGTCACGATCTAGACCCTCCAGCATCTCCTGTCTCGCCGTCTCCTTCGCGCGGCAGATGGCCAGCTTGAATGCGTCCCTCGCATTGCGATACGCTTCATACAGCTGGTCCTCCCTCTCTACGTCGCGGTGACGCCGTCGACTGCGGGTGTAGATCCTCCGGGCACGAATACAGGCCGCACGGAGTTCCGCCAACTCTGGGGACCACCAGTAGACCTCCTTCCTCGGAGGACGACGTCGGAAACGTGGCATGGCCGCATCGCAAACCTGCGTAAACGCATCGCGAATACGGACAGCCGTGACGTCGATGTCCTCGGTCGGAGGTGGTGAGGACGACCACGATTGAACGATAGCCGCCTCCTCCAGCAGTTCCCTGTCGAGTCGACCCACAGCCCACCGCGGGAATCGGGATTGTCTGCCCGCGCCGTGACCCCTACTGGCGCCCTGGGACCGGGAGAGCTCAAACCGGATATACAGGTGATCCGAGAGCGTCTCAACCTCAGCCAGTACGCGCCAGTTCCTTACACGTGCCTCGACACCAGGGGTAGCGAACGAAAGGTCCACTATCGACCCCCCCTGGCGCCGAACGCACGTATTGGTGGTGCCCCTGTTCAGCAAACAGAGGCCCACTGCAGCTGCCCATTCTTCTACCGCCGTTCCGCGTGCGTCTGTCCTGGGAGATCCCCACGCCAAGGATTTGGCGTTAAAATCCCCCAGCACCACGACGTGGCGAGGTGCTAACCGCCGTATCGAGGCTTCCAGGCTAGCCAGGAAAACCTCAAAATCAGCCAGACTCCGGTTTGGGGAGAAGTACACGCCGTAAAGCGTGAGTCCCCCCCAGTCGGCAGCAACATATCCCGTACCCTTATCTCTGAGCGACAAGGGCGGGGAATGGAGCGCAGCGGAGCTGACGATGGCCACGGAGCCGTCCCGGTCACCCATCCAATTCGGACGAGGAGGAACGTAATAGGGCTCCGCGGCTACGGCAACAGCAATCGACCACTCTGCCATGGTTTGCAGGAAAAGATCCTGCGCGCCGGCAGAATGGTTGAGATTCGCCTGGAGGAGGGAAAAGCACTCACTGTCCATTACTGGACTCCGGTACTACATCCTCCTCCATTCGCGCTGGCGGCGGTGTGCGAGGGGCAGCCTTGGCCGATTGGCTACCCCCCGGGCGTGGCTTAGAAGCCTGCGGGGGTTTGCACCCCTCCCGTCCCATGAGGTGATTGGCAGGCAAATTGCCCGCCGCACACGCTGGACAGTGGGGGGCAGCGGAACAGTCCGCCGCCTTGTGCCCCGGGCGACCGCAACGGAAGCAGAGTCCGCCGCAGTCGAAGCAACTATTGCATTTTGGACGCATATGTCCCGTCGCCATGCACTTGAAGCAGCGCGCGGGTCTCGCCGGCAGGATCGTAACCCTGGCGGCGCTGAAGCCCACGAGCAGCCTCCCCGCATCGGCCAATAATTTGGCCGCGGCAACGGGGCACTGCGCCCACACTGCAAAGGCGCCTCCGGGGCCGGGGCGAATGGCGCCGACCCTGATGGAGTCGGGAGCGCATTGGGTCCTAGTCCCAATAGCCTCCCGAACGTCCTGAGCCGTGACCGAGTCATCCAAGCCCGAAATACGCATTTCTGCGCACTTCGTGGGCCTGGCGACTCTTACGCCTTCCTCCCCAGCAATTACACCCCGCAGCTTCTCGGCGAAGAAGTCCGCGTTTTTGCCTCCGTCTGGGCCCGGGAACTCGAGAATCCGAGCTCCCGTCTGTGAGGGGCGGGTGGTTGCACCCAGACCCCCGAGATCGGAGGCGGTGAGGGTGGTCTTCACCTTCGCGAAAATCGCCGCATAGGAGACTCCACGCTCCTGTGCCTCCGGCGACACCGTAATGACTACGGCGGCCGTTTTCGGCACCTGGAGCTTCGGTCTCCTGGCCACGCCTTCTCGGGCAGCTGCGCTTGGAGCAGCCTTCTTCCCCTTACGTCTGCGCCGCGACCTCTTGCTCACCTTTTGCCAGCCCTCGTTGGCGGACGCGAGGGGGGCGGGAGCAGGTGCGGGGGCAGGGGCAGGGGGGGCACGAGCCTCAACCTTCTGGGCGACAGAAGGGGCGGGCGATGGTGCCGCCGTTGAACCCTGGGTAGGCTGGGGGCCTCCCTGGGATCGGGCTACAGGGGCCTGGGCTCGTGCCGTCTTCCTCTTCGGCGCAGACGCCACGCTTGTCGCGTAGGTCACGACGCGTCCCCCGGAACAGGGTAGGGGCGTCGGAGCGCTAGCCGTGTACGGCTTTGCGACCGGCGGTGTACGGGAGGTCGACGCCGGAGGCAGCCTTGCCTCCAGACTCCCGATGCGGGCAGCGATCTTGGACTCGAAAGAGCCCATCAGCTGCCGCAACTGCGCCTCAATACCTCCAGAAGAGGGGGAAGGCTGCGTCCTCGTCGGATTGGCCGACACAGTCCGGGATGGACCTGCTTGGGACCGGTTTGGGGCAAAGTCAGCCCGCAATCTGGCCAGCTCGGCGCGGAGCTCCGCCATGTCCGACCGTAGAGTTGCATTTTCAGCCCTAAGCTGCTGCAACTCTCTATTCGTGGCGTCGGTGCGATCAGCCAGGTCGTCCACCACCACCTGCAGCTTAGCACCTGCCTCTTTGAGGCCGCGCACAAAGGGGCCCTTCAAGTTCGTGGATTTGGTAGCCACCTCGTAGATCGCGGCTACCGAATCCGCGGCACTCGCCTTGAGTTCCGCCGTAGTGGGAGGGGATTGTAAGTCTCCCCCCGACCGGCGATCCTCGGCGAGGAGCTGCGCCACCCTCTCCTCGGCGGAGCGCTCACCCTCCGTGCGCGTGCGCAGGTATTTCTCCCTGCTGGAGAATATGGAGCCACTGGCCCCTCCCCTACGCGCAGTAGGAATTTTGCTAGGGGTCTGGGAGACCCCCGGCACCTCCTGTGGCGGCGAGCAGCTGCGGCCACGCTTCTGGGAAGCCCAGAGCCTGCCTGACTGCTCAGCTACACCTTCCTCCCTTGTCTCAGTGTCCTCCATTACTTCAAGGTCTGTAATGGAGGACTCCGATATGGTCAGAGACCCTTTGCGCGGGACTTTAGGCGGTAACGGAGACGGACCTCCACTCGCCTTGCCCCGACTCGGGGTCTTACGACCCTTCTTCGAAACCGATTTGCGGTTTGATGTTCGCAGCGCGACCTTCGCGCTGTTTTCGGTGCCGGATTTACCGCTCGGCACAGGGCGGGTGCGTCGTTGGGTGTCCCCCCCAGAGTACGCGGGACTGCCGAAGCCGACTGGCTTCGGGAGGGATTCCCCGAGCGAAGTGCGCCCGGGACCCTCCTGGGTAGTTAAAGAAGTATTGACCACCGACATATTGTGAGTTTTACGACCTCCGTCTGGGTAGCCCTCGGGACTGAGATCCCCTCAGCCATTCATCCCATTGCCGGGCACCACAAGCGTGGGATTAGGGTATTTTTTAAAGGGGTTTACTTCCCCGCGGCCCACGAAGCGTGGACCCCCGTTCCTGTCAATTCAGGGTTACGGGTCGGGCCGGTCGGTGGTCTGCATCAGACCGTGTCCACCATCTATAAATAGACAGCGAACCCGCCGCCCCTCGCCCTTCCTCCGAAAGGCCCAGGGATGGACCAAAACCTCCCCTGTTTGCCCGGCGGCTATGCAAAAGCAAGAGCCAGCCGAGCCCGCCACTGTTTCCCGGTGTTCCCCTCCAGGAAAACAAAACAAAACAAAACCAAAACAAAATAAATATAAAAATAAAAGTGTAAAATGTAAATAAGTGTAAAAATAAAACATAAACCGACTATTGAAACAAAAGTAAATAAAACAAAAGTAAAAATAAAATAAACAAAATAAAATAAAACAGAAGGGGGCACAGGGAGAACGCCCAGAGTTGCCCGAATACGAGCCCCTCTCTTTGCCAGAACATTAGCCGTCCGGCGATCAAAAAGTGATCACCGTCCGTTGCCCAGGGTGCACCACGAGGAGGTTTTCCGGCACTTAGCACCCCAACCTAACCTAACCTAACCTAACCTAACCTAACCTAACCTAACCTAACCTAACCTAACCTAACCCAGTACACATATATACGCGACACGTTTTACGTTAGCTCCCACTAAAAAATTACTAAACCATAGTAATTCTTGAGCTACGCGTCTGAAAATTTGGTGAAGTGTTAAGTGCAGTGCAATTCATAAGTGATATTGTGGGCAAAGTGATTGGAAAGTGGAAACCCCTGGCAACCAGCTCTTCTGTCGAAAATCATACAAAACATCGAATAAACCGAACAAGGTTAGTCAGCTTTTACTATTCTAACCACTACAGGGTCGGCACGTCACGGGCCGACCAGACAACACCAGTTCGAGCGAAATCCGTCAAGAGCTTTGGAAGTCAGGGTCACATTAGTATAAACTGCTTTGAACAGCAATAACTCTTGTCACGTAATTAGCACAACAACAGTTCAAATCAAATTAAGACCGCAGAGACGAGACCTACATCCTGATACCCCACACGCGAGGATCGGACCAGCCGTTGTGGAGATAACACATTCCTTTGTTCTTCGTGTGACGTCACAACGGGTGATTTCATCGATACGTAGCCTACACGTTGGAACCAAATCACAACGTCACCCGTCAAATGAAATTGACAACTGTCAGTATCAAGTGACAGACGTCATTCGGAACTGACATCTGTCATTATCAAGTGACAGTCGCCAAACATCAAAACCTTCGCGAAGACCACTGAGCTGAACCTAGTTATTCGAAGCAGACGACCAGCAGGAAGAACACCACCCCGAATACTTACCAGCCTAGCTCCAGGATCACCACAAGTATCTCTCACCATCAACACCACCCCAATCAGTCCCAGCCCCTGAATCCCGTCACCATCACTGAACTCAACGTCCCCCACCAACCGACTTACCTAATCTCATCGGGAAAAAGTCTCCCCCACATAAGTCAACGAACCACCACCAGGCCCGCAATACAAGCTCACCAACCTGACTTTCCACGTCCCCCCCCCCCAGTAATATATCTCAACGTCCCGAACGGTTGAAAAGACTAAACCCCCACGTGTAAGGATTCATCTTGCTTGGCGAAACTAGCCGCTCCCAACAACAACTTGACCCACGTGCTGCCGCCCCATCACATCCTGGTCCCCCCTCAACAAAAGAGGCCCCTACGGACTTCAACGTCCCCACCCCTCCGAGAATACCAAACACCCTCGAGAGGGGGCTCTATCTTCACGGGACAACTAGCCCCCACCAGAACTACGAACTTCTCCCCCATACCCCCCCCCCACTCATATTTCTGAAATTTTGATCTTTCACAATCATCCAGGAATAAAAGTAACCACTCCCCCCCCATCCACCCACCATAACCAACCCCCCCCTAACCACCGTTTTCAATTTGTACTTTTTTGAAGTTTCTAGAAAAATCCCCCCCCCCACCCTTCCCCCCCTTAAACTACAAAACCCCTCGGGCCATATCTCTTAAACCAGACCACCTAGGAAGCCAAGAGTGGTACCGTTAGACTCGGGACAAAAGGGCCTAAAATCTGGCCCCGGCCGTTATTTAATATTTCCCCCTCCCCTAGAATTAATCTAAAAATACTCAATTCTCAAAACCCCTCAGGCCATAGCTACCAAACTAGACCACCTAGACAACCAAGAGTGGTATCGTTAGATTCGGAATAAAAGGGCCCAAAATCTGGCCCCGGCCGTTTTGCAAAATCCCCCCCCCACCTACAATTTTATCAAAAATTTCAAAAAAACTCAACTCTTGAAACCCTCTGGTCATAACTTTGGTGCCTGAACCCCCAGAGAGTCAAGAGAGACCTTGTCAAAATTAAAGTACTCCTACGGCTTAACCCTACACCCGTCCCCCCTCCCTCCAAAACCCCTTCAGAGATAGCTCCGGCACGAGAGCTCCTAGAAGGCCAAGTGTGGTACCATCTAAATCGAAAGAAGCAGGCCGAAAAACCGGTCCCAACACTTTTCACCGATTACCATCAAACATCAAACGACAGACGCAGGTCAGTGTACTCAGACACAAATTGCGTAGATAATTTTAGTTCATAGAAATTAGCAGTAATATAAGAAGAAGAAAATGGCAGACAAAGGAAACACCAAGTCACCAACAACGCAGGCAGCCTCCAAACATCAAAAGAAAGCTGAAACAAAACACACCAAGACGTCACAGAACAAAAGCAAACTGACGCCAATAAGAGGAACACAGAGGACGCTGAGACAAAAAGTGCTCACAAGAGCAACTATTGAAAACACACAAACCATAGAGACTGCGGCACCAGCCAGCCCCCACCAGCAAGCAGAAACATCAGTAACATCACCACAAGGTAGCCCATTGGACAACATCCAGCACAGGTTGCTTAAAGGTCACGATATCGAGGAAGACTTAACCTCCCAACCACTATCGGATGATGATGCGAGCTCCGTGGCATCTTACCCGGACTCCTACCCTGAATCACTGTTGTCTCAAACATCCAACCCTAACCGCAAAAGTCTGCTCTTTACGAGCAAGCGAGGAATTGGGGTCGAAATGGATGTAGCGACAAGGGAAGCTAACAAAATGCTGCTGGACGGGAAGACTGCGATTGAAGAGGCAGGAAACATGAAGAGGGAATGCAAAACAACTGCACTCGAAAGCTTACAGGGCCTCTATGAAACGATCCTCTCTCTCTCCGAATCCCGAGCACGGCATAAGTACAACATGGAAAGGGAGCGCTCAAACCACGCAAGAGAGCTAGTGAGGATCGAGAGAGCCCACACGAAACAAATAGCCCTACTAACTCAGGAGTTACTAAAGTTAAACACCACCACCTCGACTAACCACCAAGAAATCACAGACGTGAGAAAATGGCTAGAGTTCGAAACTAGAGAGCCATTCCAGAGAATAAAAGCTCTATCAGAACAGCTGCCAAAAATAGACATTAGAACATCACACATCACAGAAAGACTGAACCAACCATCACAGTTAGAGGGAACAACCGCTACAGAAGCCCTCCTGAAAGAAATGCAAAGTCTAACAAAAGTGACACAAAGCCTCACTGCCCAAATTGAATCAACGAACCAAGGGCTCAGGAGAGTACAAACGGACATGACAGACCTCAAAAATAGGAAGCCCATAGAGATTGAACATCTTCAACCTACGATTCCTCCCAAACTCGAAGAGGACATCGTTCACATAAAGAATGGGCTAAACACCATTGAGAACACGGTCAAAACCGTTAATTCGCACCTGAATACTCCACCACCGTTAATTGAAATGGGCCAGCACCTCCAACCCATAAATGAAAGATTAAAAGCCGTATCATCAGAGCTGAGGACGATGCGAGAAGAGAAAAAAGAAACACCAACCCAATCAATAAACATGAGCCTAGGCACAGAAATGGCCATCACTGAACTTATCAAGAACCAAGTGACTACCCAAAACCCAACCTATGCCCAGCAAGTCAAATCAAAACCGCCCCCCCAAAGAAGACCAAACCACTCACTAATAATCTCATCCACAGACGTATCCAAAACTAGCGAAAACGTACTGTCAGCAATCAGAAGCACGCTCGACATGAAAAATAGCGGAGCTAGAGTGGATAGGATTAGAAAAGTGAAGAACCAAAAAGTCGTAATAACATGCGACACGAAAGACGACTTAAAATTAATAAAAGACAAAATTGCATCCAACAAAACCCTAAAGACCGAGACAGCCAGAACCACCAACCCACTTATTATAGTGAGGGATGTAATGGCATACCACACGGACGGGGAATTGGTGTCACATATCCTAGCGCAAAATAAACAAATACTGCAAGGAGTAGAAACCAAAGACCAACTCATCAGAGTCAAATACAGAAAGAGGGCACGCAACTCACACGAATGCCACCCCGTCCTAGAGGTAACACCACAGTTACACAAAAACATCATAGAAACTGGAAAGCTCTACATAGATCTGCAAAGAAGACCAGTAGCAGACCACTCTCCGCTCATACAATGCGCGCGTTGCCTGGGTTTCGGGCACACAAAAGCACTGTGTCAAGAGAAGGAAGACCGTTGCAGCTACTGTGGAGAACTTCACGTCTGGGATAAGTGCCCAAGCAGATTAGAAGGCAAACAACCTAACTGCCACAACTGCTCGAAAACCTCTAAAAAACCAGGAGCACTACAACCAGAAGGAAGGCATACGGCCCACAGCAATGAGTGCCCGGAGCGCCAGAAGTGGGATGCTATAGCACGCACAAAAATATCATACCTGTGCTAAGGATGACCATAATACCCCCCAATCCACACCGCCCCAAAATAATAACAAACAACTGAAAATAATACAGGCTAACCTCCAAAGATCGAAATTGGCAACTTCAGAGCTAATGCAGGTAGCGGAAACTGAGGGAATAACGGTTGCGCTGATCCAGGAGCCCTACGTAGGAAGGACAGGCATAGTTAAACAAAACCCGGGCACCACAATCATACAGTGCACGCTAAACCGAAACAAACCAATCAAAGCAGCGGTTGTAATCTTTGGAAACAAACTAGAAGTCACACACGATCCACAGATGGTAACAGAAACGGAGGTACCAGTGCAAATCAATATAGGAACCAAAACTATAGGACTCATCTCAGTTTACTTCGAGGGAGACCAGAACATTGGCCCCTATATTGATAGATGCAAAACCATCATGAAAAAACTCCCCACAAACAACATAATTATAGGAGGGGATGTAAACGCCTGGAGCCACTGGTGGGGCAGCACAACAGAAGACACGAGAGGCGAGGAGTATAGTGGTTTTCTCGACGAAATGGACCTACACATCTTGAATGAAGGCAACACGCCAACATTTGAAACAAACAGAAGAGGCAAACTTTACACCAGTATCGTAGACGTCACAGCCTGTAGCAGTTCACTCTTGGGAAAAATTCACAATTGGGATGTCAACAGAAATCTAATAACATCGGACCACAATGCCATAACATTCAATCTAAAACTAGAAAAGCCCCTCAAAACTCTTAAGCCTATCTCAACCAGAATATACAACACAAAAAAAGCCAACTGGGAAAAAATGAGAACTACTTTTAACACAGCGCTAAACAAAAACAACGTAACTTTAGACGCAATAAACACCATCAACACACCACAAGACTTGGAAAAAATGACAATGAAGTACATAAGCAGCATTCACGAGGCATGTGAAGACACAATCCCAAAGCTGGGGACCTACAAAGGGAAATCCACACCTCCCTGGTGGTCCCTTGAGCTTAACAAAGTAAAACAGGAAGTTCTTCGCAAAAAGCGCCGTATAAGGAATGCTGCGAAATGCCGCATAGAAATTGTCATACATGAGTACCAGGAGGCTAAACTAAAATATAACACCATGGCAGAGGAAGCCCAAACGACCAGTTGGAAAGACTTCTGCGCCGTCCAGGACAAGGAGAGCATGTGGGACGGCATATATAGAGTCATCCGAAAAACATCAAAAAGGCAAGAAGACATACTCCTACGTGACTCTTTTGACAAGACGCTAAGCCCTGTTGAATCAGCTAACCTCTTGGCCAAAACCTTTTATCCAGACGACACAACGGACACAGACACTGCCTACCACACTGAAGTAAGAAACACAACAAAATCATCCCGACAAACCCCTGCCGCATACCCGCATCCAGACGACCCCCCTTTCACTCCGGCGGAACTGGACGCAGTGCTAGCAGCACTAAATCCGAAAAAAGCACCCGGACCGGATGGGCTCACAGCGGACATTTGCACGGAAGCTATCACAGCGAACAAGGAGTTATTCATGGCAATGGCAAACAAATGCATGAGTCTAGAATACTTCCCGAACCAATGGAAAAAAGCTCACGTCGTAATACTAAAGAAACCAGGCAAGGAGGATTACACACAACCAAAATCATACCGACCCATAGGACTGTTGTCAATACTCGGAAAAATCCTAGAGAAAATGATGGTAGGTCGCATACAATGGCACACCCTCCCAACACTCAACAAGAACCAGTACGGGTTTATGCCTCAACGAAGCACAGAAAATGCCCTCTACGACCTAGTGAAACATCTAAAAGACGAGATGGCAAGCAAGAAAACAGTGCTGATCGTCTCCTTGGATATTGAGGGAGCCTTCGACAATGCCTGGTGGCCATCACTCAAACACCAGCTGGTCAACAAAAACTGCCCCAAAAATATATACGGCATGACATGCTCTTACCTCGAGGACAGAAGTGTGACAGTCAACTACGCCAGAGCAAAAAGCGAAAAGAACACCACGAAAGGCTGTGTACAAGGGTCAATAGGAGGGCCGACGTTCTGGAATTTAATATTGGATTCCCTCCTGCATGCTCTAACAACAGCAGGAGTGAGATGCCAGGCCTTTGCAGATGACGTCGTCCTCACTTTCTCAGACCAATCAATACCCAACATCGAAAACACAGCCACAAAAACACTACAGAAGGTGGTAGACTGGGGCAAGCAAAACAAGCTAAACTTCGCACCGCACAAAACATTTGCAATGCTGCTAACGAAGAAGCTGAAGCTCGTGAAACCCCGAATTTACATGGCCGGAAAAGAAATAACGCTAGTTGATGAAATAAAAATACTGGGCCTCACCATAAACAAAAGCCTCACATTCAACACACACGTTGCTGCAATCTGCAAAAAAGCAGCAGACGTTTACAAACAACTTGCATGTGCGGCAAAAGTGACGTGGGGCCTAAATCCCGAGGTAACCAGAACAATATACGTCTCCGTTATCGAACCCATCATGACCTACGCGGCGAGCGCCTGGGCGTCGGCAACAGAATACGAAATGAACAAAAAAATCCTAAACTCTATCCAAAGAGGATTCGCTCTTAAAATCTGCAGGGCGTATAGAACAGTGTCACTCACATCGGCACTAGTCCTAACGGGGCTACTACCGCTGGATCTCAGAATCCAGGAAGCAGCTAATCTCTTCAAAATCAAAAAAAGCTTATCGACCGATTACCTACCACCTGGAAAGCAGCTCGAAAAACGAATGGACTTTAGGGAATTTCCACACCCATCCCAGCAAACAACATTCGAATTTGAGCTGTTAGAGAGAATAGACTCCGAAATAAGAGAATCCCTGAAAATTGCTGGCCCTGAAATATACACCGATGGCAGTAAAATAGAAGGGAAAACAGGAGCGGCGCTCACGTGGTGGGAAGACGGAGTCGAGCAAAAACACGAAACCTTCAGTTTAGACCCAGCGTGCACCGTATTTCAGTCGGAATTGTACGCCTTACACAAGGCAGTGGAGCTTGCAAAATCCAGCAACAACGAAACTATCAACATACTGAGTGACTCAAGATCTTCACTCGAATTATTAAGCAACCCGAGTTACACACTTCCGATAGCAAACAAAATAAAACACAACGCACAACACATAAAACAAACTGGAAGAAACATCAGAGTGTTCTGGCTAAGAGCGCACGTTGGCACGGCAGGAAACGAAAGAGCCGACGAACTAGCGAAAACAGCAGCAATAGCGCCTAAACCACTACCTGACTACGACCTGGTCCCACTATCCTACGCCAAGAGAAAAATACGAGAAGAAAGTATCGCGAAATGGCAAGACAGATACAACATCTCAACAACAGGGCAAGTAACCAAAAACTTTTTACCAAAGGTGAACGCAGCATACCGCTTGGTCAGATCAACCAAACTGTCACCAACCCACATTCAACTCTTGACGGGACATGGCGGCATAGCCAATTATCTCCACAGATTCAAATTAATAAACAGCCCAGGATGTGAGTGCGATGCCGAAATATGCGAAACAGTATGGCACTTGTTACTTGAGTGTCCGCGATTCATAGCGGCCAGAATGGACCTTGAACAAGAAGTCGACAGAATACTGAGCATAGACTCAATCCAGAATCTGCTGGAGGATACAAAGACAAGAAAAACATTCTTGAACTTTGCAGAAAAGATACTCCGAATTGCATCCAGGAGACATAAAGATACCCCGCCAGTACAAGACCAGAACCAAACCACAAACCCCAATCCGCCCAGAACAACCAAAGATCCCGACCCAACTGAGCCAAAACCGGAACCTATTGCGGAACTGTTGGAGTGTGGTGCAGAGGGAACACCTGAATTAAAAACCAGAGGGGTGGCGCTTTTCATGAATAGCCCTCACGAAAAACTAGGTGTTAGCTTCTGCAGCCAAGTAGGCCCAAACAGCATTGCGATGGCACCAGGATTGGCAGCTCTGATTAAAGGCAGCACAAACAGAACAATTGTAAAACCAAAAAAGCTAGCCGAAATGAAAGAGATAACAGTTGCGAATTGTAAATGCCGTCTGCTCCGCACGAATAATAAAATGCTTCTAATCCTCGAAAAAGAAGAGAACCAAACGCACTTCAACAAGGCAAATATAATATTAAATGAAATAGCAGAATACAGCAAGGCTCACCACACTAAACCGCGAGTAATAAGCGTGGATTCCATGACCGCTGGCTTTGACAGAGGGGAAGCGGAAGACTACATCGGTATCGTCTCAGCATCAGAACACCATAAAGTTGTGGTCTACGAAAATAGAGGAGAAGACCTAAACTATTTGAAGCCGAGACGACCGGAAACACCGACTACCTCCCTTACCACCACTCAAGACGGCACGAACCCACCTAGCGGTTCTGAAAAAATACAGGACAAACACAAAAAAGAGCGCGAAGACCTGAAACAAACAGCGAGGTCACCACCATCCATGACCATAAAATCAATTATAAACAGAATAATAGAAGCCCCGTTGTGGAGTAAAGCGGCGTCAGCCTCGCAACAAAGAAACTACAAAGAACCAATTAGACAAAACAAAAAACCAGACAAACCATCTTCAGCCAAACGAACCAAAGCGCAAATGGGAATAGTACAGACACCCGAATACAGAGAAGTCATCACCCCAAAGGACCGATTCATCAACGCCTACATCGAGTACGCAACGACCGAAAGGGCATCACAAACCCTCAAACTGCGAACTTGTCACAAGATCCTGGAAGCCTACCATCTAAAAAGCATAATACTCCAGGAACTGTTGAGCGAGGCGGGGGCGACAATCTACAACAACGAGACGAAAGAGGTGCTAGCCGGGCAAGACATCCAAAAACATATGGCGGCCTACAACAAAACCACCGGCGGAATGGTTCGTCTCGACAAAGAAGAAACTGACCGATCAGGAGCCATCACATTCCAGACACCCATGACAGATCCCATAGTGGTAACAGCAGAATGCACCAAGATCTACCTAGAAGACAGAAAGCTAAATAGAATCGCTGAACTGTCGGCTACCCGTGCATTCGATGACTGGGAGATACCTAAAATGAGCAGGATAAACGGTGTCCCGGGATGTGGAAAAACTACATGGATCATTCAAAATTTCAACCCACAAAAAGACCTTATAATAACATACACAACAGAGGCAAAAAAAGAACTGCGGAACAGGATCCCTAGCAAGAGAGGCAACGATGTCACAAACGCCATAAGAACAATGGCGTCCACCCTTACAAATGGAATACCCGATGGAAAAAAAGGGAAATGCCAAAGACTTCTAGTCGATGAGGCCTTCATGAACCATTTCGGAGCCATAGTGATGGCAGCAAAAATGACGGACGCCAAAGAGGTACTGCTGATCGGTGACATCAACCAACTGCCATATATAGAAAGGGACAACCTATTCCAGATCAAGTTCCACAGACCAGACCCGTCTATTAAAACCCAAGAGCAGTACTGTTCCCATAGATGCCCGATGGACGTGGCATACGCTCTAAGGAAAATATACGACGGCATATACACCACAAACCTCATAACAGAGTCAATGACACTCGAATCTTTGACCGGAGCGACGATCCCTAAGAGCCAACCAAAAACCCTATTCCTCACTTTCACACAAGAGGAGAAAAAGGACCTAATTGAAGAACAATGCGGCACTGGCGAAGGATCCAAAATACTGACCATTCACGAGGCGCAGGGACTCTGTTATGAAAATGTAATAATATACAAAAGAACTTCGAAACAGCTCCCTCTGCATGACAGCGTACCACACGCTCTAGTAGCCATTTCCCGACACACAAGGACGTTGGCTTACTATACGGACAACCTGGAGGACGCTGTCTGCAGACTAATACTAGACGCCAAGTCAGCAAGTGGAAAAACCAAAAGGCAGTACATAATGAAAACCGCAATCCATCATAGAGACACTAACCTAATAAATAAACTTACTAAACTAGACAAATAAAAAAAAAAAAAATAAAAAAAAAAAATAAAAAAAAAAAAAAAAAAACATAATAATAATAATAAAAAAAAAAAATACATAAAAAAAAAAAAAAAAAAAAAAAAAATCTATATATAGTTATACGTATTTTTAAGTTGTGTCGAGGGGTTTCGCGTATACCTGTGCATAAGTTCAAATGAAAACACTCTTACAGTAAATTGTGGACTACATACGTGTGCGCGGAACAAATCGATACAAGCAAATCGCAATTTGTGCCTGAGTGAACAGGCTAAAAATGACAAGAATTCTTGAAACAATTAAAATCAATATTATTAAAATAAAAAAAAGGCATGGACAATAAGTCTATGGTGATAACATTTATTTCAAAAAAAAAAAAAAAAAAAAAAAAACCTAACCTAACCTAACCTAACCTAACCTTTTTTTTTTTTTTTTTTTTTTTTTATGGCCGTAAAAAATGCCTAACGCACACCTCCGGCACCCGGGGCAGACGCTGGAGGTAGTGTGGGACCTGCCCCCACTAAAAAATCGGCCGTGTACCAACTCGCCGCCTTCACACGGATAGGCCGCCGGAATTCGCTATTCTTCGGCGGACCCACCCAGCGGCATAGCCCCATCGGGCATTCCTGCTCCTGCGGCGTTCTGGGTACACACAGAACGCCGCCATCGCGAAAGGCCGCAAGCGTGGGAAACTTCCCCGTCCATCACGCCCACAGCCCCACCAAGCGACGTCACGCGCGACTGCGCCTCGACGTCGCCCGGTTCGCCGGCGACGGGGCAGACTATCCCCGCCGCCTCCCCCCACGAGATGAAGTTCCCGCAGGAGGATGCGACCGCGTCCTGGACCCCCTATCGCGCAACGCATCCTGTACCCCTATCACTGACGACAGGGGCGAGGAGCGAGCACGTCTAAGGGAGTCCGTTAGGTGGAGGGTGGAGAGGCTTGAGAGGGCGCCTCGTCTTCACCCTCCTCCATCCGCACCGGAGCCTGGGTGCTGGGGTCGGCCACAGCTCGGCCCGTCCCCGAGGGCGGCTTGACGGCCTTGGGGGGCTTTGCAGCCTTGGGGGGCTTGCAGCCTGCCCTTCCCATCATGTGGTCGGCGGGCTGGTTGCCCGCCGCGCACACGGGGCAGTGGGGAGCGGCAGAACACGCCGCTGCCGTATGCCCCGTTTGACCGCAGCGGAAACAGAGCCCGCTGCAGTCTAGGCTGCTGGTGCATTGAGGGCGCAGGTGCCCTGCGCCCATGCACCTGTAGCACCTCGCGGGCCTCGCCTCGAGGATGGTGATCCTCGCGGCAGAGACACCCACGAGGAGCCGCCCCACCTCTGCCAAAACTTTGGCCGCGGCGACGGGGCAACGCGCCCACGCCGCACCAACTCCGCCGGGGCCGGGACGGATGGCGCCGACCTTCACGGTTCCGGGAGAGCACTGAGCCTTCTGCTCTATTGCCTCCCGGACCTCCTCAGACGTCACGGAGTCGTCCAGGCCAGAGATGCGCAACTCCGCGCACTTCATCGGCCTGGCGACTCTCACGCCTTCCTCGCCACCTGCGAGACGCCGGAGCGTTTCCGCCACTAGGTCGGCCTTTTTAGCGCCCTCCGCCCCTGGAACTTCTAGAAGCCGGGCCCCGGTCTGTGAGCGGCGGAACCTCACCTCTACACCCCCAGCAGCTAAAAGAGCCGCCTTCGCATTGCTAAAGAGGCTGGCGTAGGTAACGCCTCTACTCTCCGCCTCTGGCGACACCGTCACAAGGACGGCGGCCGTTTTCGGCGGAGACAGCTTCGGCCTCTTCCTGCCTCTTTTAGCCGGAGCGGCCTCCTGCGAAGAGGGGGCGGCAGCGACTTCCTGCACAGAGGGCGCAGCGGCTCTTTGTTTCTTCCGGCGCTGCGATTTCTTGCTCCCCGCCGTTTGCCATTCCTCACAAGAGGTGGCAGTGGCGGGAGCAGGCGCAGGCGCCGGGCGATGGACCTGAGCCGCTGTGGCGCATGAAGCATCCACAACGGCTCCTCTCGGCGCACGCTGCGGCGGGGGTTTGGGATCTCCTCTCCGCGGCCGCACACCTTGGTCAACCGGTCTTGAGGCAGCCGCTGCTGCAAAAGACCCGGCCCGTCCCCCTGTACGGGGTGGTGGCGGCCCCATTGGTGGCCCCTGAGAAGGCTTCGGCTTGGGCACTGCGAGCGGCGGCCGACAGCTCGGCTCCGGGGGCAGACGCGCCTTGATGCCCTCAAGGTGCGCGTTCATGAGGCTCCCGAAAAGGATAGTGAGCTGTCGCATTTGCGCCTCCGTGAAGGAATCGCTAGGCGACAGCTCTCTGGCTTGGGCTGGCACATTCAGGACGGAACCTGTTGGCACAGCGTCCACCCTGGCCGGGACAGAAGCGACGGCCTTGACCGATTGAAATTCGGCCCGCAACTGCGTAATCTCGGTGCGGAGCGCCTTAACTTCCGCCTCTAAGCGGGAGCTATTGGCCCGCAACTCCACGCAACGGTCGGAGAACGAATCCACCACCTCCTTTAGGACGGAAGCTGACTCCTTCAAGCCTTTTGCGAAGGTGCCCTTTAGATTTTTACTCTTGGCTGCCACCTTCGCAATGACCGCTATTGAAGCAGTCGCCGATTCCACGAGCTCCGTTACGGTTTTCGGGGCACTTACCCCTCCCGACGAGTGGAGCCCGTCCATAAGTTGCTGGACTTGGTCCTCAGCGACTAATTCTCCCTCTGTGCGGCCCCGGTTGTAGGCCTCCCGCCTAGAAAAAACGCCACTCGTTGATGCGACTGGCGTTATTTTAGCAGCCGTCTTTGCAGGGGGTGTCTGCGGCCGAGCAAATCTGGCCACAGATCCCCCTCTTTGGGATGAGTGAACCTTTCTGGGGACTCCGAGGTCAAGCTCAGGAAGGTTCTCACCGTCTCCAGGGGAAGCACCGCGCTTCTGCTGTCGAGCGCGGCACTCATCAGCCGACAGCACGTCTGGACCGATGCCTGATCCACCCACCAACTGCTCCATATCGCTCACCGCTGAGCTGAGCGAGGATTCCGAGCCGAACCGGCCCGAGCGCAGCAAACTCTCCAGCGACGCAGAGGTCACCGAAGTCCTCGAACCGCCCAGCCGGCCGGAATCGTTCACTTCTCGGGGCAGACTGCCCTCACAATTAGACTCCTTCTGTCCCTCTCTATCTGTGTCCGTCTCTTTTTCTACGAGCCTTGGGCTCCTCCTTCTGTTAAACATATTCCTTAATTTGTTAGTATCCATATTGAATCCCACGAGTATGGGGGAAATAAAGGTCCACCCGGGCAGTGCCCCCTGTACCCGGGTAAGCGTAAATTTGTATCCCAACTGGGGGGTTCGCAGGTGCCCCAGCTGGGGGTAGCGCTTGGAACCGAACATCCCATCGGCCATGCATCCTCTGGTCACGCTCCGCAACACAGGATTCGGGGATTTTTTATAGAGGTTGTCATCCTCGCAGCCCAGGCGACCAAGCCAAGACCCTCGCCCCCGCTCGGAGCCGTGAGACGTGGCCACGACACTCCTAATCGGGATTACGATATCCGACGGTGGCAGAAAGAAAATCTCCCCGCCCGCTCGACGGCAGTGTGAGTGCACGTCAAGCCCGTCCTCCGGGCAGCCCAGGAATAGGCCACCCCCTACTCTGCCAGAACATTAGCCGTGTGACGGTGGTTTCGCGAAACGCCGCGAATCCACCGGCACTCGTTGCCCAGGGTGCACCACGAGGAGGTTTTCCGGCACTTAGCACCCCAACCTAACCTAACCTAACCTAACCTAACCTAACCTAACCTAACCTAACCTAACCTTTTTTTTTTTTTTTTTTTTTTTTTTTTTTTTTTTTTTTTTTTTTTTTTTTTTTTATGGCCGTAAAAAATGCCTAACGCACACCTCCAGCACCCGGGGCAGACGCTGGAGGTAGTGTGGGACCTGCCCCCACTAAAAAATCGGCCGTGTACCAACTCGCCGCCTTCACACGGATAGGCCGCCGGAATTGACTATTTCTTCGGCGGACCCACCCAGCGGCATAGCCCCATCGGGCATTCCTGCTCCTGCAGCGTCCTGGGTACACACAGAACGCCGCCATCGCGAAAGGCCGCGAGCGTGGGAAACTTCCCCGTCCATCACGCCCACAGCCCCACCAAGCGACGTCACGCGCAGCTGCGCCTCGACGTCGCCCGGTTCGCCGGCGACGGGGCAGACTATCCCCGCCGCCTCCTCCCACGGGTTGAATTTCCCGCAGAAGGTTGCGACCGCGTCCTGGACCCCCTACCGCGCAACGCATCCGGTACCCCTATCACTGACGACAGGGGCGAGGAGCGAGCACGGCTAAGAGAGTCCTTTTAGGTGGAGGGTGTAGGGGCACGGGAAGGCGCCTCGTCCCCACCCTCCTCCATCCGCACCGGAGCTTGGGCGCGAGGAGCTCGGCCAGTCCCCGCAGGCGGCTTTGCGGCCTTGGGAGGCTTACAGCCCGCCCTCCCCATCATATGGTTGGCGGGCTGATTGCCCGCCGCGCACACAGGGCAGTGGGGAGCGGCATCACACGCCGCTGCCGCATGCCCCGGTTGACCACAGCGGAAACAAATTCCGCTGCAGTCAAAACTACTGGTGCATTGGGGACGAAGATGCCCCGCGCCCATGCACCGGTAGCACCTCGCGGGCCTCGCCTCGAGGATGGTGATCCTCGCGGCGGAGAAACCCACGAGAAGCCGGCCTGCCTCTGCCAAAATTTTGGCCGCAGCAACGGGGCAACGCGCCCACGCCGCACCAACTCCTCCGGGGCCAGGGCGGATCGCGCCGACCCTCACGGTTCCGGGAGAGCATTGAGCCTTCCGCTCTATCGCCTCCCGGACCTCCTCAGACGACACTGAGTCATCCAGGCCAGAGATGCGCAACTCTGCGCACTTCATTGGCCTAGAGACCCGGACGCCTTCTTCGCCTCCAGCGAGACGCCTGAGCGTTTCCGCCACGAGGTCGGCCTTCTTCGCGCCCTCTGCCCCTGGGACCTCAAGGAGCCGGGCCCCGGTTTGTGAGCGGCGGAAGCTCACTTCTACGCCACCAGCAGCTAGAAGGGCAGACTTTGCGCCGCTAAATAGGCTGGCGTAGGTGACCCCTCTACTTGCCGCCTCCAGCGACACCGTCACAAGGACGGCGGCCGTTTTCGGCGGAGTTAATTTTGGCCTCCGCCTAACTTTCTCCCTTGCCGGGGCAGCCTCCTGCACGGGAGCGGCGGGAGTGGCCTTTTTCGTCTTCTGGCGCCGCGTTTTTTTACTTTCTGCCGTTCGCCATTCCGCACCAGAGGGGGCGGAGGCGGGAGCAGACGCTGGCGCTTGGTGGCAGACTTGGGCCGATGGGGCGCTTGAGGCGCCCACTACGGCAACACGGGGTGCTCCTCTTGGCACACGCTGCGGGGGATGGGAATCTCCACTCCGCGCATTTCGGCCGACTGGTCCTGAGGCAACCACTGCCGCAAAAGACCCGGCGCGTCCCCCTGTTTGGGTTGGTGGCGCCGGGGGTGCCATCAATCGCCCCTTTGGGGGCTTTGGCGCCGCGAGTGGCGGCCGGCAACTCGGTTCCGGGGGCAGACGCGCCTTAACGCCCTCAAGGCGAGCGTCGACGATGCCCCCGATAAGACGTGAGAGCTGCCTCATCTGCGCCTCCGTAAAGGAGTCGTCAGATGGGCGCTCTCCACTATGGGCCGGGACAGAACCGGCTCTAGGCGATCCGAAGTCAGCACGCAGTTGTGACATCTCTGCCCGGACCGCCTTCAGTTCCTCCTTCAGTCGGGTATTGTCAGTCCGCATCTTTTCCATCTCCACCTCAGTGGCAGCAGACCGTTCGGAGAACGTGTTTACCACCTCCTTTAGGACGGAGGCTGCTTCCTTCAACCCTTTTGCGAATGTTCCCTTCAAGTTTTTGCTTTTGGTGGCAACATTCGCAATAACCGCCACTGATTTGGTCGCCGATTGGACGAGTTCCTCTATAGATTTTGGGGTGCCAACCGCTCTTGACGGGCAAAGCCCACCCAACAGCTGCTGGACTTGCTCCTCAGCAGCTCTTTCCCCCTCTGTACGGCCTCTATTGTAGGCCTCACGCCTGGAAAACACGTCGGCCGTTGAAACGGTCGGTGCCGTCACTGCAGGGGGTGTCTTTGGGCGGGTAAACCTCGCTACAGACCCCCCCCTTTGGGAAGAATGAACCTTCCTGGGGACATCAAGGTCAACCTCAGGAAGGCTCTCGTCAAATGCAGGTGATGCGCCGCGCTTTTGTTGTTGAGCGCGGCATTCCTCAGCTATCACCGTTCGTGGACCGGTACTTGACCCACCCGCAAGCGGGTCCATATCGCTTACTATTGAGCTAAGCGAGGAATCGGAGCCGAACCGACCCGAGCGCAACAGGCTATCCAGCGACGCAGACGTCACTGAAGTTCTGGAACCGCTCAAAAGGCCGGATTCAGCTACCTCTCGGGACAAACTGCCCCCACTCCTTACTGCGTCTTCTCCCTCTCCATCTGTTACAGTCTCTTTTTCTTTCCTTCGGTTAAAAATGTTTCGTAATTTATTTTCGTCCATAATTGATCCCACGAGTATGGGGGAAATAAAGGTCCACCCGGGCAGTGCCCCCTGTACCCGGGTAAGCGTAAATTTGTATCCCAACTGGGGGGTCCGCAGGTGCCCCAGCTGGGGGTAGCGCTTGGAACCGAACATCCCATCGGCCATGCATCCTCTGGTCACGCTCCGCAACACAGGATTCGGGGATTTTTTATAGAGGTTGTCATCCTCGCGGCCCAGGCGACCAAGCCAAGACCCTCGCCCCCGCTCGGAGCCGTGAGACGTGGCCACGACACTCCTAATCGGGATTACGATATCCGACGGTGGCAGAAAGAAGATCTCCCCGCCCGCTCGACGGCAGTGTGAGTGCACGTCAAGCCCGTCCTCCGGGCAGCCCAGGGATGGGCCGCCCCCTACTCTGCCAGAACATTAGCCGTGTGACGGTGGTTTCGCGAAACGCCGCGAATCCACCGGCACACGTTGCCCAGGGTGCACCACGAGGAGGTTTTCCGGCACTTAGCACCCCACCCCACCCCGGCCTTTTTTTTTGTTTTTTTTTTTTTTTTTTTTTTTAAGGCCGTAAAAAATGCCTAACGCACACCTCCAGCACCCGGGGCAGACGCTGGAGGTAGTGTGGGACCTGCCCCCACTAAAAAATCGGCCGTGTACCGTCGCGCCACCTGCGCGAACGGGCCGCCGGAATCTGCTATACCATCGGCGGCCAATTCAGTGGCAGTGCCCGGCGCGGCGAGATGCCGGGCACTCCTACTCCGGCGGCGTCCTGGGGTACACTGCAGGACGCCGACGTCGCGGAAAGCTACGAGTGGGGGGAAAAGGCCCCGTCAACCCCCACCCGCGGCCCCACCATTAGGGCGGCATCAGGCGCAGATGGTCGCGCCGACGCCGCCCGGTTCGCCGGCGACGAAGCGGATCAGCAAGGGAGTCCTCCTCCCTGCGTCGCTCCGCCGCCTCCTTCTGCGAGATGACGTCCTCGCAAAAGGATGCGACCGCGTTCCAAGACGTCTCGCTGCGGACCATAGATGACACTACGGTCGGCAGCGAGAGGTCACGACCCACCACTGCGGTGAGGACTCGACGCTGCTGCTCCCAGGCAGGGCACTGCTCGAGAGTGTGCTGCGCCGAGTCCTCACCGCAATCGCAGTGATGACAGTCGGGGCGCGATTCCCTCCGCGCAACCGAATGCAGGTACTTTCCAAAGCACCCATGCCCGGAAAGAACCTGCACCAGCCGGAAGGAAAGGGTCCCGTGCTGCCTCACCGCCCACTCCTCAAGGACCGGCTGGAGCGCCTCCACGGTTCGGAAACCGGCACGTGGAGCCTCCAGCCGGGACCTCCACCGGGCCATGATGTCCCGGTGGGCCTGACTGCGCCAGGCGCGCAGTTGTTCGGGCATGGGGCAAGAGCCCCCAGCCCGGACCTCCGCCGCCTGCCAGTAGACGTCGGCGAGTACTTCCGCATCCAAATCCCACGGGGGAGTTCCGGCCAACGCGCACGCCGCATCGGTGGACACCGTGCGGTAACCGCGTATGGCCCGGACCGCCATGGTTCGTTGGGGTCTCCACAAACGAACCCTATTCTGGGCGGACAGGGTCTTCGCCCACACGGGCGCGCCGTAAAGCGCCATCGACCGTACCACCCCCATGTAAAGCCGTCGGCTTGAGGCACTGGGACCGCCAAGATTCGGCAAAAGCCGACCCAGGGCGGCAGCAGTAGCCTCAAGTTTGGGCACAAGGATGCGAAAATGCTCGTCGAAGAGCCATCGCCCATCCAACACCAACCCCAGATATTTCATCTGGGGGCGTATCGGTACGAGGACCGAGTTGACGACCAAGGAGGCGCCAGCGGGTGGACCGCGACGGGGCCCATGAAACAACAGGGCCTCCGTCTTTTCAAGCGCCACTCTCAACCCCAGCGCCTCGATGCGCCCGACCATTCGGGAAACCCCTAGGGTGGCCAGGCGCGCCGCCTCCTCGAAATTCCGTGCCCGGGCTGTGACGAGCGTGTCGTCGGCGTAACAAAGTACGCTGAGCCCGGGTGGGAAGTTTCCTCGCAGGGCCCAATCGTATCCCATGTTCCACAAGAGCGGTCCTAAGACCGACCCCTGAGGAACACCGCACGACATTGCCCTGCGCCTCACTTCTCCTTCATGATCCTCGTACAGGACACACCGGCCTTGCAAATAGTCGGCCACCAGCTGCCTCAGGTAATCGGGCACTCCATGGAACCGGAGCGCCTCACCGATGCAGCCGAATGGCAGAGTATTGAAGGCGTTGGCGATGTCAAGCGATACCGCCAATAAAACTCCGCCGCCGAGGACTGCCTCCTCAGCCGCGGCCCTCAGACGCAGAATGGCATCGACCGTCGAACGCCCGGCACGAAAGCCGTACTGGGCATCGGACAGATCGGGGCCGACCTCGCGCAAGTGGCGGACGATACGGGTAGCGAGAATTCTCTCAAGCAACTTCCCCGCCTCGTCCAGCAGCACGATAGGCCTGAAGGCCGCGACCGAATCGGGAGATCTACCCGGCTTCGGTAGGAGAACCAGCTTCCCCGTTTTCCAACAGTCAGGGAACCGTCCGGACGCCAGGCAAACGTCGAACAGCCCCCTGAGGCGGTCTCCCATGTGGTTGAGGACCAGGGCCAACACTCGGGCAGGAATCCCGTCAGGCCCGGGGGCGGTACTCTTCGAACGAATCCGAAGTACAGCCGCCCCCACCTCCGCCTCCGTGACGGGCGGAACACTGGGCTCGGCCTCCCGGTCGTCGGTCTCAGAGACCATTGCCGGTGGCGTGTGCTCCGCACGTTGCGGGAAAAGGGCCTCAACCACTTCCACGAGGAAGCTGGGCTGGAGAGTCTCTGTAAGGGGACCCCACCCCGGCCTAACCTAACCTAACCTAACCTAACGTAATTATGATGTGAATGAAGAAATGAAAAACAATTTTACATTACAAATAAACAGTAACTACTTGATATCTTTAGAATTTAAAAATGTTAGTTGCTTAAAAAAAAAAAAATCAAAGATTAAGTCCGTGTTATATCAAAATAAAACACGTGGCGCCATCTGTGATTCGAATTCTTCTGAGTGCCAAAATTGCTTATCTACAAATGTTGATAAACTTTCGCGATTTGTACACTTTATCTTTCTAATATATAAAATTCTCGTGTCACAGTTTTCGTTGTCATACTCCTCCGAAACGGCTTGACCGATTTTGATAATTTTTTTTGTGCTTATCCGGTATCTATGAGAATCGGCCAACATTTATTTTGCATACCCATTTTTTTTTTTTTTTTTACGAGTGCAAAAGTCCCCACGGATCCCTCTCCTACGAGGGCACGTAGAAGAGGGTATGTCGGAGTCGAACCGACTAAAAATCACACGGTGTTCCTTCATAACAGCCTATGGCCGAGGGTGAGGGTGTCCCTTGCGGATTTGGTGCCTCCACCATCAACAGGCTCGGTCATCGTAAAACGACGACATCGATGTTGCTTACGTTGGCAGCTTTACTACCACTTCGAGTAAGGAGGCGCACGTAATACGTCGCGACACCGTCTAGGCCTTTTCTACCCATAAGAGTTTGTTTGTTTGTTTGAACGCGATAATCTCAGGAACTACTGGGCCGCATTGAAAAAATATTGTTGGATAGCAAGGGTATAGGTTATAACATCACGCTACGACCAATAGGAGCGGAGCAGCAATGAAAAATGTTATAAAAAAAGGAAGAAAAAAGGGAAAATTTACGCAGACGAAGTTGCGCGGGTCAGCTAGTGAAAGTATATATATTACGGGTCTTAATCGCGTGAATAAATTAAGGTTAAATACCGTGCTTACCTTCGTTTAATATGCATGATAGTTTAAGTGTAATTTAATATAAAATCATCAAGTATTAAAAGAAACGTATCCAGTTTTGAAAATAGATGGCGTTTAAATACAAATTAGAAAAGAATCGGAAATTCTTACGTACAGGGATATGAATAATATGATGATCATAATTTGCGACGGGTTGACACACCTATTTTTTAATTCACTAATGTAGACATTATAAAATAATATTTAAATCTTCAAAAGTGAGTGAAAAAAATATTGAAATAAGTTTAGAAATAGTATTTAAACACAAAAAAAGATATCTGAGTATATCTTTTAGAAACGTTTGAATGTTATCTGTTTGTTTGAACTTGCATCACAGTACCGCGGGAATGCAATGTTTTAAAAACAGGATATTTTTTAAAAACATAACTCACACTAGCCCTATTTCGCGGGGGACTTTACAAACACGGACACAAAGTGGGTGTACTTTAGACTCGGAAAAGATCGCTCGGGCAGGTCATAACCCGCGATCATAGGGAATCTGTGAGAGTTTTTTCCACCATACCTTTATTACTTAAGTATAAATTAACTTAAAGAAGCGGCCACTGCACGCTAGGTACGTCCGATTTAAAAGTGTCGGAGCCGAAGTTGGAGTCGGAGCTTTAAAATCAATCGGAATTTTCGACCTTTCGCAGTCAGAATCGAACCTCTTTAACACAAAATTTCGCGCGAGTACTTGGGCGATTTTGGGCTTTATTTAACCCGAAACCGCCCAAAGACACGCGTGACGGGGGAATTTTTCAATATTAATAATATTTGATGTGAAGCAAATCATTTTGGTAAAATACTTTTTTGTCGAGGTGCTAAGCATGGGAATTTTTATAATTTGTCGCCCTTCATTTTGCTGCACTGGGCATTTGCTTGGCTTACCCTGCCATAGGTTGGGCCCTGATTAAAGCTAGGCCCTAATATCCATAGATGCCACAGAGCATTGTGGAGCATGTTTCCAATATGTTTTACACAGAAGTTAAATTGTAATATAAACTACCTTAATATAAACCCAACTTCCACGCGAACGAAGTCGCGGGCACAGCTAGTCTATAATATGTATGTATTTAGAAATATATAAGTATGTGTATCAGTTGTCTGCTTTTCATAGTACAACCTCTGCTTATTTTGGAATCAGATAGCGTTGTGTGAGTTGTCTTAAAATATTATTATTTTATATTATTATGTCGGCAAGATCGCCACGCACAATGTGGGGTTCCGTAGTCCCCCATCTGAATAATGCTGCTTAAGAAGTGGGTTTTCTGTTGTTTTTGTTTCATAATACTAACAAACGCTAGTAAATATGTGCCACACGTTGATATTTGTTCAAAAAAAAGGTAACAACAAAAAAGAGAACCCCAATACTCGTTAAAACTTTTTAATTTAACCTCCAAATAACCTTTGGTCAATCGCGTTTTAGGGCTCTTCTTAAAGTTTTCTAACGCCTTGCATTAAAGCAAGTAATTATCTTCTAGCTCTCTAAGCAACTCTTCAATGGTTTTTGATGTTTCCACAGCCATTTCTTCCATAATTTTTTTTATGTAAATTTAGCTAAATTTGTTTACACTCTGTCACATTTTATCGTTCAACGTCCAAAGTTACTTAATTTCACTGCAATCTGTCTAAATTTAACACTTTCGTAATTATTACAAGTTATTTACGTCCAAATCGCACATTTTCTTTTTTTTTTCTCTTTATTTTAAGGAACTTTTTGTCCATGGACATGTCAGTTCCCTGAAGGCAAAGAAAGTACATGCTCACAAAATAATAACATATAACAATCATATCCTTAGATTTAAATGGGTTTTTAAAATTAGGTTAAGTGTACTAACTAAATATTAAATTACCTCAATATCTTTATGTTTAAGTAATTAAAATTGGGTTAACTATACTAAATTAACTAATTCTTTTGCTATTTCTGTTGTTGGTTCAGCTAATATACTTAAACAAATTCCTACATCTAGTTTATTAACATTAAAAAGCTCCATATAAACTTTCCTCTTCTGTTCATTCCGAACACAATCCATCAATAGATGTTGGACATCCTCTGTAACACCACATGATACACAATTTGGTGATTCTGCTATTCGAAGATGGATAGTGTTCAAAACGAAGTCTATTTGCCAAAACTATGTACTGTCGGCTCAGACTATAATTAACAAACCATGGTACACGAGGAGGATGGTGTTGGAGGACTCTGTACCAAATCCCTTTCTCCCTAGAGGTTTTTGCAAAATGTTCCTTCCACCTTACGTAAAGTAACTCTGTATAATGTGGAGAAATATGTACTTCCTCTCCTTGTGTAGCTGCTAATTTAGCCAAACTATCAACCTTTTCATTTCCCTGTATTCCTATGTGTAATGGAACCCATTGCAATCTCAAACGTTTTTCACTTTCATTAACTTCCAAAATATTTTGGAAAATAGAGTAGGCTATCGATGTACCTTTGCAACCAGAGGCACATCGAGCCAAATGTTGAATAGCACTTTTGCTATCCGTGCAAATTACTATATTATAATATGGTAATGTTTTTGCATAAGAAATCACTTTTGAGATAGCAACTAGCTCCACACTCATGATAGAAACATTAGGTATGATTCTGTACATCTAGGATGGGTGGTTTTGGGTCATAAATTATTGTTTGGGTCATAAATTATTGTTCAACGGGATCAAATTTTTGTAATTTAATTAGTAAATTAAATAATACCACCTTAGATAATAGGTCAACAGTTATAGCATTATATGGTGACAGCTTCTCAGTTACAAAGAGAGACATAATTAAATTAACAGAAACTATTACATACATGCATGAAAAATTAGGTTGTAAGTTTATTTTATGTAGTCTACCTTATTCGCAGTCAGTATCTTATTTACAAAACAAGCATGTACAGAGCTTGAATCTTTTATTATATAACAGTACTTACTTACATAGTAAGTATATTTTGTTTTTTGACACGAATAAATTTATTCGTAATTTTATTTTAACGAAAGATAGAATGTATCTTTCCACATTCTACAAAAGACAACTTGCTAACATTTTCACGGATTACGTGATCGTACGAGCGCACCGTGAGTTCTTAGCCTAACCCACGTAATCGTATCGAGTCAACTATACGAATACGGATACGAGTTGATCGGCAGCACGAACACTTGAAACATACGAGACTACACGATAACGTAAGTTTTTTATTTTTTTATTAAATAACTAGCTGTGCCCGCGACTTCGTTCGCGTGGAAGTTGGGTTTATATTAAGGTAGTTTATGTTACAATTTAACTTCTGTGTAAAACATATTGGAAACATGTTCCACAATGCTCTGTGGCATCTATGGATATTAGGGCCTAGCTCTAATCAGGGGCCGACCTATGGCAAGGCAAGCCAAGCAAATGCCCAGTGCAGCAAAATGTAGGGCGACAAAGTTTATGGCGCCAGACGGTTAGAAGACAAATTATAATAGTATTTTACCAAAATGATTTGCATCACATCAAATATTACTATTATCGGTTTCGGGTTAAATGAAGCCCGAAACCGCCCAAGTACTCGCGCGAAATAGGGCTAGTGTGAGATAAGTTTTTAAAAAAATATCCTGTTTTTAAAACATTGCATTCCCGCGGTACTGTGATGCGTGTTCAAACAAACAGACAACATTCAGACGTTTCTAAAAGATATACTGAATTAGTATATCTTTTAGAAACGTTTAGTTTAAATACTAAACTTATTTCTTTATAATGTCTACATTGGTGAATTAAAAAATAGGTGTGTCAACCTGTCGTAGCCGAGGATAGAACAAAGTGGCGTGCAATTAGAGAGGCCTATGTCCAGCAGTGGACTACGATAGGCTGATGATGATGATGATAAACCTGTCGTTAATTAAGATCATCATAAATTCATATCCCTCTACGTAAGAACTTCAGATTTATTTTTTAAATCAATTTACCTGATTCTGTTTCATTTGTATTTAAACGCCATCTATTTTCAAAACTGGATAAGTTTATTTTAATACTTGATGACTTTAAATTAAATTATACTTAAACTATCATGCATATTAAACGTAGGTAAGCAAGGTATTTAACCTAAAATTATTCACGCGATTAAGACCCGTAATATATATATATTCATAATAGCTGTGCCCGCGACTTCGTTCGCGTGAAAGTCGGGTTTAAATTAAGGTAGTTTAGGTAACGAAATAACTTCTGTGTAAATATGTTGGAAACAGTCCTGTTGACTAAATACTTACTAAATAAAAATCGATCTGTTCTATTCTTTTAGATAGTTAGTTTGGTGTGCGGCTTAAGAAGTGGGTTTTCTGTTGTTTTTGTTTCATTCTTTCAACGTTATACCTACTTATTACCTAATAATTTTTAATAGAATTTGTACGAAAATGTTGTTACTTCTCATGTGATCGTAAACTTGTAAAGCCTAAGTACTTAACTGTGATAGTTTTCTTTATAATTTTAGTGTTTATACTACTACCCTGAATTTTTTCACATACCCAACATCAACCATTTAGCTGGCAGGGGGACACTTGACTCTAACAAAAATGTTCACTATAAAGCCTAATATTATACACAAAGGAATCCTTAAATCTAAAAATAGTCTTCACAAACCCTAAACGCTTTTTAAAAGACCTATCTAATGATACCACACACGATGGGGTAGATAGGTGAGAAAAAAATCACATCCCCACTTTACATAAAAGAGAGGTACCCTTAAAAAAATAATGATTTTCAAGATTTTGTTCTTTCACTTTATCGGCGTTAGTCATTTATTCATGCAAAAGTTGCAACCTTCTAGCACTAACAGTCTCTGAGCTAAGCTGCGGACGGACGGACATAAGGGAACTATAAGGGTTCTGTTTTGCCATTTTGGCTAAAAATGGGGTGTATTTCATATAGTGTTACAACGCAATACTAATAATAAAACTGCTGTAACACTTTAGTAAGCAAACACAGAGCGTGTCATGTGTGTCATGCCCGCTAAAATGTCAGATATCCCTAAAGGTACGGTTGACAAACAACGACCCCCCTCCTCCCGTCACCCGAACTACTCACACTTGACCGATGTTGAGCCATTCATTATCGTTGAATTGATGAACACGTAATCTCCAACCATAACCCCAAAACATGATCCTCGATGCACCTGTGTGATGCGTGGTCAAACAAACGGACAGACAGACAAACATTTCTAAAAATCATAGCAATGTGTTTCTTTTAAAACTTCTTTTACTAAGTATAGAACGTTATTGAATACAACGCCATCTACTTTCAAGAATGTTGCCACTCAGCATCTCAAGCACCTATACTCTAATAAATGTTTTCACAAATAAGGAATTATTTGATCACGGTGAACAATTTGATTTCATAGATGGCGCTACATGTTTTTTTTTTACGTGTGTAATGTCTTTTTTTAGACGAACACATAATTTCTGGAAAATGTCGAATACTTTTTAATTATAATGTAATATTGTTTTTCATTTCTACTACGATTAATTAATTACTCTCGGCAGTGCATGCAATACCTATAATTAACTTACCTACGTGCATAATTTACTTGATTTTTAATATAAAAAAATAATAATCAAAGTAAATAAGTTACTTACGGTCGAAAAAATAACTAAAACATTGAGAAAAATATTAAAAAAGGATAAAGACAATTTAAAAAAATACAAAAAGAACATAATCAGCGGACTTCGTCACCAAAGTCCGCTAGCATAGCTTCGAGGCTATACTGTTCACCACTTGCCACATCAAAATAACTGTTCTTATTAAAACTTAACAATGATGTGTTTAGCTCCTTTTAGTTTTAGCGTGAAGTTTACAGTTTTATTATATGTATAGATGCCTATCTATATCTATACATATAATAAAACTGTAAATTTCACGTGTCTGTACATGGCCGAACTTAGTGAAAAAAAATATTAGGAAATGTTCGAAAAGAGTATTTAAACACTTTGCTGCATTTTTAGAAATGTCTGTCTGTCTGTCTGTCTGTCTGTCTGTCTGTTTGTTTGAACACGCATCACGCAAAAACTACCGTACAGATTCGGTTAAAATTTTGCACGTGCAATCTAATAGATGCAGATTAACATTTAGGCTATAAATTATCACGCTTTTTCCCATAGGAGCTAAGCAGTAAGGGATAATGTCTGTAGCTATTTTTCGTTATAAAACAGTAACTACTTGACGGATCTTTATGAAAATTTGCAGTTTTATAGTAAATACTATAGGACATTATTTACACTATGAATCATTACGCTAACGTCTATGGGGAACGAGTAGCAACGTATTTTTTGTCGCACCATAATGGTTTATCACAAAAATTTCCACAATTAGACATTATCTATAATTGTAACCCGTGGAATGCATAACTTCACGATAAAACTAAAAGGAGCTAAACACAACATTTTTAAGTTTCATAAGAACAGTTATTTTGACGTATTAAGTAGCGAACAGTATAGCCTCGAAGCTATGCTAGGGGACTTTGACGACGAAGTCCCAGGCTCGAATCTGATGTCTGAATATGTTCTATTTGTATTTATTTAAATTGTCTTTATCCTTTTTAAATTTTTTTCTGAATGTTTTAGTTATTTTTTCGACCGTAGGTAACTGATTTACTTTGGTTATTACTTTTTATATTAAAAAACAAAGTACATTATGCAATTAATTATAGGTATTGCATGCACTGCTGAGAGTTATGAATTAATCGTAGTAGAAATGAAAAACAATATTACATTATAATTAAAAAGTATTCGACATTTTCCAGAAATGATGTGTTCGTCTAAAAAAAAGACATTACACACGTAAAAAAAGTACATGTAGCGCCATCTATGAAATCAAATTGTGAACAACAAAACAACGGCAACATTCTTGAAAGTAGATGGCGTTGTATTCAATAATGTTCTATACTTAGTAAAAGAAGTTTTAAAAAGAAACACATTGCTATGATTTTTAGAAATATTTGTCTGTCCGTTTGTTTGACCACGCATCACACAGGTGCATCGAGGATCATGTTTTGGGGTTATGGTTGGAGATTACGTGTTCATCAATTCAACGATAATGAATGGCTCAACATCGTTCAAGTGTGAGTAGTTCGGGTGACGGGAGGAGGGGGGTCGTTTTTGTCAACCGTACCTTTAGGGATATCTGACATTTTCGCGGGCATGACACACATGACACGCTCTGTGTTTGCTTACTAAAGTGTTACAGCAGTTTTATTATTAGTATTGCGTTGTAACACTATATGAAATACACCCCATTTTTAGCCAAAATGACAAAACAGAACCCTTATAGTTCCCTTATGGCCGTCCGTCCGCAGCTTAGCTCAGAGACTGTTAGTGCTAGAAGGTTGCAACTTTTGCATGAATAAATTACTAACGCCGATAAAGTGAAAGAACAAAATCTTGAAAATAATTATTTTTTTAAGGGTACCTCTCTTATATGTAAAGTGGGGATGTGATTTTTTTCTCACCTACCTACCCCATCGTGTGTGGTATCATTAGATAGGTCTTTTAAAAAGCGTTTAGGGTTTGTGAAGACTATTTTTAGATTTAAGGATTCCTTTGTGTATAATATTAGGCTTTATAGTGAACATTTTTGTTAGAGTCAAGTGTCCCCCTGCCAGCTAAATGGTTGATGTTGGGTATGTGAAAAAAATCAGGGTAGTAGTATAAATACTAAAATTATAAGGAAAACTATCACAGTTAAGTACTTAGGCTTTACAAGTTTACGATCACATGAGAAGTAACAACATTTTCGTACAAATTTTATTAAAAATTATTAGGTAATAAGTAGGTATAACGTTGAAAGAATGAAACAAAAACAACAGAAAACCCACTTCTTAAGCCGCACACCAAACTAACTATCTAAAAGAATAAAACAGATCGATTTTTATTTAGTAAGTATTTAGTCAACAGGACCGTTTCCAACATATTTACACAGAAGTTATTTCGTTACCTAAACTACCTTAATTTAAACCCGACTTTCACGCGAACGAAGTCGCGAGCACAACTATTATGAATATATATATATTACGGGTCTTAATCGCGTTTAGGTTAAATACCTTGCTTACCTACGTTTAATATGCATGATAGTTTAAGTATAATTTAATTTAAAGTCATCAAGTATTAAAATAAACTTATCCAGGTTTGAAAATAGATGGCGTTTAAATACAAATTAAACAGAATCAGATAAATTGATTTAAAAAATAAATCTGAAATTCTTACGATTATGTATTATATATATATTATTTACGGATATGAATTTATGATGTTCTTAATTAACGACAGGTTCATCATCATCATCATCAGCCTATCGCAGTCCACTGCTGGACATAGGCCTCTCTAATTGCACGCCACTTTGTTCTATCCTCGGCTACGACAGTAGTTTAGTATTTAAACTAAACGTTTCTAAAAGATATACTAATTCAGTATATCTTTTAGAAACGTTTGAATGTTGTCTGTTTGTTTGAACACGCATCACAGTACCGCGGGAATGCAATGTTTTAAAACCAGGATATTTTTTTAAAAACTTATCTCACACTAGCCCTATTTCGCGCGAGTACTTGGGCGGTTTCGGGCTTCATTTAACCCGAAACCGATAATAGTAATATTTGATGTGATGCAAATCATTTTGGTAAAATACTATTATAATTTGTCTTCTAACCGTCTGGCGCCATAAACTTTGTCGCCCTTCATTTTGCTGCACTGGGCATTTGCTTGGCTTGCCTTGCCATAGGTCGGATTAGAGCTAGGCCCTAATATCCATAGATGCCACAGAGCATTGTGGAGCATGTTTCCAAAATGTTTTACACAGAAGTTAAATTGTAACATAAACTACCTTAATATAAACCCAACTTCCACGCGAACGAAGTCGCGGGCACAGCTAGTATATAATATAAATTGAACGAATGTAAATGAATGACACGTTCAAAAATCGCTATCGTCCCATTTAATAAATCATTAATCTTGTTTGAAATATACACTATAATACACTATATAAAATGTACAAAAAAAAATGTATTTCTGAACGTGGACCTTTTGTCGTTGACAATCCGCGTGAGAGTGCCATAACGCGCAACGCTTTAATTTACTAATTTTTTAATTTTATTTTAGATGTTATTTGCTCAAACCAAAATGAAATTCCTGAAATATTTATGCTAGTAGGAAGAAAATGCGATGCGTGTAATACATCGAATACATCGTCAATATAACTGACGTGATTCTTCATTTACATTAAGACAAGTTCATTATATGTAATTATAATAATTGGAGAAAAGATAAAGGCAATAAATACAAATATACTACAAAACTGCACTTTATTGATTGAATAGATTCTAGGTACAGACAAGACTACAAGCAAGATTTTCAGTGCGTAGTATTTAATCGGCTAAAGGTAGCCTTCCCGAGAAGCGAGGTGTAGTTGGTGTATCGTCTTCCCTCAGCAGCCAATGCTGCTGGATAGGTTGTCATTAACCAGGACTTTTGAAGATAAAGTCAAACTATCTGAAATCATATTAAATCACATTATTTTTACAATACATTTTGTTTTATCAAAATAAGAACTTATTTTTGAATGAATGGATTTAATTTTTTTGTGTAAAATTATTTTCACTTACTTATAAATAGCATGCAGGTAGCTTTGTTTAGAAAGGGGCATTAATGAATGTGCTTTATATGTAATGTGCTCATTGTCGGGTTGTTAAATGTCTCAGCAACTTCTTCCTCCGCATTTTTGCTGACTTTTGTTTGGTCTGAATGTTTATCCATGCCAAACACGCCTTGTTAGGAAGTGGTAGCGTTATATTATGCCGAAAGCACAAATAACCTGTAATATAAACGCAGTTTTAAAACTCATATGTAGATGACGGCGCAACATATGGCAACACTTGACATTCACTGTCATTTACGTCGGAAAAGAATGAGGGTAGTTGATCATTCTTGCGGAACGTCACATGGACGTGATGGCGGGGCGGCCATCTTGTAGGCAGTTCGCCGACGAGAGCCGTTTGCGCACCACGTGCCCAACGAATCGCTAATTTCCGACCCGATCATTTTATTTTTTCATATAGTGATATGTGGAATCAATTATTAGCTTTATAATTTAGACGCGTCTAGTATTATTTCGTTTATTAAATTATCTGTGGTGAAATTAAGATTTTAATTTAATTAGTAATGGTAAAATCTGAACCTAGTGATCTCCCAGTGTTCGTGAACGATGGCAAGCTATAACCTGCGGCATCCTGAGCCTACATCAGAAGTGGGATGAAACACCCCTGTAAACCGGACGGAGACGCGTGCTCATATATAGTTAAAAAAAAAAAAAAAAAAAAAATTGCTTTTCGCGTGTGATATTCGTGTATTGTGTGTGTGGACGTGTTGGACGTTATTCTACGTCCAGTTCGTTTTGTGTCTACGGATCGGGTATATCCGGTTTCGTCGCGGATCTCTGGTATGTGAGTTGTCCTAAGGGACTGTTCATAGACACAGGTGAGTCTTTCTTGTTTTATTAACATTTTGAAGCCGAGTACTGTCGCATTCCAGAAAAAGTGGTCACTGAACTATGCAGTAAACGAGTAAATAACTGTCGCTAGTGAGCGTTGCGAAAATGTTCAAATCTTATCCTTAAAGTGTTGTGTGTAATGCGTCGTTATATATTTTATCTCGCGTGTGTAGCCCCGTTACGTTAAATAGTTGTGGGGCGCAAGAAAGGGTTATTTCATTTCGCGATTGAGCCGAGTACAAGCAGTAGTTCAAACAATGTTCGTGAAACCGTTAAATTCAATTAATTTTCGGTTTTCTTAGCATATAGTGTATAGCCTCTCATGTGACGTGACGAGTGGCTAGTTGGAAATTCTCTTTCGTTTAAATTTAGTAGTGAGCATTTGTGCTGAGTATTTATACTGTTTATGCTATCCTTAACACTACCATATGCCGATCAACCGTTAATAGTAATGTGAACATTTTAACTTGTGTGAATATTGATAACGTCGAAAATCATCAACACGCCATAGTGAGTGGACGTGAAATTTTATTCAATGCATGGCAGTTAAACCGTTGGCGCCGTTACTAATGTCCCAAGCTAGTACTAGTATCTCTAATGCTGGTTCCACTGACAGGTTCAGTGCGGGGTTCACAGAGGCGTCTAACGTGGGGTCAATGTGGGATCCATCGAGGGGTCCACCGTACGGGTTAATGGGGTCATCAACAGTGGTTCAGCTGTGGGGTCGACAATGGGCCAACTGTGGGTCAACTGTGTGTCAACATTGGGTCAATTGCGAGGTCAACTGTGGGTCAACAGTGGGTCAAAGGGGTGTCAACTGCGGGGTCTACTATGGGGTCTAATACAGTATCTCTGGTTAAGCAGTAATGGTACCACTGCATAAGTGGACATGTTTCAGTATCGTGGATAAAACAGTACGAATCTGTCAGTAAGTGCTGTTGTAGCATTGTGTTGTAGAGTACTAGATAAGTACTTCCTGGATCGCTGGTTAAGCAGTTATGTAGAACACGGTAGAACACAGTTAAGTGCTATAATTGTGACAGTTGCAATGCATAATATCATTTTATGCAATAGTTCTGATTGGGTAGGTATTAAAGGGTCGGTTACAAACGATAGGTTCGTCTTTGTAGGCAGTTTGAATTGATTCAATTAACCTGATATAGTGGGCTGCAGTCAATCACCCAGTGTTTAGCGTGAATCGGATAGGAGAATGGGAGCAACCGTTTGTGAGTTGAGGTGTATGGTAGAAGGTGGTAAGGGGCTGCTCAGTCCTACTAGGATTTGAGCGCTGATCTAACTTACGTATTATTGACTTGACCTGTGTGAAGTTGACTAGCCTGTGTGGCAATGACTAGCCTGTGTGGCAATGACTAGCCTGTATGGCAATGACTAGCCTGTGTGGCAATGACTAGCCTGTGTGGCAATGACTAGCCTGTGTGGCAATGACTAGCCTATGTGGCAATGACTAGCCTGTGTGGCAATGACTAGCCTGTGTGGCAATGACTAGCCTGTATGGCAATGACTAACTTGTGTGGCGATGAATAGCATGAGTGGCAATAGTTAGCCTGTGTGGCAATGACTGTTTGTATGATAGTCACTGGGATAACTATGTTTGTGTGATAGTCACAAGGATGACTATTTGTATGATAGTCACAGGAATGACTATAACTGTAGTTGCAATAGTACCAATCTTTAATGTCGATCAAGATTAGATTATTTTTATCATTTTCTGTAATAGTTGTGATTTGGTCAGGCAGGATAGTTAAGCGGTACCTATATTGCGGTATAACAATAAGCAGTGCGTCGCCATAAGCATGAGACTGTTAGGTGCTGGTTCGGTTTACCCTCTGGTAGTACCAAATCTACTATTACTAAGTACTCTCCAACAGAACTGATGTGAGGTATTCGCGCACAATGATTAGGTATGTTTAAGATCAACTCTAGAACTAATTAAACAACTCACTGTGACGATTAGAATAACTCGTTAGATTTAGAGACCATTTAAAATAATGCCTCGGAGAATAACCAAAAAGCTGCTGCAGCAGATGCTCGTCGATTTGATCGCGGTCGCGCTAATATCAAATCATTAGCCGAAGGTGATTTTGTTTTTATTAACGGGTGAACGACATCATACTAAGTTAGATAGGAAGTATAAGGGATCGTTTTTCATAACATCCGTATTAGAAAAAGACCGCTATGACTTAAAAAGTGTGAGCGGTCCTCACCGCGTCTTCAATTATCCACGTGAGTATTTGCGTTTAGTACCTCGGGGGCATACCGTTTTATTAGAAATAGCTGCTAGATTAATGAAAGAAGAGGAGGCCAAGACGGCGCTGGAAGATGTTGAAGGGAGTCGATCTGACGGTAATTTCCTCTCATCTCAAAGACATAGTGACCATGACGATAGCTTACTTGTCAGAGATGATACCTTGCATAGACTCGGACACAGCATCAGCCAATTCAGAAACTCTTACTGCCGGACTCAGTGTATGCGGTGATCCCGACACACTCAAAGTGCAACATGGAGTGGAAATTCTTAGTGAGCAGTAGTTGTTAAATATAATTGTAATGTTGTAATTATGTGATTTTGAACCTGGTCGAAGGGACAGTGTCGTCCGGTCCATGCCGCCTGTAGGGCTGGTCGAAGGGACGCACTCATCCGGTTCAGTTGTGTGTTGGTCTAAACTGGTCGAAGGGACAGTGTCGTCCGGTCCACGCCGCTTGTAGGGCTGGTCGAAGGGACGCACTGTTCGAAGGAACAGTGTCGTCCGGTCCATGCCGCTTGTAGGGCTGGTCGAAGGGACGCACTCATCCGGTCCAGTTGTTTGTTGGTCCAACTAGTCGAGGGGATAGTGTCGTCCGGTCCACGCCGCTTGTGGGGCTGGTCGAAGGGACGCACTCGTCCGGTCCAGGTTGCTGTCTGAAGTTATTAACTAATAGAAAAGTATCGCTCGGTCCACGTTGCACTTTGGAGCTGGTCGAAGGAACACACCTTTTGTGTGAAGTATTATAATTAATGTGATCGAAAAGCTTTCATTGACTGCACATAATCATGTTGTTCGTCAGGGATGGACGAGCGTTGTTTCAGGACGACCATAATGTATTATCGCCCGAGGAAGGTTGAATGTCAGTCTGGCCGTGACGGCGCAACATATGGCAACACTTGACATTCACTGTCATTTACGTCGGAAAAGAATGAGGGTAGTTGATCATTCTTGCGGAACGTCACATCGACGTGATGGCGGGGCGGCCATCTTGTAGGCAGTTCGCCGACGAGAGCCGTTTGCGCACCACGTGCCCGACGAATCGCTAATTTCCGACCCGATCATTTTATTTTTTCATATAGTGATATGTGGAATCAATTATTAGCTTTATAATTTAGACGCGTCTAGTATTATTTCGTTTATTAAATTATCTGTGGTGAAATTAAGATTTTAATTTAATTAGTAATGGTAAAATCTGAACCTAGTGATCTCCCAGTGTTCGTGAACGATGGCAAGCTATAACCTGCGGCATCCTGAGCCTACATCAGAAGTGGGATGAAACACCCCTGTAAACCGGACGGAGACGCGTGCTCATATATAGTTAAAAAAAAAAAAAAAAAAAAATTGCTTTTCGCGTGTGATATTCGTGTATTGTGTGTGTGGACGTGTTGGACGTTATTCTACGTCCAGTTCGTTTTGTGTCTACGGATCGGGTATATCCGGTTTCGTCGCGGATCTCTGGTATGTGAGTTGTCCTAAGGGACTGTTCATAGACACAGGTGAGTCTTTCTTGTTTTATTAACATTTTGAAGCCGAGTACTGTCGCATTCCAGAAAAAGTGGTCACTGAACTATGCAGTAAACGAGTAAATAACTGTCGCTAGTGAGCGTTGCGAAAATGTTCAAATCTTATCCTTAAAGTGTTGTGTGTAATGCGTCGTTATATATTTTATCTCGCGTGTGTAGCCCCGTTACGTTAAATAGTTGTGGGGCGCAAGAAAGGGTTATTTCATTTCGCGATTGAGCCGAGTACAAGCAGTAGTTCAAACAATGTTCGTGAAACCGTTAAATTCAATTAATTTTCGGTTTTCTTAGCATATAGTGTATAGCCTCTCATGTGACGTGACGAGTGGCTAGTTGGAAATTCTCTTTCGTTTAAATTTAGTAGTGAGCATTTGTGCTGAGTATTTATACTGTTTATGCTATCCTTAACACTACCATATGCCGATCAACCGTTAATAGTAATGTGAACATTTTAACTTGTGTGAATATTGATAACGTCGAAAATCATCAACACGCCATAGTGAGTGGACGTGAAATTTTATTCAATGCATGGCAGTTAAACCGTTGGCGCCGTTACTAATGTCCCAAGCTAGTACTAGTATCTCTAATGCTGGTTCCACTGACAGGTTCAGTGCGGGGTTCACAGAGGCGTCTAACGTGGGGTCAATGTGGAATCCATCGAGGGGTCCACCGTACGGGTTAATGGGGTCATCAACAGTGGTTCAGCTGTGGGGTCGACAATGGGCCAACTGTGGGTCAACTGTGTGTCAACATTGGGTCAATTGCGAGGTCAACTGTGGGTCAACAGTGGGTCAAAGGGGTGTCAACTGCGGGGTCTACTATGGGGTCTAATACAGTATCTCTGGTTAAGCAGTAATGGTACCACTGCATAAATGGACATGTTTCAGTATCGTGGATAAAACAGTACGAATCTGTCAGTAAGTGCTGTTGTAGCATTGTGTTGTAGAGTACTAGATAAGTACTTCCTGGATCGCTGGTTAAGCAGTTATGTAGAACACGGTAGAACACAGTTAAGTGCTATAATTGTGACAGTTGCAATGCATAATATCATTTTATGCAATAGTTCTGATTGGGTAGGTATTAAAGGGTCGGTTACAAACGATAGGTTCGTCTTTGTAGGCAGTTTGAATTGATTCAATTAACCTGATATAGTGGGCTGCAGTCAATCACCCAGTGTTTAGCGTGAATCGGATAGGAGAATGGGAGCAACCGTTTGTGAGTTGAGGTGTATGGTAGAAGGTGGTAAGGGGCTGCTCAGTCCTACTAGGATTTGAGCGCTGATCTAACTTACGTATTATTGACTTGACCTGTGTGAAGTTGACTAGCCTGTGTGGCAATGACTAGCCTGTGTGGCAATGACTAGCCTGTATGGCAATGACTAGCCTGTGTGGCAATGACTAGCCTGTGTGGCAATGACTAGCCTGTGTGGCAATGACTAGCCTATGTGGCAATGACTAGCCTGTGTGGCAATGACTAGCCTGTGTGGCAATGACTAGCCTGTATGGCAATGACTAACTTGTGTGGCGATGAATAGCATGAGTGGCAATAGTTAGCCTGTGTGGCAATGACTGTTTGTATGATAGTCACTGGGATAACTATGTTTGTGTGATAGTCACAAGGATGACTATTTGTATGATAGTCACAGGAATGACTATAACTGTAGTTGCAATAGTACCAATCTTTAATGTCGATCAAGATTAGATTATTTTTATCATTTTCTGTAATAGTTGTGATTTGGTCAGGCAGGATAGTTGAGCGGTACCTATATTGCGGTATAACAATAAGCAGTGCGTCGCCATAAGCATGAGACTGTTAGGTGCTGGTTCGGTTTACCCTCTGGTAGTACCAAATCTACTATTACTAAGTACTCTCCAACAGAACTGATGTGAGGTATTCGCGCACAATGATTAGGTATGTTTAAGATCAACTCTAGAACTAATTAAACAACTCACTGTGACGATTAGAATAACTCGTTAGATTTAGAGACCATTTAAAATAATGCCTCGGAGAATAACCAAAAAGCTGCTGCAGCAGATGCTCGTCGATTTGATCGCGGTCGCGCTAATATCAAATCATTAGCCGAAGGTGATTTTGTTTTTATTAACGGGTGAACGACATCATACTAAGTTAGATAGGAAGTATAAGGGATCGTTTTTCATAACATCCGTATTAGAAAAAGACCGCTATGACTTAAAAAGTGTGAGCGGTCCTCACCGCGTCTTCAATTATCCACGTGAGTATTTGCGTTTAGTACCTCGGGGGCTTACCGTTTTATTAGAAATAGCTGCTAGATTAATGAAAGAAGAGGAGGCCAAGACGGCGCTGGAAGATGTTGAAGGGAGTCGATCTGACGGTAATTTCCTCTCATCTCAAAGACATAGTGACCATGACGATAGCTTACTTGTCAGAGATGATACCTTGCATAGACTCGGACACAGCATCAGCCAATTCAGAAACTCTTACTGCCGGACTCAGTGTATGCGGTGATCCCGACACACTCAAAGTGCAACATGGAGTGGAAATTCTTAGTGAGCAGTAGTTGTTAAATATAATTGTAATGTTGTAATTATGTGATTTTGAACCTGGTCGAAGGGACAGTGTCGTCCGGTCCATGCCGCCTGTAGGGCTGGTCGAAGGGACGCACTCATCCGGTTCAGTTGTGTGTTGGTCTAAACTGGTCGAAGGGACAGTGTCGTCCGGTCCACGCCGCTTGTAGGGCTGGTCGAAGGGACGCACTGTTCGAAGGAACAGTGTCGTCCGGTCCATGCCGCTTGTAGGGCTGGTCGAAGGGACGCACTCATCCGGTCCAGTTGTTTGTTGGTCCAACTAGTCGAGGGGATAGTGTCGTCCGGTCCACGCCGCTTGTGGGGCTGGTCGAAGGGACGCACTCGTCCGGTCCAGGTTGCTGTCTGAAGTTATTAACTAATAGAAAAGTATCGCTCGGTCCACGTTGCACTTTGGAGCTGGTCGAAGGAACACACCTTTTGTGTGAAGTATTATATATTTAATATTTGTAAAAACAGCACAGAAAAGCACGTCTTAACGCTTTCGCGGTCCAGAGGGGAGAGGATATATCATAACTCAATACAAAATCCTGCACCGAATAGTAATTCTAGAAAACAGCAAATGATAGACTGGCTGACATTTCGAAACATTGAGCATTCATCCACGTTGCTTAAGCCTCAATTATATGAACTGATTCTGCAAAACAAGGCGAGATTTATAGAGTACAAGATAGACGAAATATTACGACAGCACGGTCATACTGTGCTGCGTTTACCACCATACCATCCGGAGTTTAATCCTATAGAAAATATATGGGGGATAGTGAAAACATATGTCGCAAAAAAGAATGTCGCAATGAATATGAAGGTTATAATGTCATTAGACGAAGAAAAAATGAACGCCATAACTGTAGAGGAATGGAGAAAAGTTTGTTTGCATGCTATTGAGGAGGAAAGCAAATATCAGGGTAGAGACGCAGCTTTAGACACAATATCAGAACGAATCATAATTAATTTAAATAATTCATCTGATGAAAGCGAGGATGGGGATGATTGTGATATGCCTGGGGTTGATGAATTATTAGAATAAAACATTTATGGCCGGAGAACACCTAATTCATACACGTCTTCACTGAAGTGAAAACCGGCATTCAATGCTTGTAATGTTTGGAACTGGCTTGTCTGCCTCATACAGTTCCATAGATTACAATGCGGTGGATACACATTTTCACGACCGTATTAGTACGTAGTGCGTATGCGTAGACGTGCACGCATTTGGTGTGCTCCAGCCACAAACGTATATTACCTTTAAAACAATAAAAACTAAAAATAAAATGTTGTTTTTTTTATTTGCTGACCATACACTACTACAAACGCAAAAATTTCTTCAAGCTAATTTACCTGTACTCTATCCGCTGCTCAAATTTGACCACACCTTTCTGTTACACCCTGTATATCATTCCAATCTTCCTATGTTCCCTCATAGCTTCATAACGGATCAACCGATTTTAATAATTAATACGTCATTAGATTCACCTCGGTGACGCGAGTATAATTAACCGTACCTACATATAATTCTTTAAAAAATCTTTGTGGCGGATTTTATGAGCTTTAATGTGCGGTCTGAGAAAAAGACCCTCGAGTGGAGTATCAAATTAAAGGCGAGTTCGAAAATATGATCCGTAAGTTTGAAAATGTTTGGGAGTGACAATTCATTGAAACAAAGTTGTAATGAAACAAATTTAATAGTACTTATTAAATAGCTCTTAATTATATTACAATGACTAAAAAGTACTAAATAAAAAAAATATATACTAAAAAAAATATACGAGTTGCCCTCCGTGAGTGCCGGCAGAAGTGAATACTTGAACATTAACGTTGTGCATTTTTGAATATTTTGGAATTTTTGGGAATGTTTTCATTTCAAAACTGACGGGGTTTCATACAAACTTACAACCCCTATTTTACTCTTTTCGGGATTGATTTTTCAAAAACGCTAAAATACTTTTCATTATTTTAAAACCAAAAAGCCAAATGAAATTTCACATGTCTAACTTTAAAACTGATGCAGTTTTATACAAACTTACAACTACCATTTTACCGCCTTAGAGGATGAATTTCCAAAAAAACCCTGTAGTGTATGATGACTTGAGAACAATTTAACAAAATTTGATAAAATTTGGTACCTTTGAAATCACTAGGAAAAAAACAGAGAAAACATTGTTTGTATGTATGTAATGGGTAATACTTTTTTGATTATTATTAACGTTAAAAGTATAACGTAGGCATTATAGGGTATACCACGCTATGATTGGTACGTGTGAAACAGGAATAATAAAAAAACGCTCGGTGACTACGACACGATACTGTGGCCTAAAAATAAAATATAGGCATATAATAATATATGTAAGTATTTGTGTGGCGGCATATTCAGACATATTCCTCCCCCGCCCTCCCCTCGGCGGTGGTGGTTAATGTGCCCGAGTTGAATCTAATGCCCCCCACCCCCTCCAGTCATGCGAGCAACTCACACTTGGCCAGTTGAGTCAATAGTTGTCCCCCCTGAATAAAGTTCTGGATCCGCGCTTGATTTTGTTGCGTAATATTTTAAAACTATGATATCTCCCAAAATATTCATTGAAATTAAATGAAGTAAGAGCAATTTTGTTCAAAATTAAATATTTATGATGAATAACATATTATTTATTTGGATAAGGGTTAACACCATGTTTATTAGAATAGTTTCGCTAATAAATGCATTATTCATATTGAATAAATAAATTTATAAAGTGTTTGTAGGCATCTCTGTAAACGTTTTGTTTCGAATTGGCTATGTAAATGCTATTGTAAGTTTAAGTATTTTTGCCACTGGCGGCGCTCTTATCTTTTTCCTGTGAACTCTAATGTCAACGTATAACGCACTACGCAGGCACTATAACTACTAATACTAATACTTATAATTACTAATATATTTTAATAAAAATCTTCAAGTTAAAAGCAAGATTACGATCGATATAAAATCAACCTAAAATGGAGGTTACGAACGCAATGAAAATTGAGAAATTTGATGAAAAAAATTTCAAACAATGGAAATTCCAAGTGAAGTGCGCATTAAGAGCAAAAGGATTGAACATAGAAAAAGCAAGACCAGTGGAAACCAGTTCGCAAGTGCAGTGGGATAAAGATGATGGCATGGCCATGTTCATCCTAACCTCATCGATGGATTTGAACCAAATATCTCTTAAAGAAAACTGCGAGACTGCTAAACAAGTCATGACAAAGTTAGAAGCTATCTATGAACAAAAATCTGAATTTAACAAAATGTTAATTCATGAAAAATTTTATCAATATTCATACAGCGCCAGTGATACGATGGCGCAGCATGTGTCCAAGGTTGAAAGCTTGGCAAAACAGCTACGGGAAACTGGTGAGAAAATCAGTGACACAGCAGTAATGACTAAGATTCTGAGTACATTACCATCAACATACCGTTCCCTTAGACAAGCATGGTTGTCACTAGATGAAGAAAGTCAAACGATTCAAAACCTCACTTCTCGTTTAGTAGATGTAGAAGCCAGCCTTAGCAATGATGCAAGTAATAGTGAGACAGCACTAGTAACATCGAAAGGTAATTTTAAATCAAGTAATGGAAATAAACAGAACACTTCAAATGACCAGAGACCAACAAGTCACAGATTTATATGCTACAATTGCAATAAAAGAGGCCACTTTGCTAAGGATTGCCGAATGCCAAAGAAAAAGTATGATAAAAAACCTAACAATATGTTAGCATTCAGCGCTGCGTTGAATGAACATGATGAAGAGGCATGGATTCTTGATAGTGGAGCCTCAATGCACATGACCTTCAAGTGGGACTACTTCTGTGAGTTTAATGAGTCTCAGCACAATAATTCTGTTAAATTGGGTAACAAACAGAGTATCAATGCATGTGGTGAAGGAACTATACTGATAGACAAAAAGATTAATGGTACATGGGAGAGATGTAAACTTGAAAATGTTTTATATGTACCAGATTTGCGAAGAAATCTGTTTTCGGAAGGTGCTGCCACTAGGAGAGGACATATGATAATGAAGAGTTATGAAAAAGCAATGATTTTGAAAAATAATGTGGTTTGGTAGCAGAACGTCCCATTCCCAAACTCGTCACGCTGTTTCAGATGGTCCCAATCCCAGATGGTCCTATTCCCAGATGGTCCTATTCCCAGATTGTCCTATTCCCAGATTGTCCCATTTCCAGATGGTCCCAGGGATGGTAACGCATGACACAATTTTAATGATAGGAGTATGAATAAAAAATGCTTCTTGAATTAACATACAAATTAACATTTATTGAAATTTAAAAAAAAGCACTGCACTCTTTTCTTTTCACACAACGCCATTTGGAGCTTCCATCACTGTTATCGTTATGTTTATTGTATGTGTATGTTCCACAAATTAAACTTCGTCCTCCTCGCTGATTTTTTATAAATTCAAAGTTATGATCCATCACACCGTTATAATTTAAAGAGAGAATTACAATGTATCCGCGATAAATGACTGTGCACTTAGTTGGGGAATGAACTAAACAGAAACGTAAACATCATAATAATATTCTATGAATAAGCATCTACCCTCATTTTTTTAAAAAAAAAAAACGATATTAGTAATTTTTTAATTTTTGTACGGTTTTCTGACAAAATGACACTTTAAAGTAAGGAAAAACACAATATCAAGGATTATTAAAACATGCACACTAAGTTTTTAAAACAATATTTTTCATCCATGGTACAAAACACAAAAAAAGCGCCTGATTTTAAAACCTTAGCAATATTGGAAGAATGCTGTTCTTGCTGTAACGAATTATGCAGGCGTAAAGTTTATAAAAAAAGTATCCAGGTACTTTTTTTCATAAACTTACACGTTAAAATAAATTAAAGTCATGTCAAAATAGATTGAAGTAGTATTCATCAACGTCATTAACAGGCCTAATAAGGCCTAATAATTAATTCAAGAAGCATTTTTTATTCATACTCCTATCATAAAATTGCGTCATGCGTTACCATCCCTAGGACCATCTGGGAATGGGACAATCTGGGAATAGGACCATCTGGGAATAGGACCATCTGGGATTGGGACCATCTGAAACAGCGTGACGAGTTTGGGAATGGGACGTTCTGCTACCAAACGAATAATGTTGTTGTCATGAGTGGACGTCTAACAGAGAATAACTTGTATGAATTAGATGTCAGAACAATCAAACAAGAAGTTTGTAATATTGTGCAAACAGATATAACAGTTTGGCATGAAAGATTAGGACATTTGAACGTCAAGGAGCTTAAAAATATGAGTAAGAATGGTGTGATTCCTGTTGCATTGAGTGGAAATCAGGAATTTGTTTGTGAAGCGTGCTCATATGGGAAGCAAGCAAGACGCCCCTTCTTGAAATCTACCCGAGATCCAACACAGCCTGGCGAAATTGCATACAGTGATGTGTGTGGGCCTATAGAAGAGCCTTCTGTGTCGGGTATGAAATATTTTGTTTTGTTCAAAGATGGAGCAACAAGTTATCGTTATGTTTATTTCATGAAACATAAGAGTGAAGTATTTCAATGTTTTCTGAAGTATAATGCAATTGTAAAAAACAAATTTAACCATGATTTGCGCATACTGCATACAGATAATGGTTGTGAATATGTAAACCATGAATTTACATCATTTTTGGAGAATAAGGGAATAACACATGAACGTACTGCCCCGTATACCCCTCAGCAGAATGGGAGAGCAGAAAGAGAAATGCGTTCCATCATGGAAACTGCAAGAACAATGTTATATGCAAAGAACATTCCTTTGAATATGTGGGCAGAAGCTGTCAACTGTGCCATATATTTGTTAAATAGAAGTACATCAAGCCAGACGGGGGATGTTACATCATTTGAACTATGGCATGGAGTGAAACCTAACTTGCAACATATCAGAATATTTGGATCCATTGGCTATGTACATGTGCCAAAAGAAAAGCGAAGAAAACTTGACAAGAAAAGTGTAAAGATGTTGTTAGTTGGATATGACCATGATAATTACAGGATGTATGATGAAAAGACCAAGAAGATTATAATATCCCGGGACGTAAAGTTTGATGAATGTAGTACACAAGATGAATGTGGTACACAAGAAGTAAAACAAAGCCTTATTGAAGTGACAACTGAACAAGAAGATCATTCTACAAGGTCTCCCCCACAGGTTGAGTTTCAACATGTTATCGATCGACAAGACAATTTACCTGAAGAAAGTAAATCAGATGATAGTATGAAGAGTTTAGAAGAACTAGATGAAACTTATGTCCCTCCTAGACACATATGTTTGGGACAGGAAGAACAGAGAAATGTCACGTTGCGTCCTCGTCGAAATAATAACCTTGAATAAAATTTCACAGAATTTGAAATACCTAATACTTATGAAGATGCGATGAATAGTCCAAATTCCCATCAGTGGAAGAAAGCTGTGATTGAAGAGCTTTCCTCACATAAAGAGAATCAAACTTGGATACTGACTGATCGAACAGAGAAGAAACCTGTGTCTTGTAAATGGGTATTCACCATAAAGAAAAACAAAGGTGGAGAAATACACACATCAAAAGTGTCTAGGGATCAACATATATTTTTGCAATAACTTTTCTCCTGATTGATTTTTTTTTTTATTTCTTTAAGGATTCATCAAATAAAGTGTTTTCGTTTGTCACAGTAACGATAAACCAAGTCACCTTTGCATTAATAAAGAAATTTGCCATTTTCCTAATAAAGGGATTTTTGACATTTGAACCACTAACATTAAAGTTCGAAAAAAAGACTGAAATAACAGTTTTCTTTAAAATTTTATTGGGTAACTTAAACAATTAATAATCCGTGTTTCTACCGCGAACACTAACAACACAAGAACATCGGTTTGGCATACTCAAAATGAGTTCATCCAAATCACGCTGTGGAATGGCCGCCCATGTTCGTTGCAACAACAAAAAAAGGTCTTCTTGCGACTGGATACCCTCCATATTCGGCAGAGCTCTTCTCTGTAGCATATCCCATGCATGCTCAATCGGGTTCAAGTCTGGCGACTGAGCAGGCCAGGGCAGGACATTGATGTTAGCTGCGGCGAGAGTCTGTCTTACAACTCTTGCGGTGTGCGGTCGTGCATTATCATGCATTAACTGAAATAAGGGACCGATTTGCACTTGTAGAGGAACGATGACGTCTGATACAATCGTCTCAGCATAAATTTGAGCGTTGAGGTTGCCTCTGATCCAAATCAACTCAGTTCTTCCGCCGATCCAAATACCCGCCCATGCCATGATGGTTCCACCACTATAAGGATGGACTTCCTGGCAGGATTTTAATCGCTGTTGGCGTCCAGGGGTTCTCCAGTGTCGTATACGTCTTGTATCCGGTCTCATACCAAAACGAGACTCATCAGAAAAGCACACGAAACGCAATGGCGTTTCGTGTGCTTTTCTGATGAGTCTAAAAATAGTCTAAAAATAGAAAATTGGGCAGAAGAACAATGGTTCTTCTGCCCAATTTTCTATTTTTATTTTTAATTTTCTGTGTTCAAGAGCCCATTGATATCGAATCCTACGATTGTGCATTGCTATAGGTGGTACCCGTAGCGGTCTTCGGGAATGAAGGTTCACTTCATGGAGGTCCTGTCACTTGGTCTAGCCGTAAACAAAATACTGTGGCATTGTCCACAACCGAGTCCGAGTATATGGCTGCTAGTGAAGCTACTAAAGAAATATTATGGCTTAGGCAATTTCTTTGTGATATTGGGGAGCCACAAGGCATAATAACTTTAAATGTTGATAACCAGAGTGCAATTAAATTAATAAATAACCCTGTTTTTCATAGAAGAAGTAAGCACATAGATATAAGATATAATTTTATTAGAGAGAATGTTACCAAGAAAATTATTGATATTAAATATGTAGAGAGTGCAAATCAATTAGCTGATTTCCTAACTAAAGCTTTGCCTGCAAATAGATTTAATTCAAACAGAGATAATATTTTGAGAAATGTTTCATGTGGTTAATGTTTGAGTTAAGGTTTGAGTTGGGTGATTCAGTGTTTAAATGGAAAGAGGTTAATTCTTTTTTTTTTTTAGAGTAAATATTAAGTAAAGTAAAGTTGTCTACCTTATAAATTTAAGTGGGAGTATTGAATAAATAAATTTATAAAGTGTTTGTAGGCATCTCTGTAAACGTTTTGTTTCGAACTGGCTATGTAAATGCTATTGTAAGTTTAAGTATTTTTGCCACTGGCGGCGCTCTTATCTTTTTCCTGTGAACTCTAATGTCAACGTATAACGTAAATATAATTTTTCATTTTTCAACTAGAAATCTAACTTGTTTTATTGAATTACGGCCTAACCCGAATAATTCAGAACAGATTTGATTACCATAAAAAAGGTAATAGTGGGTCAACAAGTTTTTTTTAGATTTTTTTAAGAGGAACAATACCGTCATACATTGTTGTTGTAGCCGACGTACCTCGCGATAATATCATTACCTGTAACTCAAACACACGCATAGATTATTTATTAATAAATATACGCATCACCTGCACGCACACTGCGACACGCAATGAATGCGCGCCCTTTAGATGTCGCCCCAGTCGCCAATTACCTTAGACGAAGGACGCACGTCGCACCGCAGTATGCGCACAAGTGATCGGTTTTGTAAAAATATCCTATTATTGTCATTTCTCGCGAAGTATATACCACTCCACGCCTACCTGTATCCATTACAAGTAGGTACTTGCTACTTACCTGTAAATTGGTAGAAATAATATTAAAAGAAGCGATATTATGTAGATATCTATTATTAGTCATATATGCATTACCCACACGGAAGATGATGGTAGCTAACCCTAAAGGTTCATTTCCGTGCACCGCGACCGATCGCGAGCCGCTCGCGGCTTACGACAAGCGGCTGTGGTAGGCCTGCGCGCGCACTGTGAATATTGTCGCATCGGCCGCGAGCGTCAGCCGCTTGTCGTAAGCCGCGAGCGGCTCGCGATCGGCCGCGGTGCTCGGAAATGCACCTTTAGAGACTACTAGATAAATCTGACACGACGATTGGGAACTATCAATGATTGTTATATTGGTATTTACAGCAGGTTTAATGTAGAATTTTGAGCTACGCACTTTAGATAGTACCTACTTAATTATGTTTTACATAACTAAGTAGGTACTATCTAAAGTAGATATTATATATCTAAAGATATTATATTATTATTATTATCTAAAGATATTATATATTATATATCTAAAGTAGATAGTACCTACTTAATTATGTTTTACATAACTAAGTACCTAGGTACTATCTAAAGTGCCTAGCTCATATATAAGAAAGTGAGAATACACAGGATAGGAAAAGAGAGATAACGATTTTATTTTACAGTCAAATAAAATAGCAGATATTTTTTTTGCAGTTTAATTGATTTCAACATTTAGCTCAACAATGGATCCTTATCTGGCATTGCCAAGTTGACTAGCAACAATTTGTAACTCAATATCAGCATCCGGTTCTTGTTATTCAGCATCGGCAACAATATTTGTTTAAACTTTAAGTGTCCGGTTTTAAATAACATGTCTTCTAAGATGCATAAAACAAGCTTGACATAAACAATCAGTCAGTGATATCTGTAAAAATGGATTATTAAACTTATCTAGTTTATTTTTAAAAACCCTAAGAATTAATAAAAAAGCTATTTTCATGTATACATACCTGCTAATCCTGCCAAGGTGACTGAATTAGAGTTAAGTAACACTTCAGCACAACAGTCCACATAGCACACAGACCACAACACGACAGGGACTTGCAGACCGCAACACACCTAACATAGTCTGCACTCCGATCACGATTCACAGCTCGCATGGCTAAGATAAAGTATACCTCACAAATGAAGTATTCATCAGTCATCTGAAAATGAGTTATGTAAATTTAATATACATAAATATAGCTTTTGGTAAGAAAGTTCTATCATCGGAATGCACAAATATACAATCGACTAAAGAATGCAGTCAAGGAAAATCACAATACTTACTGTGAATGAAGATATCTAATTGCTGATCAAAGATGTAACTCTTGTATTTTGTACTAGGTCGTGATATCGATTTATCTTAGGTAATGTTTATATATTTGCCACTGGAACAACAGTGGCTTAAAATTTCTATTTGTACCCTACTGACGGACTGCGCAAAAAAGATGGAAACAAGCTCCCCTACATAATTATATAATTTCATGTAATCGAAGATAAATCTCGATGAACTTAGTAAAGTGCATCTGACTGCAACTGCAGGCGGGTCTTTGTTTTACGTTCGGTGGCTTGTGAGATATGAGGTAATAAAGAAAATTACATACATACATACAAGAAACGCGCGTAAAACATAACCCTTCCTTACAGTCGGGTAAAAAGACATAGACTGTCAACATTTTAGGTTCGTCCTTAGCGGTTTAGGCTCTGCATTGATGAATCAGGCAGGCACCTGTCCCACCAACGCAACGGCGAGAAAAAGAGTAGCGAGTAGCGATTTTATCACTCAAGACTCGTACATACATGTAGATCCCGTGTAAACAAAAGAGATACAGATATTAATAGTTGATCGCTGAGTGTTCCCACTGCCGGCGAGTACTCGCTTTAAACTGCATCTCTTGTTTACACGGACGGGATCTACAAAATACATCTGTTGTACGTTTCTGAGCGATAAATCGCTACTCGCTTCTCGCTCATCGTCGTTGGTGGGACAGGTGACTAAGTCAGGACAAGTGCAGATGATGTCGAAGCATCATCTAGTACTGCTATCTATGTCGACTTTGTGTTTAAACCATAGACGTATAGACCTGGACCGCGCCATCCCTTTCAATTAAAAAGTAAATATTGACTGCAAAGCGTGAAAGAGAGAAAAAACTCGTGCGGCCTTTTACAGTATTGTCCACAATATAGACTTAGGACATAGTAAAGTGGCGCTGTCTCTTTCTAGAGAGTGGTCAATGAGGGTGTTTGGAAATGACGCCCACTAGGCGGCAGCACTAAGACGTCAGGTCTAAAGACCTGTCAAAAGTGTCAGAATACCTCTATACCTTCGTGTCTGATTTTTTTGCATTTTTTGATAAAATTTAATAAGTACAATAAATATTCTCTCAAAATCGAAATGCCACAGAGTTAAATCCCACTTAGGTACAATTCCTATGTGCTCAAAAAAACGGGGGGGGTCATAAGTTTTCTAAGGATATATTACGTTTAAAACAATGGCTTGTAGCCATTTGTAGAGATCAGTTTACCTCTACAAATAACTGCATTACTTTTTAAAACAATTAATTATTCGCTTCAACTTATCCTGTTTTATTATTTATACACATCATTCATTAAAAACACATACGTACTTAAGTTCTATCACGTCCAGTTTGTAACGTATGGTATCTAATCACGTATGGCTTCTTTTTCAGGGTTCACCTTGAAACATCAAATACCCTTTAGCACAGGTCGCAGGCACCCTCCCACGGCCTGTGCGTCACTTGACAGTGTCGGCCATGCGGGTTGCGGGGTGAATGCCTGATAGGGTGAGCAGCAGGGTGAGCCTTAACCCTCTCCTCACTGCTCGCTTACCTACTTGTAAGCTTACTCTCTGTTCAACAGCTCTAAGGCTCGCCCCCTCCCTTGATCGCTTAGGGGCTTTCATTTTGAGCTGTGCCTCTGTTTGCGCAGTTGTTTTAATTCTATTCGCTCAGTGAATTCCACCTCCACGCTGCACCCGCAAAGTGACTATCAAGATATTGAATAAGTTTGTGCTGCACGAGCTAGTGACTTCTAAATTCGCGTTGCACCTCTTTGCTTAAAGATTGGCCTTTGAGATTGACCTAGGGCACCAACTTGTGCAGTTATTTTGAAGTTCGCGATAAGCCCTCGGCTCACAGTGACTTCTAAGTTTGGGGCTGAACTACCTTTCTCGTGCAGTGAAGTAGGTACACGCTGGGGCTCCTACTCGATCATCGGTTTCTAACTGAACGCTGCGCTTGTCGCTTATCTACGCGCAGCTTGCGCAGTGACTTCAAAGTGTAAGTAGTACGCTTATGCTTACGCAGTAACTCTAAGAATTGTGGTGGGTTCGCTTACCCGTGCAGTGACATTTAAGATTACGCAGGAGCCTAGATCGCTAGCTCGCACAATGACTTTTAAATTCGCTATAGGTTTCTTTGCGCAGTGACATCTAATGTTCGATTTCCACCAACCGAACGACGTAGTAGCGTAGCGCAACGCGTCGCAGTAGCCGACCGCGACCGCCCGACAGCTACAATCTGCTGGAACCCGGACACATGCGCGCGCGTGCTCTCGTACTCCCTAGCATGCTCTCAGCATCTAGAGATGGTATCGTGTCGCAGTCATTTTCTACCTGCGGTATTGACTTTTATTAAAGTAATTGGAATAGGATGTGGTATTTCTAGCCATTACATTCGAAGAGAAAAATAGTCAACAAATCAAAAACACAATGGCCTGCACCATTTTCTTGTGCGCACACAGCTCGCTCAATAGCTTCTGAGTTCAAGCTTATTCGTCTCGTGCAGTGACTTGAAAAGCGCCAAGCATAAGTGTCACTTTTAAAATCCTCTTTTTTCCGTATTGGACTCAGCTCATCCAGAGCGGGTTTCTCCTGCCTCCTTTTTCCCCGTTTTTGCAACATTTCTTATTGCTATCCACTCCTATTAGTCGTAGAGTATATAGCCTATAGCCTTCCTCGATAAATGGGCTATCTAACAGTGAAAGAATTTTTCAATTTAGATCTAGAGTTCCTGAGATTACCGCGTCCAAACGTACAAACAAAATCTTCAGCTTTATAATATTAGTATAGATAATAAAAATAATTTCTCTATTGCATCAAATATGGTAGGTACAGAGGTCTTATAATTATTTTTATGACTTTTTTTCATAGTGTGAGTAGATATACCTTAAGGTTATCTATGTATGCATTAATTTAATTGACGTATAGACCTGGACTGTGCCATGCCTTTCAATTAAAAAGTAAATATCGACTGTAAAGCGTGAGAGAGATAGAAAACTCGCTTGACAGGTATTGTCCACAAAGTGGCGTTGTCTCTTTCTAAAGAGTGGTCAATTTTGTGAGGTTAGGACGCAGTCCTGGTCTCTACGTCAAATATTAGGTAGTTTGCCTTTTTTAAAGATCGAATTCAATGGGTTAAATTATTGTAATTTTCGTAGGAATCTCTAATTATAAAACGAAAAAAATACAGCCTATAAAAATAGGAGACAACATTTATAAAAAACAGATAAGTGACTTAGGCTTGAAGGCAAACAAACAAACTTACTTTCGCATTTATAATATTAGTTAAGAAGATAAGATAATAGACAATACAAACTATGACAATAAGTTTGCGCCACCCTGTAGATGTGAAACGGGACATATCCTGTGGAAATAAAATAGCAATAAGTAGTGTCGATATATTGTTGATACGAATATGTCTGTAGGGTCTGAGCCATATAACTAATTGATACATTTAATTTAAAGGCAAATATTGTCGGCCAAGCGTGAAAGAGAGAAAAACTCATGCGACCCTGACAGGTATTGTCCACAAAGTAGTGTTGTCTCTTTCTAGAGAGAGATCAATTTTGTGAGATTATGGTTGCGCCATAGGACCATCTATGTCTATACGTCAATGCAAGGCAACAATAAATTATAATATATCATCTTTATCTCTGAATTTATAGCAATCTAGCAATTTTTGCCAGTGTCAAGTATTTATTGTACACTTTAGTTGCACAAGGTCTCATTTTTTTATTACCCGTCTGTAAGGAAGGGTTATGTTTTTAGCGCGTATCTTGTATGTATATATGTATGTTATGTTCTTTATTACTATGCGTTTCAAATGAGAAGATAATCGCGATCGCGTCAACTTCACTCTGTACTTGTCAAAATTGTACCGCTAGCAACAAAAACTCCCAAGTCGGGTAAAGTACGTATATGTATTATAATAATGGAACGGACGTAATATTTATTTTATTTGAACTATGTAGGTACCTACCTAACATTTTTCTTTATTATAATATTATTAATATTCTTTATTATTCAATAAACACGAAACAGAAATAAGTAAATAGGCAAAATATAAGAATATTCTACACTTTAGTGTCAGACGTAATATTTTTTTACCTAAAACAAAATAAATAGTAAAATACAGTGCTTATATATAGTTCATTATAGTAGGTAGGTACTTCTGTGTAATACTAATGACACCTTTTTACGAATCATTTTATTGCTGACCTTACGTTTCACAATGAAGTTGCAGTCGTATTGCGAAACAAAATATCATCGTGACAGTTATCAACTCATTTGAAACGCATAGTACCTACCTGATAACTCACAATCCACTGTTTGGATTTATACAATTAAGACGTGGTTAGATTCGTCTTGATTGCCCAAGTGTTCTTAGTTAAGTCTAGCGGTTATGGCGCCCGCTACGGCGGTACGTGGTGCGCCTCTCAGCGTACGCTGTATCCGGGGTCGGGGTCCTCCACCCCGTGGCCGCGCAAAGTTTTAAGTCTTTCATTGTCCATATTTATTCCCACGAGAATGGGGGTCCACCCGGGCAGTGCCCCCTGTACCCGGGTAAGCGTACTTTGTATCCCAACTGGGGGGTCCGCAGGTGCCCCAGCTGGGGGTAGCGCTTGGAACCGAACATCGCATCGGCCATGCATCCTCTGGTCAATCGGGCAAACTAAACTAATTCACCAACAAGCTGTCAACCATGTAAGCACTAGTAATCCGATCTTCGAAAAATTAGACTGTGATCTGATCAATGAAGATGAGATCGCACAATTACAAAGACTTTTGAACAAATATGAACATTTATTCATACACGGATATCCCAAAACTAGAGTGAACACTGGTATGTTAGAGATTAGACTAAAAGATCCAAATAAATATGTGGAACAAAGACCATACCGCCTCAGCCCAGTTGAACGGGAGAAAGTTCGGGCTATCATCAAGGAGTTACTCGAACACCGGATTATCCGAGAGAGTAAATCACCTTACTCAAGCCCGATTATTTTGGTGAAGAAGAAGAACGGCGATGATCGTTTATGCGTGGATTTTCGCGAACTCAACGCCAACACCTTAGGTGATCATTATCCGTTGCCACTGATTTCAGACCAGATTGATCAGCTTGCCAACGGTTATTACTACACAAGTTTGGATATGGCGGCCGGTTTCCACCCAATACCTATTGCAAAAGCCTCAATAGAAAAGACCGCTTTTGTTACACCAGATGGACTTTATGAATATGTGACCATGCCTTTTGGTTTAAGTAATGCCTGTTCAGTATATCAGTGGTGCATTAAGCTGCACAGGTGTACGTTGATGACGTATTAAGTAAATGTGCAGGATTCCCTGAAGGACTGTCAAATATTGTACGTATCCTTATAGCACTACAGGAGGCTGGCTTCTCAATCAATGCAGATAAATGCAGCTTTTTTAAGAGATCGATTGAATACCTTGGTAATTTGGTCTCAGATGGACAAGTTCGACCAAGTCCAAAGAAAGTTGAAGCGCTAGTCAAAGCGCCAATGCCAAAAAATCCTAAACAAGTTAGACAGTTCAATGGATTAGCAAGTTATTTCAGGAAATATATTCCAGATTTCGCATAATGGTGCCTTTTTATTAATTAACAAAACAGGGTGCAAAATGGCAATGGGATGACAGACACGAAAAAGCTCGAATTACAGTGATAGAATGTTTAACATCTGCTCCGGTATTGACGCTGTTTCAAGAAACAGCAGCTATACAACTATACACGGATGCAAGTAGTCTAGGATTTGGTGCAGTATTAGTGCAAATAATTAATGGACGCCAACCTGCAGTTGCTTTTATGAGCATGAGAACCACAGATGCTGAAAGTCGTTACCACTCGTACGAGTTAGAAACTTCGGCAGTCGTACGGGCTATCAAACATTTTTGCCAATATCTCTACGGACGAAAATTTACAGTTATAACGGACTGCAATGCGCTGAAAGCGTCTAAATATAAGAAGGACCTACTGCCAAGAATCCATCGCTGGTGGGCATTCTTACAGAACTACGACTTTGAAGTAGAATACCGCAAGGGCGAGCGACTCCAGCACGCAGACTTTTTCAGCAGGAATCCCAATCAGCTTGCTGTAAATGTCATGACAAAAGATATGAAGTGGCTTAAAGTTGAACAACGGCGAGATGAAGAACTACGATCACTAATAGGCTCATTACGAGACAATAATCCAGTAGCAGATTATATTTTAGAAGATGATATTCTTAAAAAGAACGTCCAAGATCCAGTTTTCGGATTAAAAACATGCACGGTAGTTCCCAAGGCTTTTCAATGGAGTATAATTAACTCGTATCACACTGCTTTTAAGCACCCGGGTTGGGAGAAGACCCTACAGAAGATCAAGGAAACGTATTGCTTTAATAAAATGAGTTCTTCTGTCCGCAGATTTGTTGATAATTGTGTGATATGCAGAACATTCAAAGGAGCTTCTGGCGCTGTACAAGCTCAATTACACCCAATTCAAAAACCAACAGCTGCTTTTCAAGTAATCCATATGGACATTACAGGAAAAATGGGAACCCAAAACGAACAACAATACGTTATCGTGACAATCGATGCGTTCACTAAATACGTTTTACTCTACTACGCGACTAGCAAAAGTCCACATGGTACCCTTGCAGCCTTAAAACGCACCGTACATCTATTTGCAGCTCCAGATCAAATTATTGTGGATGGCGGCAGAGAATTCCTGGGCGAATTTAAAGACTACTGTGAACGATTTGGGATAAATATACACGCCATAGCGCCAGGAGTCAGCCGAGCCAATGGACAAGTAGAAAGGGTAGTGGCGACTCTCAAAAATGCTCTAATCATGATTAAAAACTATGAGATTGAAGCTTGGCACACCACACTTGAAGAGCTACAACTGGCAATGAATTGCACAACTCACCGTGTTACGGGCGTCGCCCCACTCACACTTATTACCCAAAAAAAACACTGCGTTCCACCAGAACTACTGAATTTAGTAGATATTGAAAATGAAACAATAAATCTCGAAGCACTTACCCAATATGTGGAACAAAGAATGTCTCAATCTGCCGAAAAAGACAGGCAACGCTTCAATCAACATAAAGCGAAGATAAAACATTTTCAAAGAAGAGACTATGTGCTAATTAAAAACAACCCTCGTAATCAAACCTCATTAGATCTAAAATTCAGCGAACCGTTCGAAATTTGCAGAATCTTAGAAAACGACCGTTATCTGGTAAAAAAAGTCACCGGCAGAGGACGGCCACGAAAAGTCGCTCATGACCAGTTGCGAGCGGCTCCTCAACCAGGCGAGCAAGACACCGTATCGGCAGAACATATGGAAGACAACAATACAACATCAACTGAGCCCGTGCCGTCTAAATCACGGGCGAGACCATCTGTACATCCAAGTTCCGACCTTGGAGACGGAAACACACCATCAGACTAAAAACTGTAAGTTAACATTACTTTTATCTTAAATCCACCATCTTGCAAATATCCCTCACATTTAAACTCCGAGAGTATGTCACATCGAGAAACACCGAGAAGCTACGAGAAATACCGAGACGCTACGAGAAACACCGAGAAGCTACGAGAAACTCCGAGAACCACCGAGAATTCACTAAAACACATAATACAATAATTGCATTTTTGAAAGATAGAAAAATTTGAATCCAGACTCAGGAATCGAACCCGAGACTTCCGTAGCCAAACCGGGGCCAGAAGCGAGTTTGGCTACGGAAGTCTCGGGTTCGATTCCTGAGTCTGGATTCAAATTTTTCTATCTTTCAAAAATGCAATTATTGTATTTGTAAAGTCTTTGGCAAAAAATGCCTATAAAAATTACTTCAAAACACATAATATCTCCCAAAAAGTACTTATTATATTTACGCACAGATACCACACCCAAAAGAGAATTTTGTTACAGAAAACAATCACATCATGGCAGGTGCAGAGCACGCACCGCCTTGCAGAATGGCCGTATCGGCGCAAAACCAAATACCTATGTACAAATACAATATATAAACAAGAACTATTAATAATAAAACTGATTGTAAATAACTAATTCAATTAATTCATTGTGTTTAACGAACACTGTTTAAAAAGAAACGAACTTATAATTTAAAAACTGATTATTAATTGTAATTATTTGATTTGTAATTTATAATCATGACTATTTACACTACATAACCTTTATTTAATGGTAAAATCATAAAATTATTAAAATATATATATTACGGGTCTTAATCGCGTGAATAATTTAAGGTAAAATACCTTGTTTATTGCCCGAACACACATTACACGCCAGTGTGCAGATGTCCTTAGTGTTGTGTGTCGAAGTACCGACAGTTCCGTAATAGTGAGTGATAAAAATCAAGCGAGGGTAGTTTCCGAAACCAGCGCTTCACGGAGGCGACGCTGAGCTCAACTAGTCTTCCCGTGACCATGGCCGTTGCAATACGGTCGAAACGTCGGGCAATAAACAAGGTATTTTACCTTAAATTATTCACGCGATTAAGACCCGTAATATATATATTTTAATAATGTGTACAAATCGCGAAAGTTTATCAACATTTAAATCATAAAATATTACTCATACAAACTATTTTAGGTTAGTTTAATACCATTGTAAACATTGGCAATTTGAAAAGAGTGGCCACGAGTTTTTATTGCCTGTTCTTTTCTCGGGCTTTACCTATTGTTTGCAAACAGGCATTACCAGTAAATGTAAAATCGACTTTTCACAAGTGTAGTATTTTGCTTCCTAAGTCAATAAATATTTTTTTATTTTATTTATTTTATTGATTTTGCGAGACTAAAATTGGTATAAATACGGGCGCCCGACGCATCGCAGCTCATTCTTGTTCGAGCTGTCGGAGCATACGGAGCTCCCAAATAAATTCTCGAACATAAAAGTTTAAATAAAATCGACTGAGTTTTAATATGAGTAACCACCAAATTGAGGATGATGAACATGATGTGATTGACACAAACAAAATTAAAAGTTTTATTTTGTGAAGTGACGGTTGGACACCGGCAAAGGTTTTTTAAAGGATTATTTGTGTATTATTGTCTTCTCTTACAAGGTACGGTATTTATTTATGTTTTATTTGCATTACAAACTGTTTTAGTAACGATTTTAAGTTTTGTTTTTATGCCAAATACCATACTTAACCTCCTATTGTTTGATCTCACCTTTATTGGCATTAATTTAATAGACTGTTTAACTTGTTATTAAAGTGAAAATGATGACTCGCAAAGCCTTGGCTCGTCAGGAACAAACTAAACTACAACTGACTTTGAGGGAACTACAGGCATCCAAAGAAAGATGTGATCAACTTAATAGGGAAAGAGAGGGCAATGAAAAAGAACTGTTAGACGTTTTAAACATGAATGAACGGTTGAGAGATGAACTGGCAAAGTTGCACTCTGAATATAACAATATCCTAAATGACCGGGACAAACTCCAACGCACAGTAGATAGCTTTGATGCTTGTATGGATGAATACACACAGACTCTTAACCACATAACCTCCTTGAAACGACAACTACTTTAAGCGCACAACAAAATATCAGAACTTGAGTCAGATAAACATAATCATATTGTAAAGTGTAACAATAGCTTGTTCAGTGAATTGGTTGGCCCGGTCATAAATGATGCTGCAGTTGGTAACTTACATTCCTTAGTTATTATCGATCTTACCGGAGAGGATGGGCCCGTGCAATTTAAAAAGTCTAATAAATCTGTCAAGGTTATTAAATGCAGCAGAAATAAGCTTAAAAAATATATAAAAATTAAGAAATATATTACAAAAACAAAAAAAATAATTAGTAAACACAAATTCTTTATTGATAGCATGGCATTAAATAGACAGAGATTGCAACCAATCGATCAGGTTCAAATGTATTCACTGGAGCTGGACAATGTCTCATCGCAGTATGTTGAGGATACACGGGCTATGCAATTAGAGATTGACCGCCTCCATGAATCATTACAGACTCTAACAATGAAATATGAAGTAACTGAAAAACAGAGCAGGGAGCAGGTGTTGGCTATAGGTAAGCTGGTCAACTCTTGCAACTGCAACAATGAGCAATCAACTCCATTAACAAGTAGGCATAGTCCAATTTGTAGATTATCACTAGATTGCCAATCGCTAGCACTTGATCCCTCTCCACTGCCACCACTCCATAATAACTTAGCACAAACTAGCAGTTCTTTTAAATTAAGTACTATTATGATGTATAGTGATGAAATTGGTAAGGGCATTGGATCCCTAATGTCAAAGTTGAGTACGGGACAAACTAGAATCATCAATAATTGCACGCCTGCTTTGTCCTATAGTAATATCATGGAAAATTTTTTAAGATCTAATTTTAGTCAGGACAGCACTATAATTATTTTTGTCGGTGATAGGGGAAATGTAAAAAAAAATAGGTTTTTAAATTATTTTAAGGAGTTGTCCAATTTAAATGTAAAAAAAATTGTTATGTTTTCATTTCCCCTGAGTAATGGATTGTCACAGGAAGCAAATTCTATTAGATATAATTTGAATAACCTTATGCATCAACTGACATGCCAAATTAATGGACCTTTCTATAATAAATTTCATTTTATTGACACTAACAAACTTGCTAGTAAATATTTTTATTTGACAAAAGATAGATATTATCTTAAAAATAGTTGTAAAAGACAGATAGCTGTTTCGCTATCTTTTTATATTAATACTTCAGCCAAGAATTTGGCTACTCAAGTTGCTTCTATTGAGCAACAAAATTATGACATTAATTTTAACTAAGCCAACAATTTGGCTAAAGCACCTGACATTAATAATGATAATTTATGTATTAATAATAATTATAATATTGACATACCAAATAATTTAAATTAAATTTTAAGACAATAGAGAGTACCTCTTGCACACATACTTGTGCACTACCACTTGAAAATTATTCTGTTATGTCAAAACAGAACAATAGTTATATTAATAAAATTAACCTGGTGCATCAGAATATCAGAGGAATGACAGGAAAAGACTTGGAATTGGAATTGTTCATGAATGCTGAAGCTATTGATATTTTATGTATTACTGAACACTGGCTAAAGAGCGATCAGTTCATGTTCAATTTCAACAATCACCAGGTAGGCAGCTCGTTCAGCAGGGAACTGGCTATACATGGTGGTTCACTAATATTAATAAATAAAAATCTTAAATTCAAAGAACGCCGTGATATTGTTAACTTCTCTGTTGAACGTAGCATAGAAATAGCCTGTGTAGAGTTGAAGCGGTTTATTGTATTGACTGTGTACAGACCACCTTCAGCACAATATCATATTTTTGAACATGTTATGGATGAAGTCTTGCATAAGGTAACAAACCTTAATAAAAATGTAATAATATGTGCTGACTTTAATGTTAATTTATTAGAGAATACTACTTCAAGTATGAGGATTTTAGCTCTATTCAAATCATTTAATCTGTGTAATTTATTTTTAGAGCCTACCCGTATAACTGCCACTACAGCCACATGTTTAGATAATATATTCACAGATATTATTGTAGATAACAAGAGAGTAATTAATCAAATGGATTCTGACCACTGTGGTCAACTTATTTCTTTTGATATTAAAACTAGAAAAGTAACTAAAAAATGTATAACTGTTATCCCTAAGACTGTCAGTCGATTTGAGAATTTCAAAAGCCGCCTCATTTGTAATCCTCCGCTGTTGAATGAGGACAGTGATCCTAACATTTTATATAAAACATTCTTTAATAAATTTTGTCATAATTTCGATTCGGTTTTCACTCCCAAAACGATTATGGTTAAGGGGAATGCAACTTTTAGTGAGTGGGCTACTGTCGGCCTACATAAAAGTAGAAAAAGATTATATGAGCTGTATGATGAACGAAATTATAACTTTTGTGAAAGATTTCAAGCTTATGTAAGAAATTATGCTAAAACATTTAGGCAGACTTGCAAAACAGCAAAAGCTTGCTACCTTAGTTCACAAATTAAAAACAGTGATAATAGAATTAAAATGACTTGGTATATTATAAATAGTGAGACTGGAAGAGTCAGAAATCAGAATAATGATTACTGTCTTAAAATAGATAGTAAAACCATCACATCGGACATAGAAGTAGCCACTGCGTTTGAAAAATTCTTTACTGACATTCCAGTCTCCACTACAAAGTCATTGAACTCCTCACCTATTGCAGCTGAATCTATCTTGATTAAAAATGTAAATCAATGTGACACCACTTTTCAATTTGATTATGTTACACATATAGATGTCATAAAAGCTTTTAATTCTATTAATGTTAAGAAGACTACCGACCTCTGGAGTAACTCAGTTGTGATTACTAAGTCTATAATTTCTTTTATCGCGCAGGACTTGGCTTTTATATTTAATAAATGTATAGATTGTGGTGTATTTCCTGATTTAATGAAATATAGTAAAGTAATACCATTGTTTAAATCAGGTAGTATGTCTGACCCCACTAATTTTAGACTCATATCAGTACTACCGACATTTAGTAAAATCTTTGAAAAAATAATATATGATCAGATGCAGAACTTCTTTTACAAAAATAAATTATTACACTTTAAACAATTTGGTTTTACTAGGGGTCGCTCTACAACCGATGCTAGTGTGGAGCTTTTAAAACATATTTTTGACGCCTGGGAGGAATCGCAAGATGCTTTAGGCGTCTTCTGTGATTTATCTAAGGCATTTGACTGTGTTCTGCATAAAACATTAATCAGGAAATTGCAACATTATGGTATTAAAAACACAGCTCTGAATCTTCTTACGTCCTATCTAAGTAACAGGATTCAGAAAGTTGATGTTAATGGTAAACGCTCCCCGGGGTCTGTGGTCAAAATGGGAGTCCCACAGGGTTCTATTCTCGGGCCGTTATTGTTTTTAATTTACATAAACGACTTACCATATTTAGTTAATAATAATCATGAGATAGTCCTGTTTGCAGATAATACATCACTCTTATTTAAATTAAAACGCCAGCAAAAAGACTTTGAAGATGTAAATATGGCTATCTCAAAAGTGGTTAACTGGTTTGATGTTAACAATTTACTCTTAAACGAGGGCAAGACTAAATGTATTCGATTTATAACACCTAACGTGAAACCAGTAAAAACCACTATAAAAATAAAAGAAGATGAGTTGAACCCTGTAGAGACCACAAAGTTTTTAGGAATTACTCTAGATTCTAAGCTTTAGTGGGGCCCACATATAAGTGAATTGTCTAATAGACTCAGTTCTGCAGCGTACGCAGTTAGAAAAATTCGTCAGCTAACAGACGTTGAAACAGCGCGATTAGTTTATTTTAGTTACTTTCATAGTTTAATGTCGTACGGTATTCTACTGTGGGGGAATGCTGCCGACATTCAAACCATTTTCGTTCTGCAGAAGAGGGCTATTCGATCAATTTACGATCTTAGTAGTAGACACTCACTTAGAGAAAAATTTAAGGAAATCAATATCATGACTGTTGCATGTCAGTATATCTATGAAAACCTTATATATGTTCACAAAAATATTGATAGTTTCTGTAAGAAATGTGATATACATAATATTAACACGCGGAACAAACATAAACTTGTTGTACCAGCGTCAAGGTTACAAAAAGTAAACAAATCATTTCGGGGCCAATGTATACATTTCTACAATAAAATCCCTAGCGATATTCAAAAATTAAGTCGTAATAAATTTAGGTGTACCATTAAGAAAAAATTGTGTATGAAAAGTTACTACTCAATAATTGATTATATGGAAGACAAAAACGCTTGGGATTGAACTGCTTTCTCTCACAGGCTATTAAAATGTACTTTAAAATTATATGTAATACATATTTACTTTGTAAGAAGTGAAGTATTGTGTTTGCTGAATACGTTTACATATACTCATTTTAGAGTTATTAATAGTATTATTATTTAGTTATCCTTAATTTATAAACGATTACACTCACCAAACACACTGGTTCATTCAGTAAAATTTATTTTTTGTAAGGAAAAACTTGATGATTTTAAAAGAGTGGCACATGAGTTTCTTGGCAGCTTCTTCTCATGAGCTTTACACTTGGAACTGCCACCTAACCTCATTTTGTTTTTTTTTCAAACAATCATAATTTTATAATTTTTTTAGTATATATTAATTTGACGTTTTCAAACAATCATTAACCTGATTTTACGAAATAAAGATATTTGAGTTTTGAGTTTTGAGGATCATGACGTCAGCTCTGCTGACGTCACACTTTTTAAAAACGTATCTGAAGGCGTTTCTCCGTCATATATATAAATATATATATCATATATATATAGATTATTATATATACTTATATATATATAATCTGAATCTCGACAACGGCTCCAGCGATTTTCTTAAAATTTTGTGTACATTTCGGGGGCAATAAATTGATCTAGCTAGGTTTCATTTTTAAAAAAAGGTCGTGTTATCTGTATTTTCAGGCAATGAAAAACTGTTACAATATCATTAGAATACGAAGGTAAATTTCGCCGCAATCAACGTTGTTTTAATAGCATACATGGGAAACGGGCGATCCACAAAGCAGAAGACCACGATTCGAATCCGAATGAATACATTTTTTTCTTTTCTATTTTTATTTTATTATTATTTTTGTTCCCTTTATTATTTTAATTTTTGATATATTTTTTTTATTTGTGCTTTATTATTTCATATTTTTTTTGTTATTATGTCGGTAAGATCGATAAATATTATTCAAACAGTATGTCATTTTTATCTAAATATAATTTCCAAAAAACACAATTTACCAAAAATAGGGCAGTGTAGGTTTCCGCAACCGTTGCCATACGAAAAAATACGATTTGAATAATTGCACAAGCAGAAGAGCGTATGTTTATGGCACATCGGATGGTCCCAAACCAGGAGACCCCGGTTTGAGTCCAGATGATTATTTTTTTCCCTTTTTAGCAAAATAGCAAAAACGGAATCCTCATGGTTTCGTCATGTCCGTCTGTCTGTCTATCTGTTGATTAAATTTGGTGAAAAGGTGTCTTGTAGTAGCCGCTACTTAGTTTGATAGCCAAATAATAAACATTAATATTTTTAGGGGCGGCATTCCATACATGTAATAGAAGCTTAAACATTTTTTTTTAGCAAACATCAACGTGTGGCACATCATTCGACAGATCTTTTAAAAACATATTAGGGTTTCTAATAAACTTTTATTACACATTAAATTAATATTTTTGGAAATAATCGCAAAATAGGGTGTAGTCCTCCCCCGCCCCTTATCGATTGAACGCCGTGTCAAATAATACGGAAAAATCAAAAAGGTAGCGCTTAACAAATACTTTAAACTAAAATTATTTCGGACATGATCGGATTTACCGTCATTATGTTATTGCCGAAAAACTGTGTTTCTCAACCAAAGGGCGTAAGTGCCATGAACATACGCTCTTTTGCTGGTGCCATTACGCCAATCGGATTTTTTCATTCGGCTACGGCTCCGGAACTCTACACTGAGCATGGTCTGACATGCTTTCGCCCGTTTTTTCATTTAAATGATTGTTTTTTGATTTGTGATTTCTTATTGACTGTCCCTGTGGCGCGGTGGGAGTGTATCCGACTGCTACCCAAGAGGTTGTGGGTTCGATACCCACCCAGGATAAAACGGTGATAAAATGGTTTATTCTGTGTCTGGGTGTTATTTATCTATAATATGTACGTATTTAGATATATATAAGTATGTGTATCAGTTGTCTGCTTTTCATAGTACAGCTCTGCTTATTTTGGAATCAGATAGCGTTGTGTGAGTTGTCTTAAAATATTATTATTTTATATTATTATGTCGGCAAGATCGCCACGCACAATGTAGGGTTCCGTAGTCCCCCATCCGAATAATGCTGCTTAAGAAGTGGGTTTACTGTTTTTTTGGTTTCATAATACTAACAAACGCTAGTAAATATGTGCCACACGTTAATATTTGTTCAACAAAAAAGTTGACAACAAAAAAGAGAACCCCAATACTCGTTAAAACTTTTTAATTTAACCTCCAAATAACCTTTGGTCAATCGCGTTTTAGGGCTCTTCTTAAAGTTTTCTAACGCCTTGCTAATAAGCAAGTAATTATCTTCTAGCTCAATAAGCAACTGTTCAATGGTTTTTGATGTTTCCACGGCCATTTTTTTCCATAATTTTTTTTTAAGTAAATTTAGCTAAATTTGTTCACACACTGTCACACTTTATCGTTCAACGTCCAAAGTTACTTAATTTCACTGCAATCTGTCTAAATTTAACACTTTCGTAATTATTACAAGTTATATACGTCCAAATCACACATTTTCTTTTTTTTTCTCTTTATTTTAAGGAACTTTTTGTCCATGGACATGTCAGTTCCCTGAAGGCAAAGAAAGTACATGCCCACAAAATAATAACATATAACAATCATATCCTTAGATTTAAATGGGTTTTTAAAATTAGGTTAAGTGTACTTACTAAATATTAAATTAACTCGATATCTTTTTGTTTAAGTAATTAAAAGTAGGTTACCCATACTAAATTAACTAATTCTTTTGCTATTTCTGTTGTTGGTTCAGCTAATATACTTAAACAAATTCCTACATCTAGTTTATTAACATTAAAAAGCTCCATAAAAACTTTCCTCTTCTGTTCATTCCGAACACAATCCATCAATAGATGTTGGACATCCTCTGTAACACCACATGATTCACAATTTGGTGATTCAGCTTTTCGAAGATGGATAGTGTTCAGAACGAAGTCTATTTGCCAAAACTATGTACTGTCGGCTCAGACTATCATTAACAAACCATGGTACACGAGGAGGATGGTGTTGGAGGACTCTGTACCATATCCCTTTCTCCCTAGAGGTTTTTGCAAAATGTTCCTTCCACCTTACGTAAAGTAACTCTGTATAATGTGGAGAAATATGTACTTCCTCTCCTTGTGTAGCTGCTAATTTAGCCAAACTATCAACCTTTTCATTTCCCTGTATTCCTATGTGTAATGGAACCCATTGCAATCTTAAACGTTTTTCACTTTCATTAACTTCCAAAATATTTTGGAAAATAGAGTAGGCTATCGATGTACCTCTGCAACCAGAGGCACATCGAGCCAAATGTTGAATAGCACTTTTGCTATCCGTGCGAATTACTATATTATAATATGGTAATGTTTTTGCATAAGAAATCGCTTTTGAGATTGCAACTAGCTCCACACTCATGATAGAAACATTAGGTATGATTCTGTACATCTAGGATCAAAATATGCCGCCATCAGCATAAACTTGATGCCAGCTGGTCCAAGTATAATTTTACTTGAAGCTCTGTGATTCTTTTAAATAAACTTCCGCTGCATCGTTACCCAATGTTTAAAACTCCACCCAAAACTCCGACAGGCGAGACCGTCGAGGCGCCCTGTGAATATGAACGGACCCTGCTGAAAACACCTCAGAATGTAAGTGGAGTTACACGTTCCGAATCGGATATAAGGAAGCTATATGCAGAAGAAGCTCTTCTACAGAATATCACGACACGTGCAAAACGTAAATACGTTTCGGGTGAGGTTACCAGACATGAGCTAGAGAGTGTCAAGACCGAAATCTTAGATCAGATGAGAGAAATGTTAATGGATATGACCAGTGCTCATAACGCTCGTCTCGATAAATTTGAAGCTCAGATCAATTTTCAATATTCTGAGATCAAGGTAGCCTCAAGTGAATTGGAAAAGAGTATGACCTTTGTTTCGGATCAACTTCAGGCACTCGAAAGCAAAATAACAATTTTAGAAAAAGAGCGTAATTCAATGGGACTTAAACTGTCCGCGCTCGAGGACAAACTGGAAGTATACGACAGGAACATCGTCAAAACGTCGATAGAAATTCGAAACGTACCCAAGAGAGATAGAGAAACCAAAACGATGTTATTCAATATGATTGAACATATGTCAAAACAACTTAATACTCCCTCTGAGTTTAGCAATATTCGCGATATTACACGTCAGCCGTCAAATAAGGATTCAAAAAATTCTAACATCACAGTTGATTTCTCGAATACACTCGCTAAAGCAAACTTCCTGAACGCCGTTAAAGAGTACAATAAGAAGAATCCAACTAACAAAGTTAGCTCAAATAATTTGGGTTTGTCCGTTACCCCTCAAGTACCTATTTATGTCGATGAACTACTGACAACCCATATAAAGAGATTGTTCTATCTCGCCAGAAATTTTGCTAAGCTAAATAAATATAACTTCTGCTGGACTTCAAATGGGCGAGTCTTACTGAAGAAGGATCCCGACAGTCATCCCGTTCTCGTGAAAAACGAACAACAGCTCAAGCAACTAGCTCCCAACGCTGCGTGACTATGCATGATGTATGATCTTTTATTATTCTTTTACATTACTTTTAAACTAAACTTAATTAAGTTATTAATTAATATATACAACAACTTGTTCATAACATCTAGTCTTAAGATAAACTCTTGTAACTTACACTACCACTGCCCCAACTTACACATACACTATAATTCAAACTACATAACACATATAAGTAAAACATTCTTTCATTTACACTTACATACTGTATTACGAGTACATACACTAAAAATATTTAGTCTAACAATTTACATACGTACCTTCAATCCACCAGAAATAATTACTGCATATCACCCACTATATCCAACCCCTCATAGATTACTTTTACATCTTAAAATTCGATAATACACAAGATTTTCAAGCTGATATAGACCACGTATCCGTGGCCGACTCTGCTATTTGTTCTATAGAAGACTGTTACCATATTGCTCGCTCGGACAAGCATTCTCTAACATTGCTCTGTCAAAATATTAGGAGTATTAATAAAAATTTTGATGGTCTACTGACCCTCTTACACAGAAGTAAAGTGCTGTGGGATCTTATTATCTTAACTGAATGTTGGTTGCAAAACTCTCCACAAATACCAATCTTAGTTGGTTACACCTCAGTCCTTACTCAGAATGTTAGGTCACAAAATGAAGGGGTAGTGGTATTTTACCGGAACCACCTTCAAGTATCCTTCACTGAACCTCAGATACAGGATGCTAACTGCTTAAGTTTCATTATCAATAAGGACACTCTGATAATAGCAATCTATCGTCCTCCGGCGCAACGCAATGTATCGGTTTTTATACACTCCTTACATGAACTCTTGAAGTACTCCTCCTCTTACAAAAATATTATTTTAACTGGTGACGTCAACATTGACATATCTGAAGGTACTAACGATTCACGAGCTACCGAATATCTCACTATGGCAGCATACCACGCCATGCTACCGGCTCACACCTTATGTACACGAAACAATCATTCTTGTCTAGATCACTTAATGTTAAAAACAAAATTACCCGCGTATTGTTATGTAGCTAATACTTCCATCACTGATCATGATACAGTTCTCTTTTTTCTTCGCTCAACTCAACACTCTAATACGCGCAACTATAAAACTAAAATATCAATGGATTTTTCTATGATTGAATCAGATCTGCTTCAAACTGATTTTAGCCCCATATATAATTTTCTTGATGTCAACGATGCTACTAATTATTTTATAGGTGTTTTAAACTCAATATTAACCGCGAACACAATCCTTAAGAAAATTTCAAATCGTAAAAGAATTAAAAAGCAATGGATGACCCCTGGCTTACTAAAATGCTTACGTAATCGCGACAATCTACACTTAAAGCTTAAAAATAAACCTAATGACGAAATATTGAAAATTACATATAAAAGATACAGGAATTATTGCTCGAATTTACTCAGAACCGCTAAAATTAATTTCAATAAAAAGCAAATTGACAGTACACAGGGTAACAATAAAAAGCTTTGGGAGGCTATAAGATCAATCACGTACACTACTAAAATAACCACACAACCGTCCGAACTTCTCAATCCTTCAGATCCTAAGCGCTCAATTAATGAAGTAAACTCGTACTTCGCAAATATAGGACGATCACTTGCCGAAAAAAATCCGATAAGGCACGGTTCTCCAGCTGACACTCTCCCCTATCACCAACATACATTTGTTTTGTTAGAAACAGATATGTCTGAAATAGAACAGCTAATAATGACACTTAAGAGCAATTGTGCTGTAGGTAGCGACAATATTTCCGGTCACTTGCTCAAGAGATTCAAAGTCTCTTTAGTCCCACCTATCACATTTTTATGTAATCTGGCTTTTGACACAGGAACATTTCCTGACGCACTTAAACTCGCAGTTGTACACCCAATTCATAAGGGCGGTGACAGGAATTTACCAAGTAATTACAGACCTATTTCTATTTTACCCACACTTTCCAAACTACTGGAAAAATTGATAAACAACCGGCTTGTGAGATTTCTGGAACAAACAAGATTATTATCTCCTCACCAATATGGCTTCCGATCAGGATTCTCAACAAGTAAAGCCGTTTTGGATTTAACCAACGAAGTTGTTTCAAATCTCGATAACAAGCAGAAGGTAGTTGGGGTTTTTCTAGACATTTCAAAAGCCTTTGACACGATCTCTGTTGCTACCCTTATTGCAAAATTGGAGAAAATTGGGGTTAGAGGTAATCAGCTTCAACTCTTCAAAAGCTACCTTTCAAAAAGGCGCCAATTTGTTAAGATTGATAGCTGCCAAAGTGACGAGCTTACTGTCACACATGGAGTGCCTCAGGGTAGTGTCCTCGGTCCAACTCTATTTTTAATCTATATTAACGATCTCTGTCAGTTACAACTTACCAACACCCGCATTTTCACATATGCCGATGACACTGCCCTTGTAACCCACGGCAACTCCTGGGATACTGCATTTCGTAATGCTCAGTTGGGACTCAATGCCGTTACAAATTGGTTAGCTGGAAATCAACTCACTTTGAACGTCGACAAAACTGGTTACCTCACTTTCGCACCATCATCAATTGGGCTACCTTCATCTACTGTTCATTCTCTCATCGCACATACCTGCAACAATCCCACTCAAACTTGTGTTTGTCTAACCCTGAATCGTACTAAGTGTGTTAAATATTTGGGGATACAAATTGATAATTTTCTATCATTTCACTCCCACATCGATTTACTTACCTCTAGAGTACGCAAATTAATATACATTTTCAAAACTCTCCGACATGTGGTGGACACCAGTATACTTCGACGTACCTACCTAGCTCTTTGTCAGTCCATTACTGAATACTGTATAGTGTCTTGGGGTGGTACCGACAAAACACATCTTCTAAAACTCGAACGTGCTCAAAGAGCACTCCTTAAGGTAGGATGGATGTTGCCGTACCAATTTCCCACCACAAATCTTTATCAAGTCTGCAATGTCCTCTCTGTCCGCAAGTTGTTCATCCTACATTCTGTACTTACCATTCATTCCCAACTCACATACGATCCTACCAAATTTAATACTGTGCGTCGCAAATACTCAGTGTGCCCCCGGATCACAGTACGTACATCTCTTGCCCAACGATGCTTTTACTTTCTTGGCAATTATATATATAACAAATTAAATAAAATTTTAAACTTATATCCCAAGTCTAAAAGTGAATGCAAGAAAATGGTAACCACTTGGCTACATAATTTAGATTACGAGGAGACCGAAAAGGTTATCCATACATTGACATAAAGTGTAATGCAATGAAAATAATATTGCTTGCAACACATACACAGTTACATTCTTACTCTCATACATTATTTCTAAGACACCCGCTCTACACGCAAACCAAACAAAGACATACACACGCACGCACACGCACACACACACACTCACACGCACACGCACACGCACACGCACACACACACACACACACACACACACACACACACACACACACACACACACACACACAGACTCACACACACACACTTAAATATATCCTCTATTTTCATTTTCTTTTTTTTAATTGTTTTGCTTTGTTATTATTACGTTTTTTTTTTTTTTAAGTACAGGTATTAATTAACTATACATGTCTTCTCAGATTAAAAATTGTTCAATCCCTAATGAGAGAGCCTGGAGATCTGTCACACAGGTTTCGTACCTAGTACAAACTCCAGCTCTCACTAAGGTTTAAGTCGTACACTTCTGTCATTAGTCTTACCTAAATATAGAAACCAATGTACTTACCTTTTTGAGAGAAATAAATATATTATTATTATTATTATTATTAGCTACTATATACACATTTTCCACATAAAAACATAAAAACTACAAGTCATTAGCGCGGTCGGCCATTTCTCGATGCACGTATTGTTCTCTTATCGTTATAAGTTCCTCTATTTTACCTTTAAAAAATCAACTTTATTAATTAAACCTGCTATATTTTGATGAAGAATAGTTAGGTACTTAAAGAAAAAACTGGGAATTATTGTGCGGTTTTGTTGGTGTTATAGTGCTGTTAGTCTGATACATGTAGTATCTGTGAAATCGGTTTGTGTACTTACACTTATCATATTATTTATGCATAAAGGGTTTGCTTTTTGTTTGTAATAAGTTTCGTAGTTTATTTTATAGGTATATTGAAGAAACTCTTTTAGTAGTCGTTGAGATATATGCACAGGTAGAAAATTAGAACTATAGTACGCACGTTATCATCTGAGTCGTCGGGTCATAAAAGACAAAAGAGATAGGAATGCGCAACGCGGCGAACCGAACCCTAGTTATCGATAAATGGTTTATAGATGACTTGCTAATGACCTGTACTATTCTGATTGGTCGGTTTCAAATGTAATTGCAGTATGTGTGTTTTTTTGCTATAAATGTGTTTACTGCAATTAAATAAATACATTCATGTGTTACCACTCATTGCGCACTATGGATACTTTATTTTCTAACATTGATCTGAAGAAATTACATGGCGATATTAGCCCTCAAACTCGAACAGTTATTCATAACGTATTTCTGTTTCTCAATGAAGATTGAGTGATTCGAATAATACTTTATTCGAATCACTTTTCAATTCATTCTTAATTTTAAGACTTCTCCTAATTTCAACTACTCACGTGAAATGGCCGCATTTATTTGTGGTGTGAGCAGAGCGACAGTGGACCGAATCAAGACCGAAAGTGTCGCAATCAGGCAGTACCTTTGTGCAAAGAACAAATTTTAAGAAACTACAACCTACCTACCCACAAACTGTTACCAATATTGGCGATTTTGATAAAAGTGTGTTGAAGCGAACTGTAGCTTCATTTTATGAGAATGGAGAGTATCCGTCCGTGGCGAAAATTTTAGAAAAATTCCGTAAATAATTACCTGATTTTAAATGCGGAGCAACTTCAATTGTCGTGTTGACACGACAAAGGCCAAAATTCAAATGGCCGACGATGCAGAGCGAGCGCGCGAAGTGCGTCCACTGATCGGCATTCCGTATGAATGTGTGATGCGTACGATGCGGACAGGTGGACGCACTTATATGAGTTTGTATACAAATAATACTACGATCCGTTGAGTGCGATGCGTCCGAAGCGTACGATACCGCCAAGTGGACGCTTACCTTTAGCAAACATCGACGTGTGGCACATCATTCGACTTATTACATACTGTCTCTGTGGCGCGGTGGGAGTGTATCCGACTGCTACGCAAGAGGTCGTGGGTTCGATCCTTCTCCCAGGATAAAACTTTGTGTGATGAGCACGATGGTTTATTCTGTGTCTGGGTGTTATTTATCTATACTATGTATGTATTTAGAAATATATAAGTATGTGTATCAGTTGTCTGGTTTCAATAGTACAAGCTCTGCTTAATTTGGGATCAGATAGCGTTGTGTGAGTTGTCCCAAGTTTATTATAATTATTATAAACTTTTATTATACATTAAATAAATATTTTTGGAAAATTGCAAAAATTCTGCCTTCCCCCCGCACCTTATAGATTGAACCGTGTCAAAATATATGAACAAATCAAATAGGTAGCGCTATCAAATACTTTAAACTAAAATTATTTCGAAGATGATCGGATTTACCGTCATTGACTTATTGTCTAAAAACTACGTTGTTCGACAAATTTATCAATATATTCATTGTCACTGTCTTTGAGTAAAATGCCTGTGACATACGGACGGACAAACAGACTATTAGGGATACTATAAGGGTTCCTTTTTTGGCCTTCTGGCTACGGAACCCTGATAATACCGAGCAAAGCTCGGTCATCCAGGTATTTTAGATAAGCGTCAACTTCCGTAACATAAGGACAATCCTCAGTGGTTTATTTGTGCTATGATTATTTGTAAATTGTATGTTTTAATAATTCTTATTAAATAAAAGAAAAACTTTCAAAACTGTAGTGTTAGAATCGAACTGAAAAGTAACAGGACATTAACTATCCTGTTTCTTTATTATTCAAACAGCCGATGCCTCGCGGTTTCACCCGCGTAGTTCCCGTTCCCGTGAGAATACAAGGATAAAAAGCCTATGTCACACGGGGTTAGTGTAGCTTTACAAAGATGAAAGAATTTTTCAAATCCGTTCAGTAGTATCGGAGCTTATTCAATACAAACAAACAATAAATTTTTCCTCTTTATAATATTAGTATAGAAAATATTATTAAAAATAAAATTATTTAAACCATTTAAAATATATTTTTGTAAAACAGAAAAACATTTATCATTTTATTAAAAACTTAATAATAATAAAATAGATTTACGTTACATAGAAGAAGTAAAATACCTACGTTTACGTTTAGAAGTAAGTATATAAATATAATTTACTTCTAAACGTAATTTGCGGCGGTAATAAGTAAATAATTGGTAATGAAGCGGCGGTAGCCTAATGGCTAAGGCATCGGTCTCGCAATCGTGAGGTCGCGGGTTCGAATCCTACCCATTATACTACCGACGTGAGCCCACTCCTAACACTAGCCATTGAGCTTAGCTGGAGGGGTTAACAGGATTGCTAGTAATGTGGGACGTAGATCCCACATTGCTAGTTATCTTTATAAAAAAAAAAAATATATATGTCACGTGAGCTTAACATTATCTATAGGATGTTGTAACTGGCATCATAGTGATCATAATAACTAACTAAAAAAAAACGAATATGACCCAAAGAATTAATCTCATAGAAGGAATGAAGTCAACGTGTGAAGTACAACCGCCCGCGCCTGTCGCTTCGTAGCGATCATTGATATGTAGCGGGTTATTATTGAATGTTATTTAGCGGACACTAACTTTTGGTTGCGGCTGGGCTGCAAGTATTCATATTGGTTCAGTGATTGAGTGGACACTTTACTTTATTATCTATGTGTTATTTGTTGTACAAAAAGTAAATATTACTCTTTGGTTCATATTCGTAGGATCTTATATTCTAGCTTATAGATAAAACAGCGTTACTTATGACTACTTAATAGTAACTTAACTAATAACTTTAGTGACGCAGCACATTGGATGGGGAAACTGCTGAACACATAATAGATATATTTTATTTGAATTGTAGTATTTTATATTGAGATGTCCAACGTTACCATTTATAGTTTATTGTACTTGTATACTTTTATGAAAAAAGACGCAAAGAAGAAGCAGCAATGAAAAATGATCCACAGGAATTAATATTACAAAAGCTAATGTGTTTCTGTTTGTTTTTTACTTTTTCATGACTAAACAGATCTTAATAAAATTTGGCGAAGAGATAGACGCTATCCTGAGACAGGAAAAGGATATGTTTTAAAGTCAAATTCAAAGTACTTTATTCGCTTAGGTTACAAATGCAACGCTTATGAACGTCAGACAAAATTAGGAATAGAATGATTCTACATTTAATGCCAAGTTCGCAAGAGTAAAGCCGTGAGAAAAGAACTTGGCAATAAAAACTCATGGCTACTTTTTTAATGCCAATATTTACAATATATTTGTATATATACAGTTATGCTAGCAAGGTGGGGAAATCATTACACCAGTAAACTCACGCTAGCAGTGACCATTGTACGAGTACGTAAAATAAGTGTACGGGTAACGTACAAACTGTCAATAGTGCTTACATTGCAACCTACATTTTACTCGATCGACGCGGTATTGCACTAATGAGTCAGTTGATACCTAACGCGCCGCGGATTAGCACTCCATACTAATCACGAACATCATACTTGAATTAAAGTGAATAGTTACGGAAATCTGTGGTTTTATGTCAACTCAATTATTATAACATAAACATCCCTCGACTCTTCTGACTATACAGTAGCTATAATCAAGTTTTAAATGAATTAGCCTCCTACGGTGTGGATGGGAGCATCAACTTATTACAAAATACAGAAGAAAGTAAAGGCAATTTGCGATTCTATTAAGATATAATTCTAAATTTAATATTTGGTACCTGGATGACGGGACCCTAGGGGGAGACGTTGAGACAGTATACAAGGACTTGGCTTTTCTAAAAGTTAAATTCAAAGGTATTGGTTTAGATTTAAATTTTAGTAAATGTGAAATATTCATAAATGATAAAATAAATGTAGATTTGGTTATTTCTAAATTTGATTCTTTGGCTCCAAATCTAAAAATTGTAAATAATCAATCTCTTCAACTCCTAGGGGCCCCAATTTTAGAGGAGTCCTATGATTTGTTCGTAGAAGAAAAATACAACATTTTTGTGCAGTCTCGGACCAACTACTTCAAATTAATATGCATTCGGCTTTTACAATCGTTCGATATTGTCTTTTTGTTCCTTAATTCACATACGTACTCAGATCTACTCAATTTTGGAAACATCCTGAGCTTTTGGGTAAACTAGACAAAATTATTCATAAAACCCTGTGTAAAATTTTGCATGTGACATTGAACGACCGAGCGTGGCTTCAAGCGTCGTTACCTGTTCGCTTTGGCGGCCTCGGCGTTCGCAAAATTTCTGACGTTAGTTTACCGGCGTTCTTGTCCTCACTTCACAGCACTGAGGAGTTAACCAAGAAAAATTTAGAACCTACACTGGTTAGTTCTGAAGTTCGGTGCAAGTCTGAGGCCTTGAACGCTTGGAAAATGGCTTGCCCAAACATTGATTTGCCCACCAACCCCTTCGCCCAGGGACAGTGGGACGGCCCGCTCTGCAGTTCGGTGAGAGAACACCTTTTAAATACTACTTCAAATCTTTCAGAGCGAGCTCGCCTGCTGGCTGTGGGTGAATGGGAATCAGGTGTTTGGCTTCAGGCTCTTCCATCGTCCAACATAGGCACTATGTTGGACGACACCACGTTCCGCATTGCTGCTTGCTTGCGTTTGGGTGCTCCAAGTGTTTCTCCTCATCGATGCCGCTGTGGAGAAGCCGTAGGCAGCCTTGGGCATCATGGCCTATCATGCAGCAGAAGCGCAGGCCGCATATCACGACACACTAGTCTTAATGACATCATCCGTCGGGCTCATGTCAGCACTGGTGTGCCAGCTGTTGCTGAACCTAATGGTTTGGCGCCCAGCGATGGCAAGAGGCCGGATGGTATGTCTTTACTACCTTGGAAGATGGGGAGACCTTTGGTGTGGGATGCAACCTGCGTCGACACCCTAGCGCCTTCCCATCTTCCAAACACTGCGAGCTGTGCCTGCGCTGCTGCTGCGGAGACTCTCAAACGGCGCAAATATAGTAATCTAGTCGGAGATTACATATTTGAGCCGTTTGGGGTTGAGACGCTAGGGCCATTGGGTCCAAGTGCTCGCCTTTTATTCAAAGATATTTCTTAGCGTCTTATCAGTACATCTCGTGACCAGAAGGCTGGCCTTTTCTTTGCTCAGAGAATAAGCATTGCCATACAACGTGGCAATGCTACCAGCCTTCCGGGCACTATACCGTTTGACATCGATGGGGAGGAATTCTTCGACGCCTAAACTGGTTGTTACTCCCCCCCCTTTTTTTAATCCTTTTTTTGTAGTTTACTAAGTAAGTTGTAAATAATGTTAATAGTTTGTGTATAATTAGTTCGTAGGGTAATTAATGTATTTAATAACATTGTGAATTTTCTAAATCATAGATATAATTTATTGATTATAATGTTTGACCCGACTGCGCAAGACGGAGGGTTATTATTACTATAACCGACATCCACGTGTGCGGAGTCGTAGGTGATAGGTAAGGGGTATATTGATGGTTATTTACATAGATAAATATATCCTAAATACCACTGTAATGTTGTTAACTGTAGATTAAGTGACAGTATTTGTACATTAGAGTAACAGAATACGTTATGGCAGAGTGAATTAATATTATAGAAGTAGGTACAGCTTGTTTATATTATAACAATAGCCATGGATATGCAAGTAGCCGCAAAAAAAATATATTTAAAGAGAACCATACATTTATTCGATATAAGCCTAAATATGCTAGTCCAGCCCATAATCTATCTCAATGCTAAATTTTATCTAGATCGGTTCAGCCGTTCTGGCGTGATGAGTAACAAACATACATTCATCCAAACTTTCTCGTAGATAATATTAGTAGGATGTAGGACAATACGTATTAGATTCATTTTATATCAACAGTGTCTGTTTGTCAAGATACTTTATCTCAGAAATTTCTAAAATTAATATGGAATACTTTTCAATCTATTCCAGTCTACTAGACCGATTTTGATGGATTTAGATTTAGAGGTAACCCCTCCTCTCCCCCCACTTCTAACTTTACTTAAAAATAAAGTACCTATATAATACAATACAGAGAGAACCCCCACCCCCACCCATAGCGCCATCTCCCCCAGCGCAAGTAATAATATATACGTATATAATGCCAGTTAGTCACGCGACACAACACACAACACAGTGTTACGTCCGCGGTCTACCGCGGGAGCTCGCACGTGACGTACCACGAGTCGTCACAGGACCAGTCGTACAGTCGCTCGGTGTCTGCTTCAAAGACAGCACATGTCATCCCCGCGTCGTTGCTTGGTGTACCGACCTCCCACTCATGGAACACGTCGCTGACAGGTTCTCCTGAAACAATAACAACAGTTCTACTTACATTGTTTTTTTTAAAGACACTTCCCGCAGTAGCGTACGAGCTCTGTGCCGCGGGGGACAAACATGCAATTCACGGACACGAAGTACACCCAAAGTATACAATACAAGAAAGTATAGATTCAAAAAGGTTTCGATATTAATTTTACAAGTTTGTGTAAAGCCTTCTAACCAACTTGTATAATTACAATTGACTGTCTCGGTGGCGCAGTGGGAGTGCGTACGACTGCTGCGCAAGAGATCGTGGGTTCGATACCCACACGAATCACCTTGTATTACAAAATTCCGAGATTGGGTGTACTTAGTGTCCGTAACTTGTATGTATGTAAAGTCGACACAGAGCTTGTGCCGCAGTGCGGGACGTGTCATTATTATTACGCTTGCAGCTAATATGATATATGGGAACATCCTATGTAGGTAGGTATGTTTGTGATTCCTTGTCTCCTAAAGGGCTGGACTGATTTTGATAGTATTTATGTAGATGTTAATGGGGTTACCTGGGTGGTTCTACTCGTATGTATAGTTTGCGCTAGTAGATGGTGACATTGTCAAGATGAAGGATAGTAGTCACCGTTGAGATCAGCCGCCGTCAGGAGTTAGAAACTAACTGCCGGACCAATTTTGATGAATTGTAGCAGAAAGATCTTTGTTAGGTAAACATCGAAACACAAGAACCAAATCTCCGCGAGTACGGCCGCGAGCTAAGCCTAACTTACATGACTAATTTAAATGAGGAACCAATACATAAAGACCTCTGCATTCTACGTGGCTCCATATAATACAGGGATCAAGTTTTGGTATTAATCGGTTTGACTGATTTTGATAAAAGAAATACCTAATGCCTTTAACTTTATATTTATTCCTATTTTATAATTGTTTTGTAATAATAATAATAATAATAATTTATTTATTTTCTTTAACAATATTTGTGTTGGTACATGGTTAGTTATTGAAGTATCCCTTTAGGCGGTATGTGCCTGTGTTAGGATACTTCGCTCTTCCAAAGCTTAAAATTAAGGTACAAATAATGCTTAACTAATATTTACTTAGGTACTAATTAATACTTATTCTCTATTATGTGTGTAAATCTGAGTACTAGTGAGCGCATGTGGGTGTGTGTGTGTGTGTTTATGTGTGTTTATGTGTCCATGTAAATTTGTATATGTGTGTGTGTGTGTGTGTGTAGCTATTTGTTTGAAGCGATAATTATCAAAGTATGTGCTGCAGTAAAGCCTCCGTGTCCTCGTATGTAAGGGATTTTATCCATGTAACGATAATACATTTGCACTCGTGATGTTGTTTGTTATGTACATAAATCTTTTTATTTAATGTATTGTATAGTCGCGATGAACTTTTGTTGTATTGTTTATTACAGAATTTGGTTCTTGTTTGGGGAACTACGGCTATTCTATCTCGCCTTCTTTTATTCATGTCACCAGTATTATACTTCAGCTCTCTGTGTTTCTTTAAAACAGCTTGAACGATATAGAGCTTTCTTACTGAAAGTAGATCACTTATCTGATACAAACTTGTTGTCGAGAATCTCTTTTTTTTAAAGAGCATGATTTTTATAAGCGACCTTTGAGCACGCTCCAAATTTATAAATTTTGACTTAGAATTGTTTTGTACCTCTTTGTCATAAGTATCTCCTAAACGGCTGGATCGATATTGATGTTTTTTTTGCAAAATTCAATTTTTTAGTAGTGAGTTCTGTACAATGACATCGTCTGCAGGGACCACTAGTGCAGTTATAAATAAATAAATATCTTGAGACAACTCACACAAGGTCGTTTGATCCCAAATTATGTAGAGCCTGTACTATGGCAATCAGACAACTGACAAACATACATAATAAACATAAATTACACCCAGACACCGGATAAATAATCGTGCTCATTTCCTTTGTGGGAATCGAACCCACGACCTCTAAGTTAGCCGCGGGGGTCTCTCCTCACTACACCAACAGGCTCGATGTCTAGGTATATACTATTTTGTACGATACATATAGTGTCAGTTATAAGCCCGAGCACGTACCGTGAACAGTGCGCCACTCCATCTCTCCATTCGGTCGGTTGTCTTGCAGTCCGGTCCACGTGTAGCTATAGTTGTCACTAACAGCGTCTATCACAAGACGCGCGACGATGTTCGCCTCCGTCACGTCGTTGATCACCACCACGTGTGCGCCTTCACCAGCGCACGTGGAGTTAGCGACGTCCCACTCCGCTATACTGTCGTGGAGCTTGTAGTAGCTCCCCGTGGCCGCGTAGTACGTGTACCCTGTGTGTTTGATACTAGCGTCAGTGCGCGGCCTCACTCGCCTGGTTCACTACATTATGGGAACTTGATACTGTCACGGCGAGATCACAGTTTATGTTAGTACTAGCTGTCCCGCGCAACTTCGTATGCGTAATTTTTCCCCATTTTTGCCACATTTCTCGTCGCTGCTCCGCTTCTATTAGTCGTAGCGCGATGTTATATAACCTTTAGCCTTCCTCGATAAATGGGCTATCCAACAAAAAAAGAATTTGTCAAATTGGACCAGTAGTTCCTGAGATTAGCGCGATTAAACAAACAAACTCTTCCGCTTTATAATATTAGTATAGATAATATTATTAATGCATAGGTGTCTTTATCTGTCTGTTTGTTAGCTTTTCATGACTAAACGGATGTTAATGAATTTTGGTAAGTCGATAGTCATAACCAATTTAGGTTACGGCGGCCGATCTCATTAGACACTAGGCAACTACGCAGGATATATTATAATGCACAAGTGTATGCGCAGACACAAGTGCACTCTTTATTCCCTCACTCTCATAGTATAATATGACAGAAATCTGACACGACCGGAGAGAGATTAGGCGCAGGACCGACGGCTTAACGTGCTCTTCGAAACACGGAGAAGTATGACAATGTTCTGAAACGGTCACCCATCTATAGACCGGCAGTGTCTCGATCTGCAGTGCTATTTCCAAAACATACAGCCTCGAGCACAGCGTTGTCACAGCGACGAAAAACCCATTAGGTATTCCGCTATGTTAAACCAGCGCTCAAGGCTGGACGGGAGGGCGCACAACTACGCTAAATTGAGCTTGTTAACATTTATCTATACATTTATAGTAGTCATCGTATTATCAAAATTACAGCGTCGAGTTATGTTTGTTCTCTATGCATTCCGAATCCATTAATCAGATTGTGATGAAACTTTAGTAGAGTGTTCTAGTAACGAGGGTTTATGGTCCAAAAAGCCAGAACGAAGCGGGTTGGGTTCAGATAGTAAGTATATAAATAAAGATACGTATTATAAAGTTACAGATAAATTTTGTTAGATGATGGTTATTTCCGCATTCACTAAAGCGATTTGATAAAATGTAGTATAGAGAGCGAGATAGCTAGCTAGGCAGCTAGTAATATGCTTATGTCAGTATTAACCACACAAGACCTTTATTACTTATGTCACAAATCAATCTAATTTGTACAGAATCTGCGCCGCCTAACCTCACTTTGGTCATGTCGGATTTCCACCTCATTAAACAATGAGATTGAGGACATAGAGAGTGCAAGACCCAGATGTGCAGAAACAGCTTGTGCAGACACATATTTATGCACTATATTTCTTGCGTAGTTGGCTTGTTTTATGATGAGAATGGTGACCACAACCTAAATCTATTTGGAGACCATTATGTTACTTTTATAGCTGTGGGGATTGGAATAAAACAAACCATTTTGCGACACGCAAAACATATAATTATTTTGCTAGTTAGGTATAGGATTAATTAATATTAATCCTATACCTAACTAGCAAAATAATTATTTGGGATAATTCCCAAATGCAGATAATGATGAATAACAAATATATTTTATGCTAATAATTGTAATAGTTGTGTCTCTGCCGGTGCTGCGGCTCGCTATTGCCATTAAGCACATATAATTTAGGCACAATCTCTTCAGTAATTGTAATTTCCTCATATTGATAACAGGTCTCAAGAACTACTGGTTCGGATTGAAATATTTTTGTGTTGGATAGCCCATTTATCGAGGAAGGCTATAGGCTATATCACGCTACGATCAATCGGAGCTTGCTGTGGTGGAGCAGCAATAAAAAATGTTGCAAAAACAGGAAAAATTGACGCAGATGAAGTTGTGCGGGTCCGCTAGTTCAAAGTCAAAGTCAAATATCTTTATTTCGTAAAATCAGGTTAATGATTATTTGAAAACGTCAAATTAAAACATAAGTACTAAAAATTTTATAAAACTATGAATGTTTGAAAAAAAAAACAAAATGAGGTTAGGTGGCAGTTCCAAGTGTAAAGCTCATGAGAAGAAGCTGCCAAGAAACTCATGTGCCACTCTTTTAAAATGATCAAGTTTTTCTTTACAAAAATATTTTTTACTGAATGAACCAGTGTGTTTGGTTAGTGTAATCGTTTATAAATTAAGGATAACTAAATAATAATACTATTAGTAACTCTAAAATGAGTACATATAAACGTATTCAGCAAACACAATACTTCACTTCTTACAAAGTACATATGTATTACATATAATTTTAAAGTACATTTTAATAGCCTGTGAGAGGAAGCAGTTCAATCCCAAGCGTTTTTGTCTTCCATATAATCAATTATTGAGTAGTAACTTTTCATACATATTTTTTTCTTAATAGTACACCTAAATTTATTACGGACTAATTTTTGAATATCGCTAGGGATTTTATTGTAGAAACGTATACATTGGCCCCGAAATGATTTGTTTACTTTTTGTAACCTTGACGCTGGTACAACAAGTTTATGTTTGTTCCGCGTGTTAATATTATGTATTCATTTCTTACAGAAACTATCAATATTTTTGTGAACATATATAAGGTTTTCATAGATATACTGACATGCAACAGTCATGATATTGATTTCCTTAATTTTTTTCTCTAAGTGAGTGTCTACTACTAAGATCGTAAATTGATCGAATAGCCCTCTTCTGCAGAACAAAAATGGTTTGAATGTCGGCAGCATTCCCCCACAGTAGAATACCGTACGAAATTAAACTATGAAAGTAACTAAAATAAACTAATCGCGCTGTTTCAACGTCTGTTAGCTGACGAATTTTTCTAACTGCGTACGCTGCAGAACTGAGTCTATTAGACAATTCACTTATATGTGGGCCCCACTGAAGCTTAGAATCTAGAGTAATTCCTAAAAACTTTGTGGTCTCTACAGGGTTCAACTCATCTTCTTTTATTTTTATAGTGGTTTTTACTGGTTTCACGTTAGGTGTTATAAATCGAATACATTTAGCCTTGCCCTCGTTTAAGAGTAAATTGTTAACATCAAACCAGTTAACCACTTTTGAGATAGCCATATTTACATCTTCAAAGTCTTTTTGCTGGCTAGTTAATAATACCCCAGTAAAATCAATATTAAAAACACAAATTATGTACTAATTTGGAATTAAGCTGATTGGCCTGTATTTTTTATTCGAATACGAATAATTTATTTCGCATATATGGGTACAAGTACATGATGTCAAATAAATTATTAAGATCAGCCACATTTCACCACTAGGCATGCGAAAGGTACAATACTAGCGACAACCAGTAATAAATTATATTTTTATAAAGAAAAGAATCAGCACTTAATAATAAATAATAATTAAATATGAGAATAATACATGTAATCAAAGTATTTATTTTTTCTGCAAAAATCTCTGAAACCTTGTACTTAGTAGGCTTTATTCACTAGACTTCAATTTAAACATTGACCGTATGCATCTTTTATGGGCTTTAAATACTGTTTCTTTCTCAGTTGAGTTGCCCCAAAATATTAGATCATATCGTAAATGGGATTCTACTATACCATAATAGATAGTGAGGAGTGCATCTGTAGATATTGTTGGTGATAGGATATAAAGCATAAGCCGATTTATACATTTTCTTATTTAAAATGTTTAGATGACTTTTCCAGTTTAATTTTTTATCTATTTGGAATCCTAGAAATTTGGTGTTTTCAACTTCTTGTATAATATTGTTATTGTAGTGTATATTAAATTGACTTTTCAAAGGGTTTCGTTGATTAAATAAATAATTTGAGTTTTCTTTAAGTTTTATGTTAATATTTAGATTATTATCATGTTACCATTTTATGACTGAAGCTGAAGTTTTATTATTATCATTTTAATATTTTTAAAGTTTTTACTGCGTATGGTCACGGTGCTATCGTCAGCAAATAGTGTGAGCGGATGTTGAATGCATTAAGGTAGATCGTTGATGAATAAACTATATAAAAGAGGACACAACACGCTGCCCTGCGGCACACCAAATGTGACTTCACGTTCTGATGATTAATAAATTTCTTCCCGTTTATTTTTCAAATTAATTTGCCTAATTTCTGTAATGTTTTCTTATCGCATAAAAAATCGTATATTGATTGTTTTGTGTTGTCTAAAGCCCTTCTGTTTCTCACTTAACATATGATTTTTTTTTCGACATAAGTTTTTATATTTATACATAATTTTTTAAATTATTGGATTTAATGCGATGGGACGATATGATTGCATCTGATCTATATTGTCTTTTTTAAATAATGGCTTTATAATAGACTTTTTTAGAGCATCTGGGTAGATAAGATACCCGTGCTGATACTAAGATTTCCGCAGATTTTCAATGATACGTTTTTTACTAGTTTTGTATTGATATCGTCGTTGCGCACGCTATTAGTATCTTTAAAGATAGTATAAGTTTATGTATGTCATGTGGGAGACAGGCAGCCATGAATAATGAGTTACTGACTCTGTTTTTCATGTGAGATTTAGGTTTGCTATTCGCAAGATGTTTGGCCTGAATTTTATCAATGAAGTAATTGTTAAAGGCTTCAGCAATTTTTGTGGATTTGTTTCAATTTTGTTTTCTATTTTAATTGTATAATTGATACTACTTTTAGGAATGGTGTATTTTGTACGGTTTATGATCTGCCAAGTGGTTTTGGATTTATTTTTTGATGCTGTAATGTTAAAATTATTTTGTGCTCTTTGTGTTAAGTGAATAATTATTTATATAACTTAGAGTAGGTTCTAAAAATTGATTTATTTTATTTGTTTGGGTTTAATCTAAGCTGCCACAATAGTTTTCGTTTTTTTCCCGATTAAATTAATTGAATTTATTAAAAATCTAATAGTAATCTTGTTTATTAAACCAATTTCACACGTTTTGATTAACTTCAAGTAAGTGTACAAAAGTTTAACAGGTTTATAAGTGTACAAACAAAATCTAAAGTTTTATCTTGTGAAGTGACGGTTGGACACCGGCAAAGGTTTTTTAAAGGATTATTTGTGTATTATTGTCTTCTCTTACAAGGTACGGTATTTATATATGTTTTATTTGCATTACAAACTGTTTTAGTAACGACTTTAAGTTTTGTTTTTATGCCAAATACCATACTTAACCTCCTATTGTTTGATCTCATCTTTATTGGCATTAATTTAATAGACTGTTTAACTTGTTATTAAAGTGAAAATGATGACTCGCAAAGCCTTGGCTCGTCAGGAACAAACTAAACTACAACTGACTTTGAGGGAACTACAGGCATCCAAAAAAAGATGTGATCAACTTAATAGGGAAAGAGAGGGCAATGAAAAAGAACTGTTAGACGTTTTAAACATGAATGAACGGTTGAGAGATGAACTGGCAAAGTTGCACTCTGAATATAACAATATCCTAAATGACCGGGACAAACTCCAACGCACAGTAGATAGCTTTGATGCTTGTATGGATGAATACACACAGACTCTTAACCACATAACCTCCTTGAAACGACAACTACTTCAAGCGCACAACAAAATATCAGAACTTGAGTCAGATAAACATAATCATATTGTAAAGTGTAACAATAGCTTGTTCAGTGAATTGGTTGGCCCGGTCATAAATGATGTTGCAGTTGGTAACTTACATTCCTCAGTTATTATCGATCTTACCGGAGAGGATGGGCCCGTGCAATTTAAAAAGTCTAATAAATATGTCAAGGTTATTAAATGCAGCAGAAATAAGCTTAAAAAATATATAAAAATTAAGAAATATATTACAAAAACAAAAAAATTAATTAGTAAACACAAATTCTTTATTGATAGCATGGCATTAAATAGACAGAGATTGCAACTAATTGATCAGGTTCAAATGTATTCACTAGAGCTGGACAATGTCTCATCGCAGTATGTTGAGGATACACGGGCTATGCAATCAGAGATTGACCGTCTCCATGAATCATTACAGACTCTAACAATCAAATATGAAGTAACTGAAAAACAGAGCAGGGAGCAGGTGTTGGCTATATAGGTAAGATTGTCAACTCTTGCAACTGCAACAATGAGCAATCAACTCCATTAACAAGTAGGCATAGTCCAATTTGTAGATTATCACTAGATTGCCAATCGCTAGCACTTGATCCCTCTCCACTGCCAGCACTCCATAATAACTTAGCACAAACTAGCAGTTCTTTTAAATTAAGTACTATTATGATGTATAGTGATGAAATTGGTAAGGGCATTGGATCCCTAATGTCAAAGTTGAGTACGGGACAAACTAGAATCATCAATAATTGCACGCCTGCTTTGTCCTATAGTAATATCATGGAAAATATTTTAAGATCTAATTTTAGTCAGGACAGCACTATAATTATTTTTGTCGGTGATAGGGGAAATGTAAACAAAAATAGGTTTTTAAATTATTTTGAGGAGTTGTCCAATTTAAATGTAAAAAAAATTGTTATGTTTTCATTTCCCCTGAGTAATGGATTGTCACAGGAAGCAAATTCTATTAGATATAATTTGAATAACCTTATGCATCAACTGACATGCCAAATTAATGGACCTTTCTATAATAAATTTCATTTTATTGACACTAACAAACTTGTTAGTAATTATTTTTATTTGACAAAAGATAGATTTTATCTTAAAAATAGTTGTAAAAGACAGATAGCTGTTTCGCTATATTTTTATATTAATACTTCAGCCAAGAATTTGGCTACTCAAGTTGCTTCTATTGAGCAACAACATTATGACATTAATTTTAACTTAGCCAACAATTTAGCTAAAGCACCTGACATTAATAATGATAATTTATGTATTAATAATAATTTTATTATAATATTGACATACCGAATAATTTTAATTAAATTTTAAGACAATAGAGAGTACCTCTTGCACACATACTTGTGCACTACCACTTGAATATTATTCTGTTATGTCAAAACAGAACAATAGTTATATTAATAAAATTAACCTGGTGCATCAGAATATCAGAGGAATGACAGGAAAAGACTTGGAATTGGAATTGTTCATGAATGCTGAAGCTATTGATATTTTATGTATTACTGAACACTGGCTAAAGAGCGATCAGTTCATGTTCAATTTCAACAATCACCAGGTAGGCAGCTCGTTCAGCAGGGAACTGGCTATACATGGTGGTTCACTAATATTAATAAATAAAAATCTTAAATTCAAAGAACGCCGTGATATTGTTAACTTCTCTGTTGAACGTAGCATAGAAATAGCCTGTGTAGAGTTGAGGCGGTTTATTGTATTGACTGTGTACAGACCACCTTCAGCACAATATCATATTTTTGAACATGTTATGGATGAAGTCTTGCATAAGGTAACAAACCTTAATAAAAATGTAATAATATGTGGTGACTTTAATGTTAATTTATTAGTGAATACTACTTCAAGTATGAGGATTTTAGCTCTATTCAAATCATTTAATCTGTGTAATTTATTTTTAGAGCCTACCCGTATAACTGCCACTACAGCCACATGTTTAGATAATATATTCACAGATATTATTGTAGATAACAAGAGAGTAATTACAGTCCGTCAAATCTAAGAAGTACCGTTTGACAGTTCTGACAATTGAATGATAGGGATGGGATGAAAAAATCGATTACTATAATATCCGAACTTTAAGAGATCGATTACTATAATATCCGAATTTTAAGAAATCAATTGTTATAATTAAATAAAAGAAATGTTTAGGATATTTTTTTATTCACTACTAGTACTAGTATCGTCGTCTTCGTCATCATCGTCATTTAAATTAATGACCAGTTGATTGTCCATTACATTATCAAAGTGTACGTCTCTTTCGAAGTCGTCCATTATTATTTTCTTTGTTTTTTGTACTACTTTACTCCAATCTTCCTGTATAACTTGGGCACATGCTTCCTTTAATAAACCTTCCATTTTCTTGACACTGAAGGGTGGTTTTGTGTTGTATCTTGCTGCATAACCTGTAAAACAATAATGTAACTATTTGATAGCAGACGAAAACCATTGTTTAAATTATAAATGTTAGAAGTACTCGTGTTATTATTATAATATTATAAAATATTACCTTTAACTTGGGCCCAAATCAGTTCAATGGCATTATATTGGCAATGGTACGGAGGAAGTCGTATGACTTTGTGCCCGTGCTCTTCGGCCAATTGGTCAATTACATATGTCGGTTTTGGTGGTTTATGCAATTTCACTAACTGTAATAATTCAGCTTTTAATAGTGACATGTCGGCATCCACTCCTTTTCTTTGCAGCCATGCCACCAAATCTGCTTTCTTATTGGCTGACGTAGGTGCTTTATCAATTTGCACAGAGTGGTATGGGGCATTATCCATTCTAATTGTGCTGTTAGGAGGGATATTCTGTAATAAATTTAAGAACCACTCTCGGAACCTTACTGCGTCCATTTCTTCATGATACTCTTTAGTGCTTTTGGATTGGAAAGCTAATAAAGAGTTTTCCACGAAGCCTGTAGACGCTGACCCAGCATGGCATATTATGAGGCGTCCACCTTTTCCTATCGGCACCTTCGAGCACGAAGCTTCAGAATCATCAGTCCATGTTTTCGGCACAGAATGGTTGGAATTTAGCCAGGTTTCGTCCAAAAATATTACATTATCCCAGTTTATAATTTGTTTAACTTCGCGCAGGAATGTTAGTCGCTGCATAATTATGTCATGTCGCTCCATAACAATTTTTCGTTTGTCAACTTTTTTGTATCTGAAGCCAATTCCTGTTATTACCGTTCTCAACGACTCTATGCTTCCCTTATACAGCCCGGCATCTTTTAAAGTTGCACATAACTTTGCCAATGTTGGAAATTCGCCTCTTGTAAAATACCCGTATATATGGTTTCTAATAGCATGACTATCGAATTCATCGATGCGAAAAACGAAAAAACGAAAAAGAAATAAACCTGTGACAACAGGTTTATTTCTTTTTCGTTTTTTCGGTGTGTGAAGTACGTTACTGTCACTCCCCGAAGGCCCATATTTTTCACTTAATATTTTGCCAACGGTGCGGCTACCAATACCGAGAGCTTCACCGACGCGATCCCGAACTTGTGTAACTGGCAGTAGAAGTCCACCATTTTGAGATTCACGCTCAAAATACTCGTGTAATTTCACCACCAATTCACGAGCCTGGCTGTTCAAAGTACGTCCTCTTTTCGACATTATTAATAAACACTTGCTTAGTTCGGAGTCCAGTATAAATATTGCCAAGGTAAACGGATAAAGAATGATCAGTCCAGAAAAGTAATAGCCAAGTCACAAATTGTAAAACACAAACGAGAAAGCAAGTACGCGCACAGTCAGCTTCCAAGATGGCGAGAGACTGCTGACGCCGAACCGACCGAGCGGACCGCGTGCGCTTGTAGTTGGCAGTGTTGCCAGAAAAAAAAAATTGTAGAGACTTGGACACCTGCGATTTTGCCTATTGACCTAAAAATAATTAAATTAATTTATTTTAGGGTATCTGTGTATTCAGTGCATTATGCGGTCGCGCAGTAACGTCGTTAATTTATAACATCAGGCAACAACATTTTTGTGAATGGGTTCTACATACCTTATTTTTATTAGTTTTAGACGTAGAAATAAGACTTAGAAGAAAAAATTGTAATTGTAAAATCAATGGATGTGCTTGTTAAAAATTTGTTTATTTCTCTGTAATATGCAAACCCATACTATCATACACAAAAATAAATGTAAAAAACACTATCCCTGACTCCATTTACTATTTCGACAGCGTTAGCGCGAGAAACCCCGACTTATTTGGGCGCGAAAATCAAAAATCGACAAATCGCTTTCGACAACTTTTTAAAGAAGCAAATATATTTGATTTATAAATACGTATTTTTGGTGAATGGGTTTTATCTCATATTTTACGATTACATAACTATTTAGTTATGTAATCGTAATATGTGAGATAAATCCCATTCACATGAAAAAATATTTGTTTGGTTGTCAAGTGTAATTTGTAAATAATACATTCGATTTTTCGTATATGTAAACGATTTTTTTGCATACAAGTGTATCCGAAGAGTCGCAACACTACGTGCAGTGACCTAACTACGTAACTTTGTAATGAGGTCAAGAATATAACTATTAGAAATTATTTACTGTGTAAATATGTGTTATTTTGCTTTGTTTGAAAGTTTTCAATTACATTTAGATATTAAGAATTGTACATTTTTAGATACAATAATGAAATCTTTCTAAATTCATAGTTTTATGAAAAAGGTTATCGAAACTGAATAATGTACGTATGAACAAAGTTGTTTCGGTTTGAAAAATATGAAACGTCAAACGGTACCTCTTAGATTTGATGGACTGTAATCAAATGGATTCTGACCACTGTGGTCAACTTATTTCTTTTGTGACACCGCGCTGATACAGCCGCGCGCCGTCCTCGCGGGATCAACCTACGTGGGCGTGGCCAATCCCCCCGCACGAGCCTATATAAGCGGCGCGCGCGCAGAAATCGGCTTCTACCTGTGCCGCAGCGCACCGAGTTAAGTGGCTCCCTTCTATCAAGCCTGGACCCTGGAACCACGCCTTTCTCTGCAGAACCTAGCTCTCCGCTGAGCCTAGCCCTAACTTGTTCGCGGACCTATGTAATTTATATCTGCCAATATAAAATCTGGAATATCGTCTTGCAAGCGTTATTATTTAGCTCCAATCAGAACCTGCACTCACCGAACCACGCGTGGGCCGCGTGCTATTAGGTCTACCTAGATTTCTAGTAGGCTCCTAAAGCCCTAAGCAACTATCAACGCGACACTGGCGCCCAACGTTTTAGGCAAGAAAAAGGCTTGGTTCTAAAGGTCACGGTTTTTTTTTCTATTTTGTGCTATTTTTCTTGTGATTTACTGTGTGTGCACGGAGAACCGTCCCAAGGTATTTACTTTTGTTACTAATTTCTATTTAATCTAATTCAGTGTTTAAACAGACCGCGTGTGTTTAAAGTGATCACGTAATTATTTTTTCCAAAAAGTGTCGAAACCATTCTAGAATATTCCATCCACGTGTGATCGATCACGCATTTTCATTCGGTACCTACCTACCACTACATTTGCAGCGGCGTAAGCGCAATCTAAACGCGCGCCATCTTAAATCTTTAATTAATTAAAATATCTACTTAAAAAAATACCTTTGGACGGATTTCCACATTTTGCTTGTATTGTTAACATTTTTGACGGCAGATAAACTATCCCAACCGTTTACCCACAGCGCGTATTATTTTCTTAAATTTCAACTAATAAAACTTTAATTTCTTTACTATGGCCTACGAGATTAAATTCGCGTGCTTGCACAAAAGCGAACTTCTTTATGAAGTGGCCTTAAGGGGCGGCCAAACTGCTAATACCGTAGACGAACTACGAAAACAAATCTCTAAACTCACAGATACACCATCCGAAGAGATATTAGAGTCACATTTAACTCCCGATGTGGACATTTCGGCCGTAAAGATCTCCTTGTTTAAAGCAGAAAACAACATCAAAATGCTACAAACAAGATTGGACAAAAACCTACTTACTAGAACGGAGGCACTATTACACCACGTGTACCATAGGTTAAATCGTGTGAATGTGGACGCCCTACCAGATACAAGTAGCATCCAAGTAGCCTGGAATGAATTCCATAATTTATATTCTCTTTTAAAAATTTTAATTTCTCCAAAACCTGAGCAAAATTTGCAAACAACGTGTACCTCAGTTGCTAATTCTGACCCTTCGGGTACTTTGTTTTCATACGAACGCAAACTTTTTTCGGATATATCTAAATTCAAATATAATGGTAACTCGTGTGTTCGCGCCTTTATTCAAAAGGTAAATGAGTTTGTGTCGAGTAGGAATATTCCTGAGAATAAAATACTTTCTTTTGCTTTTGAATTTTTTTCTAACGACGCCCTAACTTGGTATCGTAGTGTTAGGGATAGCGTCTCTTCTTGGGATCATTTATGCGAGCTTTTAAAAAGGGATTTTAGCCCACATAACTATGACTACAGGTTAATGTCCGAAATAAGACAACGCTCTCAAGGCGAACGTGAAAATATCACTTTATATGTCGCAAAAATGCAAGGCTTATTCTCTCGCCTTGATACCCCTGTCAACGAGCCCGAAAAACTCGAGATTCTCTTGAATAACATCAGACCTTGTTACACAAACGCTCTTTTGACTGCAAATGTATCTGACATTGCTTCTTTAGTCGATGCTTGTAGGAATTTCGAAAGGTTTGACAGTCGCAGTAGGGATTTCCATGAGCCTCCTAGAACATCCGCTAGCACCTTGGCACCTGAATTTGCATACAACTACCCCCCTTCAAGTTCTTCAACTACTTTTAAAAATAATTTCTATAATAGAAATTCTTATAATAAAACCTCTTACTACAAAGATAGAAATTTCAACAAACCGCCCAATTCTCATTCTAATTCAAAAGTACAAATTAACACCGTTCAACGTCCGCCAAATAAACAATTCTGCCCACGTTGTAGGTGCGACTCACACTCGCTCGCCGCGTGCCCTCAGCCGAGATATTTGGTATGTTTCAAATGCGGCCTAAAAGATTATCGCGCTACCGACTGCCCTAACTGTAATTCAAAACAAAATTCTTCACCTTCAAAAAACTAATTAACAAGGATTGTGGAACCTCTAAACACCCTAACTTCAATAAAAATGAGTGGAACAATTGGTTACACTACATTTCAAAATTTTTCACATGTTATCATCTTTCCTCAATCCGATACTCTAATATAGAATACACTCCGTATATCCCTCTTACAGTAAATGGCAAAAATGCCGCCGGTCTTCTCGACTCGGGATCTTGCGTAACAATCCTGGGAAATAATTCTCATAAATATTTTTTGAATGACAGCGATCAGCTCGAAAACGCTCAACTTTTAAAATTAGTGACTGCCAGTGGAGAAAAATTAAATTCTTTGGGTTCAATCTCACTTCCTTTCACATTTCAAAACAAAACCATTGACCTTGTCGTGCACATTGTCCCTAATATTCAAAATTCTTTAATTCTCGGTATAGATTTTTGGAGAAATTTCGGTTTGTTTCCTAATCACTTAGATTCTATATTACTCTTAAACAAATCTGACGCTCGCGTCACCGAACTACAGCCTGACTCGGGCACCCACTTAGTTTCGTATGATAATCTAACGGCCAACGAGAGAGCTACCGCTGACAACTTAATCTCAAAATTTTCCGATATTTCTTACCAAAAGCGGGGTCTCGGTTGCACTTCACTTATTACTCACTCGATCGATACAGGTGATAGCCCCCCCATTCGTCAGCGTTACTATCGCATGTCTCCTGAGAAACAGCGCATTTTAATTAAACATCTCGACGAGATGCTTCTAGAAGACATTGTCGAACCCTCGGAGAGTCCTTGGTCGAATCCCGTTCTTTTGGTCCCTAAAAAAAATGGCGAGCTGCGTTTTTGTTTGGACAGTCGTAAATTAAACTCTGTAACGAGAAAAGACGCTTACAACCTACCGTACGTCTCCGAAATTCTAGACAATTTACGAGACGCTAAATTTTTATCAAATCTAGACCTCTCTAAATCATATTGGCAGACCTTAATTAAGGACGAAGATCGTTGCAAGACCGCTTTCTATATACCTACTCGCGGTTCTTTTCACTTCAGACGTATGCCGTTTGGACTCTCTAATTGTGGTCTAACTCAGCAACGACTCGTCGACAGATTATTTCATAGCCCTGAATTCGAAAATAAAGTCTTCTGTTACGCTGATGATATTATCTGTAGTTCTTCAACTTTTGAAAATCACATTTTTCTCCTAACACGAGTACTAGAAAAACTAAAAACCGCTAATTTAACTATAAACATCGACAAATGTAATTTCTTTAAAAACAAACTAAAATATTTAGGTTACGTTGTCGATTCACAGGGTCTACACCCTGACCCCGAAAAAGTCGAGGCAATAAAAAATTATTCTACACCGTCTAATAAAAAAGAGGTCCGTCGCTTTCTAGGCGCCGTATCATGGTTTAGACGTTTTATTCCTAATTTCAGTACTCTCGCGTCTCCCTTAAACAAACTAACATCTCAAGGAAAAAAATCACCGCCATTCTATTGGTCCGATGAGGCAAATGACGCGTTCAACAAATTGAAAGACTGTCTAATTTCTTGTACCGTAATGTCCTGCCCGGATTATTCGCAACCTTTCGAAATTCATACAGACGCCAGCGACTATGGCATTGGAGCAGTCCTCTCTCAAGTCCTAAACGGAGAAGAGAAAGTCATAGCTTACTACAGCAAATCACTGTCTGACCAAGAGAAAAATTATAGTGCCACGGAACGCGAAGCACTAGCAGTTTTATCCGCGTTTGAACACTGGCGCTGTTATATCGAGAACGGTAAAAAAATCACTGTTTATACAGATCATGCCGCGCTCAAATGGTTCCTAAAACTAAATAACCCTACAGGTCGTTTAGCTAGGTGGGGAGTTCGCTTATCATGTTACAACTTCGAAATTAAACACCGTCGAGGCTCAGACAACCTTTTACCCGATTTTCTATCTCGTTCTATTCCTGTTTCCGCTATTATTAGCGACACAGACAACAGTATCATATCCAACTCAAATCCGCCAGTTTCTACTAACGATTCTTGGTACTCGAATATCTATAATGGGTGTAAAAAGTCTCCAACTTCTTACGTCGATTATCAGGTTATAAATAACAAACTTTACCGTTTCAAAAAGAGTTTAAATCCACTCACTAGAGACTTTCAATGGAAAGAGGTCATTCCGTCTGATCAAAGGTCAAACATTATCAACGAAAACCATTCTTCACATACCGCCGGTCACTTTGGCATTTTTAAGACATATAAAAGATTGGCACTAACCTACTTTTGGCCAGGTATGTACTCAGACGTAGTAAAAGCGGTAAACTCATGTGACACATGTATCGCTCACAAACATCAAAACCACCCTACTTTAGGCCTTATGGGCAACCCTAAATCTTGTTCAAAACCATTCGAAATGATAAGTCTCGACTTAATCGGTCCTCTACCTCCTACGAGAAAACAAAACACCTTTATCTTTGTCGTATCTTGTTGTTTCTCAAAATATTGTTTAATTTTTCCCATAAAACGGGCTACCGCTGAAATTATTACTAAGCTTTTAGAAGAAAATGTCTTCCTAATACATGGTGTACCCTCTTCAATTGTATTAGATAATGGAAAACAATTTATTAGTAACACATTTAAAAATTTATTAACAAAATACAAAATTCCAAATTTACACTATACACCTTTCTATACACCTCATGTAAACTCCGTTGAACGTTACAACAAAACCATAATTACAGCTATGTCTACTTTCATCGAAAACGATCAACGCATATGGGACACCCTCATTCCAAAAATTCAATTCGCAATGAACTGCGCAGTTAACGAATCAACTGGCTTCTCGCCGTGTTTTCTTGTTTTCGGTCGTGAACTAGTTACGTGCGGTTCACATTATATCCGTAATGGGTCGGACCCCAATATAATCCATGAGCCACGCGATAGCTACGCCGAAAACCTAGGCTACTTATCTTCTCTCTTCGAGAAAGTACAGCAAGCCCTTCTAGTCGCTCACAGTCGAAATTGTCAGTCTTATAATCTCCGTCGAAAACCCTCGGAATTTAACGTCGGCGACATTGTTTGGAAACGAACTTTCTATCTTAGCGACAAAGATAAATACTTTACAAAGAAACTGGCCCCTAAATTTATAAAATGTAAAATTACAGGTAAAAAGTCACCTTTAGTGTATAAACTGTCAGATATGTCAGGAAAACCGCTAGGCGATTGGCATATAAAAGATATTAAATTAACTAACTACAAAGAATAATCCTTTTTCAAATATTGCACTCATTCAATAATTATCACTAACCCATTCTTCAATAACAATTTTGCATGATATAACTCGCACTTGAATTTCTACTCAATGTCGATTTATTACGACCTGTTTTCGTTTGGCAAGCGGTCGCCGCTGTGGAATGTGTTTCCCACGCTCGGACTAATCCTATTGTTCTCCAATGACTTCGTCGAATTCTTTTGTTTGTTTTTCTGTCGAATGAGTTGTTTTGCAAACTTTGTTTCAAACTTAAATACGGCTAATTTATATGCAATAAATAACTAGATACCTATTCTTAACGTAAACAAAAACTTAAATCTAGACTAATTCTAGGGTTAACTATATATAGCCTACGTGCATTCTCCCTTAAGGTTTTGCTAAGAATGATGTAGTGAATGTTAGCTAAAGCACCGTTATAGGTGTCACGGCTTTGTTTTGAATCAGACGTATGATAGTGTTGTTTTTTTTGTAGGGCGCCCTCTGATTGCGTGACGTATGAAAGTGATAAAAGGTTATATATATACACCCAGTTTTTTTTCTTTTCACCTAAAAGTCCCTGATGCCTACTTTAACCTGGTTTCAGATCCTGCGCGGAGCCGGCTGCCAGACCACCTACAGCACCTCGAGCCCAGCAGCAGCGAATTTCCGCCCAGGGAAAATTCTCCCCAAACCGGGGGGGTGTGACACCGCGCTGATACAGCCGCGCGCCGTCCTCGCGGGATCAACCTACGTGGGCGTGGCCAATCCCCCCGCACGAGCCTATATAAGCGGCGCGCGCGCAGAAATCGGCTTCTACCTGTGCCGCAGCGCACCGAGTTAAGTGGCTCCCTTCTATCAAGCCTGGACCCTGGAACCACGCCTTTCTCTGCAGAACCTAGCTCTCCGCTGAGCCTAGCCCTAACTTGTTCGCGGACCTATGTAATTTATATCTGCCAATATAAAATCTGGAATATCGTCTTGCAAGCGTTATTATTTAGCTCCAATCAGAACCTGCACTCACCGAACCACGCGTGGGCCGCGTGCTATTAGGTCTACCTAGATTTCTAGTAGGCTCCTAAAGCCCTAAGCAACTATCAACGCGACACTTTTGATATTAAAACTAGAAAAGTAACTATAAAATGTATAACTGTTATCCCTAAAACTGTCAGTCGATTTGAGAATTTCAAAAGCCGCCTCATTTGTAACCCTCCGCTGTTGAATAAGGACAGTGATTCTAACATTTTATATAAAACATTCTTTAATAAATTTTGTCATAATTTCGATTCGGTTTTCACTCCCAAAACGATTATGGTTAAGGGGAATGCAACTTTTAGTGAGTGGGCTACTGTCGGCCTACATAAAAGTAGAAAAAGATTATATGAGCTGTATGATGAACGAAATTATAACTTTTGTGAAAGATTTCAAGCTTATGTAAGAAATTATGCTAAAACATTTAGGCAGACTTGCAAAACAGCAAAAGCTTGCTACTTTAGTTAACAAATTAAAAACAGTGATAATAGAATTTAAATGACTTGGGATATTATAAATAGTGAGCCCGGAAGAGTCAGAAGTCAGAATAATGATTACTGTCTTAAAATAGGTAGTAAAACCATCAGATCGGACATAGAAGTAGCCACTGCGTTTGAAAAATTCTTTACTGACATTCCAGTCTCCACTACAAAGTCATTGAATTCCTCACCTATTGCAGCTGAGTTTATCTTGATTAAAAATGTAAATCAATGTGACACCACTTTTCAATTTGATTATGTTACACATATAGATGTCATAAAAGCTTTTAATTCTATTAATGTTAAGAAGACTACCGACCTCTGGAGTAACTCAGTTGTGATTACTAAGTCTATAATTTCTTTTATCGCGCAGGACTTGGCTTTTATATTTAATAAATGTATAGATTGTGGTGTATTTCCTGATTTAATGAAATATAGTAAAGTAATACCATTGTATAAATCAGGTAGTATGTCTGACCCCACTAATTTTAGACCCATATCAGTACTACCAACATTTAGTAAAATCTTTGAAAAAATAATATATGATCAGATGCAGAACTTCTTTTACAAAAATAAATTATTACACTTTAAACAATTTGGTTTTACCAGGGGCCGCTCTACAACCGATGCTGGTGTGGAGCTTTTAAAACATATTTTTGACGCCTGGGAGGAATTGCAAGATGCTTTAGGCGTCTTCTGTGATTTATCTAAGGCATTTGACTGTGTTCTGCATGAAACATTAATCAGGAAATTGCAACATTATGGTATTAAAAACACAGCTCTGAATCTTCTTACGTCCTATCTGAGTAACAGGATTCAGAAAGTTGATGTTAATGGTAAACGCTCCCCGGGGTCTGTGGTCAAAATGGGAGTCCCACAGGGTTCTATTCTCGGGCCGTTATTGTTTTTAATTTACATAAACGACTTACCATATTTAGTAAATAATAATCATGAGATAGTCCTGTTTGCAGATGATACATCACTCTTATTTAAATTAAAACGCCAGTAAAAAGACTTTAAAGATGTAAATATGGCTATCTCAAAAGTGGTTAACTGGTTTGATGTTAACAATTTACTCTTAAACGAGGGCAAGACTAAATGTATTCGACTTATAACACCTAACGTGAAACCAGTTAAAACCACTATAAAAATAAAAGAAGATGAGTTGAACCCTGTAAAGACCACAAAGTTTTTAGGAATTACTCTAGATTCTAAGCTTCAGTGGGGCCCACATTTAAGTGAATTGTCTAATAGACTCAGTTCTGCAGCGTACGCAGTTAGAAAAATTCCTCAGCTAACAGACGTTGAAACAGCGCGATTAGTTTATTTTAGTTACTTTCATAGTTTAATGTCGTACGGTATTCTAATGTGGGGGAATGCTGCCGACATTCAAACCATTTTCGTTCTGCAGAAGAGGGCTATTCGATCAATTTACGATCTTAGTAGTAGACACTCACTTAGAGAAAAATTTAAGGAAATCAATATCATGACTGTTGCATGTCAGTATATCTATGAAAACCTTATTGATAGTTAAAAAATATTGATAGTTTCTGTAAGAAATGTGACATACATAATATTAACACGCGGAACAAACATAAACTTGTTGTACCAGCGTCAAGGTTACAAAAAGTAAACAAATCATTTCGGGGCCAATGTATACGTTTCTACAATAAAATCTCTAGCGATATTCAAAAATTAAGTCGTAATAAATTTAGGTGTACTATTAAGAAAAAATTGTGTATGAAAAGTTACTACTCAATAATTGATTATATGGAAGACAAAAACGCTTGGGATTGAACTGCTTCCTCTCACAGGCTATTAAAATGTACTTTAAAATTATATGTAATACATATTTACTTTGTAAGAAGTGAAGTATTGTGTTTGCTGAATAGGTTTATATATACTCATTTTAGAGTTATTAATAGTATTATTATTTAGTTATCCTTAATTTATAAACGATTACACTCACCAAACACACTGGTTCATTCAGTAAAATTTATTTTTTGTAAGGAAAAACTTGATGATTTTAAAAGAGTGGCACATGAGTTTCTTGGCAGCTTCTTCTCATGGGCTTTACACTTGGAACTGCCACCTAACCTCATTTTGTTTTTTTTTTCAAACAATTATAATTTTATAAAATTTTTAGTATATATATTAATTCGACGTTTTCAAATAATCATTAACCTGATTTTACCGGCTATTCCCAGTAGTACTACCATGTAGTCCTACCAGTAGTACTACTGGGAATATTTATCCCATTAGACTTACCGATAGTAAGACTTGCCTATTATATTCTTTTCCCAATAGTCCTACTGTTATAAAATATAGACCTAGTAGTGTCATAGATAAATCAATTTAAAAAAAAACAATTTTAGCAGAACTAGTAGGTATCACCTATTCACCTACGTATCTTTTCCAGAAAATGACCAATAGTTATTGTTCCATTAATCAATTGCATTTAAGCATCCTGAATAAGTCGATCTTTTTTAGTTTCAGCTTTATCTCTTTTAATTTTTACATTATTTTGTATTTGGATTTTACGCATTTTTTGATATGATGCATCTCTTTGTAAAATATTCAGCAGCTGGTGTAAATTAGCTTTTTTCTTACCAACTTCACGGTTTAATGTAAAATGCCACGACTCTAAATAGTTAGTGGTGCGGTGCGGTGTCGTTGGCCAAATACACACATTCTCTTAATACTAATAGGTTTTAGCCAATTCCTGATCATGTAACTCTTAAATGTGTTCATATTTTCTTCTATACCGGTGCATTCCATTTCGTCACGTACATAATCCCAACCCTCTAGAATCATTTCCTTGGGTAAAAGTGGCAACATTTTGCAAAGGGATACTATTCTGTACTCCTTTAATTTTAAACTTTTCGATTTTCTCTTCAGACTTTCACAATAATGATAATAACAACCGCTTGATACTATTTGTGGAAAAACTAACTTTATAGCCATCATCATAGCATCTTCATAGTCCGTTTTAAATTGCGTAGGGTTCCATTGCGGTATTTGACTTTTTATTAATTGCAATAATGTAACGTATGTTTGTGTAGTCTTGTCTGGGAGAAAGGAATAGATAACTGGTATTATATTAGTAGTTTCTTGAGAGCTACCTAGATCACAGTGTGTGTGTGTATACTATACAGCTGAAGAAAGGGTACTGGGCAAGCTCCAAATGTGCCATCACCGAAAAAGTCATTACTTTCTGTCATTATTGTTCTAGCGTCACTGGAAGCAAACACCAAAATTCGTGCACCATCATCTCGATAGTAGTCAGCTAAGATAAAAGAATCAAATTTAGGTGGTATCTTAATGTCTGAAAAGCTTTTGTAGTACAGCTTTTCAACTTCTAGGGTTTTATTGCGATGCCGGTATAAAGTTGACTTCATAGCCGAAAATTTGGGCAACTTGTTAATAAGGTCAATACCTATATTTTCTAATGAAGCCACTGTTTTCTTATAGACACTGGGCACTGATAAAGTGTCTGATTGACTGACTCTTTTTTTACACTCGTGTATCTTCAGATCTACGAGGGTGGATCGAAATATTCGCGGCCTACCACATAAATACTTGACTTATTTTAATGTAACTGACCTCATTCGATTTGTTTACTCTCTGGTTGTCACATTGTAAAATTCTGTCACAATAGCATTATCTGTTTTTAAATTAGACTGAATTTTGTGAGCCTAAGTGCAGCGTTTTTAAAGAATGGAGAAAATTGAGCAACGTGCGGTCATCAAATACCTGTTTAAAAAAAAACTGACTCCAAAAGAGATTCACGAAGATATGTCAACAACATTGGGGGAATCTGCTCCATCGTATACGACTGTGAAAAAGTGGGTTGCAGAATTTAAACGCGGACGAGAGAGTATTGAAGATGACCCTCGCTCCGGCCGGCCTACGACGTCTACGACTGAAGAAAACATTGGGAAAATCTGTGATCTGATATTGGCAGATCGGAGATTGACCATCAGGGAGATTGCTGACACTATTGGCATCTCATATGAACGAACACAAAACATCATAGTCAATGAACTTGGATTTTCTAAGGTTTCTGCGCGGTGGGTCCCCAGATTGCTTTCAGTTGAACAAAAACGAATACGGCTCACGATTTCGTGGACAGTTTGGAAATGTTTGAGACTGATCCACAAGATTTTTTGGACAGATTTGTTACAATGGATGAAACCTGGGTACACCACTACACCCCAGAGTCAAAACAGCAATCCAAGCAGTGGAAAAAACCTGATGAACCGACTCCAAAAAAAGCCAAAACAATTTTGTCAGCTGGCAAGGCGATGGCGTCAGTTTTTTGGGATGCTAAGGGTGTCATCATGGTGGACTACCTTGCAAAAGGTGAGACTATAAACTCTGCTTATTACTGCACCCTTTTACGTCATTTGCGTGAAACGATCAAAGAGAAAAGGCCAGGACTACTCAGCAAGAAAGTGTTGTTCCATCAGGATAATGCACGCGTTCACACGTCTGTTGAATCAATGGCTCAAATTCGTGCTTGTGGCTTTGAATTACTGCCCCATCCCGCCTATTCCCCTGATTTGGCACCTTCGGACTTTCATTTATTCCCAAACCTTAAAAAACACCTTGGAGGTCAAAAATTTTCATCAAATGAGGAGGTTGAAACCGCGGTGGGTGACTTTTTTGAAGGCCTTGAAGAAACTTTTTTTATGACCGGCATACAGGCGTTGGAAACCAGATGGAAGAAGTGCATTGAGTTAAGTGGAGATTACGTGGAAAAATAAAATTACTTTTGTTTATATTTTATATTGTTTTCTTGCTGAGGCCGCGAACTTTTCAATCCACCCTCGTATTTCATTTTTCCCATGATCTGGAGCGCAAGTAATTAAATGTGGTTTTGACTTTATTACGTTATTATGATTAATAGTTACCGATCCAATACATTTACTCTTACGGCACAGAGCACATCGCCAAATTATTCCTCCGTCATTATATTTTTAATTTGTAATACTGGTAACCATTCAGAAGTAGTATTTCACCTCTTCGTCTTTTTATTATATTTGTAATATCACACATATTTATGTTAATATTTTTTAATAGTGATTTTATATTATAATGCAATATTTTACTCTTTGATACAATTTCAAACTATGTAATGAGCTGTCAATCACGCTAATGTTTTATCTTAGGTCATAGATTCAAGTTCAATAAGAAGGTTAGTCTAGTTTAATATTAGGTCTACAGTTCGGTAACCCCTCGACTGTCCGCGACCTCCAGGAGGTCGCGACTAAAATACCCATGACTGTCCGCGACCTCCTGGAGGGTAAGTCTAATGGGATGAATATTCCCAGTAGTACTACTGCATTTTTAAAGTAAGTCTAATGGGATGAATAGTCCCAGTAGCACTACTGCGTTTTTAAAGTAAGACTAATGGGATGAATATTCCCAGTAGTACTACTGGTAGGACTACATGGTAGTACTACTGGGAATAGCCGGATTTTACGAAATAAAGATATTTGAGTTTGAGTTTCCAATTTATTATAGCCAATTTAGTTTTTTTGTAGTATTTTTTTTAAATAATTTAATAGGAAAACACAAATCGTATATATAATATATATATTAAAAATTAAAAGAAATTCATCATAAATCAACTGTAAACCAATAGTCAATGTTGCTTATTTTCTTGACCGGACCTTGAAGGACAGCGAATTAATTGTGCCGTGTGGTCAGACAATGCGAACTCTAGCACATCAGTCTTACAATAATTATGGGCAAAATTACCTATACATGTTTGGCTGGCCATGCGAGTTGGTTCTTTCAAAGCAAGTTTTAGATTAAAGCTCATTAGAAGATATTTAAATGCATTTGTTTGGCTGTTACTCATAAGAATGCCTATATTAAAATCTCCAGCAATTACAATATTCTTACTGCGGTTACATTTTAAGATTTGAATGAGAGATTCGAGTTTGTTCAGAAAGTCATTGAAATTGTTTACATTTGGTACACTATAGATACATATAATAATCAACTCATAATACATCAGTTCAATAGCGCAGCATTCAAAAGCTCTTGGTGTTGCTATCCTCACTTTTGCAGACAGTTCTTTCCATTGCAATTCTTTATATACCAGTATACATGCGCCTCCCCGTTTTTTAGCTGACTCAAGGATTTGCTCGACTTGACTGTCCATGTATTAGACATTGTTCTGCCAGACATGTGTCTAAGTCGTAACATAATGGAGTAAAGTAGGTACCTAAATGTTAAATCAAATATTTTTTTTTTATTTACATAATTTTTAAGTTTTAATTTTTTTAAATTTTTATCTTTTTATTGACATGTTTTAATTTCTATTTTTAATTTTTTTATTTATTTAAATGTGATATCGAAATGTAAAATGTTGTCCTTGTATATGGGTTAAGTTACCTGAAATAAACGCATTTTTTTTAATTTTTTTTTTTTTTATTAGTGGTTGCTACTTCAGTATCATATGCGCTATCTCAAATTGGCCCTTTAATTTTCTATTTGGTGTTGCAAATCCTTGACTAAAGATTTATCACACCGATCAGCTTCGGCAAGCTGGACGCAGAGAGATCATTGTAACTAGCGGAGTTAAATAAGTTTTCTTCGATCGCAGATACGTCACATACATTTTCGTCTAATTTGCCTCGCTCTTCCAAATCTTGTCTTGGTTTTCTTTGTGTTACATTACCAAATAATGAAAGCATTATTGTATGTTTTTTTTCGGTGGTGTAAGCTAATTATGTCGAATCCCGTGACCTGAGCTCAATATGTTTAAAGCAGAGCTATGTTTAGTATTGAAGCGTGTACGCGTTGTGTTTGTGTACGTAGAAGGTACGAGTTGCCCTAGGTCAGGGACTAGAGTCGTTGCAAATAATTTAAAAAAATGTTTTTTATTATAACATAACTCACAGTATCGCACGACTCCGATTGAGAAATTTATATCACTAGTTAGGTCATTTCAACAGCTTTACAATGATGTATTAGTTTTGTATCTCTTCTTTTATGTAAAAGTGTAATTTTACTTTATGTCCATTGATTTGGAATTTGTTTTGTGTCCATCAATTCATTGTAAAATTTAGTTATTACAGATATTAATTTGCTCAATGTGCCCTTCATTATTTCATTGCTTATAATGTCGTTACCTGGTGCTTTCTCATCTTTTTTGTGTTTTGATTGCTTGCTTGCGATTCATAATTCACTTCGTCATTTTGAAAGTATATTATATTTGAGATAATTCAAGCCCAACCCGCATGTCTTGTAGATTTTGACATATCATGTATTGAAATATATTGATAATAATAATAATAATAAAATTTAAAGCCGAAAAAGATAAACATATAAAACATTTGGATCTGGCGCAGAGCGCTCAGATTGTCGACATGTGGGATGTTGATTTGGCGATCATTGTACCGATAGTCGTTTCTGATAATGGTTTGATTGCCAAGAGCATCGATCAAGACCCTGAGAGGCTCGCGTTGGATGGTTGGATTAAGGGCTTGATGCAGAAGGCAGTAACTTTGGACACGAAGTTCCCTTGTCTGGGGCCGTAACCACCGGTAGCTTATATTTATAAATGTTTTTTTTATAATATATATTTAAAAATGTAATTTATAAGTTGCCTTATTCCAATGTTTACAATGTTTCTTTGTTTATAAACTGTATAATTATGTAGATAAGGTACTGCCACCATTGTATTATACACCATATTAGAGGACTGATGCAAAAATAAGGAATAAAAATATTAAAAGAACACACGAGTTTGAATATATCAACCTCAATGGGTACAACATAGTAGGAGCCATCCACTTACAATGTAAAAAATCATGTGATTAAAAGTTAATACCTAATAAATTAATGTGCTCACATTTAGAATATTGGTTATTTTCATTATAATATTATCGAATTTTAGGAAAGTTTGAGGAGCTAGGCCTTTTGAAAAAGTCACGGGTAGCAGTTTTTGCTGTTTTCTGTTAAAGCTCCGGTTGGTTGGTTTTTTTTTTGCTTCCAACCACTCCTGAACCTGGTGGTCTATTCGATATGTGTGATCTGAAACCTCTTCATTCAGGGCATTTACATTAAAAACCTTAGCATTGACAGCTAATGACTTAAAGATTTCGTTAAGACGAGTGTAAAGCGTGCTAAAGACTCTTTCTTTTCTTGAAAGCAACAAGAAGCTTATTTTTAGTAGCGGTCGTTTTGTCGACAGCGGCATCTGCGAGTAAGAAAATAATAGCCACCTCGTCCTGATGTTTCCATGCCCGAAAAGAGTAAAAGTGTACTACTTCTGCCCTTTTAGAGCATGGCAACCAGAGAAGGCGTGTACAAATAATAAAGGTTGAGTTATTAAATTACATGTATTTATAAATGGTTTCTTTTTTGTCGAACGTTGTTGGTATACTATACATACGTTTTGAAAACATATTTCAAAAACTGTAAGACTTGCGGAGCTATGAGTTGGCTTAAATTGTCTCAAATTTAATATACCTACTTTCAAAATAATCAAAACATTTAATATTAAAAACCCATAAATTAGAATTAGAAATAAACTGCAAAAACTGAAATACGTCCGAAAAATTTGCAATTTTTTGCGTATTACGCAGTTAGCTAACTTTTTTTGCTTGCAAAACATAGTTCCTTACTCCTTTATGGGGTGCAAATTATATACCAAAAATCCAGCTTTATTTCACGTTTTGCGCTTTTAGGGCTTCTATTTGTAAAATTTGACTGGGATATTGTAATGACGAATTTGTATAGCTCCAAACATAATGAAAGCAGCACTTTTATTTAAAGTTTGAATTTCGTGAGATATTTTTCAAAAACTATTCTCAATGTATGGAAACGAACATTAGTAGCTTTATAAGATGTGAATCCCTCTTTTTGTTCTCATTTTAGCGTTAATATCAGATAGAATAAGTCGAAGCGCGTCTGTAAAGAAACAATCGTGCACCGAGAAAACGTCTTTGTCACAACTCTCCTCGGCCTACTCTACAAATATTCATTTTTATTTATATAGATATATTATGAACTAGGTGACTAGGTATATGTAAACACATACTCAAACCTACTTGTATGTGAATGTTGCTAATGTTTTCACAACACATTGCTACTATGTTGTAGGTACCCTAAAAGGCTGATATAATCATATATTCAAACCCTGAATTCACAGTTTAAATAAAGATTTTCATTCATACATAAATATGTTCAAGTCATGGAAATATAAACACAATTGCTTAAAAAATATAAATTATAATTTATATCTAATTAAGTTGTTTTTCCATCTTGTCCGGTCGTTGTGGCGATCCCTATATTCAGCAGTGGACGTTTATCGCTTGAACATAACGAAAGTTGCTTTTTTGTCGCTTCACACAGTCGCTATTACACATGTTTGTTGTGATAAGCAGTTCAAGTTGCTTTTTTGTCGCTTCACACAGTCGCTATTACACATGTTTGTTGTGATAAGCAGTTCAAGTTGCTTTTTTGTCGCTTCACACAGTCGCTATTACACATGTTTGTTGTGATAAGCAGTTCAAGTTGCTTTTTTGTCGCTTCACACAGTCGCTATTACACATGTTTGTTGTGATAAGCAGTTCCTCTTCTCAACAGCTTGCAATTGCTATTTGAGCTCATCCCTATAAAATTGACTTCGTCATTTGTAGTGCATGTTAAACAGAACCTTTCTGGGGGAACTTCTTGACGATCGCGATACATACAATATTTGTTATTTAAATAGACGCAAGGAATGAAACAAATATGATAAATTTTATTACTATAGTACTATACTCCAGTCAAATAGTGACATTCTGTTATTTTTTAACCCTAGTTAATACTAGTAAAAGGAGAAATTAGCCTTTGAAAATACATTTTTAAAATGTTTTTTTAAAGGCTAATATACTTAATAATAATATTTACAATTTTACTTTATATTTAGAAATAAGTAATTGTACAGATATATTTTTAAAATCATTAAAACTAATAATCGAGATTAATAGATTATTAGATATATTTCGGGACTTAATCGCGTGAATTATTTAAAGGTACTGTGGCAGGTGCGTCGGAAACTCGAACGGCCACTCGCATAAAGCCTCATTAATTGTGAACTGTTTGTCTTGACGTTCCAAAACTTTGAAATAATGACGAAGAAGAAAACGAAAAAACAATCGAGAGAATTGAAGGAAGCGTCAAGACGAATGGTCAAAGAAAAGGATTGAAATGTAAAAGGAATAATATTACAAATTGTATAATATATAATATCGTTCTGGGCATAAGAAAGTGTTTAATTCCTCATCCCCGAGAGTAGTAATCCCGGCTGCGCACCCCAAAGCCAGGAAGTTCACGTCACAGTACGAACCTTTTATTTACCCGACGTTTCGATTGAATTGCACCGATCGTGGTCACGGGTCGACTGATGGCTGCTTAGCGATGTCTCCGTGAGGCGCGGGGTTTTTCAACTACCCTCGCCTGGTCTTGATAATTTTGATAATTTGTACTGTCGGTACTTCTACACACTACACTTACAACGTCTTTACACTGAGGCGCGGTGTCTTTACGGCTACGATTGCATCTGCTGATAACCGGGTTCCAAGATGGTGAGAGCCGGTATCCGGCTCGCGACCAGTTGCGCAGTTACATGCTTGTTGTGACTCACCTGGTGGGATCGTCGACGTTGGTGGCGCGGTGCTTGTGGTTGTAGTTGGTGTGCTCACGGTTGTAGAAGCCTCGCTGATACTGACTGTCGACGATACAACAACATAATAAGACACTCCCACACTCCCGGCGGACCCCAAGTTCGAGTGACCTTTAGCTCTAAAGGTCACTCGAACTTGGGGTCCGCAGGGAGTAAGACGAAACGACACAATCGCACAGAAAACTTCGCCGGGTGTATGATATGGCATCCACAGCTCTGCTCGTGGAAGACAGCCGCGGCCGACGGACAGTCAGCCTTACTGAGCATGTTGTTTCTGCATTGCTATTCCGTGATTGGAGTATGGATTGTATTAACACTCAACAAATATTTATATATAAAACAAAGTCGTGTTAGTTACACCACTTATAACTCAACAACGGCTGGGCCAATTTTTATGATTTTGTGTTTTTGGATTTGTCTTCGTCCGGAATAGGATAATAGGTATTAAAAACATTGGAAGATTGACAGAAAAATAAATTACAAGAAAATAATATTCCCATACAAAATGTTCATTGGTTTCGTACCTGTCAACCATTTAATGTTTATTCCGTCAATATGGTAAACTCTCTCCTCAAGTTAAATCACATATTTAAATAAAGGTTTTGAATCGACAAGATAGACACAATATTTGGATAACCGCCAATTTTACATTTTAAAAATTTAGAATAGTGTCAGTAATAAAAAGGGATAAATTGACATATTTATTGGTTGTCAAATATTTATGCATGTGTTTGAATAAGGTCATGACCTCCTTTGGTGATGTTCAATAACAAAAAAAAGTTTGTATAGAATAACACTCAGATTAGTTAAAATTATTTTATTGAATTCATTAGTTTTGGACGGTTTTTATCATTATCGTGAGGCATAGATTGGTGGGATACTTTTACAAACAACGGTCACTCATGTACCTATTGAACGTTGCCAATGAGTCACGAGTCACGAATTCCTTCGATATCTATGCTAATATTATATAGCTGAAGAGTTTGTTTATTTGGTCAAACGCAATAATCTCTGGAACTACTGGTTCGAATTGAAAGATTGTTTGTTATTTTATTATTAGTATTGGATAGCTCATTTATCAAATTGGGGAAAAATTACGCATACGAAGTTGCGCGGGTCAGCTAGTATAATATATTTGTTGAGTGTTAATACATATTTGAAATTGTTCCGTATAAATCCCATTAAATATAAATTCCATTAAAAAACGGGATTTATGCAAAATTACAATAATTTATTTAAATCGTTTTTACTACCTATCAACAATAAATTTCTAATAATTGGTAGAAAAATCTGTATAACTCATATATATTCATCATCAGCCTATCGCAGTCCACTGCTGGAAATAGGCCTCTCCAATTGTACGTCACTTTGTTCTACCCTCGGCTTCTCGTATCCAGCTCCTGCCAGCCATTTTGTGTAAATCATCACTCCACCTGTTCTGAAGGCGTCCTACACTACGTTTGCCGAGATGCGGTCTTCACTCAAGAACTCGTTTACCTCAACGGTTGTGAGTTCTTCGGCTAATTTTTAGCCCACTGCCACTTCAGCTTGCTAATCCGGTTAGCTATGTCGATAACTTTGGTTCTCTGCCGAATCACCTCATTTCTGATTTTGTCCCTAAGAGAACCTCCGAGCGTAGTGCTTTCCATAGCTCGCTGAGCGACTTTGAACTTGTAGACCAGCCGTACCGTGAGTGTCCACGTTTCGGCTCCGTATGTCATGACGGGTAGGAGGCACTGATTGAAAACTTTAGTCTTAAGGCATTGTGGGATCGATGATGAGAAGACTTGACGTAACTTCCTCCGAATTCTTCTGTTCACCTCACCCTCGAAGTTGTTTCTACCTAACTGCAATGAATGCCCGAGGTACACATATTTTTGAACAACTTCGAGAACGGTGCCGTGCACCGCTGTCGGTTCCGGTAGTACATGTTCATTAAACATGACCTTGGTTTTATTCAAGTTCATCCGTAGGCCGATGCGTATAGAGGAGACTGTTGTAGGTCCTGCAGCGTTTCTGCCATGATGACGATGTTATCTGCAAATCGCAAATGAGAGATGTATTCACCATTGATATTGATGCCCCGCCCTTTCCAGTGCAGAGTCTTGAACATATCCTCCATTGCATTTGTGAACAGTTTCGAGGAAATAACGTCCACTTGCCATTCAATGGTATAGATTTTGTTTGCTGATTCTGTACTTGGACGAAAATGGTGGCGGCTTCGTAGAGACATCTCATCACTTGGATATATTGCCATTCTACTTGGCATTGCTGCAGTGACTCCAGAACGGACCAGATTTCAATCGAGTCAAAGGCCTTCTCATAGTTCACGAATGGGCTGATGGGACACAGGGGCTGATTATACTCCTGGGTCTTTTGTATAATCTGCCGCACTGTGTGGATGTGGTCTATAGTGCCATATCCGCTCCGAAATCCGGCCTGTTCCGGTGGTTGGAATTCGTCAAGTTTTCGGGCAAGGCGGTTCGTAATGACTCTTGAGAACAGCTTATAGACGTGGCTTGGTAGAGAAAAAGGTCGGTATTTCTTCAGCCGGGTCTTATTTCCCTTCTTGAGGAACACTTTTACGACAACACTTCTACTCCACGCCTCCGGAGTTCTCCCTTCAAACAGTACAGTATTTAAGAGCTTTTGGAGCTCCTTCAGTATGGGTTTACCTCCAGCCTTTAGCAGCTCAGTTGTAACGCCATCCTCTCCAGGGGCTTTTTCATTTTTCAACTGTTTAAGAGCCAGAACTATTTCGTCAATGTTGATTTCTGGCAAAGGCAGGGGTCTTCGGTGTAGTGGCGTGTGAGTGGCTCTCTGGCAGGTCGAGATGCATGCGAAGCGTATAACCGGTCATAGAAGCCTTTCACTTGTTAGAGGACTGCCAGCTTCGAAGAAACGACTTCTCCACTTGCTGTGGTCAACTTCCTGTGTGCTTCTCCACCTGCTGTGGCTTCTTCCAAGATATTGTACGAACACTTTTGACTCATAACAACGTTGTAGTGGGTCTTAGTGGTGAGTGGAGGGCCCTCCATATGTCATCGAACATATCCTCCACTTCGTCGTCTAGGTCGGTGCGTACACCTTGAGGCTATACCTCTTGGTGAGGTGACTTCAAAAAGGAGAAGGTTCTCAATTCGTCTGTATGTTTTTTTTTGTATGTTTGTTCACCGATTACCCAAAGAGGGCTGGACCGATTTGAAAAAAAAAAAATTGTGTTTGAAAGGGTATACTTCCAAGTTGGTCCCATTGTTATCCGATCACGATCTGATGATGGGATCTTGGAGAAATCGAGGGAACTCTTAAAATATGAAAGGCACACCTACAGGGATTTAGATTTTATATTTCACAGTGATTCGTGCATTTACTCATAAAAAACACCAATTGGTGAAGTGGAACTGATGATGAAACAGCGCGATTAGTTTATTTTAGTTACTTTCATAGTTTAATGTCGTACGGTATTCTACTGTGGGGGAATGCTGCCGACATTCAAACCATTTTCGTTCTGCAGAAGAGGGCTATTCGATCAATTTACGATCTTAGTAGTAGACACTCACTTAGAGAAAAATTTAAGGAAATCAATATCATGACTGTTGCATGTCAGTATATCTATGAAAACCTTATATATGTTCACAAAAATATTGATAGTTTCTGTAAGAAATGTGATATACATAATATTAACACGCGGAACAAACATAAACTTGTTGTACCAGCGTCAAGGTTACAAAAAGTAAACAAATCATTTCGGGGCCAATGTATACGTTTCTACAATAAAATCCCTAGCGATATTCAAAAATTAAGTCGTAATAAATTTAAGTGTACCATTAAGAAAAAATTGTGTATGAAAAGTTACTACTCAATAATTGATTATATGGAAGACAAAAACGCTTGGGATTGAACTGCTTTCTCTCACAGGCTATTAAAATGTACTTTAAAATTATATGTAATACATATTTACTTTGTAAGAAGTGAAGTATTGTGTTTGCTGAATACGTTTATATATACTTATTTTAGAGTTACTAATAGTATTATTATTTAGTTATCCTTAATTTATAAACGATTACACTCACCAAACACACTGGTTCATTCAGTAAAATTTATTTTTTGTAAGGAAAAACTTGATGATTTTAAAAGAGTGGCACATGAGTTTCTTGGCAGCTTCTTCTCATGAGCTTTACACTTGGAACTGCCACCTAACCTCATTTTGTTTTTTTTTTCAAACAATCGTAATTTTATAATTTTTTTAGTATGTATTAATTTGACGTTTTCAAACAATCATTAACCTGATTTTACGAAATAAAGATATTTGAGTTTGAGTTTGATGAAGACCACAAATGACGAGCAGACCTATTTAATATTTCACAGTTTGCGATTCAGTTACTTTAATATGGTATTGAGTAGCACTACTATTACACAATGTAATAGAGCTGATAGTGAACTCCTCAACAATGAACTGCCCTGCCTCCTTTTACAAAATATTGCTTGCCCCAATGGCAAGCAATATTTTGTAAAAGGATTTGAGCAGTTGACATAAGCCTATTGTAACTTAAGTGAATTACATAATAATAATAATAATAATAATAATATTTTGGGACAACTCACACAAAGCTATCTGATCCCAAACTAAGCAGAGCTTGTACTATGGCAACCAGACAACCGATAAACATACTTATATATTTCTAAATACATACATATTATAGATAAATAACACCCAGACACAGAATAAACCATCATGCTCATCACACAAAGTTTTATCCTGGGTGGGGATCGAACCCACGACCTCTTGTGTAGCAGTCGGATACACTCCCACCGCGCCACAGAGGCAGACAACACATTACATAAAGAGTGAGGAATAAAAAACTTTTTACAAAAAAATATTACCGACTTCAAAATTAAACACAAGGCAACTAAAAAGCAAAAAATAATATACCTAGAATAACAATAACAAATTAAACATTTTGAAGTTGGTGCCGAATAAAACTTAGTTTTTAGTGCGCTGGTGTCGTATCGCCGGCGCGCGGCGTCAACAGATGAAATTAGTGAATCACATTTTTCTCTTTTACGGTCGTGATAATTATATCATGCTTGCCTACTTTTACGGCTTTTTAAAATATTGTGGCATTGCCATAATTATATAGGTTATCCTATGTTTGCCGTTTTTAAAGATGTTGTTGTTTAAGTAAGGTTACTTAAAACATCATTGATGCTAGGTAGGTAATAATACCAACAACCGTACTGATTTATTTTCTCTGTGGTATTAACTTTACAAAAAAAATCTTCAATGCATATTTCCATAAACTTAGGATATACTAACGTATAGACGAACATAGTGTGCAAGCAAGAAGTTACTTCTTTATGACAGTGTCACAAGTAAGTAAGAGAAAACAAATTAATAGCATTGTAACCCATTTTGATTGACAGGAACTCCCAAGCCGCTTGGACTTGGGAGTCCCTGTCAATCAAAATGGGTTACAATGCTATTAATTTGTTCTCTCTTAATGAACTATAACAGAATTTATGTTTATTTATTATATTCTCGAACAATGGTTTCATGTTCTGTAAGTAATTGTGACGTTACCTATCGTAATAACTCAGGGAATTATTCATTTCACAGGTAAGTTGCCTTGGCTTAGTAGAAGTTCAAATTACATGAAATCCATTTAATGATATATAAATATATATACACCTTACGATATTTTGAATAACATAGTCATTAATTCGTTAGAAGTAGTATTTTGATCATAATCTTGTTTTGTTACGTTTACACTAATCCTAATCGATGATTTTATCGATGAAATAAATTCTAGTTTTTCGTATTGAGCCACTCGGTTACAATTTGTTTGCAGTCATAGGTTTTCAAGAGGTATATTTTGTGGATTTTGTTTATCAGTTTGTTTAAGTGGGTAGACCAACTTTCAAATTGTCTTTTAAGTTATTTTTTTTTCTTTTTATTTTTTGGTGAACGAAAGTGAAACGATCAATTAGGGATAAAACCCTAAAGCACTGGCGTGAATATATTTACATGTGCACTGATTTAAAGACCAGCTTGGGCTCTAAATTTATACTTTTTTTTTAAACTCTCAAATTGACCAAAGTATTCCTCTACTTTAATTGATACTTCTGGCATCGAATGGCTCTTGTTTACTTTTGGCAAAGTACATTATGCTGTTGCCCGTGAGCGTTACTGTAACCTAGGCCATAACTCACCTGGTGAGATCGTCGACGATGATAATAGCGCGTTGCTGCTTATACTCGGTGCACTGGTGCCCGTTGTCGGTGCACTGGTGCTCGTAACTGGCGCACTGGCGCTCGTTGTTAGCGCATTGGTGCTCGTAGCTGGCGCACTTGTGATCGTAGCTGGCACACTAGTGCTTGTAGTTGGCATCCTGGTGCTCGTAGCTGGCGCACTTGTGATCGTAGCTGGCACACTGGTGCTTGTAGTTGGCATCCTGGTGCTTGTAGCCGGCGTACTGGTGCTTGTAGCCGGCGTACTGGTGATTGTAGCTGGCACCCTGGTGCTTGCACACGGCGCACCGGTGTCTGCAAAAATTCCTGGTGACGTTATTGGATCAGGCACTGCTCGTGGTACAGCAAGAATAAAGAGACTGAGCTAAAGGTATTTCTCGAATGTGCAGATTTAACCTGGTGGTTGACATGCGAGTAGACGACATTATCGCAGCAAGGTAGTCACAGAGAACTACGCCGGGTGTATGACTCTGTATGTGGGGATGTCAACTGCAGCCGGCGGGAAGTTCATTAGGTGTCGTTGCAGATGGTCTATACGCGCTGACACTAATGGATGCAACTTGTGAAATGTTAACAATAGGTAGGTACTAACCTTTGCCGTACACAAACAGCTCTTGTTTCGTTTCAATAAAGTACATCACGCTGTTGCCTGTGTCATCTGCCGCCTTAGACCCAGCTGTATCCACTGCAGACGTCGAAAGCGCTTCTGTACAAACAAACAACGATGGCATCACTAAACGATTACAACACAGGTTTATAAGCAACTCTCAATCGTGAAGTGCACCGAACGTGACTCTCACATGTGTATCTCATCAACAACTTAACAAATGTGGTAGATATAACGTCAAAAACATTGTTTGAAATCCGCTCAACTAGTAACTAAATAGGTACTACTGACAACTGGACGTATTAAAACGAAATAGGTCCAACCCACAACATGTCCAAAAATGAGTTAGCTACACCAATGAGGTCAGTGAGCATGGTTCTTTCATATATCGAAAAGGTTCTACGATATCTTGCTTGTAGGGGTAAAAGTAACGATAGGGTTCCAACTCATACATATGAACGGTCTGAATTTAAAAAACACAAAAGTGTTCCAACCTGTTTGAAACCATTTTGACATATTTGTTTTCTATGGCGTGGCTTTTCTTTTTTTTTCCCTAAAATGAACTAAGTTACTTGAAACGTTTTTGTTCAATTATATTTTTGATATTGTTTACATTATAACTATCACGAAAATGATCTAAGCAGTTTGGAACACTTTTGAGAAATACATGTAATTAATAAAAGCATTTCACAAAAACGTTCCAATCAGCCTAGAACGTTTTCGTGAAATCTAAATCCATTTATATCTAATTCAAAAAAACGTTACAAGTAGACTGGAACGTTTTAGAGAAATACATTTTAAAAGGCACCCCTTTAAGGCTAAATTCACAAAAACGTTCTAAAAAGCAAGGAATGTTTTTGTGAAATTTATTTCTGCTCTAGGTTAAATCATAAAGTGATTCAAGTACTAACTAGTTGGATCCACAGACCTAATATGGATAACACCATAGAGAAATTAAGCAGAGTCAAAAATCTAAAGTGTCATTTTATAGTAAATAGTGTTGTTCTTAGTACATAGTATGAATGCATGAGATGCACAATAGGCTTTGTAAGTCTTCTTTGAGCAAATCGAACAATTTTCTAAGATACAAAGCACGCAATAAGTATCGATATCATGTGGTATCGATACTTTCAAACTTAATTAATAAATCACGCATAAACAGACGATTTCTAAATTAAGGAATCGTCTGTTTATGCGTGAATTGTTTGAATTAGTTTTGAAATGTTCTCTTCGTATCAAGTTTGAAAGTAAACATTTAGTTCTGTGGAGCGATTCATGTGGTGGCCAAAATCGCAACATAAAGATCACTCTGTTGTTGAAGGCTGTTCTGGAAAGTCATCCCACTTTGCAAACAATCACATTGAAGTATCTACAACCAGGGCACACATTTCTGCCTAATGATACAGATTTTTCTAAAATAGAAACAAGCTTAAAATTGCATTCGAGACTCTACACTGCCGATGATTATATAAATGTAATAAAAAATTGTAGAATTAAGAATCCTCTAATAGTAAAGAAGATGGAAACTCAGCATTTTTTGGGGACACAAAAATTAGAGAAAAACATCGTGAATAGAAAAGTTTCTGTTGACAAAAATAAAATAAATTGGTTGAAAATTAAAGAAATATTATTGAGAAAAGAAAAACTACACTCGTTATTTATCAAAACTGCAGAAGGTTCAGAAGAAATAAGTATTGAAAAAAAGATGAAGGGCAAAGTCTTACCTATAAACGAAAGTTTGTTGTGTCCGCTATATCCCAATGGAAAAGAGATCGCCCAAGTAAAATTGGATGATCTGAGATCGTTGTACCCCTTCATTCCAAGAGATTGCTTACATTTTTATAAAAACCTCAAAGGAAATGTTAACGTCCTAGATGATGTAGATGGATTAGGCACAACTCCTGATTTTGAAGTTGAAAATTCAGATGAGGAGTAAATTTTGTTACTTGTTTGCAATTTTAAGTGTTTTGTTTTTCATTTTTGTAGAAGTTTTTTAATTTTTGTAGAAGTTTTTTAATTTTTGTTGAAGTTTTTTTCATTTTTGTAGAAGTTTTTTCATTTTTGTAGAAGTTTTTTCATTTTTGTTGAAGTTTTTTTATTTTTGTAGAAGTTTTTTCATTTTTGTAGAAGTTTTTTTCGTTTATTTTTGCACAATATTAAAAAATTATGGCTGATTATGATTGTGTTTGATTTATTTTGGCTATAATCCTTATCCACGATATTAAAATACGTAACAATAATGCATGTTTCACCTCTTGTAGGTATCTATTAAAGTGAAAACTCTGTTTAAATCGACTATTTAAACAGACTTTTTACTATTAGCAAGAAGTTGAAATTGTGAAAGGTTAGGATCGAGTAAGTTTATAATTTTTAGTAAAATATTCATGTTAAATGACAAGGCAAACCTTTTATTTCTGCTATTCAAATATTTGGAACACTTTTGAGAAAATCATTCTGTAACTGCCTGAAGCAAAATGCAATTAATTAAAAACGTTCTATGGCTTATTTTACCAATTATCTGTAGATGTGATGTAAATAAGTAAGTGTTTAATTACTTAAAATAGAGAAAAAAAAACCTATTAACGACTCTCATTACCAGATTTGCGAAATATTGGTCTGTTACTGAACATTACTCTTTTCAACTTAAAATTAAGATTACTCAATTTGAATGTCGTGTGGGTTGGAACGTTTTCATTTTAATACGTCCAACTATACAACGTGTAACGGAAAGGTGTGGTCACATTTCATCTGTGAACAGCCTATGACATAAGTAGGTATCATAGTTGCATCTCTCGTGGTGTCATAGTAATAGCTTTTTCTTTTTATCAAATTTCAGTAAGGTATGGCATAATTATATTATTGGATCTCCACTATGCAGAATCCGATAGCATTATTGTAGCATATAACTTTTTAATTAATAAATAGACGAATGAAAAATCAATGGTTGATATTTTCCTAGGTAGTTAGTAGATTTTCATAAAATGTAGTATAAGCACTCAGTATCATGGGGACAAAACAAACTTTGGACTTGAACACACGTTTACGTTACACATTGTATATTATGTATAGATTGTATGTATGTGTATTGTTTGTCAAAACTGTTATACCGTAATGATGCATAATCTATACAAATAATAAAATTGTAAATTTCACGTGTCTGTACATGTCCGAACATAGTGAAAAAAATATTGGGAAATGTTCGAAAAGAGTATTTAAACAAAATTTTTAGAAATGTCTTTCTGTCTGTTTGTCTGTCTGTCTGTTTGTTTGAACACGCATCACGCAAAAACCACCAGACAGATTCGGTTGAAATGTTGCATGTGTATTTTAATAACTCTGGACTAACATATAGGATTTAAGTTATACATAGGAGCTAAGCAATAACGGATAATATCTGTAGCTATTTATCGTTATAAAACAATAACTACTTGACGGATCTACATGAAACTTTGCAGTTTTATTGTACCTTAATATAATATAAACCCGACTTCTACGCGAACGAAGTTCCGCGACTATGTTCGCGTGGAAGTCGGGTTTCAGCACGGGCACAGTCGGGGCACAGCTAGTCTGTACTAATATTATAAAAAGGTAATAATTGTGACTTTGTGATGTTGTAGGGGCTGATCTCCGGATCTACTGAACCGATTTTAAAAATTACTTTATCAATAGAAAGCCACGTTATTTGTGAGTGTCTATATATAACGCCCACGCCTATATATCACCCAACGAAGTGGGCACAGATCAGCTAATTTAATCTATATTATATTATCCCATACACGTTGTATACCTACTTTATACCCAGAAGCAATCTTTAATTTTGGATAGAAGTGAACGAACTTGCACTTGCAGATAGGTAACTTCGTAAGACGTACCTACCTAACACAGAGTTAAGTGTTGAAGCTACGAGTGTACGTTACCGTCTCTGTTGGCGGGGGCGGCGTGCTGGCCCAGCGCCAACAGCTGGCCGCGCGTCGCCCAGCGGGGGAGGAGGTGGCCCCGCGCCCCATCTGTAAACACAATGTTATTATGTTTATTGATATTAGTTATATGTAATTCACTTCGTTATTTACTAACTCGTCTAAAATAAAGAGTGACGCTAAACAAAAGTGACTCCGCCAAAGAAAGATAAGAAAGGGAGAATCACCTGCTCCTTTGGATCAGAAATATAAGAGATTACTGATTCTGTCCCATCCGTCTGCGACTGACGCAAATAATAACAATATATTAGACATGCAATGTAATGTCATTGGACTGATGATTTAAGAAAACAGATTATAAACCAGCAATTGGTACTTAATTAATACAAATGGTACACAAACGAATAATTAAAAAAAATACAACGAATATTATCAGTTTGGTGTATTTAATGACGTAGGTTCAATCAAATATCGCAAAGACAATCTATTTGAGTCACTTCCCACTACTACCTTGACTGAGGTTCTACTGAACCCTAAATAAAGGGATACCAAACGAACATAGTAACTTTAATTAGATATAAAATGTTCACGGTCAGAACTGAAAAGTATCTAGGTTTGTAAGGGATATTATAACAATAAACTATTGTGTCATTAGAAATTTATCGTTATATTTTGTCATTTTCTGATCCGTAAATTATATTGTTTTTAATTATTTATAATTAATAATTATTAATTAATTTATAATTTAAAATTAATAAATATTAATTAATTTATAATTTAAAATTAATAAATATTAATTAATCTATACTAATATTATAAAGCGGAAGAGTTTGTTTTTTGTTTGTTTGTTTAAACGCGCTAATCTCAGGAACTACTGGTCCGATTTGAAAAAAACTTTTTTTGTTGGATAGCTCATTTATCGAGGAAGGCTATATATAGGCTATATAACATCGCGCTACGAGTAATAGGAGCGGAGTAGCGACGTGAAATGTTGCAAAAACGGGGAAAATTTACGCATACGAAGTTGCGCGGGACAGCTAGTTATTAATAATTTTCGAAATCTTGTTCTGGAATTTTACTTAACTGGCGGTCAATTGCAAGAAAGTGTTCTTCTCGTCTCCATTTAATAATAATTTCCTTCATTGAAGTTAATGCTTCTGATAAAATATAAATTGTTGCACATTGCACAAAGCCAAGCTAGCGTTCCAGCCCTCATTAATAGACTAATGTACAGATATTGGAATGGTTTCAGTAAAGAGTGAATGATTTAAGTTGGTTGCGACTCGCGGTTTGAGACCTTATTATTGAGATTGAAAAATAAAACGTTTTTATGTTTTACCAATTTGACGGCCTTTAAAAAACATGTAAGGTTTCAAATAAACTTTTTTGATTGAGTGAATATTATTGGAAATAATTGCCCCAAAAGTTGCTTAAACTGTGTGACCGAAAAATAATAGTAATTTTACAGGCATTTCTTGCCAATCACTTTATTAAAAAATAATTGTATTAAAAATCACAAAGGTAGCACTTAATAAATACTTTAAACTAAAATTATTTTCGACATTATATATACTTGAAAAGGGCGTACGTGCCCGGAACACTCATCACTGTTCTGCTGGTGCAATTATTCAAATCGGATTTATTACGTTAACGGCTGCAGAACACTGAGCATGGTTCGACATGCTCTAGTCCGTTCTTTTTTGGTAAATCGTGTATTTTGGAAGTTATATTTAGACACGAATTACATACTGATACTATATGGATAACATTTTTCGATCTTACCGATAATAATAAAAAAATATGAAATAATAAATTAAAAAATCAAAATCAAAATTTAATGTTTTTAAAAGACCTGTCGAATGATGTGCCACACGTTGATGTTTGTTCAACAAAAAAAGTTTCAGCTTCTGTTATATGTATGGATTGCACCCCCTAATAATATTTATTTTTATTATTTAGCTATCAAACTAAGTAGCGGCTATTACAAGACACCAAATTCCTTCAATATTCACTGTGTTGTTTTTGAGTGAAATGCCTGTGACATACGGACAGACAGACAGACAAACAGATGGACATGACGAAACTACAAGGGTTGTGTTTTTGAAGCAGTATTTAAAGTAAAATTAAAGGGAAAACTATCACAACTAAGTAGGCTTCACAACTTAACAAGTTACAGCAGACCAAGTGAGAAGTAACAAAATTTTCATACAGATTCCATTGAAAAATTCTCAAATCAAATCAAATAATTTATTTGCAAACAATGTAGGTGTACAAAATAAAGTCTTAACACAAATTAGTCCCAATACATTGTACCTTATGGCATGCAATAATTTACTTATATGCTAGTTGCCACTTTTAAAAGAGTAAAACATTTATTTTATGAAAATAGAATATAAAGTAAGACACAACAACAACGTAACCAAGTTATAAAAACAAAAAAAGGCAAATATATTTACTAACGTTTGTTACTAATATGAAACAAAAACAACAGAAAACCCACTTCTTAAGCAGCATTATTCAGATGGGGGACTACGGAACCCTGCATTGTGCGTGGCGATCTTACCATGTAAAATAATAATAACTTGGGACAACTCACACAACGCTATCTGATCCCAAAATAAACAGAGCTTGTACTATGGAAACCAGACAACTGATACACATACTTATATATTTCTAAATACATACATATTTTAGATAAATAGCACCCAGACACAGAATAAACCATCGTGCTCATCACACAAAGACTTACCCTGGGTGGGGATCGAACCCACGACCACTTGCGTAGCAGTCGGATACACTCCCACCGCACCACAGAGAGTCAATAATAAATCACAAATCAAACAACAATCATTTAAATAAAAAAACGGGCGAAAGCATGTCAGACCATGCTCAGTGTAGAGTTCCGGAGCCGTAGCCGAATGAAAAAATCCGATTTGCGTAATGGCACCAGCAAAAGAGCGTATGATCATGGCAACCCTTTGGTTGAGAAACACAGTTTTTCGACAATAACTCAATGACGGTAAATTCGATCATGTCCGAAATAATTTTCGTTTAAAGTATTTGTTAAGCGCTACCTTTTTGATTTATTTCGTATTTTTGACACGGTTGAATCGTTAATGGCGGTGGGAGGACTATAATATTCATTTATAATATTCTATAAAAATTCATTTAATGTGTATTAAAAGTTTATTAGAAACCCTAATATGTTTTTAAAAGACTGTCGAATAATGTGCCACACGTTGATGTTTGCAACGTGTGGCACAAAAAAAAATATGTCTATTATTTGGCTATGAAACTAAGTAGCGGCTACTACAAAACACCTTTTCACCAAATTTAATGAACAGACAGACAGACGGACATGATGAAACTATGAGGATTCCGTTTTTGGCCATTTTGGCTACGGAACCCTAAAAAGGGAAAAAAACAATCATCTGGACTCCTGGTCTCGGGGACCTCCCGATGTGCCATGAACATACGCTCTTCTGCTGGTGCAAATATTCAAATCGTATTTTTTCGTACGGCAACGGTTGCGGAACCCTACACTGCCCTTTTTTGGTAAATCGTGTTTTTTGGAAATTATATTTAGATACAAATGACATACTGATGTAATTTGAATAATATTTTTCGATCTTACCGACATAATAATAAAAAAGTATGAAATAATAAAGGTAAAAAAATCATAAAATTTAAATAGAAAAGGAAAAAGATGTATTCATTCGGATTCTAATCAGGGTATTCTGCTTTGTGGATCGCCCGTTTCCCACCTAAGCTATTAAAACAAAGGAAATCGCGGCGAAATTTACCTTCGTATTCTAATGATATTGTAGCAGTTTTTCAATACCTGAAAATACAGATAGAACGACGTTTTTCAAAAATGAAACCTAGATCGATTTTTCGCCCCCGAAACCCCCTGCATACTAAATTTTAAGAAAATCGCTGGAGCCGTTGCCGTGATTCAGATTATATATAAATAAAGATAAAGATAAAGATTCATTTATTGCATAACTGTGTACAAAATAGGTCTTAGTTTAAACATATTAAATACTAGCTGTGCCCGCGACTTCGTTCGCGTGGATGTTGGGTTTATATTAAGGTAGTTTATTTTACAATTTAACTTCTGTGAAAAAATATTTGAAACATGCGCCACAATGCTCTGTGGCAGGTGGCAGAACCCGACCTATGGCAGGGCAAGCCAAGCAAATAATGCCTAGTGCAGCATAATGAAGGGCGACGAAATTTATGGCGCCAGACGGTTAGAAGACAAATAATAATAGTATTTTACCAAAATGATTTGCATCACATCAAATATTACTATTATCGGTTTCGGGTTAAATGAAGCCCGAAACCGCCCAAGTACTCGCGCGAAATAGGGCTAGTGTGAGATAAGTTTTTAAAAAAATATCCTGTTTTTAAAACATTGCATTCCCGCGGTACTGTGATGCGTGTTCAAACAAACAGACAATATTCAAACGTTTCTAAAAGATAAACTGAATTAGTATATCTTTTAGAAACGTTTAGTTTAAATACTAAACTTATTTCTTTATAATGTCTACATTGGTGAATTAAAAAATAGGTGTGTCAACCTGTCGTAGCCGAGGATAGAACAAAGTGGCTTGCAATTAGAGAGGCCTATGTCCAGCAGTGGACTGCGATAGGCTGATGATGATGATGATGATGAACCTGTCGTTAATTAAGATCATCATAAATTCGTATCCCTCTACGTAAGAATTTCAGATTTATTTTTTAAATCAATTTACCTGATTCTGTTTCATTTGTATTTAAACGCCATCTATTTTCAAAACTGGATAAGTTTATTTTAATACTTGATGACTTTAAATTAAACTATACTTAAACTATCATGCATATTAAACGTAGGTAAGCAAGGTATTTAACCTAAAATTATTCACGCGATTAAGACCCGCAATATAAAGCCTTGGCCAAAAGTATGGAGCACCCCTTATGTTTTGCACGTGCGTAACATTTGCAGTAGGAAACAATACCTTTTGTTTAAATATGGATTAAGCGGCATCTAAAAAGGGGTTTAAAACAATAGTGTACCTAGTTAGGGCCAATAAAACATCTGTTGCGAAGCATCTTATCCGTTTAGTAATTTACAATGTTTTTTTCAGTTCACTATTTCGCGTCGTTGTGTACACATACCGTGATCTAGCGCACTTCTTGTATTATTTTGTGTTCAGTTATATTAACATCGATACATTATGCCTAAAACATCCGAACTGTCTCTTGAAAATCGTGTGAAAATTCAACTTTTACATGAACAAGGGAAATCTCAAGTTGAAATATCCAGAACTGTTAAGTGTTCGCGCCGAGCGGTGCAACTTACCCTTGAGCGATTCGCCGCTACCGGTACGCACAGCGATAGGCCCAGAACTGGACGTAAACGTGTTACAACTGACCGTGAAGATCGAAAATTAGTGAGAGAGTCTTTGAAAAACAGGAAAAAGAAATCTTCTGAGCTCGCTGCTGAATTCTCAGTGGCGAGCAATAAAACAATTTCTGCCAGAACTACTCGTCGAAGACTTCAAGAAGCTGGCCTCAAAGGGTGTAAAGCCAGGAAGAAGCCATTGCTCTCTGACAATAATAAAAAGGCTCGCTATGCATGGGCCTTAAAGTACCAACATTATACTGAAGAAGACTGGTCCAATATCGTGTGGTCAGACGAATCAAACTTTGAGGTAAGTTAAATAATATAAATGTCCAAACGAATAAATGAGTATTATTGAAATTTAAAAAATTATAATGTTGTCTTTTCATGATTTGTAAAACTCTATTTTTTTTTGTTTTTGTTAGGTCTTTGGCACCCCTGGTGCTACCTTCGTGCGTCGCCGTGTGGGCGAAGAATTTAAGCCAGAGTGTGTGGTCCCGACTGTAAAACACGGCGGAGGTAGCGTGATGATCTGGGGCTGCATGACTGACACAGGAGTCGGCGAAATGTTTGTGTGTGAGGGTCGAATGGACTCTATAAAATACACGAATGTTTTGGAATCAGCTTTGTTGCCTTCGTTTTCTATACTTTTTGGAGACACAAATATGGATGGGGTTAAATTTCAACAAGACAACGCACCATGCCATAAATAAGCACGCACGATGTCATGGTTTCGTGAAAATTTCATAGAGCTCCTGGAATGGCCTGCACAGTCGCCGGACCTTAATCCAATAGAACATTTATGGGGAATCCTAAAACGTAAGGTCCGCCGTCACACAATATCCACAAAAGAAGAACTAAAAAGACGCCTCCGCCAAGAATGGAATGCCTTAACTGAAGAACATTGTAAAAATCTTGTAGGCTCTATGCCAAGAAGAATAGCTGCTGTGATAGCGGCAAAGGGTGGACCGACAAAATATTGATTTTATACAAATAAAGATCATTTTAAATTTACACAAGTTGTTTCATTTAATTATTTACAAAACTTTTTGAAATATTCAGTTTTTATAGGGGTGCTCCATACTTTTGGCCAAGGCATATTCATAATAGCTGTACCCGCGACTTCGTTCGCGTGAAAGTCGGGTTTAAATTAAGGTAGTTTAGGTAACGAAATAACTTCTGTGTAAATATGTTGGAAACAGTCCTGTTGACTAAATACTTACTAAATAAAAATCGATCTGTTCTATTCTTTTAGATAGTTAGTTTGGTGTGCGGCTTAAGAAGTGGGTTTTCTGTTGTTTTTTTTTATTCTTTCAACGTTATACCTACTTATTACCTAATAATTTTTAATAGAATTTGTACGAAAATGTTGTTACTTCTCCATCATCCATCATCAGCCTATCGCAGTCCACTGCTGGACATAGGTGTTACTTCTCATGTGATCGTAAACTTGTAAAGCCTAAGTACTTAACTGTGATAGTTTTCTTTATAATTTTAGTGTTTATACTACTACCCTGAATTTTTTCACATACCCAACATCAAACATTTAGCTGGCAGGGGGACACTTGACTCTAACAAAAATGTTCACTATAAAGCCTAATATTATACACAAAGGAATCCTTAAATTTAAAAATAGTCTTCACAAACCCTAAACGCTTTTTAAAAGACCTATCTAATGATACCACACACGATGGGGTAGGTAGGTGAGAAAAAAATCACATCCCCACTTTACATATAAGAGAGGTACCCTTAAAAAAATAATGATTTTCAAGATTTTGTTCTTTCACTTTATCGGCGTTAGTAATTTATTCATGCAAAAGTTGCAACCTTCTAGCACTAACAGTCTCTGAGCTAAGCTGCGGACGGACGGACATAAGGGAACTATAAGGGTTCTGTTTTGCCATTTTGGCTAAAAATGGGGTGTATTTCATATAGTGTTACAACGCAATACTGATAATAAAACTGCTGTAACACTTTAGTAAGCAAACACAGAGCGTGTCATGCCCGCGAAAATGTCAGATATCCCTAAAGGCACGGTTGACAAACAACGACCCCCCGTCACCCGAACTACTCACACTTGACCGATGTTGAGCCATTCATTATCGTTGAATTGATGAACACGTAATCTCCAACCATAACCCCAAAACATGATGCACCTGTGTGATGCGTGGTCAAACAAACGGACAGATAGACAAACATTTCTAAAAATCATAGCAATGTGTTTCTTTTAAAACTTCTTTTACTAAGTATAGAACGTTATTGAATACAACGCCATCTACTTTCAAGAATGTTGCCACTCAGCATCTCAAGCACCTATTTGATTTCATAGATGGCGCTACATGTTTTTTTTTTACGTGTGTAATGTCTTTTTTTTAGACGAACTCATAATTTCTGGAAAATGTCGAATACTTTTTCATTATAATGTAATATTGTTTTTCATTTCTACTACGATTAATTAATTACTCTCAGCAGTGCATGCAATACCTATAATTAACTTACCTACGTGCATAATTTACTTGATTTTTAATATAACAAAATAATAACCAAAGTAAATAAGTTACTTACGGTCGAAAAAATAACTAAAACATTGAGAAAAATATTAAAAAAGGATAAAGACAATTTAAAAAAATACAAAAAGAACATAATCAGACATCGGATTCGAGCTCGGGACTTCGTCGCCAAGGTCCGCTAGTATAGCTTCGAGGCTATACTGTTCGCTACTTGCCACGTCAAAATAACTGTTCTTATGAAACTTAACAATGTTGTGTTTAGCTCCTTTTAGTTTTAGCGTGAAGTTATGTATTCCATGGGTTACAATTATAGATAATGTTGGAAAATTTTGTGATAAACCATTATGGTGCGACAAAAAATACGTTGCTACTCGTTCCCCATAGACGTTAGCGTAATGATTCATAGTATAAATAATGTCCTATAGTATTTACTATAAAACTGCAAATTTTCATAAAGATCCGTCTAGTAGTTACTGCTTTATAACGAAAAATAGCTACAGACATTATCCCTTACTGCTTAGCTCCTATGGGAAAAAGCGTGATAATTTATAGCCTAAATGTTAATCTGCATCTATTAGATTGCACGTGCAAAATTTCAACCGAATCTGTACGGTAGTTTTTGCGTGATGCGTGTTCAAACAAACAGACAGACAGACAGACAGACAGACAGACAGACAGACAGACAGACATTTCTAAAAATGCAGCAAAGTGTTTGAATACTCTTTTCGAACATTACCTAATATTTTTTTTCACTAAGTTCGGCCATGTACAGACACGTGAAATTTACAGTTTTATTATATGTATAGATATAGATAGATGGTATAGTTTCAACAGTCTACCCAAATCGGATATGCAATAGGTAGATAATTAAAATAATAAGACACAAGGATATAAATACATTTAGACTTAAGACTAAACAGATTGGATACATCGCTAGTGATTCTTCCTCTCAAAAAACTCATGTAAGTTATAAAACACGTTGTTTATTAACCACCTCTTTAAATGGTTTTTGAACAATTTGTTATTCAGTTCTTTAATACCCACAGGTAGATGGTTATATACACGAATGGCAGTAACATATGTGCTTTTGTAAAAAGTTGTATTTCTAATTGCAGGTAAGTTAATGTTATATTTATATTTGCTACGTAAATTATCCTTTAAGTTCGATTTAAGTTCAAAATATTGTATATTATTTCTTACAAATAGACATAATTCTAATATATAGATGATGTTTCTAAGGGATTGTGTACTGTGCATGTTATATATAGTTCGTAAACATTTTTTTTGTAGTATAAAGGTAGATTGGACATTCGTTGAGTTTCCCCAGTAAATTACACCATATGTCAGTAGAGGAAAAACATTACCAAAGTAAGCCGTTCTAGCGACATTTATATCGGTTGTTTCTGATAGAACAGATAATGCATTACAAGCACTTGAAATTTTTTTATTGATTTTTTCGATATGTGACTTCCAATTTAAATGCTGATCAATAGTAACTCCTAGGAAATTAGTTTCCTTTACTTCTTCAATTATAGTATCAGCCAAGGCTACAGTTAGTTTAGCAGGTTTACTTTGATAATTACGGAATTGCACTAATTTTGATTTTGTTAAATTTACTTTTAAATTAATGGATTGTAACCAGTCAGTTACTGTTTTTAAAGTTTTATTTATTTCATCTTCATAGCTAAAATCCTTATCACCACTGTTAGAGATAAAAATAGTAGCATCATCAGCATACATAACGCATAAGTGATCAATTATATTGGGAAGCTCATTTATGTAGATTATAAACAAAAGGGGCCCCAAAATGCTACCTTGTGGCACACCTATTTGTACACATTCAAATTCTGACTGAACCCTTTCAATAATCTGTTTCGTTGTATGTTTCGATTATAGTTGCTTGCGTTCTGTTGTGTAAGTAGTTTTCTATTAATTTCAGTGCTATACCTCTTATTCCTATTCTATCCATTTGATTTAGGAGAATATCAAATTTGACACAGTCAAATGCTTTTGACATGTCTATAAATAATGCAGCACACTGTTTTTTATGATTCATATTATCCCATATCGACTGAAATAGTTTGTATATTGCTAATGATGTTGTTTTTTCTTTTTGAAATCCAAACTGGTTAATATTTAAAATGTTGTTTTTATTTAAAAAAGTAATGAGTCTGTTATGTATTCCTTTTTCAAAAATTTTGGAAAAGCTTGACAAAAGTGCGATTGGTCTGTAATTATTTATATCCTGCTGTGAACCTTTTTTAAATAATGGTTTCACAAGCGCCTTTTTTAAATTATTTGGAAATTCTCCATTTTCGAACATTAAATTTATTATATGCACAAGTGGATCTACTATAAATTCAATGCTTACTTTAATTATTTTTATAGGAATGTTATCATGTCCAAAACTAGATTTATTTTTTAATATATTGACAATTTCTTTGATTTCAGATCTGTCTACAGGGTTCAAAAAAATACTGTTAACATTATTTAGAGTCAACGATTTATGTGTGTTAGTTGTCAATTCATTGAGATTTTGAGTGGTATATACATGATTAAAAGCTTTAGCAATAGCTTTAGGCAGTTTAATAACTTTATCATTATATATAATAGAATCTATGGTAGGCTGTATCAGATTTGTTGATTGAGTATGTTGCTTTATTAATGCCCAAGTTGCTTTTGTTTTATTTTCACTTTTTGATATAAATTTAGCATTACAGTTTTGTTTTGCTTTTTTAATTACGCGTTTCATTATTTTACAGTAACTAGTATATTTTGCCCTATACGCATGACACTGCTTGTTTTTTGTTTGTAAGTAAATTATTCTTTTCTTTTTACTAGATACAATTATACCCTTTGTTTTCCATGACTGGTTCTTTTTGTGATGTACTTTAACTTTCTGTATGGGCACACATAGATTAAATATTAAAGTAAAAGATTCAAAAAATTCATCATAGGCGACATTGACATCTGTTTGTAAATAGACACTACTAAAATTAATTTGCGAAATATATTTGACGAAAATCTCAATATGATCGTTAATTTTACGCTGCATTTTGAACCAGTATTTTTCACGGTAACTCAAACTGCATGGTAATTTAATTGCTTGTACAGTATAATCTGAGATGCCTAAGTCCCATACTTCAGACTTGTAATTTTTACGATTAACATTTGTGATAATATTGTCTATACATGTTGCTGAGTGGGTAGTTATTCTTGTAGGTTGAGTTAGTGCTAAATGTAGGTTGTACGATTTTAGAATATTTAAAAACGTGGTAGTTTTGTTGTTCGAAGTCATGGTATCAATATTAAAATCTCCAAGTATAAATATTTTCTTGTTCATTACTCTTGATCTAATAGTAAGCTTAAACAACAAAAATTCCAACTTATCGAAAAAAAGATTAATATTGCTCGTTGGTGTTCTGTATACACACACTATATACCAGTTATTTTCAGGAATTACAATGCCACAACATTCAAAATGAAATTCGACTGATATGTCAGTAGTCCAATCAATATTTTTAAACTTTGTAGAGTTTTTTACGTATATACATACTCCACCTCTAGATTTATTTTTCCTTGAAAAATAGGATGCCATTTTAAAATTTGATAACTGTAATATTTCTGCATTATCATCTTTCAGAAATGTTTCACTCAAACACAGAACATCTATACTATTTGACTGTAATAACAATTCCAAATCACCCATCTTGGACCTGATACCTTGTACATTGTTGTGTATTATGGTAAAATTACATTTAGTCTCGAAAAAAAATGTTCCTCAGTTTGTATTTCTATTGAAGATGTGGTTGGATGCAATAACATATCCGTTTAGGTGCTTATCGATACAATGTTTTTATAGTTATTTGTGTATTTCTCATAATTGAATTTGTAACTTAAGTGTAATATTTCTCTTAACAATAACCTGCATAATACTAAAATGTAACGAGAATAAGGTGTAATATAGTCTATGTTTACAAATATAGTATGCGAAAATTGAGAACAGATAAATTGAAATGTGTCACGAATTTTACTCTTGCTTAACAATCTACTATTGCGTATGTTACAAAGTAACACGTTTGTATGCGCCAGTTTATCCAAGTGAAAATAAAGGCTTGATTGTAATCTTAACGGATCTCTGTCGTTGTTTCCACACATAATGACTACATAATCCGATTTATTGAAGTTTTTGCAGTTTACTAGACACGACTCCAGTAATTTGTCACTTGAGGCTCCGGGCTTGCAGATAGATGACACGAAGTATGATGATCCAATATGGTTTTGTAGCATGTTCCTTATCCGTGAGTGTATATCAGAAAATATTAAAATTCTTGGACGTTTGGGAGACTCCGTACTATATGAACACGCATCTGGAGGCAGTTTATTTATCTTACACTCATTTATTTGTAACGGTTCTGTGGTTGGTTTTGATGTTTGACATACCAAGGGTTGTAAGGAAATATTCTCACTGTTTTCCTCCAGGTGTATATTTAGATCAGTGTAACTTTTATTTAATGTAGTTTGGTCCTTAATTAAGATAGATCTGGATGTTACAGATTTATTTCGCGTTTTTGAAGAAGAAGTATTTGTTTTGTGAGTAGAAGAATTCATACATAATAGTTTTAATTGTTCAATTTTCGTTTGTTGAGAATTTATTATTTGGTTCAGGGAATGGTTTTCTAAGTTTAAATTATCCACCTCACTCTGAGATTCCTCTAACTCCATTCTTACTTTCATTAACTCGCATCTCAACTCTTCAACTTCGGTATTTAATAATGCTCGTGACAAATCCGGTAGACTGCGCGCTGTATCTGATAGCGGATGAAAGCTTAAGGATTTGTCAATAATACTGTTGATCTCACTGCTTTGGTTACCTATTCTGTGTGAATGTTTGCGCCTTTGTGTAACATTACAGTCGCTGAAATCCATTGTAGATTACTTAGCAAATTACTCGTAAATAATTGTATTGATGCACAGAAATATTATATATTTAGTTGAAATATTGCTGGTATTCAATCAGGTAAACTTTGAAAATGTATTGCAATATTCAAACTAATCTTCGAAAAAATGACCCAGCTTTGCTCGCCAGGATTTGAAACCTCGACCTTTCTAACTGGCTAGCGGAAGGCAAAAACTGAACGCCTTAACCACTACGCTACGTACACTCGATACTACTCGTACGAAATTTGTGACTAATTGATTGATGCTGTCGTTGGATGAAACAGTTTCACATAAGGTTCATAATTGTATAATTTATTCACTTGTACGACGACGGTTAAAATATTCAAAACACTGATGAGTCACTTGTCACTTGTATTAATTGTTTTATAGTTTTTAGTTTATTTAAATGTTATTTGATAGTGTAATTGTTTAACAGAAGTTTTGACATAGATTTTTAGATAATGTTTTTTAGAATTCAGAATTCAGAATACTGACACTAATAAGTTAATTAGAGCTAATATAAGTGTTTATCAGTTTTTTGTTCATAACTTATGTATTTGACTATTAATTAACTTGATAACGTTTTCACTTGCGTATTGGAGTGTCTTGTCACTAATTCACTTGTTTTTATCACTTAATGAAACGTAAATTATTTTTAAAACATAATTTTACACAGAGGTGATGTTTACTCGTTGGCTACAGCGCCATCTGAGGCTTCTGAGATCTAATATATATATATATAAGAATTGCTCGTTTAAAGATATAAGATAAGATTAAATACAAACGAGGATTTTAATGCTACATTACATTTTTAAAGCCGGCATTATTATTGAATGAACTTTCTTGACTTGAACTGACCGTGACCGTGAATGCTCTAGCTGCCCACCCCGGCTTCGCACGGGCTATAAAATATAACCTATGACACTGACAAATAACGTGGGTTATATTGGTTAATGAATTTTCTAAATCGGTTCAGTAGATCCACAGATTTATTGATTACCTAGTCAAGACAAAAATTTTTGAAAAAAAGTTCCTATCCTTAAATATACTTTATGGTAAATAGATAATTTAAAAAATATAATAAATGGATTTTGAATACAGGAACCTTTAACCGTGTCTGTATTTGTAGATGGATAATTTGTCAGAAATGTATATAACTGTAAAATATAAAGGACCACCGTTACTGACTGACTGAGATCAGTCAGTCAGTAACGGTGCATTATGGTAGATACCAACACACAGCTCAATTCACCACGGCTGTAAGTAAGTTGCAATACATTTTAAACCTTATTAGTAAAATATTTAAAATTATAATAATAATAATAATAATAATTTATTCATGAAAGTAAAGGTACAATAAACTTATATAAAGGTATAATAACAAATAGCACAGTTAAGTATTTGCCTGAACTAGGTTGAAACCTGTGTTTCAGGCTAGAAAGTAAAAAGTATTTTAATAAATACTCTCCGAAACTAAAACTATACTTAATAACTAAAAACAAGAACTGTTAAACTAGAAAACATAGATTAATAAATTAACATTTACAAAAAATAGGTAATTATAAGAGATGTTACAACAATTGGTCTTATTTATTTTAGTACAAGTAATAAGTCCTCCGTCTGTTCGTATGACATATCTTGTAATTGGGTACTTATAGCTTTTTTACAATTAAAATAATTTAGGTGGTATATATTTACAATTCGATTTAATCTATTATACAAAAAAGGGCCTATGAAATTAAAAAATCGGTTTGAGAACATATATCTTGAGGTGGAATCAGATGTGCAGACTATATCTTTTCGTCTCTTATTAGTTAAGTCAGTATTAAAAGTAAGTAGCTCGTGTTGTTTTAAAATTATATTTACTATAAAAAGCTGACGGACAGTCAATACCTTACAGCATTTATACAGGAGGAAGGTAGGAAAAAGGAAATGTCGAAAAGTAGCTACTTTTAGAACGGCTCTCTGTGCTCTTTCAAGTGGCAACATAACAGTTTTTAGTGCTCCTCCCCATGAAGTGATGCAATACTGAATGATGGACTGACACAGGGCCTTATATACTTGTATAATTAATTTCGAATCGGCAATAGAACGCAGTTTTTTAAAGACATATATTAGTTTTCGCACTCTAGTCACTAAAATTTCTATGTGTTTCTTGAATGACAGTGTGTTATCTATATTAATGCCGAGATATTTTATGTTGCTAGTGCTAAGTATAATAGGACAGTTACACGTATTTTCTAATGTGTTATTACAATAGTGTGCAAATAAATGTGGGTCATCGTCGCTGTGGTATGACTGTCGCATAGAAAAGCGGATATATTTTGTCTTATCAGCGTTTAATGTTAGCAAATTATGACTAAGCCAATTATTTATGAAATTAAAACCTTGCTGAGCGTTTTCAAATAGGTCGTTCTTGGTTTTGGCCGAAAATATAATAGCTGTGTCATCAGCATAGGATATTATCTTACCATGTTCGATATTCATATTGCAAAGGTCATTTATGTAAATAAGGAATAAAGTAGGGCCTAAAATACTGCCCTGAGGAATACCAAAACCGGAACATTTTTGATCTTTACTAGTAATGTTATCTATTTTGATACATTGGTATCTTTCATTTAAATAGTCTGCCAAAAGTTTTAGTTGTTTCCCTCTTATGCCCAGAGACTCCAACTTGTTTAGCAGAATGGGAACAGAAATTGTGTCAAAAGCTTTAGCAAGGTCAAGGAAGATGCCCAGGACTTGGTTCCCTTTGCTGAGCTCTTGTGAAATATAATCAGTCAAAGTGTGAGTCGCGTCGGCTGTAGACAATTTAGCTCTAAAACCATATTGTGTAGGGGATAGAAACTGGTTGTTTTCTAGGTAATTAATTAATCTAATATTTATAATTTTTTCGAGTATTTTCGATATTGAGGGAAGTAGGGAGATCGGTCGGTAATTGGATACAAGTTCTTTATTTCCGGATTTATAGATAGGAATAACCACTGCCTTTTTTAGGCATTGAGGAAAAATCCCTCCAGAAAGGCAAAGTCGAAAAATATATGTTAGAGGAGGTACTAAAATATGTTTAAAAAGTTTAAGGATTTTATTGCTAATATTGTCCGAGCCAGTGGCGCAGCTATCCTTCAGGTCAGAAATAATTCGAGCTACCTCGTGTTCGTCAGTGTCTAGCATAACGAAAGATTTGAGACTCAAGTTGCGGACAAATTGGGGGGGTTGCGTACATCCAAGGCTATTATTTTGATTTTGAATACGCTCGGCAAGATTTTTGCCCACATTTATAAAATAGTTATTTACATGGTTAGCTGAATTTAGTGGTGATGAGTTAATATGCAGCAAACTCGAATTTGATTGATGATTTTTCGAGGAGTAAGTTATGCTTTTAACATGTCGCCAAATTTGCTTACTATTATTACCTGCCCTTTGTAAAACATCTCTGTCATAATTAATTTTTAACTTTTTGAGTAGGTTGTTACAGAAATTTTTGTATCTTTTATACGTAGATAAAAGTATTAGGTTGACAGGGTACCGTCTTGTTCGCTGATGGAGTCGATCTCTGTGTCTTATACAACGTATAAGACCAGGAGTAATCCAGGGTTTGATATTGTAAAATTTCTTATTTATTGTCGTTACTTTCGTGTTGCATAATATTGCTTGTTGGACATTTTTAATTAAATACGACAGAGACATATTAGGGTCAGCATTATTGTAAACTGGACAAAAATCGATGTTGCATAAATCATGTTCGAGCTTGTGCATGTTTAATTTAGACCTTGTCTGTGGACGACTCTGCTTAGGTGGCGTTAAATTTACGGTTAGTAGGACAGCGTGGTGGTCAGTTACAGTAGAGTTAGTAACAAGAGTGATGTATGTCAAGCTGGTTTTAATCATTACATGATCGAGACAGGAACCGCTATGATGAGTAGATAATGTGTGAGCGGGCTGAAGACCATAGTATGAACATAAATTAAGGTAGTTATGGGTTCCTGAATCGCAAGATCCTGAGCTAATGTTTAAATTCAAGTCACCTGTTAATATTATGTTTTTACATGAGGATAGTGATTTCAATGTTTCACCTAGAGATTTTTGAAAGAGGTCAGAGTTTCTGAAGGAAGGAGATCTATATATAGCAATAATCGCTGTATCTGAACCAATGTTAAGGATCAAACCATTGCAGTCTTGAAGAGTTGGCTCCTCGACTGTGACCTTTAATGTTTGTTTAGCATATACCACGACACCATCATTTTGATTGTGATTTGTAGCGGTATAGTATACATTGTACCCCGGTATTATTGGAAGGCGATCGTGCCGGTTTATTAACCAACACTCGGTTAGAATGATTATATCACAGTGAACATTAAGCCTACGTAGAAAAACATGTAAACTATCTATATTTTTATGAATACTGCGAATATTCTGTGTAAGTATGGTTAGTGATTTTTGGTATCCGATAAGAAATTGTCTGCAATCTTCAACCTCACAAAATTTTGATTCCGATAGGAAACTATTATCTAATTGCGTAATTAAATTTAAATCCATTTATGTAACTTAAATCTACCCTTAGTTCTAAAATACACGCGAGTATGTGGCGCTCTTAGGCGCCTTCATAATCAATCGAGTTAATGTACCTGAGTTCAGCTGCTTTTTTTGCAGGGCAGTCATTGTCACCCGTCTTGTGATTGTTCGGCTTTTTGAAACGCAAGCATGTTGCACATTTAGGCGCCTCTGATTTTGATTTGCACTCTTGAATAGAATGACCATCTTGACCGCAATGTCCACATGTAGAGCTAGGTGTTTTGCATGTTTTGGCTGCATGTCCGTACTGCTGGCATTTGTAGCATCTAGTCACTATAATAGTGTAAAATCTCGCACAGGACAGGACGTCCAATTGATAAAAACTCTTTCTTGAATTAGCAGGGCTTTACGTATGACTGCTGATACTTCCAGTATATAATTGCAGGTCACTGCGTCTTTCTTTCCAGATTTGTGGCTGAGTCTAATTGAGGTCAAAAATGAATCTTTAGTTAAAGAGGGCATTTTTTTTACCAGGTTTTGTTCGTATACACATTTAAAAACCTCATTATCGCTCATTTGTGTCGGGACTCCTACGATAGTAATGCGGGGTTTGCGTTTTTGGGTTTCGTCGACGGTAAGACCTGACTTGGCAAGTTGCACAGATTGTTTGAGTTTTTCTAGGTCATTTTTAGACTCTGTGCTGATAATGACGCCTCCGTTTTTCGTGTTTCTGACTCCGCGGACTTTCAGTTTCATATCTTCAGGGCATACGATTTTCTGGACCAAGGTTTTGGTTTCGTCGCTGGTTTTTGACCTGTCACTAGGGTAAATGGTCACGGAACTCAGGGGCGTTGGTCGAACGAAACTATTCGTCCCCTTCTTCACCATGTCAGCAAAAGATGAATTTGGCAATGCTTGTTTGGAACAGGACTCCTTAATCGTCTGTTTTATCTCAGATAAATCGTTTGCCAGATCTAGTAGGGCTGATTGGTTTTGCAAAGATACATGGGATTGGACTGCTCTATGTTTGATTGACTGATATTGGACAGCCAATTGTGAAACCCCACTTCCAACTTTCCGGCAGAGGTTGGAAACTCTTAACTTCTGTTCCGAGTTCAGTTTACCTTCGGCTGAAATAGTGCATATTTCATTTAAGTATTGTTGGATAGATCCCATCCATTGCTGTAACTCAGGTGTTGATATGACTTCAAATTTCTCACTTTGGGACGTCGGCGTCCCTGGACTACCTTCCATTTTTGAGGCCAAATGCACTAATAATAACTGTTCATAGTAAAACTAAACACGCATAACACACAAAGTCGGTAAACTAGGTCACTATTTATGCAATTGTCAATTTATTATTTTTAATAATTATGCGCACGTCTGTATGGAGCGATGAACGTATAATGTATCGAACGTATAATTTGATCCAAGGTAAAGCAATAATAAACCCGGCCAAGTGCTGGTCTTGCCACGCAACATGTAGGGTTCCGTAGTTGTCCATCAGTATAATGGGGACTAAGAAGTGGATTTTTTATTGTTTTTGTTTTACACTAGCTACTAAGTAACAAAAAACCGCCGTAATTTTAATGTAATTTAACGTTACGTACAAAAATTATTGTTATTCTCACTTGGTCGGCTTACTCGTAAACTTGTAATAAGCATACATAGCTGTGATAGTTTTCCGATTAACTTCTTTATACTAAACTGTTTTTTCACATTTCCAAAAACAACCATATAGCTGACAGGGAGGGAAACTTGACTTTAACAAAAAATAGTACTTCAAAGGTTAATATTTTATAAACGAATCCTTAAACCAAAAAAGTAATTTTAAAAATTAAACAGGCTTCAAAAGTTAACGAAAAATAATAAAATAATACCTTTTAGTAATTGCGACTCGAAATTAACCTACATTTTTGGAGGTCGGTGCAAGGACTTGTAAAAGTTTTACTAAAATTCTGACAAACATGGTTGATCGTTTTGTGTTATTCATATTACGGAATCTCGTTTTTAATTTTATAGGAAGTAGGTACCTACTGTTGATATGTGCTAACACCGACCTCAAAAAATGTGTATAAAAAATATTATTATCAGAGATAATAATATTTTTTATACACATTTTTAGTAAGTATTATCTGTTAAAAATGGTCTTTACAACCCCGAAATATTTTTAAAAGATCTGTCTAATGACACCCCACACGATAGAAGTGTGTTTTTTTTCTCATCTGCCGGTGACAAAAAATCACGTCCCTGCTTTACGGGTAGGGGAGGTACCATATAAAGGAGACTTCATTTCTCCACTTTGTCGGCGTAACTAATATGTATATCCATGTCAAATCTCAGGTAACCTAAGGACAGACAGACGGACAGACGGATGAACGGACATAGCGAAACTCTAAGTTGTCTGTAATAAACAAGGAAACCCTAAAAATTCGCCGTCTGGTATATCACCATGGGAATCATACAAAACTTAATAAAAAAAGTAACGATTTGTTACCTTACCGTGTATGTAAACGCTACACATTTCTACATCACCTTAAGGTAGACTGGCAGAGAATGCTTCAAGCATTAAGTCCGCCTCAGTACAACTTTGTGCACAAAGTTTGAATAAAAAAATAAATAAATGGAAGTACTTAAATTTGGAAAACTACAGTACAACTTAGTGCATAAAGTTTGAAAAAAAAATGAATGGAAGTATTTAAATTTGGAAAACTACAGAACAACTTTGTGCATAAAGTTTGAATAAAAAAATAAATGAATGAAAGTACTTCAATTTGGAAAACTAAATCCTAAACTATTTAAAAAAGCTAAAGGCTTAAAAAACATAATACTAGGAATCCAGTTATAATTATGTTATCTAAAATACCTAATTAGGATGACAATGCTTTTAAAAAAATCTGCAATGTGTAGGCGCATTATTAATGCTCTACTCTGAAAGGCAAGTCCTTCCATTTATTTAGTAAAAAATATGAGAACAGCCAAGAAGATTGAAATATTTATAAAATTATAATCGCAGAAGTGTATTCAACAAAATGCTAAGTAATTTTTCATTTACAGACGTTGTAGTATTCAGTATACTGATAGTACTATCCATGAATTGAAAAAAATCCTTTTTGTACAAAATACAACTAAACGACTTTAATCACAGTTGATACGCTGGCATTTATTGAGAAGATTCATAATCAGATATTTAAGTATAGTATACATATACAGATGTATATATACAAATATATTGTAAAAATTGGCATTTCAAAAAAGTGAGCTTTTATTGCCAAGTTATTTTCTCACGGGTTTACTCTTGCGAACTTGGCATTAAATGTAGAATCATTCTATTCCAAATTTTGTCTGACGTTCAAAAGCGTTGCATTCGTCTTTAAATGGCAGAGTTATGTTCGAACATACATAAAAAAATTGCCGGTTAAAACATAATAAATCAAGGTTACTATTATAGAAAATTTCTCTACTTAAATAAGTACTGTCTCTATTATTTTTTTATAACATTTGTACACTTACATGTAAAATCTACACTACCTGCCACTACGCAAATAAAACTTTATTTAATTTCACAAAGTGCATGTAGTAATAATTATATATAATCTTGGTGTCTCAAACTAAGCGGCGCTTATACTATGGCAACCAGACAACTGATTAACATACTTAAAAATTTCTAAATACATAAATGTTATAGATAAATTACACCACACAAAATAAGCCATGCTCATCACGCAAAGTTTTATCCTGGGTAGGGATCGAACCCACGACCTCAGGTTTAGCAGTCAGGGTCACTAACCACTAGAGCTAACAGTACACACAATGTATCGTAACTCGAAACAAATATTTATGGACCTCACAACATTTTATCTCGCCTGGGAGTCGAACCCTAAAGCTTTTTTCTATAGCAGTCGCATCCACACATACAGTTTAGGTTTTCTTAAAAAAATATTTAACAAAAACACCTACCGAAGCTCGGTCACACAACTAACAAATTATATAATAAAGTATGTAAGTCCACTGCTGCTTAATAAATAATAAATTCTGTAATTAACAACACTTGTAATTGTTATAAAAAGTTTTAACTACCGCAACAGGGCACAAGTCCTGTGTCGTGGGAGGAATTAGCGGACACGATAAATAATCATGGATCTCACAACATTTTATACCGCTTGGTAATCGAACCCACAAGCTTTTTGTACAGCAGTACCAACCCTCACTGCTGCAGCGAGACAGTCGATTGTGCAATAAAATAGACCAAACACTCACCTGTAGCGCTCGCAAGTAGAACGAAGATTGCAAGTAAGCGGTGCATGGTGTCAGTATCGGGAGCACAGGACGACCTCTCAGACTCCGACGCAGGACTGGTGCGGCACAACGCGCGGTCGCTCTACTCATAGCTGTACCCCCCCTCCCCCACCTTCAGGCGTCCAGGCGTCTCACCGTTTTCCTCTTCGCGACCTCGCGGAAACTTCTTGTACGAACATAATAGTTACGCCGAGAATAAAATGTTGAAAGAAACCCTTCTGCTCATCACACAAAGTTTTATCCTGGGTGGGGATAGAACCCACATCCTCCGGCTAAGCAGTCAGGGTCACTAACCACTAGGCCTCAACACTATTTATGCCATACACCTTTCACTACTGAAATTTAGTAAGTAACTAGAGACTAGAGAACGCCGTAGCTATGTAATGACAATGCGATCGGCATATATAGCACCCCGGTAGATGCAATACTTATAACATACACTGTTCACTGCTAAGCTTTGACCACACCTTTCTGTTACACGTTGTTTATAATGAAATTAAAAGAAAAACTATCACAGCTAAGAGGCTGTCAATCGCTGCCCTAAATTAACTAAAATATTTTAGTGTGAGTGACTAGGCAGGAAATGGCAGAATTTTCTTCGTACTACTAGTATTATATTATCTGTGGTACTACTTACTTCCTACTAGCCGGGGGTCGACATTTATTTTTATTTTATCCTTTTCTTATTGCAAAATTTACATTCGTCGTCAGTTGTTTCAAAGTTTTAACATTTTGACAATTTTTAAAAAAATACAGAAAACCGCATCTAAATCGGATTCTTGGGTTAAATGGCAACATACGTGGGCAACATACGTTTTTCTTTAAATATGCACAGCAGCGCCCCTGGCCCCTGGCGAGTTACCATCATAAAATATATCTGAGAACTATCGAAGACAAGCCCGTCAATTTGTTACATTATACCATTAACATTAAATAAAAACTTGTCGCGAGATCGATACTCGCGACTCTACGTAAGGCCAATGATCAACTGGTCAACAGTACTATGTGTATCACAGCATCATTAAAACACATAGTCTGTTTATTTGTATTTAATTCATATTTTTTCAATCAGATTTAAATCAGACTGACTGACATGACTGCTGAGTACCACCGTTCCACCTTCCGGCTAAATCATCAGACCCTGGAAATCAACTTAAACTCAAATATCTTTATTTCGTAAAACCAAGTCTATGATTGTTCGAAAACGCCCGACATTAATGCAAACTAGAAGAATATTAAAATTATTATTCGTTTGAAAAAAAAACAAAATGAAGTTAGGCGGCATTTCGAAGTGTCAGCTCATGGGCCACTCTTTTAAAATCATCAAGGTTTTCTTTACAAAAAAATATATTTATATAACTCCCAACAACTACCATTACAGGCGTTTGCCCAATTCGATAGTGCGGTACATTACGGTATGAGTTAATTATAATTATGTGCCAATAAAAACGACAGTACTTTTGCGAGTTCACTAAAGTAGCAAAAATCAAAGCACTTACTAGATCATTCCATAATATCAGTATTATAAACCAAGTTTTTTTAGGCATACCTAAAAAAACTTGGTTTTACAGTCTATAATTCACTCGTCAAATAACATCTACTTTATCTTATAAAAATCCCAGATTTTTATAAGATAAAGTAACGCCGGTAAGACAAAGATACAGGAGCTCCAAAGAATGTAGAATAGGATTATTAAGATACTAGCTGTGCCCGCGACTTCGTTCGCGTGGTAGTTGGGTTTATATTAAGGTAGTTTATGTTACAATTTAACTTCTATGTAAAACATATTGGAAACATGCTCCACAATGCTCTGTGGCATCTATGGATATTAGGGCCTAGCTCTAATCAGGGCCCGACCTATGGCAAGGCAAGTCAAGCAAATGCCCAGTGCAGCAAAATGAAGGGCGACAAAGTTTATGGCGCCAGACGGTTAGAAGACAAATTATAATAGTATTTTACCAAAATGATTTGCATCACATCAAATATTACTATTATCGGTTTCGGGTTAAATAAAGCCCGAAACCGCCCAAGTACTCGCGCGAAATAGGGCTAGTGTGAGATAAGTTTTTAAAAAAATATCCTGGTTTTAAAACATTGCATTCCCGCGGTACTGTGATGCGTGTTCAAACAAACAGACAATATTCAAACGTTTCTAAAAGATAAACTGAATTAGTATATCTTTTAGAAACGTTTAGTTTAAATACTAAACTACTGTCGTAGCCGAGGATAGAACAAAGTGGCGTGCAATTAGAGAGGCCTATGTCCAGCAGTGGACTGCGATAGGCTGATGATGATGATGATGAACCTGTCGTTAATTAAGATCATCATAAATTCATATCCGTAAATAATATATATATAATACATAATCGTGAGAATTTCAGATTTATTTTTTAAATCAATTTACCTGATTCTGTTTAATTTGTATTTAAACGCCATCTATTTTCAAAACTGGATAAGTTTATTTTAATACTTGATGACTTTAAATTAAATTATACTTAAACTATCATGCATATTAAACGTAGGTAAGCAAGGTATTTAACCTAAACGCGATTAAGACCCGTAATATATATATATATATTCATAATAGTTGTGCCCGCGACTTCGTTCGCGTGAAAGTCGGGTTTAAATTAAGGTAGTTTAGGTAATAACTTCTGTGTAAATATGTTGGAAACAGTCCTGTTGACTAAATACTTACTAAATAAAAATCGATCTGTTCTATTCTTTTAGATAGTTAGTTTGGTGTGCGGCTTAAGAAGTGGGTTTTCTGTTGTTTTTGTTTCATTCTTTCAACGTTATACCTACTTATTACCTAATAATTTTTAATAGAATTTGTACGAAAATGTTGTTACTTCTCATGTGATCGTAAACTTGTAAAGCCTAAGTACTTAACTATGATAGTTTTCCTTATAATTTTAGTATTTATACTACTACCCTGAATTTTTTCACATACCCAACATCAACCATTTAGCTGGCAGGGGGACACTTGACTCTAACAAAAATGTTCACTATAAAGCCTAATATTATACACAAAGGAATCCTTAAATGTTTCTTTTTAAAACTTCTTTTACTAAGTATAGAACATCATTGAATACAACGCCATCTACTTTCAAGAATGTTGCCGTTGTTTTGTTGTTCACAATTTGATTTCATAGATGGCGCTACATGTACTTTTTTTACGTGTGTAATGTCTTTTTTTTTAGACGAACACATCATTTCTGGAAAATATCGAATACTTTTTAATTATAATGTAATATTGTTTTTCATTTCTACTACGATTAATTCATTACTCTCAGCAGTGCATGCAATACCTATAATTAATTGCATAATTTACTTGATTTTTAATATAAAAAGTAATAACCAAAGTAAATAAGTTACCTACGGTCGAAAAAATAACTAAAACATTTAGAAAAATATTAAAAAAGGATAAAGACAATTTAAATAAATACAAAAAGAACATATTCAGACATCAGATTCGAGCCTGGGACTTCGTCGTCATAGTCCGCTAGCATAGCTTCGAGGCTATACTGTTCGCTACTTAACACGTCAAAATAACTGTTCTTATGAAACTTCAAAATTTTGTGTTTAGCTCCTTTTAGTTTTAGCGTGAAGTTATGCATTCCACGGGTTACAATTATAGATAATGTCTAATTGTGGAAATTTTTGTGATAAACCATTATGGTGCGACAAAAAATACGTTACTACTCGTTCCCCATAGACGTTAGCGTAATGATTCATAGTGTAAATAATGTCCTATAGTATTTACTATAAAACTGCAAATTTTCATAATGATCCGTCAAGTAGTTACTGTTTTATAATGAAAAATAGCTACAGACATTATCCCTTACTGCTTAGCTCCTATGGAAAAAAGCGTGATAATTTATAGCCTAAATGTTAATCTGCATCTATTAGATTGCACGTGCAAAATTTCAACCGAATCTGCACGGTAGTTTTTGCGTGATGCGTGTTCAAACAAACAGACAGACAGACAGACAGACAGACAGACAGACAGACAGACAGACAGACAGGCATTTCTAAAAATGCAGCAAAGTGTTTAAATACTCTTTTCGAACATTTCCTAATATTTTTTTTCACTAAGTTCGGCCATGTACAGACACGTGAAATTTACAGTTTTATTAAATGTATAGATTATTTCGATATTATATTTGACACCAACAGACAAATTTTTGGAGGAAACAAAATTGATAAATATTAGACAACTTTCATTTTAATCAGGAACATTTTGGACAAGCAATTGACACAAATTAAATTTTTACCATAAAGTTTCAAATAAGCAAACGCAGTCGTCGACGGCCTAGTTTACTTGTTCTACCTAAGACACGTACCAACTATGCAAAAAAAAGTATTACATATGAAGGAGCACAACTATACAATGGTTTACCAACTAATATTAAAAATGTAAGTTCGGTTAGCGGTTTTAAATCTCAGCTCTCGGCATATATAATTGAAAACTATAAATAATAAAAACAATAAGTAAACAAAAAGCAAAAAATAATAACAAAAACAAATGAAACATTTTGAAGTTGGTGCCATGAAATAGTAGTATTTATGTTTTATTCGGCACCAACTTCAAAATATTTCATTTGGTTTTGTTAATCTATGTATATTATTTTTTGCTTTTTAGTTGCCTTGTAGGTATTTATTTTTGAAGTCGTTAATATTTTTTTGTAAAAAATTTAATTATCAAAAAATATAATAAATTTTTAGTGGGTTGGTTTGTAACTCACCTAAGTTACAATAGGCTTATGTCAACTGCTCAAATCCTTTTACAAAATATTGCTTGGCCCGATGCAGGGCCGTTAACTGTTGAAGAGTTTACTATCAGCTCGATTACATTGTGTAATAGTAGTATGACGAGAATAAAGTGCTACTCCATACCATATTAAAGTAACTAAATCACAAACTGTGAAATATTGAATAGGTTCGCTCGTCATTTGTGGTCTTCATCATCAGTTCCACTTCACCAATTGGTGCTTTTTAAGAGTAAATGCACGAATCACTATGAAATATACCTAAATCACTGTAGGTTTGCTTTTAATATTTTAAGAGTTCCCTCGATTTTTCCAGGTTCCCATCATCAGATCGTGATCTAATGACATGGAACCAAATGGAAGTATACCCTTTCAAACACTAAAAGAATTTTTCAAATCGGTCCAGCCGTCTTTGCGTTAACGGTGAACAGACATACAAAAAAAAACATACAGTCGAATTGAGAACCTCCTCCTTTTGGAAGTCGGTTGACAATATAAATATTAATAAAGAACACACGGAAAAGGAACAATAATAGAGATAAAACCGCTGAACGTGTCGTAATCACATAATTTAATAAGAATGTATTTCGGTGACCATTTTTTATTTTTGCTCTATATTATAATGTGTTATAATGTAATATTTTATTTTATATTCTTACGTAAGCGGCATTTGTGTCTTTATAAAGCATAAATTATTAATCCAAAAAATAAGTACAAAAAAAATGTATTGTGTATTAGAATATTATCGGGACTTAATCGCGTGAAATATTTAAAGGTTACTAAAAACGAACCTTTTATTTACCCGATGTTTCGATCGAATTGCACCGATCGTGGTCACGAGTCGACTCATGCCAGCTTAGCGATGTCTCTGTGAGATGCGTGGTTTTTCAACTACCCTCGCGTGATCTTGACAATTTTGATAAATTTTACTGTCGGTACTTCTACACACTACACTTTAAACTGAAGCGCGATATCTGTACTGCGACGGTTGCATTTGTGCGTTATGCAATTCTGCGGCTTATGCAATTCTGCGTTAGTGTAGCTTCACAACGATGAAATAATTTTTCAAATCCGTCAAGTAGTTTCGGAGTAGTTTCAATACAAACAAACAATCAAATCTTCCCTCTTTATAATAATAGTAAAGAAGTATAGATATAGATATAGATGTTTATCAGTTGTCTGGTTGCCATAGTACAAGCTCTGCTTAGTTTGGGATCAGATGACGTGTGAGTTGTACCAAGATATTATTATTATTGTTATTATTATTGCACAGAGGTCTCTTTATAACGTATAAGCTTATAGCATAAGTACTTTCACTTTCAACTTGCCTTGTTGCTAAGCAAACAGTAATAAGTAAGGTATTGTAATTTGTAATTTTGTATGTCCTTTTCTTTTATAATTTTTTTTTTTTTACACTAATATTTGTACGTCTGATAATATAGACACAGCCATGTTTGAACTTATTTAATTACCATAACACCATATTGTACACATGTTTGAGACAAATAAATTTATCTTTATCTTTATCTTTATCTTCTAAGGTGCCTACGCGTGCTACGCGCCCTCGTCCAGTGCTACAAGTGCTACGAGGGCTTCACATCGAGCATCCATTTTTAACCGATTTAAAAAAGGATGAGGTTCTATGTTTGTTTGTATGCATGTTTTTTTGAAGTGAAATCTTCTTTAGCGGCGTTGTGCACTTTTGGGATGGGTAAAAAATGTTAAACTCGCGAGATCAAGTGACCCTGATCGAAAATTCGTAAGACGAAGGGAGAGAGCACGGCGCTTGCGCGAGTGTGCGTGTCATTTATTCCGAAAGATAAACTTTTTAATTGTCATGTCGTTATCATTGTATTTTTTTAAATTCTTATGTTTGTGTACGATAGCGCAAATGATGTATAATATATTTAACAACATAAATGATAGTACTTTTATACTGATAAAATATATATATATATATATATATATATATATATATATATATACATAAATATATAACCTCTTGGAAGAAGCCACCTAACGAAGTTGACCACAGCAAGTGGAGAAGTCGTTTCTTCGAAGCCGGCAGTCCTCTCCGAAGTGGAAGGCTTCTATGGCCGGTTATACGCTTCGCATGCATCTCGACCTGATCCTGAAAATGAGGGTCCTAGAGCCACTCTAACACGTCACTACACCGAAGACCTGCCAGAAGTCAACATTGACGAAATCGTGCTGGCTCTTAAACAGCTGAAAAATGGAAAAGCCCCTGGAGGATGACGTTACAACAGAGCTGTTAAAAGCTGGAGGTAAACCCGTACTGAGGGAGCTCCAAAAGCTTTATAATGCTGTCCTATTTGAAGGGAGAACTCCTGAGGCGTGGAGTAGAAGTGTAGTCGTCTTGTTCTTCAAAAAAGGAGATAAGACCCGGCTGAAGAACTACCGACCTATTTCTCTTCTAAGCCACGTCTATAAGCTGTTTTCAAGAGTCATCACGAACCGCCTTGCGCGAAGACTTGACGAATTCCATCCACCGGAACAGGCTGGATTTCGGAGCGGATATGGCACCATAGACCACATCCACACAGTGCGGCAGATTATACAATGCACTGGAAAGGGCGGGGCATCAACGTCAATGGTGAATACATTTCTCACTTGCGATTTGCAGATGACATTGTCATCATGGCGGAAACGCTGCAGGACCTGCAACGGATGCTGAATGACCTGGCTGACTCCTCTGTACGCATCGGCCTACGGATGAACTTGGATAAAACCAAGGTCATGTTCAATGAACATGTACTACCGGAACCGACAGCGGTGCACGGCGCCGTTCTCGAAGTTGTTCAAAAATATGTGTACCTCGGGCAGTCATTGCAGTTAGGTAGAAACAACTTCAAGGACGAGGTGAACAAGAGAATTCGGTTGGGTTGGGCAGCGTTTGGTAAGCTACGTCAAGTCTTCTCATCGTCGATCCCACAATATCTAAAGACTAAAGTCTTTAATCAGTGCGTCCTACCCGTCATGACATACGGAGCCGAAACGTGGACACTGACGGTACGGCTGGTCCACAAGTTCAAAGTCGCTCAGCGGGCTATGCTCGGAGTTTCTCTTAGGGACAAAATCAGAAATGAGGTGATCCGGCAGAGAACCAAAGTTATCGACATAGCCCACCGGATCAGCAAGTTGAAGTGGCAGTGGGCTGGCCATATTAGCCGAAGAACCGACAACCGTTAGGGTAAACGAGTTCTTGAGTGGAGACCGCGGCTTGGCAAACGTAGTGTAGGACGCCCTCAAGCCAGGTGGAGTGATGATATACGCAAAACGGCTGGCAGGAGCTGGATGCGAGAAGCCGAAGATAGAACAAAGTGGCGTGCAATTGGAGAGGCCTATGTCCAGCAGTGGACTGCGATAGGCTGATGATGATATATATATTCCCTAACCATTCCAAAATATTTAAAAATGTTTAACGTAACCCATTTTTAGGGTTCCGTAGCCAAAATGGCAAAAACGGAAGCCTAATCCGTCTGTCTGTCTGTCTGTTCGTCCGTTCCGGTATGCGCAAGAGTGTGACAAGTGACTGGCGTCTTTGTTTACGTTTCAATCACCTGTGGATCCTCCCGACGGCAAATTCAAATGTAGATGTTACGAATCAGATTTTACATATTCACACAAATGCAGATGTCTGTATCTACTTGGCTGCTGTCGATAAAATGGTTGAAGCACCTACTTAGCTCTATAAACTTTACGTCTGCGGTCAAATAGGTAACAATACTGTAGCCACCAGGCCAGTTCTTAACCACTTGGTATTATATATATTATATTATATTTAACCCTTCCCCCCGGATCTCTTAGATGATCAGACGTGTTTAAAGTTACTATTTTTGCGGTCAAAAATTCTAAAAATAAAGGAAAATACATTTAAATTAAAGCAGTGATATACCAGGAGTGCATAGACCTACTACACGTCGACCACCGCGGCTTGCGCCAAACCCATATGCAAGTTCGCTACCAACCCTACGCACACTTAAAGGGGCTGCAGTTACACAAGTGAGTAACTCTGATACTTTGTACCGATGAGTAAAGCGCTTACACTACTACAAAGCCCGCACACTTGAATAAATGCATAGAGTAACATAGCCAGAGGTCACCTTACGCTGGACGTTTAGCGATATTGCTCTAAATCCTCAACCGGCGGGCGCCCAGTACATGAGACCCCTCCACTGCAGCGCACGCTCATAAGAAACTTTCTATTAGAGTGAGTGAGACAAAGGTAGTGTTGATCGAGTCTCACAACTTTTAAAATATATTTTAAATTCTAGCGCATTATAATCTCCTGGTACACCACGGCGTTACTGATATTCGAATAAGCATCCAAAGTTACATATAAAGTTACATTACATCCGACATGCCTCGTAAAAAAACATCTCCACCTAAACAGCTAACTGAATTTGATACTAACTTAAGCTCAAGTGCTGCGACAGACATAGAAACTGAAGAACTGAGTCACGCTACTCGTCCTCGAAAGCGAAAGCGTCAATATGATGATGAATTAATTACTTTCATGAATGACATGAAAATAAGTATGAACACATTTAAAAAACAACAAGACGACAAATATAAAACTCTCCTTAGTTCCTTACAAGAAATAAAACTTCAAAACACTGAAATTCAAAATTCTATGGCCTTTTTATCCAAGCAGTACGATGATATGGAAAAAAAAATAACCAAAATAGAAGCGGAAAGAAGATCTTTCTTGGCCCATATACAAGTACTTGAGTCTAGGATTGATAATTTAGAAAGGGCGCATAGACTATCTAGCCTTGAAATTAGGAATATACCTCCAAATAAAGCGGAAAATAAAAAGGAACTTATGAAAATAGTCAGCAATATAGGACAAGCCTTAGATGTAAAAATTCAAGATACGGAAATCAAAGATATTTTTCGCATTCATACTAAAAAAGAAGAAAATAAACCCATTATCGTCGACTTCACGACTACTGTCATTAAAGAAACTATCATAACTCAATGTAAGAAATTCAATAGAGAAAATAAGGATAAACTGAATTCATCTATAATAAAGATCCCAGGGCCAAAGATACCCATTTTTATATCAGAAAACCTCACGGCTAAAACGAGAAAGTTATTTTTTCAAGCCAGGGAACAGAAATGAAAACTATGTCATCATTAATTGATATCTACACTGACATTGACTCACTTTCGGTGTCTAGATCTATGGTATGCGACCCTGAAAGCCTACATCTTCACATCTCTACATCAAAACAAGCCACAACAATGATACTTGTAAACATCCGAAGTATCAGTTGTAACTTTGATGGCCTCACTTTGTTATTGTCACGAATAGGCATTGAATTCCACGTAATAATACTCACAGAATGTTGGCTAAGCAAAATAAATTATCCACCTGAAATACAAGGATATACTGCGTACTCATCTAGTCACACAAATCAAAACGATGGTGTTGTCTTGTATTTAAGTTCGAATATTTGCCACAAAGTCACAGAACCCTCATTTCGTGACGCAAACTGTTTGGTAAGCACATGTGGGAATTAATTGGCAATTGTTGCAATCTATCGTTCTCCTTCCTATAAAACTATCGATAATTTTGCTGCAAGTCTCGATCAGGTTCTTACATCTCTTTCCACAACTAAAACTGTGGTACTAATTGGTGACCTAAATATTAACATCCTACCTGACAGAGGCGACCCACTATCCAATGAATACCTAGATCTGACGGCATCACATAGACTTTTGCCGGGACACCGGTTCCTAACACGATTAGACAATTGTATTGACCACGTTATGGTAAGATCTAATAATCAATCGTCTACATTCGTGCTTGATTCGTTCATTACAGACCACGCACCGACAGTTTTCTATACGATTCCACAAATATCACTTCGTAATGTTAATCGTTTGTTCACCCGAATGAATTATAGCTTATTATTGACAGACCTAACATATATTGATTTTACTCCAGTTTACTCTACGGAAGATGCAAACGTGGCCTCTGAAATACTTGTTAATTTGATATCGAAAGCGGTTTACAACCATTCTAAAACTGTCGGTATTCCTAACCGAAAACGGTGTCTTAAGCCCTGGATCACCCCTGGTCTGCTTAGATGTGTAAGGTGTTACAGTACAATATCTTTGTGCTGTATCTACAATCTACATCACAATCTTATGTCCCTTATCGCACGTTCAGTGTCTATTAAATGTTTCTACTATCTGTTATCAACACGAAGTCGTTAGTATATAAGATGCACCTTTGGATAATTATAACCAGACTATACTACATCTTTTGTCTCATTTATACCTAATCATATACTGCCAAGAAGTTTGGCAAATTGGTGACCCCGACGAACGAATACGCAGCAAGAAACATGGCACAATCACCGTGCAAGGCGAACATAAATCAGCAAGGAACACTTGAAGTAGCTGCTGGCACCTCGGTTTTATCCCGCATTCCGGAATTTTGGAAAGACCAACCAAGATTATGGTTCACGCAACTAGAAGCCATATTAGCACCACAGAAGCAAGGAGACGAATACAAATACTGTACAGTAATAGCAAAGTTATCCAAGGAAGAAATACTACAAGTTAGTGACCTAATCACTTCACCACCGACTACAGATAAATACAAAAACATCAAGGAACGTTTAATTGATTGTTACGAAGAAACAGAACAGCGACAGTTTCAAAAATTAATATCAGAGACAGAACTCGGTGATCAAAAACCTTCGCAGTTATTACGTCAAATGCGAGTCCTCGGGAGAGGAAAAATCAGTGACGAAACAATTAAACTACTATGGTTCAGGCTTTTACCAACATCAGTTACTACGGTTCTAGCAGTTACGGAAGACATGGAAATTGACAAACTGAGCCAAATTGCAGACAAAATAATAATGAATTCAAAAGTAACCGAAATATCAGCTGTTAGCAACGACACTTCAAACGACAACAATACAGCATGCATTTTAGCCCAGCTAGCAAAATTACAGATAGATATTGACGCAATTCAGCAAGGTCAATATGGCTATCGACCCAACACGCACAATCATTTCAAGAAACGTCAACAATTCCCGATTATGAGGCCGAGAACAAACTATAGAGGAGCAAATCGATTTTGTTACTACCACGAAAGATTCGGAAAATATGCAAAGAACTGCATTAAACCATGCGGTTGGAAACCAATGACTTACGTACGGAACCAGGGAAACGAATAAGAGCACAGACAACGGCGAAACTCTGTGCAATCCACCCATCCAATCGCCTCACCATTACCGACCGAAAAAGTGGTATGAAGTTTTTGATTGACACGGGCGCAAATATTTCAGTCATTAGCAAGCAACAGAGACATTCAATTTTACAAAATGAACAATACACACTATACGCTGCAAATGGGACTAAAATTAGGACTTACGGCGAGAAGACGCTTACCTTGAATTTAGGACTACAACGATGTTATAAATGGAATTTTGTAATCGCCGATGTTACACAACCAATAATTGGAGCAGATTTTCTAGAGCACTATAAACTATTAGTCGATATAGCAGGTCGCAAACTTATCGACAAAGTTACAGAGCTGACAACGCATGTAACTTCGGAAAAAGCGACACAACAAACAATTCGTACTATCGCAGTGGGAACGAATCCACGTATTACGCAACTTTTAAACAAATACGAAGACATCACGAAAGGGTCCTCTCTCCGCAATGCGCCCAAACATAAGATTGAACATCACATTATCACTACAGGACCACCCGTCGCAGCTCGGGCAAGACCATTACCTCTAGAAAAATACGACATAGCCAAAAAGGAATTTCAAAATATGATAGAACTCGGAATTTGCCGACCGTCAGATAGCCCATGAGCAAGCCCATTACATATGGTAAAAAAGAAAAATGGCGAATGGAGACCGTGCGGAGACTATCGAATGCTCAATAGCACGACAGTACCGGACAAATACCCACTACCAAGATTAACTGACTTTACATACATATTAGAAAATAAGAAGATACTAAGCAAGATAGATATACGTAAAGCATACCATTGTATTCCTGTTAAAGATATAGAAAAAACAGCCATCATCACACCTTTTGGACTTTTTGAGTACTTAAGAATGCCTTTCGGATTACGCAATGCGGCACAAACATTTCAACGATTCATGGATTCCTTATTTAGAGATTTAAACTTCGTATTTATATTTGTAGACGACTGTCTCATCGCATCGGACAACGAAGATTTGCATTATCAGCATTTAGAAACGGTTTTCAAACGTTTACACGAGAATGGAATAACCATTAATCTCGAAAAATGCGAATTTCTCAGAAGGGAAATAGATTTCTTAGGTTATCATATAACGAGCCAAGGAATACACCCTACCGAAGAAAATTACAAAGCAATCATTAGATTTCATTTCACAATACAGTACCAACATTCAACACATAAGCGGACGTGACAATATTACCGCCGATGCCTTATCTCGAATAGAGGAAATATACGTGCCATCACCTATCGATTACGCTGAATTGGAAAAATGTCAATCAACAGATAATGAACTAAGTAAATTACATGACAATAAAGGATTAAAATTCAAAAACATTACGCTTCCGGGTTCCACAATAAACATTACCTGCGACACGTCTACTGGAAAAAGCCGCCCCTACTTACCAAAGCATTTTCGCAAACAAATTTTCGATACCATTCATGGTATGAGCCATCCAGGAAAAAGAACTACGAGAAAAATGATAACCCAAAGGTATTTATGGCCGTATATGAACAAAAATATCAATAATTGGTGTAGATCATGTATAGCCTGCCAAAAATCAAAAATACAACGACATACGATATCACCTCCTGGTACATTTATGACAGCGCAACGTTTTGAACATTTACATATTGACATCGTCGGACCACTTCCGATTTCACAAGGGAAAAGATATTTAATCACAATCATAGATCGTTGTACGTCATGGCCCGAAATATTTCCGGTAGAAGATATAACTGCAGAAACAGTAGCCAAGACACTTTTCGAAGGATGGATTACTCGTTTTGGATGTCCATTGCGCATTACTACGGATCAAGGCCGACAGTTTGAATAAAGAATATTTGAGTCACTCTCACAATTTTTGGGAATACATAAAATTAGGACAACACCTTATCATCCACAATCCAATGGAATGATAGAGAGATTTCATAGAACTTTAAAGGCGGCGTTAATGACAAGAGAATCCAACGAAAATTGGTTAAAAGAAATTCCAACAGTTTTACTCGGGTTGCGGAGTAGCTTGCGAGAAGACACAGGTTATAGTTCAGCAGAGATGACATATGGAACGCCAATACGACTCCCTGGAGGATTTTTTGAGTCATCAGCAGCACAGTTATCAACGTACGAAGAGTTTGTAAAACAAATTCAAAAGGACATCACACAAATGACATCAATTCCGAAAAGAAAAAAACACAATCAAGCTATATTTGTGCATCCCGAACTCAAAGAATGCTCACACGTATTTGTTCGGTGTGATAGAATTAAGAAAGCCCTGACACCGCCGTATGAAGGACCCTACCCAGTAATTAGTAAAACAGATAAAACATTTTGCATTAGAATTAGGGATAAAGAGACAGTGATATCAATTGATAGATTGAAACCAGCTTTCATGATCAATGACGAATCAAACTACGTGCCAGATTCAAAGGATTGCGACAGGCATTCACACACGTACACTACACGATCGGGACGTAAAGTAAAGCCAGTAGTACGTCTATAAAAAATCGCTGATATAAGCAAGCTATTCGTATATAACATAGATCTTAACATATACCATTAATTCACAACTACTCGTAACAACAATACATCTAAAATGGGAAATCAAAGTTCTAAGGACCAGATAACATACAATACGGACAATTGCCTCAATCAAAACGAAGCGGACCAACTCCGTAACCTGATCCAGGAGGACTTACGGTGGACAAGAAATGTTGCAATGGGACAGATTATTTTAACAATCGGCGTGATCCTAATTTACGGCATAATGAAAACACTGGACAGAAGAATGAAGAGTTTAACGGAAAAAAATAATAAACACTCGTGCAACAGCTAAGTCAAAATTACAGACGTCAGCAAATCACACCACAACAGGCGTCATCAAATTCCACCGCGTACAATAGCATTATTATTTATATACATCAGCAAATAACTAGTAAGGTCTAGGTCAAATTTATATTGTAAACACTATTACCATAATTTTTTTTAAAGGGGGGTGTACTGTTACAGTACAATATCTTTGTGCTGTATCTACAATCTACATCACAATCTTATGTTCCTTATCGCACGTTCAGTATCTATTAAATGTTTCTACTATCTGTTATCAACACGAAGTCGTTAGTATATAAGATGCACCTTTGGATAATTATAACCAGACTATACTACATCTTTTGTCTCATTTATACCTAATCATATACTGCCAAGAAGTTTGGCAAATAAGGCATAGAGATCGACTTCACACCAAAACAAAACTTTCACCCCACAATGCCATTTTACAAACTACCTACTCTAGATATCGCAATTTCTGTAACAACTTGCTAAAAAGCTTAAAAACCTCTATGAACAAAATGAATTGCAAAAAAACAAATACAAACCTAAAAGCTTATGAAAAACCATACAATTTATTACTAATCTAAAGCGCTCAACTCAACCCCCCTTAGAATTACTTAAAATAACAGAGGATAAACAACTCTCTATCAACCAGGTAAACAAATTCTTTGCTGAAATTGGCAGAGAATTAGCTCTTAAAATTGAAACAACACATCCCTGCCAATCTCAAAATCGTCCTCGTAATTATGATAGCAATTCTCAGGGTAATTCTATGGGTCTCTTTGACACAGACGAAACTGAGGTTGAGGCGATTATTGTTGGCCTACGTAACGACTCCTCTGTGGGAATTAATAATATACCAGCCTCAGTTATAAAATCTGCTAGGCATACTCTTGTTCCTTAAATTACATATGTGTGCAGTCTCTGCTTGAAAACTGGTACCTTTCCTGTTATTCTAAAGAGAGCCCTTATCAGTCCAATCTTTAAGAGTGGGGATAAAGACAGAATCACAAATTACAGGCCCATATCAGTTCTCACTACCATTTCCAAAATATTAGAGAAGATCCTAAATAAGAGACTAGTTAATTAACTACCTTGAATCTCATAATCTAATAGCGAGTACACAATTCGGTTTTAGACAGGGTAAATCTACTGAAGACGCAGTGGTTGAACTCACAGAAACGGTAGTGAGGCAATTTGACAGAGACTCTAAGGTTATTGGCATATTCCTAGACCTCTCCAAAGCCTTTGATACTGTCTCAATCCCCATTCTAATTTCTAAGATGGAAGCTCTGGGAATACGAGGTACCGTACTCCAAATTTTTAAGAGTTATCTCTCCCACCGTACTCAATATGTAAAAATAGATACGTACCTTAGTGACTCTGCCAGCTCCCCCTTCGGGGTTCCCCAGGGTAGCGTGCTGGGCCCTACGCTCTTTCTGATCTATATCAACGACCTGTGCACTAAAGCAATACCTAACTGTAAAATAGTCACTTATGCAGATGACACAGCGTTACTGATATATGGAAAGAGCTGGGCCCAAACCTATCTCTGCGCTGAGGACGCCTTGAGGGAGGTTATGGATTTTTTAAACTCCAACCTTTTAACTCTGAATATTGAAAAAACTAAATACCTTTCTTTTTCCCTTCGCCAAAACACAATTCCTTCGCCTGGGTCATTTCAACTAAGAGCTCACTCATGTCATCGTCAGACACACTCATGCTCTTGTGGGAGCATTGATCAGGTCAGCCATATTAAATATTTAGGGGTTACCCTTGATGGTGTGTTAAGTTGGGAAACACATATTATTAACACCATCGGTCGAATAAGGAAACTTCTGCCAATATTTCGAAAACTCAGGCACTCCGCTAACTCGGACACACTTAAAACTGTTTATTATGCCCTGGCACAATCCATCATGTCATATTCCATACTGGCCTGGGGAGGTGCTGGCACAACGAGCATGATACGGTTAGAGCGTGCACAAAGGGCGGTTTTAAAAGTAATGACCAACAAACCCCGGTGGTATAGTAGTACAGTGGCTCTATATCAGGAGTGCTCTGTCCTGACAGTGAGACAGATGTTTATACTAAAAATCGTTTTGAGAAGACAAACAGGAATCCCTAATGTCGACCAATGTTCGATTCGTAGGAATGCCAATAGAAACGTGTGTCTCACTGAAACGCATAGAGCCGCTCTGGCTAGACGTCAGTTTTACATAATAAGCACCCGTATCTATAACAGAGTAAACAGCAAACTCAACATATACAAACTAAACATCATACAAACTAAAAACAAAATAAGACAATGGTTATTACAGCTATCATACGCTGAAACAGAAACATTAATATCATAAACATATCCACACAGGACACACACACACACACACACACATTCATCTTACTCACACACCATACAAGTATGATATATTATATTATATTGTCTGACTGCTATTGTGTAATTTTATTTAATTTCATTTTGAATATTTTGATTGTATTTTAATTTTTATTTCAGTTTCAATTCAATTTCAATTTCAATTCAAATTTTATTTTATTTTAAATTTTTTACCTATTGTTGTTGTTCTTTATATCACCAGTAGTCTTTGAAAATCTCAAAACTAACTGTTTATCTCTGTATCATAAAATACCAATTTACTGTGGTACACAAATGGAAGGCGCTGACAGCTGTAATACAGTTCATACTAGTACGGCTGTCAACGTTCAACATTTCATAAAGCTATATAAATATCTTCTATGTAATTATTGGGATATGTATAATATAAATATATTATTATTACTATCCATACTTCCATACTATCCATACTAATACTAATACTAATATATACTAATATACTAATATATACTAATACTAATATACTATATACTAATAATATTATAAATGTGAAAGTAACTCTGTCTGTCTGTCTGTCTGTCTGTCTGTTACGCTTTCACGCTCAAACAGCTGAACCGATTTAGATGAAATTTTGTATGGAGATAGTTTGAGTCCCGAGGAAGGACATAGGATAGTTTTTATCGCGATAACCGACATCCACGCGGGCGGAGCCGCGGGCGAAAGCTAGTTCTGTATAAATTTAATCACATTTAAAACGACCCGAATCGGTCGGCCATGAAACTCGCCATTCTAGAATGACATCTTTCTTTTTATTCTGTTCATGAGTTTCATCTACTACAATGAGGTCTAACGTGAGAGAGGTGGATTATCTTCGACCCACCTGTCACAATACCGCGACGAACATTGCTTCACCAATAACTATAACCGACGTACCTATATTTGGACTCTGGTTTGTACCACCGCGCAAGTAACGGCGAGCTCAAGGTGAGCTAACACAAGGGCGGTGGGTGGATCTGCGCATGGGACTGGCGACAAAGAGCTTGCCCGAAGCCGTCATTTATCCCGGCTGTCACTCACACTAGCGAATGTCACGTATGTAACACGACTTTTATACCTATACTTGGCGGCCACGGTAGGGCTGTCCATCTGGCAAGACCCTCTCAGGAACGCGTTGAGCAATAAAGCTGAAATTAATATCAAATACTCAGGTCTGCTACCCCTTGGAGAAGTTAAAAAGATTTACTTAACTTAACTTAACTTTAAAGATAAAGTCGTTCATGCTACGTTTGTGGCGCATATTTTGACGCTAGCAAGGGAATCAAAACCTATAGGGTTACCGTTGACCTAGAATCATAAAATTTGAAAATAATGAAAATAATCGAAAACCGTAAATATGTCGTTACATCTCAAAATAATTATTTTTCGCGATTATAATCGTATTTTGCTATGTCGATGTATGGGAACAACAGTTTTCAAATGGCAAAGTTAAATTTGTCCCTCAGTACTAATACAAAGTTAACTATAAGTAGATAGTTCGAGAGTCAAGTTGCCACCCGACGGACGAGCGTGTTAGAAGCTTGTAGGTGTCCTAGAGGTTGTAGAAGTGTAGCTTGATAATTATAAGAAAAGCTTTGATAGAATTGCTACGAGACTGTTGCAGCAATTGTTGGTTGTGAAGCTTATAAGGTGGGTAGAGTACGGAAGCGCCCTATATTTCATGTCAGGAATGTTAGCCGCTTGTGTGGTTTTGTCTGTTTTAGAACTAACTGAGGGTTAGTGGATTTACAGAACAGTATCATAATTAGAACAAACTTAGTTCTGTTCAAGATATGTCAGTCTGTACAGGTAAATTAGCTTGAAGAAATTTTTGCGTTTGTAGTAGTGTATGGTCAGCAAATAAAAAAAACAACATTTTATTTTTAGTTTTTATTGTTTTAAAGGTAATATACGTTTGTGGCTGGAGCACACCAAATGCGTGCACGTCTACGTATACGCACTACGTACTAATACGGTCGTGAAAATGTGTATCCACCGCATTGTAATCTATGGAACTGTATGAGGCAGACAAGCCAGTTCCAAACATTACAAGCATTGAATGCCGGTTTTCACTTCAGTGAAGACGTGTATGAATTAGGTGTTCTCCGGCCATAAATGTTTTATTCTAATAATTCATCAACCCCAGGCATATCACAATCATCCCCATCCTCGCTTTCATCAGATGAATTATTTAAATTAATTATGATTCGTTCTGATATTGTGTCTAAAGCTGCGTCTCTACCCTGATATTTGCTTTCCTCCTCAATAGCATGCAAACAAACTTTTCTCCATTCCTCTACAGTTATGGCGTTCATTTTTTCTTCAGCTAATGACATTATAACCTTCATATTCATTGCGACATTCTTTTTTGCGACATATGTTTTCACTATCCCCCATATATTTTCTATAGGATTAAACTCCGGATGGTATGGTGGTAAACGCAGCACAGTATGACCGTGCTGTCGTAATATTTCGTCTATCTTGTACTCTATAAATCTCGCCTTGTTTTGCAGAATCAGTTCATATAATTGAGGCTTAAGCAACGTGGATGAATGCTCAATGTTTCGAAATGTCAGCCAGTCTATCATTTGCTGTTTTCTAGAATTACTATTCGGTGCAGGATTTTGTATTGAGTTATGATATGGTGCGTTGTCAACAACAACAACACTATTTGGTTGTAAGTTGGGTATTAATTGAGTTTGAATCCACCTTGAATAGTTGTCATAGTTCATATTGTTGTGGTAATCTCCACTTTTTTGGTCGGCTTTAAACATAAGCAATGCATTTGGTATAAAGCCATCGATACCACCGGCATGAACAATGATTAAGCGGTTGCCTTTCGATATATGTTGCTTCAAACCTGAAGTGCTTCCATCTGACCAAGATTTCGAGAGGGTATGTGATGTATGTATATATGTTTCGTCGGTGTAAACAATTGGTCGGCGTTGTTCACGATATTCAGCAATTTTCATCAAATAATTAATTCGCAAGTATCTAATTTCGTGTTTTTCCATAAGAAGTTTCCGGTTATCTTCTGTTTGCTTCCAATTAAAACCTAATGACATGACGTGTTTTCGTAACGTGCTGACACAACCTTTATAATCGATATCTTCTTTCAATTTTGAGTGCAAAGTTTTTAAAGTGGGAACTTCTTTATTTGTGATGTGGAAGTCATGAATTGTTCTTCTGATAACTTGCTGATCAAAGTTATCGATTACTATTGTAGGTTTACGATTCGGTTTCTTTTTAGGAGATTTAAATGTTACTTCCTGATCTGAAGGACGACATTTGCTTTCTGATACTACCTTTCTGACGGATGCTATTGAAATTCCTGTTGATTTAGCAACTAATTGAGTGGGGGTCATAATACTGCTCGGGTTGTTATTACACTCATTTTCGAAATATTTGTACAAACAGTACAAAACTTCCTTAGTTTGAGAAGTCAAAGGCTTGCCTCGACCATGTTTTAACACTGGAGCCATTTTGAATTATCAATATAAAGTTACAACACTTACACACTTGAAATTAAACACTTCAACAAATATTTTAACAATAATAACAAACAATAACAACAATCAACAAATACAAAATTTCACAATGAAACTACTACGTATCTAATAATTATAATTTTTTAATGAAATGCGTGCTTTATGTTCTAACGGTATCAAGCGACTGACGTCAGACTGCACGTGGCACCTGCGGACAGAGTAAACTGGTTTATTCTGGTTTTGTGCGTGTTTCCACTTTCCACTATCAAGTGACGATTTATTTATTTGTTTTGTTTCGTAATTATTATGGTCAAAACTTTTTACCTATAGCTAAACTACTATCATCTAAAGAACGACACGATATTTTATTGTTTCACGGTAGTCGCCTTGTCGTTTGCTCAAGGACGTGAAATTGAATGACATATTTTTTTTAATAAAGTCAAAACCTTTTTCTTTAAAATAAAAACTTGTTTTTATTGAAAACAAAAATCAGAGTGTTGCTAGGGATAAGTATTAAATTAAATAGTAATGTTAGGATATTGAAACATTTTTGTAAGGGCCAGAACGATATAGTGGAAACGCGCTCTAATATCTAAGTAACATACACACCACTACATATGCAAAAATTTCTCGAGTCTAATTTCACTGTAATCCGGTGTCTATATATTGTGTAAGGTTACTATCATTCAGCTCAGTATTGTCGGGGTAGCTATTCAGGGTAATATAGAATAATACAAAGTAACAAATAGCAATCAGTATTATAATAATATAATAATAATGATATCTTGGAACAACTCACACAAAGCTATCTGATCCCAAACTAAGCAGAGCTTGTACTATGGAAACCAAACAACTGATAAACATACTTACATATTTCTAAATACATACATATTATAGATAAATAACACCCAGACACAGAATAAACCATCATGCACATCACACAAAGTTTTATTCTAGGTGGGGATTGAACCCTCGCGTAGCAGTCGGATACACTCCCACCGCGCCACAGAGGCAGTCCAGTATTATATTGTCAAATATAGTTCACTCTGGTTATATCAAGGAATTGGAGTAGGGAGGTATGCTAGTGTCGCTTCCAAGAGGATCTATTGCCTAGGAAAAGAAGTGATAAGAAAACTAGGCCGTCTCCTAATAAAACATTTGCCATATACATTTGCAATATGATATTTAATAATAAGGAGGAAAAACCGTCGGGGTCTGCTAGTATTGGCCTGAATTGAACTAAAATATTTTTGAGCATGTGATAGGTCATCTACTGGCCTGTCGGTCAAGTGGTTAGTGACCCTGACGGCTACGCCGGAGATCGTGGGTTCGATTCGAAACTTTGTGTGACGAGCACGATGGTTTATTCTGTGTCTGAGTGGAATTTATTATTTATCAGTTGCCTAGTTACCATAGTACAGGCTCTGCCTATTTTGGGATCAGATGGCGTTTTGTGAATCGTCTTAAGATATTATTATTATATAAGTAAAATTGTCTTCGGTGACTTACCTCCTTTTAGTCAGGGGGTTTTAGAATTATATTTGATTCTTTTTTGGGTTTGTCGGGGTTCTTTACAAAATATTTAATTTTGTTTTTTTTTTAAATCAAACTTTTTACAGATTTTTACAAAATATGCAACTTTAATTGCAACAGAACTAATATACCTATAATAATCCGTTTTAATAATAATAAAAATATAATTCGTCATTTTGTGGTGGCAGTATTTTACTAGTCAATTGATACCCTTGGAAGGGAATTGTGAAAAAATATGTAATCTGCTATTTCGTGGCGGCGGCCATCTTGGACCGATTTCACCAAACATAGCTTAGCATACACTCCCGACTAATTCACCTTTCAAACAAAAAAAAAACAAAATCAAAATCGGTTAATCCGTTCGGGAACTAACAGACAGACACGCACACACACACGGCACGTCAAATTTATAACACTCCGTCCTTTTTGCGTCGGGGGTTAAAATATTTTCGTTTTGCTCATTTTATCACTGTAAATGTAAATGTATGGAAGCATATAAAGTAAAACGTTGGCATATTTCTCGTATTACTTTTAAAAGTTATTGATGTCGTTTTACTTATTAGGTAAAGGTTTATTTTATTTTGAAGGCTTGCTATATAAAAGTAATTTTAAATACAAACTCAGGACGTTATTACTGGAAGGGTGTTTAAATTCTCTCGATGACATACAAAAGTGTACTTATCGTGACGAAGAAAAATATTAATAAATTATAACTATTACAATTAGTTTTATTTTATATCATAATTATTTAATTCATTATTATTATAAGATATATATATTTTTATTGACATTGTTGTATTACTATTTTACCTTATGCTTATATTCAATTCTATTTTCGTTGACCACTGATTGTATTGTGTCAATGTATTCTCGTGACTTTTGTATTTATACTGGTCTGCTGATTATTTAATTGCATTTCTATGATGTCATGGCATCGGAATATCTATATCTATCTATATCTATCTATATCTATCTATATCTATCTATATCTATCTATATCTATCTATATCTATCTATATCTATCTATATCTATCTATATCTATCTATATCTATCTATATCTATATCTATCTATCTATATCTATACATATAATAAAATTGTAAATTTCACGTGTCTGTACATGGCCGAACATAGTAAAAAAAAAATTGGGAAATGTTCGAAAAGAGTATTTAAACACGTTCCTACATTTTTAGAAATGTCTGTCTGTCTGTCTGTCTGTCTGTCTGTCTGTTTGTTTGAACACGCATCACGCAAAAACTACTAGACAGATTCGGTTGAAATTTTGTATGTGTATTCTAATAAGTCTGGATTAACATGTAGGCTATAATTTATCACGCTATTTCCCATAGGAGCTAAGCAATAACGGATAATGTCTGTAGCTATTTATCGTTATAAAACAATAACTACTTGACAGATCTTCATGAAAATTTGCTTTATGAAAAGTTTTATTGTAAATACTATAGGTCATTTGAATCATTACGCTATCGTCTATGGGGAGCGAGCATCAACGTATGTTTTGTCGAACCATTATGGTTTTTCACAATTTTTTCTACAATGAGACATTATTTACAATTGTAACCCATGGAAACAATAACTTCACGCTAAAACTATAAGGAGCTAAACACAACATTTTCAGTTTTCTTAAGATCAGCTATTTTAACCTTGTAGTTTTGATATGTATGAATTAGGTAATAGAATAAATCACAATTTAGATCAAATAGATTATGACATCAAATTTCTACAATATAATAAAATACGGTCAATCATTCATTCGCGAGATATTAAACAATTTAAAAAAAAACACACGTAGAACAATTACCAATTAATCAAAAAGGTACAATACCTTACTACACACATCAAAAGTGTCTAGGGATCAAGCATTTTTATGCGGATTTCTTGAGATTGAGATGTGGCTTTGTAATAAATTTATGATTTTATAAATTTATATGGATCCTTTTTGGTGCATTTCATAATTTGAATCAGGAACTGTGAATCAAATTCGAGTAAAAGATGAAAATCAGCTGTCAATATTTTCCCTATAAAAACATACAACGCATTGAAGACATTATTAGTGCTACTGTTTCCCTACTACTGATTAAAACCAACGTTATTATGGAGCGGCGACGTCATTTAAGCAGGGAAGAAATGCTCAGAGCCGTGGGAATGATAGAAGCTGGTTCCCGGCAACGTACTGTGGCTTTAGCTCTGAATACAAGTCAGAGTGTTATCAGTCGACTTTGGACACGTTACCGAAGCACTGGTACCGTGGCTGAGCGCCATGGAGGACGGTATCGCTGCACCACACGGAGACAAGACCGATACATTCAAATCTTAACTCGAAGAGGTCCAACAATAACCGCCATGATGTTAGCCGTGAGGCTTCATCACTCTTCAGGGAACTTAATTAGCGACCAAACAGTCAGAAACTGCTTGCATGAAGTGAACCTTCATTCCCGAAGACCGCTACGGGTACCACCTATAGCAATGCACAATCGTAGGATTCGATATCAATGGGCTCTTGAACACAGAAAATTAAAAATAAAAATAGAAAATTGGGCAGAAGAACAATGGCGTTTCGTGTGCTTTTCTGATGAGTCTCGTTTTGGTATGAGACCGGATACAAGACGTATACGACACTGGAGAACCCCTGGACGCCAACAGCGATTAAAATCCTGCCAGGAAGTCCATCCTTATAGTGGTGGAACCATCATGGCATGGGCGGGTATTTGGATCGGCGGAAGAACTGAGTTGATTTGGATCAGAGGCAACCTCAACGCTCAAATTTATGCTGAGACGATTGTATCAGACGTCATCGTTCCTCTACAAGTGCAAATCGGTCCCTTATTTCAGTGAATGCATGATAATGCACGACCGCACACCGCAAGAGTTGTAAGACAGACTCTCGCCGCAGCTAACATCAATGTCCTGCCCTGGCCTGCTCAGTCGCCAGACTTGAACCCGATTGAGCATGCATGGGATATGCTACAGAGAAGAGCTCTGCCGAATATGGAGGGTATCCAGTCGCAAGAAGACCTTTTTTTGTTGTTGCAACGAACATGGGCGGCCATTCCACAGCGTGATTTGGATGAACTCATTTTGAGTATGCCAAACCGATGTTCTTGTGTTGTTAGTGTTCGCGGTAGAAACACGGATTATTAATTGTTTAAGTTACCCAATAAAATTTTAAAGAAAACTGTTATTTCAGTCTTTTTTTCGAACTTTAATGTTAGTGGTTCAAATGTCAAAAATCCCTTTATTAGGAAAATGGCAAATTTCTTTATTAATGCAAAGGTGACTTGGTTTATCGTTACTGTGACAAACGAAAACACTTTATTTGATGAATCCTTAAAGAAATAAAAAAAAAAAAATCAATCAGGAGAAAAGTTATTGCAAAAATATATGTTGATCCCTAGACACTTTTGATGTGTGTATTTCCCTATTCTGAACCAAAAATCTGACATGGACTCATCTTCGCAAATAAAAACTACAAAGACATTTTTTCGTTAATAAGAGTTCCTTCACAGTGGTTCATCAAAATATTGCCGGGGTTTTAAATAAGATGGAAGACTTAGACGTAGCTTTGGATGAACTGCATGATCAAAATAAAAATATTGTAGTTGTATGTCTCAGTGAACACTTCGTATTAAAAGGAGAAGAAAAATTTATAAATATTAATCATTTTTATATTGGTGCTACCTACTTGCGAGAAGGACAACGACGTGGTGGTTCATGCATTCTCAGCAAGAATGGATATGAGTGTGTTGAATTAACTTTTGTAAAAGAATACGGTATTGGTAAACATTTTGAGATTTGCGGTGCTAAAATAGAAAAGTTGAAATTAATATTGTGTGTATATAGGACGCCAAATTCCGATGTCAATATATTTTTGAATAATTTAGAAAAAACATTACGAAGGCTAAAACATAAAAAAAAATACATAATCGTATGTGGCGACTTTAATATAGATTTTTTATCCTGTAACAAAATTAGTATTAAGTTTAAGGAATTAATTATGAATTATGGTATGAGATACCACATATTAGAACCAACGAGATTAAACAAATGTATTGATAATATAATTAGCAACATTCTGAACGTGGTAGGTGAAACACATAACCTTTGTCTCTCTGATCACAATACAGCCCAAACTATTACATTTGATCACGCCGGTGTCAATGTACAAAATAAACGTTATTACTTTACAACTGTATGTGATCTGGCAAAAGACAATGTTAAGCTATTTGCTAAATATATTAGTAGTCTAAGTTTTAGTGAGGTATACGAAATACAAACCACGAATCGGGCTTTCAATGCATTTCATGATTCATTAACTTTGTTTTACAAACTATGTTTCCCATGTATAACAGTAAAAAAATCTTACACCATGAGTAAAACTAGGAGGATAACAAAAGGCATCAAAATTAGTTGTAATACAAAAAGATCGTTAAGATACAAATACTATTTAAATAAAACCAAAGAAAACAAAATCATGTATAAATCATACTCGAATTTATTAAGAAGTATATATAAATAATTTGCAATCTCTAAGTAACCAAAGGTATATCACAAAATCTTTTAACTAAGCTAAAGCTACCTGGCATATTGTGAAGCGCAATATGAGGGCCGAACCCGTTAGACATTATATTAATTATATTTAAGATGGTAAAACTATATTGACATTAGGACATGATATTGCAAATAAATTTAATAATTATTTCATTGACATTTCAAATAATATTAATAATAAATCGAATAAAATTGATATAAAAACGAATCTACAAAGTGTATTTCTGAAACCCACTAATGCAATTGAGATTAATAATGTCATTAAATCCTTAAAAAATACGAAGTCAGCCGGTTACGATAACATTACAACCGAACTTATAAAATGTGTGTCTCAATATATCGTTAATTTGTCTTTTGAACAAGGCTGCTTCCCGGATAGATTAAAAATCTCCTTAATAAAACCGTTACATAAAAAGGGTTCTAGGGCTAAGGTAAATAATTACAGGCCAATAGCATTAACACCGGATTTTTAAAAATCTTGGAAAAAGTTATGCATGGGCGTGTACTCAAGTTTTTAGAAAAACACGATATACTTGCCAAGGAACAATTCGGTTACAGAAAAAATAAGTCGACAGGGTTAGCAATATATACCTTGGTAAGAGCTATCGTAGAAAATATTAACGCAAAAAGGCCGTCCTGTGCACTGTTTTTAGACCTAAGTAAAGCTTTTGATCTGGTTGATCATCAAAGACTCATTAATAAAATGGAACGATATGGAGTCAGAGGGCCTGTCCAAACATGGTTTCAGTCCTATCTCAGTGGCAGGTCACAGATTACAAGAATAACGAAACTCCACAATGATGTAGTAGAAAACTATGACTCGGATTCTGAAATCAACTCATGTGGTGTTCCGCAAGGTAGCATTCTTGGACCTTTATTATTTTTACTATATATTAATGACTTGCCACAAGCAATAAAACATCAATGTATCTTATTCGCAGACGACACTACAATTGTAATGGAGTGCAAAAATAGAGAAAATATTAATTCTGTAATAAATCAAACATTAGATGACAATAATTCATGGATAAATATTAATAAATTAAAATTAAACTTTTCTAAAACTCATTTAGTACACTTTAAAACATGTAAAAGTAAAGATACGCAATTTATAATTAACAATAATAAAGAAAATATTGGACAACTAGAAAGCACAAATTTTTTAGGTTTAACGCTAGACAAACATTTACTTTGGAAAAATTCATATCAACCCATATGATGGCCCACTGCTGGGCACGGGTCTACCCAGTAGATCTTGGGGGTAATTGCCATAATCGCCACGCTTGGCGAGCGGGTTGGCGTTGGAAAAATTACATAGATACAATTTGTAAAAAAATAAACTCGTTCGTATTTGCCCTAAAAAAGATTCGAAACGTGACTTCTAAACATACTTCTTTATTGGTGTATCATGCCTATGTTTGTTCAGTAATTAGATATGGCATAGTAATCTGGGGTAACTCTTCTGAGGTAACAAGAGTGTTTATCGCAAAAAAAAATGTTTACGGGCCATTTTTAATATGGAGTGGTCCGAATCTTGTAGAGCTATATATAAATCTCATGGACTTTTGACAGTTCCTTGCATATACGAGTATATTTATGAAGTAGCAAAGTTAGTCAAATCGAATTAATCATTATTTGAATTAAGGGATAATACAAGTAATAGAAAAGCGAGGCAATTGGATTTTGTAATCCCTATTCCTAGGTAAGAACTGTTCAGGCGCCGCTGTGTTTATATGGCTCCCTTAATCTTTAATGCTTTACCCAATTCAATCAAAAATCTACCATATAAAAAGTTCTGCAGTGTGTTACTAAGCTGGTTGGTAAACGAATGTTTTTACTCGGTTGAAGAATATTTAAATAAATACCCATGTAAATTTTATAATTTAGAAAGGAGACATATGAAATTTAAGTAACCGGATTTTATTACATTGGTGTGCATTGATTTTTTTTTTAATACTATTTCACTTTTTAAATATATTTCTTTGTAATTTTGATAAATTTTGTCTATACCAATGATGTAATTTACATGCCATTATTGGCAAGTGTGCTGATTCAATAATATGTATTTTAAAGATCTGTAATATGTACCACATTTATGCAAATGAATAAATAAATAATTAAATAAATAAACCATTTATGTATCGGTTCAAGTGGTCTAATGGTACAAGTAGCGGTCTTCAACGAGCGAGGTCGGAGGATCGAGTCTCAAGTATGCGAGTCTCTTTTTGTGTTTCTTTTTATTATTTTTTAAAGTATATTTCTTACTTATTAGACAAGCTTTTATTTTCGACTTTAACATGTTTACTTTGTTTAACAAATTTTCATATTAATCAATCACTTTCAATAGGCACCTTTATTATTGTTTTGCATGAATCGTGATTATGTTAAGAATGTAGAAATGAAAAACAATATTACATTACAAATATACTACTTGATATTTTCTAGAATTTATGTATATTAGTTACTTAAAAAAAATTAAAGATTAAGTCAGTGTTATATCAAAATAAAACACGTGGCACCATCTGTGATTCGATTTCTTCTGAGTGCCAAAATTGCTTACCTACAAATGTTGATAAACTTTCGCGATTTGTACACATTAAGAAAATATATATATTACGGGTCTTAATCGCGTGAATAATTTAAGGTTAAATACCTTGCTTACCTACGTTTAATATGCATGATAGTATAAGTATAATTTAATATAAAATCATAAAGTATTAAAAGAAACTTATCCAGTTTTGAAAATTTCGCGGGGTACTTTAGAAACATGGACACAAAGTGGGTGTCTTTAGACTCGGAAAAGATCGCTCGGGCAGGACTCGAACCCGCGATCATAGGGAATCTGTGAGAGTTTTTTCCATCATACCTTTATTACCTATGTATAAATTAACTTGAAGGAGCGGCTAGGTACCTCCGATTAAAACGTCCGATTTAAAAGTGTCGGAGCCGAAGTTGGAGTCGGAGGTTTAAAATCAATCGGAATTTTCGACCTTTCGGAGTCAGAATCGAAGTTCCATAACACGAAATTTCGCGCGAGTAGGTACTTGTGCGGTTTCGGGCTTCATTTAACCCGAAACCGCCAAAGTACTCGCGTTACGGGGGAGGGGGGGAATTTTTCAATAATATATTTAATAATAATATTTGATGTGATGCAAATCATTTTGGTAAAATACTTTTTTGTCGAGGTACTAAGCATGGTAATTTTTATAATTTGTCTTCTAACCGTCTGGCGCCATAAACTTTGTCGCCCTTCATTATGCTGCACTAGACATTTGCTTGGCTTGCCCTGCCATAAGTCGGGCCCTGGCACCTGCCACAGAGCATTGTGGAGCATGTTTCCAATATGTTTTACACAGAAGTTAAATTGTAACATAAACTACCTTAATATAAACCCAACTTCCACGCGAACGAAGTCGCGGGCACAGCTAGTTATTATTAAGTTTACTTATATTCCTTAAATCAGTTTGATCAGCTGTTACTCGTAAACTTGTAAAGCCTACTTAGCTGTGATAGTTTTACTTTTAATTTCACTATATACAGGAAGACTTTAAATTGAGTCGACAAACTTCAATGAGTAAACCTGCGTGTATCCAAGATTTTTTAGGACATATTATTAGAAGAAAATATTAATGTTCTATGATACTTTAAAATACAAAAAAAATACATTAATATCTAATATGTAACTCCATGCGCCGTCGTTTTTTGTTTCCGTGAGCATGAATGAATACAGACAGAGTGTTGAGTCATTCAGTCAACACAGCGGCGCGGAGGGGACGGCGGGGTGCGGGAGCGGGACTCCCCGGTCGCTGGCCCGCCGCCGCACCGCAGCGCATGTATTCAACGCACAACCGCGCTCGCGCACCTCATTTTTGTATCAATTTATTTGTCCTCATATTTAAGTACCGCGACTAACAGTTGTATTGTTATCCATTATAATATTTATACAGTCCACTGCCTTATTTTAGGTACGGTAACGAATCGACGAACTATCTGTACCTAACCTACCTATCATGCCGCGAAACAAAACAATGTAAAACCAATTTTTCCTTCATACTTTTACATGGCATGGGTGGGAACGTGAAGACTACTTACCGAAGTCCAAAAGGTTTCGAGTGGCACTTAGTATCCTCTCTAAGGACGGTTGGTTTTGCCATGGATAATTTTCTTGCCATCTTCGCTGCGTTTCCTTTAAATTGTTAGTTTGGCTATACCAAATCACCACATTTAAAATTTTTTGGTTATCAAAAAGTTCACTGTTTCTTCTCGTACCCCTAGGCATCTTCGAAAACTTATCACTTAACAGTACACAACTTCGATAACTACACAATCGATTACTTTTTTATGCAGCACACGACCGTCACCTAATTAAGCTTTCGTCCGACTGGTGAAATTGTTTGCAACGATTGGCTCGCGCCCCGTTTAGGGATGATACTATGGGAGCAAATGAAATTGATCGATATTTCCGTAGATAATAATCATTACTTATTTTAGTTACATACTTGTAATTATTCACTCGTACTTGTACTTACGAGGACTGAAGTGACTCGTATGCTGTGTTGGTATTAATGTATTTAATTGTTCTTAGTAAGTATGATTTGTGTTTTCAATTCCTCTTTTTATAAATAAATGAAGTTTGTTTAAAATGTACTCGACAACAATCCTAACAAACTTTATTAGAATACTGGATAGAGTATGCGAACGTACTAGAAGTTTTCTAAAAAGCTATTAACACTTGTAAAAATATCAATCCTTTACATTCAAGAATGCTACTTTACAAGTATGTGATTTCGAAAAAGTATCGATATTGGTATGTTTCATTCCCCCCAGCGGCACCACCCGCGTTACACGTGCCGGCCGGCGGAATCCCCGATCGGGTTTGTCGTCGGGAGTGCATTACACAGAACAACGAGAGTACAGAAGATAACGTTCATACGTAGCGACGCGCACATACACATCGTTCACATGGAACAGGGTATAAATATCACTTTAGACCACGTAGTTCGGAAGGCGACGCGAGATTTTGTGTCCGTGAACGGTGTTTAAGTGTCCGTTGTTATTGAGCGCGTTGTTTGAATGTTACCTTCTGTACTTTCTTTATTTGGTGTTTATGATCAATGACCCTTTGAATGAACTACGTTTTTACGAAATTATGATCATATGATTTTTATAGCGCGTCGTACGATTTTTAAACTTTGTTCATTTTATTTATTTGTTTAAGTTTTAGACATATGGAAATAATGATAATGTACTGATTCTTTTAGTTTACTAAACCTTAATAGACCTGTCACCGTCGTTTTAAGCAATAAAATCGGATGTTTTTTTTACAATTTAAATTCGCAATTTGTCAATGCTTGTAAGTACTAACGGTGCTGATACTCCCCTATCAATTTGTCGACTGATTTCAAAGTCACCCAGTATACTACTACCGTGAACTTTTTCACATACCCAACATTAACCATTTAGCTGGCAAAGGGGGGGGGGATGACACTTGACTCCAACAAAAAAAAAACCGTAAATCATAATATTTAAAAAGCGGATCCCTAAATCAAAAAATGGTCTTCACAACGCCAAGGTAACCTCAATTTTTTTTTTCAAAATTTTATTCTTTCTCTTTCTCGGCGCAAGTAATATGCGTATCCGTGCAAAATTACAGCCTTCTAGCACTAACAGTCTCTGAGCTAAGCTGCGACGACGGACGGACGGACGGACGGACTGAATGACTAAATCGTCACCAAAATGAGGGTGTCTGAGTGGCAACCGAACAGATGAAGGTTTTCGCGAGGTCGCAAGTTACATCTCGCGATAACATGAAGTGTTTTATAGATTGTGTTTGTACATTTTTGATCATGGGATCACGTTCTCGCGAAGATATATATATATATATATATATATATTTTTTTTATTTAATATTTATAATTCTGTCGTGCGATCGGTCTGTCGACCATGAGCAGATAAAAGATCTCGCGAAGATATGAGATGGTGGATGGATGTACTTAGTTGACTCAGCTTTTCCGCACACCGGCTAGTTTAGGTGAAAATTCTCCACTGAACTCTCTCAAGTCACTTTAAGGCAACTTTTTCATTTTTGCCAATATTTCCCCCAGTAAGCTCCGTCTCCAGTAGTCGATTGTTTAAATTAAATAAAAAATATTTAAAAATAAAAATACGTAAATAGCCAAAATTTATGATGTGATTGGAGGAGGCCTTTGCCGTAAGTCACACCGAAATCAGAGATATTCTGTAATTGCATGCGTGTAAATAGTAGTTATAAGTTTTTGAAAGATTTATTTTGTCATTAATTTTAAGTTTTTGGAAATAAAAGGCTATATTATTATCATTATAAATAGCCAAAATATTTTTTATAATAAATCTTGTATGGGCACAAAAGTGTCTGCGTCATCAGTGCCAGCTGAGCTTGACCGCCTGTGTCCCGGTAGGCACAGAGATAATAATCACCGGTAGGCATGTTGTCAATGAAACCAACATTTGTGCTGTATTTATTTAATTCTCAATAACCAAACTATATCTGAAATATAAATCGATTCCCACCATCTGTTAGAAAATGCGAAATTTTCCTTCAACTAAATTCATAAAAAGAACATGTCCTATGTTTAAAACTTGAACATTTATTCCCACACAAAATTATCAATGTCTATTTTCAAAAATGTTTTGGCTATTTTTGGGTTTTTCCTAATTACTTTTAAACCCTCCCTGATTCAAAATCGTTAAAGTCGATCTCCAGTTATTTCGTGACCAAAGGAACATACCGGAGGTCACAGTTGTAAGGGTAATTTTATATAATAATATAAATAGCACAGTCGGCATAAGATAGAGCTTCACTCCCAAAGTAGTCAAAACGAATGTATATAAATATCAATACAATACACACACAGTTATCTGATCCCAATCTAAGCAGAGTTTGTACTATGGCAACCAGACAACTGATAAACATAAATAGATAAATCATCAAGTCATCACACGAAGAATTATTCTGGATAGGGATCGAACCCACGACCTATGGCTTAGGAGTTAGGGTAACTAACCACTTGACCAACAGGCCAGTCAATCAAAACAAAAAAAAACGCTTAAATAAAAAGGGACATTTAACAAATGGACAATTTTAGCAAATGGTTAATTTCCTTGTAGATAAATACTTATGTGGTCACGATATCGCTGCGTGATCTTTAAGTGTAGAGGAGTAGTAATAATATTGGGCTCCAACGATTTCGATAACAGCGGCCAATCGCATTGGAGACAAGCCTACTAAGCAGTACACAAGTATATGTACAGACACAAGTGCACTTCCTATTCCCTCACACTCATAGTCCGATGGGACGGAAATCCGACTCCACCAGAGAGATTAGGCACAAGACCGACCGTTTACCGTTCTTTCTTTGGAGAACAGGTTAAACGGAGAGGTGGAACATTGTCTGAAATTTGAAATTGCTGACCCATCGACGGTCAAATCAAATCAAATCATTTACTCATTTGTTTAATATAGGTATACTGATTAAGATGACAACATTTCATGGGTTCGCTATGCTATGCCTTGTGGCGTACAAATGCAGTAGGTATGTACAAAGACTAAAATAAAATAAAATAAGATTCCAATTACCTTACAATCTTCTTCTATCTATCTATATCTATACATATAATAAAATTGTAAATTTCACGTGTCTGTACATGGCGGAACATAGTGAAAAAAAATATTGGGAAATGTTCGAAAAGAGTATTTAAACACATTCCTACATTTTTAGAAATGTCTGTCTGTCTGTATGTCTGTCTGTCTGTCTGTCTGTTTGTTTGAACACGCATCACGCAAAAACTACTAGACAGATTCGGTTGAAATTTTGTATGTATATTCTAATAAGTCTGGATTAACATATAGGCTATAATTTATCACACTATTTCTCATAGGAGCTAAGCAATAACGGATAATGTCTGTAGCTATTTATCGTCATAAAACAATAACTACTTGACGGATCTTCATGAAAACTTGCAGTTTTATTGTAAATACTATAGGTTTATTACTTACACTATGAATCATTACGCTATCGTCTATGGGGAGCGAGCAGCAACGTATGTTTGGTCGAACCATTATGGTTTCTCACAATTTTTTCCACAATAAGACATTATTTATAATTGTAACCCATGGAAACAGTAACTTCACACTAAACACAACATTTTCAATTTTCTTAAGATTAGCTATTTTACCTTGGTTGTGGTGGTCTAATGGCACAAGTGGTGGTATTGAACGAGCGAGGTTGGAGGAACGAGGCTCAAGTGTGCGAGTCTCATTTTGTGTTGTTTTACAATTATTTTTATGCTTTTTTTAAGTATTTTTCCAAATGTAGGTATACTTAATATACAAGCTTTTATTTTCGACTTTAAGATGTTTACTTTGTTTAACAAATTTTCATATTAGTCAATCACTTTCAATAGGCGCCTTTATCATTGTTTTGCATGAATCGTGAATCGTGATGAAATGAAAAAATTACATTACAAATAAACAGAATAAATAAACTACTTGATATTTTCTAGAATTTATAAATGTTAGTGTTATATCAAAATAAAACACGTGGCGCCATCTGTGATTCGATTTCTTCTGAGTGCCAAAATTGCTTACCTACAAATGTTGATAAACTTTCGCGATTTGTACACATTATGAAAATATATATTTATTACGGGTCTTAATCACCTGAATAATTTAAGGTTAAATACCTTGCTTACCTACGTTTAATATGCATGATAGTTTAAGTATAATTTAACATAAAATCATCAAGTATTAAAAGAAACTTATCCAATTTTGAAAATAGATGGAGTTTTAAATACAAATTAAAAAGAATCAGGAAAATTGATTTAAAAAAAAACGGAAATTCTTACGTAGAGGGATATGAATATATGTATGAAGATCTTAATTTGCGACAGGTTGACACATCTATTTTTTAATTCACCAATGTAGACATTATAAAATTATATTTAAATCTTCTAAAGTGATTGAAAAAAAATATTGAAATAAGTTCAGAAATAGTATTTAAACACAAAAAAAGATATCTGAGTATATCTTTCAAAAACATTTGAATGTTGTCTGTTTGTTTGAAGACGCATCACGGTACCACAACACGCATCACAATGTTTTAAAAACAGGATATTTTTTAAAAACATAACTAGCCCTATTTCGCGGGGGACTTTACAACACGGACACAAAGTGGGTGAACTTTAGACTCGGAAAAGGTCCCTCGGGCAGGAAATAACCCGCGATCATAGGGAATCTGTGAGAGTTATTTCCATCATACCTTTATTACCTACTAGCTGTCCCGCGCAACTTCGTATGCGTAAATTTTCCCCGTTTTTGCAACATTTCTCGTCTGCTTCTATTAGTCGTAGCGCAGTGTTATATAGCCTATAGCCTTCCTCGACAAATGGACTATCCAAAAAAAAAAAAATTTTCAAACAAACAAACTCTTCCGCTTTATAATATTAGTATAGATGTATAAATTTACTTGAAGGAGCGGCTAGGTACCTCCGATTAAAACGTCCGATTTAAAAGTATCGGAGCCGAAGTTGGAGTCGGAGGTTTAAAATAAATCGGGGGGAGGGGAGGGGGGGAATTTTTCAATATTAATAATATTTGATGTAAATGCAAAATGCAAATCATTTTAGTGAAATACTTTTTTATCGAGGTGCTGAAAGCATGGGAATTTTTATAATTTGTCTTCTAACTGTCTGGCGCCATAAACTTTGTCACTCTTCATTTTGCTGCACTAGGCATTTGCTTGGCTTGCCCCCAAACCGGGGCCACAAGCGAACCACCTATCTGGACTATGTTATTAGATTTCGATTTTTTCTATCTCTTGTTACTCGCGAAATTTAGGCCTTCGCAGCGACATCTAGTCGTTAGTTAAAGAACTATCACGGCTTTTGTTATTGCTTCGTTACAGAGAGCATTTTAACAAATTATGATGTCGCAGGCCGAATTTTGAAGTAATTTTTATAGGCATTTCTTGCCAATAACTGTATAAATACAATAAATGCATTTTTGAAAGATAGAAAAATTTGAAATCCAGACTCAGGAATCGAACCCGAGACTTCCGTAGCCAAACCGGGGCCAGAAGCGAACCACCTATCTTTAATTTAAATGTTTATTTGTCTCAAAACAGTTACATAAATTCTGATTTAAATGAAACATCCCCAGTAAGTAATTATAAATACTTGTGTTGGGGCTGTCTCGCTCCTTCCCTTATATTAACAACAATATTGAGACTGATGTTTGTAAAATATGAATCAATCTAAAATTAGAATTAAAATCAAAATTAAGATATAACATATAGAATAAAATTAGAATAAAAGTAAAAATAAAATACAAATACAATTTAAAATACAATATAAAAATAAAATCAAACTTAAATTAAAAATGAAAATGAAAATTGAGATAAAGATTAAAATTACAATAAAAATCAAAGTTAACAAACAAAATACAATCAAAATTAAAATCAAGGTTGAAATCCAAATTCAAATCAGAATGCAAGTCAAGATCAAGAAACAAAAACAAAATGAAAATTCAAATCAGCACTAAAATTACATGACAATTTTAAAATTTACAATTAGAATCACAATTCATGAGAATATTCAAAAAAATAAAATAAAATAAAATATTAACAGAACTGAAACAGCTTTTTGTGTTAATGTATTTATGGGTGTGTGTGTGTGTGTGTGTGTTTAGTTTATTTAACCAAGTCAAACTAAAATTTGCTCAGTTTCTTCGTATGTTAGTGTTTTAAGCCACTCGGTTATTATCTTTTTGGATACGTGCGATACTTCGTGATGGAACCTTAATTTCATATTAATTTTATTATAAACGTATGTCGATTGGGCTGCGTACTGTCGCCGTGCAAAAGTAGTTCGGACCCTTGAGGCGTAAGCCACTATATTCTTTAGTCTTCTCTCCTGACTATCTTGGCAATTTGGAATAGAGTTTTGCAAAAATAGTGTCATAACTAGAAAATACAGTTTTCTGACTGAAAGAAGAGTACTTATTCTATATAGATCAACAGTGGGATATATGTATGGCTTAAAGTACATAACTTTTATAAGTGACCTTTGGGCTCTTTCCAACTCAAGAAATTTAGTTTTAGTAGCTCCTCCCCAGACTGGTAAACAATACGTAATGACTGATTGCGTGAGAGCTATATAGATGCTAGTAAGTGTATTTTGAGCCATCACATATCTTAGATTTTTAAAGATCCATATTGATTTTTGCACCCGTGACGCAACTATCTTAATATGCGAATGCCAAGTTAAGCACTCGTCAATTATAACTCCCAAGTATTTTGTGGACGTTACGTGTTTTATGGCTTGACAGTTACAATCTTGGGCTAAGTGGTTCGCACACGTGTGTATTCGGATGTTGAGACTAGGACCTGGTTTAGATCTTATATTAGGAGAAAAACAAATGTAGTTTGTTTTAGGAACACTAAGGGTAATCAGATTGGCTTTGAGCCATATATCTATAGCCACTAATCCTTGCTAAGCATTATTGTGGACGGCTTCCCACGTGTCCCCAAAGTAGACAATGGCCGTGTCGTCTGCGTAGGAGAAGATTTTCCCACCACTGTTTTGTAAGTTGCAGAGCTCGTTAATGTATACTAGAAACAGTGAGGGGCCGAGAACCGACCCCTGCGGTACTCCGAAGACTATGTTTTCCTCCGCACTGTACAAGTTACCTATTTTTAACTTGCTGTCTCCTTCCACTGAGGTAGCTGTCAAAGAGGGAGAGAGCCTTACCTCTTATCCCTATAGCCTCCAGTCTCTGCATAAGGATGGGGACAGATACGGTGTCAAAAGCCTTTTTCAGGTCTAGAAACACAGCAATGCATTTGTAACCCTTGTCAACCCTATCAGTGATTTCAGTTGTTAGCGCAATGACGGCATCGTGAGTTGACCGTCCCTGTCTGAAACCAAACTGTGAGTGAGAAAGAATGTTGAATTTGTTTAAATAACTTATAAGCCTTTTGTTTAATATTTTCTCTATAACTTTTGAAATGGATGTCAAGACAGATATTGGTCGATAGTTGTTGACATCGCTTCTGTCTCCATCCTTGTGCACGAGCGTAATTATAGAACGTTTTATCGCGTCAGGAAATATGCCCGTTTCGAAGCACATATTAGTTAGTTGGCTAATAAGAGGAACAACAATTTCTCTAGTCGATTTAAGGAAACTCACAGGTATGCAATCCCACCCTGAAGCACTTCCTGAGTTAAGCGACCCAAGCAAGCTATCCACTTCTACTGGGTCTGTCTCCAGCAACACGAAAGAGTTTACTCGGGACAGCAAGCTCGAGTTAGTGGTAGGTCTAGATGCTTGTCCGGTTATGGTTATGATTTCCTCCGCAAGTGTTTTTCCAATAGTTGCGAAAAATTGGTTTACACGGTTTAATGAGTCAAGCGGATGTGGTGTGATATGCAGTAGTTGTGTACTAGACACCTTGGGTTTTTTATAATGGGTAATGTCATTAATCGTACGCCATAGAAGTTTAGGACTTTTTAGTGAAATTGACACCTGTTTTTTATGATATTGTCGCTTAAGTTTCTTAATTAGGTTACAGCAAAAAGTACGAAAACGCCTGTAAGTAATACCCAAAATAACGTTAAAAGGGTCTCTCTTCTTTTGCCGTCAATTTATTTCTAAACCTAATACATCTTAGGGCCCCTATAGATATCCAAGGCTTTATGGTTCGCCTGGAACTTGTCACCGTGATAACTTTAGTATTTTGGAGAAGAGATGTCCTAATCACTTCTATTATCGCGTCAGCTAGACTGTTTGGGTCCCTATGTGCGCTAAGGAAAGACATATCTTTGTCTACAAGGTGGTTATAGGCATGCTCCCAGTTTGTTACAGTTTTGAATTTGTCACAAGTTTTAACTTTGTAGGTCTGGGTAATATTCAATAACACCATTTCATGATCCGTCACAGATGTATTTAGGACTGCCACGAAGGCCGAGTTTTTTAATTTGTCTAACTTAAGGAGCGTGTGATCAAGGCAGTTCCCCTCCCAAGTAGGCAAACAGTGTCCAGGGAAGAAACCATGCATAGCGGTCATATTCAAATAGGTTTATCTATTGGTCCTTATTTGTGTTGAATCCGTCGGTCTTGCTATTAAGTTAATATTTATATCTCCAGTAATTATTGTGTTTCTACGTGTGTGAATACTTTGAAGATATTGATCAAGTGAATTAATAAAACTATCTGTGGATACATTAGATGGAGACCGATAGATACCTATAAAAGTGAAATTTGAAATATTTATTTGCAGGGATGCATGTGTTAAATTAATTTCAGTTACTTGGGGTAAGTGGCAGTTATTTATGTATGCTACTACGCCGTCATTTTGGTTAAGTTGCCTCAGTGTACTGAATAAAGTATAGTTATTTAAGACAGGTAGCGATTTATTAGCATTTAATCTGCATTCTGTAAGGATCAACACATCAACCTCAACTCTGATTTGAGACAAAGTTATTTGAAAGTCATCAAAGTTACTGTATATACTCCTTATATTTTGTGTCAGGACAGTCAAATTGTTATTATCTCGTTGTAGGTATCTATGTAAATGTGCAACATCAAGAGAAGCAGAGTTAGCTATCTCAGCGGTATCCAATTCCTGAAAATTATTTAAGTTACTATCCATTATAGATTACTATAAACAAACGGTTAATGCAGTTTGAGCAATAGTTTAGTATTAATCTGAAGACCATTTCTATGTAGGTACTTATATTTGATTATGTGGGTGTAAAGTGGTATATTAAAAATTACTATATTATGAACTGAGCAGAGTAAGTGTGAGAGAGTTAGTTGTTTTTGTTTTGTGGTGAGGCGTGTAAAAAACGTAGAGTTTGAGTGTGTGAAAGCGAGCTGAACATTGTTACAATCATAATTACAGTAGTATAACATATATCTGTGTTTAATAAAGTTAAGGTTAAGCAAAACATATTTTTTATTAATAGAAAGAGATAAAGATTCTAGTATTATGAATAAATTAATAATAGTAACAGTACGCACTAGTCATGCTTCCTGCATTAACTCTTGCACCTGGGCCTCACTTTTTATGACAATTACTCTAGAATTTTCTTCTCTTTTCATCAAAATACGACCAAATGCTGTCCAGCAAAATTTATATTGTTTGGTTTTAGCCAAATCTCGTGCCAAGAAAAATAGTCGAGCGCTCTTGGGAGTTAGTTGCTCAGATATATATATAGGTGTATCGGTGTTGTTTCTTATTCCAAGATGTTTTGCTTGAAGTTTACTTGTGTTTCTAACATTATATAACTTTACCTTCTTTAGTAGATTAATTTTTGAGATAGTCGAGTTCATTCAACTATTATAGGACTATTCACAATACCTTTTCTACTAGGGAGTCGGTAAATATCCTTGAAGTCTCGAGGCTCTATCTCAAGGCTTAAATGTTGAGACAAATTCGTAATCATGTTTATTAGTTCAGAGTGATCTTCATGAGGCAGTTTTGGGACATTCTTTATCTCAATACAAGTTTTCCTGTTATTTCTTTGTAATTCTTCGATCTTATCCTCTAACAAAACAATGTGTTCCCGGTCCTTTTTGCCTTGCCGCTCAAGCATTTCGATTTTCTTACAGAATTCTTCATTTTGACAAGATAAATTAGTAATTGCAGTTTCTAGGTTATAATTTGTTATCTGAATATCCTTGAGATTTGAAGTTATTACTTTCAATTCACTTTGTTGAGTCGAGATAAAGGAAGTTAACATTTCTTTGATTTCATTCTTAAATTGAGTAAATTCACCTGGTAGATCCTCTTCCCTTACTCTCTTGTTACGCGTGGAAATGAAATTAGGGGGGGTTTTGTCCGTAACTATGCCAATATTTGTTGCAGAGAGAGATTTATCCATTTTACCCGTTTAAATTACTAGGCTGTGATGAGTACAAGGAGTTGTTTAGCTGTTAGTGCCGCTGAGTTGAATGGGCTATGCAGATAGATGTAGATACAGTTGTTCAGCTGTTGATAGGCGCACGCGCAGGTCAAATGACCAATGACAGTTGTACTATAATTGGTACGTGTAGCAAGGGGTTTTTTGACGAATGCTTAATATCTTGACGAATGTAATTTTTGGGATCTGGACCGCGCTCAAAAAAAATTGGACTTAGTGGGTAGGTACGAGTTTTAATTTTTTGTAAACAAACCGTGAAATGACTTGCCACTTTTTGTTTCAGTCTTTGTAAGATTACAAGTATAGATTTTTAATTAATTTTGAGGTACTTGGTGACTATTTAAATGTTAAAGTTAATTTTGTAGGTCTAAAGTTCAGTAAATAGACTATTGTTTGTACACTTCACAACGTATACACTCAGTTTATTTATCACTACTTTAGAGTTCATGGTAATCATTTAAAACCTTACAATTAGTTTCACAGACGAATCACTTGTTACTGAGTCATTCACAAACTTTATTAACACAATATTATCTGGACTATGTAATTAGATATCAAATTTTTCTATCTTTCAAAAATGCATTTGTTAAAATGCTCTCTGTAACGAAGCAATAACAAAAGCCGTGATAGTTCTTTAACTAACGACTAGATGTCGCTGCGAAGGCCTAAATTTCGCGAGCAACAAGAGATAGAAAAATTCTAAATCTAATAACATAGTCCAGATAGGTGGTTTGCTTCTGGCCCCGGTTTGGCTACGGAAGTCTCGGGTTCGATTCCTGAGTCTGGATTTCAAATTTTTCTATCTTTCAAAAACGCATTTATTGTGGAGCATGTCTCCAATTTGTTTTACACAGAAGTTAAATCTATACTAACATTATAAAGCGGAAGAGTTTGTTTGTTTGTTTGTTTGTTTAAACGCGCTAATCTCAGGAACTATTGGTCCGATTTGAAAAAATCTTTTTTTGTTGGATAGCCCATTAATCGAGGAAGGCTATAGGCTATATAACATCACGCTACGACCATTAGGAGCGGAGCAGCAATGAGAAATGTTCAAAAACGGGAAGAATTTACGCAGACTAAGTTGCGCGGGACAGCTAGTTATAATATAAACTACCTTAATATAAACCCAACTTCCACGCGAACGAAGTCGCGGGCACAGCTAGTAAATAATAAAATTTAAATTGCAGTTATGCCAGAATCGAAATTTATATCAGCAATGTCAGACATTGTTGATGGAAATAGTTTTATCAATCAGGAATTCTTCTATAGTCTAATAAATAGCATTTGTGAACTAATAGCAACTTCAATTGATTTAAAAAAAAAAACAACCCCTAAGGGGGTAAACTAAGGGTTGCAAGTTTGTGTAAAACTCCGTTAGTTTGAAGTTAAATCTGTGCAACTTCGGATTCCGCTTTTTGACATAAAATAAAGAACCACATGTTTCAGAAAGTCAACCCTTACCTCGGTAAAATAGGGGTTGCAGGTTCATATAAATCTCCGTCCCAAGATTGTATGCTTCGGCGGTTTTAAAATTAGATGTGTGATATTTCGTATTTGGGTTTTTTGTTTTGGAAAATAAACCCCTATGGGAGTAATTTAGGGGTTGCAACTTTGTATGAAACTTCCTTAGTTATGACGTTAGATCTGCAAAATTTAGAATTTAGCTTTTTGGTTTTAAATAAAGAACCACGTGTTTTAGCGTTTTTGAAAAATCAACCCCTAAAGGGGTAGAGTAGTGGTTGCAAGTTTGTATACAACTCCATCAGTTTTGATGTTAGGTCTGTCAATTTTTTTATTTAGCTAATTAAACTATAAGAAAAAGTCAACTCATAAGGGGTTGTAATAGAGCTTGCAAATTTGTATAGAACTCCGTCAGTTTTGAAGTAAAATTTGTGAAATTTTGTATTTGGCTTTGTGGCTGTAAATAAAATAACACGTGTTTAAGCGTTTTTATCGAAAGCAAGAAAACAACCTTTGAGGGGGTGAAATCAACTACGCGAGTGTCAGCTTGTTTATTATAAATATTCTATACCTAGGACACTATTTTTAACTAGCGCTATCAATTATATTTCATTTTAATTATATATCATATTATATTATTATATACTGGCTGCGTAGTTGAACATTTCGTGCGCTGGTTTTTTTTTAATAGATTTGAACTATTCTTTACAAATACTCTTACATACTTACGTATATAAGATGCTGGTACCGTTAGTATTTTTAGTGATTTAAAGTATGGTGCACAACTTTCGTCCATTTTCAAACCACACATAGAGCATATGCATCATTTTTGTGCCTTAAATATTTTGTTTCTGTCAGGAGAATTGCCTCGAAAGATCACTCCATAGCGTAAAACAGACGCTACTAAACAGATAGTAGTGCTTGACTGTTAACTTTTTTAGATATATGCATAAGCTGATTTAGTTAGTCTTTTCGAAAGATGTTCTATGTGCGACTTCCAGTTAAGGTGACTGTCAACATGGAGACCCAAGAACTTTCAGTTTACCAGTTACTTCTTCTATTTCTTAGTTATTTAAACTAATATTTACTTTAGGATTTTAAGTCCTTTGGTGGAATTACATTATTTTAGTTTTATTTATATTATTTTTTAGGTTAAATGCTTAAAGCCAGTTAGTCATATCTATCTATGCACTGTTTATGTCGCTTTCTTAACTGAAAATATTGTTGCATTTTACAATGGCTGTACTGTCATCAGGGAACAATACCATTTATCATCACTGTGTTTGCCGTTGTCACATTGAGTCATGGTATATAGTATATGTTCGTGGCAACAACACGGCCTCACACGCATGATGCCGACTCTGCCTTCAGCACAAGTTACTGCAGACACCATGTCAGCTCGGTTATCTAACTTTTATGCATCAATTAAATTTCCGACTCATTCATTTATTCATCGACTTCCAGAACAAACCCTTGGACCTCTAAGCGTAAATTTACAGAGCGCTTAGACAAATGCTATCAGTGGTATAGACCATTTATAAAAAATCTTTCGAAAAACACCAGCTCTAAATAGATCACGTGGATGGAGCCGCAGGTTAAAGGTACCTATCGATAGTAATTTGTATCAATTTACAACATATAGTCCCAACTCCAGCCAAGTTTCTTCAATTCGCCAGTATCAAGCTATATTTAAATAAATATAGGTTTAAAATATGAATATCATTATAGATAGGTCTTTTTCTAATTATATTCGTTGGACGTTTTTCATATCAAAAGACCAATACTGGGCGCACCAGGTCGCCAGGTACTTTGTAGGTACTCGTACAAAGTCGTCTCCACACCTGTCCCTGAACACGAGCAGTACGTCGTGCGTGCATTCTGAGAACTCACTGTGCATACCGTTGGAGACATCGGTGAGCGGCTCTCGTGTATAGCTCTTCGTCCCCGACGAGCCCCATCTTAGGGTTGAACTACAAAATTAAAGATTGGAATCTACAAATTTGTACAAACATTTATTTTTGCATTCAAAATAATACTCTTATCGCTAGGGAAATGAACATATTGTTTTCAATAAATTAGAGTTATTTTGAATACAATATCCCGAATGCGATAACAATAAAGGCGCAAAATAAAATAGAGTTAAGGAAAATATAATTTAATAACGTGGTCCAATTACAATAAAATATTATTTCAATCTTTAACAATGTAAAATATAAATGGATATTAAGAAATTAATTGTTAAAAACATAACTTAAAAAAAAAAACATAATTTTACCTAAATGATCTAATAGGATTTGAATAAACTTTAAATGAAGACAAACCCATCAATTTGTAACATTATACCATATACATTAAATTTTGTGTAATGTGTGCTGCACATTACACGAAATTTAATGTATATGGTATAATGTGGCATCATTAAAACACTGTTTTAAAATATATATTTTATTACTTTGTAGTGTTTACTGGACATGTTTCTAAGTCTGTTTATTTGTATTTAATTCATATTTTTTTAAATCATTTTTATCAGACTGACTGACATGACTGCTGAGTACCACCGTTCCACCTTCCGGCTAAATCATCAGACCCTGGAAATCAACTTAAACTCAATTAACTTTAGTTCGTAAAACCAAGTCAATGATTGTTCGAAAACGTCCAATATTATAGCAAACTAGAAGGATATTAAAATTATTATTCGTTTGAAAAAAAAACAAAATGAAGTTAGACGGCATTCCGAAGTGTAAGCTCATGGGCCACTCTTTTAAAATCATCAAGTTTTTCTCTACAAAAAATTACAGGCGTTTGCCCAATTCGATAGTGCGGTACATTTATGATGATGACAATGATGGTGATGAGTTAATTATCATGATGTGACAATAAAAACCACAGTACTTTTGCGAGTTCACTAAAGTAGCAAAAAGCAAAGCACTTACTAGATCACTCCTTAATATCAGTCATCGCATACCTAAAAAACGTTCGTTTCACAGTCTATAATTCACTCGTCAAATCACATCTACTATATCTTAAAGAAATATGGGGTAACGTCGGTAAGACAAAGATACAGGAACTACAAAGAATGCAGAAAAGGATTAAAAAAATAAATAAAATAAAATAGCCTTTATTGCTGTTACTTTTCTTACAATTGTTATATACTTGCTAAAACTTAATTTAATTCTATTTAATCGATTCGTATTTTAATAATCGGCAACTGGATGTTTGTGTTTCTACAGCTTGTCTGTCGACAAAGGCCTCCTCTAAAGATTTCCACGCATTTCTGTCTCTTGCTAAACGGGTCCATATCGGACCAGCTATTTTCTTAAAGTCGTCTTCCCATCTTTTGGTTTGTCTGCCTCTATTTCTTTTACAATCTCTTGGATACCATTCGGTTACTAACTTAGTCCATTTTTCTTTTCTTTCTCTTAACATATGTCCTGTCCAGCGCCATTTAAGCGACCTGTAGGTTGTGTGTATATTTTTAAATTTTGTTTTCTTTTTCATATCTTGTAATTTCACTCTATCTCTTCTTTTTATACCTAAAATACTCCTTTCCATCGTATTTTGGCAGACTTTTAATTTACTTTCCTGTAGTTCTGTTAACGCCCATGTCTGGCATCCGTATAGTAAGCATGGCATTATGCATATTTCATATACTTTCTTTTTTCACTTCAATGAACAGAAAAGGATTATTAAGGTATTATTTCGATACCCCTATTTGACACCAACACACCCTTTTTTTGGGGAAACAAAATTGATGAATATTAGACAACTTGCTTGATGCTCATAATACTTGCATTTTAATCAAGAAAATTTTGGAAAAAACTATTTACACAAATTTAATATTTACCAAAAAGTCTCAAATAAGCAAACGCAGTCTTCGACGGCCTAGTTTACTTGTTCTACCTAAGACACGTACCAACTATGCAAAAAAAAGTATTACATATGAAGGAGCACAACTATAAAATGGTTTACCAACTAATATTAAAATGTATGCTCGTTTAGCGGTTTTAGATCTCAGCTCTCGGCATGTATAATTGAAAACTATGAATAATAAATACAATAAGTAAACAAAAAAAAGTACAAAAAAATGTATTGAGTATTAGAATATTATAGGGACTTAATCGCATTCTTATTTATCCGATGCACCGGTCGTAGTCACAGGTCGACTGATGGCAGCTTAGCGATGTCTCTGTGAGGTGCGGGGTTTTTCAACTACCCTCACCTCATCTTGATAATTTTGAAAAATTTTATTATCGGTACTTCTACACACTACACTTACAACGTATTTAAACTGAGGCGCAATGTCTGTACTGCGACGATTGCATTTGTTGATAACGGGGTTCCAAGATGGTAAGAGCCGGCATCCATCTCTTCAGTTAAAATTTTTGTACTTCTTGATCTCAACCACCTCACGCACCATCCTGAAATAATAGTGGCGATCGTTAGAAAGTACCTGCGGCTTATGCAATTCTATCCAGTGGTTTGGTCCTGTTAGACTCAATATTATTCTAATCCGTTATTTAATATAAATAATTCTATTTTTATCAGAGTTTAACTCGTTACTACTTAAAAACGTTATTGAGATTTGATTTAAACGGTTGACATTCAAAATGTAAATGTCGGTAGTGACATCACATGACGTTGACATCTGTCATGCGGATGTCACTCCGACATGGAGAGGGGATAGAAAGATGGCAGACAGATTGTATTCGCGTGTTGAACAGTGCGGTCGTTTGGAATAGCTCAAATAAATCCGTTTATTTATTTGTAATCGTACGCATTTTTATTGAAGTTCGAGTTGATCCTTCAGCTCAGAAGAGGGATAAACAAAGCCCACTAGTTATTTCCGCGCCAGGCGCGTCCTATAAAATTGCGCTTCAGTCGCGTTTGAATAATATTATGAACAGTGATAGTGATTATGTACATCGTAATAGTGACCGAATCTGAAAGTGATGTCGTAATTGAAAGAACCGTGAGAAATCGAAAATTCGAAATAGATGTGAAATAGGATATTGTTCGCATTTGAAACGTAAACGCCGCGCTGTTCAAATTCAATTCGGAGTAGTGGTTCATTGCGATCGTTTACGTTCGACGCGTCGCGATCATTCGCGTTTGGCGCGTTACGATCGGTCGAGTTCGACGAGACACAGTTGTTGGATTTCGACCACACTGTCAGCGATCATCGAGACCATGCCACCGTGGTCACGTCGCAGATGTAGTAAGTCAACTGAAGATAGACAAGTAAGTCTTTCCAATTCTAATCATAATAAGACTCGGTTGTTAATGACGAAACTAATTAGATCAATAGCTAATAACCGTCCTGAAGGTAATAAATTTTCGATGTTAGGAATTGACATTCCAAAGTTTGATCCCATGATTAAAGACCAGACCATCGATATGTCGCTTTTCTAAAAAAAAAATGTGTTCGACTTTATAGTGCCCAATGTTCAAAAGTGACCAAAAGTTCGACTATAAGTATCAAGCCCTTCCGCCAATGTCATTTTCATGACCCGAATGAAAAATGAAAATAATTGAGTCCTTCTCATCAAACATATAAATTATTATGTAAATCTTCTAATCGAAATATTCTCCAAAATATAATTAATAACTTGTTGGAAATAAGCATATTATTATGAAACGATCAACTTATTAAATGTTGCGAGACTAAAAATACGCGCGCAGTTGATCTCCTGTTGCACGGAGTAGACGATCGTAGTTTGAGGTTAGGTGCCAAAGCAACTACAGGTGAAGAACCGAAGCCGGTTTTGAAATATTTTTAAATCGATTAAACAATAGGACAGGAATCACGGGAATAGATAAGACTAAAAGTAACTATATTAAGAGTACGATAGATTTGTATAAACATACATCGAATGCAAGACCGATAGGGTCTTATCTGCTATCACTGAAATGAGATTGGTTATTATAGGTTTGAAAAAGAATTCATGAAATGTTATATTACAAATATTATAAAAATTAGGCCACGTTATGACGTAACTACTAACTGCACAAAATCGAGTAATGACAAATCTAAATAGTAATCGAGTAAGAAAAAGTTTGTAATGGTGTTGAATTCGATGTCTAACATAAATAATAATAAGTTTTTCGTTATTTTAAAAGTGAATGATCATAACTTGTACGGATATGTTTATTTATGGGTAGTCAATGCACCTAATTATGTCGTAGGGAGGCGTAAGTTACAATGTGTGATATTGGAAATAATATTATTTTACCATTAGAAAAAGTGGTAATTAAGATTGAAGTACAGGGTACATCCCAGTTAACTAATAGTTATATTGTTAAAGATATTGTGTTATTAGGTTATACTTTTGCTGGGCACCTTGATATAATATAATGCCCTGATTTCCGGATGCTCTTTACCAACGAAACTGCGGTTTACTCTTGTCAATGATATATGTTTAATTAAAGTGAATTGTGACATTGACTACTGTGGCACTGCGTATATTAATGGTTCCTTATGGGAATGCTCTGAGAAGGAGTATTAGTTAATGCCCAGCAAGTAGATATTATTTAATAAATGGGACCGGCGCATTCTTAATTTAAAACTGTTCATACCATGTACTGTATTCGGAACAGGGATTGCTGATGACACTTGCTTTATGTACGAATTCATTTCTGATCATTAACATTATAAATCTTAGTGATTCATACGTATGTGCTTAGTTAAATCCTTAGATTATGTCAGAAATTTGTCTACTATTTGGTTAAGTGTACTTTTTTGCGACATTGCAAAAAGGTACACAGCAGTACATTAGCCGCTGTTTAATCAAATATAGCACCTCGAAAAATGATCCTTTCGATCCAATTTTTGGGAGCAATTAGGAAATTAAACAAGAGTTTATCGTGTAACATAAGATATGAATAAAAGATCTTGTCTCAAATATTTTTTATAATATTATAAAGTAACAATACAAAAATAGTTCTTATTACGTCTTAGTCGTGTTAAGCAAGTGCATGTGTCAGGCCATGCACAATATAGTGTTCCGTAGTTACCTATAACATTAATGCGGACTAAGGTGTTATACCTACCTATAAATAACTTTAAACAGAAATTGTACGAAAATTATTGTTACTTTTCACTTGGTCGGCTATTAACCGTAGACTTGAAAACCATGTAGCTGGAAGGTGGAGAGGAGTGGGGGGGGGGGGCCAATTGACTCAAACAAAAATTAACACTTGATATTTCACAAACAGATCTCTAAATCGAAAAATGGTCTAAACAGACCAGAAATGTTTTTGAAAGACCTATCCAATGAAATCCCACACGATGGGAAAAAACACACCCCTACTTTACATGAAGGCGAGGTACCCCATTTTATTTAAAGTTTTTATTTTACCACTTTGTCGGCGTAACTAATAGGTATGTATGATCAGCTCAAATTACAGCTTTCAAGTACTAGAGGTCTCTGAGCTAACCTGGGGACAGACGGACGGACATAGCGAAACTATAAGGGTTTCTTGGTTACTACGGAACCCTAAAAATACTAAAATATTTTAATATTTGTATAAACAGTGTAAGTAATAAGTCAAAAATCCTTATAGCTATTAAATAATAAATATCACAGCGACTGACATTGAGATGATGTCTGCGAGTACTCGAAGTCGCCAAACCTTGTGTAAACTTGACCCCAGAATTTGGGGTCGGCTTTGGGGTCAAACGGTTTGTTGTTCGGAGGCACCGCAGTCTTGTTCACCCTGTCTAATTCCGTCAGCATTGTTTGTAGAATATCTGGCAATCTGAGAAATGATTTGTTCTTTATCAATTCGATTTAAGATTTATTAAAGCCTAGTTATGCTACAAATTGTTTCAATATTCTTGATTTAAAGAATATCTATTAAAAACTTATAACGTCAAGTGAAAAGAAGAGAAGTGAAAGAAGAAAGAAGTGTTTCCTAAAAGATGTGGTGTTGGCGGCGACTGTTGTGTATCCCATAGAATCCTCGTAGAACCAATGTCTCTATTCTTGTCCAATTTCATATTACTACAAGTCACAAGTCTTGTGGTAATATGAAATTACATAAACATTTATTTATTATCAAATTTTATTTTAACACCACGTGAGTTTTTTTTTTTTTATTTTTTTTTTATGCAATCTGTTTCGTAGTGAACATTTAGCATAGGGTAAGGAATATACTTTGGCTTGAAAGGCAAAAAGTCCAGTAACTTGCGCCCTTTATGTGTAGTTAGTCCCTACAGGTCTCTAGGAGACTTTCTTTTTAGTCTTTTAAATGTCCAATTATTATTCATCAAGTGAGTAGCCAGTTTGTTTGGATGTTTGTCCAATCTATTCCTGTAAGTTGTAATTGAGTGTTTGATCTCCTCTTGGACAGTTCTAATTTTAAGGTCGTGGTGTAGTTGTTGGTTTGTTATAAACCATGGAGCGCCTGTGATCAACCTCAGCATTTTGGACTGGAACCTCTGGAGTATTTCCAGGTTTGAGTTGGAGGCTGTACCCCAGAGTTGTATTCCGTAAGTCCAGATTGGCCTCAAGATACACCCATACAACAGCAGTTTGTTTTCTAGCGACAACTGTGATTTTTTCCCGAGCATCCAATACATCTTTCTCAATTGGATCCCCAGTGCTTTACGTTTTGTGAAGATATGTTTTCTCCAGGTGAGACGACGATCTAAATAAAGTCCAAGATATCTAGCTTCATTTGCTTGGGGTATTTGTATTCTGTTGAGCGTCACAGGAGGACACGTGTCTTGTCGGGTCGTGAATGTCACCTGTACTGACTTAGCCTCGTTTGCTTTTATCCGCCAGGTAGTTAACCATTCCGTGATGTTGTCCAAAGAGCGCTGCAGCATGTTACTTGCTTGTGCCGGTTAATCATGGGCAGTTAAGGCTGCTGTGTCATCAGCAAAGGTGCCAATCACAACACCATCTGTGGTGGGCAAGTCTGAAGTAAAAACCAGATATAGGATTGGACCAAGCACGCTTCCTTGTGGTACTCCTGCGTGAGCCCTGTGTAGTTTAGTTATTTCTTCCCCTTGTTTAACATAAAAAAGTCTGTCAGCAAGATATGACTTTAGGAAAATGTAATAGTTTGTTGGGAGTTGTTTTTTTTATTTTGAACAATAAACCTTTGTGCCAAACTCTGTCAAAGACTTGGGATACGTCTAGAAATGCAGCGCAGCAATATTTCTTGTTTTCAAAAGCCTTATGGATCTCCTCTACCAATCTATGCACTTGTTCTATTGTGCCATGATTTTTTCTAAAACCAAATTGGTGGTCAGGTATGATTTTATTTTCTGCTATAACTAAGTTTAGTCGCTTAAGAAATAGTATTTCCATAACTTTTGACAATATAGGTAGTATACTGATCGGTCTGTAGGAAGATGCATCTTCAGGGGCTTTACCAGGTTTAAGGATCATTTTAATTTGAGCTATTTTCCATTGCGGTGGAATGATTCCTCTGATCAGTATACAGTTAAGCAGGTTCGTTAAAAAACGTATTGCTATTTTAGGTATTTCACGGAGTATTTTTGCAGTAATCAAATCGTATCCTGGGGCTTTATTTTGTTTTAGATTTCTAATTGTTTCTATGACTTCACATATCTTAATCTTTTTAATTGGCAGGTCGAGTTGATAAGGTTCACTAAGAAAATTAGTAATTTCTTCACTGTTGTTTGTTGTTTTCAATGTGTTCAGGGTAGAGTTTGGTACAAAGACGTCAGCTAGATGAAAGGCAAAGGTTTCACCTTTCTCTGCGTCACTTTTTGCCCAGGATCCGTCCTTTCTGCGTATCGGTGGATTGGTGGCAATGGGTCTTTTGAGTCTTTGTGTTGCTTTCCAAAGGGAATAGTCACTAGCCGCCGTAGCGTCCAGATTACGTAGATGGTCTTGTACATTTTCATTTCTTTCTGCAAGCATTACTTTTTTAAGTTTAGCTGTTAGATAGTTTAGCCGTGTTTTGTCTTTGTTGTATCTTGTAGTTTGCCATAATTTACGGGCCTGTCTTTTTTCAGCTACTAATTCACGGATAGGCTTCGAACAGTCTGGTTCCGTGTACTTCTTGGCAGCTGGAGTGCTATCCCATGCAGCATTTTGGACGCACTCATTAAAGTGTTCTACGGCTATCATAATGTCTTCTTCTGTTTTAAGAGGCAGGTTGCAATTAATATCAGACTCTATTATGGTGCGAAATAAATCCCAGTCGGTCCTACGATCGTGTAGCCTTGGTACGGGGTTAACTTTTCTGATTTTTTGAGAAACCTCTAATAGAACTACACTGTGGTCCGATGAGAGGTCTTGGAGGGAAGAACATTTGAAACAATTTTTAGGAATCCCCTTTATGACACTGAAGTCTATCAAGTCTGGGACTTTTTTCGGGTCAGTCGGCCAGTAGGTTGGTTCCCCGTTCGATATTGTTTCTAGGTGTAAATCGTTCACAGCGGCCTGTAATTGTCGCCCTTTGGGAGTTGTTAAACGAGAGCCCCATTGAGTGTTTTTGGAATTATAATCTCCACCTGCTATAAACCTTGGTCCTAGGGTTTTGAAGAAATTAATGTAGTTTTCTTTTTTGATTACATGTTTTGGGGGCGAATAAAGTGCAGTGACAGTCAAGTGGCCACGCCAATCCTCAACAATTACACTTGTGGCTTGTATCTCAGGAGTTTTAAATGGTTCGGCCTCATGATGTTTGATAGTATTCTTGATGAGAATTGCGGATCCTCCGTGGGCTTTACCATCAGGATGCATAGTTTGATAGAAGTTGTAATTGTAGATTCTGAGATAATTTTTATTTGTAAAATGTGTTTCAGATACTAGTAAGATATCAATTTTGTTTATTTTTAAAAATGTCTCTACTTCAAGGACATGGTGTGAGAGCCCATTGGCATTCCAAAGGGCTATTTTTAATGAACAGAATTTGTCAGTTTGGTCATGATTTCCATTAGGAGATTTGTCATTACGGTTAATTGTTGCATTAGTTGTGTCATAGTATTTAAGATTTTTTTCATATCATTGCTATTTGATTGGACTTCTGTTGATTCATTTGGGCTCGGCTTACTAGCAGGTGGGTGCAAGTGTTCATCGTGTATCAATGCTTGCTTGTATGATGGTTGGTTTCGCTGCCTAGTAGCGGTTTCTACGTGGTCTGGTTGATGTTCGAGGCGCGTTTTCTGTCGGTGTTTTGCTGGTTGAGTGGGATATTTGATTTTCTGAAGTTCTTTATATACTGCGCAGCCTTTATAGTTTGCTGGATGGTTGCCTTCACAGAGTACACATTTTACTGAGTCCGATCTTTCTTTACGTTCGCACTTTGATGATGTATGGTCTCCGGCACATTTTATACACCTGGGCTTCCTAAAACAGTATTTTCTTGTGTGCCCATATTGTTGACAATTGCTACATTGTGGAATATCTCGTTTAGGTCTTGGTGGCTCAAAAACAACTCTGCAGTGCAAAAGACTTTTGATGTCATAGATATGTTTATTGTTATTATTGGATTCTATCTCTATGAAGTGTATCGGCAATGGTATTTTAGTGCTTCTTTGTTTGACGTTCCAAATGTTAGCGACTTTATGTCCTTTCATTTCTAGTTCAGCTTTTATTTCTTCCATATCAGTGGAGTGATGAAGATTTTTTAGTACGACTTTGAAACAGCGGTCTTGTTTGGGTTTGTAAGTATAAAACTCTGTATTTTTCTCTTGTAAGTTTTTAACTATTTTTGTATATAATTCTGTAGACTTCGGTTGTATTCTAACTTGTTCATTACGGAGGACTTTTACTTCATAGTTATCTGCTGCTACCTCATCAAGCATTTTTATTAATGGTTGAATATTACTGACCCGATCTACATATAAGGGCGGGGCCTTAGCAGGTTTTTCGGTGACTTCATCGATTTGTGCTTCCTACGAGTCATTATCTAGTTCAGAAAATCTATTCGAGATTGGTGTAGGTTGGCTCAGCCAGTAAGTGTCGAGTTTCGTTTGTTTTTGGGCCTTGTTTATTGCAGGGCTTTCGCGTAGCCTTTTCCTTTCAGGCACTTTTTTCCACTGGTCACTATTGGTCAGTGTAGGTATTTTCAATTCCGTGTCAGCTGGTATAACGTTATCGAGATTGTTCGGCGACTGAGTTCTTGTTTTATTAGAAAATGATTTGTGAAAAATCTATTGAGTTATTCTGTTACTTTGTAGTTTTTCAGATTGAGAAGAGATATGTTTTTCCTTATTTTCCATGTTGTTCCCACGAGTAGGGTCGATTAAAACAGGTCACACACGGGGTGGCGCCCATTCCCATGTGAAGGCACTATACAACAATGTGAGCCAGATCCATTGAGGTTGGCGCTCTTGGCTGATTTCCCATCAGTCATTCATCCTATTGGCGCGTATCCCACCGTAGGATTGGGGAGAGTTTTTATGGAGGATCTCTACCTCTTGGCCCGGACGGCTAAGCCAAGACCCCCGATTTCGCTTGGGATTGATGCGAATTTGCGGGTTGCAGTGGTCATTTCCTACCTCTGCTAATGCACGGTCGGGTTAGTTAACCGTCGCCCGAGGCTCGTCGTTGACCTTTTACGGATGGTTTGGTCTTTCCTGCAGCAACCGACCCTCCTCCTTTTTCATACGGGCTTGGGACCGTCAATGGCGGAGTTTTAATTCCATTGAAAAATACGTTATGAAAACTTAACAAGTGTCTATGATGTGTTTAGGTTAGACTAACGTAGAAAGGTCTGACTAATTGACACAAAACCCATAGTTTACCTATCCTTACTCGTTTATTCAGTATATACTGCCAAATGAGATACCTACTAATTTACGTACAAATGCATTGTAGCAGGGCATTGTTAGTATTTCCATGCAACGAGGCCTAGACGCAAAACGACGCCTGATGAACAAAAGTTTCATAAATTCGATGTAGAAATCTTTGCTGCAATCGTTGAACATACTCCGCGTTTATTTGTAAGGATTTAAAGAAAGATTTATGGACGCAAATGCTTTACAAACCACTATGACCAGAAGACATCTAATTTTAAGAGTAGGCTAATGGTGGGTACAGCTTAAGGAGTTCGACTGTGAGGTGCAATATATAGCAGCTGCAAAATGTCACATGTTGATGCGCTCAGTCGTGCTCCTGTGGATAAGTAGATATACTTCAGACACGACACACGTTATTGACGTTGGACCGTTCGTTCATTCGACCCAATCAATGGTCTCCTAACCGATACTGGTTGCGGCGGCCTGTTGCGTCTGAGACTGGCCGGCTGCGCGGGGGATGTTGTAGTGCGCGGATGTGTGCGCGGGCTCGGGTGCACTCTCTGTTCTAGTGCTCTCGTGGCCCGGTAGGACGGAGGTCAGACGCGGCCGGGGGGAATTGGGCGCGGGCGGTCTGCTCGGTCGCCACTGAGTCGAAGAGAGCTAATATATATCCTTTAGTGATTAAAGATGCTTTTACAAAGTTATTAGTGTAAACCCGTTCGTGACACAAATCGTACCATTCGCGTGTATAAAGACGTCTTTAGTTGTTCTGGAGCACTCATTCGGTTGATAAAGGACATAGGCATGTTGCACGAGTTCCAAATTCAAAACTGTCGTAACGAATTCTGATAATTAACTTGTACTGAACAATATGGCAAATCCACGGGCGAGCTGACAAATCGAAAGATTCAATCTGAAAATTCTGGACGCTCTCAGTATACCTGGGATGCGACATGATGACATTACTTTAAATAGTATTTCACGAAGTTCAATTATGATTAAATACGTCTGTTGATAAGACTTTCACTGGTAAAAGCCTTGTAAAAGTTGTTTTTTTGGTTACCAAGTGAAAAGTAGGTATACCGGAAAACATTAAGTGACGTATTTGATACGACAGTAGAAGGAATGAAGCAGTGGCAAATATTAGAAATGAATCTATACGCAAAATTGAAAGGGAATCAAATATGATCCTATCTTTTAGGAAATGAAAACCAAAATACAAATTTGGTTTGGCTGGAAAGAAAATACAAATATTCGATTATGATAGTCTAAACTTTTATTTGAATTTCCTATTCATAGAATTGTTAAACTACTACCAAAAGACAGATACATACTGCAGGACGCACCCCTTACAAAAGGGAGGTAAGGTAAGGAGTATGAAAATGTAGTATTTATTGATAAAGTACATCCATGGTTAAATTTCAAGGACTTAGTTAAATAGTGAAAACGATAGCGACGTTAATGACAGCCATGATGAAAGTGACAAACGAATTAAGATAATAAATAAAAACGAAATTATTAAATGGGTACCTAATACGTATGTATTAGGTACCCATTTAATAATTTCGTTTTTATTTGCCACCAATATACATATAACACGTATGTGTACAATTTGATTGTTATAGTCGAGAAGTGTTTAGATCTGAGTGGTCATGAGTGTATACATGTTTGTGTAGATGACACAGTTCGTACAGACTATGTTGAAGTGACTTGGGAGCGTCAGTGCTATGTACACAGATGATGAGATGACGCAGATTGCGACATACCACGCTAGTATAGGTGGCGAGCGCCAGGATTTTAGTATATATATTTTTTTTTTTTTTTTTAATGTGGACTCTTGCGATCTGTCTTCTCGACATTCAGCAATGGGGATTGACCAAAATTATTGACCTCTATGTTTTATTTTATATTTTGAAAATATAGACCAATATAAAAAACTAATTTGAAGGATTTTGTTATTTTCACTGTGGTAATGTTTTTATTAATTTTTAAAGTTTTGATTGTTTTTATTTTCGATGACGTCATCACTGGCATACAAACTGTAGACCTTTGCCTCAAATGACAATCGAAAAACTTAAAACACTGTCAAATTCAATGTCCGTCATCAGTGTCAATCAATCACGACAGTTCGATATACCTCAGGCAAACAAACAAAATAAATACCACATTACCTCTTAACATTGATATAAAAAAAAAGCTGCCAGCGCTAGCGCAAGTTCGATCGTATGTCTGTTAACTCTGTTGTATTATTTATCAATACAAACAACGCCGCCAAAGTGACCCGCACGCTATCATAGTATTTGAAAACTTACGAATCGCTATGAGTGATACTTTTGTCAAAGCTGACTCACGAAATCTTCCGAAAGTTGAATAGGTGGCTCTAAGTAGGCCAGCCAAGTGGAAGCAAATAGATGCTGATGTAAGTTGTTGTAGTAACAAAATGATAACATAATTAATACAACCTTAAAGACTGTGCAGCTTCTGCAGTTATGTTTAAGAACAAAGAAATGTTATTTATCATAATAAAAACATACAGATATGTATTCATTGAAGAGGCAGCACAGATGGAGTGTTAGTACAACAAATTTTAGGAGGATACAAAGTGCCTGAAACAAATGCCATCAAATGTGGAAAGAGATTAGAAAGCAAAGTTCTCCATGCAATCCAAGATAAATTAAATATCAAAATAGAAAAATCCAGATTTATACTTATAAATGGTATTTTGGGAGCATCACCTGATGGAGTTTGTGAGGATTTTGTGGTAGAGGTGAAGTGCCCAGCAACATAAGAAGCCATCCCATCATATTTTAAAAATAATGAAATTTATTAAAAATTTAAAACCCAAATTATGTGTCAAATGATGGCTTGCAAGAAAAATAAAGAATTGTTCTATGTGGTAGATCCTTTATTTGAAACAACGAACATTCATGTTGTTTAGATGGACTTTAATGAGGTCTACATTAAAATTATATACCCCAAATATCCAATACACAAATAAAATTACTAGTGCTAAAAAGTAATATAATACATTGATATTTAAATAACTTTTTATTATTTCCCATTGTTAATTTATCAGCTCACAAACTATTATAACAATTTTATCCAAGTAGGGTACATATTTATAGTATATACCATACTCTCTTACATGTCTGATTACTCATTTAACATGGACTCTAAGCTTGCTATTACTTTAGTCTGAAGTACTTCAGTCAGAAGTAGTTGGCTTTGTGCCTGTATATACACCTGGTGGTCTCAAATGTTAAATACTGTGTGAACTTAACAAAGATTCTATTTCTTTGAACCCTCTGTCAGCTAAACTAACAGTATTTATTTAAAACACTTATTAAATAACTGTTTTGAACAGTGGCTTTATCGGAATTTTTTCTTTCATAGCCTATTAAAATAAACCTTACAAAATCAGTGCAACCTATTTATTACTTCACAGCATTACAATTTTTGGACTATGACCATAGCCATAAATATTGTTTGGGTAATCCCAAGTACTTCTTGCATTTGTTTAGCACCATATCTAACAATGTTTCTAGTTTTACTTGTATTGCACACTGTAGATTCCTCATTTCTGAGGTACAACCAAATGTAGCTACTCAAGATGTATCTTGAGAGTTGAGAGGACAGTATATCCACGGTAGGGACACTTGTAGGAGGTTTCCTAATATTAAGTTTGTGCGCTTATCTACCATCTTAATTTTGCACTGAGTTGCAACATTCATCTGAAAATTAAGTCAATAGGTTTAGTTATTTAGTGACAATAAATTGACCTTCTCTAAAATAACTCTCCCAGTCTTTATTACAGTATTATTGTCGATAAAATGAGGTTACTTTGTTTTAGATATAATGTAAATTTAAGTTGAAAGATAAATTAAACTTATAGAGATATACCTTTTTAGGAAAAAATTTACACTTCCTAAAAGTCATCATTATTTTCTTTTAAAGACTTGCTGGTGCTTGCAGATTGTAATAGCAATTTGTTTAATTCTAATAAATCTTCAGTTGTTTCTTCAGCAATATTGCGAAGTAATGCTGAACTTTTCAGTTTGGGTTTCTAATTCATTAACTTGCACTGGTAGTAGTTCGTCAAATCCTCTCTAGGCTGTAATATAATAAAATAAGTATCAAGTGTTAGTAAATTAGATCTTATCCAAAAAAATATATGATGAACTATTCGAAAAGTGAACGTAACAATAATGAAAGAATTACCTTCAAATGCTCTTCGCAACAATATATTGTGTATACTTAGCATACTCCGCGTTTACTTCACGACACCACTTTTCTCGCAAATCTTCTCGAGTACGTACAAAAAGTTCGTTTGGAGCGTTTTTAGTATCGTTCTTACAGTTAGGTTTAGGTTCTTACAAAGCAATTTCTATAATCCATGATATGTGTGTAATGTATTGAAAAGTTAAAGAACAAATACAAATCAAATGTGTTGAAGCTTGAGGTTATGTTTATTGTTATTGTTTACGAAAATTAGGGATGCGGATCTCAGATCGATAAATCAAAGAATTGATTTCCGAGTAAATAAAATCGATTTTACATCGTTATTTAGTATTACATAAATCCTGCGAATCAATGTTTTACCATAGTAAATTGAGTATCGTTTTTTCTGTATCTATAATAATCTAATGAACCGTTAAATCATTTACACAATAACTGGATAAGACATACATTTTTCAGATTTCGATCTGAATCGATTTAAAATCAATGTTTGTTCGGAAAGAATGGCATCCCTATTGCAAATGACAAAATTTGACAACTGTTTTTTTTAGTTTCTGTTAGGCCAAGGTATCACTAATATACTGCCAATGATGTCGTCAAGCAAAGGTTAAATGAAGGTCATTCATATTTTATCTAAAATATCAATGATTTATGATTATTTTCCCTTTTTAAGTCATAAGTAGTGATCAGTAAGGCTATTCCTCCAAATGGTTTTTATATCACAACTTTATAAAAAATATGAACAATCCCCATTGGTGGGAAATTATAATGCGGGCTTGCACGGTATATGTCCACTGACACATCCGTTTTCTTATAGCATCGTAGCTATTACTCTAGCCAAGTAGATCTTGTGGTATTTTCCTCTTAAGCCTTCTTGGCAAGGTTGGCGCGTTCATTAAATGCATTGCTAGTGTGTTCGGGTGCCGCAACAGCCTTGTTTTGTATGCGTTAACTTTTTCTTTAACTTCCTGCTTGACCGTTTTTATATTGAGATCATGGTGCAATCTATCATTGGTTATGTACCAAGGTGCGTCTGCAATCATACGTAACATTTTCGATTAAAACCTTTGCAGGATCTCGATATTTGAGTTTGCGGACGAGCCCCATAGCAGTAGACTATAAGTCCAGACTGGCTTTATTATACTCTTGTAAAGCAACAGTTTGTTTTCGAGAGAGAGTTGGGATTTCCTGTTAATCATCCAGTACATTTTGCGAACGTTCTGTCCCATCGCCAAGCGCTCGGTGAAAATGTGTTTTCTCCATGTTAACCGTCTATCGAGATATATTCCCAAGTATTTAGCTTCATCAGCTTGTGGGACTTGGACTCCATTTAAGGTTACTGGTGGGCATGTGGCTCTACAAGTAGTGAAGGTCACTTGAATGGATTTAGATTCGTTTGCCTTAATGCGCCAATCTTTTAGCCAACCGGAGATATCATTAAGACAAAGTTGAGAAAGATGAGTTTGTGGATAGTATAGCAGTGTCGTCGGCAAATGTACCTGTAAGGACTTCTTCTGTAGTAGGTAGGTCTGCAGTGTATAGTAGATATAGAATAGGGCCCATGACACTGCCTTGTGGCACACCGGCTCGTATTGCATGTAGTGGCGTTACCTCTTCCCCCTGTTTTATGAAAAGTGTCTCTTGCTCAGGTAAGATTTGATTAGCAGATAGTAATTTATGGGTAGATTTTTTTTAATTTTATACAGGAGCCCATCGTGCCAAACCCGATCAAAGGCCTGTGAGACGTCCAGAAAAGCTGCTGTGCAATATTGTTTCTTTTCAAAAGCTGAATTTATTTTGTCAACTAGCCTATGAACTTGCTCTATAGTACTATGCTTTTGACGGAAACCAAATTGGTGGTCAGGTATTAATTTACTTTGCTGAACTATTGGTTTTAGTCTACTTAGGATTAGGATCTCCATAATTTTTGACGGGATTGGTAATAGGCTGATTGGCCGATAAGATTGAACGTTCTCTGCGCTTTTACCTGGTTTAGCAACCATTATAATCTGCGCTACTTTTCACTGTCTAGGTACCATGGTTCTTCTCAAAATAGAGTTAAAAACGTAAGTCAAGAACAGTATCCCTTCGTCGGGCAATTCTCTTAGAATTTTTGCCGTAATTAAGTCATAGCCTGGAGCTTTATTTTGGTCTAGTTTTAATATTGCTTTTCTAACTTCTTCTTTAGTGATTTTCTTTATTGGGAGATCCAATTGATGAATTTGACTTAAGAAGTTGGTCACTTTTTCTGTCTGAGTGGATCCCTGGTCCGGATTAGGTGTGAACACGTCAAATAAGTGTTGAGCAAATGTTTGTGCCTTATCAGAGTTGTTTACAGCCCAACTGCTATCTGATTTACGTATAGGAGGTTGGGATATTACCGGATGCTTTAGGAATTTCGTTGCTTTCCACAGAGAGTAATCAGACCAAGCGGTTGAGTCTAGGTGTTTTAGATAATTTTGGACTTTCTGGTTTCGATTTTCGCTTAGCATCTGTTTTAACTCTGCTGTTTAAGAATTTAGTAGAGTTTTATCTGCTGGATAGCGAGTTGACGGCCATTGCTTACGAGCCTTGCGTTTCTTTGCTAGCAGTTCTCTAATTTTTTTGAGGATAACGATGTTGATAGGAGGCTATTTCCGTGGCTTCAGGAGTAGCACTCCATGCGGATTGTTGGACACATCGATTGAAATGTTCCACAGCTTCCTCAATGTCGTCGTCTGATTTTAGTGAGGGGCTCATATTTAGTGACGTAGCAATGTTCTCCCGAAATAATACCCAATTTGTTTATCGGGTATTCAGCCGACATGGCATTGTGGTTCGTGTTATGTTCCTCTTCAGCAATATTTCGACAGGCGAATGGTCAGATGAAAGTTCGTACCTTGATTTGCAAGTTAAATAAGTATCTGCTATTCCTTTTACAACACAGAAGTCCATTAAGTCAGGATTTTTTTTCACATCCGTTGGCCAGAATGTCGGTTCACCAGATGATATGACACTTAGGTTTAGATTGTTTACCGCTCTGATTAACTGTCGGCCTTTCGGCGTGATAAGACGTGAACCCCAAAAAGTGTGTTTGGCATTATAGTCACCACCAGCAATGAATCGCTCTCCCAGAGAAGTGAAGAGTTTTTCGTAGTCATCTTGTTGAATTTTGTGTTTTGGTGGACTATATACAGCCGTAACTGTAAATGGTCCAATCCAATCGTCAAATATTATACTAGTTGCCTGAAATTCATTTGTGCAGTAATTTGTTGTCTCATGATGTCTAATGTTATTTCTTATCAACACAGCGCTTCCTCCGTGAGCAGTACCGTCTGGGTGCATGGTGTGGTAAAATTTGTATCGTTCTAAATTAACATAACTTTTTCTGGTGAAATGCGTCTCTGAGATGAAGAGAATATCCACGTCATGCATTTCCATAAAAGTTTTAACCTCGAGGATATGTTGTGACAGCCCATTGGCATTCCATATAACTATTTTTAAGGAGTCGAATTTGCCAGTCTTGTCGTGAGTGCTATAATTAAATTGGTCATTGTGGTCAGTTGTTGCATCATTTGCTTCATCATTGTTATTAGTTCGCGTATGTCATTTTCTCTAGATTTATCTTCTTCTGCAGGTTTATTGTCTTTTTTATTAAGTAAGGCGTCTCTGTATTGTGGGTTTTGTGTATGTCTTTGGCTAGTGTACTCATTGTTTTGTTCTAGTTGTTGTTTAATTTGATTTTCTGTTTTAGTTGTTAAGGGTTGTTTCCTTATTGGTTTTGTTTGTTTCTCAGGTTTACCAGGTAACTTGATCTTTTGTAGTTCCCGATATATTTGACATCCCTTATAATTAGCCGGGTGATTTCCGTCACATAACACACATTTGACTTGGTCTGATCGAAATTTACGAGGGCAATCAATTGATAGATGATCTCCAGCGCATTTGATACATTTAGGACTACGTCGACAATATGCCTTCGTGTGTCCGTACTGCTGGCATTTTGCGCACTGAGGTATCTCGCGTTTAGGTCGAGGAGGTTCAAATGATATTCGGCAATTCAGGAGGAATTTAATATCGTATATAACTTTATTATTTTCTTTAGGCTCCAGTTCAACAATGAACATTGGGAGAGGCTTTTTAGTTGTTCTTTGTTTTTTTTATTTTATTTTATTTTATTAGGGAAAACAAACAATTGTACAATATATCTTACTTTGTTTAATGTTCCATATATTTGAGCATGCATGACCTAAGTTTGCCAGGGATTGTTTGACTTCAGCTACATCAGTTGACGGGTGGAGGTTTTTGAGAACCACTTTGAAGGCCCTGTCTTGTTTAGGTTTATTCGTATAAAATTCAGTGTTTTTCATTTCCAACTGCTTGACCACCTCTCTATACACCTCCGGTGTTTTTGGCTGAATTCTAACTCGTTCATTGTTTAGAACTTTGAGTTCATAGTTATTTTGGGCACATTCGTTAAGAAGAGTGATAAGCGGTTGCATGTTCTCAACCTTATCCACGAAGACGGGGGGAGGCTTTATGGGTTTTTCTCTTTTCTCTTCAGGTTGGTCATTGTCTAGCTGAGCGAAGCTGTTACTTGTTGGGATTGGTTGCGTCTGAGAGAGCCAGTATGTGCTTAACTTTGTTTGTTTTTAAGGGTCCGCTAGTATTATCAGGACTTCGTATTCGCTTGTTGCCTGTGACTTCTTTCCAGTTATCATTTTTATTTTGTGTAGTTAAATGGCTTTCAGGCTGGGTAGCAGATGGAGAAATTGGAACTTCGCTTATTGAGTTTGAGCGTGGTCTGTTTTCGTTTTTTCTGTATTAGTATAGATAATGTGACTATTGAGACTGTACCAATATGGGTTGACACAGATCGCGACACAGATGACGCAGATCGCGACATACCACGCTAGTATAAGTGCCGAGTGCCAGGATTTTAGTACAGATAATGAGACTAATGAGACTGTACCGATATGGGTTGCGAGCGCCAGTGCCTAATTGACACAGATAACGCAGATCGCGACATACCACGCGAGTATAAGTGGCGAGTGCCAGGATTTTAGTACATATAATGTGACTAATGAGACTGTATCAATATGGGTTGCGAGCGCCAGTGCCTAATTGACACAGATGACGTAGATCGCGACATACCACGCTAGTATAGGTGGCGAGTGCCAGGATTTTAGTACAGATAATGTGACTAATGAGACTACCAATGTGGGTTACGAGCCCCAGTGCCTAATTGACACAGATGACGCATACCGTGACGGACCATACCGGTGCGACAATGGGTTGCGAGTGTAAGTGCTTTAGGTTCGTATGACGTAGATCTTAACGAACTGTGGCGCCATGGGTTGTGAGCGTTCAGATAACGCAGATCATGACAGACTGTGGTGCCATGGGTTGTGAGCGTTCAGATGACGCAGATCATGACAGACTGTGGTGCCATGGGTTGTGAGCGTTCAGATGACCCAGATCATGACAGACTGTGGTGTCATGGGTTGTGAGCGTTTAGATGACGCAGATCATGACAGACTGTGGTGCCATGGGTTGTGAGCGTTCAGATGACGCAGATCATGACAGACTGTGGTGCCATGGGTTGTGAGCGTTCAGATGACGCAGATCATGACAGACTGTGGTGCCATGGGTTGTGAGAGTTCAGATGACGTAGATTATGACAGACTGTGGTGCTATGGGTTGTGAGCGTTCAGATGGCGCAGATCATGACAGACAGATTTATTTTATTAAGTGGATGCAGACGCGGACGATAGACTGAAGTATACACAATATTAATTGCAAACTTGCTATATTGGATCTAGGGTCCGGTTCTGACTGTGTACAGCATTCCTATTATTATACATTAACAGTAATACAAAGCTTTAATCATGACAGACCTTGGTACAACGTTTGCGGCACAGCCGGGTCCTCGGTGTGGCCGGTGTTCGCGGTAGTCCGCAGTGGAAGTGTTGAAGTTTGGATCTAATGCAGTTGAAGTTTGAATTTGCCGTTGCTCTCTGATGTTGGGTGCTTTTATTCTCCTTCACACTTCCTCACTATTTAGTGGATTACCATAAAACAGTGTTTGATTTTAATAGCGATCTGTAAATTATATCAGAATAGAAATGATGTAAATCTTATGATTTGTGTGAGGACACACCTTAATTAGGATGGCCGAGCTGTTAGACTCAATATTATTCTAATCCGTTATTTAATATAATTAATTCTATTTTTATCAGAGTTTAACTCGTTACTACTTAAAAACGTTATTGAGATTTGATTTAGACGGTTGACATTCAAAATGTAAATGTCGGTAGGGACATCACATGACGTTGACATCTGTCATGCGGATGTCACTCCGACATGGAGAGGGGATAGAAAGATGGCAGACAGATTGTATTCGCGTGTTGAACAGTGCGGTCGTTTGGAATAGCTCAAATAAATCCGTTTATTTCTTTGTAATCGTACGCATTTTTATTGAAGTTCGAGTTGATCCTTCAGTCCTTATTCCAATAAATGCTCAGCGATAGCAGACTTGTACACTTAATGGCTTTTTACAGCCGCGATATGTTCCTTGACTCTGGCTGCGATTGTTCTTTGGGTCTGTCCGATATAGGAACTATCGCAAATGCAATCCACCTTGTATACGCCAGGTGTTTGGAGATGAATAACATCTTTTGCCGTTCGCAAAAGCTTGGAAACCTTAGAGTGCGGTGCACACTAGCGAATGTCACGTATGTAACACGACTTTTATACCTATACTTGGCGGCCACGGTAGGGCTGTCCATCTGCCAAGACCCTCTCAGGAACGCGTTGAGCAATAAAGCTGAAATTAATATCAAATACTCAGGTCTGCTACCCCTTGGAATAGTTAAAAATCAAACTTCTAAGTCGACGCAATTTAAAGATAAGGCCGTTCATGCTACGTTTGTGGCGCATATTTTGACGCTAGCAAGGGAATCAAAACCTATAGGGTTACCGTTGACCTAGAATCATACAATTTTAAAACCATGAAAATAATCGAAAACCATAAATATGTCGTTACATCTCAAAATAATTATTTTTCGCGATTATAATCATATTTTGCTATGTCGATGTAAAGGGACAACAGTTTTCAAATGGCAAAGTTAAGTTTGTCCCTCAGTACTAATACAAAGTTAACTATAAGTAGATAGTTCGAGACTCGAGTTGCCACCCGACGGACGAGCGTGTTAGAAGCTTGTAGGTGTCCTAGAGGTTGTAGGAGTGTAGCTTGATAATTATGAGAAAAGCTTTGATAGAATTGCTACGAGACTGTTGCAGCAATTGTACGTTTGTGAAGCTTATAAGGTGGGTAGAGTACGGAAGCACCCTATATTTCATGTCAGGAATGTTAGCCGCTTGTGTGGTTTTGTCTGTCTTAGAACTAACTGAGGGTTAGTGGATTTACAGAACAGTATCATAATTAGAACAAACTTTGTTCTGTTCAAGAGATGTCAGTATGTAATGCGTGTGTCTGTATATTGTGTAAGGTTACTATCACTCAGCTCAGTATTGTCGGGGTAGCTATTCAGGGTAATATAGAATAATACAAAGTAACAAATGGCAATCAGTATTATAATAATATAATAATAATAGTATCTTGGGACAACTCACACAAAGCTATCTGATCCCACTAAGCAGAGCTTGTACTATGGAAACCAAACAACTGATAAACATACTTACATATTTCTAAATACATACATATTATAGATAAATAACACCCAGACACAGAATAAACCATCGTGCACATCACACAAAGTTTTATTCTAGGTTGGGATCGAACCCTCGCGTAGCAGTCGGATAAACTCCCACCGCGCCACAGAGGCAGTCCAGTATTATATTGTCAAATATAGTTCACTCTGGTTATATCAAGGAATTGGAGTAGGGAGGTATGCTAGTGTCGCTTCCGAGAGGACCTATTGCCTAGGAAAAGAAGTGATAAGAAAACTAGGCCGTCTCCTAATAAAACATTTGCCATATACATTTGCAATATGATATTTAATATTTAATAATAAGGAAGAAAAACCGTCGAGGTACTGGCCTGTCGGTCTAGTGGTTAGTGACCCTGACTGCTAAGCCGGAGATCGTGGGTTCGATCCCCACCCATGATAAAACTTTGTGTGACGAGCACGATGGTTTATTCTGTGTCTGAGTGGAATTTATTATTTATCAGTTGCCTAGTTACCATAGTACAGGCTCTGCCTAATTTGGGATCAGATGGCGTTTTGTGAGTCATCCTAAGATATTATTATTATATAAATAAAATTGTCTTCGGTGACTTACCTCCTGTTAGTCAGGGGGTTTCAGAATTATATTTGATTCTTTTTTGGGTTTGTCGGGGTTCTTTACAAAATATTTAATTTTGTTTTTTATTTCAAACTTTTTAGAGATTTTTACAAAATATACAACTTCAATTGCAACAGAACTAATATACCTATTATAATACGTTTTAATAATAATAAAAATATAATTCGTCATTTTGTGGTGGCAGCCATATTTGATTTGAAATTTGTCATAGTGTATAGTATTTTACTAGTCAAGCCCTTTCAATTGATACCCTTAGGAGGGAATTGTGAAAAATTATGTAATCTGACATTTCATCAAACATAGCTTAGCATACACTCCCGACTAATTCACCTTTCAAACAAAAAAAAACAATTATTAAAATATATATATTACGGGTCTTAATCGCGTGAATAATTTAAGGTTAAATACCTTGTTTTTTGCCCGACGTTTCGACCGTATTGCAACGGCCGTGGTCACGGGAAGACTAGTTGAGCTCAGCGTCGCCTCCGTGAAGCGCGGGTTTCGGAAACTACCCTCGCTTGATTTTTATCACTCACTATTACGGAACTGTCGGTACTTCGACACACAACACTAAGGACATCTGCACACTGGCGTGTAATGTTTGTTCGGCGGTCTATACACTTGCCGATCACGGGATTCCACGATGTTGACAAACGGTATCCGTCTTCTCGGTTGAAATTGACATGTTTTTTTATTTCAACCGCTTCCCTCGCCATCCTGGAGTAATAGTGACGGTCAGTGGAGAGGACATGTGGTTTGTGTAGTTCAATCCAGTGATTCGTTCCCGCATCCAGCAAGTGTTCCGCTATTGCTGACTTGTTTGTCTGTCGGTTTTTCACAGCCGCGATATGTTCCTTAACCCTTTCCGCTATTGTTCGCTTGGTTTGTCCGATGTAGGAACTGCCACAGCTGCAATCCACTTTGTAGACGCCAGGTGTCTGTAGAGGAATTACATCCTTAGGAGTACGTAGGTGCTTAGCTACCTTGGAGTGCGGACTATATACAGTCTTAATGGAGTATTTCTGCAGTACTGTTCCAATTTTGTCCGTCACTCCTTTCACATACGGTAGAAAAGCTGGAGCCCTGTCAACCCCCGGTCGGGAGTCTCTCCTCTTCGTACGTCGTGTACTTCCTCTGTATCCGTTTCGCTTTAGTACCTCCTGAACATGTGTGAGCTCACTTTCTAAATGTTCAGGGTCACAAATGTCATATGCTCTATTTGTCAGCGATGATACCACGGATTGCAGATGTCTTGGATGGTGATGCGAGTCAGCATGTAAGTATCTGTCTGTGTGGGTCGGTTTTCTGTACACAGTGTGTGCTAGGGTACCATTGTCTCTAACCATTATTTTAACATCGAGAAAAGCTAGCGATCTGTTTATCTCCATTTCAAAAGTGAACCTGATCTTAGGGTGTATGGAGTTCAAGTCTTTAGCAAATTGTTCCACTTCCTGCCTACCGCCCTTCATAATGCAGAACACGTCATCGACGTACCTCTTCCACAGTTTGACCTGGGACAATTGTAGCTCAATTGTTTCCTCAAAATGTTCCATCCAGATGTTGGCCATCACCGGCGCCACTGGGCTGCCCATGGCCACTCCGTCGATCTGGAGGTAGTGTTGTCCCTGGTAGATGAAGAAGTTGCCTTCCAGACAGTTTTTAAGTAAAACAATGTACTCATTGGACAGATCGTTTGCTCTCAGCTTTCTCTCGATGACCTCAAGGCAGTCCTGAATGGGAACGTTGGTGAATAGTGACTCCACATCAAAACTCACCATCACCTCGTCTGGTTCCACTTTCATGTTCTTAATGATGTCCACGAAATGGCGAGAATCCTTTACGAACGATGTCGTTTTACCCACTAAAGGTTGCAGTATTGAAGAAAGGTATTTCGCTAAATCGTAAGTAGGCGAGTTAATTTGGCTTACGATCGGGCGTAGTGGGACGTTACCTTTATGAACCTTTGGCAACCCATATAACTTGGGCGGCTGTACGCTCTTGGGTCGAAAGAGTCGGTCATAGACATCATTCGCGAACAGATCTTCGTGGTCCCTAATCAGTGCTCGTATACGTTTCGTGACTCTGGCTGTAGGGTTGTATGACACTGACTTGTATATAGAAGTGTCACTTAAAAGACTCCGTATTTTGTCATCATAGTCACTCGAATTCATCACTACAGTGAAGCGGAACACTTGCTGGATGCGGGAACCAATCACTGGATTGAACTACACAAACCACAGGTCCTCTCCACTGACCGTCACTATTACTCCAGGATGGCGAGGGAAGCGGTTGAAATCAAAAAACATGTCAATTTCAACCGAGAAGACGGATACCGTTTGTCAACATCGTGGAATCCCGTGATCGGCAAGTGTATAGACCGCCGAACAAACATTACACGCCAGTGTGCAGATGTCCTTAGTGTTGTGTGTCGAAGTACCGACAGTTCCGTAATAGTGAGTGATAAAAATCAAGCGAGGGTAGTTTCCGAAACCCGCGCTTCACGGAGGCGACGCTGAGCTCAACTAGTCTTCCCGTGACCACGGCCGTTGCAATACGGTCGAAACGTCGGGCAAAAAACAAGGTATTTAACCTTAAATTATTCACGCGATTAAGACCCGTAATATATATATTTTAATAATGTGTACAAATCGCGAAAGTTTATCAACATTTTTAAAAAAAAACAAAATCAAAATCGGTTAATCCGTTCGGGAACTAACAGACAGACACGCACACACACACGGCACGTCAAATTTATAACACTCCGTCCTTTTTGCGTCGGGGGTTAAAGTATTTTCGTTTTGTTCATTTTATCACTGTAAATGTAAATGTATGGAAGCATATAAAGTAAAACGTTGGCATATTTCTCGTATTACTTTTAAAAGTTATTGATGTCGTTTTACTTATTAGGTAAAGGACTTTCAATATCAGTTTATTTATTTTATTTAAATTGCCACCCTGTAAGTACAGCATAAATCAGTCGGAGTACGTATCATATTTTATTTAATAGCAGTATATTATACTTACATACCGTAAGTATAATATTTTAGTCGAAACGTCGGGCAACAAACAAGGTATTTTACCTTAAATTATTCACGCTTTAATAGCGTGAATAATTTAAGGTAAACCCGTAAAATAATATTTTTTTTATAACGTTATATAGGTATTTTTGAATTAAATCTCTACGAAAATGTGTGAATGTGTCCGACTGCCTCGCAAGCGGGCCAAGAGGTTCAATTCCCACACGGGTCACCACTTTGTGTGATCCACAAATAGTTGTTCCAATGTCTGGGTGTACTTTGTGTCCGTGACTTGTATGTTTGTAACGTCCCCCGCGACACAAGGCTTGTCCCCTAATGCAGGGGTCGCGTGTAATTTGAAATATTGACGAGATTGAGTGCATATATCTGTGATTTATGTTTGACTTTTTTTGTGTGTTTTTTTTACTATGATTATTTTGTTATTATTATTTTTACATTCAGACACAATTGTATAATTGTTTATTGAATAAATGAAATTGAAAAATTTAATTGATCATGCGAGCGTGGTCAGTACAGAAACGGTTATTTGCTCTGTTATTATGAGCAATCAAATATCCTAACTACGACAAAATATAATAATGGATACACAAACATTTAGACGTGATAAGCCACATAAGTTATTATTCCTTTAAATTATGCCATATCTATATATTCTATTTATATATTTACCGGAAATAAGTTCTTGTTCAACTAACAGAAAAACATTATTAATTTAATAATGATTAAGTAATAATATTTATCATCATGGGATAATAAGGCCAATTCCTGGTACATGAGGTTAGGATACAGGACAGACCAAAGCAATGCCCCTTGGAGGAAAAGTACCCCAAATATTTGGTTTTGCAAATTTTACTCAATATAAACTTAATTTTATTGTATAGATAGATATAAATAAAAATAACTTTATTAATAGATTTTCTAAAAGCCAGAGCTAGGTATCAAATTATACACAACATCCTGTGTTGAAATAGATAGAGAATCGATCATACGGAACAAATCTCTCTTATTAACATTTTATCTAAAATTAAAGGAAGGTCACCAAATCTAACAGCTGTTTTCTTTTCTTAAACCATTCCTGTAGTAGAAAGAACAAAACTAACAAATCAAAGGGTGCCTTAGACAAGGTACATTCGCTCCGTGGCGATCACAGTTCCAATTTCGCTAACGCCTACAAGATATCGGTGATAAGTTGAAAGACAAAGTAACACTCGCTAAGCGATTGTTCATTCCAAAAAATCATTCGCAAAAAATATAAATATCTCTAGGGCTTCCACCGCAAACATCAAATTCTTGCTGTCAAATTCAAATTGAATGCAAAGCGGCAGAAACTTTGCATAAAATTTAAAGATTGTTAATGTTTTAGGTACATATGTAATAATAAGAGTTCTTACTTTTATTTCGACTACGTGACATATTTCAAGTCTTACTTTATTATTACCTTTGCGATTAACTTACTTACTTTACATACCGGTGGAGACGTTAGCACGGGTCACGTGTACCTATAGTCCACTCATCTTAGGGTAACCTCGGAAGAAGTCGAAGTTAAGGAAAACGAATATTTCGTTTTTAACACATTGCAAAGTTATTTTAAATAATAAAATATATATACAAGTGGGTGCGGGTCAAGCCAAGTTCAAGAGAACTGGCGGGCAGCACCCGTGTGTAAGACTTACACGAACAATCTGAAATCACTTTTAACCCCTTCATAACTCAAAAAATATTTATTAAAAACACCAAATTTGGTTTATAAATTGAAACCCCTTAGATACTAGATTATGTAAGGGGTTTCAACTACTACAATATGTGCTATTTCAAAATATGAGTTTTAAAATTTAATTCATATTTTAAATGACAAAAATTGTTGTAGCAAAAAAAAGTGTATGGCAAGTGCATGTCGGGCCACGCACAATGCAGGGTTCCGTAGTCCCACATCCGAATAATGCGGCTTGAGTAGTGGGTTTTTTGTTGTTTTTGTTTCATACGTTATACTTAATAATAATCATACGATATTATAATAAATTATAATTATTATAATAATCATTTTCAATGGAATTTGTACGAAAGTTTTGTTACTTATCATTACTTATCATTTGATCAGCTGTTACTCGTAAACTTGTAAAGCCTACTTAGCTGTGATAGTTTTCCTTATAATTTCACTATATATACTACTACTGTTTTTATATACCCAACGTCAACTATTTAGCTGGCAAGGAAGGGGGAGGGGACACTTGACTCTATTAAAAATTAGCATTTTAAAGCTTAATATTTCACAAACGGATACTGAGGAGGAAGGCGTATGGGGGAGGTACCCTAAAAAAATGTTTTTTTTAGATTTCATTCGTTCACTTTGTCGGCGTAAGTAAAATGTGTATTAATGCAAAATTACAGCCTTCTAGCACTAATAGTCTCTGACATGGCAAAACTACAAGGGTTCCGATTTGCCATTTTGGCTACGGAACCTTATAAACAAGAAATTGTGTTTTAAATTTACTTAATAATGTCAAACGTTTTTATAAATAAATTTCAGGACTGTCTACAGAACTCGGTGAAGCCGACAACAACGATATTGAACTTGGCTCCCATTTTGACATTCATGTTTTTGTTGGGATCCTGTATACCATAGTAATAAACGCGCAAAATGAATGATAAGGAAAATATAGGAATAATAACATGGTACAACTGGTGGCTAAGATTAAACATCACAATATTTATTTGACTCTATAAAATCTGGAATACCATTTAAATTCAAAGTTCTTTGTTACTTAGGAAGATAAATAACATTTACAATACATCATGATTCTACATGTAAAACGCAAACAATAGGTATAACCGGCGAAAAAAACAAACAAGGCAATTCAAGTTCTAAATTAGTGATGAAATCCCCCTTTCACCGCTTTAGGAGCTGAATTTAGCGTGTTTAGAGTGTTTTTAACTTTCAATCACAATCAAGTGGCGCGGGAGGAGTCGTTGGGAAAAGCTAAATAATTATTTACTGTAAAATTAAATCATTGATTATTTGACATCGTCAACAATTTGAAAATAGGATCTCGGCGACAGTAAGCGACAGAAACTGTCGCCGAGATCCTATTTTGTTACAAAATGAGAAACTCGTATAACAAGGAGCCAAAAAATTGCCGGTATTTTCTTTCAGTTATCAACTTTTTAATTACTTTAAATTTGGAACGAAGCGTTTATTATTTTTAAAAGTTCTTTCGATTACGCTCCATTTCATATATTTTTTCGTGTTCATTATCAAATTACAATATGGATTGTGGTGCCGGCTTAAGAATAGTACCACCCCATCTCTTCCCGTGGGTGTCGTCAAGGCATGTGAATTCCCGCTAGGACTCTGTCGTGTATTATAAAACAAGACCTGAAGCTCGGTGCTTATCTTAGATATACAGGACATGCCCTAAATCAATCTTTACAATTAAAGAAAGTTGATCGACAAAACGCCTTCTGTCTCGATACGCAGGTGAAGGGCACAGAAATATCCTCTTTACCGATGAAAAAAAATTCACGATTGAAGAGGGACTACAATGAGCAAAATTCAAATTTAATTGCTTTATTCACAAGAAAAAAAAATACAAACAAGAAATAAGTACAAAAAAAAAAAATATTATGTACAAAGGCGAGCTTAACTCAAAATTGAGTTTTCTACCAGCAAACCTTTGAGTTCTAGATAGTAGAAAGATATTTGAAAGTAATCGGAAGTGTAACAATAAAAGAAAAAAATAATATAAATGAAACCATATGTATAAATAAACAGAAAGTACATACTTACATACACAAACGTATATTATTTTAATATCATTCAATATACCTAAATAAATACATATAATACATAAATACATACTAAATAATACAAACACTTACATATTAATATTACATAAATAAAATATTATAATACATACTTAATTAGATAGAGTGAAAATATTCTTTTGTCCTTTTTTTAAAAATGTTAAGAGAGAGGCTGTCACGTAAAGGGTGAGGAAGAGAATTCCAAAGCCTCACCGCTTTTATGGTGAAAGAGCTATCGTAACAGCTGGAGCTGTGAGCGGGAGTACTCAATAGAAGAGAGGAGGCGGAACGACAGGGTTTACCCCTGGGAAGAAGAAAATTGAAGCGCTCACGTAGATAGGAAGGAGAATTAGGATTGTGAAGAATAGTATAGAGAAGAGAAAGAATGTGTGAGTTGCGACGCTGCCGAATCGGTAGCCACTTTAGATTTCTTCGAGATTCGGAGACGTGGTCGTATTTACGTAATCAAAATGATAAGGTGTACGCTCACATTTCTAAGGAAGCTGCTCATGTGGTCGGATAGGTACAGCGTGGTCATCATCCTGTGTCACTGATGGTTTGGTGGGGCGTGTCTTATCAAGGCGTCACAAAGCTACATTTTTGTGAAAAAAGAGTGTAAACTTCAGACAAAGTGTATTAAGAGACAGTCTTGGATCGTGTTGTGAAATCTCTCAGCAATACACTTTTTAAAAATGTACCGTGGACTTTCCAGCAGGACTCTGCACCTGGTCACAAGGCACGAGCTACCCAAGCCTGACTTGAAACCAACGTTCCGGACTTTATAAGAGCTTAAGATTGGTCCCCATCTAGCCCAAACCTCAACCCTTTAGACTAAAAAATATGGTCAGTTTTAAAGGATATGGCTTGCTCTAAAACTGACCATAATCTGTGACACAGTGACGTTGACTCTTCGACGCCCAGCCCAAACCTCATCTAAAATATCAATCCTGATTCACAAACTATCTGTAGTATTAGTGTCAACATACCACCCGCCGCGACTTCTCTCGGGCTCTTCTGCCATTTCTATAAATATTTAACAGTATTATTATTTAACATTCACTGTAAATAAAACAATTACGTAAGTCCTTAGGTCTAAAGTGACTTGAACTGTTATCGGAGTTGTACAACTTTTACACAAGATACTCTACTCGGTGCATACCAGCACTAGAAAGCTTGCTTGCTAACATTACTTCTACGGTGTTGTATATGGTGTTGCGGTATACTGCTCGGTACTGTAAGGTGTATACTATTGAGTAGGAGACCGCAGTCTATTACGCCGTTAAAGGGTTTGTGACGACACAAGAGATCTAGAATTTTGCGTCAGTTGTAAAGTGTATATAAGTATGAATGGACCAAGGTGTGACCCCTGTGGTTCGCCTGATTTGGCAAGATATACACACATCATATCCTTTACTTGATACAAACTGAGGTGTTTGTAAAAGATAGAATTAACCACTTCAGAAGATTACCATACTACCTTAACACTTGGCATGTGTGATATTACAAGTGATGGTCAAAACTTACAACTACATAACAGACTAGTGCACTAGCAAACTGACTACTATACTGGCGCAGTGCAAGTGTGTACCACTGCTGTGTAAGAGATTGTCACATAGGACTAAAACCTTATGTGATTTATAAGCATTTTAAACCCATGTCTGAAGGCCTTGAAAATCGTCCACACATCGATTACCTTAACTATAGTAAATTAGAACATTATTGTGTTTTCCTTAAACACTGCTAAGAACCAGTTCTTAAACAAACTGCATTTAGAACTGCGATATCACAAACAGATTGAACGCTATGGACGTCAAACTCATAACACCTCTCTGTTTGCGTCGGCGGTCAAATAGGTACCAAAACCTAGTTGATAACAGCGGGAAAACAAGTAATTAACGAACTAACAGTGATAAGACTCGTACACATAACATTTTAATTAACTACAAATTTTAACGAAAACAACAGGCGATATGATAGTGCGCCATCGAGGTCGCAGCCACATGTAAGTATAATGGTTAATAAACCGGCACGATCGCCTCCCAACAATACCGGGGTACAATGTATACTATACCGCTACAAAACACAATCAAAATTATGGTGGTAGGTATGCTAAAAACCATTAAAGGTCACTATCGAGAAGCCAACTCTTCAAGACTGGAATGGTTTGATCCTTAACATTAGTGCAGACACAGCGATTATCGCTTTATATAGATCTCCTTCCTTCAGAAATTCTGACCTATTTCAAAAATCTCTAGATAAAACACTGCAATCACTATTCTCATGTAAAAACATAATAATAACAGGTGACTTGAATATAAATATTAGCTCAGGATCTTGCGATTCAGGATCCCATAACTGCGTTAATTTATGTTCATATCATGGTCTTCAACCATTATCTACTTATATACTTATCTACGCTCAAACATTATCATAGCGGTTCCTGTCTCGATCATGTAATGATTAAAACAGACTTGACTTACATCACGCTTGTTACTTACTCTACTGTAACTCACCACCACGCTGTCCTACTAACCATACATTTAACGCCACCTAAGCAGATTCATCCACAAACAAGGTCTAAATTAAACATACTCGAACAGGATCGCAACATCGTTTTTTTTTGTCCAGTTTACAATAATGCCGACCCTGATATGTCTCTGTTGTCAAAAATGTTCCGGTTTTGGTATACCTCAGGGTAGTATTTTGGGCCCTACGTTATTTTTAATTTACATAAATGACCTTTGCAACCTAAATATCGGCCATGGCAAGATAATAGCATATGCTGACGACACAGCTATTATATTTACAGCTAAAACCAAGACAGATTTGTTTAAAAATGCCCAGCAAGGTTTTAATATTATAAATAATTGGCTTTGTCATAATTTACTAACATTAAACGCTGATAAGACAAAATATATCCATTTTTCTATGCGCCACTCATACCACAACGACGCTGACACAGATTTATTTGCACACTATTGCAACAATCCCTCAGAGAACACATGTAACTGTCCTATTATTCACAACACTAGTAACATAAAATATCTCGGTATTATTATCGATGACACACTTTCATTTAAGTATCACTTTGAAAATTTAGTGACTAGAGTCAGAAAACTAATGTTTGTTTTTAAAAAACTTCGTACCACCGTAGACTCAAAACTGATCTTACAAATATATCAAGCTCTGTGTCAGTCCGTCATTCAATATTGCATCACTTCATGGGGTGGAGCACTAAAAACCGTTAATCTACCTCTTGAAAGAGCTCAGAGAGCAGTTTTAAAAGTAGCTACCTTTCGTCCTTTCCTATTTCCCACTTTCCTTCTCTATAAATGCTGTAAGGTACTGACTGTTCGCCAGCTATTCCTACTAAATGTCATTTTAAAACAACATAAGCTGCTCACCTTCAATGCTGACATTACTAACAAGAGACGAAAAGATATAGTCTGCACATCTAATTCTACCCTTGAGGTAGAATTAGATGTGCAGACTATATCTTTATATACATTTACAAACAGATTTTTTAATTTTATAGGCCCTTTTTTGTATAACAGATTAAACCGAATAATAAATATATACCATCTTAGTTATTTTAATTGTAAAATAGCTATAAGTTCGCAATTACAAGCTATGTCATACGAAGAGACGGAGGATTTACTGGTAGTAATAAAATAAAAAAAGGCTCAAATTTCTCACTAATTATGTAATTAGCATAATATAAGTTAATTTATTTATCTTTGTTTTATATTTAGTTAACAGCTCTTATTTTTAGTTAAGATTAGTTTTAGTTTCAGAAACTATTTATTTTAAATACTTTTTTACTTTCTCGCCTGAAACACAGGTTTCAACCTAGTTCAGGCAAATATCCAACTGTGCCGTTTATTATTTATAAGTGTACCTAAGATAAGCTATTGTACCTATACTTTATGAATAAATTTTATTATTATTATTATTATTAATTAAATATGTCCAATAAGCAATATTAAGCAAAACGAAAGTAACGACAATAAATAAGATTTTTTACAATATCTAGACTTATACGTTGTATAAGACACAGAGATCAACTCCATCAGCGAACAAGACGATACCCTAACAACCTAATACTCTTAACTACATATAAAAGACACAAAAATGTCTGTAACAAACAACCTACTCAAACAGTTAAAAATTAATTATGACAGAAATGTTTTGTTGATTGTTTAAGCAAATTTGGCGACATGTTAAATGTTAACTTACTCCTCGAAAAAAAAAATATAAAAATAAAAAAACCCGCCTGCACAAAAAAGATGGAAACAAGATCCTCGACATAATTATATAATTTTATGCAGTCAGAGGCACTTTACTAAGTTCATCGAGATTCTTTAATGCCTCTGACTCACTGTGCAGGCGGTTTTTTTTTATTTTTATAATTTATTTTTTTATTTAATACTTTTTAGTGGTGTAATATGTAACCGATGTAACAACTAACTTTTATCACAGCTATTGTCAAGTATTGAAGATTGAAAAAAGAATGGTTGCTAACTAACTTTTTTATTAAAACTTGATAATCAAGTTACACCTTTTTGAAATGCATAAGATAAGCCCTTTAATTTGATTCAAAACAACTTTTTTTTTCACACCTCCTTATTTTGACATCTCACAACCGCCATGTTTGTTTTTTTCAAACGTCACATATCTAAGAATACTTGGGCAATGAAGACGAATCTAACGACGTCTTAGTTGTATAAATCCGTTCATTGGATTGTGAGATATCAGGGGGCGTAGACAAATGCCACACGCTTCTTTCCCGCACACGCTACAGTTGGTTTATGTCTAAGCCCCCAGGTAATAAAGAATATTACATACATACATACATACAAGATACGCGCGAACAACATAACTCTTCTTTACAGTCGGGTAAAATCATGAATCAAATTCAAGTTTACTGCTTATTAACTCATCACCACTAAATTCAGCCAACCATGTAAATAACTATTTTATCTCTCAAAAATCTTGCCGACCTTATTCAAAATCAAAATAATAGCCATGGATGTACGCAACCCCCCCCCCCCGCAATTTGTCCGCTGCTTGAGTCTCAAATTTTTTTAAACATTTAGACATAGGGTAAATAAATTGACAAATGACATATGACTATAATGGAAATCCAGTATAGTCATAAAAGTATATGTGAGTTAGAAGTAACGAAATTTTTAGGTCTTAATATTGATAACAATTTAAATTGGAAGCATCATATAAAATCTTTATGTATATAGATTAAGAGTAAGTGTCACAACTGTATTAACCGCTTATCATGGGTACGTTTTGTATAGAAGCAGCGATGTATATAGATTAAGAGTAAGTGTCACAACTGTATAAGTGTATAACCGCTTATCATGGGTACGTTTTGTATAGAAGCAGCGATGTATATAGATTAAGAGTAAGTGTCACAACTGTATTAACCGCTTATCATGGGTACGTTTTGTGTAGAAGCAGCGATGTATATAGATTAAGAGTAAGTGTCACAACTGTATTAACCGCTTATCATGGGTACGTTTTGTATAGAAGCAGCGATGTATATAGATTAAGAGTAAGTGTCACAACTGTATTAACCGCTTATCATGGGTACGTTTTGTGTAGAAGCAGCGATGTATATAGATTAAGAGTAAGTGTCACAACTGTATAAGTGTATAACCGCTTATCATGGGTACGTTTTGTGTAGAAGCAGCGATGTATATAGATTAAGAGTAAGTGTCACAACTGTATTAACCGCTTATCATGGGTACGTTTTGTGTAGAAGCAGCGATGTATATAGATTAAGAGTAAGTGTCACAACTGTATAACCGCTTATCATGGGTACGTTTTGTATAGAAGCAGCGATGTATATAGATTAAGAGTAAGTGTCACAACTGTATTAACCGCTTATCATGGGTACGTTTTGTGTAGAAGCAGCGATGTATATAGATTAAGAGTAAGTGTCACAACTGTATAACCGCTTATCATGGGTACGTTTTGTATAGAAGCAGCGATGTATATAGATTAAGAGTAAGTGTCACAACTGTATTAACCGCTTATCATGGGTACGTTTTGTGTAGAAGCAGCGATGTATATAGATTAAGAGTAAGTGTCACAACTGTATTAACCGCTTATCATGGGTACGTTTTGTGTAGAAGCAGCGATGTATATAGATTAAGAGTAAGTGTCACAACTGTATAACCGCTTATCATGGGTACGTTTTGTGTAGAAGCAGCGATGTATATAGATTAAGAGTAAGTGTCACAACTGTATTAACCGCTTATCATGGGTACGTTTTGTATAGAAGCAGCGATGTATATAGATTAAGAGTAAGTGTCACAACTGTATTAACCGCTTATCATGGGTACGTTTTGTGTAGAAGCAGCGATGTATATAGATTAAGAGTAAGTGTCACAACTGTATAACCGCTTATCATGGGTACGTTTTGTGCCACTTGAGGTATGGAATTTAATTGAATTGATTTGGCGGTTCATGATGGAAGACCGTTTTGGAACATTGTAATACCCCTATGTTCCTCGAAGATCACGTAAAGCCGTCGGTCTTGCGCCTAATCTCTATCCGGTCGTGTCTGATTTCCGTCCTAATCATCATCACTTGTGCCCTATAATATCTCTTGCGTACTTTGCTTGTCTCTAATGAGTCGTCGTCGTAACCGACATTGGTTAGGAGAGTATTATAATAAATTGTAAATACACACATCAAAAGTGTCTAGGGATCAACATATATTTTTGCAATAACTTTTCTCCTGATTGATTTTTTTTTTATTATTTCTTTAAGGATTCATCAAATAAAGTGTTTTCGTTTGTCACAGTAACGATAAACCAAGTCACCTTTGCATTAATAAAGAAATTTGCCATTTTCCTAATAAAGGGATTTTTGACATTTGAACCACTAACATTAAAGTTCGAAAAAAAGACTGAAATAACAGTTTTCTTTAAAATTTTATTGGGTAACTTAAACAATTAATAATCCGTGTTTCTACCGCGAACACTAACAACACAAGAACATCGGTTTGGCATACTCAAAATGAGTTCATCCAAATCACGCTGTGGAATGGCCGCCCATGTTCGTTGCAACAACAAAAAAAGGTCTTCTTGCGACTGGATACCCTCCATATTCGGCAGAGCTCTTCTCTGTAGCATATCCCATGCATGCTCAATCGGGTTCAAGTCTGGCGACTGAGCAGGCCAGGGCAGGACATTGATGTTAGCTGCGGCGAGAGTCTGTCTTACAACTCTTGCGGTGTGCGGTCGTGCATTATCATGCATTAACTGAAATAAGGGACCGATTTGCACTTGTAGAGGAACGATGACGTCTGATACAATCGTCTCAGCATAAATTTGAGCGTTGAGGTTGCCTCTGATCCAAATCAACTCAGTTCTTCCGCCGATCCAAATACCCGCCCATACCATGATGGTTCCGCCACTATAAGGATGGACTTCCTGGCAGGATTTTAATCGCTGTTGGCGTCCAGGGGTTCTCCAGTGTCGTATACGTCTTGTATCCGGTCTCATACCAAAACGAGACTCATCAGAAAAGCACACGAAACGCCATTGTTCTTCTGCCCAATTTCTGTGTTCAAGAGCCCATTGATATCGAATCCTACGATTGTGCATTGCTATAGGTGGTACCCGTAGCGGTCTTCGGGAATGAAGGTTCACTTCATGCAAGCGGTTTCTGACTGTTTGGTCGCTAATTAAGTTCCCTGAAGAGTGATGAAGCCTCACGGCTAACATCATGGCGGTTATTGTTGGACCTCTTCGAGTTAAGATTTGAATGTATCGGTCTTGTCTCCGTGTGGTGCAGCGATACCGTCCTCCATGGCGCTCAGCCACGGTACCAGTGCTTCGGTAACGTGTCCAAAGTCGACTGATAACACTCTGACTTGTATTCAGAGCTAAAGCCACAGTACGTTGCCGGGAACCAGCTTCTATCATTCCCACGGCTCTGAGCATTTCTTCCCTGCTTAAATGACGTCGCCGCTCCATAATAACGTTGGTTTTAATCAGTAGTAGGGAAACAGTAGCACTAATAATGTCTTCAATGCGTTGTATGTTTTTATAGGGAAAATATTGACAGCTGATTTTCATCTTTTACTCGAATTTGATTCACAGTTCCTGATTCAAATTATGAAATGCACCAAAAAGGATCCATATAAATTTATAAAATCATAAATTTATTACAAAGCCACATCTCAATCTCAAGAAATCCGCATAAAAATGCTTGATCCCTAGACACTTTTGATGTGTGTATCTAGCCCATATTTGCGTATAGGACATTCAATTGTTACATTGTGTGATTATTGACGTTATTTTCCCTATCGTCTGACTTAAAACATTTTACGATTACCGGAGATCTTAGAAAAGTAATAGATTCTTATCTTGTAATGCGATTAGAACTTAGTCCAAAACGAAAATACGCTGGTAGTTAGTTCTTTATATTTGACAAAATATAATTATATTATATAAAAATACATTGTTTGAGTTATTATTAATATACACAATTACACATGTACGTGTAGATCAGATTGTGCACATAAATAGGTATATACTTATTTGCGAATTAAGTATCACCTTCCACACCTTCCTTCTTTTTTTTAAGTACCTCAAGGTTTATTTATCTTTTTGTTTTATTTTCTTATAGAAATAATTTCTGCCAAAATCGGAATAGCATAAACTACCCCGCCTTTGAATTAATGGATGGTATCAGTGATATTGGTACTTCATACTCGTTGCTTCTATTTCTATATCATATCATCGTCATCTGTAATATTCATATATTTCAATTAAATTATAGAGACTAGTATAGGTTAGTATACTATTAAAATTCAAGATTTAAGTAAATGTTCCAAATTTAACAAACTTTAGGTACAATCAGCTACAAAAGTTGATGAACACATTCAGGTTAACAAAACATCTAAACACTAAAACGTTACATAAGTAATGGTCGCGACTAGGGGACAAAACATTCTGGTCATCAGTAAGGTATAATAAAGCGTTAACATCCATTTTCCATAAGGCGCTGAACATTGTTTAACGACCGGTTGTCTGTAAGTCTTAGACCAAAATTGGGTTATCAGTAAATATTTTATTGTTTCTAGATGTTAACCTAATTTTGCCACTTTAAATGTGCGCAACTTTTTAAATTTGTGTATTTTTTTTTTTTTTTTAACATGAATAAGTGGTAATTTGTGCTCTTTATAGGACTTGTTTCTTTTTTATATGGTTACACACTTTTACTAGTTATGAGACACATTTTTAAAAAGGAAGTTAGCTTCTAGTTTTCAAACTAGAAGACCTAGAATTTCATTGATGGTTTTTGTTAAACCTCTCATTTATTCTCATAATCTCACTAACTTTCATAATCCTTTTTTTTTTGGTTTGGCGGGAAAAAGTCCTGACGAACACTCCCACCCGGGCAAGATGGTGGAGGTAGTGTAGGGTTTGCACCCACTTGTTAGTAAAGGTCAAGAAATAACACCACACTACTTGTTTAAGTAATAACTTTTATTACCACACTTGTTCACATTTATTTCTGGAGATGTTACTCCGACAAGAAGCTAGGAACGAATTCCCGTGTTCGCATGACCCGTGATCTCAAGTCCACACCAATGGACTGCCGTTCTTGCGCGATGTACGAAGTGTCAAAGTGAATGACAGTTGAGTCAATACACTGTCTGATTATGCGAACACGGTCAATAATAATAATTGTAATATCAAATAAATGCTTATATGTTAACAATGTTCTATTCTACAAAATATTAGCGAATTTTACAATAAAAAAGCTAACAGTCGGCCTTTCCTGACGATTTCACGTCCCGTAAAAGAAAAACAGTATCTATTATATTATTTGTTACATACTATGTTGACTTAATACATCAAAATAAAAATCCATAAGTATTTTTTAATATCAAAGTGTATCATACTGAACTAGCGACACTGAAGGAACCGCTGTGGCCTCTGCATATCCACAACAGCTCAAACATGCTGTGGCCCCTTCATGTCCACAATCATGCCGGCGACAATGCCACCAGTATCTAGTGCTTAAATAATATGGAGTTACTGCAGCCCCTTCATGTCTACAGCCACTCTGGTATGCTGTGGCCACTTCATGTCCACAATCACACCGAACTAAATAGCACACTGTAGCCCCTTCTTGTCTACAGTAATGCAGGCATGCTGTGGCCCCTTCATGTCCACAACACACCGAAACTAAACAGCATACTGTAGCCCCTTCATGTCTACAGTTTGCTCTAAATTAAACAAATTATCAACTTCATAAATTAGTAATTTTAAGTAGATTAAGTCAATTTAGTTATGTATAATAATGCTATAAATATGAATTACTTATACAAAATCAATTTATCGTATTAGGTACACGTAATAAGAAATTAACATACAATTGAAAATAATCACATAACTCTCACCACCCAATGAAGTGCAGAATTTAGTCGTCAATTTCCTCTTTGTCATTATCAGATTGTGTATCACTGTCATTGTTTCTATTAAAGACTAGCCAAGGATGAATTTTGTCAACGGAGAATACTCCTGTAAAATTTCTATTATCTTTACGGGATAGTGGTGTATCTTCAATTTTATATCTGTCATTTTCGTATTCGTCTACAATGCGATAAGGGCCACGAAGTTTTGATACTAATTACCTACTTTTCCCTGTCGAAGGAATTTCTCTCTCTACCCGCACTAGATCGCCTATTTTAAAATTAGCTTTCTTTCTGCCTTTATCAAAACGTTTCTTCTGCTCTACCTGATTCTTTTCTATATGTTGTGAAATTTCCTGTCTAATATCCTCTATGTTACTTTCTACTGCTTCCGAATCGTCGTTGATGTTTAAATTTAGCAAGGAGTTCGGTGTACCAACTAAGTCTATGCCAAATAACGCCTGTGCTGTCCTGTCTTCCCAATTCCCTTATTAAGAGTATTATTTAAGCCCCACTGTATCTCCGACACGCATTTGATAGATAAGGGATATATTAATGGCTATTTACACAGATAAATATCAATCGTAATAAATAAATTCAGGTAAATATTATACCTGTGTACTAAGGGATGAATATATTTGATGAATTTGTTTAGCCTGTCAATAAATCGTAGACATAATGACCACTTTAATAAGGAATCCTAAATATCACTGTAATGTTGTTAACTGTAGAATATGTGACAGTATTTGTACATTAGAATAACAGAATACGTTATGGCAGAGTAAATTGACATTATAGAAGTAGCTACAGGTTGTTTATATTATAACAATAGCCATGGATATGCAAGTAGCCATGTCTTTATGTCAATTGTATTTTTAGTAACCTGAACAATAATTTGTATCACGGAATAGGTTATGACAAAGTACAAGTACTTACAGTTTATGTTGTAATTAACATGTAAATTACTTAAGATGATTATAACACATTATAAAAGCACCACACAGTATTATAAATGAATTAAAACAATAAATATCCACTGGTCACAAATATAGGTACTGCTTGAAACGTCAAATATTGTTGTTGTGATATTTCACTTCTTTTATGTGTGTTTTATCTGTGTAATAGTTTTATTATTATTCCTTTATTTAAATAACATAGTTCTGTGTATTAAATTATTTTATGGGTTAAAGTATAATAATTAGGAATATTTGCGAAGTACCCACATGTTCTTTAATATTAAGTGTATTTGTTCTATAAAAGGACTGACAGATTGTGATCGAGGCTCAGTCTGATTGCAACATTTGTGGATACAGGTACGATCCGATTCAGATTATACTTATTGCTGGTTCTTTTGTGCTGATATCCTATTATTGTGTATTATGTATAGATATTGACTAATAACAATATATTGCAATGTGATATGATTTGATGATTATTGCCTGGTGTGATACTTATCAGCTGTTCTACAGCGATATGGTCGTACATTGCAATAATGTTGTGAATTGGTTATGTTAGAAAGTATCTGTGGTATATTGTATTTAGGATGTATGAAATGTAGTATGGCAAATGTTTATTAGGAGACTGGCTATTATGAAACCTTTGATACAACTAGACCAAACAAGGTTGAAAATATATGATACTTGTCATTTATTCCTTTGTATTATTTACCTCCCTAATTTATTCTATTTCCTATTGATACTTTACTGATTGATAAGGTTAGATTGCAACTGATTGGGTATATGATCCAAATATCCTGACACAGTAGTAAGTGTAGTTCTACGATGAGTCGTAGTGGTCTACAATGAGTCGTAGTACTACTACGATGAGTCGTAGGTCTTCTACAAGGAGTCGTAGGACTTCTACGTAGTTCTACAATAAAAGCTTTAGTATTTTATTACAAATTGCTACGACCCCTATGTAAAATCTAACATCAGAAGTTGGATAAGTTCTCATTGGCCACATAACTAATACAACTGTTGTAAGTTTCAGAATGGTTACTGCTGCTTGGGATTGCTTCTTCCGAGTCGATCTGCAATATTGCTGGTGTTGCTGCTTTTACCACTTCGGTAACTACCAGAGCTGATCTACAACGCTGGCTGTTTTTTTTTTCCCGTGGTTCGCTCCCGATATTCCTCCAGTGGAATTCTCCTGTCAAGTAAAAAGCGGAGCAGAAAACATGGATTAAGTTTGAGTATGAAATACTCTGAGAGGTATTTAATATTATTTTTGTTTTGTTGAGGTAAATGTGTGAATAGTTGAGAAAATGAGAATAGAATCAAAATTGATTTTGTACTATGAGTTAGACTATATTAACATGGATTGAAGTTGAATTGCATATTGGGTTATCATAAATGTTTTCTCGTTGAAATGAAATTAAAAGTACTGTGACAATGTAATGACCTTTTACCCAAAAGTAAAAATAGACCGAGTATGAGACCATGACTATAAATAACTATATAATGATGTCAGATTGACCGAGCGGATTGATGACAATCGTGAGTCACTAAACATTTCTAATAAATTTCCGTATAAAGCTAATAGGCCAGTAGTACAAATTGACGTTCATATCGACTCAAGAAAAAAATTGCATTTGACAAAGACGTTAGTTTTACGTTTACCTACGAGTGTACTGGTGGATTTTGATTATTATAGTTAAATAATAAAACTAGCTTTGACAGATCGAATATTATGATATGGTTTGTTATGCAGTAACAGAATTCTTATTCAAATTAATTAATTTTGTTGGCTTCTTTTTAGTTACTGCAAACAAATTCTTTATGAATAAGTACTCAAAACGTTTAACAAATGCGGGATAAATCCCATCGCATATTGAGTTTATGTGATAAAATAGATGCCTCTAGATAATTTGATATCTAAAAATATATTTTGACATTTTAAGACTTTAGCTGACGAAATACAATGAAATGCCTAACTAATTGTTTTGTTAACAGTATAGGCCGATGACATAAACAATATACCTGACAATTAAATTTCTGTCACTCGATAGAAATACTCAATTGATGTTAAGGCAAATAAACCACCATCATATACTTTTGTTGGAAAAAAAAAAAAAATTTTTTTACACAAATAGTCTTCGACAATGACTTTATTTCTATACACCCGGCGAATTTCATTTTTGTTTCTTTTACTGTGAACTAATTATTGATACATTTCTTTTAATTGTATTTATTTCAATCTAAAAAGTTTAATGGCAATATTTAAATACTAAAAATCAATGGGATTTTTAGTTTGTTTGTGCACAAAAACAAACATTAGTAATTCATTTTCATTTTACGTCTGTTTTTCGATTTCCTGTTATGCTCTGAACTTGGTTACATGCTCTGAACTTATGTACATGTAAGATAACCTATAGAGTACATTTTGATAAAAGGATGTTTTGATAAAATGATGTTTTGATAAAAGGATGTTTTGATAAAAGGATGTTTTGATAAAAGAATGTTTTGATAAAAGGATGTTTTGATAAAAGAATGTTTTGATAAAAAGATGTTTTGATAAATGGATGTTTTGATAAAAGGATATTTTGATAAAAGGATGTTTGATAAAAGGACGTTTTGATAAAAGGACGTTTTGATAAAAGGACGTTTTGATAAAAGGACGTTTTGATAAAAGGACGTTTTGAGAAAAGGACGTTTTGATAAAAGGACGTTTTGATAAAAGGACGTTTTGATAAAAGGACGTTTTGATAAAAGGACGTTTTGATAAAAGGACGTTTTGATAAAAGGACGTTTTGATAAAAGGACGTTTTGATAAAAGGACGTTTTGATAAAAGGACGTTTTGATAAAAGGACGTTTTGATAAAAGGACGTTTTGATAAAAGGACGTTTTGATAAAAGGACGTTTTGATAAAAGGACGTTTTGATAAAAGGACGGTTTGATAAAATGACGTTTTGATAAAAGGCCTTTTGATAAAGAGGACAGTTTGATAAAAAGGACTGTTTGTTAAAAGGACAGTTTGTTAAAAGGACAGTTTGTTAAAAGGACAGTTTGTTATAAGGACAGTTCGATAAAAGGACAGTTCGATAAAAGGACAGTTCGATAAAAGGTCAGTTTGATAAAAGGTCAGTTTGATAAAAGGTCAGTTTGATAAAAGGTCAGTTTGATAAAAGGTCAGTTTGATAAAAGGACAGTTTGATAAAAGGACATTTGAAAAAAAAGGACATTATGCGCTGAGATGCAATAGCAAACTGATTTTGATATTGACAGCTCCAAATGCTCTAATAATGAAATGGTTTTTTAAACATTTGAGTATTTCCATGCAATGATTGTAACTTCATTCATTGCTTTAATATTATTTTTCGTTCCTTATTTTTTTTAAATAGTAAAAGAAATGGTTAAATCTTTAGTACCGAAAAAAAAAAACGGTAAATGGGAAAAAAATATATCAAGATTTTTGTGTAAAGAACGGTTCAGAGTATCAAATAACTACCGAGTACATAGATTGATATAAATACTATATTGAGTACTCATAGAAAAAACACTGATATTTATAAAAAAAAAAAAACATTTTGAGGGTTTAAACCCTTAGTCCAAAATTGCCTTTAGAAATATTTTGTATTTCCCAATTTTTTTTCTTTTTGCCAAGTATTACGGTACCGTACAAGAAAAAAAAAACAATACAGGTGTCCATTGTAAATGTTTGTGTACCAAATATGTTGAACTAGTAAACTAGACATTTAAAATGCATAGTAGCAAATATGTTGGACTGGTAAACAAGACATTTAAGAAGCATAGTAGCTAATATGTTGGACTGGTAAACTAGACATTTAAAAAGCATAGTGGCTAATAAGTTGTATATTATACAAAACCGTTTTTAAGTGCAATGCTTGACTGTTCATACATTTCGATGATATTTTTGCTTTTATATTTGAATCCATTTTCGTTTATTATGTGATAATTAGTTTCTTTGGCTCGACACTAGGACTCTTTCAAGTCATCCCGTACACATGACTAGTTGCGTATTTGTGCAAGGTTATAGTAATAGTCCGCTGTATTGCTTATTTGCAGGGTGGTTTGATTTACTTTGCTTAAAAATGATCTCATTTAAAAATGGTTGAGTTTGATTACTCATTGTCACCGAGAAACTGGAAAAAAAAAACAAAATGATTCCTACTATTTTATTTCTAGATCTAGACGCGTTTTAATTATCATTTTTGTTAAACCTTAACAGTTGTAAAAGTTATTATAATATACGAGTATATGCAAAAATTACGAATTTATAAACGACTTTGACTGAATATTCATTTGAGACTCGATCCTTGACTTTACGACAAAAAAAAAAGGGAGTCCGCTAGTCGGTCCCTGCCCTGATGTTAGTCTGTAATATCACTGGCAGCGGGTGGTAGGACTAACATGTCAAGGCCAGAGGCTAATTAGACAATATATCTGCCGGTCGGTCATTGACCTGATGCTATACTGGAAGTCATGTGCGGCAGATGATAGGTATGGCATGTCAGGGTCAGAGGCTAGTATTTATATATTTACAAATGTGTGTGTATGTGTGTGTCTGTTTATACTTCGAGAGCGAAGTATAAGTCAGTATGGCCGTGATAGATAAGGGATATATTAATGGCTATTTACACAGATAAATATCAATCGTAATAAATAAATTCAGGTAAATATTATACCTGTGTACTAAGGGATGAATATATTTGATGAATTTGTTTAGCCTGTCAATAAATCGTAGACATAATGACCACTTTAATAAGGAATCCTAAATATCACTGTAATGTTGTTAACTGTAGAATATGTGACAGTATTTGTACATTAGAATAACAGAATACGTTATGGCAGAGTAAATTGACATTATAGAAGTAGCTACAGGTTGTTTATATTATAACAATAGCCATGGATATGCAAGTAGCCATGTCTTTATGTCAATTGTATTTTTAGTAACCTGAACAATAATTTGTATCACGGAATAGGTTATGACAAAGTACAAGTACTTACAGTTTATGTTGTAATTAACATGTAAATTACTTAAGATGATTATAACACATTATAAAAGCACCACACAGTATTATAAATGAATTAAAACAATAAATATCCACTGGTCACAAATATAGGTACTGCTTGAAACGTCAAATATTGTTGTTGTGATATTTCACTTCTTTTATGTGTGTTTTATCTGTGTAATAGTTTTATTATTATTCCTTTATTTAAATAACATAGTTCTGTGTATTAAATTATTTTATGGGTTAAAGTATAATAATTAGGAATATTTGCGAAGTACCCACATGTTCTTTAATATTAAGTGTATTTGTTCTATAAAAGGACTGACAGATTGTGATCGAGGCTCAGTCTGATTGCAACATTTGTGGATACAGGTACGATCCGATTCAGATTATACTTATTGCTGGTTCTTTTGTGCTGATATCCTATTATTGTGTATTATGTATAGATATTGACTAATAACAATATATTGCAATGTGATATGATTTGATGATTATTGCCTGGTGTGATACTTATCAGCTGTTCTACAGCGATATGGTCGTACATTGCAATAATGTTGTGAATTGGTTATGTTAGAAAGTATCTGTGGTATATTGTATTTAGGATGTATGAAATGTAGTATGGCAAATGTTTATTAGGAGACTGGCTATTATGAAACCTTTGATACAACTAGACCAAACAAGGTTGAAAATATATGATACTTGTCATTTATTCCTTTGTATTATTTACCTCCCTAATTTATTCTATTTCCTATTGATACTATACTGATTGATAAGGTTAGATTGCAACTGATTGGGTATATGATCCAAATATCCTGACACAGTAGTAAGTGTAGTTCTACGATGAGTCGTAGTGGTCTACAATGAGTCGTAGTACTACTACGATGAGTCGTAGGTCTTCTACAAGGAGTCGTAGGACTTCTACGTAGTTCTACAATAAAAGCTTTAGTATTTTATTACAAATTGCTACGACCCCTATGTAAAATCTAACACATTCATCCCATAAGTTCTCAGGCTTATTGTGATTAGTGACTGTTAATGCAGCCAGTATATTGTAACAGTGTAAAAGAGTAACAGTGCGATTGTAACGCTCCACTGGCGCGTGGTGTGGCTACAGCGTTTAGAACATGTTTGATACCTAGCATGTTTAGATACTCTTGAAAGCGTTTGGACGTAAATTAAGTTCCTCTGTCAGAAATTATTCGTGTGGGAACACCAAATGTGTGAAAATAGTTTCTTAAGGCTGTTATGGAATTTACGAATTTCGTGGTCTTGACAGGTACTAATATGATGTATTTAGTGAATGAGTCAATGATTACAAGCAAGTACACATTCTTCTTTCTACTTTGCACAAAGGGTCCCAAATGATCTACGTGCAGAGTATGAAAAGGGCGATCTTAAGGGGTATGAAGGGACTTTAGGTATATAATGGAGTTCACCAGTTTTTTTGCCAGCTGGGATCTTGGCATAGGCGCATTCCAGGCAAGAATCAACATACTTTTTAATGAAGCGTCTCATTTTTGGAAACCAGAAATTGGTGTTAATTTTATTGTAAGTCTTGTCAAAACCATAATGACCTATGTCGTCATGGTTGGCCTTCAATACCTGCCACCTAACCCCCTTCGGTACAACCCAACGATCTCCTGCTTCGGTCTTTCTATACAATAGTCCCCGTTTTATTATAAAGTTATTTTTAATTTCTAAGATATTATTTGTGTCCTTGTTGGAGCTCGGGATCGTTCTGTTGTACCGTCGCTATCCAATTTGTACTTTCAACACATCTTACTTCGACTAAGCTTGATTCGATCGGATTCCTACTGAGAGCATCGACATGTGACATAGAGGAGCCAGATTTATAAACAATTTTAAAGTCATATTCCTGCATGATATTCCACCATCTCGCTACTCTCGATAAAACGTCTCTCTTTTCAAACGTTGCCCTCAACGAGTTACAATCAGTTACGATCGTAAACGAAATCCCTATCAAATAAGTTCGGAATCTTTGTAATGAGCTCGCGACGGCTAACGTTTCTAAATCATACGAAGTAAAACGAGACTCTTCCGACGAGGTTTGTCTGCTGTAATATGCTACCGCATTAAATGGTGCATCTGCGTTAACTCTTTGTAACAGAATACCAGCTATACCTATCTTTGATGCGTCTGTGTGGAGTTAAGTTTCAGACGCAGGATTATAAAATGCTAGCACTGGTCGTTTAACTAATTCTCCCTTTAACGTCACAAAAGCATTTTCTTCAACGTCAGACCATTGCCACTTTGCATCTTTCCTTAATAGCTGAGTAAGCGGTCTAGCTATGGACGCGAAACCCTTTATGAATCTACGAAAGAAGCTACAGAGTCCTAGAAACTGCCTAACTTTGTGTTGGTCAATCGGACGTGGAAATACCTCTACAGCATTTATTTTATTTTGACCAGGTTTTATTCCTTCGGCACAAACTTCAAACCCGAGATAGTCAATGGACTCCATTAGAAAATTACCTTTGGAGAGCTTCAGTGTTATACCAGCGGTTCGAAATAAATCCAATATGTGTTTTAGTTTGTGTAGTCCCTCCTCAACAGACAGGGACGGTATTATGATGTCATCCATATATGCGAACGCTTCTTTAAACCTAGCATTACCTAATATATTATTAATTGCCCGCTGAAAATTGGAAGGCGCATTTACAAGCCCGAAAGGCATCCTATTAAATTCGTAATGCCCATCAGGCGTTATAAAGGCTGTCAAGTGTTTTGAGCTCTCAGACATACATAGTTGATAATAGCCTGACATAAGATCTAAAGTTGTATAATATTTATATCCGGACAAGTTGTCTAATTGATCATCTATTCTGGGGAGGGAATAGTGTTCTTTCACAGTTTTCTTGTTAAGAGCTCTATAGTCAATACAGAGTCTGTACTCCCCGGTTTTTTTTTCACGAGTAGTACAGGGGAAGCGTAGCTTGAGGTTATTGGTCTCACAATACCCGAATCCTCAAGTTCCTGAACCATGTCACGGACTACTTGTCGTTCTGTAAATGGCATACGGTATGGTCGGTATACTACAGGAGTAGGGTTGCTTAGCCTAATCTCCATTGCATTGCCAGTAATACAACCTAATTCTTTAGTTGAAAAAGCGAAGCAATCTCTGTATTCATTTAATAAATTAGTTAAATCCCGAAGGTCAGTTTGACTGATACTGTCGCTAACAGATATTATTTTATGATCAATGCAAATACTAGAAGGGCCCTTAGAGGACTGTTCGATTTTATTTACATCATGATATTTTACTTGAACTAACGGGAGAGCACGAGACAAAAGCGTGTCTTTGTTTAGTGTAAACTCTGTTTTTAGTACTCCGTTTAATTGAAGTCTTGATTTTCCATTACTCAGTTTTAAAGTGCAAGGTGCTATATCATACATTATTTGAGGCTGACAACAAAAACTAGGTTCTATCAGTACTTCGCCATCGTATGAAGGTATTGAGTATACTCCTAACTCGGCATGTCCTAATATAGTAGTTGTCTCACTAACACGAATTTCAACGACTATAGGCGCGTCGGTAACCTTACTGTTAATCATTAAGTTATCTTTAGTTTTGAAAACTACTACATGATTTTGTTCAGAAAATGTTTGACCTACTAATAATGGGACCTTTAAATAGTGATCAGGACTATTAAGACTTCTACACTTGCTTTTACCGAATCTATTTTGACATTAACATTACATTTGCCTATACAATGTACTATAGAATTGCCGAAGCCCTAAACTCACTCTCATTTGGTTCGTCTTGACAAGTACTCCGAAGTCCGATCCTAGATGTTTTTAGGGATCAGATGATGGAGCCGGAAGGTGGAGCGCGTCCACGGTTCGGAAACCGGCACGTGGAGCCTCCAGCCGGGACCTCCACCGGGCCATGATGTCCCGGTGGGCCTGACTGCGCCAGGCGCGCAGTTGTTCGGGCATGGGGCAAGAGCCCCCAGCCCGGACTTCCGCCGCTTGCCAGTAGACGTCGGCGAGTACTTCCGCATCCAGATCCCACGGAGGAGTTCCGGCCAACGCGCACGCCGCATCGGTGGACACCTTGCGGTAACCGCGTATGGCCCGGGCCGCCATGGTTCGTTGGGGTCTCCACAAACGAACCCTATTCTGGGTCTCCGCCCACACGGGCGCGCCGTAAAGCGCCATCGACCGTACCACCCCCATGTAAAGCCGTCGGCTTGAGGCACTGTGACCGCCAAGGTTCGGCAAGAGCCGACCCAGGGCGGCAGCGGCAGCCTCAAGTTTGGGCACAAGGATGCGAAAATGCTCGTCGAAGAGCCATCGGCCATCCAACACCAACCCCAGATATTTCATCTGGGGGCGTATCGGTACGAGGAACGAGTTGACGACCAAGGAGGATTCGAGGCGCCAGCGGACCGCGTGGACCGCGACGGGGCCCATGGAACAACAGGGCCTCCGTCTTTTCAAGCGCCACTCTCAACCCCAGCGCCTCGATGCGCCCGACCATTCGGGAAACCCCTAGGGTGGCCAGGCGCGCCGCCTCCTCGAAATTCCGTGCCCAGGCTGTGACGAGCGTGTCGTCGGCGTAACAAAGTACGTTGAGCCCGGGTGGGAAGACTCCTCGCAGGGCCCAATCGTATCCCATGTTCCACAAGAGCGGTCCTAAGACCGACCCGTGAGGAACACCGCACGACATTGCCCTACGCCTCACTTCTCCTTCACTATCCTCGTACAGGACACACCGGCCTTGCAAATAGTCGGCCACCATCTGCCTCAGGTAATCGGGCACTCCATGGAACGGGAACGCCTCACCGATGCAGCCAAATGGCAGAGTATTGAAGGCGTTGGCGATGTCAAGCGATACCGCCAATAAAACTCCGCCGCCAAGGACTGCCTCCTCAGTCGCGGCCCTCAGACGCAGAATGGCATCGACCGTCGAACGCCCGGCACGAAAGCCGTACTGGGCATCGGACAGATCGGGGCCGACCTCGCGCAAGTGGCGGACGATACGGGTAGCGAGAATTCTCTCAAGCAACTTCCCCGCCTCGTCCAGCAGCACGATAGGCCTGAAGGCCGCGACCGAATCGGGAGATCTACCCGGCTTCGGTAGGAGAACCAGCTTCCCCGTTTTCCAACAGTCAGGGAACCGTCCGGACGCCAGGCAAACGTCGAACAGCCTCTTGAGGCGGTCTCCCATGTGGTTGAGGACCAGGGCCAATACTCGGGCAGGAATCCCGTCAGGCCCGGGGGCGGAACACTGGACTCGGCCTCCCGGTCGTCGGTCTCAGAGACCATTGCCGGTGGCGTGTGCTCCGCACGTTGCGGGAAAAGGGCCTCAACCACTTCCACGAGGAAGCTGGGCTGGAGAGTCTCTGTAAGGGGGGGGGGGGGGCGACGAGCGAAGCTTATTCAGCGCCGCTCTGTAGGGGTGACCCCAGGGGTCACGATCTAGACCCTCCAGCATCTCCTGTCTCGCCGTCTCCTTCGCGCGGCAGATGGCCAGCTTGAATGCGTCCCTCGCATTGCGATACGCTTCATACAGCTGGTCCTCCCTCTCTACGTCGCGGTGACGCCGTCGACTGCGGGTGTAGATCCTCCGGGCACGAATACAGGCCGCACGGAGTTCCGCCAACTCTGGGGACCACCAGTAGACCTCCTTCCTCGGAGGACGTCCCTTAAACAACCTAACCTAACCGTAAACGTCATAACTTTTGAACGGAAGGTCGTGGAAGCATCGGGTTTTCACTCAAATTCTTGGGAAGACAGCCGGCTTATTATTAGAACCCCAAAAACTATTTTTTTTTTAATTGATTGCTTTAATTTTAGTTACTCTTTTGAATCTCTAGTTTTAATCATTATTGCCTATTGGCCCATTATTAAGTCCCAATTGATTCAGTAGTCTTATTGCCAATTGCTTCATTTTATTTTAATTTCTGACTGTTTACGAGTATTTAAAGGGGCTACTCCACAAGCGGAGCCCCCCAAAGCAGTCTCAGGAGAGCGGCGACTATACGAAGCGCCCAGACGGCTTCCCGCCGCTCCACTACGGAGCCCGCCAAAGAAAATGGAGAAAGCGCTCCTACCCAACTGAATACACCAGATCGGCAAGAAAAAGATAATTCAATGCCGAAAAATCGCCGAGGAGGGAGTTCAGGCCCACGACACGGCTCTGGAAAAGGAAAAGCCTTATGATACCATCGTTGCGGAGCTCGGGTTCTCCAGTATCAGTCAACCACCGACCACGGTTGGCACGCTGGTACAGTGGCCTCTGTCTGATCTCGAGTCAGACCTGGACGACCTAGGCATAACAAAGCCGAACGTTGGTGAAGTCGGCTACGCCTGGGGAGATCTCGAGGAAGTCCCCGATAGAAAGACCAGGAGAGAGAGCATGCTACCTCCTAGGGGAAAGAGGACCGGCGTTGCTATGGATGAGGTCACAAAGAAAGCCAATGAGTATCTGCAGTTCGGCCTCTGCGCCCTGGAAGCCACTAGAAATATGAATGGCGAGAGGAAAAGAGAGGCGCGAGAAGCATTGACTGAGTTCTATGTGATCTCGCTCTCATTGGCTGACTCCAGGCATAGGCATATTCAAAGCCTCGAGAGTATTGGAGAGCTACGAGATTCGGCTAAAGCAAATCACAAAGCCATCGAGGGGATCCAAGGTTGGCTTGATTTCGAGCTGACAGAGCCAATCTCGAAAATTGGGCCTATTAATAAACAGCTGGAAGCACTTCGGGAAGAGCTGGTGGCAATTTCATTGGCTGCAATCGGAGATAAAGGAGACTCGGCTATCGGAATCGGAGATTAATCGGCTCCAGCATTGGGAATTTTTACGGCAAAATTGAACGATATGACAAGGGCAGTGGACCTGATGTCTACCCAATTAAGAGACATCGCGGTGGACGTCGAGAGGTGGAGGGCGGATTCACTGAGAGTGAAACCATGCACTCGCGAGGGCTCTCCACCCAAAACACTCCACCGCGAAGCGACGGGCCTAAGCGAAAAGGATCTCCAGAATATCCTCAAGGGAGTGAAAAGAATAGTAGGGGATATCAACGTCCCCACGAAAGTTTCCCTTACAAAGGAGGACTTAGAAGAGGCCCTCAATAGTACTCGTGCCCCAGTTATTGCCAAACTGAGGACCGTTCGTGCGGAGTTGACCGACCTCTCCGAGAACTTGCCCCCCCCCCCCCTCACTGGCGCTGGCTGACACTACCCAAGGGTTGGGCCTGGAGATGGCGCTTGGGGAGCAGAGAGAGAAAATTGGAGAGCTGCTGGAGCCAATCACTCGTACAGTTAAGCGAGTCGAGGCTCGACTTACGGAGGCTCATCCACCCACTCCCAAACCAACAAGACCACCATCTGGACCGGCACAGACTGGGTTGGACAACATCCGGGCCAAGTAAAAAAAACCTTCGCAGCTGTGGCTAGGGAGCCCCGTTTCCCGGTCTTAATGGAATCGCGGGACCCCCGGGCCACAAGCCGAGACGTTATAGGCAGTCTCACGAAGACAATAGATGTCATTGGCTTAGGGGTGGGTGTAAACGGTATCCATCGGCTGCAATAGCAGAGAGTGGCAGTAAACTGTGACTCTGAGGAGAGCCAAAGGAGGCTTAAGAAAGCCATTAAAGAGTCCGCGAGTGACCTTGCGGCTTCGACTATGGCACTTAAGCGTCTTCTGGTCCGGCTCATTCGGGTCGCGGGAGATTTGAACGACGCCCGGCTAGTGGATGCTGTTAAAAAACAAAACTCGGGCCTTTTGCCAGAACCAACACCGGGTAGAGATCACGAATTAAGAGTTTTACGCAGAACCAGAGGCCGCACTCCGGAGGTAACAAACGTCATCATGGAGGCAGAGCCCACGGTATGGGCTGCTTTGTACGGTAAAAAGGTGAGAGTTGGTTTTGAGACCGTCTTGGCCGTAGACCAATCACCTGTATACATGGTTACAGGTGCTTGGGATATGGCCATGTCGCCAGGACGTGCACGGTGCAGCGGGTCTGTGGGCTCTGCACAAAAGGTCACGACACAAGGGACTGCCCTGGTAAGGAGTCAACGCCCCGATGCCTAAACTGCGCTATAGAAAATAAAGATGCGGCCCATCCACTAATATTAATAAATAAAAATCTTAAATTCAAAGAACGCCGTGATATTGTTAACTTCTCTGTTGAATGTAGCATAGAAATAGCCCGTGTAGAGTTGAAGCGGTTTATTGTATTGACTGTGTACAGACCACCTTCAGCACAATATCATATTTTTGAACATGTTATGGATGAAGTCTTGCATAAGGTAACAATCCTTAATAAAAATGTAATAATATGTGCTGACTTTAATGTTAATTTATTAGAGAATACTACTTCAAGTATGAGGATTTTAGCTCTATTCAAATTATTTAATCTGTGTAATTTATTTTTAGAGCCTACCCGCATAACTGCCACTACAGCGGCATGTTTAGATAATATATTCACAGATATTATTGTAGATAACAAGAGAGTAATTAATCAAATGGATTCTGACCACTGTGGTCAACTTATTTCTTTTGATATTAAATGTAGAAAAGTAACTAAAAAATGTATAACTGTTATCCCTAAAACTGTGAGAGTTTCAAAATCCCCCCCTGGCAAATAAAAACCAAAAAATTAGAGTAATAAGCATTTACTTACGTGGACCTTTCCGGATATTTGTCATCTCTCTCCCCCATGCTTTACGCCGCGGACGTCGATGGAGTCATCGTGGCCAGCGATATCAACGCCACGAGTCCCTGGTGGGGCTGCGGAGCGGAGGACGCGAGGGGAGCAATGGTGTCTGACTTCCTGGCACAACACGATCTGCAGGTGGTGAACGAGGGAGCCACGCCGACTTTTTATGCGATCTGGGGAGTTGGACCTTTTTAAGTATAGTCGACATCACAGCCTGCACACCCTCCCTTTTAAATCGCATTAATGGATGGAAGGTCCATACAGACGGCGCGGGGCTTTCAGATCACCGGCCCATCCGGTTCCGGGTTGCTCGTGGGGTTAGAACAGTTAAAGATCCAGATAACCATTACCCAGAGTTGGAAGCAATTCTGCTCTAGGCAGGAAAACGAGGACCTGTGGCGATGCGCATACCGCGTTATTAAAAACTGCGCAAAGCCGGGCTTAGGGACGAAAGGCAACTGAGGGATCCGATGCCCGGACAGACTCTCACGCCCGAGGGATCTGCAAGACTTCTCGCAGAAACCTTCTACCCCCAGACGACCCGCTCACTGATACGCCGCACGACCAAGAGGTCAGAGAGAGGGTGGCGAGGAGATTGGCGGACCTTGATGGTACAGGAGAGAGTGCCGAACCACCCTTCACACTAGAAGAACTCAATACGGTCTTCGCTGAGATGAGCCCAAAGAAAGCCCTTGAGGAGGACGGACTTACGTCGGACATCTGCGGGGCGGCTCACCAGGCTAGCGATACTCTCCTTGCGTTGTATAATCAGTGTAGACAGTTGGGCTACTTTCCTGAGCCATGGAAGAGGGACGACGACACGCGGTGTACGGGAGGTCGGCGCAGGACGGCGCGGCCTTGCCTCCAGACTCCCGACCCGAGGCGTTGTCACATAAATCCAGTTCTAACATGGAAAATGATAACATAACCTTCAGAAAACCACTATGGAATAACAAGTCAGATGATAATAATGACACATTTCTCAGTTCTACTCTTTGTGATGCACTAGACTTGTCGATAAAAAGTGTTCCCACATCTGCGAAGAAAACACCAGAACTTCAACAGTTACACCAGGAAATTTTAACCCTACAAATGGAAAATGAGAGCGCACATGAGGAGATTGCAAATCTCAACCTACGTAAAGAATTAATGGAGAAAAATAAACAAATCCAGTTTCTGAAACATATTTCCAGCAATTCAGTCTCAAATAATCCAACGACTACAACTCCCAGTCGACGCTCAGTAAACCGTCATTCACAATATATCACAAACACAAACACAAAGATGAAAATTTCACACTTTTCAGCTATAAAAAACGCCAAATATGTTTGTCCCAATGAAACACCAAAACGTCATGACCGATTATTATCACTGAGCCATCTAATGCTAACTCCCGAACCGTCGAAATTATCTCGCAGTAAGCGTGCTACAGAATGCATAAATGAAAACATAGGAGCGGGGATAATAAACGCAGCGGACCCAATATCACATCTGTTATCTCTTGAGAAATACCAATGCACAGATGGCGACATTTATAATTCTAACACAATATTTTTGAGCCCGACTGACCTAATGGAAATATACAAAGTAATCAATAATTTTAAAAATACTAGTTCTGTAGGTATTGATGACATCAACACAAAAATGATTAAGCTTTGCGCAACATTCATTTGTTAACCTTTGAGCTTCATAAATAATTTGTCACTTCAAGAAGGAACTTTTCTAGAGGGCCTTAAATATTCAATTGTTAAATCTTTATATAAAAAAGGAGAGGTTACAGAAATGACTAATTATCGTTCAGTCACTTTGATACCTGTCATTTCAAAAGTCTTTGAAAAAATTATGTTAATAAGGTTATACGTTTTCGTTTCAAATCAAAAAATACTCAAAGAAGAACAATTTGGTTTTCAAAAAAAAAATAGCAGCACTTCATTAGCATGTTTTAACCTTATGAAATATATTACTGAAGCTATTAATGACCGAATATCGGTAGCGACCATATTTCTTGATATGAGCAAAGCTTTTGACTTCGTGAATCATAAACTGCTTCTCTTAAATTAGAAAAATATGGCATCAGAGTCGTAGCTAACGATTGGATAAAAAGTTATTTACAGAATCGTTATCAGTGCGTTGAAATATCCAAGGTACACAATAATATAAAAGTCTCCAGTAGATCAAACTTTAAAATTAATAGATTCGGTGTCCCACAGGGCAGCGTGCTAGGACCAGTTTTATTACAAAAAAAAAAACAAAAATATTTATTTCATTAACCAGTAGGTACATTTGTTATTAAATTGTAATTGGAGCCTCCTTTTAGCCAAAACAGTGTCTGTGTTAGGAGACGCCGCTCTTCCATAACTTCAATACAAGGTTAACAGTGTAATTACAATACTTAAGTTAAACATTTACGACTACTTTTGTTATGTATTATGTGTGTGATAGGGCCATAGAGTCAACATGAAGGCTGAGTGAATCTAGGAAGCTATCATGATTTGTATTTGATGGTGATCGGTAAATACATAATATCACGTAATTAAATATTTCTAGTTGAAGACAAGTTGCCTGAGATAGTTTTATTTCTCTAGTAGATCAAACTTTAAAATTAATAGATTCGGTGTCCCACAGGGCAGCGTGCTAGGACCAGTTTTATTACAAAAAAAAAAACAAAAATATTTATTTCATTAACCAGTAGGTACATTTGTTATTAAATTGTAATTGGAGCCTCCTTTTAGCCAAAACAGTGTCTGTGTTAGGAGACGCCGCTCTTCCATAACTTCAATACAAGGTTAACAGTTTAATTACAATACTTAAGTTAAACATTTACGACTACTTTTGTTATGTATTATGTGTGTGTGTGTGTGTGTGTGTTTGTGTGTGTGTGTGTGTGTGTGTGTGTGTGTGTGTGAGAGAGTGTTCTATATCATAAGCTGTAAAAGTTGTTCAGTATCCTCTTAAGAGAGGGGTTGGATCCAGTTTATCAGTGTTTTCTTGCATTCGTATAGATGTTTGTCATGTATGTGTATCTCTTTATTTATCTTATTACATAAAACTGCAGAACGTTTGTTATGTTGTCTGTTTGCAAATGTTGTTCTTGTTGGCGGTATTTTAGCAACGTTATATTTACGTCTTTTTATTATTATATTCTTGTTATATGGCAAGTTTTTATGCTTTTTCAGGACAGTAGATGTCATATATAATTTTCTAACAGATAATATGCCACTAATTCTATAAAGACTTTCAGTGGGATGCCTCTTTTTTTTGAAGTACATAGTTTTAGCTGCACCACCCCATATGGGATGCAATATGTTAGTACAGACTATACGAGGGCAACGTAGATCTCATTTAAAACATTCCTATGTAGGCTATCTTTTTTTACTAGGTTTGTTGGAGCTACATGTCTCAGCATCTGAAATCTAAATATCCAGCCTAATTTTCTAATTCTTCCAGTCATATATATATATATGTATATATTCCAGATGGGGAAACCAGGATAACCTATGATCAATTATAACTCCTAGATATTTTACTTGTTTAACTTTATTGATTGTAGAACATGAACAATTGTTATCTGGTGTCATGTCACATGAGTGAGCTTTGATAATAAAATCGTCATTGGGTTGTGATCGGTTAGTAATGCCAAAGCATACGTAGTTTGTCTTAGCTGTATTTAAAGTGAGTAGGTTGTCTCTAAGCCAATCAGCAATTCTAGCTAAGCCATGTTCGGTATTGTGTCTGACATCAGACCAATTATTTCCAAAGAACACAACTGCAGTGTCATCAACATAAGAGAAAATATTTCCATTGTTAGTGTTTAGGTTACATAAGTCGTTAATGTATGCTGAAAACAAAGTAGGGCCCAAGACACTTCCCTGTGGTACGCCAAATGACAGTTCAGCCTCTTCACTGTCGTAGGAACCTATTTTAACGCTTTGTGTTCTATTAGATAGGTAATTTTTTAGAAACTTTAGTGGGATTCCTCTTATTCCGAGATTTTCTAACTTGGTGACAAGGGTTGGAACAGAGACGTTGTCAAAAGCCTTTTTTAGGTCGATAAAAACAGTTAAGCATTTACTACCTTGGTCTAGCTCATCAGATATTAGAGAGCTTAAAGCAGAAATAGCATCTTCTGTAGATATACCACGTCTAAAACCAAATTGTTTAGCTGAGATGATGTTATATCTATTGAAGTAGTTTATGAGTCGATTATTGGTTATTTTTTCTATGATCTTAGACAGGACAGGTAATACAGAGATAGGCCTGTAGTTATTAATATCGTCTCTGCTACCTCCCTTATGCACTGGGGTGATTAAAGATTTTTTTAAAGCGGTTGTAAAAATGCCTTGTTTAAAACATAGATTCACAAGGTGGTTAATGAGAGGGACGACTTCTTTATTAGTAATATTTAGGAGTTTTGTAGAGATATTATCCCACCCGGCGGCACTAGATGATTTTAAATTCATCAGAATATTCTGAACTTCCTTAGTGTCGGTATCTAGGAGTACAAAGGAGTTTATCATAGGAGCTGTAGTCTTAAAATTAGAAGTTTTATTAATAAAATTAGGTGGAATATTATCGGCTAGCTCTCTGCCAATATTAACAAAATAATGATTTACAAAATTTACTGATTAGCATGGAGAAGACTTTATATTTAATAGTTCTGTGTTAGTGTTTTTTTGTTTGTTTGTATATGTTATAGATTTTACGTTTTTCCAAAGCAATTTTGTATCTGATATTGAGTTCGCGAGTAACTCTCTTTCGTATTTTATCTTAAGGTTTTTAATTAATTTGTTGCAGTAATTTCTGTATCGACAATAGGTAATTTTTAAGCTGACATTATTCGGATCACTCCGGACTTTTTTCTGTAATTTATTACGGTTTCTTATACAACTTAAAATGCCCGGTGTGACCCATGGCTTAATTATTCGCTTCGGTATTTTGAAGACTGTAGTGCTGTGCTTCATAGCGTCAACCAAGTTTTTAATAATCAGATCGGTAAGTAAATTAGGGTCGTTACATAATAGTAGTTTTGAAAGGTTTTTTTCTCTGGATATACTTATGGGCTTGTTCAAAATTTATTTTAGTACGTGTTTTGATGATTCTTGTTTTTTTATTTTAGAAAGTGACATAAATGTAGTGTAGTGGTCGGTGATTGTAGTATGTAAAATTGCAATTGATGCTAGGGTCTTCTTCTGATTAATCTTTAACATAAAATGATCCAAACAGTTCCGTTCTCGTGTTGGTAATGTATGGCCAGGCAATATTCCGTGTGTTGACAACATATTAAGATATTTTTCGTATGATGTTTCTATCTCTTTTGGTCTAATATTAATATTAATATCGCCTGCTATTATTAAGTTTTTATTTGGGGCCATAGAGTCAACATGAAGGCTGAGTGAATCTAGGAAGCTATCATGATTTGTATTTGATGGTGATCGGTAAATACATAATATCACGTAATTAAATATTTCTAGTTGAAGACAAGTTGCCTGAGATAGTTTTATTTCTAAAGTTTTAGACATCAACGATTTGTTAACGTCCACAACGACCCCGTCATTTTGATTAATCTGATGGGAACTAACAAAGGCGTGATAATTAGGTAGTTGTGGAACAGGTTTATTTGAATTTAATCTACATTCAGTCAGAATTAATATATCGGTTTCCAATTTTAGAATGGATAACATAATAACAAAATCATCGAAATTACAATAAATGCTTCTGATATTTTGTGAGATAATAGTCAAATATTTTTTTCTTATATTAATGCGTTCATGTAAATTCACGCTATCATTATATATACATTCAATAGAAGTTGAAATTTCCATATTGTCTATTTCATTAATTGTTTGCAGTGTATTATTCATAATTAAGTTTTATTACTTAGTAGAAATATAGTAACACAATTAGATGTTATTTTAATTAAATACGAGTACTTATGTTGAAATATTGAAAAAAACAGTTCTTTATTGATAACTGCTGCAGCCCTGTTGGTGGCATCTGGTGGCCCTCTCTGACCGGCCAGGTCGTCCACCACCACCTGCAGCTGGGCACCTGCCTCTTTAAGGCCGCGCACAAAAAGGCCCTTCAAGTTAGTGGATTTTGTGGCCACCTCCTCGTAAATAGCGGCCACGAAATCCCCGGCTCTCGCCTTGGGTTCCGCTGTAGTAGGAGGGGAGGATTCCCCCCCTGACCGGCGCTCCTCAGCAAGGAGCTGCGCCAACCTATCTTCGGCGGCGCGCTCACCCTCCGTGCGCGTGCGCAGGTACTTCTTCCTACTGGAGAACACAGACCCGACTATTCCTCGTCTGCGTTTGTTGTTATCTAGTTAGTTAGTTGGAATCTTGCTCATACTGTTGGGGCGAGCGGCTACGGCCACGCTTCTGGGAAGCCCAAAGCCTGCCTGATTGCTCGTCACGCAATCCACCCTCCTCGTGGACTTCGGTATCCTCCATTACGTACACGTCCGTAATGGAGGACTCCGAAGCGGTCAAAGACCCCCTCCGCGGGACCTTAGGTGGTAACGGAGACGGACCCCCACTCGCCCTGCCCCTTCTCGTGGTCTTTCGACCCTTTTTAGTAACCGCAGAATTGCGGTTAGAGGTACGAAGCGCGAACTTCGCGCTTTTTGCGGTGCAGGATTTACCGCTCGGCACAGGGCGGGTGTGTCGCTGGTTGTACCCCCCCCCCCCCGAGTACTGACTGAAGGCAGGACTGCCGAAGCCGACCGGCTTCGGGAGGGATTCCCTGAGCGAGGTGTGCTCGGGACCCTCCTGGGTAGATTCAATAACCTTAACCTTCGACATATTTAGAGTTTAATGACCTCCATCAGGGTAGTCCTCGGGACTGACATCCCCTCAGCCATTCATCCCATTGCCGGGCACCACAAGCGTGGGATTAGGGTATTTTTTAAAAGGGTTTACTTCCCCGTAGCCCACAAAGCGTGGACCCCCGTTCCTGTCAATTCAGGGTTACGGGTCGGGCCGGTCGGTGGTCTGTATCAGACCGTGTCCGCCATCTATAAATAGACAGCAAACCCGCCGCTCCTCGCCCTTCATAAAAAGGCCCAGGGATGGACAAAACCTTCCCTGTTTGCCCGGCGGCAATGCAATAGCAAAAGCACGCCGAGCCCGTCACTGTTCCCCAGCGTTCCCTTCAGGGAAAAAACAAAACAAAGAAAAAGCAAAATATGAAAATTACAAAATATAAAAAAAGCGTAAAATTTAAAGAAGTGTAAAAATAAAAGTATAAAAGAAAACAAAATAAATGAATGAAAACAAAAGTAAAAATAAAATAAACAAAATAAAACAGAAGGGGCACAGGGAGAACGCCCCGAGTTGAGCGAATACGAGCCCCTCTCTTGCCAGAACATTAGCCGTACGGCGATCAAAAAGTGATCACCGTCAGTTGCCCAGGGTGCACCACGAGGAGGTTTTCCGGCACTTAGCCCCTTCTGCGAGATGACGTCCTCGCAAAAGGATGCGACCGCGTTCCAAGACGTCTCGCTGCGGACCACCGTGAGGACTCGACGCTGCTGCTCCCAGGCAGGGCACTGCTCGAGTGTGTGCTGTGCCGAGTCCTCACCACAATCGCAGTGATGACAGTCGGGACGCAATTCCCTCCTCGCAACCGAATGCAGGTACTTTCCGAAGCACCGATGCCCGGAAAGAACCTTCACCAGCCGGAAGGAAAGGGTCCCGTGCTGCCTCACCGCCCACTCCTCCAGGACCGGCTAGAGCGCCTCCACGGTACGGAAACGGTGGAGCCTCCAGCCGGGACCTCCACCGGGCCATGATGTCCTGGTGGGCCTGACTGTGCCAGGCGCGCAGTTGTTCGGGCATGAGGCAAGAACCCCCAGCCCGGACCTCCGCCGCCCGCCATTAAACGTCGGCGAGTACTTCCGTATCCAAATCCCATGGGGGAGTTCCGGCCAACGCGCACGCCGCATCGGTAGACACCGACATAGGTTCGTTGGGGTCTCCACAACCGAACCTTATTCTAAGCGGACAGGGTCTCCGCCCACACGGGCGCACCGTAAAGCGCCATCGACCGTACCACCACCATGTAAAGCCGTCGGCTTGAGGCCCTAGGACCGCCAAGGTTCGGCAAGAGCCGACCCAGGGCGGCAGCGGTAGCCTCAAGTTTGGGCACAAGGATGCGAAAATGCTCGTCAAAGAGCCATCGCCCATCCAACACTATAATAAAACAATAATAATAAAACATTTATTTGCATGAACATGGTACAATTGTTGGTAGGTGCATATTGTTATTTCCGCATATTCTGCCGCAGTCGGCGTGCAAATGATTTAATTTATAATAAGGATTACCAATCTCGGAAAACATTCTAGGGGCCTTACACACTAATCTAGAAACAATTAAAAATCTTAAAGAAATCCAAGTAAAGTATGACGCTCTAGAAAAGGAATTAAAAGAAACTGAAACTAAACTGAGAACAACACGAGAGGAAAAAGACAAACTAGGTCCAGAAGCAAGGAAATTGATCATGCAAAGAAAAACTTTAATCAGACACAGGAAAAACAACAAAAAAGAAATAGCAAATCTAAGCAAAGAAATAAACCTGCAAATTCGACAACACAGAGAGAAATTAAGAACTGAGACAATAAATTACCATATAGAAAAATCAGGCGAAGTCAAGAAAGCAAGGGTCGAATTAAGAGACACTCTAACTTGGATCGACAGCATGAAACACCACAGAAACAAGAAAAATAATACAAAGAGAATCGAAATATTAGAAGTAGCAACAGAATATTACCGCAAATTATACAACAACGAGGTAATAATAGAGGAATCCAACCAGCTAGTAAATTATGCCAAAACTGACGAAGAAGAAACCCCAGGTATACTGAGAGATGAAATCAATAAGGCTATCAAATCACAGAAGAAAGGAAAAACGCCTGGAGAAGATTGCATATCTAACGAACTGCTAATAGGATCATACAAAGTAACATTAAACACTATCACAGAGATATTTAATGAAATTTTGCGCACAGAATATATACCGCAACAGTGGACTATATCAACTATTATATTACTTCACAAAAAAGGAAAGAAAGATGATATAGCCAACTATAGACCCATCAGCTTGATGTCCAATGTGTACAAAGTATTTTCAAAGGTACTGCTAGATCGTTTAACAAAGACTTTGGATGAAAACCAACCCAAAGAACAAGCAGGTTTTCGTAGCGAATTCTCAACAATAGATCACATCCATTCTATAAAGCAAGTAATCCAGAAGTGTAATGAATACAATATTACCTTTTACCTGGCGTTCGTGGATTATAATAAAGCGTTCGACTCCTTAAAACACGCAAAAATTTGGGAAGCCTTAGAAACACAAGGAGTGGAGAAAAAGTATATTCGATTGATTATCAACATATATAAGAACATGAAAGCAAAAATAAGAACTGAAAGAGATGGAGTTTTTTTTCCGATAAAAAGAGGCGTAAGACAAGGTGATCCTTTGTCACCCAAACTTTTCTCAGCTGTTCTCGAACACGTGTTTAGACGTCTCGAGTGGGATAACTACGGATTAAATATCAACGGAGTGCGACTACACCACCTAAGGTTTGCAGATGATCTAATAATCATTTCTGAAGATTCAAAAAGCTTACAAAAGATGTTAGAACAACTGGTGTTTGAAAGTAATAAAGTAGGACTGTCAATGAATACTGCGAAAACCAAGATAATGTCGAACTCGGAAAGCATCCCTATAATTGTTAATGAAAAAACGATAGAATATGTGAAGGAATACACGTACCTCGGACAGATCATATCTCCAATAGACCTAACAACGAAAGAAATTAACAATAGAGTCACTTTGGCATGGAAAAGATACTGGTCTCTTAAGGAGATAATGAAAAACCCACTCGTGCCACTGAAAGCGAAGAGCAGAATATTTAATTCGTGTATTCTGCCTGTCATGACATATGGTTGCCAAACCTGGAGCTTGACTAATCATAACTTAAATACATTAGAAACTTGCCAACACAATATAGAACGAAGCATACTTAACATCAAATTAAAAGATAAAATAAAACTTGATACTATAAGGAAAAAAACTAGATTAACAGATGTTACTTACTGTATTAAAAAACTAAAGTGGAGGTGGGCAGGACATATGAGTAGGAGTACCAAGGATAAATGGTCTAAGGACATAACAGAGTGGTGCCCGAGACAATACAAAAGAAGGAAAGGGAGACAGCGTCGTAGATGGGAAGACGATATTAAAAAAATAGCGGGACATACTTGGAAAAGACTAGCACAGAATCGCATTCTATGGCGAACTTTAGGGGAGGCCTATGCTGGACAGCAAGACAATCTTCACACACCGGTGTCAAATAATTAAATAAGATTATTATAACTTTATTGTAAAAAGATTGTTAAATAAAGGCTATTATTATTATAAGGATTACAATGATAAAAAATGTCAAATTACAATATTAATTCAAAAGATAATAATACGAGTATCAATTTAAAAAAAGTATACAAATTTCAGGTTAATACAAAAAATAATTAAAATGTCAAGTCAATAAAAAAAAAATACAAGTGTCAATAGCAACAGGTAATACAAATGTTAAGTTATAGATATTTAATATTTTAGTTATACATAATTTCGAATTGGTTGATTTTTTAGGTATTAATTAAAACTTGTCATCTAGGTAATCTCTAATACAATAATAATTTTTGGATGTGAGTAATTCAAACAGCTTTGTTTTATATGGCACTAATGGTAAAGAGCTGATAGAGGTCGGTATTTTATTGAAGATTTTAATAGCCATACAGTAGGCATTTCTCTTAAACATTTCCAATTTAATTCGTGGTAGACGTAGTCTATCTTTGTGTCTAGTCCGGCTGTGTTTTGAGTCACCGAGTTTCTCAAACAGTTCTGGGTGTTTTTTTACAAATATACTAATTTCATATATGTATAAGGATGGGAGAGGGAGTATCTTATGCTTTAAGAAAAGTGGTTTACAGCTATCCAGGAAATTAGCTCCACACATCGCTCGGATACATTTTTTTTGTGCCTTGAAAGCTTTATCACTATCTATCGAGTTGCCCCAAATGATTAGCCCATATCTGAGGGCAGAGGATACGTAGGCATGGTAAGTTGTTTTGGCGCACTCTATATTGACTGTTTGTCTGATTCTTGTCAACACAAATACGAAGCGATCTATTCTATTGAGGATGTTTTCAATGTGAGCTTTCCAATTACAAAACTTGTCTAAAGTTATACCCAAGAATATACATTCATTTGTATCGGTTAGATGATAATTGTTGTAATGTATGTCAAGTTTAGATGTGTCTGAGTTGGATGTTTGGAATTGTATAATTTTTGTTTTGGACATATTTATTTTTAAGTTGTTTTGTTCCAGCCAGGTTGTAGTATCGTCTAGAGCCTTATTGATTTTGTCTTTCAAAGTTATTCTATTGTCACTTTTGATTATTAGTGTAGTGTCGTCAGCAAATAGTATACATTCTTTGTTTACCGCGTCGGGGAGGTCATTGATGTATAAAAGAAAAAGTAGTGGGGACAATATCCCCCCTTGGGGGGTACCATAGTTGTTTTGTCTATAGTTAGATCTGTATACTTTTTTATTGAATTGGTCGGTTTTTACTATTTCAACGCACTGAGATCTTTCTTTTAGGAAACTTCTGACCCAATCATTGGCATTGCCACGTATACCGTACTTAGAGAGCTTTAATAAAAGAGTATTGTGGCACACAAAGTCAAAAGCCCTAGACATATCTACGAAAATACAAGCTATCTTAGTCTTAGCGTTTAGACTCTCGGTTATCTTTTTAATTAGTGTAAAACATGCCAAAGTAGTTGAGCTATTTTTCCTAAATCCGAATTGTTCATTTTTAAGGATGTTACACGAAGTTAGGAAGTGCTCTATCTTATTGTACATAACTCTTTCAAAGATTTTCGACATTATCGGAATCAAGGTTATGGGGCGATAGTTACTTATGTCTGTTTTATTACCCTTTTTATAGAGGGGTTTCACTACTGACATTTTCAAGCGTTCCGGGAACACACCTTCTGAGAGAGACATATTAATTATGTGCGTAAGTGGGGTAACTAAAGTCGATGAACATTTTTTCAATACTTTGGTACTTAGATCGTCATAGCCTGTTGAATTGGTATTATTTAATGTTTGAATTATTTTGTAAATGTCCATTCTGTTTACAGGTGTTAAAAAGATGCTTTTAGGGTTTGGTGGTATATGTTTAGTGATTTGTGAGGTGTCTATTCGTGAAGTCGTAGTATTGGTCAGGGATATGTAGTATTCGTTAAAAAGTTCCGATATTTGTTTTGGATTATCATAGGATGTATTGTCAATATTGATAGTGTCAATTTCGGTATTTGATGACATATTTTGAATATTTTCATTTATAATTTGCCATGCAGCTTTACTTGTATTTTTTGCTGTATCAATATGACGAGAATTATTAATTTGCTGAGCTTGATGTATACATGTTTTTAGTATCTTACTATATTTAATATATTTATTCTTGTGGTATTTTTTATTATGTTTAGCTTTGCGATAGTTAAGGTATAGTATACGTTTTTTAATGCAGCAGCGTTTTATACTTTTTGTTAATGCTCTGATTTTTACGCGCTTACATGTGCGCTTGACTCTTATAATCGGGAAGCATAAATTGTAAAAGAGAGTGAGAGTGTCGTGAAAGCTATTATATGCTTCGTTTGTTGTTGTGCTTTTTATAACTTCAGTGAAGGATAAGCTGTTGATACAGTCCTTGAATTTAATGATATTTTCTTCGCTAAGGTCTCTTATATGTGTAAACCAAAAATGCTGATTATCCTTGATTTTGTCATTCACTTCAAGCGTACATGTGATCGACTGTGTGGATTCATGATCAGAAAGTGCCAGGTAATGTAGGTCTGACTTTGCATTATGTACATTACTAACAATTAGGTCTATACAAGTCTTTTTTCGTGTAGGTTTATCAATAAAATGTTTTAAATTGTTATTTTTTAAGATAGATTTCAACTCATCTGATGTTTTATTTGTTTCAAGGATGTTTATGTTCCAATCTCCACATAAGATAATATTTCTTTTTCTTTTTTTGGAAAGTTTATTGGCCAGAAGTTCTAGGTTCCTTAAGAAAATATATTCTTTTGATGTGGGACTAACCCCAGATATTTGATCTGGGGGCGTATCGGTACGAGGACCGAGTTGACGACCAAGAAGGCGCCAGCGGGTAGACCGCGACGGCTCATGAAACAACAGGGCCTCTGTCTTTCTTTCTCCTCAACCGCGGCCCTCAGACGCAGAATGGCATCGACCGTCGAACGCCAGGCACGAAAGCCGTACTGGGCATCAGACAGATTGGGTCCGACCTCGCGCAAGTGGCGGACGATACGGGTAGCGAGAAAACTCTCAAGCAACTTCGCCGCCTCGTCCAGCAGCACGATAGGCCTGAAGGCCGCGACCGAATCGGGAGATCTTGCTTCAGTAGGAGAACCAGCTTCCCCGTTTTCCAACCGTCAGGGAACCGTCCGGACGCCAGGCAAACGTCGAACAGCCCCCTGAGGCGGTCTCCCATGTGGTTGAGGACCAGAGCCAACACTCGGGCAGGAATCCCGTCAGGCCCCTGTCGAGTCGACCCACAGCCCACCGCGGGAATCGGTATTGTCTGGCCCGTACCCTTATCTCTGAGCGACAAGGGCGGGGAATGGAGCGCAGCGGAGCTGACGATGGCCACGGAGCCGTCCCGGTCACCCAACCAATTCGGACGAGGAGGGACGTAATAGGGCTCCGCAGCTACGGCAACAGCAATCGACCACTCTGCCATGGTTACATATCAACCCATATGATGTCCCACTGCTGGGCACGGGTCTCCCCAATACCCTGGGGGTAATTGCCATAATCGCCACGCTTGGCGAGCGGGTTGGCGATCGCAGTAAGGCTTTAAAATACACAGAGGACGCTGCTGCCCGCCCTCCGGTGGTAAATCCCTTAGTCGCCTTGACGACACCCACGGGAAGTGATGGGGTGGTACTATTCTTAAGCCGGTACCACACGGCCAATGTTAGCAGGAAAAGATTCTGCGCGCCGGCAGAATGGTTGAGATTCGCCTGGCGGAGGGATAAGCACTCACTGTTCATCACTGGACTCCAGTACTACATCCTCCTCCATTCGCGTTGGCCGCGATGTACGAGGGGCAGCCTTGGCCGATTGGCTACCCCCCGGGCGTGGCTTAGAAGCCTGCGGGGGTTTGCACCCCTCCCGCCCTATAAGGTGATTGGCAGGCAAGTTGCCCGCCGCACACGCTGGGCAGTGGGGGGCAGCGGAACAATCCGCCGCCTTGTACCTCGGGCGACCGCAGCTGAAACAGAGTCCATTGCAGTCGAAGCAACTATTGCATTTTGGACGCATGTGTCCCGTCGCCATGCACTTGAAGCAGCGCGCGGGTCTCGCCAGCAGGATCGTAACCCTGGCGGCGCTGAAGGCCATGAGCAGCCTCCCTGCATCGGCCAATAATTTGGCCGCGGCAACAGGGCACTGCGCCCACACTGCAATGGCGCCTCCGGGGCCGGGGCGAGTGGCGCCGACCCTGATGGAGTCGAGAGCGCATTGGGTCCAGGCCCCAATAGCCTCCCGAACCTCCTGGGCCGTGACCGAGTCATCCAAGCCCGAAATACGCATTTCTGTGCACTTCGTGGGCCTGGCGACTCTTACGCCTTCCTCCCTAGCAATAATTCCCCGCAGCTTCTCAGCAAAGAAGTCCGCGTTTTTGCCTCCGTCTGGACCCGGGAGCTCAAGAATCCGAGCTCCCGTCTGCGAGGACCGGGTGGTAGCACCCAGACCCGCGATATCGGAGGCGGTGATGGTCCTCTTCACCGACGCGAAGATCTCCGCATAAGAAACCCCACGCTCCTGTGCCTCCGGCGACACCGTGACAACCACGGCGGCCGTTTTCGGCACCTGGAGCTTAGGCTTTCTAGCCACACCTTGGGCGGTTGCTTTAGAAGCAGCCTTTTTCTTTTGCAAGCGGGGACGTGTGGTGCAGGAGCAGGTTCGGGCGCAGGGGCACGAGCCTCGACCTTCTGTGCGCGTGAAGCGGCCGAAGGGACGGAAAATGGCACCGCCCTCGAAACCTGGGAAGGCTGGGGGCCCCCCTGTGAATGGGCTTGGCGCGTCTTCCCGGCCGTTGGAGGGGCCGGACCTCGTGCCGTTGTCTTTTTAGGCGCAGACGCCGCACTTGTCGCGTAGGTCACGACGCGTCCCCCGGATCAGGGTAGGGGCGTCGGAGCGGTAGCCATGTACGGCTTTGCGACGGGCGGCGTGCGGGAGTTCGGCGCTGGAGGCAGTCTTGCCTCTAGACTCCCGATGCGGGCAGCGAACTTGGACTCGAATGAGCCCATTAGCTGCCGCAACTGCGCGTTGATACCTCCAGAGGAGGGAGTGGGCTGCGTCTTCGTCGGGCTGGCCGAAACAGCCCGGGGTTGGCCGACTTAAGAGGAGGCCAAGTCAGCCCGCAGTCTGGCGAGCTCGGCGCGGAGCTCCGCCATATCCGACCGCAGAGTGGAATTTTCGGCCCGTAGTTGCTGAAGCTCTTTGCTAGTGGCGTCGCCGTCGGTGCGATCGACCAGGTCATCCACAACCACCTGCAGCTTAGCACCTATCTCTTTAAGGCCACGCACAAAGGGGCCCTTCAAATTCGTGGATTTGGTAGCCACCTCGTAAATCGCGGCTACCGAATCCGCGGCACTCGCCTTGAGTTCCGTCGTAGTGGGAGGGGATTGTAAGTCTCCCCCCGACCGGCGGTCCTCGGCGAGGAGCTGCACCACCCTCTCCTCGGCGGAGCGCTCACCCTCCGTGCGCGTGCGCGGGTACTTATCTCTACTGGAGAATACAGAGCCACTGGCTCCTCCCCTACGCGCAGTAGGAATCTTGCTGGGGGTCTGGGAGATCCCCGGCACCTCCTGCGGCGGCGAGCGGCTGCGGCCACGCTTCTGGGAAACCCAGAGCCTGCCTGGCTGCTCGTCACGCACCGCATTCTCGTCGTGGACTTCAGTATCCTCCATTACGTCCACGTCCGTAATGGAGGACTCAGAAGCGGTCATTACACACACATTTGCTACACCCACTACAAGCTTAAACGCCACTACTAGTACTAACACTAACACCCCAAGCACCCACTGACGTAAACACACACATTCACACAGTTACTCTCAATCCACAACACACCCACAACGTAAACAAGAACATCAAGCTAGTACAGGCTAACGTTGGCAGAGGCTACGCAGCCACCAAGGATCTAATAGAGTCTGCCAAGAGGGCGGGCATATCGATTGCCATTATACAAGAGCCATATGTAGGGACCCGTCACAAACTTGCACTGCCCGGAACTCAAGTCATACAAGACACCGAGGGGTCAGACCCCCCCAAATCAGCTATAGTTATCCTTGACCATAAGGCTTCAGTCACCGTGGACCCAAAAAACTTAAGCAAGAATATTGTAGGAGCAGTGGTCAACTTTGGTGTTTTCGACCTTGGAGTGGTTGGTGTATACTTAGTTAAGGACAAGGATCTGGATCAGGATACAGCAAAAATCATTGACGTCATCAGAGCCCTGAATAAACCAAATATACTCATCGCTGGCGACTTCAACGCCAAGAGTCCTTGGTGGAGCTGTGAGGCCGTGGACAGGCGCGGAGCGGTGGTGGCAGAGTTCCTGGCAGAAGCACACTTGCAAGTAGGCAACAAAGGCAAAGAGCCTACCTTCTTAGCTCACAGACAAGGACGCGACTACTCCAGTATTGTTGACATCACCCTCACCTCGACACGGCTCACGCCGAGACTTAAGCACCGGAGAGTCGACCCAGACTTGTCTGACCTATCAGACCATCGACCGAACCAATTTGAGATCTGGCTGGACACCCCAATTCGAGCACGCAACAAGCCAGCCACAAGGCTCTATAACACCAGAAAAACCAACTGGACTGCTTTTGATGAGGTGCTTGCGACCGAGCTTGCCAACAGAAACATCAACCTGAGCCTACTACAAACCATCACTCAGAAGGAGGAACTGGTGAACTCAGTCATTGAGATCACGAATGCTATCACAGCGGCATGTCAATCTGCCATACCGCCGCTTTCTGCCAGAAAGCCTGCCGCAGCAAGTCCTTGGTGGAGTGAGGAGCTGGCCGCATTAAAGAGGAACATGAACACCAATAGAAATAGGATCAGGAATGCCCGCCCAGAAAGAAGAGAGTTGGTTGTGGGGGAATACCTTTTGGCCAGAATGGCCAACAAGGATGCTTTGCAGACGCAATAACTGAAAGCTGGAGAGCCTTTTGCGGCAAAGAGGAAAAGGAGACCCTCTGGCAGGGTGTCCATAGGATCATAAAAAATTGCAACGAACGAAGAGATGACCAATTTTTTACCTCGAAAACGGAACGCTGCTCTCCCCGCAAGACTCTGCGGGGAGAGCAGCGTTCTCCTTGCGACCACTTTCTACCCGCACGACCAATCGGAAACTGATACACAGGAGCAGGCCGCCCTGCGAACCCACACTGATGACGCCATTTCGAACCTGTCGCCCCTCAACCAGGACTCCCCCCGTTCACCAAGGACGAAATTGAGAGCGTCTTCAAGGGGATGAACCCGAAAAAAGCACCGGGCGAGGACGGACACACGGCCGACATATGCTGCAGGGCTTACTCCAAGAACTCCGACATAGTACTGGGCATGATGAACGCTTGCTTAAGGATAAGCTACTTCCCGAAGACCTGAAAGAGAGCCTTCATCAAGATCATCCCAAAGCCTGGGAAGGATAACTACGCACTTCCCAAGTCTTACCGCCCTATCGGATTATTACCAGTAATGGGTAAGGTCCTGGAGAAACTGTTTTCATACAGATTGCTCTGGTTTCTGGGAAACGCCCCAATATGTCGGACCGGATATCGGTCAGGTATCGTTCGTGCGTTTAAAGCTCGGTAATCGCCGCATGGCCGTCAATCATTGTTTTTCTTTGCAACGAGATGTAAAGCAGATGACCATGGGCTTTCAGATCTCCTAGCAATACCTGCTTTCACCATATCCTGGAACTCCCGGGTAGCAATGCGGAGTCGATTCGGTGCCAGTCTGCGAGGTTTGCTAAATACAGGCGGGCTTGGAGTGGTCCGGATGTAGTGGAGCGTGTTGTGCTTTGTGCTGCGCGTTGACAGGTCTCCAGCCGGACGGGTGATATCCGAATACTGTGAGAGTAAGTCATGGTATCGCGTAGTACCTGTAATAGATTTAACTTGGCACAAAGCAGATAGTGCGGGTCGAGCGATAGCTAAAAGCGAAATTACATTGTCAATTAAGCGATGATGTCTAGCATCTACCAACAGGTTGTAGCGCGATAAAAAGTCAATGCCTATAATAGGTTTTGTGACATCAGCAATAACGAAACGCCACGCAATCGCACGTCTGAGTCCAAAGTCCAACGATAACGTCAACCAACCGAATGTTTCAATCGTTGAACCGTTAGCCGCGAAAAGTTCATAGTCTGTTTTCACACATTGTCTATCACGCACATATTTATAAGGATAAACATAAATCAGAACCAGTGTCAATTCAATATTGCATTTTACTTTTACGGTCTGTTACGAACGCACGGCCACCGCTTACACTATTGCAGTCACGCGCCGCCGTCCTCACTGACTGCTGGATCCGTTTCCCTGGCGGAATGTGCACGGCTCGCGGCATTTCGTTGACCTTTTTCCAAACCGCCGATGATACCAGCAGTATCCCGGGCCAGCATCCGAGCGGCTCCGGGACCGATGACGCCAATGTGGAGACCGCGCCCGGCTTCTTGAGCGCGAGCGTGAAGCTGTCGTAAGTGCCGCAACCTGCCGTGACAGGTCATCTATGCGCCGAGTAAGCAAGTCGATTGCAGCAGACGGGACACTCGAAGTGGGTGTGGTCATCGTAGCTGCGGCCACTTGTGGCTGGAGTGCAATCTCGTGGATCTGGTCGACGATCTGTGCTACCGTGTCCAACGCTGCTATAATCGCTTGCACGTGGCTAGGTAAACGACTTGTCCATAGCGATCGAATGAAGACGTCAGGCACTCCAGAACCAGCCAGGTCCCGTAAGTGACGTAAAAACTGGGATGGCTTGCGATCACCTAATTCCTCGTGGGTCAACAGCTGTCGCACACGTTGTCGTTGCGAAGCTGACAAACGAGAAATTAATTCGGCTTTTATTCTGTCATATTTACCGTCCACCGGCGGTTTATTTATAACGTCTTTAACTTCACACACGTATTTTATTTACGGTAAAATTTTGTCGTATCGGACGTTACATTCGCCAAAGCAAACCGGCCCGGCCCTCTATTTGGGCAAACCATAACGCGGGCTCGTTAGGCCAAATATATTATAATGCTATATATTATCACGTCGGGGTCACCACTAGGTCTGGGTGCCCATGAGGGTGTTCCCCTCCTGTCGTTAAAAAAAAACCTAGCCTAACATTACCTACGCGAAACACCATGAGCTCACTGCGATGTCACATTGGCTGTTGTATAATGTAAGCTAAGCTTACATTATACAACAGCCAATGTGACATCGCATATCTCTCACATACACCAAGCAGTTGCCTTAAACCGTCAATTGTGGGACTCAGCAACACCATGTCATCCCCATAACTAATACTATTTATAATTTTACCATCAATAGAGCATCCGATCCCAGTACTACTTAGTTTTTCGATCAGCTGGTTGACGTATAGGCTGAAAAGAGACGGAGAGGTTAAGCCCCTGCCTCACCTCACACTCCAGTCTACCGTACAGAATCGGCCAAATGTTGCAATTGTGGCTAAAACCACCCTGCAAACTATCGACAATGCAAACAACATTTGAACTATTTAGAAAAAATGCATATTCGGAGTGAAAAAATTAAAAGTGCAAACCCTTATCCCTGGTATCGGAGTTCTTAGGCCGCCCATATTCTTTAACATGGTAACGATTGTTTTATTTTGATTGTATAAGGTGTGAAGAATTTTTGGGGTTCAAAAGCTATATTGGCAAAAACGGAACCCTTAAAGTTTTGGCATGTCCGTCCGTCAGTATGTCACAGGCATATAACTCAAAAACTACACATTATATATGGATGAAAATTAGAGTATAGGTATTTTGTATGAGCCGCTTTTAGTTCGATAGTTAAATAACGAAAATACATATTTTTGGGGGAGGCACTCCACACATGTAACAGACTCTGTCAATTTTTTTTAGCAAACTTCTATGTATGGCACGTTATTCACAGGTCTTCTAAAACATTTTAAGGTTTCTAGGAAACCTTTTTATATTATGTAAATACTTTCAGAAATAATCGGTCCGAAAGTTGCAATAATTTAACTTGTAAACCGTTCGACCAAAAATCGGCGCAGCAATACTTACAGCGGTTCACTCCGGAGTACACATTCATTAAGTGTAGCTATTATAATGATGTCATATTGAGTGATTTAACTTCCGATCACTGTGGACAGAAAGTCACTTTTCCTATTCATACAGTGGCTAAAGTAAACAAGATCACATGTAGGCCAATGAGTACAGTCCGCCTAAACAAATTTAATACAAATGTTTCTGTCCGTATTGCTAATATAGATTTTAGTCAGGTGATCCGAACTACCTTTACGCGTCTTTGTTTAACGTTATCAAATATGAATTTAATAATATTTTCACAACTAAGACTTTTTATAAAAATCGAAAAAATAGTTTTTGTGATTGGGCAACAACTGGCATACAAATAAGTAGAGCTAAGTTGTATGAATTGTATGGTATGAAGCAATATAATTTTGACCCTAAGTTTGTTCAATATATGAAAAATTATTCCAAAATATTTAAAAAGACTTGTGCTGCTGCCAAGTCTTTACATTTAGGTAGAAATATTAAACAAGCAGAGAATACAATTAAAGCCACTTGGAACATAATCAATGCTGAAGCTGGGCGGGACAAGCCACGCGATCATAATTTTGAATTATGTGTTGGTAATAAAATTGTAACAAACAATTTAGATCTAGCGCAAACATTTAATAATTTCTTTGCTGAAATACCTATAAATACAACCAGCTCCTTAAATTCATGTCCGGCTAAAGCCCAATCACTTGTAAGAAGCAGTGTGAAAGAGTGTACTGTACCATTTAGTTTCAATTTCATAAACCCCCATGACATAATAAAAATATTTAAGTCAATTAATTGCAAAAAGACAGCAGACTTAGGGGTATTTCTGTTAAATTAATTAATTGCATTATAATTAAAATAGCACCACATTTAGCTACAATATTTAATCGATGTGTTGATACCGGCGTGTTTCCTGATTTAATGAAACACAGTAAAGTAATCCCTTTGTTCAAAGCCGGTTCCAAAAGCGACCCTAGTAATTTTAGACCTATTTCTATCTTACCAGCTATTAGTAAAATCTTTGAAAAGGCCATACTAATGCAGTTAGAAACACATTTTAAATCTAATAATCTACTGCATAGCGAACAATATGGATTCACAAAGGGTCGTTCGACAGTAGATGCAGGCTCTAAACTACTAAAACACATATATAGTGCCTGGGAAAACTCGCAAGACGCCATTGGTGTTTTCTGCGACCTCTCAAAAGCATTTGATTGTGTGGTGCATAGTACACTTCTGCTGAAACTTAGGCATTACGGCATTACGGGTACAGCGCTTAATCTTGTTGCTTCTTATCTAAGTGAGCGAATGCAGTATGTAGACATTAACGGAATAAGGTCGTCCGGATCAACAGTGAGTATGGGCGTGCCACAAGGATCAATTCTGGGTCCTTTTCTATTTTTGGTGTATATAAACGATCTGCCATTTTTTACCAGTAACTTATGCGATATTGTTCTATTTGCTGATGACACTTCTCTTATATTCAAAACCAATCGTAAAAATGATAACTCTGACGAAGTAAACAGGTCCCTCGCATTAGTTCTTGACTGGTTTACATCAAATAACTTGCTTTTAAATTCTAAAAAAACCAAATGTATTAAATTTAGCTTACCAAATGTAAGAAATATCAGTCCAAATCTTGTTTTAAACAATGAAGTTATTAATTTTGTTGATTCAACGGTTTTTTTGGGAATTACTTAAGATAGTAAGTTACAGTGGGGCGCCCAAATATCATGTCTCGCAGGGAAACTAAGTTCTGCAGCATATGCTGTCAGCAAAGTCAGACAGCTTACGAACGTAGAAACAGCTCGACTAGTATATTTTGGTTATTTTCACAGTGTCATGTCTTACGGCATATTGCTTTGGGGCAAGGCGGCTGATATAGAAACTATTTTTATTCTTCAAAAACGTGCAGTGCGTGCGATATATCAACTAGGAGCACGAGTTTCCCTTAGAGAAAAGTTTAAAGAGATAGGCATTATGACAGTTGCATCACAATATATATATGCAAACGTTATGTTTGTAAAACAAAACTTACATTTATATAACAAAAATAGTGATATTCACTCTGTGAATACAAGAAAAAAGCACAAATTGGTAGGACAATATCATAGGCTTCATAAAACTCATAACTCATTCATGGGACTAGGTGTAAAATTTTTCAATAAAATCCCAGTCAGCATATCGAGTCTACCAGTAAATAAATTTAAGAATGTAGTCAAGAGACATCTTATACAAAGAGCTTACTATTTAATCGATGATTATTTAACTGATAAAGATAAATGGATGTAGTTCGTTGCTCCCTATTAATGTATTGCGTTGTATAGTTTATTGCATTTTGCTAGGTGAATATTGTTGTCACAGTTTGATAATGTTACTTAGGTACTAGTTAAGAAAACGATTTACTTTTGTAAGTAAAGATTCTGCGTGATAAATTACGGCCATTCTTTTCTTTCCTTTGTAAAACATGTATACTTATTCATTAAGTAGCAGTAAATTGGCCAATATTTAAGCACTTAAAGTTTTTACATCGTAAGTGGATACTCCTACTATGTTGTGCCCATTGAGGCTGATGTATCCGATCTCGTGTACTCTTCTAATATTATTGACCTCTTTGTGTATTATATAATGGTGGCAGCACCTTACCTGCATATACAGTTTATAAACAAAGAAACATTGTAAACATTGGCAATTTGAAAAGAGTGGCCAAGAGTTTTTATTGCCTGTTCTTTTCTCGGGCTTTACCTATTGTTTGCGAACAGGCATTACCAGTAAATGTAGAATCGACTTTTCACAAGTGTAGTATTTTGCTTCCTAAGTGAATAAATCATTTTTTATTTATTTTTTATTTTTATTTTATTACTGAGTTACTGAGCATTGCAAATAGTAGGTACCGTAAACTGCCCCGAACTTACCGCAAACATACATCTAAGTGCCAATTCTACTAGACTTTGTCAGAGACCTCTGCTTCATACATCTTTGAAGCAGATGCCTCTAACAAAATACGACCACTAACTACAGGCTCTCTAGGAACTTTTGAAATAATTAAATAAATAATCGCACAGCACCTACGACGCCGGCGCGGGCGACGCGACGGCGACGTGACGATATTGGTCACAAGGCGCAAGGACGAGCACTCTGTGACGACGGAAGCTAGTATAGGAGGTAGGGTTATAAAAGTGACCGTAGGAATGATGTCACCAACTTTTCGGAGTACAGCACGTTACACAGCCGGACAGCCGCCATCTGTAACTATTCAATTAACCCTACTTATACTTACGTACAACAGATTGTCCGACCTTGACTGATGATTGATTGACCTTGCCTATTTTAAATTAAATAAATCTTAATTAAGTTTATTGCTACACGACTTTTTTTTAATCTGTGAAAAGGATACCATTATTTATTTTAGCTCTTGCGAAGTGTACTACTTATTTATATTTTGTTACCTTCGTCGCAAAAATACTGTAATGATGGTATGCCTACTGCTGCCAACCCTAGTAACAACACAAGTGTACAGTGTATATAAACTCGTATATATAAGAGATTATATAGGGCTGTTAGTTGTCCCTCGTCGCTTCTGAGCTACACGCGCCGTCTGTACTCTGTATGTGCTCTTAGTAGATACACTTCAACTGCTCCTCAGTTGAAGTGTATCTCCTCAGTTGAAGTCTATCTAGAGCGCAAGCGCAAGCGCACAGTGCAACCGAGCAGTGTGGCTGCGTGTGCGTGTTATCGGTTAGTCGGTGTCTACTCTTGTGTCTCCTCTGGGTAAGTTTATAAAATATTAAAATATAAGTATCCAAAATCAAACATTACCTTAATTTTTTTTTATAAATTAGAAAAACTTTAGAGATGTGATGTGTGAGTGGCGACTAGTCGCCAAATAGTCGTTAAACCGAATAGTCGGCAATATTTGCAGTCTTAAGACGCTGACAACAGCTACTGAACTTCGATGTTTCACTATTTTAGCCACGCCCACTATTTCTCCGATGTCCTAGTGCCATTGATAAAGGACGGTAAATACAGCGAACTACCAACACAAGGACGCGGTCAATAATAAACAATAAACCAATAGATGGCGCTTTATTTTTTGTTCTATATGAAGAACTAGAAAGAAATTAGACAGGGCGATTAAAAAAAACAATAAATATTTTTTATACGTTTGTATTTTTAATTATTTCAGGAGACTTTATTTGCTATGAACTTCAAAACAATATGAAAGAAAGAAAAATAAAACTCGAAAATATATTAGCAACATTTTAAATATTTTCGCATAATTATAATTTATTTGCTCTCGGATATTTGCCGGAACAAACAGACAGACAGACAGACAAAAAAAACTGTATTTTTGTTATCAGTAATTATTATGGATATACGTTATCCTTAATAATTAATATATATGCATAAAACTGTTATTTTGATATTACAAACAGACTCTTCAATTTTATTTATTTGCACAGATAGTTAATAATATATATTATTTTTTATTAATAATATTATTATTTATTTGACATAAGGTAAATTTAGAGCTGAAGAAAATTCTTCCAAGTTTGAAGTCCTCCGAAAATTGATAACATACCTGCTACAGCACAATAATTGACTGGTAAATAATTTACGTCACTGGAATCACTTTTAATGATAAATTTTAAATTGCACATCCTACACAAAAGAGTGAACTTCGACAAGAATCCATTTATGTTTTCTCCTACCAAATTAATGTGTTTTAAATTACAACCCAAGGATTTAGGGGTAAGGGCGAGAAATATTCTGAAGATTTAAAAATAAATGCGATAAGTTTATTCGTCGTCCGATGTAATAATAATAATAATATTTATAAGGTTTTTTTGTTGTGCAGGGTGACTTGTAGCAGTCTAAAAAAAATAATACTTAAAGCTTACCTATGTAACGTTAGTAACTAAATACTAACTGCCAGATTTTATCTTCGACAACCTGTTCAAAATAATAATATTTACCTTAAGTTTAGGAATATTATCGGTGGATTCAACTCTCTCAGATACCTTTGCCGATACTTCAAACCAGTGATGGAAAAAAAATATGACTCACAATAACATAAGAAGTATAAGAACGATCATGAGGAAGTTTCATATCACTTGGGCATCATCTTTACCTGGTAACATTTTCTAGAGGAATTATAACATCACTTTCTAATGTAACTGCAACAGCCACATTTCCTAATCTGTACAAAATATTTATTACATTTAAACTTAGAAAAACTTTCTTCAGCACTAATCTTACCTATTATGTCTAACTAGCTGTAGACTAGCTGTGGACGTAGCCTAAGTTACCCCTTATATCATTAGCTGTCTGACAGTGAGTCCTGTCAATCTCCGTACAGCCGTTTTGGAGATTTGTCGAAACAAACACACAGACAGACAGCCAGATAAAAAAAAAACTGTATTTTTGTTTTAAGTACTATGCGTACTTTCATAGCATTTAGTAAAAAACTGCTATTTTGACATTAGGAACAGACACTTCAGTATGTATAGATCGCCAAAAATACTAAAACCTACACAACTATTTGTATGGAAAGGGCAAGAAATAATGGATAAAGCTACAAGTATTTTAGGAGTATTTTCCTATTAGGCCAGTTCTAAGATAGTCGTAGGTCTATGCAAATGTGATAGTTTATCATTATACTTGTTTGTAACTATCTTTCTAAAATGTAAAGGGGATCCTCTTTGTCCATGTGGCGATTCTTTTTGTGTAATGTTTTAATGTAATATAAATAATAAAATTATTATCTATATTAGTATTAGGTACTTATTACAAACTTATTGGTGAAAAACTTTCCGAAGTTTCACCTGCTTCTGAACTATTCCCCAAACGTCTCTTTTTACTGAAAAGATAAAAGAAAATATTAAAAATAAATACAAAAATTGAACAGGCGAAACTAGGTTTCGAACCCGGAACTTGATATTCTGAACCAACGCAGATACCGCTAGACCAAATTAGCTTCGCAGTTGCAGATGAATTTTCGCTATACCTACGTTGTACAAAACAGCTTAGTGTAGCTTTTTGGTTTGGTTACGATTTCACTTCTGTTCGTGCAATATTTTGTCAATATGAAAAATATAATACTTACTTTACTACTTCCATGAGATGTTTTTTTTTGTTGGTATAGAAGCGCTTTTTGCTGGCCTCCGACATTTTTGTTTGTTTCCCAATTATAGTAACAAATATTTTTAAACTTAGAACTAAATATATTTAAATTAACAACTTAGATAGTATAAATTAATAGTATATTTATTAAACTTATATTCTTTACCAATGTCTATAATTTTTCAAACAACAAACAAAATATGAAGTGAATGGATGGCGAGGCAAAGCGACATACGTCCGTCTAGCTGCGCGTCTCTGCGATCACTGTCAGATTGCTTATAAAAGAAAGAGAAGCGCGATCACGCAGCGCTCGTAACTAATTATAAACCATAAAACAATGAATTACTTGAAAATAAGTCGAGTAGTCGAAAATAAAAAACAACCAGATTCTGTATTATAACATGATACGTTATTGTTAATTATTTTAAAAACGTACGTTGATAAGTAATACAGATATTTTTGTTAGAAGATCATTTTAAGAGGTTAGTTTGTATTTTTTTTTTATCGAGTAAAAATTTCAAATTCGTGTTTTGAATACAACAGGGTTCTTAGAAATATGTTCAAGATTAACATATATTTTTTCTGCCGTCACAAACTACGTAGATTTGGCTAAACAATTGTTTAGGATAAGCCTATTTGGCTGTTGTCAGCGCCTTAATCTAGTGCCTAATCTAGGGCCGTGCAATGCTTAGACACTCCAACAAGATTTTTACTTCAAGAAATAATATAAAATAAAAGAAAATGAAAATATTGAAAACTTGCAGAGTTATAAGCCATTCAAGTTGTCGCTATCGTGCTGATTGCGCCTCGTAAGTTATCCATGGTTATTATTGAAAAACTAAGTAGTTATGATTACATTTCACAGACTGTTTCAATGATTGATTAATTAATTAATTAATTGCAAAATATAACAAGGTCCAAAACCTATCCCAATGGATTGTGTTACTGATTCTAGTATTATATATTATCTGTGCTGATTCTGAGCAAACTACTTTCAGGTTTGCCCTATACCAAGAATAACGTTGTATTTAACTATGCATATTTCTATGCTTAAAATAGGATGATTGAAAATAAGTCGTATCTTTTGGTTCTTTACCAAAGTCTTAACCGCTGGTAATCAATTGTTAAAACTTTGATAAAGGAACATTGACTTTGATAATGTAGTGAATGATTATAAATAGTAAGTTTCGGTTTTGTAACAACACACCTAAATGAAAAGTCCTAATTCATGCTATTAATTGGGGAACAGGAACCAGGGACACTTTATTTGTAGTTAACATCAACATTATTGTATTTCCTTGAAAGGCCTTTTGACAAAAGAAAATCCTGAATAATAATAGTCGGCCGACTAATAGGTACATTATTACAGACTAGGTACGTATAATTGTAGAGCGGGCTACCATATTGTTCTATCTAGGTAATGGGTCGTTCGTCATTCGGAGTGTTTTGTGTGTTTAAAATAACATTAAGTGGTTTATCTATACAAGGTGATTTTAAAGATACCTACTAATAACCTCCCGCTCTTGGCTTCTTTACATTACACCAAATAACTTGATTATATAATATTTGAAAAATAAAAATACAGTTGAACTATTTACCACCTACGATCTACTTGTGACACACAATCGTTTACCACACATCTGAGAGAGCCCGCAGTAACATCGATAAACTAAACCGCTGATCGTAGGGTCATGAAATGACGAAGACGTACTTCTTAATAATGTCGGCATCCGATAAGAAGTGACTTTTCAAAATTCTGGTTGTAAGTTTGTATGAAACTCCGTCAGTTTTTAGGCTAGATTTGTGAAATTTCGTATTTGGCTTTTTGGTGTAAAATAATGGAAAATTAGGCCCTTAGTGTGTAAACCACGGGTTGCAAGTTTGTATCAAAGATAAAGATACAGATCATTTTTTTGCATAAACATGTATGATATTACAATACGTTGTGATACATAAAATATTACAGATGTTCAAATTAAGTTTGGTATGTTCAACATGTTTTACCATATTAGTGAAAGAACTAAACCACACTTATAAAGTCAAATCACTTATAATGATTAAACACAGCACTTTCTAACTTAATTTTACACTCAAATGTAGCTCAAGACAACTTTCGACGTCTGTAGCTCCGAACGGACTGATTTGAAAATTAACTGATCAAATTTTAAATTAACGTTGTGTTGCTACCCTCAACAAGTAAAAATATGTTTAAATCAGTGTTGCCAATGAAATATATATCGCTCAATTATTGTGTATGCTAACATTAGATATCTAGAAATTATATTACACATTCATAACACTCTATAATATGGCAAACATTTTCAGAAAAAATATAGTAGAGTAAAATTAAATAACTTTAAAACAATAAATAAAATTAAAAATATGTCAACGTTGTAATTAATATATTTGGCTTTGTTAAAATTTCCACGCGAACAACACACAACAGTAAATAGTATATATATTAGTTATGCATAGAAGGAGTTGTAATTTAGGTAATCGTACCTCCCCTTGTACGGCCTGTACCGTCTATGGATACACCGCTGTATATTAACATTAATCAATTTCGGAACTTCACACACATAACATACCTAGTCATGCATCCCGCTAACCAGCTCCGAACAGTCACAGTTCCTTAGACCACCTAAGTCTTACTTTTGACACCTAATGTAAACTGTTAATTATTCAATTAGAATAAATGTAACGATGTTTAAAGATTGATCATTACTATAAACTTAATGATGACCAAATACATAACCATTAAGGATTTATGAGCTTTACCTGGAAGTTAGACCTCCTGTGCACAAACCTCATGCTGTGACGTTTCCCCCCCATACTAATGATACCACGTGGCACTAATCTATACCTAGTCTGGCCATAAATACTGTTACAATTAAAAATAAGAAAGATATTACATTTGAATTTGGAATCTGTCATTTTTATACGGTTGTTCATTGTATTTTCTAATTTTGGCGCCAATACATTGTACAATATTTTGCTATATTAAAATGGAGTGGGGTGATAAAGAAAACCGAATCGCTGTGATTGCATTACACAAAGTTGGTATGGAGCCGAATGTAATTTTAAAACTCTCCATACGCTTGGTATTAGTCAAATGTTTGTGTACCGGGCTATTAATAGGTACAATGAGACCTTCTCTGTTTGTGACAGAAAAAGATCTGGCCGTCCACGTAGTGTTCGTACGAAAATGGTGGTCAAAGCAGTAAGGGAAAGAATTCGAAGAAATCCTGTCCGAAAGCAAAAGATTTTATCTCGGGAGATGAAGATAGCACCCAGAACCATGTCACGCATTTTAAAAGATGACTTAGGACTTGCAGCCTATAAGAGACGCACTGGTCATTTTTTAACTGATAATTTAAAAAAGAATAGGGTGGTAAAATCGAAGCAACTACTGAAGCGGTACGCAAAGGGAGGTCACAGAAAAATTTTGTTTACGGATGAGAAAATCTTTACAGTTGAGCAACATTTTAACAAACAAAATGACCGTATTTATGCTCAAAGCTCTAAGGAAGCTTCCCAATTAGTCGACAGAGTGCAACGTGGGCATTATCCGACTTCAGTGATGGTTTGGTGGGGTGTTAGCTATGAAGGAGTGACTGAGCCATATTTTTGTGAAAAAGGTATCAAAACATCGGCACAAGTGTATTAAGATACCATTCTTGAGAAGGTAGTTAAACCCCTTAACAACACCATGTTCAATAACCAAGTATGGTCCTTCCAACAAGACTCAGCGCCGGGTCATAAAGCTCGGTCCACGCAGTCTTGGTTGGAAGTGAACGTTTCGGACTTCATCAGAGCTGAAGACTGGCCGTCGTCTAGTCCCGATCTTAATCCGCTGGATTATGATTTATGGTCAGTTTTAGAGAGTATGGCTTGCTCTAAACGCCATGATAATTTGGAGTCCCTAAAACAATCCATACGATTGGCAGTGAAGAATTTTCCCATGGAAAGAGTGCGTGCTTCTATTGATAACTGGCCTCAACGTTTAAAGGACTGTGTTGCAGCCAATGGAGACCACTTCGAATAAGCTTTTTATATTTTGAATTGTTTTTTATTTATGTATTAAACTAACACACTGTAAAAGTAATAAATATTATTTGCAATAAAAAAAAATGTTTTTTCTTGGTAACAATATTTATGGCTAGACTAGGTATTAACCATGTGCACGCCATGGTACTTTCATTATCTTGCAAAACGTTATTGTATTCGCTTGTATTAGTTAAGGTGCTCTGCGAAGCAAATTAATTAACTACATAGATTACTTGAGGTAATCTGTGTTGTCTAGAAATTGTCTGTTAAACATAATATATTGTAAGTGTCGTTCTTTAAAAATCAAGAACTCACTTTAGTTTAGGATAGTGTTATTCTACAAAACTTGAGAATTCACTATAATTTTATATATATAAGTTAGGATTTTTGCGCTTTTTGAATTGTGTTTTAATTTAAAAATGGGTCAAATCACTATTATCCTGAAACAGATATAATCAATTATCCCGCGATTGTGATGATAAGTTAGTAAATATCGAAATGTGAATATGTAATCAGAAGTTTTAGGGGTGAAAATAATCCCGCACAACAAACATACCTTTAAATGTAAAATAAACTTCCTCGATTTGTACACATTATGAAAATATATATATTACGGGTCTTAATCACGTGAATAATTTAAGGCCGTTGCAATACGGTCGAAACGTCGGGCAATAAACAAGGATTTTTTTTTACTTTAAATTATTCACGCGATTAAGACCCGTAATATATATATATATACGCGAAAATATCACTACGTGGGAACAATTAAAATAACTGTTTACACAGCACTTTGGGGATCCTAGATCCAAGGCGTGCATCGCCATAGAATTAGAAAGTTTGAAAATACAACAGGGAGAGTCTTATACCGACTTCTGCCATCGTATACAAAACGCTAGAAGCTCGCTTATATTTATTAATGGACGAAGGAGTTAAAGCAGTGAAATATATAATTTATAACAATACTGCGCTTAACGTATTCTTATATAACTTGCCTGAAGATTTATTAAGGTTTGTTAGATTAAATAAATGTAATAATTTAGAATCAGCAATGAGCGTAGTCACAGAGGAAGTTAATTTTGAATCCACATATAATGCTAGGAATGATACAAAGTAGCCTAACAAGGCACAATCAAATAAAATACCGTTGCAAAATACAACGTCATTTCAAAATAAGTTTGGGTCGCAAAATGCACAAATCAGACCTAATATTAACTCAATGCCGCAAAATAAGTTTATCCCACAAAATAATTTTAATCCATAAATTTGGCAAAATTTGGAGGTCCAAGTTAACCTCAAACTCAAGGGTTTAGACCTAATTTCAATGCTTTTTGTAAAAGTGGCAATAAATAAAAAGACTCACTGAATCACACACAAGTATATTTACTAATTCGTATCGTTGTAAAAAAAATGGCAAGAGATTGTTCTTCTTCCAGTCGTAACCATCGACATCCCGAGTTACTCTCGTAATAGACAATGCCCAGAAAAGTGTTCAAAACAAATTATGTCGATTCCTTCCACCGAAGGTATTCGGTAGCTCGGGTAGTGGCTCGAGTCGGCTCGGCTCGGCATGGCTATGATTGGCTATGGTTGGCTATGGTTGGCTATGGTTGGCTATGGTTGGCTATGGTTGGCTATGGTTGGCTATGATTGGCTATGATTGGCAATGATTGGCTATGATTGGCAATGGTTGGCTATGATTGGCTATGTTTGGCTATGATTGGCTATGATTGGCTATTATTGGCTATGATTGGCTCGCTATGCCGCGCTCTGATTGGCTGGGGCGTTGTGATGTAACATTTGGGCGTCCTGAAACAATTGCTCCCGCAATGGGAGAAGGTGGATTAGCTTTCTAGAAGGTCAATAATGTCTTCGGTTTAAGTTGATCATCGGAACTGCTGGCACTGTCAGATATAGGGACTGTACTGTGATAAGGTCTTAAAGAATCTGCAGCAACCAAGTCTGTAAAGGCTTTGTACCCTCTGAGTCCCTTAACACTTATATTGAATATATTATAATTAACCAGAATAAATGTTATCGAGCTTAGTTTTAACTTGTGTTGCACTACTTGTGGGTGCTTGATTGCCTTGCTGCCAAAGAACTAAAATATGACTTGACTTTCGCTTTTTGTCAAAGTTCCTTTTTATCTTGTCACTTGCTACCTTTAGCCCAGCACTTGCTTTATTACGTCTAATCTGCACAGGCTCACTAACACACCCACTTAATATCGCATGGCGGCCTAGAGTTTTGACAAACATCAAATCATAGAACTCTCATTTGGAGTGTTGTTGATACCCCACAGGATGTCAGGTAAGCAGTTTGCTTAATTATTAGCTTCGCTAGGATCCGTGGCCCGTAATGCATTCAAAATGGTGTGTTTAGTGCGCTCCACCTGACCATTAGCACGTGAGAATGCAACAGAAGTCAAGATATGCCTGAACTGTTTGTTTGATGAAATTTTCTTAAAATGCCTACTATTGAAAGCTTTCCGTGATCACTGACAGTTTATCAGGGTAGCTAAATAAACTGAAAATTGGTCTAAATAGTTTCCACAGAATTTACAACCATCACCAAGCAATAGGTACACGGGATAACGTCTCGTTTGGTTAAGGGGGCACGAACCGCTGTACAATCAGTGTTTACCTACAATATATACTTATTCTAAACCTTCGTAACGATTCGACCAACGCGAGAGTTATGAGTTCGTAACTATGGTATGTACCTACATTATTTACCCTTACCTACTAGTTACCCTACTGAAATACATACATTTTTATAAAATAAATAAACCTATTTGCACATCAAAAGATGGTAAAAACAGATCGTTTAAGGAGGCCAATATCTCATTTCGTAAACTTATTCCTAGTTTTCGTACGTGACAGTACGAATGATCAGTTTTTGATCTGTCACTTGAGTTATGTTTCATGGAAATAACGATATTATTCATAAATCTCATAAAAACTAGCTTGCTACATAGTTTAAAGTAATTTATAATAATATTATAAAGCTGAAGAGTTTGTTCGTTTGTTTGTTTGAACGCGATGATCTCAGGAAGTACTGGATCAAATTTAAAAAATCTTTTACTGTTGAATAACCCGTTTATCGAGGAAGGCTATAAGCTATATAACACTACGTTACGATCAATAGGAGCAGAGCAGCAATTAAAAATGTTGCAAAAACAGGGAAAATCAACGCAGACGAAGTTGCGCGGGTCAGCTAGTCTGTGATATAAATTGTCGATGCGTTAGCCAAACCGAATAGAACGCGTGTATATTCATAGTGCCGCTGTGGAGTTAAAAAAACTGTTTTGCGTGTGTCTTCAGGAAGGATTTTAACTTGGTGATAACTTTGTGCTAAATCAAGACATGTGAAGACATTCTTGCCAGCTTACCTTGTAATTTGATCATCGATGTTTGGCAATGGGAGTCTACCTATTTTTGACCGTATTGCCGTTAAAGGTCGGTAGTCAAAGCACAGCCTGCTATCGCCGTTTTTCTTCTCGACAAGGATAACTGGAAAAGCACGACTTAGATTCTCGAATTATAACTGATTTGGAAAACAGTTTACTAATTAAGCTATTGTGATCGTTTTTATTTAATGAGCCCGACCGAATCTTGTGTAATACGCTTACTCCTCCAATAGTGCTAATATTGGCTAGGCTGGTACGTAACAATGACGCTACAGGATTGCATTTATGATCATTAGCTTCAGCTGCCGGGGTTATAGTGTAAGTTTGCGGGCTAACCTGAACTTTCGGCGACGGTGATGTAGTGCAGCTGTCAGCTCTGGTCAATACTTCGCCCTGCACCCAGAGGATGTTGCGTGTGCCGCTGTAGTTGACCTTCATGTACCTGATGGTGCCTCGTAGCCTATATTACAGGTAGGACGACGTCGCAGTTTCACTCCAGTCGTGAATCTCGCCGAGTGGATAGATCTTTTTGATCCATGCTGACGCAGTAGTACCTACACTCTTCACTGTTGGGGTCGAACAATGCTATCAACGACGCCGCGCGGTGTTCTTTTTTGTGGAAATAGAGGATATCCTTTCGTCCATTTGACGCATGGGTCTTTGTACCTCGGTCTCCAAAAGTCTTTTGAGGAGTTTTCGGGCCGTAGGTGTGCTTGGGGGTGAAATTTCGTTTTCATTTTTAATGGCGTCGGATGCCTCTTTTTGTGGATTGCTGTGATGCTTGGGCGTGATTATGCTTCATAGTTTCTTTATTTATCCCACTTCTGAGATGTAAAAGTGGCAATAAATAAAAAGAGTCACTGAATCATACACAAGTATATTTACTAATTCGTATCGTTGTAAAAAAAATGGCAAGAGAATGTTCTTCTTCCAGTCGTAACCATCGACATCCCGAGTTACTCTCATAATAGACAATGCCCAGAAAAGAGTTCAAAACACATTATGCCGACTCCTTCCACCGAAGGCATTCGGTAGCTCGGGTAGTGGCTCGGGTCGGCTCGGCTCGGCATGACTATGATTGGCTATGGTTGGCTATGGTTGGCTATTATTGGCTATGATTAGCTATGATTGGCTATGAATGGCTATGATTGGCTTTGATTGGCTATGATTGGCTATCATGGCTATCATTGGCTTTGATTGGCTCGCTATGCCGCGCTCTGATTGGCTGGGGCGTTGTGATGTAACATTTTATATTAGACCACACATTTTGGCAGTCAAGGGCAACAGTTCCCTAGAACTATAAATAACTATAAACAATCTGGGTTTTTTAAAATGAATCCAAACCAAAACTTTTGCTTTGTAGTAAATAACCGAGCACAACCAAAGCATAATTCAGACGTAACTATGCGAACAGTAAACAACAGTAGGTATGTTGTTTAACCAAAATGAAATGTATCGCGGTGTGGCGCGGTGGGAGTGTGTCCGACTGCTACGCAAGAGGTCGTGGGTTCGATTCCCACACGGGATACCACTTTGTGTAATCCACAAATTGTTGTTTCGAGTCTGGGTGTACTTTGTGTCCGTGACTTGTATGTTTGTAAAGTCCCCCGCAACACAAGGCTTTTGTACCCTAATGCGGGAGTAGTTTAAAAAATAAACAAGTCAAATAGTAGCCTCACAAGAAGAGCAACAGAGATAATAAAAACATTATAAAAATGATAGCGATACCTTACGATTAGCTCATATAATCTACCAGAGATAGATGCCCGCTTTTTAATTGACACAGGTAGCACTCGTTCATTTCCAAGCCTTGAAAAGGCGATTAAATATTTCAAAAGGTATAAAATACAAAAACCCTTTGAAGTATATAGTACTCATGGTTCTAGTTCACATATGGAGGTTATAAATATTCCTATAACTGTTATATATATTATGTTGATAAGTCATTTAACGGTCTTATATGTATAGATCTATTAAATTGGAAGAAAGCATATAGATATGAAAAAGCAGGTATTAAAAACAAATAAACCCACATTCCAATTTGGTATAATCAGTTTTATAAAATTGCTAGCTGTGCCACGCGATGTTACCCGCGCTTTATTAGTCTATTTGTTAAGCCAGGGTGTCAGCTAACTCCATACCAAATTTTATTAAAATCGCTCCATCCGTTTAGACGTGAAGAAGTAACAAACATACACGCTCACACACTAACAAACTTTCGCCTTTATATAATTAGTGAGATGATACCTCCGCGATCGTATAATTAGTGAGATGATACCTCCGCGATCGTAAACGCGTGTTAAAATTCCTACTATGCTTGAAAATTGTAATGCTATGTTTAGATATACAGAGTTTGGTCCAGGTGTACGTATGCCGGACGCTATAGTAACTTGTATATATTCGTTCGCTCACACGGTCATACAGAACGTTACAGATAAAGTAATCACTATAACTTTTGATAGGCCTGTAGATGTAAGTAAAGTAGAAAATGAAACTTGTCAAGTAAACAAACTTAGTCTATAATAATATAATATAGAACAAGAATTATAGAATAACCTTTCAAAATTAAGGTTAGATCGAAATCGAATCGTTAGATAGAAGATCCTATAAAACAAAACCTAAAATTTTTGATAGGTTAACAAGGTTGAGAAACAAATATAAAAAACTATTTTAGATAAATGTGGATTCCTACGTAAAGAAGTTTTAGATTTAGGACATACAATATCCGAGGATGGATTAAAGCCAAATAATGATAAGATTAAGGCAGTATTAGAATTTCCATTACCGAAAACCCCCACCGAAATAAAAAGTTTCTTAAGATTAGTAGGATATTATCGGAAATTTATAAAGGATTTTTCGAAGATTACTTAACCATTAACCAATTGCTTAAAAAAGAAAAATAAAGTTAATATAACAAAAGAATATATCGACTCATTTGAAAAATTGAAAGAGATTTTAACTAATGCGCTGATATTACAGTTTCCCGATTTTACAAAACCATTTTTACACACCACAGATGCATCAAACTATGCAGTATTATCGCAAGGCCCAGTTGGCAGCGACAAACCTAGATAGCTTTTGCGAGTAGAACTCTTAACGAAGCGATATAGTACGATGGAGAAAGAACTTTTAGCTATTGTATGGGCTTGTATACTTCAGACCATATTTGTACGGAAACAAATTTAAAATTGTTAGCGATCATAGACCACTTGATTGGTTAGAGTCATTTAAGGAACCAGGCAGTAGGCTTACTAGATGGCGATTACGATTAGCTGAATACGATTATGAAATCGAATATAAACCAGGTAAACAAAATAACAACGCGGATGCATTGTCGCAAATAAAATTAAAAATGTTAAAATATGAAAATATGTCAATAATAGTAAATACACCAGAAGATGAGACAGTTTTGATTTCGTCAGATGAAGAATTGACACAAGTAATACCTTTACAATCAAATCACACTGTACGGTCTTTCCGACGCAGCATTACTGCGTAGGAAAGACCCAAGTCACCTGTAGAAACGATACATTCAGAAGAGAATACAGATTCCTCAGATATAACAATTTTAAAAGAAGCCATAGATATAAAACCTTATCAAATACTTGTATTTACATGGAACAGAAACGAGTATAGTGTAAAAAATCTTTCTAGGCAAAAACAAAAAGTACTTGAAGTACACATGCCTACTAACAATCCCGAATTAGTAAAACAATTGTTAAAAGAATATATCCGTCCAAAAGTGACTCAATTTATTTATTTTGAAGATAAAAACCATCGTGAACAATTCTCTTGATACTATTGCATTTTTTTTTTCAAAGTACCTATACATAATGATGATAAGCAAAATTATCAATAGTTGTACTGACTTACTTACTACTTATGTCATTTTATACATGGTATCTCAATACTACGTGTAGGTATCTATTCCATTGCTACAATATTGTTAAGATTTTAAAAACAAAATCGTAACTAGCACAAATAACGAGACCATTATAAAAATCCATTAGTATGGACAGACCTATAGTATGTTAAGCTAGGACATTGGTAACCGTAAATTGTCACACCCCTCGGTCCTGTGCCTAATCTCAGTCCGGTCGTGTCGGATTTATATCAAATCTGACTATGAGAGTGAGAGAATAAAGAATGCACTTGTATCTTTGCATACCAAATACTTGTGCACTATAATATATACTATACATCAACGGCATGCTTATACATAGCTTGGCAAAGATAAGGATATTAAGAGACCGTTTTGAAATTCAATAACATAGACAGTATTCCCAGATAGTAATAAAACACAGTAGGTACTTAAATTTGTTAAGTTTGTGGCGACACATTGTTATATTTTGCTTAGCGAGCTTATTTAGGGCTCGCTTCGCCACCGCGCCGTGGAGTGGAGTCGTTACCGTAGTACAACACGATAGACCCGCGTCTGAATTTTATGTACGCGTTTATCATAAATAATCATCCTGCGTTCAATATCAAAAGCACCATGGCTAGTAACAAACATGGAAATACACAATCACCTCCAAATGCGCACTGTCAGGGAGGAAATCCAGAGTAGCGCTGTAAAATATCAGTCAAGGCTGACAAACCACCCAAATAAATTAGCCGCCGCACTAACCCAATCAGGCTATCATAAGCGATTAAAAAGAAAAGATATCCTGAGTCTGCACACAGCAAACTGAATTTCCAGTAGCAAGCAACTACTGAGTAGATGTTCTCACTGGAGGACACACTCGACAAGTCACTAATAAATTCTCCACACATCTGCTAGTACTGAAACTGATTGCAGATAAAAAAAAAAAAAAAAAAAATGTTGCAGTTTGTTTTAATAAATTATTGTGATTTTTGTTGAAGTCCGTACCACAGTTAGATACCTACCTATTACCTACCTAACACTTTTATACCTAGTCTGGCCATAAATACTGTTACAATTAAAAATAAGAAAGATATTACATTTGAATTTGGAATCTGTCATTTTTATACGATTGTTCATTGTATTTTCTAATTTTGGCGCCAATACATTGTACAATATTTTGCTATATTAAAATGGAGTGGGGTGATAAAGAAAACCGAATCGCTGTGATTGCATTACACAAAGTTGGTATGGAGCCGAATGTAATTTTTAAAACTCTCCATACGCTTGGTATTAGTCAAATGTTTGTGTACCGGGCTATTAATAGGTACAATGAGACCTTCTCTGTTTGTGACAGAAAAAGATCTGGCCGTCCACGTAGTGTTCGTACGAAAATGGTGGTCAAAGCAGTAAGGGAAAGAATTCGAAGAAATCCTGTCCGAAAGCAAAAGATTTTATCTCGGGAGATGAAGATAGCACCCAGAACCATGTCACGCATTTTAAAAGATGACTTAGGACTTGCAGCCTATAAGAGACGCACTGGTCATTTTTTAACTGATAATTTAAAAAAGAATAGGGTGGTAAAATCGAAGCAACTACTGAAGCGGTACGCAAAGGGAGGTCACAGAAAATTTTTGTTTACGGATGAGAAAATCTTTACAGTTGAGCAACATTTTAACAAACAAAATGACCGTATTTATGCTCAAAGCTCTAAGGAAGCTTCCCAATTAGTCGACAGAGTGCAACGTGGGCATTATCCGACTTCAGTGATGGTTTGGTGGGGTGTTAGCTATGAAGGAGTGACTGAGCCATATTTTTGTGAAAAAGGTATCAAAACATCGGCACAAGTGTATCAAGATACCATTCTTGAGAAGGTAGTTAAACCCCTTAACAACACCATGTTCAATAACCAAGTATGGTCCTTCCAACAAGACTCAGCGCCGGGTCATAAAGCTCGGTCCACGCAGTCTTGGTTGGAAGTGAACGTTTCGGACTTCATCAGAGCTGAAGACTGGCCGTCGTCTAGTCCCGATCTTAATCCGCTGGATTATGATTTATGGTCAGTTTTAGAGAGTATGGCTTGCTCTAAACGCCATGATAATTTGGAGTCCCTAAAACAATCCATACGATTGGCAGTGAAGAATTTTCCCATGGAAAGAGTGCGTGCTTCTATTGATAACTGGCCTCAACGTTTAAAGGACTGTGTTGCAGCCAATGGAGACCACTTCGAATAAGCTTTTTATATTTTGAATTGTTTTTTATTTATGTATTAAACTAACACACTGTAAAAGTAATAAATATTATTTGCAATAAAAAAAAATGTTTTTTCTTGGTAACAATATTTATGGCTAGACTAGGTATTAACCATGTGCACGCCATGGTACTTTCATTATCTTGCAAAACGTTATTGTATTCGCTTGTATTAGTTAAGGTGCTCTGCGAAGCAAATTAATTAACTACATAGATTACTTGAGGTAATCTGTGTTGTCTAGAAATTGTCTGTTAAACATAATATATTGTAAGTGTCGTTCTTTAAAAATCAAGAACTCACTTTAGTTTAGGATAGTGTTATTCTACAAAACTTGAGAATTCACTATAATTTTATATATATAAGTTAGGATTTTTGCGCTTTTTGAATTGTGTTTTAATTTAAAAATGGGTCAAATCACTATTATCCTGAAACAGATATAATCAATTATCCCGCGATTGTGATGATAAGTTAGTAAATATCGAAATGTGAATATGTAATCAGAAGTTTTAGGGGTGAAAATAATCCCGCACAACAAACATACCTTTAAATGTAAAATAAACTTTCTCGATTTGTACACATTATGAAAATATATATATTACGGGTCTTAATCACGTGAATAATTTAAGGCCGTTGCAATACGGTCGAAACGTCGGGCAATAAACAAGGATTTTTTTTTACTTTAAATTATTCACGCGATTAAGACCCGTAATATATATATATATACGCGAAAATATCACTACGTGGGAACAATTAAAATAACTGTTTACACAGCACTTTGGGGATCCTAGATCCAAGGCGTGCATCGCCATAGAATTAGAAAGTTTGAAAATACAACAGGGAGAGTCTTATACCGACTTCTGCCATCGTATACAAAACGCTAGAAGCTCGCTTATATTTATTAATGGACGAAGGAGTTAAAGCAGTGAAATATATAATTTATAACAATACTGCGCTTAACGTATTCTTATATAACTTGCCTGAAGATTTATTAAGGTTTGTTAGATTAAATAAATGTAATAATTTAGAATCAGCAATGAGCGTAGTCACAGAGGAAGTTAATTTTGAATCCACATATAATGCTAGGAATGATACAAAGTAGCCTAACAAGGCACAATCAAATAAAATACCGTTGCAAAATACAACGTCATTTCAAAATAAGTTTGGGTCGCAAAATGCACAAATCAGACCTAATATTAACTCAATGCCGCAAAATAAGTTTATCCCACAAAATAATTTTAATCCATAAATTTGGCAAAATTTGGAGGTCCAAGTTAACCTCAAACTCAAGGGTTTAGACCTAATTTCAATGCTTTTTGTAAAAGTGGCAATAAATAAAAAGACTCACTGAATCACACACAAGTATATTTACTAATTCGTATCGTTGTAAAAAAAATGGCAAGAGATTGTTCTTCTTCCAGTCGTAACCATCGACATCCCGAGTTACTCTCGTAATAGACAATGCCCAGAAAAGTGTTCAAAACAAATTATGTCGATTCCTTCCACCGAAGGTATTCGGTAGCTCGGGTAGTGGCTCGAGTCGGCTCGGCTCGGCATGGCTATGATTGGCTATGGTTGGCTATGGTTGGCTATGGTTGGCTATGGTTGGCTATGGTTGGCTATGGTTGGCTATGGTTGGCTATGATTGGCTATGATTGGCAATGATTGGCTATGATTGGCAATGGTTGGCTATGATTGGCTATGTTTGGCTATGATTGGCTATGATTGGCTATTATTGGCTATGATTGGCTCGCTATGCCGCGCTCTGATTGGCTGGGGCGTTGTGATGTAACATTTGGGCGTCCTGAAACAATTGCTCCCGCAATGGGAGAAGGTGGATTAGCTTTCTAGAAGGTCAATAATGTCTTCGGTTTAAGTTGATCATCGGAACTGCTGGCACTGTCAGATATAGGGACTGTACTGTGATAAGGTCTTAAAGAATCTGCAGCAACCAAGTCTGTAAAGGCTTTGTACCCTCTGAGTCCCTTAACACTTATATTGAATATATTATAATTAACCAGAATAAATGTTATCGAGCTTAGTTTTAACTTGTGTTGCACTACTTGTGGGTGCTTGATTGCCTTGCTGCCAAAGAACTAAAATATGACTTGACTTTCGCTTTTTGTCAAAGTTCCTTTTTATCTTGTCACTTGCTACCTTTAGCCCAGCACTTGCTTTATTACGTCTAATCTGCACAGGCTCACTAACACACCCACTTAATATCGCATGGCGGCCTAGAGTTTTGACAAACATCAAATCATAGAACTCTCATTTGGAGTGTTGTTGATACCCCACAGGATGTCAGGTAAGCAGTTTGCTTAATTATTAGCTTCGCTAGGATCCGTGGCCCGTAATGCATTCAAAATGGTGTGTTTAGTGCGCTCCACCTGACCATTAGCACGTGAGAATGCAACAGAAGTCAAGATATGCCTGAACTGTTTGTTTGATGAAATTTTCTTAAAATGCCTACTATTGAAAGCTTTCCGTGATCACTGACAGTTTATCAGGGTAGCTAAATAAACTGAAAATTGGTCTAAATAGTTTCCACAGAATTTACAACCATCACCAAGCAATAGGTACACGGGATAACGTCTCGTTTGGTTAAGGGGGCACGAACCGCTGTACAATCAGTGTTTACCTACAATATATACTTATTCTAAACCTTCGTAACGATTCGACCAACGCGAGAGTTATGAGTTCGTAACTATGGTATGTACCTACATTATTTACCCTTACCTACTAGTTACCCTACTGAAATACATACATTTTTATAAAATAAATAAACCTATTTGCACATCAAAAGATGGTAAAAACAGATCGTTTAAGGAGGCCAATATCTCATTTCGTAAACTTATTCCTAGTTTTCGTACGTGACAGTACGAATGATCAGTTTTTGATCTGTCACTTGAGTTATGTTTCATGGAAATAACGATATTATTCATAAATCTCATAAAAACTAGCTTGCTACATAGTTTAAAGTAATTTATAATAATATTATAAAGCTGAAGAGTTTGTTCGTTTGTTTGTTTGAACGCGATGATCTCAGGAAGTACTGGATCAAATTTAAAAAATCTTTTACTGTTGAATAACCCGTTTATCGAGGAAGGCTATAAGCTATATAACACTACGTTACGATCAATAGGAGCAGAGCAGCAATTAAAAATGTTGCAAAAACAGGGAAAATCAACGCAGACGAAGTTGCGCGGGTCAGCTAGTCTGTGATATAAATTGTCGATGCGTTAGCCAAACCGAATAGAACGCGTGTATATTCATAGTGCCGCTGTGGAGTTAAAAAAACTGTTTTGCGTGTGTCTTCAGGAAGGATTTTAACTTGGTGATAACTTTGTGCTAAATCAAGACATGTGAAGACATTCTTGCCAGCTTACCTTGTAATTTGATCATCGATGTTTGGCAATGGGAGTCTACCTATTTTTGACCGTATTGCCGTTAAAGGTCGGTAGTCAAAGCACAGCCTGCTATCGCCGTTTTTCTTCTCGACAAGGATAACTGGAAAAGCACGACTTAGATTCTCGAATTATAACTGATTTGGAAAACAGTTTACTAATTAAGCTATTGTGATCGTTTTTATTTAATGAGCCCGACCGAATCTTGTGTAATACGCTTACTCCTCCAATAGTGCTAATATTGGCTAGGCTGGTACGTAACAATGACGCTACAGGATTGCATTTATGATCATTAGCTTCAGCTGCCGGGGTTATAGTGTAAGTTTGCGGGCTAACCTGAACTTTCGGCGACGGTGATGTAGTGCAGCTGTCAGCTCTGGTCAATACTTCGCCCTGCACCCAGAGGATGTTGCGTGTGCCGCTGTAGTTGACCTTCATGTACCTGATGGTGCCTCGTAGCCTATATTACAGGTAGGACGACGTCGCAGTTTCACTCCAGTCGTGAATCTCGCCGAGTGGATAGATCTTTTTGATCCATGCTGACGCAGTAGTACCTACACTCTTCACTGTTGGGGTCGAACAATGCTATCAACGACGCCGCGCGGTGTTCTTTTTTGTGGAAATAGAGGATATCCTTTCGTCCATTTGACGCATGGGTCTTTGTACCTCGGTCTCCAAAAGTCTTTTGAGGAGTTTTCGGGCCGTAGGTGTGCTTGGGGGTGAAATTTCGTTTTCATTTTTAATGGCGTCGGATGCCTCTTTTTGTGGATTGCTGTGATGCTTGGGCGTGATTATGCTTCATAGTTTCTTTATTTATCCCACTTCTGAGATGTAAAAGTGGCAATAAATAAAAAGAGTCACTGAATCATACACAAGTATATTTACTAATTCGTATCGTTGTAAAAAAAATGGCAAGAGAATGTTCTTCTTCCAGTCGTAACCATCGACATCCCGAGTTACTCTCATAATAGACAATGCCCAGAAAAGAGTTCAAAACACATTATGCCGACTCCTTCCACCGAAGGCATTCGGTAGCTCGGGTAGTGGCTCGGGTCGGCTCGGCTCGGCATGACTATGATTGGCTATGGTTGGCTATGGTTGGCTATTATTGGCTATGATTAGCTATGATTGGCTATGAATGGCTATGATTGGCTTTGATTGGCTATGATTGGCTATCATGGCTATCATTGGCTTTGATTGGCTCGCTATGCCGCGCTCTGATTGGCTGGGGCGTTGTGATGTAACATTTTATATTAGACCACACATTTTGGCAGTCAAGGGCAACAGTTCCCTAGAACTATAAATAACTATAAACAATCTGGGTTTTTTAAAATGAATCCAAACCAAAACTTTTGCTTTGTAGTAAATAACCGAGCACAACCAAAGCATAATTCAGACGTAACTATGCGAACAGTAAACAACAGTAGGTATGTTGTTTAACCAAAATGAAATGTATCGCGGTGTGGCGCGGTGGGAGTGTGTCCGACTGCTACGCAAGAGGTCGTGGGTTCGATTCCCACACGGGATACCACTTTGTGTAATCCACAAATTGTTGTTTCGAGTCTGGGTGTACTTTGTGTCCGTGACTTGTATGTTTGTAAAGTCCCCCGCAACACAAGGCTTTTGTACCCTAATGCGGGAGTAGTTTAAAAAATAAACAAGTCAAATAGTAGCCTCACAAGAAGAGCAACAGAGATAATAAAAACATTATAAAAATGATAGCGATACCTTACGATTAGCTCATATAATCTACCAGAGATAGATGCCCGCTTTTTAATTGACACAGGTAGCACTCGTTCATTTCCAAGCCTTGAAAAGGCGATTAAATATTTCAAAAGGTATAAAATACAAAAACCCTTTGAAGTATATAGTACTCATGGTTCTAGTTCACATATGGAGGTTATAAATATTCCTATAACTGTTATATATATTATGTTGATAAGTCATTTAACGGTCTTATATGTATAGATCTATTAAATTGGAAGAAAGCATATAGATATGAAAAAGCAGGTATTAAAAACAAATAAACCCACATTCCAATTTGGTATAATCAGTTTTATAAAATTGCTAGCTGTGCCACGCGATGTTACCCGCGCTTTATTAGTCTATTTGTTAAGCCAGGGTGTCAGCTAACTCCATACCAAATTTTATTAAAATCGCTCCATCCGTTTAGACGTGAAGAAGTAACAAACATACACGCTCACACACTAACAAACTTTCGCCTTTATATAATTAGTGAGATGATACCTCCGCGATCGTATAATTAGTGAGATGATACCTCCGCGATCGTAAACGCGTGTTAAAATTCCTACTATGCTTGAAAATTGTAATGCTATGTTTAGATATACAGAGTTTGGTCCAGGTGTACGTATGCCGGACGCTATAGTAACTTGTATATATTCGTTCGCTCACACGGTCATACAGAACGTTACAGATAAAGTAATCACTATAACTTTTGATAGGCCTGTAGATGTAAGTAAAGTAGAAAATGAAACTTGTCAAGTAAACAAACTTAGTCTATAATAATATAATATAGAACAAGAATTATAGAATAACCTTTCAAAATTAAGGTTAGATCGAAATCGAATCGTTAGATAGAAGATCCTATAAAACAAAACCTAAAATTTTTGATAGGTTAACAAGGTTGAGAAACAAATATAAAAAACTATTTTAGATAAATGTGGATTCCTACGTAAAGAAGTTTTAGATTTAGGACATACAATATCCGAGGATGGATTAAAGCCAAATAATGATAAGATTAAGGCAGTATTAGAATTTCCATTACCGAAAACCCCCACCGAAATAAAAAGTTTCTTAAGATTAGTAGGATATTATCGGAAATTTATAAAGGATTTTTCGAAGATTACTTAACCATTAACCAATTGCTTAAAAAAGAAAAATAAAGTTAATATAACAAAAGAATATATCGACTCATTTGAAAAATTGAAAGAGATTTTAACTAATGCGCTGATATTACAGTTTCCCGATTTTACAAAACCATTTTTACACACCACAGATGCATCAAACTATGCAGTATTATCGCAAGGCCCAGTTGGCAGCGACAAACCTAGATAGCTTTTGCGAGTAGAACTCTTAACGAAGCGATATAGTACGATGGAGAAAGAACTTTTAGCTATTGTATGGGCTTGTATACTTCAGACCATATTTGTACGGAAACAAATTTAAAATTGTTAGCGATCATAGACCACTTGATTGGTTAGAGTCATTTAAGGAACCAGGCAGTAGGCTTACTAGATGGCGATTACGATTAGCTGAATACGATTATGAAATCGAATATAAACCAGGTAAACAAAATAACAACGCGGATGCATTGTCGCAAATAAAATTAAAAATGTTAAAATATGAAAATATGTCAATAATAGTAAATACACCAGAAGATGAGACAGTTTTGATTTCGTCAGATGAAGAATTGACACAAGTAATACCTTTACAATCAAATCACACTGTACGGTCTTTCCGACGCAGCATTACTGCGTAGGAAAGACCCAAGTCACCTGTAGAAACGATACATTCAGAAGAGAATACAGATTCCTCAGATATAACAATTTTAAAAGAAGCCATAGATATAAAACCTTATCAAATACTTGTATTTACATGGAACAGAAACGAGTATAGTGTAAAAAATCTTTCTAGGCAAAAACAAAAAGTACTTGAAGTACACATGCCTACTAACAATCCCGAATTAGTAAAACAATTGTTAAAAGAATATATCCGTCCAAAAGTGACTCAATTTATTTATTTTGAAGATAAAAACCATCGTGAACAATTCTCTTGATACTATTGCATTTTTTTTTTCAAAGTACCTATACATAATGATGATAAGCAAAATTATCAATAGTTGTACTGACTTACTTACTACTTATGTCATTTTATACATGGTATCTCAATACTACGTGTAGGTATCTATTCCATTGCTACAATATTGTTAAGATTTTAAAAACAAAATCGTAACTAGCACAAATAACGAGACCATTATAAAAATCCATTAGTATGGACAGACCTATAGTATGTTAAGCTAGGACATTGGTAACCGTAAATTGTCACACCCCTCGGTCCTGTGCCTAATCTCAGTCCGGTCGTGTCGGATTTATATCAAATCTGACTATGAGAGTGAGAGAATAAAGAATGCACTTGTATCTTTGCATACCAAATACTTGTGCACTATAATATATACTATACATCAACGGCATGCTTATACATAGCTTGGCAAAGATAAGGATATTAAGAGACCGTTTTGAAATTCAATAACATAGACAGTATTCCCAGATAGTAATAAAACACAGTAGGTACTTAAATTTGTTAAGTTTGTGGCGACACATTGTTATATTTTGCTTAGCGAGCTTATTTAGGGCTCGCTTCGCCACCGCGCCGTGGAGTGGAGTCGTTACCGTAGTACAACACGATAGACCCGCGTCTGAATTTTATGTACGCGTTTATCATAAATAAACCAGTTTTATTGTGTTAAATTGTAGTTATTATTTATTACTTCCAACTAGACAGCTACACTAAATTCAATAGTATATCTAACCAATAGTAAAAGACAAAGTAGTTAAAAGTTTTTATTAAGTATGGGCATTAACATAATTATTTTGTAGAATAAACATTCCTGCCAAATTTGGAGTTTACTACAAAGTTTATTACAATTGCTACAATTTCTTTACAACTTTACAATTTCTTTAAATCAAATCAATTTATTTTTGCGAATATGACTAGGAACCTTTTTTTCATTTAGTCGGACTACATATTTCACTATTATAATATTTTTTTTACTTTTACACTACCTATTCAATAAAGTTTTATTAGTTGGTAGGAATGTGTATGTATGCACTAAATAGCAAAATAAATTGCTTACATGAATTAGTAGGTAAACTTAATTCTACAGTTTGCATAGATACATTTATTTAGAGCTTTAAAGACAATTTCTATTGAGTTGCTTTAAAATATGACATCATATCTTAAAAAGGACACATGCATGATGGTATATAGTGATTACACTAAATTTGGTTATCCTCTCTTTGTGCATTTAAAATGCATAGGAATATTGTTTCAATTTGCTTTCTAAGACTCATCTTTAAGTGTATTTTCAAAATTAATACCTAAGAATTTTATAGTCTCTTTCGCTTGATTATCAGAAAATTCAAGAGGTTGTTATTTCAATATTAAGATTTAGGTATTTTTTTTCTATTTCTACATTTATCACAGTTTGTACATTCAACAAATTTCATGTAAGTACATATACTTGTAAATCATGTTAGGCATTCAAATTAATGTACTTATTGTCACATTTCTTTCATTTTGTAACTAGGCATGATTTACTACTATAATATGTGGTATCATGAGCAAATAAAACATCTTTTGTTCGATAGCTTTAGGTAGGTCGTTGATACACATAGTAATAAAGTTACTTAATTCACTGAATTCTGTCCGAGAAACATGAACTTATCTTCATCGCACTTAAACGTAAATCTTATGAGTTTTGTTCACAGAATCACAACACTTTTTACAAGGAGTATACATCTCCATTAACACTGCTATCGTAAAATATGTCAATAATTACTTTTATATTACATATTGTATTGATAATACGATAAACTTTTATAAAAATAATAAATAAAAATATAAACTTATTTATTCATTGAGATAACGCACACTACATAATAACTACAGTACAGAAATATAACAAATAGTCAGGTAGATAGATAACAAAACAAACATACATATACAAGCGAGATCAGAGTGCGGGACCGCGGGCGGCGGCGGGCGGCCTGCTTGCCTATCCCGTCAGGCGCCCGCGTATCGCAGCGCATTTAACAAAAACGATTACGGCGTAACGTATTGAAAAAAAGATTTTCTAGCGTGTATGGGGCGAGAACACGTCAGTCATTTATATTCATTTAAAGATTCGGATTCATAATGCGTTAGTTTACCATAGCTGCAAAATTTGATAGCACGGCAAGCAGTTCAATTGACGAGTTTCAAGTGTCAAAAGGTTAGACCTTTTGACACTATAGGCGCATGTCAGTTTCTAACCAATGCAAAGAATTGACAATTAAACAATAGGCCGCTCGCCGGCTTCTCGCCGGTTTAGTGACGTCATCGCTGACTCGCCTGCTTTTTGGCAGATTAATGTTCGAAATTAGCAGGACAGTTCAATTTTCGTCTAAAATTGACCTGTTATAAGAGTTCATGGTAAGGCCCCAGTAGGTACAATCGGCCCACTTGATGCTCGACCACCTGAAAATATTTTACTATGAACGGTTCTCAACGGTTCGGTCTCACACACAAACGCAAAAACCGCTCCCACATTTTACTTCCAACCAATTAGGACGGGGCTAAGGTGTGGGAACGGGAAACACATTTTTGTTAACTTAGTTGCAATTTGCACTTCCTTGTATGATGACGCGCGCGTGTTTACTGTATTTTGCTCACGACTTGTTCTGTTTACGGATTTCGATTTCGATCTTGCCATTTTGTTGACCCCAAAAATACTGATTGAACTCTCGTTGACTTGTGGTGTGAATTAGTGGACCGTTTCTTCTTCATCTGTTTACCTATGGTGGCTGTGTTTTATTGGACTGTTGGGTGCTTTCTTGCTGACCTCTGCGAGTCTTCACAATTAACCGAAATTTAAACCGGGAATCAAATTTTGGATCTTCATGGCCAAGGATACAGGACAAACCTTTACCAAATATCGCGGGAGTTAAATGTTACGGTAAGTCAAATTCAAATTATATTTTATTACAATAATTATTAATTATGTTTAACAATAGAATTGGCTATTGGTTAAAAAGTAATTGGGGGGACCAAATAATAATATAATCAATATTTCTGAAGACTATGGTTAATTTCATAGCCTAAGGTTTGTTTCGTTGTTATAATATAATAATATTCTCAATGATGATGGCAGACATTAGGATTAGTTGTTTCATCATTCGCAGTTATTTAATCCTAATATTTTATATAAACTTATTATTTTAATTTTACTGTGTAGTGTAGTGAAATGTATTTATTTCGTATATAATTAAAAAATAACAATAACTACTAAATGGTTTTTGTTAATAGACGGTGCAATGGGTGAGAAAGATTTAAGTGCTTAGTTTATTAAAATTTTATGAAATATATTCAAATATAACGATGATTGTCGAAAAATCATTCTACTAATTTACTAGCGAAATTATAAGAAAATAAGTAATTTTATAAATAAATACCTAGTCTAGCCATAAATATTGTTACGAAGAAAAAACATTTTTTTTTATTGCAAATAATATTTATTACTTTTACAGTGTGTTAGTTTAATACATAAATAAAAAACAATTCAAAATATAAAAAGCTTATTCGAAGTGGTCTCCATTGGCTGCAACACAGTCCTTTAAACGTTGAGGCCAGTTATCAATAGAAGCACGCACTCTTTCCATGGGAAAATTCTTCACTGCCAATCGTATGGATTGTTTTAGGGACTCCAAATTATCATGGCGTTTAGAGCAAGCCATACTCTCTAAAACTGACCATAAATCATAATCCAGCGGATTAAGATCGGGACTAGACGACGGCCAGTCTTCAGCTCTGATGAAGTCCGAAACGTTCACTTCCAACCAAGACTGCGTGGACCGAGCTTTATGACCCGGCGCTGAGTCTTGTTGGAAGGACCATACTTGGTTATTGAACATGGTGTTGTTAAGGGGTTTAACTACCTTCTCAAGAATGGTATCTTGATACACTTGTGCCGATGTTTTGATACCTTTTTCACAAAAATATGGCTCAGTCACTCCTTCATAGCTAACACCCCACCAAACCATCACTGAAGTCGGATAATGCCCACGTTGCACTCTGTCGACTAATTGGAAAGCTTCCTTAGAGCTTTGAGCATAAATACGGTCATTTTGTTTGTTAAAATGTTGCTCAACTGTAAAGATTTTCTCATCCGTAAACAAAATTTTTCTGTGACCTCCCTTTGCGTACCGCTTCAGTAGTTGCTTCGATTTTACCACCCTATTCTTTTTTAAATTATCAGTTAAAAAATGACCAGTGCGTCTCTTATAGGCTGCAAGTCCTAAGTCATCTTTTAAAATGCGTGACATGGTTCTGGGTGCTATCTTCATCTCCCGAGATAAAATCTTTTGCTTTCGGACAGGATTTCTTCGAATTCTTTTCCTTACTGCTTTGACCACCATTTTCGTACGAACACTACGTGGACGGCCAGATCTTTTTCTGTCACAAACAGAGAAGGTCTCATTGTACCTATTAATAGCCCGGTACACAAACATTTGACTATAGTATGACCATTAGTGCTGTGCACTCCCTGAGGTATGCGCGCGGTGAGACGGGGGGGTTAGAATCGGCTGCTGCGCTGTCAGTGCGCCGTCAACGCTTGTGACGGCAGGTAGTGTTATTTGTATCGGACTGTCTATGTCAGACGCACACGAGATAAATATTCAAAGATGGGTCGTGCGTTATCTCGTGATATGAAGACTGTCATTTTTAAGGTGGCTGAATATTTTAAGAAAAGAAAAGCAGACAAAGAAAGCTTTGAATTTAAAAATGACGTGAATATTGCTAAAATCGTTGCGGAGGCTACGGGATACAGCAAAAGAACCGTACATAATGTGATTTCTGCGGGCTATTTATCAATTGAAAATTCAAGCCAATTAAAATTTCAATCGCCAAAAAAACCAAAAGTTCTAAAGAAAAAACACGTTGTGGATGATTTTGACCTTGGAGTTATCAGAAGAAAAATTCATCAGTTTTACGAAGTTGAAAAAAAAATACCAAGTGTCCGTAAGTTACTATCAAGTTTGAGACAGGATGGCATATTGAATTGTGGACGGGAATATTTAAGACAGCTTTTACACAAAATGGGCTACCGTTACAAAAAATGCAAATCAAAGAGACATCTCCTTATAGAGCAGCCTAATATTACAGTGTGGCGGAAAAAATATCTTACACAAATCAGAAATTACAGAACGGAAAACCGAAACATATATTTTCTTGATGAAACATACATCAACGCCAGTCACCATGCCAGCAAATGTTGGCAATCATCGTCAGAACCCGGTATTCATGCTGATATTGGGAAAGGACGGCGACTAGTAATACTCCACGCTGGGTGTCGAAATGGCTTAGTGGATGATACATTGACTATATTCAAATCCGATGCTAGAACCGGTGACTATCATGGAGATATGAGCGGACCTACTTTTTATAAGTGGGTAGATGAAAAGTTAAAAGATAAGTTGCTGCCGAATTCTGTGGTTGTAATGGACAACGCGTCTTACCACAGCGTTCAGATTGAGAAGAAACCAACTATATCAAGCCTCAAAAGTGAAATGCAGAACTGGTTGCTACGCCATAATGTAGAATTTTCAGGAACCATGTCAAAGGCTCAACTGCTACTTCTTATCAAAAATACACAAAAAGAACCCGTGTATAGAATTGACGAACTCCTGAAAGCCAGTGGACACACTGTTCTGCGTTTACCTCCGTACCATCCAGATTTAAATCCAATCGAGTTGGTCTGGGCTGATATTAAAAACAACATAGCCCAAAACTATATTAATTCTTCTCTAGACGAAAAGATAATCTTATTGGATAAATTGTTTTCGGAATTCACGGCGGAAAAATGGCAGAAATGCGACGATCATGTCCAGAAAAATGAAAATGATTACTGGAGTCGCGATAGTAGGTTCGATAATGTTATCGATTCATTCATAATAAATTTGCAAGACTCTGATTCAAGTTCCGGTGGCGAAGAGGAAGATGAAGATGATGACGAAATGGAAGATGAAGTTGAAACAGAATCTATGTCAGAATAACTTTCGTTAGAATATATAATTGTTTGTAAATATAAAAAATGTTTAATAAAACAAGTCCTGTTGTGAATTATAACTTTCAATTCTTATTTATCACCTGCATATTTTTAATAAAATATGAGTATATTTGGGTTACATTTTAATCAACAAAGTAAGTATATATTACAGATAGATAGCCTCCGACCAACGCAACGTCCCGCCACAAGTCTTGCCTTAGAAATGCAAACTGATATCGTAAGATCTGTCCGACATGTATCGACCTCATGTGAACTCATGCACTTTTTTCTTCGCCCCCCACCTCGCCGTGCATACCTCAGGGAGTGCACAGCACTAATGGCCACACTATAATACCAAGCGTATGGAGAGTTTTAAAAATTAAATTCGGCTCCATACCAACTTTGTGTAATGCAATCACAGCGATTCGGTTTTCTTTATCACCCCACTCCATTTTAATATAGCAAAATATTGTACAATGTATTGGCGCCAAAATTAGAAAATAATAATAATAATCTTTATTTCTCCTCACAATCGCATACTTATAACTAGTCACTTAAAACTGAAGTTTTATTACAATATATGTAAGGAGCTGGTGTCTGTGATAGGCATATAATGCCTGTGGTACAAATCACCAGGTCCCCACCCCACGGACAATAGTTACATTATTGACTAGCAACAATTTATACAACGCCATCTGCGTTCACGCAGCGCGTGCGTCCCACTCATTCACTAGCACACAGGCTACTGAGTGATAAAAGAATTTTGCGCTGTCGTCGGCTGTCGCACAACACGGAGCACGCTCAAACCTGTTTTGCTTAGTCCACGGTCTAAGTTTCATAAGCGGAGCGTTTTACTGTAATGACAGAGGCGTAGTTTAGTGTTTAAAAAATAAAATAAAAATAAAAAATGAAAATAAAAAAGTACTTTTAGTGTAATTGGTGGTTTGTCATTAATTATGTTGCTTGAGTATTAGTGTGTATGTGTGTGTGTGTGTGTGTTTGTAAGTAAATATGTATGTATGTAAGTATACATGTATGTATGTATGTGTGTGTGTATATGTGCGTGTGTGTGTGTGTGTGTGTTTGTAAGTATGTACTTATGAGTTTGTGTATATGTGCGTTAGTGTGCGTAAGTGTTTCAGCATGCATCTGTAGTATATTGTTTAATTTAATATAGATGTAGTAGATTTTCTGTTAAATCATACGTCAACTTTTGTAACCAGTCTATAGTTAAGGATTTACATTTCAACTTTGTTAGTGGATATATGGAAAGAATCCTATTTAGTTTGTTGTAGAGTTTTGGACTCAGAAAGCAGAAAAAACGTTGTGCAAAACTAGTTTTGAACGGGGGAACAACGCAAACCTTATCTTTGCGACGTTTTAGTCGGTTTTTATCTGGGTCATATATGGTTTGGCTATGTTTTTTGAGGACAGTATTTAAGATAAAGAGTTGTCGCACAGTCAAAACACCCCATTTTTTATAGAGCTCAACAGTCGGGTAATAAAAAGGTAGAAACAGGCTAACTTTCAGAAGAGCTCTTTGAGCTCTTTCTATTTTCAGAAAACTGGTTTTACTTGCGCCTCCCCATGATGTGATACAATACGTAAGCTGTGACTGACAGAGGGCATAATATACCGATGTAATGATAGTTTTGGGGGCAGAAAGTCTCAGAACTTTAAATAAGGCTATTAATTTACGCATCCGACTTGCTAAAGAATTAATGTGCTCATTGAATTTCAAGTTCATGTCAATGATTACTCCGAGATATTTGAGTGATGTAGTATATTTGAGATTTGGACACTGGCATCCTGTGTCGTTGTCATTAAGACACTCATGTGATTTAATACAAAGCGAGGAATCGGGTGTATTATTAGATTTAATTGAAAACGTCATAAAATTGGTCTTAGAGACATTTAACGTGAGCATGTTTTTATTTAACCATCTGGTAACTATATTCATTCCCGTCTGGGCATTTGAATAGACTTCGTTCCATGAATCGCCACAGAAGAGTAATGCAGTATCGTCTGCAAAAGTGACGATCTTTGTGTTAGGGAGGTCTATCTGACAAAGATCATTGATGTATACTAGGAACAAGGTTGGTCCCAGTATACTCCCCTGAGGTACGCCAAATGTGACGGGCAACTCATCACTCGTAAGATTTCCGACTTTCACACATTGTGTTCTGTTTGTCAGATAGTCATGGAAGAGTTTTAGTTGGGTATTCCTGATACCGATACCTTCAAGCTTGTTTACCAGAATAGGGACAGAGACTGTGTCAAATGCTTTTGCTAGATCCAAAAATATACCTAAAGTTTTCTTTTTTGCGTCTAAGTTATTAACTATATAGTTGGTGAGATCCAGTACTGCGTCTGCAGTTGATTTTTTAGCTCTGAAACCAAATTGTGCTTTTGATAAAAGATTCTTATTTTCCAGATATTTAACCAGCCTATTATTAATAATGCGTTCTAGTATTTTGGATATAACAGGGAGTATGGAGATAGGTCTATAATTATTGACACAGTCTCTGTCCCCACTCTTGTGTATCGGATGAACACGTGATTTTTTATAAATTCTAGGAAAAACTCCAGTTGAGAGGGAAAGATTACATATATAGGTAATTGGTGATGTTAAAATTTCTATATTAGTCTTTAAAACGGTATTAGGGACTCCGTCAAGCCCAACGGAGCACTCACTTTTTAGGCCTCTTATTAGTATTTTTACCTCGTCCTCGTCAGTAGGAAGAAGAGTGAAAGAATGACAGCATGAGTTTGAGGTGGTTTTTTCCGCGGCGGAGTATTTATTTTTGTTTACGTTTTCCGCTAACTTTCTGCCCACATTTGCAAAAAAGTGGTTTATGTTGTTAATTGTTCTTTTTGGGTCACTAGTATTTATTAACTCTAATGGACTATCCTTAGATTTTTTTGAATTAGTTATTTCTTTTACGATTTTCCATATTTTTTTACTGTCCTTACCAGCCTTCTGAAATTGAAATTTCTCATAATCTCTTTTTACTTTTCTTAATAAGTTAGAACAGAATAAGCGATATCGTTTGTATGTAGCTCTCAAGACTTCATTTTCTGGATTTTTCTTTAGTTTTTTGTGTAGTTTGTCGCGATTTTTAATGCATCTCAAGATGCCGGGGGAAATCCAGAGCCTAAGGATTGTTTTCCTACTTGATGTTTTCACCTCCTTGGTATTATTTTGAATGGCCTTAAAGAGGATATTGTGCAAGAAAATAGCAGCTTCATTAGCATCTGTTATTGAGTATAGTGCGCTGAAATCTATATTAGTTAGTTCAATGTGTAAAAGGTTGTAGTTAATATGTTTAGCTATTTTGATAGGTTTGTTTTTAGGAAAAGAATCTAGGTATAAAATAGTGATCCGTTACTGTTGTTTGGAGAATAAGACAACGAGCTGCTAATTTTGTTTTAAGTAGTGTGTGATCTAGGCAAGCTTTGTTATGTGTGGGAAGAGTATATGCAGGCATCATACCATGAAAAGCCATCATGTCGAGATACACGGGAAGGTTACTGTCAGAACTTTGCTCGGCTATATTAACATTAATGTCACCCAACAAGATAATATTACGTTTAGATGAATAAGTTGTTAATACATGATTAATGGACTCTAGGAAAATGTTGATGTCTTTGTACCCAGGTGGTCTATAGATAGCTAAAACCACCGTGTCTTTGTTAAGTGTGATCACAAGACAGTTCGCCTCCGCTATGATTGGCTCTTCAACTGATATAAATAAATTGCTTTTGACATACACGGCTACACCTTCATTCTGTGTCTGGTTGTTAGTAGAGGCAAAGCTATCGTATCCGTCTATATTGGGTAAATTTGGGGTTGAAGGTAGCCAGCACTCTGTCAGGACTATGCAATCCCAGTCCACACTTGTACTAACCAGTACTGGTAGCAGTCCTGGTAAGTTACAATTTAGGCTTCGAATGTTTTGTTGGATAAGTTTGAAGCAGTGTCTGGACTCAGGCAAATAAGACGAGCTCTCCTCTGCATCACACATTGAGCTTTCAGCTACATTTAAATCGTCAATTTCACTTTGTAACTTGATTAATTCATTGAATTTCACGAGAAAGATTATTAGCTGGTTTATTATTGAAAGTTAATTTATTTATTAAACGATTTTTTGCAATATTTAATGTAAAGAGAAATCTAGCAAATTTGATGGATATTACATTGTAAATAAGAGTTTTGGTGATATTTTCGGGTAGTAAATGTATGGTGAAACTATTGGTTGTTTTGTTTGTCAGTGAAAGAGTGTTTGTGTTTTTTTGTGTGTGTTTGTTGAGAAAAAACTGTACATGCTTAAGCTTAATATATAAGTCTACGAAAGAAAAAACATAGAAAATTAATAATAAAATAACAAATAGTTTGTACGTATTTGTGCATGCAGTAGGTCTATGGGTAAGTATTCCGGGTATTATAGTTAGTCAGATGCTTCTCTCTAACCTAGTGAGGTCTTCCTCGCAGTTAATGCGTAGTCGTGGTTGGTTGTCTTTGCGTTTCAGGTAAACTTTTCCAAAAGATGTCCAGCAATGGTCAAAGTTGTGTTTTTTTGCAAACAATCTCGCCTGGTAATGCAGCCGCCTAGCAAAGGCAGTGAGTGATTCCGCCACATATACCGGTTTTTCGGGTCCAGCCATGTTCAAGATGGTGCTACTTAGACGTTTTTCACGATTTGATTTATTGTAGGTCCCGGTGGCACTAATAAACTTTTCTCTTTTAATTGTTGATGTAAAATCTACAACAATAGGACCCGATGGTTTGTCTTTGCTCTTTACGCGGTATACATCTCGAATATCAGAATCCAGAACAGGTACATTAATGACAGTGCCAATTTTCTTTGCTAAATCGACTAGGTTATCTTTGTTTTCAAAATCAGGAACCGGAACATTTCTTATCTCAACCATGGTAGATCGTGATTTTTTTTCAAACTGATCTAGTCTTGACTCGAGTGTTTTTATATGGCTCTTAAGAGCACTATTTTCCTGCTGTGTAGACTTTAAACTACTGAGAACTTCATCATACTTTTCGGAAAGCAACATCATTGATGTTTTTATATCGGTATTTTGTTTAGTTATATCCTTCATTGCCGACTCCAGAGAAGTAAATTTTTGCACTTGCTGATTTTTTATTTCGTCCATCTTTTTCAGTAAGTCAGGTAACGTAGCATCCACCATTGAAGGATCATCATCGAGCCGGCGCTTACTTCTTTTTGTGACATTAAAATCAATGTGCTGCTGGCTTTCGGGTCTATAAAGCGCTGAATCAGATCCAAAATGTGTTGGGGATATCAATTTGGAGCTGCTTGTTGGTGGTGTACGTTGAGTTGACATTATTTCAAACTCCTTTCTTAGTGATATTTTCTATTGTGTTAGAGATTGGGAAAATCTATTTACAATTAAGTATTTAGTCAACACCTCAATATTTACCCGCCAGTCGCTTGTGAGTTATGACGAGCCGCCGTATGTATGTGTCTCCACTGTTGTTGTCCTGCCGGCGTTCGAGCAAGCTCTCACAATGTTCTGCGCGCCTAGTACTTCTTTATGTATTTAACTAATTTATTTTTCGAAAAAGATGCTAAGTTAAATAAAAATTCGAGCGAGTGGACACGTCCAAACTCGTTGGAGATCCGGGGGGGGATCCCAACGAGTTTGAACATACAATGAACAATCGTATAAAAATGACAGATTCCAAATTCAAATGTAATATCTTTCTTATTTTTAATTGTAACAGTATTTATGGCCAGACTAGGTATATAAATAATTAATATATATATACATATTATCATACATAGGTATAGGACTACTTATGATTTTCAACAAATAAATAATATTATAATTGATTTATTATAAATTCATATGCCGTTAATGTCTTTTTCATAAATCAATGTAAAGTGAAAGTTCATTTACATTTTTTGATATCCAATAATATTTACATTTAGTTTACTTTAAACATGGTGTTCTGAGTCACTTGGTAATTCGTATATTTTTTAAAGGTGAACTTCTTGGAACTAGACTTTCACTCGTTCAATTAATCTGAAATATAATAACGAAACGTAGTACTAATCGGAACAAAAACTATTTTGTATAACGAGTGGCAACATATAAAAGGCTGTCTCTACTGAAATATGAAGAGTAGGAATTTCGTGCTTTTATACACTTATATTTTTTTTTCTATGATTCATACTTAAATCCACCCTTATTAAATCATGGTGTAATATTTTTATTTTTCTCACATTAAAGATGTTATGCATAACTCTTTTTAAAATATTTATGTTTAAAAAAATAAAATATGTAAATTTTTTTGAAGTATTGAAAATCCTTCATTTAAACTACTTTTGACAAAATAAATTGTTTTCTTTCACACGCTTTAGTTAATTTTAGAAATCATAAAGCGTATATTGTGTTGATAAAACAATAGTTAAATGATCCCCATAGTGAAGTTGTAAAACTAAGAATCCTTTAATCAATTATCGTCTTTAAATCGTTACACAAGAACTGAAAATAGTTTGCATACAATAAGTTTTTGCTTTCCCACGGTTCGGTAATTCCAGGTGCCATAAATATGTTTGCCGAAAAAATTAGTTCATGATACCTACGCACAATAAATGTCCTAATACTGGATACGATTAAGGCAATTATCATCTTTAAAATCAATTAAATAGAATTGAAAATAGTTTGCATGCGAATTTGTTTTCGCAGTCGGTAGCTTCTCATATTAACGCTTATTCCATTTTCAATCATATTTCAACTACTTAAGAACTATTATCTAATTTTATCAGTGACAACTCGTTCATTGTTTGTTGATTTGTAAAGAAATAATATTAGGTATAATAAAATAACACCTTTTTTAAAAATGAGCTTGTCTTACTGTTCTATTCATTCAAACTTTTAATGAGTGGGTATCGAAGATCTTTTATACATTTATTTTAACTTCGTATTTTTTTTCAGAGAGCTACAGCGTGCCGTTGGCTGTAGTGGGATGCTGAGGAAGACTCTCTTAACGTCGAATCACGTAACGCAAATGGTCAGCACATACGAAGTTCAGCCATTTACCAAGATGTCGACGTTCGCTAGACTGGGTCGGGTCATCATTCGTCAGTTTCCTCAATCTGTCAGTTTCTCTAACCGGTCAGTTTCCTTATTCGTCAATTTCATGATATTCTCAAAGTCGTCAGTTTCTCTAATTAGTCAATTTGTTAACTATAGTCTATTCGCGTTAAGAAAATAGTGACTCATCGTTGTCACTCTGCTTAGCCACGCCCCTTGACCAATTAGAGCATAGTAAATTAGAAAGTCATGTTCACATTGACCTGTTGAAGTGAGGCCTTCAGACAGTACGGACGTGTTTTTGATAATTTTAAAAATGAATACCTCACCTATTCGTAAAAATAAAAGTGGATCAATAATTCATAGTGGAGAAAGACGAGTGATTTATAATGTTTTTAAATACTTTAAACTGTGTGGTGACCAAAACGTGCCTTTGGAAAGTATAGTAGTGAAAACGGCTACGGAAGTTTCTGAAAGTACCGTTTATAAAATCATCAAAGAACAGAAAGATGATGATGATGGCGCTGTCTGGTAAAGACGTAAACAAAAGAGCTCCGAGTATTAATTTAATTTAAAAATATTATATAGTGTTTAAACGACTTAAAAGTGCTATAAAACTGTGACTAATACATAGTGTAGAGTGCGTGAATACTATCAAGTCCTATGGTGGTGCAAATCATGTTTAAATACTAAAATAATAAAAAGTGTAAAAGTGGACCTCAAAACTTTAATTCAGATTATATTAAAAGACGACAAAAATAAGAAGACAATACTAATTAAACTACTTTAATTATCAAACAATAAATCAGGACAAACCTGAAGAAACTGTGATAAAAAACAAAGTTAAAGTGTACATCATCTGCTCACTAAGTGTTTGGAATGCGAAAAAAAAATCCTTAGGAGTGATTCACCATAACCGATCTGATAAATTCAAAAAACTTAAGACCTTTACATAGTAGTACTACATTTCGACAGTAAAATTCATACCAGTCGTAGCTAGTCTGGGAGTGCATTGGACTGGCAAGAATATAGTCGTCGGTTCAAACCCTAGTCATCACGTGTACACTTTTTGTGATTATTTCAAGTGTTCCAGGAACTAATGTTTTCTTAGAAACTTTAGTTTAAAATAATAAACAACCACGCCATCTTTGCGTTAAAAAATGAATTTCTTCGAAAACATCACCTTAAGGGCCGGCGCCCACTGCCGGCGTGGCATGGCATGGCATGGCACGGCAAAGGATTTTATTACTAATCAAGTTATTTTGATACTTATTGCAATGAGTTTAGAATTCATGTTACTTTAGTTCGATACTACGATGCCGCGGCATACTGCGGTATGACGCGACGCGCCGTGAGCTGCCGCGGCATGACGTGTTATGCCGTTTCATTCGACGGGTTGCCACGGCACACCGTTTCATACCGCAGTATCACGTTGAAACTTGTGCAGCGGTTAGCGTCCAGTCCGGTAGGTGCGCGGGGGCAAGGGAGGGGAAGACAGTGGCGAGCACGTGTTGTTTGTTTCTCACACTGACCGAGACGGTAGCAAGAGATAGGACGTGCGTACGCTATTTTATATTACTTTCAAGTAAAATACGTAAAAATGGATGAAGAGAAACTGATAAATCTGGTTCGTTCACATGAGTGTATTTACAATGTGTCCTCTCGTTATTACATGGATCAACATATGAAGAGAAACGCATGGCAAAAAATTGCAGAAGAAATGAATAAAACTCGTAAGTTATTTTTTAACTTATTTATTGTCAGAAATAGCAACTAACATCTATTAACAATTTCATTTTGCCAGTACACGTTACCGACATTAGAAAAATATTCTGTGAAATAATCTCGTACAACCATCCCGTCCAGATTGTTGAATATTGTATCACTGGTTTCATCCATTGCATTACAGCTAGGTGTCTTCATAGCATGAGTATCAATTATAAAGTTATGTAAACATGTGCTTGCTAGTATAATGTTGTTAATGTACTTTGGTTGAACTTTTATACCTTTTTGAAATAATTCAAATCTTTCTTGTAACATTCCAAAAGCGTTTTCTACAATACGCCGTGCTCGACTTAAACGATAGTTGAATATCCTTTTTCTTTCATCATTCAAAAGATGTGAGGGGTATGGTCTCATAATATTTTCTGTTAGTGGAAAGGCTTCATCAGCGACAAATACATGCGGTAATTTTTGAGTTGAATGTGGTAAAGCTTTTCCCGGTGGTATGCATAAAGAACCGTTACGTAGTTTCGATCCAAATTTAGAGCTTTGCAGTATACCGCCATCGCTATTTCGACCGTATGCTCCAACATCTACAATTACAAATTTATATTTTGCGTCCACGACGGCTAATAAAACAATGCTAAAGAACTTCTTGTAGTTGATATACATACTTCCACTGTTATTAGGAGCTCGAATCTTAAAATGCTTACCATCTATGGCCCCAATGCAGTTAGGAAAATTCCAATATGTTTCGAAATCAGTTGCAATTGACTGCCATCGTTGGCTTGTGGGTTTCGGCAATGCGGTAGACCTTAATACAGTAAATATTGCTTGACAGGTTTCGTGGACTATTTTACGCACAGTAGTGAATCCCATACGATAGCTAAAAGCTAAAGACTTAAATGAAGCTCCGGTAATTAAATATCTATAACAAAACAAAAAAAAGGTGTAGATGGCGATTATTAGCAAGAATATTAAAAGCGTGTGTTACCTACATATGTCAAGTAATGATAGGCAGAGACCACGTCCCTCCACTCTATAGATCGTTTACATACATGCTCGCTGGTTACGGGTATTCTTTACTTGGCCTTTTAGGACATAGGTACATGAAACCCTTTCATTTGCTCAACTCTTTTAAAAATAGTCATATCAAGCGGGTGTTATTCGAAATAATTCTTTTTACAGTTGAAGAATGCCAGAAGGCGTGGAGCTGCCTTCGTAACAATTATAGAAAAGCATTCAAAAACAGGGTGTGCAAAAGCGGAGACGCTGCTAAAAAGAAGCGACCAATTAAATTTGAAAAGGAACTTGAATTTCTGCAAAAGTTTTTTCAAGATAGACCTCAGCTCTCAAATTTAGACTCTTCTTCCGAAGATACACAGCATTTCGAAGATACGCATCATCAGAATATTGCGGGCCTAAGAAGTAAAAATAATGAACTTAATATTTGCTTAGAGGACTTGTTTGATAAGAATATTGATATTGGGGTAATTTGTGTAACAGAACATTTTATGATGTCAGGTCATGAAGATCTATGTATGATTCCTAATTACTGCCTGGCAGCCTCTTTTAGTAGAACTAATTGTAATAGGGGGGGATCATGTATCTTTGTTAAAAAAGGACTACTGTGGAAAACAATAACTGGAATTGCAACTTTTTGTGTATCTTCTAGCTTTGAGTGTTGTGCAGTCGAATTAACGTCATATAATATTATTATTGTGTGTTTATATAGAATACCAGATACCAACAATTTAAGCATTTTCTTTGATAGGCTTGACAAAGTATTGGCATACATAAATAGGACTTACAGGAAACATAACATCATTGTAGCAGGGGATTATAACATAAATATACTAAAACCAAGTAGTATTACATCAGAATTTGAATGCTTACTTTTAAACTATAATTTGAAATTGGAACTGAGAGAACCTACTCGGAAAATTAGCAAAACATGCATTGATAACTTTGCGCATAATTTCACCCAAAAATGTAAGTCTAGTGTATTAGATTTAGCGCTGTCAGATCACACAGCACAGATAATAAAATGTCCTGTCAAACTCATGCCACTGCTTAAACAATGGCGAATTAAACGCAGAGACTATAGATTAGAAAATCTTAAGAAATTTGATAATTATTTAAATAATTTATATTTTTCCGAAATTTATGCAACTGTTGACCCAAATTTAGCTTATAATATTTTTATTGATTTATTCACACTATTATATAAACTGTGTTTTCCGTACAGACTTATAACTATTAAAACCAATAGGAAACAAAAATGGATATCACGTGGTATAAAGGCTTGTAGTAGAAAAAAACGTTCACTTTTGTGGCAATATCGAAAGAAACCGGACAAAATAAACAAAATTAGACTAAAAAACTATTCTAGGACCTACAAAAAAATTATAAAATTAACTCAACGAGCACAAAATACTTACACTATCAATACATCAGATAACAAAGCCAAAGCTGCATGGAAAATTATAAACAGTGCAAAACATAATGTTCCAAAAGAGTTAATAACTTGCATCAAATTCCAAAATGAAATAATTACTGATCCAAAAAAGATATGTAATGTGTTCAATAATAATTTTATTGACAAAATAATTCCCAGTAATGCTACCAATAAACCCACCCCAGTATCCTCTAGACAAAAATCCATGTTTATGAAGCCATGCTCCCCACTTAGTGTATTTAATATTATAAAAAACCTTAGGAATACCAGCAGTGTAGGGTACGACGAAATATGTACTAGGGTTATAAAATATGTTGCAGGTAATATCTGTCATCATATTAGCTATATCTTAAATTTATGTATAGAATCCGGCACTTACCCAGATAAATTAAAAACAGTTATCATAAAACCTATGTTTAAAAAGGAAAGTAAAGAAAATATAGATAATTACAGACCTTATAGCCCTGGTACCTATTTTCTCAAAAGTATTTGAGAAATATATACATAAGGAACTAAATGATTATTTAGAAAAAAACTGCATTTTAGTTAAAGAGCAAAAGGGTTTTAGATGCAATAAGTCAATAAATATGGCCATTTACGACTTCCTAGAGTTTGTTATGGAAAGTGTAGACAATAAAACACCTGTCTGCTCTATACATCTGGATATGACCCAAGCATTTGATTATGTAGACCACGCTATTTTGCTTGATAAACTGAATGCATACGGTATAAGAGGCAATGTGTTGAAACTTTTAGAATCCTATATTAAAAACAGAACGCAATACACTGAAGTCACTAGAATTAACAGTGTAACAAAAATCGAGGAGATTTATCAATCAGAATCACGCAAAATACAATTCGGCGTACCACAAGGTAGTGTGTTAGGACCGTTGTTATTTATAATCTACATCAATGACCTACCTAATGTGACTAAGAATCCAATAGCCCTATTTGCGGACGATAGTACGATCTCAATTAAATGTAAAGATAAGAGAACATATGAATCTGACATCAATAACGCTCTGTGCTCTGTTATCGATTGGCTGACTGCAAATAACTAAAAGCTAATATGGGAAAAACAATTGTAATGCATTTCAGCCAACGTATTCAAACAATAAAAAATCTAAATATATGTGCAAATGGCCAAACTTTAAAAGAAGTAGATTCCACTAAATTCTTAGGTGTTGTAATAGATAAGAAAATAACATGGAAACTACATTCGGAGCAATTGTGCAAAAGGGTTAGTAAATCAGTTTATGCTCTACATGAACTTTCACAAATAATATACGTCAATGCGCTACTAACTGCATACCATGGATTAGTAGCGTCGGTCCTTAGATATGGGGTAATATTCTGGGGCAACTCAGTTGCTAAGGACAGTGTATTTAAAGCACAAAAACGCTGCATAAGGGCAATGTTCTCTCTTAAAACGACCGATAGCTGCAAACCGTATTTCAGAAAATATAGGATTCTTACACTGCCATCTTTATACATATATGAAGTGGCGGTGTTTGTAAAAATGAATCCAAACCTGTTTGTCCTGGCATCTGACACGAACAGTCGAACACAAAGAGACAGAACCCGATTATGCATGCGTAGGACAAATACGACCCTAATGCACAACAGTGTGTTTGCAATGGCTCCAAAAATATTTAATAAATTACCAATTAATTTAAAGGAATGTAATGTAAATATATTTAAATTAAAATTAAGAAATTTATTACATGAAAAATGTTATTATGAAGTCTCAGACTATTTGACAGATAAATTATAAATTATTTAAATCATTGACATTTATTTAGAAATCTTTTTCTTTTGACATCCTACATATTTAACATTTTTATAAATTCATAATTTAATTTCTTTACTAATCTGCATTTATTTTTACCTACTCCTTTGACATAATTTAAAATTGTTTGACATTTAATTTGGGACATCATTATTCGATTATTAATTAATTTTTATTTTTTTATTTTTTTCATTTAATGTATGTAATCTTAAACTATAATTATTATTATTGTATATGAAAAATTTGCACGCCCTTAAAGGGTAATAATACAGCGCTACCTATGTTTTGTTTACCAGCTTGTACTTACCTGTTTTATGCAAATAAACAAAAATAAATAAATAAATAAATAAAGAAACGAATACTCTAAAATCTCCTGTAAAAAAAAGAGCTCGACTATCCATGATTGACAAATTTGATGATGTAGACAAAAGTACTATAAGGAGAAAAGTGCATTCATTGTATTTAAAAAAAGAGTACCCGACATTAGACAAAGTTTTATCACTATGTAATGATGATGCAGACATTCCACCTTTCAAACGTACCACCCTCCATAAAATACTACATGAGCTTGGTTTCGATTTTGCGAAACGGGAGAGCAGATCATTATTACTAGAAAGAGACGACATCGTTTTATGGCGACGAAAATACCTAAGAAAAATTAAAGAACACAGGGAAGCCAACAAAAATATATATTTTCTTGATGAAACGTGGGTAAACGCTGGACACGTTAAAGCAAAGGCATGGGTAGATTCGACGATCAAGAATAAGAAGGATGCTTATCGAGCTGGTTTAAGTAATGGTCCTGGCGCTCCTACAGGGAAAGGTAAAAGGCTGATCGTCTTGCACATTGGAAGTGAAAAAGGATTTGTGGAAGGGGGATTATTGTTATTTGAATCTAAATCAACTAAAGATTACCACGAAGAAATGGACGGCGAAAAATTTATAAACTGGTTCAAAAATATCATCCCAAAACTTGAACCGGGAAGCGTTGTCGTCATGGATAACGCTCCCTATCATTCTGTTAAATCCGAGAAGATACCGACACCTCAATGGAATAAACAGCAGATAATAGACTGGCTTCAAAGTAAAGACGTGACAATGGATATGAGTTATTTAAAAAAGGAACTTATGTTGAAAGTTAGCGAAATTGCCCCGCAATATAATACCTATTTAGTCGACGAAACCGCTAAAGCAAATGGCATTGAAATTCTCCGCCTGCCTCCGCATCATTGTAAACTCAATCCAATTGAGTTGGTTTGGGCTCAAATAAAAAATTATATTGCTGCCAATAACTCGACATATAAACTTAAAGATGTAGAAAAGCTGTTTTATGACGCAATAGCAACAATAGACTCGAACAAATGGAAGAAATGCTGTAACCATGTGGTCAATGAAGAAAAAAATATGTGGGACTTAGATGATGTTATTGAACTTGCGGAACAGAATTCTTTTATTATAAATACCAATGAAAATTCTGACGATTCTGATTAATTTTTTATAGTTACTACTTAATTTGAATATTTTTATTATTATAGGTACTATTAATTTCTTAATTTTAAAAAGAATAAATATTTGAAAATACCTTAATAAAAAGTTTGCTTTAATATTAATGGTTTGATTTTTACCCTCAGTATGAATACGCCTTTACTTTGCTGTTGCACTGATGAGTCACTATTTTCTTAACGCGAATAGACTATAGTCATTTTCCCCATCTGGTCACTTTACATAATACACCAACTTTTGTCAATTTGTACAGTTATGTTCAGATACGATATCATTTTTTTTGGTGTATGTAAGAGCCCTGGGGATATAAGGTTCAAGGCGTGGTTTAAGGTTATGGTAATGTTATAGTTTAGTTATGAAACCTGTAACAAGGATATTCAGATACAAACTCGTTACTCTATAAATAACTATGCACAGCAAATAGATAGGTAATGTCAATGCAATGTCAGGTATAATTCATTAAGTACATCGTGAATTAATTAATTTCATATTATTTCAAATTATTTTTGCAAAATGGCTAGTGATTTAAAGTTTATTGTGTCTGAACGAAATAAAAAAGTTCTTTTGAAGGACGGATACCGCTACAATCTGGCGCAGACCAACAAAAATGGATCTACCTGGTGGAGATGCAAAAATAGGTATATGTGTAGCGGTAGCATTACATTAAGCCAAGAATCTGTCGTGACAAGGCACAGAGATCATGAATGTGAAGCCGATCCTTCTTCCAACATTGTAGCTGTTGCTATTGACGCTTGCAAAAAGAGAGTGCAGGAGGAGTTTGGCTCAATTCGACTTATTTATGAAGAAAGTGTGGATTACCTTAAAGACGCAGACTCGGAATTCGTGGACGATGTTCCAAAGTTTAATTGTATTAAAAATTCTTTATATAAAGCAAGATATAAAATGCATGGATTCAGTCAATCCACCTATAACACTACGGAAGAAATAATCGTACCCGAGATATTAGCCAAGGAGTTTTTAGTATTTCAAGATGAAATTCTAGTTTTCATGACGCCATTAGCGCGTGAAATATTAAACAGTCGGGACATTACTGATATATTTTTTGATGGAATTTTTAATACTCCGAAACCGTATAAGCAACTTTACACAATCCATGCCGATATAGGTAGTACAGCAACAGAAACCAATATTGTTCCTTTGATATACTGCCTTCTTCCCAACAAAACTGAAGATATATACTTACGGGTTTTCACATTTCTGAAAAATATTGTCCAAACACCACAGCAAGTTCATGTTGATTTTGAATTGGCTGCTATAAATGCCATTAAAATCGTGTTCCCAAGTGTGGCGGTCATTGGATGCCAATTTCATTATCGTCAAAGCCTTTTGCGCAAAGCATCTGCTCTTGAACTTAATGCTACAAAAGAGGGACGAAAGCACATTTCTATATGCGCCTCGATAGCGTTTTTACCAAAATACTATTTTCAAGAAGCATGGCTTGCTATCCTACATCATACTCCTACAGGTGATAATTATCAATTATTTAACTCTTACATAGAGGAAACATGGTTGCAAAGATATGTAGATGTCCTCAGCGTTTACAATCAGCGCCATAGGACCATTAACCTTGTAGAAGCGTGGCATAATAGACTACGTTCAAGGTTGCCATCCAGACGATGCAATTTAAATCTTTTTATTTCTGTTCTAAGAAAGGAGGCACGACACGTTGATTTTCGAATCCGTCAGAATACTATTTACATGCCCGAAAGAAACCGAAAAAAACGATCGGTAGTAGTAGACCAACGAATTTCAAGTATCGTATCTGGTTTTGTAATAACGGACGTATTTGAAGACAATGGCCAAGATCATGCAGATATCTACGCTTGTTTATCCAAACTGGCACTAATAAATTTAGTGCGCAGGAATAAACGAAAAAACTAGATGGCAACATGATCAAAAAGGATTATTAGTTAGCAACGTATACCCGTCAACGGGTAAACACTGATAATAAGAATGATTTTTTTTTTCAAATTTTATACTTACTCGTAGTTGTCCATTGGTTATTATAGCATATTTTTAGACCTGATTGTTTTTTTTTATCCTATGTATTTTTAGCATGATTGTACCGTATTGACGAATTGCATGAATTGACGTGTTAAGTTAAATGACGACTGAAGGAGAATGACGAGTAAGGAAACTAACCAATTAACGAATTATTTACAACTGACGAATTATGGAAACTGACCGGTTAGAGAAACTGACAGATTGAGGAAACTGACGAATGATGACCCGACCCGCTAGACTATTTGACTGCGGCATGCAGGCTATAAGAAATGTGTGCATTATTCCGCTACAAAAATTAGGACAAGAACTACAAGAAGCAAGAGTGCGTTTCGCTTGCGAGTACAGAGGTTTTGATTTATCACACGCTAAATTTTCAGACATTTTTTTTTAAATCAAGTGCACACATTCGTCAGAACTTATGGCTTGTAAATAATACTAGATACAAGCCCAGAAATGTGAAGCCGGAAGTCTGTTATCAGCACAGTTAAAATATATTGACGGTAGAGCCAATGGATTGTATTGAAATTAAATGTTTGTAATTATTTTAAATTGTAATCTAAATTAAACTAATTGGTTATTTTACTGTAATAAATATAAGCTAGCATCTGAGATTAATTAATAATTTATACATTGTTACTTAATTTAATAAAACTGAATATTTTCATTAACTAAGACGTTATTAATATAATATTTATTGATGAAGTAATTGGTAATTAAGCACTTTGATGACTATATAGCATGATAAAATAATAATTTAATAATATTAAAAATATATCGTTATTGTTAACTAATATGATTTTGGCATATTGTTTTAGTTTGCATACCTCATTCACAATTTTAAAGTATAATTAAGTATTAAATGATTTATATATGCACAAATTTGTTATGAAATTGTTTGACTGATCCATAAAATTAATAAAACAATTGACACTTTTCTTTATTTCTTGCCCTCATTCCAGGTAATACATTTATTTCTATTAAAATAATCTGTGGTTAAAAATTAAATATAACTTGCTGAATTAAAACCATACTTATACTATTAATATTAAAGAGTTAAAGTTGTATGTAGAGGTTTACCCTGAAGCTACTAGCCCGATTTAAATTTTAAATTTCATATATTTTATTTCGTTAAATCAATCCAATGGTTATTTGAAATTAAATTTAGATAAAACACCTAAAACAAAGAACTTACAAAATGATATAGGTTTTAAAGCATAGGTGAAGGACGTAGGATTCTTATCACTCGAATCAAGATATACGCAAGCGGAGTCACTGGCAACAACTATATATAGCATACTAGCTGACTGAAGCAGACGAAGACCCATAAACTTCGTCTGATTCAATTATCCTCGTTTTTGCAACATTTTTCATTGCTGCTCTGCTCCTATTGGTTGTAGCATGATGTTATAGCCTTCCTCGATAAATAGGCTATCCAACAGTAATAGATTTTTTAAATTTGACCCAGTACTTCCTGAGATTATCGCGTTCAAACAAACAAACTATATACTATATTATATTACTATATTTAAGTATAGATTAATCATTGAACTCATAGTTGCTGATGAGTTGAATTACCTCTCAAATACCTACGGAGGGCAAGCCAAAATAAAGACTTAAATAACTTAAATATTTGAAAAATATTTACGATCGTTTTGTAACATATATGTTACAAAACGATCATTTCGCATTTTTGAAACATATATTACTAGCTTTAGCCCCCGGCTCCGCCCGCGTGGATAAAGATTATCGAGATAAAAACTATCCTATGTTCTTTCCCCGGTCTCAAACTATCTTCATACCAAATTTCATCTAAATCGGTTTAGCTGTTTGAGCGTGAAAGCGTAACAGACAGACAGAGTTACTTTCACACGTATAATATTAGTATGGATATCTTTCAAAAATGCAAAAAAAAAATACAAAAATTAAATAAATATTTTCGATGAACCTACTTAACAGAATCATACTAAAACATACGCACAATATAAAACAACGAAAATAGGTCATAAATTACAGGCACTAGTTTTAAACTCCTGTACTAACTCATATTTAAAGAAAAGATAGATTACAGATCAAAAAGTAATTTAAAAAAATATTAAAATCTAACGGTTTCCTGCACCTCCGTCCACAATTTCACATGTATTGAGGCAAAATATACTATGTTCCTCTCCAAGCTTTAAACTACTTCTTTACTATTTCAACAATACAAACGAATAAATATACAATATAAACTATTTATAAAATGTAGATTTGTATGTATTACAATAAAATAATTCATTGCTATTTCGCGCAACTGCAAAAAGCGCGCTTACAACAAAAGTCACAATCTCAATCTATAATAGTTTTTACAATCTTTTAATCGCAACGCACTAGGACGAAGGACCCCGCCCCCTTGCATTCGATAAGGCGCAGATGTTCCTGTGTGAGTGCGCTTACGTAGAGACCGGACGTTTCTCGCAAGCTATTATAGCCTTAGGGGTGTACGACCGCCGAGTAGGCCGATTGTACGTTGCCGCGTTTTTACCGAACTTTAAGAGACATATTGCTGTCTCTAGATTACCTATAATTAGTAGACATTTGAAAGTACATTATGTATATTTATGCTCTGTATCTCTGTCCGAGCTGTTTATGTGTTGTTAAACGTCATGTTCGCATTCAATTTATGTAATTTTTTATAAATTTAATGACGAAAACATTTCTAATACGACGAATTCTTGATAGAACTCATGTGGAGGCGAAATAGATTTTGATTGTAAAGAGGCTTTATGCAAACAATGTTGATAAAAAACAACAACGTTTCAACGAAACTGGATACTTAAATCGTGAATTTTACCTAATATTCAATTTCAAAAAACATTTGATGGATATAATTTTTATATATATTTTTTTAGCATTGTTAACCCCCCCCCCCCCTTTCGGATCGGACACGGATTAATTTACACCTTGTCTAATATATATCACTACTAAATAAAATCTAATATAATAATGATCAGTCTTTAATTTTTTTTTTCAGATATTTTCACCCATGTCGTTAAAGAAGAAATTGATAGACTGTCTCCGAGAATTGGAGAGTGCCGACTACTCTGATGCCATCAAAGCTCGAACGAGCGACTCCAAAGCTGAGAATGCTCTCAACCTGATATATCTTGCGAGCATAAAACAAACAACCTTCACCCCTGAGGAGAAGGAAATTCTTGGATCTCTTTTGTCCGATGCTATCATCCCTATACGCATAAACATAGAAGGTACTGCTTGCGACTACAGAACTACGCTTGACAATGGCGTTCTTATGAAAAGTTCAGCTATTCAATTTTTAATTGATGACTACGCACAATTTCCTGTTAAAAGTTCCAAACTGGCAACAAAATTAGTGGAAGCAAATATTAAAGAAAGCGTTGAGATACTTGATGAGATCATTGATACATATAGTAATGTAAGCGACTCAGAGGAGGGTTCCCACGATAGAGAATCTGCCAGCTCTAAGGAAGTACCAACCTCGCACAAGTGGTGGTCTATGTGAATAGACATTTAATCCTGAACTTAATATATTCCATTTCCGTTATCATAAACGTAATCCAAACGAGCACTTTACATCATACATTTATACAGACTGGATTTAGACTGAAAAGTTAATTACATAAAATACAAGATGAATTTCATATCTAGTGTACTGGACTCGATTCCAGTTGTAGGCCACGTAAAAGGAATTGTACATTATGCGGTCGGGGATACTGTTGGCGGCAACAACGCAATGTACCATTCCACCAGAACATCGGCAGTGCTTACGGGTGGCGCGGTTGGGTGTCTCGCAGGGCCTGCAGGTGCCGCATTGGGAGGAATGTATGCGGGCTTCGTTACAGATACTTTTGTTTCTGCTGTTAGTGACGAACCAGTAGGAATCTTTGAGACAAGTATGAGGAGGTGGTGTTATAGGTTCTGTGGCTTTCAAAGTAGCTATGGATGGAATAGGAGGAATGGGAGGTGTTTCTAAAGCTGTGAGCAAACTTCCCGAGAAACTGCTTGAAAAATCTATAGAAAACACTATTAAAGCTGTTGGAGAGAACACATTGAAGCAAGCAGTCCTAAAATCACAAGTGGTATTAGTGTCCTCACATGTGGGAGCAAAAGTCTTGGATAAACATTCTAATTTTGAGGAATTAAAACTACAAGCACAAAGATACAACGCAAATCGAAGTGGAGAACAAACTCGTAACAAAAGCAAATAAGAATCCTCAGAAACAAAGAAATCTTCTGAACCTTCGCAGAGAAACAATTCGGGATCCTCGCAACCTCCAGACAGAAACAATCAGTCAAATAAAGACACTGTGCCGGACTACTTTGAATATTTTATTAAATTACTAAAAAAGGTCTTAAAAAGTATTTTCGGCAACAACACAGAACCGTTCTTAAGGATCTTTGAAACGCTTGGAGAAAACGACTATGGCGGAAGCCATAGTACATAGTATATAGTTTATGATAAATAGAAACGGACAAACGTGCCGTATAATAATTATAAGATAACACGTACTTAGAATTGTAAACTTCAACTTAAATTGTCACGTACATAATATTGTTAATTTAGCATAATGCCCTACCACTAAAATCAATTGTTTCTTTGTTTATAATTTGTATAAATACTCACAAAATAAATTAATAAACCAGTCAACATTTTATCATCGAAACGTCGTATTCATTTGACTCCCTTTTATATAGCAACACGCTATAACGACATAAATTACTTGATAAAAGTACTTAGAGGTATATCACCCAGTCGTTAGAAGCAATCCTCGAGTTAGTAATAAAAATGTTTAAAGAATACTTTCCTAAAGATATATCATTCCCAAATTTCTTAAGTCTATTAGAGTTTGTACATATTTATATGACGAGGACGGTCAGCGATCAATACAAAATTGGAAGAAATAAGACGATATTGAAATTGGGACTAAAAGAACTTAAACAAAAAACTTTCCAAACACTTATAAACCAAAAAGATTTACTCCAAAAACTTATAAATATCTTTAGAAAATTGCAAGCTGAAATCAAACAAGAAACTTCAGGATCTAAAAGCATTTTCCCCGATTTTAGAGATATAATATTTGCAGCAGTGTATCACTACTTTAAACATTGCCGCGTCCCTCAAACAGTCCCGCGATGGTGAATTAACCGTCAAAGCGTATTACGACTTGATTAGACAGGTGTTGAGCAAGCTGAAACAGTCAACAGAAAACAGTCAAGTAAATCGTTCTAGAGGATGAACAACGATCGTTTGTGAAATGTGTGTAATGATATTCGACAGGATGTTTAAAATTGTTATTAAAATTAGATACGGTGATATGGTTCTCAGCACGGCCTCCGTCGAACCCACTATTCGCACAGACCTTGACGACGGAACTACCTATATAACGATAACTATAACAACAAAAAATAAAAAGGAAAAATGAAGTGAGAATGTTGCATAACAATCTTACAATACTAAAATTAACAGGTACGTAATAACTTTACAAACCAGCATGATCAAGGAATATGTGGTCGCGTATCGAAAGTAATAGACTCAAAGTATGCATCAATCGTTTAGAGGTCAATGCACACGATTCTAAGCTATACGCTAAAATCAAACGATTCTAGGTCTCACTAAAATCCTATCACTAAAATCTTTTTTTTTTTTATGTAAACGTATTTTTATATTTCTTATTACGAATTAGTATACTTATAATACCGTCCGGCTCATGGAGGCTTTATGTCGAAATACCTCATTTTCCTAATATCTAAAAGTCAAAATGACTTGGTACCCAAAATGCCTGAATTTCGATTTGTCCACATCCAATAATAACTGATTTACAAAATGCCTTTGAGGTTTGGTACAGTTAAAAAGACAATTAGTTGATTAGGTACACAATCAAATTTGGGGTCAATTCTTTCCTAGGTAGGTAGGTATAGGTAGTCGTACTTCTTGGTTGTGGTATGGTAAATCACTGGCCACTTGAAAGTCATTATGAAGTATACTTGACATTAATTAGATATGTCAGTAGTCCTGTAATCATTTTAAAGTAATAGGTGTAAATAATGTTTATTTAATATTATTATGTAATATTAATAATGTTTATATAATTTTATAATGGAAAGGGCAAAAGAACTTATTTTTATCAATAATCAAAAAGGAAAACCGTGTCTGCTATACCAGATTCATAAATATAATTTTGGACACCGTAACAAAAGTGGCAGCTCGATGTGGAGATGCGTAAATCGTGGTCAATGCAACGCATCTTTGCCTCTGAACTCTGAAAAAGACTTCATATTGCGACCAAGCAGCTTGCATGTGTGTAAAAAAAGCCAATCGCAAAATGAGAGAGATATTGTTATCGATGCTCGCAAAAAGCAGGTATGTACTAAAATGACTCCTGTCAAAAAGATATTTGAAAAACATGTCTCTAACTTTTACGCCAGAAAAGAAACCAACCACGATGCCGCCGCCGCCGCCACCAATGACTCGGACTCGGACTCGGAAGTTCAAATGCCATCGTATGAAGAAAAAAAGAAAGCACTTTATAGAGCAAGACATCGATTTTTGGAACAAAACAATACCGAGTTTTCATATTTAAAGGACATAAAAGTTCCAAAAATGCTTGCAAAGAATTTCCTAGTTGCTGAAGAGGGAGAAGCAGATAAAATATTATGCTTTTCAACTAAGACGGCCCTTGGTGCTGCAAAATCTCGCCAATACAACGGCAGCAAGCAGTTTTCGGGGGATGAGACATTCAAAAGAGCCCCGAAACCTTTTTACCAAATTTATACTATACATTTAGATTTGAGTATGAACGCCGGAGACACAAATGTCGTTCCAGTATTATACGCACTGCTCCCTGACAAGACTGAGAAAACTTACACGAGGCTTTTTACTATAATACGGGATCAACTCGGCATTAATATAAACTTCTTTGAATGCGACTTCGAAAAAGGACAGATGAACGCTGTAAAGAACATTTTTCCTGAGGCTGTTGTATCTGGTTGCTACTTTCATTTTAACAGGGCGGTGTGGAAGAAGGCAAAAGAAATGGAGATATGCATAAAATTAAAAGAGACGACATATTGTCCGTTTATGTGCGAGTCTTCCTTGGCTTCCTGAACATCATATTATTCATGCCTGTTGGTTGAAAATAAAATGCGGAATGAAGAAAGATCACAAAATGAAAGAATTTCAAGCATATTTTGAGAAGCAATGGTTAAGTCTGGGAGCTGATACTATCAGCTGCGGAAACCATGAGCACCGACGAAGCAAAAATGCTTTGGAAGGATGGAACAGGCGGCTAAATGTAAGAATGCCCCATAAACCAACACTTATCCGGTTCATTTGTATTTTAAAAAAAAGAAGCAAAGTTCCAGGACACCCGCATAAAAAATGCATTATTTTCAGGGGCGCGTCGAAAGCGGAACGAAAGAAGTTTTGACTTCGCATACAAAAAACAACTGCGAGAGCTGAGAGAGCAGAGTATATCTCCATTTTTTTAATTTTTGGAATACGTCATTTTATTGAAACGACGTTACACGTAGGTAGTTGATTAGTTAAGATGATGTAGGCGCATATGAGTTATTTTAAGAAGCTACAAAAGTTGAGTTTTTAATTTCTAATAAATTTTGTTTACAACTGTACATCGATTGTCATTTTCTTTTTATGGCGTAAGTTCACTAGGGGTCATTTTGACTTTTAGATATTAGGAAAATGAGGTATTTCGACATAAAGCCTCCATGAGCCGGACGGTTATAATATATGTAATAATATATGTTAAATAAATAGATCTTTATCCATTCAGTTTTCCACAATACCTGTTTTTACCTGACTGTAAGGTAGGGTTTTGTTTTTCTCGCGTATCTTATATGTATGTATGTACGAGTATGTATGTAATATTCTTTATTACCTCATATCTCACAAACCACTGAACAGATTTAAAGATTCGTCTTGACAGCCCAAGTGTTCTTAGATAGGTGAATTTTGAAAATATATGGCGGCTGTGAGATGTCAAAATAAAGAAGTATGAAAAACAAAGTTGTTTTTAAAATAAATGCAATATGTATATTAAATTATAGGGCTCGTCTTAAGCATTTCAAAAAGGTATTACATTACTGGGGCGGCAGGACGGCTTGCTCCCTTTCTCCTGCACCTGCGCCCGCATCCCGATCACTGGAAGTCATCTCGACACCGGAAATTCAAAACTGGATGATAGGGATAGAACAACAACTTAATGAGATATGCGTTATTTCGTCGGAAGGAAAATTGAACAACGAGCAGAAATTAAGGATCAGTAATTTATGTCGGAAGGTGAGTCATGGCACATCGCAGTTAGTAGTGCAGTATCAATCTGTCAAGGCGAAAGCAATCCAAGCCCACACTTACATAAATACTCTAAGCGACCAACTCGACCTGTCCCAAGACCTGAAAGACCTTAAAACGAGCATTGAAGATTCTCCAAAACTGACTACGACAGGCTCTTTCGCTGACATGGTCAAAAAAGGAGTCAACAACTTTGTGCAGCCAATGAACCTGAGCTCAGTGGCTATCTACCCTAATGACAAGATGAAGTCCAGTGAGGAGACAAAAACACTTGTTCAAAAAATTATCTGCCCTGAACAAATGAGACTGCAGGTTAGAGGTGTGCGCGGGACATAGAATGGCGGTGTTATAATCAGCACAGACACTAAAGCAAACATCGACAATCTAAAACAATCGGTGCAAATAAAGGATTCAGGCCTTAGGATCGACGAGCCACTTAAACGGAAGCCGAGAGTTGTAGTCATCGGAGTGCCCTCATCTATGCAAGAAAGGGAAGTTTTTACTTGCTTGTACCACCAGAATCTTGCCGATAAACTGCACGATATGAAACTGGAGAAGTTTATGACATCCATCAGACTAAGTCATAAGTCAGGAAGAAAGGACTCCGATTCTTGCAACTACATTATAGAAGTGACAACAGACGTACGTAAAGCCCTCATAACGAAAGACGGAGTCTTTGTGAATTGGTCTTCTTGCCCTGTAAGAGACTTTACCTTAGTCACACGCTGCTATAAATGATGTCAGCAGTACGGCCATGCAGCCAAGTCATGTCGGGAGCCAACCTATATCTGTGGCCACTGTGGCGATCAAGGACACTCAATAAAGGACTGCACGAAGAAGACAGAGGAGTCAAAATGCGCTACATGCTTTCATTTTATAAAACCTAGCAACTATAAGAGCGGTGCCGCTGATTGCCCTGCAAAAATAATGGCTGTAAGGAGGTATATTAACTCTATGTCTCTACTCCTCTGTCGACAATGGAGGCGCCTAAGAGCGCCGTTGACTGTGAGTTTATTTGACCTGTAATTTATTTATTTTTTAGTCTATATTTCAGTTTTACTTTTAGTTTAATGAATACTTTTATTAACGAATTAGATAACTTCTCTGTATCTGAGTTCAAAATCTGTGACGTTGAAAACTGCAAACAGCTTATCTCCTCCCACAGCAATCCACTAACAATACTAACACAAAATATACGCAGTGTTTATAAGAATTTTGACGATTTCACTATTTTTCAACAAAGACTTAACTTAAATTGTGATATTATAGTTTTAACAGAATGTTGGCTTGCTCAGCAATATAATTTACCGCAATTAGCGCAATACAACATACACAAGAGCGATACAATTTATAATCAAAACGACGGGCTAATAGTTTATACAAAAAAATCACCTTAATGTATCTGTCGAAGAACCAAATATTCAAGATTGTAACAAATTATTAATTAAAATCGGATTGGAATTTGCAATACTAGCAATATACAGACCTCCTTCTTTTAGAAACATTAGCAGTTTTATTCATTCTTTAAATACGACCTTACAAAGCTTATCATCCTACAAAAATATAATTTTGATTGGAGACATTAATATAAATATCCATCCAGAAAGCTTAGACACCACCGCGCAGGAGTACCTTAATTTATGTTCCTTTCATGGCATGCTACCCGCACATACGCTACCTACACACCAAGCGGTTCTTGCTTAGACCATATCATACTTAAATCAAATTTTCCTTCAATCGCACTTGTTACTAATTCCACAATAACCGATCACAATGCTGCCCTACTTAGCTTAGATTGTAAATTACCTAAGCAAAATATCGCACGTACAATTTGTAAATTAAATATAAATAAATTTGAAGACGATTTATGCAACGTCAGCTTTGACCCAGTCTACAATTCCGACGACCCGCAATCATGTATGTTATATGTAATTGAAAAAGTGCAAAATGCTATGCAGAAAAATACTACCTATATTCGATTGTGCAACAAAAATTACAACTTAAAACCATGGATAGCAACAGGTCTTATTCGCTGTATGAAACACAGATAAACTGCATCAAAAGTCTAAAGCCAATCCAGATAATTTTATGTTGCAAGTTTCATACAAAAGATATCGGAACTTGTGTAACGATCTTTTAAAAAAACTTAAGATAAACTACAACAAAAACGCACTAGAAAAGGCAGGAACTAACAGTAAAAAAATCTGGCATCAGATTAAAACCGTAATACATACACAAAAACAACATAAGTCGTCTTTAGATTTATTACAAGCACAGTCATCACATTTAACTTCTGCCAATATTGCAAATAACTTCTTTGTGAACATCGGCAAATGTTTGGCCGAGAAAGTTCAAGTTCAATAATATTACGATACAAGGGCATGTGTTTCGGATAATACTACTTTAAAGTCATTTGTATTATTAGATACTGACGAACAGGAGGTATATACTATAATAATGGGCCTAAAAGAAGACTGTGCAGTCGGTTGGGACAATATATCAAATAAAATTATTAAACAGTTCAAGCATATTTTGGTGCCTCCATTGACCTATATTTTCCGCCTATGTTTATCCACAGGACATTTTCCTAAGTGTCTTAAAAAAGCTGTTGTCGTTCCTGTCCATAAATCAGGTAGCAAAAGTCTAGTCACAAATTACAGACCTATTTCTCTACTACCTTGTATGTCCAAAATATTGGAAAAGATAATAAACAAAAGACTAATACATTATTTGGAAAATAAATTCATTCTGGCAAAAACACAGTTTGGATTTAGAGCTAAAATGTCGACTGCCAATGCCGTACATCACCTGACTGACCATCTAGCACAAGAACTTGACAAGGGTAACCACACAGTGGGAATTTTCCTGGACCTCGCGAAAGCTTTTGACACAGTTTCCATCCCGATCCTATTGCGTAACCTTGAAAGTATAGGTATAAGAGGCACTCAACTTAAACTTTTTACTAGTTATTTAAAAGAGCGGACTCAATGCGTGAGGATTGGTAATATACTGAGTAATGATGAGAATAATACGGCTTTTGGAGTTCCCCAAGGAAGTATTTTAGGCCCTAATTTATATAAATGACTTGTGTAACCCGAAGTTAGACCACGGCATAATCGTATCGTATGCTGACGACACAGTTCTTCTTTTTTCAGCTAGCTCAGAAAACAAAGCTTACATGCATGCGCAACATGGGTTTAACAGAGTTAACAAATAGCTTCAGCACAATTTACTAACACTAAATGCGGAAAAAACAAATTTTATCCGTTTTTCAATGCGCAAAATCCCGAAAACACAAACTACCACAACATTATTTGCTCATTATTGCAGAATCACCACTGAGACTGAATGCACTTGTCCCGCCATTAAAAGTACAAATAAAATAAAATACCTGGGTGTTATTTTAGATGAAACCCTTACATTTAAATACCACATAGAAGCTTTAAATAACAGAATCCGTAAGTTAATATTTGTTTTTAAAAAGTTGCGTTATATTGCAGATTCTCAACTAACTAAACAAGTTTATTTTGCCCTATGCCAGTCACTATTAACTTACTGTATTACCACATGGGGTGGCGCTGGTAAAACATTGTTATTAACAATTGAGAGAGCACAGAGAGCTATCCTCAAAGTTTCTACGTTCCGCCCTTTTCTTTATCCCACTAACCTACTCTACCAATCTTGTGAAGTACTAACAGTTCGACAATTATTTATTATGAACATAGTAACAAAGCAGCACACTTGTCTCCCCTTTGAAAAGATATAGTTTGCAATAGAGAAATAGCAATAAAACATGCTTTCACTGCCAAGTTCTTCATCTTCCTAGGACCGCTTCTTTATAATAGGCTAAATGCGATTGCAAATATTTATTCCATGACCCTAGGAAATTGTAAGAAGAATCTTAAGGAAGTCCTCCAAAATATGTCTTACGAAGATACAGAGAAATTATTAATTGTACTCAAATAAATATGGTTTTTATTATATTAATATTAATTAATTAAATTAAGAAACTAATTATTTACAGCTTTTGTTTCATTGATTTATATGTACATATAGTGTTGTCTAATATTATATCTTTATTCTATATAACTCACTCATAGTTAATTTTTACTTTTAAATGTTTTAAAATGTTATAGTTGTTTTTATGCACTATTCGCCTGAAACACAGGTTTTCCTAGTTCAGGCATAAGTATTAGGCTAAATATTTAAGTAATAAACATTTGTAATAATTGTAATATCTTGTTATCTTCTGTATATGGAATAAATAAATTGGAATTGGAATTGAAATTGGAATATAAAAAACAAAAAAACCCGCCTGCACAAAAAAGATCGAGACTAGATCCCCTACATAATGATATAATTTCATGCAGTCAGAGGCACTTTACTAAGTTCATCGAGATTCATTAATGTGTCTGACTGCATTAAATTATATAATTACGTAGGGGATCTTATTTCCATCTTTATTGCACAAGCGGGTTTTATTTATTTTTTACACATCTGTAAGTCAATGCGCTAAAAATAAATTACACACATAACCTGCATGGTTTTTTTAACAATACAAAGTTCATAGTCCAAGAATAATAAATGGAGTCATCGAGAGTTCAAACATAAATAAAGATAAGGCGACTCAAGTGCTCCGCGCTCTTGACGGTGTCAAGTTACGCGGCGGAGGCGTAAAGTTTGTTTACGATACGTACCTACGGTTTACGCTTCCGTTCCGGCCCTTGAAAAGTAAACATGGTATAAATAGATGGTTGGTACAATTTAATTACTATTTTGCATACATGCTTTTATACAAAACATGCAAATATTACAACGTTGAACGTTTCTTTTCAATAAATTCTTTTAGACAATATAAAATATTTTTGTTAAGCCATTCGTAAATTTAATTTTGAATTACAATAATTGCATTTTTAAAAGATAGAATAAATTTTACCAAACCGGGGTCAGAAGCGAACCACCTATCTGGACTATGTTACTAGACCTCAATTTTTTCTATCCCTTGATGCTCGCGAGTTTGGGCCCTCGCACGCGCCATCTAGTCGGTAGTTAAAGAACTATCACGGCTTTTGTTATTGCTTCGTTACAAAGAGCATTTTAACAAATTATGATGTCGCAGGCCGAATATTGAAGTAATTTTTATAGGCATTTCTTTTGCCAATTACTTTACAAATACAATAATTGCATTTATGAAAGATAGAAAAATTTGAAGTCCAGACCCAGGAATCGAACCCGAGACTTCCATAGCCAAACCGGGGCCAGAAGCGAACCACCTATCTGGACTACCGGGGCCAGAAGCGAACCACCTATCTGGACTATGTTACTACTACTATGTTTCTATCCCTTGATGCTCGCGAATTTGGGCTCTCGCATGGGCTATCTAGTCGGTAGGTCTATTTTGAATTGGCTCAAATTCAATATATATAAATTAGTTGGTAACTTATTATAAATATATTATTACAATTATACAAATATTATTTATTATATTTGGTCCTTTTAGGAATATTGTTAATTTAATATTGTTTGTTGTTTTTGTCACAAATGTTACTGTACATAGGTATTGTTATTCTCACTTCGTGTTATTGTAAATTGTAACCATACCAATTATATTTAATATAAAAATAAATTAAAAAATATTACTCTTACTTCGTTTTATTGTACCTACCTACCTAATCAAACCATTTACATTATTTGTTCTTATTGTATACAGGATAGTTTGAAATATCAAATTGAATTATAAAAATCAATGTTTGTCTGTATGTCCTCTATGCGTTCCGAAGCCATTGATCAAATTGTGATGAAACTTCAGCAGAATGTTCTGGAAAAGCCAATGAGTGTTCCTGGCTTTAAAATGTCGTATAATTTTTAATTTCAATTTGTTTATTGGCAGATAACAGAGATCCATACTGTTAGTAAAATGTTAGTAAATAATTCAAGTAATGTTTATTCTACGACTAATGTTTATTTGACGTTATAAAAGAAGAGTTAATACTCTCCGCTATTGTTTGTAGAATGCTGTTGTGACTTGTGACCCGCATATAGACTCTGGCAGTATGCCTTAGATAATGTTATTTTAACTGCGTCACTACAAAGAATGAATGAGTAATGATTCATCGCTCGTGCAAGTCATACATGTTTCTCGATTGTGTAGTAAATAAATTTAAAAAAGGGTGTTTAATATGACTTTTCCAATTTAAAACTTATACAAAAATGTTCAGTGATTGACGATCTTTCAAACAGTGTAAGTTGTTAATGTGAAATTATATCTATTTTAGCGTAATAACAATAAATAGTGCAAAAGTGAACAGTTTTATTTCAAATTTGTCATTTGCATAGTCACGATAGAACAAAGGGTTGAACTTTGGACTCATTAGTGCTATACACGTTTCCGAACAATGTTAAAAAGCACGCTACCTTATGGTCAATATTTTAGAGAGCCGGAGTGTAGTGTAACATAGCCTGTTGCGCAGTGAGACGGACTTGCGTTAAAGAAACTGGGGTTCAAATCCCAATGAGAAAAATTTCTTTTTGAACTTTTTAAATTTTGTTTCTTGACACGGACTCATAGACAAGAGACTGGGTTCAAATCGCAGCGGATGTAAATTATTTTTTGAACTTTTAAATTTATATATATATATTTTTTTTTTTTTCTGACAACTTTGCTGACGTTAAATCTCACAAATTGTTCAAATTATGAGTTCAATTGAAAACGTAACATTACGACGGAGAAGATACAAAAATACAATTTTGTCTTGTGATGATTTAAACAAAAAATGAAAAATGCCGTGTGGTGCCGGCTTAAGAATAGTACCACCCCATCTCTTCCCGTGGGTGTCGTCAAGGCGACTAAGGGATTTCACTCCGGAGGACGGGCAGCAATGTCCTCTGCGTACTTAAAGCCTTACTGCGATCGCCAACCCGCTCGCCAAGCGTGGCGATTATGGCAATTACCCCCAGGATCTACATACCAGTAGGTTCTACTGGGGAGACCCGTGCCCAGCAGTGGGCCATCATATGGGTTGATATGTATGTTCACACTCGTCAGATGATTCAATAGCTGATAGCCTACCTGAGAAAAACATGATCTACGACACCGATTATGTCAGGAACTTAAAGAAGCAAATAGAGACTCTCGTCGCTCAACTTGATAGTGCTAATCAAGAGATTGATAAGTTAATGCTTGAAAATGGCTCCTTGAATAAGGTTGCACAAGAGCAGCAGAAGAAAATAACTTACCTTAAATCTATCTGCTCAAGTACACCTCAAAGTCTCACCTCAAACTCAGCCCGAAAGAGAAAGAGTAGAAATCATTGTAAAAAAAACATTGCAATTTGAAAAGGAAGACAGTGATCTTAGAGTTTCAGATGAACAGCTGGAAATCGACCACCGAGTCGCTGCTTCCGGACTAAATACATCATACCTTAAAGCGACAAATCCAATGGAGAGTGTTATGTTGGTACAAGAGAATCTCACTACCTTCGAGCGACAATTGGGAGAAGCAAAAATGGAAATAGATAGACTAAATGAACAAATCCGCACTCTACAATATTCAGCACAGGTAAACGATAAAGAATATCTGTTATCTTCTCAAGGCCCTAAGATGGACATCAAAACCTTGACTTCCATTGACGAACAAAAACATGTACGGAACAAACTGTGTGTTTTGACTAATATAAGTTCCAGTAGTACCAAAAATATTGTGGAGGACGTCTTCGGCCGTCACTTTAATTATTGTCAATATATCCTAAAAAACTATAATATTAAGCAATTACTGAAAAATATTGATAACAAATTAGTAAACTTCGACATGAACGATTACTGCATTGTTATGTTGGGAGGAAATGATATTAAATATACGAGAGATTATGTAGGTTTAGTAAACTCTATTAGAGAGTCTATAGCACATGTAAATTATACCAATATTATAATATGTACACCTGCGTATATGTGGGGACTTCCCATTTACAATTATAAAGTAGAAATGTTTAACAATGTGTTATACCAGGATATTCAGAACTTTAAATATGCATATTTCTTGGATACAAACTTATACGTCTCTTTTGATATGTTTTCGTATAATACAGGTATAATTAATAAAAAAGGGGTTAAAGCGGTGTACAAAAGAATTATGGATAATATAAAAATAGACTTATGCACTAATTTGCCATCAAATGTAGTTCAAAATGAATGTTCTCAGTTTTTTCTTAAATAGTTGTAATAATACGGTTAGCAAAACAATAACTCAAAAACACCGAAATACAAAAATATCTAAAAGTAAAAGGTTTAAAAAAATATTACTATATGTTATCAGAATGTAAGAGGTCTGCGGTCTAAAACAACCGTTTTCTACAACAATGTCCTGGCAATATCCTGTGATTTTATAGCGCTTACAGAAACGTTTCTCGATAGCTCAGTTAATGATGGTGAATTATTCCCGCCGAACTATATTGTTGTACGGAAAGACCGAGATGGTGAAGTGGGTTGGGGTGGTGTATTGTTGGCAGTAAAAGACTGTTATACGGTTAAAGTAATTACAGATATAGATGGTTTAACTAGAGATAAGGAATTACTGTTTGTTATTATAACATGTAAAAATGTAAAATTGCTAGTAACTGTTGTGTACTTACCACCTAGATATAACTCTAAGCAATATTTAGATGTAATACATTGTATAGAGAACGCCGTAATCAAGTATTCAGAGTATCAAATTGTGATAATAGGCGACTTCAATCTGAAGTCGTGTAGTAGTTCTACTAGAACACAATTCGACATGTTTGTAAATTATTGTATGCTAAGACAATGTAATAACATAAGCAATGAATATGGATGCATGTTAGATTTGGTCCTCACGACTCTTAACCCTAGTGACATCAAAGTATATGATGCGGAAGCCCTGGTCCCAATAGATCGAATTCACCCACCTTTGGAAATATTACTCTCTTTACCTCTGTCAAATTCTACTACAAGCCTATCATCTCAAAGTAAACCAAATAAGATACTCTGTTTTAATTCAGAGTGGAATTTTCGTAAAGCAGATTTTCAGGGATTATATGCTGAAATTGCAGGTATAGATTGGACTGACATTATGCAACAGAAAGATATTTGTGTAGCTGTTGATATATTCTATGATAAGCTGTATATGGCTATAAATAACCATGTCCCACTTAAAAGAGTATCATCAAGTAAAAAGTTTGTATACCCACCATGGTACTCTGGAGAAATAATACATTACATAAAGTTGAAGTATTACAATTTAAAAATGTTCAAAATACGGGGGCTTGAATTTAATAAAGAGCTTTTTAAATTCTACAGAACTAAAGTTAAAAATCTTATACACAAAGCCTTTAAAAACTATATAAATAGGATAGGGAATAAAATACAAAATGATCCTTCAAGCTTTTGGACATATGTCAGGGATAAACGAAAAAATAGGCAACAAAGTAAAGAGTTTGTTTATAAACATAGGACTGTTGAGGGTCAGGAGGCTGTGGATGCATTTGCCAACTATTTTGGCTCTGTTTTCCATTGTGGTATCCCGCAGTTAGACCCGATGGCAGCAAAGCGTGATGCAAGTGAAGAAGGTCATGTGTCCCAAATAAGTATCACGCACATTAACTCTACAGAGCTGAAACATGCGGTACGCCAACTAAAAACATCATCGGCTTATGGACCAGATAATATACCAGCATTTTTAGTGAAGGACTGTCTGGCAGTACTAAATGAGCCCCTCTTATACTTGTATAATCTTTCGCTTCAGCTTGGTTCCTATCCTGCAAAATGGAAGATCAGTAGAGTGACGCCAGTACCTAAAAAAGAATCATCAAATGATGTCACCGACTTCAGACCTATAGCAGTACTATCGGTGTTCGGGAAACTGTTTGAATCCTTATTAAATACGCGTATACGTGTCCAAACCAATAAAATGTTAGATGATTCCCAACACGGATTTCGTGCCGCACGCTCTACCTTAACCAACCATACTCGATTTATTGATTACATCCGAACTAATATGACAGCGGGGGGCCAAGTGGACGCGGCTTATTTCGATTTTAAGAAAGCTTTTGATCTCGTGGATAATGACGTTTTGCTAACGAAGCTTGCATCCCTAGGATTTGATTTTCAGCTTCTGATATTTATAGCGGATTATTTACGAGATCGAAAACAGTACGTGAAAATGGGAAGTCATAAGTCAGTTGAATACTATACGCGTTCAGGGGTAAGTCAGGGCAGTACATTAGGGCCAACATTATTTTTACTAATGATAAATGATCTACCGGGCGTTGTTTCTAGAGTGGAATGTCTCCTGTTTGCTGACGACCTGAAATTATTTATCTCTGTTAGAAATACATCAGACTGCGAAGCACTACAACAGGATATTAATGCAGTCGTTGAATGGAGCAAAACTAACAAATTATCATTTAATGTTGCAAAATGCAAAAAAATTACCTTTACTCGATCGCGTTCTCCCATCACTGTGACGTACAAGTTGGCTGGTGAATCACTAGAGAGTGTCAATACGATTCGCGATCTAGGTTTAACCATTGATTCGCAATTAAATTTTCACGAACATATTATAAGTACGTGTGCCGCTGCAAATAGATCGCTAGGCTTTATAATGAGAACATCATACCAGTTTAACAATGTCCATGTGGTAGAATTACTGTATAACGCATTTGTTCGCAGCAAATTAGAATATAACGCAATTGTCTGGGATCCGAAAGAGAGTCTATATGCGCTTATGATCGAGAAAGTCCAAAGAAAATTTGCACGATATTTATATAAGCGCACATATGGTTACTATCCGTTTCTCTATCCTTCCTTATTTGTATCCGGGATGGTTGGGTTGGATACTTTGGGGCTGAGGCGAAAGTTTGCGCACATAATACATTATTACTTGATACTGGTCAATAAGGTAGACAACCCATTGGTACGGGAGAGCATCCATTTTTATGTGCCAAAAAATTACTCGTGGCAGCGGACGACGACAACGTCCACTACTAACCTGTCCACCATCGTGGCGTCTGCCTCTAGCAGCTAACAGTCCCACGGGAAGAGCAATAGTGCTATTAAATAATTTTTTAAGTGCAAGTTCTGATGCAGATATATTCTTTGACCAAAAAAGTAAAATAGCTGAAAAAGTTTTATTATATCTGAACCGTATATAATTGTAATTTCCTAAGTATAAATTTATAATGATAAATTATTGATATTATAAATTACTGACAAATTGAATTCTGTTAATAATGTATCTAATGTTTTGATAAATTTTAATTGTATTGTTTTTTAATTTAATATTTTAGTATGTATAACCAGTAGACTAAGTAGTATAACATATAAGTGCTTTGGTTTTTTACTGTAAACTTATATTGTTTTAAATAAATAAATAAATAAATAAATAAATAAAGAGAGAATCTGCGGGCCAACATGTTACCTCTGAACGATAGTGCCCTGTGCTCCCTTTCAATATCTTCATCGTCTTTAATTGTATTGTGCAACTTTTCTATACCTATTGCATTATAATTACATAGTACTCACGTTTGTACAGCCTCTTATGCAGTATTAACAACAAGTTTTGCACCACCTACCAGCATAGCACTCACACCTTCAATATGTCACAAGTCAACGAAATTAGGTCCTCTCAAAAGTCACTAGAAGAGATTTTCACCCGGAGAATGAATGTGCTTGAAGCACAACTAAATAGTGGAGTATCTTCCAGAGATACTGTTGCAAAAGTAGCCGAGGAGTTTCGCACCTTTCGGGAGCTTGTATTTGGTATGCTTGGTATGCTCCGCAACCCAAGTCAATGACTGCTTCAAGATTGTAGACAATCTGGAGACATGTTCAAGACGCAAAACACTTCTTATCATAGGTGTCGCTGAATCAGTGAAAGAAGACTGCACTGCTGAAACACTTGACTTAGTGCAGAATAAGCTCGGTCTCAAGGATATTGCTGTGTGACATCAAAGTCTGCCACCGGATAGGAACAAAAAGTGGTGATCGGCCCCGATCTATACTTGTCCGGTTCGCCAATACAGATCTCAGAACTGCTGTCTGGAGAGCAAAGTCCGCATTAAAAGGCTCTTCAGCGTCGGTTAGAGAATTCCTAACCAAAGCTCAGGCAGTCTTCAGCAGGGCTCGTCAGCATTTTGGGATGCGAGCGGTATGGACTTTGGAAGCTACTATCAACATCAAGACGCCCGATAGCAGCCGCCACAAGCTGTCTTCGATTGAGGAGCTGGAGCTTCTGATTGAGAAGCACCCTCTTAATACATCTAAGTCTGCTAAGACTACTTCTTCGCATAAATAGCTTCATTGCGCTTACTTTGTGATTGTTTACTTGTTTTGCCCAGTGACTAATTCAATCGCAACTAGTTGGTACTTATACACCTCAAATAACTACCTTATACTTTTTTTTTCGAAGTGACTATTTGTACGGGTACTGGACAAATAAATTATATTTATTCGTACATACGGGTACTGGACAAATAAATAATATTTATTCGTACATACGGGTACTGGACAAATAAATTATATTTATTCGTACATTTATTCAATTTTTAAATTAAGAATGAATTGGATGATTAGCTTGTTTTTTAAGAATTAGTATATTCATACGGATATTATTATTTTTTTATTATTAAATTTATTACTAAGGATTTTTTTTTACTAATAAATTTATTCTAAATAAACGTGAGAATGATTGTTGTGTTCTTAGTGGAACGCACCCTATGGAATTATGATGTGATTGGTGGAATGTGTATTGTGATTGGTGAACAAAAGGAGTTAATTATAATTTAAATACTCAATTTTTATTTTAATAATAGATATTGTAAATTATGTTAAAAAAAATCAATGAAATAAATTTCAATGGAAAAGGTAAGCTATTCATTCTATTTTTTTTTTTCTTTTTTAATTAAAAATAATTATTTTTCCAAAAAAGTTTCATTTATAATAAAATAATTCAATTTGAATTTATTTAGCTTGTATAAAATATCTTACAAAATGGGTAATTATTCAATAAATAAAATATATATATATTTATTTCTTAATATAGAATTGTTTTTTAATTTTAATACTGATGATATATTCTTCAGATTCCGAAGAAGAATATGAAAACGATGAAGGCAAAGAGGAAGACCAAAACGGAGAAGACGCGAATGAAGTTGTTAATTCAGATGAAGCTGCTGATGAGAATGACGAAGTCATGGATGAAAATTTATTGAAGGAAGGTGAAAAATTTGATTCTTTTAAAAAGTTAGAGAAGAAAGTAAAAGATTTCGAAGAAAAAGAGTACGCGTTTTTTTATCATCGAGATGCTATGACAATTGAACGATGTCGCACAAAAGGAATCAAGAGGCATGTTGAAGCGTCCCTGATATATTACAGCATCAAATACAGTATTCATGGAGGGAACATTTTTATATCTACGTCGAAAGGAGCAAGAAAAGCGTTCTCGTTTCAGAAAAACTGTCCAGCAGCTTTCAGCGTCGGAGTGGATGATACTGGCCACTATCTTGTCATCAAATCAATTAATATGAATCACAATCACGATAGAAGTGAAAATCTTTTTCGACACTATCCACGGAGCAGAAGATTAACTAAGGAGCAAAAGGAAAAAAATGCGGAGTTATTAGATCTCGAAGCTAACCGAGCGAAGGTTAAAGATATGATGGAAAGTCAAACTGATAAAATAATATTGCTAAAAGACCTTGATAACTGCAAATTAAAAAAAAAATTAAAAAAATTGTTAATTCCCACCCTTCAGAAGCTAGAAAATAAATTTAAAGCACAATGGTTATTGTATGAAAAATAAAATACGTTTGCTGGGCTGTTTTTTGCAACAGAATCCATGAAGTCAGCGATGGATTCAGATCCTGAGTTTATGGGAATCGATGCTACCTTCAAACTTTTAAATATTCGCGCTCCAGTCTATTTAATGGTGGTTGAGGATCCAAACGGTTGTTCTGAAGTCGCTGGCGTTTGCATTTTGGTATCTGAAGATAGGGAATCAATTAACTGGATGATGAATTCCGTCAAAACAACTCACCCTAAATGGGACCAAATAAAATTTGTAATGACGGATAAAGACATCAATGAAAGAGATGCCATTAGAGAAGCTCTGCCATCAGCAAACCTTATTATTTGTGCCTTTGACACTCTCAGAATATTCAATCGAGAAATAACAACCGATAAAAGAAATATCACACGCGATCAAAGAGATGCAGCAAAATCAATTCTTCAGAAAATGTTTTTTTCTGAAACAGAAGAAGAATATGATTTATTATATGAAGAGTTGAAAGAAATGCCACAATCTGTCGTTGATTACTTTAATGAGAACTGGCATTCTATTAGAAATGAATGGTCACTTAATAATACCTTCATGCATGGAAATTTTCTAAATAATACAAATAACAGACTAGAGTCACTTAACAGCAAAATTAGACAGGCATGCAACTATAATAACTCCTTGGAAGAGTTTGTCGAAAAATTGATTACGTTTTTCTGCTGTCGGAACTCCGAACGGGACCACAAAGCAGCTTATGCATACCAGAAAAAGGAACTGAAAAGGTTTGAAGAAAGTTCTCCATTAAAACAGTATCATAACTTTCTGACACCTTATGCATTTAAATTCGTGCAAGAAGAATACGATTTAAAGAAATTCGTCAATGTTGATGTTGATACGCCAGAATCACAAGAATTAATTATCAGTTATGATGGTCTAAGTCGAATCGAAACATCTGTTGATTCATGTGATTGTACAAAATTTAGAAGCATGACTTTACCTTGCAGGTAACAACTATGCATATAACACTTATACTAATACTATTTATAATTATCGCATCCAAAATGCCATAAAAAAAAATATTTTTTTAGTAAAAAACGTTGACAAAAAGCTCTACAAATAATGAAATAAAAATAATACTGAAATATATGAAAATAAACTGTAGAGAGAAGATACACAACAGATTAGGAGGCACAAACAGTGTGAAATTTAAAAAAAAAAACGATTTTTCATATTTTGATAAATTATACCTTTAAAAATAACATACTCAAAGTTTAAATCGATATCTCAAATAGTTTTCGTATTATTCTCGAAACAGCATTTTTCGAATTTGCTAGAGTGATTACTCGAAGACAAATGATCCGATCACTACCATTTTTTTTTTGCATGTTCTGGAAATAGTTCTTCATACGATAACCCTCCAGTTTTTTGATCTGATCAAAAATCGAATTTTGGCAGGCCAAAAACGACCAAACATTTGGGTAAAATTCAACTTTTTTTTTTTTATTTTAATTCCTAAAAATCGCCTTTTTATAAGCTTTCATATTGGTTGTGCCCCTTAATGCAAAATGAGATGGGACAAAAAATTTACACGCCTTTTGGGCATTGGGAATTATTTTTTTACATTTTTAAGCTTAGAATATGTTTTCAAAACAATTGTCAAAAAAAATTACAGAAATTCTTTTCATTTTATTGGTGTTTTCAGGCATATATTTGCTGTTAGAAAACTGAAAAATATTGATCTTTACGAAGAAAAGATTTGCTTGGAACGTTGGACAAAAAAATATTACTCAACGAGTTTTTAAAAAAAAAGATGTTCAAGCTGAGATACCAGAATGTATTATTTCATCCCATCAATATCAAAGAAAAAGTCTTTCTCAGCACGAAAAGTTTAAGAAGGCTTCACTTTTAATAAAAGATCTTCCAGGCTTAGTTGCAGAAAAAAGTAACAAATCGTTACTTTTCGTTACTTTGTACTTACAACGGATGAAAAATTTGAGTGATGTACTCGATGCGTATCGAAATGGTGAAGAGATAATGATTGTTCGAGTTAGTAATAATAATAATAACAAATTAGTAGACAGTAATAATATCGGAGACGGCATTAACTCCAGCGATGACGATGACGATGTTAACGAAATTCACTTCCGTGACGATGGTAGTAAAAAAAAAAGTCGCGGTGATGTCAGTTGTTCATACGACAATAATTACAGCAATAACGATGTCAGTTGTGTTGATGGAAGTAACCGCAGCAATGACATGAACCTTAGTGACGTCGGTTGCGTTGATGATACTGATAAGAGCAGTGATAGTAACACCGAAGATGAAATCTATAAAAAAAATCATATGAATCAAAATTATTTGAAAAAAAGGCTAGAAATATCATCATCGTCATCCTTACCTGACTCAAAATCTTGTTCTCATTCTGTTGTCATCGACAATCAAAACTTACATCTATCTCCAAATGTAAGTAATATTAATGAAGATAATATTGATTCTATTAAAAAAAGGAAGAAATCACTATCTCCTGGGCCTTCTACATCATTATCAAATGTATCAAATAGCGTTAATGTTGATAAAAAAATTAAAATATTGGAGAATATAATTGTCCAACCGGCTATGAGACAACGAGGACGACCGAAAGGAGCAACGCAAACAGCGATTGGTTTACCAAAGAAGAAAAAATCAATTCAACCGTTTGTCAAGAAAACACTATATGATAAATTGTCAATCATGCTAAATTGGTTTATAAATAATGAAACTGTGACTAAAGTATTAAAAACTAATCATGTAATTCAAGAAGATGAAGTGGAAACAATTTCTGATAATGTATCATCTGCAGTTTTAGATAAGCAAGTGAAAATTAATTTAATGAAAAAATATTTTACGGCTGATGCTTGGAAAATAGTGGAACAAGTTTACGAGACAAAAAAAATGAAACGAATGGGAAGGTCCTTCGTGTAAAGAAAATTTAGATACGACAGTAGATGATGAAGAAAAAGTGAAAACAAGTATAGGATGTGATTATTGTTGTGAATGGTATCATTTGAAATGTACGGGATTAAAGCGTTGTCCACGTAAAACTTATTGGATGTGTAAAAAATGTGAAAAAAATTAGTATGTTCTAGTATAATTAAATTCATTTTAATTTTATGAAAATGTAAGAATAATTAAAAGTTTCATAGAATTAAACTTGACTAAAAATAAGTAAATTAAATTTAAATAAGTGTTCAAATAATTTAATTATTTTATATAATTTAATATAATCAAGTATTTTAATATTATCAATTTAATAACTCTTGAATGAATGAACCGATTTCCACGCGGTTGGCAGCATTCGACGTAGTTTTTTAAACCTTATTAAAAATCTCTAAGTTTAAAATGATCGATCGAGGAATTTCGAAGTAATTCAGAAAAAATACTTTCTTCGGTTTTCCTTTGACAACGATAACTCACGAACGAATCAATCGATTTCGAACGGGCTGGTGGCGATCGACGTCATTTTTTGATGTTAAGAGCTTAGTTTCTAAAATCGATCGATAGAGCCGTTTAAAAGTTATTAAAAAAAAAACACATTTAAAAAAAAAAATGTTTGTAGTTTCTTTGAGATTTCTCAAAATCAATATTTTACGGTATTAAAATCGGCAAACATTTTTACTGGTTGTCTAAATCGTCCGTATTATTGTATATTTTGTGAGTGTCGACTGGCGGGTGGTGCAGAAAGGTTTTGTCATAGTTTCAAGTAAGTAGTAATAGTAAGTTCAAATATTATACTTATACATATTTATATATGTATTCACATTCATTTATTTATTTAAAGGAATATACATATAAACTATTTTTTATTTATTTAGTTTATTATATTTATTTATTATAGATTAAATAAATATCTTATTTATATTTAATATAATTAATGTCTGTTAGTGAATCATTTTCATTCTGCAAACGATTCAATTGCTTCATCGATTGACGAGTTTCAGTTCGGTTACAGAGACACTTGGTGACTTTTTGCGAGTAACATTTAACCAGTGCAAGGCTTATATTTAAGTTAGGTGCTACCGGCTTGCAGAATATTTAGGAAGAACCTTGTCATTGACACAAAGTGTCAGTAAATTAAACAATTCCTTTTTTGATTGGTATCATGTGTTGTTTAACTGTTTAGGAGGTTCAGTGAACAAGCTAATTTTATTTTTTTTAATTTCTTACATTTTTGTTTTAGTTCAGCAACAGAATTAAAATCATATAAAGCTAATGGTTCAGAATAAATAGGCCTAATGTTATGTAACAAGATGTCTAGCTTTTCTTGTTCAGAAAGTGGTTTTTTTAAACGCGAAAACATTCCATTCAAAATAGCAAAATAAATGTCGGTAGGTTCATCTTGGCCTTGAGTACGAGCATGAATCTCCCCCAATAACCTATAATCAAAATCAGCTGGTGCAAAATCCTCAACTAACAAATTACACAACTCTTTCCATGACGAAACTTGGCCTTAGATACCCCTGTACCACAAAAGGGTATGATCAATGAAAAAACAAAACGCCGACCTAAACAAACCAACATCACTAACTCCATAAGCTGTTGCACGTTCATTAACTAATTCCAAGAAAGAATGAACACTAATACTGCCATCAAACTTAATATTCCATTTCAGAATATTTACTTTCATTAAACACTTGGTGACCATATGCTTACTTTCATCAAAATTTTGACTACCGGAGGATTCCAAATCCAATTTATCCATTTTAAAAGGAAATTAAAATATTTGTTTTTACCAAAAAAAATAAGTTGTGAATCTGTTGAGAATAGTACTACAACATCATATATACTTAAAGTTATCTAGAACTCTCACTCAGCAATATATTTATACACAAATAACAATAAACTTTAAATTATTGTAAGAAAACAATAATCTTAGTCCTAATTTTAGGCTAGACTATAAAAATGAATCTTAGTATAACTCAATTATCAAAGTTAACTAATTATAACAATGCTTGTATAACAAATTCAAGCACACAAAAACATAAGTAACTAGGTATTATACTATTACTATCATAAAAAGTAAAGTTTATCTTTTGTTACAAATTCTTAGTGTAATATTAACTATATACTATTATTATATACTATATATTAAGTATAAAAGCAATGTAGGTACACAATGGTATTCCTACCAAAATTTAAATATCTCAATTACAAATTTACCCTATATCAAACTAAAACTGTTACAACTTTATTACAAGATTGTAAACATTATAATATGGGTACAATATAAATAAAACAACAGACAAACAAACACACTACATGAGAGATTCCCTATTAAAAACTACTACAGAAGTGTAAGAGTAGGTAAGTCGGTTTGCTGCGATACCTCTTTTATTGACTTTTACCCCTAAACTTCCATAAAACAATAAATAGCAATAATATCATCAAAAGTGTGCACCACTGCAAGGCTTATATTTTAGTTAGGAGCTACCGGCTTGCAGAATATTTAGGAAGAACCTTGTCATTGATACAAAGTGTCAGTAAATTAAACAATTCCTATTTTGATTGGTATCATGTGTTGTTAAATGCAATATAAATTAGGTACACAGGATTACATAATAATGGGTACCAATCTCAAGCGGATTCTATAAATCCTCTTGAAATTGGTTCCCATTATTATGTAATATGGTCGTGTTATTAAATAGTTTGCGTGATGATATTACTACCATTCAATTTCTGCTATTAGCTCAGTTATGAGACATTAAAAACTAACCTTAAGTTTCTCTATCGCTGGTAGTTAACGAAAAACTTAAGCTTGCTTACTGCTAGCTTGAGTGATGGCAGCCTTTCTGGAGTTATCAGTGTCCTAAACTGCTCTATGCTTGACCTCCTGCGGAAAGGCAGCATCCAACGACAGCGTTAACCAGACTTCATGCAATGGATATCATGACAGCGACAGATGGTTAAGCAATAAATCCATAGATAAACAGATCGATACATAATTGGATCGATTATTATAGGTAAAATGAGAAGAGAGAAAACAAGAAAAAATATAAAAAACCCATCTGAAACAAAACAAGTTTTGTTTAGAAGATAAACCAAAACTACCAATACAGCTGCGTGTCGAATAAAATAAGTTACACTCACGAGGACGTTATGCACATTATTGATGGCATTGATCGCCTCTCCCAAATCCCACCAACAAATTAAATAAGGAATCTCTGAAACGAAAACAACATGTGAGGTTACGCTGACAATGGTTTTGGAAAAAACTATTTCCGAAATATTACAATTCCATTATCACAACTCACCTCACGAGCAGAACATGATTAAATTATTTTAACATCACATATGATGTATAAAATTTAGTTTGATTACATCAAACTTTTACTTTGGGATCGTTCATCTCTTATTGTGTTCTTAGACAACTACATTAACGTAACGATGTTATCATTATCATTACATCCTTAATTTACTCTTTGCGTAACGACTACCAGTACAACAAGTATATAATCTATGGTAACGACAATGACCTCTTCATTGACTCAATGACAATCTACGTTCCGATACAACAATATTGGCATAGAAACTTTATAAGAAAAATATTAAAATATTTATTCAAACTTTTATTTTAATATTTGTTTTGGATTAGTAATAAATATTTAAATAACATTTCAGATGCTTTCTATAAATATAGAAAATAATTCAAATCGATTATTGATTTGACAAGATACAATACTAATAAGTTTAAAGGATTTACGCTAGATGGCGTACTCCAATTTGTCGAGAAAGTTGGGGATAGATGTCGCGTGAAGCGTCATAAAATATGATCTCAAAGCTTATCTATAAATTAAAACTTGAAACGCAACGTTACACCAGCAACACAAATTTTTATTTAATGTTTGCCATATTAACGCTCAGAGTATCCCTAGTCATTACAGTGATTATTACGGAGACTTGGCTCAAACCTCACTTTCTTTCTACTTCCTACGTTCCCCCTGGCTTCGTTCTTATTAGGAATGATCGGGTGGGTAAGAGAGGGGGTGGAGTGGCTATTTATCTGCGTAGTGACTTCTCTTTTAAACTATTATCTTTTCCGATTTCTAGTAACTCCTGCTGAATTTATTTTTCTTGAAGTTTGTTTCAAAGGGGCTAAAGTCATTCTAGTGGTGGTTTATTCTCCTCCCGCAGCGGATTACTTCTCCAGTTTCGAAACGGTTCTGGAATCTATAGGGTCAGAGTATACTCACCATATCATCATGGGCAATTTTAATACCGATCTGCGCTCGTGTAACTCCCTCCGTTCTCGTAGGTTACTCCAGATCGCTAAATCAACTAACTTTCACATCCTACCTTTACAAGCTACTCACCACAACGCGGATGGAATGGATACCTGGTTAGACCTAATTCTTACCACGGCTTCTTCTCTAGTTCGTCGTCATGGGCAATCTTTAGCTTCAGGTTTTTCACACCACGATTTAATATTTCTCTCCTACACACTGAAACCACCAAAACCTGGCCTTAGGGCCAGGTTTTGTTATCGGGCGGATTGACGAAGGAAAACTTCGGGAAGATCCGTCGAGATTAGACTGGGAACCCGTATTCGAGGCTGCTACGGTTGATACCAAAGTCAACATTTTTAATAAACTGGTCGTGGGCCTGTACGATATTCATGCATCTATTAAAAAAATAAAAATTGAGCGCCCTCCTGCCCCCTGGATGACTAATGTCATCAGGATGGCTATGCGGCGTAGAAATCGAGCTTTCCGCAAATTTATAAAAGACCGTGACGAGGACAATTGGGGCCTGTATACAACTGCAAGGAATCGGTGTAATCAGATGATTCGCAACGCTAAACGCCGACATATTCTAATAAATGTAAATTCATCGTCCCCTAAGGGTATTTGGCAGTTCCTAGGTACTCTGGGAATAGGCAAACGAGGTAGTAGTGACCCTACACGAACACGACGGTTGGTATAGATGACATCAATGATCATTTCTCCTCTCTTGTACCTATTGATAATCTAACCAAGCGTCGCACTTGTGAGTACTTAGCTGAGATTCCCCGCCCCAACATAGATTTATTTCAGTTTTCTTCAGTAGATCCTGGCGAGATCAAAAAAATAATTCTTTCCATTAAATCTAACGCTATCGGAAACGATGGTATTACCCATCGCTTGGTTAAGTATATCATCTTCTTCCTGCTTTATCACATATCATAAACTTCTCTCTCGATTCGGGGACATATCCATCTTCATGGCGGTATGCTTTTATCATTCCTATACCGAAAATCCAACTCTTCCTAATCATTTTCGGCCTATCTCTATTCTACCTTTTCTATCAAAAGTGCTGGAGGCCTGTGTACATAAGCAAATGACACGTTTTGTATACCGAAACAATTTGTTAAGTCGCTATCAGTCGGGCTTCAGGCCAGGACACAGCACCACATCTGCTCTTCTCAAAGTGACTGGTGACATTAGGCAGGGAGCAGGCATGGATGAGACTAAAATTACTGTCTTAGTTTTGGTGGATTCTTCCATTCTCTCCCATCTGATGTACTCGCCAGATTCTCTGGAATGGTTCTCTTCTTATCTTCGGGGACGCCCAGCAGTCCGTGAGCGTGTGTAATTCTTTATCGAGGTGGCGTGATCTCGACGCTGGTGTTCCTCAAGGCGGTATTCTTTTCCCTTTATTATTTTCTATTTTTATTGATCTCATTACTAAAGTCCTTCAGTGTGCGTTTCATCTTTACGCTGACGACTTGCAGGTGTACGCTCAGGCTGGTTTGAATGATCTGTCCGAGGCCATCACAAAGCTTAATGAGGACCTTGACGCGATCAAGACCTGGTCAGATAAGTTTGGCTTAACAGTAAATCCTTGCAAGTGTCAGGCCATCGTGATAGGGAGTCAGCGAATTTTAAGCCGATTGAACCCCGACACATTGCCATCGGATATTTAACGGCTCAGTTATCCCTTTTAATGAATCGGTTAGGAATCTTGGTATTTTCATGGACACCCACCTTAACGGGCAAGCTCAGGTATCTAGTGTTAGTCAAAGGGTTACGAGTACACTGCGGGCTTTATATCGTCTAAAAAAAATTCTTCCCTCTAATACCAAGCTAATGCTTGTCCAGGCGCTGATATTTCCTTTGACTGACTATGGTGATGTATGCTTTCTTGACCTGAATGCAGAGTTCCTTAATAAATATGACCGGCTTCTAAATAACTGCATTAGATTCATTATTAAAATATATATATTACGGGTCTTAATCGCGTGAATAATTTAAGGTTAAATACCTTGTTTTTTGCCCGACGTTTCGACCGTATTGCAACGGCCGTGGTCACGGGAAGACTGTATACAAGGTATTTAACCTTAAATTATTCACGCGATTAAGACCCGTAATATATATATTTTAATAATGTGTATAAATCGCGAAAGTTTATCAACATTTATTGCATTAGATTCATTTTTAATCTTTGCAAGTTTCATATCTTTTCTTACCGTTCCAAACTGAAATGGTTCCCTATTCGCCAGCGTCGTAGTTTGCGCGCTTTCACTACACTCTATTCTATTCTTAATTCTCCTACTGCACCCTTATATTTGATTTCTAACTTCCAGTACTTGCACTCCTCTCATAGTACAGATCGACGATCTACCAACAATCTGCTTCTTCTATGTCCCTCTCATTCTACTCGATTCGTTGGTACCTCTTCCCTTGTTCAGTCTGTTTCCCTCTGAAATTCCCTGAACCCCGAAATTAGACAGGCACTTAATCGTCTTAATTTTAAATCGAAAGTACGTACTCTGTTCCTGGATGAACTAGTTGAATCACTTCTACATTTGTAACTTATATGTAATTTATGTAGGTATATATGTATTTATGGTATGTAAGTATATACCTATGTATTTATGGTATTTATTTATGTAGGTATATTGTATAAATAAGTAAGTATAATTAATTGGTTTTGTTATACTATTAGTATTTTTGTTTTTTTAGTTTTCTTTGTTTGATTGTATGTAATATCTACAGGTTTACTGCACCTACATACTACATTTCTACATCGCCCTAAGGTAGACTGGCAGAGAATGCTTTTAGCATTAAGTCCGCCTCTGTACGATTTTGTGCATAAAGTTTTAAATAAATAAATAAAATGCCCCAGATATTCAAGTTCCGTCACTCTTTGTATGTTTATTTTGTGCTATTTAGGGTAATATTAGGTATATTATCAGGGCATTTACCGACGGCCTTAAATACAATGTACTCACATTTTTTATCATTGTATACGAGACCGTGTGAGGCAGCATAGGATTCGCATACCTTCAACATCTCACATATAGCTAGGGTTGCCAACTCTCCCGGAATTCCGTGACTCTCCCGTAAAAAGGCAATAAGTTTTCAAAATCTCCCGGCTCCAGGAAAGCAGCTGAAATCTCCCGGATATTTTCATCACTTCAATCTGCCATGCAGACAAATATTTGGAGCGATAATAATAATAATATCTTGGGACAACTCTCACAACGTCATCTGATCCCAAACTAAGCAGAGCTTGTACTATGGTAACCAGACAACTGATAAACATACTTATATATTTCTAAATACATACATATTATAGATAAATTACACCCAGACACAGAATAAACCATCGTGCTCATCACACAAAGTTTTATCCTGGGTGGGGATGTTTGACCTATTTGGATAAGTGGTACGAATTTGACGACTGAAGAAATTGACTATTGAAAATAAATAAAAAAATGATCTGGGTGCTTTACTGAATTACTAGTATAGTATTATATTATCTGTGACTGAATGTACCAATGAATGAGGATAACTGCCTACTACGGATAACGACTAGGTACTGTTTACTGCGCGAGAAGTTCGTGAAGCTGGTTTTTTTTTTTTTTTTAATGTAAAGTTGAATGGGGCAAAGAAATAAAAAAAGCTTGTTACATTCACTCTATCCATCCCTATCACAAACGCCGCCGCAGAACGTGTTTTCAGAGTAGTAAACGAACTATGGTCGAAAAGCCGTAATCGGCTAAATGAAACTCATGTGTAATCTGAAATACAGGTGTGCACAAACTTCAAATATACCTGCAAAGAATTTTTTTTCATTATTTTTTTATTTTGCCTTCCGGATTTCTGATTCACACGGTTGGCAACCCTACCTATAGCAATCTTTGTTATTTTATAGACACCATTACACTGCACCCATAGTCCCGTACAGTGCCTATATGCAGAAGCATACTATAAAATATACTGTAAGTACGGGTGCAGCTTAATTGTGTGTGTGAAACTGTGAATATACCTAGTCCGGCCATAAGTTCTGTTACAAATGAAAATGCATTTTTTTTTAATGAAGTAATGTAACATTACTAAAACTTTTAAGTACATATATATTAAAGTCACAGCCAAAAATAAAAACAATATTCTATTCAAAATGGCCACCTTTGGCTTTTAAACAGGCCTATAATCTGTCTGGCCACGAATCTATGGATTTTCGCACTGTTTCTTACTAAAACTGACCATTATTTGTAGTTTAAAGGGTTGAGGTCTGGGCTAGATGAGGACCAGTCTTCATCTCTTATAAAGTCCGGAACGTTGGTTTCAAGCCAGGCTTGGGTAATTCGTGCCTTGTGACCTGGTACATTTATGTAAAGTATCAGTAAAATGATATTTCTGTGCCCTTCACCTGTGTATCGCGACAGAAGGCGTTTTAATGTTACCCCTGTTTTTATTTTTATTTATAAAAATGATCCTAGTAATCTTAAAAATGCAAAGTTAGTGAGACTTGATGGATGGATGAATGGATGTTTATTACTCTTTCAGTGGAAAACGGCTGGATCGATTTTGCAGAAATTTGATATCTATGAAGATAACATATTTGGTCACTGCACACTACACTGTCAGTCGGTTAACATGGACAAAATCAGTGTAGTGTGCAGTGACCCTAACTTTTCGAGAAGTAAAAAAGTGAGGGTGGATGAAGATTCATCGGCCTAACGGAGTCTTAACATCGCTGCGACAGTCCGCTTGTGACCACGGCCGGTGCAACTTTACCTGTTGTTGAAAACATCATGCAACATCATACAATTTTTTTTATAGATTCGGTTCTCAATCGAGAGGATATTTTAAGGATAAATAAGTTTGTGTGGTCACGGGTAGACTGATGCATTAGTGAGTCACCTCCATGAAACGAGGGTTTTGGGAACTGCCCTCGCCTGTTTTATATCTCTCACTATAGAACTGCCGGTACTACGAAATGCAATACTAAAGACATCTTCACAGTGGCGTGTAACGTTTGTTCGGCGGTACGTAAACTTGTTAATCACGAAATTCTTAGAAGTGGATAAACGGTACCTAGGTATCCGTTTTCTCGGTTGAAAAAACATATTTTTTAATTAAATAATAATCCCGTCACAAAAGTTGGATCCCGTCTCGATAAATAATAGCTATGTACCATAGGTGTCGCAGCCATATCGTAAGACACACCGTATTACAAGTAGGCGCGCCGAATTGAAAAACGTCGCCGTAATGCGGCTACCCCACATTCAGCCGGATTGTAGTTACGATACGTTGTACAAAGCGGCGTCCAACGTTTAGCGACAGACAAAATGTTGAGGTTTCCATGAAAACTGAGGTCAGCGGAATTTATATCACCTGACAAGTGCTAGAATTAGTACATAAAACTAAAATATATGTAAGTGTCTACTGCAGTAACTCAATTCGGTTAGGTTAGAACTGTAAACCCCTGAGCACGAGGTGAGCAAGCGAAACGAGCGTGCCGCGGCAGCGGCAGCCGAGTGCCAGAAACATAACATATCACTCATAACACTGGGCATAAGTATCAAATTAGAAAAATATAAATCTTTATTAACATTGTCATCCTACTACAGCCATGTCATACTCAAAGTCATTGGTGGGCCAAAAGCATAAAGGCGGTAACCTAAGTAGGCTGCAAAACGTAATATTAATCAGGTACTGAAAATTTTAACGAAAAAAGTACCATTATAGTACAAGAACATTTACAAAATTTCCAATAAAAAGATCAATACAAAAAACGTACAAACATTAACTTCTTTTGCCTAATATTTGTCGAATAATGTATAATTATGCTCCCGGGCTGCATTCTCTCTGCCGCCGCGCACAATCTCTCTCAAAATTGATACGGGCCGCATGTCTGACATGCCTGCCCTACTACAACATCATGAAGATGGAAACATGTGAATGAAGATGGAACCAAAACATTTAAAGCGGCGTGTCGATAATGCTTAAGTTTAACTAAGACCTGTAGTATACAAAATATAAGATTTGAGATTTTAAGATAAAAGATTACGCAAGCGTGTCATTTCTGTTAACGCTTTCTCATCGTGGGGTCGCCTTATGAGCTTATTTGCATCCATATCAGACAACGCAATGCCTTCTAAAGTTTTGACGCGACTGAGGGCTACATAAATCTGTCCCTTCGCAGAATTCTTCTTTCCTAAATCCTTCTTTCCTGCTTTATCTAGGGTTGTACCCTGAAGTTTGTGGACAGTTACGGCCCAGCTTAAGATGGACGGTAACATTCTGCGTTCGACATCTCCATAGCCTCTTTGCGCTTGAAATGTCGTGCAAACAGGCGATATTGCTACATAACCTTCATCATCTTTTAGTTTAAGGCCAACTGTCGAGTCATCAAAATTGATGTGCACAGATTCAGGTAACTCACCTTCCTCCAATTGGTCTCTTCGAAGAGCAGGCCATTTAATTTTTTTAACGATGCCCATGGCACCATTTACCAGCCCATAAGATACGGAAATATTCCGCCGTAACATGACTCGCGATTCGAGACCTAACCTAATAGTTGATAAAAACCGCCGCAGTTATTGATATCTTTAGGAATAACATTGTCAGGTGGCTTTCTACCATAGGTTGCCGCCTCGCGAGACTCATCTACAGCATTAATTGCGTACATGCGGTGTGCTTTAGCATTTTCAGCAGTAATTTTTTCATTATATGAGTCAACCTGTCTAACGGTAGGGAAAATACGGACAGCTACTCCATCAACAAAATCGCCGGATAAGGGCACATGTCGCCGTTCACAAAGTAACTCCAGTTGTGCTGTTGTTAATTCACCAACCCGCAAGCTATTTAACAGGTCAATAAACGCAATATCATTGCGCTGTCGCATATTTATTGTAAGTTCACAAAATGGGACGCGAACTTCGTGTTAACGTATTTTGTATTAGTTTATATTCTGAATGCACTTTTTGTTAAAAACTTATTATTGTTTGTGTGTAGGTACTAATAAAATATTTAATGCAATTGTGAAAGGACGAGCGAGGGGTGAGGTAGGGCACTGAAGGGGAAGGGGTATCTGCCCTCTCCACCGATATTCTCTGTCTGTCGCCTTCTAGCCCCGCCGCACGCCGCGCGCGTCCTTTAGTCCAAAATTGTAAGACCTATCTCTACCCTACATTATAAAATTATACTCTTTTCTATCGTCTTTGAAGCGTTTTTCGAGCCGGATTTTCATTTTTAGTACACCGCCGTCAAAGGAAACAATGGTGAACACCCGTAGCACCGCTCGCCAACAACTGGAAAAGGAAAAGGATAAAGATAGCAAGACAGAGGCTACCGGATCGAAGTGCATGCCGCCGCCATCTGCAACAAAAAACAGGGATGATGAACCTAAAATGGATAAACCAGGTGACGCTAGTGTAGTGAAGTCGGAACAAATGGCAAAAAACAAACCACCTTCACATTTGTCACACAATTATTCGCAGTCGAAGAAAGCGTCATCGTCTCTGTCTATACAAGCTCAAAAGAAGAAGCTGGAGCTGGAAGCAGCTAGAGCAAGAGCACGAATAGAGATGGACCTTATAGACTGGCGGCAGATTTGACCGAATTAGATGAAGAATACAGTCCACCATTACAAGCATCGGAGCTGAACTATGGCGCTGGCAGTGATGTTGAGAGGTGGATGGAGCGTAACCAACAAGAAATGCATAATGCTACTGTCCTTAATAACAGAAGCGAGCCGCACACGTCGCGTCCTTCTGATACAGACCCGATACAGCAGCTAGCTACAGCATTTAAGGAAGTACTTAGCTCTCCGACAGTCCAGCAGAGCTCCAAGTTGCTCAGTCGTTTGAGCACGCCGAAAGAATTGCCCATTTTCTACGTTTAAGTCTGAAACATTCATTTGGCTTACAGCTGTTTACGAAGTCTGTTTTCCGGGAAGACATTTTAATCGGTAAATGACACAATCTATAAGCGCATTCCCCGGAATGCGCCTCGTAAGTGCTACGGCACTTACGAGACGTTGAGATAGAATGGCCATTGAGACTGCAAATAACTGGTTCCACACACGACCACCTTGTCTTTTGGCCTTCGCAACAGCGTCTCGTATAACGTCACCAGTATCATGAGGATCGCATTTACTTGCGTATTTAGCCACATAATACGCAACTGCTGTTACGTTACCACACGGTTGCACATCAATGTTTCCTTTCCATAGATTCAGTAGAACAGGATTATAATTGTTCACCATACTTTCGTCTGCAGTTCGTTTCAAACAACAAAACCGTCCATTGTTTGACAATACTTCATCCGGACCTAGGCAAAAAGTAATATTATATGCAGGCTTCGGGAAACCAATAACCGCAACGAAAACTATCGTTGCGGTTTTTATAGCACGTGGACGTGTGTTTGTGTATTTGCACGTCTTCTATTAATTTCTGCAATACATAATCATTGGGCGTTAAGGAGCATGATACAACCCTTTCGATGACTCGAGTCATCCCAGATTTCTCCACTCCTGAGGATATAGGATCCTATACCCTCAGGAGTGGAGAAATCTGGGATATTGTCACACCAACCTAATGGGTAAGGCATCGGTCTCGCAATCGTGAGGTCGCGGGTTCGAATCCTACACATTACACTACCGACGTGAACCCACTCCTAACACAAGCCTTTGAGCTTAACTGGAGGGGTTAACAAGATTGCTAGTAATGTGGGACTCAATCCCACATAGCTAATTATCTTTTACAAAAAAAAAAATTATGAAGGTGTGGACTTCCCCGATTTTAGAACTCTATCCTATACCAAAAGTCCACAACTGGACCACCTAAGCAGTTTGATCACGTTTAAGGAATCGCATCAAAGCGTTCAAACGAACCATAAATTGTCAAGAGATAACCACGGGATGTTTTTGTACTAACTGCAAACGCTCGGGAAAAGACAGGCTCTGCTATAAGTAAAGCTTTCGTCATGTCTGGCCAATTAAGGTGGTTGCAGGAGAAGCAAAGAGAAGTTGTAGGAGGCCCCAAAGTTCTGACCATTGCTGTAAGTTCAGAGCAGCATTTCTGCCAATATGACGGTGATCATCTGAAATTCCTCATAGTAAGGTGCATGTTATCTATGAGTCCTTGGGGTGTCTGCGCACCCTGGCCTCGACGCATTCAGCATGGATTTAGCTCGATAGTACTTAACTATGGAAAGAGCAAAAAATAAATAGTCGTTTCGATTGAAACACTTGTCCAGACTCATTACTCGACTTTGAAAATAATCCAAAGGAGTAATTTGAATATCTCTTTCCTCTCCAAAGCCATTTTTGCCGTCAGGAAAAGGACAATACCAAGCAAGCTCTTCCGTTTGTCGCTCTCAATCCACATTTAATGGTGGCGCCGTTTTCCTTGTAATCTCAGCTAATCTCATGTCGGTATTGTTCGTAGCTGGGTTAGGATTCATAGAAACTATACTTTCTAGATTAAGGACTGATTCGTCTATGTTACGGAGCAAACTGGTTGTTTCAATTATTGTGGCAATCGGTTGTATTTGTGAAAGCGATCTTTCCTGTTCCGGAGCTGAGGTTGCTTGAAATGTTTGTCGAGGAGTGTTGCTATTATTTATTAAACTTAAGATAATTAATGTTAAGAAGACTACCGACCTTTGGAGTAACTCAGTTGTGATTACTAAGTCTATAATTTATTTTATTGCGCAGGACTTGGCTTTTATGTTTAATAAATGTATAGATTGTGGTGTATTTCCTGATTTAATGAAATATAGTAAAGTAATACCATTGTATAAATCAGGTAGTATATCTGACCCCACTAATTTTAGACCCATATCAGTACTACCAACATTTAGTAAAATCTTTGAAAAAATAATATATGATCAGATGCAGAACTTCTTTTACAAAAATAAATTATTAACCTTTAAACAATTTAGATTTACTAGGGGTCGCTCTACAACCGATGCTGGTGTGGAGCTTTTAAAACATATTTTTGACGCCTGGGAGGAATCGCAAGATGCTTTAGGCGTCTTTTGTGATTTATCTAAGGCATTTGACTGTGTTCTGCATGAAACATTAATCAGGAAATTGCAACATTATGGTATTAAAAACACAGCTCTGAATCTTCTTACATCCTATCTGAGTAATAGGATTCAAAAAGTTGATGTTAATGTTTGACATTAACCAGGTTAGAGCTTGATACAATCTGTTCGTTGCAAGTTCTCAAGACTTTCCACAACCAGAACTAGTCCTAATTGGTTTGGCGCAAGTGGCAGTTGTTCAGCGACTTCAACAACGTCTTTTGCTAACAAAGTCACTTGTCTCTTGCACCAATCTTGACAGAAACGGTTTTGTAGCTTCATTATTATAAGAAAAGCGGCATAAAAACCGTTCTTAAAGTTTCGTCAAATTAGCTAGCTCTTCAGGTAGAGTCGCAACTGTCATTTTATTCCAGATAGGTGCCGACGGAATTTTTCGTTTTCTAATATTATTTTGACAGCGAGAGCATGTTATGATATTACCCAGAGAAATCAATTCTTCGGGTAGTAATGCACTGTATACATTGTAGTATGTAACTTACAACGTTGTGGAGGATATAAAGCTTTATTACAAACAGCACAGGGAACATCTGCAAAAATGTTTATAGCCTGTTCAAAATCATTTACAGAAGACATGTCCCTGCGATTGTGACTAGCTTGTCGCATAGCATCTAATCGAGTCGATCTGGATTCGGCCGACTCATTTAATAAACGCTCGTGAATCAATCGAAAACAATGGAATCGTTCTTGCTCGGTCTCGTTCGTGAATCATGCCAAGACGCTGAGAACGTTGTTCCTTGGTCTTGTTTGACAATCGTTCGTGGATCATGCCAAGACGATGAGAACGTTGTTCCTCGGTCTCGTTTGATAAACGTTCGTGTATCAGGCCAAGACGATGAGAACGTTGATCCTGGATCTCGTTTGATAAACGTTCGTGAATCACCAAGACGATGAGAACGTTGTTCCTCGGTCTCATTTGATAAACGTTCGTGAATCAATCCAAGACGATGAGAACGTTGTTCCTCGGTCTCGTTTGATAAACGTTCGTGTATCAGGCCAAGACGATGAGAACGTTGATCCTGGATCTCGTTTGATAAACGTTCGTGAAACACCAAGACGATGAGAACGTTGTTCCTCGGTCTCATTTGATAAACGTTCGTGAATCAATCCAAGACGATGAGAACGTTGTTCCTCGGTCTCGTTTGATAAACGTTCGTGTATCAGGCCAAGACGATGAGAACGTTGATCCTGGATCTCGTTTGATAAACGTTCGTGAATCACCAAGACGATGAGAACGTTGTTCCTCGGTCTCATTTGATAAACTAACTTACGCGTTTTAGCAGTCAGTAAAAGTAAGATGCTCGTCGATTTGGACTCCCAGGTACGTGACACAGTTTGTGCAAGTAAGATTACGACAATTGCACGTTGTCTGCTGAAAAGGGTTGCAAGAGTGAGATTAGGAAGGAATCGTCTACTATGAGCATTAACCGCGACCTAAAACTATCGATTCTGAACTCGACTGTCAGCAACTGATGAGGCTAATAGAAGCCATTCAGTAAAACCGCCCGGAACTGGTGAACAAGAAGGGCGTGTTGTTCCATCATGACAACGCCAGACCGCACTCATCTATAGCCACTCAGCAAAAATTGAGAGAGCTTGGCTGGGATGTGTTGATGCATCCTTTGTATAGCCCTGATCTTGCTTTATCAGATTTCCACCTGTTTTAGTCACTTCAAGACTCTTTAAGAAGCATAAAGTTAACCTCAAAAGAACACTGAAAACTAGCTATTTTTTTTAACAAAAATCTCAATTTTTTTACAGCAATGGAATCATTGCACTACCCACAATGCCGTTTTGATCGATCAAAACGGCACATACTTATAGAACGAAGGAGCGGAGCAGCAATGAAAAATGTTGCAAAAACGGGGAAAATTTACACTGACGAAGTTGCGCGGGTCATCTAGATGTAAATAATTATGGTAGGAGAAGAAGAGAGAAGAAATAGAGATGTAATGTGGGCACATCTTTAGCGTGATGGGCACTTCTATAACGATGTCTATCGATGGCTCACTGCTTGTCTTTTGTCTACGGCTCTACTTGGTTCCGATCTCAGAATAAAAACCAAAAAACTACTAGATATGAAGGACGATGAAAAAGGAAAGGATAAAATCTTTTTTGTCCTTATATTGTAGAAGATTTTTTTCTGTTTAGCTCACTGTGGCGAACAATGAAACAAGTTAACGCGAGATAAATTCGAAAATTTGTGTATTTCACTAATTGTTTGTGTACTGAGGTAAAAGACTCGTTAAAATAGTGTATTTAAGTGTGAGGAATTTAAGAGCCGCAGTGAAAGGAAAACCAAAGGAATCACATTTGATTCGTATTACAATCTAGTGCCTATTTTACATTGCAATGAGTTAAAATTATTAAATTGAAACATCGAGTATTATTCTTTGAAGTGGTCTTCTGATTTATATAATATGTTATTATTGCAATTAAAACCTCAAAGTAAAACATTGCCCACTTTTCGAGTTTAATTTTCCCCAATCCTAGTCACTATTATTAGTACACATAAAAGATAACTTGATGTCTGCGACAACTGTCAGTAAAATCATGCCTATGAAGTCCTAAATTTCTTATGGTTCAGAAGACAGTACCTATCAATGTCATACTTTATGGGCATGCCGACCTAATTATTATAGTGATAAGCGATGAATCATCGTGACCACAAGTCTGTGGTATAGTCATAAACTATCGAAATTTTAAATAAAACAATTTCAAATTAATTTATCATTTAATTTTGTTGTTTATTTACATTATTTGAACGATTTGATAATATTTGCGAACAAGAGTTCTTAATTAATTTACAAAATTGTTCTAGCGATTCAGAAACTGATTCAGATATGGATTTGGGGCGTACTCCTATAAGAGAATAAATGTATTTTATATTTAAATATTCGTTTAATTTATTAACGTTTGAAATTATGTTACATTATTATCGATAATAGTAAGAAACATCGATAATTACTATCGACATTTTTTTACATCCTGACAACCCTAGGAATGCCAGTTTGACTTAAGTCCAAATGCTTAAGTCGCAGAGATCAAGCTATCTTATAAGTAGTTATAATGTTTTAATTTTAAATCCTAGTCTATAATGAGCGTCAGCATGAATTTCAATTTGATTAAATATCTTTGTTAAAAACCTTTAGTGGATCTTAAGGGGCGTCTAAACGGGCCATTTTTCACGGCAATTTGTGGCGGCAATGCTGTTGCCGGCAACATTGCTAGCAATACTGGCAAGACCGTAATATTGACGTAATGTTCCGACCATATGGCAATACATGTTTTCTATGGCCACCAATATTGGTCAATATTGATTTGATAGGTTGCCGGGCGATCGCTGAGCGATAGATTTTCCGCATTATGGCATGAGTTATCCTTGTCTACGCGACATGAAGTTTGCTGTGGGTGACGCCGCGCCGTTACTTATTGCTAAATTCTGTGTTGTCAGGTGTCATGTTGTTTTAGGTTATTTGTAAAAGGTTTTAGTCATCTTTGATAGGTACTGAAAAATGAAATAAGAACACTGACCTCTATAGTCATAATATTTAAAGTGAACTGCCAATGGTCTCCAATGAGCAGTACCTATGAACTGAATCGACCACCGACTAATACCAGTACCTACACGAAATTGCGGAGCGGCGATGGGAATAGTTCCAACATCAAATTATTTGTACTACTGCCACTTACAGTGATGTAACATCGTGCGAACATTTGAACGAAAATGAATAGATACTGTGCACCTTGACCTTACCCATATACTTACAGCATAAAGCAACGACATCGATATGTGAAGCGCAAATTCTAAACAACTGAATCACATCAAGCACTGCCTGGAAATTGTAAAAACCCAACAAGAGGCGTTGAATGTGAGAGCAGAATCCCACGAAAGCCATCATTAGGTACACCATGTATGCAATTTTATTACTTGGTGGCTTATTCATAGGACTGTGTGGCACCCTCAAGGTCAAGCAATGTCTCCACAACCACACACAACAGAGGAGCGCGGCGAGTCCACATCAGATCGCACTCAAGCAATAGAATTGTTGTCGTGTACTGCTGGACACCAAGTCGACAGTGAGAGAGTCAGAAGTGAGTTAACCCATCGTCTATCATTGCCATCAATGATAACATTTACAATTCACGAACCTTTGTAATGAGAAAATAAAATAAAGATTACATTATTTCATTTAAATATATTTTCCTTTACATACTCCATAGTTTGTGTTTATCTTAAGTTATAACTTTATGCTGCATAGGTTAACCTAGCGCCAGTGCACTCTGTATATGTTTTTACTTTTTATACAATAACTTTTCCAGTACAATAAACACAACATATTTTTTCTCATATACCTACATTACAATTTTCTGAACATGGTTCTTACCACATTTACCAAATTCTGGAAAAAGCTTGAAAATAAATAAAAAGGCAAAATAATTTAGGATCAAATGTTTTATTAGTTAAAGTACATACACAGTTTGGTTTTTACATAAGAGTATTTATCGAATATGTCATCCAAAAACTTAGCTGGGGTAGATATATCTCATCATATCTATGTACCCCCGCCCAAATACCATGTCAGTGTCAACATGGGCACAGCAACCTACAGTTATATTTCCAACAACTGCAGCAATAACCTGAGATAGCATCTATAGTATTGACAACATTTTAATAATAAATTAGTAAAATAAGTTCTGCTACCAATATGTCTGGACTTTACTCTCTTTCTAATTAAATACGTATATTTTTTTTTTTTGTTTTTTTTTAAAAAAGACGACTCCCGCAGTAGGGTACAAGCCCTGTGTCGCGGGGGACTTTACAAACATACAAGTCACGGACACAAATTACACCCAGACTCAGAACAACAATTTGTGGATCACACAAAGTGGTGTCCCGTGTGGGAATCGAACCCACGACCTCTTGCGTAGCAGTCGGACACACTCCCACCGCGCCACAGAGGCAGTCAAATTAATAATTAGAGGGATAATATCTTTAAGGGCATCCTAGTCAATGATTCTACCATACAAACATGCATAAGTGATTACTACTCTGTATGAGGTCGCAAGTCAAAGCTTAAAATCATCATATCTTTTTGTTTTATCATAAACTAGGCTTGTAAAAAACGGGATACCTTTTTTACTCATAATGATTTTTGTCCTATTTAAAATTGTCATAATAAATTAGGCATAATTTTCTTTGTCATAAAAATAGTGTGCCATAACTGGTTTTTAGCATACTGTGTTATTAAGCATAAATATTATATATCCTATTATATTTATTCATAACTTTGATATGCATAAAGTTGTAAAGCATAATCGACTCTTGACATAATCAAAATTTGATATAATTATGAAAATAATACATAATATTGTTAGGTCGAAATTAATTATCTTTAACACCCCGACTCAGAGCAATCCGACTCGGATAGGTTAGGTTAGAAGACTAAGGCGGGAGCGAAGCGAAGCGGAGCTCCCGCCTTAGTCTTCGTGTTAGGTTTTTTTTTTTAAACCACCCAAAAGTAGGAGCCCCGCGAAGCGGGGCTCCGTCGAAGATAGTACAATTTTATGCGCCTACATGTTTGACGATAGCAATGTATAAAATAGTGTAATATTGTTATTAAAACTTTTGTAGTTAATTTTTCGGCATATAGTTTGTATCCTTATAATAGTTATGGTTATGCGTCGTTATGCGTAAGTAAAGTTATGCTTTGGCATAGTATGCGTTTTAAATATTATGCTTATAGTGATTAGGATTAAAAAATTATGATTAAAAAAGTTATGACGCATGAGAATTATGCGTAACTAATATTAGGAGTATAAACATTATGCAATGTTAAATTATGACATAAAATCGTAGGAATAAAAATAGAGAACCGTAAAAAACGATAATTGAAATATTTTCAGTTACTGCTTTCTACAAGCCTAGTTTATGATAAAACGAATTGATATTAATTTTAAGCTCTCACTTACACTAGGGTGCTCTTAATTTCATTATTTACTTCTAATGTGTAGGTGCCATTTATTCATACATGCTCACCACATCTTTGCTTACCACATAGTATGACCGGGCTGTTGATATGTCCCAATTGCCAACTCAATCTAGAATATGACCATCATAACATACCATAAATGGCTTTAACAAATTTTGATATTTATGTAAACTATGTCTTTAAAAAAAAATACATAGATATCATGCTACTACATATCATGTTGCATCACAAATTATAATAGCAGGCTCGATTTCATTGAGCAGATCAGAATTTCCAAATAAGCTCTCAGGTATTATTCTGCTCATCAAATCAACTTCTGCCACCATCGCCAGGTGCCATCTGCAGGCTCATGCACTCTCTTGCCTTAGACATATACCGTTCCAATGGCTTTCGGCTTATGACACAGACTACTTCTATGCAATTTCTCCAAGTAAATACTTAATGCAACACTTGCTGAAGGTACTTCATCACCTAATCTTCCCATTAATATCCCTAGTACTGGAGGTGGTACAGGTAAGAGATACATTCTGAAAACAAGACAATATGATATTATTCCAAATTCAAATTGTTAACATGTCTGTTATCATCTTGCTGAATTATACCTATGCACATTTCTCGTAGCAGTCATCCTGTTGTCATCAGTCAACATGTTGCGCAAACGTGTTTATGATCTGTAATAAAAACATTTGTTACTTTTAATAGGTATATATAGAAACATTAGGAAGTTTGAGAATTGAAAGCTTGATAAAACGATACACAGTGAATGGTGCTTGCTTTAAGTTTTATGAAATATGTACTACTTATTGTATTATCAAGTCCAAGAGATGAATTGAAAGTTTCAAAATCATGAATTGTGTGTGTAGGCAGCACAGCAGATTTGGATAACTAAGTAGATACTAACCGTCGCCGCGTCGTTGGTGACATCCAGCCACTAAGAACATTCACCATGGCTTCAGTTGCATCTAAAAACAAGCGCCGGCGCTGGTGCGTAAGTCATAACGAACCATTCTCGGTAGAGAGTACTTTTAATTTATGAATAAAAGTAAAAATCATAATAATTAATTTTGACAGTTATTTGTTGTTTTATTGTAAGCTTCGGTGTTGCCAGTCATATCATAACATAATAAAGATTTTGAATTTGTGTATCGATTCTCATCTACTGATTTTATTTTGTTATTATATCCAGCACCCTATTGCTAATTCCGATATTCAAGATGTCTATCGCTTGAAGACCCGGAATGAATCTGCTAACCATATAGTGGTCAACTTTTCAACGACCTTGTGTAAAGATGGCTTTATAAAGCAGTGCAGAACCTTTAACAAAGCCACTAAAAACCAGAAGCTCAATACTACTCTTCTCAACTTACCTGGACCTTCAAAACCTGTGTACATTGATGAGCCATTAACAAGCTTTGGGAGAAGACTTGCTTACCTTTCCAGACAGTTTGTTAAAGATAACCATTACCACAGCACCTGGACTTCGTATGGCAAAATATTCGTTAAAAGATCTCAAGATTCTGCAGCACTACGCATTGACTGCGAGCAAGATTTAAAAGATCTGTTATCTAAGTGACTACAACGGGATATACTATTTTTTTTTTGTGTGCTCATTAGTTATTTATATGGTATTTATCAATGTAACCTTAAAATCACAATCTCATCACCTATACACTGTCTACAAACACACTTAACTTTTATACTCATGCTCCGGCACAATACAATACACACTCACATAATTATATATCTAAACTACATACATTGCACCGTACATTTTCTACCTGCGCTTATGCTTTGCTGCCATACTAATCTGAACATCATTCTAAAGTATACCACTCTAATCAAATTACTAACTCAGAACTCACCTAGTAATTATACATATAACACAATTCGATAACATTAATTCAATAAACGGCCTTATTGATCAGTTTCAAGTCGCTCAATCATCCACCTGCGAAATAGATGAGTGTCCTAAGTTAATAACAAATCCACATTCTAGTCTCAAAGTCATCCATCAGAATATTCGTAGTATAAATTGTAATTTTTCAGGTTTTCAAATACTACTTGAAAGATCATGTATTGATTGGGATTTGATCGTAGTTACCGAATGCTGGTTACCTCACGCTCATCATATTCCATCAATAAATGGTTATAACCACTTTAAAAGTGATAATAACTTAACGCAGAACGAAGGTGTTGTAGTCTACTTCAAAAACACTATGCAGGTGATTACTCTAGACACAACCTTGACAGATGCAAACTGTATAGCGCTAAAAGTAGACACTACGATCGTGATTTCAATATACCGCCCGGTTATAAAAACATACAACCGTTTATTGACTCACTTGATCAGTTGCTTTGCAGTTTAAAAGCCCCTAACATTATCGTTATAGGAGACATCAACGTGGATATAACACCAAACAATAAAGACCCTGATTCATCAATATACTTAAATCTTCTTGCCTCGCACAGTATTTTACCCGCTCATCAACTTCCGACCCATGGCAAAACCTGTTTGGATCATGTTATGCTCAAAAGTACACTTCCAGCATTCTGCTATGTTGCTGAGACTTCACTAACCGATCATGATTGCGTTATCATTTCACTAAAACATTACATCAATCTCAATAAGTCATTTACCTTAAAGAAAATCGATTATGTTAAACTAGACACTGACATGAATAATCTATGTTTAAACTCTATCTACAACTCAACCAACGCTAATATAGCTGCTTCCTTACTAATATCAAAACTGATCTCTACAATTGAATCCAACACTCGTATCATCACCATTTCAAATCGCAAGCGTACTAAAAAACCTTGGATGACCAATGGCCTGTTAAAATGTACAAAAAACAGAGACAAATTACATACTAAATTAAAGAAAAACCCAAATAATGAAATTATTAAAATCACTTATGTAAGGTACAGAAACTTTTGTAACGACCTTTTGAAAAAAGTAAGACGTGAATATGAAAATAACCTAATAAACGATGCTGATAAGACTAGTAATGGAGCATTATGGAGCACAATAAAAAAGGTTACAAATTACAACCTAAAATCCAATCCTGCCACTGATCTACTAAATACAACAAGTCCAGTTACTTCAGTTAATAACATTAACAACTTTTTTGTATCCATTGGTAGAAATTTAGCCAACAAAACAAGCTCACAAAATCTGCCTATAGTATCGTCCGTGGATTCCCATCTCAAATCGTTTGGTTTAACACCTACTTCAGAAACTGAGGTTCTGAGTCACATCCAAAGCCTAAAGAAGGTTAATACAACTGGAAGGGACAGTATCTCTGGTGCCTTCTTAAAACGATATCACGACATCTTAGTACCTCCCCTAACGTACATTTTTAACCTTATGTTTAGCACTGGAGTGTTTCCAGAAGTATTTAAACTAGCGGAAGTAATTCCCATATACAAGAGTGGAGATAGAGGCTGTGTCAATAATTATAGACCCATCTCTATCCTCCCCACCATATCAAAATTAGTGGAAATTTTTTTAAATAAACGTTTGACACACTACCTCGAGTCTCATAACCTCATATCACAATCTCAATTCGGCTTCAGAGCAGGCATCTCAACTTGTGATGCGGTGCATGAGTTGACGGGTCAGATTGTTGACAAGCTTGACAAAAAGAAAAAAGTTATCGCAATATTCCTGGACTTAGCGAAAGCTTTTGACACAGTCTCTATCTCACTACTGCTAAACAAATTGGAAAGATTGGGTGTTCGCGGCAACCAACAAAAACTATTTACTGACTATCTTACAGGCAGATACCAGAGAGTAAGAGTTGGTGAAATCACCAGTGACGATCTCCCGATAACTTTCGGCGTGCCGCAAGGCAGTGTGCTTGGCCCGACGCTCTTTCTCACCTATATCAATGATCTGTGTAATCTCCAACTGACAAATGGTAAAATTATAACCTTTGCCGATGACACAGCGTTAATTTTTTATGGCGACACGTGGAAAGATGCCTATGACTATGCACAAACAGGCTTTAATGCTGTATCGGAATGGCTGAGGAACAATGGACTGACACTTAATGTCGACAAAACCAAATATATTCCATTCGCAATTCAATCGGTTCCATCTAATGTACTTCAGTCTCACAATCTTATAGCTCATTCCTGCCACCAGACCCGTACTTCATGTCCTTGTAACTATTTAGAATCTGCCTCGCATACCAAATATCTTGGTGTTATCATAGACAATAAGCTAAACTTTAAACAGCATATAGAACTTGTCGCCGCTAGAACTCGCAAATTGATTTTCCTCTTTAAAAATCTACGGAATATTGCTGATAAAAATGTCATCAAAATGGTCTACATGTCCTTATGCCAACCGATACTGTCATGGGGAGGCGCTTGCAAAACCAGCTTGATGGAGGTGGAAAGAGCTCAAAGGTCAGTTCTTAAGGTAAGTCTCTCCTTGCCATTTTTGTTTCCAACTAGAGAGCTCTACAAGCGCTCTGATGTCCTGACGGTACGCCAACTCTACGTCTTAGTCACTACTCTAAAACAACATTCACTACTCAAATTTGACTCCTCGATGGGTAAAAAACGGCTGAAGCATAAAGTTTGCTCTCGAGGGATTAATCGGTGGTCTACGGCTTTCTCTGGTAAATTCTTCGGCTTTTTGGGCAGATACTTATATAATAAAATAAACGAGAAGCTCCATATCTACTCGCTTACAAAATTTAGTTGCAAAAAAGCTGTCTCTGCCTGGCTTAAATCCCTTAGTTATGAAGACACTGAAAACCTACTCCATGTACCCTCTTAAATTGCTGTATAAATACCATATTATTATTTTTGTATCATCTATTTATTATTTCATTTATCTATTTCAATTACAAATCGGATATAAGCTAACAGATCTGCTAACTTGTCAGCTAGTTCTGATCCCAAGATGTCACTAATTGCGTCGTAGGGTTAGCAATATCTTCACACGTAAACTCATTTCACAACGCGCACACACGCACAAACAAACACACACACACACACACACACACACACACACACACACACACACACACACACACACACACACACACACACACGCTCACACACCTTTCCTCCTCTTGCATAGTAGACCTACATTGCAAACTAAGAATAATATTAAGATATGTGAACACCATTTGTCTAGAGCTGGGAGAGGCTGGTAATCTGTCATACAGGTTTTCCTAGTACGGATACCAGTCTCTCACACAGACTTACTCACTATTTATGTGAACCTAGTGTAAGATTTCTTATTTTTGTTACAATTACCCTGTGTGAGAGAGAAATAAATAAATATTATTATTATTATTATTATTATATAAAGAATAAATTTACACTTGTATTTAGTTTTTTCTATTTTATTACAGTTCTATTGGATTATGTCGTAGATTTATGTAAAGAATTGTTCATATTTTTATGAAGGCAACAGAGATTATTAAAATCGTTTTTTTGGTAAATAATTTATTATTAAAAATCGATTAATCGTAAAATACTGGCATCTATTTATGCAGCAGGTAGTTAATTGGTAGATTTAGGAAGTTACAGGTGCTTCGAACTAGACTTGGGTTTCGTTTTGTACTTTTTTCTGGTGAAGTTATGGTTGCTATTACACGGGGTTTGATGAGAATTAAGTTTACTTACTAGAAGCATTTGTGTATTTCAACATTGCAGCTGTCCAAGCACTTGTGCTGCAACACTCACTATATTTTTTTTTATTTTGTTGGGGATGACATGATACACATTCAATTTAGGCAGCGCTCTAGTGCAGCTATACTCTAAGTGTGTTCCGCGGAACCCTAGGGTTCCGTGATACCTCTGTCGGGGTTCCGCAAGAATTTAGAAATAAAAAAATCAAAACACCTCTCTCTGGTCGCTCCGCGGCTGTGCGGACTCCGCGGCCGCGCGGAGACAAAACGCTATGAATGTTATTTATTTATTTATTTGTATTTGTATAAGCTTGTGTTACATTAGCTGGTACAATATCTTATAAGTTTGGTCTCAACAATTTTATACTTGTACAACGCGTTCGCTCTAAGTTTGCCGGTCTGTGGAATGCGCGTACCCTCCCCCACGTGACAACAAAACTTATAATGTGTCATAGTTTTACCCAAATATCTACCGTACACAATTTTTATTGTTACAATTAAATAAAAAATTTCGAACGTCATACACTCATACCTATCGCCAGCGGCAAACTTAAAACGAGCGGGTAGTATACTTGTAAGCGCTCAGTCTCTTTGATAAAAGCCGCCTCTGAATTAGACGCTATAGTTGTCAACAAGCGACTTTCGTCTCTAACTTCAAAGGATAAAGTCGATATTGTTTACAACGCTATTTTTAAATTTCTGTTTTTATTTTTGCTTTTTGTTTATCAAAGGTGCCGACTCGAGTATTTTCGAGAATATTTGAGATCGAGTCTAGGACTAAGTATAAAAGCGGCGATCGCGCGTTGGCGTCGTCAGTTGATGATTAGCGTTCGGAGCGATAAGTTACTACCTACTTACAAGCTCGCTAGCGAGAAACTAGTGTTCATTGTTTTACTGCCTGCTGTATTCTGTTGTCTCAGTTTTATACATTTCTTCCCTGTAGGTTCTAAATTTAGTCTCTTATACGCAGTAACGATTGTGCATTATTTAAACCGCACTATCCTGACTTGTAACATTATAAATAAAGAAGAATGGAACGTTGGCTTAAAGGTGTTAAACGTGTTCCAACAACATCTTCTAATGACGCTGAATGTTCAAAAGCAATGCGCGCGGAGAATTTAGCAATCACCGATCCAGAAGATGATGCCACGAGTGTCACGACGTCAAGCTCGACGGTTTCAAAGACGAAAAAAAGGAAGTATGATGAATCTTATATCAGTTTCGGATTTGTTGATTCCAACGGCTCACCTCTCTGCATGCTCTGTAGTAAACTGCTTCCTAATAGTTCCATGGCACCTGCCAAATTGCGTCGACATTTAGAAACCGTACACCCCGAGACTAAAGACAAGAATAAAGAATTTTTTGTTCGCAAAAAAGATCAGTTATTAGAAAGTCAAAAAAATATGATGCATGTAACACAAACTACCAACGAAAAGGCCACGGAGGCATCATATTTAGTTAGCTATCGCATTGCACAAGTAGGTGAAGCGCACACTATCGCTGAGAAATTAATAAAACCATGTGTATTAGACATAACAAAATGTATGCTTGATGAAAAATCTGCAAAGCATCTTTCTACTGTTCCGCTATCAAACGATACTGTTTCACGACGAATCCATGATCTGGCAAGCTACGTCAAACAAGAACTAGTTACACGTCTACAAAATACACGATTCGCTTTGCAAATGGACGAGTCGACTGATGTCGCTGGTTTGGCTATCCTGCTGGTTATTGTGAGATATCCATATAAAAGTTCTTTTGAAGAAGACATGCTTATGTGTTCATCGCTGCTTACAAACACTACCGGGGAAGAAATTTTTAATAAAATAAATATATTTTTTGAAGAACATAATCTCAGTTGGAACAATTGCATTGACATTTGTACAGATGGGGCCAAGGCGATGACAGGTAAAACAGCAGGAGCAGTGTCACGAATGAAAAATAAAGCGCCTAATTGTAGTTCCAGTCATTGTATTCTGCATAGACAAGCACTTGCGATGAAGCAAATGCCGTCTAATCTAAAATTAGTTATGGATGAAGCGGTAAAAATAATTAATTTTATCAAATCACGACCACTACAATCCCGATTGTTCTCATTATTGTGTGAAGATTATGGCAGCAAACATAAAACACTGCTGCTCCATACAGAAGTGCGATGGCTGTCTCGGGGAAAAACTTTAACAAGGCTATTTGAACTTAGAGCCGAGTTACAAATGTTTCTTTCAGCAGATACTTCTTTTAATTTGAAGGACCGTTTGTATGATAAAACTTGGTTGTTCCGATTGTCTTTTATGGCGGATATCTTTCAAAAACTTAACGAATTAAATTTATCGTTGCAAGGTAAACAGTCAACAGTGTTTCAGGCCTATAATAAAATAACTGCTTTTAAAAGAAAATTAGATTTTTGGATCATTTGCATTGGTAAGAAAGAAATAGAAAGTTTTACGTTACTCAGTGAGTTTGTTAGCGAAAACGACTCAGAAATGTTTGAAGATAATGTGTTTGAAGAATTGGTCCAATATCTCAGTTCGATGCGCGCATCTTTTGAAAAGTATTTTCCCGAAGAACACAATACAAAAATTAAAGTGAACTCCTGGATTCATAATCCTTTTTTACCCAACTTGGAAAAGCCTGAAAACATGTCAAATGAGATATATGAATCTCTTTTAGAAATGTCATCAGACACAAGTATGGAGTCATTGTTCAAAACATCATCATCATCATCATCAGCCTATCGCAGTCCACTGCTGGACATAGTCCTCTCCAATTGCACGCCACTTTGTTCTATCTTCGGCTTCTCGCATCCAGCGCCTGCCAGCCGTTTTGTTCAAAACGACGCCTCTTAATGATTTTTGGTGCAGAATCCATGATGAATATGCAATGCTTGGCCAAATGGCTCTGGATATTCTTCTCCCGTTCCCAACTACATATTTGTGCGAAACAGGATTCTCTACCTACGCAGCCACGAAAACAAAATATCGCAATAGACTGGACGCCGAAGCTGATATGAGACTCCAACTTTCTTCCATCAAACCTGATATCAAGCAATTGATGAAAAATAAAAAACAGTTTCATACCTCCCACTAGTTAGATTTTTTCTTTTTTAATGTTTTCTATTATTGTCCTTACCAAGTGGTGAAGTAAATAATAATTAGTAACTGATACATTGTACTTTTATTATGCTGATTAATAAAGAATACACTTATAAAAATAATTGTTTTATTGTAGGGTTCCATCAAGTATTTTGCTTCCCAAAAGGGTTCCGTCATTTAAAAAGTTTGAGAACCACTGCTCTAGTGTGACCCAATTTGCTGTTTATGTAATAAATAAACTTGATTTCTTTCCATGTGCCAACATCTTTAGCTATCATAAAATATAAGTACTTATGTTCCGTCCTGCTTTTTGAATTACCAAGACCAGTTCGAAAGGTGAGACCTGGGTCACACATAAGATCCAATGGCGACGATCCTGCTTCTCTTCCAATACAATATCTTTTATTAATTGTACGAGCTCTACTGCTTGTACTTTTAATGAAGTAATAAGCCAAGCTATTACTTCATACTAACTGACTAACTAACTGTCACCAAGGAGAAATATCCCTTTAATCATGAATACCAGAGTATGGTCACGATATTTTTGCGACCTTTCATTTTGAACCAACTCTACAAAGCCATTAATGATGTCCCTTGCTTCGATATGTGTTAAATGCGGGTTTCTAACATTTGGTTGGTATCTCATCAAACACTAAGTACATAATTATAATACTATATAATACACTAGCTGTCCCGCGCAACTTCGTATGCGTAATTTTTTCCCTTTTTTTAAACATTTCTCGTCGCTTCTCCGCTCCTATTAGTCGTAGCGTGATGTTATATATGGGCTATCCAACAAAAAAAGAATTTTTCAAATCGGATCAGTAGATCCTGGGATTAGCGCGTTTGAACAAACAAACAAACTCTTCCGCTTTATAATATTAGTATAGATATGCAAGATGCATTATAATATTATATTTCTGAATAGTATGTAGTACCTAATATCTAGTTATTAATTTAATTAGTTTGTAAGTTTTGCAGCACCCTTACGGGGTCTATGTATGTTTAAGGACTGCCTGTAACAACATTGTGCAATAAATGAATAATAAATAATTTCTTATTTACTTCCTAGTTTCTTTAAAAACAAACTTGACTTGGATGAAACAAGAGAACAACAGAAACAAAGAGCATCAGAAAGTTTTCATATTTCTAGTCATAGTCAATATAAAAAACATTTCAGATGTCATTAGTGACAGTTCAACCAAATTATATGTCATAGAGTTTGGCCATTGTTGCTGGGTTGTGTTGCCCGCTTATGAGTCTGGGTCATGCGCCATACTATTGCCGACATATTGCCATACATTGCCTAACCATAGATTACTTGGCCATCAGTTACATTTTTGTGATGGTTGGGCAATAAGTTGCCAATAGTGCCGCCACACATTGCCGTAAAAAATGGCCCGTTTAGACGCCCCTTTAAGCCTTACCTACTAAGATTTTTTACTGAAAACTATACCTACCTATTAATATGATTACATTGTAGTTTGATAATTGATATTTTTTTCTTTGTTCTTGTACCTGTACCTCTGGCCTACTACATCTGACATACGTCAAAAGTCAGACGGCTCCCCGTCTGCTATTCCGGGAGCCGGTATTTTAGCAGACAAGGGATATTTTTGGCGCGCGCTTTGGTTTTATTGATTTATCTCGGAAAACCATAAGAATATAAGTTATTTCTGAGTTATTGTCAATTAAATAGGTTATTCAGATATATTTTTTTTATATTTTTATTTTAATGAATTGTAGTCATGATATGATTTTTAATGAGAGGGTAGGTACCTCGTCCTATTATTTTCTTATTAGAATTAAAACAAGACAATAAAGGCACCTTCTATTTTATTTTATTTAAACATTATTATATTTATAATAAAATAAAATAGAAACATCACATGCTATAGATATAATTTTTACAACCGCATTTATAAAAGTCGGTTCGCGGACGTGCGCGCTATGTGTCTTCAAAGTCGGGATCGTTTGTAGTCGATAAACTTAATAACTATTGATAATAGAAACATAGGTTTATTTTTTATATTATCTTCAGCTTATCAGCTACACATAAAAAATATCGCACATTTGTGAGTTGAATAGATTTTAAATAACAATGGAATAAAGAAAGTACTAAAATTTAGGTCATAAATCAGTCGGTTGGGACATTATTGTTTCTATACCTAGAACTTCATTTCTACCTAAAAAAATTAAAAGCCGATAATTTTTTAGGTAGAAATGAAGTTCTAGGTATAGAAACAATAATGTTTTTATTTTTTTACAAAAATAATTATCTATTACAACACAAAAAACATGCACCTTTCTAAGAAATATTTGAAATATAAGCTCATAAAGAACAACATAATTTACGTAAAACTCCATACAAAGTAAATGACCTTGACCATACAAATGCTTGTCTGCTATCATACCGGGTCCCGGTATGAGAGTTTTTTCGCTCCGTTTATATTTTTTTTATTTTTATTTATTTATTTGTCCAAGAACAATTTTTACATTGTGTGTGAACAATTGAACATTATAACTAGACATTTAAAAACATCAAATCAATTGTTAAATTAAAAAAAGTAATAAACATCAAATTAAAAATCTAAAAATAAAACATTCAAGTAATAAATAAAAAAAAAAAAAAATAAGAACACAAATAAAGTTAAGAACAACACATTAGATTAAAGTAATAATATTTATGACATACAACATTTTAATAACAACAATATTATATGTTACAATAATTACAAATCTTCAATGGAGTAGTAGCACCCGTCTAATAGATAGCTTTTCAGCTTTGCCCTAAATAACTCTACATTGTACAACATGCTCTTCACATGAATAGGTAACTTATTAAATAAAACAACTGCTGCAAAATAGGCGGAGTGCTTGACAACATTGAGATTAGGTCTGATTATGGACTGAAAGTCTTTCCTACGTGTACTCTCTCTCTTTGCCCTTTCACTTTCAGTTTCATATTCATGCACATTCTTGGCAAAGTTGGTGAGTGCTACCAATATGTACAAACCCGGAACAGTCAATATACCCAGTTTTAGGAAATATGGTTTACATGAAACATCCTGCCTAATACACATCATTGTTCTAATCGCCCGTTTCTGTAATATAAAAGCCCTGTGGATATTATACTTATAACTAGCACCCCAGAATAAAATACTGTATCTAAGTTTCGACTCTATCAATGCATAATAAACTAGTTTTAGATAATTCAGATTTACTTCACTACGTAGGTTTCTTAATACATAACAGGCTGAGCTTATAGAGCCATCTAAATTAGCCAGCTCTTGTTTCCAATTTAAATGTTCATCTATATAAACACCTAAAAATTTAACCGTACTTACTGCATTTACATATTCGCCATTTACAGCACAGCAAATTTTATCTTTGCTTCTGACCGTAGAGCGAAACATAACGACATTGGTTTTACTAGGATTTAAATGTAGACTATTTTCCGCAAACCATTCATTAAAATACTGTAACGTCTTATCCACTCTACAATTTAAACTCTTAACACTATCTGCTGTGACAATTGCGTTAGTATCATCAGCGAACATTACTATTTCAGTCGCGTTCGATGTCATTTCCATTATATAGTTAATCAAGTCGTTTACAAAAATGATGAAGAAGATCGGGCCCAATATCGAACCTTGTGGAATTCCCGTACTAATTTGAGTTAATTTGGATTTAATAGGTTCTTCGCAATCATGTTTATCGTTCATTATGTCATCACGGTTAAAAGCTTTAATTTCTACAAACATTTTCCTGTTCAGCAAATACGACCTAAACAGTTGTAATGCAATGCCTCGAATGCCATAGTGTTCTAGCTTTTTCAGTAATAAGTCATGGTTTACAGTATCGAAAGCAGAGCTAAGATCCATAAAAATTCCTGCTACCTTATGCTTCTCATTCATATGACATACAATACTTTTTACTAGCGAGCCTATTGCATCTTTCGTGCCGACCCCAGTTTGATATCCGAATTGTTGATGGTTTATTATGCTGTTTATGTTTAGATGTCTCATCAATCTAACCTTGATCAGTTTTTCAAAAATTTTAGACAGTGAAGGAAGAAGTGAAATTGGCCTGTACATTTTTGGGTCAAGTCTAGACCCTTTTTTGTGAACTGGAATAATTTTTGCTATTTTAAAATGGTCAGGAAAAATGCCTTGGTCAAAACATTGATTGTAAAAATAACTAAGAGGCTGAGCCAATACATCTATGTTATCTTTGATCACTGTAATTGGAATATCATCGAAACCACAAGAATGTTTATATTCCAACTTAGAAATTAATTTCACAATTTCTTTTGGTGTGACTGGAGACCATTCTATTTCGTTTTGGACTCTGTTAGTATACTTTGTCAAATTATTAACAGCTTTTTGCGAGTACGCTAGAGGTTGGTTAAGAACGTGACCAAACTGTTCAGAAAATATTTCAACTACTTCAGATGGACAAGTAATCATCTTGTTTTCCAATTTCAGAGCTATGTTTCCTTTATTGCTATCTACTTTATTTCTATGCCGATTTATAATGTTCCATATTCTTTTAGACTTATTATTAGAATTTGTTATTTCATTTTGAATAGCCATTCTTTTTGCTGTTTTAATTACGCATTTATAAATTGAAATGTATTTTTTCCTATAGTTTAGATAACCAAGATCACTAACTCCTTTACCTACAACTAGAAACCGTTTCATTTGACTGGACACTTTAATCCCTTTCGTAATCCATCTCAAGGAATTATTATTCAATCTGGTCTGTTTTTTCTGTTTTTTAAAAGATTGTTCGAATATCAAACTAAATTGTTTTACAAATGTATCTAATCCTAAACCATTCCAATTTGCTATAGCTACCTTATTCCTAAAAATAGTTTTATTTTTCTCATTAAATATTCGTTTATTGACGTATGAAACAGTATTGTTTCTAGCCTTCTTACTTAACACTACAATTCTAGATAATAGGGCAGCATGCCCATCCCCTAAGCCATTATGATCTACTTCAGTCATTAGAAAGCAACTAGATGGTATATTCGTCAAGATGTTATCAATACATGAAACAGCCTCCTTCCTAATGAATGTAATCTCATTAATAAGTGGTATGTAATTATAGCATGTTAACAAACTGATAAAATCATTCTTTTTTTTGGTCTCTTTTAATAAATCTATGTTAAAGTCACCGCAGAGATATGTGCTATCATTAAAAAGATGTTCAAACAATTTCTCAAATCTCAAGGCTAGACATAAAACTATCATAATTTTTGTCATCAGGATTTCGGTAACAACAACTAATCGAAATTCCAGTGGCAATGTCCTTTACCCCACAGATTTCAAAACTTTCCATTTTATTTAGCTTTTTGACAATTGGCAATTCCACATAGTCCCTATCTTTTTGTACAAGTATAATAGAACCACCCCTTAACTTGCTAACCCTTGAACTAGAAGAAGCGACTTTATAGTCCGTTAGATAAAACGTGGATATCTGTGCAGAATTCAAAAAGTGTTCAGTTACACATAAGTAGTGCATCTTGCATGTAATGTTTTGTGTATAAATTTCCAGCTCATCAACTTTGTTACGAATCCCACACAAATTTTGATGATATATATTTAATTCTTCCGTTACTACATTATTTACACAATTATCAACTTTATATGCATTATCTACATTTCCAATAGCAGGTGCATTAATGTAAGTAATTTGCTTAGATTTACTTACGAAAAAACTGAGAAGAAATACTTAAATCTATATTAATGTTTTCCACTAAGGATTTGTGAATACTTCTAATGCCTTTATAATTAATCACACCAGTAAAATCTGAAAACATATCCAAGGAAAGGTATAAATTTGTATCAAAGTGATAAGCATAATGAAATTTTTGTATATCCTGATACAATAAATTATTAAAAGTTTCGATTTTATAGTTATATATAGGTGCTCCACAGATATAAGTTGGTGTACATATAACGATGTTCGTATTTTTAACATTCTGTAGAGATTCTCTAATTAATCTTACCAATCCTCCTTGATCGTTTGTCCTAACTACATCATTACCGCCTAGTATAATTATACAATAATCATAAATGGTAAATTTTTGTAACTTATTATTAATGTTATCTAATAACCGTTTTGTATTACAATTTTTTAGCACATATCGACAATATTCAAAATTGTGACCAAAAGCGTCATCAATTATTTTTTGTGAGCCGTAATTGTTAGCATTTGTAAGGATACATATTTTATTTGCTGTGTGCTTAATCTCCTTGAAGGTTCGGCCCTTGTTGTTGTTGTTTTGTGTTTGTATTGTATGTTGTAGATTTTGTATTTTGTTTTGTTGAGATTGATTACTGTCCTTTATTGGTGATTTTCCGTTAAGTGTTTTCAGTTCATGTTGAAAAATTTGGCTGGAGATATTTAAACTTTTTCTTTTGCCAGATGAGACTCTTTTGGGTGTAGAATTGCAGATCTTCTTCAAGTTTTTTATTGTTTTTTCATTATTACTTATAATTTCCCTAAGTGAACTGTTTTCAGATAACAGGTTCACGATTTCATTATCCGCGGAAGCTAATTTTCCTTGTAAAGCTTCTACTAATATCTCTAACTCTTTCAATCTCTCCCGGTCATCAAATTGTCGATTTGGTATACTTCTATTGAGTCTAGTTTCCGAAAAGAAATCATCGTCATCATCTTCGGAATCTCTCAATGATTCAAAAGAATTTTCGGTGCTTATGTTAATAACATACTGCTTTCTTATTGTCACGTTCTCATTGAAGTCTTGAGAAATCAAAGCACTCTCTTCATGCAGACTCATTTTTGTATGTATAATATAAAAATGTGAATCGAATTAATTTACAAAAAGTGAGTATTCAAGAATAAAAGTTCATAAAAAATAAAACACAAACCGCCTTATTCCAAAAGCTGGACTAAACCTGGTTTGACGAAAATCCTAGTTTAAACCATGGATCTACGAAAATCTTTATTACAAAACGAGGTTCATCGCTTAATCGATGATCTTCTTTGGTCTATAGATTAGTCTTTCAATCACCCTAGTTTAACTATGGTAATAACCTTAAAATGTCAAAAACTTGACAATTTGAAAGTTTGACCATTTACAATTTTGCGTATTTTAGTTTCAATTATTAATGACGAATAATGCGTGTTTAGTGACTTTAAATTATTAACTAACTAAATATGGTGTGGCAACAAAATAAACGCAAAAATCGAGTGAAATGCGATGTGTGACAAAAGATTTAATAATACATGCTTATTATTGTTTTTCAAAACATTTATCACAGCTTGGAATTGAGAGAGAAGATTTAATATACAGAACTCAGAGATGTCCTAAAATTAAAGTGGTCTGTGCAATGTTTGGGTCAACCAGACTCGACGTGAAGTTTACCTACGCAGTGTGGAAAGTTGAAGATCAACACAGATATTTTTGTTTGACAATAGTATCATTAACTAGTGCTCTATGTAAAACAATCTGATGCATTCCACTTATAATATGTCACATTATTTATATTGAAGTTGGAAAATCACATTTGGAATGTCTGATAGGTGGTCTGGAGTAGTGCGGCAAAAACCAATGTTGAATATACTCAAAATGCACAAAACAAAGTAATAGAAACATCATTAAGACAAAATTTCTTACCTAAAACTTACTTCTGAACTATACATATAGTGGAACTAAATAAACATTGATCAATTTAAAATTTAGTTGGTAAAGTGTAACCATGGGTATACCTATCACTAGAAACAGATGTAAACTTAGGTTATAGGTAGGTACCAAGAACTGAATATTATGTTTAATAGAGCTCAGCTAGTTAATACATTGCTACAATGTTCCTTTAAACATAGTTTAAACACTAAACAGAGAGTACAGATTGGTTACAGGTTATTGAAATTGTGATGTAATAACTATTATGCACTACTTAACAGTTAAGATAATTATATTTAAGATTCTCATGAAATGTTCTTAGGGAGAATAAATGGTATCTAATAAATAATGATTCTATGTATAATGTACCTAAAACTTACTAGTGAACTATATAGTGGATCTAAATAAACATTGATCAATTATTGATTGATTACTGTTTATATATTTATACATAAAATGCCTAATTAAAAATACACTAGTGAACTATAAGGTGGATCTAAATATAGAATTATCAATTTTATTATATAAATATATTATTGATTACTGTTTATATATTAGGTATACAAAAAATGCATACAATTTAAAATTTATTGTAAAATAAATATCTATAAGTACTAACATTATAAAGCTGAAAAGTTTGTTTGAACGGGGTAATCTCATGAACTACTAATTCTTTTGAACTTTTTACTGTTGGATAGTCCATTTGTTGAGGAAGGCTATAGGCTATATAATATCACACTACAACCAATATGAATGGAGCAGCATTGAGAAATGTTGCAAAAACAGGGAAGATTTATGCAGACTAAGTTGTGCGGGAAAGCTAGTTATCTAAATAATATAATAAGGGATATCAACTCAATATTCCTTTTCAAACATAGTTTCAACAGGGAGGACAGAATGGTTACAGGTTATTGAAATTGTTAACATCCATTGTGTTGTCAAATGGAATAACTATTAAGTGCTACCTAACAGTTTAGATAATTATATTTATGATTCTCATGAAAATGAACTCTGTTCTTAGGGAGAATAAATGGTATCTAATAAATAATGATTCTATGTAGTTATTTGAGAATTTCATTTCATAGCAAGCTCACTGATATTAAATAATAAATATATTCATAAAATTTGTTTCAATCGTTTGTTGTGCTTCAGCCGAAGCTTCAGTACCTATGTTGAATCTAAGCATACTTTCCCCCAATACATTCAGAACAACGAGTGCAACAAAGAAAACAGTAAGTATATCAAAAATTGAATATCTTATTGAGTAAGTATCCTTCCATGCTAAGACCTGTTCCAATGAAACTAGCTTTGTAATAAAAACTCGCATCCAAGTTCCTCTAAGTGTTTGGGCGCTATAATTACTCAGATTAAACTTATAACATCCCTAATAATGTCTGAGTTCATTAAATTTAGGTTATCATTATTTGTTTACATTTTTAGTACTGATGACAACTACTTATGTAACGTTCCGATCCTTACAGAATCTATTTGATTTTTCGTAAATTGCAGGCCGAGGGCTTTTATGTCAGGTTAATATTTTGAAAATTACGTAGTGCTGGCGAATAATTTAGCTACATAGAACGTCTAAATATTTTATTCTCAATGAAAACTATACTTACAAATTACATTGGTATAAAACGGAACGTTATATTTGAATGATAAGAACAATGAATGAACTAAATTGATTATAATCTGTGGCTGATTGCTAGATCCTTTGGTATCAGCTGGTCCAAGGACTATTTAAGCTTTGTAATAAGACTAATAGTACTGTACTATATCCTAGACTTGAAAGTCTTTGTTTAAACCTTGATTTGATCTTTTCTTTGGAATAAGGCGGAAAAAGTTTAAATTTGCTCAGGATCGAACTCAGTCTTCCGTAGTCATTGCGCGTTCACAGGTAGGTATCTTACGCACTTAGCCACGAGTCACTAGGAAAACTTTGCGAAATAGCAATATGGTATTAAAACGTTTGTGCAGGAGCAAACCCTAGTTCAAACTTGTGACCATATTAGGTAATCTGTTCGACGATAATGTACTCCGACTCACCACCAATAGGGGCGCAGCAGCTTCGATGATTCATGCGAGTTGTTTACTTGGTGTTGATTTATGTCAAAACTTTAATTATGTTTTTTGTTCATATCTTTGTTGTCTCTTTGTGTATTTCAAAACTGATTTTACAACTGCAACGATCACTTTACACTGTTGAAAATGGTACTAGATACTTAAGTAATTGTTTAACTTTTCTAGGTTTAAAATAATTAAATTTACGTAGACAGTTTAAACTAGTGATGGGTGATACAAATCGTACATAGATACGAAAACTATATATTGATCCAATATCTAAAAATCGCTTACTGGCTCATTCGGAATCTATGTATTACAATATCTAGATAATTACGATGCACCGAATACCCGCTCACTCGTCTTCTTTATTACCTCTATAGACTTTAAACATGTATGCCCGGGTAGCGGGCGCGCGCGAAAATGGAATATTATATAATCAATTACTACGTTATTTAAACAAGTATACACATTTAACATGGTGTCAATCTAAAGTTTAATAAGGTCTTTATATTCAAAAGAGTATTATTGATAATATTGCTTCTACGTATCAATATGAAGAAAATAAAATGACGTTCATAGTTTTTTGAGACGTATGGTCGCACTTAGCGCCTTTTTTTGCAAAAAATATAAATGTAAATGATAAAAAAAATATTAGAAATTGAACATTAATAACCATTCAATACAATTTAAATAAAATAATGATATGCTACGATACAAATTTATTGACAAAAAAATTATCAAAAGTTTGCGAAATTTTCGCTAACGAGGCAGTTTTTTGATAAATGTTTACGCGGGATTTTATTTTATAAGTATAGAATTTTTATTGACTTACCCGTTTATTCACCTTTATTTTCATATATCATAACACACACAAGCACTTCACTTCACAATCTAAAAAAAACTAATCTAAATAAATCTAAAAATACGCAGCCGTTCGGCAAACTTAACTGATCTCATACCGGCTCCCGGTGTAATAGCTTATCTGTCAAACACCGGGAGCCGGTATGATGAGACAACATGATAAGAAATTAGGAGGTCTCACTCACTGGAATTTCTTGAGCTTATTAATGAATGAACCAATCACGGGAACTTTTAAATAAGATTAAACAGTAAACACATGTACATCAAAAACTGAGCTATAGTTTAAATATTTGGCAATCCCTTTTAACTCAGAGAGAAAAAATAGTGTTATTAATTATGAAATTTATAAAATAAACAAGCCTTGAAAATAATGAAATTTTGAAAAATTTAACGATTTTTAAAACAATGGTGTATTTTATTCGAAGTTACAAAACGAAGAGATACGTTGCGAAAACCGACAGAATGACACTGCTGCTTAGGTCCGTATTAATAGATGAAGCTCAGATTCGTTCTAAAGAACGATATCATCTGAGTTCCCTTCTAAGTGCGGTCAGCGTCTTACTAAACGGCACTAATTAATATGTATTGATAGCTTATTTCGCGCCAGTACAAATAACGCAGAAAATCGCTTTAAATGACGTCTTTCGAGTGCAGACCTCAAAAATATTGTAATTTGACCCTAATAGGCGACGACACTACATAATTACATTTAACGAATTTGTTATTGCTAAAGTAACTCGTCGGTGTACACCTCAAAGTTGAACCTACTTCTATTATGATAGAATGTTTGCGTAAGTTAAGTAACTTTACCACAGTCGGTGCATAGATGGGTGACCCTTGTCTAAAATGTTATACTTACATCAATCATCTTTTTGGTCTTGGTTTATTGTCAGAGAACATTTTTTTATACTTATTTAAATGTAATCGTGAAAAGATTATGCATAATTTCACAAAATCCACAATTTAGGATTAAAATTGACTTAATCAACGACGATTTTATAGTATTATATTATCTGTGACGATATCAATGGCAAAAATATTATTTGTTTGCCTTAATTTTTCTGTAATAAGACTTAACTACTGAATAGAACGGAGTCTCGAACTCGGTTTTAATAATACGGGCCTTGAGAGTGTAACTGTCAGAGTCCTTATATAATTTTATTATAAACTAGCTGTGCCCGCGACTTCGTTCGCGTGAAAGTCGGGTTTAAATTAAGGTAGTTTATGTTACGAAATAACTTCTGTGTAAATATGTTGGAAACAGTCCTGTCGGGTGAGCCGCGATATGATTCAGCAGCGGAGAATCATCATACAGTCATCTATTGATAGCTTCAACACCCAAAAGCTTTGTGAAAATGAATAAGTACCAAACACAGACTCTTTAGGTATTCGTTTACTGTGTTTTTCTGTCATTAATATGTGTTATTTGTGTCTCTTTTCTTTTTGTCTATTGTTATTTTTATTATTTTACTGTTTTATTTATTGCTTTTTTTATCTTCTGCATGACTTTTCCTGTTAAATTATAATAATGTCTATACATGTGTCTTCTGTGTACTAAATAAAAATCGTTCTATTCTATTATTTTATATAGTTAATTTGGTGTGCGGCTTAAGAAGTGGGTTTTCTGTTGTTTTTGTTTCATTCATTCAACGTTATACCTACTTAATACCTAATAATTTTAAATAGAATTTGTACTAACATTTTGGTACTTCCCATTTGATCAGATGTTTATCGTAAACGTGTAAAGCCTATGTACTTAACTGTGATAGTTTTCTTTATAATTTTAGTATTTATACTACTACCGTGAATTTTTTCACATACCCAACATCAACCATTTAGTTGGCAGGGGAACACTTGACTCTAACAAAAATGTTCACTATAAATCCTAATATTACACAAAGGAATCCTTAAATCTAAAAATAGTCTTCACAAATCCTAAACGCTTTTTAAAAGACCTATCTAATGATACCCCACACGATGGGGTAGGTGAGAAAAAAATCACATCCCCACTTTACATATAAGAGAGTGCCTCTCTTATTTGTTACAATGATGCAAGTAAGAAAAAAAGACATGGACTCCCCTCCCCCAGACTCCGCGTTGACAGACAATGACCCTCCACCTCCCTCCTCCCGTCACCCGAACTACTCACACTTGGCCGATGAGTCATTCATTATCGTTGAATTGATGAACACTTGATATCCAACCACAACCCCAAAACATGATCCTCGATGCACCTGTGTGATGCGTGGTCAAACAAACGGACAGACAGACAAACATTTCTAAAAATGATGGCAATATGTTTATTTTTAATACTATTTTAAAACTTCTTTTAATAAGTATAGAACATTATTGAATACAACGCCATCTACTTTCAAAACCAGTGAAGTTTCTTCTAATACTTAATGTTTCTTTATTAATTTAAGCAATTTAATTAAATAAATAGGAGAATGTTGCCACTCAGCAAAAAATGAATCCGTCATCGTAAGCACCTATACCCTAATAAATGTTTTCACAAATAAGGAATTGTTTGATCACGGTGACCAATTTGATTTCATAGATGGCGCTACACGTTTTTTTACGTGTGTAATGTCTTTTTTTTGAGCACGAACACATCAATTCTGAAAAATATCGAATACTTGTTAAATTGTAATGTAATATTGTTTTTCATTTCTACTACGATTAATTCATTACTCTCAGCAGTGCATGCAATACCTATAAATTATATCTTACATAAGTGCATATTTCACTTGATTTTTAATATAAAAAAATATTAACCAAAGCAAATAAGTTACCTATGGTCGAAAAAATAACTATAACATTGAGAAAAATATTAAAAAAGGACAAAGACAATTTAAAAAAAATACAAAAAGATCATAATCAGATATCAGATTTGAGCCGCAGACTTCGTCGTCGTCAAAGACCGCTAGCATAGCTTCGAGGCTATACTGTTCGCTACATACCACGTCAAAATAACTGTTCTTATGAAACTTAAAAATGTTGTGTATAGTTTTAGCATGAAGTTATGTATTCCATGGGTTACAATTAAAGATAATGTCTAATTGTGGAAAAAATTGTGATAAACCATTATGGTGCGACAAAAAATACGTTGCTACTCGTTTCCCATAGACGTTAGCGTAATGATTCATAGTGTAAATAATGTCCTAAGTATAGTATTTACTATAAAACTGTAAATTTTCATAAAGATCCGTCAAGTAGTTACTGTTTTACAACGAAAAATAGCTACAGACATTATCCCTCACTGCTTAGCTCCTATGGGAAAAAGCGTGATAATTTATAGCCTAAATGTTAATCCGCATCTATTAAATTGCACGTGCAAAATTTCAACTGAATCTGTCTGGTAGTTTTTGCGTGATTCGTGTTCAAACAAACAGACAGACAGACATTTCTAAAAATGCAGCAAAGTGTTTAAATACTCTTTTCGAACATTTCCTAATATTTTTTTTCACTAAGTTCGGCCATGTACAGACATGTGAAATTTACAATTTCATTATATGTATAGATATAGATAGATAGCATGATTCAGTATTCAAGCGCGATGGCTTATTATAAGCGTATTTCATGTATAACTTTGGTGTTTATAAACCGATTTCTATGATTCTTTTTTGTGGAATAGTTAATTATGTTAACTTTTTGAATAAGGGATGACTGAGAGTGTTATAAACGTAAGAGTAGACAAATATAATTAGAAAGCTTCGAACTGCTAAGCTATCGGGAGTTACACGCGATATTGTGAGTCAACCATAAAAGATAGACATATGCTGTCGTGGAATATTTTTTATATAATTTTAAGGAGAACATTTCCTTCATAAATGATTTCTGTGTAGCTTTAACCATTAAGGTTGCACACGCGACTGAAGCTTAAAAAATGGAGTAACTTCTCCCGTTTTCCCTTCACTGCTCTGCTCCTATTGATTGTAGCGTGATGAAAAGTATACTATAACCACCTCAGGAGTATGAAAAATAATTGTACCAAGTTTCGTTAAAATCCGTCTAGTAGTTTTTGTTTCTATAGCGGTTATACAGACAGACAGACAGACAGACAAAAATTTTACTGAATGCATTTTTGGCATCAGTATCGATCCCTAATCACCCCCTGATAGTTATTTTGGAAATATATTTCATGTACAGAATTGACCTCTCTACAGATTTATTATAAGTATAGATATTCATTAACGACCACATCGGGAGTAGGTATTTAACTCTTTTTTTAACCCTCGACAAAAATGACGAGTGTTATAAATTTAACGCGTATCTGCTTAATGATGTATCTGTGTACCTGTCTGTAGCAACGTAGCTTCCAAACGGATGAACCGATTTTGATTTAGTTTTTTTGATTGAAAGTTGACTTGATCGAGTGTTCTTAGCTAAAATTTATGAAAATCGGGATTTTCTACTTCATTTCAATTACTTACTTACCTAAGGACGAGGAACCCTTCTTAAGATTTCCTCGTCGTTCCGGTTTGTTAAGATCTTTGTGTCAAAACTTTACCGAGTATTACGAACTATAAGGCGCAGACCCATCCTGTTTCTACTTAAACTTCTTGTTTTGACGAGATCTACGTGACCACGGGGTCAAAATTTTAAACGGCTATATTTTACGAACTATGGGGCGCAGACCCATCTTGTTTCTTCTTAAACCTCTTGTTTTGACGAGATCTACGTGATCGCTGGGTCAAAACTTTGAACGCCTATACCTCACGAACTATAAGTCGTAGACCCACCATGTTTGTACTCAAACTTGATGTTTTGATGAGATCTATGTGATCACGGGGTCAAAACTTTAAACGCCTACATCTTATGAACTATGGAGCGTAGACCCACCTTGTTTGTATTCTAACTTCTTGTTTTGACGAGATCTACGTGATCGCGGGGTCAAAACTTAGAACGCCTATATCACACGAACTATAAGTCGTAATCCCATCTTGTTTGTACTCAAACTTCTTATTTTGATGAGATCTATGTGATCACGGTGTCAAAACTTTAAACGCCTACATCTTACTAACTATGGGGCGCAGACCCACCTTGTTTGTGTTTAAACTTCTTGTTTTGACGAGATCTACGTGATCGCAGGGCAAAAACTTTGAACGCCTATTTCACACAAACTATAGGTTATTTGTACCAACCAACCAAACCAACCTTATTTGTAATCAAACTCGTTTGAATGAGTAACAAAGTGTGAGAGAGAATCAAAGTAGATCTGCGCCCCATAGTTCGTGTGGTATAGGCGTTCAAAGTTTTAACCCCATAGTCACATAGATCTCATCAATCAAAACAAGAAGTTTGAGTACAAACATGGTGGGTCTATGCCCTATAGTTTGTGTGATATAGGAGTTCAAAGTTTTGACCCTGTGATCACATTGATCTTGTAGAAACCAGAAATAAGAGAACAAAAAGGTAGCTAGGTCTGCGCCCCATACTTCGTAAGATATACACGTTTAATAAATAAAAAAATAAAGCCGGAGGCACTTTACTAAGTTTGTCGAGATTCATTAATGCCTCCGACTGCATGAAATTGTATAATTATGTAGGGGATCTTGTTTCCATCTTTTTTGTGCAGGCGGGTTTTTTTTTATAATTTATTTTTTTATTTAATACTTTTTAGTTGTTGTAGGATGTAACTGATGTAGCAACTTACTTTTATCACAGCTATTGTCAAGTATTGAAAATTGAAAAATCAATGGTTGCTAACTAACTTTTTTAGTATTACAGTCATAATCATGTTATACCTTTTTGAAATGCTTAAGATGAGCTCTTTAATTTGATACGCATATTACAGAATTCGAAACAATTTTTTTTTTCACACCTCTATATTTTGATATCTCATAGCCGCCATGTTTGTTTTTTAAAAACGTCACCTATCTAAGAACACTTGTGCAATTATTACGAATCTAACGACGTGTGAATTGTATAAATCCGTTCAGTGGATTGTGAGATATCAGGTAATAAAGAATATTAAATACATACATACAAGATACGCGCGAAAAACATAACCCTTCTTTACAGTCGGGTAAAAATGACACAACTCAACATTATTTTGTCCCCGTGATCCCGTGTCGAAGCACCGTACTGCACGTCTCACGGGGCCTCTTTGATGCATTGATTTGTAAATATCGAATATTATCTTGGCGCAAGACCGACTGGTCGATCGAGTTCTTTTCGGTTATTTAGATTTTGATGGATTTTAGTCCTGAGTTCTGCAGGACTGTGATTAGGCGCAGGACCAATTGGGGCGATCCTGCGCCTATTCCCTCTTCGGTCATGTCGATTGTAATGCATTTTCGTAGGTACTGTAGGACTGTGATTAGGCGCTGGTCCGATTGGTCGATCATGCGCCTATTCCCTCTTCGGTCATGTCGTTGTAATGCATTTTCGTACTGCAGGACTGTGACTAGGCGCAGGACATGCCGATTGTAATGCATTTTCGTTTTGTAGGACTGTGTCTAGGCGCAAGACCGATTCGTCGATCCTGCGCCTAGTCCTTCTTCGGTCATGTCGATTTTGATGGATTTTCGTCTCGAGCTGAGTAGGACTGTGGTACTAGGCGCATTCTGTCTGTCTTTTAGATGCACATACTTGCACTTGCACCAATACTAGATAATGTATGGGACAAAGTATAAAATCGCTGTTTGAGCGAATTTATAAAAAAGGGACACTGTATTTTTATGAATGTGCTCATATCTCGAAAACAGGGCTTTCAATCAAAAAAATAATAAAAGTTAATACATTGTTCAGCTTTGATGCAAGTACACACATCAAAAGTGTCTAGGGATCAAGCATTTTTATGCGGATTTCTTGAGATTGAGATGTGGCTTTGTAATAAATTTATGATTTTATAAATTTATATGGATCCTTTTTGGTGCATTTCATAATTTGAATCAGGAACTGTGAATCAAATTCGAGTAAAAGATGAAAATCAGCTGTCAATATTTTCCCTATAAAAACATACAACGCATTGAAGACATTATTAGTGCTACTGTTTCCCTACTACTGATTAAAACCAACGTTATTATGGAGCGGCGACGTCATTTAAGCAGGGAAGAAATGCTCAGAGCCGTGGGAATGATAGAAGCTGGTTCCCGGCAACGTACTGTGGCTTTAGCTCTGAATACAAGTCAGAGTGTTATCAGTCGACTTTGGACACGTTACCGAAGCACTGGTACCGTGGCTGAGCGCCATGGAGGACGGTATCGCTGCACCACACGGAGACAAGACCGATACATTCAAATCTTAACTCGAAGAGGTCCAACAATAACCGCCATGATGTTAGCCGTGAGGTTTCATCACTCTTCAGGGAACTTAATTAGCGACCAAACAGTCAGAAACCGCTTGCATGAAGTGAACCTTCATTCCCGAAGACCGCTACGGGTACCACCTATAGCAATGCACAATCGTAGGATTCGATATCAATGGGCTCTTGAACACAGAAATTGGGCAGAAGAACAATGGCGTTTCGTGTGCTTTTCTGATGAGTCTCGTTTTGGTATGAGACCGGATACAAGACGTATACGACACTGGAGAACCCCTGGACGCCAACAGCGATTAAAATCCTGCCAGGAAGTCCATCCTTATAGTGGTGGAACCATCATGGTATGGGCGGGTATTTGGATCGGCGGAAGAACTGAGTTGATTTGGATCAGAGGCAACCTCAACGCTCAAATTTATGCTGAGACGATTGTATCAGACGTCATCGTTCCTCTACAAGTGCAAATCGGTCCCTTATTTCAGTTAATGCATGATAATGCACGACCGCACACCGCAAGAGTTGTAAGACAGACTCTCGCCGCAGCTAACATCAATGTCCTGCCCTGGCCTGCTCAGTCGCCAGACTTGAACCCGATTGAGCATGCATGGGATATGCTACAGAGAAGAGCTCTGCCGAATATGGAGGGTATCCAGTCGCAAGAAGACCTTTTTTTGTTGTTGCAACGAACATGGGCGGCCATTCCACAGCGTGATTTGGATGAACTCATTTTGAGTATGCCAAACCGATGTTCTTGTGTTGTTAGTGTTCGCGGTAGAAACACGGATTATTAATTGTTTAAGTTACCCAATGAAATTTTAAAGAAAACTGTTATTTCAGTCTTTTTTTCGAACTTTAATGTTAGTGGTTCAAATGTCAAAAATCCCTTTATTAGGAAAATGGCAAATTTCTTTATTAATGCAAAGGTGACTTGGTTCATCGTTACTGTGACAAACGAAAACACTTTATTTGATGAATCCTTAAAGAAATAAAAGAAATAAAATCAATCAGGAGAAAAGTTATTGCAAAAATATATGTTGATCCCTAGACACTTTTGATGTGTGTATTTTTCGATTTTTCGCATTATGTCCTTTTTTATAAATTTGCGCATAACTCGGAAACGAACCACACTGTTGGACCGAAAATGGCATCAACTCGTAGGTTGGGTAGATTGCTATCAACTCAAATATAAAAAACAATATAGTCTAGTCCCATTTTATTTAGTATATTTACGTATTTACTATTTGTAAGATAACCTTGACCGATCCGAAAGTTAGTTCCTCGGGTAAACAATACGAAAAATAATAAAAAAATAATGTCTATTAAATCACATTTTTAGTAGGCTCATTCAAAAAGAAACAAATTTTAAGTTGTGTCGTATAACCGTTAGGGTAGTGTAGCAATGCGTCCAGGTTTAAGCGCCCGACCGCCCGACCGCCCGATTGGCCCTACCGACATAAAATAACGACACTACAGAAGGCATGCTTCATACAATGCATGCTTTACGTACTTTAGACTGCATAGACATCGTTCACGGGCATTGCTTTTTTTTTGGAATATTATTATATAATTGGCTAAACGTGCATTCGTCTAAGTTATTTTCGGTTACTTTGTAATATAGGTATGGCATTCAATATAAATTAATTCATAATTAGCTTTAGCAACCATATCTAAAAGAAACTACAAAAAGGTGTGTTTTACTTATTGTAGCGCGACCCTGTCACGTCCACCCCTGCTGCACCGGCAACGGCACAAAAGGAGGAGACGATACACCATCATCCACGACCTCCACTAGACACGACACACACATACCGGCGTAGACGGCCGAGCAGACCGAAACACTACCACGGTCGACGGAATGCAAGCGGCCACACCGCTCCAACTAAAGAGCGGCCCGGTGACAGTGGACCGCCCACTGTGCGGGTCACGTCCAAGCGGCAACGCATGGACGAGACCCAGTCACCGAGGGGAGAGTCGAAGCGCCCGAGAACCGATGGGAGGCAACACCGGACTGCTAGCTACGCCGACGCCACACAACAGCATCTACGAGTGGCGATAACAGTAAGTCCGTCACAAGACCTAACATCCGAACAAGCGATATCGCTAACGGAGGCTATCGACGACAAAGTCTCAGAGGCAGTCGAAACACCAGCCAGCAACACTCCTCCGGCCTTCCGCGGCCGCCCCGTTCTATTGGAGGGAGTTCTAGCGTTGTGGTGCGAGGACAACAACGCGCTCGACTGGCTGAAAGAAAACGTGGGCTCGATGCCATCGCCCATCCCCAACACGACCCTGACCATCATTCAGCAGTCAGACATCAAAAAGAAGCTGAGAGCAGGACTTCTTCTATACAGCCATATCACGGAGTCAATAAGGATGCAAAACTTCATCAGCAGGCAAAACCCGTGGTATAAAGTCAACACCTGGTCGTGCTACGACATGACAGTGGATGACCAAAAGGAGGCACCTACGTCACGGACAAAGGTCGTGCACATGATCCTGGGCATCCCGGAAGACCAGAAGCAAGACATCTTGCAACGAGACCGCCGAGTGGCCCATCTCTCCGGATGTGGCTACATCCGCTTCTTCACTGAAGAATCGAAGCCGGCGGCCGAGGACACAACACCAGCGCCAACAACGGGGAAAACAGTTGAGCCATCAGCTCCTGCGGCCACCCTCTCGGCCCCCTCTAAAGGGCCAACAGAGAAGGTAGCAATTCCCCTAAAACGAGGTAAGGAAGGGACCAGCGACGAAGATGACGTCCTGCGCTCCCCCTAACTTAATAGCAGTTATACAAACAAACCTCCAGCACAAACAGATCGCGGCGGCCACACTTCGCAGAGTGCTGGAGGTAAACCACAAGACCGTCGCCCTGATCCAGGAGCCCTGGATCAGGAACAATAAAGTCTGCGGTCTCAACAACATTGGCGGTAAGCTATTTCTAGACGCAACTGTGGAAAAACCTAGAACCTGTATTTACATGCCTAAAACCATAACAACAACCATGCTTAACCAATTCTGTTCTAGAGACCTTACTACGGTAAAAATACTAACAGAAGAACAATCAACATTAGTACTCGCATCAGCTTACATGCCCAGCGACGGCGAAATTCCCTCAAAGGAACTAGTCGACCTGGTACAGCACTGCGAGGCTAACAACTGGAACCTGATCATCTCCGCAGACTGCAATGCACACCATCATCTGTGGGGAAGTAAGGATACAAACAAAAGAGGTGAGTCACTAATTGAATTCCTTTTCAAAACCAACCTTAGCATCATAAACAAAGGAACGAAACCCACCTTTGTGAGCTCGAGGTACCAAACAATAATAGATATCACTTTGGCGACATGTTCGGCCGTGGACCTCATAGAAGGATGGCACGTATCCAATGAACCATCGCTGGCGGACCACTGCCGAATATGTTTTCAACTAAATCTAAAACTGCCAAATCCTGTCCCATTCCGCAATCCCCGCAAAACAAATGTGACAAGATATATCAACCTCACTAACATAGCGTTGAACGAATCACAAACAGTAGACGCCACACTTAACACCGAAAATATTGAAATAAGCACCCAATCCCTAACAATGTCACTAGTGGAAAGATACGAAAAAGCATGCCCTGTAGTGACACAAGACACGAAGAAAAGCTCGTGGTAGGAACGGAGCTCGAACGTCTACGTCACAAACTCAGGACACTGTTCAATAGAGCGAAGAATACCAGAAGGACAACAGACTGGGATAATTACAAACAGGAACAACTGCACTACAAAAAACGAACCAGATATCGGAGAACCGAATCCTGGAGAAATTTCTGCAGTAGCATCAACACAACTAACCAGGCCGTGAGGGCCAAGAAGATACTATCAAAAAGCTGTCCAGAACTTCTGGGCTGCCTTAAGAAAGATGACGGAACATACACCAAGTCCGATGAGGAAACCAGTGTAATGCTACTCAAAACGCACTTCCCCGGATGCATACTAGACGAAGATCAAAGATGGCCAAATAAACCACACACCCGACCAAGCTCCCTAGAATGGGAAGACGCGGACAGAGTAGTAACAACGGTGAAAATCGAATGGGCCATAAGCAGCTTTGAACCATTTAAATCACCGGGACCAGATGGCATATTCCCGGCACTACTACAATGGCAAATCAACAAGGTGACAAAAATCCTGTCACCAATATACAAAGCATGCATCGCATACAAATACATACCAAAACAGTGGAGGGAAGCAAAAGTGGTCTTTCTGCCAAAACCAGGCAAAGACGACTACACTGAAGCGAAATCCTTCAGACCCATAAGTCTAACCTCCTTCCTGTTAAAAACACTCGAGAGACTAGTGGACAGACATATAAGGGATGGAGCGCTGATCGAAAGACCACTCCATCCCCAACAACATGCCTACAGAAAAGGCAGATCCACGGAGTCAGCACTGCACCTAGTAGTTCACAAGATAGAAACAGCTATCACAAACAAGGCATCAACACTAGCCGCCTTCATTGACATAGAAGGAGCTTTTGATAAAACTATGCACAAGAGCATAAATCACGCCCTACAGAAATTTAATGTGGAACCAGTCATAAGAAACTGGATCACAGAACTGATAAGCAACAGGGCAGTTCAGGTAACGGTGAACTCCACCATTAGAGCCAAGGTAACAAAGGGGTGCCCACAAGGAGGAGTCTTGTCACCGTTACTATGGAACATAGTCGTGGACAGTCTGATAAGAAGACTGAACGTAAGAGGCTACACAACCATTGGCTATGCAGACGACCTAGCCATATTAATAAACGGGACTGCAGAAAATGTACTTTGCAAGGTACTTCGTTCCGCCCTAGAACTAGTAGAAGAATGGTGTGCTGAACACGAGCTCTTAGTAAACCCAAAGAAGACGGAACTAGTCCTCTTCACAAACAAAAAAAAAAAAAAACAACCAGAGCTCCAATTACCAAAATTCTTCAAAAGTGAACTCACCCAATCTACACAAGTTAAATATCTGGGTGTCATCCTAGACAACAAGCTGAATTGGGCGAGTCACTTAGAAACAAAACTGAAAAAGGCCTGCATAACCTTCTGGCAGTGTAAAAGACTAGTTGGTAAAAAATGGGGCCTCAATCCCCGAATTACTCTATGGTTATACGGTGCAGTTATCAGACCAACAATAACATACGGTTCAGTAGTGTGGTGGCCCAGAACACAACTAATCACCACGAGAAACAAACTCCAGAGCCTACAGCGCCTGGTCAGCATTGCGGCAACCGGATGTATGAGGACCACCCCATCAGCAGCACTCGAATGTCTCTTAAACCTGAAACCACTACACCTGGTCATTCAGGAAGAGGCAATGGCAGCGGCCCTCAGACTTAGGTCAAACAAACTATGGAAAAAAGACAACAGACCAACACACATGAAAATTTTATCAGGCATCACCAAAGAGAAACCTCTTCTTGATGCCCCAGTGGATAAAATACCACAACAATATATTTTTAACCGAGGATACAGAATCCAACTGATGCCAGAAGCGAAAGACAGCTCAGGCACAAACACGGTAAGAATATACACAGACGGGTCCAAAACCGTTAAGGGAACCGGAGCCGGTGTCTTCTCGGACGACCTCAACATAAGATTGTCAACATCTTTAGACAAAAGGAACACAATATTCCAGGCCGAATGTATTGGAATCACCAGAGCGGCCCAAGCGGTTGCGGCAAGAGACATCAAGGGTCTCAACATAAAAATTGTCTCGGATAGTGCCTCTGTACTCCTAGCACTACAAAACCGAACAATCAATTCAGCCCTTGTCATGGACTGTCACATGGCCCTTCAGGAGATCACTGGACCCAACACAGTGACCCTGCAATGGATCAAAGGGCACAGCAACTCAATAGGCAACGACGCAGCAGATGAACTGGCAAGGCAGGGATCTAATTTAATCACATACGGACCAGAACCACTACTGCCCCTGCCCACTTCTCAAATAAAATCATGGCTGCAAGAAAAAACTGAGACTACCCACCAAGCAGAATGGAACAACACCGATGACTGCAGACACACGAAAGAGGCGATTCCAATGATGTCCAAAAGACTCACTCGCAATCTCATCAGGCTGACCAGGGACAAGTTGCGAAAAACCATAGGCATTATCACAGGCCACTGTCCCCTAAACAAGCATCTTTTCAGGATAGGGGTGACGGACAGTCCCCTCTGTAGAGGATGTATGAAGGCAGAAGAAACACCAATACACGTGCTCACGGAGTGTGGCAGTGTAACAGAACAACGGGCACGACTCCTAGCATCACCAACATCCCTTCAGGAAGCCTGCAGCAATTTGGGCAAGCTGCTGGCGTTTTGGGAGTGCATCGGTTGGCTGGAGTGACAGAAAGATAAGTAGAACACGCACAATGGCCCAATTGGGAGGCTAAGTGCGGTTTTCTTGTTCGCCCAGGTAAAACTAACTAACAAACTAGGGCAGAAACCCATCAAAACCGACACCACCGACGAGCGACTAGGCGCAAGACCAACGAGTCAGTCTTGAGTCTTTATATAGTAGTTAGTTGACTTTAATTTTTTTCTTTATCACAATATGGCGTCTGGCTGTCGCCATTTTAAATTTAGATTGCTGTCATGTCTTTACAAGATTAATACGAATCGATCGACGTATGAATCATCACAATTGATCAAAATCACATACATACATACACGTCAAACACATTACCCTTCGTAGTCGGGTAAAAATACACATTCAATAGCGGGTCCTGCCTAAGGCGTTGAGGGGAAGTGTATGATTATGTACTTATTAACCCCCTCCCTCCCCCCTCGCCACATCGCGTGAACTAACTCACTCTTGGCCGGTGTTACCCCCTCCCCCCAGAACATGATGGGCAATGTAACAGGAGTCTAGTTCTTTTATGGGGTTTAAAAGCCTCCAATTCTTTTATCTCTAGTTGTAATTTACTACAACTTCATGTCACTCTTACTTCTTGTCGAAAAATAAGTAAAATATATTAACAAAATGTAGGTATGGTCAGAATCGGAATTCCCAAATAGTGCCATCTATTGTTAGATTGAACCAGTTTAATGTTTAAGTTGTGCCTGCCTATCATACCGTAGTACAAATAAATTGCCGCTAGAGTTATGACTTTGTCAGAAACTTTGTAAAGTTATGGAAATTTGATTTAGGAACCTATTATTTTACAACCCCTTGTATAGCTTAATAATAACAAAATAATAATACACATTTTTAGTACCTATCTTCTGATAGTCCAAGTTTTAAAAAACTTCAATATCAAATCGATACTTATAACGCCATCTGTTGATATTTATTTGACCTACATTTCTGTTTTTTCGTGATGAGACCCCGTGGTTAGTTTACGTCTCAAATTGGACCCAATGTAATGACTTTTTTCTAGCAACACCAAATGTGGAAGCGAGAAAAACATGATATATGTTCCGATACGAACGGTATTACGAAAATAAAAAATCTTTGCGATAATCTCTCGGTAGTAGAACTTAAATTCTTTGGTGAAAGTCCTCAGAATCCTGTAACTAAATACATTTCTAAACTTGAAGCTGGTGAATGCACAGAATGTGTGTGCCGTATTCCTACCGAGTAAATAGATAGAGAGCAGAAAAAAATATACCTACATATATTATTCTGTGATGTATGTATAGTCTAGCAACACTATAACAACTCAGTTTGACAATTTGACATTCATTTTTTGAAGTGTGGGTTCTGTTTATAAATAATACAATCAACAGAGAGGTTATTAGAATCGAGGAGAGGCAGTTTATTTTCCCCGTATAGAATTGACAAATATAAAGCATAGCTTTATTTCTGCATTTGGTGAACAAAACTACTGTTCATTTTACTCACAAGATATATAGTAAATTGTGATACTGTGTGATAATCGATAATCTACTTCAAAATGTCTATAGAAATTGAATCTGCGGAGTAAGTAATATATAATGAAATAGGTATTTATATTAGCTTTATGAACTACAAATTAATTGAGTGTTATTTTCAGTGTGATCAGACTGATCCAACAATACTTGAAGGAATCTAACCTCACCAAGACTCTACAAACGCTACAGGTACGATAATACAAACAACATTTGAGCATTTGTTTGCACAGCAGCTTTCATTGTTAAGTGCACATAAAAGTGTTGAGAAGGACGACATTAAGGTGACATCAGCACAGCTGCACTACATTAGATCCACTATCTGCCTCATACACTTATTAATCAACATGTTTGAGTGGTTGCGTTTTTGTTTGTTTGTACTAATCATGTATTAATAGCTTCGTGATGACCAGAGATTGGAGTAGGTAGAGTGTTTGCTACTTGCATAGATAAGCCATTTTTCTGTAAAGTTGTTGTTATATTTCCATAACCAAATATTGATTGTGTTACTAATAAATAATAATAATACAATTTATTCATGAAAGTATAGGTATAATAGCTTATCTTAGTTATAAATGTACATTTATGAATAACAAACGGCACAGTTGGATATTTGCCTGAACTAGGTTAAAACCTGTGCTTCTGTGCATGAAAGTAAAAAAGTATTTAGCATAAATACTTTCTGATACTAAAACTAATTTTGACTAAAAATAAGAACTGCTATTATTACTCAAAGATATTAATATTATGCTAATAACAAAATTGGTTTATTTCAGAGAGACATTGTTTATTGTTTATTTTGTCTCAAAACAGTCACATATATTTTGGTATAAATGAGACATAATTATATAATACTTGTGTTGGGGCAAATTTAGTAAGAATATTGGTCATTTTATTTTAGTACTGCCAGTAAATCCTCCATCTGTTTGTATGACATATCTTTTAATTGCAAACATACAGCTTTTTTACAATGAAAATAATTAAGATGGTATATAATTATTATTTGGTTTATTCTGTTATACAATGATCTGTTTGTAAATGTATATCTTGAGGTAGAATTAGATGTGCAGACTATAACTTTTCGTCTAGCAGCCTAATGGCTACGGCATCAGTCTCGCAATCATCAGGTTGTGGGTACGAATCTTGTCCATTATACTACCGATGTGAACCCACTCCTACTACAAGCCATAGAGCTTAGCTGGAGGGGTTAACAGGATTGCTAGTAATGTGGGACCACAATCCCACATTGCTAGTTATCTTTTAAAAAACTTTTGGTCTCTTGTTAGTAATGCCAGCATTGAAGGTGAGCAGCTTATGTTTGGATTGGACAAGAAAAACCTGAAGTTCTAATATGTTTTTACACTAACATTATATTTTTAACCTTTAAGTAATGCTAAACTTTTATGTTTAAAAATCTGTAAGTATGTTTGCGATCATCTCAAAAGCTTACTGAACGGATTTTCATCCAGTTTTAATCTATCAATAGAATAATTCCTCGGTTTGAGTCCAGATGATTATTCTTTTTCCCTTTTCAGGGTTCTATAATAATAATAATAATAAATTCTTTATTTGCACAAAAGTTAGTAAGTACATCTGTGGTCTTTTATATTATTTAGTTCTTACAACTTCAGTCAATAGTGACATGCAAATATTATTTTGTTTAAATATGATATCTGCTGAATTTGTTTTATAATACAAACAAAAATACATTATTTTTTTAAAATTAATTACACGATGATATAAAGTAGGATGTGACACAGGTCGCATGCCGAGCATGACAAACCACCAACCCAATTAAACACACTGTTAAATGTCCCAAAGGCGACAGATCGCAGTGAAATAAAAGACAAAAAAAAAAATTAATTACACAATATGAATAATTGATCTATAAAATTACAAATTGGTAGGTCCATTAATCACATTTATGTCAAGAAATAAAAATTATAATAATACAAAATGTAATAAAAAAAACATGTAAAAGAGTTATAATTTTGTTACATTACATATCATTCAGAAAATCATTTATTGAATAGAATGATTTCATTAATAGCCATTTTTTAAGTTTCCTGATAAATATTTTAATTGGCAGGGCTTTTATCTCATTTGGGATTTTATTGTAAATCCGTCCGCACATGGCATAACAATTTTTCTGTAACAATGTGGTTTTGGGCACCCTAGTCAAAACAATTTAGCCCAAATGGCAAAACGGAACTCTTATAGTTGTGCCACGTCCGTCCGTCCGTCCGCACCTTGGCTCAGAGACACACATATTACTTACGCCGACAAAGTGAAAGAATAAAATATAAAAAAAAAAAATCCACTAAAATTCCACTATTGTAAAGAGGGGGTGTCATTTTTTTTTTTTACTTCCCCAAGTTTACGAGTAACAGCTGATCAAATGAGAAGTAACAACATTAATATCATAAACCACAGGGACTACGGAACCCTACATTGTATGTGGCCCGACATGCATTTGCCCGCGTTTTTTGTTTTAAATTTTGTTTTTTTTATATAAATAACCAGTTTATATATTTTTAATTATTATGTCGGTAACATCGAGAAATACTTATTATTCATATTTTATCAGTAGGTATGTAATTCGTATCTAAATATAATTTCTAACAAACATTATTTACCAAAAAAAAAGCCAGTCATCCAGGTACTATAGTTCGTTCGCGTTAAGAATGCAGTGAGTCATCATTGTCTCTCGGCCTAGCCCTGCTCCCTAACCAATCAAATCTTTTCAAATTGCAAAGTCAGCTTCACAGTGACCAGTTGAAGGCATTGTAGCTTGCTACATAGTATAATATACTATGGAGGCATTGCTTCCAACGCAACGGTTGTGTCCTGTCATTTGTGTTAACTGATTTAAATTAAAAAAAAATGGATTTCTGTCCAATTCGTAAAAATAAAAGTGGTTCGGTAATTCAAAGTGGGGAAAGAAAAGTAATTTACAAAGTTTTTCAGTATTTTAAACTGTGTGATTTAAATGTGAATACAAAAAACGGCAGCTGCATGCAGTGTGTCCGAGAGAACAGTTTATAGTATTCTTAGTGAAAAAAAGGAAAATAATTTATTGAAATCGCCAGTGAAAAAAGGCCCGGAAGTCTATGATTGATAAATTCGATGAATTAGACAAATGTATTTCATATATTTAAATAATGACTACCCGACATGTAATAAAATTATGACAATTTGTGCAGCTGATGAAGATGTTCTAACGTTTAAACGTACCACACTTTATAAAATAATGCATGTGCTGGGATTTGACTTTAATGAACAGCTTATAGAACATTTTTAATGAAAAGAGAAGACATTGTTTTGTAGCGGCGTAAATAAAAGAACACAGAAAAGCAAATAAAAACATATACTTCCTTGACGAAACGTGGGTAAACGCTGGACATGTTAAATCAAAGGCGTGGTTGGATACAACAATAAAAAACAAGAGACATGCTTTCCAAGACGGCTTATCTACCGGTCCAAGAGTTCCTACTGGAAAGGGACTTGTTTTAATAATAATAATAATAACCATTTATTTCAGGCTACTAAGGCCCATATCATACAAATACATAGGTACATAAAAAAAACTTAATAAACTAATACATAATTTGAACTACAATTACACAAATACGTAACATAAACTAATACATAATTAAAATTATACACGACACTGGGATTGAGACAGCGGCGTCGTGTTTCGCTGCGTGGTGTCACGTAACCTTCCACGAAAACGTCGGTACGCGACACCCTTCGGCCTGAAGTCCTCCTTCATAAAGATGGACAGATGTTCACTGGGAACTCGCACCATGAATGATTTGAAGTTGACCTCATGGCGCGACTCAAACTTCTCCACCCTCAAGGTCCACTTCGTCTTGATCCGGAGGTATTCCGCCCGTTCCTCTGCCTTTGTGGTGTGATGCAGACGAGACACATATAGCTGCGTCGTTGCTATTGCCGGACGCAGCAGCATGTTAGGTCCCGTTACGCCGGTACCACATTGGTTTCGTCTGGAGGGCCTCTTCTGCTTCCTTTCAACCTTTATAAAGCTCTCTACATCCATTTGCCCTTTGGCAGGGGCTGTGGGTACGCTCTCGCTGGTCTTCGTCTTCATCCCCCGTTTCTGTTGTACAACGGGGCGGCTGACCTTGGCAGCGCTGCAGGTAGCAACCGCAGGCACGGGCGCAGGCTTGCGGGGCGTGCGAGCGGGGTCACTATGCGCACTTGCAGCGCATTCCGCTCGGTCAGCATTCGACAGTCACAGCTGACGCGTAACTTAAATCTAGGCATGCACCACGGCGCGTGTTTACGTGCGACGGTGACCCAGATCCCGTAATAACGTTGCGCAACTCGATGACTTGTTGGCGCAGATCTTCTACGTTGGCTTCGGAAGCATCATACTTCCGCTGCACATCCGCGAGGCTCGCCTTCAGAAAGACAATGTCTTTCAGCAGGCTGGTGACGTCGACGTGATCGAAGATGACTGGAGGGAGCTTGTTCAGGTCCTTCGCCACAAACGTAGGCACGTCGACAGGATCGGTCTCCTTCAGCAGCGGCAGCATGGGACTAAGAAAAGTCTAGCGGAAGTCATCACCGGTAGACTTTTCTTAGTCCCATCGCGACGATGAGACACCATCTGGGCGGTCTTATTAAGAACGCCGTAAAGTAGCCGCTTGGCTGCAGCTATATCGTCCTCACTGAAGTTCGTGACGCAGATCTGGACAGCGGACACCTCGTCCATCACGTCCAGTTTCTGCTGCCAGCGCTACGCCAGCAGCTCGTTTACCACGAGCTCGTTGCTCATGGTTGCAAACTAGCGACGCGGCGACGGTTCGCGTCGCGCACAGTGTGTAATGGTTAGTCACACGTCCGCATTTGAACGCGGCTGACTGTAGACAATTGAATCATTACACATTGGTATCGACAAATGATTTGTGGAAGGAGGTCTATTAGTTTTTAAGTCAAAATCAACTAAAGATTAGGAGATGGACGGCGACAGGTTCTTTGAGTGGTTCAAAAACGTAATGTCTAAGCTGGGAGCATTGTTGTCACGGACAACGCTCCCTGTCATTCTGTCAAACTCGAGAAAATACCGAGGCCCGCTTGGAACAAACAACAATTAATAGACTTTAATAACTGTTATAGAAAGCCGCCGAAATCGCTCCACAATATGATAAATATTTAATCGATGACATGGCTAGAAGTAACGGCGTTGAAATTCTCCGTTTACCTCCGTTCCACTGCGAACAGTGCGAACTGAACTTTCGTATTACGTTGAAAAAATATTTTATGACGCAATCTGCTTAGTGGACGCTGATCGATGGAAGAAATAATAAAAAATAACAACTTATTTATTCATTGAGATAACGCACACTACATTTAAATTAATAATTAAGGTACAGTACATAACGTCTTACAAAAAGAAAATAGCATGTGGGATTAGATGACGTCATGGAACTTGCTGCAGAAAATACTTTTGTTATAAATACTGACGAGGATACTGATGAGAGAGAGTGATAGTGATTAAAATTTGATATTAATGATTTAATTTTAAACTTTTAAGTGTATTTTTTTATAAATTCATTAAACTTAATCTTTTAAAGTATAATTTGTTTGAAATTTAACATCACCGTGAATACACCTTTACCCTGCAGTTGCACTAATGACTCGCTGCATTCATAACGCGAAATTAAACTTATATATTCAAAATTCGGTAGTACGTATCGGTCGACTTGATTTGTAACCACCAAAAGTGTATAGAAACGGAAAAAAAAGTTAATAGTTTTTTGTGTTTGAATTTTTGTCATTCAATGCAAAAACTGACATTATCGCGGCCGGAGCTGCTGTACAACATACACACATCAACAAGGTCTAGGGATATTCCGTATTTTGGTGATTATAAAAAAAACTATAAATTGTTAAGAAACTAGGTATGGCAAGAATTCAAACTTTGTAATCTATAATTAAAAGTATTTAATATTATTTTATTAAATAAATTATTAAATTTGCTAATTTTATAAAACAACGTGGATAAATTTCAGAATTTAGCAAATTTAATAATTTATTCAATAAAATAATATTAAATACGTTCAATTTTATTTTTAATTGTAGATTATAAAATTCGGATTCATGCCATACCTAGTTTTCTTAACAAAATACGGAATATCCCTAGACTTTGTTGTAGTAGTATAGGTATACTAAATAACAAATATGGGGTTTCCATATTTTTCACTCTACCTACTCCGATTACTGGTGATGGCTTAAAAATAAAATCCTTTATTTGAATTATTGTAATTGTTTACAAAAATTTACTTGACCTAAAATTTTAGATGATATTATATCTGATATCCTATTATATTAGAAACATGTTCAGATTTAGTCACATGAATTATTTAAACTCTTTACTTAGAGATTAGCTAGCACTGATCAAGGAATGGCAGTCAACTGATGGCAGCTATCGAATATAAAACCAATCAAATGTTCTGCCACAAGAACACCCAATTTTTGTGATCTTGGACGATGTTTAAATTGTAAACCACTGTCGACAAGTGGACAGGACGCATAAACTGGCCACTGTTTGAACAACACTAAACCATAGCAAGCAACATTTTAGAATAGCCTTTTTTGACATTTTATGAAGCCCTTCAAATTATCTCTCTTTTCAGGTTTTACTTTACTTGATACCTCCCATGGAATTTGTTGTATACCAAAAGCGCAATTTTAATGTAATGTAAGTTTTAAAGGCAAATAAAATCGTCATTATTTAATTTAGCATTACATTTGAAAAGTACCTTCCTATACATAAACTTTGGCATTTGAAAATTAATTAACGACAATTTTATTTGTCTTCGAAATCTTCTACATTAAAATGGCGCTTTTGGGCATAAAACAACTTTCGTGACTTGAGCCAAAATATAAAGATAACTTAATAAGTAACTCAATCCAAAATGGACAGGAGGAGACGGGAGTGTCCCTGAACACGGTGGACAGCGTCGACGGGTTCTGTGCAGACATCAACAATGGACACTGGGACACTGTGCTGAAGGCCACGGCCTCGCTGAAACTGCCCGACAAGAAGCTGATGGAGCTGTACGAGCAGGTGGTGCTGGAGCTGATCGAGCTGCGCGAGCTCGGCGCCGCGCGCTCGCTGCTGCGCCAGACGCACCCGTGCCTGCTCATGAAGCAGCAGGAGACGGACCGCTACATCCACCTCGGTACTAGTGGCGCCAGTAGCCCCCCGCGGCGGCACACCGCACAGCCGGCTCGTTAGTGACGTGCGCTCTCCCGCAGAGAACCTGCTGGCGCGCTCGTACTTCGACCCGCGCGAGGCGTACGGCAGCGGCGGCGGCAAGGAGCGGCGGCGCGCCTGCATCGCGGCCGCGCTGGCGGGCGAGGTGTCCGTCGTGCCCAGCTCGCGCCTGCTGGCGCTGCTGGGCCAGGCGCTCAAGTGGCAGCAGCACCAGGGCCTGCTGCCGCCCGGTAATTCACTGCGCGCTGAGACCTCTGATCGTGTCGAACATTACCTATAACTTTATACTTTGTGACAGGTACCACCATCGACTTGTTCCGGGGCAAGGCCGCCATCCGCGACGAGGAGGACGACCAGTGTCCCACACAGCTCTCCAAGATTATCAAGTTCGGTCAGAAGTCACATGTCGAGTGTGCCAGGTAGGTATTCTGTTAAATGATAGTCGTTTGTGTGACACGCCTGTAAGAACTTTGTCCTTTCTCATCGAGGTTCTACGTTACAGATTCTCCCCCGACGGGCAGTATCTGGTGACGGGATCGGTGGACGGGCTGGTGGAGGTGTGGAACTTCACTACGGGCAAGATCCGCAAGGACTTGCGTTACCAGGCGCACGAGGAGTACATGAGCATGGAGGAGGCCGTGCTCAGCCTCGCGTTCGGCCGCGACTCGGACACGCTCGCCGCCGGCTCCAACGACGGCAAGATCAAGGTACGCGCCGACCCCCTCTTGGTCGTCTCCTCGCCCACCACCACTCACGCCCCGTGCATCGCTCTGCGCAGGTGTGGAAGGTGTCGAGCGGGCAGGTGCTGCGCAAGCTGGAGCGCGCGCACGCGAAGGGCGTCACGTGCCTGCAGTTCACGCGCGACAACACGCAGATCCTGTCCGCGTCCTTCGACCGCACCATCCGCATCCACGGCCTCAAGTCGGGCAAGATGCTGAAGGAGTTCCGCGGGCACGGCTCGTTCGTGAACGAGGCGGTGTTCACGCCCGACGGGCACGCCGTGCTCAGCGGCTCGTCCGACGGCAGCGTGAAGGTGTGGTCGGTGCGCTCCGGCGAGTGCACGGCCACGCTCAAGCCGCTCGGCAGCGGCGAGCCGCCCGTCAACTCGCTGCTGCTCACGCCCAAGAACCCGGACCACTTCGTGGTGTGCAACCGCACCAACACCGTGGTGATCATGAACATGCAGGGCCAGATCGTGCGCTCGTTCTCGTCCGGGCGGCGCGAGCAGGAGGGCGGCGCGCTCGTGGCGGCGGCGCTGAGCGCGCGCGGCCGCCTCGTGTACTGCGCCGCCGAGGACCTGGTGCTGTACGCCTTCTGCACCGCCACCGGCAAGCTGGAGCGCACCATCACCGTGAGTGTCCGCGCCCGCCGCCCGCCGCCCGCTGTGTTGCCTCTCTCTCTCTCTACTCACGCGCTCGCTCGCTCGCTCGCTTGTTGCAGATCCACGAGAAGGCGGTCATCGGCCTGACGCACCACCCGCACCAGAACCTGCTCGCCACGTACGGCGAGGACGGGCTGCTCAAGCTGTGGAAGCCGTGAACGCGCCTCGCATTCACCTCTCACCCTAGAATAAGTGTCAATAAATATAAGTTGCTCCTATGTGTAATCTTTTTTATTTCTAAGGTTTTAGTGGGTCGGTGTGTAATTTCACTTTTTGTAATTTTTAAGCATTTTTATGCTCATTTTATCCATATAAATTGAAATGTATGGAGGAAAAATTCGTCTCAGGCGGGACTTGAACCCGCGACCTCAGGGGTACCGGCCCTAAACCGTTACCAACTCCGGCACCGAGACATGTCCGCAAAAGTCGATGTAAAAAAAATCCGTGTATAAATGGTCTCTGCAAAGAGCCGTAAAACTTCCTTAGGTTCGCGGTGGATGACGTCACGATTGCCATAAAATCGTATCATGTGAAGGGTAAATTCGACTTCGACGGACATGTCTCGGTGCCAAAGTCGGTAACGGCTTAAGGTCGTGGGTTCAAGTCCCGCCTGAGACAAATTTTTACTCCATACATTTAAATTGAAATGGTTTGTAATTTGTCCAAGTTACCTACAAGTTATTTCCTTTAACAAAATATTTATTTTTCCTATGCAGGGCCGTTAATTGTTGAGCAGTTCAGCCGATATCTTACCATCAGCCCCATTACAGGGCGGTAAGGAGGTTACCTAAACATTTATTATTGAGTTGTTTCGACGTTCATCGGTCCTCTCCATCATCGGTTCCACTAACGTCTGGTCTCAATAATCTAACTATCGATGGATTTGGCTACTAGAGGTATATATTTGTACATAAGCTCCATACAAAATACGTCAAAATTCTACCTCTAGTAGCCAAATCTATCGTAAAGTAGATTATTGGTAGTTTTTGAGTGTGCAAGAATTACTATAAAAAAAGTATACCTACTCAAATCACAATACACGCATCGACAAAGTCTAGGGATATTCCATATTTTGGTGACTATAAAAAAACTATAAGTGTTATGTTAACAAAACCAGGTATGGTAAGAATTCGAATCTTCAATAATAAAATTAAAAGTATTTAATATTTTATTAAATAAATTATTAAATTTGCATAATATAAAGTTGACTTAATTTACTTACAATTTGATCTCGTATAAACGTTGTGGTCACGTTATTGTGTAGTTAGATGCTTAAAAACCAAATGCGAGTTAAAATTCAAACTAATATTAAAAATGTGAAAGTAACTCAGTCTGTCTTTTACGTTGTCACGCTTAAACCGCTGAACCGGTATAGATGAAAATAGGCTGTACCTATTAGGTAATATAAATCAATAATAATGAAAGGACATAGGATAGTTTTTTATGGCGATATCATCATTTTTCGATATACATCATTTTTCATGGCCGTAAATGTAAAAATGCAGAATAATGTAGGTATTTGTGTTAAATATTAAAATGTTGTTTGCATTGTATATTCACAGAGTACCTAACTAGATAATTGAAATTGTTAGTAACGGTAACTAGCGATCGTACTACATTAATTATTTATGGTTATTTTCGTTTCTATGAGTTGTAATGTCAGGGATCGTCATGCTCACAAAAATGTCATTGCTTGTGGTGGCGGTGTGGGTCGGGTCGTCTTCCTTCCCTCCGATATGGCGAAGGGGACGATGACTGACCATGCGTCAATCTCGTGAACGGGTGCTACTTGGGGTGACTGGTCGGCCTTTTTCATTATCATTTTATAGGTCTATTCTTTTTTTATAATTAGTGGTTTATAAATAAGTAGTTTTTCTTATAATAATCGAATCGCATGTCGCCTTTACCATCTTCTGTATTTTAGTAAGTTGATGCTCCCATCCACACCGTAGGAGGCTAATTCATTTAAAACTTGATTATACCAGTTTACTTACTATGGTTATTGCTTGCGTGAGTTTCATGATGTAATGGTTGCAGCACCTTACTGGCTTTACTGTATATATATACAAATATAATGTAAAAAAAGTGGCCATGAGTTTTTATTGCCAAGTTCTTTTCTCACGGCTTTACTCTTGCGAACTTGGCATTAAATGTAGAATCATTCTATTCCAAATGTTGTGTGACGTTCTTATGCGTTGCATTTGTAACCTAAATGAATAAAGTATTTTTGACTTTGACTATGACCGACATTCACGCGGCCGGAGCCACGAGCGAAAGCTAGTACCTACTTCAAATATAGATAATTTTCGTCATAGACAAATAATACTATTTTATAACTTAATGAAGCTTTTTGCTTAGTAATTTTCATAGCATTAAGACTTCTTTAATCAAAGCCTATGGTACAATCTAAAGAAATGTAAAATAACTGCATATGCAGTAATCACACAAAGATCAAAATTCAACAGATAGATTTCCGGTATATATAGGTCCGTTGTGAGAACCAACCCGCAATCCTCTTTTTAATTATTTTTTTTATTTATTTTGATTTGGGAAATAAACAGCTTGTATGTTTTACGTTATAAAAATTACATTGTTTAAGACTTAAGCCTAAATACAGTTTCCACTTATAGGTACAACAATAAATAGAAGTTAACAATTTATGTTATCAATTCAATATAAAACTAAAACGATATAACATTAAAAACCATAGAATTCACAAATAAAATTAGGTTAAAAATTAAAAAGAACTTAACAAGTAATATCATGAGCTGAAAAAGTCATTCGCAATAAGGGTACGAAACTCTTGAGGCCTACTGCAAAATATGTCCAATTGGTTTTTTCTAGTGAATTCATTAGCTTTTTTTTAAAACACGAGGAAAATAAGCAATATAACGATAGTTAGTATCGACCACAGTGGAAGTGAGCATTTTTTGCAAATTCCAAAATACATATAGTGTGTTGTTATAGTATTTTTAGAGCTTTTATACTCTTAAAATTTGAACCTGTTCTAATGATAAAACCAAGTGCCTTGGACGCCCTATTTACGATATTCTCTATGTGGTGGGTAAACAGCAATTTCGAGTCGTGTATAACTCCCAGATCTTTTATTTGCTGTGCTTTGAGCATGTAATTATATGTAATTGGGTTAGCTTTTCTAGTGAAACTAATAGCAAAGCACTTTGAGATCCAATTTGTTAGCAGCACAGTACTGTTAGATGCGGTATAGATCTTCTTGCAACTGCAGGCAGTCTCCTGTATTGCGGATCTTCTTTATAATTTCATGTCATCTGCATATAAAAGGAATTTCGAGTGCAAAAAGCATGCTTTAACATCATTGATGAAAATTATAAACAAGAGTGGCCCGACCAGGGAACCTTGAGGAACTCCAGATGAAATAGAATGCCAGTCGGATTGAAATCCGTTAACAACAACAGCCTGCGTGCGATTCTTTAGATAAGATCTAAACCAATTAAGGAGATCTCCGTACACTCCGGCCACTTCCAATTTCGTTATTAGAATTCCGTGGTGGATACGATCAAAGGCCTTGCTATAGTCGGTAAATATTGACCACTTGTTGTCCACTTGTCCACCGTTATCCATACCAGAAGAAATCAGCTCATTGGAGTGGACCAAGTTTGTTGTAGTCGTCCGTCTTGCAATAAATCCGTGCTGTTCGTTGATGATCGAATGTTCGATGGTTGCATAGAGTTGTTTGTAAATAATCCTCTCAAAAACTTTGCTGAAATACAGAGTTTTGATATCGGCCTGTAATTTGAAATATCGTTCTTGTTGCCCTTTTTAAAGATCGGTGTAATAAAAGCACTTTTCCAGATCCTCGGAAATGTACTTTCAGCAAGAGAACGTCGAAAAATTTATTGTAACGGTACTACAAGACTACGGGAACTGTTAATTATAAAGATTAGAGAACGTCCATCGGGTCCTGCACCCTTGTTGAGATCGAGCGACTGTAGTAACTTGTATAACTCATCAGCTTGGATGTTAATACTAGAGATAGAGCCACATGCACAGCTCTCTCGCGGTACGTAACTATTATTCACTAGTGACTCCTGGTGTAAGTAGGTGGACTGAAAATAGGTAGCAAATAGTTCGCACACTGATTGGCCATTGTCTGCTGAAGTGTCATTGTAGTGCATAATGGATGGCAAAGTGCCACCCCCTCCTCGCGAGGATTTGACGTACGACCAAAAAGTCTTTGAATTTCCACCCGATATACTACTTTCTACATTATTCAAGTACTGATAATAACATTCCATTTCGATATTTTTAGCCTCAGTTCTAAGAAAAGAATAAGTACGATAGTCTTCAAAGTTACCATAGGTAATAAATTTATTAAAAAAATTGCGTTTTTCTTTAAGGTCTTTCCTCAGTGGTTTGTTGTGCCACGGAGGAGACCGCTGCCCATCTGATACCATTTTGGATGGAACAAACTTATCACGTAGAGAGAATAAGATGCTATAAAACGTATCAACAGCAGTTTCTATTGGACAATTCAAAAGTTGCTCCGGCCAAGCCACATCATCTAGACTGTTGCATACAGAGTTATAATCTCCCTTTGCGAAGTCAAACTTTTTGCGCTTGCTAGATGTCAGCTTGCTGTAAGATCGTAATGGTACGTTGATAATTAGGGCCTTATGGTGAGCGTCTTCTGGAACCAAGGGATCGTCACTGTGCTCAACTGTTATAATTTCGTTGGCAAAAACTAAGTCTAAAAGTCTAGTATTTATATTATATGCGTTATTGTATTGCTGTAGATCGCATTGTGTAATCATTTGCTTAAATAGTTGTTGGCTTTCACCTTGAACAAAAGAGCATTCTAGATGTGTCAAAGGAGCTGAGGTGGACCATACTAGATTATGTAGATTAAAATCTCCTGCTATAATAAACTTGTCGCGTGGGTTATTCATGTAGATATTACTTAGTATGTTTGAGAAATTAGTTAGCTGCTGTGAAAATGTGTAACCCTGGTTTTGTGCAATTAAATATAAGACACATATATGAATTTTATATTCATGTGTCTTATAATTTCTTTCATCCATAGTTTTTGTAATAACAGTTAGCCGAAGGTCCTCTGCTGATGAAATCCAATCAGGCCGTCCTACTACGGGGAATTCATTTTTTATGGCTATTAGCACTCCTCCACCGCGGGACTGATTGGTCATACTGATATCTCTGTCCCTTCTCCAAACAACATAACGGTCATCAAACAACTCTCGATCGAAAATGCCCTCAACCAACCACGTTTCCGTTATCAATATAATGTCAAAAGAGTGAGAGTACACATTCGATTTAAATACATGGGTCTTACTTCTAAGACCTCTAGCATTCTGATAATACGCCTTAATCATCATAAATAACAGTATTTATTTAAATTACAAATTGGTTAAAGAACTATTTTTATTCACGTATACAATACGTGAATGAAAATAGTTCTTTAACCAATTTGTAATTTAGGTAAGATATCGTAAGAATAGAATTAATTAAAAGAAAATGTGAAAGTATAAAAAATAATAAAACGTATTTGCTTACTTCATAAGTTGCAAAAAATCTATAAAAAATGTAATAAGACGAATGCACATAATTTACTATTAATGCACCTTATATACTACGACCCTTGTTGGAAACTGATAGGTGAATATCAGTTTCTATTTATGTAAATTGTAAAATAGTAGCACGGTTATGGATAAGGTAACTTGCAACAACCGATCCTCTAAACAACCCTGAGATAACTGTAAGAGTACACTTAAGACCCGAACATCAGAAAGTAGATATAGCTTCTGACTAATGCAATTGACACCAACTACCGGAAAGTCAGAGTTTAATATAATTTGAGATACTTAATGTTGAATAATGTTAATTAATATTGACACTAACATTTTATTAAATAATATTGGACTTCTCAGCTCATGCCGCATCAGAATTAGTGTACATACTTTTACATGACATAACAATAACATTTAAATAATAAGCAGACTATATTTTTATTCGATTTATTACATCTTAGTTTATTTTTAGGAGATCTTTTTCTGTTTGAATAACAAACGTTTTTGAGGTTGCACTGTTCCTTGCAAGTATTATGCAATGCTTGACCCATACAAAATGGAAGTTGGATTCTCTTGCTAATACCTTAGCCTTAGATAACAGATTTTTATTATATAGTGTTAGGTGGCCATTCACAAAAACAGAACCCTCAGATGGAAAACCCAGTAAGTTTAGCTTTAAGTTTTTGAAATGACGAGCTGCCGCCACAAAATCCTCTTTAGTGTACCTATTGATAAAAGACACAACAATAGCCTTATCCAAAAAACCAGGATGCCTAGATGGTACTCTGGTTACGAAATTTATATCTTCTTTTTTAATTCGATAGTTAATAGCGGAACCAATTTTGATGGCAATATCTCCTTTTATTTCGACGTTGTTAGATCTAGTTCTGCTCGTTGTCCCGATGCTCATCTGCAATCTTGGTAGGTAATATCTGCCTGTAGGAGCGGGATCGTACTCGCAATATGTTCTACAGCTTTAACTCTGTCTTGTAAACAATTGATAGTCTCAGTAAATCTGTTAATTGTATCGTGAGCCATAGAAAGTGATGGGGGATGCAGTCTGTTGCTTACACTGCGGACAGCGCCAGCTAGCTTTCCTGTCCCCCAGTTTTCGGTATCCTGCTTCGGTGATGCCGGAGCAGGCAAAGTCAAAACTTGCACAGGTAAACATTGCTACCAGCAGGGCTAGAGAGATGGTGCTTGTATGTAAGTGTGCGCGTTGGCGTTCAGTAGCATGCAACGCGATTAGCAGGCGCACGCGCAGTGCGCATTAGCAGCGCGTAGAAGCGGGCAATTTGCGGGTTGCCCTAGGTCATGGACAACTGGACAACAGTCGGTAGAAAAATATTTTATATGAATATTGCACTTTTGTATTTGTTGTTTTTATTCACTTTTAATGAATAATGAGCCTTCAATTTAACATGGTAAAGTTCAAAATTATTACACTAAGCCGTCTTTAAAACATTGTACGGAGTGACGTGCATCTTCCCTGAAATATAGTGAGTTACTGGCAGAGTTGGACGTTTAAACAAAAAGCACTTTAAAAAACGTTTTTAATAAAAGCAAAAACCGGGAAAGAGCATGTCGGACCATGCTCAGTGTAGGGTTCCGCAGCCTCGAACAATTGCATCAGCAGAAAAGCGTATGTTTATGGCACTTACGCCCTTTTGTTGAGAAACGCAGTTTTTTAGCCATAACTCAATGACCTTATATCCGATCTTATCCGAAATAATTTTAGCTTAAAGTATTTATTAAGCACTCAACATCTTTGTGATTTTTCCATATTTTTTGCTCACACGATTTATACAACTTTCGGAGCGATTATTTCCAATAATATTGACTCAATCGAAAAAGTTTATTAGAAACCTTATAAAATGTTTGAAAGACAAAAAAAACAGCTTCTGTTACATGTATGGAGTACCCCCTCTAAAAATATTTATTTTTAGACATTACATCATTTAAATATTAATTTCGAAAAAACAAAAATCATTAACTTTAAGCAAAGGCAATTTTCAAATATTAATAACTAGCTGTACCGCGCCACTTCGTATGCGTCAATTTTCCCCGTTCTTGCAACATTATTTATTGCTGCTCCGCTCCTATTGGTCGTAGCGTGATGTTATATATCGCCTTCTTCGATAAATGGGCTACCCAACAGAAAAATATGTTTTCAATTCGGACTAGTAGTTCCTGTTCCATTACCAAACTTAGTTGAAACAAATAAACTTCAGCTTTATAATATTAGTATAGATTCAATAAATGTCAAATTTAACTAAACTAACAATTTAATAAATTAATTTCTGGGACTACGCCTTGACCAAAAAATGAACTGGAAAACTCATATTGTATATGTCTGTAAAAAAGTTAGTCAGTTAGCATATGGGCTCTTTAACCTAATAAATATAACGAACAGAGACGCGCTTATAACAGCCTTTAATGGGCATATTTCCTCTACACTGCATTATGGAATTATTTTTTGGGGAAACTCAACTGACTGGCTCCTCGCGTTCAGAGCCCAAAGGCGTTGTATAAGAATTATGTTCGACATAAAAGCAAGACAATCGTGTAAACCCTATTTTAAAAACTAAATTTAATGAGCTTTCCTAGCTTATATATTTACGAATGTGCCTTATATATTAAATAAAATAAAACTTATTTGCTGCAAGAGAAAAAAAACGCCACAAGTAAATTGTGTGTTGTTCAAAGCATAAGAGTGTATTTTGTAGGGCTTATTTTTAATCATCTGCCTGAATCAATAAGAAATATTGAAGAAAATTTTAAATTCAAAGAAGAACTAAATAATCTTCTATTGAATAAATGAGAAATGTTCTACTTCTGTTAAACTCACTTCAAGAGTATTTCGATGATAAAACATAACTGACTTACTTTAATGCTCAATACTACTCATCTTCACTTGATAATGATTGTAATTATTTTATATTATAAGATATTGTTTTTTATTGCACACCACAACGGTAAAATATGGATTGAACAGTACCTAATGTAACTACATACTAACACAATATGTACCCATGTTTAGCAAAATAAAAATTGAATTGAATTAACAAGAAAATTCTATACCTACTATTATTAACTCACGTTCCGACAAAAAACTTCAAAGAGTAAATTACGGAAAGTTTGTATGAAGATAGAATACTGTATAGGTAATAATATTATATGCATTCAGTATAACATTAGTAAAGAGGTTTTACTTTCTTTTAATTGTCGAGAAAAACTAGACGTTTCGTTCCCTTGCAAGTGTATACTGTACCGACATCGGTGCAAGCCGACGTGACTAATAGCATCCCTGCAAGTCCAATCGTGCGAGCGAGTGAGACATGGATAGAGCGCTTAATACTTTATTTAAAAATATCCTTACAGTACAAAAATAGATAAGCGTTTTCCAGAGGGTCGGAAACAAGCGCACAAACCAAGGTGACCTTGCTCGTTTTTAACAGTGTAACCTCGTCGGCGGGTGGGAGCGCTCTCACCACCACGCGGTTTGCGGTGGTGCCACAACAAATCAAATCACGACACAACTTTGAGTATGTGGCGGTTTGTTTCGTCACGTCGGTTTGCACGCTCGTTCGTGAGGCGTCAGTGGCGCGGCAGGTCGGGCGGCGTGAGGCGCGCGTCGGCCAGGTAGGGGTGCTGCAGCGCCGCGCGCGCCGGCACGCGCTCGCTGGGCTCGTAGCGCAGCATGGCCTCGAACAGCGGCGCGGCGTGCGGCGCGCCGCGCGCGGCCGCCGGCAGCAGCAGGCGCGCCGCGCGCGGCGGCCAGCGCGGGAACGCGGCGCGGTACTCGGGCAGGCGGCGCGCGCCCGCCCACACGCGCTCGCCCGGCGTGCCCAGCGCGCGGAACACGCGGAACAGCTGGTCGATCTCGCTGTCGCCGGGGAACAGCGTGCGGCCGCTCGCCATCTCGGCGTAGATGCACGCCAGGCTCCACACGTCCACGGCCGTGGAGTAGAACTTGGCGCCGAGCAGGATCTCGGGCGCGCGGTACCACAGCGTGACCACCTCGTGCGTGTAGGCGCGCACGGGGATGCCGAAGGCGCGCGCCAGCCCGAAGTCGGCCAGCTTGATGTGGCCCTCCGCGTCCACCAGCAGGTTCTGCGGCTTGAGGTCGCGGTGCAGCACGCGCTGCGCGTGGCAGTACGCCGCGCCCTCCAGCAGCTGCCGCAGGTAGCTCTGACGGTGTCAATAAAGCTTTGTGTGACGAGATTGTTGCCAATTTGCGGATGCACAGTGGGCTAGTTTCCAACTAGTCAAAATAGCAACTCTATAAGAAATGTCAAAACCCAGATTTTATATGGAGAACAAATCACTTCTTTTTCTAAGATTAATGTTAAAAAATGATTTAACTCATAATTTAATCAGGACTTCATTGTAGGTAGTTTTATTTACTAACTAGCTTTCGCCCGCGGCTCCGCCCGCGTGGATGTCGGTTATCGCGATAAAAACTATCTATGTCCTTCCTCGGGACTCAAACTATCTCCATACAAAATTTCATGTAAATCGGTTTAGCTGTTTGAGCGTGAAAGCGTAACAGACAGACAGAGTTACTTTCACATTTATAATATTGGTATGGATTAGTCTTTTCTGTTTTTCGGTTACCTAGGAAACAGGCTATTGTAAAGCTTCCATGTGTGTATGCATCTGCATTCAATCAGTGCTGACGGGAATCAAATCAATATATTGAAGCAGCAAGATATGAAGCATTGTTGTTGTTTATTAATTAACAACTTACTGTTATTGTAACACAATCAATTCTATTAAACTTACAAAATATAAAATACTCTGGTATAAAAAAAATATGCATTTTTTTATATCCTTGTTTTGGAGGGCTTTTGTCAGTTTTGACTATGTCGCCCCGTCATTGAACCCAAGCCTAGAAAACTAACGTAATGGTAGAGGCGTCATGCCTCTACTGAGATATATTGAGCATACACAGATAATAAACTGCTAATTTTAAAATTATATTGTACTTTTTTGTAATATAATAGATTATGTATAGTATAGTATGTATATGTATAAATATGACATTTTATTTTGTTTTTTTCTTTTCTGTTTGTGAAAATAGATAATCGTATCTAGTTTATATATTTTTATAAAAAATATTTGTATTAAGTGTTATAATAGAAACACAGGTTTATATTTAATCTAGTTCAGGATATGGCTAACTTGTAATTGATTAGGCTCACTTACTATTTGTAACTTAAAATATAGCACAATATATTTTTTAACTTTCTATTATAGCTTATTATACTACTTTTATTATATGGCTGGCCTGTTGATCTAGTAGTAAGGTATCATCAGGTTGTGGGTTTGATTCCCACTCAGGACAAACCTTTGTGTTAGCAGCACAATAATTTATTCTGTGTCTGGGTGTAATTTATCTTTAATAAATATATAATTCATAAATATATAATATACATATGTATGTTTTTCAGTTGTCTGGTTGCCATAGGTATACAGGCTCTGCCTAGTTTGAGATCAGATAACCGAGTGTGTGTTGTCTTAAGATGTTATTATATATTTACTGCCATTGTATGTTTTTTGTAAAAGTTTTTTCTTAATAAATATTATTATTATTATTATTCCCTGGAGCCAAACCCCTTTTGTGAGAGATATCTTGCCAAAATGTTCACACCACCATACTTTACATGACTTTTTAATTAATGGTAGGTGTTCAGTGTATAAATGTATACAGGTGTACAACTCTCCCTCACTCAGGGCCAACTTGGCTTCTTGGTCAGCCACCTCATTGCCTGTGATACCAATACGAGATGTGAATAATGACCCTCTTGTTTATGTTGCACAGTTCTCCATAAGATCACAGGATATTAAAGGCTGACAGCCTTTAATAGGCTGGGAACCTCCACAACTCAAACCAGATGCAACAGAGAACTTATGGAATCTGAGAAAATCACTCTCAAACAGATTGAACATATGACAGAGCTTTAGAAATTGCAATTAGCCCTCATGCTCTTCAACCCTAGATCCGTCCCTCTACAAAATGATAATAAGAATTGAAGTCACAATTTGTATAATCATAGCATTTCTCTCTTGCGCCTGCTGACTGTTTCTTAGGCTTTAAATCATAAACATGACATACTAAGCTTAACCCATAAGTGAAGAAAATACATGTCTAACATTATGCTGGAGTGTACGGGTAACAGTTTTATTTTATTTTAGCAGCAAGCTATGCAGTTTGTGATAAAAATAAACTGAAGATAAAAATAATACCTTCACAAGGTCCAGACGAAGAGGCCCTTTTGTAATATCCATGAGTCGTTTCAAGTCCATGTGGAGAAACTCAAAAACTAGGAACAGTTTGCTATCGGCTAGCAACACGTCGAGCAGCCGCACCACGGCGGGGTGGCGCAGCTCGCGCAGCACCGAGATCTCGCGCAGGGCAGTGGACGGCACACCCTCGGGTTCACTGAAACCAATCAGTCGCGTGTCTCTATCTTATCTGTGCTAAATCAGACGTGAATCATTGAATAATTGATGGGACTTCGTCAATGGTCGTTAAGCAACATTGTTATTAAACATTTCACATCCATTTCGGCTTTTAGTGTACTAATGACCCACTTCCTACACAGTACTGTGATCACATTTTAATCAACTACGTCAGTATTAATATTGTTTGTTTGGTTCTAAATTATTTTATTATAACAAGAACCAAATAAACAGTTAAAGTTTGGTATTCTTTTGAGTTACCTCTCTCCTTTCTTACCTTTCATAATTAACTACTGGTACCTACATTAATTAAATACTAAGAGAATAATCTTAGATATGTCCGCATTTAGTATTTTTATAATCATGATCTTGAATGTCAATGAATTGTCAATTTTTGGCGCCAAAACTTACTTTTCTAGTTTTATTTTTTTCAATGCAATCTCCTTTCCAGTTAACCTATCCTTCGCTTTATATACTACACCATAAGTTCCTTCTCCGATTTTTTCTACTCTTGAAAAATTTTCCATCTGATTTTATGAGTTTTATCAATTTTTAACAAAGTCATAACCTGCAATCCTGCACTACAACAACCAAAACACTTGCTAGCCCCAATTAAACTCTCTGACAATGACACTTGCTTCAATCAGTGTCAACTGTCAACGTCATGAAATAATTCATGGTGCAGACTACCAGTTTACGTTTAGATTCTTTTTGGTTCTATTGGTTCTGGACATCTTGGTTCTAGTCATAAATGTTATGCCTAGTCTACACGTATTAGGTGGTTAAGTAATTAACTAAATTTTAACTAAATCGCAGCGTGTAAACAGCCACCCTCTTAAGTCATAAGTGTTAAGTTACAATTTAGTGGTTAAGTGAGCAAGTGGAATAGAATTGATTCTATTTTTGGTTAAGTAACCCACCCTCCCGCACCGCCCGCGGGGTCGATGGGCGGGAAATATTGACATTTAGTTCTTGTTTGGACAGGAACAAATAATTTAGTTCGAAGCTTTTGCCTATATTATTATTATTATTTTTTAAAGATTTTTGATTGATTTCGAAAGATTTTGAAAAACTTAATAGATATAATGGCAAGGTGGCAAATCGTATACCTATAAACGAGAAATTCTTGTATATATATATTTATATATATAAAGCTAGGTATCATTTTTAAAAAACGTCGTATAATAAAACCTAGGTCATTTAGATACTAGATGTTAATGGCAATTTCATATTTTACTTTATCAATAATTTATTTACCCGTGCGAAACATGCCTCGGCTTCACACGGGTGTCAAATCGTAGTTTTTATACCTTGAGCTACATTATTGTCGTTTTCATAGGGATCTCTACTTTCTTAAACAATAATGTATAGCTCCCCCGATAATGTAGCTTTGTAATGGTCAAAGAATTTTCAAAATCGGTCAACTAGTTTTTAAGTTTATTCGATACATATAAAAATACAAATCTTTCCTCTTTCTAATATTAGTGTAGATTACAGGATTTAGAACTTCAACACCCTCTTCGTCGTCCATTACGATTTTATGTACTAAACGGAAAAGCTTCACACGTGTAAACAGCTACATAACAAAAAGTCACTTATTTAGTTAAAATTTAGTTGACGACCTAACCACTTAATATGTGTAAACTAGGCATTAGGTTACGATTTAGTGGTTAGGTGAGCAAGTGGAATAGAATCGATTCTATTTTTGGTTAAGTAACCCACCCTCCCGCACCGCGCGCGGTTGGATGAGCGGGAAATATTGACTGACATTTAGTTCTTGTTTGGACAGGAGCAAATAATTTAGTTCGAAGCTTTTGCCTATTTTGATTGTTTTCGAAAGATTTTGAAAAACTAGATATAATGGCAAGGTGGCAAATCTTATACCTATAAACGAGAAATTCTTGTGTATACAGGATGACTTTGAAATCAGTCGACAAATTGATAGGGGAGTATCAGCACCGTTAGTACTTACATTATGCATTGACAAATTGCGAATTTAAATTGTAAAAAAAACATCCGATTTTATTGCTTAAAACGACGGTGACAGGTCTATTATGGTTTAGTAAACTAAAAGAATCAGTACATTATCATTATTTCCATATGTCTAAAACTTAAACAAATAAATAAAATGAACAAAGTTTAAAAATCGTACGACGCGCTATAAAAATCATATGATCATAATTTCGTAAAAACGTAGTTCATTCAAAGGGTCATTGATCATAAACACCAAATAAAGAAAGTACAGAAGGTAACATTCAAACAAGGCGCTCAATAACAACGGACAGTTAAACACCGTTCACGGACACAAAATCTCGCGTTGCCGTCCGAACTACGTGGTCTAAAGTGATATTTATACCCTGTTCCATGTGAACGATGTGTATGTGCGCGTCGCTATGTATGAACGTTATCTTCTGTACTCTCGGTGTTTTGTGTAATGCACTCCCGACGACAAATCCGATCGGGGATTCCGCCGGCCGGCACGTGTAACGCGGGTGGTGCCGCTGGGGGGAATGAAACATACCAATATCGATACTTTTTAGAAATCACATACTTGTAAAGTAGCATTCTTGAATGTAAAGGATTGATATTTTTACAAGTGTTAATAGCTTTTTAGAAAACTTCTAGTACGTTCGCATACTCTATCCAGTATTCTAATAAAGTTTGTTAGGATTGTTGTCGAGTACATTATAAACAAACTTCATTTATTTATAAAAAGAGGAATTGAAAACACAAATCATACTTACTAAGAACAATTAAATACATTAATACCAACACAGTATGCGTGTCACTTCAGTCCTCGTAAGTACAAGTACAAGTGAATAATTACAAGTATGTAACTTAAATAAGTAATGATCATTATCTACGGAAATATCTATGAATTTCATTTGCTCCCATAGTATCATCCCTAAACGGCGCGGGCGCGAGCCAATTGTTGCAAACAATTTCACCAGTCGGACGAAAGCTTAATTAGGTGACGGTCGTGTGCTGCATAAAAAAGTAATCGATTGTGTAGTTATCGAAGTTGTGTACTATTAACTGATAAGTTTTCGAAGATGCCTAGGGAAGAAGAAATAGTGAACTTTTTGATAACCAACAAATTTTAAATGTGGTGATTTGGTATAGCCAAACTAACAATTTAAAGGAAACGCAGCGAAGATGGCGAGAAAATTATCCATGGCAAAACCAACCGTCCTTAGAGAGGATACTAAGTGCCACTCGAAACCTTTTGGACTTCGGTAAGTAGTCTTCATGTTCCCACCCATGCCATGTAAAAGTATGAAGGAAAAATTGGTTTTACATTGTTTTGTTTCGCGGCATGATAGGTAGGTTAGGTACAGATAGTTCGTCGATTCGTTACCGTACCTTACATAAGGCAGTGGACTGTATAAATATTATAATGGCTAACAAAGAATCGTACAACTGTTAGTCGCGGTACTTAACACTGCGGTGCGGCGGCGGGCGCATCGACCGGGGAATCCCGCTCCCGCACCACGCCGTCCCCTCCGCGCCGCCTGAGCGCGGCGCTGTGTTGACTGAATGACTCAACACTCTGTCTGTATTCATTCATGCTCACGGAAACAAAAAACGGCGGCGCATGGAGTTACATATTAGATACTAATGAATTTTTTTTTGTATTTTAAAGTATCATAGAACATTAATATTTTCTTCTAATAATATGTCCTAAAAATTCTTGGATACACGCAGGTTTACCCATTGAAGTTTGTCGACTCAATTCAAATTCATCCTGTATACATATAATCTGAATCTAGGAAAGGGCTCCAACGGTTTTCATGACATTTAGTATTCATGGGGTTTCGGAGGCGATAAATCGATCTAGCTAGGTTTCATTTTAAGAAAACGTCGTTTAATAAAACCTAGGTCATCTAGGTTCAAGATGTTAATGGCAACTTTATATTTTACTTTATCAATAATTTATTTACCCGTGTGAAGCCGGGGCAGGCTTCACACGGGCGTTAAATCGTAGTTATTATAACTTGAGTTATATTAATGTCGTTTTCGTAGGGATCTCTACTTTCTTTAACAATATTATATAGCTCCCCCGATAATGTAGCTTTTAGGTCAAAGAATTTCAAAATCGGTCGACTAGTTTTTAAGTTTATTCGATACATACAAAAATACAAATCTTTCCTCCTTATAATATTAGTGTAGATTACAGAATTTAGAACTTCAACACCCTCTTGATCGTCCATTAAGATTCTATGAACTAAACGGATAAGCTTCACACGTGTAAACAGCTACTTATAATTTAGTTAAAATTTAGTTGACGACTTAACCACATAATACGTGTAAACTAGGCATAAGCATTGCAAATTTTAATTTCACTTCAGTTTTCAGCCTTTTTGATACTGTACTTTAATAATCATTTTACACAAAAACTTTTTTAGAACAACAGTGATGTTATTCATCTCAATCACTCGATATTTCGCAAATATACTGTGGATTTTTAAAGTATACGTATTAATAGAATACACTTTGATTATTAAATTACACTTTCAAATTGAATTGAAAGCCAAAGATGTCGTGGCTAAAAATTCAAAGTGTAATATTACTTGGTTTTGCAATTTTGAGTTGGCAACACTATCTCCCGCAGAATACATCTGAACCAAAGAGCAAGAATTATGAGTCGGGACTCCATAAAAAAACTGTTTTGTGCCAAACGTATGGCCGGTGGGCGAATCATTGATACCAGCCTAAAAACGCAGACCTAAAGAGACGGCAGGAATTGTGCCGACCAACAACATTAACATTTAGGGATGTACCTAACCATTATTATCGATATCATTATTTTATCGATCTAAACCATAGATTAATAAAATTTAGGTTACCAGATAAATCTGTATAATCTATGATTTAGGTTGACAAGAACTTTGGAGTATATTTTTTTAGTTCTTCGGGCGTAAGGATTTAAATATCAAAACACTTTGATTAGTTATATTAAAATTATTATTATTTCAATGGACATTTCCTGGAAAGAAGGGAAGAGACCGTATTTAACAAAACCATCAAATTTTAATACGGTTACATAATAGCCGGGTTGATTTGGTTTGAATACCTACTTGCTTCAAACTAACTGTATGGTTATGGCTTTATTATTTAGATATCTACTCAGAGATGTAAAACGTGTGAATTATATAACACCTAGTTTGCGCACTTTTAGTTTGACTACAATAAATATGGAAAAAGCGCTAGAAAATCTCAAAACCAATCCATACTATGAAAAATATGCTACACGCATTGCACATCTTCAAAAAACGTCTCCTGAAGAGTTGATGCAAAGAATAGAACAACAACAGAAGAAGAAGGAAGAAGAAAAGAAGAATAAATTTGCCTCAGTAGACACAAGGTTCGTAACTTGTATGTCGCAGGATATATTACCTACGTAGATCTCAACGTTTTGTAAGACTCACTCTCAAGATCTCACTGTGACACCACAGGATGAGTCTTACAAAACGTTGCTGGTTTACTTGGCTGACACTAATTTAAAATTTTATTTTACAATTTGGAAAAAAAGGAACAGTCACTGACACATGTACCTAACAAATATTCAAGCCCTATGAATTATGACTTAATTCAACATTAAATTTTGCTTTTTAGACATGGCGTTTAAGCATGTTGCTTTGTTGGTGATTTAATTTCTTGTCAATGTGTTCAAGAAGGATACATTGATAATTGCCTGTTGCCAGATAGGGGTTAAATGTGCACTTGGTTGAAAACTAATGTTAAAACCATGTCATTACTGTTGATAAATTCTTTAAGTTGCTTACAGACAATTCTCTTCAGTTTTAAATCCTAAAGAAGCTTTGAAAGACAATTCTGAAGTACAAGACAAGAAACTCAATGATATTTTGAAAATAGAACTGGTCCAAGACAAAGATCCTACTGAGGTCAGATGGATCTGGGAGGAATACCACAAGAACAAGGAAGTGATATCAGCCACCATCCCTAAAGAGTCATACATTGAGCTACAGGGCAACATGAAGCAGTGTGCCACATTCCTGTTCCCCCTGCCTCGTGACCAGGGCTATGAGTTTATCATGTGTCAGTGTTATGGACACACAGTACATTTCACTCCACTACTTGCTTACCAGGTTAGTGCTTTCACCAAACAATATAAAGACTGAAAAAATATGTAGAAATACATCTGTGAAGAGTCCATATTATCTTTCTTATAATATAGAAATTTTGTGTCAGTGTTGGCGAAAATCCTCAACTGATTTTATAGTTATTTTTTTTTCTAATTACGTGGGATAATTTATGCTTTATATATAATAACTTAGTTATATTGTGCAGGTGCACAAGGAGAACGCACCAGAGTGCCTCACCATGGTGCACTACACAGAATTGCTGGATAAGGGGATTGTGCTGATGCGTGGTGAATATGATAAGGTATTATGGAAATCATAGTCTATATTAATATTGCTTTAGACCAGCTTTACTGGGATTTTGTGGTTAGCCCAACTGTATTACTTTATTTTCAACCACTTTGTATTTTGTAAATGCACTACTGTGGCGCAGTGCATAGTGTTAGTATTATTGATACATTAATTAATTATTTGCTGTAATATACTTATGAGGAAATTCATTTAATATACAATAGATGTCTGTCTGATTATATCTACTGAATAAATTCGATAACCAATCTTTAAGGCTACTTAAGTGTGAAAATTGTATTTTCCTAAAATGAAAAGAGTTTCTACAAAAGCAAACTTACGGACTGATCTGGGTGATCAAATAAGGGTAGCATGCTGAGCTAGATCTTGACAAGTGTTCTCTAACTCATTTTATAAACGATTTTTATTAGAGTATATAATAAATTTATACCTACTTACATTTTTGATTAAGGTTTTTATTATCGCCTAAAATATTGAAATATTTTTCTTTGCTTGGTACATAGCTGGAGGGTAGGGGGTGCAAATCAGATTTTGCGGCCCGCGACGCCATGAATAATACGTGTTTAGCGCTCGTTTAAAAATAATAAAATAAGCTTGATTATAGCTGCTTTAGACGGTTAATTTAATATTTTTGTATTTCATTATTTTACCTATACCTAAGTAAGACATAACTCACCATAACATAACTTTATTTTTTATTACAGAATGTACTGAATGGCAAGGAAGCACAGTGCCTGGCAAATCAATTCCAGATATACTACAGTGGCAAAGATGCAACTAAGTTGCAGCTCCTCGAAACATTTACAAAGAGTCCTGACATTTTTAAACATATGGACTTGATAACTCAACTAGAAAACATTAGTTTAACGTAAATTTATATGATAATGTAACACCTGAGATATATTATACTATTTAGTTTCAATTTCAACTGTATTTACTTTTAGTTAGATACCTATATCTTAATTTAACCTATGAGGATAATAGGTGTAGTCAGGAGTGTCGTGCGTGCCGACGCTCAGCGGCGTGTCTGTCGGCGACGTCAGCGACGACGGCGGCGCCAGCGGCGAGCGCGAGCTGCTGTCGCTCCCGGAGACCGAGCTCTGCTGCTGGATGTGGCCTAATCTAATGTACTCTATTGGATCATGCACCACCTCCCTACTAAAATACACAGTTTTCGGTGTATCATTCTTAATGCATTTTAAAATGTTATTTTCACATTCTTGATAGCAGCTTTCTATAAACAGATTTTGTAAGAGCATCTTTGTTTTCTTCATAACATCTTGTTGAATGAGTTTTGGGTTCTGTTGCAAGCATGCAGGTACTTCGGACATAAATTCTTCATATAGATTGTAGCCATTATCTTCAGGTAGGCTCTGTGTTGATGACGATGTTAAAGAAGATACTGATTGTGTTCCTATACTGTTGGGAGAGTTATTAGTTAGTTCGTCCATAGAACTAAACACATCAAAATTATCCTTATTTGCAGTATTTTGTTCTGGTGGTAATGTATTAGGTTCTCTAACGATCAAAGAATTTTCATGACCGCTAATATTTGTATCTATTTCCTTATATTTAAATAATTCGTTACTTAGGATATCGTCAATTGGTATTCTAACTCGAGTTGTGGTCAGGGTAGTCTGTGTATTTGTTATTTTGGCGCCTTTCACAAGTTCATTCAAGTTCAAATTCGGTTTATTTTCTAAGTTTAATAATGTAGGTCGTGTAATAGTCTCTGATCGAATAGCGTTAGGAAACATTCTTAAAGTCAATCGACTGCTTGTTATGGGACAGTTTTGTATATTTTTGGAGTACATGTCATCAAGTCTAATTTCGTTCGTCGTACGACGTGATCTCTTTCTGATTTCATCTAAACACTTACGTGTTTTTCTTTTCTTACGTTTCGCTGCATTTGATAAAGATTCCATGTGTATGGTAGGTAGTAATAATTCAGTGTTGTAGAATCTAGTAGGTACCTATTTATAAAACACAACACAAACTCCATTTAAATTATAACTTCGGAGATACGAATATCTGGGATTTCATCAATCTATTCCATACTAAATTTATGGTAAGTATTTTTTTTTTAAATGTCGCAAACTGACGTATTTAAAGTTTTTTTTATGTCATGAAGGATGGAGGTTCAAGCAAGGCTATAACCAAATTTATTAAAAAGAAATGGAAAATGATTTATTATATATAGGTACCTAGATTTTCGATCAATTTTCCGTGTGAATCCGATCTGGGCACAATAAGGGGCGCCAAATGCTATGTAGAAGACGTACCTACCGCCAAATGCCTTAAAGGAGCGCTAAATGTCGCGTGGAATGAATTGCATGCGAAGGAGCGCAGTCGTCAAGATTTTGCCCGCCTAGAAATAATCATAAATAATACACCTACCTATTTGAAGAATACGGCGGCCTACAACCCCAGCGCCAGATCCCAAGGGGGCCAAATGGCACACTTTTGGTCGGTATCGGCTGGAAGGTACCTCTCGTGTCGTAATACTTTTTGAACCCTGTAAGTGGGGGCACGCTAGTCACGGCTTGTAGGACACGCATGAGGACTGATTTTTTCTTTCTTTGTAGACTTCATCAATTCGAACTTCAAACGATACAGAGGGCAACACATCTCTCCTCCCGTCCTTCAGCTATACCTACGATGGGCTCGCAGGCCGAGCCTTGTGCTCGTAGCTTGTGCCGCAGCAACAGCTTCCCCTGCTTCCAAAGTTCGCACACGGCTATTTTGGCCGAGATGATTTTTTGTCTTGATTCTTGTCTGTGCGCGAGTCGAGTTTTCGATATGTAGGTAGTCGATAGACCCATCCCATCGGCTTTATCGAATGCTTTTAACAATACCAAAATTGGTTATTACCAAAGGGTAACAGAAGAAATAAAAGAAACCAATGATGAAAACTTATATTTTTTATTACGAAATTGTCTAACTTTAAATTAAATACATTTCTATACCACTACTTAGGTGGCAATCAAGAATACAGCTGTTATCAGAATAGCAACTGTCTGTATCTACAGTAGCACAGTCAGTACACTAACTTCCCGATAAGCTGAGGCGCTCGCAAAAGCACATCTCAGCTGTCTTCTGTAACTAGGCAGTGGTTCCCTAGTTGTATCTTGCTCAAATTGAGCGTCAGACTCGCAGTTCCCTATCTCTCTTGAAACCACTTCTCAGTCGCAAATTTGTAGGTCGATGATTCAACGAAATCAAAAATATTAAATGCACAAAACTTAGATTACCGTCGTCGTATTAAACGATAAATATAATCTAATAAATACCTACTAATCACCAAATTAATAAATAACTTATTATACCAAATCGTGTCCTTAAATATACCATTATATATCAAATCTAAATATTTTTCAAAGATAAATTGTATCTATATTATATAAAACCTTATTGTAGAGGAAGGCCTTCTCTATTAGCCTACTGGTTCGTCCGACGCGGGTCGGTGCTGGCGCGGTATTATATATCTATGAGTTTGTTCGTCAACGTAGCACGATATACATAGTACATAGTTATAAAATAATTACCGCGGCTGGCCGGCAGCTCTCCGCACGATCTTAACTTAGGTTAATGATATAAAAGTACTTATTATTATAATTTCACTGATCGCACTCTGGAAAAGAGAGTAATGCGGCAAGCTTGTGTGTACCAAGTGAGAGGTACAAGAGGAACGACAAAATGAAACAGTCTACAGAACGTAGCTGAAGTGTAATGTCGCCGCATTATCCGTGGCGCGACACGGGCGCGTTATCAAAGGCTAAATAAACTAGCTACGAAGAGATTCGAGAACGGAGCTAGGCGCGGCTCGTCGGGAACAAGTACAAGTCGTGGGGCGGCGGAACACACGGTGCGGGGTGCGGGGCGGGGCGGGGGACGGGGCCGGGCGACTCATCGCGCCTCCTTGGCGGTCAGCTTCTCGATGAGCTCCTGCAGCGGCGCCAGCTCCCGCCGCTCGATCAGGTTGAACTCCTGCAACCCGTCACGAGAGAGTTACACCAAATAACTAGGAAGCGAAATGAAGCGGAAGAACGTCGGCGCTGACCTGCACGAAGAAAATGAAGTGTTTAAACGAGGTGTTGAGGTGCGCCTCCTCGCCGAGCTGCACCACCTCGGGGAAGTGCTGGTGGTAGATGTGTGCGTACACGCGGAACAGCCGCTTCAGGATCGTCTTCGCCATACCCAGAAAGTTCTTCGGAAACGGCACCCCTGCGTCACAATACAAGTAAGTTAATATATCAATTAGTACGTCCCAATACACGTTGTGCTCTTGTGAACATTCTGGTTTAGCTGAGAGGTGAGAGGCAATCACTTGTTAAAACGTTGGAATGTGCTTCGTGTGAGACTGCTGCACCAGACAGACCTGCAGACAGTTCGAACGTAAACAATAGCGATGTCGTTAATGGAACTATGTCACGTGGTCAATCCAAGTCGATGCGTAGATAATAATGTGGTTTAGACAAGGGCTTTTTTGCTCAACTTGCTTCAGCAGTTTACGAAAACTATGAACGATGTTATAGTAACTTTTATAGGCATTTCTTAAGAAAATAAGTTTAAAAATAAGTTTAAAATAAGTTAGATGGTTCGATTCCGGTCCCGGTTTGGCATACTGAAATCTCAGATTCGATTCCTGGGTATGACCTTTAAATTTTTATATTTTTCAAAAATGCAATTATTGTATTAAGCTAATTGGCAAGAATTGCCTATAAATATTACTATAATATTCGGCCTGCAACATCATAATTTGTTAAAAATGCTATCTGTAACGAAGCAATAACAAAGGCCGTACTAGTTCTCAAACTATCGGTTAGATGGCGCAGCGAGGGCCAGACTCGCGCGCAGGAAAGGATACAAGAATTTGAGGTTTAGTAACATAGTCCCGGTTCGATGGTTCGGTTCTGGCCCCAGTTTGGCATACTGAAATCTCAGGTTCGATTCCTGGGTCTGGACTTCAAATTTTTCCACCTTTCAAAAATACAATTATTGTATTATGAATGAGGTGTCATTCGATTCGGAATAGAGTGTAGATGATTCTTCCATTGTTGTAAGCGAAATTTGATTCTCTTCAAATATGATCTACATTCTATTCCGAATCGAATGAAACCTTGTTCGTAGTTTTCGGAGACTGCTAAAGAAAGTTAAGAAAAAAAAAATGGGCAAGTGCATTTCGGGTTCCGTAAGCACAATGTAGGGTTCCGTAGTCCCTCCCCCCTTCATCCAAATAATACGGCATAAGAAGTGGATTTTCTGTTTTTATTTAATTTTGTATTTTTAGGAAGTTAGCTGTGCTAGTTTTCCTTTTAATTTCACTATACAAGGTGTTAAAAAAATTTACTGCAAGAATTTCGTGTACGTGATACGTATCGAATAACTATCAAATTAGAAAAAAAAACGTTTTTTTTTCACCTAAAAAATACAATTGAGCATAAAACTTTTATGTGGATCATGTGTATAAATTGTTAGTCCAAGTTTGAGAAATGTAATAGGAAAATTAGAATCAGCTGTTTTAAATGCGCGCGGCCAGTGACCCTAGGTACAGTGCGCATATGATTTTATGAGAGTAAATAAAATAGCGCATGATTTTAAAACGAATTGTTAAATATGATTTTTGTTTTCGTAATTATTTTTTAAATAGCACTTGGCACCGCTGGTTAAAATTCTTGCAGTTATTTTTTTATCGTTTATATACCTACTACGTACCGAGATTTTCTCACATGCCCAACACTTGACTCTTAAGAAAAATTTGCACTTTAAAGCTTAATATTGCACGAACGAATTCCTAAATCTAAAAATGGTCTTCTTCACCCCTAAACGTTTTTAAAACACCTATTTAATGATTCCCACACGATGGGGTTGATGAGAAAAAAAAATAACATCCATAATAAAAAATGTTTTTCAATATTGTATTCTTTCACTTTGTTGGCGTAAGTAATATGTGTATCCGTCCAAAATTAAAATTACTTTTATAACGGCACACACATATGTATTATCAAATTATATATACTACGGGTCTTAATCGCGTGAATAATTAAAGGTAAACCTTGCTTATTGACGACCGTATTGCAACGGCCGTGGTCACGGGTAGACTGTCAGTCTACCCGTGACCACGGTCATAAACAAGGTATTTTACCTTATACTATTCATATAATTTTATAATGTGTACAAAACGCGAAAGTTTATCAACATTCATACATAGATACATACACGTCAAACACATTACTCCGCAGTCGGGTAAAAATAGCATTGATACTGTCAATAGATAAAGCAGTATCTTCGCAATTTATTTCCATTCAATTTATCAATCTAGCGAACGGTGAGAAACCATGTAGAAAAGGAAATAAAATGGTGGATTTCATTTAATCTTGATATTTAGGTATCCGAAGCTCTTGGACAGCCGGCGCACGCGTCGCGCCCCTCCCCTCAGCCGCACGTCGTCGCGCCGCCTCGGGGGAACCGCTTCGCTCCTCAGTACATTCTCAAGCCGGCAAGGCCTAACAAACAGTGGCTAGCTACGCTGGAACCTAAATATCCCTTTGACAGTGTTATTTACAGTGTCAGAGCTACGCTAAACCCACTTTGAGACGTGTCTATTTTCTGCCGGCGTTGCATGACGTGCTGTGAATTATATGAATACTAGCTGTGCCCCGCGGTGTTACCCGCTGTTTATTAGCCTATGGGTTAATTTAGGGTGTCAGCTAACTCCATACTACATTTTATTAAAATCGCTCCAGCCGTTTAGACGAGAAGAAGTAACAAACATACACACTCACATACTCAAAAACTTTCGCCTTTATAATATTAGTGTGATTATGGTTAGGATAGGTAATAAGAAAGTTTTGAGTTTGTGCTAATAATATACACTGACGGACTTATAAACTGCATCAAAGTAATAGACGACTTTGAAATAAATATTTTAACCAAGTATGCAAACTTTCTATACAGATTTAAATTGAAACCTCTAGATTGGTTCGTGAACTTTAAAACAGCGTAGGATCATATCTTTAAGTTTAAGTTTATGTACTGGAAAGGACCTTAAGACCTTTTTTGAAGAAAAAACAGAAGTTTAAGGAAAAATTGTTTAATTAAAAAATTGGTTTTAACAATAGACACAAACTTTATGCAAGGGTTTATTTGTGTTTTAATAAGGTGTATTACCCCCACGTGCCCTTATTACGGATTCTAATCGGTTCCGCATAGATTTTATAAGGGTTTTTAAAAGATCTTGCGGAATATTGTCCCATTCTTCTGAAAGTGCTGTTCTTAGTGCTGCCACTGTCGTAGGCGAAGGGTTTCTCGCATATACAGCTCTTTTTAAATTGTCCCAAACATGCTCGATGGGATTAAGATCCGGGCTGCGTGCTGGCCAATTCATTGTACGTATCCCAACCTCTTCGCAATAATGTTGAACTTGTGCAGCTGCATGCGGCCGGGCATTATCCTGCATTAAAGTAAAATTTTCGCCTATGAATCCCATGTAAGGCACCACGTGATCTTCTAATATCTCTGTTATGTAGCGATGTGCTGTCAAACCCCCTCTATTACCGTTTTGACGGACCATGTCTATGAACACAAGTTCTGTTCGCCCGTTCATCGATATGCCACCCCAGACCATACATGAACCGCCTCCAAAAGGAACACGCTCCTCAATGCAACTTTGAGCATATCGCTCCCCACGTCGACGATAGACTCTTCTGCGACCATCTGCACCATATAAACATGTCCTACACTCGTCCGTGAACAATACAGAGGCCCACTGCTCTTCTGTCCAATTCAGGTGATGACGCGCAAATCTTAAGCGAGCTTGTCTGTGAGCTGCAGACAACTTTGGACCATTTGCTGGTCTAAAAGGGGTGATAGCCGCTTCCTTTAACCTTCTTCTTATTGTTCGTGCACACACGTTTTTTCCACGCACTTCATTAAGCTCGGTTTTGATGTTAACTGACGTGAGGAAACGATTTCGCAGGGAAGTTGTAACAATAAATCGGTCATCACGACCTGTGGTTGCTCGAGTTCTGCCTGTACCACGTCTCCTCCTGTAAGAACCTGTCTCTACAAACCTTCTGTATATTCTACAAACCGTAGACTGGTTTAAATTTTAATTTCTACCAATCGTTCGTTGATCCAAGCCCTCCCGCACCAATGCTACAATTTGTGCCGCTTGTTCGGACGAAGTATCCATATTATGGTTCAAAAACTCTCGATGTGTTAAAAAACTAACCCAACAATTATGCTGGTAACAATAATTCAATTGACCAAACAAAAAAAATCAATGAGAATTAATTTAAAACTTTGCTATAAATAACACGCAAATCTGATACTACGAGTAAATTTTCTTTTCCCGGCTATATTAATTTGTTTTACCGCAGTTCTATTTTTAAATTTAATTTTTTTTTAAGATTAAGAGCCAGTCTTTCCATATTTATATAATTTAATCTAAAAAGTTTGCATACTTATTATAAAAAAATCCTTTTAGAGTAAACCTGAACTTTGATGCAGTTTATGAGTCCGTCAGTGTACTTAATAGAAGTGAATCAATGAAACATAACTTTTCTTCTGTTTATACTAATTGTAACACAAAAAAAAACTATTTAAGTATAAATATATTTTCTAATGACATACTTAAATGCAGTTAAATCACACGGTGAAAATAAATTCGTAAGATTAGCGCTGTGGTCGCTCGAATCTTTTGTTGCAGTGCTTGCCTCTTTGAGAAATGTATCTTTACTTTTCCAGTTACCTCTTTCCAAAACTTCGTCAATGTCTGTTTTTGTTAAGCCACACGTCGGAGTTGACTGCTGCTCGAAAACTGCCTGGAGAATCTTTAATGTTGGCTTCTCGGAATGGGGTCTTCATCCACCCAGCGATCACCGATTGAGAAGCCGCATTTACTTTGCCCCTAGTAGTGATAAATAAGCTGTTTAAATTTTGCCTTGCGTTTCTACGCTCTCGTGTTATTAGAATAAGTCGTTTAATCCATGCTACAGGACTGAGTTTTCCACGTGCCACTTAGGGTCATGTCGTTAATTGTGGCTGCCCACCCTTGATCCGACGCAGCTGTCGTAACAAACACCGTGGGGTCTTTGTGGTGAATGGTTGATGTTTGGTCGACGTGATGTCACCACCAAAGGAGTTATTTTAGTACACATACTGCAATGTTGAATTTCTTGCTTGAACTATCCTCCTTCGGAAGTAAGTTTGCTTTTATTTGGATGGACCTGCAATTAAGTCTTCCGTACAACAACAAGTAGGTACAACGAACGACGCGAAACTGTTCGTGCTAGCCTAGCTGAGACTGTTAGTGCTGCAATTTTGCATGCACACATATTATTTATATTTATTATTTATATTTTTTTCTGACTTACCCCATTGTGTGGACTATCATTAGATACGTCTTTAAAGAACGTTTTTTTTTTTTTTTTTTAAAGATGACTAGCAATGTGGGATTGAGTCCCACATTAGTAGCAATCTTGTTAACCCCTCCAGCTAAGCTCAAAGGCTTGTGTTAGGAGTGGGTTCACGTCGGTAGTATAATGGGTAGGATTCGAACCCGCGACCTCAAGATTGCGAGACCGATGCCTTAGCCATTAGGCTACCGCCGCTTTTAAATTTAATGAAATTTTTAGATTTAGGGATTCGTTTGTGAAATATTAAGCTTTAAAGTGCAAATAGTTGTTAGAGTGAAGTGTCCTGCCCCTGCTAGCTAAATGGTTGATGTTGAGTACGTCAAAAAAAATAACGGTAGTAGTAAATACAATACAATTTAATACAATATGTTTGTTTGTTTGAATATGGTACATACAAGATTTTACAATAATATTATAATCAATAATATTAATCCTCATATTCTACCACATGTGGCGTGCAAATTCAGTAGGTACAATAAATTAATTAGGTACGTCAAAATACAAATATTATATTAAATTATTATAGTTAAATTTTAAATTAAAACATTAAAATATAATAAGAAAAACATGTCAAATCATTTTATCATTTAAAAAATCATTAATATCATAATAACATTTAACACTCAACATCTCTTTAACTTTGTTTTTAAATAAATTTGCTGACTGAGATACGGCTGCAGATTCGCATCGTTCATCGAGTATTGTAATAAAATCATGTTTTTATATACCATCATAAAAGGGGCAATATGTTTTGGCCAGTCTGCCTATCAGATTTACCCCGCTAGTATTTTTAATTAAATTAATATTAATCGACTTACTGAGAAAAAAAATCTTACTTGTTATTACAATGAAATACACTCTATAGAATAGACGTAGAGAACTTGAAAGGCGATAGGTGCCTTTGCGCACGGGGTGTTCGTAAGGAATTTTTCCAGCCACAACAAAAAAAAAAAGGAGTGGGTTCACGTCGGTAGTATAATGGGTAGGATTCGAACCTGCGCCCTCACGATTGCGAGACCGACGCCTTAGCCATTAGGATACCGCCGCTTATGTTGCCATTTCATTAACATTTCAAGCAAATAACTAACATAAAGCTTTTTGTCAATTACTGCATTCTTCGTTACGACAACAGACTGGCTATCGCCATCCTCGTCTAACGAATGATGTAAAGCGATAAGTCTTTCTCACTCTAAACAAATTTAATCGCTGGCAATTCCGACTGCGGGTACTTGTGCATAGGCAGAGGTAGTTTATCATATACAAAAAATAAATAGCTTTAATTTGATATATAAATAATGAAAATACGCCATGAACGTAATAACGTAACATATATTACCTGCTTACACCTGGCTGCGAAGGGGTTGCGGGCAAATGCGCAAAGGCACCTATCGCTTTTCAAGTCTATTTCTATAAAGTAGAGTGTATTTCATTGTGATCACAAGTGACATTTTTTTTCCCAGTAAGTCGATTAATATTCATTTAATAAAAAAATCTAGCGGGCAAAATCTGATAGGGAGTTCTTAAGTAGGTATAACGTTGTAAGTATGAAACAAAAACAGCAGAAAACCAACTTAAGGGGCATTAATCGGATGCGGGGGGAGGGGGGAGGTGTCTACGGTTCTGTGGCAGGTGGATCGCGGATACGATCACCTCACATAAAAGCTCATCGAAAGTTATCAAACTCGTTAGTGGGGAAATAAATAAACGTTAGCCTAGAACTGCGAGTTTCATGGCCGACCGATTCGTCGCCGTCGTTAAATGTGATTTGATTATATACAATAGAGATTAAACATTAGGGAGTAATTACGTACATGTGCTTGATGATAAGTCGTGATGTATTTGGTAGAATTATTATGTCAGGAATAAACTTTGTATGCGTTCTGGGAAATCCATATCTTTTATTTAAAAGCCAGATACCAGTTCTTGAGGAACAGCCCCGGTACCTGCTCCAGGGTTACGTCGATTGCTACAGTCCCCTTCAGACTATCCATCAGTGAAAGATTTTTAATTCGGATCAGTAGATCCTGAGATTACCGCATTCAAACAAACAAACAAACTCTTCAGCTTTATAACACTAGTATAGAATTAACAATTTTATGTTATTATACATTTATAAATTACTTACATCTAGATTGTTAGGTTACACAACTCAATTTATAAAGTATTGGGTTTAAGAGAGAAATATTCATTTAGGGTATAAAAGCATCTCCCCACCAATGTCCGTAATTTTATTTTAAATATTTTTGTTGGTAGTTCTCTTATTACTCGAGGAATGTTGTTATATACTTTAATTGACATCTGATAACTATTTCTATAATGTAGCGAGCTATGACAGTGTTTTATTATTAGTTTAGTTGGATCCCTTTTTAAAAATCTACTGTTTTCGGTAACTTGGGTGAAGAATTGAGGGTTATTTTTAACGAACAGTCCTATTTCTTTTATAACATAGATATTAGAATTGATATTTTTAATTTTTTAAATATCGGTCTGCAGCTTGTTATTGGAGATGCTCCAGTTATAAGCTCGTACACATTTCTTTTGTATTATAAAAGCTCTCTGCAATTGACTCGAGTTACACCATAGTAGGACGCCATATCTGCGTTCCATGATATGCGTTAAGGACTGCCTCTTCGTTTGTAGTGTATCGAAGCTGTCTCTAGGTCAACACAAATCTATTTAATTTATTAAACACTGTATTTATTTGTAAGTTCCAGCTACAGTTTTCGTCCAATGTGATATATTTCGAAAAATGTTGTGCTGTTATCCTTTTTAGGGTCCCGTAGCCAAAATGGCAAAACGGAACCCTTATAGTTTCGCCATGTCCGTACTTCCGTCCGTCCGCATCTTTGCTCAGAGACTGTTAGTGCTAGGAGGCTGTAATTTTGCATCGATAATGAGTGCATCGAAATTAAAAACAACCCTGTGTAACCTTTTTGATTAACTTATTTTATTTATTTAAATTATTTTTATCAAATATCTGTATACCTACTGTATATTGTACCTCTGTTACTAACCTTAAGCAACGTTTTTGTCGTCGTACCTTAAATATCTTATTCAACACAAATTGTTACTGGCGAAAACTTTTAATTGGCCATTACATTAATATACAACACATGTCATTGTTCAACTAGCTGTAAGTTTTATAAATTCGAAAATAAAATAAAATAATAAAATAAATAAAATACACATATTACTTACGCCGACAATGTGAAAGAATAAAATTTTGAAAACAATTTTTTTTTTGGGTACCTATCCCATGTTTCTTACCCACCCCATCGCGTCATTATAAGTCTTTTAAAAACGTTTAGGGGTTGGGAAGACTATTTTCAGATTTGGGATCCGTTTGAAAAATATTAAGCTTTAAAGTGCAAATTTTTGTTAGAATCGTGTCCCCCATCATGTTGGGTATGTGAAAAAAAGTAGTATATAACATAGTTAAATTAAAATTAAAATGATCACAGCTAAGTAGGCTTCACAGGTTTACAAGTAATAGCTGATCAAATGAGAAGTAACAACATTTTCGTACAAATTCCATTGAAAAATATTATTAAGTAGATATAACGTAAGTATGGAACAAAAACAACAGAACCACTACCACTTCTTAAGCCACATTATTGGGCCCGACATGCACTTGCCCGGTTATTTTGATTTGTTGTTGTGTGGTTTACATTGGATGTATTTGTTGTGGTTTGTTGTTGTGTGGATTATTGTGGTTTACATTGGATGTATTTGTTGTGTTTTTTGTTGTGTGGATTATTGTGGTTTACATTGGATGTATTTGTTGTGGTTTGTTGTTGTGTGGATTATTGTGGTTTACATTGGATGTATTTGTTGTGTTTTTTGTTTGTAATTACAAAATTGTATGTACTTCGTTTTTGATATTATTAATTTTAAGGTTATTTTCTGTGAGCCAGATAACAATATTATTTATAGCTTCATTTACCTCTAGATCGTGTAAGGATTTGTTATTTTCAGGAATAATCACTGATACGTCATCAGTGAAAAGTACACATTTATGATTTACGAGAGTTTCGTCTGCTTTTGTGAACTTTGCAGATTCTTGGTTCCTGGTCTGAAGTCCTGTAACGGTTTGTCCATAAGGTCCGCTTGTCATTTTGTATCAGCGTTTTGTAATGGCTCAACCACAAGGGGTGGAGCGCTCCAACTGTCTTCCTCTACGTTATGCTCAAAGGGTGGCGCTGCGGTTGCCCTGTCTGTGCTGTTGCTCGAGTATGGCGCAGGGGATAGCGTCTCTTGGGATGAATATATACAGTGAGCTCTATGTTCTTTGTCAAGAATCAGTCTAACATTCTCGTTTGTAGTCTGTGCTATTGTGCAGAGCTTTCGTAATAAGAGGTTTTGTTGTACCACGAAGTCGTTAAATTTAGGTACTTAAGCAGATGTAGATGAATCTGGACTATGATCTCTTTTAGAAGTCCATGAGCTATTGAAGAGCGAAGCTAAATCGGTGTCATTCGGGACTTCAGCTTCTTTGTTTATGTACATAGTTTCTGTAAACTTATTGTAGGCTTGTACAGGATGTACTTTTTCAATGATTGCTAGGGGAGGGCAAATTAGCGCTCGACTCAATGGCCGTGATAATAATATCCTCTCCAGGAATCTAACTCATTCAACATATTAACTATGTTGTTAAACAAGTTTTCTTCTCTTTCTGGGGGTTTCCACTCGGTCAGCATACCCATTGTGGTCTGCTCCATCTGAAAGCATTAGTCCTGGTAATGCAGCTGTCTCCCGTCGGCTCCGCAGCGAAAGTGTCGTCTGTCTAACAGCTGACACGTCGCCTGGCTAGCCACGTCTGAAACAGATGACGTCATCTGTGCGCATAGCCGACAGTCGGCTGTCGAAATGCAACAAGCTACGGTCTTTCTATAGAAATACATTGATTGGCAGGAAAGGGCTTTCGCTAGCTATGATTTTGCTGCGAATGCCGTCTAGTGACCGGGCAAATATCGTAATCGATACTATCGAATAATCAGGGCTATTATATTAAAAAAGTTTTCTGTTGAAGCAAAATAACGTTGTAGGTACTTACCTTATCAAATTTGAACGAAACGGGAGAAAATCACTACCACTCTGTTTCGGCACAAGTGTTTAGTTCGATAATCGGGTGAGGGGAGGGGCGGGACGAGTGCGCCGGGTGTCGGTGGTGTAGGATTGGTAGAGGTAATCTCAAAGTGGGTTTAGCGGAGCTCGGATACCTAAATTAAGAATTTGACGTTTGCGGTGGAGACAACAATTTATTATTTTTTTGCGAACGATCGTTTGGAATCGCCATTTTGTAGGTGTTAGCGAATGTACCTTATCTAAGCCCCAGATTCAGGATAGATTTGTACCTATTTTGGAAGGGAAGAGAGTCTCGTCGTCGAGCTGGTCCTGCGCCCAGGTCATGAGGTAGTCGATGTACTTGGGCGCGGAGCACTTGATGGGCTTCTTGACGGTGTGTCCGTCGGCCCAGTGGTACTCGTACTTGGGCCCGGCCGACATCACGGCGCACGACTCCTCCGTGCAGAACTCGGTGATCGTGCCGTACAGCATATTGATCTGGTTGAAAAAGTCCACCGCTGCGAACATAACACACGAGCGTGTTCACAATTTGTAAAAAAATATTTATGAATTAAAAACTACTGATTCGAATTGAAAAAAATATCGAGAATTGCTATAGGCTATACAGCTAATATAGAATAAGTAAATACTAGCACTCCATTTTAAAAAACAGAATTGAAGAAGACAAAACATTCGCTAGTTAAAATGCTTTTAAGAAACCTGCTTATTTAGTTACTAATTATAAATAAGGCGGCCTGATTGCTAAGCAAGAAGTCGAGGGCTCGATACTCATCATCATTGTTTATTCTGTGTCTGAGTAGGTAATCAAAAATCTTCAAAATCGGCGCACGCGTTAATGGTTTAACTAATGCGACTTTGTTTTATATTTATAGATGTTGATATATTTATTAAGAATTATATAAGCATGTTAACGAGCATCAGTTGTGTGGTTGCTATAGTAGAAGCACTCTCTAGTTTGGGATCAGATTGTCTTTGTGAGTTGTCTGATAGGTATTAAATAAATCGTTCAATATTGTTTCGTTACAGAGATCGCGTTAAAAACAAAAATATGAAAAAAAGAAATGTTCGAAACAAACATTTTCATATAAATTGACACCAAGACCAGTGGGTTAATTTGTTACCAGTCTAAAAAAGTTATCAGATGTTATGTAAAGCCAAACTCCTAACTCTACACGCCCAAACCTAATTTTCATCAAGACGTATAGCGTTCTGCGTGAATCCTAGTCTTAAGTTCTCTACAAACCCTACACTGTAGTCAAAATCTGTGGCTTGGCTGTTTCGTATCTCAAGGACCTATAGGCACAAAATGAACACTACCTATTTACTCCTTAGTCAATATTTTCTGTTAGTACCTAATCCCATATGAATGTCCTCGTCACTCTTACGAAACGGGCAAGTTATTGATGCTCCGCTCCTATTGGTTGTAGCCAAATTTCAAGATATCTCACCAAACGATTTGGAACCAAAAATTTGGTTGTAAAATTCACCAAAATCAGCTCACGTAATTTATAAACACCCCCTTACTCACCAGAGGGAGGGAGGGAGGGAGGAGGTCCAAAATTCACCAAAATCACCTCACGTAATTTATGGACGCCCCGTATCGCGATAGAAACTATCCTATATACTTCTCTCGCGATATCTCACTAGAGGTAGGGAAGGGGTCCAAAATTAGCCAAAACACCTCACGTCATTTATGAAAGCTCCCTTATCGCAATAAAAACTATCCTATGTCCTTTCTTAAACTATCTCTATACTAAATTTCATCTAAATCGGTTCAGTGGTTTAAGCGAGAAAAGGTAACAACCAGGCAGAGTTACTTTCACATTTATATTAGGTATTATAGTATTGATAATTCTTGTATGGACACCAAAGTGTCCAGCGTAGTACCTACGCTGCGTCGGTCGTCAGCACTATAAGAAGATAAAGTAGTGCTAGCTTAGTGTGACCGACTCACTGTGTGTAATAATTTCGCCTGAACATAAGTTCAGTCACAGATAATATAATACTATACTAGTAGTTAAGTGTAGCATTAGGGATCCTAAACACCGGAGTAGAACTCCCGAGTGTCCATTCTTCATAGTTTTGGAGAAAATAAATTTTGAAATTAACAATTGCAGATCAAAGAACAAGAAAAAAGAATTGTTTCTGCGTTTTGCTGATAACTAGACCTAGGCTAATATTTGGTGGATATTATATTATTATTATATTATATTACTATTATATTATAACTTGTATACTAGCTGTCCCGCGCAACTACGTCTGTGTAAATTTTCCCCGTTTTTGCAACATATCTCATTGCTGCTCCGCTCCTATTGGTTGTAGCATGATGTTATATAGCCTTCCTCAATAAATGGGCTATCCAACAGTAAAATAATTTTTCAATTCTAGTTCCTGTGATTACTGCATTCAAACAAACAAACTCTTCAGCTTTGATTTAGTATACACAATGAGATTCGGTAGGATCATTTAGAACTTGTGGCTTGTGAGTTAAACTAAACTAGCTACAGGTTTCCAAACTAGGAGAACCATGTAGAAACCGTATGGTGTTAAGGGATTGTAAAGAAAATGAGTATTCTGTTCACTGTATTTTGAAATACTTAACAGTGAGATAACATATTAGTTATATTTCGGGACTTAATCGCGTGAATTATTTAAAGGTACGAACCTTTTATTTACTCGACGTTTCGATCGAATTGCACCGATCGTGGTCACGGGTCGACTGTACGATCGGTGCAATTCGATCGAAACGTCGGGTAAATAAAAGGTTCGTACCTTTAAATAATTCACGCGATTAAGTCCCGAAATATAACTAATATGTATAAAAATCGCGAAAGTTTAAAAACAATAAGTGAGATAACAGTAATGTGATCAGTGTAATTATTAAATAAATCAGATACAAGGGTACACGGTACGCAGTGGGCGTGCCCATAACCCTAATTGGTTGATTGGCTGATGTTTTAATGAGTTTTTTATTTTTTGTTTTCTTTTTTTTAAAAAAAGACTCTCGCTTTTGGGTACAAGCCCAATGTTGCGGTAGACTTTACAAACATTCAATTCACGGACATAAAGTACACCCAGACTTGAAACAACAATTTGTGGATCACACAAAGCGGTGTCCCGTGTGGGAATCGAACCCACAACCTCTTGCCTAGCAGTCGGACACTATCCCACCGCGCCTCAGAGGCTGCCAAATAATCAAGATAATGGTATATCCAACATAAAATTAAATAACCATACAGAGCCATGTGTGAATTGGAACATACTACATACGCAAAATAACTATTCAAAGTGTTTAAGTTAAATAAAAATCATTTTTTTCAGCTACCATGCCTACTACCTTAATTGTGCCCAAAATCTTATTTGGGGGCTGGATTTGCACTTGATCACACAATCACTCAAATGCAGTGCAAATATGTATATAAATTGTAGCTCAGTAGGTACACGTCTAGTAGGTAATTGTTTTATTTAAAGGTAAATGTCAATACTGGTTGTACCGGGAATCTAAAGTTGCTGTATTGGGGCTGGTAGCACTTTGTCAGAGGGAGCAAGCCCCGATCAGACTGCATGTGGTTAAAGATTAAAGATTCTTTATACTGTTATCATTGCACAATTAATTTTAATTATTCTAGTAGAACTAAAATCAAATACCTAAATACAATTGCAATTTCACAGGAAAGATTTAACTATTAAGAATGTTCATTACAATTATAATAAAGAAGTAATAATGTGTTAGTATTAGTCATAGGGAAAAAGCAATGGAAATTAATATGCACATGGAATAGTAGCCAGACCTTGTGTGGCCTGTATAGAGGAAACAATAAAAGGATGTCAAGCCAGATATGTAGTTGTTATCAGCTGAGTCATGGCCCCGCACATCCACTCCCACACGGTCATCCCAGTGACCATGTCCCATACTAGCATTTTGCATAAGTGAATTACACACAAGTAGAAAATGACGACATCAAAGCAATATTAATGTTGTCAACTAAACAATTCAGTCTTGAACGAGGAGAACTAACACAATGACCAGCACCCAGTAAACATGTACTTAAATGTGTGAGAACAGTGTCTGTGTCACATAATAATCAAGTAGAATAAAGGTACTAACTGTTGACAGCAACCCATTCGTTGAGATCCTCGCCCTCTGGCAACATGACCGCGAGGCGCAGGTTGCCCGAGCCGAGCGTGGCCGCTGCGTGCCGCATCAGGTCGTACTGGTGCGTGCCCTCAGGAATGTTCTTTTTCGGTTTGAACGTCTTGTTCGACCGACTGCCACTGGAACACAGTTTGTCACATCATCAAATGTACTGTGTCGCGCTGTAAGGGTCCGCAGTGTACGGGGAGCACAGTTGCGGATTCGACTGGTTGCTAAAACAAAGGTAAAACGACCCGCGCCACCGCCTGAAACTATCACCGAGGCTCTGTAGAAGCGGCACTGTCTCTTCGCCACTAAAACTATTTAAATCGTACCTAGAAATCTTTACCGCAGACGTAAACAAGACGTCAGCGCAGTACAACGGAAGACGTTCAGTTATAAATAGATACACATGAATACTTTATCTGCACCCGCGATACTTACAATAAAAAGCTCATATTGAAGGTATACTGTTTCCCTTACGTTGTTAGAATTATTGTTTTACATTTACAAGAATAGCACCAAGTCAATATAATAGGTTATATCAATACATTTCATTACATTTCTTGATGCAGTTGTCAAAAGTTTATTGCATTTTTATTTCGTTTGACACAATTTTGACATTATTGTACTTGTAAAGTCAAAGTCAAATCAAATAAAATGTCTTTATTGCCAGTCAAGAATTTTCGTGTTGATATAATATTTGGAACAATAGTATGCATATTGTTATGATTAAGTTTTTTCATTTTCTGTTTGAACTAAACTTGTTATCAAAAAGAATAGAATAAAAAATGTGTGTGACTCACCATATGACTCACCACATCACTTCACCTGATCTGGCAACCCAATGAATCGTTGTTGTCAGATTTTTTCAACATCAATCAAGAGCTGAGCTGTCTTGACTGTATCGATTTCATATTTCTTTCAATTTAAATAATTGTGGAGATAGATTCATTAGTTTAAACCCATTACAATGCAGGGTCTATCGATAGAAAGTTTGAAGAAGCACAAGGCTGTAAGTATTCATTTGTATTTTGACGATTAACGACGTCTACGCCTCAACTGCGCTTACATAATTAACCTCTATATTTGTTATCATGGGTATATTTTCTTCAAAGAGCGTTAATTATACTGATAATCAATTCTTTTGTTATATTGACAAACAATCAATTCTAATGGGGAGGTGTTATAAATGAGATGATCAAGGGAAGCAATCTACGTCGCGTCAAGTTGTTGATTTGGGTTTAGGGACGTCTCGCGCCCACTGCTAGTACTGTAGGCCTTTCTCTTAGACTACTATAAAATTAATATCAAGTAAAATCTTAAAAAAAGATTTTTTAAATGTAAAATTTGTCATCCATTAAAAGGTGTATTGTATTTATATATATTATTATTTATTGGTAAGTGGTAAACTCGACATTTTAAAAATGTGTTAGTATACAACACAGTTTTGGTGGTGATTTGAAATATGAATTTAATAATGAAGTATGTTGGTGTTGATTGGTATAATTTTCTGGAATTAGCTACGGATTTAAGGAAATTATTCTAAAGTGGGCTATATTTAGTTCAAGTGGTGCATCATCACATTGTGTCAATCATGTGCCTGTCTATAATGTTCTTGTATATTTGTGTGTATGCAGGATGTAAACTTTAGAACCTAATGAAAAATGCAATCAAATAAACTGTTTGAAAGACACATTAATGCAGATAGTCATAACTTCACAAGCTATTTATTACATGTAAAAAATATTATGAGTATTAGCAAATATATGACTTGTCAATAAAAATTGTACCTGAGAGCAGTGAGAGATTCTACAGTGTGAGTTTTTAACGGTTAAACTTGGATTTCAATAATTTTAATGCATAGTTAAAAAAGTCCTAGAAAAAAGTTCACAACAGAATAAATAGGTAGGTATGTCTTTTTATTTTTTAAGGACAATGATTTAGGGTTCCGTGGTCAAAATGGCAAAAACCTTATAGTTTTGTTACAAATTATGAATATGAGACAGATAGTCCACTCAGAACTAAGCACCATTTTGTTACGCACACATTGACAAGTGCGTTTACAGGCTATCTTGGGCAGACTGGCACAGAAGTTCAGTCTGGCTGTTGCTTGCATTTCGCAAATTGCTACATGCTAGCTGCAGTGTGTTGGGATGTTTGAATTCAACACAAAATTGTGATTAGACTATCTTCAAATTTCCAAATAGTATTGAAAGGTAAAACTAGGTTTTCTCTTGTTAGTAGGTAAAATTACAAATAAATTTTGCTAACAATCAATCATTCATTTCATTACACATCCAAACTCAGCAGAAATGTGCTTTTAATTTTTCCTCAACTTATCTTTTACTGGTTTTACACAGTGTTTTACTTACGCGCGGCGCAGTACTTAGTTTGATTGTTAAATAACAAAAATAAATAACAAAATATTACTAGGGGGTCATACATATAACAGATTTTTTTTTTGCGAATCTCTAAGGGATGCACATCATTCAAAATGTCTTTTGAAAACATTTTCCAGGAAACTTTTTTGATTTAGTGATTTCATGACATCATGACATTTTTGGAATGTGTCCTTTAAATTTTAAACCTTAAAGCCAAAATATATGAAAAAAAATTACCTAAAGTAACACTAAATATAAACTCTTAACTACATTTATTTTCAACATGATCGGATACCATATTTAGTTATTGCCGAAAAACTGCACTTCTTAACAAAAGGGCTTAAGTGTCATGAAGATACACTCTTTTGTTGTTTTTTTCATAGGAAGTGCTTTTTTTGTTGTAAGAGCTGCACCCTACATGGGCATGGTCTTACATGCTATTGCCTGGCCTTTTATCTTTTAAATCTTGACAAAAAATAATAAATTACTTTCAAAGCCTTTTATCCAATAATGTTAATCTATATCAAAATAAATATACTTATTATCATTTTGTATTTATTATTTCACTTTATACATATCGTCGGCTTGTTGCAAGAAGTCATTATGTGACATATACACTATTCTGAGATAAACGGTATTTTAGTTCGATTTAGTTAGTGGTTATGTTCATTTGCCCATATTTTCCAAAATATAATAACGGTGACGAAAAATTTCATGTTTTCGGTTAGCCTAATAGATATATTAATAAAAAAAATGAGAATCTCTAATCCTACAAAGTTATTTATTTTTAAAAAAAACAAAATAAAAGTTAATGACTTCTGGCTACTGTAAGTCTGTTCGGTATGTGAATTAATTATTTCTTAATTGGAAATAAAACAACGAAAATCTAATCAATTGTTTATTATATAAAAGGGATAACCAGTCTTATATTGAATAAAATAGTGCTAGCTATATGAAAAACAAATTAAATTCTTCCAAACAATCAAAGTCCTTAACAATTCTTTATCAAAAAAAAGACTTACCATTTAGGTCATTGAATAAACAAGTAATTAACAGAGCTAATTCAAAGCAATAAGCAAATGAATAAAAAAATCTTTAAAAAAATAAACAAAACAATTCTGTCTTAACAGTTGTCGTAACTTACTCGTACAATAGCAAATATAAATTATTAGCCACAACTTACATAGTCTCATAATAATAATATAAAAATTAAAATATTTTTCTTCTCCGTATTGCTATCAGTCATGTTATTTTTTAATAAAAAGTAGGAACTGGGGTAAACACCGTACAAAAATATAAAAATGTTAGATACATACTAAACGTCATTTTCTGTATCAGAAATTTCTTCATCAGGAAGATAATCTGGGCCTTCTTTGTCAGGTAAATTATTATACCAATGGTGTAGTTCTGCAGGTATGATTTTTTCGTTACACATTTTTATTAAATCTTTTTTCTTTGATTTTGTAATTGGAAGTTTCCTGGTATATGCTTTTTTAAGGGAATAGCTATTGTAGTCAAATCCACTTTCAGTATCGTCATGCTTGCGCTTTCGCAGGTTTTTAGTATTAGACACAATTGATGTTTCTTTTTTCGATACGTCCATTTCTTTATAATCGGAAACGTAATCATACCTATATTGCACAATGTTAGGCCGCTTTTTTTCAAACTTGAAGCATTTAACCTTCAGCCACTGCAACTTTTCTCCTCCAGAGTCAATTGACCTATTGACCATTAAGTTGTTTCGTAGCTCTTTTAGGTCCAAGATGTCAGAGTTGCTCATTACAATAGGTTCATAAGGCTTCTTTGCTGGTTTTTTCTTGTTTAGTTTTCTGTTCGATCTTGCTAATCTTATAACATTACAGAGGTCTATCATAGAAAAAATTGGCATAAGACGCATCTGATTTTCGATAGCGCTATGCATACTATCAACCTCCATATGCGTGTGACCCGATTCTAAATACTTATGTTCAATCACTTCGAGGTGGGTAACTTGAACTACGTATAGCATTAAGCATAACAGAAACTGGTTGCGATTTTGACCTCCGCAAGTGTCAGAAAATATAGATATTTCGGTAACAGTTGGAGGTAGACGTTGGATCCAAAGATATAGTGCAGTTCCCACTTCATCACTTCCTTTTTTTCCATCTACTTCAGACCATAAGTAACAAAAACCATCATTTGGAGAACGGGCTTCATAAATGGTGGCATTGTAAACGTTTAATTTACGCAGGTAGTAAAGTAGAGAAACGTCACTAGTCGGCAAGTGCAAAACTTTTTGTAAGTCGATCGTAATAGAGTTAAAGCTGTTATCTTCATTTGCTCGAACTTTATCCAACTCTTTAGCTTTTCGACTTTGCTCTTTTAAAGACATGTGTTCATCATACTTTTGCTGCAAAACAGCAAGATCGGAGGCGTTTTCAGCTTTGGCTCGGTCATATTTATGGCACATTAAACATTGGTCCTTCTTGGGTTTATGAAAATCTAAATTGTACTGAGTACAAAAAATGTTGCGATACACATTGATGGAAACAGGCGTTCTAGATGCACATTTACATTTTTCTTGGTATAGTTCATACATTTTAGAGATGGAAAGATTGCTATCTAAGTACATTTTAGATGATGTTTTCCTGCAATAATGCGACTTCATCTTAGGGAAAGCCTCGATGTGTTCTTTGACGAATTCTACATCTACTTCTTTTGTTTTATTGACCGGTTCATGCTTGCCGCGTTTGTCCTGACCTATAAAAGAGCCTGATGTTCCTACTTCTGAAAATGCCTTATTAATGGGACCATTTGATATACACAGAGTATTTTTAAAAAACGTTTCACAAACCCTGATCTTTCGGTCGTCCTTATTAAAGTAATAATAACGAGATACAGTCCTCTTTCTGGTTGCATTTACGAAACGTCTCTGTGGCGCCTGTACCATAACATTCATTAGTATAAAATCTTTCTGTCGACAGTAATCCGATAGTGCCCAGTAAGACCTACAGATGTCCTTTCGATCTTCTTCAGGAAAATTTAATAAACAATTTAATTTACATTTGCACTCACCGGATTTAGGTGCTTTGGGAGGCTGCGTCTGTTTTTTGTAGTTTTTGTAAGGTAAGCTTTGTGAACGATTTCTTTTTTGCGCATTTCGGTCATAGGTTTCTATTCTTCTCTTGTGCCACCTTGCCGTTTTAATTTTTTTAGGTGGGACAACTTCAGACTGGACCGTTTCTGTGCCACTATCGGTTTCTGTATTTTCTGTAGCTAAGTCTTCAGGATTCTTCCAGTCAGGATCAGCAACCGAATCATCCTACAAGTATGAACACCAGGTAAGGTATCTAATACTGTATTACTATTGGTCAATGAACATACCTACATAGTTTAATAAAATATTATGACTAAAACAATCATTTATATGAAGGAACTTACTGATAAATACAAGTCATCTTCAAGAGACACAACTACATCGTTGTCATTTTTATGAGATGAGCTGATATTTTGAGAAACATTGTCTATCTGGAAGAGAGAAGATACAAGACGTTCCACTTAGTTCTATTAATCAATTTTACATCATAATTAGTGGCATACATGAAGGTTCTTACATCGGATAGCACATTGAAGATTTCATTATTTTCTACGACTTCGCTGTCGCTTTCTTCAGAGGATAGTACCGTTTTACTTATTGGTCGACCTATGTTGCGGCCAATTGGACGTGGAGATGGCGTATTTTCGATAATATCACTGGTATGCTGAGACAAAACGACGAAGGTAAGTACATAATTTACAATTTATATAATAATATAATATAATAAGGTAAGAATTATAATAATAAGGTAAGTACATAATTTACAATTTATATAATAATATAATTATAATAAGGTAAGTAATAATAATATTATATAATAAGGTAAGTACATAATTATCAATTTTTTAATAATAATAATGTTTGGACATTTACAAAGCGTCATTTTAGCCCCAAACTATGCAAAGCTATGGGTGCTAAATAACTGATATAATACTTAAATACTTTTTTTTTGTAAATATATACTTATATAATACATAGAAATAACACCCAGATCTAGGTCAATATGCGGACCATACATGCGGGAATCGAACCCACGACCTCGTGCATAGCAGTCACATCATGCCACTACTAGAATAACGAGGCCGTCCAAAGTAATAAGATAGAAGCGAAAGGGATGAAATGAGATTCGAGAAGACAGGCGATAGCTGTGGGTATATTAATTTATGCAAAAGGTAAGTATAAATTGCCTGCATTCACGTTACATCGATCTCCGAAGTAGCGATATAGGTAATAATTAATTACATGCATATCATGAACCTGCACATAGATAAAAATCTTACATTTGACGATGAGTCGTCACTTGAAACCTTTCGTGATTGTGCTTCGCGGTCTTCTGCATCCAGAAGTACTTTTGCTGGAGGTAGTACATTCTATCAACAAAAATACCTAGGTAGAGTACAGGAAAACCAACATGCATGTAAATTAGTAGACGGAAAACATTGCTAAATAAGGAGCTGAACAGGCGTGAAGGTAAGTTTTAAAGTGGGTCGCCAGAAAAAAGTTTTAGGTATAAAGTGGTTAGTTATTATCTATCTTACCTACCTACCTTTTTTACCATCAATCTGTTCGGTAAAACAAGAATCTCGTAAAGTATAGGTAAATGGCAAATTCAAAGTAAGCGGAAAGATAAATAGGTAGGTACTTACATTATCTGTAGAAACTTCCGCTACTATAATATTAATAATATTATTATTCTCCTTATTATAGTTTAATTGCTCCAACATCTTGCTTCCTCGTCCTGGTTTAAAACTTTTATTTTGCTGCATTTTGTCAAAAATCATTAACTTCTTATAACACGCGTGGTAGTCAACGTATCTCGCCGCGAACCGTGCGAGCGAGCGAGTCAGCCGCGCTCACGCAAAGCGCTCCTTCGCCCCGCGCCCCCACCCTCACCTCCGCGTTCGTCCTTGTTCCCGCGTTCCTTTGACAAGCTGGTTTGTCGTATTTTACCTAACCATGAATAACTCACTAAACTACAATCGAGGATCCACATAGTTTTGCAAGAAGTTACTATATTCTATTAACCGATGTTAATTAAATTAAATTATGCGATCGACAAAATAAAAAAGTAACTAAAAACAATAAATGATTTTAGGAAAATCTTAGATATCATGATTTATATAAATTTATTTCGATAAAATTCATTAAGATAACTTATTGTACATTTGTGATCAATTATTCATAACAGAAAGTAATGAAATGCAAATAATGAACTTTATCGAAACAAATTCTAAGCTATTTTTATGCTACACTTGTTTCGATAAAGTTAATTACATGGTAAAAATGAGTTCTGTATAATTATGTATGTTCTTATTTTATCAATTATCTAATAAATAAAAATTACTTGTGCAGCTTAGTGATTTTTTTGTAAATGCCTGATTTCCAAAGTTGCAGTTATGGATTTAATGGAAAGGCCGTAACGCCTAAAATTGACTAGATAGAAATTAGTGAGTTTTTGCCTTTTGTAGAATGTGTCAAAAGAAGTCCACTACAAATAAAAACGTATTTAGTGATTTTTTGCAGTTAATGAGTTCTTGCAATAAGCCGACGATATATAATATCATAGAATACATTTTGAGCAATTGCTAAGTTAAAACTCTTGTAAGACTAAATAATTATGGTGTAAGTAGTAATGTTCCTCTGTAGGACTAGACTAGATATCTATGTATGATTATCAGTGACTGTGTAGGTAGTGCTGTTCTATAGATATAGTCAACTGACACATTCATTTTTTTTTTGTTTTGTGTAGTTGATCCCACTGTATGTATGTGTGGGCATTGGATGCGCTGGTGCAGTGTTCTACCTGGGCAGGCTGGCGACACGCAACCCCGACGTGACATGGAACAGGAAAACAAACCCTGAGCCCTGGCAGGAGTACAGGGACAAGCAGTACAAGGTACACCTTTTTGTCTGCTACTAATTGTCTTAATAACTGAGATCCATATAGTTATAACTTTGAAGTTCTTCTAATTATTTTAGAGAAGGTGATTGGGAATAATGTGATATTAATGTGAAAGTTACTCTGTCTGGTACTCATGCTTAATGAAAAAAACTCTGAACCAACCGAAATAAAAAGTCCCCTGGAACGACAACAACCATGGCCAATATTAAGTGAACAGACAATTTGCTTCTTGGCCAATTCACAATGATGGACAACGTTGATCTGCAGTCTACACAATATCACATAAATGAACTAAACACTGAATTATTGCACTTTCAGTTCTACTCCCCGAACATCGACTACTCCAAGGAGCACTCACCGGCACCCAAGTTTTAATTATTTAATGCTAATCACTGGTAATCAACAGTAATTGAACTTTAGATACTTATTATTTAATGAATAGCAACAAGTAAAATATGTGATAACTAACAACTGTTTCATTACAAGACCTCCACTCCGAAACCAGTTAATTTTATTAGATCTTTGCAATACAACTAACTAACAATGCAATAAACTACATAAAAAGAGTTTGTTAGCTAAGTTTGCGTGTCTGATATTCGCGCGTAGCTGCGCACAACTCAAATTTAGGTATCGGAGGGGATGAAGGAGACTGACCCTGCGCGGAACTACATTATTATTATAAGTAATCTGAGATTTAGACACTGGGTATACACATGGGCGGATCCAGGATTTCATTCAGGGAGAGGGGGGGGGCACGAGAGGCAAATTGCAGTGCCGAATCTAACATGCTTACAATGATGGAGGACTAGTACAATGCGACAGATAAGTCGTTGTTTTAGTTATTACAAACTAGAGCTGAAGACGATGAGGAAGAGGAAGTTTTCTATATCATTGAAGCAAACCATTTTTCCAGTTAATAGCATAGGTATTAGAGATAAAATGGATAGCTCTTTGGCCGGATATCTGACCTAACATTACCATTTGAATGTGAGACTGATTTTTATCTAGTCAGCTCGACCATGAACCTTATACCTATTTAAACCTGAACCGCACAGTCAAAGTTTAGCAAAATCTATCTTTCACCAATTGCAGCAGTGTGTACAGAGAAATACATTTTTTGAAGCTAGCCTTTAGCCTCTCCTATGTTATCTGGTATTTGGTCTGATAGTAATTTTATTTTTTTATTATTATTACTTCTATCATCTATCATCAGCCTATCGCAGTCCACGCCTCTCCAATTGCACGCCACTTTGTTCTATCCTCGGCTTCTCGTATCCAGCTATTATTACTTGATTAGATTAAAACATTTGTTTATTTATTTATTTGGAAAACAGACATATGTATTACAGCATAGGTAGGTACTAGTCTAAACAATAAGATTTTACATAATATTTAAGAGTTTGTTCACACAATAATACATAGGTATTATACACCAGTCACAGCTCGGCAGGAGGGGAAGGGGGGAGGGAGAAGAGAGCTAAGATGAGCCGAGTCCGATCCAGAGAAGAAGAGAAAAAGTTTAATTAAGCAGACGCTATTGAGCGAGCTGTGGGCTGGTAGCGCAGTGCAATCTAAGTCACGCTCGTCAAAGCGCGTAGGAAGAAGTTATTGCATGCTGTTCAGTTAGAGAACCTAATAAGAGAGTTGGATCCGCAGTGCAATCTTAAAACTAAGAGCACGAGAAGGGCGCAGCGTGCATTTCATAGCACGAATAGGGGACTTCAGCGCCAAACTTAAATTCTATCAATCAGCCTGTATTGGTCCACTGCCGGACATAGGCCTCTTCCAATTTACGCCACAATACCTGGTGCTCTGCCAATTATCATCCAATTTATCCCAGCGACCTTCTCTAGGTCGTCGGTCCATCTGGCTTTGATCGTCCTACCTTATGTTTACCGAGTCGCATTTTCCCACCAGTTTCCACTCTAGGACCCGTTTGCTTCAGCGGCCATCAGCCAATCCATCCAGCCATCAATTAAAACGACGAATGTACATACACTGACGAACGTGCGACACAGTAAATTGCACGAGTGGAACGCCAAAACGCCATTGCAGGGGTGGGTGGAGCGCAACTGTAACCTCTGCTGCAGCGCGGAAAAACTAACTTTAAGAGCCCAGGCTGCGACCGAGATACGCACTGCGTATAGGTACATAAAACGTTTCATGTGTTTAAAAGAATTGTGTTGCAGCGCGTTTGCCTCGAGGCTCAGAATAAGAAATGGTACTACGGTACTCGAGGGCCGGTTCGGTTCTATGAGGGGGGGGGGGGGGGGGGGGAAACCTGCCCAGCAATCGCTCAATGTCGTCAAAGTTAACTAGTGTAGATACCTTGTTAGTACACCAAATTTTGAAATAATAATGGTAGGTAAATGCATGATAGCGCCTAGAAATTTAGGTAAAGAGAGGTGGAGGATTTCCAGTCTACAATCTGCTTTAAGTGGGATTAAAGAATTAAATAAACGGCGAGATCTTTTTAGGGGAGCCCTAGTAGCCAAAATGGCAGAACGGAACCCTTATAGTTTCGGCATGTCCGTCCGTCCGTCCGCAGCTTAGTTCAGAGACTGTTATTGTATAAACAGATTACTTATGCCGACAAAGTGAAAGCATAAAATCTTAAAAAAAATTTTTTTGATGAGAAAAAAAATCACATCCCACTTTACCTACAGGGGAGGATGTGATTTTTTTCTCATCTACTCCATCGTGTGGAGTATCATTAGATAAATCTTTCATTTTTTTTACAGTTTAGGTACCTACGCAAAATTACTATACGGTAATTATTAATTATTTTACGGTTTAGGTTTGAAAAATTATTTTTGTGTCATCAGATCTGATAGGATCCTGGAGAAATCGAGGCAACTTTTCAAATATTAAAGGTATACCTCCAGATTCGTGCATTTACTCTCAAAAAGCACCAAGTGAAACTGATAATGAATACCACAAATGACGAGCGGACATATTCAATATTTCACGGCTTGGGATCAAGCACGGGCGTACCCAGGGGGAGGGTTTTGGGGGTTTAAACCCCCCCCCCCCCGAAAAGTTCAGATATTATAAATAACATTCATAGAATTTAAATAAGAACAGGTGTGCGTTATATCTCATTGATTACTAACTATTACCTACATTAAAAAATATATGGTGGTTTGGATTCCTGCGCCACCGTCGATTATCGGATTGCATTCGGTAATCTTCGTATAATTTCGTGGCCTTCCGTACATATCCCGCGCGCGGCGCGACAAGTGCGCCGCGCACTTGTCGCGTTCACATAATTACCGAGCGCGGTCACTCAATACAAAATTAAAGTAATTGAATCATTCAATTACTTTAATTTGGTATTGAGTAGCACTTTATTCTCGTCATACTACTATTACACAATGTAATAAAACTGATTTAAAAAAAAAAATATTACTGACTTCAAAAATAAGTACGTTGCCTTGTACTTATTTAAAAAGCAAAAAATAATATAGATAACAAAAAAAATCAACATGTTGAAGTCGGTGCCGAATAAAACATAAAAACTATCATGGCACCAACTTCAAAATGTTTAATTTTTGCTTTAAAAAAGTTTTTTTTTGTTAGAGTTGTGTTGATGTTGGGTATGTGAAAAAAAAATCACGGTAGTAGTATACCTATATAGTGAAATTAAAGGGAAAACTATCACAGCTAAGTATGCTTTACAATTTTACGAGTCAAGTCAGCTGATCAAATCAGAAGTAACAAGCCATAATCCCTACAGAGTAATATCGGTGGGAAGAGAAAAAAACAAGTTATAGAACATCAACTGCATAGAATAGACAGCCTAATGATCGCGGGTTCAATACCGACTACCGACGTGAACCCACTACTAACACAAGCTATTGAGCTTAGCCGGAGGGGTTATAGTTCTAATGGTTAGTGACCCTAACTGCTAAGCTGGAAGTCGTGGGTTCGATGCCTACCCAGGATAAAACTTTGTGATGGTTTATTGTCTCTGGGTGTAGTATCTATAATATGTTTGTATGTATTTAGAAATAATATAAGTACCTATGTTTATCAGTTGTCTGGTTGCCATAGTAAAAGCTCTGCTCATTTGTTCCCAACGAGTAACACCCTCAAATGTCACACTGTTACTCGATGGGATTTTTTTGGTGACACTACCAGTCACACTGTTACTCGATGGGAACACACTGTTAACAGAACTTAATGAAAAGAGTAATTAAATCGTTTTTTTTAATTATAATTAAAATCAACAAAATAACAACATTGGTAAATACAGTTACTTATTACGGACGTTAAACGTTTATTAACATTCGTCATATTGCTGGTAATTCTCATTACTTTGGGATCAAATGACATTGTGAGTTGTCCCAAGATATACTATTAGTTGCGTTAAGTTGGCGAGTGCGTATATCACATCTCTATCTCACTCTGGTCGCTGTGCCAATTTACCGAGGACTGGCGTCACTCCCGCGTCTGCAAAGCGACAACGCTGCGCAAGTGGACGTTGGGATAGCGGCCTTAAATAGAGAATAATATAAATAAAACAACTGCGTCATCTTTTTTATAAAAATTATTTCATTCTACATTTATTTGCATGAAAAATAACAATTACATATCTTTATATCTTTACAATAGCCTATTATTAGTGGGTCTTCGGAAGCTCTACGAGCTAATACATGGATGTGCATATAATTACGTTACATACGTACGGCCCCAGCTTCTCGCAGCGTCTCTGTCGCATGAACACGACTATAATATTGATTTGAGTTTAAAAACCAATGGCTGGCTACCAGTTTATACTTTACCAAACCTGGAAGTTTGCATAGAGAATTCCTTATACTTACCATCCATGAAATGGGATCTCACTAAATCTTCAGGCCTGGCAGGTACCAAATTTACGGGATTTCAAAGCATTTGACCAAATCTGCCATTTTGTACTTCTAAAATATTATAATTATTATTGAAAAAAACAACGACAGATGATTTTCATGTTGCTAAGATCCTGGCAAACAATTTTAGAATCATACGATCAGACTTGAATGTGCCTGATAAATTATGAATAGCAATACTAGTGTATTGCTATTCATAATTTATCAGGCACCTTCAAAAGTCTTCTAGTATCTACTAGTGTATACAAGATAAAAAGTTTAAAATTTATATAGGCTTCTTATTGTTTATTTATAATTTAAAAATTGTCGCCATCGTGGCCGACAATTTTGACAGGGGCAAGAGATTTTTATGTTGCTTAGAAGCAACATATATCGCTTGCCGTGGTTATTATTTGACAATAATAATAAAATATTTAAAATTACAACGCGACAGACTTCATTGAATACATATAAAGTACCTTTAGTTTCTGTACCCGATGGGCTGAGGATCCCGCGCCTGCTGCTCTGGGCTCAGAGAGTCCCCGCTTCATGTGAGGACTTCAGGAGGTTCATTCTTCGATGTGGAAGACTCTCTATGCAAAGGTCTCAAACTTTTAGCAGGTTGTTCCACAAATCTTATCGCTAGGGACAAGTGTGTGTGTGTGTGTGTGTGTGTGTGTGTGTGTGTGTCTGTGTGTGTGTGACATAGCGACTGCGTTAGTGGCATACTGGCGTTACGTCAGGGCCCTTTTATTTTAATATTTCACATAGATCCCTACACCTGGTGCCGCATCAACCTCAAACATTTAAGCTAAACGTTTACCTGTACTCGTTTTCATATAATTGTTTTATTATCATCATGATCGTCGATATTATATATATATATATTTACTTACGTCGCACAGATCGACAGAGATTATTATAATTACAAATACCTTAAAACGATAAATATTTTATTTAAACATGCCTAAATATAGATTCACATCGGCGCCGTTGACGAAGCGCAACTTCGTTCGTAGCCTCGCCGTCTGTTAACTCGCCTCGCCTCGCCTCGCCGATGTGAACCGACCGCAAAGCATGAAAGTATTTCTAAATGCAAATCACTTTAGAACATCACACAAATAGAAGTCTAAATATTCGATTAAAATGTATTTGGACCGAGAAACAAAATGAGTAAAATGGATAGCATTCCAATCTCACGAGCCGTTCAGCAGTGCGTGGACTCCATTTATACTTTCATGCTCCGAAGTGAACCTTCAATATCTGTTAATAACATTACAAATAAGACAAAAGTAGCCGATCGTTAGTAGAACCGAAACCTAATTAACAAATGCACGAAGGTCGCGCTACTGCTGCGGGTAGGGGTTGTAGCCGGCGGGCGGCGGCTGCTGGTAGGGCTGCCCCGGCGCGGGCGGCTGCGGCGCCGGGTACTGGTAGGGCTGGTACTGCTGCGCGGGCGGCAGGCGCGCCGCGTGGTGCGGGTAGGGCAGCGTGGCGTACGGGTTGTACAGCGCCGGCATGGGCGCCGCGTAGTACGGGTAGGGCGCGGCCGGCGCGCCGTACGGCAGCGGCATGCCCTGCGGCTGCGCCGGGTACGGCAGCGCCGCCGGGCCGGCGCCGGCGCCGGGCGGCGGCGGGCGCGCCGGCGGCTCGCGGCGCGGCGCCGGCTCGCTGCCGCCGAGCGGCGCGGGCGGCGCGGGCGCGGGCCGCACGCTGCGCGACGCCTCCTGCGTCAGGTCCTTCAGCAGCTCGTCCTTCTCGGTCTTGCGCGCGAAGCAGAAGTCCGACACTTTGTTTTGGAACGCCACCAGCAGCTGTCGACAAACAGAACGCGCGCTCACTCACTGTTGTTACTACACGTCCAGGTCGAGCAAATCTTTTGCTAAACGATACTATTGGCATTTCGACGTGTTCGTTTCCGTTCGCGGTTTGTCACGTAGACGCGTCAGGTCCCGTTCGCGGTTTGTCACGTAGACGCGTCAGGTCCCGTTCGCGGTTTGTCACGTAGACGCGTCAGGTCCCGTTCGCGGTTTGTCACGTAGACGCGTCAGGTCCCGTTCGCGGTTTGTCACGTAGACGCGTCAGGAGGCCTACTCTATTTCAATGAAAACGAAGTTTCGATCAAAAATGAGGTGATGACATACAGAGCCAGGAACATCAATTCAATCCACTCGTGTCTGAAAATCGTCTATGAGTTCGGGCTTCTTGTGCTTATCCAAAAAATAATTAAAATAGTCTCCGTAAACTCAAGAAATTTAATTTAACGAATTTAAATTAATAAAACGAAAATTCATGAATTTCGTTTTAAACAAAGAGAGTACTGGTCCCGTTCGCGGTTTGTCACGTAGACGCGTCAGGTCCAGTTCACGGTTTGTCACGAAGATGCGTCAGGTCCCGTTAGCGGTTTGTCACGAAGATGCGTTGGGTCCCGTTCGCGGTTTGTCACGAAGACGCGTCAGGTCCCGTTCGCGGTTTGTCACGAAGACGCGTCAGGTCCCCTTCGCGATTTGTTACGAAGACGCATCAGGTCCTGTTCGCCTTTCGACCCGTTACCCAAGGTATCGAATGTTCTCTGAACGAATAATATCTATATTTGTGTAATTCTAATTATTAAACATTCGTACTACTGATCGAAGTAATTATGTTTGAGAGTGCACAGAGGCATTACAATCTTTATCCTGGTTTAGGTATGGACCGCTTCGACTTGAAGAAGTTTTATACAATGAAAACTCAACAAGTCATCGAAAGTGTCATTCAAAGTACATATTAGACGTTTTTAGTCATTGTCAGCGGTGATCCTTTTCTCAATAAACTAGATTTTATTTTAATGAAAGTTTATTTATGTAAACCTCAATAAATTTGCAAATCATGTAAGTGGTAAATGTGTTGAACCGAGATTGTACAAGAACACCTGTTTGTATTATTATTATTAAAATAATTAATTCCAAAAGATAAAGATTAAATACAAATGATCAATAATTCACAGCGAACATCACACTACCGACGTGAACTCACTCCTCACACAAGCCATCGAGCTCAACCGGACCAACACCGATAGTTATCTATACTTATAATAAATCTGTAGAGAGGTCAATTCTGTACATGAAATATATTTCCAAAATATCTATCAGGGGGTGATTAGGGATCGATACTGATGCCAAAAATGCAATCAGTAAAATTTTTGTCTGTCTGTCTGTATAACCGTTATAGAAACAAAAACTACTCGACGGATTTTAACGAAACTTGGTACAATTATTTTTCATTCTCCTGAGTTGGTTATAGTATACTTTTCATCACGCTACAATCAATAGGAGCAGAGCAGTGAAGGGAAAACGGGAGAAGTTACTCCATTTTTTAAGCTTCCGTCGCGTGTGTAACCTTAATGGTTAAAGCTACACAGAAATCATGTATGACGGAAATGTTCTCCTTAAAATTATATAAAAAATATCCCACGACAGCATATGTCTATCTTTTATGGTTGACTCACAATATCACGTGTAACTCCCGATAGCTTAGCAGTTCGAAGCTTTCTGATTATATTTGTCTACTATTACGTTTATAACACTCTCAGTCATCCCTAATAAAGAAAGTTAACATTATAAACTATTCCATAAAAAAGAATCATAGAAATCGGTATAGAAACACCAAAGTTATACATGAAATACGCTAATAATAAGCCATCGCGCGTGAATACTAAATCATGCTATCTATCTATCTTCTATATCTATATACATATAATAAAATTGTAAATTTCACGTGTCTGTACATGGCCGAACATAATGAAAAAAAAATTAGGAAATGTTCGAAAAGAGTATTTAAACACTTCGCTGCATTTTTAGAAATGTCTGTCTGTCTGTTTGTTTGAACACGTAGCACGCAAAAACTACCTGACAGATTCGGTTGAAATTTGGCACGTGCAATCTAATAGATACGGATTAACATTTAGGCTATAAATTATCACGCTTTTCCCCATAGGAGCTAAGCAGTAAGGGATAATGTCTGTAGCTATTTTTCGTTATAAAACAGTAACTACTTGACGGATCTTTATGAAAATTTACAGTTTTATAGTAAATACTATACCTAGGACATTATTTACACTATGAATCATTACGCTAACGTCTATAACGAGTAGCAACGTATTTTTTGTCGCACCATAATGGTTTATCACAATTGTTTCCACAATTAGACATTATTTTTAATTGTAACCCATGGAATACATAACTTCACGCTAAAACTATAAGGAGCTATACACAACATTTTGAAGTTTCATAAGAACAGTTATTTTAATGTTGAAAGTAGCGAACAGTATAGCCTTGAAGCTATGCTAGCGGTCTTTGATGACGAAGTCTCAGGCTCGAATATGATATCTGATTATGTTCTTTTTGTATTTTTTTTAAATTGTCTTTGTCCTTTTTTTAATACTTGTGTTGTAAGTAGTTATTTTTTCGACGATAGGTAACTTATTTGCTTTGGTTAATATTTTTTTATATTAAAAATCAAGTGAAATATGCACTTATGTAAGATATTTATAGGTATTGCATGCACTGCTGAGAGTAATAAATTAATCATAGTAGAAATGAAAAACAATATTACATTACAATTTAAAAAGTATTCGATATTTTCCAGAATTGATGTGTTCGTGCTCAAAAAGAAGACATTACACACGTAAAAAAAAACATGTAGGGCCATCTATGAAATCAAATTGGTCACCGTGATCACAGATAATAGAATACTATACTAGTACAGATACCTCATCCCATACAAAGAAATGCGATCGTCCTAACTCGGGCTCGTTTACGGAGACGTTAGATGGCATTAGCAGTGGTGCATAGCAAGCGACATCTAGTGATTCAGGCTACTGCTGATTGATTTTAATGGCCCTCCTTACTAAAGTCGCCAAAAGATGGCGGTAAAAACATCGAGGGATGAAAATTGAGGCCTCCGCTTGGTTTGTTCTAGGTCGTGCGTTTACTTGGAAATAAAGTTGGTTGCTATTTGCTACTACGCGGTCATTGGCCGTGCTTAGGTCCGTATTAATAGATGAAGCTCAGATTCGTTCTAAAGAACGATATCATCTGAGTTCCCTTCTAAGTGCGGTTAGCGTCTTACTAAACGGCACTAATTAATAAACATGTATTGATAGCTTATATCGCGCCCGTACAAATAACGCAGAAAATCGCTTTAAATGGCGACCTCAAAAATATTGTAATTTGACCCTAATAGGCGACGACTCTACATAATTACATTAAACGAATTTGTTATTGCTAAAGTAACTCGTCGGTGTACACCTCAAAGTTGAACCTACTTCTATTATGATAGAATGTTTGCGTAAGTTAAGTAACTTTACCACAGTCGGTGCATAGATGGGTGACCCTTATCTAAAATGTTATACTTACATCAATCATCTTTTTGGTCTTGGTTTATTGTCAGAGAACATTTTTTTATACTTATTTAAATGTAATCGTGAAAAGATTATGCATAATTTCCCAAATCCACAATTTAGGATTAAAATTGACTTAATCAACGACGATTTTATAGTATTATATTATCTGTGACGATATCAATGGCAAAAATATTATTTTTTTGCCTTAATTTTTCTGTATTATGACATATCTATTGAATAGAACGGAGTCTCGAACTCGTGTTCAAGGTCGATCTTACGTTTGAGATCGTTTTAATAATACGGGCCTTGAGAGTGTAACTGTCAGAGTCCTTAAATAATTTTATTGTAAATATTCATTAATGACCACATCGGGAGTAGGTATTTAACTCTTTTTTTAACCCTCGACAAAAATGACGAGTGTTATAAATTTAACGCGTATCTGCTTATTGATGTATCTGTGTGCCTGTCTGTAGCAACGTAGCTTCCAAACGGATGAACCGAATTTGATTTAGTTTTTTTTATTGAAAGTTGACTTGATTGAGTGTTCTTAGCTAAAAACTATGAAAATCGGGGTTTTCTACTTCATTTCAATTACTTTCTTACCTAAGGACGAGGAACCCTTCTTATGATTTCCTCGTCGTTCCGGTTTGTTAAGATCTTTGTGTCAAAACTTTACCGCCTATATATTACGAACTATAAGGCGCAGACCCATCTTGTTTCTACTTAAACTTCTTGTTTTGACGAGATCTACGTGACCACGGGGTCAAAACTTTAAACGGCTATATTTTACGAACTATGGGGCGCAGACCCATCTTGTTTCTACTTAAACGTCTTGTTTTGACGAGATCTACGTGATCGCGGGGTCAAAATTTTGAACGCCTATATCTCACGAACTATAAGTCGTAGACCCACCATGTTTGTACTCAAACTTGATGTTTTGATGAGATCTATGTGATCACGGGGTCAAAACTTTAAACGCTTATATCTTACGAGCTATGGGGCGCAGACCCATCTTGTTTGTACTGAAACTTCTTGTTTTGACGAGATCTACGTGATGGCGGGGTCAAAACTTTGAACGCCTATATCTCACGAACTATAAGTCGTAGACCCACCATGTTTGTTCTCAAACTTGATGTTTTGATGAGATCTATGTGATCACGGGGTCAAAACTTTAAACGCTTATATCTTACGAACTATGGGGCGCAGACCCATCTTGTGTCGACTTAAACTTCTTGTTTTGACGAGATCTACGTGATCGCTGGGTCAAAACTTTGAACGCCTATACCTCACGAACTATAAGTCGTAGACCCACCATGTTTGTACTCAAACTTGATGTTTTGACGAGATCTATGTGATCAAACTTTAAACGCTTATATCTTACGAACTATGGGGCGCAGACCCATCTTGTGTCGACTTAAACTTTTTGTTTTGACGAGATCTACGTGATCGCTGGGTCAAAACTTTGAACGCCTATACCTCACGAACTATAAGTCGTAGACCCACCATGTTTGTACTCAAACTTGATGTTTTAATGAGATCTATGTGATCACGGGGTCAAAACTTTGAACGCTTATACCTTACGAACTATAAGTCGTAGACCCACCATGTTTGTACTCAAACTTGATGTTTTGATGAGATCTATGTGATCACGGGGTCAAAACTTTAAACGCCTACATCTTATGAACTATGGGGCGTAGACCCACCTTGTTTGTATTCTAACTTCTTGTTTTGACGAGATCTACGTGATCGCGGGGTCAAAACTTAGAACGCCTATATCACACGAACTATAAGTCGTAATCCCATCTTGTTTGTACTCAAACTTCTTATTTTGATGAGATCTATGTGATCACGGTGTCAAAACTTTAAACGCCTACATCTTACTATCTATGGGGCGCAGACCCACCTTGTTTGTGTTTAAACTTCTTGTTTTGACGAGATCTACGTGATCGCAGGGATATAGGAGTTCAAAGTTTTGACCCTGTGATCACATTGATCTTGTAGAAACCAGGAATTTGAGAACAAAAAGGTAGGTAGGTCTGCGCCCCATACTTCATAAGATATACACGTTTAATAAATAAAAAAATAAAGTCGGAGGCACTTTACTAAGTTTGTCGAGATTCATTAATGCCTCCGACTGCATGAAATTGTATAATTATGTAGGGGATCTTGTTTCCATCTTTTTTGTGCAGGCGGGTTTTTTTATTTTTATAATTTATTTTTTTATTTAATACTTTTAGTTGTTGTAGGATGTAACTGATGTAGCAACTTACTTTTATCACAGCTATTGTCAAGTATTGAAAATTAAAAAATCAATGGTTGCTAACTAACTTTTTTAGTATTACAGTCATAATCATGTTATACCTTTTTGAAATGCTTATGATGAGCTCTTTAATTTGATACGCATATTACAGTATTCGAAACAATTTTTTTTTTTCACATCTCTTTATTTTGACTTTTCGGTCATTTCGATTTTGATGGATTTTAGTCCTGAGTTCTGCAGGACTGTGATTAGGCGCAGGACCAATTGGGGCGATCCTGCGCCTATTCCCTCTTCGGTCATGTCGATTGTAATGCATTTTCGTAGGTACTGTAGGACTGTGATTAGGCGCAGGTCCGATTGGTCGATCATGCGCCTATTCCCTCTTCGGTCATATCGATTGTAATGCATTTTCGTACTGCAGGACTGTGACTAGGCGCAGGACATGTCGATTGTAATGCATTTTCGTTTTGTAGGACTGTGACTAGGCGCAGGACCGATTCGTCGATCCTGCGCCTAGTCCCTCTTCGGTCATGTCGATTTTGATGGATTTTCGTCTCGACCTGAGTAGGACTGTGGTACTAGGCGCAGTCTGTCTGTCTTTTAGATGCACATACTTGCATTTGCACCAATACTAGATAATGTATGGGACAAAGTATAAAATCGCTGTTTGAGCGAATTTATAAAAAAGGCACACTGTATTTTTATGAATTTGCTCATATCTCGAAAACAGTGCTTTCAATCAAAAAAAATATAAAAGTTAATACATTGTTCAGCTTTGATGCAAGTATTTTTCGATTTTTCGCATTATGTCCTTTTTTATAAATTTGCGCATAACTCGGAAACGAACCACACTGTTGGACCGAAAATGGCATAAACTCGTAGGTTGGGTAGATTGCTATCAACTCAAATATAAAAAACAATATAGTCTAGTCCCATTTTATTTAGTATATTTACGTATTTACTATTTGTAAGATAACCTTGACCGATCCGAAAGTTAGTTCCTCGGGTAAACAATCGAAAAATAATAAAAAAATAATGTCTATTAAAACAACATTATTACTTAACAATCACGTTTTTAGTAGGCTCATTCAAAAAGAAACAAATTTTAAGTTGTGTCGTATAACCGTTAAGGTTCATTTCCGTGCATCGCGATTCGCGACCGATCGCGAGCCGCTCGCGGCTTACGACAAGGCTGACGCATTACCAGGTTTAAGCGCCCGACCGCCCGACCGCCCGACTGGCCCTACCGACATAAAATAACGACACTACAGAAGGCATGCTTCATACAATGCATGCTTTACGTACTTACACTGCATAGACATCGTTCACATCGGCATTGCTTTTTTTTGGAATATTATTATACTCGTATAATTGGCTAACCGTGCATTCGTCTAAGTTATTTTCGGTTACTTTGTAATATAGGTATGGCATTCAATATAAATTAATTCATTATTAGCTTTAGCAACCATATCTAAAACAAACTACAAAAAGGTGTGTTTTACTTATTGTATAACCCAAAGTTTATTGACTTAGCGCGGGCGGTCGCGCTAACTGTGCGCGTCTACTGTAGGTATAAATAATGAAATACATTATTATGAGCTAACTTTCTCTATTCTCGGCATTTTGTGACATCGGTCGGTACATTTGATCGGCGTCTTTGAAAACACCGCTGGTACGTACCTATTTATAACCTGACCTTGATTATTATTTTTAAAATGCATTTTTATTTCAAATATTGTTTTTCGTTCGCAAAAACATGGACTTCGGCTGTCCGGTTGGTTTTGGTAATTTGAAGAAGGATTTGACGCAGGATCAATGTGTCATAAATAAATCATAAAATTTGAGTGGGACAAGGCGCAGGATCGACGAGTAGTCTTGTCCCTAGTTATAGCCCAATAGAAGTTAATGGAGTCATAGGGCAGAAACCCATCAAAACCGACACCACCGACGAGCGACTAGGCGCAAGACCAACGAGTCAGTCTTGAGTCTTTGTTTAGTAGTTGGTTGACTTTAATTTTTTTCTTTATCACAATATGGCGTCTGGCTGTCGCCATTTTGAATTTAGATTGCTGTCATGTCTTTACAAGATTAATACGAATCGATCGACGTATGAATCATCAAAATTGATCAAAATCACATACATACATACATACACGTCAAACACATTACCCTCCGTAGTCGGGTAAAAATACACATTCAATAGCGGGTCCTGCCTAAGGCGTTGAGAGGAAGTGTATGATTATGTACTTATTAACCCCCTCCCTCCCCCCTCGCCACATCGCGTGAACTAACTCACTCTTGGCCGGTGTTACCCCCTCCCCCCAGAACATGATGGGCAATGGAACAGGAGTCTAGTTCTTTTATGGGGTTTAAAAGCCTCCAATTCTTTTATCTCTAGTTGTAATTTACTACAACTTCATGTCACTCTTACTTCTCGTCGAAAAATAAGTAAAATATATCAACAAAATGTAGGTATGGTCAGAATCGGAATTCCCAAATAGTGCCATCTATTGTTAGATTGAACCAGTTTAATGTTTAAGTTGTGCCTATCATAACGTAGTACAAATAAATTGCCGCTAGAGTTATGATTTTGCCAGAAACTTTGTAAAGTTATGGAAATTTGATTTAGGAACCTATTATTTTACAACCCCTTGTATAGCTTAATAATAAAAAAATAATAATACACATTTTTAGTACCTATCTTCTGATATTCCAAGTTTTAAAAAACTTCAATATCAAATCGATACTTATAACGCCATCTGTTGATATTTATTTGACCTACATTTCTGTTTCTTCGTGATGAGACCCCGTGCCGTGATTAAACAATTCCTTATTTGTGAAAACATTTATTAAACGTTACTTGCTGAGTGGCAACATTATCCTATTTATTTAATTCAATTGCTTAAATTAATAAAAAAACGTTATGTATTAGAAGAAACTTCACTGGTTTTGAACGTAGATGGCGTTGTATTCAATAATGTTCTATACTTAGTAAAAGAAGCTTTAAAATAGTATTAAAAAGAAACATATTGCTATCATTTTTAGAAATGTTTGTCTGTCTGTCCGTTTGTTTGACCACGCATCACACAGGTGCATCGAGGATCATGTTTTGGGGTTATGGTTAGATATCAAGTGTTCATCAATTCAACGATAATGAATGACTCATCGGCCAATTGTGAGTAGTTAGGGTGACGGGAGGAGGGGGTGGGGGATCATTGTCTGTCAATGCGGAGTCTGGGGGAGGGGGAGTCCATGTCTTTTTTTCTTACTTGCATCATTGTAACATATAAGAGAGGTACTCTTTCAGTGGGGATGTAATTTTTTTCTCACCTACCCCAACGTGTGGGGTATCATTAGATAGGTCTTTTAAAAAGCTTTTAGGGTTTGTGAAGACTATTTTTAGATTTATGTGTGTAAGTCCTTTCTGTAATATTAGGCTTTATAGTGAACATTTTTGTTAGAGTCAAGTGTTCCCCTGCCAACTAAATGGTTGATATTGGGTATGTGAAAGAATTCACGGTAGTAGTATAAATACTAAAATTATAAGGAAAACTATCACAGTTAAGTACTTAGGCTTTACAAGTTTACGATAAACATCTGATCTGATGAGTAAAATAATAAAAATGACAATAGACAAAAAGAAGAGACACAAATAACACACATTAATGACAGAAAAACACAGTAAACGAATACCTAAAGAGTCTGTATTTGGTACTTATTTATTTTCACAAAGCTTTTGGATGTTGAAGCTATCAATAGATGACTATAAGATGATTCTCCGCTGCTGAATCATATCGCGGTTCACCCGACAGGACTATTTCCAACATATTTACACAGAAGTTATTTCGTAACATAAACTTCCTTAATTTAAACCCGACTTTCACGTGAACGAAGTCGCGGGCACAGCTAGTATTAAAAATATATATAATAGAGCGGTGCGTACCTGCGTGAGGTCGTTGTAGAATTTGATGCCCTCGTTGAGGTTGGCGGTGAGCTCCTGGAAGGCGTCGGCGGCGGCGGCCAGGCGGCCGAGCGCGTGGTCGCGGCCCGAGGCCGAGCCGCGCGCGGCGCGCAGCGCGCCGTGCGCGGCCTGCACGCGCGCCAGCAGCGCGTCCTGGCGCGCCATCGTGTCGGCGGCGCGGCGCTGCAGCGGCGCCAGCGCCGCGCCCAGCGCGCCGGCCGACAGCGCCGGCTCGTCCACGGCGCCGTCGGCCGCCAGCGCCGCCAGGAAGCGCGGCCGCAGGTCCACCGTGGCGTCCTTCAGCTCGGCCTCGATGGCGTCGCGCTCGGCCTTGAGCGTCTCCACGGCCTCCATGAGGTCGCGCAGCGTGCGCTCGGCGGACTCGCCGCCGGCCGGCGCCGGCCCGTCGGGCGCGTCCGGCACGCCGGCCGTGATGTCGCCCTCGCTGCCGGACAGCAGCGCGATGTTGTCGCGGTGCTGCTGGAACTTCTGCTGCACGATGTTGTCGGCGCGCACGGCGTTGTCGATGATCTGCCGGTACTTGTCGGCGTTGGTGCGGAACGCCTCGGTGAGCTTGCCGGACTCGGTGCGCGACCAGCGCGCGCCGAACTGCTGCCGCAGCGTCGCGTCGGCCTCCGCCTCCTCGCGCAGCATGCGCTCGGCCTGCAAGCGTGCCGTCGCTTTTATTAATATAATGAATGTTTTCGAAGAGACATCTCATCAGATAGACGGCGGACGGCAGACAGTGACCTCGTCGAGGATGTCCTTGTTGCGCTGCAGCAGCTCGGGCAGCTCGGCCATGAGGCGCGCCAGCTCGGGCAGGCCGCCCGCGCCGCGCACGGCGGCCGCCTTGTTGCGGATGGAGTCGGGCAGGTCGGCGCCCGCGGCCTCGATGCAGGCGGGCAGGTTGAGCGAGGCCAGCACGCTGTTGAGCAGCTGCGTGGCGTCGCGCAGCTTGCTGATCTCCGCCGTGACCAGCTCGGCGCGGCGCGCGCCCGCCGCCTGCAGCGCCGCGTGCACGGCCATCGGCACCAGCGCCGAGAACAGGTCTGCAAGCGCACCGATACTGTTCTTAGCTATTGACACGGTTAACGTTATAACAGATTTCAGAGTCAATGTTGATAGTTACAGATATAAGAAACGAATCATTACTCTTTATGTTGTGTATTACGTTCTGAGTGGAAGTTCCTACTATGTTGTGTACACATTGTATGTCACAAACGCTTTTTATCATACGCAGTTACAGCCCTCACAAACGAATTTTTTACAACTTCTCTTTACCCCTAAAAACTCATCGTCATTGTTTAGTTCACACAGCTTCTTACAAAATGGCACCATTAGTGCAGATTTACTTTGGAGATTAACAACGCTCTAACCTACAAGTTTTGCTTCATCCACCGTACTTACCAGTCCTTGCGCCGAAAATTTGGGTAACTTCTAGACAGAAAAAAAATTAATACCTGTGAGCAGTACAAAACGCCTTGAAGAGTTTGTTGGCTGCCGTACACCTGATTTCTTCAAGAATGGCATTGAAAATGACCACTGTGCTGGCAGAGATGCGTCAATAGCATGGGTGCATATTTGATTAGTAGAAATATTTAAAAAAAAAACAACTTTTGTATACTAAAGGGCATATGTCAAAGCTAACCACAAACGTGCCAAATTCCCACAACGAGCTTTCGGATACAATGTGAATTGCATTTAAGTATATGTACTCAATTTTACTGAACGGCACGCTTGTTCATTTGTAAAGGGGTGATAAATAGTGGCGAACCCAGCAATTTTATTTTGGTGAGGTCTTGACTCCACAGAGCAATTCATAACTTTACAAACGATTTTAGACTTTTTTTAAATACATAGGTACAATCACGGGAGGACTTAGGTCAGGACGGGAATCGAGCCCCTCGCCCCCCCTGGATCTGCCAGTAGTAAGTAGTAAGTAAAGGGTCAGTACCTTTCCCGGTGGTGGCCCACTTGTCCTGCAGCGGCAGCGGCTTGGCGATGGGCGCGCGCGCGATGGGCTCGAGCTGCGCGGCGTCGGGCACGCGCTCGTGGTAGATGAAGTCGTTGTCCTTGTTGGCGGCTTGCAGGCCGCGCGCGGCGCGCGTGGCGTGCTCCTGCAGGTAGCCGGGCGCGTGCACGCGCGCCGCCGCGTGCCGCAGCAGCTCGTCCGCCAGCTGCAGGCGCGCGATCTCCTCGCCCACGGCCTTGGCGGCGCGGCACACCAGCGCCTGGTACAGCTGCGCCAGGCCGCGGAAGGCGCTCTGCTTGGCGCCCACCACGGCCAGCCAGTCGCGCTCCCACAGCGGCCGCAGCTGCTCCTTGTTGAGCGCGCGCCACGCGTCCGTGTACAGCTCCTCGCACTGCGCGCACACCTTCGCCACCATGCTCTCCTTCATCTCGTCTAAGGGGACACATATTTACACCTCACTAAGCGGTCAATATCTAAGCTCGTAGCACACATACCTATCGACTCTTGACCGTCTTGACAGTTCTTACGAAAGATCACAAAAAGGCGCAAAGTTAGGATCATGCTTTGAAGTACTTACGAAGATGCAAAAGAAAGGAATAAGTGGCAACCCTGTCACAGTGTACATTACGGTCCCGATATTATTGTGCTATAAATAAAGTTTTCGCATTGGATCAGTATCTGTGTGTTTGCATAGCGAAGTATTACGCACAAGGATCCTGTGTTATCGTTTGCAACGATTATCTTCAACCACAAACAGCAAAATCAACAAAGATAAGTTTTAATTTTGTACCCCTGGAATTTATATAAATTTGATTGTCACACGAACATCTAGAAATACCCGCAAGTTGTACTATATCTGTTGTCAAAACCAACTGACATCTGCCATTTTCGATATTGACACAAGCGTAGTGTTGCCAAGTTATTAAATAAATTCCAATTGTGGGAAATAATAAAAGATGAGTGTATGTTGCAAATGTACGAAGGCATTAAAATCTGCAGACTCAAAAACTTGCTCCAAGTGCAACGCAACATACCATTACCAGTGTCTGGGCGTACCTACCGAAAATTTCTTGAAAGAATCTAAAGCTTATAAGGCAGCTTGGAAGTGTTCGGAGTGCAAACCCACTGATAAGCGAGGCGGAATCTACCAAACTCCTTCTCAACAACTAAATACGGCATTGACATCCGGGTCTCCAGTTACACACAACATCGAAGAGCTGAAACAGCATTTTGATAAAAAGCTTGAAGAGTCATTGTCTAAACTTCTCAGGGATATAAAGCGTGATTTTGGCGCTGAAAGCGCTGATACCCGCAAGAAAATTGAGAAGCTAACAGATAGTGTAAATTTTATGACTGCTAAATACGACCAGCTAAGAGAGGAACTAGACTCAAAAACCAAGACGATTGAAGTTCTTGAGGCCGAAAACAAGTCACTAAAAACGAACTTAACTGACGTTCATAGTAGACTAAACCATTTTGAGCAACAATCCCGAGAGTGCAACGTGGAAATTCAATGTGTCCCCGAGCATCGAACTGAGAACCTGAAGACGGTTATACAGCAGTTGACAACGACGATTGGCTGCACGCTTCCAGATCATCAACTGTTAAATTACCACCGAGTCGCTAAAATCAACCAGGAATCCAAGCGACCGCGCTCAATTCTGGTAAAGCTGTCCAGTCCACTAGCCCGAGACAATATACTAGCCGCTGTTAAAACGTTTAACAAGAACCATCCCAACGAGAAGCTTAATTCGTCACACCTAGGCATTGCCGGCAAGGAGCCCATATACGTCTGCGAGCATCTATCCCCGGCCAACAAACAACTACACGCACAGGTTCACCAGTTTGCTAAGGACAAGGGTTATCTGTTCGTGTGGGTGCGAAACGGTCGCATATTCATAAGGAAAGATATCAATAGTAACTTTTTGGTGGTAAAAGACTCTGAGTTTTTCAAGTCATTGCCCTTGTAATTCAGAACCTTTAACTTTTTGTTTTCATTTCTAATTTTAATTATTTTTATTTTTTTTACACCGCTTTATGAATACACTGTTAAACTTAAAAAATAGATGCCCCACTTTAAATATTGTATACCAAAATGTACAGGGTCTTAGAACTAAAACAGAAACCATACGTAATAACGCGCTTGTGCAGGACTATGATCTGATTTTATTTACGGAAACGTGGCTAAATGACACGGTTAATGATCATGAAATATTAGATAACAGATATACAATATTTAGACGCGACTGTAGCTCATCATCTTCTCCCAAAAATGAAGGCGGCGGCGTTCTGATTGCAGCGCTAAAAAAATATGAACCTGTTCGCAAACTGAAATGGGAATCTGCCGACGAGGATATCTGGATAGTAATAAAAATTAATCAGGGAAATTCAACCGTCCCAGTCTGCGTATTCAATGTATATCTTCCTCCGCCAATTACTCATACGCGACTACAAAACTTCACAACCAATTTGACGAACACAATACAACACAAAATCGCAAAAAATTCGATACTTTTACTAACTGGTGACTTCAATCTCCCTAACTTAACATGGCATCTTGACACCGCATCAAACTTACTAACTCCGTCCACCTGCCCAAGCAGAACAGATAGCTTGCTCACAGATGCTTTATGCCTAAATGGTCTTCACAATATAAATGCAATCAGCAACAACAGCGGCCGTACACTGGATTTAATTTTGACAAATTCAAAAAATACTTTTAATGTGGATAAATGTAAAATACCTTTAGTTAACGAGAATATCCATCACCCAGCACTTAATGTTTCCATGAAACTTTTTAGCCAAAGACCACCTAAAGTCAATAGATGTGTATCCTTTAATTTCTCCAAAGCCAACTACCCAAAAATCAGAGAAGAGTTAGCATTAACTGATTGGAATACATGCTTCAATTCATATCAAAATATCGATGATATTGTTGACGCTTATTACGACGTACTTGACCGAATAATCTCGATCAATACACCTAAACGCCGTACTGGAAATAATAAATATCCAACGTGGTTCAACCACTCTTTACTTAACGCGCTAAGGGAAAAAAACAAAGTACATAACAAATACAAAAAATATGGTAATCCTAGAGATTTAATTACTTACCAAATGTTACGTGATCGGTGTAGATTATTGATACAGGATTGTGTTAAAAAATTCAAAACTGATTCAAAAAACCTCATAAAAAAAGATCCTAAATATTTTTGGACTTTTGTCAAATCCTTAAATAATTATGAAATTCCGGATGAAATGTTTTTAAATGATAAGACCGTGCAGGGTGGGCAAAACATCAGTAATCTGTTTTCCGAATACTTTCAGTCAATCTATCCCGATAAACGAACCTTACAAATCTCGACTAGTAAAGAATCGACCGGGTACTCGAACTCGCTTGGTGATTGCTACGTTTCCAGGACAGACGTATTAAGATCTTTACAATCGATAAACATCAACAAAGGTCCAGGACCCGATTCTATCCCACCAATATTTCTTAAAAATTGCTCGGACCAACTTGCCGACCCTTTATATTACATCTTCAATAAGTCTCTTTCCAGCGGATCCTTTCCTTCTAAATGGAAAGTTGCGCATGTCACCCCGATTCTTAAAAAAGGAGACCAGAGTGATATCTCAAATTACAGACCTATTTCAATTTTATCTGCGATGGGTAAGGTGTTTGAGAAACTGATTCAAATTAAACTTTATTATCACCTGAAGCCCACATTTAATATAAATCAACATGGTTTCTTACCGGGCAGATCCACTGCTTCAAACCTCTTAGATTATGTCACATTCATTTACGATGCAATTCAAGACAACACAGAAGTACATGCCATCTATACTGACTTCTCTAAGGCGTTTGACGTGGTTGATCATAGTCTTCTTGTAAAAAAGTTGACTCACGCAGGTATCTGCGGATCGTTACTTCGGTGGTGTGAGTCCTACCTATCGAACAGATCCCAGCTTGTAAAAATTCGAGACTATAAATCAGAAGCAAAGTTTGTGCCCTCTGGAGTGCCTCAGGGGTCACATTTGGGACCCCTGATCTTTCTAGTCTATGTAAACGACTTAGGCTCCGCCATAGCATCGGAATAGCAGATGTTCGCGGATGACCTTAAACTGTATCGAACTATCACCAATCAAACTGACATAAACGCTCTCCAAACCGATATTAACACTATTAACCGCTGGTGCTTAGCGAATGGAATGACCTTAAATACTTCTAAATGCTTTCACATAAAATTCACACGTAAGCGGCACCCCATACCTGCCACCTATTACATCTCCGACACATCAATTACTGAAGTCACGAGCATACGGGATTTGGGTGTTGTGGTGGATACCAAGTTAGATTTTAGGGAACACATAAGCGACATCACCAGCAAAGGAACACGTTTAGCGGGCTTTGTCATAAGACAAACAAAGTTTTTTAAGGACTACGAAATTCCTATTCTTCTCTACAACTGTTATGTAAGATCTACTACTACTACTAAAGGAAGTAATTCACTCTTCACCAAGTCGGATTCCGAGAGCAACATGGGACAATGAGAAGATATATCTTATTACGGACACCATCCGCCTTATTCCAAAAGCTGGACTAACCCTGTTGACGAAAATCGTAGTTTAAACCATGGATCTACGAAAATCTTTATTACAAAACGAGGTTCATCGCTTAATCGATGATCATCTTTGGTCCATTGATTAGTCTTTCGATCACCCTAGTTTAACTATGGTAATAACCTTAAAATGTTAAAAACTTAACAATTTGAAAGTTAGACCATTTACAATTTTGCGTATTTTAGTTTCAATTATTAATGACGAATAATGCATGTTTAGTGATTTTTTTTAAATTAACTAACTAAATATGGTGTGGCAACAAAATAAACGCAAAAATCGAGTGAAATGCAATGTGTGACAAAAGATTTAATAATACATGCATAATATTGTTTTTCAAAACATTTATCACAGCTTGGAATTGAGAGAGAAGATTTAACATACAGAACTCAGAGATGTCCTAAAATTAAAGTGGTCTGTGCAATGTTTGGGTCAACCAGACTCGGCGTGAAGTGTACCTATGCAGTGTGGAAAGTTAAAGATTAATTTTGTTCGACAATAGTATCATTAACTGGTGCTCTATGTAAAACAAACTGATGCATTCCACTTATAATATGTCATATTATTAATATTGAAGTTGGAAAATCACATTTGGAATGTCTGATAGGTGGTCTGAAGTAGTGCGGCAAAAACCAATGTTGAATATACACAAAATGCACAAAACAAAGTAATAGAAACATCATTAAGACAAAATTTCTTACCTAAAACTTACTAGTGAATTATATAGTGGAACTAAATAAACATTGATCAATTTAAAATTTTGTTGGTAAAGTGTAACCATGGGTATACCTATCACTAGAAACAGATGTAAACTTAGGTTATAGGTAGGTACCAAGAACTGAATATTATGTTTAAAGGAGCTCAGCTAGTTAATACATTGCTACAATGTTCCTTTAAACATAGTTTAAACACTAAACAGAGAGTACAGATTGGTTACAGGTTATTGAAATTGTGATGTAATAACTATTATGCACTAATCTAGATAATTATAATAAAGTCTAGATAATTATATTTAAGATTCACATGAAAATGAACTATGTTCTTAGGGAGAATAAATGGTATCTAATAAATAATGATTCTATGTATATATGAATATACCTAAAACTTACTAGTGAACTATATAGTGTATCTAAATAAACATTGATCTATTATTGATTGATTAATGATTATATATTTATACATAAAATGCATAATTAAAAATACACATACCCTATTACTAGTGAACTATAAGGTGGATCTAAATATACAATTATCAATTTTATTATATAAATATATTATTGATTACTGTTTATATATTATACAAAAAATGCATACAATTTAAAATTTATTGTAAAATAAATATCTATATTATAAAGCTGAAGAGTTTGTTTGAACGTGGTAATCTCATTAACTACTAATTCTTTTGAACTTTTTACTGTTGGATAGCCCATTTGTCGAGGAAGGCTATATAATATCACGCTACAACCAATAGGAACGGAGCAGCAATGAGAAATGTTGCAAAAACAGGAAAAATTAATGCAGACTAAGTTGCGTGGGAAAGCTAGTTATATATATAGAAATAATGGATATCAACTCAATATTCCTTTTCAAACATAGTTTAAACAGGGAGTACAGATTGGTTACAGGTTATTGAAATTGTTAACATCCATTTTGTTGTCAAATGGAATAACTATTAAGTACTACCTAACAGTTTAGATAATTATATTTATGATTCTCATGAAAATGAACTCTGTTCTTAGGGAGAATAAATGGTATCTAATAAATAAAGATTCTATGTAGTTATTTGAGAATTTCATTTCATAGCAAGCTCACTGATATTAAATAATAATTAAATTCATAAAATTTGTTTCAATTGTTTGTTGTGCTTCAGCCGAAGTTTCAGTACCTATGTTGAATCTAGGCATACTTTCCCCCATAAGCATTACCATGCTAAGAACTGTTCCAATTAAACTAGCTTTGTAATAAAAACTCGCATCCAAGTTCCTCTAAGTGTTTGGGCGCTATAATTACTCAGATTAAACTTATAACATCCCTAATAATGTCTGAGTTAATTAAATTTAGGTTATCATCATTTGTTTACATTTTAAGTACTAATGACAACTTTATATGTAACATTCCGATCCTGACAGAATATAATTTATTATTCGTAAATTGCAGGCCGAGGGTAAAAGCCCTCGGCCTGCAATTTACAGGTTTATATTTTGAAAATTACGTAGTGATCAATGAAAACTATACTTTCAAATTATATTGGTATAAAACGGAACATTATTTTTGAATGATAAGAAAAATGAATGAACTAAACTGATTATAATCTGTGGTAGATCCTTTGGTTCAGCTGGTCCACGGATTATCTAAGCTTTGTAATAAGACCAATAATAGTACTGTACTATATCCTGGACTTGAAAGTCTTGGTTTAAACCTTGATTTGGTCTTTTCTTTGTAATAAGGCGGCATAAGTCGTACAGTAGAATTCAAACAGTTCTGTTCTGCTATCTTCCTAGATATTACTCAAGCGTTTGACAGAGTGTTGCACAAAGGACTCTTATATAAGATTTAAAAACTGGTGCCCCGCTTCTTTTTTCCAATTCTACGATCAGATGAGATGTTTTTGAGGTAAAGTACAAAAACAAAACTGCTCCCTTGAACGAAATCCTATCAGGCGTTCCACAAGGCAGCATATTAGTCCAGTGCCTTATTTATTATTCACTCCTGATTTCCCCACGCACTGTGCCACCTACGCGGACGACACTGTTCTGCTATCGGTACACGAGGATCCTATCATAGCATTTAGCCAAATTACAAGCCCACATACAAAAAGTGGAAACTTGGCTCGACAAATGGCGTATTAAGGCTAACCAGACAAAATTGTCCCCGACACCTTCACCGGCAAAATGCAAACCTGTCTCCTAATAAAACTAAAAATGAAACAATCCCTCAAGCTGAAGATGAGAAATGCATCTAGTCAGGATGCTCACCTGAAGAAAACATATCTGGACCAAAAGAACAGTTGGATACGAAACTCGTACAGTGTCCCCACTCTAACAGCCAGGTTAGGCCACAAAAAATAGGAACAAACAACCCCCATGATTCTATTACATACATATAAAACATGGAACGAAAAGCAACATCTGAATGGCTTATTGTGATAGCACAGATCACCAAGTTACAGAATATATATACATAAAAAAAACAAACAACAAAACCAGCATCACAGCACACAGGGACTAAGCGAACGCTGGTTATGGTCCAGAGAAAGGAACCTCCTCACTATGCGACCCGTGTCCAGAAGCACCGCCTTCTCTATTAAGCCCTTGATCTAACCGCCTAACATGAGCCCCTGAAGGTGTTGGTCAAGGCTCTTGGCAATCAGACGCTGATTTGATGATGATTGCAGAATCAACATCCTACATGTCGATAATCCCGTGCGTCACATCCAGATAATATTATTATTAATACCATTAAATTTGCAAAATATTACGTAACATTGGGTTTTAATCCCCCCCCCCCCCCCCCCGTTCCTCCAGAAAAGGGCATCTAGAGACTTTCCTAACTCCCCCCTTCCCTCTGGACCCTTACGTAATTAAAGAATGCCCCCCTAGTCTCTGATGAGATGCTGATGGCTTCCATAACCAAATTTGTTTAGGAGAGACTATTATAATTGCGTACCTCTGATGCACTTGTAAGCAATGACCTCCTGCGCCTGAGCAAGCATGAGCTTGGCGAGCGCGTCCAGCGTCTCGGGGTTAAGGTCGGGGGTTGTCTCCTGGTGCACCGCCATCATTATGTTGGCCTTCAGGTACAAGAAGATGCCGGCCGCTTGCTGTGATCACACCGGAGACACCGCGTCAGTAACTCACTTAGACACATAAAAGTGGATGTACACATTGGGGAAAGGTATTGTGTCAATGCGCCAACATGTGAAGGCAGTTGCCAAGACCTTGATGCATTTTGTGATTCCATTTGGTTGGCCTACCGGTGTTCACGCCATCTACCAACATACTGTCAATACCTTGGCCCAATGTATTCAGCTGCCTTAACACAATTGAGGTGTCCAGTCTACTATACCTGTAAGAGCTTGGCGGCAAGCTTGAGCGAGTCCTCGGTGTCAAGCGGCTGCTGCGCAGCCACAGTACTTTGCATGGCCGCCATGTTGAACAGGATGCACATGCGCTCGTATGCCAGTGAGCTGATCGCTGTAACAAACAGTATCATTAATTATTGTAGTCTATGTTTATCAGATCATACATTATTTTTCACTTTATACCCTTTACAAAATCAAGGAAAAAATCAAGTGTTTCCTAAATGTTTTGACTCCCATAAATGAGTAACTCTTGACCACAACTGGTTCTAATAAGTTTTTAACTATATTTATGCCTTTTTTTTCTATGTCAGGCTGCTTTCTTAAGGCATGAGGAAAAAAGGTGAACAAAAGTAGTTACAAACTGCCCATGACTAATAAACTTGAGAACCAATCTTTAATGTACCTACTGTTAAGTTGTCAGAAATGTGGAGCCTAGCATTGACAGTGAAATTACAAAACACTCAGAGTATAGAGTTTGGAAGGTTTTGTACATTCTTTGCTTGGCTATACACAAATACCTTTAGAATAAAGTAGTACATGAACAATAAATGTTGATAAACTTTCGCGATTTGTACACATTATTAAAATATATATATTACGGGTCTTAATCGTGTTAATAATTTAAGGTAAAATACCTTGTTTATTGCCCGACGTTTCGACCGTATTGCAACGGCCATGGTCACGGGAAGACTAAATTTAAATGATACACGCGATTAAGACCCGTAATATATATATTTTAATTACATGAACAATACTTAGTGTGTATTGCTTGAGCACACCCTTTATGAAGCTTATTTTCTGGCCTCTCAGTGTTTTGTAGTTATCATTGGAAAAACTTGTGTAGTTTATACAATAAGATGTCAATCATGTTGTAAAGATAAATAAAACAAATAATAGCATTATTTGTTACTCAACAATTTACTGTAACTATATATACTATCTGTTAACAGGCAAATATGTCTAATATCTCTGGCTAGTAATGGGAAACTACTATTACTTCAAGTCATAGAGAAACTATTTTATGCAAATACTCTAGCTTCATTGATTTAATCATAAATTATAAGTAAATACTAGTACTAATAGTTCATATATATTAGATAGGTCTCTTAAGTATGTTCAACTAAAAGAATCTCTGAACAAAAATTAGAAACAATTAAGCTATTGCCATCGGACCCACTATCAGACTCACTACTACACACTAGCTATCTAGGAATGTGGTGGATGTCTGTCCGTTTTAATCTACACTCTCTAATACTAATACTCACTGAGACTCATCCGGCCGCCGAAGATCGAGCCTTTGTCGAAGGCGTCTTTCCACTTGAAGGGGATCTGCACCTCCTGCGGCGGGATCTTGCTCTCCAGGGCCACCAGCTGGTCATAGTAGCTGCACAGTAAATATAACCACTTAGCGGCACACGCCCATGCAACGATATCACGATAATTAAGGACAATAACTTATTTCTTTGTTTGTGTGAGTGATATGGTGACATCACTGTTTGAGAAGTATACATTGGACTCCCAATTATAATGATAATAATATCTCAATCATTCATTTCTTCTATCTTACAATGATTCAACTAGCGTGGGTGACTCATATCGCATAAATAGTGTATTTACCTGTAGATAACCTCCAGAGAAGACTTCTCGAATACTTTCCAAACTGCGTTGGCCCTCAGCCGACTGAGCTCGTTCAAAGCGTCCGTGTAATCTTCATTGCTTTCGCCAGTATTATACGTCGAGTGTATCAAATTCTTCAATGGTTTCACTATATCTACATCTGAAGATTTTTTCAACGGTACAAACAACAACTCAGCCATTTCTGCGACTGATTCAACTGTTTATGACATTGACATTAGTAATTACTGTCAATGACTGCTGACTGCTGCTGACCACAGAATACTAAACTGCTGACACAAGTGATATTGTCAGATGTAAAAATGGAATGGGTTGGTCTATACGTCAATGGTCTGACGACCCGACGCGACGGACCCAAGGCGGCCAATGTCTTCGAAAAGTTTTTGTTCTACCCTGTGGTTCCACCTCTCTCCTCCTATATTCGGTAGGAATTATGGCTCGCACATTCTGTGCATACGCCATTTTCAAGTATAATTTCTCTCTATTCGCGGAGTTGTAATATTAGCGGCACGTCGTCGTTTTTACAACTCTTTCGAAAAGTACTAATTCGTTTTTGACTAATACATGAGGCGGGCAAATAGTTTAATTCGGCATTTTATGTAGGTAGTTACTGTCAACCGCGGCGTAAAATAAATGTTTCGCAAAATGTCGAAAGCAAATTAATGTGTGTTCGTAGGTAAATTTTAGATAGGTACTTAAGTACTCATGATTTTTAACAAACTACGCTAGACAAAAGGAGGAAGGGTAAGTGCTGTGCAAGAAGCCGTGGATTCGATTTCCATAAGGGACACCACTTTGCACGATCCACAAATTGTTATTTCAAGTGAGATAGGCTTTATAATTTTTCAATTATAAAGCAGTTCAACAATGGAGAACGTTCAGCTACAGGATTGGTAGGTACAACTATATTGAGTGTTAACTTATGTAGAGTTCGTTAGAATCTTGATCGTGTGAGTGTTAAGTCCCTCCAACACAAAGGGAGGATCCTCCGACCAGGCGAAGTGATCGTGCCTGGCGGGCTGCGGCCCAACGGTTGGCTCCGGGTCTTTTCATGATCCCCCTAAAGGGACCTGGGGTAACTCTTCCAGGCGACGGCCTGTCTGAGTGGTGTCACTCGTCACCTGCGAATACAGGTGGGTCCCTAGGTGTTGGCCTAGGCCACCAAGGTCTAAAGTCCGGGCGTCATGTCCGGGTGTGGGTTTCACAACTGCTAGCGAGTCCGGGCCCCACCGGCGGTATCCTCTCGGGAAGGGAAGTCCGGTGAGCGGTCTGCGAGCCAGCAGCGGCCTGGTCGGTCCGTATGGGCTCTCGGGACGTCAGCGAGGTCGAGCCTGCCGGGAGGAGGCACCTTGCAGGCGCCCATCAGCCGACGTCAGCGAGAGGGGTCAGTCAGGTGGTCAGGGGATTAAGTCCCGCGGCAGTGGTTTGTCCGGTGGGCGCCAATGGTAGGGCGCTAGCTCCTGCAAGTGGCGGAAGGCGGACCCTTCCGTTCGGGCGAACATGTTGCCGCTCAGGCGACCGATGAAGTCGTCGAGGCTCTCCATGCGTAGGTCTCTGGCGATGGTGTTGTTCCTCACGTAGCGAGGGGCGTCCACGACGGTGCGTAGGGCGAGCGACTGCTGCGCACACAACCGTTTGCGGTTTGTATCCGAAACCAGCGCATACCAGGCTGGCGCGGCATATTTGAGGCGGGTGCGGATGTATGCCTTGTACACACTCAGCTTCGCGCGCAATGGGAGGCGAGCCCAACGGTTAACGTTGGGAACTTGTATTTATAGTTAGCAGCTAGCTGTAAAAACTTCTATATCGCGATTCAGGATTTGACGCGAGCTGTCAAGTGTCAATTTATTTTATATTAATATATGTGGGTACCGCCACAATTGTTCCGAACATAGGCGCGCGGGCGATTGCGCAGGTACGAATGCCCGCGATCGGCATAAAATACCTACGTCACTGCGACTTAACTCGCCCAGTGTTCAGCACGATCATAAATATTCTTTCAAAATAAGTTTATTATGCTGGTTCTTTAATATGTAAAAAACCTTCAAGTACCAGTCGCACTCGCACACCAGTGTTCTCCTTAATTAATATCGTACGAGTACCTACGAGTAGGTATGTATAAGAACCATAAAGTCTGAAATCCATTTTCTTTTACATCATCTTATTAGTACACTGACTATTAGGTACAAGTACTAGTAACTATAACACAGTTTTTATGGGATACAGTAGGACGACGCTTCGAAGGTGCGATAAACGGCGACAGGCCGGCCCGTCCATATGACGAAGGAGCGACCTGCAGGCGCCAGGCCACAGAGCGCCTCTGGTAACGGAATTTAGGCCGTTAAATGCTATCAAGAGGGCTAAATTAATTTGCGAATACGCTAAATTTATTTGCACCGCTTCCCCGTCGCGGGATTACTTAGGCGGAATCGGCTTGCATCCACCCCCCGTTGCGTAATAGATGGTATTGATGAAATGATTGGCATCCACTCTCCGTCGCGTGATGTAGGTACTTAGGTATAGGCAGTAGGTATCGGGTTGCACTCCCCCATCGCACTTGACCAATATTGGGGCCCTTGTGATTTCGCTCCAACCGTAATCTGTCCTCGGGCCTACACTAAATGGCGACAATGAGCGACAACGTCTAAAAATACGGGCCCTGGGCCCTGAGACCGTGCTGTGCTGATTGAATCGGGAGGTGTATGGCAGACATCCATCTCGTCAAATATTATTAGAACGATTTCACAAGGACGGATGGATAGACAGCAAACTCTTAGTATAGTAATAGGGTTCGTTAGTACTTTTTGCACACAGAATCCAAAAAAACATGAAAATTTATCTACAAAAAAAGTTTCCTAAAAACAGGTGTAAGTCTAGGTGCCATAGGTAAATGAAGGCATGAATAATTTTCAATTGTTTATTTTCTAAATGTTTGTCAACGTTATTATGTCTTACTAGTAATATTATATTTTGAAAAGTAATAAAAATATGAAAAATTGTTCGTAATCTTGCAAATGACAAGAAAATATGGTGTCTAAAAACAAGCCCGTATCATTCGCGTAAGTGTTTCCTTTTTTGTACCTGTAACGCGCAGGACAGCCTTCTCTTAGAAGGCTGTCATGTCGTCAGCTGCCCTCAAATGAGTCGGGGGCAAAGGCAATTTAAGCTTGAGTAAATTAATGATGCGTAATAAAAGCATTGCTTCCTGAAGGTCAGCTATTATCTAGATCCAAACGCATGTTCAAAACTAGGTGGTGCTACTGGCTACGGCTACTGTCATTTTGTTTAATAATGTACCTACCATACCATATGAAAACAGGTGTACCTTAATCTCGTATGGTAATTAAATAAAATCGGAGAAAAAGAGTCCAATGGGTATAAAGAAGGTTGAGCATGCGCGGTGCACGTTCGCAGTCGACGTCGACTCGCACGAGAGCGAGCGAGTCCGCCGGGAGAGACCGCGCAGGCACCTCGTGTCGCCGCCCGCGACCTGTCGCCGCGCGCTGCCAGCTCCTTCCTCACGCAAGTAAGTGTTCCGCGTCGCGCGCCGGCCGAGCCGCGCCGTCTGCCCCGTGCCACTATCTGTTGCTCCTACAATCAATACAGCTGTAGTGTGCTTTTGTTTTGGTGAGAACGAGCTAGCGTGGCTCACGAGCGTGCATCAATTGGCATCAATTGCACTGAGATGGCCATGTCTAGGGCGTTTGTTTATTGCCACTTATCTACCTACTAATTTCCCGTAAATATCGTTGGTCGGTAAGGATTTCTCCTATTTAATAATTCAAAAATGAAAATATCTAGTAGACATCGGTAAATTTTTACCTAGTGCTGAATAATAATCGATGCGATCTGTATATTTGTATGCTGAATAGTGTAGGAAGTAGCTATTTTACTACGAACTTTATATGTTGTGTACTTGTGTATCTATGGTGATGTGCGTATCTCCTAGCATCAACCGCGAGGCGGGCGAGTCGCGCGACACGCCACGCGACCTCAGGTGCCCGCTGCACCTTGCACTCGGCATGCTTGGTCGATAACCGCCCACGCGTTAGGTACTTCCTTCCTAGGTGGACATTTGGCGGTTGTTTGTTTTAAAAATAAATAGCATTCTCTCTTCTGAATTTTGCGTGTTGAGCACTTTTTGTTATGTACTTCTGATTATGTAGGTACAATCTGGCACATTTATTAAAATTAATAATCCATTCAACAAACACAATATGTTGGCACACCAGCTTGATTTGTTTATAGTCTTGTCTTGTGTGCTTCTTCTCCGTATCTTTGGTAACTACAACTTAACTATAATGACTTTACCGTTCCCTCTTTGGCTTTGTGTATTCTATTTACTAATAGGTAGGAAACTAATTAAACCTACCCTAACGAAATTGTCCAACTGTAATTCTACGGGAGCTACGAATCGGTCACTGAATAGGCAGTTTACCTACTAACATAAAATGCCTACCTAAAGCAAATAAGTTTTTTTAGAAAATGATTCATTCTGATAAAACTCCATTAATACTTACCTAAGTACTTAGATACCTACTTATGTATATTTATGTACCTAACAAAGTTTGCAGTTCCGTTCAGGCAAGTTTCAGTCGAATTTCATTCCGAGTCACGCATTTACGATTTATGTCGAAGAGAGAGAGAAAGCGAGTGAGTTAGAGTATAATCAGAGTTATTAAATTATTCAGAGTTATTGTATAATCTGAACTTGAACATGATTGGGACGACCAAGAACAAACTGTGATCAAAATTATAATGAGGACGAACCCTAAAGGCCGGCAAGCATAAAAAGGAAGCATGGTCGCAAGAGATTGTGCTGCTGACGCAAGAGAGGCTAAGGCCGCCGCCGAGTGCCATAGGTATTTATCTTCGCTGCGTCTAGCCAGGTCCAGGATCAAGAAGTTAAATTTGAACAATATTTGATAACCCTAGCTGCGGGTAGATTGCTATGGAGTTCATTGAAACAGTTTTGGCAACTTACTTATGTTAAATCTTCAAAATTGCCTCTGGTCGTACACATAATTTAACTCGAGAATTATTTGTAAAAAAGCAAATTGGCTGCAGAACTCTAATATACTCTAATAAACTCTAAACTCGTACTTTAGAATTAGAAGTGTGCTCAATAGTTCATTAATTCACATTACCCAGACCTATCACCAATTTACGAATCTGGAATGATCGGAATTGGAATCGGAATTGTGATTAGAAGGGCGTAGTCATTTGTTTGTTCGATTGTAAATAAATGCTATTGGAACAAAAACTAAGTCTAACGACGACGATGACGACGACAACGAGGGCACGATCCTGATAATGAATATTTATCTTCAAGCTCGAGATTGGCCCGCGACGAAACATGAGCTGGCGCTTCTAGACGGAGACAATTGAAGCAGTGGGTTCTAAAAAGGCGTTCGGTACATAAAGCCCTGCTTGATGTTTTTGCATCAAAACATACACAGCTCTAACTAGTATCTCGTGATAAAAACTTATTTCAATCTAGTTTCGTGTTAGCGAACCATTTATTTCCGAGGTAGGATTGCTTGGATTTGATCAAATTTTAAATGTGATGTCTTCAGCAAGCCTTTTCAAAGCACTAATAGCTAGTTAGGTATCATAATGAAAACTGGAACAAAGTTCTTCTGTTCTTTTTGTGTAAGGCCTCATATATGCCGGGCGTCGCACGTCGCGTGTGGTGTGGCGTCTCGCGTCGCGTTTGGCGTTTTTTCTGTTAACAGAGTGGCGGCGCGAGAAGCGGCATTTTTTATCGCATGCGTAAATACAAACATAGGGCAATATACGATGTTGTTTATAACTGGAGCCTTACTCTAATTCAATGAAAACGAAGTTTCGATCAAAAATGAGGTGGTAGTATACAGAGCCAGGAACATCTATTTTATCAACTCGTTCCAGAAAATCTTCCATGGGTTCGAACTTTTTGGGATTACTCGAAAATTGATTAGAATAGTCCCAGTAAACTTGAGAAATTCATGTAAACGAAAATTCATGAATTTCGTTCTAAAGAAAGAGAGTATGCCTACTGTAGCGAATATTTAAGCGTGTAGCAAAGCACACGGCGGCTATCACTGCGTCGAACGCAAAACCGGGCAAGATCACATCGGACCATGCTCAGTGTAGAGTTCCGCAGCCGTTATTACAAATAAATTCACTACTTGTGAAAAAATACGATGTGAAAAATTACACCAGCAGAAGAGCGTACTTATATCTTTTTGTTAAAAATCGCAGTTTTTCGGCAATAACTCAAAGACGGTATATCCGATCATCTTCAAAATAATTGTAGTATAAAATATTTATGAAGCTTAATTATATAGGTTGCATAAATTGGAGCTATTATTTCTAAAAATATTAACATTCAAAAAAGTTTTTTAGAAACCTTAAAATGGTTTTATAAGACCTGTCGAATGATGTGCCACATGTTGACGTTTGCTAAAAATAAATTGTAGTGTCTGTTTTATGCGCCACCCCTAAAAAAATATTTTTATTAGTTACACCAGCAATCAAACTAAGTAGCGGCTTTTTTAGGACCCCGATGCTTTGAATTTATGAATGAATACTGATCGTGTTGTTTTTGAGTAAAATGCCTGTGACAGACAGACGGACGGATGGACATAAAGAAACTACACACATCAACAAAGTCTCTATATTCCGTATTTTGTAGATTGTAAGAATCCGGATTTTATAATCTACAATTAAAAATAAAATTAAAAAGTATATTAATTTGCCCACTTAACGTTAAAAACATCGGCTTCGATTCTTCATACTAAAAATGAAGTTGTCAAAATCTTGCTGGGGTCGCGTCTCGTTCGGGACCGCATTTTTTAAATGCTGATAAAGAAAATTAAATTAAGTGGAAAATTATACATAGCTCGAATATAATACGAAACCAGCCGCGCCGTGTGAGAAAGTGCATTGTCTTTTGAAGTCGGTTGATAAAAATCTAAATTATGTGGTACCTATGTAAGCAGGTACCTAGCGATTTTTTTTATATACTAACTACACGCGTTGTCGACTGAGTTAAAAGTCACAGTATCCTATACAGGATACGGGAATTAACGCGCGTTAATTACCATCAAATTGCTTGACCTTGGCCATGGTCACATTGCAGATGTCTGCTGTCCCAGCGATGTCCCAGGAATCTTCATCTACCCTAACTTTTTTGTTTACTTGCCGTATCACTGGATGTCAGAATCAGAATTATTTATTTGTTAAACATAGGTTGGATATAAAAGATCTTAAATACTATTAGTTCGCTATGTTTTGCAATTAAGGCATACAAATGTAAAAATTGGACATAATAAATAAAACTTAGAATACGGTAAACGAATACAAACACAAAAATATTACTAAAATAGTCAATCTTATAAATAAAAACTTACATTATAGCGCACATAAAATAATAATAAAGATTTTAGAGTGACTGGTCAACCAAAAACTCACTGCATATTAACTTCTTACAGATTTCCTCTAAATGAGGTTTCCAGGAAAGCTTAGTCTAATGTTATACCCAAAATGTAACGTTACTAACTTCTTCTATTGTTACGTCGTTATACATGAACTATCGGGTTCTCTAGTCGTTGGTGCAAAACGCATTACTTTAGTTTTGTTTAAATTAATGACGAGATTATTGATTTCAATCCAGTTTATTATCTTATTCAAGGAATTCTTTATATCATTTTGATAGTTTTGTGGATTATTGCATTCTTTAATATCCGTGCTGTCATCTGCAAAGAGTATCATCTTTTGTTCAGAAATTTTAGGAAGATCGTTGACATTTATTAAAAAAAGCAGTGGCCCAAATACGCTACCCTGAGGTACACCAGACTTAATAGGCGTAACTTCAGAAGTATACGTTTTTTTCTAATTTGCCTATGACATATTCTGGATATTTCTGTGCATTGGGATCTATCATTCAGGTATGATTTTCTAAGGTTATGAATATTTCCTCTAACTAATGCCATAACCGTATAATTTTTGTAGTAAAATGTTATGATCCACGAAATCGAACGCTTTCGTCATATCTGCGTAGATGGCATGGCACAAACATGATTTTTTTTTATCGACAGACGATATAACTCTCTAACATATCATATAGCGCCAAGTTAATATTCATATTTTTTCTGAACCCCTTTTGTTCATTGCAAAACAAGTAGAATTTTTCAAAATAAGAGTATACGGAATTATATAACTTTTAAGAACACTGGAATTTTTGCAATGGGCCTGTAATTTTTTGCATCTGTTCCATCGGTCTTCTTAAAAAGAGGTTTAATTACAAATTTCTTCAGACTACTTGGGAATATGCCGTCGGAGATGCAAAAGTTGATTATGTACGAACGTGGTGAAGCAATATTTTTTGTACATATTTTATTACTTTTGTTGATATACCATCATATCCGACAGTGCTCGTATTTTTAAGATTACTTATTGTTGAAAGTAATTTAAATTTGTTCGGAAATATGTTTTCTTTTTGTAATAATAGATGTCACTGTGCCATACCGCTGAATCGCGATATGGTTTCGTTACAAGCGATGGTATAAAAGCCAACCAATTATTTTTGTAAGTTGAACACTTTATACAGTACTATTTCATAGTAGAATGAAAAATCCATAATCTGAAAAGTGGAGTGTTTCATTCACGGGCCAGTGGAAGAAATGTACACTTATTATTTCATCATCTGAAACAGGCATCATAAATAAGGAGTGTGATGTTAAATATTCATTATAGTAATTGTTATTGGACATACTATTTGTTTAAATATTGTTTTACATACTTTCTATAAAATATTTATTAAATTCATTTGCGATATCTTTTGGCTGCGTAATTAATAAATCATTATTTTTTATACATAGTATTGGTTCTTGTGGTAAACATAGTTTATATTTATTTATTACTTGCCCGGCTGCTTTTGATTTGTTTTGAGAAGTTTCACGTCACGGATAGCTTGAAGGTCTCAGAAGTTTTATGTTTTATAAAACTTTCAATGTAAGCTGTATTAATGAAAGTTCTGCCCCCATTATATTTATTAAACACCATATCAGAGGACTGATGCAAATTGTACTAAGTAGTACCTACATCATAAAAATTGCACCTTGAGATAAAATATATCATCCTCAATTGCTAAGATATCCACTTACAACTGTGACAATAACGAAGTAGGAATACCTATGATTTGTATATATATTGGTCGTAGTACCTACTGATAAACAGCAAAACAACCAAAGTATTTGCCAGACTGAAAAAAAACCTACTTATTCATAACCACCTAGGTACTTGTATTTTGTACTTGTATTTGAAGTCCTAGGCCTCTGTCACGGTAATATTATCTATAATATTTACTAATCTATAATATTATTTATAGTATCGTGCCTAGTACCTAGAACACTTTGGACCTAGTTACTTTTCTTTCTAACGTACGTACATATATATCAAATCTGTCAGACGCGGGACTTAGATACTCTACGAGCGCGGGACTCGCGACGCGTGCACTGATTATTAAATGTAGGTAATGATATGAAAATATAGACGCGTGTGGCACGGGATTCGCGTCGCGCGTGTGAGCAGTGTTTTTTGCGGCGAAACCCACGGCGTTTACCGCGGTGGCGCACGCGGCGGTGCAAGCAGCGGCAATTCTCGATGAAGCGATGCCCGCGGTGGAACCTTCTGCCAGTCTTATTTGGAAATCGCACAACCAAGACTCGATTTTTTGAAAGTTCTATGTTTAAAAGTGAATTATTTAATACCATTCCATACCTTAATATAATAATATTCTAATAAACGTGAATTATTTAGAGCCCCGCGTGCGCCGCAGTGATGCCCGCCGCGTGCTTCGCTTACACGCGGGCATAGCCACGCCTCCCGTCTCGCATCCCTTTAGATCGCATCTACTCCCGACGTATGTATGTGCGACTCACACATAACCATTATTGGGGCGTCATAACGTTATCTGTAGATCTACCGATTTTCCTTTTAATAATCTACCAATTTCTAACAACTTTTTACAATCAATCTAGTAGTTTTTTAAAATGATGGTTGGCGACACTACGTGTGAGTTCGGGTCGGGACGTCCGAGCCGGTCGGGGGGTGGCGCGGGGTGCGTGCTGATGCGCGTTGTTGTTGCAGAAGCCGCGAGCGCCGGGCGCCGCCGCCGGCCGCGCGCCGCAGCGACGTGATTGTTGTACGCTCCACGACCGCAGCTCCGTGTTCGTCCAAACGCACCAGGTACAGATATACAAACTGGTTGGTATTTATCATTTAGTTATGTCTGCGTATATTTTCCCCGTTTTTGTAGCATTTTTCGTTGCTGCTGAGTGCTGCGCTCCTATTGGTCGTAGCGTAATAAAGCGCCTTCCTCGTTAAATAGGCTATTCAACATTAAAATATTTTTTCAATTCGGACTAGTAGTTCCTGTTCCTCAAACAAACAAACTCTTCAGCTTTATAATATTAGTATAGATTTAAAGCCAACCGACAGCTGTAAACCGCATTTCTTTACTTTGAATATCCTCACGCAACCGTGTAGACCTACAACGTTATTCTTGGTATAAGGCAAACCTGAAAGTAGTTTGCTCAGAATCAGCACGATAACGCAATCCATTCGGGGAGTTTTTGGACCATGTTATATTTTTCAATGAATTCATTAATCACAACACATTAATTAATTAATTAATCATTCTAACAGTCCAAGTGACCACCACATAAATTTCAATAATTTAAAATTAAAATTAATGTTATTATTTTATTGTTATTAATTACACATTTATTCTTATTCTGTAATTAATTATAGTATTTCTGATAATTTGGAGCTTGTAAATTATGACAAACCCTAGTGCTTGTAATCTATCTGCTCTGCTTGTAAATAAATATCTTTTAATTAAACGAACCAATCCTGCGTACCGGTGGAGCATGGTGAAACAAAAAAAAAGTGGTTCTGAAAAGTTATACACAAGCCGCACGAGACGGAATCACGCTCGGATTTAGATAGGTAGGTACTTCAGCCTATCTTATTATTATAACAAATCGTAATTTGTTTAGATCGATACGGGAACCGCCTCCGGAAGCCGACGACGTGATCGACTTAGGCGCACCGCGACCGTCGGCACCAGCCCCGGCCGTCCGGCCAACGCCGCCACGCTCCTACATCCCCAACGCACGCCTGTGAGTATAACGCCGCCGCCGGCGCGAGTCTCGGGTCGCGCCCGCCGCATCACGCTCACCTTCCTCTCGCCGTAGGTACCCGGGGCCGGGCCGCGGCAAGCCCAGGGACCCGGCCAAGCGCGCCGACAGCCGCGGCGGCGGCGAGGGCCGCGGGCGGCGGCGCAAGCGCGCGTGCCGCCGCGCCGTGCCCAACCCGCGCCTGTACCGGCCCGCGCCGCCCGCGCCGCGCCGCGAGCCGCCGCCCGCGTACCCGCGCACCGCGTGGCAGCCGCCGGCGCCGGCCGCGCGCCTCGATACCGCGTCGCACGCCGCCTTGCACCTCAGCGAGCGGCGCCGCGGCCCGAAGCCCAGCCCGCCGCCCTCGCGCGCCGGCTCGGAGCAGCACGCGCCGCTCGTGCTGACGCTGCCGTCGGTGACAGACGCCGTGCCGCGCTACAAGCCCCTCAGCGAACACTTCCGTTTGTGCTCGCTGGACACGGAATCCGGCGAATCAACGCCAGTGGCGGGCCGGCCGGGCCCGTTCGCCGCCAGCACCGCGCCGACCATGGACGCGGGAAACAGGAAATCGGCGAGTCCGGAGGACTGCTCCGACGGAAACGAGACGTTGTCAGCACCCAGCGAGTTTCTAGCAGAGGTGAGTTTCAGAATTTTAACGCCGTTACTTCTAGCCGTTTCATCGATTAAACATTTATCATATTGTGGGGCGATTTCGGCGGCTTTCTTTAACAGGATTTTTTTTAAATAACTCATGTCCATGAGTATCCCTTTGCTTTTTAGCCAGTCTATTATTTGTTGTTTGTTCCAAGCGGTCCTCGGTATTTTCTCGAGTTTGACAGAATGATAACTCAAAAGCTAACAATGCTCCCAGCTTAGACATTACGTTTTTGAACCACTCAAGGAACCTGTCACCGTCCATCTCCTAATCTTTGGTTGATTTTGACTCAAAAACTAATAGACCTCCTTCCACAAATCATTTGTCGATACCAATGTGTAAAACAAATAACCTTTTTCCCTTTCCAGTAGGAACTCTTGGACCGGTAGTTAAGCCGTCTTGAAAAGCATGTCTCTTGTTTTTTAAAGTTGTATCCAACCACGCCTTTGATTTAACATGTCCGGTGTTTACCCACGTTTCATGTTTTTATTTGCGTGTTCTTTTATTTGCCTGAGATATTTACGCCGCCACAAAACAATGTCTTCTCTTTCCATTAATAATGGTCTTTAAGCTGTTTATTAAAGTCAAATCCCAGCACATGCATTTTTATTAGCTTCACAAATTGTCATAATTTAATTTAATGTCAGGTAGTCGTTATTTAAATATGTTGAGTGTACTTTTCTCCATAATACACATTTGTCTAATTCATCGAATTCATCAATCATAGACTTCCGGGCCCTTTTTTTCACTGGCGATTTCAATGAATTATTTACCTTTTTTTTCACTAAGAATACTGTTCTCTCGCACACACCGCATGCAGCTGCCGATTTTTGTACTACGCTGTCCACATTCACATTTAGGTAAATCACACTGTTTAAAATACTTAAAAACATTGTAAATTACTTTTCTTTCCCCACTATGAATTACCCAACCACTTTTATTTTTACGAAATGGAGAGGTATCTATTTTTTAAAATTTAAGTCAGATAACACAAATGACAGGACACAACCGTTGCGTTCGAAGCAATGCCTTCAACTGGTCACTGTGAACTTGACTTTGTAATTTAAGAAGATTTGATTGGTTACGGGGCGGGGCTAGGCCGGGAGACAGGGAGGAGGGGGGGGGGGGAGGAGAATGATGACTCACTGCATTCTTAGCACGAACGAACTATGGAAAACATACAAATAACTAACACTGAAAAACACACAAATCACTAAAATTGTGTATTTTCCAATGGGATCAATATGTAAGTAGATATTAATCGCCCGTTAGCTTAATAGATTCTTTTGATTATGTCGTCTCCGTTCTGAGCCGTATATACAGTGACAACTTTATATTTTTACGTGGGCTACATTAATTTGAAATATCTTTATTTATTTGTAAATTAATTTTATTATTAATTTTCTACTTATTAATATTTATAGTTTAATGAATCGTACAAATTGCAACCATTTATGTAAAAATTGCTTGTCCTAACGACAAAACATAGTGGTTCCATTATTTTTAATTAAATGTATCATTGTACCTATGTTTCACAAATAAATTATGATTAAGATTATTATGATGATTATGTAATCATAATCATCATCAGGAGAACTAGATTGTCGCCTGAATGACGTGACGTGTCGACTAAGTTGGCATATTCTTTTTCAACAAGCTCGGCTCGGCTGAATGCCGTTGGTTTGTGTTGCAGTTTTTGTCAGCCATCATGCGACGGCAGTACGCCGAGGCGCTAAAGTATTGTCGCCTAATCCTGCAGTACGAGCCCCACAACGCCACCGCGCGGGGGTTCTACCCTCTGCTGCAACAGAAGGTGCAAGCTCAAAAGCGCCCAGGTAGATGCCTACCGTCAATGCATTCCTTTCATTTTTGGATAGCCGCTTTGATTGACATTTGACAAACAACATTTTTTGTTGGTTCACAAGGATTTAAAGAGCCGTTGCTATGTCCTCAGCGTTGCATTAATCTCATATGAGGAGATAGCGACAAACCCCGAGAAGTAGGTATCGATAAATAGTTTTCTCATTGCAGACGAAGATTGTCCGCGCGGTAGTTCGAGCGAGGAGTCGGAGCGAGCGAGCGCGGAGGCCGCCGCCGCCGCGCCGCGCCGTCACGTACGTATGCGCCCGGCGCCCGCGCCGCACGAGCCGCACGAGCCGCACGAGCCGCACGCGCGTGACGCCAGTGTCGTCCGTCCGCAGGACGAGATGGAGCAGGGCGGCGACTCGTCGTCGGAGGCGGAGGACGGCGGCGCGTCGCGCTCGGGCTCGCGCGCCAGCGACTCGTGCCGCTCGCAGTCGTCGCTGGAGCTGGACTCGTCGGAGGCGCTGGCGCAGTCGTCGCCTTCGCCGTCGCTGTCGCTGTCGCGGCGCACGGAGCACACGGACAGCCTGTCGGCCGGCGCGTGGGGCAGCTCGGGCAGCGCCTCGCGCTCCGACACGGACGACAACGGCAACGCCACGTTCGTGCCGGGCGCCGCGCGCCTGCGCCCCGCCGACCTCGAGAACGACAACGCGCCCGCCGCGCCCGCCTCGCCCGACGTCACGCACCACAAGGTGCGTGCCTGCCACTGATACTGCTAGTGTAGCGTGTAGTGCGAGCGTGTGACACGAGCCGCGTCTCACGGTGTGTCGTTGTTGCAGAGCGACACGGTGTCGGCGCTGCGGCGCCTGCGCGCGCAGTTCACGTGCTCCATCAAGTGAGCGCGGACCCCGACCACGTCGAGCATATCTGTCTAGTACCTAACTCATGTGTGTGTGTCTGTCCCTGTGCCCTGGCGCGCCGACTGGCATCGATCTTACGTATTCTCAGACCACTTTTGATGCGGTCCCGCCGCGTAGCACCTACAGTGACGGGCGCGGCAAAGCTGCTCGTAACAAATTTACAAAAGTATCTCCCTACACAAAATTTAAAGAGTTGTGCGAATCCTTCCCGAGGCAACAGCCCGCGGACTTGGGCCCGACTGCCGCCGAGGCGGGCCGACTCAGTGTAACCGACGGCCTAGGACTGACCCCGCGCGTGCTAGCGCGCTACCGTTGAGCTGACGCGCGTCAGTGACACAATCGTGTATCTGTCGTTCTGTATGAGCTGAGTGTAACGAGAAGACTGAATGAAGTGTCGACTAGCGAGTAGTAAGAGTATATCACTGTAAAACGACTACCTATCCTTTAGACTCTGTAACGTATCACGTAACTAGACACGAACCCGCGCGACGTGAGATGCCGCGCGGGTCACGCGGCATGTCGATGTAATACATTCTATTATTATACTTGGAATATATATATATTATTCATATTATATATCTGTTTGTATGGAAATATAAAATTGTTAAAAATGTATTTTCAATCAGATTATTCTTTTTCATTTCAATATAAGTTCCCAGTTCATAATACCTGCCTGCTTAAGTGCCTATGTAGGTAGGTACCAAATGCAAAGAAAAAAAACTCTTAAGGAGTCTACACACCAAACCCGCCAACACAAGTCTTCGAATTTTTGTCAACAGGTTATTCGGCGACTTCACATCTCGTTCAAGTAGACACTTTGTGAGGCACGAAATCGGTAACTTTTTTGGTAGTGGAGGGGTAGGTACCCCATACGGACGGTTTGAGACCTTTCGCGTTTAGGTCCGCCAATAAAAACCTTCACCATATGTCCCGTTCGCGTTATGCCCTCAGGAGCAGTTCACCAGATTCTCGATTCACCAGATTCGCAACTTACCAGATTCTCAACTCACCAGATTCGCAGTTAACCAGAAGTATAATCAAAAGCAAAATAAATTTATATAGTAGGTATATTAACAACAGAAAATAGAATTAATTCAAAAAATTATAAAACAAAAACATTTTTCCTCGGTTAAACAGATAAATAATATTGTACTTCCAAATCAACAGCTTTACACTAAGTGCATGAGCAAAGCATTTTTTATATTTTTCTGTCAGTCTGTTTATTCCGTTTAATATCTGAAACGGCTAGACCGATTTTAACGAGACTTTCACAGTAATATAATTGTTGTTACGAGGTAAAACTTAGGCTACTTCTACTTTTAAACCGCATTAAGATTCGGCGCAAAAACAATAAAAGCTATGAAAAGGTTAATAAAATACAATTCCACGCGTATGAAGTCGCCGGCATCAGCTAGTGTATGACTATAAAGAAGCCAGATGCCTTATGCAATCAATTACACAAATTTTATCATGTAAGCAATCGTTAATAATGCTGTTTATTTTTTCATTTTTTTCTAGAATTTTTTTATTTCTCTTGTTATCTTCATAATGCAATAAATTTTTTTGAATTTTAATGTCCTGGACTTCAGCTTCTTTTTTTAATATAACAATGCATTTAAGCAAAGATGGTTTGGAGCTTATTTTTGAATTTAGGCGACGATGCCAACCTTCAATAGCATTTGTGGTTCTATTCTTTTCACCATAACAGCTGAATACATCACAAGTAATTTTTTTAATCCACTGATCATCGAAGTAAGACTTAAATTTATCAAAACTTTCATTATTTGGAGCCATTTCGCAGATAGCTAGATAACCTTCAGGTATTAAGATTGATGGTAGTAAAGGTAGCAGAGTAGATAAGTGAGTAACTTTTTTGCCCTCTGGCGTATCGGCAAAACCAATTTTCTTGCTCTTTCTCCATATTGCGTTTTGATAATGATAATAACACCCCTTTACAATTACGTCGGGAAATACTTCTTTTACCGCTGCGATTGCTGCAATTTCATAGTCGCACTTATATTTTTTTATATTAACTCCAAATTGATTTTTGAGTACAGAAAAAAAACGTTGGTATGTATTTTGACTCTTGTTGGGAAGAAATGCGTAAACAAGTGGCACAAAAGCAATTGCATCATCATCATGTGATATGTCTGCATGGAGTGTATACAGTTGGTAGAATGGCTTAGGAGCAGCTCTAAAAGTGCCATCCCCGTAAAACGTATTTACTCGACTTAACTTGGATTTTGCTAATGGGCTGCCAAAAAAGATTATTTTATTATCAATCCCCTCGTCAAACAAAAAAAGTCTTGCACAATATGGTTTGGTAACTTCACATCCTTGGTTTCTCTCACCAAACCTCTACCGGTTTTTAAGTAGTTTGCTCGAGCTCGATATAACGTATCCTTTTTTGATACGAATGATGGTATATTGTGGTTTTCCAAAAATTGTGAAGAATTATTACAAAAATTAGTTTCAAAAATTTTTTGCACGGACTCAAAATTATTGCAAACTTCTTTTTTGCAAACTGACATAATTGCGTCAATAGTATTTCGCACCTGGTCTTTACGACAAGAATGCCGTGGTTCCTTTATAATTACATTACTGATATTTAATGTAACAGATGTATTACACTCCTTTTGACGAACACACCTCCAGTTGGTTGTACCCGATTTATTTTTTATAGCAAAATTATATTTATATCCCGCGTGCAGCAATACTGGCTTACCTCGTTCACTCTTAATAAATTTAAGTTCGATCTCATCCATGTTAAAATTGTTATCCATTTCCAAGGGAATCTTCACTTCACTTTTTGTAATATGGCAAAAGAGAATCTATTCACTACGATAAAATATTTATTACAATGTCAATGTCATAATATTATCTCAATAAATAAAACTGAATAATCGGCCAGCTTCATAATTGTTATTAATGTTTTCCGACCTCTTTATGTTCTGTTAAGGAAACAAAATGTGCAGTGCATATTGTAGTTCGTCATATATACTGATACGCATTTTCTGTTTGATAGTACAATATCTGGTTAACTGCGAATCTGGTGAGTTGAGAATCTGGTGAGTTGCGAATCTGGTGAATTGAGAATCTGGTGAACTGCTCCTGAGGGGCGTTATGTCCCTTTCGCATTATGTCCCGTTCGCATTATGTCCCGTTCGCGTTATGGCCCTTTCGCGTTATGTCCCGTTCCCAATTTTTCGATATATTATTCTCTGTCTTCTTACCTTTGACTCGTCCGCATTTTTTTTTAATAAGTCAATTAATGTTATGCTCGGAAAAACTAATCTTTGAAAAAAATAATCGTTACCACCAGAGTATATACCGGAAGGATGGGCTGATATCTTTAAAGAAGTACCGCAAACTATTGTCATTAATCAATTTATTGAATACTATCAAAGACAGTGGTACCCAAAATGATCTCCAGCTGTTTTCAGGTGTGCCAACCTTGTTCACAGGACTACTAATGTTGTGGAAGGTTAGAATCACCGTTTAAATACGAGAATCGAAAAACGGCCAACATTATTTTCGTTTGCACTTAAATTAAAAAATGGACCTATTCTCGGAATGGCTGGTAGGTATGTGTTATTAGCCAAATGATAGTCGTACAAACGTTAATCTCGTAATGAATATAAGTACATTATTTTTTTCTCCGTATCATCAAAATCTTGAGTGGCGCAAAACGGCTGGCAAGAGCTGGATGCGAGAAGCTGAGGATAGAACAAAGTGGCGTGCAATTGGAGAGGCCTATGTCCAGCAGTGGACTGCGATAGGCAGTCCACTGCTATACACACGTAAATTAAAAAAGAGGCGAAATATCAAGACACCAGAATAATAAACTCATTCTTTAGTGGTGCAACTAGACGACGGCGTGATATTTTATTTGATAAGAACTATCAAAAACAGTTCAATGAGGTCCAATCCGGTCATATATCTTAAATCCAATTTTTAGAAAATATCACAACTTTAAAAACGCGTTTACACTAAACTAGCACTCATTATTTTTTTAAGGATAAGTGTTTTTTGTTTCGTTATATAGAATGTGATTTTATTTTAATATATTTTAAAAATATATTATAGAGCGTGACTGTACATACATTTGACAGATTCATTTCCGACATTTATTTATTGAAGACCTACAGAAAATCTGTCATTTCGGGAAAAGATCTTTTTGAAATACGTACTTTATGTAGATCAGTACATTTTGACATTCAGACCAAACCACCCGTACAGAAACGAACCACTTATGACTTGTTTTAATTGTCGTTCGAAGGGACATAGTTTTCATAAATGCCCGAATCCCGAAATTAAATGACACAAATATTCTAGAGTAGAACACGACGTAAACTAGCTCCCCTGACCCTTCGACAGACATTTGATGGTAAAACTAAACGAAGACCGTAAGATTCTATTTCAACTGTTAACAACAATGACAAATATTTTAGGAAAGTTAATGTTAATGATCATGACTTTGACTTTGTCTTTCATAGACTTCGGCAGTGAATGTACTTTAATGCGTGAAACTAAGGCGCAAAAATGAAATGTACCTAAATTTGTTAAATAACTGCCTGCTATTATAGGTTCTGAAAACTCTTCTGTATTTCTAAACTACAGGAGTTTCATCACGTGTAAGTACGTGGTTCAAGTTCTTGTAGTACATGACGAGTTCTTACGAACTCCTCTCCTCATTGGCCAAGATTTCACAAAATTACCGTTTGTGACTGTTTTAAAAGACTCGAACAAACTCCTCTTTTACAAAATCCAGTCGTCAAAGACTTCTCGCATTCTGACAAATGCATAAAACTCATGATACCAGACTCTTCAAAAGTGTATAGGATTAAGATATTTGAGGTGTATGTTAAGGACCCTGGACTTGTGCTAATAATAATAATAAAAACATTTATTGGAACAAAAACTACATAAACATTTAACCCGCCAAACTGTGTAACAGTTTGGCGGCTGGATTAGCGCTTGTTTCACACCTTGCAACTAGTTCCTAATTACTTGATAAGATAAAAAATAAATATTCTAGTAGATACAGTACAATTAATCGTATAAGTTACTTACAAACAATTTTCCAAATTGATTACATGTCGGCGTATTCAGACAGTAAAAAATGTCGTAATTTATTTTTCAAGCGATATTTACTCAATTTGTCTTTATCATCTCTAAGCCAGGCTATTTTATTAATTAAGGGTCTTTTTACATAAAGGTGTTTTTAAGGCATAAAATTTACATAATACAGATCTAAGTTTTGTACACACACTCAACATGCTTTTGTCGATGTTCATGTTTTTGTCTACCCACAGACCGAGATATTTGAACTTGTTGACATACTCTAACTCCTGACAGGTACAGTTAACCATCCTTGCGTGCAGACAGGCGTACGTATGACCCACAATACTTATATCCGAGCTCTGAATACTCTTCGCTACAAGATTATGCGGAGAGCACACATGCATTACCTTCGTTTTGTTCATGTTTAATATTATACCGTTATCATGAGCCCACGCGGTGATGTTGTTAAAGTCTGCTTGCAGCACAGCTCTGGCTTCTTGTGCATTGTTAGAGGAGTACAGAAGACACATGTCGTCGGCGTACATATAGACCCTGCATTTGGCCACTACATTACTCACGCTGTTACGTGCATGATGTAGCCGATTGGGCCGTAAACCGAGCCGGTCGGTACACCCATGGTTACGGCTGTTTCTCGTCCTACCACACCTGCGACACTGGTTTGCAGAGTCCTGCCACTGAGTTAGTTCCTGAGCCAATCATTCGTCGACCCCCTGATATCGCACTCCGACATAGCCTGCAGTAGTACCTCATGGACCAGAGTATCTAACGCTTTTTTATAATCTATAAATAGCGCCAACACCTGGTGGCCCTCGTCCAAACTTCTATTTATGTCCTCAGCAAAATTAACAAAATAATTTTATCTCTTAAAAATACAAATGCCGTAGGTGCTGATAATTAGTCCACAAGGATACTAAAAACAACTTCATCTCATTTGACCCCTGTGCTAACACACTTAATTAACATGTCATTCATAGAGGGATCTTTCCCGAAATCATTAAAGAATGTTATTATAAAACCATTGCACAAGAATAATGATCCTGTAGAAATAGAAAAATATAGACCTATTGCTTTAACATCAGTTATCTCAAAAGTTTTTGAAATAGCAATGCATAAACGACTTACTGCCTTCATCGACAAACATAAAAAAGTCTACACCACCAATAATTTTTTTACTAAATTGAAACCAGCTAAAGAGCTGGTTTCAATTTAGTAAAAAAAATTATTGACGACATTGACAGTAGAAAATTAGTAACAGCCATCTTCTTTGACATGTCCAAAGCATTTGATTTTGTCTCGCATCGACTTCTCCTAGATAAAATTGAAAACTTTGGGATTAGTGGCCCGGCACTTAATTGGATCAAAACATACATAAGTGACCGAAAACAATGTGTTGAAATTTTGAACATAAATAAAAGTAAGGAGTTAGTGTGTAATAGATCTGGCTATAGGCAAAATTCTTGTGGTGTACCTCTTAAAACTCTTGTACGTTATTCGCAGATGACCTATCAGTAATAATTTCTTCTAAATTAATATTCCTAATTACACTATTGACATTAACAATACTATTCAATCAATAATCAGCTGGCTCGATATGAATAATTTACAAGTAAATATGACAAAAACAAAATATAAACAATTTTGTACGTATCATTAAAAACATAATACTTTAAATGTTAACTATAAAGGCCAAAAGCTGGATGAAGTTAATAAAAAAAAGTTTCTTGGTATTATGCTGGACAGACATTGCAACTGGAAATCACATGTTGATCAGGTTTGTAGTAAATTAAATAAATTTGTTCATGTACTATAACGACTGCACAAAATAGCAAATCAAAACACTATTTTAAAAGCATATCATGGTTACGTAGCGGCAACTTTGAGATATGGATTAATACTTTGGGGCAACTCTACAGATACCCATAGAGCATTTGTCGCGCAGAAGAAAAATGTAAGAACGATTGTTAGTATTCCGCCATGGGAATCGTGTAGGCCTGTATTTCTTATGTTAAAATTGTTAACATTGCCTAGCATGATGTATATATTAGAAGCTGCTAAATTTCTAAAAAAACACATGAGTATATTCACTTTGGCTAGAGATAAATATCCTAGAAATACTCGCGATCCAGCAAAAATTGTTTTGACTAGGGTGCCCAAAACCACATGTAGTGATAATTCTTACCTCGTATATGTATATATGCCCTTGTAGTGTTATTTCGTTCGCATTTCTGTATATATTAGTTATATATTTCGCCATTTTTAACATAATAAATATCTCTGTAAGACTTATTGTAAACATTATTTTTCATAAATCAAATCTGTCATGTCGACAAATATTTTCTATGGTTGCTATGACAACAAGATAAGCATAGAGTTATTCGTAAAGTATGGACTACATTGTGAAACCGGCTGTGCGTAAATTCTAAATTAAAAATAAGTTAAGCTTTAAAATTTTAAATTGCTTCTAGAGAGTTTTCTTTATGAATACAAAACCGAAGAAGAGTCAGTGAATAACCAGCTCTCTAAAAGAGAAGCAGTGAAGAGCCAGCTCTCTAAAAGAGAAGCAGTGAATAACCAGCTCTCTAAAAGAGAAGCAGTGAAGAGCCAGCTCTCTAAAAGAGAAGCAGTGAATAACCAGCTCTCTAAAAGAGAAGCAGTGAAGAGCCAGCTCTCTAAAAGAGAAGCAGTGAAGAACCAGCTCTCTAAAAGAGAAGAAGTGAAGAACCAGCTCTCTAAAAGAGAAGGAGGAAGAACGAGCTCTCTAAAAGAGAAGGAGTGGGAAATTAAGAGAAAGAGACCATTCCTACCGGCGCCGCCTTTCTATCTACCGGCGCCGCCTTTCTACCTACCGGCGTCGCCTTTCTACCTACCGGCGTCGCCTTTCTACCTACCGGCGTCGCCTTTCTACCTACCGGCGTCGCCTTTCTGCCTACCGGCGTCGCCTTTCTACCTACCGGCGTCGCCTCTCTACTTACCGGCGTCGCCTCTCTACCTACCGGCGTCGCCTCTCTACCTACCGGGCCGCCTCTCTTATATACCGGGCCACACCTCTACGACGCGTCGCACCTCTACCTGCCGACATCGCGCCACTACTACCTACCAGCGCCGTGCCTCTGCCTACCGGCGCCGTGCCTCTACCTACTGGCGCCGCGCCTCTACCTACCGGTGGCGCGCCCCTGCATACCGGCGGCGCGCCTCTACCTACGAGTGCCGCATCTTGACCTACCAGCGCCGCATCTCCGCCTGGACGCCGTACCTCTACCTACCAGCACTGCATCTCCGCCAGCATCGGTTCTAAATTTACCTTTAATTTTAAGTAGTCTTTAAGTTCTTGTAAATATATGTAGTAATACGTGGATTCGTTCCCACTGCGATAGTACGAATTGTTTGTTGTGTCGCTTTTTCCGAAGTTACATGCGTTGTCAGCTCTGTAACTTTGTCGATAAGTTTGCGACCTGCTATGTCGACTAATAGTTTATAGTGCTCTAGAAAATCTGCTCCAATTATTGGTTGTGAAACATCGGCGATTACAAAATTCCATTTATAACATCGTTGTAGTCCTAAATTCAAGGTAAGCGTCTTCTCGCCGTAAGTCCTAATTTTAGTCCCATTTGCAGCGTATAGTGTGTATTGTTCATTTTGTAAAATTGAATGTCTCTGTTGCTTGCTAATGACTGAAATATTTGCGCCCGTGTCAATCAAAAACTTCATACCACTTTTTCGGTCGGTAATGGTGAGGCGATTGGATGGGTGGATTGCACAGAGTTTCGCCGTTGTCTGTGCTCTTATTCGTTTCCCTGGTTCCGTACGTAAGTCATTGGTTTCCAACCGCATGGTTTAATGCAGTTCTTTGCATATTTTCCGAATCTTTCGTGGTAGTAACAAAATCGATTTGCTCCTCTATAGTTTGTTCTCGGCCTCATAATCGGGAATTGTTGACGTTTCTTGAAATGATTGTGCGTGTTGGGTCGATAGCCATATTGACCTTGCTGAATTGCGTCAATATCTATCTGTAATTTTGCTAGCTGGGCAAAAATGCATGCTGTATTGTTGTCGTTTGAAGTGTCGTTGCTAACAGCTGATATTTCGGTTACTTTTGAATTCATTGTTATTTTGTCTGCAATTTGGCTCAGTTTGTCAATTTCCATGTCTTCCGTAACTGCTAGAACCGTAGTAACTGATGTTGGTAAAAGCCTGAACCATAGTAGTTTAATTGTTTCGTCACTGATTTTTCCTCTCCCGAGGACTCGCATTTGACGTAATAACTGCGAAGGTTTTTGATCACCGAGTTCTGTCTCTGATATTAATTTTTGAAACTGTCGCTGTTCTGTTTCTTCGTAACAATCAATTAAACGTTCCTTGATGTTTTTGTATTTATCTGTAGTCGGTGGTGAAGTTATTAGGTCACTAACTTGTAGTATTTCTTCCTTGGATAACTTTGCTATTACTGTACAGTATTTGTATTCGTCTCCTTGCTTCTGTGGTGCTAATATGGCTTCTAGTTGCGTGAACCATAATCTTGGTTGGTCTTTCCAAAATTCCGGAATGCGGGATAAAACCGAGGTGCCAGCAGCTACTTCAAGTGTTCCTTGCTGATTTATGTTCGCCTTGCACGGTGATTGTGCCATGTTTCTTGCTGCGTATTCGTTCGTCGGGGTCACCAATTTGCCAAACTTCTTGGCAGTATATGATTAGGTATAAATGAGACAAAAGATGTAGTTATAGTCTGGTTATAATTATCCAAAGGTGCATCTTATATACTAACGACTTCGTGTTGATAACAGATAGTAGAAACATTTAACAGATACTGAACGTGCGATAAGGAACATAAGATTGTGATGTAGATTGTAGATACAGCACAAAGATATTGTACTGTAACATCCTATCTTAAACTTACCCTTTCATTACGCTACAGTTTGGCGCCCAACGTGGGGCCACCCACGACCCTTCTCAAAATTCTGAAATAAATACTTGCACAAGTATCTACCGCTTTTAGCATAATTTGGCTGCGACTTTGGAAGACCATCCTTCACCTCACCGCTTCTCATTGTAGTTTCTCATCGTAGTCTCATGCTCTATCTATATATTTTTCTTTCCTTGGCTTAGTTTTCTAGCTTTTAGTTTCTTTTACTAGGTCTGAACATTTTTCTCTTTTTGTTCTACTGTCGTGTCGGCCTACTATATTTTTCTTCCCTCTCGTTTTCTTTAGTTGACTATTGTTAATAATTGCTATTAAGGTTAGCGCAATTTGTTTAATTAATCATTCCTTATTATTTGGTTCCCCTCGGTTACTTTAACTTTAACTTACTTATTGATTTAAACGCAAATCAATATTACAAGATTTAATATGGAACGCGTAATTGATTTTAATCTATTAAACAAACCAGAATTAGACTACGAAGTTGTGATCAGAAATGAAGATCCGGCTAATACGGTCCAAGGTCTTCGCAAGCAAATTCAGCGTCTAGCATTGCTCCTACCTTCGGAGGATATTATCGATTCCTCCCTTCCGATCGCTGAAGATTCAGACCAAATCAAATGCACCTTAGATTATGTGGAAACCAAAATAAGTTCTGGCAATACTAAACTTGGGAAAAAAATAAATTCTTTTTTAAACCACTTATTTTTCAGGCTGCAGCGTATTGACACGGACGTGTCCAATATTGATTCGTCTGTCTTAGAAAAAATAGGACAGTTAAAAGAAAATTTCTCATTGCTCGAAAAAAGGTTTGAGGCTTTCAAATCTACTGAACCTATAACAGGTGACAATGAATGGGCAGAATGTCTAGATATCCCTTCCCCACCTACTGTAGTCAATACTTCGGGAACAATTTGCCCTAAATCGTTAGGAGAGCTTCGAAAATTTGCATTTAGTGGTAAATCGTGTCCAAAAGCATTTCTATTAAAATTACATGAATTTACAACCTCACGCGGAATTTCAAGACAAAATTTAGTAAACCATGCTTCGGAATTCCTTACTGATAACGCTCTGCATTGGTTCCGTTTCAAAAAAAACAGAAACCCTTCTTTAACATGGGAGGAAACATGCACCTGCCTAATAAAGGATTTCTCAGACTATGATAGTGATTTTAAACTACTAACATTTATTAGGAACCGTACTCAAGGGGAGAAGGAAAGCATTATCGTTTATGTATCGTTAATGTTTGAAATGTTTACACGTTTAACCAACAAAATAACTGAGGACGAACAGTTAGAAATTCTTCTTCGAAATATTCGTCCATGTTACTCTGTTTTTGTAGCGTTAAAGAAAGTGGACTCTATCGATTCTTTAGTTATGACTTGTCAAAAATACGAGGAATTTATAGATAAAGATCGCAACTTTAAAGAACCTCAAAACGATGATAACCCTCTTACTGCAGAGTTTAATTATAAGCCACCGGCTAGTGCAAGAGCACCCACTAACAAGTCTTATCCGTCTCATTCCCAATGTAAAAATGCTAACTCTTTTAATTCTTCTTACAGGGGTAACTCTCAAGCAGGTTTCACCCAAAGGAACCTTCCTCCGAGGGTATTTTCAAACAAATATCCATCTTTTGATGCGTCGCCCTCTAAGACTGTTAACGTCACTTCTCACGTCAGTCCCTCTCAGTTTAGAACGAATTTATTTTGCCCTCGATGCCGCACTAATGGTCATACCTTGAGAGGTTGTTCCCAGCCTAGATTTCTTATTTGTTTCCGCTGCGGACTTAAAGATGTAAAATCCACACACTGCCCAAATTGCAATACTCCCTCGCAAACTACTTCGTCTCATCCTACTTCAAAAAACTAATAAATGACTTGAACAATAATACTAAATTTCACTACAATGATTGGCAAAATTGGCTAGAAACAATTAAAAATTTCTTTACCTGTTATAGAACTTCTTCGGTTCTTTTTGACAAGGAAAAAGATTCTTTACGTCCCTATCTAAGAGTACAGATTAATGGTAAAACATTTTCTGGCCTGTTAGATAGCGGAAGCTCGGTTACTATTCTAGGCAATAACTCACATCTTGAGATTTTAAAACTCGGTTTCCCATTGTTCAAGTCTAATCCTATTACTGTCTCTACTGCTAATAAACATAAAGTTAAATCTGTCGGATATTTCGACCTTCCTTTGACTCTGAATAATCAAACTCATATTATCAGAGCCCACGTTTTTAAAGAAATGTTCCCATCTCTTATTCTCGGTATAGACTTTTGGAAAAAGTTTGGTCTAGTATCGAAGATTTTTTCTGATACCTCAAAACTTAACTTTTGCTCGTCTATTGATAGTGATACCGATAAGGTTTCAGCTTACAAAAATCTCTCGGATTCTCAGAAAACAATTGCTGATAGTGTAATCCAACGATTTAAAGAGATTTCGTTCGAGTTCAGGGGTGAACTTGGTCGCACTGATTTAATTTGTCACAAAATAGACACGGGGGATACTCTCCCTATTAGACAAAAGTGCTATAGACTTTCGCCTGAGAAGCAAAAGGCACTTATCAATGAGGTTGATAACATGATTAAATGGAAAGTTATTGAAAAATGTGAAAGTCCTTGGCTCTCACCCGTACTTATAACGCCTAAGAAAAATGGTGAATGGCGTTTTTGCATTGATAGCAGGAAACTGAACTCAGTTACTCGCCGTGACGCATACAGCCTTCCTCTGGTTAATGAGATCCTTGATAACCTTAGAAATGCGAAATATCTCTCCAGTATTGATATTGCAAAGGCATTCTGGGAATTACCTCTGAATCCCGCCGATAAAGACAAGACCGCGTTCTATGTTCCAGGTAGAGGCATGTACAGATTCGTAGTAATGCCATTTGGTCTCACTAACGCGCCTGCTACACAACAACGTCTTATGGATAGGCTGTTTACTCCTGACTTTGAAAATAAAGTGTTCTGCTATTTGGACGATATAATCTGTATTTCAGAAACGTTTGAGGAACATATTTCACTATTACTCAAAATTTTTGAGAAAATATCTTTCGCGAAACTAACAATTAATTTTGAAAAAAGTCAGTTTTTCAGAAACGGGTTAAAATATCTTGGCTACATCGTTGACGCTCATGGTCTACGTACTGATCCGGCTAAAATCGATGCTATTTTACAATACCCCACTCCAACTTCCCGTAAGGAGGTAAGGAAGTTTCTCGGTACTTGCACTTGGTTTAGAAGATTTATCCCTAACTTTAGTTCTATTGTAGGCCCTATCAGTCAATTGACCTCTTCTAATTCAGAAGCAGAGGCCGCATTTCTGAAACTAAAGGAATCGTTAGTGTCTACCCCTGTTCTTGCTTGCCCTAATTTTGACCTTCCTTTTGCAGTTCATTGTGATGCGTCTAATTTTGGTATAGGAGCTATGCTTACTCAAATTCAGAATGATAACGAAGTCGTCATAGCTTATATGAGTAAATCCCTTAATAAACATGAAAGAAATTACTCTACAACTGAACGCGAAACATTAGCCGTTATTATCGCCCTTGAACACTGGCGTTGTTACTTAGACTCTGGCAAACAGTTCACTGTTTATACGGACCACGCCGCTCTCAAATGGTTTAGCAATCTTTCAAACCCTTCTGGCAGACTAGCTAGATGGACTGTACGCTTATCATGTTTTAATTTTGTTCTCAAACATAAAAAAGGTAAAGAAAATCTTGTTCCAGATTTACTCTCACGGGATAGGTCGTTCGACGTCGACCCAGCCATAGATACTATCAAGGCATGCCCAGTGTTGGCGAGTAATGACTCTTTACAACAAGCACAGGAGTCGTATGAAAAATTGATTCTTGGAGTGCGGAATAAACCTGATCTTTATCCTAACTATACTCTTAAGGATGATAAAGCTTACCGTTGTATTCATTCTCCTTACGCTATAAACGATGATTTTATATGGAAAGAAATTCCTCCTCCCTCTGCAAGGGAGTCCTTGATTAAGGAGGTACACGGTTCCCTAAACGAACCGCATCTTGGCATTTTCAAGACATATAAAAAATTATGCTTACTTTACTATTGGACTGGCATGTTTAAAGATATAGCTAAATTTATTACTAACTGTGAAAAATGTTTATCTTACAAGCATTCTAACCATTCTCCCTACGGTCCTATGGGCAAATCTAAGGTCTGTTCAAGACCTTTTCAGGCCATATCCTTGGATTTAATGGGTCCCTTTCCAATGACAAGACGTCGTAATCAATATATTTTAGTTATAAATTGTACATTTACTAAATATACCTTCATTTTTCCTTTGAAGCGTGCCACGGCAGTTGACATCATTGATAAACTCGAGAACCAGGTGTTCCTTATTCATGGAGTCCCACAGACTATACTTACGGATAATGGGGTTCAATTTCAATCTCATGAGTTTCGTAATTTACTTAACGAATATAAAATTCCCTACCAGTCTTACACGCCCTATTATTGTCCTCAGGTTAACCCCACCGAAAGATATAATTAAACTATCATTACGGCTTTGGCTTCTTTAGTGGGAGACGATCATAGATCTTGGGACTTACATCTTTCGAAAACTCAATTTGCTATGAATAATGCAGTGAATGTAGTTACTGGTTTTTCACCAGCATTCTTAGTGTTTGGTCATGAGTTAATAACTTGTGGTTCCCTGTATGCACAAAATGTCAGTACTGATGAACTGATATTTTTACCTCGTGATATTTATGCAAATAATTTAGGCCTTTTGTCTACAGTTCACGACAAGGTTCAGACTGCTCTTTACGTTTCTCACCAAAAAAATGCCATACGTTATAATTTGCGGCATCCTTTTAGAGAATACAATGTGGGTGAGACAGTTTGGCGTAAGAACTATGTGCAAAGTAACGCCGGTACATATTTTAGTGCAAAATTGGCTCCGAAATTTGTTAAGGCAAAAATTATCCAAAAGCTCTCGCCGCTTGTTTTTATTTTGGAAGATCATACCACCGGGTATACGGGTAAATGGCATGTGAAAGATTTTAAGTTGTAATAAATAACAATTTTTTCTTTTACCGAGTAAATAATTATGCTAATTTTTCTCTTCCCTTTTCTTTTTACTTCCTTTTCTTACTTTATTAATTTTTTCTTTTTATCTTCTTTTATTTCCCTTCCTCATTTTCTCTCTACTTGTCTTTTTCTTCACGAGCGGGTTATGACTCGTAAAACAAGCCCTCATTCCCTCTATTTTTACTTCTTTGACTTGTACACTTGGCGGACTTTTAGGGCTCTAAACCCACTGTCTCTAGCCTTGTTGTCGGGTCTCCTTGCTCTAAAGCAACTTGTCTTTTCTTCACGAGCGGGTTATGACTCGTTAAAGAAGCCCACATTATCTCTATTTCTACTCCTTTGACTTGCACACTTGGCGGACTTTAATGTCTCTAGCCTTGTTGTCGGGTCTCCTTGCTCATAAGTGTTAGCATAATCGATTAAGTTATTCTTAATAAATCATTTTCAGTGGCAACACAGTTGACCGTTAAAGATTCAAATTTAAAAGCGAGTCTATAAAATGGCTGATCATAACGTTTTTTACTCAGTTTTGCACGAACGGTCGTCAACGGCGGACTCGAGTTCTTATTCGAGATTTCGGTAGTTGTGAAGTGCTTAGTATTTAGTGTCTTTTGTATCAGAGTGAACATGAACATTATAAGTATATTCCGTGAATAATGACTTTCATTTCTACAAATCAGAAGTGGGATTAGTGTACCCTCGCGCCCGATTTTGCCTGCAACGGACGATGGAGTAAAAAGGTCAGACACTATTATTCTATCTGCCTACATTACACTGTTATCGAAGAAGTATTTTCATCATGTGCATTTTTGTTCGACTACTGCTTCCGGAAGTGCCCAAAAACTGATAGTGAAGCATATTGCGAGTTCAGTGACAATATTGGATATTAAACGCTGGCAAAAACATTATTTTGTTTAAGAAATAATTATCAACCCTCGATTTACTTTTCGTTTATTGATTTTGTTATACTGTGTATCACTGCTTATTGCCAAATATATTTTCTTTCGTAAGACATGGGTCGTTCTAAACATAAGCGATATCAAAGTGAAAATAGTACCACGAATGAAGACATTTCTAGCGATAGTGAGGATTATAGTCATAAGCCACGACATCGCAAGCGGCGCCGTCGTGATCGCAATAATGGCAACACACATAGCAAGCAAAGAATGCGTTCTAAGCACCGTAAGCGAAGGTCGAGTAGGTGGAACGTCAATCGCGAGTCCACAAAAACTCCCCCCTTAGTGTCTCAACCCATTATACCGGACACAAATACTGTCTATCCGAACCAAAGCGATATTGCAGCAGTAACTACCTCAGCTGCTAATTTTTGGGCCCAAAACAATTTTCCAGTTACTTTTAGTGTAGTACCCGAATTTGATCCTAGTGACAACAGTCAAACCGTTGAAAATTGGATTAATAAAGTTAACGAATGTGCACAAATTTACTCGTGGAACGACCGTCAGGTTTGTCATTATGCTCTTCCCAAACTGATTGGTTTAGCAAAGAAGTGGTATCAGGGACTACCCTCAGTTTTGTACACATGGGGAGAATGGACTCAAAAATTAAAATTAGCTTTTCCCTCTAATGAAAACTACGGTGATTTATTATCGGCGATGCTGAAATTGCGATGCACATTTAATCAGTCGTTGGTGCATTACTATTATGATAAAATGGCATTAATAAATAAATGTGAGATTGATGGAAAAAAGGCAGTAGGTTGTCTTATTCACGGCATAGACGATAAATTTGTTCGAATGGGAGCAGGGACATGTATGTTTAATGAACCGGATCAGGTTTTAAATTATCTACGTACTGTTTCTCAAAATGAAAACACCCCTGTGATTGCACGTAGCCGTAATGGTGCGCCGTTTAGGCAAGTTAGTAGAAACAACAAAGAAACGAAAAACTATTCAGCAGATAAGATTAGGTGTTTTAACTGTAATGAATTAGGTCACATAAGCTTAAAATGTGACAAACCCATTAAGAAGTGTAGCTATTGCTTGAAATTTGGACACGTTTCTAAGGATTGTCGCAAACAAAACAATACTAATAGTACAGATGCAATGAAAACTAATAGCGAAATTGATCAAAATAAGACAATCATGAGTATTAACGATAGTGAAGCTGGTAATGCAAAATATTTTAAAGATATTAGAGTGAATGGTGTTCTGATGAAAGGTTATGTTGACTTGGGCAGTAAATGTTCCATTGTGCGAGAATCTAACGCTAAACTATTATGTTCCGAGTGGGATACCAGTAATTTACCTATTTTACAAGGGTTTGGCAACTCTGCAGTTAGGCCTTTAGGAAAATTAACTGTTAGTTTAGGTGTTGGTTCAGTGGAAGCCGAGACAGAGATTCTTGTAGTAGAAGATCAGTATTTACGAACACCTCTCTTGATAGGGCAATCATTTACGGAGAAGCCAAATATAATGATTTTCAAAACAAAAGACGATTTGTTGTTCATACACACGCCAGATTTTAATGACGATGAGTTGAAAGTCAAAGTTTATGTAAATGCTAATACATCTTTGCCACCCAAAACAACTGTGCCGGTTAATGTGATCGCTGAAGATAACTATACGGGTGGATTGTACGTACAATATTGTATTCGAATGTTACCTAACGAAGAACACGCGGTGTTATCCGGGTTATATAAATTTAGTGCAGGAAGGGGTTATATAATGTTAACAAATCTGTCATGCAATGTTCTCAATCTTAGGGAAGGGTCTTTGTTAGTCAGGGGTTCCAAATACTATGAGGTAAACACTAAGTATGTAGGAATAACTAGCAAAGCAAAGGACTATGAACCATTATGTGAATCAGAGGTTAAGATAAGTACTGAAATTACCGAACAACAGAGACATCAATTAATTTTACTTATAACTAAATATAGAGACTGTTTTGCTAAGAATCTGGCAGAGTTAGGAAAAACAAACTTGACAAAGATGGATATTACCTTAACAGACAATAGGCCAGTTGTGTATAACCCCTATAGGATATCCCATAGTGAACGCGAACATCTTAGCAAAATTATTAATGATCTATTAACTAATGGTATTATACGTGAAAGTACATCTGATTATTCTAGTCCTGTGATATTAGTTAGCAAGAAAAACGGTGAAAAGCGACTTTGCATAGATTACAGATCTCTAAATAGGAAAACACTCAAAGATAAGTACCCATTGCCACGAATTGAAGATCAATTGGATAAGTTAGGAGGGAATAAATACTTCAGTAGTTTGGATCTCGCATCTGGTTACTACCAAGTACCGATGACCGAAATGAGCAAACGATTTACAGCGTTTGTTACTCCTGATGGGTTATATGAGTTTGAACGAATGCCATTCGGGTTAGCTAATGCGCCTAGTGTTTTTCAACGAACAATTAACACTATGCTTAAAGGGAAAAAAAAACACCTAGCACTAGACGACTAGATGACTTATTAATAACGTCAGGGACAATCGAGGAAGGGTTAAGTAAATTAGCAAAAGTTTTTGAGCTGTTGAGATCCGCTCAACTCACTTTGAACTTGAAAAAATGTAATTTCTTTCAGACTCGTATAACTTATCTAGGATATGAGATCAGTTCAGGCGGAATTCAGCCTGGGGTTGCTAAAATTCAGGCGGTAACAGAATTTCCAGTACCCAAAAATGTGCACGAGGTGCGCCAGTTTGTAGGCCTTACAAGTTATTTTAGACGATTTATTCAAAATTTTTCGATAATTGCAAAACCCTTGACTATGCTAACTAAAAAGAATGTTCCATGGAGTTTTAGTGATCCCCAGATGAATTCATTTAACGAATTAAAATCCAAACTGACAACAAGACCTGTTTTAGCGTTATACGATCCCCAAGCTGAGCTTGAAATTCATAGCGATGCTAGTAAAATAGGCATTGGTGCAATTTTAATGCAACGTGTAAATTCGGGAGTCATGCATCCCATAGGGTATTATAGTCGTCAAACCACTTCAGATGAGAGCAAACTACATTCTTATGAATTAGAAACTCTGGCGGTAGTCAGTGCATTAAATAGGTTTCGTGTCTATGTACTAGGTAAAACTTTTAAAGTTGTAACCGATTGTGCTGCCATACGCAGCACAATGACGAAGAAGGATTTAATTCCCAGAGTAGCTCTCGCTGGTACATATTAATGCAAGAATATGATTTTACCGTAGAACATAGGGGTGGCGTTAGGATGGGTCATGTAGATAGATGCTTTATCTCGTAACCCAAGCTTGACAGCACGGGAAACTATCGAAGTTGTAGACATTTTTGGAATAGATGACGATGCATGGTTATGTACTGTACAGGAACAGGATTCAGAGATTCAAAGAATTATGAATATCCTTAAGGACACTGGTACCAAAGACCTAGTCGAGATTCATAAGAACTATACTATTAAAAATGGCCGTCTATATAGAGTAATAAGAGATAAAAGTGATTGTGTTAATTTAAAGTGGGTAGTGCCAAAGTCAGTTCGATGGCAAATCGTTCGTATGAATCATGACGATGCCGGACATTTTGGTTTTGATAAAACTTATAGTAGGGTGAGTCAGGCATATTGGTTCAAAAAAATGAGACGTTTTATTCAAAAATACTGTAAGTCCTGTTTAAGTTGCGCTCACAATAAAGTACCCGCTGGAGCTAAAGAAGCCGAACTTCATCCTATTCCCAAAATTAATAAACCTTTTGATACACTACATACAGATCACTGTGGTCCATTTCCAATCAGTAAAAGGAAAAATTGTCACATATTGGTATTAATAGATGCATTTACAAAATTTATTTACATAAAACCAGTGAAAAGCGTCAAAAGTAGTATCACTATAAATATATTTAATGAATACTTTTCGCTGTTTGGAGTTCCGCGTAGAATCATATCCGATCGTGGTAGTAGTTTCACGAGCAAAGAATTTTCGAATTTCATAAATAAAAAGGGTGTTAAACATATACTAAATGCGGTAGCTTCACCTAGGGCTAACGGTCAAGTCGAAAGATATAATCGGACAATACTTGATGCACTGACGGCTGCTAATCACGACAGACCTGAAAATGAATGGGATTTACAGGTGCCCCAAGTACAGTGGTCTCTTAATAATACGATTAATAAATCTACCGGCCGTACACCGTCGGAAATGTTATTTGGTATACAGACAACTGGCATTTCCGATAGTATCATGAATTCAGTTGTCTCTGAATCTCGTACTCCACTAGATCGCGATGAAATTAGAAAAGATGCAGACTCTAGGATTCAATTAAGTCAACAAAAACAGAAGGCACGTTTTGATAGATCGCACAAGATACCCACTCAATACAAAGTAGGTGATTTAGTTCGTGTTGAAAAAGATATACGAACTGACCCCGGTAATAGTCGTAAATTATTACCCAAATGTGTAGGCCCATTTAGGATTTCGAAAATTATTGGCAATGATCGTTATGAAATCGAAGACACACCTATCACAAGGAAAAATGGTCGTAAACCTTATAGATCTACATATGCCGTTGATAAACTTCATCCTTGGCTAGTATTTAATCATGACGCGATGGCAAGTGATTCAGAGTGAAACTGTGCTTAATCATGTTTTGTTATAGTGAGCGTAATGGGAGACATACTTAATTACAGCAATATTTATTATAGTAGAGATGTTTAACAATGATCTATAGAGAAGAAATTGTAACAATTATTTATATATTTGAGAGATGAAATGAATTGAAAGATGACATGTGATTATAATAGTGAGTCGCTACTGGCAAAAGTGCCTTTAAGTGACATTTATTTATAAGAGTGAGTCGCTATTGGCAAAAGTGCCTTTAAGTGACATTTGTTTATAAGAGCGAGTCGCTATTGGCAAAAGTGCCTTTAAGTGACATTTATTTATAAGAGTGAGTCGCTATTGGCAAAAGTGCCTTTAAGTGACATTTATTTATAAGAGCGAGTCGCTATTGGCAAAAGTGCCTTTAAGTGACATTTATTTATAAGAGTGAGTCGCTATTGGCAAAAGTGCCTTTAAGTGACATTTATTTATAAGAGCGAGTCTCTATTGGCAAAAGTGCCTTTAAGTGACATTTATTTATAAGAGCGAGTCGCTATTGGCAAAAGTGCCTTTAAGTGACATTTATTTATAAGAGTGAGTCGCTATTGGCAAAAGTGCCTTTAAAGTGACATTTATTTATAAGAGCGAGTCACTTGGCAAAAGTGCCTTTAAGTGACATTTCATTATAAAGTGGGCCACTATGGGCGAATTTGCTTGTAAGTGATATTATGCTGTAAAAGTGATCTATTCTGGTTGAATTTGCATGTACTATAATTTGAAATATTGTTTTCTGTACTTTTGTTTCTTTTCTTTTTTTTTCTCTTTTTTTTTGTGTGATGTGTTAAACGCGAGGCCGCGTTTGACGTCAGGATTAGCCGAATGTTAGCATAATCGATTAAGTTATTCTTAATAAATCATTTTCAGTGGCAACACAGTTGACCGTTAAAGATTCAAATTTAAAAGCGAGTCTATAAAATGGCTGATCATAACGTTTTTTACTCAGTTTTGCACGAACGGTCGTCAACGGCGGACTCGAGTTCTTATTCGAGATTTCGGTAGTTGTGAAGTGCTTAGTATTTAGTGTCTTTTGTATCAGAGTGAACATGAACATTATAAGTATATTCCGTGAATAATGACTTTCATTTCTACAAGCAACTTGACTTGTGCCTAACTTGGAACGGCGCAATACTTCTTCTTCTTCTACTACTGAGCTTCTTGTGCTCAAAAGGTACTAAATGTACTCTTTTGCATTTCTATTGCATCTTTGTGACATTTCCCTGGAGTACGCGTCATTGAATGTGAACGCTACCCCGCTTTCGTTTGGTGATGGATGCTATAGGCCGACCGCTTAAGGCCTCTTTTCCATTACACGGTTGTTCAAACGTACGGTGTGTAAGCCGTACGGTTGAAAAAACGTGCTAGCTTGTACATGATACGGCAAAATCACCGCGCGAGACATTGGTAAGTACTGGCTAGTAGCGCTTTTTACTCGGGCTGTGTAGGACGTGCTGCGTCATGAATTTTCTTACGAAAAAAAAGATTATAGTTGCTTATTACATATATAGGAAAAAGAAAATAGAAAAAAAAAGGGAAGTAAGGTTTTGGATACATCCGATTTTAGAAAAAAGGGAGGAATATGGCGCGTTTCATACACTTGTCAAGAATCAATTGAGAGAAGATGAAGACAAGTTTTACAATTATTTTAGAATGCAGAAAACTACATTCGACAACTTGCTCCAAAAATTATCCCAGGAACTAAAACATCAAGATACTTTTATGCGAGAGAGTATATCGCCCGCAGAAAGATTGGCTGTAACTCTGAGGTAAGTAGGTACAAAATTAAATGACATATTTTAGTTTAAAATTGTTTATTGCACACAAACAAAATTATTACATGTAATTGAATTTTAATAATTATTAATTTAAGAACAAGTTAATCAAAAAATACACTACGCTGAAAATGCTACTCAAGTGCGGTACTAAAATCGAATTCGTCTTCAATAGAAACTTGAGAATCTGCCGAGATACTTTCCGCATTTACACTATGTACAGATAATTGTGATTCGGGTCGGTAGTGGATTGGCTCTAAACCAGAACCGTGTCCAAAATCATGAGAAGACGTCTGTGGACGACTTATTCCATAGCCCGATCTAGCAGCTGTAGAATATCCATATGTTGACGATTGCGCATTTGAGGATGCTGTACCACTTAAATATCCTTGATGGCCTTGATCCCATTGGTTTCTTGATGTAGGTATATACTGAGTACACTGTCTTTGTTGAATATTTTTAATTATTGAAATTACTTGAAACTGAAAGTCTATCATATTTTCATCACTGAACTTGTCAACTGTATCAGCGATTCCCATAAAAAAGTTCATACTACGGCTTTTCTTTTTCTCATCTCGTTCTGCTGAATCCATAAACTTCATAAACCTAATGTCAACTTCACTTAGTTCATTTTTTCTTTTTTTTTTAGCCCTTTGCGTCTCACTCCGTTCAGTGTATCCCGAGCTTGATTGATTCGGGACTGCACTATCAAAATTTTCATTACTGAGGCTAGAATCATGAACATGTTCAGTCATGTTAGAATCGGTCTTGCGATGCTCAACATTTTTTTTTAGGAACATCATTTCATCATAGAACGTATATTTTCTTATTTTTTTTGCTGAAGAACCAGACTTACATTCATTAATTTTTTTGTCATATTTTATCCAGCTATCTTTCATATTGGTCCACTTCTTCATCACCATTTGCCCTGAAAATAAATAAATAATAATTATTAAATTCAAAATTTATAAAAACCCCCGACCTAAACTGAATCGACCCCGACCTAAAATGGGGTTTTAGTATTTGAACCTGAACCGTTTTGTTTTATATTTCAGGTATCTAGCAACAGGAGATACCTTTACTGACCTATACTACAGCTATAGAATTGGAATAAAAACCATAAGTTGCATCGTACGTGAAGTATGCCACTACATTTGGTTAGAACTGTATAAAGAATATATGAAAATGCCATCTAAAGAAGACTGGCTACACATTGCAAGCAAATTTCAAGAATCTTCCAACTTCCCGCTGTGCTTAGGAGCGGTCGATGGAAAACACATCAGACTTATTAAGCCAATTGATAGTGGCTCGATGTTTTTAAATTACAAACATTTTTTTTCTATAGTTTTGATGGCAGTAGTAGATAGCGATTACAACTTTATATTTGTTGACGTTGGCGCCTACGGAAAGGAGTGTGATTCCAGTGTGTTTAAAGAGACCCCATTTTGGAAAAATTTAACAAACAACGGATTAAATCTACCCGATGCAACACGTTTGCCTGGAATTGACTACGATTTGCCATATGTGTTCGTTGCGGACGAAGCCTTTGCTTTGCATTATCACTTGCTTCGTCCATTTGGTGGTCATGAGCTTGATCAATTAAAACGTACATTTAACTACAGACTCACCAGAGCGCGAAGATTTGTTGAATGTGCGTTTGGCATTTTATCCAATAAATGGCGAATTTTTCACCGGCCAATGAATGTGTCCATCGATTTGGCAGTTGATATTGTGAAAACATGTTGTGTTTTGCAAAATTTTATACATAAGCAGGAAAACTTTCAGTTTCACAATGCGAGTGAAAATGAGTCCACCCTTGATTCAGAATCGGAACTAATCCAGTTACCTATCACGAATGCAGTTCGCGGAAGTTTGGCGGCTAATGAAGTTCGCAACAGATTTGCACAATATTTTGTATCTAACGAAGGTCGCCTCTCCTATCAAAACAACTATGCATAAGTAAAAAGTTAATAATTAAATATCTGTAACTTACCAAACTTGTTTTTCTCATCACCACTTAAATCTTCAAATGTGGGCTGGAAATGAATAAATATTTCTTTCCAGGAATCATATTTAAGCCGCTTATTTTTATAATCGTCGATGGTCTTATCCCATATTACAGGCCTTTCTTGAATAAACGTAATTAATAATTCTTGATTTATGTTCATTTTATAATAAAATCGCGAAACAGCGTATATAAGCGGTCACGAATCCGTGCGTACGTCCGGCACCGTCGACACACCCCGATAGACTGCCATACAACACTGGTGAAAATCACGCCGTGCGTAGACGCGGCGCGCCGAGGGGCAGTCACGGCGCACGCGGCCGCGGCGCCGTGCCTTGGCGCCACCGTGCATGTCGACAAGCTCATATAGTGATCCATACCACACTGACGACCGTGCCTACACGCGGCGAATTAACCGTAGATTTTCACGGCGAGAAACCGTGTAATGGAAAAGAGGCCTAACTCGTATATCGCCTGCGCGGAGAGAAGGGAGCGCGGGGTGATGTTAACGGGTGGGTGAGCGGGGTGCGCGGGACAGAGAACGTGAGTTCTCTGTCCCGCGCAGGCGATATACGAGTTAAGCGGTCGGCCTATAGGTTATTTATGTTTGTATGAGTATGTTTGCTGTGGGATTTTTGTCTCTCCAACTTCAAAGACAAGGAAATTTTCGTAAGTCGAAAATTTTCCGGGTTTTTGGGGTAATGTAGTGATAATTCTTACCTCGTATATGTATATATGTCCTTGTAGTGTTATTTCGTTCGCATTTCTGTATATATTAGTTATATATTTCGCCATTTTTAACATAATAAATATCTCTGTAAGACTTATTGTAAACATTATTTTTCATAAATCAAATCTGTCATGTCGACAAATATTTTCTATGGTTGCTATGACAACAAGATAAGCATAGATTCATTCACCCCCCGAACCGCCGGGCGACAACACGTATTTTTTTACTCTCGTACTTTGTAAAATCATAACAAGTGAAAAAAGTAAAATTTATCGTCATAAACTTATACTAGTGTGTTGCCTGTTGTATGGACAATACGGTGCACTAGTCAGTTCCACAATCAGCCAATAATCCAGGAAGATATCACACTATTTATCAAAAAACCGCTGCAATTTTTGAATCAGTTCCCGAGCCGCATGAGTCATCATTGACGAACTTAAGCGCAGCGACGCAGCGAGGTCAACGACCGGCCTTCGTTCGGCAAACATCGGGTTGCGAAGGACACACCCCCGGCGCCCGATCGGCTGTGCTCGGAAGTAACAAACACGAACAGGCCACAGTGTCGGCGCGCTATACACGCACTCCTGCGCATCAAGATATATATTGTTACCGCTTCGTGAGTACGGCTATAGCTCTTGTTCTTCTTTGAATATCAATTGAGTTTTTATTTATTTACTAGATTGCTGTAAAGATTGTAAACCCTTTTAGCTGCGACTAGTTGCTAATATGCTTTCCTCTATTAAGCGAACTCCTCCGAACAGCCCTGCGGCGGCAGCATCCATCTACGCTTCTGAAACTAACTCATCTAAAAACCCTACTAAGGACAATTCAAACGATTGTAGTACAAATACTATGTTAAGAAAGAGAAAACGTAGTGAGGATGACTGGGGACGTATGGAAAAAATGATGAACGAGATGAAAGACATGTTTTCTCAACTAGTAACCAAACAAAGTCAGCATAGCGAAAAGATGGATTCTTTACACTCAGCCCTTGAGGATATCAGATCTCAAAATGCAATTATAAGAAAGCAAAATGCGGAGATACGTACACAAAATGATGACATCCAGAAGACAATAACATTCCTGTCAAATAAATACGATGATGCCATTTTAGAAATAAATAATTTAAAAGATGAGGGTAACAATAACAGGAAGACTATAAAAGCACTGGAGGGAAAGATAGACTTCTTGGAAAAACATATTAGGGCATCCTCGTTGGAAATTAAAAACCTTCCGATCACGGACCGAGAAACTTGTCAAACACTCACAGTCTCAGTCAAAAAATTAAGCAATATCATTGGTCAACCGATAACTGAATCAGAAATAGAGAACATTTTCCGTTTAAAAAGTAAGACGGAATCCTTGGGAACAGTTATAGTGGAATTTAGGACGGTCAAGCTTAAGGAGCAGTTTTTGAGCTCAATTAGAGGCTACAATAAAAAAAACAAAAACAATCGTCTTAACTCAAACCATCTGATTGAAAAAGGCCCTAAACAACCATTGTACGTATCTGAAGTTCTAACAACTCTGGCAAAACGCCTATATTACCTTGCGCGAGAATTTATAAAATGCAGCGAATATGAACAATGCTGGACCGCAAACGGCAAGATATATGTACGTGAAAAAGAGGGGATGCCTAGCCGACTCATCAGGTCTGAGGAGGATCTCTTACAATTACGAAAAAGAAAGTGACTAGTTCTAATCACTCATCAATTAGTTATAGTTCTAATTATTATTATGATCTTTAAACATGTGATTAATAGTACATTAATAATTAATTGTATTTTTGAACTAACCAACACATATCTACAAATATTTAACACAAACACATATAAACAGCCCCCATTCCAGTTTCTACCTACACTAACTACACCCTCAAATACAAATATCTGCTATTACACTCATCTACTTCTATTATCTCGTACCAACAACATTAAAACCATAATTTCACTAATCATAGGTAATCAAACCCCAATTCTTCTATTACCACCGAGCTATGCTAGCATACAATCTTGTAATGACATCTATATTATATATAACACTCTTAGAAAAGAACATACTATAAATGTGATGCCGTATCCCTTTTATATTAAAATTCGATAACATACAAAACAACCTTGACAATATGGATTCTGTCTCTGTATCTGAATCATCAACTTGTGACATGGACGATTGTATTCCGCCAAACTTCATACCAAATCAATCACTAAAAATTCTTAATCAAAACATTAGAAGCATCAATAAGAATATATCAGGTTTTATGGCCACACTGGCTAGAACAAAGACTGACTGGGACATAATTACCCTAACTGAATGTTGGCTTCTCAATACTCACAACATCCCTGACATACCATGCTATAACTACTTTAAGACAGCCAATAACCATACACAAAACGAGGGTATAATCGTTTACGTGCGTAAAGGCCTAAGAGTTACGGCGACAGAGCCCACTTTTATGGATGCAAATTGTCTACAAGTAATCATTGATCCTAACACTATCTTAATAACTATATATCGACCCCCAAGGTACAGGGATATTACTAATTTCCTAAGCTCTTTAAATGACATTCTAATCGACATTGCTAATTATAATAATATCATTATTACGGGCGACATCAATATTAATATTCACCATCAATGCAAAGACTCTTTCAAACAAAGATATTTAAACTTGCTAGCATCTCATGGCTTATTGCCTGCTCATTACTTACCTACACGACAGAATGCTTGTCTGGATCACTTCATACTTAAAACTCGGCTACCTGCATCAACGTTAGTAGCACACTCGGCACTAACTGATCATGACACAGTGTTATTGTTTCTCGCAAAAAGAGTCACTAAAATAATACCAAAAGAACTTGTTGTACGTATCGATCATGACAAGTTGGATGCAGACATGAAACAACTAAACTTTAGTGAAGTATACCAGACAAAAAATCCTAATGAGGCGGCACAAATAATGATCAACTTGATTAATAACTCGATTGAATTACATTCCAAAACTGTTAAAGTCCCAAACCGTAAAAAAACAATAAAACCTTGGATAACCCCGGGTCTGCTTCGATGTATCCGACACAGGGATACTCTGCATAAGGAAGTAAAAAAAGCTCCCAAAGATAAGGACTTGAAAATCACATTTTGTAGATACCGAAACTATTGTAACAAGCTCCTGAAAAATGTTAAAACAGCATATGAGAAAAATGAAATAAGCAAAGCTGGCAACAACCCCAAACAAATATGGTCAATCATAAATAAGATATCAGGCAGGTCCAAAAATAAAGATAACATTTCGTCTCACTTGTTGACAACCCAGGCATCACCAGACTGTTCAATAAACTTTGTAAACGATTTCTTCTCTGTTATTGGTAAACAACTTGCCGAAAAAAATTTAACTACACAAACAGAACCAATTACGCCGATAAAAGTGAATAACAGTCCACACTCTATGGTAATGTTGCCGACTGATGAGCGCGAGGTTGCTGATCTACTAAGATCACTTCGTAATGACTGCGCAGTGGGATGGGACAAAATATCTAGTAAACTGTTAAAAAAACATGAAAGCGCGGTAGTACCACCACTGACGTATATTTGTAATCTCGTACTTACTACGGGCAAGTTCCCAGACGTGTTTAAGAAAGCTATAGTGCACCCGATCTATAAAAGTGGAGACCAAAATTGTGTCAGCAATTATAGACCTATAGCTGTACTTCCAGCGCTATCAAAAATTATGGAACGAATTATGAACAATAGACTCATTCAATACCTAGAAACAAACAAACTGCTCTCCCCTGCCCAATTTGGCTTTCGTGCGGGTAGATCCACTTCCGATGCGGTGAACGAAGTTACCAACTATATAATAAGAGAAACGGATGCTGGACGTAAGGTAATGGGTATATTTTTAGACATTTCCAAGGCTTTTGACACAGTTTCGGTATCTCTCCTTGTTCGGAAAATGGAGACCATGGGAATCCGAGGTGTGCCCCTGGACCTTTTCAGGGATTATTTATCGGGACGTACCCAAAGAGTTAGGATTGGCCAGTACACCAGTGACGAGCGTACACTCACTTACGGTACACCCCAGGGTAGCGTACTCGGCCCCACGTTATTCCTTGTATATATTAACGACTTGAGTATGCTCTCTTTGCCTAAAGGCAAAACGATCGCCTTCGCAGACGACACTGCCCTTCTCTTTAGCGCTGATACGTGGAGCGAGGCATATGCGTGTGCTCAATCGGGTTTTGATACAGTCTCTAGATGGCTACAAGACAATTTGCTAACCTTAAACAGAGACAAAACAAATTATATGACATTCTCAATAAAAAATGTTTGCCAGATGCCTGAGACTTTATCACCTTCTCTGCAAGCACACTCGTGCCCTGCACCACACGATACTAAGTGCAACTGTACACATTTGAACAAAGCAGAGAGTATAAAGTACTTGGGAGTCATAATAGATAACAACCTCAAATTTGACGAACACATAAACGCTCTCAACACCAGATTGCGTAAATTGATATACGTATTTAAAACTATAAGATATTGTTTAGAGGCAAAACAACTGAAATCAGTTTACTTTGCCCTCGCTCAATCGGTAATAACCTACTGTATAACATCCTGGGGTGGAGCGCCAAAAACTAGACTGATTGACTTAGAGAGAACACAAAGGGCCATTTTGAAAGTGGCTTTCTTTAAGCCATATCGTTACCCCACTGATTTGCTGTACAAGGAAAGCAAAGTCTTAACAGTGCGTCAACTCTTTATACGTAACAACTTTATAAGTCAACACGCTCTACTGACATATCATCCATCATTGTCCAATGGTGTTAGACGATACAACCCTGTACAACGCACCAAGCTCTTTACGAAGTATTCCCAACGATTTTTCTGTCACCTAGGTGGCTTCCTATATAATAAAATCAACAGGGTCCTACCCATATTCAATCTCACGAAAAACGCTTGTAAAAAAAGGCTAACGGACTGGTTACAAGAGCTAAATTATGATGACACTGAGGCAACGATTGCGATTTTATCATGAAGAGTTTGAATCCCCCCCCCCCCTTACGTACTCTCTCTCAGACATACACACACACACACACACACACGCGCGCACACAAACACACACACATATATACACACACACACACATATACTAACCGTTTTTATTATTAATATGGTATTTTATCTGTAATATAGTAAAGCATATTCAGTGCCCATCTTGACGAGACAATGTAAGAATAAAGGGTGGAGACCTGGTGTCCTGAAACACAGGCCCCGAGCCTAGCTTAGGCACCAGTCTCCCACAATATGTTAAAATGATATTTTAAGTATGAAATGTAATGTAATGTTTTTGTTTTCCTATATTGTGGTGAGAAAATAATTCATTATTATTATTATTATTATTATAGAGTTATTCGTAAAGTATGGACTACATTGTGAAACCGGCTGTGCGTAAATTCTAAATTAAAAATAAGTTAAGCTTTAAAATTTTAAATTGCTTCTAGAGAGTTTTCTTTATGAATACAAAACCGAAGAAGAGTCAGTGAATAACCAGCTCTCTAAAAGAGAAGCAGTGAAGAGCCAGCTCTCTAAAAGAGAAGCAGTGAATAACCAGCTCTCTAAAAGAGAAGCAGTGAAGAGCCAGCTCTCTAAAAGAGAAGCAGTGAATAACCAGCTCTCTAAAAGAGAAGCAGTGAAGAGCCAGCTCTCTAAAAGAGAAGCAGTGAAGAACCAGCTCTCTAAAAGAGAAGAAGTGAAGAACCAGCTCTCTAAAAGAGAAGGAGGAAGAACGAGCTCTCTAAAAGAGAAGGAGTGGGAAATTAAGAGAAAGAGACCATTCCTACCGGCGCCGCCTTTCTATCTACCGGCGCCGCCTTTCTACCTACCGGCGTCGCCTTTCTACCTACCGGCGTCGCCTTTCTACCTACCGGCGTCGCCTCTCTACCTACCGGCGTCGCCTCTCTACTTACCGGCGTCGCCTCTCTACCTACCGGGCCGCCTCTCTTATATACCGGGCCACACCTCTACGACGCGTCGCACCTCTACCTGCCGACATCGCGCCACTACTACCTACCAGCGCCGTGCCTCTGCCTACCGGCGCCGTGCCTCTACCTACTGGCGCCGCGCCTCTACCTACCGGCGGCGCGCCCCTACATACCGGCGGCGCGCCTCTACCTACGAGTGCCGCATCTTGACCTACCAGCGCCGCATCTCCGCCTGGACGCCGTACCTCTACCTACCAGCACTGCATCTCCGCCAGCATCGGTTCTAAATTTACCTTTAATTTTAAGTAGTCTTTAAGTTCTTGTAAATATATGTAGTCCTATCTTAAACTTACCCTTTCATTACACTACACACATTGTTACAGAAAAATTGTTATGCCATGTGCGGACGGATTTACAATAAAATCCCTAATGAGATAAAAGACCTGCCAATTAAAATATTCATCAGGAAACTTAAACAATGGCTATTAATGAAATCATTCTATTAAATAAATTATATGATATAATATATAATGTAACAAAATTATAACTCTTTGACATGTTTTTTTTTATTAATTTTTAGTATTATGACTTAAATGTGATAAATGGACCTACCAATTTGTAATTTTATAGAACAACTAGCTTTCGCCCGCGGCTCCGCCCGCATGGATGTCGGTTATCGCGATAAAAACTATCCTATGTCCTTCCTCGGGACTCAAACTATCTCCATACAAAATTTCATCTAAATCGGTTCAGCTGTTTGAGCGTGAAAGCGTAACAGACAGACAGACAGAGTTACTTTCACATTTATAATATTAAGTATGGATATTGTGTAATTAATTTTTAAAATAATGTATTTTTTTCGTATTATGCATAAGGTAATAAGAAACAAATTCAGCGGATATCTTATTTAAATGAAATAATTATTTGCATGTCACTATTGACTGAAGTTGTAAGAACTTAATAATTTCGTTCATTGTTAACGACACCCCCAAAACGACACCCCTGGGGTGTCGTTAACAAAAAGCATTTGTTGACTACACCACTAACAAATAGTGTTGTTACCCTGCTGTATGTTCGTACGTACCTATACCAAAATAATAAATAAAATAAAAAGAACCTGTAAAGATATTTTTATTTAACTTGTTCGAAGCTCAATAATCCTTATTATTTCAAACATTATCTGTCTTCTTCTGATCACGGAATTTCAATGGAATTTCTATTTCACTGACAGATTTGTATACCGTTTTTTTTAAATCCAAACTCTTGTTCCGTGCACCATACAAAAAACTAGTTGAATTATTTAATGAGGGTATAGGTATCACTAATTCTAAGCCAGTCTCTTTGAAGGAGTTTGTTGCATCGTTGTAAAGTTTCGGTATGGGTTCATCACTTGTTATAACGGTTTCCCTAAGCTCATGCATTATTTTAAGAGCATCATTTTTGTGCACATTTGGCTCACATGTATGTAATTTGCCAAATGCATGTATTTGTTTATCCTGAAACAAGAGCAAACACACAATTCCTCATTTCAGGAGCAAGAAATATGTAGTAGGAAGTGGCCTCTATCTATAGCATACCTACCTTAGTAGTAACTGTTCCATGGCATTTCAACTTTTTGTAAGAGGAACATCTCCAATATACTGATCCATCTGCATAATTTTTATGTTTATGATATTTATACTTGCCTAAAAGTAAGGCCACTCCGCCATTGGTATTTATTAATCTGAATTCGGACATTGTTAACCTTTTCTTCGAAAGTTATTGAAAAAATTAGAAATGTCAATATATTGATAAATGACACATAATTTATCTCTTGAACGTCATAAACGTTATCAGCCAGTGCATTAGAGAAAGAGATAAAAAGATACAATTGCATATGTTTATTAACCATTGAGAGTATACTAGCTCGATAATAAATTCTTAAGCGATAAGTTATCCCAACATTACGGTGGTGTCGTCAACAAATGCTTATTGTTAACGACACCCCAGGGGTGTCGTTTTGGGGGTGTCGTTAACAATGAACGAATAATTTATAAGACTACAGATGTACCAAGTTTTGTGCAATATATTAACTTATTTACTTTGTTCCTAAATCGTTTAATATAATCTTTTTGTGTTGTTACTGGGAGCATTTTTCCATTCTCTAAATAATTTATCCCTACGTATTATCGTACGTATATCATGTAAACTCATATCCATGGTTGTGTGACACGTTTTGTAGATACATATTTGCAAACGTTCTAAATATCTTTTTATATACAATATAATTTATCGTACATAATTAAAGGACAATCAATAATTGTAAGAAGTTGAGACCAGTTATATTCAGAGAGTTCTCTAGCTACTAACTGTATATTACCTATTGACATACCGTAGGTCCGAGTCCTTACTGTCACTCCTCGCTTGCGTCACAGATAACGGCACTGACACTCCAACCATATGGTGGTCCGATATATCGCACTCAATAACATAGGACGCATAGTCTATGTTATTGAGTGCGATATATCGGACATACAAAATGGCCGCCTTTGGCTTTTATACAGGCCTTTAATCTGTCTGGCCACGAATCTATGGATTTACGCACTGTTTCCATGAGAAATTTCGCCACTGCTTGCTCCAGAGATTTAATAAGAGACTCAATGTCGCCGTGTCGTTTAGAGCAAGACATGTCCTCTAAAACTTACTTTATTGCCTTGTAACGCTGGATATACAAATGATGAATATAGTTTTATAGATTCTCTACATACTTACAACCTAACCCAATATAACAATGTACTTATTATCAACTAGCTGTGCCCGCGACTTCGTTCGCGTGGAAGTTGGGTTTATATTAAGGTAGTTTATATTAAAATTTAACTTCTGTGTAAAACATATTGGAAACATGCTCCACAACGCTCAGTGGCATCTATGGATATTAGGGCCTAGCTTTAATCAGGGCCCGACCTATGGCAGGGAAGCCAAGCAAATGCCCAGTGCAGCAAAATGAAGGGCGACAAAGTTTATGGCGCCAGACGGTTAGAAGACAAATTATAAAAATTCCCATGCTTTCAGCACCTCGACAAAAAAGTATTTCACCAAAATGATGTGCATCACATCAAATATTATTAATATTGAAAAATTCCCCCCCTCCCCTGTCACGCGAGAACTTGGGCGATTTCGGGTTAAATGAAGCCCGAAACCGCCCAAGTACTCGCGCGAAATTTTGTGTTAGGGAGCTTCGATTCTGACTCCGAAAGGTCGAAAACTCCGATTGATTTTAAACCTCCGACTCCAATTTCGGCTCCGACACTTTTAAATCGGAGATACCTAGCCGCTCCTTCAAGATAATTTATACATAGGTAATAAAGGTATGATGGAAAAAACTCTCACATATTCCCTATGATCGCGGGTTATGTCCTGCCCGAGCGATCTTTTCCGAGTCTAAAGTACACCCACTTTGTGTCCGTGTTGTAAAGTCCCCGTAAGAATTTCAGATTTTTTTATAAATCAATTTTCCTGATTCCTTTTAATTTGTATTTAAACGCCATCTATTTTCAAAACTGGATAAGTTTCTTTTAATACTTGATGATTTTATATTAAAGTATACTTAAACTTTCATGCATATTAAACATAGGTAAGCAAGGTATTTAACCTTACATTATTCACGCGATTATGACCCGTAATATATATATTTTTATAATGTGTACAAATCGCGAAAGTTTATCAACATTTGTAGGTAAGCAATTTTGGCACGCAGAAGAAATCGAATCACAGATGGCGCCACGTGTTTTATTTTGATATAACACTAACATTTATAAATTCTAGAAAATATCAAGTAGTTACTGTTTATTTGTAATGTAATATTTTTTTTTCATTTCTACATTCTTAACATAATAACGAACGATTCATGCAAAACAATGATAAAGAAAGACTTGACTGCCTCTGTGGCGCGGTGGGAGTGTGTCCGACTGCAACGCAAGAGGTCGTGGGTTCGATCCCCACACGGGACACCACTTTGTGTGATCCACAAATTGTTGTTCCGGGTCTGGGTGTAATTTGTGTCCGTGACTTGTATGTTTGTAAAGTCCCCCGTGACACAGGGCTTGTACCCTACTGCGGGAGGTGTCTTTTTAAAAAAATAAAAAAAATAAAAAGGTGCCTATTGAAAGTGATTGATTAATATGAAAATTTGTTAAACAAAGTAAACATGTTAAAGTCGAAAATAAAATGTGCATCTGGATTGAGGGCCCATTTTTAAAATCTTTACATAACGAAATAAGATTTACAGGAAAATTAGTTAAAAATAGTAAAAATCTAAAGCAAAGGGCCATGAATTTCTTAAACATGAATCTAAACTGTTATGATTAATTAGCTTGGGCCCTCAATCCAGACGTATGCATAAAGTGGCATACCCTAAGTCTCAGAAAGTACTATCTCTGGGTTAATCGTTTTTATTTAAGAATTTAGTTAAGAATTTCTTAAATATTTTAAGAAATTCCCAAATCTGTAGAATACAACATTACAGATTTATAGCAGTATATCTAGGGCCCTCAATTCATTAACTTATTCACTAAGGAATCTGCAAAACATGAATTTATTTAAAGAAATACATAAATACGTCTTTAATATATTTTACTTAGATGCCTCTGTGAATTAGTAAAAAAGAAATAATGATACAAAAGTTATTTTTTTAAAAGTTATTGAATGTCGAATTTTACGAAAACGTCTGAACTGAGAGCCCAAAATTTTCGGCTTTATTGACTAAGCTCAACCTCATAGATTCCCCTATTCCCAGTAGTATTACCCAGTAGTCTTACCAGTATAGTACTACTGGGAGTTTTCATCCCAATAGACTTACTAGTAAGATTACACGGATTTTTGTTCCCAGTAGACTTACCAGTAAAACAAAACAATATTATAATGTAGACCTAATAATGTTCCCTTATAAATAGGTATTTATCCTCTTTAGTGCATTTGACTATGACATATTATAAAACATTTTCCTTGACATATTGTCACTTAATATCCATCAAAAGGCTCAAATAATTTTGAAATTAATTCTGATATCATTATATTATACTCTAAAATGTGTGATATAAATATAATAAAAAGGAGACGAGGTGAAGTATTACTGTTTAATGGTTACCAGTATTATAAATTAAAGAATTACAAAGATGGAGGAATTATATGGCGATGTGCTCAATATCGTAAAAGCAAATGCGTGGGATCGGTTACTATCAATACCTAATAGTATTGTATCCAAAGCTGTATCACATTTACCAACATGCTCCCCTGATTATGCTCAAAACGAGATAGACATGAAGTTAGATGACTGTAAAAACAAGTAAGTGAATCAGATACCGTGTCTGTACCCAAGATCTATAGAAAAGCCGTGGGTTCACTCGAAAATCGTGGTATCGACATAATAAAGAAGTTACCTCAGTTCTCCAGTATAAAATCAACACTTTACCGGCAAAGAAATCAAACACTTAATGTAGACAAATTATATTATAAAAATTTTACCGATATTGAAGTTCCGTCTAAATTTCATTCATTTCTTTTGGCGGACTTCTATCGTGATGATAGTGCTAGAATTTTAGTATTTGCCTCCACGGCGGCAAGAAATGTTATGACGGAATGTGACGATTATTTCAGTGATGGCACATTTGGTGCCATTCCAGAACCATTCCTGCAACTCTATACAATTCATTGCGATCTGGGGAGTTCTCAAGATATTACAAATATAATACCCGTTGTCTATGCTTTCCTTCCGGATAAAACTAAGAACACATACATTACATTACTACAATTAATAAAAAGCCAAATACCTAACTGGAACCCCAAACGATTTAAAACTGACTACGAAGATGCCATGATACAGGCTATTAGATATGTTTTTCCACAAATATTACCGAGCGGATGCTATTATCACTATTGTGAGAGTCTGAAAAGAAAAACCAAATCTCTTAAATTGAAGGCGTACAGAATAGTGTCACTTTGTAAACTTTTGCCGTTATTACCCAGAGAAAATATTTTGGATGGTTGGAGTTACGTAATAGATGAAATGGAAAGCATCACTGACCAAGAAAAAATTGAAGAATTTAAAAGATATATGAACAGAAATTGGTTGTCCAAAAATATTATTGAAAGAATGTGCGTATTCGGCCAACGCCATCGTACCACCAATTATTTAGAATCGTGGCATTTTGTGTTGAATGGTGATGTTGGTAAGAAAGCCTGCAATTTACACCAATTATTGAACATAACGTAACATAACAAATACGTTACATTTTAATTAAAGAATAGTAAAAAAACTCATTCTTATTTGCGTTAATCTATGAGGTTGAGCTTAGTCAATAAAGCCGAAAATCTTGGGCTCTCAGTTCAGACGTTTTCGTAAAATTCGACATTCAATAACTTATTAAAAAATAACTTCTGTATCATTATTTCTTTTTTACTAATTCACAGAGACATCTAAGTAAAATATATTAAAGACGTATTTATGTATTTCTTTAAATAAATTCATGTTTTCCAGATTCCATAGTGAATAAATTAATGAATTGAGGGCCCTAGATATACCGCTATAAATCTGTAATGTTGTATTTTACAGATTTGGGAATTTCTTAAAATATTTAAGAAATTCTTAACTAAATTTTTAAATAAAAACGATTAACCCAGAGATAGTACTTTCTGAGATTTAGGGTATGCCACTTTATGCATACGTCTGGATTGAGGGCCCAAACTAATTAATCATAACAGTTTAGATTCATGTTTAAGAAATTCATGGCCCTTTGCTTTAGGTTTTTACTATTTTTAACTAATTTTCCTGTAAATCTTATTTCGTATATGTAAAGATTTTAAAAATGGGCCCTCAATCCAGATGCACATGAAAATAAAAGCTTGTATAATAAGTATAGGTACATTTGGGAAAGTACTTAAAAAAAGAATAAAAACAATTTTAAAACAACACAAAAAGAGACTCGATCCTGCGACCCCGCTCGTTCAATATCGCCACTTGTGCCATTAGGCCACCTTAACTGATACAAAAACGGTCAAAATAGCTGATCTTAAGAAAATTGAAAATGTTGTGTTTAGCTCCTTATAGTTTTAGCATGAAGTTACTGTTTCCATGGGTTACAATTGTAAATAATGTCTTATTGTGGAAAAATTTGTGAAAAACCATAATGGTCCGACCAAACATACGTTGCCGCTCGCTCCCTATAGACGATAGCGTAATGGTTCATAGTGTAAGAAATGACCTATAGTATTTACAATAAAACTGCAAATTTTCATGAAGATCCGTCAAGTAGTTATTGTTTTATGACGCTAAATAGCTACAGACATTATCCGTTATTGCTTAGCTCCTATGGGAAATAGCGTGATAAATTATAGCCTATATGTTAATCCAGACTTATTAGAATACACATACAAAATTTCAACCGAATCTGTATGGTAGTTTTTGCGTGATGCGTGTTCAAACAAACAGACAGACAGACAGACAGACATTTCTAAAAATGTAGGAATGGGTTTAAATACTCTTTTCGAACATTTCCCAATATTTTTTTTCACTATGTTCACGACACGTGAAATTTACAATTTTATTATATGTATAGATAGATGGTAGAACATTGGATATGGTATTGTCTAACGAATATTGCACTGTATCAGAATGTACAAATCCCTTGGTACCAATTGATCCACATCATAAATCTCTTACTATTACATTAAAACTTAATGATCCCTCATACTTAAGAGTCGCCGCGTTTACGAAGGGTGACTATGATGCCATTAATACGGAGATACAAGCCTTAATTGGAGTCTTTTTAAATCTTTTTCTGGTAAAAGTATAGAGGAGGCTGTTACTTACTTTTACTCATTTGTTACCCAATTAATTAATTAATATATACCTACGATAAAAACACATACCTAACAATAAAAACTATCCACTTGGTATTCAATAGCGTTAATTAAACAATTATAAGAAAAATATAAATACTTTCGTAAGTTGAAGACTTACGGAAATCGCTCAGACGAGGAAACGTATAAACTAATACGGGAAAGAGTAAAAAGGTTAGAGAATGAATGCTTACATATCTTCTGTAGAATGTTCAATTAAAGTAAATTCTAAACATTTTTGGTCCTATGTAAAATCACGCCGATATGCCTCGGGCATACCACTAACCACAACCAGCTATTGAACGCTTGCCCAGTTAAAGCCGAATCACTCTTGAGAGATAATGTGTGCAATGTACCATTTGCTTTTAAATATATACACCCCAGTGAAATAATTAAAATAATCAAATCACTTAATTTAAAAAAATCTGCTGATTTATGGGGTATTTCAGTAAAATTAATTCACAGTATAATTATTGGCATAGCGCCACAGTTACCTATAATTTTTAATCAATGTGTTGATATCGGCATGTTTCCTGATCTGATGAAACATAGTAAAGTAGTAAAACGATTTACTTTTGTAAGTTTTTTTTTTATTTTTATTGCCTGGTTGGCAGGCGAGCCAGCGGCCCACCTGATGGGAAGCGGTAACCGCCGCTCATGGACTACAGGAATGTCAGAGACACACCCAAGCCGCTGCCTACCGTGAAGTGAAAACTCTTTAGATCTCGTTTGAAGAAAGACATGTCGTAGCGCTCGGGAAACACCGCAGCAGGTAGTTCATTCCAGAGTCTACACGTACGTGGAAGAAAAGAACGCCGGAATCGATCCGTACAGGACCGTTTTGTTTCCAGTTGGAATGGATGAACCCTACTACGATGTCGAGTGGTGCGGTGGTAGAAAGGTGACGGTGGCACCATGTCAAACAGTTCCTCAGAGCACTCCCCGTTGAACAGACGGTAGAGTACGCAAAGTGCACCAAAGTCACGCTTCTGCTGTAAAGACTCCAGTCTGTCCGTGAGATTGGGGTCATCACCGATCCGAACAGCTCGCCTTTGGAGGGAGTCAAATGGATCGAGCAAGTATTTGGGGCACCCGCCCAGAGATGAAAGCAGTACTCCACGTGCACAAGTCGCTGTGCCGGCGAGAAGTAACGCTTCGTTCTGTTGAGGACACCCACCTTTTTGCTCGCCAATTTGGCTCTGGACTTTTCTGGAGATTTCGACACCGAGGATCCCAATACTCTCGGTGACTCGGAGTGTAACTCCTTGGAACTGTGGCACTAGGACAAAAGGGTCTTTCTTCGCAGTGAACGCGCATACTTGTGTTTTTGTGGGGTTGAATCGAACCAGGTTCCTCTCATCGCATTCGGAGACCCGCCCCAGAGACAGAGAGTCCTCGACTTCTGACACAAGTTGCAACCGTCTCTCCTGAACAACGCTCCGAGGGACGTTCTGTTGGCTGGTATATCGCGCATCACCCGTGCTGTCATCTGCATAGCAATGTATGTTCTCTATGGACAGCATATCATTGATATGCAGAATGAACAGTGTTGGGGAGAGCACCGAACCTTGTGGAACGCCAGCATTAATGGTTTTCAGAGTGGAAAAAGTACCTTCAACGACGACCATAATGCTCCGATTGTCCAGAAAGCTAGCGATCTATCTGCAGAGCCCCTCGGGGATTCCATAAGAAGGAAGCTTCGACCCTGCCAAACGCCTTGGCGATGTCGAGGCTGACAGCTGAACCTCACCCTTGTCTTCCAAGGCTTCAGCCCAGCGGTGCGTGAGGTACACAAGAAGATCACCAGCTGAGCGACCGTAACAGAAGCCATACTGGCGGTCGCTTATCAGCTGGTGCTCCTCAAGATACCGCAAGAGTCTGGTGTTGAGAACTCTCTCCATCACTTTTGATTACAAGGATGTTACCGCTATCGGCCTGTAATTTGACGGGTCTGACCGGTCACCCTTTTAGGGAATAGGGTGGACATTGGCGACCTTCCACGAAGATGGAACCCTTCCAGTTTTATGTGAGAGGCGGTAGAGGCGCGTCAGAACGGGGGTCAACTCAGGGGCACACGTCTTATGTACCACTGCAGGGATGCCGTCCGGCCCGCTCGATTTCTGGGTATCAAGGAGCCTGAGCTCCTGCCTAACCGCACGTTGCGTGATACGTATTTCTGGCATGGAGCGCTTACACTTTGGTGGGTGCTAAGGTTGTGTGGCTCCTCTATCATCTAAAGTCGAGTTAGAGGCGAAGAGTCGGCCCATGAGATCGGCTTTCTCCTTAGCACTGTGGGCCAGACTGCCATCGAAATTGCGCAGTGGTGGGAGGTTGGACTGGCAAGTTATCTTGCGCAGCTTTGGCGAGCGACCAGAATGCACGACTCCCAGAGGGATGCCTTTGAAGTCGCTCGCCAATTCTGGCAATGTGATCTGCCTTTGCTATAGCAAAGATTCTGCGTGATAAATTACGGCCATTCTTTTCTTTCTTTTGAAAAAACATGTATACTTATTCATCAAGTAGCAGTAAATTGGCCAATATTTATGCACATAAAGTTTTGACATCGTAAGTGGATGGCTCCTACTATGTTGTGCCCATTGAGGCTGATGTATCCAATCTCGTGTACTCTTCTAATATTATTGACCTCTTTTTTTGCATCAGTCCTCTAATATGGTGTATAATATAATGGTGGCAGCACCTTACCTGCATATACAGTTTTTAAACAGAGAAACATTGTAAACATTGGCAATTTGAAAAGAGTGGCCACGAATTTTTATTGCCTATTCTTTTCTCGGGCTTTACCTATTGTTTGCGAACAGGCATTACAAGTTATTGTAGGTAGAATCGACTTTTCACAAGTGTAGCATTTTGCTTCCTATGTGAATAAATCATTTTTATTATTATTATTACCAAGCACTATCAAGTATGGTAACATAGTAGCTAACACGGGCGATGCAATATGTAACGTTTTTCTGAATATTTTTATTCAACTTTTTCTAAACCCACCCAAAATACAGCCAATAATCAGCGTAGAAATAGCGAGTTCCTAGCTGACATAACAAATATTCAAATATCAGCTACAGAGCTCGGTAATATCCATAAAAAGTTGGATGTTACAAAATCTGCTGGTCCTGATCAAATACCACCGATTTTTTTTTGACAAAATGTGACGATTCCTATTAAATTTGTTATATACAAGATCACACTCCGACTGTATCGTTCCATCAATTTGGAAGTCAGCATTTATTTTATTTTATTACGCCTATTCACAAAAAAGGCTCAAAGAAAGAGGCCACAAATTATAAACCAGTATCAGAATCATGTGTTTTGGCAAAAATATTTGAAAAAATCGTTTACAGTCAAGTTTGTGCAACATTGAAAAAATCTTTTAGTGCCTCTCAGCATGATTTCATCAGGGGACGTTTACCATTTCTTATTTAGTATTCTTTAACGACTTTATATCGGAATCGATGAGTAAGGGGAAGCAGGTCGATGTCGTTTATATAGCAAATGTTTCGATAAAATTGATCATAACGTGCTAATTTATAAATTAGAAGTTGCGGGAATATGAGATCTGCTTCGATGGTTCTCATCTTATATTTCTAACAGATCCCAGGCAGTTGTGGTCAACAACTATGTATCAAGTTGAATTATGGTGCCTAGCGGGGTACCACAAGGCTCTCTTCTTGGTCCACTACTTTTCTTAATCTGTGTAAGCGACATCGATACATGCTTCCGACACTCCCATTTACTCAGTTTCGCTGACGATATGAAAATCTTCAAGGCTGTTACATCAAATGCTGACGCTGAGGATCTGCAGTCCGATCTCCGTTGTTTAGAGCAATATTGTATAGACAATAAGCTAGAACTCAACCCCATCAAATATTCAACTATATCTTATAACAGAAAAAAAACAATCATTCGGTCTGACTATTCCCTACATGGACATGTTCTTCGAAGGAACAATAATATTCGCGACCTTGGTATCATACAAGACTCCAAACTCTTATTTGAAGAGCATATTGATTATATAATAGCTAAGGCTTCACAGTCATTGGGATTCGTAATGCCTATGTCTAGTAATTTCAAGGAGGCTAAAACATTTAAAACTTTGTATTGCACCTTTGTACGGAGTATATTAGAATACGCTAGTCAAGTATGGAATCCAAGATACGATAAATACGTTTCGCGTATTGAAAATCTCCAAAGAAAATTCATAAGGTATTTATGTTATCGTCTTAAACTTAAATATTCATCGAGTGAATATTTAAAACTATGTGCCAAATTCCACATTTTGCCATTGAAAATGAGGCGTGAAATAGCAGATGTGACATATATGTCAAACATAATATTAGGCAGGAGCGACTGATTGCCCTGAACAATTGTCAAAAATTTCATATAATGTACCCACCAAAGTTGTTAGACACTATACTCCAATTCATTTACCAGTGGTACCCTGTAATTATCGGCAAAATGCGTTTATGTGGAGAGCGAGCAAGACATTAAACAATAAATGTAAGGAGTTAAACTTCGATATTTTCTGTATTATTCTGGAAACGGTGAGGAGGGTGCTGAGTCAGGACTTCCTCTGTAGTTTTATATAATGATTTTTATTTTTTAAATTAGTTTATAATTTGTCGTCAGTTGGGTTCATGTAACCCCTACAATCAATAATAGTATACACTGAATAGTTACAATGCTCTATATACTTTGCTTGCATACGGACGTGTGCACTAACAATATTATATAAATAACATTAATATAAATGTGACCTACTTTTAGTACCGAGAGTAGTACTATTACTTGTTGCTAAGTTTGTAATATGGGAACTATGTTGGCTTAATAATAAGTGTTTTATTAGTTACTCAGTATAGGTAACAACCCGGATAATCCGATGTGTGCTCAGTCCTCTCACTCACCGATGAAGCCGCAAAACCCAGCCCGAGAATCAGGTTTCTCATTTGAACTCGTGTCTACGCCTGATATCCCGAAGTGGATGTCGGCTACTGACCAGCAATTAAGCGAGGTATGCTATTTCTTCTGAGGGCAAACTAAATAGTGAGCAGAAATTGAAAATATCCAATCTGTGCCGAAAAGTTCAACACAATGCGTCACAAATGGACGTAATATACCAATCGCTCAAACAGAAGATCATTGAAGCCTCTGGCATCATCAAGGAACTTCGAGAAAAAGGAAACCTATCGGAGCACATTACGGTGCTTAAGCAGACTATTGCGAAGTCCTGTGCAGGAAATGCTTCGTTTGCAGATATGGTGAAGAAGAAGTCCAACAATATAGTACGCCCTAACAATATAAGCGCTGTTGCCATCTATCCACAGAATAACTACGAATGATTGTTGTAGGAGTACCAGCTTCTTTGTCGGAATAGGATTTTCTAACCTATATATATGAACAAAATATAGCCGATAAAATACCTTTAGTGTCGATGGAATCGTTTTTGTCCTCCACAAAATTAAGCCACAAGTCTGGTAAAAAAGACGCCTCGACCTTATAACTTCATTGAAGTCTCAGCACAAATCAGGAAAGTGTTGGTTGACCAGGGTAGACTTTTTATTAATTGGACTTCCTGTCCCGTCCGAGATTTTACGTTAGTAACTAGATGTTACAACTGCCACCAATATGGCCAGCTAAGTCATGCAGAGACACTACCCAAACATGCGGACATTGCGGAGAAACGGGCCACTCGATGACGGAATGCGTCAAGAAACTGGACTTGCCGAAATGCGCAACATGCCGACGATTCAATAAGCCGCACGGTCATAAAACAGGTGATGCCGAGTGCCCTGCCAAAAAAGCTGCGGAGTACCGCTACATAAACTCCGTAGACTATGAAGGCGCCTAAAGGCGTTAAATAAGTGGACACCATGGACTTTATTCATCCCCCATCCTACATATTATACCAAGCTAAAGGCCAAATTTTCCGTACGTGACATTTGTTTCAAATTCTTCCATTACTCTACTGTCCTACTTACGATTTACGCTATCTATGTAATTTATTCATTCGATCGCATTATAAAACATCTATACATATAATAAAACTGTAAATTTCACGTGTTTGTACATGGCCGAACTTAGTGAAAAAAAATATTAGGAAATGTTCGAAAAGAGTATTTAAACACTTTGCTGCATTTTTAGAAATGTCTGTCTGTCTGTCTGTCTGTCTGTCTGTCTGTCTGTTTGTTTGAACACGCATCACGCAAAAACTACCGGACAGATTCGGTTGAAATTTTGCACGTGCAATCTAATAGATGCAGATTAACATTTAGGCTATAAATTATCACGCTTTTTCCCATAGGAGCTAAGCAGTAAGGGATAATGTCTGTAGCTATTTTTCGTTATAAAACAGTAACTACTAGACGGATCTTTATGAAAATTTGCAGTTTTATAGTAAATACTATAGGACATTATTTACACTATGAATCATTACGCTAACGTCTATGGGGAACGAGTAGCAACGTATTTTTTGTCGCACCATAATGGTTTATCACAAAATTTTCCACATTTAGACATTATCTATAATTGTAACCCATGGAATACATAACTTCACGCTAAAACTAAAAGAAGCTAAACACAACATTGTTAAGTTTCATAACAACAGTTATTTTGACGTAGCATGTAGCGAACAGTATAGCCTCGAAGCTATGCTAGCGGACTTTGACGACGAAGTCCCGGGCTCGAATCTGATGTCTGATTAAGTTCTTTTTGTATTTTTATTAAATTCTCTTTATCCTTTTTTAATATTTTTCTCAATGTTTTAGTTATTTTTTCGACCGTAAGTAATTTATTTACTTTGGTTATTATTTTTTTTATATTAAAAATCAAGTAAATTATGCACGTAGGTAAGTTAATTATAGGTATTGCATGCACTGCTGAGAGTAATTAATTAATCGTAGTAGAAATGAGAAACAATATTACATTATAATTAAAAAGTATTCGACATTTTCCAGAAATGATGTGTTCGTCTAAAAAAAAGACATTACACACGTAAAAAAAAAAAACATGTAGCGCCATCTATGAAATCAAATTGTTCACCGTGATCAAATTTTATTAGGGTATAGGTGCTTGAGATGCTGAGTGGTAACATTCTTGAAAGTAGATGGCGTTGTATTCAATAACGTTCTATACTTAGTAAAAGATGTTTTAAAAGAAACACATTGCTATGTTTTTTAGAAATGTTTGTCTGTCTGTCCGTTTGTTTGACCACGCATCACACAGGTGCATCGAGGATCATGTTTTGGGGTTATGGTTGGAGATTACGTGTTCATCAATTCAACGATAATGAATGGCTCAACATCGGTCAAGTGTGAGTAGTTCGGGTGACGGGAGGAGGGGGGTCGTTGTTTGTCAACCGTACCTTTAGGGATATCTGACATTTTCGCGGGCATGACACACATGACAAGCTCTGTGTTTGCTTACTAAAGTGTTACAGCAGTTTTATTATTAGTATTGCGTTGTAACACTATATGAAATACACCCCATTTTTAGCCAAAATGGCAAAACAGAACCCTTATAGTTCCCTTATGTCCGTCCGTCCGCAGCTTAGCTCAGAGACTGTTAGTGCTAGAAGGTTGCAACTTTTGCATGAATAAATTACTAACGCCGATAAAGTGAAAGAACAAAATCTTGAAAATCATTATTTTTTTAAGGGTACCTCTCTTATATGTAAAGTGGGGATGCGATTTTTTTCTCACCTACCTACCCCATCGTGTGTGGTATCATTAGATAGGTCTTTTAAAAAGCGTTTAGGGTTTGTGAAGACTATTTTTAGATTTAAGGATTCCTTTGTGTATAATATTTGACTGCCTCTGTGGCGCGGTGGGAATGTATCCGACTGCTGCGCAAGAGGTCGTGGGTTCGATCCCCCCCCAGGATAAAACTTTGTGTGATGAGCACGATGGTTTATTCTGTGTCTGGGTGTTATTTATCTATAATATGTATGTATTTAGAAATATATAAGTATGTTTATCAGTTGTCTGGTTTCCATAGTACAAGCTCTGCTTAGTTTGGGATCAGATGGCGTTGTGTGAGTTGTCCCAAGGTATTATTAGGTATTATTATTATATTAGGCTTTATAGTGAACATTTTTGTTAGAGTCAAGTGTCCCCCTGCCAGCTAAATGGTTGATGTTGGGTATGTGAAAAAATTCAAAGTAGTAGTATAAATACTAAAATTATAAGGAAAACTATGACAGTTATGTACTTAGGCTTTACAAGTTTACGATCACATGAGAAGTAACAACATTTTCGTACAAATTCTATTAAAAATTATTAGGTAATAAGTAGGTATAACGTTGAAAGAATGAAACAAAAACAACAGAAAACCCACTTCTTAAGCCGCACACCAAACTAACTATCTAAAAGAATAGAACAGATCGATTTTTATTTAGTAAGTATTTAGTCAACAGGACTGTTTCCAACATATTTACACAGAAGTTATTTCGTTACATAAACTACCTTAATTTAAACCCGACTTTCACGCGAACGAAGTCGCGGGCACAGCTATTATGAATTTATATATATTACGGGTCTCAATCGCGTGAATAATTTTAGGTTAAATACCTTGCTTACCTACGTTTAATATGCATGATAGTTTAAGTATAATTTAATTTAAAGTCATCAAGTATTAAAATAAACTTATCCAGTTTTGAAAATAGATGGCGTTTAAATACAAATGAAACAGAATCAGGTAAATTGATTTAAAAAATAAATCTGAAATTCTTACGTAGAGGGATATGAATTTATGATGATCTTAATTAACGACAGGTTCATCATCATCAGCCTATCGCAGTCCACTGCTGGACATAGGCCTCTCTAATTGCACGCCACTTTGTTCTATCCTCGGCTACGACAGGTTGACACACCTATTTTTTAATTCACCAATGTAGACATTATAAAGAAATAAGTTTAGTATTTAATCTAAACGTTTCTAAAAGATATACTAATTCAGTATATCTTTTAGAAACGTTTGAATGTTGTCTGTTTGTTTGAACACGCATCACAGTACCGCGGGAATGCAATGTTTTAAAAACAGGATATTTTTTTAAAAACTTATCTCACACTAGCCCTATTTCGCGCGAGTACTTGGACGGTTTCGGGCTTCATTTAACCCGAAACCGATAACAGTAATATTTGATGTGATGCAAATCATTTTGGTAAAATACTATTATAATTTGTCTTCTAACCGTCTGGCGCCATAAACTTTGTCGCCCTTCATTTTGCTACACTGGGCATTTGCTTGGCTTGCCTTGCCATAGGTCGGGCCCTGATTAGAGCTAGGCCCTAATATCCATAGATGAAACAGAGCATTGTGGAGCATGTTTCCAATATGTTTTACACAGAAGTTAAATTGTAACATAAACTACCTTAATATAAACCCAACTTCCACGCGAACGAAGTCGCGGGCACAGCTAGTTAATGAAATAAGAATAGACTCGAACGCGATTTATGCAAAGTCAACTTTAGCCTACTTTCTAAAAATGCTGATGTAAACTGTTTTGAACATAATATTATTACACACACTAGTTCCTATACGTTTTATATTTTGAATTTATATTGTTAATAATAAATATTCGATATAGTTAAGACTAATATAAGCACATGTACAGCCTGTGATACAGGTATTACCTAGTACAGGCACCCATAACCTTAATATATTTCATTATATGAATTATGAATGCTGATACTGCTTAGTCAGTCTGCACATTATTTTTTAATTATGTATATGTGAAAACCTTTTATTGGCTAACTGTTGCATATGTCTCAGTCTTCAAAAATAATTGTCATTTGCTGTTGGTTTTCCGAACATAAATAAATAAAAAAAACTTTTTAACAAAAAATATTACCGACTTCAAAAATAAATACAAGGCAACTAAAAAGCGAAAAATAATATACCTAGAATAACAAAAACAAATTAAACATTTTGAAGTTGGTGCCATGAAATAGTAGTCTTTATGTTTTATTCGGCACCAACTTCAAAATGTTTAATTTGTTTTTGTTATTCTAGGTATATTATTTTTCGCTTTTTAGTTGCCTTGTATTTATTTTTGAAGTCGGTAATATTTTTTGTTAAAAAGTTTTTATTTCTCACTTTTTAGTGGGTTGGTTTATAATTCACTTAAGTTACAATAGGCTTATGTCATCTGCTTAAATCCTTTTACGAAATATTGCTTGCCCCGATGCAGGGCCGGCTTTATTACATAGTATAATAGTAGTATATCGAGATTAAAGTGCTACTCAATACCATATTAAAGTACTTAATTGAATCGCAAACTGTGAAATATTGAATAGGTCTGCTCGTAATTTTTGGTCTTCATCATCAGTTCCACTTCACCAATTGGTGTTTTTTAAGAGTAAATGCACGAATCACTATGAAATATATCTAAATCACTGTAGGTGTGCTTTTAATATTTTAGGAGTTCCCTCGATTTCTCCAGGATCCCATCATCAGATCGTGATCTGATGCCAATGGGATCAACTTGGAAGTATACCCTTTCAAACACAAAAACAATTTTTCAAATCGGTCCAGCCGTCTTTGCGTAATCGGTGAACAAACATACAAAAAAAAAAAAAAAAAAAAAAAAACATACAGACGAATTGAGAACCTCCTCCTTTTTGAAGTCGGTTGATGAACAGAAAAACTGACCATAATTTGTAAAGGGTTGAGGTCTGGGCTAGATTGGTTTCAAGCCATCGTGCCTTGTGACCGGGTGCAGAGGTCTTGCTGTTATAGTGTGGCCATTAGTGCTGTGCACTCCCTGAGGTATGCACGGCGAGGTGGGGGGCGAAGAAAAAAGTGCATGAGTTCACATGAGGTCGATACATGTCGGACAGATCTTACGATATCAGTTTGCATTTCTAAGGCAAGACTTATGGCGGGACGTTGCGTTGGTCGGAGGCTATCTATCTGTAATATATACTTACTTTGTTGATTAAAATGTAACCCAAATATACTCATATTTTATTAAAAATATGCAGGTGATAAATAAGAATTGAAAGTTATAATTCACAACAGGACTTGTTTTATTAAACATTTTTTATATTTACAAACAATTATATATTCTAACGAAAGTTATTCTGACATAGATTCTGTTTCAACTTCATCTTCCATTTCGTCATCATCTTCATCTTCCTCTTCGCCACCGGAACTTGAATCAGAGTCTTGCAAATTTATTATGAATGAATCGATAACATTATCGAACCTACTATCGCGACTCCAGTAATCATTTTCATTTTTCTGGACATGATCGTCGCATTTCTGCCATTTTTCCGCCGTGAATTCCGAAAACAATTTATCCAATAAGATTATCTTTTCGTCTAGAGAAGAATTAATATAGTTTTGGGCTATGTTGTTTTTAATATCAGCCCAGACCAACTCGATTGGATTTAAATCTGGATGGTACGGAGGTAAACGCAGAACAGTGTGTCCACTGGCTTTCAGGAGTTCGTCAATTCTATACACGGGTTCTTTTTGTGTATTTTTGATAAGAAGTAGCAGTTGAGCCTTTGACATGGTTCCTGAAAATTCTACATTATGGCGTAGCAACCAGTTCTGCATTTCACTTTTGAGGCTTGATATAGTTGGTTTCTTCTCAATCTGAACGCTGTGGTAAGACGCGTTGTCCATTACAACCACAGAATTCGGCAGCAACTTATCTTTTAACTTTTCATCTACCCACTTATAAAAAGTAGGTCCGCTCATATCTCCATGATAGTCACCGGTTCTAGCATCGGATTTGAATATAGTCAATGTATCATCCACTAAGCCATTTCGACACCCAGCGTGGAGTATTACTAGTCGCCGTCCTTTCCCAATATCAGCATGAATACCGGGTTCTGACGATGATTGCCAACATTTGCTGGCATGGTGACTGGCGTTGATGTATGTTTCATCAAGAAAATATATGTTTCGGTTTTCCGTTCTGTAATTTCTGATTTGTGTAAGATATTTTTTCCGCCACACTGTAATATTAGGCTGCTCTATAAGGAGATGTCTCTTTGATTTGCATTTTTTGTAACGGTAGCCCATTTTGTGTAAAAGCTGTCTTAAATATTCCCGTCCACAATTCAATATGCCATCCTGTCTCAAACTTGATAGTAACTTACGGACACTTGGTATTTTTTTTTCAACTTCGTAAAACTGATGAATTTTTCTTCTGATAACTCCAAGGTCAAAATCATCCACAACGTGTTTTTTCTTTAGAACTTTTGGTTTTTTTGGCGATTGAAATTTTAATTGGCTTGAATTTTCAATTGATAAATAGCCCGCAGAAATCACATTATGTACGGTTCTTTTGCTGTATCCCGTAGCCTCCGCAACGATTTTAGCAATATTCACGTCATTTTTAAATTCAAAGCTTTCTTTGTCTGCTTTTCTTTTCTTAAAATATTCAGCCACCTTAAAAATGACAGTCTTCATATCACGAGATAACGCACGACCCATCTTTGAATATTTATCTCGTGTGCGTCTGACATAAGTAGGGTATAATTGGGGGTTCTGGATCACTTCCTCGCTTCGCTCGGCGCGTGATCCAGAACCCCCAATTCTCCACACATAGAACATGATCCAGAACCCCCAATTTTCTACACATGCAATATGATCCAGAACCCCCAATTTTCTACACATGCAATATGATCCAGAACCCCCAATTTTCTACACATACGCGAGCGATTAATAACTACAATGTGTGATGCATTTATCGACGCGAGTCTGAGAAACTAATCAACCGTTTGATTTGGAGCTGAACTCTAAATAATATAATTATGTATGCGTATGTATGACTGCCTCTGTGGCGCAGTGGGAGTGTGTCCGACTGCTGCGCAAGAGGTTGTAGGTTCGATTCCCACACAGGACGCCACTGTGTGTGATCCACAAATTGTTGTTCTGAGTCTGGGTGTTCTTTGTGTCCGTGACATGTATGTTTGTAAAGTCCCCGCGACACGGGGCTTGCACCATACTGCGGGAGTAGTCTTTAAAAAAAAATGTACATTCTAGTTCAAACACTTTTTATTTTATTTATTTATTAAGATTAATAAAAAAAAAAAACATGATTTACATGAATACCTACTTAAAACTAATACATGCCCAAAAATAAAAACAATGTAACAATTACTTATAGGTAAACACCGCTTATTAAAATGCTATTAACATTTTAAACAATGAAATTTCTTATCGCACACAATCATCTACTAATCAATAAATAATCTCTCCCTTTAATTTGACATATCGATCGGGTACCCAGCTGGTGCAGTGGATAAGCCATTGGCTACTGCTATCGGGTCGCGGGTTTGATTACCACGCGAGCAAATATTTGTATGACATACAGATATACGTTTCGGTTTGGGTGTGACATGAAACTAGGAAAAAAATATTGGACTTGGTTACATTTTTCAATAGAAACATACTTAATTTGGTTTTAAAGTTACCCAGTGATAGATAGGTATCGATCTTATTGTTCTGAGAGAGTACATACCAATTCCTTTTTAGAAAATCGTCTCAGGTATACGCGACGGAGCGGCGCCATCGCCGAATAAGGAAAGTAAGCATGTGGTCATATTGAGTAAGTAACAATCAATTAATTTTAGATCTTATTTGCTGATAACATAGAACTCATTTTTTAGCACACATATCAAAATCGCTTTCTCACTTAGCTAGCGATTTGTCACTAAAACCACTGCTTAAAAATGTGATCTACAAATAAGACTGCATGGCATAATTTCATTTTAATTAGCACACATCTCCTGCACTTGCAGCTTGTCTTTGACAATAATATTTTACAATATATTGTGAACAAGAGAACAGGAAGTATGTACGTACAACTCTACAATCACTATTTATATCGAATAATCTAATAGTAAGTTGAATTTGTGAGTGAAATTTATTTATGGTGTTCTTAATTTTAGGTCGACCAATCCCTTCGATTCTGACTGCGAAATACCACCATCTCAGCCATCGCCGTCGGTAGAAAAAAAGAAGATAAGGAAAAAGGTTGTCGGAAAAACAAATAAAAATTCTGTGAAAAAAATTGCTCCGGCGGTGGTCAAATCTAGCTTTTTTGGGTCCGACTCGGAGACAGAAGTTGATTTGCCAGCGCCAACGAAATCGCTCAAAAAAAGGAAGCTGTCGGATTCAGAGGTATGCTGAAGTTTTTTTATTTGTAAATACGGAGTCCTTTTATTTTCCATTATTTTAGCATATTAGTTAGACTTTGATGTTCTAAATACGATTCCCGAGGGGTTAGGTAAAATTTATGGTTCAGTATATTTTTTTCAGAATCTGTCATGCTTTCCTTTTAAATTATTTACCTGACTACGGCGAAGCCAAAAGGAAGGGTAATGATTTTGGCAGTCTATGTATGTATGTTTGTATGTTCCACCACAGCGCCTAAACTACTCAACGGATTTTAATAAATGAGGTGTCAATGAATTCGTAAGAATAGCCCGGGTGACATAGGCTATATAAATTTTATCCGTAGTCCCGACTACGGATAAAATTTTTAGTTTTTTAAACTTATTCTTGTTTCTAATGATAATCATTTTTAAATTTCAGAACGAGCAAGAACTTGGTGGTGAACCCATTCGAGCGGCTGCGTTGCGGAGCTTCTTATCAAGACGTAGTGGTTCCGGTTATACACTTCAGCGGGACCCCACCCGGCAGGGCAACTACTACGTGGAACTGCGTGTTTACAACGCTCGAGAAGCGGAGGTGCTCAGCAATGACCGCTGGAAACGAGCACTAGTTACCTACAAATCGGCTGTTGACGACAGCAGTCCGGTGTGGAAAGCAGTCACAAAACTTGTGACTGTTGCGAAAGAAGATTATCGGAAGATACAACCGATACTCTATCAGTCAAACGTATTTTAAAATTAGGTAAGTGTCCTACTAGTACCTATTTAAAGGACCCATAATATTGTACCTACATATTTAAAAACCATTTAAAATACCTACTTATGATATACCTATATTTTTCAATGTTTTCCTTTTTTGTTCTTTTGAATAATATTAATAATTATATTAAACTTGTTTGAAAAGCATGTTCTATATTGTTGAATTTAAGTAAGTAAGTACCTATGCATAAAGTCTATAATTGATATTTTTTAATGTTTATTTCCTCAGATAATTGTAATGAAATAATATTGCATGAGTACTTACTCATATAATATTTATAATGATTATTTGTATGATTTTCTTTCAGTAAACCAAAAAACTAAAAACAAAAACCAAAAGCCAAAATCCAAAAGCCAATAAACTCGAATTAATGAATGTCAAATTTTAAAATTCATGACCATTTAATATGATCTTGAATCTTATTTTTTAAGAACTTAATAAATCCAGATCAGTAATTGTGACCTTGAACTTTTAATCTTGAAGTAATCAAAAATTATGACCTTTAAGTACTAAATTAAAACTTATATATCAACTATAGCTCAAAATAAATATTTTATATTTTGTCTAATTGAATTTACGATTAAATTTATGAATTAGGTACTGCTTTACTTTTTGTATTTAACATAACCAAACAAACATGAAATTTTGCCCAGATTGTAAAGTTTATGTTCAAAAATATTCATCACATAAGAAAAGTAATATACATAAATCAAACTGTTTGTTGAGTACTGAATTTGATAATGTGCAAATAATAGCTACAGCTTTTAAAAATAGAATTGCTAGTTACAGATTTAATCCTATGAATACAGATAACATATCACCAGAGATATTTTTATCAGATATTTCTAGCATGGTTTACAAGATTATTGAGACATTGCGAATAAAACACCGAGCGATTAAAATACAATTTGAGCTTTTTGTATTGTACAAGTTACCTAAAAATGAAGAATTGTCTTTGAAATCTTTTAATACAAAGTATTATGTGATAATACAAAATACTAATATAAAATTATTTTTTGAAGAATGTGTGCAAAAATTGCTGTATAAATGCACCGAATTTGAAATGTCAGAATCTGGCTGGCTATAGAGTCGATTAATCATTTGGAAATGAATATAGTTAAGTATAATCCCTTAAAAGCTGGCAGTTACATATCTTTACCCCTAAAAATTCTTAAAACAAAATCATGTCTTAACATTTGCAATAAAGATAGACATTGCTTTCTCTGGTGTATTGTAGCACATATGTATCCAGCACGGCATAACAGTAATAGAGTTTCATCATATCCACATTACTTAAATTTATTAAATATAAATGGTATATCTTTCCCACCAACATTTGATGACATAAAACAATTCGAAAAAAAAAATCCGACTATAAGTGTAAATGTTTATGGTTTAGAAAAAAATAACACTATTACTGGGCCATTATACAAAACTTTACAACGGAAACTGACCCACGTAAATTTATTACTAATTGAAAGAGGAGACAAAAGTCATTTCTGTTTAATAAAAAATTTCGCGCGACTAGTGCATGATCAACTAACAAAACACAAATCTAAAATTCACTTATGTGATGAATGTTTTATATATTTTGATTCAGAGACAAAACTAAATAATCATAATTGCGCACGAATACAAACACTGCTCCCAGAAGAGAATAGCAAGCTTCGATTTTCTAATTATATAAGAACTCAAAGAATTCCTATTGTTATTTATGGAGACTTTGAAAGCTTACTTCGAGAATATTCAGATAAAAATAAAAGTCAGTATGTCGAAAACATACAAATTCATGAAGCAACTTGTTTCGCCTATTATATATGCTGTGAGAGTAATCCAGAGCTTAATAATTTAGTATCTTATCGAGGTCCAAATTGTTCAAAAAAGTTTGTAGATTCTATTGCTAAGGATTTAGAAACTTTATATGACATTTTATCTTTGCCTAGAGACATGATTCCACTGAATGATGAAGAGCTTCTTTCATTTAAGACTGCTACAGTATGTCATATTTGTAAAGAAAATTTTTCTAATAATGACTGTATTGTTCATGACCATGATCATTTCACAGGTAAATATCGGGGTCCAGCTCATAATTCATGCAATTTAAATAATAAGTCTGTAAAATTTATTCCCATAATATTTCATAATCTTTCAGGATATGACTGTCATTTATTTATAAAAGAACTTTCAAGTGTTTCCGGTCGAATCAATTTAATTCCAAAGACTAAGGAAAAATATATTTCTTTTACCAAATTTTTTCCATTTAATTCTCAGAAAGTAGTCCAATTAAAATTTATAGATTCTTTTAATTTCTTAAGTTCGAGTTTAGACAACTTAGTAAAGACATTGGACTCCAATGATTTAAAGCATTTACGATCATTTTTCATTGATAAAAAATTATTTCAATTATGCCTTAGGAAAGGCGTGTATTGCTATGACTATATAGACTCCTGGGAACGATATGCAGAAACTCAGTTACCAGATCGCTCAAATTTTTATAATAAACTCACATCCGATACAGTGTCTACTGACGATTACAATCACGCTTTAAAGATGTGGGCTATATTTGGTATTAAGAATTTAGGCGAATATACTGATTTATATTTGAAATGTGATGTCTTACTATTGTGCGATGTATTTGAGAAATTCCGATCTATGAGTTTATGTCACTATGAGCTTGACCCTTGTCATTACGTTTCATCACCATCATTAAGCTGGGACGCCATGCTCTTGTTAACTAAAGTAGAATTAGATTTAATATCTGATATAGAAATATATCAAATGCTAGAAAAGGGTATTAGAGGAGGTCTTGCCCAATGTTCGCTGCGATATGCAAAGGCTAATAATAAATATTTGCCAGACTATAACGAAAAAGAACCCGATACATTTTTAGTTTACTTAGATTGTGTCAATTTGTATGGGCATGCTATGACACAAAGACTTCCCACAGGAAATTTTAGGTTTTTAACAAAATCTGAAATAGCTTTATTTGAAATTGCATCTGTTACTGCTGATAGTGATGAAGGGTACATACTTGAAGTTGATATTCATTATCCGCCTGATATACATGACGAACATTCTGATTTGCCATTTGCACCAGAAAAAATGCCCGTTCCTGTTCCATGTGATGACAAAAACACAAAACTAATTGCTAATCTGTATGATAAATATAGATATGTCATTCACTATGTTCATTTACAAGAATGTTTAAAGAATGGTCTTATATTATTAAATATTCATAAAATTCTAGCATTTACTCAAAAAAATATCTTAGAACCATACATAAATCTTAATACAATACTTAGACAAAAAGCTAACTCAGTATTCGAAAGAGATTTTTTCAAGAAGCAAAATAATTCAATATTTGGTAAAACAATTGAAAACAAAAGGAAACAAGTAGATGTTAAATTAGTTAATGTGTGGAAAGATAACTTTAATAAGACCAATAAAATAAAAGGGGCAGAAAAATATGTGAGCGCCCCTAATTTTAAAAATATGGCTATTATTTCAGAGAACCTTGTTGCTATTCAATTAGAGCCTGCTAAAGTAGTTTTAGATCGACCAATATATATTGGTTTTACGATACTGGAGTTAGCAAAGCGTCATTTATATCAATTTCACTATTCTGTTATGAAGAAAATATACAAAAATGACATAAGCCTTTGTTATACTGATACTGATAGTCTCTTGTATTTAATACAAACTGATGATTTTTATAAAGACATGAAACAAAATATAAAATATTTTGATACAAGCAACTTTGAAGACAATAATATTTATGGTATTCCAAAAGTGAATAAACAAATACCTGGCTATTTTAAAGATGAGATGGGTGGTGATATCATTACAGAGTTTATTGGTTTGAGGGCTAAATTATACTGTTTAAATAGTTTAAATAATACAATTAAAAAAGCTAAAGGAGTTAAAAAACCTATTTCTAATAGGCTCACAATTGAAAAATATAAAAATACTTTGAATAATGATATAAATTTCAGAGATACTATGTATGTCATTCGATCCAAAAATCACAAGTTGTATACACAGAAAATTAATAAATTAGTACTCAACGGAAATGATGACAAACGTCAAATTAAAAGAAATATAATTTATACTGTACCTTGGGGTCATTATCGTACTATGTTTTAAGCTATAATTGTGACTGTATTTACTATCTTTTCTGTTTATAATGTTACAGTAATTTAAAGCTAAAATTGTGAATCTACCTAATTTTAGAATCTACCATTGTTTATGTTAAAATAATTTAAAGTTATAATTGTGACTATGTATCTACATACCTACCTAATTTTAGTATCTACCATGTATTTACTTTATGTTTATAATGTTACAATAATTTAGAGCTATAATTGTGACTATGTATCTACCCATGTATTTACTTTGTTTAATGCATAAATAAAAAAATCTTATGAATCATAATGTTTCTTGTTTCATTTTTGTATTTGTGTAATAAATATAATTTGCCTAAGTACCTATAACCTGAGTCTGAGTTCAATTCTCAGCTCAAATACATGTTTAATACAAATGGTTACCTTGCTGTCTTAGTCCATTAGTGATTTATGACCGCATAGTGTGGCAACAGACCAGCTTTCACAGGATCTTGGAATGGCAGCGGTAATTTTTAACTCTCTATTAACTAGTTAACTAGTAAATTCTGTGTGGAGAACCTAAAGCATAAAGAAAATAACTAAACTTAAATAAATAGACTGGGATTTGATGTCTCAAGTACTCTAATATATTTGACTATGCAGAAGATTGTTGTGAGTAGAAGTGTAGCGGCTTTGTGAGCTTTCTTTTTATACACATTGTTTTCACAAGAATAAAGCATTGTGGTTCAGTATTTTACTGTTATATTAAAATAATATAGACACATAAGTTAAAGAAATCAGTCCCATAGCTAAATATCAGTTTTTTTTTTAGTATTGGGTTTAATTAATATAAAAATATAAGCAGGAATTATAATCTTAGTAGTTATATAATAGTAGGAGGTAGTTTAATAGTTTATGCACACTTGCCATGCTAGATTTGCTGCACATATTTCAATACAACAATGAAGACTTGGAAATGTAGTTACGGCGTTAACGTTCAAGACTGGGCAACACTGAAAACCAGTAATAAGATGGGTCGTCATGCTCATCCTATGAATGCTGAGTACCTTGCCCTATTTTGTAGGCACATCGTACAACTTTCGTATTTTTCTTTGTGTTTTTATTTGGTTGGCATAGTAAAATAGAGATTTTGCGACATATTTTTGTTTTAAAGTGACAGTGACAAATGACATGTCACATGTTAAGTCACCTAGCGCTACGTCATGAAAATGTTTGTCAATGCGGAATTGCGGACTCTGACCTCCAGCCTTTTGCGCCTATACTTTATCTAAATATTTTTGTTTGTAGTTAATTAGTAATTTCGAAAAGGATAATTTATTTAATATTCCAAAAGCTAATTAAAATACCTGATTATTTAAAAGATAAATTAGGTGGTGAAATTATAACGGAATTTGTAGGTTTAGGCGCAAAATTATACAACAACATTTTGAGTAAAACAAATGTTTTGGTTAATATTAAATTTATTGTAAAAAACAAAATACTTGTAAGCTTCTTGTATTTAAGTTTGCTTGTAAGATGTACAGTAAAATATTATATTGTTAGTGTAAAAATATTTTTATTTACAACATGTGTCACTGACCTAATAACAAGCATAAATATAATAAAATTGTTAGTTAGGTTAATAATTTTTTATTTTTTACTATGTACTTACAATATATTTACTGGGTTGAGTATTCATTATAATAAAGGTATTATATAATCTTATATATTTTAAAAATTTATTGTTCCAATATGAAATAAACAGATTTTTTTAAAATAATATAATTTATCATGACAATAATAATAAGTAGATTACAGTATTTAATAAAAGATTACACATTATGTCTGCTTAACTTTTTGACTATTTTACTAACTAAATGTTCAGTCTCATTCATGACGTCATCGTAATCACTAGTCACTAAATATTGCACACTCACACCCGCGCTGTCAGGATCAAGGTTTATTTTATCCATATTACTATTGTCCAAATTATGTATGTATATTTGTATTAAATTACGAACTTGACCCGGCTCCTTACGCATAACAAAAGAGGTATTTTTAAAACATTTTGATTTAATTTTTTTCTTCTTTATTGCTTCTTGTTCCTCTGCTTTTTGTTTTTTATATTCTTCGCGAGATTTGGCTGCTACTTCTGCATACCAGCTTTCTCTATCCTGAGCATAATAAAAAGGATTGGTGATTGGGTCCGCATCTCCTATTAAATTCTGAAAAAAAAAAAAAAAAAAAAACAGTCATTCAATAAATAAATAACACAAGTAATATGAAAAATGGATTTAAGTAAGTTAAGATAAACGCAATATTTAATTACCTCACGTAAATTATCTGCGATATCTATAGAGGGGCTGTAGGACGGTGCCAGAGACATGATTCTGTAAATAAATTAATATTAATTATTAAACACTTATTGAAAGTAAAAAAAAAATGCATGGCATTAAAATAAAATAGAAAAAAAAAAAAACAAAACTTACCAGGCAATTGTAGTTTAATTGACAAACAAGAGGTCCAGCTTATGGCAAATACTGCAATGAAATGAAGCGACTACCTACCTAACTTAGATGTGGATTATTTTAAACAGTGGCATTTGATATTGAGTAATGCGAGAATGCAATATTTTCATTAATGATTTCAATAATTAAACGAACCTGTCTTAACCTGTAGAAACGCGATAAATGAATATTCTTTGTCATGTCATGTTTCATATAATATTTTTGCTGACGATTTCAATAATGAAATAAATCTGTCTAAACCTGTAGAAACGCGTTAGTTGAATAGTCATGTCTAATATGATATTATTATTTATATGCATATTGTGCACATGCTTAATTTGATTTAATATGTTTATTACGAGTAATTACATACTTACTTATGTTAATAAAACTTATCTAAACATGTAGGTACAGAAATAGTAACAAAATGTCATGTTATGTTTTACATAATTTCCCCTTTTTAGTATAAAAAGTGAACACAAAAACGTATGTTAGCCATTCAACATAATCATTGACAAGATGAAGTTGGTTAAGCAACCCATATCTCTGAAAGTTAGCGGTATACAATTTAATGAACCTTCTCGCCAAATCAGACATAGTGCTTTATTACCAAATACAATTCGTTGTATAATATGTGGTCCGTCGAACTGTGGTAAAACAAACGTTATGATCAGCTTACTGTTACATAAAAATGGATTGAAATTTAAAAATCTTTATCTTTACTCCAAAACTTCTTTTCAGCCAAAATATCGATTCTTGAGCGAGGTATTAAAAAGAGTTCCTCAGATTAACTTCTATGAATTAAAAGATGATAAAGATGTTATAGCTCCGAGTGAAGCTTTGACTAACTCTGTATTTATTTTTGATGATGTTGCATGTGAAAATCAAGTTAATATCCGTAATTATTTTTGTATGGGCAGACATAAACAAATAGATTGTTTTTATTTATCTCAAACCTATTCTAAAATTCCGAAACAATTGTTACGTGACAATGTTAATTTTCTTATATTATTTAAACAAGATGATACGAATTTAAAACATGTTTACGATGAACATGTCGGCTCCGATCTACAATGGAAACAGTTTAAAGATATCTGTAAAACCATTTGGAGTAACCCATATAATTTCGTACTTATTAATAAAGAATCGCCCGTAAATAATGGAAGGTACAGACAGAATTTTGATACATTTTTGAAATTTGACTGAATTTATATATAATAAATAACATGAATAACAAATTCAGTATTAGATCTTCATTCCCTGAACACAGTTGTTTTAATATAAATATGGAGAAAAATATTAAAATTGAATTAATGAAGTCTGTGAACTCAATAAAGAACAAAATAAAACAAATGAAGAACCAGGAACACTCGATGAATTTATCACTCGATAAAGTCCTAAAACCTGTAACAGATCCCCTTAAGTCTTTAGTTGACGCGAATTTACCTGCGGAAAAAAATAAAAATGTAGAAAATAAAACACTACTTAATTTGGAAGGCATTGAGTCCGATGATATAAATACTAGTTCATCGAGTAAATTTGAAGAATGTTACAGTCCAGATCTGGATTCTACTCAATTCATTGAAAGCCCTAAAAAGGAATCGCTAGATGAAATATCATTAGAGGGAGAAGATATCTGTGGTATATATGATGACCTTAATATACCGTTTGGAATTAGAAGTAAAAACAAGACTTACATGATGGGTAACTCAGTAGTATCATTTTCTAGTTTGAATAATGATAAGAACGTTTTAGTTAAAATCGATGACAAAGTTTACAACTTTACATTAGGTTTGAAAGAACTTTTATTTAAAAGAAAGCCTGATTTAAAATTAATATCAAATGAAGATAAGCGGATCTACAAAGATATGCTACATTATACAAATGCTCATAGAAGAAATTTTAGCCCCAGAGGTCAGATAAAGTCAAGTAAAGGTAAAAAATATCGGGAAATAATTAAACCCTTGTTTTCGGAAACGTCTGACAGTAAACCTAAATCAAAACTTGGAGGAAACTTACCAAAACTAAAAAAATTTAAAAACAACACTGATTTAGTATACTGGGATGATCCCAATGAATTGATTGAGAGATTAAAATTATTAATGGCTTCAAGAGACGCTGGCAATACAAATCATGATAATGAAATATTATCTATCATTGAAGAACTAAAAGAAGCTAATATAATAAAGGAATAAATAGGAACAGCAATAGACATTTAATTCAGTTTAACATACTTAACAATCACGATCATTACCAAAATTTGTTATTAAATCAATCTGAGCTAAAAGACAAAAATATAAATTTGAACGAAAAATCATCATGATCAAAGCCGATGTGGTAAATGAGCTTCATAAAAATGCCAGGATAAATTTTCCTCGACGAAAAGTTATTATGAAAGATATAGACGATCTATGGCAGGCGGACTTAATTGATATGCAATCTATTTCTAAAGAAAATAAAAGCTTTAGATTTATCCTCGCTGTTATTGACACATTTTCTAAATATGCTTGGACCTTTCCTCTCAAAAGTAAAAACAAAGAGATTGTATGTAATACTTTTAAGATATTATTGGATAGAGGCCGTGTCCCTAAAAATATTCAAACTGATAATGGGACAGAGTTTTATAATAATAGATTTCAAAATCTAATGCAATCTTATAATATTAATCATTACTCAACATTCTCATCAAAAAAAGCTTCAATAGTCGAGCGATTTATTAGGACATTGAAATCTAAATTGTACAAAGAATTCAGTTTGAAAGGCAATTATAATTGGATAAATAATACCCTCAATAATGTTATTCATAAATACAATCACACATACCATAGAACGATTGATGAAATCCCTGCGAATGTGAATAATATAAATAAAAAACGTATATTAGAACGTTATGCAAGTTTAGTAAAAAAAGTTAGTGTAAAAGTAAGATATAAAGTGGGTGATTATGTACGTATCAGTAAGTACAAAGGAACATTTGAAAAAGGATATACACCTAACTGGTCAACAGAAATATTTAAAATTCGAGAAATACGTAATACAATTCCTATCACCTATTTAATTGAAGATACTATTAGAGGTCAGCCTATTTTAGGAGCATTTTATGTGCAAGAACTTCAAAAGACTAAACATCCTAATGTGTATCTAGTCGAAAAAGTTCTTAAAAAGAGAGGAAACAGAGTTTTAGTAAAATGGTTAGGTTTATCTTCTGCAGAAAATAGTTGGATAGATAAGTCAAATGCGCTATAAGAAACAAATTAAATAGATTATTGCAAAATAATGTCTGATTCCATTATTTATACTTATAAACTTAGATAACTGTCAATTGTTTATTCAACGCATTATATTTATAAAGTGTTTAATTTATTTTTAAACAGTCTTATTATGGGCACTGGAGAGAGTAGTCTTCTCAATTGGCTTATAAACCATTTACCATTTGAATTACATTTGCCGGGATACAATTACTGTGGTCCAGGTACAAAATTAATTAGGAGACTTGCGCGTGGTGATAAAGGTATCAACAAATTAGACGAATATTGTAAAGAACACGATATTGCATATCACAAATCTTCGAACTTAAAAGATCGCCATAAGGCTGATTTGATTTTGTTTAAAATGGCGAAAAAACGTATAGTTGCAGCTGATGCAGGTACAGGAGAAAAAATTGCAGCGCGTCTAGTGAGCAATATTATGACAAGCAAAATTAAAACTGGTACTGGCCTAAAAACTTACAGCCAAAAATCTTCATGCAAAAGGACTTCTGGAAAAGGACTTAAAAATAAATTTAAAAATGTTCTTACTGTCGCGAAAAAACGAATGAAAAAATTAAAACCAAAATGCAAGAAAGGGGCAATAAAACTAGCTATGGCTGCTGCCAGAGAATTAGTTGAAGATTCTTCTATTAAACTTCCCCGCGTTATTCCTATACCAAAAACGGGTGGAGTTTTGCCTTTGATTCCTATTTTTGCTGGATTATCCGCAGCGGGAGCCATAGCAGGCGGGGCGGCTGGTATAGCTAAAACTATAAATGAATTCAAGATGGCTAAAAAGCTATATGATGAATCGAAGAGACACAATGAAAAAATGGAAGCCCTTTGTATTGGAAATGGATTACATGTTAAGCCACATAAAAATGGTCTGGGAATTTTCGTATCAAAAGAAAAAAACTAAAGTATCGGCTACCCAATCGAGCCTTGACTAATTTTGACATTGTAAAATATGGAAATAATATTCCTTATTTTAGAGGTGTCTTTATGAGAGACGAACTTCCTACACACCCTTTTAAATATGAATGTGGTATTATTAATTTAGATATTTCTAAAAACCCCGGCTCTCATTGGGTAGCCTATGCAAAATGCAAAGATTATATCGAATATTTTGATAGTTATGGAAATCTTAAGCCTCCAAAAGAATTAATAAAATATTTAGGCTCTAAAATTCACTACAATTATGAAAATGTACAAGGCAATCATCCTTTCCATTGCGGACATCTTTGTTTAAACTTTTTAAGATTTTTTTGGATTAATCATGGAATAAAATAAACAGAATTTAAGAAAAGAGTTCAGTATGCAAGTATGTCTACTACAGTAACTATCTCCGGCAATAAATCAGAATTAGAATCATATTTTCAACCACCTCTGAGTTTATCTGGAAAATATGAGTGTGGATTATTATACTTTTCAATACTGAACTCAACATCAGGTCGTCGTTTTAGTAACAATACCTCATCTGTTATCAGAATTGAATGTGATTTGATATACGGTTCCTATACCAACGGATTACCAACTCACATTATTCACGAATTTGTGCCTAATACCGTTGTAGACGACCAATATATAGAAACGCCTCAGAACGTTATTTATTTTCCGGTAAACAAAAATACAATTTCATCTATATCTATTAAAGTTGTCGATCAGTTTGGTTACAGTATTAACTTCGTAGAACATATTCAACTGCGTCTTCATTTAAGAAAAATAAAATGATACAATATAATATAAACCCTTCAGTCAAAGTAAAACGTCTTATTTCTTCTACAACCACTAATACGCGTAGACGTAAGAAAAAAGTGAGGAAGTTGACTAAAGCAAATATAGATTTTCTTAAAGCTTTAGGTTTTAAAGTATGAATATACTACAGATTAATGATTTACCGCATTTCGATTCTTCAATCGAAAGTTATGAAGTCCATTCTTACAATCCCTACAATAACTGCTTCAGAGAAAATGACGAAATCAGAATTCCCATACACCAGCAAGATATATACGTGTTACCATCAGCCAGTTCAATTTACATCGAAGGTCAAGCAAAATTCTTCGGTAAAGATGGAAAGCCGATTGAAAAAATTGTTACATTTAGTAATAACTATATTTTGTTCTTGTTTCAAGACATCAGGTACGAAATGAATGGTATAGAAATAGATCGTATAAAAAATTCCGGCATAACGTCCACAATAAAATCTTATATCTCATTAAATGAAGCAGAAAATAAAGTGGCTGCCTTATGGGGCTGGAATTCAAACGGTATTAAAAATGATGGCCATTTTAGTGCTGTAATACCTTTAAATAAGATTTTAGGGTTTGCGGAAGACTATAAAAAAATTGTAATAAACTGCAAACATGAACTTATATTGAATAGAAGTAACTCCAATTTAAATAGTGTTATACTTGCTGATGATATTGCTTATTGCAAAATAGATATAGAAAGGCTTCAATGGAGAGTACCACATATAAAAGTGTCAGATCGAGAAAGACTGGCTCTTTTAAAATTACTAGAAAAGGATAAGCCTATTCAAATGGCATTTAGAAATTGGGATTTGTATGAGTACCCTTTGCTTCCTAAAACTACAAAGCATTCGTGGGCAGTTAAAACTGCGTCACAATTAGAGAAACCTAGATATGTAATTTTCTGCTTACAAACTAATAGAAAAAATAATAAACTCAATGACAGTTCGCGATTTGATCATTGTGAAGTTACAAATGTCACTCTCTTTTTGAATTCACAATATTATCCATATGAACTTTTGAGCTTAAAGTTTTCTGAGAACAAATACAGTATATTATACGAAATGTATGCCAAATTCCGTCAGTCGTATTACAACAGTCCAGCAGACCCATTGCTTAGTCTAAAGGACTTTAAAGAAAAGGCTCCTCTTTTTATATTAGATTGTTCAAGGCAAAACGATAGTCTAAAATCAGGTCCAGTCGATGTTCGATTAGAAATTGAATGTTCAACTTCAATACCAGATAATACTGCCGCATATTGTTTGATTATCAACGATCGTCTGGTGGAATATAAGCCTTTGAGTAATATAGTGCGAAGATTATCATGACTGCTATTGTAGACGTTCAAGGTTTCAAAACAGAAGCAAATGAGTTTATAATAAAAGAAATTGCTATATGGTGTGATAACAAAATACAAGTGTTCTTAATTAAGCCACCATTTCCCTATTACAACTTGACAAAATCAGAAAGACGTCAAGTAAGCTGGATCGAGCGCAACAGAAAAATACATTGGGGTGAAGGATTTATTCCTTATTCTAATTGCCTATGTTTACTTGAAGATCTGTTAAGAAATAAATGTGTTTACACTAAAGGTTTAGAAAAAGTGTCATGGTTGCAAGTTATGTCGAATAATAATAATGTTATTAATTTAGAAGATAAAAACTGTCCTAATTTGTTAAGCTTGTATGAGCAATATAAAGATTCTGAAACCGTTTACAGTTGTATATATCATGACTCAATATGTTCTTTAAAAAATGTTTTATGTTTAAAAAAATGGTGTTTCGATAATAAACTTTTTAATTAAGTGGTTTTTTTTTTTCTTATTTTGTTTGCTCAAAATTTCCCTGTTCCTCAACCTTAGTCTTAAAAAACTTTCGCAAGCATTTACGTACGTAATTAGCAAGATTAAAAATTTGAAATATCAGTTTTCTAAATAAAATACAAGCTTCGACTTACTTGCTGAATAACATGACATTGAGAATTGGAGATCGTGTACAGGTATTGATAGTAGAAAAGCGATTATGCGGGCTTCATATTGTAGAAATAATTAATCACGAGCAGTATAATGCAATCCTAATACCTTGCTCTAGAGATAACGGCAAATGCTCTAAAATTCGCTTTAAAGGGATTAAGCTATGGGCTCGAATAATCCAGCATCAAATCTACAACAATCTTGTAGATTTGATAGAAGAAACCTAATACATAGGAACAGGCTGTGCATAACAGCTTGAGTTGCTGCGATTAAGCTGTTCATAAACCGGTTCCTATTAAGTTGAAAAGATGAGCAGTTAAGAGAATCATCGATCATGATAGTGTGATATTGGAGCGCTCTGCATTGCATGTGTAGAAAATTGGGGGTTCTGGATCATATTGAATGTGAGGAAAATTGGGGGTTCTGGATCATATTGCATGTGTAGAAAATTGGGGGTTCTGGATCATGTTCTATGTGTGGAGAATTGGGGGTTCTGGATCACGCACCGAGCGAAGCGAGGAAGTGATCCAGAACCCCCAATTATACCCTACTGACATAGACAGTCCGATACAAATAACACTACCTGCCGTCACAAGCGTTGACGGCGCACTGACAGCGCAGCAGCCGATTCTAACCCCCCCGTCTCACCGCGCGCATACCTCAGGGAGTGCACAGCACTAATGGTCATACTATAAGTCCATGTGCATCTGGATCGAGGGCCCATTTTTAAAATCTTTACTTAACGAAATAAGATTTACAGGAAAATTAGTTAAAAATAGTAAAAACCTAAAGCAAAGGGCCATGAATTTCTTAAACATGAATCTATACTGTTATGATTAATTAGCTTGGGCCCTCAGTCCAGACGTATGCATAAAGTGGCATAGCCTAAATCTCAGAAAGTACTATCTCTGGGTTAATCGTTTTTATTTAAGAATTTAGTTAAGAATTTCTTAAATATTTTAAGAAATTCCCAAATCTGTAGAATACAACATTACAGATTTATAGCGATATATCTAGGGCCCTCAATTCATTATTTTATTCACTAAGGAATCTGCAAAACATTAATTTATTTAAAGAAATACATAAATATGTCTTTAATATATTTTACTTAGATACCTCTGTGAATTAGTAAAAAAGAAATAATGATACAAAAGTTATTTTTTTTAAAGTTATTGAATGTCGAAATTTACGAAAACGTCTGAACTGAGAGCCCAAGATTTTCGGCTTTATTGACTAAACTCAACCTCATAGATTAACGCAAATAAGAATTAGATTTTTTACTATTCTTTAATTAAAATGTAACGTATCATCTGTTCTTCTAAATACCATACTTTAAGAGAAAATTGATTTTCAATTTCTCAATATGAGATAATTTTGTAGGGTAGATATGATTTTGTAATTTTTTGAACTAATCAGTATGTATCCTCATACAAGCTATTTCAGAAGCGACAAAGTAAATATTTGTTGCTTGAACTGTCGGAAGCGATTGTGTTTTGTGTGGAGCAATAATTAAGTGCAGTAAATATCATTATAACTAGTGTTTCCGTTTCGTGATATCGAAGTAAGTACCTAGATCACTTTAATATGTCATGTATTTTCCTATGTTAATGTTGTTAATGATTCATCGTCATCGGGAATTGCTGATTATTGAATTAAAAATAGAGTAGTCTAGGAGACAGTATAGTGTATAATATATATATATTATTATTATTATGATTTTACTGTCGTGGTAGTCTATCAGAAACTGACGTTAATAATGACGTGGTAGATTGGTAGACATCCAACACTGCAGAGACCAATATACACCAGCCACAACCACTTGCGGCTCAGTGGTCGTCGTATAAACGGTAATTATGAAGGTCACGTCAAGGATACGCATTGACAAGCTATCACTTAACATCGGAGCGATTTATAAGCCTGGTGAAACAAACATAACATTAAAAACAAACATATTCATTATAATTATCAACATATGGCTATGCCGTGTGGTGCCGGCTTAAGAATAGTACCACCCCATCTCGACCCGTGGGTGTCGTCAAGGCGACTAAGGGATTTCACCCCGGAGGACGGGCAGCAGCGTCCTCTGCGTACTTAAAGCCTTACTGCGATCGCCAACCCGCTCGCCAAGCGTGGCGATTATGGCAGTTACCCCCAGGATCTACATACTAGTAGGTTCTACTGGGGAGACCCGTGCCCAGCAGTGGGCCATCTTATGGGTTGTTATGTATGTATGTACTCGTATATTCATTATTACGAATACTGCGTAAATTTGCGTAGAAGAATCTTAATGAGGATGGGTGAAGTGGAATATCATCGTATTTTTTGGTTATGTAATGGTTAAGTCTATCCGGTCCCGGTGTAGAAGTCGTTTGTGGTGTACTGGGTCTTAGCTTTTTTTACAGTTAGCTGTTGGTATTCCCTTAATGTACTTAATGGCGAGGGTCTTTTCTCCATCCTCACTAGGTTTTTTCAAGCTATCTTTGACTGACTTTAGATAGGATGATTTTTTGGAAAGATAAAGTCAAAAAAATTTTGCAACTTTCGTTTCGAATATCCACTTAATCAAAAAAGTTTCTATGATACCTTACAATGTTTTTAAAAGACCTGTCGAATGATGGGCACCCGTTGCTGTTTGCCTAAAAAAATATACTGATTCTGTTACATGTAAGCCCCCTATTTTTTTTTTGTTATTTCACTATCGAACTAAGTAGCGGCGTAAATAAGACTGTTTTATGGAACACTTTTAAATATTACTATTATGTATTTGTCTTTCATTTTATGCACAATACAAAGTAAATGTTCTATTTTTATTTTCTTTTTTATTTCTTTCAGGACTAACATACTTAACCTTCTGCAACAGTCGTGGTAGTCCACTGGACAGTGCATATCACAAAAACATGTATTACGTCGTTATTTTTGCATTCAGGACCTTCATAATTCACGTTTATACGACGACCACTGAGCCGCAAGTGGTTGTGGCTGGTGTATATTGGTCTCTGCAGTGTTGGGTGTCTACCAATCTACCACGTCATTATTAACGTCAGTTTCTGATAGACTACCACGACAGTAAAATCATAATAATAATAATATAGGTACCTATATATATTATACACTATACTGTCTCCTAGACTACTCTATTTTTAATTCAATAATCAGCAATTCCCGATGACGATGAATCATTAACAACATTAACATAGGAAAATACATGACATACTAAAGTGATCTAGGTACTTACTTCGATATCACGAAACGGAAACACTAGTTATAATGATATTTACTGCACTTAATTATTGCTCCACACAAAACACAATCGCTTCCGACAGTTCAAGCAACAAATATTTACTTTGTCGCTTCTGAAATAGCTTGTATGAGGATACATACTGATTAGTTCAAAAAATTACAAAATCATATCTACCCTACAAAATTATCTCATATTGAGAAATTGAAAATCAATTTTCTCTTAAAGTATGGTATTTAGAAGAACAGATGATACGTTACATTTTAATTAAAGAATAGTAAAAAATCTAATTCTTATTTGCGTTAATCTATGAGGTTGAGTTTAGTCAATAAAGCCGAAAATCTTGGGCTCTCAGTTCAGACGTTTTCGTAAATTTCGACATTCAATAACTTTAAAAAAAATAACTTTTGTATCATTATTTCTTTTTTACTAATTCACAGAGGTATCTAAGTAAAATATATTAAAGACATATTTATGTATTTCTTTAAATAAATTAATGTTTTGCAGATTCCTTAGTGAATAAAATAATGAATTGAGGGCCCTAGATATATCGCTATAAATCTGTAATGTTGTATTCTACAGATTTGGGAATTTCTTAAAATATTTAAGAAATTCTTAACTAAATTCTTAAATAAAAACGATTAACCCAGAGATAGTACTTTCTGAGATTTAGGCTATGCCACTTTATGCATACGTCTGGACTGAGGGCCCAAGCTAATTAATCATAACAGTATAGATTCATGTTTAAGAAATTCATGGCCCTTTGCTTTAGGTTTTTACTATTTTTAACTAATTTTCCTGTAAATCTTATTTCGTTATGTAAAGATTTTAAAAATGGGCCCTCGATCCAGATGCACATGTTAAGTCCGGGTACATTTTCAACCGACTTCAAAAAGGAGGAGGTTCTCAATTCGTCTTTTTTTGTATGTTTGTTCACCAATTACACAAAGACGGCAGGACCGATTTGAAAAATTGTTTTTGTGTTTGATAGGGTATACTTCCAAGTTGGTCCCATTGTCATCAGATGGGATCCTGGAGAAATCGAGGGATCTCTTAAAATATTAAAGGCACACCTACAGTGATTTAGGTATATTTAATAGTGATTCGTGCATTTACTCTTAAAAAACACCAATTGGTCAAGTGGAACTGATGATGAAGACCACAAATGACTAGCAGACCTATTCAATATTTCACAGTTTGCGATTCAGTTAAGTACTTTAATATGGTATTGAGTAGCACTTTATTCTCGTTATACTACTATTACACAATGTAATAGTCAGCCGCGCAGTCTACAGTCAGCCGCGTTCAAATGCGGACGTGCCTTTATGTGTGACTAACCATTACACGCAGTGTGCGACGCGAGCCGTCGCTAGTTTGCAACCATGAGCAACGAGCTCGTGGTAAACGAGCTGCTGGCGTTTCTGCAGCAGAAACTGGACGTGATGGACGAGGTGTCCGCTGTCCAGATCTGCGTCACGAACTTCAGTGAGGACGACATAGCTGCAACCAAGCGGCTACTGTACGGCGTTCTAAATAAGACCGCCCAGATGGTGTCTCATCGTCGCGATAGGACTAAGAAAAGTTTAGCGGAAGTCATCACGCTGCTAAAGGAGACCGATCCTGACGACGTGCCTACGTTTGTGGCGAAGGACCTGAACAAGCTCCCTCCCGTCACCTTCGATCACGTCGACGTCACCAGCCTGCTGAAAGACATAGTCTTTCTGAAGGCGAGCCTCGCGGATGTGCAGCGGAAGTATGATGCTTCCGAAGCCAACGTAGAAGATCTGCGCCAACAAGTCATCGAGTTGCGCAACGTTATTACGGGATCTGGGTCACCGTCGCATGTAAACACGCGCCGCGGTGCATGCCTAGATTTAAGTTACGCGTCAGCTGTGACGACATCGCCGCCGGCGTCGAATGCTGACCGAGCGGAATGCGCTGCAAGTGCGCATAGTGACCCCGCCCGCACGCCCCGCAAGCCTGCGCCCGTGCCTGCGGTTGCTACCTGCAGCGCTGCCAATGTCAGTCGCCCCGTTGTACAACAGAAACAGGGGATAAAGACGAAGACCAGCGAGAGCGTACCCATAGCCCCTGCCAAAGGGCAAATGGATGTAGAGGGCTTTATAAAGGTTGAAAGGAAGCAGAAGAGGCCCTCCAGACGAAACCAATGTGGTACCGGCGTGACGGGACCTAAAATGCTGCTGCGTCCGGCAATAGCAACGACGCAGTTATATGTGTCTCGTCTGCATCACACCACAAAGGCAGAGGAACTTGCGGAATACCTCCGGATCAAGACGAAGTGGACCTTGAGGGTGGAGAAGTTGGAGTCGCGCCATGACGTCAACTTCAAATCATTCATGGTGCGAGTTCCCAGTGAACATCTGTCCATCTTTATGAAGGAGGACTTCTGGCCGAAGGGTGTCGCGTACCGACGTTTTCGTGGAAGGTTACGTGACACCACGCAGCGAAACACGACGCCGCTGTCTCAATCCCACTGTCGTGTATAATTTTAATTATGTATTAGTTTATTGTTATTACTAGCTGTGCCCGCGACTTCGTTCGCGTGAAAGTCGGGTTTAAATTAAGGTAGTTTAGGTTACGAAATAACTTCTGTGTAAATATGTTGGAAACAGTCCTGTCGGGTGGACCGCGATATGACTCAGCAGCGGAGAATCGTCATATACTCATCTGTTGATAGCTTCAACACCCAAAAGCTTTGTGAAAATAAATAAGTACCAAATACAGACTATGACTATGTATTCGTTAATTGTGTTTTTTGTTATTAATTTGTGTTTGTTTTCTTTTTGTCTATTGTTATTTTTATTATTTCACTGTTTTATTTATTGTTTATTTTTATCTTCTGCATGACTTTTCCTGTTATATTATAATAATGTCTATACATGTGTCTTCTGTGTACTAAATAAAAATCGATCTGTTCTATTCTTTTAGATAATTAGTTTGGTGTGCGGCTTAAGAAGTGGGTTTTCTGCTGTTTTTGTTTCATTCTTTCAACGCTATACCTACCTATTACCTAATAATTTTCAATAGAATTTGTACTAAAATGTTGTTACTTCCCATGTTATCGTAAACTTGTAAAGTCTAAGTACTTAACTGTGATAGTTTTCCTTATAATTTTAGTATTTATACTACTACCCTGAATTTTTTCACATACCCAACATCAACCATTTAGTTGGCAGGGGGACACTTGACTCTACAATAACAAAAATGTTCACTATAAAGCCTAATATTATACACAAAGGAATCCTTAAATCTAAAAATAGTTTTCACTAACCCTAAACGCTTTTTAAAAGACCTATCTAATGATACCACACACGATGGGGTAGGTAGGTGAGAAAAAAAATCACATCCCCACTTTACATATAAGAGAGGTACCCTTAAAAAAAATAATGATTTTCAAGATTTTATTCTTTCACTTTATCGGCGTTAGTAATTTATTCATGCAAAAGTTGCAACCTTCTAGCATTAACAGTCTCTGAGCTAAGCAGCGGACGGACGGACATAAGGGAACTATAAGGGTTCTGTTTTGCCATTTTGGCTAAAAATGGGGTGTATTTCATATAGTGTTACAACGCAATACTAATAAAATGTTTTTTCAGGATTTTCCTTTGTCTGCTAAGGTATACGACTGAAATGCATATAAAACTGCTGAAACACTTTAGTAAACAAACCAGAGCGTGTCATGTGTGTCATGACCGCGAAAATGTCAGATATCCCTAAAGGTAGGTACGGTTGACAGACAAAGACCCCCCTCCTCCCGTCCCCCTAACTACTCACACTTAACCGATGTTGAGCCATTAATTATCGTTGAATTTATGAACACGCGATCTCCAACCATAACCCCAAAACATGATCCTCGATGCACCTGTGTGATGCGTGGTCAAACAAACGGACAGACAGGCAAACATTTCTAAAAATCATAGCAATGTGTTACTTTTTAAAACTTCTTTTACTAAGTATAGAACATTATTGAATACAACGCCATCTACTTTCAAGAATGTTGCCGTTGTTTTGTTGTTCACCGTGATCAAAATTATTTGATCACGGTGAACAATTTGATTTCATAGATGGCGCTACATGTATTTTTTTACGTGTGTAATGTCTTTTTTTTAGACGAACACATCATTTCTGGAAAATGTCGAATACTTTTTAATTATAATGTAATATTGTTTTTTATTTCTACTACGATTAATTCATTACTCTCAGCAGTGCATGCAATACCTATAATTAACTTACCTAGGTGCATAATTTACTTGATTTTTAATATAAAAAAATAATAACCAAAGTAAATAAGTTACCTACGGTCGAAAAAATAACTAAAACACAAAAAAATTCAAACATTCAGAAAAATATTAAAAAAGGATAAAGACAATTTAAAAAAATACAAAAAGAACATATTCAAACATCAGATTCGAGCCTGAGACTTCGTCATCAAAGTCCGCTAGCATAGCTTCGAAGCTATACTGTTCGCTACTTATCACGTCAAAATAACTGTTCTTATGAAACTTAAAAATGTTGTGTTTAGCTCCTTTTAGTTTTTTTTAGCGTGAAGTTATGTATTCCATGGGTTACAATTATAGATAATGTCTAATTGTGGAAAATTTTGTGATAAACTATTATGGTGCGACAAAAAATACGTTGCTACTCGTTCCCCATAGACGTTAGCGTAATGATTCATACTGTAAATAATGTCCTATAGTATTTACTATAAAACTGCAAATTTTCATAATGATCCGTCAAGTAGTTACTGTTTTATAACGAAAAATAGCTACAGACATTATCCCTTACTGCTTAGCTCCTATGGGAAAAAGCGTGATAATTTATAGCCTAAATGTTAATCTGCATCTATTAGATTGCACGTGCAAAATTTCAACCGAATCTGTACGGTAGTTTTTGCGTGATGCGTGTTCAAACAAACAGACAGACAGACAGACAGACATTTCTAAAAATGCAGCAAAGTGTTTAAATACTCTTTTCGAACATTTCCTAATATTTTTTTTCACTAAGTTCGGCCATGTACAGACACGTGAAATTTACAGTTTTATTATATGTATAGATGTTACGTATTTGTGTAATTGTAGTTTAAATTATGTATTAGTTTATTAAGTTTTTTATGTACCTATGTATTTGTATGATATGGGCCTTAGTAGCCTAAAATAAATGGTTATTATTAATAGGGCTGATAGTGAACTCCTCAACAATTAACGGCCCTGCATCGTGGTAAGCAATATTTTGTAAAAGGATTTCAGCAGTTGACATAAGCCTATTGTAACATAAGTGAATTACAAACCAACCCACTTAAAAGTGAGAAATAAAAACTTTTTACAAAAAAATATCACCGACTTCTTAAATAAATATAAGGCAACTAAAAAGCAATAAATAATATACCTAGAATAACAAAAACAAATTAAACATTTTGAAGTTGGTGCCGAGTAAAACACAAAGACTACTATTTCATGGCACCAACTTAAAAAAGTTTTTTATTAAAGTGTATTGCTGAAAGGTTTCACAACACGATCTAAGACTGTCTCTTGATACACTTTGGCTGAAGTTTTCACTCTTTTTTTACTAAAATGTAGATTTGTAACGCCTTATGTTTTAGGTTAACGACTATTTGATGGCCCTATGGCATATGGCTAAGGTTAACGACTATTTGATGGCCCTGCGGCATATGGTTTAGGTTAACGACTATTTGATGGCCCTGCGGCATATGGCTAAGGTTAACGACTATTTGATGGCCCTATGGCATATGGCTAAGGTTAACGACTATTTGATGGCCCTGCGGCATATGGTTTAGGTTAACGACTATTTGATGGCCCTGCGGCATATGGCTAAGGTTAACGACTATTTGATGGCCCTGCGGCATATGGTTTAGGTTAACGACTATTTGATGGCCCTGCGGCATATGGTTTAGGTTAACGACTATTTGATGTCCCTGCGGCATATGGCTAAGGTTAACGACTATTTGATGTCCCTGGGGCATATGGCTAAGGTTAACGACTATTTGATGGCCCTGCGGCTTATGGCTAAGGTTGCAAACTATTTGATGGCCCTGCGGCATATGGTTTAGGTTAAAAGAAAAGACGACATGTTTTCATTTTTTATTAAAAACGATAACTTTGAAAACGTAACATTACATTTTAATCAACAGAAATGGATAGTTCGTTACCGAGCGCCGGCTGTCGGCACGCGCAACGCGCAACATGCAACATGCAACACAACGCGGACGCTCGGTCGAACCACTCAACAGCAATATACTTTGTAGTTACATACAGTCTGCGCCGCGCGGCTCTCCTCGCGCGACCCACTCGCGTACCTACTTACACACCTACGAGGACAGGAGTAGGATGTACAATGAACAGGAATTTAAAAGAATAATTTTGTAAACAGAAATATTCATTTTGTTTTATTAGGTAACTCTTTTTATTAATATAAAACATTCTTTTTAAATTTATAATATATATGTAGTAAGATAGGATGTGTAACTGTGTATCAACAGGGAATTATGTACTTACCTACCTAATTAATTAAAATAATTTCAGAAATAATAATGTTGTTTGACTTACTCTTTTATTTCATTGGAGCGTCATCGACATAGTTTTAAAGTTAAAGTGCACTAGTGACATTATGATAAAAAGACGTCCGCTGACGTCATGACGTTGTGAAAACAAGTAAACTGGTGATAATTGGTTCAACCGAGAAGCTTATAGTGAAGAATGGAGACCAAACTAAAAAAAAACGTAAGTGTGCCAACGACTTTTCGTGTCGTCAGCTCTAAAGAGTACTTTCTCTACTTCTCTCTACTGCCCATACAGTAAAAAGACGACTCCTCGGAAAATCAAAGATCGATGTCAGCCGTCTTCAGTACCTTTATGTGTGGTCTCTAAAGTGTGACGTCAGTCGGCGGGACGAAGCGGGCGAGGGCCGCTGGCCGCCATCCCTCACAGATCCTCGATATACGCACTTGTTTTAAATTAGTAGACAAAGTGTGATAGATGTAAGTACCACTTACAACATACAATTTAATTTACCGTTTTGGTATGTTTAACTTTTAGCGGCAGATACCTTTAGTGTCAGTGTTACTTGTTTGAAAGTGTAGTACGAGTATCACTAATATAGATCGAAGTGTAATCCTGTAAATGTTGATATGCGTTCATAACTGGCCGTGTAAGAAATAAATCTAGTATGGAGATGGGTCAAGCTGCAAGGTGTTGGTGTATAACAAAGATTCAGCTAGATATAGGTATTAAGGCACTAGATAAATCTCTATATGCCCCCTCTCTCGGGCGAGTGAGTGAGCAGTGATGGCGTGTTACATGGAGCGGCGCGGCGGTGAGCTACGTTTTATTTGTGAGCGAGTGTAGAACCGCCTCGCGCCTATGTGTGTGTATCCGCATATCGCACTTCCACCTAATTTAGTGCTAAGCAAAAATATTAACTTTAATTATTTAGTGCAAGAAAAGATTAACATTTTTTTCGGATCGCGCCAACCAACATTTAGAGAGACAAAGTAAACCACAAGCCGTACGCGGTACGGACCGAGCGTCGCGACAGCGAGCGCCGCGCGGCCTCCAGCGGCACCGGCGTTTATGGAACAGGAGCTGTCGGCTCCTGCGTAAGACTACGTGCAAGCACTGAACTCCGCTCTCGACGCACGCAACATACACGGAATCACGGGACACGGCCAACCTATGACAGCGAGTGAGCGATTACGTGTGTGTGAACGATGTTCATGCGTGCTTCGACGAGAGCTTGCGTTCTGTACCATCTCTCGCGTCCGTGTACGTCCGAGGCGGTTGGACCGGGGCCGAGCGAGCGCTCGGAGCTACAGACGCCAACGTAACGCTAACTATGAACAAGTTCACTTACTAAGTACGTATCATAAGATCCTAGGTCGGGGTTATGCTAGTACAGATAAGAACACCTCGGTGTGACAGTCGCGCTGCCGACTGTGTGCCGCACGCACTGGGGCTGGCGGCTGGCGGCGGGCGCACACTCACGCGCACGCCACGCCATGGATGCACATCATGCGTATCCGTCGCAGTCAAATAGCATCACACGGCTTTATACAAACGGCGTCGGCATTTTGTACTTACGTTTTACAAAACGCCTAAGACAAATGATGAATTTTAATAGTTTGAACATGATAATAAAGTTTGATATTGTTATAACTTTATACTTAACAATGGCAGTATTATGACATAATATAATAGAGAACTACATATATTTTTTGCTTATTAAAACTTTAATTTGATGTATCTGGCACTCGGCGGCCGCTGCCGGTGTTCGTGTGGTCGCAGTTCTAACCTAACCTATTGAAGGTGAAATAGGTACTTACTTAAACTTTATTTCTATGTACCATTTCTAGCACTTGTCAGGTAATACGGATTCCGTGGACATTTTCATGGACATCTCAACATTTTGTCAAATTGTTATGTCGCGGCCATTTGTAAATGGCGGTAAATAATGTCAAGTAACGTTATACAAAATGGCGACAGTTTAAATACCGCGTGCGACTTTGTGTAGACGCCGTTCGTATAACACCTTGTTATGATGTTTGCCTTCGACATATCTATTTCGTTCAATAATAAATAGTAATTGTAACAGCTAACCGCGTATTTATCCTATGAGCGGCAAACGCGTGCGGGTGAGCCGTGTCCAGCCCCAGAGCCCAACAAACGATCCCCCTCAGTACTGCGCCGAACGGGCGAGGGGCGACGTGCGTCACCAACGTCCTCTCGACGATATAAGACAATCTGTTTACAATATCCTACCATTATATTATTTAGGTCGACGGGTGAGTCGTGATTCATAATATTTGCTTTGTACTAAATAGTAATGTTTCAGCGTCTGCCGGTATCGTTCGGCTACAGTGTCCTGGCACCGCGCGGTGTGAACAACTCACACGCGTTATATTTTAATACTCCTAGTGTTCATTATGAACATTTACATTTTATCGTTTGCGCCGTTTTTATCCCTAAGTTAACGATAGTTTATTAGCAATAATTTAAATTAGTACGTTTTGGCACATCGTTTGGAGTGATCGGCCAAAAGTGGCATATTAATTAAGGAGTCAGTTAGGCGGCATTTCCGGCGCTACACGAGCACGTCCATGCGGCTGCCGCGGCGCTACACGAGCACGTCCATGCGGCTGCCGCGGCGCTACACGAGCACGTCCATGCGGCTGCCGCGGCGCTACACGAGCACGTCCATGCGGCTGCCGCGGCGCTACACGAGCACGTCCATGCGGCTGCCGCGGCGCAGCAGGCGCGTGCCGCCCGCGTCCGCGCCGTGCACGGCGTGGAAGGCCAGCGTCACCAGCTGCTGCCCGAAGTTGGCCTCGAACCTGCGCAAGGCGGGCGTGCGTCAGAGCGTGCGGGGGGGGGGGGACGCGGCTCCGCGTGTACTCACTCGGTGGCGATGTTGACGTGCGGCGGCGCGCCCACCGCGTTCTGCACCACGAGGAACAGCTTGGTGGCCAGCTCCAGCACGTGGCACGTGCGCACCACCACGTCGCCGCGCCGCCGCCACGCGCCCTCGCCCTGCGCACAAACACCCAGTCAGCCTCGCGCCGCTCGCCCCCCCCCCCCCCCCCCGCCCAACCCGCGCCCCACTCACCCCGAACAGGCAGCCGGGCGCGTCGGCCGTGTCGCGCGATGAGCACTGCGACAGCTCCTCTGTAGAACTCTCCAGACCGCCGCACTGTAACGAAGGAAAGATAAAATGTGTTTACGTCAGCAATGTAGCGCGATTGCGATCAATAAACATGTCACTAGTTTATTTTTGACTTTTTGCCAGAAGTCAAATTAAATTACGATATAGTTTCGTTACCGCGGCTACTATATAATGTTGAGAATTTTCGGTAACCGAGTTCAATTAACGAATTACGAGGGGGGGTCCAAAAGTTTGTGGAATGGAGGGGGGATAGGTGCGCTCGCTTAGTGTCATAGTATACTACAATATAAATTGAGTTTCAGCGTTTCAGCGTGGCTACTATATAAATTGAGTTTCAGCGTTATTACGCCATTCGTTTACGAACACTCGCCTGCTAAACAAGTCAATCCGAAGAAAACGGAAACTATGGAGAAAATTGAACACCATGCTGTGATAAAATTCCTTACCAAGCAAAGAAACAACGCTCAGACCATTTTGAATGACATGAAATGTTGAGGCCACCACATCAGACATCATCAAAAAAGTGGAACAAATTGTACTGGAATATCTTCCAGTACAATTTTTGTGAAAAATCAGTTTTGGGAATTCTACATGACCTCATCTGGGTATGACAAAAGTCAGTGTAAGATGGGTACCGAGAAAGTTCACGCCGCTTCCGAAACGACAACGCGTCGATGCGTCAAACCATTTTTTGGAGTTGTGTAGAGACGAACCTGCACAGTTTTTGGAGCGGATTGTTACCGGCGATGAAACATGGATTCATCACTTTGAGCCTAAGTCCAAACAAGAGTCCATGCAATGGCACAATAAGGGGACACCACAGATAAAGAAATTCAAAGTGTCGGAGTCGGCGGGAAAGTTGATGGCTACTGTTTTTTGGGATTGTAAGGGGATAATACTGATCAATTACAACGAAACGAATAGGGGTGGAGGTGTTTCTCTGAAGCGTTATCTTATGTTGCTAAGGTACACCATACTAATATAGTAATATTCACGGACAGCAAGAGCGCGCTCCAGCATTTGGCTCGATGTGCCTCTGGGCACAGAGGTGTATCGATAGCCTTTGCTGTACTGAGAAAAATACATGCAATTATTTCAAATAATGTCAACCTAGTATTACAGTGGATCCCGTCACATATTGGTCTACAGGGAAATGAGGAGGCCGATAGATTAGCTAAGATGGCAATTACATCAGGTACAGAGACGTATGTTCTACCGGTTTTCTTAGAAAAATTAACCAAGTACAAAAAATAACTTAAATGAAAGATCGAATTTAACGAATGGAAAACATACTTTAATGAAAGATCCAAATTCAAAGGCATATGGTATAAAACCTTACAATGCGAACCTCCTCATATCCCATGGTTTAGTGGCTTTAAAATCAGTCGAAACATTTTGGTAACTGCTTTCAGAACTCGTTCTGGACACATGCCATTGGGAGCTTTTGCGTTTCTTATGAAAAAAGTTGATTCGCCGAATTGCACAATATGTGATAAAGTAGAAGACACTTATCATCTCTTAATGGAGTGTGTCAGGAATGAGTCTGAAAGGAGGTGCCTAATAAATAAATTTAATTTAAATAAATTAGATGTAGGTTTATTTAATGTAATTCTCTCTAAACCATGTCTCCAGAGGACTTTATTTGTTAGTTAAAATTAAGATGTAGATATTAAGATCAGGTTACAATGGAACCAACGTAACAATCTGTTAAAGGTTTCTAAAATAAATAAAGACTTAAAAAAAAAAAAAAAGAAAAAAAAAAAAAAAGAACAGAGGTGGCTTTTGTGATCCAGCTTCGATCACTAGTGCACCCACTCTACAGTCCAGATCTGGCCTCAAGTGATTTTTATTTGTTCCCTAATTTAAAAAAAGATGGAAATTTTCCGACGACAATGAGGTAAAGGAGGCAATTTTGGCTCATTTTGAGGCAAAAGATAAAAAATATTGTTACGATGCTTTACAAAATTAATTCATAGATATAATAAATGTATTATGAAAAAAATGTATAATACGGGTCTTAATCGCGTGAATAATTTAAGGTAAAATACCTTGTTTATTGCCCGACGTTTCGACCGTATTGCAACGGCCGTGGTCACGGGTAGACTGACAGTCTACCCGTAACAAGGTATTTTACCTTAAATTATTCACGCGATTTAGACCCGTAATATATATATTTTCATAATGTGTACAAATCGAGAAAGTTTATCAACACTAATAAATGTATTCAGCTCTATTGATTATATTGAAAAGGAAAAATAGATTTGTTGTTTCATTTTAGTAAAAACACTTTAATTCCACGACCTCCCCTCACTTTTGGACCTCCCCTCGTACCTAATGCGTTAGGCGATTCGTATGGTATGGCTTAACGCAGGTTCTTATCTTTTGAACCTCGTTTGCATAGAGATCCTCACTTAAAAACCTTATGTCAATTTCATGCAGGATTACGTTAGCTTAGGGTATAATATAAATGGCAGCGGTCAACACAGTTGAAGCCCATTGTTAGTCATCACGTTTCCGAAATCCAAGATTCTGTGGGAGGGCGTAATGTACCGTCACTTTAAAACCCCGCAGACCTCTACACACAATTTGAGGTCCTGTCCTGTGGTGGTCACAGGATAGCACCTCAATTTCTACATGATTCTTCCTCATGGCGCAATTCCCAGAATTACATAATCGGGTTAACCATACTTACAGGAAACTTAACAGTTGCATCACATCTCATCATGTTAACATATCTTAATACTTTTACTTGCTATGATTCGTCACCACTATTATGAGGAACAAATGTAAACAATGTAATAAGAGGTATCGGACAACAATGTGTGAATTTGGCAACCAACATAAACAAATTAAGAAACAGATTTTCAAAAAAGCCTTACGTTATTTCTGCAGTTACTAAACCTGAAGCTCCAGCTAAGGAAATCCTAAGATCATTTTATATGCCAAAATTATGAGTTGTGATAAGATTGTAATTTCTATTGGTGAACATGATGAACATGAACCCTGCAAAGGCCATGTTTGAACTATATAGTTTCCTCAAATCCTTCCAAACATGTCAAGTTTTTGTATTAGGTGTGATGAAAAACATTTACTTGAATGAAAAAAAGCTTAATAACGAAATAAAAAAAATCTGTAATGTTTTCATCGTTAGAGTTGTCATCGTCTAATCAAAGCAAATATGTAGATCCTAACCATGGGCCCGCCAGCCATATGATGGGGAAGCCCGGAACACTGACGTTTTGTTAATTTTATGAGTTTATTTTGAACAATACAGTGAGAGCCGGATGGTATGTATGATTTGCCCTATTGTCTTTAAAAACATAAAACAAAACTTAAACAAATGTTGTAAACTACACTTTATATGCAATACTTACCATTACAAAATACTTACCATTATTTGGTATATTGACTAGCGCGTACTGCGATTTTTCTGATGGCTTCGATTCAGTCGACATCAAAATATTATTAAGTAGAGACGATTAATCGTAGCACTGAATCTTGCCGTAATTGTCTGAATTCAATTTTAATTGGGACGTTTGAAATAAATTTAAAAAAATATCGATAACGGTCAGAAAGCAGATAATATTTAAAGCGGGGGTTCCGCAGGGTTCCGTCGTGGGTCCTCTATAGCCACTAGATAAAGCTATGTGCATACCGCGCGCACGTGCACGACGAGCAGGTCGTCGGCGTAGGGCGACAGCGACAGGCGCCACACGGCGTGCGCCGGCACGCGGCGCTTGAGGCGCAGCGAGCGCGCCTCCAGCAGCAGCAGCGCGCCCGTTGACACCACGCACAGGCAGCGCGCCACGCGGCCCGTGGAGCGCGCCACCTTGCCCACCACGTCCGCGAACACCACGTAGCGGTCGCCGGCCGCGCCCAGCCCGCGCCGCCAGGCCGCCGACGCGCGCAGCCGCACGTAGTCGCCCACGAACGGGTGCGCCACGCTGCGCGCGTAGTTCAGCTTGCGCTCCTTGAACAGCACGCTGGCCGTCACCTGCGCAGAGCCGGTGTCAGAGCGCGCCCGAGCCGCGCGCGACCGCGCCCGCCCGAACCTACCTTCTCGCGCATGCGGTTGCGCGCGGTCTGGTCGAAGGCGGCGCGGTACAGCCGGCAGCGCCACGCGTGGTGCAGGCGCCGCAGCAGCGCGTCCGTGCGGCCCAGCAGCCGCGCCGCGCCCACCGCCGGCCACGCGCCGCACGCCGGCGACATGTGCCGCGCCGGCAGCCGCCGCCACAGCCGCAGCAGGTAGCGGCGCCGCGCCCACGCGCACCACGCGCGCCACACCACGCGCGCCGCGCGCTCGAGCGACTGCGCGCCGACCGCCGGCGCCGCGGCCGGCGCGCGCGGCCGGCGCCGCCACGCGCGCGCCAACACGCGCTGGGCGCGCGAGCGTACGCGCGCGCGGTGCGCCCGCCACGCGCGCTGCGCCACCACCACCAGCGCCTCCACGCGCGCGGCGCGCAGCGCCTCCAGCTCCCACACGGTGCGCGGGCTGCGCACGAACACGCGCGTGCGCCCGTACGCGAACTCTGCGCTGGGGATGGGCAGCGCGCGCAACAGCGCTCGCGCGGCGCGCACGGGGTCGTCCCGCGGCGATGCGGGCGCGGGTGCGGGAGCGGGCTGCGCGCGCAGCAGGCCGTACCGCGCCAGCGCCGCGCGCGCGCACATGGACTCGCACCACCCGCTGCGCCGCAGCAGCGCCATGTCCATGATGCTGAAACCCGTCGCTCCGTTAGCGTCCGTCGGCGACAGAGAGAGAACAGGCCCGGGTCGCACCGATCACCACTCACCCCTGGGAGCGGATCTGGTGGCGCAGCAGCGCGGCGTCGAAGCGCGCGGGGCGCTGGTCGGCGTCGGCGCGCAGACAGCGCACGAGGCGCGGCGCGGCGGGCAGGCGCCGCACTAGCGCGCCCACGAGCGCGCGCTGCCGGCACGCCAGCGCCGCCGGCCGGCGCGGCGAGCCGGCGCGCGGGTCCGGCGCGCCCGCGAACAGCGCCGCTAGCAGCGGCTCGCGCGCCGCGCCCAGCACGCCGCAGCAGCGCCGGCACACGGCGTCGCGGTTCTTGGCCACGATACCGCGCGCGTCGTACACCACGGCGCCGCCGAAATGCACCACCCTGCGCACACACCGCGTTACGACGCGCCCGTGCTAGGGCCGGGCGGGGCGCGGCGGATACTCACTGGAAGTGGTCCGGCGGCAGCACGAGCAGGCGCGGATGGCGGCGGCGCTGCAGGCGCTGCAGGAAGGCGGCGTCGCCGAGGCCGCGCGCCGAGCAGTCGCGCAGCACGCCCAGCACGCTGTCGGGCCCGGCGTCCAGCAGGTCGGCGTGCAGCTCGTGCTCGGCGTAGTGCAGCGGGCGCCAGGGCAGCCCCTCGCGCGCGTACTCTTCCTGCTCGCGGCGCAGAGTGGCGCCCGTGACGGCGGCCTGCACGCGCTCGGCCGCGTAGTTGATCAGCAGCCGCTCCAGCCCGTTGCGCGCCAACGACTCGAAGCCGTACACGTCGAGGATACCGATGGCGCAGCGCTTGCCGGGCGTGCGCGGGCGCAGCGCCGCGTTCACGTTGTTGATGAGCCACGTGAAGAGGCGCGAGTACAGCACGCACACCAGCTGGTCGCGCAGCGCGCCCGCCCAGCACTCGCCCGCGCTCTCCGGCGAGCTGCACGCGCCCGTCTCCGACGACCCCTCCGAGCTCTCTGCAACGCGCGCACTCACATCGGGTCCGTCCACACACCACATACCGCACGTAGGTACAGGGAGCTTACCGGCATCGAGCGGCGCGTCGAGGTCGGGCGCCTGCGCGCCGAGCGCGGCCGCCAGCTCGTCCGCGTCCACGCCCACCAGCGCGCACGCCTCCACCAGCTCTGCGACACACAACACGCGCGTTACACTCGCTACTATAGGTGCGCGCGCGCACGCTACGTACTGCACGCACTGACCGTACTGGTGCTGCAGGCGCGTGCCGATGGAGCCGTCGATGTTGTGCTGCGGCTCGAACTCCACGTTGCCGAGCTTGAGCATGAACGCGAGCAGCCGCAGCACCGCGTCGCACTCGCCGCCGCCAAACCCCAGCGCGCGCATCGCCGCCTGATACAATCACTCACCTCGTTATGGTTTTGTCCGACACCACTAGAGAGCTAAAGATTTATTGCAAAAGCACAATTTGTGGGATCATGACACGGAGTGCGACAAGGACAAAATCTTCTTTTGTCCACGTCGCATACCGGACCGAGCGGCGACTGACCGTGGTGAAGGCGAAGTGGTCGCGGTCCTGAGCGGCGGCGCGAGGCGCGGCGTGCGCGAGCGCGGCGGGCGCGCGGCGCGGCGACGAGCCCGCGGCCGCGCCGCACGCGCCCCGCGCGCCGCCCGCGCCCGCGCCGCGCAGCATGCGGTAGTGCTCCCACGACCGCTGCAGCCGCAGCCGCTCTGCGCACACAACACACCGCTATACAGAACGGTCGGGAGCGCAAGAGCGAGGGGGGGAGCGACACTCACTGAGCAGATGCACGTCGGCGCCGGCCAGCAGCTGGTACAGCACGTGGAAGTTGCGCTCGCCCTCCAGCACGCCGCCGCACACGCGCTCCTGCAACACCGCGCGCAGCGACACACTGACACTTTGATGTTACACACGATCGATGGTCTACATTGTATGTAAACCATCGATATAATTGAGTGTGAGCAGACTATGGTTCAGTAAGGGTCTGTCTCACAATGTTCAGATAAAGTTACAGATAAGCTATTTGTGACTCATTTGTCTGATAAACACCTCGCTAGCGTTTCACAATCCAGGTAAGGTAAACCACAACATAAAGTCCTAGGTAACTTATTAGTGAGATCAAGTCGCAAATAGAACAGTTAACTGATGGATAGATATGTTACTTGACAGCTAGCTGTCAGAAACAATATTTATTTGTGATTCTTCTGATTGAAGTTGTAGTGTTTTAGTTGTTTTAAATTATTTAAAAATAAACGTTTTTGATATAATTGTAACTATATAGTTTGATGAATATTTTGGTCGCCTGACGGGACCCTGCCTGAAAATTTATAACTTATGTAGAAATATTCCTTTCTAATTTGACCTTATAAGATAGCTACTATATACTTGTCTCAGGAATCGTGCTATCAAGCCATTGCATCGTCTTTTGCTAACTTTAAGGTATTATACAACGGGAAGTTTCCTGACTGTAGTGGCTGATTTTACAGGAGTGAGGAAAGCATCAGCTAGTTGTATTATAAGGTTTCACAAGCCATTGCTCGATTACGGCCACAGTTTGTAAAATTTTCAGCAAACACAAATCACAATTCAGCAAGAATTTTATGATATAGCCAAATTTCCAAGACTTGTTGGAGCGATTGATTGTACCCATGTGCCTATAAAATCTTCAGGTGGAAGCATTACAGAAGATTACCGATACAAAAAATTACAATTCTCCTTCAATGAACAAACAGTCGACAGTGCAATGAAATGAAATGAAATGAAATTTATTTGCACGAAATATGGTTTACAAGGTGGTATAAATTAGGTAGGTACAGTCATATTTCGCCTTGGTAAGGCATGCAAATTTTTTATAACTTAAGCTAAAACAAAGATATAATTTTTTTTAAATAATTAAATAAATTGTTATTATTTAAGACACACCATAATATTATTATATGCATTCAAATAATATAATTAAAAAGAAATGTAAAATGTCAAAATAATCAGTACATTAATTGTCAAAATGTAATAGATTTATAATTTTTCATGTCCACTTAGCAGTAAATAAATAACTTAGCAAAGTCCATAATAGTTTATAATTGACGGTCATTGAAAAATTCTGAAATAGAATAATAACATTTATAATAATAATTTCAATTGTTTCTTAAATTGTTGTACTGTTGTATTTTCTCTAATTGCTTTTGGAATTTTATTATAAATTTTAGGTGCCATACAAAATACACTTTTATGTAATAGGGCAGTATTTGCTGGTAACACACATAGTTTGTTTTTGTTTCTGGTGTTGAAGGTATATTTGTGGTTCAGTGTTTCAAACTTATCTAAGTTACATCTAACAAAAAGGGCAACCTCGTAGATGTATAAACTGGGTACCGTCAATAATTTCAAAGATTTGAAGTGTGGCTGACAACTTTCAGTAGGTAGCAGTTTACAGATTGCTCGTATGCAGCGTTTTTGCGCAATTAGCACATGTAACTGGTTACTTGAGTTCCCCCAAAACACTAAACCATACCTTAACACAGAGACCACATATCCATGATAGGCCATCAGTGTAGTTTCACGACTAGAAACTTTTGATAGTCGATGTAAAGCAAATGCGAAGCTATTAACCCTGTTGATTAATTGTTCCGTATGAGTGCTCCATGTTAGATTACTATCGATCCATAAACCTAAAAACTTAGCCGTATCGGATTCTGTAACAGTTTCATTATTGTATATAATATTTAAATTAGTATTTACTGTACGTTGCCTGAATTGCATAATTTTAGTTTTATTTACATTGACGCGAAGATTGTTTGAATCCAACCAAGCAATAACAGCGCCAAGGGTATTGTTTATTTCGCTGGAAAAATCAAGATCCTTTTCTTTTTTTATTATTACCGTGCTATCATCGGCAAATAGTACCATAGGATATTTAATGTAATTTGGTAAAACATTGATATAACACAGAAACAATAGAGGGCCTAATACACTGCCCTGTGGTACTCCATATTTATTTATTTTACACTTTGAATTAAAATGCTCTTCTAATCGAGTTTTTATATTTATCCTGCTAATCTGTGTATACTGTTTTCTATCTGAGAGATATGATTTTATTAAGTTTAAGACATTTCCCCGTATTCCATATTGCTCTAATTTAAGTAGAAGTATTTCGTGTTTAACAAAGTCGAAAGCCAAAGATATTGGATGTTGTTGCTAGATGGCCTGGTGCAACCCAGGTCACCCAATCCGTTGCCCCACTCACTAAACCTGATATTCATCATCCTGCCATTGACATACAAATTCAAACTCCTAAGGTCAATGATTGCCTTAGGCCGGATCGCAGCCCGTCGTTAAATTTTCACAGATGCAATTTTGAAGCCATAAACAATGACTTAGAAGCAATACAGTGGACCGAATTCTGGCAAAATATACCAGATCATGACGTTAATGCCAAACTAGATACTTTCTATGCAACTCTTAATCAAATCATTAAAAATCACACCCCTTTTTCTAGAAGAGCTAGTTCTAGGTTTCCGATTTGGTACAATAGATCTCTAATAAAATGCCTTAAAGAGAAAGCAAAATTTCATAATCGCTATAAGAAATATAATAATCTGATGGACAAATTAACTTATCAAAGACTAAGAGAAAGATGTGAAATTATGATTAAGGAATGTCATAAACGCTTTAAAGATAAGGCTGCCAATACTCTTCGCTCTAATCCTAAATACATCTGGACTTACATAAACAATTTAAAAAGTAATAGCAATTCTTTACCCAACCACATGTACCTTGAACAGAGACATACTTATGGTGGTCAGCAAATAAGTGAGCTTTTTGCGGACCATTTTAATGCGGTTTACAGCATTATTAACTCCACTCCCTTTATTAGTGACATAACAGATGTAAACAATGTTCCATCTTTTTCTTAACTCACCCTTAGCGAGACAGTGGTCCAGAAAGCTCTTTGCGACGTCAATGTCAATAAAGGTAGTGGTTTGGAGGGCATTCCTCCCATTCTTGTGGGAAGGTGCGCTGTTGCCCTGGCTAAGCCACTGTCACTAATATACAATGACTCTTTAAAATTTGGCATTTTTCCAAGTCAATGGAAAAAGGCTCGTGTTACACCTATACATAAAACGGGTGATTCAGCAAATATCTCAAACTATCGCCCTGTATCTATTCTCTCGTCATTTGGAAAGGTGTTCGAATCACTGGTAGTAAAAAAGATATACGGCCACATTAAGCAGCAGCTAAATTCTGCCCAACATGGGTTCTTGCCAAATAAATCTACAACCTCGAACCTTTTATGTTTTGTCAGTGATATTTCGGAAGCCTTGGATAGTGGTAAGGAGGTACATGCTTTATACACTGATTTTAGCAAGGCATTTGACCTCATTAATCATGACATCTTAGTCGACAAAATAAACCATATGGGTATTCATGGATCGCTATTGCGTTGGTGTGAATCATACCTGCGTAACCGTTCTCAGATCGTTGTCGTCCAGGGGTTTAAATCACAAACAAATGTTATTCCTTCGGGGATACCGCAAGGCTCCCATATAGGACCGCTGTTTTTCCTTATATTTGTAAATGATTTGGCAAATCTAATTCAGTGTAAGTTTTTAATGTATGCAGACGATTTAAAGTTGTGTAGAACAATTGAAAGTCCCCAGGATATAAGTCATTTGCAGAAACAAATAGAGGCAGTATCTGAATGGTGCAAGAGAAACAAGATGGTGTTAAATTTAAATAAATGTAAACATATAAAATTTACAAGAAAACGAAATACTTTCCAGGCCATCTATTATATACAGAATGTACCACTAGGAGAGGTAGAAACTATTCGTGACTTGGGAGTAATCTTAGACCAACAACTCAATTACCGATTCTTTATAGATGATATGGTACAAAAGGCATCTCGCTTATCTGGTTTTATTTCGAGACAGCTCAGATCATTTAAAGACTCCAATATCATAATACCCGTTTACAATTGCATTATACGAAGTATCTTAGAGTACGCGAGTCCTGTATGGAACCCAACATAGGAAGTATATACAAGCAAGATTGAAAGAGTACAAAAGCGTTTCATGTATCATTTGTCTTATGTTGATGGCAAGAGTAAAGCTCTTAATAAATACGAGTTGCGACTAGAGTATGAAAATTGAAGTAAGTGACTGTACAATAGTATATATTATCACACTGATACTAAAATGAGCTAGAATAGTAAATAAACTGTTAATGATTCGTAATACCAAATAAAAAGTGTATGATTTGCTACTAAAGGCGAGGTGTTTAAATTTTTATATTATGTGCTACAAAATGTATGGAATGTTACAGTAGTATAAATTTTGCGAAAGTGTAGAAAATGCTAATAAATCAATAATTTATTTCTTCTAACTCCGCTGCAAAATCCCATCACACCAGCTGAACATGATACAATGAATCCCAGATAAGAAGTAGGAATGTTGTGGAACGCACTTACGGTGTGTGGAAAAATCGTATCCCTGTTTTGTCAAAAAAAGTTATATTGCGTTTGTCACGGGTTCAGTCTGTAATACTGGCATGTGCAGTATTGCAAGATAATCATTTTGGTTGCACCTCACTTAAGTATTTGGAAAATAAAACATTGTATACTTTTATTTAAACTGTGTTCATTAGTAAAATCATCATATTCATTAATAATCGTTACCGCCAACATTTTCAATGCGTTGTTTTGATTTTTTCGTTTTCTAAAATGACTTTTCTTTGACACTTGTAATATGAACATGCAGCTGCCTTCCGTTTCATACAAATTGTTATATTTATAAAACTATTTTTGGTTTCTAATTAGGTTTAAAAGGACAATGAACACAGAAATAAGACAATAATCATAATAAAAAGCATTTTCAAATCAATTACTGCGTATAAAATAAATTTCAAGTTCGATTTCAACATAAACATTTTAACCAAGCTTTAGGTCTCGTAAAACGAAATGAACGATGCCAGATAATTTATATGCTGTGTAACAATTCAACACTTTATCAGCACATTGTGAAACAGAACCTTATTAGACTAGTTTGGTTATATTGTAGACTCTACAATATCGTCGTATCGACGTGGTTGATCATAATCTTCTAGTGAAAAAGTTGACTTACGCAGGTATCTGCGGATCGTTACTTCGGTGGTGTGAGTCCTACCTAACGAACAGATCCCAGCTTGTAAAAATCCCTCTGGAGTGCCCCAGGGGTCACATTTGGGACCCCTATTCTTTCTAGTCTATGTAAACGACTTAAGCTCCGCCATAGCGAACATCAGGATACCAGATGTTCGCGGATGACCTTAAACTGTATCGAACTGTCACCAATCAAACTGACATAAACTCTCTCCAAACCGATATTAACACTATTAACCGCTGGTGCTTAGCGAATGGAATGGCCTAACATATTGCAAAATGCTTTCACATAAAATTCACACGAAAGCGGCACCCTACATCTGCCGCCTATTACATCTCCGACACCTCAATTACCGAAGTCACGAGCATGCAGGATCTGGGCGTTGTGGTTTATACCAACTTAGATTTCCTCTTTTCGTGGCAAACTGAACTTTAGTGTTCCTCGTTCAGATAGCCGCATAAAAAATATAAAAGTCTTCAGTTTACCCCACTGTCGTACAAACTACAGTCAGCACTTGCCGTTATATCGTATGTGTTCTGCCTATAGTAATATGTGTAATGAAATTGATATCTTTGGTGTATCTGCAAACTCACTGAAATGCTAATGCTATTGATTTAATATCACAAAATTAACCTGTTGAATAATAATTTAACAAAGACGTACGATTAAAAACGTGCAAGTTAAAATGAAAAGTATGCAAACTATAACCATTACCTTCTCCAAAAGATCTGCTTGCAACATAAAATAAAACACATTACAATATTTTTTTTATTATTAACTTAGAAATAGTATGTAAGTTACAAATCTATATTAATATTATAAAGCTGAAGAGTTTATTTGTTTGTTTGTTTCTTTGTTTGTTTGAACGCGGTAATCTCAGGAACTACTGGTCCGAATTGAATTATTTCACTGTTGGATAGCCCATTTATCGAGAAGGCTATAATATAACATCACGCTACGACCAATAGGAGCTGAGCAACAATGAGATATGTTGCAAAAACGGGGAAAATTTACGCAGACGAAGTTACGCGGGACAGCTAGTACATGATAAAATTGTTATCAGTTAAAACTATGTTTGTCGCAAGTGTACAAGTACTAGGCGGCGTGCACTCACAGTGTGTCATGTGGCCGCCCACCGGCTCGCCCTTGAAGTCGAACTCGATCTCCAGCAGCTTGCCCTGCGAGCGACAACAATTATGGTTAGCGACGGTAGAAAATAGTTAAGGCACCGGACTCGAAATCGTAAGGTCGCAGGTTCATATCTTACCCCACGTGAACCCACTCCTAACACAAGCCATTGAGCTTATCTGGAGGGGTTAACAGGATTGCTAATAATGTGGGACTCGCAATCCCACATTGCTAGTTATGATGTTATGGTATAACTCTGACCTACTCGGATTGGTTTATAGTGACGGATGCCACCCGTAAAGTTTTAGCATTTGTTAAATAAATAATGAAAAAAACAACCACATTTGTTTGTTGTTAAGTGATTAGTCGTATTTTGGACCTTGACAATTCGTTTGGATTGATGATATCGCGTAAATGATCGCCCTTACTGAGACTGCCCTCAATGAGCTCGTTTTTTAGCATTTATATAACTTTGCGAAGTGTTGCAGTGTCTATAGCGGCAATTTCGCGTCGAATATTGACGTTGCCGAAGGCCTCCAGCAGCGTGCCGGCGGCCGTGAGCGCCGTCAGTATATAGTAAGTGGTACTAACGAAGCGGCTGGCGTTGTGGTTGAGCGCGGTGGCGGCGTTGCCGAAGGCCTCCAGCAGCGTGCCGGCGGCCGTGAGCGCCGTCAGTATATAGTAAGTGGTACTAACGAAGCGGCTGGCGTTGTGGTTGAGCGCGGTGGCGGCGTTGCCGAAGGCCTCCAGCAGCGTGCCGGCGGCCGTGAGCGCCGTCAGTATATAGTAAGTGGTACTAACGAAGCGGCTGGCGTTGTGGTTGAGCGCGGTGGCGGCGTTGCCGAAGGCCTCCAGCAGCGTGCCGGCGGCCGTGAGCGCCGTCAGTATATAGTAAGTGGTACTAACGAAGCGGCTGGCGTTGTGGTTGAGCGCGGTGACGGCGTTGCCGAAGGCCTCCAGCAGCGTGCCGGCGGCCGTGAGCGCCGTCAGTATATAGTAAGTGGTACTAACGAAGCGGCTGGCGTTGTGGTTGAGCGCGGTGGCGGCGTTGCCGAAGGCCTCCAGCAGCGTGCCGGCGGCCGTGAGCGCCGTCAGTATATAGTAAGTGGTACTAACGAAGCGGCTGGCGTTGTGGTTGAGCGCGGTGGCGGCGTTGCCGAAGGCCTCCAGCAGCGTGCCGGCGGCCGTGAGCGCCGTCAGTATATAGTAAGTGGTACTAACGAAGCGGCTGGCGTTGTGGTTGAGCGCGGTGGCGGCGTTGCCGAAGGCCTCCAGCAGCGTGCCGGCGGCCGTGAGCGCCGTCAGTATATAGTAAGTGGTACTAACGAAGCGGCTGGCGTTGTGGTTGAGCGCGGTGACGGCGTTGCCGAAGGCCTCCAGCAGCGTGCCGGCGGCCGTGAGCGCCGTCAGTATATAGTAAGTGGTACTAACGAAGCGGCTGGCGTTGTGGTTGAGCGCGGTGGCGGCGTTGCCGAAGGCCTCCAGCAGCGTGCCGGCGGCCGTGAGCGCCGTCAGTATATAGTAAGTGGTACTAACGAAGCGGCTGGCGTTGTGGTTGAGCGCGGTGGCGGCGTTGCCGAAGGCCTCCAGCAGCGTGCCGGCGGCCGTGAGCGCCGTCAGTATATAGTAAGTGGTACTAACGAAGCGGCTGGCGTTGTGGTTGAGCGCGGTGGCGGCGTTGCCGAAGGCCTCCAGCAGCGTGCCGGCGGCCGTGAGCGCCGTCAGTATATAGTAAGTGGTACTAACGAAGCGGCTGGCGTTGTGGTTGAGCGCGGTGACGGCGTTGCCGAAGGCCTCCAGCAGCGTGCCGGCGGCCGTGAGCGCCGTCAGTATATAGTAAGTGGTACTAACGAAGCGGCTGGCGTTGTGGTTGAGCGCGGTGGCGGCGTTGCCGAAGGCCTCCAGCAGCGTGCCGGCGGCCGTGAGCGCCGTCAGTATATAGTAAGTGGTACTAACGAAGCGGCTGGCGTTGTGGTTGAGCGCGGTGGCGGCGTTGCCGAAGGCCTCCAGCAGCGTGCCGGCGGCCGTGAGCGCCGTCAGTATATAGTAAGTGGTACTAACGAAGCGGCTGGCGTTGTGGTTGAGCGCGGTGGCGGCGTTGCCGAAGGCCTCCAGCAGCGTGCCGGCGGCCGTGAGCGCCGTCAGTATATAGTAAGTGGTACTAACGAAGCGGCTGGCGTTGTGGTTGAGCGCGGTGGCGGCGTTGCCGAAGGCCTCCAGCAGCGTGCCGGCGGCCGTGAGCGCCGTCAGTATATAGTAAGTGGTACTAACGAAGCGGCTGGCGTTGTGGTTGAGCGCGGTGGCGGCGTTGCCGAAGGCCTCCAGCAGCGTGCCGGCGGCCGTGAGCGCCGTCAGTATATAGTAAGTGGTACTAACGAAGCGGCTGGCGTTGTGGTTGAGCGCGGTGGCGGCGTTGCCGAAGGCCTCCAGCAGCGTGCCGGCGGCCGTGAGCGCCGTCAGTATATAGTAAGTGGTACTAACGAAGCGGCTGGCGTTGTGGTTGAGCGCGGTGGCGGCGTTGCCGAAGGCCTCCAGCAGCGTGCCGGCGGCCGTGAGCGCCGTCAGTATATAGTAAGTGGTACTAACGAAGCGGCTGGCGTTGTGGTTGAGCGCGGTGGCGGCGTTGCCGAAGGCCTCCAGCAGCGTGCCGGCGGCCGTGAGCGCGGGCCCGGCGCCGCCGTCGCCGCCCGCCACGGCCGCGCACTGCAGGCACACGCGCGCCGCCTCCGTCTTGCCCGCGCCGCTCTCACCTGCGCACACGTCCACACACACCGTACGGTACCGACTGTACTCAGTGAAACGCATCATTGTGTAAACACGCTCAAATCTTTTTAGTACCACAGACGTAAACAAACATTTTTTTTAATCTATATTAAACCAAGTCGGGTCAATAACACCCTTTAAAACTCAACAACGGGGGATTTCCTTGATTTCTGATTTATTGGATTTGTCGTCCCGAATAATTATTCTATTAAAACATCGGTAATTACGAGGCGATACGAAGTTCGCCGGAACAAGTCTCTTAGAACACCTACCTAGTGCAGGCAGTAGTGATCTCTGGAGTAATCTCCGATAAAAAAAAAACTGAACATAGTATCGCTACTTGGATGGTGTAATGTTATGAAGTCACCTGTAATAACGATGCATTGGCTCTCGTTGCGGTCGCGCACCCAGCGGTACGCCGTGGCTGTGATGGCGTACCTGCAACGTGACCGCGCTTCTGTTACTATCTATCCGACCTGGGGACCTCACATGCAATAAAACACCAAAAGCATTCGCCGAAAAACAACTGTTCAATATGGTACAATACTAGCAATCTTGTCAACCCCTCCAGCTAAGCTAAATTGCCTGTTAGGAGTGGGTTCACGTCGTTATTATAATGGATGGGATTCGAACCCGCCGCCTCTCGTCTGCTAGTCTCATACCTTAACCACTATGCTACTGCACAGCCGCACAGGCACTGCAATGCCGACTAGGTACATGTAAACGGCGGTTACGTGCACATAGCACAAGTGCCACAAGCGCATGCAAAGCGAGGCAGAGTGAGTGGGGTGCGTACAGGTGCGGCGGCAGCTGGTAGGGCGGGCGCGCCAGGTACGCGCGCACCAGCTCGGCCGAGTACAGCGGCAGCGGCCGGCACGGGTTCACCGACACCAGCGCGTTGCCCACGTACGTCTGCAACACACAACCCGCCACACGCCTGTAAGCAACTTGCGCGCATTGCTCTATTATTTTATTTAAAAAATGCGATGTTAATATTAATCCTTTGTCTAGCTATATTCGCAACTAGCTGTACCCGCGACTTTGCCCGCGTGTATTAGCGAGATGATAAAAAAATAGCCTTAGTTACTACGTCCTCAGCTGTCTGTTATAAGTACCATATATTTCAAATGCATTTAGTCAATAACACTTCCTTACAGTCGGGTAAAAACCGGGCAAGTGCATGTGGGGCCACGCACATTGTAGGGTTCCGTAGCTCTGACATGCGGTATATGAAGTGGGTTTTCTGTTGTTTTCGTTTCATACTACTAAATAACGTTAAAGTAATTTTCAATTCATTCTCACTTGGTCAGCTGTTACTCGTAAACTTGTAAAGCCTACTTAACTGTGATATTTTTCCATTTAATTTCATTCTTTAAACTACCCCGAATATTTTCACTTCTTCAAAGGCTGGCAGGGGGGGGGGGGAAACTTGACTCTAACAACAATTTTCACTTGAAGGCTTAATTTTAGTTTTCATATACAGATCCCTAAACCTAAAAATTATATTAACAACGCCTAAATATTTTCAAAAGACATACAAAAACACCCCACTTTACATGTAGGTTTTCAAGATTTTATTCCATCGCAAATAGTTATGTATATTCATGCAAAAAGTAAGTAGTAACTAGTTGATATGTATAATGTTTCTTTTTTTGGTGACAAATGATAATGATGACGATGATGTTGTCAAATATGTATATTCATGAAGTTTCGTTTTCGTTTTTAAATTTCATAAGTTTACGGGGACTATTCTTATTAATTTTTGTATAAGCACAAGAAGTCCAAACCCATAAACAATTTTCAGGAACGAGTGGATTGAATTGATGTTGCTGGCTCTGTATATCACCACCTCATTTTTGATCGAAACTTCGTTTTTATTGAATTAGAGAAGGCTTTCAGGTGATGTAGTATCTTCGCATTTACGTAACAAAGCACCTTTGTTAAAGCGGAAGCTGCCCTCGCTCCGTGACTCCGGCTTTAAAAACACCCTCCAGGTGTGATTCTGACAGTTTTAGAACCTGGTTTACTACACACACATTCGAACTAAATATACCAACATTATTTCATCCAAATCTAGCAAGACGTTGTATTTAATTTATGTGGTTAATTTACGATTTGTAATCACTTTTACTGAAATGGCTTTTATTCATAATGGCTAGCAATTATACATAATATCTAGATTAATCACATCGACCATAACATATACCGAAATGCACGCAAAATGTGTATAAAGCTAAAGAGTTTCATTGTTTGTTTGAACGCGGTATTCTCAGGAACTACTGATCGGAATTGAAAAATTCTTTCACTGTTAGATATCCCATTTATCGAGGATGGCTATAGGCTATATAACATCACGCTGCGACCGATAGGAGCGGAGCAGCAATGAGAAATGTTGCAAAAACGGCGAAAATTTAAGCAGACGAAGTTGCGCGGGACAGCTAGTGTATCAATATATTGAAAGACCTTTTTTATACATAAATATACAATATTTCATAATATTGTTATGTAGGTACACTGTATGTGGAGCTTTGCTTAGGGCCCGATCGCACCGCATCGTGGCTTTCGTCACAAATTAGTTAGGTATTGATGCCCGGCTACCTACAGAGGCGGCGGTAGCCTAATGGCTAAGGCATCAGACTCGCAATCGTGAGGTCGCGGGTTCAGATCTTACCCATTATACTGCCGACGTGAACCCACTTCTAACACAAACAATTGAGTGTTAACAGGAAACTTAGTAATGTAAGACCCACAATCCTATATTGATAGTTATATTTAAAGAAGGAAATAAAAGCGCTTGCACGTACAGTGTACATACTGTTTCTTTATACTTTGAACCAAAAAGCCAAATACTTCAGAATAGATTAATTTCAGAGATGTAACTTTAAAACATAAAGAGTGTTATACAAACTTACAAACCCCTTAGTCCCATAAGGGGGTAAAACAAGGGTTGTAAGTTTGTATTTTCCAAAATCCCATCTTATCAAATGTCTACATTATGTAAGGAATAAGTCCTCGAAATTCCAAGTCGATAAGCGGTTTAGACAGTGCATTGTCAGTCAGTCAGTCATACAGGACATTAAATTTTAGTAAAACCAGTACCATTGATAGATAGATAAAAGTACTGGTTTTACAGTAGAATTTAGGCAGTATATTAATACTGCCAACATCGTAACGTATTAAGGAAAAATCCTATAAAATATGACATTTTAATAAGTGTTGCCCAAATGCAAGAACAAGACGAGACTTAGCCACTCTTGGTCTTGCTCTTGCGCCAATACATCGGATCTTGGTCTTGGTATTGCGCTCCCAGTCTTGGTCTTGGTTTCGCAGCAAGAGTCTCGCAATAACTTTTTGTGTTTTTCTTGTATTATCATGCAATGTCGTTTAATAATATATATATTTATTTAAGGTCCCAATTACATAGCAAATCATACCTATGATAATCTCACTAGGCGGAGCCTGTGTCGAGGCTATCATGACTTGACTATAAGCAGATGTGATGAATGCTTCATGCGTTGAGGGCGCTACTCCCAGTGGAGTCAGCCCTTTCATTTAGCAAATCTAATGTAAAAGATGTCCCGTCGCTTTTTAAGTCGACGTATAGTTTCAGGGATGATAAGTTGACCAGCAAGTTCATTTGGGTGCTTTTGCAGTCGTGATTTGTAACTAGCTTCATGGATTTTTACTTCGTGTGTGACCATAGGTACGTTCAGGTTTTCGTGGACCTCTGCTGTTCTAATGAACCAGGGTGCGTTAGTCATTTGCTTTAGGATGTAATTTTGTACCCTTTGTATCTTCATCATATTTGAGATCCAAATAGGTTTTAATACTGGTTTGTACACTAGTAACTTATTTTCCAGAGACAATTTTGTGTTTCCTAGTAGCCAATAGAGGCCCTTGTATTTTAGGTTGACTTCATCCCTTTTTTTTTCGATGTGTTTCCTCCAGGTAAGTCGACGGTATTGCATACCTAAGTATTTGACTACATTGTGGTGTGGTAGTTGTATGTCATTTAGGGCCACTGGAGGACAGTCTTTCTTTCGGAGGGTGAATGTCACGTGCACCGATTTGGGCACACTGACGGCAATTCTCCATTTAGTTAACCAATCTTCGACTTTATTTAAGCTGTTTTGTAAAATTTGAGAGGCTTGAATGTGACATTTGTTTGAGGCTAGTAAGGCAGTGTCGTCTGCAAAAGTTGCCACTGTAATATCTGGGTTCTGAGGTAGATCGTGTGTAAAGAGTGTGTACAGAATGAGTCCAAGCACAGAGCCCTGTGGTGCCTCTGCAGAGATTTCATAAAAGCCTGACATACAGTCGTTTTCTCTGACTTGAAATATTCTTTCGGAAATGTAGGAATTTAAGGTTATGTAAAATGTGTGTGGTAATTGAGACTTTATCTTAAATAACAAGCCCTTGTGGGAGACTCTGTCGAAGGCTTGTTGTATGTCGAGGAACGCTGAAGAACTATATTCTTTTTTCTCGAAGGATTTCTTTATTGTTCTACACACTCTATGAACCTGTTCTACAGTAGCATTTTCTTTTCGAAATCCGAATTGGTGGTCCGGAATAATGGATTTTTCTTTAAAGACATGAAGCATTCTGTGTAGTAGGAGTTTTTCAAGGATCTTAGACATTATCGGTAGAAGACTTATTGGTCGGTATGATGTGATTTCGTGAATAGGTTTACCAAGTTTATGAATCATTATAACTTGTGATACTTTCCATAAATCTGGAAAATACCCAATCCTCATAATGGCATTGAATAACATAGTGAGGTATACCATTACTTTTTTAGGTGATTCTTCTAGAACTTTCTTATCTATAAGGTCATACCCCGGAGCCTTATTGTTTTTCAGTGACTTGATATTTTCATATACCTCTCTAGGTGTTGCTAGTTTTAGGGGCAAGTCAAGTTGAAAGTCTTGATCAAGGGTAGCATCAATATCCGATTCGTCTGCATTTGGTCCAGGTTCATTTGGTTTGAACACTTGACTAAGGTGTTTTGCAAAGGCCTCGGCTTTGTCTTGGCCTGTTCTAATCCACTTGCCGTCTGAAGTGCAAAGAGGAGGCTTCTGATGTAGACATTGATCTAAGTTTTTGCAAGCTTTCCATAAAGAGAAAGTGTCTAACGCCATATCATTAGCTTCGGAAATAAGGGTCTTCAGATCTCGAACAGCTTTGTTCAATAGTGTCTTATCACTAGAGTGTCTACCGGCGTGCCATATTCTACGGAGCTTCCTTTTTTCGAGTATCTTTTGGCATATGTGTTCCGAGTAAGTCTTACTGTTGGCAGGACTGTTACTAACTTCAGGCGTTGATAACCAACAACTTTATTTATTAAATGTGACTTTAGATCTTAAAATAGCATATCAAAATAGGTATATTTTGAGCTTGTATTAACATAGCCGTAGTAAAGACCATGAATAAATGTCTAAACGTTTAATGACAAATTCGAAAAATCACCTGACAAAAGGTGGGGTTTGAACCCACGACCGAAGCGATCCATGCCAATGTTCTAATGAACTGCTCTAACAATAAATTATTACAATATCTACCTATCCTTACCATTATCTAATTACTTTCTGATCAGCATAATGTATTTGTGTCCATTCTACATTCAAAATATTTATGCATTATTTCTTTATGATAATATATTGTAGCACAAAATACCAAACTTCCAAAATCAATCTACATCATTTTAATATTCTGCAATATGCCAGCATCATCCGTATATAGTATTATATTTCTTGTATTATTATTTCACATACATAGCCTTGTTATGCATATAAGAAAACATAAAAATAATTGCTTCCTTATTTAATTTCTTTTTTTTATCTTACTCTTATGATTTGTTTACAGCAAGCAGAATGAATAAGTATGTATTTATAGATTTTGGGTATATTTGACAGTATGGTATTGAAGCTCATAAAGATAGACAATTGATTTCTACTTTTCATATTTATAGTAAATAAATTATTTACTATTGGATACCAATGGCAATATGAAACTAACTTTAAGCCTGTTGGAGACAGTGGGTAAGTTACTCACATATATAATGTCATGTTTGTAGCGCACATGCAGGTTGTGGAGGAAGGTGTCCTCCGTGAGCGGAGCCAGCAGCACCGCGTCGGGCTGGCCCACACTCTCTGGCTCTGCCATACCACTTCAGCACCGGTCACCGAGCTGAGCAATTCTTTGAGATAACTCCCATTGTGGTTTCCATATTTTCTGCAAAAAGTATTATTCTTAGCTAAATCAGTCTGACAATGGACAATTTCGTACATATTAAACACATCTTTTAGTTCTGGAATAACTACTAGTACTGTGGTCATTGCACTGAGTATCATTTATTATCTAATATTACATTACAATCATATTGTTTTCACTTGCTCTTGCTGCTGTCCAGATCAAGAATAAATTGTTTCTGTAGTACGAACCGCTCATTCGATGGTAACAGTACATTTCTTCGGTAAGTTATCATTCGTAACGTAATAATAACAAACACAGAGATTATCGCGATCTCCAAATTAAATTGTAGCAAGTCAACAATTTGGAGCAATTAATGTAGAATAACTTAGTACATACTAAACACATCAATCGCTTTAATCGCTGGTACACAATTAATAACAAAATAGAGATTTTTCATTAAATAACTGCAATGCAATCCCCAAAATACATTTAGATTATTAAAAAATGAAAGTACAAACACAAACCTACTCATAAATATCTTGACTATATATTTAATATTTAACAATGTAATAAATTGTAAACATTTTCATTTAAAAAATATGTAACAAAATCGCTTTTCAGTCGCCACTTTCTGCCATTTACAACACTATATCACACACCTACAAAATGAACCATTTTTGAAATGTTCATTCCTTTGACATTTTTATTATCAATGTTGCCATGGGGATATGAATGTTACCAACTTACCATTGAAATCTATTATAATAATGTTGTTGTGACACTTTTCCATGACTTTTCCGGACTTTAAAATACTAGCAACACTGTTTGTTGTTTTTTTTCCACATATCAGTAGGGAATAAGTCTCGCACATTCTGTGCTGCCAGTTTCAAGTATATTTGACTGGCCTATTGGTCCAGTTAGTGACCCTGACTGCTAAGCTGGAGGTCGTGGATTCGATCTCCACCCAGGATGAAACTTTGTCTGATGAGTACCTATCGTACTCATCACACAAAGTTTCATCCTGGGTGGGGATCGAATCCACGACCTCCAGCTTTATTCTGTGTCTGGGTGTAGTTATTTATAAATGTTTATCAGTTGTCGGGTTACCATAATACAAGCTCTGCTTAGTTTGGGATCAATGTGAGTCGTTGTCCCTAGATATTATTAAGTACCTATTAATAGTTTATTTTTAGTTTTTTCTTTGAATCACAAAGTCTCGTTCCTGTCCAGTTATCATTTTACAGTTACTGTTACCTATGTCGTTAGTGTCACTTGCAAGACGATTCTACAAATTCTATTGATTTATCTACAATCTATGAATATTAATCTACAAATCGATTGCCATTATTACAGCTTCGAATTTAACTTGTGATAATTGGATAGGAACGAGACTTTGTGCAACTAAAGTGTACATATCTACGTATTTGACACTGGCAGAAATGATCCGTTTAAACCATTGACATTTACACCAGGACTGCGCCATCCCTTTCATTAAGTAAAAATTGACTGCACCGCGTAAAAGAGAGAAAAAACTTGAGCGGCCTTTGACAGTTAATGTTCACAAAGTAGCATTGTCTATTTCTAGAGGTGGTTAATTTTGTTAGGTTATGGCGCATTCCCCTGTCACAGAACAAATATACTATTCCTGTTCTCTACGTCAATGGTTTATGACTTACCAAGATTTCTTAATGAAAACTATTTAACTATAACTAGGTAAGTACATAATATTGAGGATTACATTGTAGATAAATAATTGACAAAATCTCTTCTTTCTCCTTGCACTTTTAATGGGAAATTATGAGGTCTAACTCACTGGAATTTCTTGAGCTTAAACATGAATCACGGGAACTTTTAAATAAGTTAACTCAATGAAACTGTATCACTAAATATGCCTACATGGCACTTCAAAAACTGAGCTATATATTAGTATAATTATTATTTGACAAATTTTGTCAACAGAGATAATAACTTGTTTTTCCTTTTAGGTTCCCATAAAATTCAGAACGAAAATATTGTGTATTATTATATATGAAATTTATAAAACAAACAAACCTTGAAAATAATGTAATTTTTAAAATTTTATGATTTTTATATACTTCGTGTTGTATTTTATTCTAAGTTATCAAACGAAGAGATACTTTGCGAAAGCCGACCGAATGACTTTGGCTGCCAGCCGTTCGTCAGAACTGGTTCTGGTTTGTAGTCGAAGTAGTGTAAACCACTGTCCACTTTAAGTACTTTAATACAATTACGCAGTTCTTTTGTGACATTTCTAAAAACTTAGCTGCGCATTTTACACTTAAGTTGTAAAAATATAAATTGTAGGTAGTTAATAGCAGTAAGCGGAATTATGCGGACCTACTATGCTATTCATTCATATTGGTTAGGTACACAAGTAGTTTAAGTATATAAATCGCTCCACCGGGCTGCCTTTGGCACGCTGAAATCATTGACCCAATTGATCAATGACAAAATTACCCTAAAAAACAGGTAATAACTTTTTTCTGGCAGCACCAAACGTGGAAGCGAAAAAAACATGGGTGGGCACGCTAGGTAGGTACCTAACTTTCTTTGAGATTGCCTTAAATTCAAAGAAGAAGTTATCTAGATCAACTGCTCAGTTTGTCGCCATTTTCCCATCACATGAAGAGTCATAGATTAATATGTATAATGTAGAGATATGGCTCAGAAGAATACTTATTAACAGGAACAGGGGGCTCCTGATATTCTTCTTCTATGTCAATTCGCTTTTTTAAGAGCGATCGTGGTCACGTCGAAACGTCGGCAACGATGGTAGAAGCAGACACAGATTTTCGCACGGTCTCTCGCCATCTCTCCCTGTTGGCAAACTGTCAGATAGGTACCTACATGGCTTCCCATTGCAAATTTGACTTAGTCAGTCCGGCGTACAGATGTCCTGCCGCGTAAACGGGTTCACTCCACTTTTCTCTTTATGAATAGCCGCTCTATGGAGTCGTTATTCCTCCTAGAGACATGTCGCCGCACCACATCTTTAGAGCGTCAATCTTCCCTCTTTCTAATTCACGCACTGTAGGTACACGTCTCTGCCGCGTAATAATAAATGGGGAATAACAGTGTTCGCACTAACCTTGGTGGCTTTGGTAATGTTCCGATTACTCTATACTCTCTTTAGCTTCTCCATCGCAGTTCTAGTTATGGCCATACTTCGTTTTAATTTAATCTAAGTAGCCACCGTTGTTTGGTATTAAGGCCCCAAGGTACACGTAGGTCTGGACCACGTCGCAGTTCACAATCTGAGTAACTTCGGGTGAATTGTCATGGACCGCGCCATGGTCATAATCTTGGTCTTACATCGATGTATCTTTAACCCAAACGTAAGGCTTAAGCGCTCAATTTTGAGAAATAATTCTCCATATGGTCGACATTACTCTGAAACGGTGTCCTTTTCGTCGGGCACAGTGATTACACTGTGCCCCTCTGCTCATGCAGTACCTAACACTTAAAACTGGTCTGCAGCCCCAGCTTGCTTAATGGTTCGAAAGTTTGCACTGCGCTCGCCAGCGCGCGTAGTTACTTTTAAAACGTTGCTTCGGCCACCAACTTACGTTGTCGATTCTAAATACACGCTGCGCTTCTCTGCGCTCGCAGTGACTTACCTTACTGCGACATCCAACTAGTACCGCCTTATTCCAAAAGCTGGACTAAACCTGGTTTGACGAAAATCCTAGTTTAAACCATGGATCTACGAAAATTTTTATTACAAAACGAGGTTCATCGCTTAATCGATGATCATCTTTGGTCCATAGCTTAGTCTTTCAATCACCCTAGTTTAACTATGGTAATAACCTTAAAATTTCAAAAACTTAACAATTTGAAAGTTAGACCATTTACAATTTTGCGTATTTTAGTTTCAAATATTAATGACGAATAATGCGTGTTTAGTGACTTTAAATTATTAACTAACTAAATATGGTGTGGCAACAAAATAAACGCAAAAATCGAGTGAAATGCAATGTGTGACAAAAGATTTAATAATACATGCTTAATATTGTTTTTCAAAACATTTATCACAGCTTGGAATTGAGAGAAGATTTAACATACAGAACTCAGAGATGTCCTAAAATTAAAGTGGTCTGTGCAATGTTTGGGTCCACCAGACTCGGCGTGAAGTGTACCTACGCAGTGTGGAAAGTTGAAGGTCCACACAGATTATTTTTGTTCGACAATAGTATCATTAACTGGTGCTCTATATAAAACAAACTGATGCATTCCACTTATATGTCACATTATTAGATTGAAGTTGGAAAATCACATTTGGGATGTCTGATAGGAGGTCTGGAGTAGTGCGGCAAAAACCAATGTTGAATATACTCAAAATGCACAAAACAAAGTAATAGAAACATCATCTTACCCAAAACTTACTAGTGAACTATATAGTGGAACTAAATAAACATTGATCAATTAAAAATTTAGTTGGTAAAGTGTAACCATGGGTATACATTATCTTATTGAGTAAGTATCCTTAAACTATTGAACGAATTTTCATCCAACCATGCTAAGAACTGTTCCAATGAAACTAGCTTTGTAATAAAAACTCGCATCCAAGTTCCTCTAAGTGTTTGGGCGCTATAATTACTCAGATTAAACTTATAACATCCTTAATAATGTCGTGAGTTAATTAAATTTAGGTTATCATCATTTGTTTACATTTTTAGTACTACTGACAGGTATATATGTAACGTTCCGATCCTGACAGAATCTATTTTATTATTCGTAAATTGCAGACCGAGGACTTTTATGTCAGGTTTATATTTTGAAAATTACGTAGTCCTGGCGATTAATTTAGCTAATAGAACGTCTAAATATATTTTTTTCTCAATGAAAACTATACTTTCAAATTATATTGGCTTAAAACGGAACGTTATTTTTGAATGATAAGAAAAATGAATGAACTATTGATTATAATCTGTGGCTGATTGCAAGATCCTTTGGTATCAGCTGGTCCACGGATTATCTAAGCTTTGTAATAAGACCAATAGTACAGTACTAAATCCTGGACTTGAAAGTCTTGGCCTAAACCTTGATTTAGTCTTCTCTTTGTAATAAGGCGGGTACGGTTTAAGTTCACGCTGTACTCGTCAACTCATTCAGAGAAATCCACCTTCATGCTACGCCTCACTGCTTGCAAAGTGACTATTAAGATTGCGTTGCGGTCCACAGCTCGTTCGATGTTGTTTAAGTTCACGTTGCGCGAGCTAGCTAGCGCAGCGCAGTACTTCTAAATTCGCATTGCATCTCTTTGCTTGTGGAGTGTCTTATAAGGTTGACCTGAGCCACAAACGTGTAACTGTTTAAATTCGCCCTCTCCTGGCAGTGGATCGCAAATAATAATGGCATTTTTGTAAGATAGAACAATTTGAAGTAGGAACGAACCAAATTCTTCTATCCTTCCTGCACGCGAGTTGGGCTCTTGCTTGCGTCAATCATCACTGTTTACTATAGGCCGACCGCTTAACTCGTATAACGCCTGCGCGGTGAAAAGGGAGCGCGGGGTGATGTTAACGGGTGGGTGAGCGGGGTGCGCGGGAAGTTCTCTGTCCCGCGCACCCCGCTCACCCACCCGTTAACATCACCCCGCGCTCCCTTCTCACCGCGCAGGCGATATACGAGTTAAGCGGTCGGCCTATAGAACTATCACGCTTTTGTTATTGCGGCTAGATGGCGCAAGCGAGGGCCCAACTCGCGTGCAGGAAGGCTAGAACAATTTGGGAGTTAGTAACATAGTCCCGATAGATGGTTAGATTCCAGCGTTGGGAGTATACGGAAGTCTCGGGTTCGATTTCTGGATCTGGACTTCCATTTTTTCTATGTTTCAAAAAATGAAATTATTGTAATAATATAGTAATTGTCTAGATACGCCTATAAAAATGACTATATTAATTAATTTTCCCACTGAACTCTCCTGCTTGTGCTGTGACTTTTGTGATCGCGCTGCGGCTCCAACTCGTCCATTGGTTTTATATTGACCGCTGCACGGGTATAACTCAGGTAAGGTCAGGCAATAACTTCCCTACGCGCCGCTTACGTAGCGACGCGACGTCTAAGTTCAAGTAGAACTCCTCTGTTTGCGTAGTAACTTTGAGGATTGCGCTCGGCCCCCTAATTCGTGTAGTGACTGATTTTGTCACATTTTTAGAAAACTATTTAGCTGTCAGGGTGTGGGGACGACTCTAAAAAAAATTTGCACTTGAAAGCTTAATATTTTATAAACGGATCCCTAAATCTAAAAATAGTCTTTCCAACCCCTAAACGTTTTTAAAAGACCTATCGAATGATACCGCACTTGGTGGGGTAGGTGAGAAAAAAGTCACACCCCCACTTTACATGAGGGTGTGACTAATATTATAAATATGAAAGTAACTCTGTCTGTGACGCTTTCACGCTCAAACAGCTAAACCGATTTAGATGGAAATTTAGTAAGGAGATAGTTTGAGTCCTGGGGAAGGACATAGGATAGTTTTTATCGCGATAACCTACATACACGCAGGCGGAGCCGCGGTCCATGCGACATCGTTGCAGAGCGCCCAAGTTTATCAAAATTTGAGCAGCTTGTTATGATTATTTAAGTTATAAGGAGAGGAGGAACACTAATAACGGTACTATTTCATACTATTTTTTATTTATAATAATTATGTAATTTTCACAACAATTCATTAACAAGTAGGCATAAGTTGACTTCAATAAGGCGTATATAGAAGATAAAGTTTGTTAGTAAATGGGTTACAAGTGTAAGTAGGTATACATTCTGATAACATTTTAATAATAAAGACAAAGTTACACTATAATAGTGTTGAAAACTTTGTTTTTATTATTAAAATTAAAATAAAAAATCCAAAAAATGCTTAGTATGTATTTAAGATGTGGTGATAAATTGGCACGGCTGTCCCTTTCCACATGACCGTACGACATACGATACGTAATGCACAAAGGCATATAAAATGAACCTACCAATAATAACTTTTTCATAGGTATTCAAGGTGTTCAACTGTCCACTCAGGTCTGCATGGACAGTAGGACATTTTCTATCTCACTTTCAGATGTAGACACATTTAAACGGAAAATTAAAACTTGTTCTAGCGGAAGTATTAGAGGAACTGCCTGTGGTCGAGGATCATAAACTATCTCGTTAACTAGGTAGTTATATATTGTGGTATATGGTGGTTGTGGTACCTTCGGTGGTGGTTGTGGTATCTTCGGTGGTTGTGGTGGTATCTTCGGTGGTGGTTGTGGTATCTTGGGTGGATGTGGTGGTATCTTCGGTGGTGGTTGTGGTACCTTCGGTGGTGGTTGTGGTACCTTCGTGGTGGTTGTGGTACCTTCGGTGGTGGTTGTGGTACCTTCGGTGGTGGTTGTGGTACCTTCGGTGGTGGTTGTGGTACCTTCGGTGGTGGTTGTGGTACCTTCGGTGGTGGTTGTGGTCCCGGAAGAGATAAATATAGTTGGAAGGGTAAAGTAGGCGTGGCAGGCGCGCCGCAAGTATGATTAAACAAATCATACTTGGACCGATCCGCACTTTTACCGCTTGTAGTTGCGTTTGGAGTACATTAGAAGACAGAGGTGCGCTAAATATTAGGTAAAATGCCGTGTTGTGCTATTATTACCTCCAAGACAGAAAGTCAGGCCTCAAGAATCAACCGAGGAGGTGTAACGTTCTATATAAAAAACCATGTTTAATTACTATATTTTAGTTTAAAATAGCAAAAATATTTATTTTATTATGAAATTTCAAACATGAATGATTTTTTTTACTACTAGTTTCCAAAAATATACATTGCTCGTTTCCATGCGCAATAATCAACGCATCCTGCATGTTAACTATAGGCCGACCGCGGGAAGTTCTCTGAGCGGGGTGCGCGGGAAGTTCTCTGTCCCGCGCACCCCGCTCACCCACCCGTTAACATCACCCCGCGCTCCCTTCTCACCGCGCAGGCGATATACGAGTTAAGCGGTCGGCCTATAGTAATGTATTACGTGTTTTGCTTCAGCTACACTACGTTCCGTCACACACTATGGTCGTCATATCGGTGTACCTACCGATAGTGTTGCGGCAATATGAAAGGCGAAAATTAGTCGATGAAATAACATTTTTGTAATATTATAATAAAATCTTCGTAAGTTTGCATTGATTCAAATTAAAAGTTAATAAAATACAAGATGTTTTATGTGATCTTCAAACCAAGTTTTCTTTACAAAACGAAGATATGTATGTTCTCAAGAATATAAATATTAAGGTATAATGAACTATGCCATAAAATGTCCATCACATTATTATCATTTGAACGATTTGTCTAGCAGTGCGTTAAAAAATAAATTAAAAATGGTTCTAACTAATTTTGTACAAGTTCATGCATGTTATGTTATGAGTATAAACTTAGGCCGAATTAATATTTCGAACAAAATATGCAAATTATCTGCAAAACTTTTTGTTTCGTATGTCCTTAACTGAAATATATAATTATTTGAAAGCCAGTTTGTTACGATATTTATATATTTAAACAAGTTAACTGAAAAAATAATAATTCTGAATATAGGTATAACACGAAACAAGGTAAACCATCTGAAACTCATAGACTGAACGGTTGCGCTGCAAGTTTTAAGATGTTACCATCATTCAAATTATGCTGGCAATGTACCTAGTTTCTTCGCAAAATAAACGTTCTGTTTCATTTAAATGCAAACAAATGCTAATTATGAATGAAGCATTTTTTATATTTTTTGCAGGTACAAGAATTAACAAATCGCATGATTGCAAAACGATTGGAAGAGGGCAATGTACACAAAAATATAGTCCAGCCCTTCGTAGTTTTGCACTAACACTTGACTATTACCACCAACCATGCTTGCCAAACCGCCGTACCCTTCGAAAATGGTATCAGAATATTGGCAGCGATCCTGGATTTACCTTGGAGTCCATAAAGCATTAAAAATCACGGTGAAAAGTAATAAATATCCCATTATTGCAGCCCTTTCCATTGATGAAATGGCTATACGCCACCGAGTAGAATGGGATGGTAAAAAATTACACGGGTATGTTGATATTGGTAATGGAGTTGAAGGAGATCATATTGGGATAGCCAAAGAGGCTCTAGTATTTTTAATAACAGGCGTGAATTGCAATTATGAGGTTCCTGTTGGATATTTTTTGGTAGATGGCATCAATGGGAGACAACGTGCAGACTTAATTCTCCAAGCGTAAATTATATAATAAATATGTTTTATTTCAAGGTCATTCATTTCTTAATAAATGCTATATAAACTGAAACATTTCTTTTTAAATTACTATGTAAGTGCAACCTGATAGAATATGATAAAATGTGTCAAAAGGTGGTATTAATCCGACAAGTTGGCTCATCTGTCACGCAATGTAAATGCCTGCCAAAGACGATGGTATACAACCGAAATCAAATGTGAAAGCGACGCAAACGCTTTAATCGTGTTTTATATTCACGTACGGAAGACGCGGGCCAAAACTATTGTACTGAACAATTAATTTGGAATAATCTAAATCTATCGACCAAACATAACATGATTCACATCACTACGAGGCAGTTCCCTTTTGTTTTCAATGATACCAGAAAAAAAATATTTACTTTAGAATTAAGCTAAATATAGCTATTTTCTTTATTTAAATTATATTATCCATAAATTTGCGTTCGTGTATATTATTGCACACTATTCTAGGTGTTTCATATTAGTCAAATCTTAGAATATTAGGATTATTGTTTTTTACGAATTGCACAATTATCGTGCAGTTTTAATTGTCTGGTAGCTCCATTATTTATCTCGCTTCCACCTAAAAATTTATTAAGTGAATTCCGACCGTATTCTTAAGGCATAAAGTGTAATTTTAACTATTAAGATTTTGTTTCCGATATTTGTAATTTATGATCTTAGTGACCAATAAGAAATCGATATTGATAGTGTGTTATAATGTGTGTTCCTGTTATTTGTGTGCAAGTGGCGACACAGGTTCACGTTCTAATTGTCTTAAACAACCATTCCAACTATATTTATCTTTTCCGTGGTTGTGGTACCTTCGGTGGTGGTTGTGGTATCTTCGGTGGTTGTGGTGGTATCTTCGGTGGTGGTTGTGGTATCTTCGGTGGTTGTGGTGGTATCTTCGGTGGTGGTTGTGGTACCTTCGGTGGTGGTTGTGGTATCTTCGGTGGTTGTGGTGGTATCTTCGGTGGTGGTTGTGGTACCTTCGGTGGTGGTTGTGGTATCTTCGGTGGTTGTGGTGGTATCTTCGGTGGTGGTTGTGGTATCTTCGGTGGTTGTGGTGGTATCTTCGGTGGTGGTTGTGGTACCTTCGGTGGTGGTTGTGGTACCTTCGGTGGTGGTTGTGGTACCTTCGGTGGTGGTTGTGGTATCTTCGGTGGTGGTTGCGGGATCTTCTGTGGTAGTGGTATCGTCTGTGCTGGTGGTGGTAGATGTCAGCGAGCAGCCCGCCTGCCCCGGCCAGTCGCACACGTGGCTGACCGGGTTGAAGTGCAGGTCGGCGGGACACTGGCGGCACACGGGCCGCAGGTACGGCTGCTGGCAGTAGTAGAACAGCCGACAGTCGTCCGGGTGCGGCACCAGACCGTCCGTGCCGTGCGCGCTGGCGCACGACATCGGCGTCACCGAGTGCCGAGCGCAGAGAGAGTTCTGCGGCCGCCTGACAACGATAACACAAAATGTACCCACTAAACAAAACTATCCTAGATAGTCGGACGTTAGTTTATGGTTTAAGTAAGCGCACATCACACCTAATGAATTATACAATATGCACAACTTCATAATAGGTAATTGCAACATGATAAAACGTTAACAACCATTATATAAATGTTGTATGGGCAACTTACGAGGGGCGGTGGAGTTGGTGCGGGCGGCGCGCGTGTGCAGCGACGAGAGCGCCGCTTAGCGCCAGCAGGACACAAGCAGCAGCGGCGGGCGCGCGCATCGTGCGAGGGAGGGCTGCAGTGAGGGAGCGCGCCGGCCGCGCCGCTCATATACCGCGCACGAGTGCTCATCATCGCGCCGATAAACACTCACCTCGACAGCCTACTCCATAGATAAGTACTACACTGACTCATGGGTATTCACGTAGTCACACCATTTGCGCGGCCAAGCAAGCACTAATCACATGTTATGAGTAATGGAATTACATGTGTTCGGGACGTTGCATCATCAAAATAAAATGATTTCTTTTTTATCCAATATTCTTATTTATGAATTAATGGACGATATTAAAATAATTATATAATAGGTATCTATCTACACTATGTGCTACCAGATATATTATCCAAATTTAAAAAAAAAACCGGACAAATGCATCTCGGGCCACGCACATTAGAGTTCCGTAACCCGACCTATCCGAATAATGCGGGTTAAGTGGGTTTTCTGATATAACTTTCCAATTTCTATAAAAATGTTGTTGTAAAGCCTATCTAGCTGTGGTAGATTTCCTTTTAATTTCATTATATATGTAGTATATACCGTGATTTTTTTCACATACCCAACATCAACCATTTAGCTGGCAGGGGGGGGGGGCATAAAGAGACGAGATGCGCATCAGATTATATTCATATAGTCGGTTCAGCTTGAAGTCTTAAATGTGCTGACCCCATAATCTAACAATTATTACATGGATTTTGTTAATCTAGACAATATTGATTGAAAAATAGTAGGTATTAAAGACTAAGCCCTGCCTGGGGCTTCAGCCCCGTGGATCTAAACGCCATTAAAAGCCTAGGCTTTAACTATAAAAATAAAATTGAGACTGAAAAAAAGAGCTTTACCGGGGCGCGCAAGTCGAACCATCTAACTATAATATCATGAATGAGCTAATAACCAACTAGTAACTCAAAACGCTGATTAAATGGAGATCTCATACAAAATGCAAAAATAATATTTTTAAAACAAGCTTTTAAGTGTAAATTTGGTGTTAAAAAAAGCACTCCTCAAGACGTCAGCGTCAGTATGGCTGGTCGCCTATGGCTAGTGGCTCTAAAAGTATATTCAAGAAATGTTACCCCAATCGCTTATATTTGCTTCATTTCTTCAATAATTGATATTCCATATGATGCTTTCAGAGAAATTGAAGTATTTTTTTGACCAGCCATTTTGACGTCAGTATGGCTGATGGCTCTCTGTTCAATATGAAGGACGCAGAATTTCTAAAAGTTTATTGTATCATATTTCCTAGTAATTGCTACTTTCACAAATGTAAGTTTGAGTTTCGTGCATACAATATGTTAAAAGATATACATATAAAATCTGACACAGAGTGACGTTCTAAAATTACGTTCGTAATAAAATATCAAGATGGTTGTCAATCCTTTATTTATAATACATATAATTAATTTTGCTTTCAACATAAAATTACATACTAAAGAAGTCAAACATGCTATTTCCGAATTAAGTCAAGTACATTTGGGGGTATCCCACTCGGATACAAGCACTTGTGATTATCTCCTTCAAATGAAACAAGTGCCTACTGTGTGAGTGATCTAGTATTTAAAGGCGTATATTCATTACTAATTTATAGCGCACGTTTGAATAACACGTGAAGTAATGTACTCGTGTCTCAGCGGGACTTTCGTTAGCGAGGTGTAATAAATAGTAAGGAAATACTGGAAAGTATGTCACAGAAATAACTAAACTTAAACAACAGCGGTCATATCGTACAATTCGTACATACTATATATTATTCGCTTATTCGGACGTGAACGATATGAAAATTGCAAAATTTATATCAATCCGTTTCATACTACATCGCAAAGGGGCAACATCGAACGTCACGATACCTCCGACATCGCCAACGTCCACCGGCTACGACCGGGCGGCTCGCGCACCGTCTCTAACATACATTCGAACCGCCGTCCGCACGCTCCCGGCACGGTACATATTTGTTACACGTACAATGTACACAATCGATCGAACATAAACGAAGAGATACTACCACCACAGTGCGAATGAGTCGAATTGTAAACGCTTCAAGATCGGTGGTACACATTTGTTTATAAGTACGAAGATAACCCAACGGTTTGTATGAAGTGATGTGGCGTGTGTGTGTGGTGTGGTGGTGGTGTGGAGCGGCGCTAGTCCCTGCTGACGGGCGGCGGCGGCGGCGGCGGCGCGAGGAAGGCGGGCGGCGGCGGCGCGCCCCACGGCGGCGGGTTGAAGCCGCCGCGCCACTGCATGCCCAGCATGCCTGCAGGGGGGGGGGGATAACTGTCTGTTATGGCGCGGTCCAGGGGGTCGATTCACGTTAATAAAGCGGTACGGTTGCGGTTAAGTTTCGATTAAAACGGCCATTTTTTTTGTTCTTGTAAGTATAAGGATCGATCGCGAATACGTTTGCGTCGAGTATGCGTCTCGAGAGCGCAATAACGACATTCTAGTACGGTGCGTAAGCGTTTTTGAGATCGATCCCAAACTTACAAGAATACGAAAATGGCCATTTTAATCGAAACTTAATTGCAACCGACTGCTTTAAATACGTGAATTGACCTGATGGTCTATACGTTAATGAGTGAACCGCGAGTGGGGTGAAACACGATTGTTTATTCAGTGTCTAGGTGTAATTTTTCTATAATGTATTATTTACAAATATAAAAGTATGTTTATCGATTACCATAGTATAGGTTCTGACAAGTTTGGAATTAGATGATATGTGGGATGTCAAGATATTATTATTAATTATTAGTCAGTATTTTCAGATACTTAGCCAGTAAATACTGTTCTTTTATAGCTGTCTTTTTTACAACTCAACTATACCTGTATAGTTCAACCGTAAAAAAATAATTCAAACCTTGAAATCAATCGACAAATTGATAAAGGAGATTCAGTATTTGTAATACTACCGTTTTACATGAAAATATTGCCAATTAAAATTGTAAAAAAAAATCACAGATTTCATAGATCAAAATTGAAACATTTGTAGTAGCAGGTTAATTTATCGAATAAACTAAAAATCAACGGTTTATTACTTTCGTCAAGCGTATAATACTTATATATTTTTTTTTATAACCTTGACTACACGCGGGTTTTTACTCCTTGAAGTTTGTCGACCGAATTAAAATCACACAAATCAGTTAAATGAATTTGGCACAAACGTAAGATCGTAGGATCACGTCAATGCTATACACAACAATGAAATAATAGTGTTTGTGGTACTGACCCGGCGGTGGTGGCGGCATGGCGGGCGGACCCATCTTGCCGTCCTGCGGACAACATAGTCGTTACGATCAACACTGCGATACTGCCCACGAACCGTACTGATACAAGGTTTGATCGAAGCAATCTCGCATATTATTATCACAGCTTAAAATTTATAAAACCAAGTATATTGGTTCGAAACTTATAACTTTAATAAATATTAGCTATTTATCGGGACTCAATCCCGTAAATTATTTAAAAAAAATATATATCGGAACGTTTCGATGACATCACTGGTCGAATAATTTGTATGGACCCGTGCGTTTTTTGCGTTCAAACAAACAAACAAACACCTCAGCTTTACATTATCAGTATGGATCGGTAAGACCGAGTCTCTGTGCAGTAAAAGTGTACAATAAATTCTTGGTTGCCTGTAGAAATAAATTGAAAGTCGTTCAGACAGGCCGTCAAGCTAAAACCAACAAGTACATACCTGGTGATGCATGGGCGGCGGGTGCGGGTGCGCGGGCGGCGGCGGCGGCGGGAACGAGCTGCCGGGGGGGGGCGGCTGGGCGCCTGCGCCGCCTGGGGGGGGGGGGGGGCAATGTCACAAATATACAGGTGCAATACCATTTTGAAGGGCAGTTAGAAGAACAAAATACCGAGCCATGTATTTTGTTCTTCTAACTAAGCTAGCGTAGAAAAAAGCAAAAAAAAAAAACAGTTTCTATCAAATTGTTTTTTTTTTGTCAAGATGAGAATAGAAGAGAATATTTCAAGTGTAAAACCTAAAAAAAGACGAAAAAGTCAACTATCGACGTAGGCATGGAATTATAGGTCCTAAATTTGATAATGCAATCTAATGAGAAGTGTAGCGCAGGGTCATAAAAAATGAGCCTGCGCCCTTAATTTGCCATACCGGCCAAACTCTGCGCCATTTAACTGTCGACAATTTCACAGACACACCAGCGACGCACAATTACGCTACAATATGCACAATTACGTCTATTCAAAAGTTACGAGATAACACTACAACGTAATTTGGTATAAACTATCTATCACCCGACTAAGAATTTACCAGATGTAGGTATTTAGTCGCGGCCCGTCCGGCTCGAGCCGAGCGCAGACTCACAGAAAAAAAAAAAGACTACTACCCTTTTTAATTAATACATATTACCATAATGGACATAGCTATACCATATGTTTCATAAATTGTAGATATAACGTACGCCAGGGCTTCCTAAAGTAGGCTCTACGAAACCCAATGTTTTGTAGAAAAGTTACTAAGATTCTTCTCTGTAAAAATTTTGGGAGCCCTTGCTTTACACTACACTTTTTATTAGATTGCATAATGAAATCTATGGTTTATAATTCCATACCTACCTCAATATTTAAACAAAAATATGAAATGTTTCGTTTTTATTCAACAAAAAAAATTCCTGACAAAATTTCGGTGAATACTGTTTTGAGCGTAGGTAGCAAATAGTAGCAAAAACCCGCGTATTTTCAATATTTATTATTTATTGGACATACGAACGGACAGACAGACCAGATAATGACGAAACTATAGGGGTTCCGTTTTTGCCATTATGGCTACGGCACCCTAAAAAGTATTGCATCTGTTCACAGGACGTTCTAAAACTATGCCACATCGAGGAAAAGTACAAAACCATAGTATCTTTAATAAAGGGAAGGATATGAAATTTTACATTTATAAAAATATAATTTGTCAAATATAACCAACAATCGAATGTAGTATTCGAAACGATCTATAATAGACTAGCCGACTCGCGCAATTTCGTCCGCTTAAGTTTTCCTCTTTTTTGCAACATTTTTCATCGCAGCTTCGCTCCTATCGGTCGCAGCGTGATGTTATATGTATAGTTTAAAGCTTTCCTCGATAAATGGGTTATCCAACAGTAAAATATATTCGTTTAAATCGGGAGCCGTGTTCCCCGAGACGAGCGCGTGCAAGCAAGCAAGCGGGTAGTGGTGCAGTTACCGAGCCACGGCGCGGGCTGCGCGCTGGGCGGCGGCGGCGGCGGCGGGAAGGCGCCCGGCAGCTCGCCTGCGGGACACACGCGGCGCGCGTTACATGCTAGCTCGTCGGACGGACGCACTGCCTCAGTGCGTCCGTCGACGGTTGTACAATATTGTATCATTAAATATCTATATGTTAAAAGGCGGGCTCGACTCAGAGGTGTATTCCTTTATTTTCTTCAAAATATAAAATGGAAACTGTGGGGCATGCTTTCTATTCTTTTCGTTACGACAAATTGCAAATGGTAGGGATGTTTTCACAATATATACGGTACGGTACGGTAGGAGTGTTATTACCGCTCCGCTCCTATCGGTCGTGACGTGATGTTATGTAGCTTATAGCCTTCCTCGATGAACGGACTATCCGACAGTAAAATAATATTTCAATTCGGATCGGTAATTTCTGAGATTACCGTGTTCGAACAAACTCTTCGACTCGTCTATAATATTAGTATAGATCACTATTTTATCTAAAGAGAAAGGAAGACAGTTCCTGTGTGCACGTCGACCTAAACTTTGAGCGCTACAAATACCATTTGATTTCATTATTTTCTTGAATGAATATACAAAATTGTAATAATGAACAAGTTAACTATGAGTGTCAACATACACAGTCTCGGTCGGTGTTACACCGAGATCTGCGTACGTGTGTGGTGTGGTGTGTAGTGTGGTGTGGTTTGTGGTGTGGTGTGGTGTGATGTGTGGTGTGGTGTGGTGTGGTGTGTGGTGTGGAACAGATAAAGTGTTACCGGGCGGCGGCATGATGGCGCGCGCGGGCTGGTGCGGCGCGAAGAGCGCGGGGGCGAAGCGCCGCGCGCCGCCCCCGCCCCCCCCTCCGCCTCCGCCCGCGCCCGGCGCCGCCTCGCCCAGCTCCGCCATCAGCGACATGTACTCCTCGTCGATCTTGGCCTGCACAGAACCACACTCGCTGTACTCAGACAACTAATCGGACGTGCATTTCGACAGTAAGTCCGTCAATTAACAAACGGTGCTCAAAATCATACCCAAAATAAAGTACTGTCATTGATCGATTCACGATGCACCCGCGTCAAAGAGACGCTCCCCGACGTCCTCTCGACTTTTGTATCGAACTAAAGATGTATTTGACTATAATTTGTTCGTTTTAGGTTTAAAATAAGTAATATACGTTAAAAAAAACATTTCTCCTTAAACAGCACTACGAACTTATTTTAACTATATTCTTGCAAATGAAAGTAAATATATGTTTCAATTTAAAATTATACATACATAAGAATACCTTGAGGATAATTAATTAAAATGTGTAATCTCTATCGGTCAATCATAAAAAACCTTAAAGTACCGACATTCAAAACAATTTTTGAACGTACACACTAACTACTATGTAACAGCTGTTCCATTATATTTTAGACGGTTGCGATTAGTCGCCATTTAAACGTCTGTCCGACCGACGAGGCGAGAAAGCGATTACCAATTTTCATATTCATGTAGATTTTATGTATGATTGCTGAGTACTCACTCCATCACAGCGATAACATATATCGCTGTTATTATAGATCGCACAGCAACAGTCGCTCAACAAGTCACCGAGCGAGTGTCGCTGAGCGATCTATTTTAGTTTAAATGCTCATCTCTGGTCTCGGCAGCCCCGAGTGAATTAAGCGAATTATCGCCCGTCGCACTCGCTCAGAGCAGGTTCCAAAGATAAAACTATCAGAACAACACAGTCGCTTCTCGCCAACTCTTTTGTAGTTCATAGTTCAGTCGCTTCTCGCCGTCGGCGGGACAGGAGTCAGAACCAAGTGGCAGTTTGTAATGCCTACAGGTGGAGGTGAGGTGCGGAGGGCGCGTACCTTGTTGACGTTGTGCGCGAGCGCCTGCTGGCCCGGCCGCTTGGCGCGGCAGTCGCGCGCGATGTGGCCGGCGCCGCCGCACGACGAGCACACGATGCTGTTGGTCACGTTGGGCTTGTCCGGGCACTGCGCATGCGCATATACATTTTTAACTTTGCCGATATTGACACATCTTAGATATATCGGGACTTAATCGCGTCGATCTTCTATTTACCCGACCCGTACCGATCGCGATCGCGGGTGTCACCCTTGACCGCAATCGGTGCATTTCGATCGTGACGTCGGGTAAATGAAAGATTTATATCTTTAAAAAAATTACACGATCGTTTCCCGATATATAATACGGGCTGACTTTGAATTCAGTCGAAAAACTCGATGAGAAAATCTGCGTGTAGTTGAGTTTATAAAAACCGTATTGATTTTTGTCATTGTGTTTGCAGTATTTTAAATATTGGGTTATCGGTTGCAGCCGTTAAAGCTGAAAGAGCAAGGAATGGCTTCAAGATACGTAGGAAAAGATTATAACAAACATCAACTAAAATAGCGAGGCGAGGACAAAAAAAAATTAAAGAACAATAGAGCAGGGGCACCCCTTTCTCCGAAATTGTTCTGGGCCGAACTGGAGAGTAGGCCTTATCTATGAACAGAGAGAAAACAAAATTGCTCACAAACTGTAATCCAATTGATATAAGAATAGATAATCAACCACTTGAATATGTCCAAGAATATAACTACCTAGGACAGATAATGGCCACACTACTAAAAGAATCACAAACGGATGGAGGAAGTACTGGTCCTTGAAAGAAATCTTTAAACACAAGGAACTGAGCTTACCAACTAAAAGGGTAGTTTGTTGTCAACACATGCGCCCTTCCAGTCATCACCTATGGCTACGAAACATAGTCTCTTACCAAGCACCATAGAGCTAAATTGGAATGCTGCCAAAGAGCCATGAAGAGAAGCATGATGGGAGTAAGAGAGATGGACAAAATCAAAAGTACACATTAAAGAGAAAAAACTGGAGTATAAAATATAATAGTTCAAGTAGAGCAACATAAATAAAGATGGACAGGACACACGGTGCCGGGCCTGCGGGGCGACTCACCAGCCAGGTCTTGTGGTCGGTGGCGGAGCAGTTGGCGCAGCGCGCGGCGTCGTTCTCGCGCAGCGTGCCGTTGAGCTGCGCCAGCTCGCGCAGCTGCATGCGGCGCAGGTCGTTCTGCCCCTCGGGCACCTCCACGCCCTGGCGGATCACCTCCTTGATCTTCTCCACGGCCTTCTTGACGCAGTCGGCGTTGGTGGCCGTGATGTACGCGTGCAGCGGCTCGTCCTCGCCGGGCAGCGGCTGCCCGTCCTTGCGCCCCACCTTGCCCTCCTTCACCGAGCCCTTGCCGCGGATTATGATCTTGGCGCCCGTCTCCTTCTCCATCGCTGCGACCACACGAGCGCACCACGCCATATGTATCGATTATTTACTGACACTCACGGTCAGTCTCAATCATTGACCAACACTAGAGACCAAGACTGCGCCATAACCTCACAAAATTGACCACTCTCTACAGAGAGACAACGCTACTTTGTGGACAATGTCAACAATGTCGAAGGCCGCAAAAAGTTTTCTCTCTTTCACGCTTTGCAGTAAATATTTACTTTTTAATTAAAAGGGATGGCACGGTCCAGGTCTATACGTCAATGCTCTCAATAAGTTCATCGTTGATTGTCAAAAATTTGTTAGCTCTAGTAGCGAAAAGTTAGTCTATCTATTGACCGCATTGAATGTCAGGTTTGCTACTATAGAGTCAACTATTTTAACAGACAGTTAAAGTTATTGAGAACGACCCTTAATGTTGGAAACAAAATATAAACATGTCAACATGTTATACCTGCTGTAAATAAATATCAAAGCATACTCACTCATTTTAAACACAAAATTAAAAAAAAAAACAGGTAAGAGTATTGCCGTATAAAGAAAATAGATTTGAATGATTGCACCAGCAGAAGAGCTTATATTCATGGCACTTACGCCCTATTGTTGAGAAACGCAGTTTTTCGGTAATAATTAAATAGATTCAGTTTTTGAAATAATTTAATTTTAAAGTATTTGTTAAGTTCATTTTTTTTTTTCATATTTTTTGGTCATACGGTTCAAAACACAATTTCACACTTTGATTTATGGTCAAAAAAAATATTCAGCTTTTGTTACATGTATGGAGTGCCCAACTAAAAATATTTATTTTTATTATTTAGCTATAAAAAAAACAAACTAACGGCTTTTAAAAAACACCTTTTCACCAAATTGATCAATCTTCATTGAGTAGTCTTTGAGTAAAATGCCTGTGACATACGGACGGATGGACAGACAGACATGACGAAATTATAAGGATTCCGTTTGCCATCTAGGCTACGGAACCCTAAAATTGTAGAACATGGTGTTACCTTTAAGCGTGTTCCCGCGCGGTCCGATGAGGAGCCCCACGAAGTTAATGTCGGGGTGCTCCTCCTGCGGGATCATCACTTTGTCGTGCACGCGGATGATGGGCGGCCTGCAAGCGACGAGCGGTCAGTGACACGACACTGTACTGTGCAGTGTGCTTAGGGCGACTTTGTTTTACGTCAACGCGATCAACACGTTTAAGACGTTCGACGCTCCGATTGGCCCGCTCCTAGCTCTTAACCAATCAGAGAGCCAAACGCGCTAAAGGTTTGGACCGCGTTAACATAAAACAGCGTCGCGCCGTGAAGCTCTGTGTGCACTCACTTGTAGTCCGGCGGCGGCTTGAACTCGGGGTTGATCTGCTGCATGCGCTGCACGAGCCGGTGCCGCTCCTCCTCCAGCTTGCGGCGCGTGCGGTACTCGCGCGTGTTCAGCCGCTTGCCGTCCGTCGAGTAGATGGGCTCCGGCGACGGCGACCTGCCATCACACAGCGCGCTCAGCACTCGCCCGCCTCGCCGCGCACACACACACACCACGCGCCACGCCAAAGTGCTCACTACACTTACATCACTCTTCACACTGACGGAGTACTCTCATTTCATTATAAATAAATACATTTTAGAAACAGTACTCTTCTCATCCTGCTAGATAATTTATGTAATGAATTGTAGTGAGGACGTGAGCGAGACGCGACGTGGTATTTGAGAGGAGTGTTGTGGCGCGCTCGCGGAGGCCGAGGGCGGAGCGCCGCGCCACCCGCGGTCGGGCCGACCGCTCGCCCGCGGGTGTCGCGGCGCGCGCGTGTATCGTAACGACTATGTACATGGTGTGCACTGATACCCTACACTAGACTCTAGGTCCTAACGCCCTGAGAAAAAAATAATTCAATTAATTTTATCCTGAAATTTTAATTAAGCTCATTAGCCCTGAAAATAATTCAGTGATTAATATTGACCTGTAGCTGAAAAATTATTTATTAGAGGAGTTGAGTTAATTAATTGAATCATTAGTTACGAGCAGTCTGTATATTGCGACCTGCAAAATTAAGAAAATTGCGCATTAGTAGGGCGGGGCTCCTCGACTCGCTCCGCTTGCGCGAGCGCCGCACAGTCGAAACATCTCATACCTACATTTGGCCTGACATGCAGCGGAAATATCAAAAGTAGAAAAACCCAAAATAATTATAATGATTAAAAAAATTGATCACAGTATTGTCATTTTAAGCCATTTATGTCTTCTTGGTAACATAATATACCATTTTAAAGTTGAAGTTTTAAACAATGGTCAAATTGCAACTCCAATTTCTTATAAAAGATTTGTTTGTAAATACATTTTTTACTAATAGTAGTGCAGCAGGGTGCACTTATATTCATGCAACTTTTCTTTGTTGTCATAATCATGCGAGGTTTAGGGTTTGTACACTTGCTCATAAGTATTAAGGCTATGCATGTGACGCTTCGTAAGAATTCTTTTTTTCATACACTTTATCACGTTAGAATTGTGTCTACATTAATATATCTGAAATTATGAAAATAATGAAAAAGGCCAAACATTGTGACAAACATTCAAGGTAGTTGAAACGAATGCTATTGGTAAGATCAAACTATGGTGAGTCCATTAATGTTAATGCTGTGCACTCATTGGCTGTCGCGATTGCTGTGACGTCACAGTCCATGCCTTTTTACGCGCCAATATATAGGAACTAAAAAAAATACATGTTTATATTATTGACTTTGGTTGAAACTCCATAATTTAAAACCCCAATCTCATTTGATTATTAATTGATAGTTAAACATTCGATTTCGATCACATTTACCTGAATATTATAAATCCCCACTTTTCCCCCTTTTATTCAGCAATATGCTTAAATAATTTTGAAGATTCCACGTGAATGGGATTTTTAGTTTTCTTAAAATAATTGAAAGAAGTACTGATGTCAGGTCATCTCATAAACGACGTAGCGCTGTGCGGCGGTCGGTCAGTAGTGCGTAGTCGGCAGCGAGGCGGAGCGGCCGGGCGCGACTAAGCACGAGAGGTATAAGTAATGTAACGTGTGCGATACTCAGTGGTAAGGAGCGGGCGGCGCCGGCGGGACACAAACCTCTCCTCGATGTTGGCGGGGATGCCGAGGTCGCCGGAGCGCAGCTTGCGGGACACCTCCTCGATCTGCAGCTGCACTGCAAGGGAAGGGGTTAGCCACGCGCGGCCACACGCACTCATTAGATATACTCGCCACAGCGACTCTCTCCTATCTAGCACCACTACACTAGCTCGTTGGTAGCGCCAACCCCCTGGGAGCCCTGCGAGCCCTGGGAGGTCGGCGCCGACTGAAAGAGGTCTATTAAGTCACACGCTCGAATTAACTACTGCGTTAAAGCGATAAGCGCTCGCGGAACCTCCGAGTGCTGACTAGCTTTAATTTTTTTTATAATATATATCGATGTGTCCTCAACACCTCGGGGGAGCCGGTCTCCTATATGCCAAGTTTATCCTTACACAAACAAACGGAAATTATATGAGTAACTTGTAACATTTTGCACAAAATTTAATAAGTACAACAATTTAAAGTAACAGTTTAACTTTGAATCTATGATGTATTACCATTTGTTACATATACTATGTTAATAAACAGTAAAATATTAATTAGTGATAACATCGTTTGTATGACGGACGAAGCGGAGCCGAGATGAGCGGCGCGAGGCTCGAGTGAGTGACGGTCAGTGCCCGCGCTCGACTCGTGCGCTGTGTGGTTACTGCCATCTGTACGACTGTACCTACTCGACTATTTTGTTTATAGAATTAAGAATCTGTCATTATAACAATTTAGATACCCAAATTGAACGAAAATTGTTCGAGCTGAATGTTACAAACATCAGTATAAAACATCACCATATACTAGAAAATTATTAATAACGCGCAGTCAATTATGGGGTGTCGAAAACGGTCATTTTTAAAATATTATATACCAATGACATATTATATATAATGAACCATTCCCGAAATCCCGTAATACCTGCGCGAGCACTCAGTTCGAACAGTAGTCGGTCGCGGTGGGAGGGTGCGGTACTCACGTAGGTACTGCTCCTCCTGCTCGCGCGTGAGCGTGGACGGCAGCACGGTGGGCAGGCCGGGGATAAAGGTCTTGTCGTGCTCCGAGCCCATCCAGCGCGTGCGCCGGCGCCGCGCGCGCCGCTCGGCCGCCGTCTCGCCCACGGGACCTGCACCACGACACGAGCGGTCAGCGTACTGCGACGGGGGCTCGTACGGTGGTCCCGCGCGTTCCGTACCTAGTCCGTCGTCCTTGTCGTCGTCGGGGTGGTAGTCGTGGTGCGAGGGCTTGTCGCGGTAGCGCGACTCGGTGCGCGCCTGCAGCAGCTCCAGCTTCTGCTGCACGGACGTGGGCGGCGGGATGGCCGTGGCGGCCGACAGCGCGGCGGCGGCGGCGGCCGCGGGCTGCACGGGCGCCGCCATGCGCCGCTGCGCCACAAACGTCTGTTACCCGCCGCACGGGGAACACACACATCAACACCGACCAAACAAACATAACCAACAAAACTGGGGACATAGCATGCTACTCAAATAAACTCACTTGGCTGAAATAAACTTTACTACGAACCGTGTCTTTGCCGAAGCGGCGGAAGCTAGCTCTCACATACTTGACACTGCAGCATATTCACTCGTCAAATAACAAATAAGTTCAAACTATGCGAACCGCTAATGACACTACTCTTTTTTTATCTTTAATGTTTTCTTGTCACTTAATATTTTATAATAGTGAAGTTTTCCAGAATCTAAATGAGAGCTAACTTATAAACATAATAGATAAATAAAATAAAATCTTCTTGTGGGAAAAATTAAAGTAAAATAATAGTTCAAATGATAATAAAGTGAAGCATAAACATGGGTAATATTAGAATAAATGATCTGTATTATGTAGTAAGGTATTCTTACCGCAATGTTGATATATTTCTACAACATGAAACATGAGTGTTAACTATTAGCTATTCAATAAGTTTAACACCATTTATATCCAATTTATAAAGATAATACAGTATAATGACTATTACCTCTCGCTCTCTAGCATTATGCTGAAAAATATTACTAATGGTCATTCTTGAAGTCACTAAAATAATGTCATTTACATTTGTTCAATAGCTCTGAAGTTACATTCAGTGCCAAGAAACAACATAAGACTGTGTTCATCACTATTAAACAGTCAGCAAAAATGTTACCCTAGCTTTCACCACATCGGTAACAACAGTAGGCTGTTGTTACCGATGTGGTGAAAGCTCACACAAGGATGTTCTACAGATAACATTAAAACCTGGCAGCCTTTTACTTGTATACACTGCATGTGATAATTTAGTGTTCAGTATTTGTAACTTGTTTATATGGGCAGTAAACGCAAGGAATCATGTGTCACCTGAGCTACAGCTGCAGCGGCGAGTATGGCGGCCTGTGTGGCGGGGTTGATGGCGCCGTTGGGCGTCACCTGCCGCGCCGTAGCCTTCGTCGTCGTGCCCACCATCTGGTCCAGTAGTGCTATCGTGCCGTCTCTGTTCATACAACTAATTGTTAGCTTAATTTATTGGCCTGTATATTGTGAAACATCAATACGCACTTATTCACAATTAATAACTTGCCTATCTTTAGACTTCCGGCTGCGACTGCGACTTCTGCTGCGTGAACGACTCCGACTGCGGCGCTTCTCCTTGTGGCGGTCGCGACTGCGGCTACGGTCTCGTTCTTTATCCCTGAGAGTTCAGCGTAATTATAATACAAATACAACGCATGAAATGTATCGCGGTAGTACTGAAGTCAGGACAGCTGATAACAAACCTTTTGGAGCGATGTCGGTCCCTGTCGCGATCACGATCACGATCTCTGTCCCTGTCCCGGTCGCGATCACGGTCCCGTTCGCGGTCACGCTCCCTGTCTTTATCGCGATCGCGATCTCTGGTCTTGTCGCGTTCACGGTCCTTATGCCTATCCCGATCGCGAGATCTTGAACGACTTCTGTCGCGGTGTCTCGAACTCATGGTAAACACTACACAGCACAACTATGCTAATAATTTGCTTTTGTATAATTAGTTACTTAAAACTACGAACACTGTAATCGTTACACGATAAAACTGATATAATAACTCCTTAGCCCATTGAATACTTCTTACTTTTTCAATCAGTCAATAAATGAAACAAATTGAAAAAAGACAAGACGAAGAAGACAGTCAAGTCAAAATGGCGATGGCGCAATGTTGCCAGATGCATTTTTTAAAACTCCTTCATCCAAGAAGGAATATTTTCTTATACAATAATTTTAATTATTGTAACATAAGTACCTAACAAAATCTTATAATTTATTATTAATATTTATTACTACGTTGCACTGGCCGTGGTCACAACCGGACTGTCGCAGCGATGTCAAACAATTTTATGGTAAACCTACCTAAATAAAATCATGCCAATGCGAAAGTTTTTAAGTTTATTATTACGTGTTAAAAATTTCCCTTGAAAACGAAAATATTTATTTTAACCGATAGTATACATTTCGTTACCTTTACCTTACCAATGACTGTATAATTTCTAATTCACAATAATATTAACATCTACGTAGGTAATTATTACTTGATAAGAAAACTCAGTTTGATTGACGTGTTTGAGGTTATTAGGGTTGGCACTTTTTTCAGATAAATATTAAATAATATTTTGTTTTTAGCACGCATAACACGCAATAACTTTACAAAAAAATAATTGTGAAAATCCGTCCTTGTATGACGGAGTTATACCCTACATAATATATAAAAACAAACATCCGAATTGAGAACCTCCCCCTCTAAAGTCGGCTAAAAATTAATTTATTTTTTACCGTATGTGTTATTTTCTGGATACTGATCGAGTTCGGCCGGCCGGTGGCCCGTGTTGCTCTATGGATCTGAAATTCTTTCAGATATTTTGTAACACCTGTCCCTTTGACAGGTATTGTCCGTTATCTTGGTTGTCTTAGATCATATAAATAAATTCTTTAAGGTCCGTTATTATCGTTGTCTCTTTCTAGAGATTGGTCGATTTTATGTGAGGATATGGCACAGTCTAGGTCATATAAAAATGTACTCTGTGGTCCAGATCAATACGTCAATGAGTATGACTGATTCAAGATTCCTACTTTTACATGCTCTTTGATTCCTATTACGATTTAGATTTATAACTACTTAATAAAAATGCGGCAGTATGTCGAGCTGTTTTTAAACCGCCTGTAGAACAAAGTAACGGTAAGAAATAGAAAGTTTGGATGTTTGTGTTTCAATTTTTATATTATAAAAAATATAATTTAATGGTAAAAAACCCTTTGTGCACGAGTCTGATTCACACTTAGCCGGTTTTTTATAACACAACGGTGCACGGTGTAATGTAATAGAAGGTGGACAGGCTTTATTGTGCGTAAACACTTGCATACATGACCACACACACCCCTAAATCCCACATCGGGTGTATAAAATTTTTATCGATATATCTTTGCCACATTAATGGACAACACTACCTGTTTTCTATTATAAGAGACGACTAAATCCCCCATACACCCGAATTCATAAAATGACTTTACTGAAAAATTAAATTGTGTGACGCCATTTTATTACAAATAACATAATCCGTCTATCCACCGTACAGTAGAAGGCGCCAGGGGGTGTGGCCCGTGTGTCAAGCTTTTGGTCAAACGGTCATATGCCTTGTTTGCACGATTGATATCGTGTTAGTCGATCAAGAATCTTTGAGTAATGGGTCCATGAAAATGAAATACAGATTGCTGGCTGCATACATAGCTGATTTAAGAAACATCGGTTCTAGGCAGCGACGTATGTTATATAGAAAACAGGTATGTAGTGTTGTCCATTAATGTGGCAAAGATATATCAATAAAACTTTAAGTCTTTATTCTGTATTGTACATTAAAAAAAATCGGTCAGAAAAAGTGCACCAGCGGGCGTATCTTAATAGCACTTACATTCTTTTGTTGAGAAGCGCAGTTTTTCGGCGATAGTTCATCTTGTTGAAAATAATTTTAGTTGAAAGTATTTTTAAGCACTTTTGTTACTTTTTTCAGATATTTTTGGAAATACGCTTTAAAAGATAAAAAGAGGTGTGGAGGGCAAGGTGTTAAGTCCCTCCAACACAAAGGGATCCTCCGACCAGGCGAGGTCATCGTGCCTGGCTTGCCGCGGCCCAGTGGTTAGCGTTGGGAACTTGTTTAATTATATAGTTAGCAGCTGTGAAAACTTCTATATCGCGATTCAGGGTTTGACGCGAGCTGTCAAGTGTCAGTTTATTTATATTAATAAATGTACCCGCCACATCACTCCCCTCCGAGACCGGAGGTTGATTTGATGACTCAGCTGTCGCTGCTTCTTGAGGAGCGTGCCAGTGCCAGTGGAGTGGTTCCAGTGAGTCGGAACTGAAATCCGCTGAACCCAGTGTGAGTCGGGTAGTAGCTGCGGTATGCGGTGCTACGTAGACGGGAGAGATGTGCTCTCTTACGAGTACTGTAGGTGCAGTGTGCTGTGCCTAGACGCTGGAGAGGCTGTAGGGATGACCAGGCTGGAGCGTACGCTGCAGGCGTGTGGTATCCCAATAGAGGCCGGAAGCTGACTGGCTGTGACTTGATTACCGCTCATATCTATGGGAGTGATGGCGAGTGTGGCGATGATGATGCTGCTTCATCCATATACATTGTCACAGATAATATACATTGTGTAGCTTTTGAGTTAAAAAAACCTGACTTACAGACAAACAGACAGACGGACGGACATGACGAAACTATTTGGGTTTCCTTTTTGCTATTTTGACTACGGAGCCTAAAAATAGATATTTTTATAAAAGGTGTCTATTAAGTCAGTCCAATCCCTGCAGGAGGGTGATTAGACCAAACTTTTTGAAAAGGAAACCGTAATTTCTTTATATTTCGTTGGCGATCCCACACGGGATACCACTTTGTTTGGCGAGTATATCTAGTTCAGAGTATCTAGTTTTAGGTGGCAGAGTACGAATATGTATTATGTACCTAACCATTCTTTTCGCTCGATTAAAAAAAGTTTACACGATGAAATGCGGAAACCGTTAAAGCAGGTTGAACGCGGCTCTTTGGATTCGAACTTTGATTTTTAATTATGCTATTTAAAAAACTTAGTATATATCATGATCTGATCACCGACGCAAGGATTCGACTGACTAAGTTCAGCACCCTGTAGATGGCAAAAAAATACCAAAACCATTCAAGTGTTTAAAAGTAGGTACAAGAAAAACGTTTTATAAAATTTGATTTTACCGCTAAGCGACAACGTTCCCATCTTTATCTCTAATGATACCAACACAGCAAAATTAAAATTGATAAGATATAAGATAAGCATTTTTAAATTTTTTGAGAAAGAGGATGGTGAGGAAATCTTTGATGATGAGCAAAATGTCATGTCTTCTATCACCTCTTTCAGTATCACTGTTTCACACATAATTCCCATACAGGACACTACTGTGTGATATAAATAATTGTTGTTCCGAATTTGGGTGTTTTGTTTGTATCCGTGATTTGTATGTCCGCATATCCGGTAGAATACATCAAAATTACATTAAATACACAATGTACAATTCTTTCCATAACTTGACAATGTCTTAATCCTGAAGTGTACGCTTGAAGGTAGTTGTTTTCGCTAGATGGCGAAAGTGTTGTTAGATTGATTTCTTTATTTCAATTATTGACTTAAATAGATGCCAAATAATGCTTATAACTTCTATTTCATGGCACTCATTTTAAAATGTTTAGTTTTTTAATTAAAGCCTCCCTTCTGTGAAATTTGCAGTGACGCAATTGTGATTTGAAAAGCCTACCACAGCTCACAATCACAATGGAGTTTTTATCTTCGTGATTGGGGCAATGTTTAGAATTTTGATCAAATTTTTGTATGGCAGTAGCTGGAAACAATTCAATAACGAATATTCAAGGAGAGCAGCATTGTATCAATAGAAATATGTAGAGGAGGCAATAAATAATCATGGTCTGGGAGGGTATGTGATTAAAAATAAATGATTATATTGGAATAAACAGACATCGGTGCTTTCTCAATATATTTCAAAGATCAAAATACATTTCTTAAACTTGTAACAGTTCAATCATACGAAATTACAATTTAGAACAACATTATGTATTCCACACTATTTCTAAGTTTTTTTTTTTCATTTAAAAAAATACAAAATGCTGCAAAAAATTACAACAGCTTATAGCTTTAAATTAAGAATTAATTAAGTTAAAACTATAAAATCATGTTGCACCAGCCTCTGTGAAACTCGACATAAACACTACTGCAGCCAAATGAAACTGGTAGCAAAATAATTTTAAATGTTTTGTCCATTGTAATAATCAATGCTATAGAAAAATATCATGTCCCATGAACAAACAAGAAAATTAAACTTAATTCTACAATCATATTAAATCTCCTTAACACTAAAATATTTCTAGAACTTATTAACTACTAAACGATTTAGTCCGGACCCAACAGTTCCCTAGAAACACTCCACAGTTCACATCACTAACTTTTTGAAAACTATGTCAATCAGCTGGTAAGTTTTATAGAAAACATGCCCGGAGTCAAATGCAGCAAGGATTGTCCTGAGGATAATCTGGAACAAATTATCATGGTTAGTAATGACTACCAATTTAGATACCTAGAATCATATACATTTAGTAGGTAATGATTGGATACCGAGATTGTGTAAAGCAATTGTGCAATATTTACCTAATTTTAGACAGGTGCACCAGGGCCCCCTTTTTTGCCGATGAGCGACTTGTGTATGTGAGGTATGACACCGCCGCCTGCAATAGTAGCTTTGATCAAGCTGTCGAGTTCTTCGTCTCCTCTGATGGCGAGCTGCAAGTGGCGCGGTGTGATACGTTTCACCTTGAGATCCTTAGAAGCGTTTCCCGCCAACTCCAAAACCTACGATAATTATCAAACTTTTAGAAGTAAGGTACCTAGGTGACGACAAATTAGTGTTTATGATACGTCAAAGTAAAATTGCTTCAGCTACGTCAACATAACGACTTTCAGGTGTACCTATTGCTACTTGTGTGAATAATTAATTTAAAGTTTGATTGATACCCACTTTAGAACCTTTGTTATGTTTGAGTATCCCTACTAATATATAATTGTGAATGTAAGTTTGTTTGTTACGCTTTCACGCGAAAACTACTCAACCGATCATCATGAGACTTTGTACACATATATTCTTAGAGGTATTAGAAGAAACATAGAATTATAAAAAAAAAGGGGTAAATATACGCAGATGAAGTTGCGCGGGACAGCTAGTACCTAATAAATTTATAGTCAAAGACTAGTCATAGTGACACAAATTTCCCGCCAAAACAAATGGTATACAATAAATAAAAACAACAATTGTCTACTTTGCAGCAAACAATCTAAATAAAAAAAAGTGTTTTTAAAATCTAAAATAGCTCTATTTGCCATATAAATACGCAGGCAATTTCGATTTTATAATTGAGCTATATTCAGTGCCGCCATATTGACAGGGCGTCGCGTAGCTTACCTCGGCTGTAAGATATTCCAGAATAGCTGCAGAATATACAGCTGCTGTTGCTCCAACGCGTCCATGGCTCGTTGTCCTATTTTTGAGATGTCTGTGAATTCTTCCCACAGGAAACTGAAAAAATATTTTTTCATAGTATTCTATTGATTATTTCCTTTTACGAAGTTGACGCCGCCATACTGCGGGGTCATTCATATTATTCAATTATATGAAATACCTTTACAGAGCTAAATTGTATGATTTAACATTACGAAAATTCCTAAAATAAATTATGATATCAAATGAACATACCTGTAATCCGGCCCTAGCCGATCGGGAGACTGCTTTCGCCTTGGCTTTGCCAGAATCTTTACCCGCTTTACCGCCAGCCTAAAATTGATGAAAAATCCTATTAATTTTTCTTGTTCGAAGCTGAAACTTTGCCAGTAGATAAATCACAACACTGTTCGTCGAAACACACAATAGAATCACGTTAAGAAGACCTAAATTTCACAAAATCTTGCAAACTCACCATTTTGAAACGTGTAACACACTATCACCACTACAGACAGCGAACAACCAACACAGGAAGGGCGCCAAGCCAAAACGCAAAATACAAGATGGCAGCGCCTCCGCGATGTTCGAACATATCAGGGCAGCCAATTGCACGCAAGCGGAAGTGTCGTATAAAACAAACAACTCTCGTATCAGAGGCGCTGTCCTCCAATCCGCGTCGTTTGAAATGGCGGGCTAGAAGAAGTCAGCGACAGTGCTGCCAAGCCATTTCGTGGTCATAACAATAAACTATTGTTTCACTTTAAAATACGTTCCGTTACACACAGTTGTGTGTTTATATTTAGATTATTGATAAAGGGTATGTTCGTTCCGATATACACTGCGAGCACTGTTCGGTACTTTTACTGGGAAGAAATTCGCTCCGTTATAACTTATGACTGACAGTATACTGCCGCAGGCAGTTGGCTACTGGAATAATTGTCATAAATCGTCGTCATTTTTGTATTGTGAGCAAAGACTACAATATAATACTGGACAATTGTGAGCACAGGTGTTATCGAGGTAAGGTATTGGTAAGGTGCTCATAATACTTTTATTCACGTGCCACTACAAATTTATATTAATTCCACTAATTCAGACATTAAGCAATTCATTCGATTGACAATTAGGTACCTTGAATACAGAATACTAAATTGACGTCACAACTTACAGTACTCCAGTGCGTATCGGAACATACCCAAAATAAATTCCTAAGAGTACCGAATGGCAACCCTGACGGATTTTATCCCTTTTCCTATTAACATAAATAATCCATCGTGGAGTTTTCTCAATTTTTTTTTATGTTGTCGTTATATCTAGTTTTAGAGATTTCCTATAAAATCTACTAACTCCCTCCTTGGCTTCTCTCTACTCAACTAGAGAGAAATAATAATTATGTACCCAGACAATAAAATAATATAAATAATTAGCCATTAGGGTACAAAAATAAAATAAAAATAGGCACTAGACTTGATCGCTTTGTAGAAACGTGTGTAGCTCCAGTAGGTTATAACCGGGTAATGCCGGTCAGGAGTCCAGATAATGTAGAACCGGTATTACGTTCTGAGTCCTGACTCAGGACTCAGAACGTAATACCGGTTCTACATTATCTCCTATTGACGTGATAAGGATGACGGGGTGGACGCGCGAAAAAGTGTCACATAGCAACGGTCACGTTATTCACTGGTTGACGTAACGCGTATGGCGATTCCGCCTGCTGATAGGCTAAAGTATTATGGCCGCCGGGTCCACTAAAGCTGTCACAGGCATGGTTGTTTATTACAATGTCATCAATGTTTTCTTAAGACTAAAATTATCGTCCGATATCTGACGTTGCAGACAAGCATTTTTAGGGTTCCGTAGCCAAAATGGCAGAACGGGACCCTTGTAGTTTCGCCATGACCGTCCGTCCGCAGCTTAGCTCAGAGACTGTTAGTGCTGCAGTTAGGCTGTAATTTTGCATGGATACACGTAATACTTACGCCGATAAAGTGAAAGAATAAAATTTAAAAAAAAACATTTTTTTTTAGGGTACCTCCCTGTTGTCGCCTAGTGCGATCTAGTTAGGCGTTCTAGCCATTGAAATAATATAGGGGCCAATGGCAATCACTTGTCATTGAGCCGTAGCCCGAGTAACACTGTAACTGTACCGTAACCGTTGTACCAAGTACATACACGTGGAACACTCCCCTTTATGTAAAGTGGGGATGTGATTTCTCACCTACCCCACCGTGTGGGGTATCATTAGATAGGTCTTTTAAAAACGGGGGGAGGGGGCGAACTGCTCCCCCTGGTACGTGAATGCCTAAGTTCATAAGTGCCAAAATAAATATTGTCCATAAAATTTATATGTCAGTCCCGGCACAACTTAAATAAGGTCAGTCAGGTAAAATATTTTAATTAACATAATGCGAGTGTGAAATACAGAAAACAAAGGGCGCTTAGCCCCGATTCTACATTTTTTCTAGATGGCCCAAAAATTTGCCCACTTTTAAAAATCCACAGCGTGTCAAAAAGGTATCTGCACTAGCGGAGAGTGCGAACTTTGACGACATTGCGCGACTGCTAAGCAGGTTCGGTTCTAGAGGAGACAATGTAGGGCACCGGTCGTCGAGGCATTGACTGGAGGCGTCAAACGCCCTGCAAGATGATTTTTTAAACATATGAAATTTTATACATCCCCACCTACGTAGCTCTGTCGCAGCAGGGCACTTAAAGTTAGTAAGTTTATCTGGTTTTGTGCCTTTAGTGCTGCCCATTCGAGCAGTGGTTACAGTTGTGCGCCGCCTCCCCCTGCAATGGCGTTTTAGCGACCTCCAATCGCGCAGTTTTTTCTGTGTCACCCGGTTGTGTACATTCGTCTATGTTTCCTCAAACTTCTAAGTTCACGCGCATTGACTTCTAAGTTTACGTTGCGGTTGTTCATGCAGGGAATTATAAGATCTCGCTGTTGCCTGCTACTTGCGTATTGGCTTTTATGTTTGGGCAGGAACTCGTTGTCCATGCGGTGACTAAATTCCATAGTAAGAGTTGGCTCCTCTCGCCGAGCGGATCCTGCTCGCTCATCTGCTTCTAAGTTCAAGCTGTGTTCTCAGTCGTTCCGTTCTTGGCAAGCCGTGGTAACAGGAGACGACCGCAACGATGGTAGAAGCGGAAACACCTCTCTGCACTGTCTCCCGCCTTCTCTCCCTGTTGGCAGACTGTCTGGCGCAGGCAGATACGCGGCTTCCTATTGCGGATTTGACTTAGTCAGTCCAGCGCACAGTTTTTACTGTAGGACCAGCCGCTCTATGGAGTCCTTATCCCGCCTAGAGACATGGGCCACTAACTTGTGCAGTTACCTACTTCTGAATTCGCGATAAGCCTTTTTCTCGCAGTTTATTTTAGGTTTAGTTATACAATAATTTTCAAATATAGAAAGAATGTAAGCCCAGATACACGAATCAAATTCTTCTATCCTTCCTGCACACGAGTTTGGCTCTTGCTTGCGTCATCTAGCCACTGTTTACTAGAACTATCACGAGTTTTGTTATTGCAGCTAGATGGCGCAAGCGAGGGCCCAACTCGCGTGCAGGAAGGATAGAAGAATTTGAGGTCCAAAGACAAAGCCCGATAGACGGGTTCGATTCCGGCACCTGGATCGGTTTCGATTCCTGGGCCTCGACTTCAAAGTCTTCAATCTTTCAAAAATTAAATTATTGTAGTATTAAAATAATTGGTAAGAAACGCCTATAAAAAAAAACATAATGAATTTTAAGCTTCCCGCTGAACTTCCCTGCTCGTGCTGTGTGACTTTCAAACTCGTCCATTGGTTTAAAACTGATCGCACACTTGATACTTGTCTATGACTATTATATCAATATCGTCACAATAGATCTTTTAGGTCGCAGCGACTTCCGGGCTATATATCCCGGCCTCTATCCAGATACAATGACTTGATATGCGTAAATATCACTCTTCTCTTCCGGATCGGATTCAGCTCTTCTGTGTGTGATCTACCCTCCCTCGTCCCCACTCCCTTGTCGAGCTGTGACTGCTGTAATTTATGTATAAAAACAGCTCTAAAAATCTTGCCGCGCAAACTGAAACTAGAGACTCAGGGAAAAAAACTGATTGTGACCCAGGAGTGGGGGGGGGGGGGCTGGCTCAAAGAATGGGTCCCCTCATGTCTACACAGGTTTTTCTGCATTTCAATGCCATGCTACAAAAAAGTTGCATTCATGGCTATGGAGACGACAGCACAGGCGAGGCCTTTTATGCCGGTGTCCTAAAACATGTCAATGAGTGTCTGAACAAACTCGTGTCTGTCCGAAGTTGAGAGTTTACTAAACCGAGTCTCGGATTGGCACCTACTAAAATTAGTCCAATAACCGTGCCAAGACACAAGTTTACAAATTCACTGCAAAAAATCTCTCATATCTGTCCATTTTGAGAACATATCCCTGACAACTTTTCTCTAAATTGGAAACCTTAGCGTCGACATAACGAGTAACTATACTACAGTTTCGCGGTCGTCTAACTGGCTTCAAAAAAAGCTAAATTACTCAGCAAAGCGTGACAGTATTTCAGGGGGCCCATCGCCTACAACTTTATATGACTCTAGTTCGGCCGCATGTTGAACTGTTTACTTGGCCTACCAAGTGGAGAGACGTGAAACTTCGTTGCGTAAATTTATGAAGCGATGATTTCTGCCAAGCGGAGCATTACAAGCCACTGAGCGAGTCGGAGCCGCAGCGTGTATTTCTCAGAGGAGCGCAGGGCCTAATTTAAAAGACATCGCGAGCTGAGAACTTATCGCGAATTTAGAAGTAACTAAACAAATTGGTGACCCAGATCACCAGATCGTGTCTCAGATTTTTAAAGTCACTTCACAAGCTAAGAGATGCAACTTAAATTATAGAAAGAATTAGGACGCTCCAAACCATAGTCGTCGTTCGTTGTGGTCGCCCAATATTTTCATTATGGCCTAAGAGACGCTGAACATCGACCTTCACTTATATCACATACGTGACATTTTAATGAAATTTTATTGATTTATAAATACGTCTTTTACAGCTGCAATCCGAAAAGTGTTCATGGCTATTTTTTTTAAATTCACTCTTTTGATAACCCATAACATAGATAATAATGTGTTGGTAGGTTTCCTACATATTTGTTTTGACGGCTACCTGGCAGATATAACAGGTATGTCAATATGTAACTACACCGATCTTGTAACCAATAAAAAAATTGGTATCGAAAGAAAGTTAATTTAATTACGAAAATAAATCGTACAAAAAAACTGCAAAAAACCGTTCATGGAATATTATTACCATGCTTTGAAATTTTAAAATCGAAAAGAACTTTTCTATTGGCAAGCTATCATGGGCGTGTTTATTAAAACCAATAAAATTTGATAAAAAATATGTCTCATCTGGTTACTAGATGGGTGAAGGTCGATGTTCAGCGTCTCTCCTACTGCTAGAGTTCGTAAATACGTTAGTGAATTTTAACTGGATAGGTAAGTATTATTCACCATATGCAAACAGCAACATCTGTCAGATGTTTTCCTGCTTCGAAATTCACTATAGATACAATATCCTGTTGTTGTTGTTGCATGAAATATACAAAATATTTAAAGTTGTAGTTAGTAGAGGACAGGTAAGGTATATCCACATAGGTAGGTATGTGTTTTAAAATAAATACGGATTGTTTATGGTTTTTATTGTAAAACATCAAAGTTTTGGCGGCATCATCACAGTAAACGCTATTTACAAAATGTATTCATTAGAAAATTTAATATTTGGTAAATCATATAAAAATTAAGTATGAACGATAAAGTACACGCTAAGTTATGTAATAAGTCAACTTATGTCGCCGACGTCCATGGCAGCGCGCGCTCGTCCGCGGGCGCTCAGTACACGCCCGGGCCCTCCGTGAACTCGTCGCAGCGGTCCTCCAGCTCGTACTACAACATATCATCATCATTAGAACCAGGGGGAGAATCGTATCGTTACCTTTAGGTACGCTACGCCATTAACTCCTCGATGCAGTTCGGTCTTTGTGGACATGTTTCGCCAGGCACAAATAGGTACAATGTAATCGCCTGATAGTGTATACCATTGTATTACTTATAGGAATTGTGATAGAGTGTAAAGTGTGGCAGTAACGTGCACGTATACGTACCTCGTCGAGCTGCAAGCACTTGCCCCACTCGGCGAGCGAGATGCGGTGGTCGTCGTCGGCGTCGCAGCGCTCCAGGAAGGGCGCGATGCAGTGCTCCAGCGCCATCAGCGGCGCGCGGATCGGGAACAGCTCGTGCACCGACACGAACCTGCCGACGCCACAACAACACGTTACACGGCAGCTCCAGGTGTGTGGTGCGTGGTGCGCGGTGCGTGGTGCGCAGTAGGCGTCACCCGGCCACATACCTGTCGTTGTCGTGCGCGTCCAGGTCGCACCACTTCCAGATGGCGGCGTTGGTCCAGCGGCGCGTGAGGTTGGACTCGGCCTCGCGCTCCATGGCGAGGTAGTGCGAGGTGAGCTCGCGGCGCTCGGCCAGGTCGCGCATGATGTTGAACAGCCAGTCGCGCATGCGCCGCGGGAAGTCCGACATCTCGCTCTCCGAGCACTCGGGCATCTCCCGGCAGGAGCCGTAGTACTCGATCTGCACGTGGTGGTACTTGGCGCCGCGGCACAGCTCGGAGCCGTCGATGCAGAGGCAGCGCTGCTGGTACACCTCGCAGTCGGAGGTCCACGTCTCGTTGTGGCTGGTGCACACCTTGCGGCGCGACTCCGTCTCGTAGGGGCACTCCTTGATGCAGTTGCACACCGCCTCGCCGTGCTCGTTGATCTCGCACACGCGGCCCGCGCTGCAGTGCACCTTCAGGCACGGGTCTGAACACATCATAAATAGGTACATTCGCCTTCAGTAGATCGCCATTATAATTGGATAGAAAAATACAAGAGTTACACACACGAAAAATATATTGTTGAAATGTTTATAATTTTGTATCATTATATTGTACTACAACATAATGATACAAGAGAGATGCAAAGCGAAAGGCCAGTTCCCGCCTAACCTAACAACAATGTAAACGTTCTGCGTAACTATAAGTAAGTAGGTACCTATTGAAAATTTAATGAAAACTTTGGGGTATAACGGTTTACACTTTGTGACCTCACTCACCTTCTAAAATTTCATTGTCACTGTCTGGATCGTTTTCATTCATCGCTTCACTGACACGTCTCCTCTCCGCTTCCTGAAATATTAACGTAAGGTTTAATCACATTGTCAGGTGCTAGGTTCGAAGCTCCGTCAAGTGAGTGTCAGTGGCAGGAGTGGCAGTTACCTGGTAGCGGCGCTCGTCGAGCCGCTCGGCCATGCCCTGCTCGAGCTGCTCGTCCTCGGTGTCCTCGCGGTCGGGCTCGCCGGGCGCGGGCGCGAGCGCGGGCGCCCGCTCCGTCGACGTGGTCGTGCGCAGCCGCCGGTGCTTGCGTCTGTGACGCTGCAACATCACCACGGTTACATTCATTACATATACACCATTCTAACTTGTTTAATAAGTATCAATATTTACATTTGCCTAATACCTAAGTATATTTGCGATTCAACTTCTTCTATTCTAAGGTTTGTAGGTGGGTACTACGTAGGTATGTTTATGGTGAGCAGAGCATCATGGCAGACTTACCTCGGCGTCGACGGTGCACAGCACCGCGACCGCAAGGGCCAGGAACAGCAGTCCCCTCATCTTGTTATGTTCTTAGCTGCAATAAACCAACTTGTCAATATTGTAAGTAGGTACCTAAATACTCAAAGTTTTGGAAGGTTAAGTATTATAGTGGGAATTTAGCCGCCCTTATATGTTCGCTAGACCTTTGAAATTCCGGCCTTAGTCGAGAACCCAAGACCCGCGCGAATGTTAAGATCTCTATTCTGATGATTATGATACTCTGTTCATAGCTAGATGTGATCAACAAAGCATCGCATAAAGTGGCAAGAATATGTAACATCATTTGTTAATATCTCTTAGATACCTACAGGTAGAATATCTGCTAGGTACTTGTACAACCGCCCAACTATACCTAGTTACTGTCTCTGACCTGTTAGTAAGGTAGATAAGGTACTTAAATTAACATAACGGTATTTATAATTGCGCAGTTGCATAAAGGCTAAAACAAAATGTCCATAATATCTGCCCCCTATTATGATTACATATGACATAGGCGTACGTGTGTGAGGAGAGGAAGCCACGATCTGACCACTGTCGGGTTCTGCGAAGCTGTTAGTAATGAACTTCCTCAAGCGATAATAATGTGTCACACAGGTTTATTTATGTACACATATCATAATTATTTAATTAAAGTTAGTAAGTATCTAGAATTATACAGAGTGATTTGTGATATACCTCCTAATAAACTTCTGCCCGTGGCTTCTATACATTTCACCAAATAACTTTGTACCTAATACGTGTCAGTTTTGAAAAAAGTTAACCCCTAACCGCCTACCACCTACTTTTGTACGTACTACACGTCTGTGAGACCCTACCAATATCACCTATCACTAGTTTTTTGAGTTCCAAAAACAGATGGTACCTAGGTGGTAAAGGGTTGTGGTCGTGTGGTCTAACATTTAGGTATTCCTATTTGACTTGTTGGTTGAGTGAATAGAAAAACAAACAAAACAAATGAAAGGGCCGCAGACTTGACATGGCAAACTTAGAGAAAAGTTGGTCGGCTTTATATAATAAATACCTAATTAAAAATTCTCTGATAGTATAGTAATTATCTATTCGTGCTGCGCTGTGATTGTGTAATTTATGTTAAAGAAATCAAATTTATGTTCATTTTGAGTGAAAAAAGAGTTCTATTCCCACTCAGACATCCTGTTACCTGAACCAGGGCAGAGGTCTTCATTCAGAGGTTCATCCTACAGCAATGTGTTGTGTATTTCTGTGTAGAGTGCTTCACAGTAATTAAACAGTTATAAATAGATAGACATACAAAAGCGAGTGAAATGTAGTTAAACGAGTAAACGTTGGTCTTGGTGGGGCACAGAGCAACAATATGGGTGTCAGCGATGCGAGCTAGCGCAGTGACGCGCCGATTGGCTCAACGACACTGCGCCGATCTGAACCATGTCAAAAGCTCTGCTGACCATGTTTCCAGGTTAACTGCGGACACATTTGAGGAACGGCACTGGCGTGTTTCACAGCGAGTTATTTGCGTGCCGCGAATGCGGACGACAATGTACGGGGTGAAGATCTCTCTAAAGATTGCATTGGCTAACTATTCATTTCATGTCCTGACTTCAAAAGTTTGTTAAATTTTCTATTGAATAACTGGAATTTAAATCTCTAATTATTTTAAAGACAGGTTACATAGTCATAACTATCTATTTAAAATGGCAAGGAGAAGGGATTGTCGTTAGATCTAAGGAGATTTAAGTTTGGTTGAACTGAGCAACTGTATTGATGTGCGAATGTATTGGAGTCAAGTTGGTGTGCGGGGTTCACGGTGTCAATGGCACGTGGCACGCTTGTGCGGGCTATCTGGGGGCGAGGGCAACGCACCCCGCTCACGCCTGCGCGACCGCGCACCGTGGGTATTTACACCGAGCCCGGGATGTAACGAGTAGGCAGCTAGGTACTCTCGCATCACGAATCATGAGATCAAGTCCCATTTTTGCAATGATCTTTAACACCCCTTTCTCAGTTCTCAGTTATTCACAAAAGTGTCTGTTCTAAGTGGGTCTACACTTAGAACAGACACTTTTGTGTCCTGATTAAGTAATGTTTTCAAGAGAAAGAATACCAACTATTTAAGTAGCAGAGTTAATTGAAGTACTATTTTTCCCCCAAATTAGAAGCTAGGTACATTTGACAGTTGGTCAAAGCAAGAAAATGTTGCATGTACTATGCAACTTTTCAACCGGACCTTTTCCTTGGTACTGAGTACTTTTCATGGTTTTCTGTTAGAAATTAGTTCCTGTGTAGGTATACCACAGGAACTCATTTTTATATAGATAGATTTGGTAGGTAGGTATACCTTAACATGTAGTTGTACTTATGCGAATTGTATCACTTGTAGGTAGGTAGGTACCTACGGTTGCGTCAATGATAACGTTCATGTTAGAATGCATTCCTAAGATATTGTAATCCAATATGGTTGGGAATTACATTAATATAAAAGTAACGTAGGTACCTACTTAATATTATGGTTACCAAGAATCACGTCTACTACTGCGCAAAATGTAGTTTTGTATAAAGTAACCTCAGGAAAATCTCCCCTGAGTAGGAAAATTCTTTGACTTATTTAGGTACCTACCTACACCCTAGAAACATCGTCAAATCTATATTTATCCCCGCTGTAGGTAATACGTAAGCTTACGATTTACGAATATTCAATATTGCGTAGATGTTTGTAATTTGATAACCCAAAGGTCTTATTACAATTAAATTATTAAAAAATAAAAATACGTAGCGTTAGATACAGTAAGATATAAGCTACTTGTGAACTTCATATCACCTCATTTAGCGACTGAGAATAATATCAAATATGTGTACGGGTGAGGTCATGCATGCTCACATCTGGACACTCGTTCACGAGCTTTATTCTGAGAATTGACCGCAACTAGGTGCACTGTAGTAGGTATCTATTGCACGGCTAAGCGCTAACAGGACATAATGGAGTAGGTATGTATTAAAGCCCACTACCAAATCAAATATATCATAATCAACCTACCAACTCTATACAACTGAGGCGGCTAACACACGCAGGCGGGCTCGGATACAAGGGGGGGGGGGGGCAACAGGTGCAATTGCCCCCTAGACTCAACTGAATGACCTTTTTTTGGGTATTTGTGAATTTTGAAATTGGAGCAGTGTTTAAAAATGTCGCCCCTCCCCCCAACCAAGAACGGAACGAGACGAAAGAATGAAGCGAAGGGGTGAGCCCTCAGCCTGTAGTCAAGTGAAAGAGAGTACAATTGAGTTCAGGCGGTAGTGCATCTGCTACACTACCGCCTGTACTCTACGTATTGTGGTAGGATGGAAGAACTTGGACAAACAAATTCCGCAGGACATTCATTCTGCATTACTATAATATACGGCCTGCGACATCATAATTTGTTATAATAATCTCTGTAACGAAGCAATAACAAAAGCCGTGTTAGTTCTTCAACTACCGGCTAAGTGGCGCATGCGAGGGCCCAACTCGCGAGCATAAAAGGATAGAAAAAATTGAGTTCTAATGCTCTGTATTTATAAAGTAATTGGCAAGAAATGCCTATAAAACTAGAATTATTCATGTTGTCTTTCATGAATTTCTCCCGTTGAGTGCCTTGCTTGCTATATTGTATACGTAGGTAGGTACACTACCTCACATAAATGCACAATGATTGGCTTTGTATGTAGCAAGTTAATTATTTAGATTGTATGGAGTAAACAGATGCGATCAGGTTGAATTGGTGCAACGATCGCAATGACGTCAGAGGTGTGGCGGTCCTGACCCTGCCTGCAACACAATTGGTTCAATTGAACCGCGAACCACAAGTCTTGCAAGCACGTAGAGTCTACACGCTGGTATTGGAATGCTCTCATCATATTAAATGATGATGGATGACCGAAAGAAAGAATCAAGTAATGTCGTATAGTTTCAATGTGTCATAATAATAATGTATGAGTCTATTTGTTTCTATTGATCTAAATAAAAGATACAGTTGCAAGTGATTCACAGCTTATAAACTGCTAACTACTACTAACCTACCTACGTACTAACTTACAGTAGTTTAGACTTACAAGTCAAGATAAGTCGCAATGTGGCGTCTAACCTAAACCTACCTACTGCCGCGTGACGCGCACGCGTCTCAATATATTTTGAACTCGAATAACTTTTTAATATGCCATGCATGTATCACCTAGCTTTATGGAACAGGCAGCCTGAGTGTAGCAGATCGTCTCCTTGACACCATTTCAGCGTAACACTTAGGACACAAATAGTGCTGAAACCTAATTTGCAGGAGTTATGTATATTTGTCGTAGGTATAGCCACGTTACAGGGATTGAGGCAGGAATTATAATATGTGGTGTTGGAGGCTGAAGAAGTCAATTATTTTTATCATATAAACGTTTCGTAGTGAGTAGGTAGTAGCTATAATAAATTATAATGTTAATATCTCCATTGAGTGCCGCGGCGACAGGCGCTGAATGGTTCGCAGCTACTACAGGACGGATAATGAGTCTCGCAGGCGCGCAGATGTGCACACTCACAATGTAGCTATTCAATAATAAAAACTGCCAACTCTTTGGGTACGAGTAGTTAAAGAAAAACAAAGCTAGCTGTATGAAACCGATCTCTATTCTTGTCCAATATTTACGAGTTCACTAAAGTTATTAAAATGACTGAACTACTGATGTTTCTCTGTCGTTATTGGCTCTGTATGCAAATTAGTCCATATTATAATAAGGACATTTAATCTGTTAAGACTCTATTCTTAGTTTTTTTTATTTAAATGTTTATATTACGAGTGAGGGGTCATCATTATTTGTGAACTTCATTTATCTGTATTTGATAGCGAGGCAGCCAAACTGTGTCGCTCGTCATCGGGGCCGCCAGCGCCGGCAGTTTACGACTACGTGGAACTAAATAATAAACCACCACCGGCTTTAAACATAAACATAACTCATTTTATAAGTCCCTGTTGGTTTTATGTTCTACGGGCAGGACTGACGGAAAATATGAGTTCTGCAATCAAATTGTAAACAATACACATTAAAGACACATGGGAAGTCAAATCTAGTTTAAGCCACGAACGATGACGTTAGCGCGTTTTCACCCTGAGTTGGTACCTACATATACATAGATACGTATTATATACGCCACGCTGGCCTTAAATATACCTACTTAACCGTAGAATATTGGGGATAGAAGGATACCTACTACAGTTGAACTTAATATGTCATATGACAGCTTCAGCAAACGGGCCGGAGGATGACATTCTTTGTTAAACTAATTATCGTGCCAATTATAAGTCGAATTAGGTCAAGTGATTTCAGCACATCGGCGGCGCGGCGGGCGGTAGCGGTTATTCGCGAGGCTCGGACGGAAGCTCCGCTATCGTGTCCGCCGATAGCCGCTGACCCCCGAGCTCAGATAAAAATTAAAAACATCGCTTTTGTGTCACACACTGTAATCAGTCCATGGCAATTCAATTCTGATCTCATTTCGACGATTAAAGTGATTATTTTAATATTAATTAACTAGGCGAGCGACGTTATAAATAATACCAACTGATATTGAAATCTTTAAGCTAGCCTATTGATTGCTTGCGGCTACATACGCGCACCTTTCGAGATTATTTTAAGACTGATTCGTACATTCGATACCTATATCAACAATTTCAGCTGATACCAACTGAAAAATTTGCAAACAACATTGTATCGTTTTCACGAACAATGAGGCGCCATTAAGGAAAAATTGAACCTGGATACCCTGGTTGTAGGTACTTGTAGATCTAAATGTTTAGCAAAATTCATAAAAGAAAATCAATCGGAATCACATCGATGTTCAACGTGTGTTCCGTCCAGTCGTCCTGTATAGAAAAGGCAGGAGAAAAGGTAGGCGATTAAAACCTCTACCGATACGATAATACCTACCTAGTAGTAGAAATGATAGGATAGGCTTACTGTCGGGCTATCGTACTAAGCCGACCTGAAGTTAGTTTTTACGATGTTTGGGCATGGGGTAGAGGTGCGCTCTTAATACTTATACCTAAAGATCTTAAGTGCGCATTCTCTAAGGATCTAATGCGCAAGGTAAACGATTTGTTTTGTTTAAACGACTATTAATAAAACATTTTTTATTCAAGAGTAGGAACTAAGTAGGTACATTTTCAAAAAATGCGAACGTGCAGTTTCTTGCTAGGTACTAACTTCAGCTTGGCCGCCTTAGCGCGAATAGTATAACAATTTTTACAATAGTCTAGTCTAGTCAGTGGGGGTATGAAATACTTTTGGAATAAGACATACTTACATTGTTTGTCAATAACATGCCGTAAGTATATTAAATAACATGACTGTGCCCTGTCACTGATCAAATTCTCTCTCCGATGTGTAACTTGTAGTAATGCTACCACTAACATATTAGGTATCTAGCAACGGACCATAATTAGTGAATAATGTTCGCAAATGTTGTTTCTAAAGAACCTACGTGACTGAATATATATCTGTCTATCGCCGAAATTCGGTGACCAAAAACAAAGACAAGAAAACCTCAAATCTTTGATCTTCTCTTTCTTGATCGTGTCAAGTGCTTTTCAAACGAACTAAAAACTTACCTAAAAAATAGGTAGCTGCTGCTTATTTTATAGGCAAGTTTACCTACGTTAATTTTTAACGTAATAAGGTAACGTTCTAGGTAACCTGGCAAATTAACATAGGGGAGCGTTGGGCATTCGGTTGGGAGGTTCGGGTACCACCCCCTCATTACTTGAAATAAGACAAGAGATTTTTTTCGTTTTCTACCATGGCACTATCTGACAACGTCGCTTACCTAAATATAATACATATTTAGATAAGCGACGTTATTTCACTTACATTGTTAAAGTAAGTCACAAACGGAGTAGGTATAATTAAAAAGACATGTACCTAATCGGATAGTTTTTGCAAAAGAGAAGAAAAACTATATGAGCTTGGCTTGGGCCGGTACCCCTAAGGTCGCAGGTTCAAGTCCCGCCTGACACGTATGTATGTAAAAAGGCTTTTTAGAATTCTCACGTGTAATAAAAAATACTTCAGCAGGGTTAAACCTTATCCATATTAATATCCTGGATCGCCTATCTTCGTCGTAAAAAAAGATTGTAGCTGAAGGCACCCTAAATATTTCTACAGTTAGCTGTGTGACAGCTATAGTCTTAAATCCCATAATAACAATAATATCTATATTTGTCACGCAAGTCAATCAGCACTGCTGATTCAGCAGTTTTGGTATCCTATTCTTGATCATCAAATTTTGTCGTAGACGGTACGTTTATGTACAACGCAACATAATTATGTAAAATGAGACATCACTTTATAAGCTAAACTAAATAAGTATCATTTATAGATATGACAAACGTACCTAAAGTGTAATGCGCTTTATAGAAACTTATGTTTCTAAATAAACTTTGTATTCATGTGTCTAATTTGAACAACAAGCCTTATTGCACTGGACAAAATACTCACATAATATTAGGTAAGTAGGTAAGTACTAACATTAATAATGGATAATTATAACAAATATAAGAATTATCCGACAAAAATAAGAAGAGGCCATAACCACTAAATCAAACTCGCAAAAAAATGTAGAGTTTCGCAATCCCTGTAATAATTCCAGTTAGAACATAAATGGTAAAAGGCAATTTGTTCAGAATACAGAATTTAATCTATACGAATATTATAAAGCTGAAGAGTTTGTTTGTTTATTTGAACCGATGATCTCAGGAACTACTGGTCCGAATTAAACAATTATTTTACTGTTGGACAGCCCATTTACCGAGGAAGGCTATAGGCTATTTATTCACGCTGCGACCAATAGGAGCGGAGCAACAATGAAAAATGTTTCGAAAACGGGGAAAATTTACGCAGACGAAGTTGCGCGGGACAGCTAGTTATAAATAAATGGTTCCTACCTTATAGCCTGTAGGTATTGCATATTTGCACCCATTGTGTAAGTTTTGTTGATATTGCAAACTTCCAAGTGACCCCAATAAAACAATGCAAGCTTCTAAGTAGGTATAGTTCATAAAAATAAAACGTATTAGGGAATGGTTCCCTAAACTGGTTTAAAGGAATTTGAATGATTTAACTCCAGGCGAAATTTAACGTCGGCAGACTACCCACAGACATCCATATTACTTATTATTCTTAATTTGTTATCATTGAGCTTTCGGCAAGTTATACTATGATAGTGTTAACAAGTCTAAAACAATATGATATTTTTGTAGAAAACTATGAATATCAATTATAATATTTTTATTTTTTTACCTCATTGCAACTGTTAGGTACTTATGTTTTGATTCTGCTATTTTTTTAACCACTGTATCATGTTTATACCTATCTAAACCTTGTAAAATATGAATTTAATAAGTAAGCACTACGGTGGAGAAAGATTAATTTATTATTTAATTTGTTATCTTCGTTTTTAATCCATACAAGTACCTACTAAATGTAATTAGGTATTTTAATAAAATTGGTTATATAAAAAAAAAATACCGGGACGCCTTATCCGCTGTCTTATTCTGACTAAAATATGCGATTAAGAAGGTATATTGTTTAATTCTATTATACATATTCAATTTTAAACTGAATCGTAATTTTAAAAATATATAAGTTAGTATGAATATGGTGCACTTACCGTGTAAGATATGTGTATCGCCAGCGAGGCTCCTCCGCGGGGTGAGAGCGCGCGCCCGACTGCGGCACCACCGCGGCCGCACTCCCGCGCACGCCTCGCCGATGACACAGGAGTCAGCACCGTCAGTACATTGCTGCCTTCCTTCGCACGCACACTGATACTTCATTGAAGATTTCACCTCCACACGGCAATGGATATCGGAATGGCGAGCTTCATAAGTCCCAGTCACGTAATTGCAACTGTGATCGACCTAAAACGAACTATCTAGACAAATTTTGTTCTCATGATAATGTTAATAATTAAATTAACGATATGGGTGGTGAGTGGTGGCTTCATACAACATGTAATGTAATACGTACAGTAAATTTATTTTATATGAGATTGCTTTTGCCCGCGGTTCCGTCGCGTAATGTCGCCTATCAATAAATAAAAGCTATCGTATGTCCTTCTCTGGGACTCAAACTATCGCTATATCAAATTTCACATAAATCGTTTACGTTTTCACGCTTAAACCGCCCGGTTTAAGCGTGAAAACGTAACAGACAGACTTTTTCATTAAATACTACTTTCACATTTATACAGTGTGTAATAGCTGTTGCGCGCCCGGCACCGCCCATGTGAATAGCTTTACCCCGTTAAGGGTTGATTTTAGCTTTATTATTTACCTACAACCACAAAACCTAAATACCTACAAATACGAAATTTCGTACCTATATCTAAGTCTAAATCTAACGTAATTTCAAATAAACTTAAAACCTTTTTTAGCCCCTTAGGGGTTGATTTTCTATAAATGCTGAAACACTGTTTTATTACTCGTATTTTAAACCAAAAAGCCAAATACAAACATTCATACATTTCACAGATATAACGTTCAAACTGACGGAGTTTTATATAAACTTGCAATCCCAATTTTACCCCTTTAGCGGTTGAATTTCCAAAAACGCTGAAACAGTATGTTCGATTCATTCTCATCGAACACGGGTTGCTGATCTAGCAAACACAACAATTTGTGGATCACACAAAGTGGTGTCCCGTGTGGGAATCGAACCCACAACCTCTTGTGTAGCAGTCGGACACACTCCCACCGCACCACCGAGGCAGTCAAATCCCTTCTTATTAGCAGTTTAGGCTGTGCGTTGATCTATCAGTCAGTCAGGACAAAGAATTTTATATATATAGATAGATAAAGCGCCCGAATGAAATAGAATAAGTAGGTATAATCACAGAGGAAAAAGAAAACCTAGTTCCGCCAGTGCTCAATCTGCCTTTAACTAAACTTCTATTATATACCTACCTGGACTCACTATTTAGTACAATATAGTATTGACTGCCTCTGTGGCGCGGTCGGAGACATTCCCGTCTCCGACTGCTACGCAAGAGGTCGTGGGTTCGATCCCCACCCAGGATAAAACTTTGTGTGATGAGCGCGATGGTTTATTCTGTGTCTGGGTGTAATTTATCTATAATATGTATGTATTTAGAAATATATAAGTATGTTTATCAGTTGTCTGGTTGCCATAGTACAAGCTCTGCTTAGTTTGGGATCAGATGACGTTGTGTGAGTTGTCCCAAGATATTATTATTATTATCTGTGGTACAATGTAGGTTTTCTATAGAATTCAATCATACATACCTACCACATTCGTGGTACAACGTTTAAGCGCGGATCCACCGTAGTGGTGTAATTTGTGTCCGTGACTTGTATGTTTGTAAAGTCCCCCGTGACACAGGGCTTGTACCCTACTGCGGGAGTTGTCTTTTTTTAAAAAGAAAAAAAAAGAAAAAGTGGACGACGTGGACATGCCCACAACTTTAATTGGTCGATTGGCTAATGTTTGAAGAGTTACGTAACGTTACATCCAATACTAAAATTACATAACACAAAAGTGAATTGAAATGCACTGCATAGGTCAAATATATACACGCTTTTATCAAAATTATAATTTTCAGATTTCGGCTAGCACCACAACCCCTAGCGTATGCCTATAGCCTGAAAGCTGGGTCCGCGCCTGATAAAGTTTGATAGGTATGTTGTTTCTATCCGCTCCCGAAGTCCGGTGAGAACAAGTGGCATTACGCAGACGAGGCACGTGTCGGCAGTGGCAAGATCACTATAACCACAGTTTAAACATATGTTTAACGCAAGTACAGACCCTATATACACCCCTATGTCCCTTGCCCTGGTTGGTGTCCGTTTTAGCCAGCATTTCCAGGGATATGGGTATAAAGATTTAGATTAAACTTACCTACGCACCAGCTCGTAGATTTTTAATAATTTTCTTGCTTCTTGTGAAAATTGTTATTTCTTGTACTATTTGAATTCTATCTACACTTTTCGATTCCGGCCCCGGTTTGGCATACGGAAGTTTCGGGTTCGATTCCTGGGTCTGGACTTCAAACTTTTCTATCTTTCAAAAATGCAATTATTGTATTAATACCCTTTTCAAGCTTGCCCTTTTCAGTTTCAGCATCGCAGCACAGACCGCTTCTATGAAAAGGGAACAAGCTGGGACTTTTTGTTTAAAAAAACATTCAATTCGTGGTGGAGTTTAATATCAACAATTTGGATTATTGATTCGTGGTTCCAGTCTCCATATGGTTATACGTTCCGATTTCAATCCGGCTTGGGATTGAAACCGGATGTGTGAAAAGGACCTAAGAGCTCAAAATTAGTATCATACCGAAAACAGTACTAAATAATGTTTTTTTTTAAATCTTTGTGGATTATATATTTTTAAGGCCAGTCTCATTTTCTTTAGCTATGGATGGTGGTCCCATTGCTGGTGTTAATTTAATATTACTTTGACATTTGAGCAATAGTGGGATAAAATTGTCAAAAATTATTAAAATGAAAACGATGAAACCAGTCATAAATCGGTTATTGGTTCAAGACTGTACTTAGGCACTACACTTGCCAAATCATTTCTGCTGACAAAACCATTGAGTAGGAGATAGGGCGGGAAAATTGTGGTAATGAGGTGCAATAGAAATAAAACACGTAGTTGTTACAAAAAGTACATCTCTATTAGAGAGAGTGCGCGCGCGGCGTGGCCGGCCGCGAGGCGCCGCCATGCCGCGCGCGGCGCATACATCTTACTGAACAAAAACACCATATCACACAAATTTTAGACCCCATCGTATCACTACGTCCTTAACTATTATTAAGAAAACCTTCAGGACAAAATGCGTGGTGAGCGAGCGCGCTCGGAGGTTCATAAAAAACGTACTGAAGGTATAAAGACTAGGTTCACATGACAGTCGATTATAACGCGCGTTATCAGGTACCTAAACGCTTAACGTGAATCTGTATGATGCGCGTTAAGTGCTTGTCGTCTGAACACAGACTTGTAACGCTCAAGCACGCTCGCGTCTCACTCTCGCTCGGTTCATGTCCGTAGGTCCCCTCGATGGTCGAGTACACAGAGTACGCAGAGGAGTTCCAGTCGTCAAATTGTTAATCTCAAGGATCGGTACTTTCATAGAATGCTCCTGCACACTGTTGTATTTATCAGAAATTATGAAACGATATATAGTTATTATTGGGCAGTAAACAATTATTATTTAATTGACAATATTATTATATAAAACACAGTATATATGTATATTATTTAGATATGCTATTCCTGTGCAGGAGTAGTCTACAACAATAAACAGCCACATCATATAATTATAGCTCAGAGATATGACATAACCTGATAAAAAAAAATACATATTGTATTTATTTTGAACCTCTAGCAACTTGTCTATGCCGGGATAGATAGCCGGCCGGTGTTACAGTGTAGACGCGATATGCAACACGTAACTCGGCAAATGTACCTACTGTACAACTGCTTGCTAGTTGACAGACTAATAACGAGGTGCACCGACCAATGAAGATATTGTCTAAATGGAGTCGAATACTTAAGACGTCAAAATATTTGACATTGATTTCTCTAGAAAGTCATGTCGTAGGAACAGAGCAGCAATTCATAGTAAATCTAGATCAAATATTTTGACTATTAGGTGAATTAGTGTAGACTCCATTCAGATATCATCTTAACGGCACCGACCTCGCCAGATATCGAGCCAAATGGATATGTCGCATTTAGAGGAGCTACATCGAGGTGTCTGCGTGGGGTCTGAATTTTGTTAAACGGGGTACTTGTTGCTTTACTTGCAAACGCTAACGGCGACCGTTCAAGTGTCAATGTTAGTGAGTTGCGAGCGTTGAGTGGTCAACGTTTACAAGTTAACTATGTCGTGCAGAGCGGGCCTGCCCACTCGCGGACCGACATCGTTGTACCCGCGCGCTGCCTCCCGTACAGTTGTACTCTCGAGCAGAGTGCAAGCGACTCTCGCCCTTAAGTGGAACACCGCAGTGTGCAGCTAGTCACACCTGTATCACCGCACTCACACGGTAGGCGTACCGGTCACGATAGCGGTGCGCTTCACTGTATAACATGATTTCATTCACAATTACATTACGCATCTCGTACCGTACATCCAAATGTGAACAGCATTTTAAAAAGTTTTGTTTGATAAACCGTTTTTAGTTATATAACATTCAGTTATATATAGTTTGTAGTTAATCCTCGTTTCGGGATAGAGGACGCGCGCAATATATTCTGGACAGAGACTCCGCTGTGATATTTTCCAAACAATCAGTTACGGCATAGCGAGAGCAAATCACACCGCGACGCAAGGCAGAAGTCGATGCGACCAAACAGGGCCTCGTGGCCATACAGCGGAGCTCGGCAGTGATGTCGTACTACGAGTAGTATGTTCGCCGTCTGTTTCGGAACATAAGGGGGAGGCTCTGTCCACCACGCGAGCGGAAGCTTTGTGTATAATAAAGTAGGTTATTGTCCAAGTGGGTCAGATCGTGGTCGTCCCGTGGTCGTGCCGCGGCCGGGCGGCGGCTACAAGCGATGTCCGTCCCGCGCTACGGTGACACGAGACTCAAGATATATTATTTACAATAAATAAGTACACGAAATTTTGCTTAAAAAGAGGCCGCGACGATCGCGGCCGCTCTCCTCACAACGCAATAGAAAAACAATGTACTTACGACATATTAGTAGTACAGTTAAAAAAAATATGAAAAACTAAACAAAAAAATAGTCACTGCCATTTTTTAGTTTTTTTTTCAACTAATATTAGAATATATAATACAGTTTCAAATTATTATCGATGCGGGCCCGCAGCAGCGGCCGGCGAGTCGCGCTGCGACTGCTCCATCTTGTTTCGTACTACATCGTATGCGATATAAAAAAATACACGTAACAATTTTAAAATGATTTAATGAGTTAGTGAACGGCAATGAGGTGAAGGGACGTTATAATGAGTATTCCGCGGTGCGCATACGACAAGATGGCCGCCGCTGCGGTCTCGACATCAGTCACATAATTACTTCAATACAGACCTAAGTAAATGCATAAGAACATTTGCATCAATATCGTTTTAGCGAACCGACACGTAACTTTTTAAATACAAAATACGTTTTTATAGTTGTGGAAATATTTCGGAGCTAGTCTAGAATCTATTTCTTTCCAATCAAGTAGCGACGGGGATGAAAATAAAAACCTAACAACTATTTACACTCATATGTATTTTTATATGTTTTAACGTTTTATTGGAGCCGCGTCGCTCACGGCACAGGACAGCGCAGAGTACAGAACACAATGTTCATAGCGAACGTTCTTGCCGCACATTCACATAGACATGAAGCTTACATTCTGTGCTCACAGTCGACAGGCGACGCTCCTGCACCGCGGCACGTTCTATGTCCGCACTATATCTGTTCTCTTCACAGACGCGTTTAATACTCTACATTTAATTTAGAATGGAGGTATCCATTTAGCTAAATTATAAATATTACAGTGTACACCAGCATACGCTAACTTAACAAGTACTTAGCTATAATCGTAGTCAAGCTGATTATCACCTAGTATGCATAGGTTTAAAGTTAATTTGCGTATGGACTACTGAAATACACCGTCTGCGGAAAGAACAGAACATTTCAGTTGTAACGAACGAGAGACGCGGCGCGACCCCGGCGGCGGCCGACGGGCGGCGGCCGGCGACCGCTCCCATTTCTCGCATAAATTAACTTAAATTCATTTCAGTATCGAGTCTGACGAAACGTTATTTAGAAGCTTAACATCGCATCTCGTATGCGGAGACGACAACGTAGGACCGAGCGCGTGCGCCGTCGCCGGTTTCTGTCCGTCGACTGAACTAAAACATATACAAAACGGGATACATCAGGCGAACAAGCGCGAAAGTGGGGAATGCATCGTCGGCTCGGGAACGCAAGCCGCACAGGTGGTCGTTCGGCGAGACAGAAGCGGGCGCGACGCAATTAATTATCTATCTACTCGCGGCGGCGCTAGCGGCGGTAGGCGGCGCGCGGCGCGAAGGCGGCGCGGTGCGACGACAGCGGCCGGCGGCGCACCGCCTCGCGCCCGCGCGTCTTCTTCTCCTCCACGTTCAGCTTCACGCCGTCCAGCGCGTCCAGCGGGAAGTACAGCGGCTGCGGGCGGACAAGGGGGGGGTCAGTGGCCGTCGGCACGAGCCGGCTACAGCGCGTGGGTGGGAGCACTCACCGCGGCGTTGAGGCAGTCCTGCGCGGCCTGGCTGCTCTCGTAGGTGATGAAGCCGTAGTTGGGGTGGCGCGGCGCGCCGGGCGCGGCGGGCTTGGAGTGCACGCGCAGCTCGGCCACGGGCCCGAAGCGCGCGAACAGCGCGCGCAGCTCGTCCTCGGTGGCGCAGTGCGGCAGGTTGCCCAGGAACAGCTGCTGCGCGTCCGAGTAGCGCCGCGTGCCGCCCTCCGCTGCGGGACGGTCATACCATTATTCGGATCGCCTTAACTACTATTACGAACCCGCCGTTTTGTTACACTAAAAAAGCTCATCGCGAGTTCAGTGACACCGGGAGCTTCTAGCGATTAATTTTGTGTCTTTATTGTCGGCATTTATTGCAACTTTCAAAGGCGCAATCCTATTTTTGGTTTTTATACTGCCGTATAACTGTCGACCATAGTGGTTAGTCCACTATGGTCGACATAGTGGTTAGTCCACTATGTCGTTTGCAAACGAAAAAACTTTTAGTTATGCAAACGACATAACTGAAAGTTTTTATTGCGATATCCGACATACACGCGGCCATCGACGCTATTCCAAAGGCTTCTGTCATTTTGCATGATGCCTCAAATATAAAACAAGTTAAGGTGAAAGAAACAGGGTACACCTATTATAGTAGAACTTTTTAAGTAATAATTTTATATTGCATAACAACTAATAGCATAAACTCTTTTCGCAGAATATCGTTTGGCATAAACTCATTTAGCATACATTGAAACCCATAATTTTGTAAGTCAGAATCATCTGTACGCATAATTTTGGTATCCATAATAATCACAATGTATAATCATCACATCGCAGAAACTTCAAAACCAGATTCATCTTTTGGCATATACTTCTTATCCATAACTACACTAACTATTGCACATTGGTTTAGCGATAATTACATCTGGGGAACAATTTCTTCGCCTCCAAAATATCAGCCTAGCCACTGGAGTACAAAAGATTTATTTGACCAGAATATCCCTAGAACACAAAATTCTGCTGAATCGTGGCATCACAGAATAAATAAAATTGTGAGCGCGAATCATGTGGGATTTTATAATATATCAAATCAACTGATCAAAGAAATAAAATATTCAACTATAGAAATAGATAAATTAAGTTTCGGCGCGCCACCACCAGCCAAAAAAAGGAAAACATTAAATTCTGGCATAAGAGGTCACAGTTCTAACCTAACCTAACCTACGCATTTTTAAAGAAGAAAGTAACCCAATCTATATTATTCTAATTGAAATTCTATGATCTTCATACATAGTTTGCGTAGTCAAATTATGCCAAATAATCTGTACTCTAAATGAACGTTATGCTAAATGAAATTATACAAAATTTTAACTATGCCAAAGGTAATTATGCCAATAAAAATTCTACTATCTTAAATGTATGCCATTCTAAATTCGGTCATAAGCACATTATGCCTAAAAATATTTATGTCAAATATTTTTTATGCCTAATAAATGATCGACTAAAGAAGTTTCTGCGAAGTCAGTTATCCCAAATAGGTTTCGGAGTATCAAGTTTCTACCAAATAGACCGCACCCAAAGAAACACTTTAAAGAGACATGAAAAAATAAGCTTGCATTTAACACTGTGTGACACTGTAGATTCATGTATGTTGACGGAGATGGGAACACGCAATATGATACATATAATCTGGAGCAAGTTACACCGGAGACATTGAAACAAACCGAAAAAAAGTTGTGGCAAAACTTCTAGAAAATTTGGCAATTTTTTCTTTATTTAAAGGGCTTTATCGCTTAGCGATAACGTCACCTACAGGGCACACCTTTTAATTAATACAAGCTTTTTACTTAATTACAAAATTTGGCTAATATGAAGAATGATATAACAAAACATAATGATCAGATTTAAAGTCACTCCATCAGTTTTGAAATGAAATTTCGTTTTCAGTTTTTTTGTTCAACCCCTAACAGGGTATAACAGGGGTTCCTGGTTTATGTAAAACTCCGTCACAAGATTGTATAACTCCGACGATTTTGAAATTAGATGTGAGAAAATAATATCTTGAAAAACATTTTTTTTAGGGTACCTTCCCAATATGTAAAGTGTGTGATTGTGATGTGATTTTTGTGATGATGACGATGTGATTTTTTTTTCTCTCCTAGCCCATCGTGTGGGGTATCATTAGATAGGTCTTTTAAAAACGTTTAGGGGATGTGAAGACTATTTTTAGATTTAGGGATCCGTTTGTGAAAAAAATAGGCTTTAAAGTGAAATCTGTGGAAGCTTATTATTGGCATTTAATACTGTATTTTATAACACATTTGCTCATAAAGGGTATCTTATTTCACCAATTTCAATATCGTAATGTATCTCATTACGTACTTGTACGTTATTGTAATGTAAAACGCACGGTTTATCAAGATGCTCCGTCTAAAACGAACGGTACTTTTTAAATCTTAGCAAAGAGTTTTTATGTCAGAAAAGTGGTCAACATTTTATGAATAAAATTTACTTTGGGAGATAAAATACAATAAATAAATATTTAATTCTTTAATATAATTAATTTTGACCATAAATTACAACCATTTATCTGTAACAAAACACAAAAATGTTAATTAATTTACTTTATTAGTAATACTGGCTGTTTTTGTGCCTTTGCCTTAAAAAAAGCGCTGATACGCGCTAATTTGTGAACGATTAAAAATTATTCCGCGAGCTTTTTCTTTTCGCTATATTGTTTTTTTATTCATTTCCTCGCAAATATGTTATAAAACGTCGTATGACATACGTGCGCTTTGATAATTACAATATCGCCTCGGCTGTACTGCTCACCGCAGTTATATCATAATGTACTATTATAACACATTTGTTTTCGTAATGTATCTCATTACGTACTTGTACGTTATTGTAATGTAAAACGCACGGTTTATCAAGATGCTCTGTCTAAAACGAACGGTACTTTTTAAAATCTTAGTAGAGTTTTAACGTCAGAAAAGTGGTCAACGTTTTATGAATAAAATTAACTTTGGGAGATAAATTATAATAAAAAAACATTTAATTCTTTAATTTAATTAATTTTGACCATTGATTACAACCGTGATGGATTATTATGGCAAAGAACTTTTTAAGTCATACTTTTTTTAATTAATAACTTTTTCAAATATTTATTATTTCAGTAATGAAAAAATAATAAATATTTATAGGCTACTTCGATTTTAATAAAATTAGGTATGTACACTCTGTATCATGGGCACATACCAACCCTTGATTATGACCACACCTTTCTGTTACACCTTGAATATATATATATTTTTTTTTTTTTTTTCTTTTGAAAAAGACGACGTAGGGTACAAGCCCTGTGTCGCGGGGGACTTTACAAACATACAAGTCACGGACACAAAGTACACCCAGACTCGGAACAACAATTTGTGGATCACACAAAGTGGTGTCCCGTGTAGGAATCGAACCCACGACCTCTTGCGTAGCAGTCGGACACACTCCCACCGCGCCACAGAGGCAGTCAAATAATATTACACATAGCTGTGCCAGCCGTAACTCATTGATATTACCGCAAGCACAGCTTACTTTCACACATTCCGGAGCGAAGTGTATAGCGATGTACGGTAACTTTTACACGTTCCGGTGTCCGTCCGGTTCGGTCGCCATACATTCGCTGTCGGATACCCGGCGCGGGATTGAAACCGGAACGTGTGAAAAGGACCTTACGGTGGACGTTGTGTTTATGTAGAAACTTTTGCCAATATTGAAACAGACTCAGTTATATGAAATCCATTTGTTGCTTCTTCATTCTAGCTTTAAATTTGGGCATGCTACACTACATTTTTTTTAAAGATAATATAACAATGAGGGATTGATTCCCACATTACTAGCAATCTTGTTAACCCCTCCTACTAAGCTTAATGGCTTGTGGTAGGAGTCGAGTAGACAACGGGTAGGATTCGAACCCGCAACGAAAAGTATATGTGACTAGCGGACGCCTCGCGGTTTGACCCGCGTAGTTCCCGTTCCAGTGGGAATACAGGGATAAAAAATAGCCTAAGTCACCCGGGGTTAGTGTAGCTTCATAACGATGAAAGAATTTTTCAAATCCATCGAGTAGTTACGGAGTCTATTCAATACAAACAAACAATCAAATCTTTCCTCTTTTTAAAGTGTTGTACAAGTGCCTGGCGTACCTGGCGGCGGCGCGACGTGCGGCGCGTGCGGCGCGTGCGGCTGCCGCGCGTGGCGCGCGCGCGGCTCGTGCGGCGCGGGCGCGGGCGCGGCCGCCGCGGGCGGCGACGTGCGCGCGCCAGACCCCGACTTCAGCAGGTTGGCGTACGTCTTGGGCTCCGGGGCCGCCGCCGCTGGACCACAACACACGGACGGTTAGCTACATTACAATACACGACACGATACGGCTCGACAACAAATCCATACACATACGATCTCGACAGACCGTCTACGTATGTCGCCGTACTCGGCGGTACGACGACGGGTCACAGTAAAGAGTAGACATACGTGTGTGCGGCGGCGGCGTGGGCTCGCGCTCGGGCTCGGGCTCGGGCGCGGGCTCGGGCGCCGGCGCGGCGGGCGGCGAGCGCGCCGGCGGCGGGCTCGCGCCGCCGGCGCCGCAGCCGGCCGGCGGCTCGGGCGACGACGCGCTCGGGATACCTGCAACACACGCACGTTCTGTTACGCGCCTCGCACTCACACGGCAACAAGCCGAGTGAGTACAGCCGCAGATAGAAAATGTTCGACTTCTTTAATCCACACCGAGTCAAAGAGCAGTAACGCCAACATGTCAATCGTGGTCAAAAGCGACGGTAACCTATTAAGGTCTCGTTATCGTGAGGTCGCGGAATCGAATACTATTCATTATACTATTGACAAAACAAGCCATTGAGATTAGCTTGAAGGTTTAACAAAATTGCTAGTAATGTAGGACCACAATCCTACATTGTTAGTTAACTTTCTAAAAAAAAAGTTGTTGTATTTGAAAACTGACGAACATTTTCATTCTACGACGGTACAAGTCAAAAACACATTTTATTTTTATTTATATTTATTTGAACCGTCATAAATTTGACGAACTCTGGAGAGATACAAATTTTAATCTTACAAATGTACAACATTCTAAACGACATCGGAAGTCGTGCAGAAGTCCGTCGACTGTTCCGGAACAAAGCGACAGATATAGCGATTTCAAACATCACCACAAGTCATTGTAAGCGAGTGAGTGTTAATAGACAACTGAAATAGTACAGCCGTAAATTGGGACATTTAATCAAGCTGCGCTAGAAAAAGTACTAATGTAAATAGGTAAAGGTAATAGACCAGAGGAGATTATGGAAATACTTTAACTCGGCGACCATTATCACCCTACACCTATAGAAGTTGCCCTTGGCCACTTAGATCGAGAATAAATGAGAATGAAACACGCGAGGACGAGGATTTCTCTCCTTCTCGACAAGGTTCGTACCTTAGTTAACAAACGCTATATCACGTATAGTTTACAAACTTCAATCTTTAATAAGTTTATATTGCTTATGGGATAATTTAGTTTATTTATTTGCTTCAGCACCCTGAACATTTTAATATAATGCTGCGAACAACATTTAAATAGGTAATTATAGCTGTGTTTCAATTTAATGTCGCTATATAAACTCCACGTTGTATATCCTATAGCTTTCCTCGATAAATTGACTATCCAACAATAAAGGATTTTGTATTTTGAACCGGTGCCGGTGGTAGTCAGTAGAGTATATATTTAGAGGTGTAGGTACCTTGCACGGCGGCGACGAACTGCCTCGCCACGGCATCGTCGTGCGGCGGCGGGTGGCCGTTGACGTGCGGCGCGGGCGGCGCGGCGGCCGGCGGCGCGGCGGCCGTCAGCGCGGCGGCCGTCGGCGCGGGCGCGGCCGGCGCCAGCGGCGGCGCGGGCGGCGCGGGGAACGTCGCCGGCGGGAACGCCGAGGCGGGCGGCGGCGGCGGGAAGTAGCCCGCGCCGCCCGCCTCCTCCTCCTCGCCCTCCGACCGCCCGGAGCCCTCGCCCTCCTCGTCCGAGAACACTATGTCCTGTAACCGCAGTATTCAAACCGTAAACGGGACGACGCCTTTGAAGTTGTGATAAATGCCGACACGAGCGTCTGGAAGCCAGATTGTCGCAAGTAATCAAACAAGTTGTGTGATGTGAGAGTGTGAGTATGTATAGTGACCTGGTAGCGGAAGATGTCGTTGTGCACGTAGTACTTCTTGGGCGACTGCGCGGCCAGCACGAAGGTCTGCGTGAAGCGGCGCATGGGCGCGCCGCCGTTGGACAGCTCGCCCGTCACCTGCACCACCACGCCGTTGCCCAGCGTCGCCTGCGCGTCCACCTGCACGCAGACACACACAACTGTATATTGCCGCTATCTACATTTATTTTAAGTTGATGGCAAACTAGGCAATTATTCATTTTATTTGGGCGAATTAAAACATATCAAATGTATGAGGGAAAAATCCGCGAGGGCGGACTCGAGCCCTAGATCATAGAAGTACCGTCCTTGGAGGTGCGCTAGATGGCGCGACGATTCCCACAAAGGTCATAGTAGACATATCAACTCAACGGGTTAGTGCGTTGCAGTAGTTAGTTTTATACAAAGAATACTGAACGGCTCGAGTTGATACGATGCCGATCCCGTTCAGAGTTGATAGGATTAAATCATAACATATGAAGGATCAATTCGACAGCTTCAGGCATGGCCATGTTACGGAGAGGTTTAAAACTCAAATATCTTTATTTCGCAATACCAAACCAATGATTGTTTGCAAACGTCAAATTAATACATACTAAAAGAAAAATAAAATTCTGATATGTTAGAAAAAAAAATCAAAATGAAGTTAAGCAGCAGTTCCAAGTATAAAGCTCATGAGAAGAAGCTGCCAAAAAGCTCATTGTGCCACTTTTTTAAAACCATCATGTTTTTCTTATTTTATTCAACGATCCAGTGTGTTTGGCGAGTGTAATCGTTCATAAATCAAGGAAAAAGTAATATTACTATAGGTCAATTTAAAATAATTAAATATAAACAAGTTAAACGCGAAGCAACGGTAACTCTACGATCGCGGGTTCAAGTCCCGCCTGAGTACATTTTTTCTTCATACATTTAATTAATCGGTTGTTTTTGCCAGTGACTGATTCAAAGCACACTTTCAATACACATATAATCGTCCCCTTCAATTTCATAAGATTTCTTGATTTGATAGCTTATGATAAGCTTGATTTGATCAATTTCAATTTGCTAACACTTTCACAACTTCACTTACTTCCAGGAACCAACCTCATTGTGCAGGTAATATCTGTCTTTTATAAGAATAATATCTTGGGACAACTAACACCATTTGTTTTTTTTTTGCCAAGTTCGCAAACAATAGGTAAAGCCGTAGACAAGAACCTGGCAACCAAAACTCACGGCCACTCTTTTCAAATAGCCAATTTTACAATGTTTGAATGTTATTGAAAAGGTGTTTGAATGGTTTGGGGGTAAGGTGCTGCGACTAATGACTAAACACCATGTTAAAGGACTGATGCAAATAGTATTATCAACAAATTGAACACATACATATTATAGATAAATTACTAACCTAACCGCTAGACCAACAGGCCACTTGACCTGCAGAACTACAAAGCGGGTTGCATTTGCACATTCCCAACAAATCTGTTAACCTAACCTCTCCCAACTAAGCTAAATAGCTCGCTTCCAAAGATTCAAAGTCAGTACCTAGTGGATGTTAGGAGCTGTCAATAAAGGTACTCACCTGACTAATCTTGGCATGGCAGTCGCGGAAGTTGAGCTGCTGGATGCGGTTGTGGATCTGCTTCTGGCCGACCACCGGCAGCGTCTCGCGGTTGGGCGCGTCGAGGCCGCCGTGCACGAACGACGAGTAGTTGTTGTAGAATCTGACCGGACAACCACGACATATTCATACATGTAATAATAGTATTACTTTCATTTGACGCGTCAGTGGGAGCGCGTACGACTGCTGTGCAAATAGTTGCGATTCGATTCTCACATGAGATATCCACAAATTATTACACACGAGAAAAACAATGCATCCTCTAAAATAAAATGATTTTCTCTAAATAAACTACTTTTTCAACTTGGACAGATAGACTCGATCGTGTCTATAAGACAGTGGACTGGGCAGGCACCCACACATACAAAAACTTATTTCAATTCCAAGCGAATTTGCCAACCTCAATCTGTCTATTGGTAAGTTAACTTATTTAAACCTGTAGTCTTTCGGCAGTTTAAAGTTTCACGTTCCAGTACTTAGTTATGTTACGATGATTCACCATTACAAATAAAATAACATGCCACCCTGTCAAACTGCGCAGGTACTTACTAATTGAGTTCTCAGAAATAATCGACAGAGCCCTACAAATACCACGTGGTCTTTATACTTTTTTATCTGCACGTGTTATTAACTGCATGATAAAATCAAGTCGATGTCGACGATATAATAAAATTTAATCTATAATAAATAATATTAGGTATAAAGAGAGAGCGCGGATTTAGTAAATTTGTGTGTTTGTGGGAACTTTAGAACTACTGTACTTATTGAAAAAAAAACCTTATTTACAATTTAATCATACCTATACCGGACGGGCATAAGCTATACAGAATGTACAAATAATATTAAGACTAAAATTTATTATGAGTGAAAATCCGTGAAATGTGGGTAAAATTCGTGGCTCTTGATGGCGCCTACAAGCAGCGTGCGCTGCGTTACAAGCTTGTGTGTGCACATTTACCTCTGCACGTGTTAATAATCTATTAGTTAAGTGAACGTCCAATCATGATATACGCAGGGGAAGTCTTCAACAATACAATACGTAATGATATGATAACAGCTCGTATTTAAATATTGTTTATAAGCAGGCGTTCGTGGCTCTCTCCGTAATAATGTCGCTTAAGATACGGTTGATTTTATCTAAACGTGTTAATTTTTTGACAGTTCTGTGGTTCTACTTTCATCAAAATCAAAACAGCTATGGTGTTTAGATTCCAAGAATGGCAGGACTTCCCACCACCATATCATGATTGGACGATAGATTATTAACACGTGCAGAGGTAAACGTGCACACACAAGCTTGTAACGCAGCGCACGCTGCTTGTAGGCGCCATCAAGAGCCACGAATTTTACCAACATTTCACGGATTTTCACTCATAATAAATTTTAGTCTTAATATTATTTGTACATTCTGTATAGCTTATGCCCGTCCGGTATAGGTATGATTAAATTGTAAATAAGGTTTTTTTTTCAATAAGTACAGTAGTTCTAAAGTTCCCACAAACACAAATTTACTAAATCCGCGATCCCTCTTTATACCTAATATTATTTATTATAGATTAAATTTTATTATATCATCGACATCGACTTGATTTTATCATGCAGTTAATAACACGTGCAGATAAAAAGTATAAAGAACACGTGTAGTCCATTGAAAAGTTACATTTGGGGTTGCGTTTTTTAGAGGAAGCAATTTTATTTTTTTTATGTGTGGGGGGGGGGTCAGTGTAAAGCCAAAACCAAGTTGGTGGGGTCGCCACCCTTGTCCCAAGGCCGCCATCTTGAAAAAAGGGGTTGAAATAGTGTTTTTGTTGCAAATTAAATTCTCTACAACTTTGTAGTCAAGTATTTTTTTGTCGTAGAACTATAAATAAAAAAATTATAAGCGAAAATGTTCAGAAATTCGAGAAAAAATAATATATTTTTCGATATAACTTTTTTTTATCATTTTATGAAAAAATTATATCAGACCATTTTTGTAGATCGTTTTTTAAGGAACAACTTTTATAAGCAACATTTTTTCATTAAGTCAATAGCTATGGTTTTACAGCGCTCCGAAGTGAGTATTATTTTCCAGTACTCTTAACTATACATATAATAAACGTGTGTACTAATAATGTGTCATCAGTTATTGCTTTTTTATTATTTTGTTATTATATTTTTTTAATAATTTTACAATATTATTAATAATTAATTATTGACTCTTTTCCACTCTATTACAGAATTTTACAATAATTGACTTTTAAAACAATTTTAAATCTGATGGCCGTTACTACCGAGAATACTGTCCAGGTAGAAAATACCCAAGTGACCATTAGGGAACAAAAGAACATCTGCCTGCTATTGTTATTTCTAACCTCTCTTATTGTAAGAATAGCTGATAATATTTCTGAACATTTTCGCTTGTAACTTTTTTATTTATAGTTAGTTCTACGACAAAAAATTACTGGACCAAAGTTGTAGAGAATATAATTTGCAGCAAAAAATGTTAACAATTTTTTTTTATCAGATAAATAGTTTAAGGGATATATCGTAAAACCATTTCAACCCCTATTTTCAAGATGGCGGCCGGGGGACAATGGTGGCGACCCCACAAACTTGGTTTTAGCTTTACACATAAAAAAATAAAAATGCGTTTTCTAAAAAAAAGGAAAGTTAAGGCCTAAAAAATGTAACATTTCAATGGACTAGTGGTATTTGTAGGGCTCTGTCGATTATTTCTGAGAACTCAATTAGTACCTGCGTAGTTTGACAGGGTGGCATGTTATTTTATTTGTAATGGTGAATCATCGTAACATAACTAAGTACTGGAACGTGAAACTTTAAACTGCCGAAAGACTACAGGTTTAAATAAGTTAACTTACCAATAGACAGATTGAGGTTGGCAAATTCGCTTGGAATTGAAATAAGTTTTTGTATGTGTGGGTGCCTGCCCAGTCCACTGTCTTATAGACACGATCGAGTCTATCTGTCCAAGTTGAAAAAATAGTTTAAAGGAGATCGAGGTAGAAAATCATTTTATTTTAGAGGATGCATTGTTTTTCCTGTCTCTTATGTCCGAGTTTTCGGTGATTAGAATGTACCATGAATGTGTGTGTTCCCTAATTTATCCCAAGCGTTCGTGGCTCTCTCGGTAATAAGTTCGCTTAGAATACGGTAGATTTTATCTAAACGTGTTAATTTTCTGACAGTTCTGTGGTTCTACTTTCATCCCGCCAGACTTGGAATCAAAACACCTTAAGAACTTTGGTGTTTTGATTTCAAGCCTGGCAGAATAGCATGAAATTATTCATTTATGTTTATATAAATAAAAATCAACTGTCGTATCTATACAAATAACACGTGACAATTATTTAATTGTTATGCTCATCAGAATATCAACACATTACAGAAACATCCTACTCTAAAAGAAAGATTTTTTGTTCATTTTCTTCATTAGTACACCCATGCGAAACAGCGGATGTGATGCGGACGGCTAATTATACATATTTATTTAAATTAAATCACTTCACACAATATTCAATAACTAAAATAGATAAAGTGCAGTCAGAACGAAATCTTCACTTCGCAAAACAATGAACCACAACAAACAATACACACACACACATATAATCCTACCAAGATAAAGTGTTACGTGCTGATACAAGTGACTCATTATTAGGTACAGTGACATTGTAAATGAGACTCGTTTTTAACAAGCGTGTCTTTAAGTCTATATCAGGTAAACAGCGCCCAAAATATGTAGATAGTGGAGTCATAATAGCTTCAGTGTATATTCGGCGAGTTGCATAAGGACAGTGTTCCTCAGAACATATGAAAGTAATTAGAAATATAATCATACGTATTTTGTACCAGAGAGTAAAAAAACAAATCAGAAAATAATAAATTTCTGGGACTGTTCTGATGTATCAGGCATGCAGACTGACCTGTGCAGATGGGCAGGCGCCTTGTTGAGCAGCGTGTAGTACTGGCGGACGAACTCGCGGCCAACGCTCTGCGGGGATGGGGACGCCTCCATTACCATCGCTGTTGTTCACTCAGCGCCAATACAGCCCTCTGCTATACGCTGCCCTGCGGCAATACAACAAACACAACCTTGTAACATTATTTGTTAAATGGACTATCTAAAACGTACATACATAAGTAGATCCTGTGTAAACATAATAAATATATCTATTGTACTTTTCTTGAGCGATAAAATCGCTACTCGCTTCTCGCTCGCGGTGCCCAATGATGAGGTCCGATGAGCGGGGCATAAAAGTAATAGATTGCTGGGAGAACGGAGATCTCTTCTATGGTTAGAGCACAAAAATTGAAAGCTAGAGAACAATTAGGAGGGAATTAATAATAGAATAAAGGGAATGTGTTGAAGAGGAGTGCAAGTAATTGGAAGTTGGAAGTCAAGTATAAGGGCAGTAGGAAAATTGAGAATTGAATATAGTGTAGTGAATTGAAAATAGGAAGTAGACACATGGTCATACTTACGATGGTTAAAAATAAATCTAATGCAATTGTTTAGAAGTCGATCGTATTTATTGAGATCTGCATTCAGATCAAGATAGCATATGTCACCATAGTCAATCAGGGAAAAAAACAATGTCAGGACGAGCATAAGTTTAGTTTAAAATGAAAAAGTCCGCAGAGTACCCATATCCCTTTGACTTACACTAGTTACCTGAGCTTGTGACATGAAGAAACTAGGGTAGATGCCATTCAGTGATGAATTCTCCATTCATAATTATTATATTATAAATGCAGCCCTTTCTACATATTATGGTTGTGTCCAACCCATGGACAACTATTATTGAATCTATATTCAACAGAGCCTAACAGATACTAGAAAACCTTTTTTAACCTACCTACTGTAATGATAGTTCAAGAAATCGAAAAATCCGGCTCCGGCTCGAGTGTGGAATCGAAAAAATGGGTTCCAAAAATATGCCCAGACCTCAATGCCCTAGTTGCACGTAACTGGAATAAAAAGTACTGGTATTTTATTTATAATGTTTGCTATTGAAATGCTAAGAAGAAGTAGGTGTTTACCCGACTGCAAAGAAGGGTTATGTTTTTCACGCGTATCTTGTATGTATGTAATATTTTTTATTACCTCATATCTTTTAAACCACAAAACGGATTAAAAAGGTATAACATGATTATTACTGTAATATAAAAAAATGCAACAGCGCAAGTAGGAGCACGATACTACATATTAGGGTAAAACATTTTTTGCGAGCAGTCTTTTCGACTATGAGCTGATGTTATAGTTTGGATGTGATTAGCAGACAAGATTTGGATGAACCATAGGAATGTTGAGGATTTCATGATTACTGTTTTCTTAACAAACCATATCCACAGACTAGTTGGATATTTGTTTTAAAATGTTATGTTGTTCCCTTTGCACTTTCATTAAGTTTGAGGCGCTGGCTGATCTCCACAGTTGGATGCCATATGTCCAGATTAGCTTTAGTATGGTCTTGCATAATAGAAGTTTGTTGTTTTTCGCTAGTTTCGAATTTTCTCCATGTAGCCAGAAAAAATCTCTGTATTTCAGGTTCATTTCATCTCGTGTTGTTTTGACTTGTTTCTTCCTTGTTGCCTCCAGTCAATGTCCATGTCGAGATATTTCACAGACTTGTGGTGTGGGAGTTGGCCCCAACATAGAGTGACCGGGTCGCATAGTGTGAATGTGATATGCACTGATTTGGATATGCTGAACTCCATTTTTAGTTAACCATTCTTCAGTCTCATTTAGACTTGTTTGCAAAATGCATGATGCTCGTGTTGTACATTTATGCGAAGCAAGTAGGGCAGTGTCATCAGCGAAAATAGCAATTGTGGTCTCTGAGCTTTGTGGTAGGTTGGAGGTAAACTGTGTGTACAGTACAGGTCTGAGGACCGAGCCCTGTGGTACTCCTGCAGATATTTCATGGAACCCTGAGGTGGATTGATGATGGATAACTGAAATATTCAGTTAGTGCTATAACCCATATGGTTCCCGAGTATACTTGTGTTAACTTCCAACAACTTTCTTGGATCATCTTGGTGAAATTTCTTGCAACAACATCTATGACCAATTCAGTTTTCAATGGTATTTTCATCCTTAGTTGTTTGCATCTTCAACATATTTGCGAAAGGAACATCAATCTGTATCCTTGTTGTATAATTTGGAGGATCTATCTATGATTAAGACTGGTTTTAATAGTTAGAATTACTGGAACATGATTGGAGTTTGTGTCTAGGCTTGAATCTACATGGTAAAAGCCTGGTATAAGCAATTTTTCAATTATAAAGCCTTTATGACATCTGGGCAGTCACCTTCAGCTATAAGGTGCCTATGGTGTTAAAGTACTCATTATATTGCTCCTCTCTTAGCTTTTGTTTGGGGGTCAGTAAATAGCAGAAACATTAAATGTTCCATTTCAATTTTCTATTGTAACTGTTGCTGCTTGTATGGGCTTAGTTTAGTATTGTGGTTGTTCATGTCTGATTATATGATCTTACTACTATAGCCACTCTGGCATGTCTGTACATGCCAGAGCAGCTATAGCAGTAAGGTCATATATGTGTATAATGTACAGAACTATAATATCTTCAGCACTCAACACGCAGATGGCACTGTTGCCATCTGCGTGTTGAGTGCAGGAGATATAATAGTTCTGTATTTTAATACTACTGTTTTGAGTTGTATGTGATTCTGGGACTAGTAGTATCTCTGTTGTGGGTCTGTAACCGGACCTCTACCTCTACTAAAATATAAATATTGAATTCTTTATAAAATGTCTAATAACTGATCAGGAACAATAATTTTGATGTTCAAATTATCATTATGATTAACTGACCTGTTTTAATATTACAAACACTTCATATTACAATTAGAACATTTACTTATTAATTCAATAAATTAACCATTAACTAGAACATTTACATATAACCAAGGAGATACGGACATACCAATTTTGTCTTGATCTCAAATATTCTAACAATAGCTTTTGTTTTGTGTTTTTATAAATAAATATGCTAAGATGTAACTTTCTACATCCTTCAGACACTTTTATAAGACATTGCATTTACATCTTCAAATTGTATACTGCAGTTTATGCTGCACTAATATTATTACATAGAAATCCACTACTTGCAGTAAATAAACTATCATAACATCAAACATTTTAGAGACATATACTTCTAACAATAAGTACATCAGCCAGATTATAAACTTACTAAAGAGTGCAGGACCCTCATACAAATCTTATCTTGACATTTATACCAACTGACAAAGCAACCAGGCTGCACTGGGAGCTCGCTCACGAGTAGTAAACATAATGCCTAATATTCGCGCGGCTGCTGTATCACACACATTAGATCCACAAAGTAAACATTCACTCAGTCAATTCGGCATAACGGGCAACGAAAGGACTAAATCCAAACTGTATTGTCAAAGCACGCATGGCGACTCCGATTCAACTATCAGCTTCTTTTGTCACTCACAAATCATTTATGTAATTTTATAAACATTACTTGACACGTAAAAAATCAAAATATGTTATTGTTAACCCAGATACGACTGTGCGATGCGTGTAGTTCTTAAAACATATTTTTTTTTAGCATTAACCTTTAAAAAGAAATACGTCCGCCGACAATCAAAATAATGGAATTATCCGGTTTTCAAATAATATTTTTTTTAGCTGAAACTTACCTCAGTAAAATTTAGGCATCAAAGTAGCGTAATCGGCAACAAATTATCACGAAAATCGCGTAATTTTCACGATAAATATGGACTGAAAACAGAAAAAGAGCCTACCTCACCGTTCGGGTGTCAATTTAGTGTCAGTGTTACCATTAAAAAAATACTCAAAAGAACTATATTTTTTTTTTCTGGCATATGAAAAAATCTCATCAAAAAGTATCTAACACCGAATGCTACAAATTTTATTATTCCTACGATATAAAATTATTTTATTTCATTTTAATTAAGTTTTGTTTTTTTAATTGATACATTGCACTGTCGCACAAAGTTACCCATAATGAAACGACACAACCATGAATCATGTTATGATGACGGTTTCGTAGTAATAATATTACTTGTTTTATTTTGCCACGGGTCGAAATAGTCGCGAAAATAAAAATATAAACAAATTTCCTTATAATTAAGTGCTATCATAAAAAATATGTAATGAAGATTATGATTCTGCAAACAGATACTTGTTTTATTAGATATTTTTATAGAATGAAGGTAGAAGAAGAAACTATTTATTAGGTTCCTTTCATATGAAAAGCATTAAAAAACCCCTAATGTAATTCCGCAAACTATATATGTATTTCTTAACATAACATATAGGACAGAACAGGCGTCAATTTCGGTTTGTAACTTAGATAAGATATAACACAGAATAACTTATAAAGGTTGCACTTACTTTTTCTTACATATTTGTACATACTTTAGGTTTAGTAAAAAATATATTGATATATAATGTGAATAAAACGAATATTTAGAAGATATTTTTTAGGATAGAGTAACCAAAAAAGAAAATTTCGGTATCAAAAACGAAAATGTAAAGCTTGGTTTCATAGTAAACCTTCATCTTTATCAAAAACGAATCAAAAATTTTAGTATAATTATAGTTTTAGGTATAACTAGCTGCTTGCCCCGGCTTCGCACAGGTGCGGAACGCACTGAAAACTGCTAGATGCAAAAAAAAAAGGAAAAATACTGATATATCAACCCTTAAAATGTCCCACTGCTGGGCACGGGTCTCCCCAGTAGAACATACATATTATAAGTCCTGGAAGTAACTGCCATAATCCCCACGCTTGACGAGCGCGTTGTTGATCGCAGTAAGGCTTTAAAATACTCAGAAGATGCTGTTGTCCGTCTTCCAGTGGGAAATCCCTTAGTCGTCTAGACGACACCCAGAGCAAGAGATGGGCTGATAATTCAAAAACTGACACTTTGCAACTGGAGCTGCTGTACAGAATATTCATTTTGTTCGACCTGTTACTTAGTTCTATTAAAGCAGAAATTATGAATGAACCGGTATGTAAAATTAAACTGATTCAATAAAAAAAATACAATGATCAAGACTTGGTCGTCCTGGTAGGTTTAGGACCTACTTACCTTATCCTTGTCTTACCATCTTTAAATTATAATTTCCTCATGTTCATCAGATTCTAGTACACTATAATCTGTTTTTTTAGGGTTCTGTAGCCAAAATGGCAAAACGGAACCCTTATAGTTTCACCAGGTACGTCCGTCTGTCCGCAACTTAGCTCAGAGACTGTTCATGTGATAGAAGGCTGTAATTTTGCATGGATACACATATTACTAACGCCGACAAAGTAAGCCAACTAAAATCATAAAAAAAACATTTTTTTTGAGGGTACCTCCCTTATACGTAAAGTGGGGATGTGATTTTTTTTCTCACCTCCCCACCAACCCATCGTGTGGGGTATCATTAGATAGGTCTTCTAAAAACGGGTTGTGAAGAGCGTTTTTGGATTCAGGGATCCGTTTGTGAAATATTAAGCTTTAAAGTGCAATTTTTTGTTAGACTCAATGGTCGATGTGACGTACCTACGCGAAAAAATTCGCAGTAGTAGTTATATAGTAAAATTAAAAGAAAAACTATTACAGCTAAGCTTTACAAGTTTACGAGTAACAGCTGATCAAATGAGGAGTAACAACATTTTCGTACAAATTCCATTAAAAATGATTACTATGTAGGTTTATCGTTGTTAGTATGAAACAAAAACAACAGAAAATTCATTTTTTAAGCCACGCTATTCGGATGGTGGAGGGGGGGGGGGGGGGTGACTATGGAACCCTACATAGTGCGTGGCCCGACATGCATTTGCCCGGTTTTTTAATTCCTCCTAGATAAACTGGTACCTAGCTTATTACCTATTTTTTATGAAGTAGGTAGGTGAGTGCCTACCACAACTAAGTATTTTATTAATTTATGTTTACTACTTTACAATTGATTGATTTCTAAATTCTAATGTGAATATTGTTAACATAATGATTCTGTATTCGTTCTTTTGATTCGTAATTCATTAATATAACATCATTATGTATATAGTTGCATTTCCTATACCTAGAGTAGATAACTCTTTTTTCTTTATTTATTTAATTAATAATTGTAATGCCGGTTACCGGCTTGTGAACAGTTTGCTTTTTCCTAAAAGACACAAATTACACATCATATAAGTCTTTACAAATTACAAGTTTCTACCTAATGTAAATATGTAAGTCTTTTAGATGTAATTAGGTTAACTTATTTCATATCCATAAATATATTTGTAAAAAACACAATTTTCTTACAATAAAATGTTGTTTATTTTAAGTATCTTGCTTGACTTGCTTGTGTCATGGTAAAAAAATAAACGCGCGGTAAATTTTCGGTGCTAATGTTGGCAATAGCTTATTGATTCATGGTTTGTTACATGTTTCATCTCTTTCTGTTACGTTCAATTTCTTATGCTATCTCTGTCATTAACGGGATGGACGCCATTGACCTCTTTCCACTACTCTCTTCTGATTGGTTGATAGCAGTAGTAGGGATACATTGTTTGCAAAAAAAACCGCGTCTCTTGAATGCAGCCAACATTACGGAAGGTTTCGCGCCGACTCATCACGCATTTCCTTTCTTTCTTCTGCATTTGGCATTCGGTGATAAAGGTCGCGTGTGGACCTTAGATTTAAGTTTATTATTAATTTTAGCCTAAACATTAGCCATGGCCAATAACGATAACTTTGCACAAGATGTTACTGAAAATCAACTAAATGGAAATGCAGAGAATGGTGGCGGAGATTCACAGCAAGAAAATAATAGTGCCGAAGCTCCCGGTCGCGATGATGACAGGTATAGTTGGTTTTCATTATGTTTCTACTAATAAACATTTAATACTGACGCATTTTAAGTTTAATCGTGTTGTTTATTTATAGCGTATCATTGTGTATCAATTGTAAATTTATTACACTTTATTTCTATCCGTTGTAATGGCGGCGCGTCTGCCATTATCCTTATCGACATACCGCTTGAATCCAATATAATCGTTTTGATCTTTTCCAAATTGTAATTTTTCATCTTTGCAGCGCGTTCTTCATAAATTCAGTTCAGACCCTGAGGTTATAGTTTTTATTTCAGAACGTTTACAGGTATATTTTATTAAATTTAGATTATCTCCGAGCCGCATGAAGTAAAATGGCGTCATATTTGCGCGTCTCTTTTGCACCCGGCACCGGCTCGGATGACTTATCGATTCTTGATGTTGTCGTAGCATACTTGTGGTTCGTGAGTTTCGGGTCGAGGCTATCGTTAAAGCGTACGTAGGTAGTTGCAAGATTTCAAATCGGTAACGCGTCTCTGCCGAGAGTTAGCGGGGCGCGGCGCGGCGGTCAGTTTGGCGCAACTAACGCTATGTCTCTCTGCAGGTGTGAGCCTGCGCCGCCGCCGCAGCAGTCGCCGGAGGACGTCATGGTATATATCCGCTGGGCTCACACTAAAGTAAAACTATGACCAAACTGACTAGATTGTATGGGCCACTTAACTTTGGGCCTCGATCACATTTGCCAATTTCAAATCTTGCGATATCACTGTAACATCTTGTTTCGTTGTCCTGATTTATAATGTAAATTTCCAGACTTTACTTTTTGTAACTTACAGGTTGTCTATTTGATTTGCTGCAGTGCTTGGAGTTTGTTTTGAAAAAATAGTAGCTGTAAAGTACTGTAAACAAGTACTGCATAGTGTTAATTGATTAATTGTAATTTTTAAGTCAGTTTCTAAATTGAGACACAAGTCTGCGTTATCCATTTCTTGATATTTTAATCATAAACATTGCCATGTTCACAGAAAACTGTTTGTTGGAGGCCTGAGCTGGGAAACCACAGACAGTAAGTTGACTGACACATTTTTTATGTTGCCTTTATCCCCTGTCCCTTCTCTGATAGAGCAACTAGGTACTTAAGCAATATCTGATAAAGTTATTAAAAAAAAAAATTGACATGATGATCTATTTCAGTTCTGCTTCTGATTATTCATTGAAGATATCCTTACCCACAAATCTGACACTTCTCACATTTAACCAAACTTAGAAAAACAGTCTGATTTCTTTACACTAATTTTATATTATTTTTTAATTTGTAGAGGAATTACGTGATCACTTCAGTGCTTACGGTGAGATTGAGAGCATCAATGTCAAGACTGATCCTAACACTGGTCGATCAAGAGGATTCGCCTTCATCGTATTTAAGGCACCTGATTCCATAGACAAAGTGATGGCTGCTGGTGAACACACAATTAACAACAAAAAAGTTGACCCCAAAAAAGCTAAAGCCAGACATGGAAAAATATTTGTTGGTGGCCTCAGCAGTGAAATATCAGATGATGAAATTAAGAACTTCTTCAGCAACTTTGGATCTGTAAGTGTGATTTTGCTCTCATGACTTTGTTACAACTCTAGTGAATACTATTCACATGATGACAAATCCGGTTTTGGTGAGATAATTTCTTCTTGACATTTCTGAAGAGGAAACCGGGCCACTGATCATTTATTGCTGAAATAAAAATGTTAAGCATAATTGAATAATTTGTGTGAAACTTATATTGTCTTTGTATTACAGATAATCGAAGTCGAGATGCCCTTTGACAAGACAAAGAACCAGAGAAAGGGATTCTGTTTCATCACATTTGAATCCGAACAAGTGGTCAATGAACTTCTCAAGACTCCCAAGCAGACCATCGCTGGCAAGGAGGTCAGTATACTTACATAAACTGTAATCAAAGTTGTCCATTACTAACAGTCCAACACACACATGATGAATTACTTCAGTTCTGCTTCTGACTAATTATTGAAGAAAACATTACCCACAAATCTGACACAATTAGTGGAGCCGTACTATGAGGATGTTTTATAATTGAATGCATAAAGAAGTGTGGTGTGTTTGTCAGGTGGACGTGAAGCGCGCGACGCCGAAGCCGGACGGGCCCGGCGGCATGGGCGCGCGCGGCGGCCGCGGCGGGCGCGGCCTGCGCGGCGGCCGCGGCCGCGGCGGCTACGGCGGCCAGGGCGCCTGGGGCAACGGTGGCTACGGCGGCTACGGCTACGGACAGGGCGGCTACGGCGGCGGATACGATGGATACGGCTACGGCGGCTACGGATACGACGGATACGGGGGCTACGGCGGTTACGATTACTCCGGATACCCCAATTACGGTAAACGCGGCAAGCAGTACTAGTATAGTAGCGAGCCCCCGCTAGCCCGCTCACCGACACATTACCTCGACTGATGTTACCTGATCCTAGGATATAATGTAAAACGTAGTAGTAAGGCGGGCGCTAGGGTGGCGAACTGGCGACGCGAGCGAGGCGCGACTCCGTCCTCGAGATATGCCTATTTACATTATAGTGAACGTTTATTTTACGAGGAGATCGACATCACGTGAAGCTTAGGTATTTAATTTAGTGTGTAGGAAAATATTTATTTTTCTATATATTTAATGTTCTATCGAGATAATGTGTAGTGAATGTTGTCGAGGCGACAGTGTATAATCTGAATATAATCGCAGCTCTGTCTAAATTTTGAGAACCTAGGATTAATCATCTCATATAACTTTGCTAAATCATATTTAGTTGCATTATTTTGTTTATTTGTGCGAGCCCCGTGCTCGTGCCTAGCTCGTAGTGCAGTTGCCCATTCGGCTATCGCTCTTTATCATTGTTTCAACGGGTATAACTATATTCTGTACATATGTATGTTACCTGCCTTATGTTTATAAGCGTTCGTTTGTAATACCACTTTTGACATATGTAGCCATGTTGCTCGAGTTTTAATATTAATTCTTTATTTGGTAATACTTTTACCTACCGACGCTCTCGCCACATGCTACATTTGGGAAATGGGGTAAATATGGAGAGACATTGTGAAAGTGATAAAGATATGATGAAGCTTTTGAATAAAGCACTGTTACAAAAATTCTCAATGTGTTTCCATATGTCACCCTAGTCCACTCCCTGCCCTTTCTGACTCACCCGACGCTTCATGATATTATTATACTTCTACATTATTTATCTTACTAACCGCATGCATCCACTTATCTTGGTACAAACACGTGGAATTTATATCCAGTTTGATAACAAGTCTCGGAAAAATACTCAGTAACTCAAACATTTCATTAGTAGTCCAGGACAGTTGGACTTATATTCTATACATGAGAAAATTAGTAACAGGCACACAATTTTTGCATCAATTCGGATTTGAACAAAGCTTAGGATTAGAGTTCATACAAGTCGTTGACCGACCGCCGCAAGGTCAATAACGCGCGGTCGGTTACCTCGGGGTCTCTGACCTCGTGTGAGATCACAAAAAAAGCACACTAGGGTTTTTTTCCATCGAGTTATTATAATGTAGCCTTTCAAATATTATGCAAAATCGTTGGCGAAGTTAGTCTTCCTGGCAGCATTAGACGGCGCTGTTCATTGTCTGTTACTATTTTTTTCAATGCGACGTCTAATTGTCGTGGACTCGGGGTAGGCTGGTGCGGTGGGCAGGTTGGCAGGTTGTGCACGTCGCCTCGCAACGTGCGGCCGCTCCGGTGCCCGGCAGTACGCCAGTACGCCATTTCGCCAGTATGCAGTACGTGTAGTATATAGATATTAATGCCCCTGTGCGCTAGATCCGACCCCGGCGGCGGCCGCTCGCTCGACTACATAATGTTTTGTTGTGGGCAGACTACGGCGGGTACGGAGGGTACGAGGGCGGGTACGGCGCGCGCGCTGCTCCGCGCGGCAAAGGTACTACATTGCCTTGTCCTGTCTCTGTACTTTACTGTACTTATTGTACCTAACTGTACTTAATGTACTACTGTACTTGTACTGTAGAGTAGGTCGCCACCGTGCGCTGGCGGGTCGCATGACACTTGTATCTCGCTTTCGGTGCTTAGAACGAGTCTATTTCACGGCCTAACATCACCGGACTACATTAGTTTCTTGATTCGTTACATCCAAATTGTTCTCTCCTTCTGTAGTATACACGTTTTGGTTCACTATCGATTGGCTATGATATGGTTCGACCGCTATCTTGTTTTATGTAACACGTACTAATGACAGACCCGTGTAGGTGCCGTGCGACCGAAGCGCCTCACGAGTCGTGCATCGACGCGAGCTTTTGTGTGTATTGAGTACTTTGATTTTGCCTTATTTATTATTAGACACGTATGGCGACTGATTCGACGGCGACCGTAGAGTTACCGAGCGGCCCGTCTAGTCAGGCGCGATATTTAGAATTAGCAGACTCCTACTTTTTGTCACCTTTAGAGCGCCGCTGTATCGGTGCATTCATTGCATGAATTGAATCGTGATTATTGTTTATAAAAAGCACTGAAAAGCTTAATGAATAAGTAGAGTGAGCATTTAGAGCAGCGCGTTACAAGTGCGTGACGTTACAGCCGGGTACCAGGGGGGCAAGCAGCGCGGCGGCGGCGGCGGCGGCGGCCGCGCCAACCAGAGGCACCAGCCCTACTAAACACGCGAGTACCTGCCGATAGTCATCTCAGTCCAATAGTGAGGTGAGCCTCTACTTACCTTGTTGCATTCCGCTTGCACTCATTCTTGTTAACACATTGCCTGTATGATTTGCTCTCATTATTTTTAACACTCTCCTGTGAGGTAGTAGTGGTCGAGTCAAGTAAAACAAGTTGTTATTTGTTGCCCGCAGGTTAAGTCACCGGTCATGAGTGTCCCCCGCGCCTCTCTCCTCGCCGCGCCGGGGGCACGTCATTTCATTCCACATAATTAATTTAAGGAAGTAATTGATAACATTTTAAGAAGATTTTTTAAGGGTAAAATACGTTCGGCTCTAGCGTAAATTTAATATAATATAGTATCGATTATAGATTCACTGAGTATTATTGCAGATTGATTAGATAATGATTGACATTTGTCTTTGAAATTTACCTTACATGGAGTAAAGAGCTTATAAACAATTGTAACAATGTCCCTTGTACGCCGGCGAGCCGCCACGTGACGTGTGTATGTGTGGCTGTGTGTGTGAGTGCGCGTGTGGACGTGTAGTAGTCGCCCTCATCTGTGTCAGTCAGTTGATCTGGATCTCATCACAGATATGTAGTTTTGTACTTTAATTTCGTAAAGTATTGAGCAATCAGAATCATGTATTTTATATCCATTGATTAGGGATGAAATTAAATTTTTAGACTAAGTAATTCATGAACAAACGTACACAAACCAGTGTATGTCTAATAAAACAAATGTGTAAATAAAATATTGACTTTTTGTCTGTGTTTGTGTCACTGAACGAGTCGTCGTCCACTCTGTTTACACAGGTAGGTATTAGTGGAGAAATCGAATTGTAGTATGGTACCTACTAACTATCAAATGGTTTACTTTTGTTCAACAATTTTCCAACTATAATGCTCATCAGCATCCCTCATAGCATAATTTTTGAAGAATAAATATTTTTCCTGAGAATTTTTGCTTTAATTTTTATTATAACTCCAATTTAAAGCTGCCCAAGTTCCTTCCATCTCTAGGTCCTATAGTGTTTATGATTATATTAGTCTAGTAGGTACCTACTTGCCTAAATATACTTTTTGTAGTTTGTCTATAGCCGCTAGTCCTCCTATTCCTCTGTATCCAAATATGAATGAATACCTTAAGACCCAAGATGTCGGGGCCAGCTTATTTCAAAGTGAATACGGCTCCTGCATCTTTAGTTTACGAAATTCGCTGAACAAATGTCTCGCAGTATTTATTGCAAGTTCATAGTCCTTTCTCGAGATATTGAACCTTTTTGCCTTCCTACTTTTTCACGACACCTGCACAAAGGAAATGAATTTTGTGTCGTGGGAGATTCACAAGCAAACATAAAAGTACGCAACAGAATTAGCAGATCACTAGGTGGTATCTGCAATCTAGGTAGTGACGACAATTTACAGTACTTACGTCCGTACCTACCGAGGTAGGTACCTATCTTGCGATATTTCATACTGTCGAAGAAGAAACTGGAACTGCAAGCTGCAAGCAACTTTGCCTGGGTGTCAATAAATTCTCGGATCTCTGGAAACTTGCTTGTAAGGTTTGGCAGTTCACATCTTGCGCACATGGATAAAATTAGGTACCTACCTAGGTAAGTAGGTAGCTACACAAAAAAATTCTTAAATTTCACAACGTACAACGTGACCCTTTGAGTTTTTCGATATAAATTTTAATGTGCAAGAGCACCTACCTACATAAGTGGCCGAGCAATAGGTACATTTTAATGTGCAAGAGCACCTAGGTACCTACATAAGTGGCCGAGCAATACCTACCTACCTAGGTAGGTATTAGTACCTAGGTAGGTAGGTACCGTAAAATGGGGTGAGTAGGGACAATTTTAAACTTTGAATTCAAATTTTAATCATTTTTAAATACCAGAACCTAGTAATGTTTTAATAACATTTATTCCGGCGGGTTAAACTTTAATTTCTTAAAGTTATTTTGCGGTTTCGTATGATGATAACCGAGAAAAATACAAAAATGTGTGCTATCCCAACTCACCCTGCGATTGGGGTCATAAGGGATACTAAGTGGGTGAGTTGGGAATTTCTTTAGGGCTGACACTTTCACCTTTTAAAATTATTGATAATTACGTACCTACCCACCTACCTACTGTAGGTACTTAGTAGCTAATTTTAAAGTTGATATAGTGCATGAATCATAATTAGGTAGGTACATGAAAATAATACTAATTATTATAAAAATAATATTTATTATTATAAAAATAATTTATTATAAAAATAACTGAAACAATCCTTCTTTATTTAGCGTCTACAAACTCTTACAAAAATTCTTATTTGCCTATTATTTAAAAACTGGTCCATAGTTGTTAAAGGATATTCAGATTCAGAGTACGTATTTAAATTTTCGATAATAAATTCTTTAGTTTCAGCAGACAGGGCTGTTTGACCACCGGAAGATTTCATGTGACGTCATTTGTGGCAACCTAGCACCGACTTTGATATTGAGTATTTGTTTACGACGGAACTTAAAGAAATATTCAAATTTTCGAGATCTTCAAGTGCTTGTTTATTACGAGTTCATCGTACTTTTTTCGTGTTTTCGCGCCAGGTTTAGGCTTGTAGACTCTTGGCATTCTGTAAAAAAGTATCGAAATTTACCTATAAATCAAACAATTCTCAACTGCATTAGCACATGTAAGGCATCTAAACATCTTGGGAAAAAAAGGTAGGAGAGTAATAAGTACTTACAAAAAAAAAAGATTTATAATCATTGACAACCCTAGGCAAAACCTCCCAACTCACCCCACAAGCATCCCTATACACCCAGTTCTCCAGCCAACTAACCCCCGTTATCGTCCCAACTCACCTTTATTATATCCCAACTCGCCCCGTTTGTCAACCCTAGACACCCCAGAATCCCAAAAAATAAGGTTCTTGACCAAAAGTGTTATTTCTTAGAGGTAAATGATAAAAAAGAACTTACTTTTTTAGTATTTCTTGATCCTTGTAGTGTCAGAAAACGATTTCAATATTTAAATTTCACTCAGGAAGTCGTTATTTGATAAAAATGTAAAAGTTTAAACGAGATAAAAACTGCCGCTGTTTTTTGCAAAACTTTAACAAGGTTTTTTTTTAATATTGTAGTGGTTTGGATACTTGGTGTTGCTAGGGCGGGAAGAAAAATTATTAAAGTCGTAGACAAAACATTTTTACTTGAAATCATACAATAAAATACCGCACCACAGACATCTAAACAAAATCTGTATTGTTGTCCCTTGACACCCCGCCATCCCTTGTCACCCCATTTTACGGTACCTACCTACTTATTTATTACGTCAGTTGCTACAGTTGCATTGCACCGCTACAATCTGCGAGATGATGCACCCACCTTCCGTCAGTACCCAGGCGCGGGTTCTCCCAACTCACTCCGACGTAAGTATATAGGTTCTAGTCGGTAGTAGCAATAACAAAAGCCGTGATAGTTCTTTAACTACCGACTAGATGGCGCATGCGAGGGCCCAAACTCGCGAGCATCAAGGGATAGAGGAATTTGAGGTCTAGTAACATAGGTAGTCCAGATAGGTGGTTCGCTTCTGGCCCCAGTTTGGCTACGGAAGTCTGGTTCGATTCCTGGGTCTGGACTTCAAATTTTTCTATCTTTCAAAAATGCAATTATTGTATTTGTAAAAAACATATCGGTCAAAAAATAGGTTTTAGATCTTGTAATACATAAATAATTCTAAATCAAATTTCAACCCAACTCACCCTTATACGAGCCTACTAACCTCCGTTGGGTCTCTTTATCCCCAACCCGACCCGATTCTCGAATCGGATCTACCGGACGTCCGTCCGTCCTATCGGGACCCTATCCAACCAATATCTGGACCCATGTCACCCCGTTTCATACTGAAATAAATGTCCTCGATTAATATTTTTGAAAATTAAAACGTCGTGCTTTTTTTAGAAGAATATCTACATACCGTAAAATGGGGTGACAAGGGATGGCGGGGTGTCAAGGGACAACAATACAGATTTTGTTTAGATGTCTGTGGTGCGGTATTTTAACGTATGATTTAAAGTAAAAATGTTTTGTCTATGACTTTAATAATTTTTCTTCCCGCCCTAGCAACACCAAGTATCCAAACCACTACAATATTAAAAAAAAAACCTTGTTAAAGTTTTGCAAAAAACAGCGGCAGTTTTTCTCTCGTTTAAACTTTTACATTTTTATCAATTATCGACTATCTGAGTGAAATTTAAATATTGAAATCGTTTTCTGACACTACAAGGATCAAGAAATACTACAAAAGTAAGTTCTATTTTATCATTTATCTCTAAGAAATAACACTTTTGGTCAAGAACCTAATTTTTGTGGGATTCTGGGGTGTCTAGGGTTGACAAACGGGGCGAGTTGGGATATAATAGAGGTGAGTTGGGACGATAACGGGGGTTAGTTGGCTGGAGAACTGGGTGTATAGGGATGCTTGTGGGGTGTGTTGGGAGGTTTTGCCTAGGGTTGTCAATGATTATAAATCTTTTTTTTTGTAAGTACTTATTGCTCTCCTACCTTTTTTCCCAAGATGTTTAGATGCCTTACATGTGCTAATGCAGTTGAAAATTGTTTGATTTATAGGTAAATTTCGATACTTTTTTACAGAATGCCAAGGGTCTACAAGCCTAAACCTGGCGCGAAAACACGAAAAAAATACGATGAACTCGTAATTAAACAAGCACTTGAAGGTCTCGAAAATTTGAATACTTCTATAAGTTCCGTCGAAAACAAATACTCAATATCAAAGTCGGTGCAAGGTCGCCACAAATGACGACACATGAAATCTGCCGGTGGTCGAACAGCCCTGTCTGCTGAAACTGAAGAATTTATTATCGAAAATTTTAAATACGTGCTCTGAATCTGAATATCCTTTAAGAACTATGGACCAGTTTTTTGTTACTAATAGGCAAGTAAGAATTTTTGTAAGAGTTTGTAGACGCTAAATAAAGAAGGATTGTTTTAGTTATTTTTATAATAAATTATTTTTATAATAATAAATATTATTTTTATAATAATTAGTATTATTTTCATGTACCTACCTAATTATGATTCATGCACTATATCAACTTTAAAATTAGCTACTAAGTACCTACAGTAGGTAGGTAGGTATGTAATTATCAATAATTTTAAAAGGTGGAAGTGTCAGCCCTAAAGAAATTCCCAACTCACCCACTTAGTATCCCTTATGACCCCAATCGCAGGGTGAGTTGGGATAGCACACATTTTTGTATTTTTCTCGGTTATTATCATACGAAACCGCAAAATAACTTTAAGAAATTAAAGTTTAACCCGCCGGAATAAATGTTATTAAAACATTACTAGGTTCTGGTATTTAAAAATGATTAAAATTTGAATTCAAAGTTTAAAATTGTCCCTACTCACCCCATTTTACGGTACCTATTTGTTGTATTCACCTTCACAATAACATTTATTTTCTTTAAACCAAAGAGAACACAAATGTTTTTGAGAGCAATTTTAGGACGTTGTCGACGTGTCATTAACTATCACGATTTATTTCAAAAACACGAATGACAAGGGCTAAATGTTGCCAGTTAGTGGTCAGAAATATAACCAACTGGAAAATTAAATCCTACTACAAAGCGAACGTTTTTGAACGAAGGAGCGGTAAGTTCAGAAAATTTTGTATTTGTTCCATGTCACCCCTACAAGCGTAGCTACCTACCTACTGTTGAATCAACTTATCTAGACCGGGTTGAAGTTTAAGACAAGTGGTGGCGCAGATGCATTTTTTTCTAAGTAAACGGTACCAGGAGCGGGGTGGAGGGGGCGGTAACTAAACCATTGAAGTATAGACTAGTGTAGCCGAACAATCGATAGTTTCACTACCTATCGATAGTTTAAGCCGAAAATAAGATACTCCATCGCTGGGACTATCGATAGTATCGATTGTAAGGTTCACGTCAATACTATTGTCATGCATCAATAGTATCGACAATATCAATTGGAAATAACATGTTCAAAAATTAAAACCAATTTTTTAACATTTTCTTACGCTTTGCGTGAAGTGAAAATGACCACTGACATCAAAATTGGTCTAGTCACCTATTACACATAAGCATACTGTCGGAGCATCTTGTGGGGAAACAGTACTTATGCAACAGAATTATTCTATTCTATACATATATTAAAATTGTAAATTTCACGTGTACCTACCTGTACATGGCCGAACTTAGTGAAAAAAAAATTAGGAATGTTCGAAAAGAGTATTTAAACACTTTGCTGCATTTTTAGAAATGTCTGTCTGTCTGTTTGTTTGAACACGCAAAAACTACCAGACAGATTCGGTTGAAATTTTGCACGAGCAATCTAATAGATGCGGATTAACATTTAGGCATATAATTTATTTAGCATATAAATTATCACGCTTTTTCCCATAGGAGCTAAGCAGTAAGGGATAGTGTCTGTAGCTATTTTTCGTTATAAAACAGAAATTACTCGTACTTGACGGATCTTTATGAAAATTTGCAGATTTATAGTAAATACTATAGGACATTATTGAAACTATGAATCATTACGCTAACGTCTATGGGGAACGAGCAGCAACGTATTTTTTGTCGCACCATAATGGTTTATCACAAAATTTTCCACAATTAGACATTATCTATAATTGTAACCCATGGAATACATAACTTCACGCTAAAACTATAAGGAGCTAAACACAACATTTTTAAGCTTCATAAGAACAGTTATTTTGACGAGTGATGTAGCGAACAGTATAGCATCGAAGCTATGCTAGCGATCTTTAAAGACGAAGTCCCAGGCTTGAATCTGATGTTTGAATAGGCACTTTTTGTATTTTTTAAAATCTTTTTCCTTTTTTCAATTCATCAATGTTATAGTTATTTTTTCGACCGTAGGTAACATAATTACTTTGGTTATTATTTTTTATATTAAAAATCAAGTGAAATATGCACCTAGGTAAGATATTTATAGGTACTGCATGTACTGCTGAGAGTAATGAATTAATCGTAGTAGAAATGAAAAACAATATTGCATTACAATTAAAAAATATTCGACATTTTCCAGAATTTATGTGTTCGTTGCTAAAAAAAAACATACATACGTAAAAAAATACATGTAGCGCCATCTATGAAATCAAATTGTTCACCGTGATCAAATAATTCCTTGAACCTTCTCTGACAAAGGAAGAAACTTCACTGGTTTTAAAAGTAGATGGAGTTGTATTCAATAATGTTCTATACGTTTTTTGAAAAGTTTTAAAATAGTACTTATTTAAAAGAAACACATTGCTATCATTTTTAGAAATGTTTGTCTGTCTGTCCGTTTGTTTGACCACGCATCACACAGGTGCATCGAGGATCATGTTCTGGGGTTATGTTGGGGAGAGCTCTTTGGAGATCAAGTGTTCATCAATTCAACGTTAATGAATGATTTAACATCGGCCAAGTGAGTAGTTCAGGCGTCGGGAGGAGGGGGGTAGGCGGTCATTGTCTGTCAACGCGGACCAAATATATGGCGAAGACGTGAAAATTCTTGAGCCTAGGGGAAGGGCATGTCTTTTTATTACTTGCATCATTGTAAAGTAAAAAAACATATAAAAACACTCCGCAGAGTTATAGTTCCCTTATGTCCCTCCGTCCGCAGCTTAGCTCAGAGGCTATTAGTGCTAGAAGGCAACTTTGCATGAATACACATATTACTTACTTACGCCGATAAAGTGAAAGAATAAAATCTTGAAAATATTTTTTTTCAAGGGTGTATATGTAAAGTAGGGAAGTGATTTTTATTCTCTCCTACCCCATCGTGTTAAAAGACCTATTTAATGATACCCCATCATTAAATAGGTCTCCTATAATATACAGACTGCCTCTGTGGTGCGGTGGGAGTGTATCCGACTGCTACGCAAGAGGTCGTGGGTTCGATCCCCACCCAGGATAAAACTTTGTGTGATGAGCACGATGGTTTATTCTGTGTCTGGGTGTTATTTATCTATAATATGTATGTATTTAGAAATATATAAGTATGTTTATCGGTTGTCTGGTTTCCATAGTACAAGCTCTGCTTAGTTTGGGATCAGATGGCGTTGTGTGAGTTGTCCCAAGATATTATATTATAGATATATAAAAGACAAAAAACCTATTTCATCATTAAATAGGTTTTTTGTGTTTTTTTAGGGTTTGTAAAGACTATTTTTAGATTTAAGGATTCTTTAGTGAAATATTAAGCTTTATAGTGAAAATTTTTGTTGGAGTCAAGTGTCCCCCCGCCAGGTAAATGTTTGATGTTGGGTACCTGAAAAAATAACGGTAGTAGTATATATAGTAAAATTATAAGGAAAACTATCACAGTTAAGTACTTAGGCTTTACAAGTTTACGATAAACATCTGATCAAATGGGAAGTAACAAAATGTTCGTACAAATTCCATTGAAAATTATTAGGTATTAAGTAGGAATAACGTTAAAAGAATGAAACAAAAACAACAGAAAACCCACTTCTTAAGCCGCACACCAAACTTAAAAGATTTTTATTTAGTACACAGAAGACACATATTAAAAATGGACAAAGACAATTTTAAAAAATACTGTTCGCTACTTCACACGTCAAAATAACTTTTATAATTTAACAGGAAAAGTCATGCAGAAGATAAAAAAAAAAACAAAAAATAAAACAGTAAAATAATAAAATAACAAAAGATAAAAAGAAAACATACACAAAATAACACAAATTAATAACAGAAAAACTTAGTCAGTAAGAATATGTACTTAAAGAGTCTGTATTTGGTAGGTACTTATTTATTTTCACAAAGCTTTTGGGTGTTGAATTGAAGCCATCAATAGATGAGTATATGATGATTCTCCGCTGCTGAATCATATAATATATTTCGCCGGTCGGTCGGTCACGGGTGCACCGATCGTGGTCACTGCTACGCAAGAGGTCGTGGGGTTCGATCCCCACCCAGGATAAAACTTTGTATGATGAGCATGATGGTTTATTCTGTGTCTGGGTGTTATTTATCTTTAATATGTATGTATTTAGAAATATATAAGTATGTTTATCGGTTGTCTGGTTGCCATAGTACAAGCTCTGCTTAGTTTGGGATCAGATCAGCTTTGTGTGAGTTGTCCCAAGATATTATTATTATATCTTATTAGTTTCCAACATATTTACACAGAAGTTATTTCGTAACATAAACTTTCTTAATTTAAACCCGACTTTCACGCGAACGAAGTCGCGGGCACAGCTAGTATTATATATATTTTATATCACAGTGCAGTCACACAACTCTACTGTTATCACTCATACAATCTAGACACCCCATTACAAAACGTAGCTAATCTAGCATTGTTTTGGGTGTTGACATTGCTCACTTCCATAACTAATACGCTTTATATCTTGAATTCAAAATGAATACTACAAATATTAACTCCCAGTTAGATCAAGTAAACATATCTCCGTCTTTTAAATGCGGTTTTAATACTGTACCAAATATTTAAGTAAACAAGCTGGTCTAAAGATTTTTCATATAAATGTTCGCAGTATACAAAAATGTTGACCAAGTCGTGCTGCTTTTGCAAACACATAATTTTGATTTGGATGTTATTGTCCTGCCGGAATGCTGGCTAGCAAAGTAACATATCTTCCCATACTAAGCAGCTACAATTCATTTTTAATAAGAAATAATTAGAACCTAAATGATTGGGTTGCTATTTATAAAAAGACTCTAAAATATGAAATCTTAGAACAACACTTTGTGGATGGTAACTGTTTAGTCTGCAAACTTGGTACTAATTGCTGTATACAAATACAAATTCATTTATATGCTTGAAATAAGGGTTTACAAGGGTTCTTAAATTTAACAATGTTCATTTAAGCTTAAACTACCTGAATAGGTGTGCAAATTGAAATAAACTTACAAAACTAGGAATTACATTGATAAAATACATTATTGAAATTTGAATTAATTAATATTGTCAGTAAATAGTCATATATTTATCATAAATTATCTCGCATGTAGTTATCACATACAATTATAAATTCAATTCAACCATTCACTTATATTATAAATCATTTTTTCCATTATTATAATTTCCGTTTAAATAATTGTAATGGTAGCTCCTGTATAGCAGTTGGAACTTTATTAAAGACTTTAATGCACATGTTGTAACATTTTTTTGAAACATAGTAGTTCTAGAAGCTATATCTAAAACCGGACGACTGGTTTTAGATAAAGCTTCTAGAACTACCATGTTTCAAAAAAATGTTAAAACATGTGCATTAAAGTCTTTAATAAAGTTCCAACGCCGTATGTTTCTAGGGTATATATCATTGGCTTTATACAAAAGATCTAAGTGAGTTTTAACGAAAACACATATTTCAAAAATATACATTCAAGGTACAGGCAATATTCTAAGGTTTTTAAAATATGGTTTACAAGATTCAAACGGAGGAATACCAACTATTGCCCTGATGCATCTCTTTTTAGACAAAAACACCATATTGAAGTCTGTAGAGTTGCCCCAAAATATTATGCCATAACGTAATATGGAACTTACATAGCCGTGGTATGCCGATAATACTGTTTGTGTGTTTGATGTAGTCCTGAGTTTATTAAGTGCATACACAAAGCTGTTAATTTTTTGACATACACTTTCAATGTGCTTAGTCCAATCGCAATACATAACCATTATTATACCTAAGAATTTAGTATGTGAGACTTCATTTATTATAGTGTCCTTGTAGGTCAGAGTTTCAGGAATCACTTTTGAGAGTCGCGTTTGGAATTGTATAAAATTAGTTTTCGATAAATTTGTGTATAAATTGTTTTCAAGTAACCATAATATTACCGAGTCAATTGTTATATTAATGTCAGTATCATAATTACAAGTCAAAATAATAGATATGTCATCTGCAAAAAGTATACATTGATGGTGAGTTATGTCTGGTAAATCATTGATGTACAACAAAAAGAGAAGTGGTCCAAGAACACTTTCTTGTGGAACTCCACAGTTGTTTACTAAGTATTTCGACTTTTTTTGTTGTACTACTGCACCTTCGCCAAGGAACGTCAGTTTAACACATTGTTCACGTTCCATTATGTAACTTTTGATCCAGGTTAAAGCTGGTCCTCTAACTCCATAGTTTTCCAAGTTTTGTGACAGACAAAGTCAAAAGCCTTTGACATGTCAAAAAATACTACTATTGCTGGCTTTCGCTAATCAATATTCAATACAATATTTTTGGTTAAATTGAATGCAGCCAGCGTAGTAGATTTCCCCTTTTGAAACCCGTATTGATTGCCTTTAATTAACTTAAATTTATCTAAATAAGAAACAAGTCTCATATGCATTGCCTTTTCAAAGATCTTTGCTATTACCGGTATTAGGGTTATAGGCCTGTAATTACTCATATCTAGTGGATCACCTTTCTTATACAGTGGTTTAACTACTGACTTTTTTAGACTTTGAGGGAATACGCCATGTTCAAAAGAAAGATTAATCAGGTATGTCAAAATAGGTACTAAAATATCTACGCTTACTTTTATTATTTGGGTAGGAATCCCGTCATACCCAACAGAGTTGGTATTTTTTAAGGATATACATATTAATTCATCCAACTCCACACGATATTATAATACACAGTACACTAGTATCGTGCAATGGAAACGCGGACGCTCGGTCATCACATAAGGAACGAATGAATGAACGAGGCGAATGCGTTTCCATTGTCCACTGTGGAGGGCAAGGTCTTAAGTCCCTCCAACACAAAGGGAGGATCCTCCGACTAGGCGAGGTGATCATGCCTGGCGGGCCGCGGTCCAACGGTTAACGTTAGGAACTTGTATTTATAGTTAGCAGCTGTGAAAACTTCTATATCGCGATTCAGGATTTGACGCGAGCTGTCAAGTGTAATAATTTTATATTATTATATGTGGGTACCGCCACTTCACTCCCCTCCGAGACCGGAGGTTGATTGTCTTGATGAGTCAGCTGTCGTCGCTTTCTTGAGGAGCGTGCCAGTGCTAGTGTAGAGTAGTTCCAGTGAGTCGGAACTTGATTCCGCTGAACCCAGTGAGTCGGGTAGTAGCTGCGGTGTGCGGTGCTGCGGTGCTGCGTAGTGGCTGGCTGCTGCGTAGACGAGAGAGATGTGCTCTGCTTACGAGTACCGTAGGTGCAGTGTGCTGTGCCTAGACGCTGGAGAGGCCGTAGGGATGACCAGGCTGGAGCGTTCGCTGCAGGCGTGTGGATATCCCAGTAGAGGCCGGATGATGGCTGGCTGTGACTTGATTACCGCTCATATCTATGGGAGTGACGGCGAGTGTGGGGATGACGATGCTGCTGCTGCTGCTGATGATGAAGGCTGCTTTCAATCACGTCGGGGTCACCAATATAGTGTTGAGGGTGTAACACTTAATATATTTCTGTTTGCACAGTACCTTTATGTGAGCCCGTAGGCCGGTAAATGAAACGCGGTTTTGACACAGACAAAATAATGTTTATTTCGAAGCATTAGCACAAGCACAGATGTTTAAGATGAAAGTAGAAGGAGAAAGAGTGATAGTAAGAAAGTATGGAAATGAAATATAGCACAATCTATACTAATATTATAAAGCGAAAGAGTTTGTTTGTTTGTTTGTTTGTTTAAACGCGCTAATCTCAGGATCTACTGGTCCGATTTGAAAAATTCTTTTTTTGTTGAATAGCCCATTTATCGAGGAAGGCTATAGGCTATATAACATCGCGCTACGACTAATAGGAGCGGAGAAGCGACGAGAAATGTTTCAAAAACGGGGAAAAATTACGCATACGAAGTTGCGCGGGACAGCTAGTTAAACATAAAATTAAGCGCTAATTTAAGCAAGCGGTCAGCGACGGCGACACGAATATCACGTACCGAACTTTAGAGGTGACTGGAGGTTGAAATGCGCGTGCGCACAGACGACCGCATTTGCCTCGTTCCTTAAGTGATGACCGAGCGTCTGCGTTTCCATTGCACGATACTGTAGTGTACTGTGTATTATAATATCGTGTGGATTTGGATGAAATAATATATTGATATTATATGGAATTATTATTGTATAATATTAAATGTAAATATGATATAAAATAGTAAATTATATAATATATAAATTGGAAATTAAATATATAATTTATATTTATGTGTTTTGTGTAATATCTGATTATTCTATATGTATATATGTATGTAAGTAGTTGTAGTTGTTATATTTAGATGTATGTATGTATGTGGCCCCTACACATACATTTTATAGATAAATAACACCAGACATAGGATAAACCATCGTGCTCATCACACAAATGGTTTCTATCCGATAACTAAAGTAACTGTTATATCCGATAAAAATCTGGAAATCTGACACGACGACCAGAACGAGTCTGATAACCCTCATTGTTACCAGGTGGAACTTCATCGCTCGGGCTAACTTTGTCAGTCAAAATGTACGCAGGCTTCAGACGATCAATGGAAACAGTAACTTCCTTACCCTTAAACAAAATTTTAAAATATTTGTCACTCTTATGCAAAACTTTATGTGGGCCTGTGTATGCTGGTTGTAACGATCCACGTAATGCGTCTTCACGGAGGAAAACGTGATCAGTGGTCGCAAGATCTTTAAAAACAAAAAATTTGTCGTTGCTATGGCGTGATGCTGGTACAGGCTGTAGTTTACTAGCAAATGAACGGATCCGGGTAGTAAATTCAACGGGGTCAGTTGAACCACATTCGGTAGGAAAGAAAAATTCCCCTGGCAAACGAAATGGCTCGCCATAAAGCAGTTCAGCAGAAAATGATTGCAGATCCTGCTTAAAAGCACTTCTAACACCTAGTAAAACCCACGGCAATATTTCCGTCCATTTTTCACTGGCATGACACATAATAGACGCCTTTAACTGTCTGTGAAAGCGTTCGACGAGGCCGTTGCACGCAGGATGGTAAGCAGTTGTCCGCTTATGCTCAAAACGGGTGAATCGGTCAACAGCTGTTAGGCAGTACTTGAAACCCTGAGACAACGGCAACGGACCTACAAGATCGATATGGATCTGAGTAAACCTAGCCCGTGGTAAATTAAATGATCCTAGTGGAGCAGTGGAGCGGAAACATGACGGCTAATTTTGGCACGTTGACAAGAGAGACAGGCTCGTGCTCATTCCCGACAGTCTTTCCTAATACCTGGCCAAACAAAACGCTCTGCTACTAACTTGGCAGTTGCTGAAACACCAGGATGACTGAGGGAATGTAAGGTGTCATAAACTTGCTTCCTAAGAATCTTAGGTACATATAGCCTGGGAGACGTGGTACTGACTTCGCAGTACAAGGACGTAACGGATCCAGGGATTTGTACCTTCTCCAGCTGTAACGAAGAACCCTCTCGAAGCAGTTTTTGTAGCTCTGAGTCAGACTGTTGAGATTCCGCCAGATGGTCAAGACTAACTGGAGATTGCAGTTCCTCCACACGAGATAAGGTGTCGGCCACAACATTATCTTTGCCAGAAATATTGAACTGGGCTATAAAATCTAAATGACGGAATTGCCTAGGCGAATAGTTTCTTTTCCGATCGTGGAATGCGAAAGTGATCGGCTTATGATCCGTATAAAATATAAAGTGTCTCGCCTCCAACATATGGCGAAAATCCTTAATTGCCTCGTATATTGCCAAAAGTTCTCTATCATACGGTGAATATTTCGTTTGCGAGGGACTAAGTTTTCGAGAAAAGAAAGCTAACGGCTGCCAACCCTTTTCATCAAACTGCTGCAAAACCGCGCCGATTGCTAAGTCCGATGCATCGGTAACTAACGCGAGTTTGGAGTTAAAGTCGGGATGAGCTAAAAGAGCAGCATTAAGCTCTCCTTGCAATCCTCAAATGCTTTAAGAGTGTCACCGCTGAGGTTAATGGGATGGGAACTTTTGACATTGCCAACTAAAAGGTTATGGAGCGGCGCTTGAATTTGGGCTGCACGGGGTAAAAATCGACGATATAAAATTTATCATGCCCAGGAAACGCCTGAGCTGACGGACGTCTTTAGGAGGAGAAAAGTTTTTGATGGCTTCAACTTGTCTAAAGGTTTGGTGCCTTTCGCAGAAATGCTGTAACCTAAAATACTTACTTCTGAGACACCAAAAACACACTTTGACGTGTTTACAACCATGCCATAGTCTCGCATCCTACCAAATAAGGTACGCAGGTGCGCCTCGTGCTCGAATGTTGAGTGCGAATAAATTAGGAAATCATCTAAAAACGAATAACAGAAATCGAGTCCCCTGGTCATTTCATCAACAAACCGCTGAAAAGTTTGACCAGCATTGCGTAGTCCGAAAGTCATATATGGAAACTCGTATAATCCGAAGGGTGTAGTGATAGCGGTTTTAGGAATATCCTCCGCACTAACCGCTATCTGATTAAACGCTTTAACAAGATCGATGGTGCTAAAAACACTGCAACCTGAAATGCTATGAGCAAAATCGTGGATATGTTTAATCGGATAGCGATCAGGTACGGTTCTTGCATTGAGCATACGGTAGTCTCCGCAAGGTCACCAGCCACTGTCCTTTTTAGGAGCTAAATGAAGAGGAGATGACCAAGGGCTGTCGGAAGGTCTGGCAGTACCGTTGGCCAGCATCAGCTGAAACTCCTGTCGGGCAATTTTTAGCTTATCTGGGGCTAGACGACGAGGGGAACAAGATACTGGAGGGCCTGGTGTCGTGCGTATGTGGTGAATAGTTGAATGCGGTGTAGTGCGTTGCGTACCGGCTGATCGAGTTATTTCAGGAAAATCCTTAAGTATCTTATGGTATCTAGAATCACCAGTAGGAACTTTTACAGAAGATATAAAAGAGTCTGATTGATTTAAGGAAATAGTAGATACATTAGTGTTACTATCTATTAATCGTTGATTACGACAGTCAACGATTAAAGAGTAAAAAGATAGGAAGTCTACACCTATTATAGGTTTACTCACGTCAGCCACTACAAAACGCCACTTATGTAAAGTCTCTACGTAAGTCAAGGTTGAGGCTTAAGTCCACAACTCCATAGGTGTTTATGGCAGTACCGTTCGCTGCACATAGCTGGTAGTTGGTAGGCGCACGACGATCGCTCAGCAGACTGCGGGGAAAGACACAGAGATCGCTTCCGGTGTCGACCAGATACTGCATCTTCGTTGATCTGTCTGTGACGAACAGGCGACCAGTAGAAGTAGGGCAATCGTCAGTCGCCATTATCGACTGCCCGCGGCATTTCCCGCCTTGTAGTCACACGGTTTCACACAGCGATGAGCTTTAGTACCGAACTTGTTGTGGTACCAACACACGGGAAATTTGCGGTAACTTGAACTGGAACGGGTCGATGATCGGCTGCGTCCTGGACTCCTACTCTGCTGACGTTGCCTTGGTCGACCTTCTCTCAAATGCGACGTAAGGTCCTTCATCACACGCTTGAGCTCAGCAATTTCGCAAGATAATTCGCTGACTGTTGGTCCCGCAGATGAAGTAGTAGCAACATAATAATAATAATAATAATACCAAAGACCTCGGCGATACCCACTCAATCCTGTATTGTGCAGCTGTTGCGGCATGTCGTATAGGAGGTGTTAAGCTTTTAGCAGAAACCCCTACTATACGACCAAGGTGCGCCGTACCCGCGTGGCAATGCAGGATTGAGCGCCGTATTGCCGGGGCAAGGGTACTCATCGGCAAGTTGTCCTGCTTCAGGACCGGGAACACTCGCCCGAGAGTGATGCGCTTTGTGAAACGGGCATTCTTGGGGACTGACATCAGACCTCAGGATTATATGTCGCGTGTCACAGAGCGCATCGACTTCCTGAAGCAAAAAATCTATGCATGGGCAAACCGAATACGCAGGTACAAAAAACGCGTGGACAGGTATAACGTGAACTGCATGTTCCAAAGGGACCAAAGGTGGGTGTATAGAGACTGGCAGCGAACGGATCAAGGTGTGGATGGCGGGCATCTACCAAATGCTGAAGCGACAAACTCGTTTTGGCGTAACATTTGGTCGGTGCCTGTCACCCACACCGAGGGGGAATGGATGCGTGACGTTGAACGAGCGTGCGAACTTATTCCGGAAATGGAAGATATCAACATTAACAGCACAGACGTAGCCAGTGCAGTCCGTCCTTTTTCTAATTGGAAATCTCCAGGCCCAGACGGACTGCACAACTTTTGGCTGAAATGGCTACGCAGTTCGCACGCTTGTTTGGCATCGCAATTCCAGTCCGCCCTAGAATCTGCGTCGCTGCCAGCCTTTATGACTAAAGGAGTGACCCACCTGCTCTATAAGACCGGTAGTACCTCGGACCCTAGAAATTATAGACCGATAACTTGTTTACCATCGATCTATAAACTTCTTACATCCATTCTGAGAGCTAAAATAAATAAACATATACACACAAACTCCATCATGTGTACCTCTCAGAATGGATGTAGAAGTGGGGCCCGGGGTACTAAAGAGCTTCTCCTCATTGATATGACTATTAGCCAGCAGGTTCGCCGCAACAGAAAGGATCTATCGGCATGTTGGATAGATTATAAGAAGGCGTATGACTCCGTGCCACATACATGGCTTCTGAGGGTGCTGAAGTTGTATAAAGTTAATACAACTTTATGCACCTTCTTGAAGTCGTGTATGGGACAATGGAATACGGTTCTTACCCATCCAGGGTGCCGAGGGATCCAAGAAAGTGGCGGCGTACCTATAAGGATTGAGCGGGGTATATTCCAAGGTGACACTCTGAGTCCCCTTTGGTTCTGCCTAGCACTGAACCCACTTAGTACCTTACTAGAGGGTTCAGGGCTAGGTTGCAGGTTACGACGTGGTGGTCAGGTTATATCTCACTTGCTTTATATGGATGACTTGAAGCTCTTTGCTCCCACCAGCTCACAACTAATAGCGTTACTGAAGGTAACTGAAACCTTTAGTAATTCTATTAGAATGGAGTTTGGTGTTGACAAATGTGCAGTCGTTCATATAAAGCGAGGGCGGGTAGTGGAATCCGAAGGGACTCTCGGATTCCATTCACTTAAGATCACTTCTCGCAACCGAGACCTATAAGTATTTGGGTATATCGCAGGCATTGTGCATTAATGAGGTTGACATGAAACAGCAGTTGCAAGAACGTTTCTTCGGTCGCCTGAAAAAAGTGCTTAATAGCCTTTTGTCAGGTGGCAATAAGATCCGGGCTTGCAACAGTTGGGTCATGCCACTTCTAATGTACTCCTTCGGTATACTCAAGTGGACTCAGACAGAATTAGACACCCTGGATCGAAAAGTCCGTACACTCATGACGTCATACCGAATGCATCACCCGCGTTCATCTGTGATGAGATTGTATATCCCGCGGAAGTGTGGGGGCCGGGGTTTGTTGAACCTCAAGTCCCTTCATAACCGCGAGATATACAATCTCAGAGAATATTTTCTCCATATGGACGTGGGTGTGCATCGGGATGTTGTCGCGGTGGACACCGGGCTTACCCCGCTCTCCTTGGCTAAAGAGAACTGGCGCAGGCAGTACTTGGAGTCAACGAACGCAGGGAGGTATGGCAGAGCAAGGAGCTTCACGGTAGGTTCTTTCGGGCTCTTCATGGGCCCGATGTGGACCTACTAGCATCTGTGGCCTGGCTACGGTTCGGTGACCTCTTCGGGGAAACCGAGGGTTTTGTCTGTGCAATTGCTGACGAAGTTATCATGACGAATAACTACCGGAAATATATACTGAGGGATGGCACTGTTGACATCTGTCGTGCATGTCACCGACCTGGTGAGTCCCTCAGACATATCGTTTCCGGCTGTTCACGTCTTGCTTACGGCGAGTACTTGCACAGACACAATCAAGTAGCCAGGATAATCCACCAGCAACTTGCTCTGAAATACCACCTTGTGGACGTTGAAGTCCCGTACTACAGGTACGTTGCTGAGCCAGTTCTTGAAAATAGTCGTATCACGTTGTACTGGGATCGCTCTATCATCACAGACAGGACTGTTGTCGCTAACAAGCCTGATATTGTGCTGATAGACCGATCTGAGCGCCGTGCAATGATTGTCGACATCACCATCCCCCATGACGAAAATCTCGTGAAAGCCGAAAAGGATAAACAAATAAAATATCTGGATCTGGCGCACGAGATTGTCGACATGTGGGATGTTGATTCGGCAATCATTGTACCGATAGTCGTCTCCGTTAATGGTTTGATTGCCAAGAGCCTCGACCAACACCTTGAGAGGCTCGCGTTAGACGGTTGGATCAAGCGCTTGAGGCAGAAGGCCGTACTTCTGGACACGGCTCGCATTGTGAGGAGGTTCCTTTCGCTGGGGCCGTAACCACCGGTAGCTTGGTCCCTGTACCCGATGCCGGTGGGACATTATTTTTTATATTTTTAAATGTATTTTTATATATATATTTAAAAATGTAATTTATAAGAAAAAAAAGAAATAAAGAGAATAATAATAATAATAATAATAATAATTTATTGTTACAAATATAACCTTTAACATAGATTGTACTTAAAACTAAGTTACAAGTACTGGTAGGTTAAACAATAAAGTGACAACCCTAACTCCCAAGACTAGGTAATCCTGTAAACCTGGGAATTAGTGTTCTGCCGTTTTGGTTATACAGTGAAATAACAATAATTGAAGATAAGGAATAAAGAATAAAGAGTTGTGGTGGATGTGCGTGTGTGTGTGTGTGTGTGTGTGTGTGTGTGTGTGTGTGTGTGTGTGTGTGTGTGTGTGTGTGTGTGTGTGTGTATGTGTGTGTGCCTGTGTGTGTCTGTGTATGTGTGTTTTGTCTGAGTACTCTTGTATTTGGGTAAAATTAGAGAATTAAATGTGAGTGCATGTGAAACATGCACGGCTGGTGTTGCTATATCCTGGACGCGGTCTGCAAGCTCAGTTAAGGCCTTCAGGTTAGTCTGAGACTGCGATGCTAGAAGTGGTTGCATGTTGGCCGGTAGTCTACTGCTCCATATAGTGCGCAAGAAATCTTCAGGCACGCTCGGACCTGCTAACCCTTGAAGATGGCGTAGAAACTGCGAGGGTTTACGGTCTCCGAGCTCTTCGTGCATCAGCAACTGTTTCACCTTGCGCTCGCGCGAATCTGACAACCGCCTGACGAGCTCACTTTTAAATTTTTCGTAGCGATTTTGCGACGGAGGTTTCATGATGATGTCTTTCACTTCCTTGGAAATATGTGGCTCTAAGTGTCCCACGACATAATTATATTTTGTTACGTTAGAGACGATGTTCGCATTGCAGAATTGTGCCTCTATTTGAGCAAACCAAAGGTCCGGTTCCTCAGGCCAGAACGGTGGCAATTTCACGGAAACGCGAAATATTTCCTGTGAAATTTCTTTCACAGGACCAGGAGCTTCCTGAGTTTCACCACTGTCACTCATTGTGTCTTTCGGGGTCACCAGTTTGGTAATTGAGTTGTGGGTAGTTAGAAATAAAAGTACTTACAGTTCAGTTGATTTTATACTTTTAATCAACTTTACACAGAACACTAAACACTTACACAACAGTCAAGAGTAGAAATAAGGAAAGAAGGAGAAACGACAGTGTTTACAATAGGATTATGAAGAAAGTTGAAAGTTCGAAGATTTAGTTCCGATAACAGTTCACAAAACACGACCCGGCACAATACACACGAACACAATACGGCGATATACAAAATATGATAATTAGACGTTATTTCACAATTAATTTACGGTTAAATGCACCCGATAACATGTGCGTGAGATGATCGTCAGAATGTACTTTAGGTCGGTGGTGTCGACGCGAGCGCCACCAATTAACCGTAACTAAAATTTAAGGTGTGATTCTCGCGCGGTCTCGGTCAACCGGTACGACATTAAGCGTGATGTGTTTATAAATATGTAAACATAGTATTTTAGATATTTAGATATTTGTATGTGTTTTGGATGTATATTGATACATACAAATATCTAAAATACTATGTTTACATATATATATATATATATATATATATATATATATATATATATATATATATATATATATATATATATATATATATAATATATTAGTATGTAAATAATTTAAATATTAATAAAAGTATTAGGTATTGTGTTTGATTAACAAATATATAAATGTAAATTCATTTTGCTAATTGCGCCTTATAATTTACGCATGTTTATTGTTACAATAATAATTGCAAGTAACAAAACCTATAGGAGCTTAACATAAACTGTAGGTAGCCTACATACATAGCCATATCACCCAACCGTCAATAGTGTGATTCTTTATTATTATTTGATTAAACAACTATTATTCATGTTCTTTATAACACAACCAACTATTTAGCATACGGATTGATCATATAGATGTGGCCATTATATTGTTGACTATGTTGTGCTGTTTTTTCTCAATCAATGAGTCAATTAATCCCGTAATGTATGAATTTGATTGAGCTATATGGTAAATGATACTGATATCTCTTTTCTGTAACTTTCTTCGCTTAGAGGCACATTTTTTTTTAAAGACGACTCCCGCAGTAGTATACCAGCCCTGTGTCGCGGGGTCTTTACAATCATACAAGTCACGGACACACAAAGTACACCCAGACTCGGAACAACAATTTGTGGAACACACAAAGTGGTGTCCCGTGTGGGAATCGAACCCACGACCTCTTGCATAGCAGTCGGACATACTCCCACCGCGCCACCGAGGCAGAAAACATTATAACGTGTGGATCAGTCTGTTAAACGCGGCTAGTTTGTGTTGCCAGGGATGACATGGATGATTTAGACAGATCCAAAAAGTTTATCGTGCTGCCCTGTTCGATTTATCGTAAACGCAAAGTTGAAGATGTCATATCAACCGATGAATTTCAGCGCCTGGCCTCAGACCCAACGAAGCGCTTTAAAGCGCTTCAAGCAGAAAATAAAAGAAAGAAAATAATTCACGGCGTTTATTTCTGTATAACAGGTTTTTTGGATCCGTAATGATATTTGCTTATGTATATATATAGTATGCGTATTTCGTGTCTATAGGTGTGACCTCGGTTAACCCGAAATTAAAAGCTCGTATACGGATTCACTGTTGTATTTATTTTACAGTACAAGGTATACTCGCGACGCGGGGCGAACGGTGACTGACTGTTCTAGACTCGTAAGAATATACCTCGCTATATTATTGCGTGCACAGCACTTGAGTCCCTACAGTACTCCCCTGCCAAAAAAAATTTTTTGATACAAATTTAAACATTACAAAAGTTATTACCTTGAAACTTAAACAATACATAAGTTGAGTACTTGTACCTAGTGCCTACCTTTAACAATCTTAGTCAGCCATTTCGTCCGAACCGTAAGTTGTCGCTATACAATAACATACAGGTAAATTAGCTTGAAGAAATTTTTGCGTTTGTAGTAGTGTATGGTCAGCAAATAAAAAAAACAACATTTTATTTTTAGTTTTTATTGTTTTAAAGGTAATATACGTTTGTGGCTGGAGCACACCAAATGCGTGCACGTCTACGCATACGCACTACGTACTAATACGGTCGTGAAAATGTGTATCCACTGCATTGTAATCTATGGAACTGTATGAGGCAGACAAGCCAGTTCCAAACATTACAAGCATTGAATGCCGGTTTTCACTTCAGTGAAGACGTGTATGAATTAGGTGTTCTCCGGCCATACTACGCTGTTATCGTTTAATGGAATATCATTTAAAACATATGCTGGTTTTAACCTATCTATGGATATACTAGTTAACCTATTACCTATTTTAATTACATACACTTTGCCCTGTCGTTTGATTATCGGGTAGGGGCCATCATAAGGTGGTTGTAACGATCTACGAACGGTATCATTACGAACAAAAACTTGTGAACACTTATCTAAATCGGGATGAACAAACAAGGACTTCGAACAACTGTGTGAGTCAGGTTTAGGTCTTAAGTTACTTATTGTAGTCTTAATCCTATCCAAATACTCAGCGTATGAAATGTTCATACTTACCTCGCTGAAAAAATCTCCTGGCAGGCGTAATGTCTTTCCCAGCGTAAGCTCGGCTGCACTTACACCTGTATCGCTTCTCGGCGCCGCTCGTAACCCTAATAATACTGCTGGTAACTGCTGTACCCATGAGCTGTCGCATTGTAAACGGGCCATAAGAGCCACTTTAAGTGCTCTATGCCACCGTTCTATCATGCCATTACTCTGCGGATGATAAGGGGTGGTACGTAATTTTTCTACACCTAAATACTTCATGAGTTTACTGAACAAATTGCTTTCGAACTGCCTTCCCTGGTCGCTTGTTAACTTAACGGGACACCCAAATCGCGTTACCCAACCAGAATAAACTACTTCAGCCACGGTCTCTGCCGAGATATCTTTCACGGGAAAAGCCTCGGGCCAACCTGTACACCTATCAATCATAGTAACACAATATCTATAACCGTCTTCTGTTATCTGCAATGGTCCTACTATATCTATATGCACATGCGCGAATCGTTCAGCTCTAGGAATTGCTCCTAACTTCGATTCGTTGTGACGGTGAATTTTAACACGTTGGCACTGTATACATGATTTAGCCCAAGTACCTGTGTCTTTGTTCATGTTAGGCCAAAAATATCGTTCAGTTACCATTTTCCTACTAACACGTATTCCGGGATGGCTTAGATTGTGAATAGAATCGAAAGCTTTACGTCGGAATTGTTCAGGTAGATAAGGTCTCATTTTGCCTGTGGATATCTCACAATAAATAGGTTGTTCGCAGAATGGAATATGAATTTGCTTAAATTGCAACTTACTATTGGTTGTTATCAATGCCTGTGTGAGGTATGAGTCGGTTAGCTGATCCGCTGCTAATTCTGAGAAATCTAGCGTCGTGGGACATGTTATTGTAGCTACGCGCGATAACGTATCCGCTACGATATTGTCGTCGCCACTAATATGTTGTATATCCGTAGTAAACTCACTGATATAGGCTAACTGTCTCACTCGCCTAGGACTGTCCGCATTACTGCTATTTTTAGTGAAAGCATAAATTAACGGTTTATGATCCGTAAAAATTGTCAGAGGGCGACCTTCATACATGTTCCTGAAATGACGCATTGCTATGAATATTGCTAAAAGCTCTCTATCGTAAGTGCTATACTTCTGCTGAGCCTCTGTCAATTTTTTCGAATAATAACCTAACGGTTGCCAAATGTTACCTACCTTTTGTTGCAATACTGCGCCTACGCTCGTATTGGACGCGTCGGTCATCAGAGATAAGGGCACGCCGTGAAGCGGGTGAAACAATGTAACAGCTTCCTGTAGGCTAAGTTTACATTGTTCGTATGCTTTATTGGCCTCTTCCGTCTAAATGACCTTAGTTTTGTCCTTCTTTTTCGCGTTATGCAAGTACCTGTTTAATATAGACTGACACACGACAGCATTAGGTATATGTGAACGATAAAAGTTTAACATCCCTAGGAAACGTCTTAGCTGTTCAATATTTTCCGGTTTCGGAAAATCTTGAATGGCTTGGACTTTATCACTCAGTGGTCGAATACCTTGTTCACTCACCTCGTATCTTAAAAATTCTACTTTACTTACACCAAACATACATTTACTTAGATTAATTGTTATACCATACTCATTGAATCTCGAGAGAACAGCATTCAAATGTTCTTTGTGTTTCAATTCTGAGTCCGATGCTATTAATACGTCATCAACGAAATTATACAAAAAATCTAGTCCTTTTAATACTACAGTGTCCATAAATCGTTGGAAGGTTTGAGCTGCATTTCTGAGTCCAAAACCCATGCGCGGAAACTCAAACAAACCAAACGGAGTTATAATTGCTGTTTTCTCGATATCTTCTGGGGCCACCGGTATAAAGTGATATGCTCTATTTAAATCTAATCGTGAGAATATCTTTTTACCTGATAGCATATACGTAAAATCCCGTAACGGAGGAATAGGGTAACGATCTGGCTTAGTAACTGCGTTAAGACGCCTGTAATCCCCGCACGGTCTTATATCGCCATTTTTTTTAGGCACCACGTGCAAAGGACTGGCCCACGCGCTCTTAGACGGTCTACAAATCCCAAGTTCAGTCATAACCCTAAACTCTTCCTTTACCCGTGCATATCTTTCTGGCGGAAGCGGCCTCGCCTTAGCATACACGGGGGGTCCAGAAGTTTCAATGTAGTGTAACACATTATGCTTAGGTGCTTCCTTATAACATACTGGTTTGGTCACATCTGGAAAAACACCTACTAATATGTGCCACGGATTACTCTCGTCTACAGTCTTAATACTAACATAACACTCACCCTCTATTGAAGATGCATTCACCTTAATATTAGTGACTTGATCCACTAATTTACGCGAACTTAAATCTACTAACAATCTATAGTGGCTTAAAAAGTCAGCTCCTTTTATAGGTTGTTTAACGTCCGCTATTATGAATGTCCATGTAAGTGCTCTTCTTAAATTTAAATCTAATACTAAAGTGCGCATACCATATGTCCTTATCTCCGTTCCATTTGCCGCGTAAAGCCTATAATTATCACACGCGATATTGTTTGAAACACTTTTATTGGAAAACGGAATCACTGACACATTTGCACCTGTATCTATCAAAAAACGTAATCCGCTTCTACGGTCCGTAACACAAAGGCGATTGTTCGACGAAACGACACCAACCTCCGCCCCAGGTTGTATCGCGCTCAGTTTTCCGACGGGGTGCTGGGCCTAGCCTTTTTCCAATTGCACGGATCTGTGCATTTTGTGGCTCGGTGTCCGTACCTATAATGGTAGAAGCATAACCATTCTGGGTTATTACGGCCTCTACTGACATCCTTTGGACGTGACCTTGACCTCTGTTGATACTTCGATGCGTTCCTGCCGCGTTGTGGCTGACGCGAGTATCTACGCAGCTCAGCGACTTCTAGGGTCAACTTCTGCAGGGCAACAGCCAAATCGGATGATTTGCTATCCTCTTTGGCGATATTGGGCGTTACCACCGCTATCTCCGCCGGTCTTGTGACCTCCGTGACCTTGTCAGCTATGATAGCCAAGTTTTCCAGTTCTTTTACCTCCGTTACAGGCAAAACTGCCTGGACTGCGGATGGAAGGTGACCGTTCCACATAATTTTTAAGTTATGGTCCGGAATCTTTCCTCGGGCCAGGTCACGCATCCGCCGCAGGAGCTGTGATGGTTTTTGTGTGCCCAACTCCATTTCACCGAGCAGTTTTTGAAATTGGCGTGTCTCCGATTCCTCAAAAACTTGCAGGAGCTTTTCCTTCATGCTCTCGTACTTGTGAGATCCAGGGGGAGAAAGCAATAAGTCACTTATCTGTTGAATAGCGCTCTTATTGAGTTTGGTAACTACCAAATTCTGCTTGGCGGCATCACCTAACCGTTGACTTTCAACTGCGGCCTCGAATTGGACGAACCATAGCCGCGGTTGGTCTGTCCAAAATTCGGGTATCCGCGAGGATACTGTGATACTGGCTAACGCTGCCTCACCTTCGAGCTTGATTTGCGGGTTCACGGCAGGCGTCGCAGGTGGTTGCTCTTGCACCACAGGTGGCTGAACTTGAGGTTGTCCCGGATTGGTAAGCATGTTGCTCTCAATCAAAAATTTACGAAAGTCAAAATAAATTTATTTTAGTACACGTCGGGACAATGCGTTTGAGTCACCGTAAAACCGTAAAATACACCTCACTGACACAAAACGCGGGGTCACCAATGTAATGATATTTGCTTATGTATATATATAGTATGCGTATTTCGTGTCTATAGGTGTGACCTCGGTTAACCCGAAATTAAAAGCTCGTATACGGATTCACTGTTGTATTTATTTTACAGTACAAGGTATACTCGCGACGCGGGGCGAACGGTGACTGACTGTTCTAGACTCGTAAGAATATACCTCGCTATATTATTGCGTGCACAGCACTTGTGTCCCAACAGATCCAAATTTGCCCTAGGCTCCAGCCTACTTAGCCTGTTGGTAAGTCCGCCATTGTGATTGACCCTTTCGATTGGTATCGAAAAAAATATTTTTTATATTTTGCGGGTTTGTTTGGTCCAAACAGACAATTATTTAAAAATCTTTAAATGCAGTTCGAATTATTTTTAAAATCAAGATGAAGTCATCTATAAGGAAAATGTTCTATCTACCTACAATATTTTAAGGTACTGTGGCAGGTGCGTCGGTAACTCGACCGGCCACTCGCATAAAGCCTCATTTGATTGTGAACTGTTTGTCTTGACGTTCCAAAACTATGAAAGAATGACGAAGAAGAAGATCAAAAAAACAATTGGGAGAATTGGACCGAGCGTCAAGACGAATGGTCAAGGAAAAGATTTAATATGTAAAGAAATCATATTACAAGTTATTCAATATATAATATCGTTCTGGGCTTAAGAAAGCGTTTGATTCCTCATCCTCGCGAACAATAATCCCGGCTGCGCACCCCAAAGCCAGCAAGAGGCCACTCGCATAAAGCCTCATTTGATTGTGAACTGTTTGTCTTGACGTTCCAAAACTATGAAAGAATGACGAAGAAGAAGATCAAAAAAACAATTGGGAGAATTGGACCAAGCGTCAAGACGAATGGTCAAGGAAAAGAATTAATATGTAAAGAAATAATATTACAAGTTGTTCAATATATAATATCGTTCTGGGCTTAAGAAAGTGTTTGATTCCTCATCCCCGAGAGCAATAATCCCGGCTGCGCACCCCAAAGCCAGCAAGAGGTTCACGTCACATGGTGGAGGCGCCGAACTCTTCAGAGGAAGTCATTTAAAGAGCTAAGTCGTATTTCTATGTAAAGTTAATTAAAAATGAGTGCATTCACGGGATTGTATGAGTCCGTAGATGATTTTGTCAACCAATTCCAGATCATCTGTGTGATTAATAAAATCACTTCGGATGAAGAAAAAAAAATATTTGTGGCGGCGTATCTGGCTGGACCAGCGCTACACCTATACAAAGCAATCATAGAAGATTGTGATAGCTTCGAGAGCTTCATCACTGCATTAAAAGCAGAATTCCCAAACCGTACTAATTATACGGAAAAATTCTATGAAAGGATACAGGCGCCAGAGGAGAATATTGTTTCATTTTACTACGAGCTTTCAAATATAGCCAAAAAGGGAAAAATTGACGACAATACGTTCGTAAGGAGCTTTCCAAAGAAATGTAATAGTTTCTACAAATCAAAGCTCGCTGCAGTTGTATGTGCTGATAAAAATATATTAAAGGCCACAGTTTTACAATTACAATCAGTATATGATAAAGAAATTGAAAGGGAAGTCAATCTTAAGGTTAAGGTTGAGAATGCGGTAGCAGTGAGGTCTGGGCAGCAAGGAGACTCCAACAGACCGACCAATAGTCCATTTCGGAGCAATCAATCGACTCCGTATAGTAAATACCGATCCCCGGTGTCTCGGGTTCCACCCAGTGATTCACCAAGCGGTTCGTTAACACCAAGGCGGGAGTCAAATCCCCGCCAGTACTTTTTAAGGAGCAGAGAACCTCTGCCGATGCCGGTTCAATCAGCTGGTGATGCAGCGTCGTCGACAACGAGAGTAGGCGAGCATCACGTCGCAGCAATGAGTACGCAGCGGCGCTCAAACATAGAAGACGTCAAGAAGAATAATTATGGTCAGTCCGAACCAGTCATTTTAGTAGAATTAAGTTCGGGTGCTATTCCTGCTTTATTAGATAGTGGGGCTTCAGTGTCCTTGCTATCGAAGAAAGTAGCGTTAATGAACAAAGTAACCTTAGATATATGTGATAATATTAATTTAAAAACGGCCGATGGTAAGATTATACCAGTCGCAGGCAAAACATATATCAACGTTATAATTAATAATGTGGTGTATAACACACTTTTTTATGTGGTAATAGATGTCAGTTGGCCAGTGATTTTGGGTCAAGATTTCTTAATCAAAAATGGGGCATCCCTAGATTTTGTGAATAATAAAATAACATTGAGAAACTACAATGAAATATGTTTTGTTGCTAGACCAGGCAAAGTTTCTGTTATCGATACACAGGAAATAATGTCTGTTAATATTTTTAAACATAATCATTTATTTGTTAGTAATACTTGTGAGTCAAATAAGAAAAATACTTGTATTCTTCCTGATTTAAATGTGTCAAAAGATAAAATGAATATTAATAAAAATCTGAGTACAGGTGATAATAATAAATTACATGACTTAGTGGAAGAATACAAGCCACAATTCTCATTTGGTAAGATTAGGCCAGGTGGGTGCCGAAATAACCCAATTAAAATAAAAACTTCGAACGAGGTTCCGGTGAAAAAACCTTCATATCGGGTCTCACTTAAACAGAGTGAGATCAGTCGTCAACAAGTGAGTGAGTTAGTGAATGTTGGTAGCATTCGTCCTTCCTGCAATGATAGTTCCTCTTCAGTAGTTGTAGAACAGGATTCGGATTCGGATGCGGAGTTCGTGAGTCGAAATCCGTTAATAAGTCAAGATGATCACGTAGTCACTGACGGGTTACAAATATTTAGGATGAGATGTACAGAGAATAATGAGCAAATCTGCAAATTAGAAATAGACCCAGTAATAAGGGCTCAAATGAACGATAATTTTTGTTCATCTTTAAGAAATAAAATCATAGATGAAAACTTACAAAGATATAAAGGATTCTTTATACACAACGGCATGTTATATAAATTAAATACAAAAAATAATGTTATAAAAAGATTGCTGGTAGTTCCGGATGAACTGTTTCCAGTAATTATGCGTGAGATTCATGATGATCCATTATATGGAGGTCATTTAGGTTTGATGAAGACAGTAGAAAAATTTAATTCAAGATTCTGCTGTCCAAAGTCATATAAGAAAATAGAGAATTATATCAAAGCATGTAAAGTATGCCAAAAAGTGCGGGCGTCAAATAGGGTGGTGCCGTTGCAACCGATTGTTACAAACACGTTATTTGAAAAGGTAGAAGTGGATACAATAGGCCCGTTAAATAATACGAATAGATATCGATATCTTAGTATTTAATTTTATGTAGTTGAGAATTTTTTATTATATGAACATATGTTATAATTAAGTCATGATAAACATGAGTAGTTGATGAGAATTATTTTTTTAGGAGTAGGTGATGCCAGAAAAGAAGTGGCGACGTTGTTAATAGTCTGACGTGTAAACAATTGTATATTTAGGGATGGTTAATGGTTTTAGATCTGATTCTAAAATGTTGTTTGTTTTTGCATGTACAACCACACGGCGAAGAAATGTCCTACAATGTTGATGCCATAGAGCACTAGGCAAACAAAAACGGGTGTATTATTGTTTTGAATTATAAATATAACTCTGTGATTAAGCAGACAGTTTGGCATTTGGTTCAATCGAACTTGGGAAGTTCGTTTGTGATTATTTTATCTAAATAATCAATAGATGTGATCAGATGGTCACCGATAGCTTGATTGACCAATTATTTGACTGATATAAGATTAATACTTAAAGATGAATTTTCTTCCAGTTACAACAAAGCAGGACTTTCACCCAATTTGTTGCCTGGGGTCAATTGGTGTTTAATGATTGATTTAATTTAGTTATACATAAGTTTAGCTAGGTAATGAATCTGATGCTGGTGCTTCTTTTAATGGCGTTTTTTGCCCAGCATCATCGTATAACTGTTATGTAAAGTGTTTGTTGACATAAATTTTGTTAGATTAGGTATAACAGTTACACGTTGTCTTTTGCATAGAGACAGATTAAGGGGGGGTATTAAAAAAAAAAAAATCTATATCGCCAGCATAGGTAAATGCACAGCTAGGTTCATATTTGTTGTTTTATATTATAAAAAAAAAAAATTGACTTAGTAGTCAAATGTAAAGATTTTTTTTTTTTCATAAGGCGGCGGCGTGTGGCAGGTGCGTCGGAAACTCGACCGGCCACTCGCATAAAGCCTCATTTGATTGTGAACTGTTTGTCTTGACGTTCCAAAACTATGAAAGAATGACGAAGAAGAAGATCAAAAAAACAATTGGGAGAATTGGACCAAGCGTCAAGACGAATGGTCAAGGAAAAGAATTAATATGTAAAGAAATAATATTACAAGTTATTCAATATATAATATCGTTCTGGGCTTAAGAAAGTGTTTGATTCGTGTTTTGATGAGTGTTAAGAAAGATAACAAAATACAGTGTGTTTTTGTTAAGTCTGTCGGATTTGACGATTTGTCAGACAGATGAAAACACTGACAATGTAAAGGGTTTTATTATCACGCTAACGTGTATAGGAAGTAAGCAGCACTGCAAGTTCACGAGGACAAAGTCACGGGCACAGCTATAAATATGATCGTTATTGAAAAAAAAACTTTGTAAAGTAAACCATTCCCATTGAACCCCATATTGAATGGTGCGCCATGCATCAGCTATTAAATTTATTTTTATGGTTCTTCCGAGATGCATTTGATAGATATTATTGAAAAGGCGCTTAGGGGCTTGTTCAATCGCAACTATAGTACATGCATACTAACCAGGCCCTGCACCTATCAAAATGTATTGGTGGGCAAAGGCTAAAACGGACAATGAATAGTATATTTGATACAGCGGTAGCTACGCCCCTACTACCTACCCTACTTGACTGATGACCCTCAAAATCGAGCAGGCAGGTTAAAGGGAAATAAAAATAAACATTTTATTGTTTAAATAGGTTTATCGTGATTATTCGTTTTAAGAGAATTCCGTGAGGCCGGTGTCACGCGCGAAGGTCAACAGCCCGGACAGTCTCGTGCCACATCCTTACGAACGGCCAGCTGTTCTACTACTGCGTGCAGCCGTGCCTGTCGCCGGTATGCAAGCAGTGTCCTGCCAACATGCACTTTAATCCTGTCTTACACGTGTGCAACTGGCCCAGTCAAGCAGGTTGTCTCATAGCAATAGCTACAACTAATACAGAATGGGCAACACAGACTGACACTACGCCTGTTCCAGTTCCAGTGACTTCCAACGGTTCCAGTGACTGTATCTTCACCAGAGACGGTAACATAAACTGAGACTTCGGCACGCTGGGAATCTGATATTTCAACTTCAGATTGGGTAAAACAAACTGACACTACTGCTCGGTGTTCCCACGTCAACCCCTTCAGGTGGGGTAACACAAACTGACACATCTTCACGATCGGAACCGGAGACATCAACTTCAGATGGGGTAACACAAACTGACACGGCTACACGATCGGAACCGGAGACATCAACTTTAGATTGGGTAACACAAACTGATACTTCTACACGATCGGAACCGCATACATCCACTTCAGATTGGGTAACACAAATTAGCACTTCTACACGATTGGAACTGGATACATCAACTTCAGATGGGGTAACACAAACTGACACGTCTACACGATCGGAACCGGAGACATCAACTTTAGATTGGGTAACACAAACTGATACTTCTAGACGATCGGAACCGCATACATCCACTTCAGATTGGGTAACACAAATTAGCACTTCTACACGATTGGAACTGGAGACATCAACTTCAGATGGGATAACACAAACTGACACTTCTGCACGATCGGAACCGGAGTCATCAACTTTAGATTGGTAACACAAACTAGCACTTTTACACGATTGGAACTCGAGACATCAACTTCAGATGGGGTAACACAAACTGATACTTCTACACGATCGGAACCGGAGACATTAACTTCAGATGGGGTAACACATACAGACACTTCTACACGATCGGAACCGGAGACATCAACTTCAGATGGGGTAACACAAACTGACACGTCTACACGATCGGAACCGGAGACATCAACTTTAGATTGGGTAACACAAACTAGCACTTCTACACGATTGGAACTGGAGACATCAACTTCAGATGGGGTAACACAAACTGATACTTCTACACGATCGGAACCGGAGACATCCACTTTAGATTGGGTAACACAAACTAGCACTTCTACACGATCGGAACCGGAGACATCCACTTTAGATTGGGTAACACAAACTAGCACTTCTACACGATTGGAACTGGAGACATCAACTTCAGATGGGGTAACACAAACTGATACTTCTACACGATCGGAACCGGAGACATCAACTTTAGATTGGGTAACACAAACTAGCACTTCTACACGATTGGAACTGGAAACATCAACTTCAGATGGGGTAACACATACAGACACTTCTACACGATCGGAACCGGAGACATCAATTTTAGATTGGGTAACACAAACTAGCACTTCTACACGATTGGAACTGGAGACATCAACTTCGGATGGGGTAACACATACAGACACTTCTACACGACCGGAACCGGAGACATCAACTTTTGATTGGTAACACAAACTAGCACTTCTACACGATTGGAACTGGAGACATCAACTTCAGATGGGGTAACACATACAGACACTTCTACACTATCGGAACCGGAGACATCAACTTTAGATTGGTAACACAAACTAGCACTTCTACACGATTGGAACTGGAGACATCAACTTCAGATGGGGTAACACATACAGACACTTCTACACGATCGGAACCGGAGACATCAACTTTAGATTGGGTAACACAAACTAGCACTTCTACACGATTGGAACTGGAGACATCAACTTCAGATGGGGTAACACAAACTGATACTTCTACACGATCGGAACCGGAGACATCAACTTTAGATTGGGTAACACAAACTAGCACTTCTACACGATCGGAACCGGAGACATCAACTTCAGATGGGGTAACACATACAGACACTTCTCCACGATCGGAACCGGAGACATCAACTTTAGATTGGGTAACACAAACTAGCACTTCTACACGATTGGAACTGGAGACATCAACTTCAGATGGGGTAACACATACAGACACTTCTACACGATCGGAACCGGAGACATCAACTTTAGATTGGGTAACACAAACTAGCACTTCTACACGATTGGAACTGGAGACATCTACTTCAGATGGGGTAACACAAACTGATACTTCTACACGATCGGAACCGGAGACATCAACTTTAGATTGGTAACACAAACTAGCACTTCTACACGATTGGAACTGGAGACATCAATTTCAGATGGGGTAACACATACAGACACTTCTACACGATCGGAACCGGAGACATCAACTTTAGATTGGTAACACAAACTAGCACTTCTACACGATTGGAACTGGAGACATCAACTTCAGATGGGGTAACACATACAGACACTTCTACACGATCGGAACCGGAGACATCAACTTTAGATTGGGTAACACAAACTAGCACTTCTACACGATTGGAACTGGAGACATCAACTTCAGATGGGGTAACACATACAGACACTTCTACACGATCGGAACCGGAGACATCAACTTTAGATTGGGTAACACAAACTAGCACTTCTACACGATTGGAACTGGAGACATCAACTTCAGATGGGGTAACACATACAGACACTTCTACACGATCGGAACCGGACACATCAACTTTAGATTGGTAACACAAACTAGCACTTCTACACGATTGGAACTGGAGACATCAACTTTAGATTGGGTAACACAAACTAGCACTTCTACACGATTGGAACTGGAGACATCAACTTCAGATGGGGTAACACATACAGACACTTCTACACGATCGGAACCGGAGACATCAACTTTAGATTGGGTAACACAAACTAGCACTTCTACACGATTGGAACTGGAGACATCAAGTTCAGATGGGGTAACACATACAGACACTTCTACACGATCGGAACCGGAGACATTAACTTTAGATTGGTAACACAAACTAGCACTTCTACACGATTGGAACTGGAGACATCAACTTCAGATGGGGTAACACATACAGACACTTCTACACGATCGGAACCGGAGACATCAACTTTAGATTGGTAACACAAACTAGCACTTCTACACGATTGGAACTGGAGACATCAACTTCAAATGGGGTAACACATACAGACACTTCTACACGATTGGAACTGGAGACATCAACTTCAGATGGGGTAACACAAACTGATACTTCTACACGATCGGAACCGGAGACATCAACTTTAGATTGGGTAACACAAACTAGCACTTCTACACGATTGGAACTGGAGACATCAACTTCAGATGGGGTAACACATACAGACACTTCTACACGATCGGAACTGGAGACATCAACTTTAGATTGGTAACACAAACTAGCACTTCTACACGATTGGAACTGGAGACATCAACTTCAGATGGGGTAACACATACAGACACTTCTACACGATTGGAACTGGAGACATCAACTTCAGATGGGGTAACACAAACTGATACTTCTACACGATCGGAACCGGAGACATCAACTTTAGATTGGGTAACACAAACTAGCACTTCTACACGATTGGAACTGGAGACATCAACTTCAGATGGGGTAACACATACAGACACTTCTACACGATCGGAACTGGAGACATCAACTTTAGATTGGTAACACAAACTAGCACTTCTACACGATTGGAACTGGAGACCTCAACTTCAGATGGGGTAACACATACAGACACTTCTACACGATTGGAACTGGAGACATCAACTTCAGATGGGGTAACACAAACTGATACTTCTACACGATCGGAACCGGAGACATCAACTTTAGATTGGGTAACACAAACTAGCACTTCTACACGATTGGAACTGGAGACATCAACTTCAGATGGGGTAACACATACAGACACTTCTACACGATCGGAACTGGAGACATCAACTTCAGATGGGGTAACACATACAGACACTTCTACACGATTGGAACTGGAGACATCAACTTCAGATGGGGTAACACATACAGACACTTCTACACGATCGGAACCGGAGACATCAACTTTAGATTGGTAACACAAACTAGCACTTCTACACGATTGGAACTGGAGACATCAACTTCAGATGGGGTAACACATACAGACACTTCTACACGATCGGAACTGGAGACATCAACTTTAGATTGGTAACACAAACTAGCACTTCTACACGATTGGAACTGGAGACATCAACTTCAGATGGGGTAACACATACAGACACTTCTACACGATTGGAACTGGAGACATAAACTTCAGATGGGGTAACACATACAGACACTTCTACACGATCGGAACCGGAGACATCAACTTTAGATTGGTAACACAAACTGATACTTCTACACGATCGGAACCGGAGACATCAACTTTAGATTGGGTAACACAAACTAGCACTTCTACACGATTGGAACTGGAGACATCAACTTCAGATGGGGTAACACATACAGACACTTCTACACGATCGGAACTGGAGACATCAACTTTAGATTGGTAACACAAACTAGCACTTCTACACGATTGGAACTGGAGACATCAACTTCAGATGGGGTAACACATACAGACACTTCTACACGATTGGAACTGGAGACATCAACTTCAGATGGGGTAACACAAACTGATACTTCTACACGATCGGAACCGGAGACATCAACTTTAGATTGGGTAACATAAACTAGCACTTCTACACGATTGGAACTGGAGACATCAACTTCAGATGGGGTAACACATACAGACACTTCTACACGATCGGAACTGGAGACATCAACTTTAGATTGGTAACACAAACTAGCACTTCTACAAGATTGGAACTGGAGACATCAACTTCAGATGGGGTAACACATACAGACATTTCTACACGATCGGAACCGGAGACATCAACTTTTGATTGGTAACACAAACTAGCACTTCTACACGATTGGAACTGGAGACATCAACTTCAGATGGGGTAACACATACAGACACTTCTACACGATCGGAACTGGAGACATCAACTTTAGATTGGTAACACAAACTAGCACTTCTACAAGATTGGAACTGGAGACATCAACTTCAGATGGGGTAACACATACAGACACTTCTACACGATTGGAACTGGAGACATCAACTTCAGATGGGGTAACACAAACTGATACTTCTACACGATCGGAACCGGAGACATCAACTTTAGATTGGGTAACACAAACTAGCACTTCTACACGATTGGAACTGGAGACATCAACTTCAGATGGGGTAACACATACAGACACTTCTACACGATCGGAACTGGAGACATCAACTTCAGATGGGGTAACACATACAGACACTTCTACACGATTGGAACTGGAGACATCAACTTCAGATGGGGTAACACAAACTGATACTTCTACACGATCGGAACCGGAGACATCAACTTTAGATTGGTAACACAAAGTGATACTACTGCACGGTAGGAATATGTCTATATCCTCATCATTCGTAACACCGCCGACAACCTCGTCAGCTTTTCTAACAAATGCTTCTACTAATAAATAAACATTTTGAAGTTGGTGCCATGAAATAGTAGTCTTTGTGTTTTATTCGGCACCAACTTCAAAATGTTTAATTTGTTTTTGTTATTCTAGGTATATTATTTATTGCTTTTAGTTGCCTTGTATTTATTTTAGAAGTCGGTGATATTTTTTGGCTCATTTCCAACTCGTCAGATTTGCAACTCGACATACCGTCGAACACTGATAGGAAAAAATAAAAGGGTAAAAGTAAAATACTTTACCTACAATTTTATTAAACTAATGCATTACATAGTGTAGTTAATATTTTATCCTATTGCTCTTCAATCCATCTGCTATAATTCAGTTTATTTTCATATTGATAAAATACTTTTTTAGGTTTCCGTAGCCAAAATGGTAAAACGGAACCCTTATAGTTTCGCCATGTCCGTCTGTTTGTCTGTCCGTCGTAGAATAAAATCTTGAAAAAAAATTATGTTGGTACACGTAAAATGTGGGGTATGATTTTTTTCTTAGCTACCTTATCGTGTAAGATGTCGTTGGATAGGTCTTCTAAAAACATTTAGGGGTTGTGAATATCATTTTTCGATTAAAGGATCCGTTAGTTAAATATTAAGCCTTAAACTGATATTTTTTGTTAGAGTCATTTGACTCTTAAAAAAGGGGAGGGGGCAGCTAATTGTTTGTTTTTGAAGATTTCAAAAAAGTCAGGGTAGAAGGACATTTAATGAAACTAAAAGGAAAACTATCACAGCTAAGTAAGCTTTACAACCAACAGCCGACCAAGTGAGAAGTAACAACATTTTCGTACAAATTCAATTGAAAATATAACATAAATAGTTACTTATGTTGTTAAAAACCCACTTCATATACCGCATTATAGTGCTGGGCAGCTACGGAACTCTACATTGTGCCCGACATGCTCGGGTTTTATATAATTACTTTATAAAATACAGTATGGATGAGTATTTTGGTATTCTGTTATTTATGCATGTAATGCATAAATAACTTGCACTTTACTCTGCATTTTACACGCAAGCATTATATTCTACGCTATTAGTAGTTCTGAAAGACTCTTTGTGATAGACTCATTAAATCATCAAAATTTGTCAGAAAAGTTTCGCGAATCAAAACAGACGCCAGCAGTGCAAGGCGTGAACTGCGTTTGGTTGTATTTTTGCCGTCATTATCACTGGTTAACTCTGTTTAGATTTTTTCCACACGGCTTTGACATAATAGTAAAAGGTACCTAACAACCTTTTACCTAAAACTTTTTGAAAAACTGCTTTACCTCATTAATGGCGGCTAGTTAGAAATCACATTTAAAGTAAATTATATGCAGGGAAAATATGTCTCGTAATTATGTAAATAACCTTGTATATACTTCTTGGGTTTTGTTAGGTAACAAAGCATGTAACAATGGCATAAAGTTAGCATCTTCGTTACTATCACCCATATTTGCATGTTCATCTGAACATCTTATGGACATCTGTCCAAAAGTATTTTATCAGCTTAATAAAAAATCTAATTACTATGGAGACGGATCCTTCAGAAGAATTTATTTTTTTTGAAATGTACCTACTCTTTTGCTAAGAGCGTTAAAAATATATCTTCACCGACCTTGTATATCACAAAATCGAATCAAATTTGCTACTTATTCTGATTAACAAGCAAATATATCTACAATAATAATATAAGCCACAATTCCGAATGTAAGAATGAAGTAGGGTCGCCTGCGCATTGCTGTCCCTGTTTATAAAAATATTACCGAGTTTACATTATTTATATTAGAAGTATGAGAACACTCCATTTACCTGTCACTACTGGAGATCCTCGATGAGTTCTGACACTGATATCACAAAATCGAATCAAATTTGCTACTTCTTCTTTAAGATGGAAAATAATAAGAAAATTTGTATTCAATTGTACTAACATTTCTGAACAACCTGAAAAATCTGACGTTTTAAAAATCGGTCGAGTTGCAAATCTGACAAGCTGAAAATCTGTCAAGTTGGAATTGAGGGATATTTTTTTGTAAAAAAGTTTTTTATTTCTCACTTTTTAGTGGGTTGGTTTGTAATTCACTTAAGTTACAATAGGCTTATGTCAACTGCTGAAATCCTTTTACAAAATATTGCTTACCCCGATGCAGGGCCGTTAATTGTTGAGGAGTTCACTATCAGCTCTATTACATTGTGTAATAGTAGTAGTTATACTACTATTGTAATGCGTAGCACTTTATTCTCGTTAGAGAATAAAGTGCTACTCAATACCATATTAAAGTAATTGAATCGCAAACTGTGAAATATTGAATAGGTCTGCTCGTCATTTGTGGTCTTCATCATCAGTTCCACTTGACCAATTGGTATTATTTAAGAGTAAATGCACGAATCACTATGAAATATACCTAAATCACTGTGTGTGTGCCTTTAATATTTTAAGAGTTCCCTCGATTTCTCCAGGATCCCATCATCAGATTGTGATCTGATGACAATGGGACAATCGAACTTGGAAATTCAAACACAAAAACAATTTTTCAAATCGGTCCAGCTGTCTTTGCGTAATCGGTGAACAAACATACAAAAAAAAAAAACATACAGACGAATTGAGAACCTCCTCCTTTTTGAAGTCGGTTGAAAATAAGTAGCGGCTACTTATTTTGATAGCTAATACAGACAATACATGTAATAGAAGCCTTTTGAATACTTTTAACGTTTCTAATATATTTTTTTAATTTTGTGAATAGATTTGGTAATCGCTCCGAAAGTTGTCTAAATTGTGTACCTCTTCCCTATCTTTGAACCGTGTGACAAAAAAATATGAAATAATCACAAAGATAGCGCTTAATAAATACTTTAAACTAAAATTATTTTCGACATGATCGGATAAACCGTCATGGAGTTTCTCAACAAAAGGGCGTAGGTGTCATGAACGTCCGCTCTTCTGTAGGTGCAATTCATTTTTAACAACGACTGCGGAACCCTACACTGATTTTGGTCCGATATGCTTTGTTCAAATGTAAGCTGGCCCTTGGAAGCACTTATTTCAAATCACTTTCAGAAAGATGTAAATTAGTGTGGATATCTGTGGTCGTGTGGCGTATAATAAAACTTAAGATTTCTGTGAACATGTATATTGTATGACAAAACAAGGAGTCACAAATAACATCAATACTGTGAGCACGGCAGCGAGCCGGCCGAGGCTTCAGCAGGGCTGCGCGTTCGCCGTGGCGTGGATCAGATCCAACGCCTTCACCAGCGCGAGGTAGTTCACCTACAAATCGAACAAACTGTTAGCCAGCTGGTTGCATTGCCTCACAGCAGACCCTACCTACTAATTTGACCGTATTGATTTGACTGATTTCTAAACAACTTCAAACTAAACTAGACAATACTGTCGCGGAGACCTTGCTCTTTCGATCACACAATTTTTTCTCTCTTGTGGGGATCGAACCCACAACTCCTTGCATAGGCAGACTAATAGATAGGTACCAGTGTTGCCAAATGACCATGTAAATTCTCCCCCAACTTTTTCAAAACCTCTCGAAATTCCCTTGAATAAAAAACCCAATGGCCAAGTGTCATTCGCTCGTGTGACGGCGGAGCAATTAACAGATTCTGAGATTAAATATGGTACAATAAGACTTTCAAATTTCCCCCCAAAAGTCCCCCAAGGAACCCCCGAATTTGCAGGGCATCCCCCGAATTCCAGAGCCGGAAAAGACACGAATTTGCAGGAAATCTCCCCTTCTAGCAATAGTGATAGGTACGGACTTCCTCTTCCTCTTGCCAAGGTGTAAAATAAAGACCTGTGACCTACCTAAGGTACCTCTTATAAAATTTTATAAGCTACAGGTCTTAATCGCGTAAATATTTTATTTTAAGGCTAAATACCTTTGTTTTATTGCCCGACGTATCGACCGTATTGCAACGGCTGTGGTAAACTTTCGCGATTTGTACACATTATAGCTTAAAAAATTCTATAACGTGTACAAATCGCAAAAGTTTACGAACACTTAGGTACCTCTTGTCCGCAGCCACGCGTGTACCCGAAGCACTTGTAGATGAGGTCGCGCTCGCGCGCCGACACGAGCGGCAGCAGCGAGCGCACGCACAGCGCGCGCTCCACGCACACGCGCGGGATCGTGCCGCAGCGCTCGCGGTCCATGTCCTGCGGGACACGTACACACGGCATAGTGGATACACACCATATGACCATAGATTCTTACACCATATACCAAGCTATATCATATATCAGCGTGTGGATTAAGGGAACGCATCAATTAAGCGCATCAATCTCCGCCCCAAAAGTTTTCGTGGCTTCTCATGTAGGTATAAAAGTATAGTAAGTGTCAAATTAAAATTTAAATGTTAAAAACATTTACCCTCTGCCCGGTAACACAACCCAAGATTTTGGTTCAGGAGTTCCTGAGGGATCAGGAACTCCTGAACCAAAATCCTGGGTTGTTTAGCGGGGCCAAGCCATCCCAAATCAGAAACCTCTTCCATCTCAAACCAGAATTCTGATCCAAAACTATCAATAATTCTACTTTTGTAAGCATTTCCAATATTGGTAAATATCCACAATAACTGGGTAACTTTTTAAAAAAGCGACTCACCCGGAACACCTCGAGTATATTGGAAAGCTGATCGGGATACTTGGAGAGTTTCTTGAGCGCCCCGGAGACGATGTTCCTCTCCTCGAAGTTGAGGAAGTTGAGCGGCGTGTCGATGGTGGGCACGTGCGGGATGGGCTCCAGCAGCGGCGCGCGCTCCAGCCCGCCCTGCGTCAGCGCCTCGCCCACCGCAGAGCAGAAGCGCTCGTACTCCACGTAGCGCCGGCGATTCGGCGCACAGAAACTGTCCAACACCAATCAATGTTTCACTTCACACTGTCATTCTTAAATTAGCTGATAAGGTTTAAATTACAGTTTAGCCGAGTATAGGTACTGACACTTCCATAAGCGTGTCCATCTCGAGCGGCGCGAGCGACAGGCCCGCGGAGGCGAGGCCGCGGTAGAAGTCCGCGCGGGGGATGACCAGCTCGTTGTGAAGGTCGAACTGGCGCAGGAACTCGCGCGGACGGACGCCTTCGCGGATCATCTATTCCATAAATTGATTATTAATTCAATTCAATCATTTAATTGCTTTCCACAATGTATGCTTAGGTGTTAAGCTTAAAATTAGACCTCATGGACCCCGTCGGGCACATTCAAATGTATTGAACTTCACAAAATGGGGCCTGCTCATCTGTTTGTTGTATTCAATAAGCCAATATTCCCATAAGCTTTTTCAGTACTGTTTCCCCACAAGATAATAACATAGCTCAGCCAGTATGCATAAGTGTAATAGATGACGAGACCAATTTTGATGTCATTGGTCATTTTCACTTCACGTAGAGCGTAAGAAAATGTACAAAAATTTGATTTAATTTTTTGAACATAGTATTTCCAATTGATATAGATAGTGTCAACAACTAGTTCTAACAGCGAGAACTTGTTAATAGTTTTTATTTTTGTTCCATTGAAGCTAAAGTTAATGTCAAGAGGTGGTTTTTGATTTGAATTAAAATATATTATTTTTGTTTTTAAAAAGTTTACTTCAAGATTATCTTTTTCTAACCATGTTGCAGTTTGGGGGGTGGTGTTGCTCACGTCCGTAGGATTTACCACCTTTTCCTAGGCTCACCCTACACGTACCCCCTGGGTGGTGCCAAACGAGCAACAACGACGAGCAACAGGCGGCGGTTAAGTAACCTGACGCTGGCTACCACAAGCCAAGAGGCATTAAATTCCCTCTAAAATCGTGGAACGTGCGATAAGGAACATAAGATTGTAATGTAGATTGTAGATACAGCACAAAGATATTGTACTGTAACATAGGGCATACCTTTAACAGGAAGGATGAAAGGCTATTCAGGATTGTTATAAGGAATCTTCACCCAACAACCCCATATACTGCTATAAAAGAAGCTGTCGAAAAAACGGGCAACATAGTTGTAGGAGAAATCATAAACGCCAAATATGGACCTGACAAGAGACCGACGTCGACATACTTTGTCAACCTACAACCAGGCCCTCACAACAAAGCAGCTAAGGAAATAAAAATTGTTGACCGCCAAGTAGTGGTGATTGAGGATCCTAAAAAAAGACGTTCAATAGTACAATGCCAAAGGTGCCAACAATATGGCCATTCCAAAAACTACTGCATGCGACCGTATCGTTGTGTGAAATGTGCGCAGTCTCATAAAACTTCAGAATGTCCCAAAAAAGATCGATCTACTAACGCACTGTGCGCTCTTTGTCAAGGCCCACACCCCGCTAATTATAAAGGGTGTGAGGTTTATAAAGAAATTCTTGCTAGACGAACTGCAAAACCACCTAGATCAGAAAATAAAAATAATTCTATACCTAAACAGAGACCTGTAGAAATACTACCACCCCATAAGAATATAACATCAAAAGATGAATCGTACGCTGAAGCACTGAAACATAATCCACATTCAGATGCACAATCAACACATAAAACTCTAGAATTAATTCTTATGAAACAATCTGAAAAATTTGATTTAATCCTTCAACAAATAAGTACCTTGATGGGTCTTATAACTAAACTAGTCGACAAATTGACAAAATGACCATCCTCAATATGGCTACTTGGAACGTGAATGGTTTGACGCCAAACAGACACGAAATAGAGTTTGCCTTGAAGGAGCACAATCTAAATGTTGTGTTAATATCTGAAGCTCACTGCACTACTACCACTACCATATTCTTTCGAGGATATGCAACATATATTACTAGTCATCCAGACGGTACTGCACATGCTGGCACAGCAATCATTATAAAGAACACCATCAAACATCATCTGATGCCTTCCTTCGAAACTAGTTACATACAAGCAACTACGATAGCTGTTGAGACAAATCATGGTAGAATCAATGTTTCTGCAGTATACTGCCCCCCTAGGCATAAAATTACTGAAATAATGTTCACAAGCTATTTCCAGACACTTGGTAACCGATTTGTTGCTGGTGGAGACTGGAACTCCAAACACACCTTCTGGGGTTCCAGACTAACAAGTACAAGGGGTAGACAACTAAAATCGAGCCTTGACAAAAACAAGCTAAATGCAATATCCAGCTGTGAACCAACATACTGGCCCACAGATAGCAACAAAACGCCTGATTTGCTAGATTTTTTTATTAGAAAAGGGCTACCTCAAGAACACTTTTCAGCTACGCCATGCTACGATAGTACCTCTGACCATACTCCAGTACTTCTCAGATTTGGCTACTTGCCTACTGAATATGACATCCCTGATATGCTCTATAACAGGTTCACAGACTGGCACTGCGTTAGGGAACATCTGGAGGACACAATAGACCTCAAAGTTCCTTTAAAAACTTCTGAAGACTTAGAAAATGCCAGTAAATATATAACAACTGCCATACAACAAGCTTGCAGGATGTACACACCTATTATAGGGCCTAAAAAACAATCCCAAAATTTTCCATTGGAAATAAGGCAGTTAGTACTGGAAAAACGAAGGCTGCGCCGCGTCTGGCATCTTAGTAGGCACAGGTTGGACAAGATTGCACTCAATACTGCGGCAAAAAGGTTAAGGGAAACAATACAGCAATGGCATGATACCACTCTACAAACGAAATTGGAATCCCTCACGGCCACATCATCTACAAATTATTCACTATGGAAGTTTACAAAGTCGTATAATAGACCGCAGGAAATGAAACCCCCAATAAGAACTAGTGATAGCAGATGGGCTAGGACGCCTCAAGAAAAAGCTGATGCCTTTGCCGAATATCTATCCAAGGTCATCACTCCTCATAACAAAAACAACCAACCAGGCACAGATATAGATATTGAGTCTGCCTTGAAACAGGACTTTCAACTCTCGCTCCCTCCTACATTGGTAACGCCAAAAGAAATTTACAGGACTATACGAAAGCTTAAAGATAAAAAAGCGCCAGGGTTCGACCTAATAACCAAAGAAGTACTGCTGCAGTTACCGAGAAAAGCTATAGTATTTCTCACTATCTTGTTCAATGGAATACTTAGAGTGCAGCATTACCCCAGTCTTTGGAAAATATCACAGATTCTAATGCTACGTAAACCAGGAAAACCAATGAATAAGATTTCGTCATATAGGCCTATCAACCTCTTACCTATCTTTTCCAAACTTTTTGAGAAAGTGCTGCTTAGAAGGATAACTCCCCTTCTCTCTAAAAACAACGTTATACCAGACCATCAATTCGGTTTTCGTGAAGAGCACTCCACAGTCAAACAAGTGCACCGAGTGTGCAACTCTCTCGGTATTCCTTGATATAGAACAGGCCTTTGATAGGGTATGGCACACAGGACTACTATATAAGATTAAACTATATCTTCCACATTGCTACTACCTGTTATTACATTAATATCTTAAAGAAAGGTTGTTCCAAGTGAAAGAAACTGGCGCAACCTCAAAATTTTACGAAATTGAGGCTGGAGTACCCCAAGGATCAGTATTGGGTCCCATATTGTATATTCTGTACACATCAGACCTTCCACAGGTAGAAAATGTCACCACGGCTACATTCGCTGACGATACGGCTATTCTTGCCAGTAACAAAGATCCTGCAGTGGCTTCAGAAAACTTGCAAAAAGGGCTTGATCTAGTTACCACATGGCTCCACAAATGGAGAATAAAAGCGAGTGCAAACAAATCTGTACAGGTAACCTTCAGTCTTAGGCAAGGCAACTGTCCTCCGATGCAGCTGGAGAACAAAACCCTACCACAAAAGGATTCAGTTAAATATCTTGGCCTCCATCTTGATAGGCGACTGACCTGGAAGCCACATATAAAAGCCAAAAGGGAAGAAATAAAAATAAGATATAAAGATTTGTACTGGCTGACGGGACGGAATAGCAAATTGTCTATTGACAACAAACTACTAATCTACAAAACTATACTCAAACCAGTATGGATGTATGGGATACAACTCTGGGGCAGCACTAGCAACTCTAATATCTCCATTCTACAAAGGATGCAGAACGTCATCCTGCGTTCAATATCAAAAGCACCATGGCTAGTAACAAACATGGAAATACACAATCACCTCCAAATGAGCACTGTCAGGGAGGAAATCCAGAGTAGCGCTGTAAAATATCAGTCAAGGCTGACAAACCACCCAAATAAATTAGCCGCCGCACTAACCCAATCAGGCTATCATAAGCGATTAAAAAGAAAAGATATCCTGAGTCTGCACACAGCAAACTGAATTTCCAGTAGCAAGCAACTACTGAGTAGATGTTCTCACTGGAGGACACACTCGACAAGTCACTAATAAATTCTCCACACATCTGCTTATAGTACTGAAACTGATTGCAGATAATAAATAGAAAAAAAAAAAAAAAAGATGTTGCAGTTTGTTTTAATAAATTATTGTGATTTTTGTTGAAGTCCGTACCACAGTTAGATACCTACCTATTACCTACCTAACACTTTTATATGAATAGTAGGTATGCGTAGAATATATGGTTCTGTAAGTAGTACCAGGCGTAGGTCTGTCTCGCTCGTTGTCGATATGATATCCTCCAGAGTCCAGAGTGAGATCTCTATAAGTTAATAATTGTTATTAAGGACACAGACACTTATGAAGACACGCTAGTAAATGTGTCAAGAGGTGTGACAGCGCAAACCCTACCTTGCCCTTGATCTTGGCGAGGATCTGCACGATGTCTGTGAGCAGCGGGTTGACGCTGGAGGCGCGCGCGCCGTGGCTGTGAGACGCCGCGGGGCCCGCGATGCTCGCGCTCTCGCGGGGACGCTCCACCATCTGAACGTCACACTCTTTACTACTATATTCCTCTGGGTTAACTAAGATACGAGCACTCTGTCTTTCATATTACTGAGTGCAAGAGTCGTGTACAAGCAAGGCTGTGGTACCTCGTCGAGCAACTTGACGTAGCTGAATCCGCAGTCGTCGAGATAGCGCGCCTCGAGCGCGCGCACCTGCTCGGCGGAGGGCAGCACCCCAAGGCGCGCCAGCACGCGCCGCACCTGCGTGCGCGACACGTGCCCGTTGTTGTGCCTGGCCGACAAGGGTACAAACATCTGTAGTGTTAATTCTAACATTCACTATTTTCATAGCATTAATCACTATTATTTGGTTTTTATTATCCTCTCGTCAGTGTAAGTTCGAAAACATGCATATAAAAGCTTTGTTTATAAATTTAAATGTCATTATGACAGCATTAAACATTTTCTCGTAAGACTGACAAATTAGCATAAAGGTTCTATTGCATTTTTGTAAAAGTCTTATTATTTATTTATATTTTCTTCTTATTAGCTATTTCTAGCTGGCTGTGTGTAATTTATGTACTTATGTAAAACCTAAATTTGAAAGAGGATGTGTTTGAAATCTTGTATGCTTCTAGAAAGATTTCTTAATGGGAAAAAATCGGAAAAAGTGAAACGACAGGTCTTCTATAGAAAACATTAAGAAGTGCACTCCGGTAACCCATCGCTGCATTCCGAGGTTGCGCCGCTACAACAGCTGCATTCTTATCGGCGCTGCATTCTGAAGTGCATTCCCGGAACCCGTCACTGCATTCTGGCGTTGCGCCGCTACAGGAGGCCTACTCTAATTCAATGAAATCGAAGTTTTGGTGGTAATATACAGAGCCAGCAACATCAATTCAATCCACTCGTTTCTAAAAATTGTCTGTGGGTTCAAACTTTTGCCTTTATGTTTCTAAGAAAGTGTTACAGAGTAGTTGCATTATTTGGGCATATCGTCGCTGCATTCTGAGGTTGCACCGCTGCAGCAGCTGCATATGGGAGAATTTTAAAAACTTAACGAAGTGAAAATACAGATAGTTTTTTACTTAGTCAAGTTTTCAAAAATCTCCCCTTTTAGCAACTGTAAATTTTCGAAGTTCGTTTGTAATTCATTTTAAACAGCCCTAAGCTCTTACACTTGTGTTTTTTATCTCTTGACTGTAATTCCAATTAGTTTTTAATTTATTTTACCTATTCTCGCATCTATTAATTTTAATATAGCTCTCTAACTCTATCCATTCTTATTTCATTGATATTTTTCAGAAATCTGTTTCATTGTCCAATTGCTTTTTATTCTACAAAATGATTTACCTCTGATAATAATAAAGCCAGCACTGCAAACAAACTAGTAAGATGCAAAAGAATGGACTAAGTATCGCAAACAACTTAATTGTCGATTGTTCCTATTGCGAATTTCGGGTAGAATATGTAGGCCAATGCAGATAATGATAATATGGCACTAACTCATCGTGTTCGGAGAAGGCAGGCCTGAGGTCGATGGAGCGCTCCTTGCAGGCGGCGCGCACGCGCAGCAGCGCAGCCTGCGCGGCGTCCAGGTCTGCGCGCGACTCGCCCTCGCCGCTGTCGGCCGCCGAGCCGCGCGCCGGCAGCTGCGCGACCGCGCGCGCCGCCGCACCCGCCACCGCCGTTGGGTATTTCTCCAGCTCCTTTGTTGTGAACACTGCACACCAATTTTGTTAACATACACTTATTTATCATTTCCACCACTTGGTGCAATGGTTCACATTTCCATCTTTTGGATTGATTGATCGGAAGATTGGGGTGGATCGAAGTGGGGCTGATAACAAGTATATATAGTATGATATCAAGACTAATAAACAATATTATTGACGAGGTGCGGTCTTAAACATGTAATATTATTTTTTAGCTAACTTAAAAAAAGAAGTAGATTCTATTTTCGTCTGTATTTGTTTTTTCTATGTATGTCCACCGATTACGCAAAGACAGCTAGACCAATTTGTTTTTGTTTATGTTTGAAAGTGTATACTTCCAAGTTGGTCTTATTATATAATAAGACCAACTTAGATCCTGGAGAAATCGAGGGATTTAAAAAAAAAATAAAGATGCACTTTTAATGATTTAGTTCATAGTAATACTTGAATTTACTTAAAAAAATCTCCAATTGGTGAAATGAAACTGATGATGAAGGCTGTAGATGACCAGCGTTCATCCTATATCTGATGATATAGGATTGATGACAATAAGACCAACTTAGATCCTGGAGAAATCGAGGGATTTAAAAAAAAAATAAAGATGCACTTTTAGTGATTTAGTTCATAGTAATTCTTGAATTTACTTTAAAAAATCTCCAATTGGTGAAATGAAATTGATGATGAAGGCTGTAGATGACCAGCGTTCCTATTCAAATCCTATATCTGATGATATAGGATTGATGACAATAAGACCAACTTAGATCCTGGAGAAATCGAGGGATTTAAAAAAAAAAATAAAGATGCACTTTTAGTGATTTAGTTCATAGTAATTCTTGAATTTACTTTAAAAAATCTCCAATTGGTGAAATGAAACTGATGATGAAGGCTGTAGATGACCAGCGTTCCTATTCAAATCCTATATCTGATGATATAGGATTAATGACAATAAGACCAACTTAGATCCTGGAGAAATCGAGGGATTTAAAAAAATAATAAAGATGCACTTTTAGTGATTTAGTTCATAGTAATTCTTGAATTTACTTTAAAAAATCTCCAATTGGTGAAATGAAACTGATGATGAAGGCTGTAGATGACCAGCGTTCCTATTCAATATTTCACGGTTCGCGATTCGATTACTTTAATATTGCACTTTATGCTCGTCTTCCTACTATTACAGCATGTAATACAGCTGATGATAAAGTATTATGAAGTATTATGAGAACTCCTCAACAATTAACGGCCATATTAGTTATATTTCGGGACTTAATCGCGTGAATTATTTAAAGGTACGAACCTTTTATTTACCCGACGTTTCGATCGAATTGCACCGATCGCGAAAGTTTAAAAACAATAATTAACGGCCAATAAAGGCGAAAAATCAATATTTTGTAAAAGTAAATGAGCAATTGAAATTATGCTATCGTAACTTAGATAAATTATAAACTAACAAAAATCAATAAACATTTTAAAGTTGGTGCTTAAAACATAAAAACTACACATGTCCATTTATTTTTTGTTGTTGTACCTTACCAATAATTGATTTAGTGTTAAAGTGATTTAGCTCCATGTATCCTTGCCCCATCCACCGTATAGTCCTGATTCTGGGCAAAGTTTCCACATGAGGCTGTTCAAGAAACGCCTTTGTTCTGAGGGGCGCAACGTGTCGTGTACGACGCGTTGTCGTGATGTAGCATTATTCCCAGAAGCCCAGCCTTTGGTCTACTCTCTCGCAGAGCTTGAATAAACTTTCGCAATGCTACTGTTGTATACCATTCCGAGTTAACAGATCTAGATAATTTCCCAACATAGTTGTCGACACATGCCGGCTGCGAGAAAAAAACTAGCCACCATTTTTAACCGACTCAAAGGAGGAGGTTCTTAATTCATAACTCCAAAAGGCAAACTCCGAAATTATTTTTTTTTGTTCGAAAGAGGTTTATTTTGATATAGGGCGGGTCCCCGCAATACCGGGATCTCGCAATACCAGGACTAGAAGCCCAAGTGTGAATTTGTTTTTTGTAGTTTGCTGAGGTCGTTATAGATCAATAATTAAACACAATCAGGCATGAGATGAGAGAGATGTCATACCTTGGTCGCAATCGTCCTCAAAGGTCCTCCAGCAAACTCTCTGCGGGTCGTTGGGGTCGACGTAGTGCCTCATGATGCACATTACTTCGTCCAGCGACAAAATCGAGCCCAGGCCCATGGCGTCCATGGCGCGCCGGAAGTTCTGCGGCGGGATGCGGCCGCAGTTCAACGGGTCGTAGTCCTAGGAGAAAGTACATACCTTTGCAATCATTATGTTTAGCGCCAACCAGCTTTTATTTATGCTAGCTACAAAAGGACTCACCCTGAAAAACTCTGAGACTCTAATGCTGCGCTGTTTCACCAACTCCTGTACCCTCAGCATAAGGTCGATGAGATGCCTGGAAGGTGGACGCTGCTGCAGCGCTGGGTGGAACACCTCCGTGGCGCCCAGGGGCGCAGTCGACAGGCCCGCTTCCACCTCAGGACGTATCAGGTTTGGTAATGTCGTGTCGATCACCGCAGCCGGGTGTTGGTAGTCCTGAAAAGTTATGTTAGTGGCCTTTCATGTAGGGCTGCTTTTAAACTTGGCACCTGCAAGAACTGTCAAGTCTAATAGGGCAAAATCAAAGGGTGACCTCGAACTTATTGTTATTCTTTAGCACGACTTACCGGTCCGAGTCCTTGAATCCCTTCTTTCTTCACAGCATCGACAGCTTTGAGGAACTCTACGTAGTCCAGAGTGTAGGAGTCCTTGATGAACTTGCGCACTAGCAGGTTGAAGTCCTCAGTCGAGACGATGACTCCGATGTATGTCAGGATACGTGCGAAATGCGCAAACGTGATGCGACCGTCGTTTTTGGCCACCTGATGTATAGGAAGAAGCAGGACTTACACTTAGGTTTTCAAGCGTTTTAGTTATGATGAATAATGAGAATTAAAAAAAATGTGATGAATGGAGATGATGAACTTCTACTTACCAGTTCGTAGTCCTGGAAGTAAGGCTTGAGCGGCAGATTCCGCTCGGCGATGGTGGCCAGCAGGCAGCAGAGCCGCCGCGTCTGCCACTCATCCAGCTTGTGGCACGCCGGCTCCGGTGGGGGAGGGCACTCCTCCAGGAGGCAGTCCGCCGACGTTTTATCTCGACCGCCCGGATCTGGTCGTGGAAAAATATTCACTTCTTTCAAAACAGCCATATTTATTATAGTTAGTTAGAGTTATATTAACTAAACCATACTTATGTAATTTTCTCTGAATGTTTAGGTTCAGGGACTATTTAAGTATCTAAACTATAACTTCTAAACAACACTTCTTAATCTCTAATAATGAATCAATTTTGTTATGTGCAACTAAAACGCCAAACATTGGATGTGTTGCTTTGAGATACAAATAATTCAAATAAATCAATAATCAGAACCTATATGTCCTATCTCCTTAGCTCTAACCTCTTTTCAAATTCTGGATTAGAAACTCCCTGAAGTTTATCCTAAATAAATATAGGGTACCATTGTCTTATCCCACCATTGTGTCTATAAAACAATACAAAGCATAACTACGTGACAAAGACAAGTTTTATGTTAACCACATGTGTAACTACTAACTACACTCAAGGTGGCTACTGACAATGCATCCATTTGGAAGACTTCCCAATGGACGTACGTCTTCCGTTTGGACGTACGCAAGAAAGTTATGCAGAAGGCTGGTGTGTCAACACTTAAAGAAGTGAAGAGAACAAATTTGAGTTTATTTGATATTTTGCGAGACTGTCTTTCTCTTTCGTGACTATGGTAACCATGATTTGACACTATGCTTGGAGAAAGAAGGTACTTCTTTGTAAACGAGCCGATAGAATAAACCCTTGGCACAATTATCTAAGCTTCTTGATTTGCCTACTCACTGACAATAGGATTGTATTTGTAAAGTAATTGGCAAGAAATGCCTATAAAAATTACTTCAATATTCGGCCTGCGACATCATAATTTGTTAAAATGCTCTCTACAACGAAGTAATAACAAAAGCCGTGATAGTTCTTTAACTACCGACTAGATGGCGCTGCGAGGGCCGAACTCGCGAGCATCAAGGGATAGAAAAATTTGAGGTCTAGTAACATAGTCCAGATAGGTGGTTCGCTTCTGGCCCTGGTTTGGCTACGGAAGTCTCGGGTTCGATTCCTGAGTCTGGACTTCAAATTTTTTTATCTTTCAAAAATACAATTATTGTATTTGTAAAGTAATTGGCAAGAAATGCCCATAATAATTACTTCAATATGTCTTCCAAATGACGTAGCGTGATATTCGTCCATTTGGACTGGACGCTGTCCGTTTGGAATTCCTAATCCGAACGACTTCCATTCAAATAGAATACCTTTATGAATACATTTTTGACATTCACGATAATTTTTTGACAGATGTCCAGTCCATTTGGACGGATGGATTTGGGCGTCTTCACTAGTGCCCCTTAATAGTTACATATTCTAATAAATAAAAAATCCTACACCTCATTTGACCCTTTTTACCCCGAATGCGGAGGGTAATGTGTTTGACGTGTATGTATGTGTGTTCCTTTGTGGCACTATATAGACCAAACGCGTAGGCCGATTTTGATAATTCATACGTCAATCGATTCGTATTAATCTTGCGATCGTCACTAACGAAAATTCAAAATGGCGACAGCCAGACGCCATATTGTGATAGAGAAAAAAAATAAAGTCGACAAACTATGTCATGTTGGGTATCATCGTGTGGAAATTTTAAAATCATGATGAAAGTGATATAAGAAACCTCTTCTTATAAATTTTTCACTTAAAATAGTAACATTTTAGTAAGTTCACTGGGATTCAGGAATGCCTCCGACTGATTTAAGGTTATCTTGATTCAATCTTTTTTAAGCAGGTGTTAGATATGGGGCTATATGGCTATGTTAATAGCCATATATATAATCAATCCATGTATTGGATATTGATCTACTATGTAGATGTGTTTTGGAATATTGATTGTTCCAGTTTATGTGATGTTGTATAAAACCGAACGAAGGTTTGATGGAACTGTTTTATAAGTTTGAGAGGTGGTCTGGAGTCTGATGACGGTGTAACCATCACAATGTATTGACTGGTTATCATAGCGATGATTATAAGATCATCCGTGTCTGCAAAACTATGTTTGGTAGTTATATTATACTGTATGAAATACCTACTTGTGGCACAGAACAATTCAAAGATCTAATAAACCAATTATTTATATTATAGATGTACCCACAGATATTTTAGGATGATGTTTGTATTGTGATTAATACTGTGACAGTTGTTTATGATGCTTATGATATTAGATATGAGAATGCATTGCAGATGTTGGAATGAATATACTAAATGTAATTGCAACTGATAATATCAATAACGAATTAGACTAGACTCTTTTACCACAGATGTACTTATTAAACAAACTCTAATGTGGGATCCTACCCACATATGTAGGTATTTGATGAAACAATATTGTTAATACAGTTAATATTTGTATTAATTGGATAATGTAATCTAGTGTCTATCTGTTTTATATAAATTGTTGTATAACGATCTAAATGTTGAATTATGTTAGAAAACACTGCTAATATCAATAATGTATCTAAATAGTTATAACTGTGGGATTCTACCCACATGATAAAAATACGAGAGAAGCCTTTATAAGCAGTGTAACATTCTGACCTAGCCTCTTTTCTCTGGTGTCATTCGACGGCGAAGGTACGATCCTTATTCAAAGTTACTTTATATTGTTTCTATTGTATTGTATAAATAGTGTTTTTCTATACTATGTATAATGTTTGTGTATACTAGCTGATTGACTGATGAAAAGATATTGCAATGTGTCTAATTATCTATTGTCCTGTAAGTTGTGAATCATCTGCCTTGTAGTAATATAGTAAGACATTGCAATGGTATATCTAAGTCTCAGTCAATTAGATACATTGCAGATTGCTTATGTAAATATCATATTAGCAAATGTATATGGCAAATGTTTTGTTAGGAGACGGCCTAGTTTTCTTATCACTTCTTTTCCTAGGCAATTGGTCCTCTTGGAAGTGACACTAGCATACCTCCCTACTCCAATTCCTTGATATAACCAGAGTGAATAGTATTTTGACAATATAATGCTGATTGCCATTTGTTACTTTGTATTATTCTATACTACTCAGAATAGATACCCCGACAATACTGAACTGTGATAGGAACCTTAAACAATATACAGACACACAAATTACATCCTGACATTTCTTAAACAGAAAATAGTCTTCTAATTAAGATACTGTTCTGTAGAACCATTATCCCTCAGTAAGTACTGGTTATGACTCATAAGGTTACATTCTCAAATGACACACAAGTAGTCAATAGACGTGAGATAGTATATTGTAGTTATATATCTATACAAGCTTTACATACATACAATTGCTACGATATACTCGTAGCAATTCTATCAAAGCTTTTCTTATAATTATCAGCTTACACCTTCCACAACCTCTACGTTCCCTACAAGCTTCTAACATCGGAAGTGAAGGAAAAAAACCCCGTTCCACTTATGATTTGTGTCTGATCACATTGCTAATACAATTGTTACAAGTTTCAGAATGGCTTCCTGCTATGGGTCGCTCTCAGAGCGATTAACAATTTGGCTGTTTGTTCCTGTCACCCGGCAAACCAAACAATGGAAGGCTGCAGAGAATTATCTACAAAGCATGCCGTTAAGATACAATTTGCATATGCTTGGTTCGTAAGATGATCTACAATACTGGCTGTTTTTGTTCCGGCTGCCTACCCTACAATCCACTCAAGGAAATTCTCAGTGATAAGCAGAAAGGACAACAAAGATCCTAAACATCTTATGAAATTGTTTGTCAGGTACTCTGAACAAATTATATTAAATCAACTTTTGTTTTATCTATGCTATGTGTGTTAGTCTTATGATGTGTACTGTTATATTATATAGAATCTGGGTACTTCTATGCATATCATGAACATTCAATCTTTTTAGCTCTAAGATTTTGATAGTTTCTGTGCCATGAATTTAGAAGCAAGTTTTACTTAAGCTTAGTAACTTAACATTTTGCAATTTACATTGATTGGAGGTTGACAAAACATTTATAACCTCTTATTTGTGGGCATATTTGGGTAATCCTAAATGTTTTACCTTTTAATGAGAAGTGATAACAAATACCTGCATACACATCGTACTTTTGTCGGTACTGTGATAATGCTATCGCTACAGGCAATGTAGAAAAGTACAAATAATATTACGATCACTTGGTATAATACAAGTGGGTAGGTAGTGGTCAGATTGGCCAAGCGGTTTTATGGGAGCCACATAATATTGGCTGTTGGGTCTGCGATTGTATAGAAGTAGGCACAAACCTTTAAACCGATCGATAGTTGCAAAGTCATTAGTTTTCAAAACCTGTCGATAAACCCAACGATATAACATTTTTGTAAAAAGACATATTGTGGTTGATAAATCCGTCACATATGCACTTAACTATAATTCCATTTTCATTGTTTAAATGTGCTTATTTCAAGCTAAAAACCATATTTAATAACTAAAATAACATAAAAATGTGGTTTTGTTTCATTAGAAATTTGTAAACATAATTTGACTTTGACAGTTCCGATGCCATAGACTAAAGTCATTGTCTTTGGATTGGATTGTCTTCGTTTAATTTAATTCAGTTTGATTTTCTATAAATTAGCTTTTTTATTGCATTTTCAAATTTAACTTAAAGTAAAATATTTTTCTTTATAATTTTAGAAACTACCAATTTTAATTTTTTTTATACGTTCTGTTCCCAGCTCATCCGAGTGCTAACTTTTGAACAGTAACTGAGCCATGGGCCATAGATTAAAATACTACTAGGAAATAAATAATTCGATAACTGTTTTTGAGGTTTAATAACGATATTACATAGTTTGAAGTTGAATTGTTTATTGGGTTACCGTGATTGTGAATTCGAATAACTATAGAAAAACGAATAAATTACAAAATCGACATTGATACGTACGTAGGTACCTACGTTAATTAACAAAATATCTTTATTGACTTACATTTGACTTCGATTTGGTGGTAGGTACCTGTTTGTGCAATAAAACTACCTTTGGCAGATCAAATAATACGAGGTTTGTTTTACGTTTGCAATAGGTAGGTAACTGAGTTATAATTCAAATAAGTAACGATGAATTTGTTGGGTTTGGAAGTTAATTTCAAAATACTATCTTCGTTGCTATGTTTAAATTTCCTTTTTAGTAATGGTATGTGAATATTCAAATTGCCTACGAAAATTTAAGTACCTACCTACCTACTTGTTTCCATTATGACAAATAAGATGAGTAAATATATACTACTACGGTAGGTACTTATTACAATACTGCCGTTAATTTTATATAATACGTTAGCTGATGAAATTCATAGTAACCGTGGTATGTTACTCTTACTTAAACCATATAAATACTACAAAACAAATGTGGTTACTGATTCCTTTTATTTTGACTTTGTTTGCGAATAATACGTTATTCTTCGTGATATACGATATTGACATAGTTTTGTTGTACCTACGGTAATTTTTACAGTAACTAATTATTTCTCTTTAATAAATATTAGGTAATAAATCATAATTAGTTGTGTTAGCACTATTAGCTATCGTGTATAAACTGCCTTGAAAATGAAATAACATAGACCGTATCGTAATAAAAATCTAAAGCTCAAACTTTACAAAATAAATGTTTTTGAAACTGAAAAATAATAAGAAGTCGCTAGTCAATCGTTTACTTGGTACTTATCTCTCAGGGCAGAGCGGGTAGCTGGATTTGATATTTGGCAAAACAAATTGTGGTTATGTACCTACCTTCTTTGAGAGCGAAGCAGATAGTTGTCAATATGACCGTAAGAGTTATGGCGACATGGACATAATTTATAGTTACTTTTGCCCTAAGTAACGTGAACAATCAAGGGTTGTATCACAGAATAGTCTGACAGGAATAAATTGATATTAGAAGTAGGTGCCTACCTTCAAGTATAGCTTGTTTAAATTATAATGATAGACATGATCTATCTAAAATATTATGTTTGAACAACTGATTTTTAAAACTACTTCTTTTTCCCTGTTCAGTTTAGGTAGGTATGAGTAGTAATTGTGTAATATACTCGTGGATCTCGTGAAATTACGATTATTTTAGTAGCTACATAGTCATTGTCATAATTTTTTTTTGATAAGTTTAGGTAAGTAGCATTTTGTAGCTAGTTCTCATGAAGGTAATGATTATTATGATAGTACTGTACGTTATTAATTAGGTACCTACAATATTATCTTTGCGATGCCGTTTGGTTTTAAAATGCTGTTTTTTGTGTTTAGTTAGATAGTAGGCACTTGTATAGGTAATAATAGTTCTTCTGTATCTAATGATTAGGTAGGTAATTTAGCAGCTTCAAAAAACAGTTAATTGCAAAATACTGTTATGCCCTTTTTACTTTGGGTACCTAGATAGTGCTTATTTATTTGTGGTTATTTTGCACTTGTGAATGATTTACAATGTTTTTTTTATTATATTACGGAAATACACGTATGATGCCAATTAGATAACGTTATTACGCTAATTGTTAAACCGTATTTTTAGAACTATCGTTACTAGTACCTAGGTAATGAATAATAACACCTCACGAGGAGCATCGCACTTCATTAGCGATAACCAAAATGCGTTTTGTTACATAGGACGTTTATGTTACGCGTTAACTGTATACGCCTCTGTGGCGCGATGGGAGTGTGTCCGACTGCTACGCCAGAGGTCGTGGGTTCGATTCCCACACGGGACACCACTTTGTATGATCCACAAATTGTTGTTTCGAGTCTGGGTGTACTTTGTGTCCGTGACTTGTATGTATGCAAAAGTCCCCCGCGACACAGGGCTTGGACCCTAACGCGGGAGTCGGCTTATTTAAATAATTAAAAAAAATAAAAATATGGCTGTTGGCCACAGCAGGTACACATAGGTAGGTTATGTAGACAATTTTTGATGGGGTCGGGAGTTATTTGCGTGTACAATCGAGAGCCAGATGCGGATGACTTTTGGCCTCATTGACAATTTTCAAAGCATTTTTTTGATTAATTAAACGTATCACAAAAAAAAGTTATGTCGCTAACTTAATAAGTTAATTATTTGATTTTAGATAAATATTCTATTTTAGTTATTGTTAATCGTTATTATTATTTGCGCTGTCGTGTCATTGTTTTTCGTTACCCTGTTATCATTTTGGTAGCAAGCAACACTTAGGAAGTTTCAAAGTTATTACGTGTGATATCGATTTGCCGAGTTTTAGGCAGTATCAGAGTAATGCCATTAATGGCGCTTTTATTAATTCTTTATCACAGTAATTTATAGGAAATTGATAAATAGCATTGACACGTAAATAGCTGCTTTATGATTTAAATAACTAATGCGAAGAGAACTAGGTATAAATAACGAATTGTTTATTCAGATACGTAATATAACGAACACCCCTATACCAAGTAAACTATGTGGCAAGTGAGAAATATAGTAGTATAGTGGTGGATACTAATTATATATATAGATGTTAGTGTAGTATAGATAGTTATGTACGTAGTAGGGACTGTCGTTGTTGTGATTGTACTATTCCAATTGACATAAGATCGAACTTTGACTAAAGACTTGTGTTTGAGACTTGACACTTGACCTGAAGACTGATTGTGGTAGTACATTACTACGATGATACAATGTTAAAGAGGTAATTGATGCTGGATGGTTGGGTTGTTCGCATTTCCCTTTGGCAAACCTGGTAAAATCGCTGTCGACGGTTGCTTGTTGTTGACTTTATCCACTTGCAGCGGGCGGATGGAAACACGTTGATGCAACTCGCTCGAAACAAAAAAAAACCGCTGGGTGACCGTTGTGACGTAGCTCAAAAAATAATGGAGCATATGGGAAACTCAAGGGTTGATAGCTCAAAAAATAATGGAGCACTTGAAAACTCAAAAAAATATAGCTCAAAAAATAATGGAGCAATTGAGTTTTGTTAGCTCAAAAAATAATGGAGCATTTGAGTTGTGTTTATAGCTCGGATAGAGCATTATGATGGTTAGTGCTCTCACTAGCAGCGGGTGAGAACGGACGACATTCACACGGTAGACAAAATTCAAAATTTCGCTAAGCAACGTAATGTCTAGTTATGAGCCAATCACAAGCGGCGGTGACGAGGTTTCATAATGTAGGGCTTACGGAGAGCAATCCATCTGAGGTCCGGATCAATCGTACTCTGAACATGAGTTTAGATGCTAGTTAGTTTGTGGGTAGGTGGCCATTTAGGTAGATATTACAGAATTAGAACTCAGGCTAGTCATTAGATAGGTAGGTGATTAGGAAATCATTGAGTTAGGTCGATTAAGGTGCCTACCTACCTAAGTATTATTCTAGCCCTAAACCTATAGTGCTTCGAGACGCAGCACTTGTCAGTATGGCCGTGTTAGATATGGGGCTATATGGCTATGTTAATAGCCATATATATAATCAATCCATGTATTGGATATTGATCTACTATGTAGATGTGTTTTGGAATATTGATTGTTCCAGTTTATGTGATGTTGTATAAAACCGAACGAAGGTTTGATGGAACTGTTTTATAAGTTTGAGAGGTGGTCTGGAGTCTGATGACGGTGTAACCATCACAATGTATTGACTGGTTATCATAGCGATGATTATAAGATCATCCGTGTCTGCAAAACTATGTTTGGTAGTTATATTATACTGTATGAAATACCTACTTGTGGCACAGAACAATTCAAAGATCTAATAAACCAATTATTTATATTATAGATGTACCCACAGATATTTTAGGATGATGTTTGTATTGTGATTAATACTGTGACAGTTGTTTATGATGCTTATGATATTAGATATGAGAATGCATTGCAGATGTTGGAATGAATATACTAAATGTAATTGCAACTGATAATATCAATAACGAATTAGACTAGACTCTTTTACCACAGATGTACTTATTAAACAAACTCTAATGTGGGATCCTACCCACATATGTAGGTATTTGATGAAACAATATTGTTAATACAGTTAATATTTGTATTAATTGGATAATGTAATCTAGTGTCTATCTGTTTTATATAAATTGTTGTATAACGATCTAAATGTTGAATTATGTTAGAAAACACTGCTAATATCAATAATGTATCTAAATAGTTATAACTGTGGGATTCTACCCACATGATAAAAATACGAGAGAAGCCTTTATAAGCAGTGTAACATTCTGACCTAGCCTCTTTTCTCTGGTGTCATTCGACGGCGAAGGTACGATCCTTATTCAAAGTTACTTTATATTGTTTCTATTGTATTGTATAAATAGTGTTTTTCTATACTATGTATAATGTTTGTGTATACTAGCTGATTGACTGATGAAAAGATATTGCAATGTGTCTAATTATCTATTGTCCTGTAAGTTGTGAATCATCTGCCTTGTAGTAATATAGTAAGACATTGCAATGGTATATCTAAGTCTCAGTCAATTAGATACATTGCAGATTGCTTATGTAAATATCATATTAGCAAATGTATATGGCAAATGTTTTGTTAGGAGACGGCCTAGTTTTCTTATCACTTCTTTTCCTAGGCAATTGGTCCTCTTGGAAGTGACACTAGCATACCTCCCTACTCCAATTCCTTGATATAACCAGAGTGAATAGTATTTTGACAATATAATGCTGATTGCCATTTGTTACTTTGTATTATTCTATACTACTCAGAATAGATACCCCGACAATACTGAACTGTGATAGGAACCTTAAACAATATACAGACACACAAATTACATCCTGACATTTCTTAAACAGAAAATAGTCTTCTAATTAAGATACTGTTCTGTAGAACCATTATCCCTCAGTAAGTACTGGTTATGACTCATAAGGTTACATTCTCAAATGACACACAAGTAGTCAATAGACGTGAGATAGTATATTGTAGTTATATATCTATACAAGCTTTACATACATACAATTGCTACGATATACTCGTAGCAATTCTATCAAAGCTTTTCTTATAATTATCAGCTTACACCTTCCACAACCTCTACGTTCCCTACAAGCTTCTAACACAGGCGTGTTTTTGATTTTTTGAATATTCCTTTAAATTTCTAAAAACCGGTACAACAAAGGGTTTCTCATAGACGGTACACGTCCACATTCAGCGCCGCCGCGGTCCTGGCGCTCCCAGCGGTGTCGTGTTGTTGACGATGAAAGATGATCAGTGCCCTCGGAAAATGTGTAAGTTCCATGTGTTGAATATTTTAGCGAGTTGATTTATAGTTTTAATTATTTTATGGATCTATCCAAAGTATGCAGTAGCATATAGCTGAAGCGTTTCAACTGTTTAGTCCTACAAGAGGGTAATTTTTAAGAATGTGTTCCTCATTTATAGACAGTTATAGTTATTGCGAAATATCAGGTGGGTATTAGTTCTATGAAATTGACTGAATTCAAGATGAAAATAATTTTCTACCTTTGTTTTAGGTATTCGTTTCTTTACGTACAGCGTATTTGGTGTAGAGTCTCTACTCGGCACCAAATACGCTGTACGTATACGCTGGAGGCGGCCGCCGATGCCGACCGGCGGCTGTGGCGTCTAAGCACTAAATCATCGGCGGTGGCGGCGTAATCGGCGTGGGTATAGTAATATAAAACTATAAAATCAAGCCACTTTTTTCATGACACTTTAGAAATTACTAATATTTGAATTGCAAAATTAAAATTGCAAATTATAATACCCTGCAATAGTAGTTAACTACTGAAAAGTTTAGAGCATATATCAAACAGAAAAAAGAAAAACAAAACATACGTTTTTTATACAAGCAGCATACTTTTGCCTTTTACAATAAAAAATCGTACAGTGCCCTCCGTGTCCTGTACAATAATGCTTTCAGAATGCTGTTTGGGCTGCCCCGACGCTGCAGTGCATCAGGGATGTTTGCCGAAGCACGCACAGATTGTTTTTATGCAACGATTCGCAAGAAATGTACATCTCTGGTGCGCAGAGTTAGGGCCAGCTCGAACAGTATTCTGAAAATGATTGCTCTAAGACTGGACTGCCCATACATGAATCGGTGTGACATTAGTCTTTAAGGTGTTTGTTATAATTCAATATTATTTTACAAACACTAAATGGATGAACGGTCTGAATAAATGATATTATTATTATTATGTTGCCGGGGTAATCAGACATTTGACTTTCTGCCGTCTCGATTACCACGACAGATGAAACAGCAAGTAAAAGCCAGTTTTAGTTTCTGTCTGTAATTTATAAGTGTTTTATGTGGACAACATAACTCCAAACTCTTAAACTCGAATTTGATTGAATGTGAGTATTGTTAAATAGTTGACTTGGCTAACTTCCTACCACAAAGATTAATATTAACAAAAAAATCTTTTCTTTTTATACACGCACCACTGCGGCCCAAAATATCTGGCTGGAGAAATTTGGGGATTAAAAAAAAATATGTCAGTGCGAACATTTATTCTGCTTTTTCGTATATACTTGTAGTTTTGAGGTGTCTATTTGTTGTAGTTTTGATTTGTAAATAAATATGTAATACACTGGCTACTTTCAAAATGCGATTAAGGCAACATAATATATTGGCCGCACAGAAATAATTTGGGGATTTGGCAAACATTAATAATATTTCTGTAACGTGATATGATTTAGTATACCTATACATATTACAATTTAATATAATTTCTTAATAATTTCATTAAAAAAACACATAATATTAAATAGGAATATAATAAATACAGACGCACACACCAAGCACATAAAACATACTCTCCTAGGCACACACACATACATACACACACGGACTTACTGAGCATCCGAAATGTGGCCAAGGGCCCAACAGAATATTAGTGTCTGACCTTTTTCGATGTCTGATGGAAGCTGTGTTGGGTTCTATTTGGTACACTTTGTGACACATGGTACGCGGCTACTGTGCTGACAAAGGAAGGGGTCATCCCTACCGATATAAAAACAAGATCAGATGCTGTGTACGGGAATACCTCTCCGTCATTTTCGACTTCAGTTCTTAGGATTCTTCATGAACTTCTTCACATGAATAAAGTTAGTGCCAGGTGGGTGCCAAAATTTTTCTTCCAGAGCGAAGTGATCTAAAAGCATGTTCTGAAGAAGTTTTAGAAGCGTATAGCACGGGGTGCGAGTTTTTTGGAGTCAATTGTTACGGGGGACCAACCCATGGTTTTGTACTATGATCCTCTCTCCAAAAGGGAATCGAAGAAGTGGCGTCGTGGTGAAAAGATAATGGCTACGGTATTCTGGGCTTGACACGGAATATTAATGATTGACATAAAAGAAAGGAATACCACGGTAAATGGCAGTTACTACGCCACCCTTATTGAGCAGTTACAAGAGGCGATCAAGCAGAAGCGTTGTGGAAAACTTAGCAGATGGGCTCCTCCACGGCAATGCTTCCGTTCACACTGTTTCAATTGCTAAGGCTGTTGTTGAAAATGTGGCTTCTAGGAAATTAGCCACCCCTCTTGTAGTTCTGACCTGGGCTCTAATGACTGTTATTTGTTTTCAAAACTTGAGGCAGATTTAAGAGTAAGATTTTCTTTAGGATTTTCTTCTTCTTCTTGTTACCTGTGTGATTTACGCCCATTTTAAGGATAACACACAACAAGGAGATATAAATACTTATTAAGAGATCTGAAAAGTGCATTGAAAAAGAGATAGACTATATATTTTAGCATACATTAATGACCTATGTAACCTAAACACTAACAATGGAAATATTTTCTCTTATGCTGATGACACTGCAGTTGTGTTCTATGGAATAATACTAACCACTAGTTACGATAAATATCTATAATTAAACGAAGCTAAAATGTTATTCGTTTAAAATTCGATATGAAAATTTGTGATTTAAATTTGGCGCCACGCCGATGACGCCGATTAGAAAATCGGCGATGGCGGCGTGCGCTACTCCGATCGGCCCCCACCTTTAGTGCCGAGTAGAGCCTTGTGAATTATTAAACGTTATACTTAGGCAGCTTCTTCGCTCGAAGCGTGTAGACTGCTACATTGTACTGATTTACTGATGCATCCGCGGCTATTTTGAAACTTGTTTATATTCAATAACAGCTGTTGGCAGGTAAACATGATGGAGATTATGAATTTCACTGAATTGGTATTACGTGCTATTACGTTTGCTGAGCAGCGACTGACCTGTGATTCCTTTATAATGAAAAGACGATCACCTACAATATTTTGAGTTTGATTTGATTTTGATTCCCTAGCCTAGCCTATTTACGATAGCAATACAATAGACTCTATGGAGTTTCTAGATATCGTATTAAATAGGCTACGGTAACTGCTCACGTGCAAGTTACCACACTTGTTGGGGGCCTATCTGCGAGATATCTGGAGATATCTGCGAGGTTAAGCAATGTTACCACTGTCGGTCCATAGATGGGTGACCGTTTTCGAATCCCTCCGTGCCTCGGAGAGTACGTTAAGCCGTCGGTCCGGAGACTAATCTCTCTACGGTCGTGTCTGGTTTTCGTCCCATTGGAGTATGAGAGTGAGGGAATGTGAACTTGTGCATACACTTATACACTATATTATCTCCTGTAGTAGGCTAGACCTTAATGAGATTGACCGCCGTAACCGAAATCGGTTAAGAGACCATTATTATTACACTTTTTTCCCGCCTTACGTATAGGTAAAATGTTTGTAGAAATATCAGTCATTTGGTACCCAATACCTAAAGGTAGCCGACCACTTCATTAAAATATAACCAAAGGAACATAGGAATGTATCTAGGTTCTTGGTTTCTATTAATATCACTGTGGCTTCAGCCACAAGGAGGATAGGCAGTGGCATTCCGAGGCACGGCGTAGTGTGCGGCCACGGCGCAGTCGACTGCTATTGATTGCCTGACCTGGTTCGACGATGTTTCTATATAAAACCATCCATTTCACTTGAAAAAGTAATAAGTCTACCGAGTTATTTTCAGCGCGGTCTGTAATTTATATAAGTTATTGTAGTGACGCCAATTGTAATTAAGCAATTGTTCTTTTCTAAACAATTATCTTTATTGAAAGATTAAGAGTTATTGTTTAAGTAAAAAGTGTTTTCTACGTTGTTTCTATTATCTTTGTGTGTCAACTATAGCCAATTTTACTACAATGATTTACTTGACACCGTTCGTATTTAATAAAACACATAGATAAATTAATATTACATCTGATACTACGAAATGTAGGTGTATCTGAAGTGCAGGCTGATACAACAAGCACTTGAGTGCGCAACTTTGTTCCTATAACATAATAATAATGGTCTTCTAATCGAGTTCGGTTACAGCGGCCAATCACATCAGAGACTAGCTCACTGAAATCTGACATGACTGGCGAGGGATTAGGCACAGGACCGACCGCGACTGCTTGACGACAAGTCCATAAATCTAAAGCAATAACAGTTAGTAGAGGTGTTCCTCAGGGTTCGGTGTTAGGACCTTTTTTTATTATATTTATGAATTATTTAATCTATACTAATATTATAAAGAGGAAAGTTTTGATTGTTTGTTTGATTGTTTGTTTTGCATTGAATAGACTCCGAAACTATTGGATCGATTTTAAAAATTCTTGCACCATTAAAAAGCTACATTATCGAGGAGTAACATAAGCTATATTTCATTGTCAAAAAATTAAAGATCCCTAAGAAAATTACAATAATGTAACTCAAGATATAACAAGCCACGATATGACATCCGTGCGAAGCCGGGGCAGACATCTAGTTGATTATATTTTTGACATGGCGGTTTTTTTATGAAATTGGCATTTAAATAATTTAAAGGTTGGAGACGGGTATACACTTGTTACTGCCTACTGCTATATCTACTGACACTCATGCGGACACAGTCGTGGCTATAAACCAGTATTATAATAATATAATAATAATAATATCTTGGGACAACTCACACAACGCTATCTGATCCCAAACTAAGCAGAGCTTGTACTATGGAAACCAGACAACTGATAAACATACTTATATATTTCTAAATACATACATATTATAGATAAATAACACCCAGACACAGAATAAACCATCGTGCTGATCACACAAAGTTTTATCCTGGGTGGGTATCGAACCCACGACCTCTTGCGTAGCAGTCGGATACACTCCCACCGCGCCACAGAGGCAGTCAATTATAAAATAAGTCAAAAGATATGGAAGGAAGAAAAGATACAAAAAAAATCAAATAAAACGTATACATAAATCTTTTACTACTAAGTAGGTAAATGTATCAAAATAACATTAAGTGTAATATATATTTATGAGACTCTTGGTTCACACAGTGAGCTGATTACTGAAATAATTCGACACCTTGTCTTCTGAAATATACATAAACAGAGAATTGTAACCATTACACACATTTAACTATGCACCGGGGAATCCAGGGCGTAAAGTTAAAAACAGTCCTATAGATATATGGGATGAATACTGTTAAATATTTTGACGTCAAATAAATTAATCTCAAACATTTTAGGTAGGTATAATCAGGCGTCAGAATTATATTGCATGATAAACAACTGTGAATACATTCAATAGAGCATTTAGTTATTAGTAGTACGTGTAGGTATGTTAACGGACGGGGGAGGTACGAAAAGGCTCAGTTGACAACACTTCACTGATATTTGTTGGTGATGGCACTGGACAGTGTGTGTAATTGAACTTACATTTGTGTAGTGTAATAGGTTATAATGCTGGCTGATGGAAATGGAGTCTCTGACAGTCAACAGCTATTTTGTTACTACGGTGTTTGAGGCAAATTCCCCTCTGCCTAATGTAATGTAAATAAAATCACACTAATATTATAAAGGCGAAAGTTTGTGAGTATGTGAGTGTGTATGTTTGTTACTTCTTCACGTCTAAACGGCTGGAGTGATTTTATTAAAGTTTGGTATGGAGTTAGCTGACACCCTGGATTAACACATAGGCTAACAATAAACCGCGGGTAACACCGCGGGGCACAGCTAGTAAATATATAAAATGAACTATTAATAAAATAACTATTAATAAATAAGTCTAAAAAGTTAAGTGATTTTTCTTACCATACATTAACATAAATGTGTCAAAGAGCTGTATACGTTACTATTTGTTACAGCGTAAACGTTACAGAGAAGCAGGTAGGTATCTACTCCTATATCTCATGAAAATTGACCTTGACGTAGAAATATTATTAAGGAGGCTATTGTAGCCGTTTTATCTACTAACTACCTACTATTTTTAAAAATCATGTAAACGGAGCTAAGGTAACTACATAGAAATTGGGTTTGGCAAAGCGTGGGCGATTGATTAGGTTTCAATGGGAGAATGAAGGTACATCAGTCGGCAGCAATCTGAGCCAAAATGTTATTTATTTTAAGTAGGTACTATTTTTCTCCGAAGTAATATTAAAACGCGTATGTACCTATGTACCTACCTATATTGAAAGGTGTTTTTATATCTCATGAGCAGACGTCACAACCAGCTATAAATAATATTAATTGTTTGATAGCGCGATAAAGCTCGTTCTGATGTCATGTAATGATTCTATAGTGTTAGTTAGCATGAAGTTGCTCGATGTTATTGAACATACTGGTATCATACAGCAACGTTGTAACGACATATTAGCATGACAAATATGAAAATACATATGTAGCGAACACTAGTGTAGGTTTAAAAAATTATATAAGGACTGGGCGAAAATTCAAATTGCAGTTCCATCTTGTTTCCGCAGTATAAGTACTAACAGGTGTTAGATCATCGGGGCAAGCACAATCTAATACATTTGTTCTAATTTGTAAACTTCTTGCACTAAAGACAACATTAGGTAGCTACGATGATCTCTTACCTTCTCCATGAATGATCTGACAGAGCTGGTGATACAACACGCGGCCATCCTGCGCCCTGAAGTAGTCTGCAAGTTGCGCGATCTCATCGTCCGATAGGCCCACCACGGAGCGCAGCGGACCGGCCAGTATCGACACAAACTTCGATTCTGGAACATTACAAAACTTTATTCCACAATCTAGGTTACAGCATTATTGAGAGTTTAAAAAAAATAAGTGTTCGAAAATTATTGTCCTAAACTCGTTTTACAGGCGCAACTATTCAGACTTGGCAAGTGTTGAGTCAATTCCCCCCCCGCAACCCGAACATGATCCTTGATCCGCGCTTGTCCCTTTAACACCTTAGCTTAAAAGTCACTGGGCAGAAGGAGAGTCTTTGCGCAGGGGCGTGATCTTAGTAACCACTACATGAGCGGGAAATACGCCATAATACTGCAAAGCTATTTTGGATCTGTATAGACGATTGCTATAACAACCTACTTAGCAGAGATTTTATGTGTTAAGTACCAGATATGAGAGAGTTGCCCTCAGGATCAAGCGGCCGGTACCAGTCCCACAAGTTGAGGCCCACGCGGAAGGCAGCCGCGCGGATCTTGTTGCATGTCTTCCACACATTTGCCAGGCGGATTATCTACAAATAACCATATGAAAGTAACGCGGGATGAACTTAACAAATGAGTTTATGGCCAAATTATGTTAATTACATTAATGGCTGTATCACCATGATGTGCCATTTTGAACCCCCCTATATACCTTACTAGTGCTAACGCCACTATGCCCTCAGGTTTTGCACCTACAGAGACGGTGCCGCAAAAATAGCTCCAAAGTATGATATGGCCGTTTTTAGTGTTCCGTACATTAAAAGGAAAAAGTGGAAACCTTATAGGATCACTTTGTTGTCCGTCCGTCCGTCAGTCCGTCCGCCAAATGAACGTGAACGTGAATGAACGTGTAATATCTAGTTGAAATTAAAACCATATACTCAGACTTCCGCTTCCGACTCCGTTTGTCTGACTTATGCTTGTCCGGTTTTATTTTTCATATTTTTATCATAATAGATTTAAGCTTGTGTCACAAGTGTTAGTAAAATAACATAACTATTCGTCTTTGCATTTAGTCTTAACAACGTTATCTTTCTCACGTTTTTTTTAATCAGGTTATACACCACCGGCTACCAACTATAGCCACCACTGGCTGTCGTGTGATATCTATGTTGGTATCATGCAAACGGAGATCGTCTGAGTCCAAGAGTGATCAGTGGTCAGCACAAATTGACACTGTCTTCCTGCTGTAGGTACCTAGGTACAGTTTTTGTATGGGTAGCAGATAACGCGGTCGCGAGTGATAGGCAACGGTGACTCATTTGTGCGGAGCTTAATATCGTACGAGACACTACTCCTCTACTATACTTATGGTAAAAAGAGTAAAGGGTTAAAAAAAGCTAAGACTGAAGTATACAAATTTAAAGCTTATTGTCTTTCATCCTGAGGTAGATACTTTGTCATCTTATTTGGGTAAGCACTAGAACACTCGAAGAACAGGTACTTGAAGTTGATGACATGACATTTCTAATAAACATAAGGCACTCTACCAAATAGTGGAAGTCGACCAACTCACCGTGTCATGCATTTTGACGACTTAATTACAACGTGTCGCTCTAAACTGATATAAAAGTAAAATATTGGGTAATTTGACAAATATTTAATTTATAAAGCGGTAATAATTTTGAACAAAAATGTGTGTTTGCTAATAATTTTGATACATTTAAACCATGCTACATTCTACAGCGCCAGCTCACCAGTACGCCATTGTTTGAAGTGTCAAAGATGATGTATTTGTTTTTTTTATTACTTTGCAACTGCAGCATAGGCGCGTATAAGGAGGATTCAATTGCAGTACACAACCTATTTGTTACAAAAATAAAAGTCATCGTGATGCAGCCGGTTATTATTTGACGTGTGTACAACGACTTATTTTACGTGCCTCAGTTAAGGGCCGTGATGGGTAATGTACATACTTAATAGATAATTGACTATGGTTAAAGTGCACCTATTTTTGTTTCGGGTTTTTTGTTAACCCAGCGTTCTACCTACCACGTATGCCCTCAGGTAAATGCTGTTATCAGCCATTTAGTCACCCTGGAATCTGTTGACCTTTCGTCGCAACTCAGAACAAATTTACCTAAGTACAATTTTTACTCATCAATCAATTTGTCAATGGAGACCGCGAGCTCGTACCGACCCGTTACGTACACCTCCCATCTACCTTGGACCGTACGCTCTTTGACCTACCGCGCGTACATGGCGGGGTGTCTACCCGACCGTCGCACCAGCGTGGGAGGAACCGAGCGACGTACAACGTCGTCGGTGATAAGATCAAAGGTGTTGTTCGTGGGAGCCGAGTGACGCATGCGCGGTAGAGGCGAGCAGGGACCAATGACGTCAGGCGCATCGATCGTCCGCCGGTGTTGGCGCGCCTCGGCCGCGGCTCGGAGCTGTCACACTGTCACGGCGGCACGTGAGCTAGCTGCGACGATGCGCCCGTCTCTTACGTAAGGAGGCCGACACGTGCACGATCCATGTCCGCCACCCATGTGCGGGCTAAGCTTTAGGACCAGGAATAGCCCTTCGCAGAAAACCTCCCTCCGATGGGGCGACAGCTGCCCGACCGCCGCGAGGCCTAACATTTAACACGAGACTTGCCAGTGCTAGTGCTGTGTGCTTTGTAACTGAGTGCCCGTCCCGACGCGCGGCCCTCATCTTCTCTTATAAGTGAGTATTTATACCTACTTATATTTACTATCTTTGGTATACATACGCTTATTTATACATAAGTACAACTATGCTATCTACCTGAGTATATATTTCTAGCTGACCCGCGCTACTTCGCCTGTGTCAATATTCACCGTTTTTGCAATATTTTTAATTGATGCTCCGCTCCTATTGGTTATAGCGTGATGTTATATAACCTATAGCCTTCCTTGATAAATGGGCTATCCAAGACTAAAGGATTTTTTCAATTCGAACCAGTAGATCCTGAGATTGTCGCGTTTAACCAAACAAACAAATTCTTTAGCTTTATACGAGTAATATTAGTATAGATAAACGGTAAATACAGTAATTACATGAGCGATATACGATAGAGCCTCCTTCAACATCTACATCTGTGTATATTACAATGGATATTATATTTTCTACATTTATAAGTATATAAAAACGTTAAGTTGGTTGGTGTACCCTTTAAAAATCAAAAAGTTTTCAATTGATGGTGCTCAAATTTTGACACGATATACAACTCACTTCAAAGATTGTTTTTATAGAAAAATCATGGACGAAGCTGCGGGTAAAAGCTTGTACTTTGTAGAAATATAAATAGTTGCGAGTGTAACGACTATTGCTGTCACTGTCATTGTGTATAAATATGAAGAGATGCAGCGACGAAAGTCAGATAAATCACGCCCTGAATTGTGTCCTGCTTGTATAACAAAACCTTTAGATACTTTCGTGCGCAAGTGATATAAGGCGATAATGAAGCGCAAGCTCCCCACAAATGGTCTACTTTAAACTGGTGCCATGTATCTACTGCATCGGCCTATTTAGTGGGCAGTAAAGCTGTCCATTTCATGAAACAAGGCGGCTCACCAGTTTGAATACTGATTGGTTATTGTCATCTTATTGTACTTACCTACAATGTAGGTACAGTCAAATTAATTATAGTTGGTTGAATAATGTAATAGTTAGTTTTTAACTCACTGCAAGTGCTAACAGCGGGGAGTGAAGGAACAGTGGCGGTAGAAAACTAACAGAGAGAGAAGTGAAAGAGAAATTCTTTGGAATCCTGAAATCATATTTCCATCAAAGCTGAAGTTTCAGTAAAACTGGGAAAACTTCATTATTATCTTTATTGAATACACATTAGGGAATTCTAATCCTGAGAAGGTACAATAAAGTAAGCGAGCCATGTAGGTCATATCATGACCTCAAATTACCGTAGCATGAAAAAATCTTGTGTTTATCAAACTATTCGAAAGTGTTTCTTAACACGTAGGTTTAGTCTTTAGAGAGGCTTAACAAAACTTTTTTTGTTTTACTAACATAAAACTGTTTCGTATATGACTGTAGTTATTGATGACTGATTAATCGTGCGCTGAAGTCATGTCGATCAATGGCAGTAGGTCGATAACATCGACTCCCCCATTTTGAGAGAGACTTTCTATCTCGGCACTGGAATATAAATTACTTCGTTATCTATACAGATAAAAGGTGGTTTTGATAAAATTAGGTTCTTAGTTCTGACTGGCATCTAATTTATCTCCTCCAATGAAACGGTTGGTATGATGTAATTACATTTGTTTTAGCTAGAGGCAGGTAAATAATGAATTGTTAAGAACCAGAGATGTTGACGCTAACAATTACTTGGCGAGCTAATAAATACGGCCGCTTCATTAATTACCTACTTATTAAAATTCCTTTTATTAATGTTTGACGAAAAGATTAAGGATTTTTACGGTTCATTATTTTTCGTGAAAGAGGTTGAGATTATAGGCATTGTTTTTGAAATATAATTAGGTATACAATTTAAGAAGACACATCTACTTGTGATAACTGATTGAAGTCAATCTTTTGTCACAAGTAGATTTCTAGAAAAAAAATGGCTTGATATTGTTTAAGATTGTACGGTAAAAAAACCTTAGTACAGTTTCGCCTAACCAAAAAAACACTTATAAATATGATTTAATAACATCTATTTATTAATTACCTTTAGTCATTGATCGGACGCTAATTTAACGTTAGGTGTAAAGAAGTGAGTGTTATTCATAAACAATAATAATAATGTATGTTTATTACGTCCATGGTGTAGCGTACACAGGCTTACAATCTATAATTATCTATTGACGTCTGTGGTAGCGTACAGTAAAATATGTACGATTGAAAAAAAAACGACCGCTTTGCGCTAAAGTGCCTTTTTGTCTGTGGAAATATTGTCGGAAAATGAAACGTCGAATGGAACGGTGTAGCGAAAATGGTGGGAAATTGAGCTTTCCCTGTCTGTCACATTTATGCAGGCAAGCGTTTGAAAATGCTCGTTTTATAATAGTAGGAGACGTGGAACATTGATTTTTATCTCTTACAATCACCTGCATAATATTTTTCATGATTTCGTCAAGATTGCTGAAAAAAGAAGAATGTATATAGTAGAGTTATTGTAAAACGCGAGAAATATGAAATTTACAAAAGTGAAGTATAGTATAACAATATTATGTAGTAAGAAGACAACCGCTGTACAAGAATTGTTCTCAGTTATGTATTTATTCATGAGTACGGCGGCCGGGAGCTGACTCAACTCGAAGTTTACAGCGGTATTGTATTTTATAAATCACAATTTTTATTGTTGAGAAGCATTCCGTATCATCTAAACGGATACTGTTCATTTGATAGACCGACAGATTAACGAAGTTTGTGTTAGATGTCACAGAATAACTTTAAACATTAAATATTACTAGTACTTAGGTACTTACCTAAATATTAACCAGCTGGGTGACCGAGCTTTGCTCAGTGTTCTACGAGTAATTTATCGGGGTTAATCAGGCAAATACAAAATGTAGAAAAACTAAGAAAGCAAAGCTCATCCTTTATGTGATTGTTTAGTAGGTACAAGAATTGCTCATTGTAATATGTTGGGTAGTAGATTAGATGTTTCTGTTTATCGTTTCTGTTACGCACACAATGTCTGCCGCTTACCGATCTGCTGTGACTCTGTAGGATACAATGGAATGGTTCAGGCCTACCCATTATACTCCTAATTTAATCAATTTAGCTTAGCTGCTATCATCCCTAATGCGTCGGGTGCGGGATAGCACCAATAGTCTACTGGATATAGTAGCCGATGCCTATCACGGTAGCATATGGATATTGGAAACACTCCGCTCAAGACCCAGTAGCCAGCATCGTCTCCATAAGAGTTTTTATCGTTTTTAGGAGTTGTTTTTATGATATAATATTTTCCCAAATCTGGAATGGAATCAATTATTAATATTACAACTACTCCTTTAGAAATTTAAAGATGTGATAAAAAGTAGAGAATTAGAATATCTACGTTTGTTTGTTGCAGTTGCGGTAAAAGAAAGAAATAAAGATGATAAACATAGCGGGCGTGGTGTCGATCGTGCTGTTCTACGTGCTGATCCTGGCCGTGGGCATCTGGGCCGGCCGCAAGAAGCCGCCAGGCAACGACTCGGAGGAGGAGGTCATGCTCGCCGGACGGTCCATCGGTCTCTTCGTCGGGATATTCACTATGACTGGTAATTATTACATGAACTTATTATTGAGTTCTGGTGCCACTTATTCTGGCACTCTGTCGATAAACATTATTTTTTTATTAGATACCTGTCTACCCGAGACTAAGCCTGTTGGAATACAGTTGAAATATCGCGTAATAAAAAAAGTATTTTAATATTAAATAAGCACATATTTAATGCTTGTCTATAAAATTACAAATACCTGGGGAAAGTTTATCAATATTTGAATAGTATTGATACTGGTCACGTCATAAAGTAGAGTTGTGAATTGCTCGTTGCAAATTGTTGATAGCGCGGCGTTGTCGGGTGGTATGCACCATTTGGTGATGTAGAAACGCACAATTTATATTCTTGTCGATATTTGGAGATTTACCTTCTAAATAAAAACAAATGGTCATTCTCTCTTTAACTACAATCACTATATCTCACAAGCTACGGCAGATAGAAGATCTTAGCTTTGAATGAATTTCGAGAAATTCCATCCATAAGGCAGAGGTTTGTATACATTTCAGTCGGGTTTTTTTAGCGTCATACTCAAAAGTCCGTGCGAGTAGAGTCGCGGGAACAGGCTACTTTGTAGATATAGAAATACAAGATTCTTGAAACACACACACATCTATGTGTAAGTATGGACTTAGGTTCATTTATTATACTATCATAAGCTTTACTTTAATTACCAATTTAGGTACCTTACCTCAGTCAAGACAGGTCCGTAACTCAGTGCAGTCAAAGGCTTGTGTTAAGAGTGGGTCCACGTCGGTAGTATAATGAGTAGCATTAATTCGAACCCGCAACCTCACGATTGCGAGTTCGATGGCTTAGCTATTAAGCTACCGCCGCTTTACCTTTGTCGGTCCCTAGATGGTGTCTCTCTTCGGTCGTATCCGATTTCCATCCCATCGGACTATGAGAGTGAGGGAATAAAGAATGCACTTGTGTCTGCGCATACACTTATGCATTATAATATCTCCTGCGTAGTTCAGAGTCTCAGATAAGATTTGGCGCCGTAACCGACACTGGTTAGACCATTACCTAACCTACTAAAAATACAATTTATAATATTAATAGCAATGAAAACAGAATACATTAATAAGGAAAGTCACTGAAGAACACCAGTAACGAAGCCAAAATATCGATTAATCTTCATCAAGTAGTAATTAATGCAATTAGGGGCGGCTACTCGATATTCTCGCTACGGACATAATTAGTAGTAGCTTGTATTACTACCTTTGCCAAACTTCTTGGCAGTATATGATTAGGTATAAATGAGACAAAAGATGTAGTATAGTCTGGTTATAATTATCCAAAGGTGCATCTTATATACTAACGACTTCGTGTTGATAACAGATAGTAGAAACATTTAATAGATACTGAACGTGCGATAAGGAACATAAGATTGTGATGTAGATTGTAGATACAGCACAAAGTTATTGTACTGTAACAGTACACCCCCCTTTAAAAAAAAATTATGGTAATAGTGTTTACAATATAAATTTGACCTAGACCTTACTAGTTATTTGCTGATGTATATAAATAATAATGCTATTGTACGCGGTGGAATTTGATGACGCCTGTTGTGGTGTGATTTGCTGACGTCTGTAATTTTGACTTAGCTGTTGCACGAGTGTTTATTATTTTTTTCCGTTAAACTCTTCATTCTTCTGTCCAGTGTTTTCATTATGCCGTAAATTAGGATCACGCCGATTGTTAAAATAATCTGTCCCATTGCAACATTTCTTGTCCACCGTAAGTCCTCCTGGATCAGGTTACGGAGTTGGTCCGCTTCGTTTTGATTGAGGCAATTGTCCGTATTGTATGTTATCTGGTCCTTAGAACTTTGATTTCCCATTTTAGATGTCTTGTTGTTACGAGTAGTTGTGAATTAATGGTATATGTTAAGATCTATGTTAATATATATACGAATAGCTTTCTTATATCAGTGATTTTTTTATAGACGTACTACTGGCTTTACTTTACGTCCCGATCGTGTAGTGTACGTGTGTGAATGCCTGTCGCAATCCTTTGAATCTGGCACGTAGTTTGATTCGTCATTGATCATGAAAGCTGGTTTCAATCTATCAATTGATATCACTGTCTCTTTATCCCTAATTCTAATGCAAAATGTTTTATCTGTTTTACTAATTACTGGGTAGGGTCCTTCATACGGCGGTGTCAGGGCTTTCTTAATTCTATCACACCGAACAAATACGTGTGAGCATTCTTTGAGTTCGGGATGCACAAATATAGCTTGATTGTGTTTTTTTCTTTTCGGAATTGATGTCATTTGTGTGATGTCCTTTTGAATTTGTTTTACAAACTCTTCGTACGTTGATAACTGTGCTGCTGATGACTCAAAAAATCCTCCAGGGAGTCGTATTGGCGTTCCATATGTTATCTCTGCTGAACTATAACCTGTGTCTTCTCGCAAGCTACTCCGCAACCCGAGTAAAACTGTTGGAATTTCTTTTAACCAATTTTCGTTGGATTCTCTTGTCATTAACGCCGCCTTTAAAGTTCTATGAAATCTCTCTATCATTCCATTGGATTGTGGATGATAAGGTGTTGTCCTAATTTTATGTATTCCCAAAAATTGTGAGAGTGACTCAAATATTCTTGATTCAAACTGTCGGCCTTGATCCGTAGTAATGCGCAATGGACATCCAAAACGAGTAATCCATCCTTCGAAAAGTGTCTTGGCTACTGTTTCTGCAGTTATATCTTCTACCGGAAATATTTCGGGCCATGACGTACAACGATCTACGATTGTGATTAAATATCTCTTCCCTTGTGAAATCGGAAGTGGTCCGACGATGTCAATATGTAAATGTTCAAAACGTTGCGCTGTCATAAATGTACCAGGAGGTGATATCGTATGTCGTTGTATTTTTGATTTTTGGCAGGCTATACATGATCTACACCAATTATTGATATCTTTGTTCATATACGGCCATAAATACCTTTGGGTTATCATTTTTCTCGTAGTTCTTTTTCCTGGATGGCTCATACCATGAATGGTATCGAATATTTGTTTGCGAAAATGCTTTGGTAAGTAGGGGCGGCTTTTTCCAGTAGATGTGTCGCAGGTGATGTTTATTGTGGAACCCGGAAGCGTAATGTTTTTGAATTTTAATCTTTTATTGTCATGTAATTTACTTAGTTCATTATCTGTTGATTGACATTTTTCCAATTCAGCGTAATCGATAGGTGATGGCACGTATATTTCCTCTATTCGAGATAAGGCATCGGCGGTAATATTGTCACGTCCGCTTATGTGTTGAATGTTGGTACTGTATTGTGAAATGAAATCTAACTGCCGGACCCGTCGCGGTGTATCGTTTGATGATGGTTTTTGGGAGAATGCGTATGTCAAAGGTCGGTGATCCGTAAATATTGTAAATTCTCTTCCCTCGATTAATCTGTGAAAATGTTTGACGGCCATGTATATTCCTAACAGCTCTCTGTCAAACGTAGAATATTTTTGTTGAGTTTCGCTCAATTTTTGTGAAAAAAATCCTAATGGTTCCCAATTGCGTCCGGATTTTTGTTGTAAAACTCCACCAACGCAAGTAGCACTAGCGTCGGTCATGAGCGCTAGTGATGCGTTGCGGGAAGGATGCGCTGTTAACACTGCGTTTTTCATGCTTTCCTTGCATTTTTCGTAAGCTTTGTCTGCTTCCGTTGTCCAAGGAACAGGTGAATTATCGTTCTTTTTTGAACCATGTAGATATTCGTTTAAAATTCTTTGATTTTCCGCTGCGCGTGGAATATTACTTCTGTAGAAATTGACCATGCCCAAAAATCTTCTTAATTCTTGAATTGTTTTCGGTTTGGGAAATTCCATGATTGCTTTGTAATTTTCTTCGGTAGGGTGTATTCCTTGGCTCGTTATATGATAACCTAAGAAATCTATTTCCCTTCTGAGAAATTCGCATTTTTCGAGATGAATGGTTATTCCATTCTCGTGTAAACGTTTGAAAACCGTTTCTAAATGCTGATAATGCAAATCTTCGTTGTCCGATGCGATGAGACAGTCGTCTACAAATATAAATACGAAGTTTAAATCTCTAAATAAGGAATCCATGAATCGTTGAAATGTTTGTGCCGCATTGCGTAATCCGAAAGGCATTCTTAAGTACTCAAAAAGTCCAAAAGGTGTGATGATGGCTGTTTTTTCTATATCTTTAACAGGAATACAATGGTATGCTTTACGTATATCTATCTTGCTTAGTATCTTCTTATTTTCTAATATGTATGTAAAGTCAGTTAATCTTGGTAGTGGGTATTTGTCCGGTACTGTCGTGCTATTGAGCATTCGATAGTCTCCGCACGGTCTCCATTCGCCATTTTTCTTTTTTACCATATGTAATGGGCTTGCCCATGGGCTATCTGACGGTCGGCAAATTCCGAGTTCTATCATATTTTGAAATTCCTTTTTGGCTATGTCGTATTTTTCTGGAGGTAATGGTCTTGCCCGAGCTGCGACGGGTGGTCCTGTAGTGATAATGTGATGTTCAATCTTATGTTTGGGCGCATTGCGGAGAGAGGACCCTTTCGTGATGTCTTCGTATTTGTTTAAAAGTTGCGTAATACGTGGATTCGTTCCCACTGCGATAGTACGAATTGTTTGTTGTGTCGCTTTTTCCGAAGTTACATGCGTTGTCAGCTCTGTAACTTTGTCGATAAGTTTGCGACCTGCTATGTCGACTAATAGTTTATAGTGCTCTAGAAAATCTGCTCCAATTATTGGTTGTGTAACATCGGCGATTACAAAATTCCATTTATAACATCGTTGTAGTCCTAAATTCAAGGTAAGCGTCTTCTCGCCGTAAGTCCTAATTTTAGTCCCATTTGCAGCGTATAGTGTGTATTGTTCATTTTGTAAAATTGAATGTCTCTGTTGCTTGCTAATGACTGAAATATTTGCGCCCGTGTCAATCAAAAACTTCATACCACTTTTTCGGTCGGTAATGGTGAGGCGATTGGATGGGTGGATTGCACAGAGTTTCGCCGTTGTCTGTGCTCTTATTCGTTTCCCTGGTTCCGTACGTAAGTCATTGGTTTCCAACCGCATGGTTTAATGCAGTTCTTTGCATATTTTCCGAATCTTTCGTGGTAGTAACAAAATCGATTTGCTCCTTTATAGTTTGTTCTCGGCCTCATAATCGGGAATTGTTGACGTTTCTTGAAATGATTGTGCGTGTTGGGTCGATAGCCATATTGACCTTGCTGAATTGCGTCAATATCTATCTGTAATTTTGCTAGCTGGGCTAAAATGCATGCTGTATTGTTGTCGTTTGAAGTGTCGTTGCTAACAGCTGATATTTCGGTTACTTTTGAATTCATTATTATTTTGTCTGCAATTTGGCTCAGTTTGTCAATTTCCATGTCTTCCGTAACTGCTAGAACCGTAGTAACTGATGTTGGTAAAAGCCTGAACCATAGTAGTTTAATTGTTTCGTCACTGATTTTTCCTCTCCCGAGGACTCGCATTTGACGTAATAACTGCGAAGGTTTTTGATCACCGAGTTCTGTCTCTGATATTAATTTTTGAAACTGTCGCTGTTCTGTTTCTTCGTAACAATCAATTAAACGTTCCTTGATGTTTTTGTATTTATCTGTAGTCGGTGGTGAAGTGATTAGGTCACTAACTTGTAGTATTTCTTCCTTGGATAACTTTGCTATTACTGTACAGTATTTGTATTCGTCTCCTTGCTTCTGTGGTGCTAATATGGCTTCTAGTTGCGTGAACCATAATCTTGGTTGGTCTTTCCAAAATTCCGGAATGCGGGATAAAACCGAGGTGCCAGCAGCTACTTCAAGTGTTCCTTGCTGATTTATGTTCGCCTTGCACGGTGATTGTGCCATGTTTCTTGCTGCGTATTCGTTCGTCGGGGTCACCAATTTGCCAAACTTCTTGGCAGTATATGATTAGGTATAAATGAGACAAAAGATGTAGTATAGTCTGGTTATAATTATCCAAAGGTGCATCTTATATACTAACGACTTCGTGTTGATAACAGATAGTAGAAACATTTAATAGATACTGAACGTGCGATAAGGAACATAAGATTGTGATGTAGATTGTAGATACAGCACAAAGTTATTGTACTGTAACACTACCTACCGTGATTAAGACATGTTGTACGATTAACGTTATTAACGTTTCTTACGTATCGTTTAGGTTTTATAGAATGGCTTCCATTTAGGTAGAAATTTCAAGTTTATATTTTGTTAATTTTACCCGACTGAAATATCGTTCACACTGTACACATTTTTGTATACATTTAATTAAACTCAAATACCTTTATTTCAGAAAATCATGTTAATGATTGTTTATATTAAAAAAATAAAAACCGACTTCCAAAATAAATATAACGTAAAAAGCAAAAAATAATGTAGGTACAATTACACATTAAAGTTTCTTTAAAAAAAAATGAATAAAGGCGGCAGTCCCAGTTCGTTTCTACATACTCCCAGTCGCCACCAATTTAAAAATATATTTTAGATAGGTCAACATTGGGCCCACGCTTGAAATTTCCCAAAGAATAATGTAACTTTAAAATAATATATTAAGAAAATGTCAACAAGTACAGAAGTGGGCGGTTGTCTGCGGTAATGACCTGTGTATACGTAACTGAGTTAATTAGGTCAAGTAACACGGCACGTGGCCGTGCCACGTCCTACGTAGAATTAATGTTACGTCGTACTGGAACTGTAATTGTACCAGTAATATATTAACTGTATTTAATTTTAAACTCACATTTATATGCTTTTTAAGGTTCCGTAGCCAAAATGGCAAAAACGGAACCCTTAAAGTTTCGTCATGTCCGTCTGTCTGTCTGTCTCAGGCATTTCAAAGACTTCTCAATATATATTAATTAAATTTAGTGAAAAGATGTTTTGTAGTAGCCGCTACTTAATTTGATAGCTAGCTAGCACATCATTCGACAGGTCTTTTAAAAACATTATAAGCTTTCTAATAAAGATTTTTGATTTGACATTTTTTGGAAATAATCGCTCCGAATGTTGCATAAATTGTCCCCCCCCCCTTAACCGTATGACCAAAAAGTATGAAAAACATCACAAAGGTAGCGTTTAATAAGTACTACTGGGGTTCTCAAGAAAAGGATGTAAGTGTCATGAACATACGCTCTTCTGCTGATACTCATGGCTGCGGAACCCTACAATGAGCATAGTTCGACATGCTCTTGCCCTCTTTTTACTGGTATATTGCTAAGTGCCTCGGGGTTTAATGTTTGAGGTTAATAGTTCAAAAGTTATTTATAAGTTGCGTTTGCAAATGTCATGCAACACGAATTCAATTTTGCATCCTGTCGCTAGTCATACCTTTTGCATGAGTGAAGCTATGGTCTATGTGGATAAAGCCTCAGTTTAAGTATGAGATACATGGACTATCTGTCCTCGTCCTAGGTACGATCCATAGAGGCGTTATGCCGTAAACATTGAACACACTCGAGTACACATTGACACGCAGCGGGCAGCCAGCCACCAATCAAGCGGATACCCACCGCACCATGCCAGTATCACTCGGTGTTACATTTTACATAATACCTCGCGATGTATAGCCAGTTGTAATAATATTTATATCAACAAAAAAGTCTCCCAAGACATTTTGCGTTTGTCTTACATAAAATATTCAGCTTAAGAGAAATTGCTACGAAGCTACGACGTAGACGCGTAGTTGTCTACGGCAAGGAGAACCGATTTAATTTTATAAAATACTAGCGGACGCCTCGCGGTTTCATCCGGGTAGTCGCGTTCCCATGGGAATATAGGGGTAACAAATAGCCTATGCTACCCGGGGTTAGTGTAGCTTCACAACGATGAAAGAATTTTTCAAATCCGTCCAGTAGTTTCGGAGCCTATTCAATACAAATGTCCTATTTATAATATTAGTATAGATAGGTAGCAACGTTTCGACCGTATTGCAACGGCCGTGGTCACGGGAAGATATATAGAGTTTATACTTTGACGTTAGTACGTATTCATAAAATACTAAAGCAAATATTATTAATATACTTAATATGAGATATTTTATATATATATATATGTATATATATATATATATATATAAAATATCTCTATTATATATATATATATATATATATATATATGTGTGTGTGTGTGTGTGTGATCCCACTTCTAACCTGATCGTGATCTACTATAATAACTCTAGAGCTAGACAGAGATTTATAGTTGTGAAGTGTAGATACGTTAGGTTATATGTGGTATGAGAAGGAGTGGTAGGCTATGCGACTGTAAATTATTTGATAAAAGATTTAAAATCAAATTTTAAATTTTTTGCCATATAAAATGCGAGTTTTAAACCGTATATCTTTGAGCGAGGAAGAGTATCCTGATAATGTAATATGTATGTGTGTTGTGCAGCGACATGGGTGGGCGGCGGCTACATCAACGGCACCGCGGAGGCGATCTACACGTCGGGGCTGGTCTGGTGCCAGGCGCCCTTCGGATACGCGCTCTCCTTAGTCTTCGGTCAGTATTGCCTTGCCATTTACATATATTTTCTTAGCACTTCTCACTGCAATGGGCAGGTACACGGAGCCATCAAACCGTTCTCTTGGGACCAAACTTTCAAAACCACCAAAAAGATCTCTTTGACCTCCGTGTGGTGATGGATGCAAAGAATACTTTCTACTATTTCTTGTTTACATTGTAGTAATTAATAGAATACCTCAAGGAAAGTTTTTTTTTGTTATTTGTTTACCATCAGTCGTAAGAATATAATTAGTATTTCGTTATGACGTTTGTATGGAACAGGGCCACAGCCATTCACGCCTATTAGGGGAATACTTGCGCTCTTTTATTAGTCTGCAATAGCTCTTTAGCCAGAGGATTAGATTGCAGTGATAGGTTAACTTTGAAGCGCTTTACGTCCTCGGGGATGGTAAGAAATAGACAGCTTTAGATTCTATAGTAATATTTAAAGTAGAAGTAAATATTGTTATAGTGGTCCATTTCGTTATATATACCTTGAAGGTAAAATATTGTTCTCAGGCGGCATATTTTTCGCCAACCCGATGCGCCGGCAGGGCTACGTGACGATGCTGGACCCGCTGCAGGACTCGTTCGGCAGCCGCATGGGGGGGCTGTTGTTCCTGCCCGCGCTCTGCGGCGAGGTGTTCTGGGCCGCAGGCATCCTCGCTGCGCTCGGTGAGTCACCAACCCCTCCATCTCATAATGATCTCCTAACAGCTTTCGGTTACGGCTACCAATCTCATGTGAGAGAAGCCTATTACGCAGGAGATTATTTCAGTGCAAAAGTGTATGCGCAGACATACTCGTAAGTGCGCTCTTTTTTCCCTGACTCTCATAGGACGGGATCGGAGTGAGATCGGGCGCAGGACCGACACTTTAAAGTGCTCTCCGAAGCACAGGTGTGATTTTTTTCGAAAACGATCGCCCGCCGGCTATATGACCAACATGCGACAGTCAGAATGTTATACAAGACCGCAGACGAAATATTTTGTTTTGTGTTTAGACATATACCTGTCGGTCAGCGAATATCGAGACGAGACCATATTATATAATTTGTATAACATCTACTTTTAAACGAATGTGTTTTCAAATTCTCGGTTCGGTAAATAAATCGTAAAAACGAAAACATTCGTGTTGACATTTGGTAACTTTAGATCTTAGTCAAAGGAAAACATAAGGTTACAACCAGCCTTCTACCTGATTAAATACACATAGGCACTTAGGTATGAGTATGTAAAATGGTAAATTGTGAACAAATAATTTACATACAAGTAAACAAATATATATATATATATAAAATTGGCAAAATATTGTAATAATTGGCATTTAACAAAAGTGACTCGACTCACAGCTTTTTTACTCGTTCGAACTTGGCATTAAATGTAAAATCATTCGATTCCAAATTTTATCTCACTCCCGCCTATTCACTCAGGTGAATTAGCGGGGTAAATAAAGTGCACCAGACCGAATAAAGTACTTTGACTATGAATGGACGCTACAATTAGGGATATTGAAGGTTTATCAGCAATATAATATCGTAAATACCACAGAGGAGTTAAATATGATAAAGGATACAAAGGAATAATTCGAATACGACGTGGGCATTATCAAAGGTTGAAAGTTGGTTTCGTGTTTGAATTGCAGGCACGTGTCCGCCTACACTATCTAGGACTGCTTTTGTGAAGCTGCAAATTTGAACTTTGTTATTTGTACAGAATACGCTAGAATTTATGTAACAAATGTAGCCTGTATCGATTTTGTCGATGTGTATGTCCCACAGTTAGTTTTGTTCAATTGTTGTATTGATAGTTATTCAAGGTGTAGACCTCAGTAACACGTCTTGCGTGTTTTGTATCCGCCATGACATAGCATCATAGACGCATTCTTTAATATTGTTAATGGGTCTGTCGTCGACATGGTAAAAAAAATTGGTTGTCTACGGACGACAATGATACGTGATATAATTTGTCATAAGAAAACGTTCATGAAATTGTAATAAACAACCATACCTGTGACAGATTTAGTTCCAATTGTAACGCAAGTCGCTGCAATCGTCATTCACTAAAAGACTGATACTTCAGCCTATCAGCGAAAGCGTAACGTGACACTTTTCGTGCGTGCAGCCGGTCATCGATTTATAAGACATCATCATGTCAAAAAAACACCTTCTTTTGATTTTGAACGCCCAAGAATACGTACTATGTAATAATGTTTTAACTTGAAATTAATTGCAGGTTAAAGAAAACAAAAGGTAAAGATCAAGAATCTAGATGATTATAAAAGTAAAAATAAATTATGGAAATTAATCTCTGAGGACGCCCAAAGTTTGATTTATTATTTTAACGGCACGGCGAGTAGGTTTTTAATGCTTTAATAACACGGAAACACAGTTCATTTGTTTATATTTATAGCGCATAATACCTACAAGATTCTGGTCCAAAATATCAGTAATGTACTATTTTAGACAAAGAGACAGCGTCAAGTTAAATCTGTTCCATTAGTGAAGTGGACGGACAGTCTGACATCCCCTGCTCGAATGAGTCTGACATCCACTGTATATATATATCTGAGTATATTTATACTATTGTCCTACAGTCGCCTCTGGATTCATACAGTTATATTTGGAAGGCCGGAATATTGTAGTAGATTGACTAATGGTTTATTCGTGTACACTGAAACCAAAATGGCGGCGGAATAAAACCTCGTTAACGAGTAATAAAAGTTGGTGGGTGAGTGAGCTGTACGTTTTTCGTTTATTATATTTGTCAAGAATGTTTGCAGATCTGATCAATATTTGTATATGGTAGTAAATAATGAAAAATGTATCTAAATGTAGTCCACGCTATGAATAGCTACTTGATGTCAAAAACTTTGACTTACTTTAAAGATCTATTTCTCTTCTATAGAGGTATGTATATCTAGAAGAGAGAGATGGATAGTTCAACTAAGTTTAACTATTAACTATTTTGATTTCAAGTAATATATTAGATCATATCATCACGTCCTTTTTAGGGTTCCGTAGCCAAAATAGTAAAACGAAATCCTTATAGTTTCGCGATGTCCATCCGTATGCCTGTACTCAGGTTACCTCAGAGACCCTTAGTACTAGAAAGCTATCATTTGACATGGATATACATATAAGTTACGCCGACAAAGTGGTAGAATAAAATCTTGAAAAGAACCCCTACATGTAAAGTGGGGATGTGTTTTGTTTTCTCACCTGGGACCCTGCATTATGCGTGACAGTCACGATCACCATGTTGTGTAAGGTGTGCTAAATAAAAAATAGTTGGAGTTACACTGTATCTAGCTAAATATGCACTATACATCGTGATTGAATAGGTACTTGACCCAACGACATTTTTACCTAGCGCCATATATTTATAATCCTGTCAATTTAAGTACACATGAGTTAAGCATTCGACAGTACGTAAAGTCTATAAGTTGTCACCTCCGTGTTTTATTTAAAACTGTTCCCACAAGGACTATTGTATGTTGTATAACAAAAAGCTTTAAATAGTTATAGTAAGCGTTTATTTATAGTAGGATATTTGTGTTAGAAGAAGCCCCGAACTGTTTATTTTATACAATCTATTGAGTTCTACTGATGGACACTGTGAGGCCTATTCCTTTGTTCAGTTTAGTCACTCACACAAAGCTCTGGCCTCTGTGCCTGCCTACTGTCAATTCGCCTGACTAGGTTCGTAAAAGGTTACCACAACTTTCTGTTAAAATTGAGACGCACTTGTTGAAATCCGTATAAACTGTAAGCAGTGCCAAAGAAAATAAGGCGCGCGTAGGTGCGTGTGTGAACGTCAAATGATGGCCACCCACACTCAGAAATTTTGAGTAATTACTTAGTTCGATACAGCTCATTACATTAATGTGTTTACTTACAAACTGTTCCCGAGTTTGTGCGAGTACGCGACGTTCGCGGTACGTTTCCAATATTATAAATGTGAAAGTTTACGTCTTAAGATGTTTGTTTTTACTCAAGTACACTCCAACTCTTGCAAGAATTTTGGATTTAACATGGCACATTGCCCGCCTATAATTATGGCCGCCTATATATCCCTGGATGAACAGGTATCCATGTAAAGGGTACGATGTCTTTTTTACCCGTGACGACCACGGAGACGGTATATACGTTTGAGGTAAGACGTGTGTTTCAGTTACCATTTTCCTCGGAAATGGCTAAGCCAATTTCGAAACGGTATTTTATATTGTATTAATCTTATTCCCAGTTATATTCTTAGATAAATTTTAATGTTGTAGACCACCGGGGGTCGGGTAAATAAAAGGTTCGTGCCTTTAAATATTCCACGCGATTAAGTCCCGATATTTTTTTAATATGAAAGAAGATGATACATGCATAAGTTTATGATACATTGTTTATGAAGAAAAAATCTCCTGGCAATCGTACCAGAACTGTACACACTTTATTCACGATTCCTGTAACAATATGAATTCGTTCTTAATATTAAATTTCCTTATCGACAGAAAAGGAACACTTCTGATGCGATGCAATGTGACAAGTAGTAGATGCTAATGTGACATAGGATGGATGACGCCTCTACAAACTCGCTTTGTATTTCATATTCCCTTTGAAATGTGTCACTAGTAATTGGATGGCAAGGTGTAACGTGCCACTCACGGCAAAGGATGGCTGCGTTTATTGTAAAATATCTTACTTAAATTGAATTAAAAATTTCTTTTATAGTGTTTAGCAAAATTTTATATTTTATTTAAATACAAGAACATATAAATCTTATGTCCACATATAGTTTAAAGTTTAACCCCGCCGCTTCGTTCGGGGTGAGTTTGTTCGCTCCCTTAAAGTTCGAGTTTCCTGTAATCATTTTTGACGTGATAACGTCTTATAAATCGATGACCGGGTGCACGGACGAAAAAGTATCACGGCCCGTAATGTTCCAAGTACGCCCACAAAAGCTACGGCCGGGTCCACTAAAGCTGTCACAGGTATGGTTGTTTATTACAATGTCACCAATGTTAATGGCGATTGCAGTAACATGCGATACAATCGGAAAAAATAATAATAAAAAAAGTGTCGCAGGCATGGTTGTATAATACAAGGTCATCAATGTTTTCTTATAACGTTATCACCTAAAATTATCATCCGTAAACTGACCTCACAGACAACTATTTTTTTTATCCTTTGTCTACATTATAGAAGAAAGCACTCTGCAAAATATCAGCTGTCTAGATCCAAGGGTTTAGGCTGGGGGTTGATAAGAGAGAAGTAATGAGTGAGTCAGGAAGAGTATGACTGCTATCCTTTTGGTTGCTGTTAAGTAGATACATCTACTTTCTCTTGTTGGGGTGCTGCATTTGAGCGAAATACTATTACTTACTGGGTCCTTATTAACTATTTTTATTTTCGTTTTCGCGCACAAGCCCGCGCGAACTTGCGCATGCGCGGTGCGCTCGAAGATGTCTGCGCGCATGCGCGATGTATTTCTAAGCGCAGCTCTCTTTATACCATTATGACAAGATTTTGACAGTTAAAAGCGCGGGCTTGACGCGATAACGAAAATAAAAATAGTGAATAAGGACCCTGATTCCCTGATAAATATCACCTTTGAACCTAGGTGACTTTGAAATGATGAATAATCTTAGAGGCAACATTTAATTGAATACCTATACATACAAATAAATTTTACAGCTGTGATCAAACTTAAGCTCTCGTCTAGAAAACGCGATCATGTGTATGGAATGTTCACTGAAATATATGAAACATCGAAGAGCGAGCCGCGACCGTCTCGACTAACTATTTACATAATAACATATTACCCACTATGTATTCTATTCTGAGAACGAACGAGTACCGGCAGTTACAGTAGATTTTGTATTCCTTCTATTTTGTTAGGTACTAGTTTATTTAGGATACATTCTCTTTGTGTTTAAGTACTTCTGGACCTGTTTGATCTTAGTTACATAGTTTTGTTTGATGTGTAGCTATATTGTTTCATCATATTATATGTATTACAAATAACGTATTTTACTTCGCTTTTGGTCGAGTTTCCCTGAGGATCGGTTCAGTAATATTTCTTACTGAATTGATTAATTGTATTTTGTAGAACCATCTGAACAAAGACTCGGCCATTTTACCTACACACGCATTATACATTTTATTACACGTTATTTTAATTAATAATTACTTTGATACGGATTGTATCAAAGTAATTATGTGTCTTTTCATAATTTTATTAAGTACACAAACAAGTAACTTTGCCATTTCTAATTAGACATAATAAAATGATTCATTTCTTTAACTAAATCAAATGTATTAATAAGTTTGACATTTGCGTATTACAAATACCCTACCACTATTTTGTAACCACATATTAGTAAATAAATAAATGATTATTGATTATGCGGAGCCGTAAAAATAACGTTAGCTAATTATGTTTGCCACCATCTTTGGTAGTTATAACAAAGCCCTCCTTCCACACCATGAAAGTAAATTTAACCCGGGAGAACAACAAAAAATATTTTTATAACTTCACTCTAAGGTGGAAAGTAGTCGGTTTTAAAATTACTCTATAACAAGTACATACTAAAACTTTTTCCAATTCGCTCTTTAACGATGTGTGTTGTAGGAACTAACACACAAATATGCAGTGCAGGGTATCGGGCGGCGGACGGAGGCTAGTAGGAGAGTGGGACTGGTTTATTTAGTAGCCGTAGTCTTTAATTATTCAACCTGTTGTGATTTACATATCTACACTTAGTAAATTGACGAGGCAGCGACTTCGTAGAGGTATCGATTACACGCGTCCACTGTTTATAAATAACTTACTAAAACCACCTTAAAACGATTCTTTAGCTGCCTTTGAAAATCGTTCAATAATGTCCGTGGGAACAGTCTGTTAATAAATGTTGATAAACTTTTGCGATTTCTGCACACACTCATACACATAAAATGATTTTATAACTACTACGGGTCTTGATCGTGTGAATAATTTAAAATAAATACATTCTTTATTGCCCGACGTTTCGACCGTATTGCAACGGCCGTGGTACCCGTGACCACGGCCGTTGTCCGAAACGTCGGGCAATAAACAAAGTATTTACCTTAAATTATTAATTTTTGACAGTTGCATTATTCACGCGATTAAGACCCGTAGTATATATAAATTTATGAAAGTCTGTTAATATCTTCAATTGTTTAAGGGTAAGATTATTGTTGACTCATTTACCTGGAGTCAGTCAGTTGAACGATGTCCATGGAAGTTATTGTGTATGATCATGCCAAACTTTTTCTATAAACAGCCACTCAGTACTTTTTATCAACTGTAGTGAAAATGATAGACTCTGAAATGGTTGTACTAAGTGCGTTTTACTTAGCAAGCACTTAGTTCTCCCACCCCATGTCGAGGAGCGCGGGTGATTCGCACCCTAGCTCTTTATAGCATAGTTTTTATGTCTGTGTTCGTTCTCGCCAGTCCATTATACATCGTCCGCGCGACAATTTTATCGATGAGCCTTCGTCGGGCCGAGTTTGTCACGTTCTCGTCACGGGTGCCATTTTTTTACTCGCAATACAAATAGAAAGTTTTCAAATATTCGATTTATACCTGATCTTTCAGTCAGTATTAAAATAAAGGTTCGAAAGATGAAACCGAAATTTAACGTTAAACAGAACGGTAGAATGACTTCTTTGTTAAGTATAGCTGTTATTATGGTTTAGCAACGTAAGAGTAGATCATGAAGGCAGGTATCAAACGAACTGGAGCTTAGCCCCGGGCTGTAGTCACGACTAATATTAAGAAAGCCGGGGGCGTCTCTGAGCGGAATTGTTTGTGGGTGCTTTGATGTCAAGATGTTATTAAAATGTATACTTAGATGTAGGTAGTAATTCAAGGATACGTTGTAGGTACGCAGTAGTGTGCCCGGCTCGTTTATTAGCAATGAAAATAGCGGTCGGTGCCTGCTAGAATACGATAAGCAGATTGTTGTAAATATGCATGTACTACATCGAACGTTATATCATGTTGTAACTGTAAGTTATGTGCGTTGAACCCCCCCTTGCAATACTTTTGACCTCTAAAACAAAAAAATATTGCAGTTATAACAATTAAAGATATTAAATAGTTAAATGAAATTTAAAAAAATCTGTATTGTGTTTGTGACTTATCAACAGGGATAAAATCAGAATAAAATGAAAATAGCCTGTTCCCTCGGGTACGGGGTAAATGGGTATAATGATCATTAACTTAATTACCTTGGTAACAGCCTAGACAGAGGTCACGTCAGGCGAGCTCGTTTTGGATGAGGTTTCAACTGAATCTGATCTGTATCTTTTACTTTATGGGGCTTTGGCATCTTAGCACTCGAGCAAAGTCGAATATTAATTTAACGTCTTGGTTGATTGTCTTACTTTTTAGTTTTGAATACAAATTTTATAAAAATATGTGTTCCTACTTCTAAATTAAGATGAAGTAGGTGCTTTATATTCTTCAGCTCGGCGAAGCGAAGGCACCTCAAATCACGTCTCTACTCGTAAATTGTAAATTGTTATAGACTACGGGTTTTAAAAACGTGAATATTTTAAGGTCGAGACCTTTTTTATTGGCCGATGTTTCAACCGTTTTGCCCTAAACAAACATTATTTACGCGTTTAAACCCATTTAACTCATTATAAAAGGTGGATATATCTTTAAACAGTGTGACCAAAATAAAATATTTTCGTCTCACGCAAGTCTTTTTCCATCAAAGCAGAAACTTAGGTACAGGGGGACTTGAAGCTTAACGCTCCAGTTTCCTGAAGCCCGGGGTCACAGGTATCTTTGCATAACCTTGGGTACGTGTTGAGTAACGTCACGGGGACGGAACGAGGGCGACAGAACAGAGCCCGGGATGCGGGGCCAATGAGTTTAGTAACGCTTTTGATCTTATATTTAAAACAAAATATGAAGAATACTGAGGCGTTTTATTTTTTTATCTAGCCTCTGGCCGTGACTGAATTTTGAACACCCTCGTATTAGCTTAATGTGGAAACTTAAGCTTTAACTAAATAGTGTCGATTTCTAGATGTGTCCCTTTCGGGGGTGTTGTAATAATTTTTCCAGCTATGGTTCTATTACGCGCTTAAACGTTTTTAAAATTTCCGTGTATGTTACTCAAAAGCGTGCTTTTGTAGTTTTTAACAATATTGTGCATTGAGATGTAAGTTGTGTAATTCAATTATAAACCTCCTTCGTTGTATGATTCTGTAATAGGAGGTGAAATGTATGCATGTATTGTGTGCCCGGTATTGATCCCGCGACGCGTTGACGTGACCGACGTTACAATCTACGCGATCACAAACTTGGTAATCTCTTTCTTCAGCAGAAGTTTTCTCGTTTATTGTTAATCTCTCTTATCTCACTTATTTGTTGTGACGAGGCGACAATAAATAAGTGAGTGATTGATTAAGGTTCTAGTGAGTAATTTATAATTGACCAAACGAAACCATCGGATTTAAAAGGTTGTTATAGCAGAGAGCTATATAAGAGAGCATTTAGATAGGATTTTTTATAGTAAAAGTAAAATAAAAAATGATAGAAAAAGAAAAATCCCTGGAGAGAAATGGGTAGAACGTTAGGTAAGTACTAAGTTGGTTTTGCGGCTGATACGTGCATGGAATATATTACTTTATACTCCACCCACGTATCATAGTGAGATCCATATTAAGATATAATTGATTTATGCAAATCAACAAATATTTTATTAGGTATTTCCAGGAAATTGTTAATCTACGTAAATAAAATTTCAAACTCCTGTCAACTGTTTGGCTTAACCGGCGTATGAAAACAGTTTAATAAATATAATTGCTAATCGCGACCTAAACTTAAGTAATTAAAATCTGTATAGTGGAATTTAATCAAAACAATGTATTTGAGTAATGGAAATTCGGTTTATATTGAAGACAAAAATAGAACATTCGCGATTTGTACCTACACATTATAAAATTATATATACTACGGGTCTAAATCGCGTGAATAATTTAAGGTAAATACCTTGTTTATTGCCCGACGTTTCGACCGAATTGCAACGGCCGTGATCTAAATCGGTTTAGCTGTTTGAGCGTGAAAGCGTAACAGACAGACAGACAGAGTTACTTTCACATTTATAATATTAGTAAGTAAAGTAAGTATGGATTTTATAAAAATAGAACAATTGAATCAGCGATAGCCTAATGGTTACCGGTGAGATTCATCATCACGGTTTTGAATCCTGCCCATTCTAAGTGCGAGTTATGGTCAAACTGCAAATGCCGAGGTGTACTTAAGTCGCTTAAAAGCAATTCTTTAATCAATTCGTTTTTTAAGTCTAGGGTGTAGTAGTAGTGTCTTACAACGTCTAAAAAGTACTCAATAAAAAAATATGTAAAAACTACAAAAAACCCGCCTGCTTAACACGATATTAAGTATAGTATATGAAGGGTATCTCGTTTCTGTCTATTTTTAAGGCGGTTTTTTTTTTAGTTTTTAATTGTTATCTGATTTCTGTCTGTTTCATTAAATAGACAGACCATTGTCTGAAACCACTGACCTTAATAGTACGTCGTACATTGGACAGACTCCCGCCAACATCAACAAGACTTCTACTTGATTTTGATATTTGGACGGTCGTTTGACAAAATAAAATAGAAGTCTGTACTAGTGTAACAAGGACAACAACAACGGCCATTTATCGTAACTGTCAAAAAAGTTTACAGGGTGGTAATTTGTACGGAGTAGTCAGTCCAGCGTACTAGTAGGTAACTACTGTAGAGGACAGTGTCTGGAAACACCTTGAGATTAGGTGCCTTTAAACTTACACATTATTATAATGTAAAGACTAAACATTATCATTAGGCACCAATTCCGCGGTGATTTCACCATAACTTAAAAGAACATTAAAAATTACGTGTTTATTTAGAGTTGGCTATTTTTATCAGAAGTATTATTTATCTTATTTTTGAAATATACTTATAGTTTGACGATAAAGGTTTATTAATAATGTTAAATTATGTAAAAATAAGAAGTCCCAGGCACCTTATTCCGATTTAAAATCCTGCTTCCGATGCATTTGGTTCCTAATTCAGAGTGTACAAAATACAAAGAAAAGGAGGTGGGGAGAATGATGTTCAAAAGAACTAGTCTATATTCTAGAAAATACGAAAATAAGCATTTTGAGGACGCCTAAGGGTCGTACTTTGTATGAACTTCTTTATGAAATAGAAAATACTGTAAAAGATAAAGCAGTAATAGCGCCTAATAAAAACAATTAGATATTGTTAATAAACTTTTGCGATTTGTACACATTATGAATATATATATATAAATATATATATATATATATATATATATATATATATATATATATATATATATATTACGGGTCTTAGTATATATATATATATATGGTAACTCCGATCATTATAAAGAATTAAGTTAAAAGTATTTATTACTTTTTTTGTAAATTTTGAATTTTTATCATATTTTTGGCCTTTATCAAAGGGGGTGGAGGACACAATTTATGCAACTTTTGGTGCGATTATTTCCAAAAATATTTACTTAATAATAAACGTTTTAGAAATCCTAAAGTTTTCATAAAAGACCTGTCAAATGGTGTGCTACTATATTTATATTAAAACGGATACAAAATGGTTATAAAATGTCTGTGACATACTTACGACCAATAGACAGACAGACGGACGGACGGACATGACGAAACTATAAGGGTTCCGTATATACAATTTTGGCTACGGACCTTAATAATAATAATAATTTCGGCACAACGATTATCGGACCAAGTGCGGGCCATTCAGCGCTGTCATCTGCTAGATGAGACCGCACTTGAGAGACTACGCTCGGAGTACGCCCAGACTAGCCGCGAGATCCCTGCCCCGGTACAGATTCCTACACATGTAGTTGACTGTGAAGCTACGGGGCCGGATACCGCGGCTATTGTGGTAAGTACTCAGTGCAATGAGGGGATTAAGGCCGCTTTGGAATTTGCGCTTCGCGAATATCGGTCCACGCCCCACAATATTAGGCCACGCCTGCCTCGGTTACCTATGCATAGACGGAACATTTCGCTGGTGTGTGCTCTTGATTCGTTATTGCCTACTTACCTAGACAATAGCGAAGACCTCGGCGATACCCACTCAATCCGGTATTGTGCAGCTGTTGCGGCATGTCGTATAGGAGGTGTTAAGCTTTTAGCAGAAACCCCTACTATACGACCAAGGGGCGCCGTACCCGCGTGGCAATGCAGGATTGAGCGCCGTATTGCCGGGGCAAGGGTACTCATCGGCAAGTTGTCCTGCTTCAGGACCGGGAACACTTGCCCGAGAGTGATGCGCTTTGTGAAATGGGCATTCTTGGGGACTGACATCAGACCTCAGGATTATATGTCGCGTGTCACAGAGCGCATCGACTTCCTGAAGCAAAAAATCTATGCATGGGCAAACCGAATACGCAGGTACAAAAAACGCGTGGACAGGTATAACGTGAACTGCATGTTCCAAAGGGACCAAAGGTGGGTGTATAGAGACTGGCAGCGAACGGATCAAGGTGTGGATGGCGGGCATCTACCAAATGCTGAAGCGACAAGCTCGTTTTGGCGTAACATTTGGGCGGTGCCTGTCACCCACACAGAGGGGGAATGGATGCGTGACGTTGAACGAGCGTGCGAACTTATTCCGGAAATGGAAGATATTAACATTAACAGCACAGACGTAGCCAGTGCAGTCCGTCCTTTTTCTAATTGGAAATCTCCAGGCCCAGACGGACTGCACAACTTTTGGCTGAAATGGCTACGCAGTTCGCACGCTTGTTTGGCATGGCAATTCCAGTCCGCCCTAGAATCTGCGTCGCTGCCAGCCTTTATGACTAAAGGAGTGACCCACCTGCTCTATAAGACCGGTAGTACCTCGGACCCTAGAAATTATAGACCGATAACTTGTTTACCATCGATCTATAAACTTCTTACATCCATTCTGAGAGCTAAAATAAATAAACATATACACACAAACTCCATCATGTGTACCTCTCAGAATGGATGTAGAAGTGGGGCCCGCGGTACTAAAGAGCTTCTCCTCATTGATATGACTATTAGCCAGCAGGTTCGCCGCAACCGAAAGGATCTATCGGCATGTTGGATAGATTATAAGAAGGCGTATGACTCCGTGCCACATACATGGCTTCTGAGGGTGCTGAAGTTGTATAAAGTTAATACAACTTTATGCACCTTCTTGAAGTCGTGTATGGGACAATGGAATACGGTTCTTACCTATCCAGGGTGCCGAGGGATCCAAGGAAGTGGCGGCGTACCTATAAGGATTGAGCGGGGTATATTCCAGGGTGACACTCTGAGTCCCCTTTGGTTCTGCCTAGCACTGTACCCACTTAGTACCTTACTAGAGAGTTCAGGGCTAGGTTGCAGGTTGCGACGTGGTGGTCAGGTCATATCCCACTTGCTGTATATGGATGACTTGAAGCTCTTTGCCCCCACCAGCTCACAGCTAATAGCGTTACTGAAGGTAACTGAAACCTTTAGTAATTCTATTAGAATGGAGTTTGGTGTTGACAAATGTGCAGTCGTTCATATAAAGCGAGGGCGGGTAGTGGAATCCGAAGGGACTCAACTCTCGGATTCCATTCACTTAAGATCACTTCTCGCAACCGAGACCTATAAGTATTTGGGTATATCGCAGGCACTGTGCATTAATGAGGCTGACATGAAACAGCTGTTGCAAGAACGTTTCTTCGGTCGCCTGAAAAAAGTGCTTAATAGCCTTTTGTCAGGTGGCAATAAGATCCGGGCTTGCAACAGTTGGGTCATGCCACTTCTAATGTACTCCTTCGGTGTACTCAAGTGGACTCAGACAGAATTAGACACCCTGGATCGAAAAGTCCGTACACTCATGACGTCATACCGAATGCATCACCCGCGTTCATCTGTGATGAGATTGTATATCCCGCGGAAGTGTGGGGGCCGGGGTTTGTTGAACCTCAAGTCCCTTCATAACCGCGAGATATACAATCTCAGAGAATATTTTCTCCATATGGACGTGGGTGTGCATCGGGATGTTGTCGCGGTGGACACCGGGCTTACCCCGCTCTCCTTGGCTAAAGAGAACTGGCGCAGGCCTGTAGTACTTGGAGTCAACGAACGCAGGGAGGTATGGCAGAGCAAGGAGCTTCACGGTAGGTTCTTTCGGGCTCTTCATGGGCCCGATGTGGACCTACTAGCATCAGTGGCCTGGCTACGGTTCGGTGACCTCTTCGGGGAAACCGAGGGTTTTGTCTGTGCAATTGCTGACGAAGTTATCATGACGATTAACTACCGGAAATATATACTGAGGGATGGCACTGTTGACATCTGTCGTGCATGTCACCGACCTGGTGAGTCCCTCAGACATATCGTTTCCGGCTGTTCACGTCTTGCTAACGGCGAGTACTTGCACAGACACAATCAAGTAGCCAGGATAATCCACCAGCAACTTGCTCTGAAATACCACCTTGTGGACGTTGAAGTCCCGTACTACAGGTACGTTGCTGAGCCAGTTCTTGAAAATAGTCGTATCACGTTGTACTAGGATCGCTCTATCATCACAGACAGGACTGTTGTCGCTAACAAGCCTGATATTGTGCTGATAGACCGATCTGAGCGCCGTGCAATGATTGTCGACATCACCATCCCCCATGACGAAAATCTCGTGAAAGCCGAAAAGGATAAACAAATAAAATATCTGGATCTGGCGCACGAGATTGTCGACATGTGGGATGTTGATTCGGCAATCATTGTACCGATAGTCGTCTCCGTTAATGGTTTGATTGCCAAGAGCCTCGACCAACACCTTGAGAGGCTCGCGTTAGACGGTTGGATCAAGCGCTTGATGCAGAAGGCAGTACTTCTGGACACGGCTCGCATTGTGAGGAGGTTCCTTTCTCTGGGGCCGTAACCACCGGTAGCTTGGTCCCTGTACCCGATGCCGGTGGGACACTATTTTTTATATTTTTAAATGTATTTTTTATATATATATTTAAAAATGTAATTTATAAGAAAAAAATTAAATAAAGAGAATAGGTAATAATAATAATAATAATAATAATATTTATTGTCATAAAAGTTCCAATTTTTCTTGATTAGTGAATGGAGCCTCCTTTTAAGCAAATAGATGCCTGTATCAGGAGACTCCGCTCTTCCACATCATATTTATGACTTAAACCTAACCTAACTTAGCAGATAAGGAACTTATGTTAATACTAATTTTCTTAGATTTAACGTGCGTGTGTGTGTGTGTGTGTGTGTGCGTGTGTGCGTACGTGCGTGTATGTGTATGTATATATATATGTGTGTGTGTGTGTGTGTGTGTGTGTGTGTGTGTGTGTGTGTGTGTGTGTGTGTGTGTGTGTGTGTGTGTGTGTGTGTGTGTGTGTGTGTGTGTGTGTGTGTGTGTGTGTGTGTGTGTGTGTGTGTGTGTGCGTGCGTGCAATGTGGGGGATGTGGGGGGAGAAGTAATATAGTGTTAAGTGATCTATATATATTGCATCAATGCTTCGGTGTCGTCGTATGAAAGGCATTTTAACCATTCCATCAGTCTGGATTTGCATTCATAATGGGTATTAGAATAAATAAATATCTTTTTATTTATTTTATTATACAAATGTGCTGCACTTCTTTCATATTGCAAGCGAGCAAACACGGTTCGAGTTACGGGTGCCTTAGCAACTATGTCTTTCCTTCTCTTAAGTTTAATGTCTGCATCATAAGGTAAGGATTAAGGGTAAGGATGTACCTATTATTTCTTTCTAAGGAGAGACAGTAGGTTAGGGTACAGGAAGTGGAAGGGGGGGGGGGGGCTTGGGCCACCCCTAAGCCGCTAACTTATTTACACTAAATAACAATACTTACCTTTTCTGTATCCGTTTTAACGCCAATTCACGGTTTTGTATATAGGTTATGTGGGTAATAAGTCGAAAATTACATTTATAATCCGTATCGTAGTATTGTTATGCCGTGTAGCATTATGCATAAATAACGTTATGCGTGTGTAGCATTATGCCAATAGTATTTATGAGTAACTAAATAATGAAGTTGTAAAAATGGCGGCAAACTAACATGTCGCTATTTTTACAGATCTGCGTTTAACGTGTAAAAACACAAAACAAATATACTCTACGAGTGCAAAATATATATACACACATCAAAAGTGTCTAGGGATCAAGCATTTTTATGCGGATTTCTTGAGATTGAGATGTGGCTTTGTAATAAATTTATGATTTTATAAATTTATATGGATCCTTTTTGGTGCATTTCATAATTTGAATCAGGAACTGTGAATCAAATTCGAGTAAAAGATGAAAATCAGCTGTCAATATTTTCCCTATAAAAACATACAACGCATTGAAGACATTATTAGTGCTACTGTTTCCCTACTACTGATTAAAACCAACGTTATTATGGAGCGGCGACGTCATTTAAGCAGGGAAGAAATGCTCAGAGCCGTGGGAATGATAGAAGCTGGTTCCCGGCAACGTACTGTGGCTTTAGCTCTGAATACAAGTCAGAGTGTTATCAGTCGACTTTGGACACGTTACCGAAGCACTGGTACCGTGGCTGAGCGCCATGGAGGACGGTATCGCTGCACCACACGGAGACAAGACCGATACATTCAAATCTTAACTCGAAGAGGTCCAACAATAACCGCCATGATGTTAGCCGTGAGGCTTCATCACTCTTCAGGGAACTTAATTAGCGACCAAACAGTCAGAAACCGCTTGCATGAAGTGAACCTTCATTCCCGAAGACCGCTTCGGGTACCACCTATAGCAATGCACAATCGTAGGATTCGATATCAATGGGCTCTTGAACACAGAAATTGGGCAGAAGAACAATGGCGTTTCGTGTGCTTTTCTGATGAGTCTCGTTTTGGTATGAGACCGGATACAAGACGTATACGACACTGGAGAACCCCTGGACGCCAACAGCGATTAAAATCCTGCCAGGAAGTCCATCCTTATAGTGGTGGAACCATCATGGTATGGGCGGGTATTTGGATCGGCGGAAGAACTGAGTTGATTTGGATCAGAGGCAACCTCAACGCTCAAATTTATGCTGAGACGATTGTATCAGACGTCATCGTTCCTCTACAAGTGCAAATCGGTCCCTTATTTCAGTTAATGCATGATAATGCACGACCGCACACCGCAAGAGTTGTAAGACAGACTCTCGCCGCAGCTAACATCAATGTCCTGCCCTGGCCTGCTCAGTCGCCAGACTTGAACCCGATTGAGCATGCATGGGATATGCTACAGAGAAGAGCTCTGCCGAATATGGAGGGTATCCAGTCGCAAGAAGACCTTTTTTTGTTGTTGCAACGAACATGGGCGGCCATTCCACAGCGTGATTTGGATGAACTCATTTTGAGTATGCCAAACCGATGTTCTTGTGTTGTTAGTGTTCGCGGTAGAAACACGGATTATTAATTGTTTAAGTTACCCAATAAAATTTTAAAGAAAACTGTTATTTCAGTCTTTTTTTCGAACTTTAATGTTAGTGGTTCAAATGTCAAAAATCCCTTTATTAGGAAAATGGCAAATTTCTTTATTAATGCAAAGGTGACTTGGTTTATCGTTACTGTGACAAACGAAAACACTTTATTTGATGAATCCTTAAAGAAATAAAAAAAAAAAATCAATCAGGAGAAAAGTTATTGCAAAAATATATGTTGATCCCTAGACACTTTTGATGTGTGTATTTGAAATATGTGTTAACTGGATAAGAACGAGACTTTGTGATTCAAAGAAGAAAACTTGAAAGAAAATAATCTTGGAACTGACATCGAGACTTTGTGATTCAAAGAAGAAAACTTGAAAGAATACAAATTTGAAACTGAAAAAAAAAACTTGAAACTGGCGAATGCACAGAATGTGCGAGCCATAATCCCTACCGAGTAACATTGGGGGGAATAGAAAAAAAAACAAAATTTTGGGAAAAAGGATTTATACGTAACATTTTTATATAAATATCATACAAATAAAATTATTCCATAAACAATTATGCGAGCCAATTTAGAACTTTATTTACACCAAAATGAACGTTATGGTGCTCAATTGAGTGACCACGTTTTCTATGCTCGTTTTTTTATTCAGTGATAGAAAAAGGTTGATACTAGGTGATTTAGTTTCACAAACCTTTTAGGTACCTAAAGTTGCCATTCATAGTATTTGTAATGTTTAAGTAAGTTATGAGATATGTGTGCCAGTCAGTCACGATTGAGGGACGATTCTGACTTTTAAATGGTTCCTTTTACAAATTAATGGCTATATTTACAAATTGTTTGAGAACTTTTACTAAAGGTTGGCGCATTTAAAACTCAAATTGGACATACTCGTATATCAATGGGAACGCAAACTGAAATTTTCGCTCCACCTATTGATTATTTTCTATGAATTATATTCTTTTCTGTGAACATGCACTGGTTTAGTTTTTCATAAGTTTTTAGACAAGTCAACAGAGGCTCTATACACTGGATGATTATGAATGTTCTAGAGCCTCTGTTGACGTTTCAAGGCACATTTTATCTTCCCAAAATCTAAATCATTCGGGAGAGAGCTATGCCCCGATTATTTGGATGTTCATTCAACGTGGTTTTAAGCATTAATGTTAATAGGCAAACAAGAACCAACCCGCATAGTTCTACATAATTGATAAAAACGAGGAAGCGCCGGTAGCCTAATGGCTAAGGCATCGGTCTCGCCACTCACACACACTCTACCCATTGTATTACCGACGTGAACCCACTTCTAACACAAGCCTTTGAGCTCAGCATGGGTGGCATGGGACTCAATACCACATTGTTAGTTATATTTTAATATATAAAAAAAAAATCAATGATCTTTTACATTTTTGGGCTACCATGGGGCATAAATCTTGTTAGTTTATTGAACAACTGTTGTTATGGGGTTGTTAACCTTGTCATAGAAATGTTATGTTTTGTCAAAATTGTCAGATCGTTATCATTTTTATTTGGTAGATAGAAGGTGCATTTTGAAAGCTTTCTGAATAGGTGCTTATCGATTTTGGCATATGCGTGGATTGGTTCCTGTTTGCATAAGAAGGTCAATAGCTTGCAGACAAAAAGAACTCGTGAATTGCTTATAAACACCGGTATTCTAAACACATCGGAATATTGTGCCATTTTTAGAACCCCTCGGAATTGGGTGCCTTTAACTTAGTACAGTAAATATGGTTGTGTGCAGGTGCGACACTGGCGGTCATCATCGACATGGACCAGGGCACCTCAGTGATCTTCAGCGCCTGCGTGGCGGTGTTCTACACGCTCTTCGGAGGGCTATACTCCGTCGCATACACCGATGTCATACAGCTGTTTTGCATATTCATAGGTACCGTACTGATTGCAGCTTTATTATTTTTGTTTACATTATATTATACTATTACTTAAATAGTCTCGTATGTAAATTGATGCTTACTTACTTACGATGAAACACGTGTTATTCGTAGTGAACACCTCTTCTCTCTTGATTCTAAGATGTTGTGCTGTTGCGTGAAATACATTATCAGAGAGTAGTGTTGGACATGAGTTTAAATGAATCGAGAATATTTACAGTTTAATATGTATGATGACACAAATGTACTCCTTTTAAGCCCTTCATGGAAATTGGTAGGCGAGTCATTACTAACTTTCGACTAGGATTCTTGGTAAATGATGATGACTTCAGGACCCGATCTAGGGCCGGGCAAGCCGGGAAAATGCCCAGAGAGGCAAAAACAGGCGTCTGCACGGAAAATGATTTGCACCTCCCCCCGTCGTACATGCGACTCACACTTGACCAATATTGGGCGCCAACCAAAATCTGGCCTCGGGCCGGCACTGGCAACATAACATCTTTTGCAAAATGTGAAGGGCGCTAAAAGGCTATAACAGGCCCTGGGTGACTTCAGTGTCATCTTAACTATGCAGATTCCAAAGTGCTGATGTTGATGATTGCTAGGTCTGTGGATGTGCATACCGTTCGCGTGGGCCAACGAGCACGTAAAGCCGCTCAGCTCGATGGAGGTGGACTGGATCGGAAAGGTGGAGCCTGAGTTCTACTGGTTTTATGTCGACTATGGGCTGCTGCTCGTCTTTGGAGGAATACCCTGGCAGGTCAGTTTCGTCGCCTGAATTTGACGAAATAACGTGTGTGAATGAACTAGGCCGATGCTTATCATCGCGCTCGCGATCTGTTCTCTTCATTTAGAAAGAAATACGATGTGTAATGTGATGTTACATTACACATCGTATTTCGTCGTAATGATTCTGTTTACAGTGTTCGCTTGATTGTGTTGCAATTTGATAACTCAGCAAACATCGAAATTTTCAAGAAATTTCACTTTCTGGTTCTTTCTTAGTACTTAGTTCAAAAACAAAATGGATTCCCAGTGAAATAGTGGTCACTATTTCACTGGGAATCCAGTGGGGAGCTCTTTGAAAGACTTATCTAACTTCTTCCAATACTTGAGTGATACGTGGGTGATGGTGACGTAGGTATATTTCCAACGCGTGCTGAGCAGCAAGACTGCGGGGCGAGCTCAGATCCTGTCGTACGTGGCGGCCTTCGGCTGTATCATCATGGCCATCCCGCCCGTGCTCATCGGAGCCATTGCCAAGGGAACAGGTCGGTACTATTCGCTTTTTTTGTAGCAAATATTTGAAGTTAAAACTGGAAATAGTTCATCTGCCATAATAATCAGAGTATGGTGTATATAATTGTTACTTTTGACTTGTTTAATGTTACATGAGTTCCTTTAGAATATAGGTACAGTAAAACTGTTTCATAAACATACAAATAGGTCAGGAGGCGAAGGTTTAAAATTTTCCTGAGAATATCTTGCTGGGCACGGTTCTACATACCTGTGATATTAAGGAAGTAGAATTCAAAGGGAAGCCGAAGAGAATAGTGTTCTATGGACCCTCCACCACTGATGTCTATTATACAGGCTAGAGCTGTTCGCTGAAATCTGGGGCATAACTTAGGATATCAGTGCGGTGGCGTCGGCGACAAGGTGAAAAAGGGATGACGAGGAGAGGGGGACATTGCACAAGGAATCTTCTCGTGCATCGTTTATGTGTGTTATTCCTTGACAAAAAGCGAGGTCAAGCTCCGACCAAATCAAATCGGGTTCCACAACGGGGTCAAGCCTTCACCCACTCAAACCGAAATGCTGGACCCACCACCATACACATACGAGTTGAAGGTCTGTTAGGGTTAGTTCTGTGGGTATACGGACCAACGTTGCGTAATTACACTTTAAGATATGTGGTTGGTGCAGCGTGGAACGAGACGAGCTACCACGGCGAGCTGACGGAGACGGGCGAGCTGCCGCCGGACCAGACGTCGATGATCCTACCGCTGGTGTTGCAGTACCTTACACCCGACTTCGTCTCGTTTTTCGGCCTCGGCGCCGTATCAGCCGCCGTCATGTCCTCCGCAGACTCCAGCGTGCTCAGCGCCAGCTCTATGTTCGCCAGGTATGGGAAACCAACAATGCACATATAGTTCAAAACTAAGATAGATATTCTTTATTGCACACCAAATAGAGAACAAAAATTAAAACTAAATAATGGTAAATAAAAAAATAAATTATAAAAATAAAAACACCCGCCTGCACAAAAAAGATGGAAACAAGATCCCCTACATAATTATATAATTTCATGCAGTCGGAGGCATTAATGAATCTCGATGAACTTAGTAAAGTGCCTCCGACTGCATGAAATTATAAAATGATGTAGGGGATCTTGTTTCCATCTTTTTTGTGCAGGCGGGTTTTTTTATTTTTATAATTTATTTTTTTATTAAATACTTTTTAGTAGTTGTAAGATGTAACCGTTGTAACAACTTACATTTATCATAGCTGTTGTCAAGTATTGAAAATTGAAAAAAGAATGGTTGCTAACTAACTTTTTTAGTATAATAGTCATAACCATGTTTTACCTTTTTGAAATACTTAAGATGAGCCCTTTAATTTGATATCCATATTGCAGTATTCAAAACAACTTTTTTTTTCACATCTCTTTATTTTGACATCTCACAGCCGCCATGTTTGTTTTTTTCAAACGTCACATATCTAAGAACACTTGGGCAATCAAGACGAATCTAACGACGTCTGAATTGTATAAATCCGTTCAGTAGATTGTGAGATATCAGGTAATAAAGAATATTACATACATACATACAAGATACGCCCGAAAAACATAACCCTTCTTTACAGTCGGGTAAAAACAGTTGATAATTTGCTATTTTTAAAACTAGTGAATATTTTATAGTTGCACGTTGGATGTTTTTTGGCAATGTATTTCAGAGGCGTGCGGCTAGAACTGTGAAGGATTTATCGTAAAAGCTTGTGGAGTGCATTGGTATTTTTAGTCTCAAGTTTTCGGATGATCTCAAGTACTTCATATGAGTGTCATTCAGAAATGCGAACTGTTTTTTAAGATATAGATAGGATTGAAAAAAGGAAGTGATACTGTGATCTGGACGGAAACCAGATTGGAGAGTATTATGTAACCTGTTTTTACATAGGAACTACTAAGTTATGGTTTGTAATTGTATCTAATGTTAAAATTACACCTCTTTTCTTGTGTGTATTAGAATTAATAAAATGGTGCTTATAAAAATATGATAAACTAAACATCAGTATTAAATCAAAATTAATTTTAGAATTTATCTAATAGGTTCTGGATCCAATCTAAACAATGCAACGCTGATGAATCTTTTGATGTGCTACGAGTGAAATAATTTGAAAGTGAAGCAATTTAGCTGACATCAAATATAAATCAATGGGCTATATTAAATGTTGTTGTCAACAGAAACGTGTACAAGCTGATCTTCAGACAGAACGCGTCAGAGATGGAGATCATCTGGGTGATGCGCGTGTCCATCCTCGTGGTGGGCTTCCTGGCCACCGCCATGGCACTCACCATACCTTCCATCTACGGACTGTGGTGAGTGTAACACACTTGTTACCTATTTTCTCTCGCTCGTCTAAACGTACAAGGTGACAAATGTCAAAATATCATCCTTACAATCTCGACATTTGTGCAATCCACTACAGTGCGTTTCAAACGCTGTTTTATCCACGCACTACTGTCTTGTGAAATCAATTGAAGCGGCGGTAGCCTAATGGCTAAGGCATCGGCCTCGCAATCTGAGGTCGCGGGTTCGAATCCTACCCATTATACTACTGACGTGAACCCACTCCTAACACAAGTCTTTGAGTTTAGCTGGAGGGTTTAACAAGATTGCTAGTAATGTGGGACTCAATACCACATTGCTAGTTATCTTTAAAAAAAAAACTGTGTTTTGGGACCGATATGACTTAGGGACCTTAAAAAATCAGCCTACTCCTTCCTCAAAGACCGGAAACGCATTTGCTGTGCCTCTGATATCGCAGATGTCCACGGGCAGTGTGATGAGAACCATCAGGTGAGCCCCGATTGCTACGATTGCCCCTATCACATAGAAAATAAATAGAAAACAAGGTCAGCACGATGTAGTTGGCTAATTTGAATGAAGTAACAAACATTCATTCGCAAAAACATTCAGATTTCTAATATTATTTAGTAGGATTTAAACATTCGTTGAATTTTTAAAATGAACTAAATATGATTCCAGCGATTTTAATACATTTTTATGTTGATTTATGTGGACGTTTGTGCTACATGTTGAATAAAATAAAATATTATAATTGAAGCGATCGTTTATGATTACTTAACACTAGGAAATACAGTTAAAATTAATTTTAATATCTGTAATCTTAACTATTACGTTATGTAGGTAATTAATTGACTGTGATTAATGCGAGATTGGGAAGATTTTTAATTTTAGTTTTGTTGTTATGTATAGTAGGATGAAACTTAGCTTTAAATATGATATTAGGTATGTAAACAAAAAAATTAGTTCTTATGAGATTAAATTAACAGATTGGTAATTTCGACATTCACGTCAAAGGTGTAATGTTAAATTTGTAATACCTGTGCCGTGCATGTAGATACCATGATCTCATCAAAGGTTTTGGTTTTAATTATTTTATCAAAATCGGCCTAGGGGCCATTTAAATATTACGTAAACACCAAAGGGGTGGGGGGTCATCGGATTGCTTATTTTTGATGCCATGATGGAGGGGGGAGGATTGAATGGAGATGGGATAGTAAATTGCGCGTGTTGGGTCAAATGAAATCCCGATATATAAAAAAACGTATATTTACTCCACATGGATGGAAAAGGGAGGGGGTGTGAGCTGTGCTTACTCTTGCTGACAAGGTGGAAGGGGGAGTTCAATATATCCAGTATGTATATTTAATCCCTGTCCGACCCTTTAATATGTTGTTAGGTATCACGTTCCCATTCGATTTACGTATTTTTTTTTACATTTAATGCCGAAAAAAAAATACTTAATTTAATTTTCTTGATAGAAGTCATGTGGGAAAACATGTGGAGACGGAAAAGATTATTTTAATTGTAAAGAGTTTTAAGCAAACAATGTTGATGAAAAATCTTGAAAAATTACTTACCTATTTCGACGAAATTGGCTACATAAATTCTGCATTTTAATATTCAATGAAAATCATTTTAAGGAATATATATTTTTGTCTTTTTTTTAACATTGTTAATCGAATACATACACGGGGTGTGTATGTATTCGATTAACAATGCTAAAAAAAATTCGGGTCGGACAGGGATTAATTTACACCTTGTATTATAGACTAAAATTCTGTATTCGTAATAATTGTACTTGAATGACCCTGTAGTATGTAGTTACACTTGCAGGACTACCCCTTAAATTCAACAAAGAATAAGATAATATTCCCCTTAAATAAGTTTATAACAATGTAGGCTCGAAATTCGATATAATAACTAATAATAATAACAGCATCGCCAAGGCGCGGTCTTGCGCAAGCCCCGCGCATGCGCACCACGCCACGGTGTGAAGTCGTGCGATATACATTATAGCTACATAATAAATGTGTAACTTGTAATGTATGGACGGGAGGATAATTGGTAATGTTTGGTGCAAAGATATAATGGTAGCCATAGTGGTATGGATATATGGTACCTGCAACGTCCCAACTGGGTGCTTAACCTTCGATGCTTAAAGGGTGTCGTTAGTTTGAAATATTAAGTACTAGCTTTCGCCCGCGGCTCCGCCCGCGTGGATGTCGGTTATCGCGATAAAAACTATCCTATGACCTTCCCCGGGACTCAAACTATCTCCATACCAAATTTCATCTAAATAGGTTTAGCTGTTTGAGCGTGAAAGCGTAACAGACAGACAGACAGAGTTACTTTCACATTTATGATATTAGTATGGATTATACTGTTGGTAGCGTCGTAATCGCTAACGGATGAACGATTTTTAATGAGTTTTTTTTTATAATAAAATATTAATTAAAGCTTGTATGGTTTTATATAGGTTTCATTGTATAAGCATAGTTTATAAAATTTTATTTTTATAAGTTTACTTGCGATTATGAAAATGGATGGGTATTCTGATATTTTTATTAAATCGAGTGAAAATCACTCGACTGAATACACCCTTTATTGTAGTCATCACCTGAAACACAGGTTTATCTTTAACCTAGTTAGGGTTCTTATTCACTATATTTTTTTTCGTTGTCGCGGCAAGCCCGCGCTTTTATCTGTCAAAATCTTGTCATGATGGTCCATAAAGAGCTGCGCTTAGAAAAGCATCGCGCATGCGCGCGGATATCTTTAAGCGCACCGCGCATGTGCTAGTTCTCGCGGGCTTGCCGCGAAAACGAAAAAAAAAAAATAGGGAATAAGAACCCAGGCAATAGCTATTTATCAATTGTAATTATTTAGATTTTACTTAACCTTATGAACCATAAAATACTATTATACCTTTCTAAAATCGTTTAAAGAATTAAGATTTTTATTATGTATTTACTGTGATAATCATAATTTCGATAGCGGTAACATTTTTTCACCTCGTTAAACAAAATATTTGTTCGGATAGCATTGCTAAAACGTTGTGATTATTTTCTCTGTTAGCATATAAGTCACTACAATCTCTCTTTGTAAAACTTATTTCACACAGTAAGGGCTCAAATTTTCATAAAGACAAGGAGATAAACCCGTTACGATACTCGTATTAAGTTCAAATGAAAACAGAGCGCTCATCGTGTTCTAAGGCTTTAAATATTGATACAAGAGGTCGTTTTATCAGATTCGAATGTTTCCAACGTAGTACATTCGTACAGTTTGTATACAACCCTTGTTGTAACTTGTGTAGGGCGTAGGGTCGCGACCTTCGCGGAACAGATCGACGGTGGCGTGTCTTCGTTTGATGCGCCGAGGGTGGGTAGGTGCTTTCTATTTTTAGCTGAAAACGTAAGACGGTTTTATGTTTTACTGTCGTGTAAAAGTTGTGGAACAAGTGTGTATGAAAGTATGAAACATGACATAGGTACTACTTTACCCCTTTTTTACTGTTTGTGATTTTTGGCGAGTGATTTACTAGCGTTTTTAGGATTCCGGAGCCAAAATGGCAAAACGGAACCCTTATAATTTCACCTTGATCCGTCGATCTGTGCCCAGGTTAGCTCAGAGACCCTTAGAAAGCTGTAATTTTGCATGGATATATGTATATTTAAGTTAAGTAGGTCGATAGAGTGGTAGAATAAAATGTTGAAAAATAAAGTTTGTTTTTGGGTTAATCCAATACCTTATTGATATAAAATCTCAATAATGATGATATTTAACATCGCATACACCCGTTGTCCTTCATGTTATACCTTGATGATTGTGGCGTAACTCGACTACTTGGGACATTATCAGTGTTGCCAACTCCAAAAATGTGAAATCCCTAGACACAATATCAAAAGTCGCTAACTGATTCTAAATTCTAACGAGTCGGTGCATAGGTGGGAGAAAGGGGGGGGGGGGAGAATTTCAATGTGAAAATAAATTATTAGAAATTTACTTAGTTCATAATTAATATACAATTAATTAACGCGTAGGGAGCAACAATAAGATCAATCATCAAATCAAAAACATTTTTGATTTGTACTCCGAAGGTCATTATACAATTAAATAAATATTTTTGTCGCTAAAACTGTTTTGTTGTCGCTAAGACATAAGCAAAAGTCGTCATTTTAGCCACAAAGTCGCTAAATTGGCAACACTGGACATTATACCACGGAGTTATGAGACCAATGGCACATAGATTTGTTCGACATTAGCCACATTTATTGTGGGTGTCGCAATGTAATTGCTCGCGCGCGTGTTCGCTCCTTTACCTTCGTAGGACTTTGTGGAGGATACTATTTTGTATTGCGGTATTGCTTGCATACCATTTGTTGGTCTTTTTAAACCCTAACTCTAAAAGAAGCAAGAAGACATGGGCGACTGTAGAAACATGCAATTAACTGATACAAACACACACGTCAAACGGTGGGAGTCATTACGACTGCTGTTCAAGGGATTTAGTTTATTTTTGTTTTTTATTTGAAAATCAGTGTAGCCATTTAAAAGGAATCAACGTTGTATCTGATATGTCAGAGTGCTTTTAATTTTTTGCATATTAACTTGTCTTTTCACATAGATTCGCGTGAATATTATGACAGTGTGTAACGATATACGTCCTAGTAGGTTTGGTTAAACAATTAATAGTGTGGTCTAAAATTATCTATACTTCTATACTAATATTATAAAGAGGAAAGATTTGATTGTTTGTTTGTATTGAGTAGGCTCCGAAACAACTGGACGGATTTGAAAAATTCTTTCATCGCTGTGAAGCTACACTAACCCCGGGTGACATAGGCTATATTTTATCCATGTATTCCAACGGAAAAGGGAACTACGCGGGTGAAACCGCGAGGCGTCCGCTAGTGCTATAATAAAGCAGTTTCGACCCGACTGCTAGAAGAGATAGAAAAAGATCATTAATAAGATATAGTTACAGGCTTTCCGGTGCCTCACCCTTACACACCATATATTCATCTTTAACAGACAGACCGACAAACGATACAGATAGACGCATGGTGTGAGCACACAGCGATTAAATGTTGATCATTGGCCCACATTATATGTTCGCACAGGGCTAACGTCGTGTCATCTAGGATCGATCATGTTAACTATTACGGTAATAACCTCTAGTAGGTATCAATGTTCTGTGGTAATAACTTTATGATTGGAACCATTTCGTGATAAGTATCGCGGACGGTCGTAATATTATGTTACCGTCATTTAGATCTGGCCTTAGCTCACGGCACCTCACCATTTTCTTTTTCATCTCGTAAAGAATAAACAACTGCACATTAGAGTCTGTCTGTCTCTTAGCCGCGAGGAGAAATGGTTACAAATATATAGATAACAGAATAAATACATTCGGATTCGAAATACATGACACAAAGATTTGTCTCATGTAGGAATCGCATCTACAGTAGGCAGGTAGCTTTTACACATTGCTGCTGCACCACTATAAAAAAAAACGGCTTGCACTCCGGCAGAAATGAAAACTTGAACATTAACGTTGTGCATTTTTGATTATTTTGGAATGGTTAGGGATTTTTTTTATTAGCATAAAAGTACTATAATTTATGTGGTTAAATAAAATATTAATCTATTGCGCTATCGTACACAAACTTGACAATTTAAAAAATGGCAATGACAACGTCTTGACAATTAACAAGTTTATCTCTTAGCAAAAAATACATACATAACGATGAAATTTGAATAATATTTTTCGATCTTCCTGACATAATAATAAAAAAATATGAAATAGTAAATCAAAAAACCAGAATCAAAAATAAAAAAATAATCGTTACTCGGACTCGAACTTGGGTCATCAGGTTTCTGGACCGCCCGATTTCTCACCTAAGCTATAATAACATTGTAGATGGTGGCGAAATTTACCTTCGTATTCTAATGATATTGTCACAGTTTTTCATTGCTTTTCCTCCGTCTTACGAATTTTCGATCAGGGTCACGTGATCTACGAATTTTCGAACAGGGTCACGTGATCCTGACGCGAGTTTAACATTTTTTACCCATACAAAAAAGTGCACAACTCCGCTAAATAAGTTTTCACTTCAAAAATTGCTACACGAAAAAAAGAGTTAGCGGCATTATACCTTCTTCTAAAGATAAATTGCAATTTGCTATTGCTTTTTTATTATGAAGCAAGTTTTCATGTAAAAGCTTGTTAGACTAATGAGGCAGACTTATCTACGTAAACAATGTTCACAATGCGGGCGGCTTTTACGGGAATAATCCATGTGTCTTACATATATTATCAGATAAAGTTCTTTTGTTACCTAAACTTTGAGGAGATGGGGGTGGGTAGTGGGGAGAGGTTTAACGATGCTTATACAAAATGTACGGGAGCTCTCCTTCTCTTATAAGTTCGCTGCACCGGCGGGCGCGCGCCGGCGTGTGGGCCGCTAATTGAAACTTAATCCTCTATGTAATGCTTCACTCTGCTCGTAGGTACCTCTTAATATCCAATAGAGGCAGTAAAGGGGTAGAACATTCAGATATTTAGTTTCTATATAAAGTTTACGTTACATTAAATAAGAAAAACAGTTTAATTTTAGTAATGCGATACTTTTATGACTAATAGGTACATTAAGGCCATTATTACATTATTGACTATAATAATGTACTTGTATTAGTCATAAAAGTTCTAGTTTAGTCGTAGTTCTAGTCTATATTCATCTCCAATATCCCATCTAACTCTATTCTAAAATTGATCAAAATGTTTATCAATTGTTCAAACGAAGTGTATACTGTTGTAGTGGCATAGGTACAAGGTCTGTGTTACAAGGAACTTTCCAATTATGATATAACTATCACTGTCAGATGTAGACTTGTGAGGAGTAGATAACTTAGGCTACTTTTATCATCACGCTAACGTCTATAGGGAGTTAGCAGCACTCCGATCTCACGCGGACGAAGTCGCGAGCACATATTTTTGTATCGAGTTACTTACCTTAGGAAAATTGAACCCTTCACGTCTGCTGTAGAGTAGCTATGAGTAGTACCTATTATATCTCGACAATGTACATAGTGCAAACGTAATCTCCCAGACAAATTAAATATAGAGAATCATATTCACCGTCTGTTTCATCCCTTCTACAATTTCACTCCTCGCCTTTATTGGAACAGCGAGCTCTGCATACACCTGCTTTGAAAATGAAATTTTAAACTAACTTTGATTGCTTTCAGACTTTTAGTAATTGGTACTGTTTCTTATTTCGTTTCGGTTTCATTTTGAAAATCTGTTTAGACTTAAATTAAATTGAAAATGGAAATCGAAATCCAAGTAAAGAATATAAGAAAGCATTATTGTAGAAATCTAATAAGATGAGGTCGCTACGATATTTTATATTTAGCAATGGCATAATGTGAAATACATGTACGGTAGATGTGTACATACATAAATGGATCGTCCCTTTTCTAATTCAAAGTTATTATAGTCCCATTTTATATTCCTAACTACATTAATCAGTTTGTATAAATATAACAAATATTATTGGAGAATGCATCGTGCTCGAATGGCACTAGATACATCGGTTGTACAATAATGAAGCACACTCGAATACATCGAAATAGTTGATGGTGCAATGATGATTGCGCACCACTTTATGATCCTCCTAATATGCATAAAGTCATCAAATGGATCAATAAATAGTTGAGGTGCAATCTGCTCGGTCGTGCTTCGTGCTACCACGCGCTCGTACCCTTCATTACTTGATGCCTCTTCACACAAGTTATTAAATTGATTGTACTATTCACAGTTATTGAACTATGTATATCGCCAAAAAGCGGTTCTTTATAAGCTAGAATTTGGGTGCTTCCGATCCAAAAAGTTTATTTATTTATTTATTTATTTATTTATTTATTTATTTGCATTCCACAATGTAAATTAGGTGTTACAGAATAAATTTGGATCATTATGGACCCTGTTTGGGCACAGCAAAATTTCACAATAATATTGATTGAACTTATTAACTAATTTTCTTACATATTAAACACACTCACATTCTTCATATTTTCTTTTCCTTGTTATCTATAATTATTTTATTTTTATATTGTGTAATCAATTATTTATGTATCTGTATTTTTATTATTATTTATCAGCTAGAAATTCATTCAAGCTATAATAACATTTTTCAATTAGGTACTTACGGAGTTCTGTGATAAATTTATTTTCATATTCTATATTCTTAATTAAGTTCGGAATTTTGTTATAAATTTTGACACACATTGCAAAGGGTCCTGACCGGAATTTAGATAGAGTAGAGCTTGGTATTGCTAGTTTATTTTTGTGCCTTAGATTACGCTGTTGTGGGCGTTGCTCACTTGCTAACGGAAATAGTGATGGGTGTTTTCTGACAAATTTGCTAATTTCTAAAATGTACATGCTGGTCAGTGTGAGGATTTTAAATTTAATAAAGTATTGTTTAGTACTTTCTTTATTACTTACATTAGCTATTATTCTGATGCACCTTTTTTGTAGGATAAAGATTTTGTCTGCATCTACACTGTTTCCCCATAAAATAAGGCCATAATTGAGCCAGGCATACGCGTAAGCATAGTATGCTGTCGTAGCTGTTTTTAAATCTGTCGCTTTTTTAAGTTCATACAATGCATATGTAAACCTTGCAAGCTTGTTTGAAATATTTTGTATGTGTGCCTTCCAATTTATAAATGTATCTACAGTCAATCCCAGTAACGAAAACTCATCAACGCATTGTATATTTATATTGTTATAAGAGTAATTAATGTTTAATTCTTGTTTTTGATATGGTCTATATTGCATTAATTTGGTTTTATTAAAATTTAATTCTAAATTATGGTCAGTCATCCAGCTTACTATTTTCGAGAGGTTTTTATCTAAAGTTGTATTTAGATTTACACTGGTTTTGCATGGAAATATTACTGATATGTCGTCAGCAAACAGGACTGTTTGGGCGTTGATTTCTTTTGGTAAATCATTGATATATATTAAAAATAAAATACAACCTAATACGCTACCTTGTGGTATGGACATTGTAATATTCGCTTTTTGAGATCTAGTATATGTAATTTGTCCAGTTTGTGAGTAATGTTCTATTTCTACAAATTGAATTCGGTCTTTTAAATAAGATATAAACCAGTCGTGTACTATTCCTCTTACACCTATAGAATATAATTTATCTAATAATATTTTGTATGAAACTCTATCATATGCTTTGCTCATATCTAATAGAATTCCAATAGCATATTCTTTTTTATTTAATATATTTAAAACTTCCTGTATGTATTTGTACACAGCTAATGTTGTTGACCTATTTTTCCTGAATCCATTTTGACTCTCATTAAATATTTTATATTTTTCGCAAAAGTTATACAGCTGTTTTGATACAACAGTCTCATATATTTTTGAGAAGGTGGGTAACAGTGCTATTGGTCGATAGTTGACAGTGCTTGATTTAACTCGGTTTTTAAAGATCGGTTTAATAATAGATATCTTTAATAGATCCGGTACAATTCCTTCTTCTAGTGATTGGTTAATCAATGCAGTAAGTGGTATTATTAATTCGTCTGAACATGTTTTTACGAGTACCGGTGAAATTTCGTCGTAACCGTAGCTATGTTTGTTTTTTAGTTGTTTAATTATATGTTTTATTTCACTCGGTTCAACTGGTCTCAGATATATGCTATTTTTGCTAGCCATCAGTACAGTACGGCCGGGTGGGCTCGTACAGCTTTGAGTAGAAGTTTGATTTCCTACAGACACAAAATAGTCATTGAACGTGTTTGCCACTGTAACGGGATCCTCTGTCAACTTATCATTTACCTTTAGAGCAATGTTTTTTCTACATTTTTTGTTTAACTTATTTGTACGTTCTTTTATTACTTGCCACATTGTTATAGTTTTATTTTCTGCCCTTTCCATTTTTTTGATATATTGTATTTTTTTCGCAGTTAATATTGATTTTTTAAGTATCTTCTCGTATGTTTTATAATGTTGGTGTAGTATGGAGTTGTTACTTTTAGTAGTTAATATTTTTAGTAGTCGCTTGTGTTTACATGCTCTTCTTAACCCCTTTGTTAGCCATGTTTTTGAAGTTTTGTCTTTTATTTTTATTTGCTTTTTTGGTATACATGTGTTTAGTATATTTTTTATAATATTATGAAATGAGATATAGTTGTCATTGGCATTTTTGTCAGAACTAATAATATTTTCCCAGTTTAATTGGCCAATTTTAGATTTGAACATTTTAATGTTATTGCTGTTGAATTTTCTTTTGAGTGTGTACCAAATTCTTTTGTTTTCCAATGGAGTGTTGTTAATTGGTATGTTGATTAAAACTCCCTTGTGGTCGGATAAACCTAGTTCAGTTGTTTCTATAACTCTTTTATTTGGAGTATTCCAGAATATTAAGTCTAGACATGTAGCCGTTTTACAAGTTATTCTTGTGGGTTCTGATACCATTTGGCGGAAATTATAACTACTCATTGTATTAAGGAGATTATATGATGTTGTATTTCCTTCTAAGATATTGACGTTGAAGTCGCCGCCAATTATTATGTTTTTATTCGAATCCTTTATACTTATCAATTTTAACAATTTTTTTAAAGAGTTATAGAATGTCTCCGTTTCCCTATTTTTTTGTGGCCAATATATAACGATCAATAAAATATTCATTTGCGTTATTTCTATAGCACATGTTTCAAATATGTACTCCACGCTAATATCTGTAATATCTTGCCGTTCGTTGTATTCTATGTTTTGTTTCAAGAATATGGCTACCCCGCCGCCCTCACGGGTTTTTCGGCAATACGCCGCAGTTAAGTTAAATCCTTCCAATTTTAATAAGTCTCTTTTAGTCTCACTAATCCATGTTTCTGATAGACAAAGTGTATGTATTGTGTTCGCATTTGTTATAGATTCAATTAGATCGCGTTTGTTGTTTAAGCTTTGTATGTTTTGGTATAGTATTGTAAAATTACTTTTATTTACGAAAGGAACAATTGTTTTGTGTAAAATTTGTTTGTTGAGTGGGGATTTTATCTACTGGTATTATTGAATTTATAGGTTTGTAATAGTTAAGTATGGTATTTTTTTGGTATTTTTTACAATTGGATTTGGTAAGTGTTGGTTTGTTTTTATTCAAGAACTCAGTGCAGTACTGTAAGTGGTCTACTTCAACGTTAATTTTAAAGCAGAAGGCCTTTAAATAATTTTGGTAAGTTTCCCTAATATAATGGCTAGGCTTACAATCATAATATTCATACACATCTATTAAATTACAGTTATTGAAGTTTTGAAGTAGCAATTTTATGTTATTATTTAAGAGGTTTACATTTAAAAATGGATTATATCGTACTTTTAATAAATATACCTGTTTACATAATCTTAACTTATTAAGTGCTATACTTAACTCTGACAGCAATTTGAACGGGTTTTTATCATTTGAGCCTACTGATATAATTATAATGTCGCTATTAGTGAGCGTTAAAGCTAGGTCGTCTATGCTATTTAATACTAAAGAGCTCTGTGCCCCCGGTTTACTCATCGCTGAAATAGAGTATCGATCATTCCATGTTTTCTTTCTGCTTTCAATGAGGTGTACTGAGACTCCTCGTACGTATTGATCTCCCAGTAACACAATTTTTGGTTTGTCGGTGTTTTTACTTTTTGTTTTAATTTCTTGAATAGTAGTTTCCGTTCCTTTTGTGTTTTCCTTTGGCAAATTGATACTCTTCAAGTTACGGTTAGCTTCTGCTTGACAATCGGTTGTTGGTTTTCCCTCTGGTGTAGATATGTTTACAAAGTTCAATGTTTTTTTACATTGTATGTTTGTTTTTTCTTCAGTAGAGGATTTTTCCACTGAATGTCCTATTTTACTTTGGTTAATTCCTATTGATAGTTTTGTGTTAGCGCTTTTTTGGTTGCTGTTAGTAACACGCAGCGTAGTTGTTTTTTTATTTAATAAACTCTTCTGTGTAGAGTTGTAGTGTATAATAGGTGAGCCATTGTATACTTCTTTAAGGTGTGATATTTGTCTCTGTTGGTTTATAGATTTTTGTTTTAGTTCATTATTTTCAATCATCAAATTTTCAATTTCTTTGTGCGCACTAAGTAATTCTTCCTTTAGTTTTTCTATTTCTTCTCTGAACAATTCAACGTTGTCTGATTCCTGGTGATCGAGTAGGCTTCTAGAGTGCAGGTTCGATGGGGGTGAAGCATATGATAAGTCTATAGAGTCAATAGATACATTTACTCTATTTTTTCGAATGGTTACATTGTTCAGGTCTGACTGCCTCTCGGTCCCATCCATCTTTGACGGTTAGAGATGATCCTCCGTGTGACCTCTATGCCTTTGTAATTTTAATTGTAAGTACAGTAAGTGTCTTTTTTGATTCCAGTTAAAAAGTCATTACTATTAACGCCCTCTCGTAGAGAGTAGTGAAATGTTATATTGATATGGTACGAAAGTTGCTAATCGGTCAGCAATAGATGGCGCTTTTTTCAACTTAATACATTGGTGCTTAAGAACTAGCAAAATATTCGTTGAGAACTGGAACGCAAACTGATTGATTCGAAACTTAGGCGGGCAGTTTGTTATTGTTTTTAAAGTGTCAAATTAACGGTAGCAGTTTAATGAAAACACTTTTTTTGTCACTTGAATTGTTGTTTTTTATAGTTTTGATGTGCCGCTAGTGTTAACAATTGTTTTTCAATAGGTTTAAGTCACCAAAATATCACTATAACGTAAAAAACACTTGAGTTTAAAGTCACTAAAAGAAAGTTGTTTATTACACTTATATTATAATTATATGTTCCACAAACGATATCACATAAAATTCACTGTTTCTAGATCTTAACTGTTTACTTTTCATGCTTATTTGTGTACTATTTAGTATATTAATAATAAATTAATACGGAGCTGAAGTGAACGATCGAATGACAGCTGTCATCCTCCTCTTCAGTTAAGCAATGTGTAATAGATAATCCATTCTAAATATTATAAACTCGAAAGTAACTGTGTCTGTTCTATTTCGCGGCTAAATTGCTTTGTTTTCAAATTTCATCAACATTGGCGCAGCAATATAGCTACTTTTATCACGAAGTAATCTTTTCTTTTTTTTTTTCTTTTTTTTAAAAGACGACTCCTGCATTAGGGTACATGCCCTGTGTCGCAGGAGACTTTACAAACATACAAGTCACGGACACAAAGTACACCCAGACTCGGAACAACAATTTGTGGATCACACAAAGTGGTGTCCCGTGTGGGAATCGAACCCACGACCTCTTGCGTAGCAGTCGGACACACTCCCACCGCGCCACAGAGGCAGTCAATCGACACTCGTCTTGACAAAATCAGTGTGAGATAAAAAGACGATTATCTTTTCAACAGCGTAGGGATTACAAGAGATCAGGATGCTAAAGGGAAACAAAGCTAAGTAGGTACGCTTCCGATTAACAAGTTTTCCATTTTTTCTCGCATTCGTGTTCATCGATTTGATCTCTACAATGCTTCCAATACTCATAGACATAAACATACCTTTCAATTACCCAAATTCAGAAGTATCTCACTTTCAAACCTGTAATAGCATCAAATCATTACTATTAATGTAAATAAGAACGGTGGAGGTATTTGTATGATGAGGTCCTAACATGCACTGTGCGGTGCATGAGATGACAGTTAAGTTATAGTTTGAAAGGAGATTGATGCAACTGTGCCGAGCCGCGAGCCGCGCGCCGCCGGCAGCGACCGCGCGAGCGACCTTATTTGTGTATTGATATTGCACGACTACACGAACATTTGACTAATTGAGATTTACATGTAATTGATAATAACATATGCGCTTTCGTATTTAATTTAAACTGTTGGTTGCAAAAGAAAAATGTAGATACGTCTGGCGTCATTTACTTTGTCTGCCTTTCAAAATATTGAAACATCCGTGAACCAGAAGTGTTAGGTCGAGGATGAGGCTTGAACCATTCCTGCACTTTTCGAGTATGAGTTAAGTTAAGCAAACAAACATTTAATTGAAATGTGCTCTCCCTCTCTGGCTGTACAAGGAATTTCCTTAAAATATTACAATCGGTACTTATTTTTTTTATTTTTTTTGAAGCTAAGCTCGATGTGCTCGAGTAGTTAGTAGATATTAATTTAAAAAAAATAGTGATTCGTCAAGAAATGAATGGAGAAATGTTCAAGGACATCACTGAATGCAAATTTCGCTCGACTTGACGCCATGTTTTTAGTCTTTATCGCTGTTGTTTTATAAGCTAGGCCAAAGTTTTTTATATAAAAAACTTGCCAGAATAATATGCAGTCGAATAGCAAAAACCCCATGTAAATCGTATCACTACACTAGCTTCCGAAAAAATCGCGAACATACAGGTAAAACCGAGAACCACCTTTTTTGAAGGTGGTTAAAAATGAAATATTACATACGATAAACCGGCAAATAACACATTTAACATATTTTTTTTGTGTTGCAAAGTTGACGAAAATAGGATTTAGTTCGACATACAGACGACATGCATGAATATCAACCCATTTGATGTCCCAATGCTGGGTACGGGTCTCCCCAGTAGAGCCTACTTATTGTAGATCCGGGAGGTGGGGGGGGGGGGGGAGGTGATTGCAATAATCGCCACGCTTGGTGAGCGGGTTGGCGATCGCAGTAAGGCTTTAACACTGCTGCCAGTCCTCCGGTGTGACATCCCTTAGTCGCGTTAACAACACCCACGGGAAGAGATGCGGTGGTACTATTCTTAGTAAATCCGAACCTGTATCCACTAAACACCTTTGTTTGTAGATCCAAAAACAGTTTTGGATGATTGAGAAGCCAGCCCAATGAGACGTTAATATTCTGTTGGTGAAGTCACGTTGTTGTCCGTAGGTCCATGTGCTCTGACCTGGTGTATGTCATCCTATTCCCGCAACTGCTGATGGTGGTGCACTTCAAGCGGCACTGTAACACGTACGGCTCGCTGGCGGCGTACATCGTGGCGACGCTGGTGCGCCTCTCGGGCGGCGAGAAGCTGCTGGGGCTGCCGGCGCTCATCCACTACCCGGGCTGGGACGCCGCGAAGGAGGTGCAGATGTTCCCCTTCAGGACCATGGCGATGGTTATGTCCTTGTTCACGCTCGCCTTCATCTCCTGGCTCTCTGTGTGAGTATATACATTGTTATTATTTCTAGGGTTCCAGGATGTCAAGTCATCTGAAGACAACAAAGGAAATGATTGGGTAACCGAGAACCGAATATTACGCGGTATTATGTTTACCGAATAATAGGCCGAGTAACTGGGTTTAACTTAGGTTGGTCGATATTGTGCACGAAAAAAAAATATAAAACTTGCTAGTAAGCAAAAACTTTTATTTGTTAAGAGTTTGTAACTATTTGAGACTTGACATGTGCTTATGTCTTTTTTTTAAGTGACTGACCAACATTGTAAATACAAACAACATGGTATACTTAATTGAAAGAATGAAGTTTGATTTCCGAGTAACTCGACAGTAAAGTCTTCGGCCAAATACGAGTTTTAAGAAAACAATCGACTATGCCAAGTACCGAGTAGAAACTGAGTACTTGGCACATCTCTAATATTTACTGTATTGTTTTGGAGTTGGTGAGTATTATAACTATTTATTAGATGGGAATTAACGCGCATTGTTATTGTTGTGACCACGGCCGGTGCAACCTGGTCGAAACGTCAAGCAATTTTAAAGTAAACAATGCGCGTTAATTCCCGTATAATAAATAGTTATAATCATGCAACGCGAAAGTTTAAATGCTGGTGTGTACTATCTTGGGAAATCAAGTTTTAATCCATTGGCATAAGTAAACTGAAAGGCTAAGTACTACTTTAAAACATAATAAAGTTTATTATTTAAGAACATCATCAAAGTCATTAATGTACTTGTGCAATATATAAATCCATTAAGTATAATAAAACTACACCTGAATTGATATAGTGATTTAATACTAACTTGCCTACGCATTAAACTCATAAGCGCGATTAAATTTTGTTAATGTTCGCTACGTTTTACATTAATATGTAACACATAGCGAACATTAATTAAGTTTAGCTCATCCCTTCGTCTGAAGGTCAACCTTATAGACTGAGATCCGGCTGCAGATTCGCATCGCTCATCGAGTATTGTAATAAAATCATGTTTTTATATACAATCATAAAAAGGGCAATACGTTTTGGCCAGTCTGCCTATCAGATTTTGCCCACTAGTATTTTTAATTAAATTAATATGAATCGACTTACTGGGAAAAAAAATCTCACTTGTTATTGCAATGAAATACACTCTACTTTATAGAACTAGACGTAGAGAACTTGAAAAGCGATGGGTGCCTTTGCGCACTTGCCCGCAACCCCTTCGCAGCCAGGTAAGCAGGTAATATTTTGTTACGTTATTACAAATTAAAGCTATTTATTTCCTGTACATGATAAACTACCTCTGCCTATGCAAAAGTGCCCGCAGTCGGTGTTGCCGGCGTTTAAAGATTGTTTAGAGTGAGAAAGACTTATCGCTCTACATCATTCGTTAGACGAGGGTGGCAATAGCCTGCTCTGCTGTCGTAACAAAGAATGCAGTAACTGACAAAAACCATTATTTTAGTTATGTTCTTTAAATGGCAACGTAAGCCATACACTATGCTACAAATACTACAATAACAAAAAAAAAGTTAAAAGCAAATTGGAAACTAAAATGTTATTAACATAAAATGTAGTAGTTAGACCAAATTATTTACATTCACCAAGATGAATTGCAATTGTCGTAACTATAATAAACTAGCGGCTCGCTTCGGCTTCGCACGGACTATCTTCAGTCCGTAAAATAGCTCCACAGTCCGGACCGTTCGATTCGCACTTGATATTTCAAAATGAAAACGTCGAACGAAAGGTACCCCATCCATATTCAAGTAAGTCAATACAATAGTCTCTAAGCAATAGTCTCTGTTTGCTGATAAGCTGCAGTCAGGAATCTCGATAAGTATATCATATAATAGTTTTATCATTAAATTTATAAGATTGTCAGAGACAAAGGTAAAGTAGACTGATTGAGAGTGTAACAGTAGTATTAGGTACTGATAATAGTGGGCGCTGTCTGGGGCGGAGTGTCTGTCTAATGGGTGGCGGAACGTTTAGTAATATGTACTGTAAATGTGAGGGATTAGATAAGAAACCACGAATTAGACGTCTTTATTAGACTTCTAAGCTTTGATACCCACGCGACCATGCTCAGTACTGACATGACAATATTATCATGAAAATATTCTTTCAACGTGTAGTAGCACTTAATAAGAGTACATAATGAACTCATTTTTAAATTTTACCTTATTGTCTATGTCTTTGATATATGTCGGTAGTTTGTTATAAATCAGCGGTGCTTTACAAAATATGCTACTATACATCAACGCGGTTTTGCTTAGTACCACACATAGTTTACCTAGGTGTCGTTGACGTTCCCTCTTATTAAATAGAGTTATATTCTGCTTTACAAACATTGCGCTTTCATAAATGAGTTTGCAAGGTAACGTTAGTATAGAATATTGAATATCTTATGGCCTGCATGATTCTCTTGACTTCAAACCGAGCATTGTTCTTATGTTAGCGTTTCTACGCTTTAAACACCAGAAGAATGGAGTTACCCCAAAAAATAATGTCATAACGAAGAATCGAAGAGATATCCAGGGTAGGCAGTCATAAGCGCGTCTCTACTAGTAATAAATTTCAGTCTGTACAATCCATACGCAAACTGGCTGATTTTTTTTGCAAATATGCTCAGTAATTTCCAGTTCATTTATTGATCCAAATGTAGCCCTAGAAATTTAGTATATAAACACTCTTAGATTCTTACCCCCTGATAATTCATATTAAATGCTATATAATTGTCATTAATTTCTGGTCTTTGTTTGAAATTAATAATTTTCGTCTTCTCTAAATTATTTTTTAAATTATTTAATTTTAGCCTATGGATAATAGATATCAATGAGTTATTAATAGTAGATTATAGTGATGTCAATGTCAAGTCTGCAAGTAATGTCATTTTATGTTTAATACTTATTGGTAAGTCATTCAAATATATAATAAAGAGCTGTGGGCCTAACACGCTGTCCTGGGGCACTCCACATTTTACTTTTCTTACATCAGATTGATACACTTTTTGTCCTTGTAGATAGTCTTGTTTGTTGCGTGACCTGCTCTCTGTCAGTTAAATAAGATGATATTAGTTTATGAGCATTGCCCCTTATTCCATAGGAGTAAAGTTTATACAATAAAATGTCGTGTTTTACGTGATCAAAAGCTTTTGTCCTGTCCATAAATAGACCAACTACTGGCTATCCCCTATCCATATTACGGATCACGGAGCGTAAAAAATCATAAGTAGCCATGTTTATATTTTTATTCTTCCTAAATCCATATTGCTGGGGGATCAATATAGATTCCTTTTCTAAGAAAATATTGAGGCAGTTATAAATCACTTTTTCGTATATGTTTGCAAATATTGGTACTATTGCTACCAAACTATGATTTGTTTTTCGCCCTTTTTGTACAGAAGTTTAATCATTGATTTTTTCAATTCATGAGGAAATAAACCTTGTTCAAGGCTCAAATTAATTAAACAAGATAAAACAGGTGTTATAGAACTACTTACGTCTTTGACTATAGCTGTTATTATCCCATCGATGCCAGCGCTTTTTGTATTCTTTAGTTCCATGATTATATTAAAAATGTCAATAGATGACATCGGATTCATAAAAAAATATTAGCATATAATATGTCCAGGTGAATTATTACTAAGTTTAGAGCTACTTCCATTATCTATTATGCATTTAATTTGGATTTTTTTATCATTTCACCATTATATTTTATCTCGGTAAAGTTTGAATTAGTATTTTTATTTTGAGCGCCATTAATAATTCTCCAAGTTGCTTTTAATTTATTTTCATTTATTTTGATATAGTGATCATTTTGTGACCTTTGAGTTAATCTAATTATTTTCTTTATTCTATAAGCGTTTCCAAAGTAATTCTCTTTTCTTTTTACCACCTAGTTTTTTCCCTTTAGAAAACCATTTTGTTTTAGTTGTAGGTACAATTTTAATTCTATGAATTGGAAAGCATAGATCATATAGCAGCTTAAACAAGTTTATAAAGCAGTTCATATACTTGGGAAAAACTCAATGGAATTATATTATTTTTAAATTTATATCTGTATTCTGAGGAAAAATCCCTTTTAAGTATAAACTAATGTTCTAATACCATGCTAGCACTAATAGGGCATTGTATAATTTTCTACCAATTCACTTTTGCACCCCCGCAAGTTGTGTTGAATATTGTCAATGCAAGTATTACTGGCATATCGAGTAGCTTGTTGGAATTCTGCTTTTAAATTGAATGACCAAATAATATTTTGCAATTCTAATGAAAGTCCATTCTTTTTTAGTAAATCTATGTTGTAGTCACCACAGAGTATAACTTTCTGGTTTTTGTTCTTACAAACATAAGACAAGAGAGTATGCATTTTTTCATAAAAACATTCAAAAGATAATGAGTCAAATTTAAGAGGCCTATATATACAGGCAATATAAATACCGTCCCTAATCAATTCAATTATAGAAAATTCACATTTGTTTGCTATTGATAGATTGTCCATTTCATGCACAGTTTTGTATTTAATACCATTTTTTACTAAAATACATGATCCGCCATGTCGAGACTGCCTCATAAAGGAAGCCGCTAAGCTCAAATTAGGTATACATAAAAATGGTTCGTCCCCTGGAAGCATATTATGTTCTGTAATGCACACTACGTCAATATTCTTATTCATTTCATTTAGATTAACACACAACATATCTGAATTACTTATAATCCCATTTATGTTTTGATGAAGTATTGACAAGTATTTAGGCACGAAAAATGTAATCGTGGTTTCTTATCTAATCCCTCACATTTACAGTACATATCACTAAACGTTCCGCCACCCATCAGACAGACACTCCGCCCCAGACTGCGCCCACTATTATCAGTACCTAATACTACTATTACACTCTCAACCAGTCCACTTTACCGTTGTCTCTGACAATCTTTTAAATTTAATGATAAAACTATTATATGATATACTTACCGAGATTCCTGACTGCAGCTTATCAGCAAATATAGACTATTGCTTAGAGACTTTTGTATTGACTTACTTGAATATGGCCGCCGGCGGATGGGGTACAGTCGAGTTCAATAATATATTGACACCTCCAAGCTTCATAAATATATGAACGTTAAAAATGTTAATAATATTGTAACAACTTTATGCATCATTAAATTGTGGTCACGATTTAGATTAATTAATATATGACTGCTTTGTCTCAATAACACGTATACAGCCAAAAGCACATTATTATATGGACAACTCTAAGAACATATTATGTGAAGACTGTAGAAATCATAATTATGTATACACACATGAAAACCTTGCCGTGTGGTACCGGCTTAAGAATAGTACCACCCCGTCTCTTCCCGTGGGTGTCGTCAAGGCGACTAAGGGATTTCACACCGGAGGACGGGCAGCAGCGTCCTCTGCGTACTTAAAGTCTTACTGCGATCGCCAACCCGCTCGCCAAGCGTGGCGATTATGGCAATTACCCCCAGAATCTACATACTAGTAGGTTCTACTGGGGAGACACGTGCCCAGCAGTGGGCCATCATATGTGTTGATATGTAACATGAAAACAATAATATCTGAACAAATTAACGTAATTCAAATTCAACCTTAACACAACGTGATAAAGATCATTTTACTAGCAATCTTAAAATAGCAATGTCAAGGAGTTTGCAATATTATTAATTATCACTGGCCAGATTAATTTCAAATGACGTTATGTTTTCGTAATAAAATTATAACTAATGCACATGTCATTCAACGATTTGATGAAATTCTTCAGCAAGGAGTTTGCAATATTATTAATTATCACTGGCCAGATTAACTTCAAATGACGTTATGTTTTCGTAATAAAATTATAACTAATGCACATGTCATTCAACGATTTGATGAAATTCTTCAGTTTACGATACATTGGTTGAAATAAAACTGTATAGAATTGATGAACACACAAAACATAAAATCGTTCATTTGTGTGAGGAAGGTGTTCGGAAATCAGCCATTGCGGAAGAATTAGGCATATCGGTAAGCAAAGTATTTTTATGTATTCTTCCATATTTGTGCTAATCTTTAATGTGGTAATTTAATAAAACCGATCTTTAACAGAGAAATACTGTTACGTTATGGTGGAAAAGATGGCAAGAAGAAGAAAATCTTACGAAACATGTGTCTTTTGGTCGACCTAGGAAAACAACTCAAGATCAAGTTAAGGAATTGGTTGAAAGTGTACGAAACTCAAGATTTATCAGAACATCTACATTTGCAGCTGATCTGGCTGTATCCAGTTTAACTATACGAAGAAGACTTAAAGAAGCGGGAATTCATCACCGAACTCCAGCTAAAAAAATGTTATTAACGGAAAGGCATAAAATGTTACGTTTACAGTTTGCTAACAGATATTTAAATTATGATTTTCAACATGTCGCTTTCATGGACGAGAAAGTTTTTGTTTCATCGGCGGACGGGCGGATCTCTTGTATCGTACCGCCAATACACGATATGATGAAGGGAATGTATTGCCAAATAGACGTAGTGGACGCATTACATTCGGATTTTGGGGGTGGATAAATTCGGGTGGACCAATAGAATTGTGCGAAATATCTGGCCGAATGAATAGTGATGCCTATTTTGATATTCTAAGAGACGTGTTTTTACCAAGTGCAAAAATTGTGTATCCTGATAATCACCGAATAACTTTTATACAAGATAATAGTTCCGTTCACAATGCCAGACGAGTTCAAAATTGGATAACTGAGCAAGCAGACTTGAAATTAATAAAAATTCCACCGAAAAGCCCTGACCTTAACCCCATAGAGAATTTATGGGGGTTAATGGTACAGAATTGGGACCCTAATGAGGCTCGCACGGAAGAGAGTTTAAAGGCTCATGCCTATGACATCTGGAATAGTTTTAGAAATAGTGATTTATGCTACAATATGGTTCAGTCAATGAGAGCTCGACTACAAGCAGTGATTGATGCGAACGGATCATACACAAGATATTAGCAACTAGCTATCATAAATTACCTAATACTTGTAAGATTCACTTTAGTATAGGATACACTTTTGTTTGTTTTTTTAATGTAAGTCAAGTGGTTTTTAAATTTTTTTTTTAAGTTATACGGGTCAAATAAAACAGTTTGTTTTAAAATGTAATGGTATTCTTTTCTTTTCCATTGCGTGAAATTCAATTCACACTTCGTTAGTCCTAATAGTTGTGGCCAAATTATTAAATTTTAGGTTGGAACATATTGTTTTTACTAATCTTCGAACCTAGGATGGTTCCACGTGAAACACTATTGAAACCTAGGTTAGTGAATCCGCGGGCAAAAGCTAGTATATATGAGCGGATGTAATCCCTCCGGTAATATGTTATTGAACATAACTGAAATAATGGTTTTTGTCCGTTACTGCATTCTTTGTTACGACAGCAGAGCAGGCTATTGCCATCCTCGTCTAACGAGTGATGTAGAGCGATAAGTCTTTCTCACTCTAAACAATATTTAAACGCCGGCAACTCCGACTGCGGGCACTTTTGCATAGGCCGAGGTAGTTTATCATGTACAGGAAATAAATAGCTTAAATTTGATATATAAATGATGACAATACGCCATGAACGTAATAACGTAACAAAATATTACCTGCTTACACCTGGCTGCGAAGGGGTTGCGGGCAAGTGCGCAAAGGCACCCATGGCTTTTCAAGTTCTCTACGTCTAGTTCTATAAAGTAGAGTGTATTTCATTGCAATAACAAGTGAGATTTTTTTTTCCCAGTAAGTGGATTCGTATTAATTTAATTAAAAATACTAGCGGGCAAAATCTGATAGGCAGACTGGCCAAAACGTATGGCCCTTTTTATGATTGTATATAAAAACATGATTTTATTACAATACTCGATGAACGATACGAATCTGCAGCCGGATCTTAGTCTATTACACCTGATAACTGTCTGTATAGTTACTTGGAACTTGCGAACAAAATCTATAAGTTTATAATGTCATCCAAAAATAGTTGGTTGGATACGCTCTACAAAGCTCTTACAGCCTTAATAACACAACAAACAGACACAAACAGATGTACCAAATTAAATCAAATCGTTTATTTGCTACAATGTGGTTACAAAAGATGTTAAATTATTTCATTAATATAGCATATTTACCATTATATTTCAAGCAAATGAGTGAGCATAGAGTATTAAATTTTAAAGTTCATCTATGCTAATAATTTATATTTATTTAATATTATAAAGTTAAAGAGTTTTTTTGTTTGAACGCGATAATCTCAGGAACTACGGGTCCGAATTGAAAAAAATCTTTACTGTTGAATAGCCCATTTATCGAGGAAGACGCTATGACCAATAGGAGCGGAGCAGCAATAAGAAATGTTGCAAAAACGGGGAAAAAATGCGGAGAAGTTGCGCGGGACAGCTAGTTATAATATAAAGTGGTTAAACAAATGATACATATCCATACTAATATTATAAATGTAAAAGTAACTCTGTCTGTCTGTCTGTTACGCTTTCACGCTCAAACAGTTAAACCGATTTATATAGATAGTTTGAGTCCCGGGGAAGGACATAGTTTTTATCGCGATAACCGCCATCCACGCGGGCGGAGCCGCTGGCGAAAGCTAGTACATAATATGATAGTAAATTCAAATTATAATTATTGTGTATACATGCGTTTCGTGTACTGGAGTAGAAACTATTTTCTATGAGACATGCACAAAGTTGTTTTTTTAAAATTTTTAAGTGGTAGATCCGTGAGACCTTGAGGTAGATGGTTAAATAGTCTAATGACACATGACATAATTGTTTCTGTTGCATATTTCAGTCTTAATATACCTAGCTACTATCCTTATGAAATACAACTTAGATGGTAGTTTAATATGTCTCCTGCGACTGTGCCGGGATTTTCGTAATCGCGATGAAAATAATCGGCCGAGTAATAAATTGGTGACATGATTTCAGCAATATGGGATACTTTATGGAAATCTAAAGATCAAATCTTCACTATTTTAAAATATTATACAAATAATATTCAAACAAGCATTACATAATTTTCAAACAAGTTTTCATTACCTTAATAAATCGGATTTTCATTGCTTAAAATGGTAATTCGAGCTAATGTTTTGAAAGTCAACGAATCTAAACGAATCTCAAAGTTATTAGACAGAATCGTCGATCCCTCGCTATGAGAAAGAGAGGACAGGGCCTCTCGAGGTTTGCATTAACCCTACTCGTATCGTATGTATCCTAATGATGTTGTTTTAAGCTTATATAACAGTTTATATTATTCGTAGACTTCCCTCGTGAATTCGGTTTGAATGCAATATATGTGAGCAATATATTATGAAAATATATATTACGGGTCTTAATCGTGTGACTAATTTAAGGTAAAATACCTTGTTTATTGCCTGACGTTTCGACCGTATTGCAACGGCAGTGGTCACGGGTGACTTGTTGTTCCGTGAAGCGCGGGTTTCGGAAACTACCCTCGCTTGATTTTTATTACTCTACTATTACGGAACTGTCGGTACTTCGACACAACACTAAAGACATCTGCACACTGGCGTGTAATGTTTGTTCGCCGGTGTATACACTTGCTGATCACAGGATTCCACGATGTTGACAAACGGTATCCATCTTTTCGGTTGAAATTGACATGTTATTTTATTTCAATCGCTTCCCTTGCCATCCTGGAGTAATAGTGACGGTCGGTGAAGAGGACCAGTGGTTTATGTAGTTCAATCCAGTGATTGGATCCCGCATCCAGCAAGTATTCCGCTATTGCTGACTTGTTTGTCTGTCAGTTTTTCACAGCCGCGATATGTTCCTTAACCCTTTCCGCTATTGTGCGCTTGGTTTGTCCGATGTAGGAACTACCACAGCTGCAATCCACTTTGTATACGCCAGCGATTTGTGCGCTGGGTGTGTGAATGTTCCACTAATGTTTTCAATGGTCGTAGTCAGCATCCATACTCTCAAAATTGTAAATTGTTGAGAGGAAAATAAGTCTATAGTAGATACTTATTAGAAATAATAAACATAATAAATAAAGGAAGAATATTATATCTGATTCTATTCTTTGAAGCTATTCTTAATATCTTTAGTAACTATAATATTGCCTGTAATAATAGCTGATGATGTAAATAAATTGTTTGTTAATCAGCAAGCGTAGATTTCCTCAAATATTTACAAGTATATTATGGGTCCTCTTGCTGGGTAGGTAAATCAAAATTTACGAAGCATAGTCTCTTAGGGAAAGTTGTAGAGAGGTCAGTTGCCGGGCGGCGTGTGACGCGGCACTGTTAAATATTCAGGGACCAAAGGTTACCCACCAAGGCCCACCGCCATTCGTTATTCAGGAACGAGCTCGATCGATCAAACTATTATAATTTTACAAAGCTCCCTCATTAGTACTCACCTAAAGTTAGAATTTGTAAGTTAAGGGGTGGTTAGTGGTTATATCTATGTTTTGAAAAGCTGGGAAGTAAATGAATTTTAGCGATTAAACACAATATAATAGAAAGAGGCGTCACAATAAAACTTTTAGGTCGCAGCGACTTCCGGGCTTCACATCCCAACCTCTATCCAGGTACACAATAGAGGATTCTTTGTTTTACTTTACCAAAATAAGCATGAAATAGACGTTATAAAATAACGGCCTTTACGGTGTTTACGGTGTTATCAATCACTCATTATCGATTCTACTACGTATAATATAAAGATTTGTAGCGGAGAGTGTATAACATTAATATTACATCCCCATGGTGTCAAGTCTTATTGTATACTTTAACTAGTAAAGCATTTTCAGCAATAGACAATGTATGGTATTTTACAAACATTTCACCTCCCGTGGCGCAAACAGTAAAATCCGATTGCATTCTGGTGTAGATGTGTATTATAAATAAAGAAATGTTTTGAGATTTTAGGGAAGGTGCTAAAATTTTGACAAGTAAGCGAACGAGCGGCCTTATGTGAACGAACTTTTAATTTGACCCCTCTGTTATACGTAACCTGTCTTGAAGTTCTTAAACAAAAAATACAGAGTATTCGTTCTCGACATATATAAGTATTTACATTTTTATTGCGAAATTTTTGGGTATTCGCCAGTCGGCCTGGTCAAGTCAAGGTGCCTGGTCTCTCCAAATCAACTATAATTTCATGTAAACAAATTCGACAAAGAGCTTTTAGTTATGCAAGCGAAGTTTTGGGTAAAAGTTGTTTGACAATTGTTACAAAGCTTATGTCATAGGTTCGTAAATATCAGTACATTTGTGTGTGTTTCATAATATTGGTTAGCGCCCGAGCGACCGAGCGACCGAGCGACCGCGGAGTGTCGGCAGCCGATATGTTTATGCTGTTTGGATAATAGTTATGATGTTTGTCAGCCATTGGGGTTTGTGGGACGCTGGACACTTTCTATGAGTATTTTCATCTACTTTATGTTTTTTTCTTAAATTAGTGTACCTACCTACTGACCCAGATAACGTAAAATACAATTTCGCTACGTTAAAAATACAAACATTTCGCGAGGCAAAAATAAAAATATCAAATTTAAGATTCTACGTAGGTCATTTTTCAGAATTTCTGGCAAAAGCAGAGTCAAAATTTATACAGCTTTAAAATAGCAACTACATTCCGGCTATTTCAAGGATCCCTATTGCCGACATTCGTAAAAAACACTGACGCGCTAAAATCTACAAAGGAAGGTAGCTTGTTCACAAAAAACACATCATTTCAGTTAGAGAATGTTTTTCGTCGAAATAGGATAGAAAGGGGCCAAAGCAATCAATAGATATAACGCTGTTATATTTTTTATGAATAAGGGAACATTTCTTGATAGTTTCCCTTGGATTTGTTCAAGTGGCGTGGAAGAGCGGAGGGCTCTTCACTGTAGCGACGGCACGAGCGTTGCGTCATATTAATATAATCGATTTTACGTCACATTGCTTTGTTTAAGGCGCGGTTGTCGCATCTGTGTTGGGACTGTCGTTAATAATAGGTACATCGTTATGAATACCTTTCCACTAACCCAAGAGACGAGCAGGTCGTGAGCCTACAGCCTAACAGTGTCAGTCCACCTAAATTTTTGATAAAAACCTATGGTTACGAGTATTATGGAAGAAATACATACATTATTGGCTAATAATACATAAGAACGTCTTTTCGTTGAAACTGTCTCTTTTTTAAAAAAAAAATAATCACTAATTAACTGTTGTTTTCATGAAACATTTACCATTTTGACTTACTTGTTAAAAATCTGTTTTTGACTGGCAAATAGGTACAGAACGACATTGATAACGATACTTGTTTTCTTTAGTAGCCTACCCCTTAAATCCTAATCCTCATAATCGTCTGAGAGATCGTGGCATACAGACGAACTGACGGACTGTTCGCTGATGTAATGAGTAGAAAATAATAGTGGATCACGATCGATGCCCACCGCCGGCGCTGGCGCAGCTCGAAGGGTGATTTCGATAATAATTACACGTTGTTTACCCGTCGTGATAGATATAAATGGCTGTAAGATATAACTTAGATCACTTCGCTTTTATTTTCTTAATATCGTGACGACAATTTGATCTTGTAATATACGAAGTTTGAACGCCAACTTTGATATGCTTCTTCTGTTTCTCGCCAAGTTTAGTAAACTAGTTGACGTGATAGTATTGACAGAATGCTGGACTAATGAACACACCCTACCACCAACTCTAGACAATTACAACATGTTTAAGACCAATATCTCCCTAAATAAAAATGATGGAGTAGTAGTATATGTGCGGGATGTGTTTGACGTAACCACGTTCGAACCTAATTGTACAGAGGGAAACTGCATTGTGGTTAACGTGAAAAATGAAATATGTCTTGTCTGTACTTATCGTACGCCAAGTTTTAGGAACCCACTTAGTTATTTAAATTCTCTCGACAATATTATAGGTACTTGTAATAACCACAAAGTATTGTTATTAACAGGTGATCTGAACTTGGATATCATGCCTGATAATCTTAACGGGAACTCATCAACTTATCTTGATTTAATGGCTAGTTATGGATTAAAGCAAGGAATTAATTGTCCTACTAGACAAAAGGCATTACTAGACCATTTTAGGGTAAAATCCATTTTCAAATCACAAACTTTTGTCTTTGACGAACTTACGGATCACTCGCCTATTTTATTACACATTGACTATACTTGTACGCCAAAAATGAATATACCCTTCAGCAAGACTGATATTAATATGGGTGGTATTAAGCAATGCTTAGAGATGGAAAACTGGCACGATCTTTACTCTACCATAGATGTGAACGAAGCCACACAAACATTTATATCAAAATTAGAACACATCATAAATGTCAACACAACTGTCAAACATATTCCTAAACGTATTAGGCCGTTAAAGCCATGGATCACAGTAGGGGTTGTTAAATCTATAAAAAAACGTGATAAGATGCACAAAAGAGTAAAGAAAAACTTAGATAATCAGGACCTGAATAACAACTATAATAACAAACTCATGCAAAATAAAGGCAATATAAAGGAAACCTGGAATACAATCAAGGAACTATGTAACATGAATAAGTCTAATACTATGCCATCTTCAGAACTACTTAAACTAAAATCCACAGTTACCGAATCACTTGACCAAGTTAACAGTTTTTTTGCATCAGTAGGGTCTAATATTGCAAACCAAACACTGCAAAAACTCAACACGGATGAAATTTCCTTAGCTAAGAAAGCCATAAGAACAGATGCACCCTTAAACTCCATGGCCCTACATTTGACGGATCTTAATGAGGTTGTTAACGTAATTAATAGCCTCAAAACACACAGCGCTCCAGGCATAGATAAAATAACATCACGCCTTTTAAAAACGTTTCGTTACTGCCTTGCCAAACCTATTGCACACCTGATTAATCTTAGTTTTGAATACGGCAACTTCCCTAAAGTGTTTAAATATGCTACTGTTTGTCCAATTTATAAATCAGGTGATAAGTCCATAGCTACGAAATATAGGCCAATTTCACTTTTGAGTACCGTTTCCAAAGTTTTCGAAAAAATAATGAACAAACGTCTAATAAACTACTTAGAAGGTAATAAACTTCTAAGCTCGAATCAACACGGATTTCGAGCAAATCATTCCACTGACAATGCTGTCCTACAGCTTACTTCTACAATTACTGAACATCTTGATAAAGGAGACAAGTGCGTGGGGGTTTTCCTGGATCTACAAAAGGCGTTCGATACTGTATCAATTCCGATCCTTCTAACTCGATTAGAGAACTTGGGAATCAGGGGTAAAGCTCTTTTGTGGCTCAAGGACTACCTAACAGATAGGTACCAGTGCGTTAGAGTCGAGGGTTGTGTCAGTAACGCAAGGGTGTGTACTCACGGGGTGACGCAGGGTAGTACGCTATCTCCAACCTTGTTTCTAGCGTACATTAACGACCTATGTAAATATAAAATTAAAGGTGCTAAATTGCAAATGTTCGCAGATGACACGGTTATACTCTTTTATAGTAATACTTGGGAGACAGTAGGTAAATTAACTGAAGAAGGCATGTCTTCTGTTACTGCATGGCTTGAGGACAGTTTACTATCCCTTAACGTTAGTAAAACTAAATTTATTTGTTTTAGCAAGACCATGGCATCCAGTCCAAGGAACTTTCAGCTCCGCACTCACTGTTACCCTTGCAACCGAACTACGGGTGTGATTACTAGGTGTGACTGCCCAAAATTAACAAGATCTTATAACATCAAATATTTAGGAGTAAATGTAGATAATAAACTAAACTGGAAAAAACATATAACTACCGTTAGCAACTGCCTAAGGAAACTTATTTACATTTTTAAAGAGTTAAGAATAATATCAGACACTACGCTATTGATCCAAACCTATAAAGCTTTAGCGGAATGTGTAATCACCTATTGTATCTGCTCGTGGGGTTCATCAGCTAAAACACATCTGATAGAGCTCGAAAGAGCGCAGCGCGCGGTTCTCAAGGAACTATTACACTTAAAGTTTCGACATCCAACACATTTACTATATAATAAAGCTGATGTTCTAACAGTGCGAAAGTTATTTATCTACCAGTGTATTCGAAAGTATCATAAAAATGTTATACCTTATCTACCTGAGTCAGGCAAAAGAATAGATAAGTGTCCAATACCAAGAGCTCGAAGCACCTTTGCCCAACAACATTACCACAATGTTGCTCCTAGACTATACAATAAACTTAATTTAGTACATAAAACGAAACATTTATCTAATTATCAAATCAAAAATAAGGTCAAACTATGGCTCAAAGATTTGGACTACAATGAAGTAGAAAAACTGATAGTAGTAATGATTTAAAATAATACAGGCACATAAAATATAATAAACACACACACACACACACACACACATACACACACTCACACACACACACACACACTCACTCACTCACTCACTCACACACACACACACACACACACACACACACACGCACACACCCACACACACACACACACACACACTGTAATTAATGTAAGGATTAACTTTAAGGTTAGTACAGTTTTGTAACAAGCAAACTACTTATGTAACCTATATTTGGGAAGGAACTGGTTCTCAACATACAGCTCACGCTAGTTTGAGAATCAGGGCTTACATTTAAATTGTGAAATGTTTTTTGTTGCAATAAATTAATTATTATTATTAAATTAATTATTATTATTATTATTATTATTATGTATAGAAGCTAAAACCTTTATATTTTGATCTATTAGATACTTAATTATTCCTTCCTCTTACTTCTTCTCTAAAACAATAGGTTCCACGTTGCATATGTGTACCCAGGAGGAAAGGAAGGGGTGATTTGGGAGTAGAAAGAAATCGCTTCGTAACGGTAAACCGTTACGAAGCGATTTCTTTCTGGTTTTTATTCTTAAATCCAAATGCCCCTATCCACATTTACCTTTCACACCTGAAACCCCTCCCTCTCCGAAAAATAATTCTGGGTACACATAAAAAAAATCTGGGTACAAAGACAGATCATCGAATTTGCTTGCTCCTGTATAATGACTAGCTTTAGCCCGCGTGCGGCACCACTCGCAAAATCCCGTACTTGAGTTAAATTACAAAAAAAAGCTGTCTGCGAAATTCAGCTCTCTAGTTTCAAGAGTTTGAAACAGGCGTTGACAGATGAATGAGTTGGGACTTTCATTTATCAAGATACAATACATAATTAACTCTATATATGTTCCTACTGCAGTAACACACGTCTTTTCTCTAAGAGTGTATGTATGTATGGGCGGTACACTACCACGAGGACCTACTGCGTCATCATAATTTTTTTGAGACATGCCACATATATCTTCTTCAATGTAGGTATTGCGTTAGAGTAACATGTTTTATATGTTGATCAGATACTTGTTCAACAACGGGTACCTGAGCCCAGAGTCGGACTACTTCAACTGCGTGGTGAACATCCCGGAGGACATTCGGCGCGTGGACGAGCCGTCGGAGGCCGGCGAGCAGATGTCGGTGCTGGGCGGCGTGCCGGGCCGGCTGTACGGCGCCGCGCAGACCCTGGTCGGCCCGGACGAGTCGTCTGGCCGGATCAACCCGGCGCTCGAGCCCGACGACGACGACCTCGACGACCCCAACGACGGACCCACCCCACTCTTCGGCAACAGCAACGCCCCCCCACCAGTACAACCCTTCGGGAAACAGACAGCCTTCTGAGACGATAAGTACTATTATTAGTTTACTTACGATCGTTCTCCGCAGCTCGTAACATATGAAACATCACGGAGTGAGATAACCGTTTATATTTTCCGAAAATTTTACTATTTCTTAATTTTTATTTGGAATAGTTATTTGTTTTGGTATGATCGTACATCGAAGTATGGGACATTAAACTTCAGTATTTTTCGAAACGATAGAATGTGATGCTCAAGACGATCGAACGAAACATATCATAAATGTAAATCTTCAATATCTTCCTACAGACAATTTTGTATGTAACATAAACATATATATATATTATACTTATCTATACAGGGTGTATACTTAACTGTCCGATCAGTTAATGTGTTGTTAGGTATCATGTTCCCATTCGAATTACGTGTTTTTGAAAAAATTATGATAAAATAAAATTCATCTTTTTTTTTTTCTTGATAAAAAGATTGTTTTGATTGTAAAGATACCATAAATAAACAAACAATGTTGATAAAAAATCTTAAAAAATTACACATTTCGACGAAATGAAGCTAAAATTCAATAAAAAAATCGTTTTGACCTATATAAATTCTTTTCTATTTTTTTTCGCATTAATAATCGAGTACCTACGCCCCTTTCGGGTCGGACAGGGATTTACTTTACACGTTGTATATAATATACGCAGTAGAAAAACTCTGAACTACGACGACGTAAGCGCAAACTGATATAAAAATATATTTAAATACATATCAAGTAGTATATATAATGCATAAAGCAATAGTTGTATGTTTAATAGTTGATGTATAAATGAAATAAGCTATATATTATTTTGTAGTGAAACATATAATATAAATGACTATGAAAGTAACTCATACATATCAAAATGTGAATTAATTCGTTGTTAGAGATATATTATATATTGTTTATATTGATGATTCCTTATTTAAGTCAATTATCGCATAGAGAGGAGCACACAGCCAGCGTGCTTGTAGTTCACACTGTGTATGTGTGTGAGTGTGTTTGTGTGTTTGTAGTGGACATACGTCTGGGGGACGGACTGAGCGTTCTATGGTTAAGAGGAGATGTAGAGGCAGACTTGTGAAAATAGCGGTAAAGTAAATTGTGATAAATTTGCACAGTATACGTGCAAAATCGATTAAACGGAATCTTTCTGCAGATAATGTGTACATTTTTGTGTATACTTGACATTCGTAGATGTTGCTTAAGATTGCCATCAATGAAAAAAATGAAAAAAAAATAAGTAAGAGACAGATACATGGAGTTGTAGTGTCTCTGTAACAGTTATCTCTTTTAAATAATTGGTTTCTATTCCTGGACTACGGAAAAGAGAATAAATATTCTCCGGTCAGTGCACGCTCACGTCTTTTTCTACAATCTGTAATGTTTAATGGGTGACGCTTAGTCTATTCTCTACGTGTATGGAAGTAGACCAATGACCTGTCTGACCAACTGTATAGTGCGAATGTGACCTGTTGAAACTTGTCAACTTTATATTATAGTGAACACATAGCGCTTGAGAAGCAACACACTGTTATGTACGACAAAGAGATATATCGTATAGGTGAATAATAGTTTAGTTCCAGATTGTTTATATATTAGTTGATATATGTGAGGTTTCAGCACAAATATGTGTTTAAAAAATGTTCTAGTCTATATACCTAGTACAATTTAGTGGCTATTATGTTTTTGAAGCCTTAATCATAAACTTAGATGAATAATTGATATATTTTGTATCATTTAGAGTTGTGAATTATATGCTTACCCCCTTATTCGTAAATTAATGTTTTGTCTTCTTCTATTCTACTTTTAAAATAGAATGAACAATCAAGACAAAACATTCTCTAGTTAAAGTGATGTTGTTTAAAGTTGCTACACATATAAGCCGGCCGGCATCGATCGGCACAGGCCGGGTGGTAAAACTCAATATGTGTACTGTGTAGACGAATGTTTGGGAAGAAGCCGTTCTGCTTTGCCGAATATAAATACTAGGGAATGTCCAGCCGGGCAACTGCCGACTTATGACGATCGGCTTTGCCATTCCAAAAATACAGCCGAATCGAATTATATGCCGGTCCGAATGAACTACACAATCTGCACTTGTTAATGAAGCCGATCATATATAGTTGTTGCTTCGGACCAGCTTTGTTGCTCGCCAAATATTGCCGAATAGTGCCGACCCGCTTATGTGTAATAACCCTAACATGTTATGAATAAGGGAGTTGGAATCAATAGAACTAAAATATAGCATAACATATCGAAAATATTTTACTTCAGGCAAGAAAATACTATCAATTGCGATGTGTTGTACAACAAATCTGGCCTAAAATCAGTTCAGAAATATAAAGTTTCAGATATTAAAGCTATATTAACTATATCAAATTAAATATAAATGTCTGTTAAACTACACATATCTACATGTATTTTGGTGAATAATACTTGTACTACGGATATATAAAGAGCTTTTAAAAAGATCACTAAGCTGATGGCGGACATCGCCGATAGTATTAATACTTTTTGAAATTATAAGTGTATTGGTGTTCAAGTAATGTTTGTCGATCCCTCCCGGCGTGTCTATATGTGCGTATCAGACGCTTTTCTACTAAATGTATCTAAATATATCAAAGTGTATCTTGCAAGTAGAATATACTGTCGTATTGGCAACTTAGACCCTTCCCCTATGGAACCTACCGAACGCACGGTACCTACGCAATATATATATATATATCATTAGATATTTTGATAGTAAATTACTGTAGGTCCAAAAGTTGCTATATTTGACATAATATATATGTATATTAACCAAGCTTACGAATTGTTTTTTGATATTAAAATTTATAAAATATATAAAATTGGAAATATTTAGTACATTTGTTGCGAATATAAGATTATATATGTGATAACCACCTGCCTAACCTTGCTAAGACTACGAACTCGATACATATCATCTCTGTGACTTAAATATAATGTAAACATAGTGTCTAGTGTGAAATACATATCATATTTGTAAGCGTAGATATAGGTATCGTTGTTGTTCTTCGGCGCCGCTTTCTGATCCGATATTGTGACAAACATATATCTTTATTAATACATTGTTATTGCATAGTACAGAATATTTTATATTTACAATGTATCTATTGTGCCAGATTATAAAGGGGCTTCTAAACGGGCCATGTTTTACGGTAATTTGTGGCGGCACTATTGGCAACTAATTGCTCGGCAAATAATGGCAATATGTCTGCAATAGTTAGGTTATTCCTGCCATGTTGCCGGTCACAGCATTGCCGCCACAAATTGCTGTAAAACATGGCTCGTTTAGACGCCTTTCTTACATTTTATCATAAACAGCTTTTTTTATTAAAGAAATCGTCTGTTATATAAAAAAAAGGTGTCTACACTATAATGAATGACAGTAAAAAGTGTCCAAAGTTCTTTATGTTTGATAGAATGAAAATAATGACATATTTAGGTACCCGCTTAACCTTAATACCTATACTTATCACTGTATATTAAAATGGTTAAATTTAAAATCCTGGCAATAAATGATGTAATTTATCTAACAGCACTTTAAAATTTGTCAAAATATTTTGGTCCACTTATTATTAAATTTTGATTATAAATAATATCTATAATAAATGAGGGTGTACGTATAATCGCTACGATCAGACAGCGGCCGCCCCACTGTTAGCCGGTAGATATACCTACTATTGACTTATTCCTAGTTCTTGTTGAATATTTTGAAAAAGAAAATGTGTAAAAAAATGTGTAACGTTGTGAACTCCGCGGTCGCCCAGACGACACTAAAATAAAACGTATAGTATGTTGATCTATTTCTTTTGTGTACTTCTCTACTGTGTACAGGGTGATTTGTAATATACTAATAACCCCACTCGTGGCTTCTTTACATTACACTAAATAACTTTGTAATATCAGTTTTGAAAAACATTTACCCTTAACCACCTAACACCTACTTTTGTCACATTATAAAACTACTTTTGTTATATTTTGCTCCTGTAAAATAGTCTGTAAGGTCATAACTCCAAAAATAGGTGGTTAAAGGTTAATATATATTTTTTTTCAAAACCTTAATTATACACTACTTTTTATAGTGTGACAAAAGTAAGTGGTAGGTGGTTAGGGGTATTTTACAAAACTGATATTACAAAGTTATTTAGTGAAATGTAAAGAAGGCACGAGTCGGAGATTATTGGTATATTACAAATCATCCTGTATTTAGTTTGTCCCAATTTTATTCCATCAGATTCCAGAATATTATTTGTGTAAGCTATTTACCAATATTGTTATATTTTATATTCTTGTTCGTTTTAATTGGTTTCCATGTTCTTTTGTTATAATATTTCTCGTTATTTATTTTTCCACTTATATTTATTTTCCATTATGTTGCGTCTCTATGCCTACCCATTAATTTATTTTATATGTTTTTTTTTTGGCGTCGGTTTTTTACGTGTTTTATTTCTGCCTTATGAACTTGGTAAATATTTGTAATGGAAAGTGGCCTTCGCGTCGGTTTGTGTTTATACATTTCGATACTTCTAGGCTCAAAGAACGTAACACCAGAACACGACTTTTCAGCTTATAAAGGGATTTTGATTCAGTTATTTTATATATATATTTTTTGTTTTTTATGCAAAATTAATGATTATTATGCCAAAGTGAAAAAAAAAACTATTACCCATAATGGAATATAATAGTAATATATATATGCGGCTTCCTTTCCCGGAACTTAAACTATCTCCATACCAAATTTCATCTAAATCGGTTCAGCGGTTTGAGCGTAAAAAGGTAAATATTAGTTTTGATTTAGAATACTTACTAATAATAGTTTTGAGTTACGCTCCAAAATGCTAAATTAACATGTCCGTTACATTTTGAAGAAAGTCAACTGTGCAGGGAATGCAGTTTAGTATCAATGTATTATACCCAGTAACTATATTGTTTTATTTAATTATTTTCTCGTTAAAATATCTACAATTGTGACTGTTAACTTGTCTTGCCAATGAAAGAACAAAAATAGAATAACTAATAAAACTAAATATTCTATTCACAATTAACTATTGGACTTAAATAGAATTTGAATTAACCATTTTTGGATCTCATTCGAAAGGTAACAACACAAATTACAAGGTTTGATTAAATTTTCATGCCTAATCATATTATTAGTTTTTATGTAGTTTGGCATTTATGAGCAAAAACTGATTTTCAAGTCACTTACACCCCAAGAATAACAAATGTTATGTATTAGTTAGGTATTGAAACAACAAATTTGCTAATTTTAAATATACAGAGCGATAGAGCAGAAAATTTTAGCATTTTTGTCATTTTGGTGGTTACGCCATTTAAGCTTCGAGGTATCCATATATGAAACTTAATAAAGTAGGTACTAAGAGGTTTTATTCTTTGTTGTCACTATTTTGATAGGAACCACCAACAGAAGGATATCCGCGAGATAATAGACGGTACCTACTTTCCTACAATGTAAGTACCAGCTTACTGCGAGCTCCAGCCCGTAAAAACTGCACGACGTTTCATGTCATGTGCTTTGTGCTGGATTAGATAATAAAAATTAAATAAAATAAAAATTAATAATAATAATAATTTTTATTTGCTTAAAACACGGTTACAAAAAGATGTTCAATTTCAATTGGTAGTAGGTAGGTAAAACTCGCTGCATTGCTGCCAAAGGCACCATAGTAATATGGGTGGTCAAATGTCAACTGATTTGACCTTAAAACTCAACGATTACCGCCCAGTAAATGGTTTAAGAGGAAGTTCTAGAGGCCGAAACCAAACACAATGGTGATTTATTTATTCTTGTTTTCAAAGCTAAGCTCCCGAGCTGTTTTTGTTGAAATTTTGTATTCAGAGATAGGTTGATTTGAAGCCTTATAAAGTGTGGGTTCTGCTCCTGTTTTCTCGTGGTTTGTTAGAAGTGTAATTGTCGCCCGTGGCTTTACCCGCGAAGTTTTATCGCTTTCGGTTAACACGCTGAAACACATTTTTCTCATTTACAGCCATAAAGCCAAATAGAAAATTTTACAGGTCTAACTTTAAAACTGACGGAGTTTTATACCAATTTGTAACTCCTATTTTACCGCCTTATAGGACACATTTTTAAAAACCCCTTCTTGGTGGATGTCTACAACATAAAAGGCATCAACTTGTCAACATTTCAGGTTTGTAACCCCAGTTGTTTAGGCTCTGCGTTGATGAATCAGTCAGTCAGTCAGGACAAGTGATTATATAGGTATAGAAAAAAACAGTTACATTCCGTGCCTAACTCATAGTAAAACTCTTAAAAACGAATGCACAATCACAAGCCCTGCCCTAGTGGACCTGAGTGATCCTCTGGGGGTGACATGGTTCTGGGATGTTACATTGTGGGTCAGTCAGACTAATTTATCTAAACTTTTATAAATATACTAGAATATCTCTGTGGACCAGTTGCAGTTGATAATTTAATATGGCAATATACCGCTTTTAGATTTGTTTTAAATCTGTCTGTAAAAATTTTAACAGACGTAATACCTATAGATTTAGGGAGTAGTTTTTTCACGTCCTTATTTAATCGTGAATGCCAAATTTCCTCAACAGTGTTAGTCCAGTGACTTTCACCATATACGTTCCACTGTGACACGAATGCTTCATTTTCAGCGAAGTCTTTTTCATTTATTTTATGAAAAGTTTGATTTTGGCAGTGTTGGGAGTTTCGTCTTATATGTACTGTACACCATTAGATATCTGAGCTTGTACGGGTAAAGTAGTGAGTAGACTCATCTGAGTCTACTGTCTACTGATCGTTGGTCTCAGATCGAATTTACGTTCAGGGAATAAGACGACCTCATTTCTCTCTCGCCGTCATATTTGTATTTAATTTTGATGGCTTTAGCTGTTTTTCTAGATGCAAGTTCAAGTAATAACAACACTGACATTTGTTTTTCACTAAACCTACACTCGAAAAAGTTTAATTAAGCAGGAAATCCAAAATGCATGTATACACAGGAGGAACATTTCCACGACCGTAAGAAGCAATGGGACTAGGAGAAACAGTTCTCCCTCGTGGTTCCATTAATGGGACAAAATCCCGAGAGCGCGAGAAATCAATGCGTTTTGCGAGCATTTCTATGTATTTTGTTACTATTTCCACAAGGTAATAATTATGTATCAAATAAAAAAAACACGGTGGTAAATATTTACAAAATATTTAATTTATACAAAAAAGTATAATTACTCAGTTCTTAAACTAATTTTTTGTACATTTCATTAATTACAAATTAAATTAGAACTAATACTTTTCAGGCGTCGCGTCGCTTACTCGGTAAGCAGATTGCGACGTGTCATGACGTATCACCTTCGCCAATAGAATCACATAACATATATAATAATATTACACATATATTTTGGTAACTTTGTCCTATTGGTAACATGTATGTTTATCGCTCCATAGTTGAGTTTGTCCAATACTCAGCTTAATATATTTAATTCATTCGGAATTATATGTTAATATATTAGTGGGTTCATATTTTATATGTAGATAGGTATAGTTTGTGTAGATACATAACGTCCACATAATTACAAACTACAATTAGTGGTACTGTCGCCGTTGCGGATACTGTGTTAACTGATAACTTAATTATTGACTATTGTAAGTTAGTACTAGGATGCGAGGAGTCTGGACCTAGTACACATAGCCGCCGCTCGAGTCGTAGCTCTGGTTGATGGTGGCGGGCACTGAGGGGCCGCCCGATGAGTAGCCGCCGCCGCCGCCGCCTCCGGATGAGTAGCCACCGCCGCCGCCACCGCCGCCGCCGCCTGATGAGTGTCCACCGCCGAAGCTCGATCCCCCTGAAGAATGTCCACCTCCGAAGCTAGAGCCACCCGAATATCCACCGGATCCACCGGATGAGTAGCCACCGCCGCCGCCGCCAGATGAGTAGCCACCGCCGCCGCCGCCAGATGAGTAGCCACCGCCGCCGCCACCGCCGGATGAGTATCCACCGCCTCCGCCAGATGAGTGTCCACCTGATCCGCCTCCAAATCCAGATCCACCTGATGAGTGACCACCGCCGAATCCTGAGCCACCGGATGAACCATGGCCGCCGCTAGAAGGAGCGCCGTAAGAGCTCGATGGTGCGGGGGCGGGCGCGCCGTACGAACTGGACGGGGGAGCGGCGGGAGCGCCATAGGAGCTGGATGGCGGGCTGGCCGGGGGACCGTAACTTGAGGAAGGTCCACTGGAACCGAAGCTGCTACCTCCAAAACCACTGCTGCCAAACCCGCTACCGCTGCTACTGAAGCTGCTACCACCGCCGCTGCTGAAACTGGCGCTGCTGCCACTGCTACTGAAGCCACCACTGCTACCACCAGCAGAAGGAGCACCATAGGACGAGGATGGGGGAGCGGCGGGGGCACCGTACGAACTGGACGGAGGAGAAGGAGCACCGTATGAACTGGAAGGAGGAGATGCAGGAGCGCCGTACGAGCTGGATGGGGGTGAGGCAGGAGCGCCATAAGAGCTGGAGGGAGGGGCAGGGGCACCATAAGAGCTAGATGGTCCCGATGAAGAACCGCCGCCAAAACCGGAACCTCCACCGAAGCCAGATCCTCCTGAGGAGTGACCGCCGCCAAATCCAGATCCACCACCGAATCCACCACCGCCGCCGCCGCCGCCGCCGCCGCCGCCGCTAGGGGCACCATAAGTGCTTGATGGAGCTGGAGCGCCATAGGAACTTGAAGGAGGGGAAGGTGCACCATATGAGCTGGAGGGGGGCTTAGGCGCTCCGTAGGTCGTGGAAGGTCCGGTAGGGACGCCGTAGCTGGTCGCTGGTGGCCTGGCGGGGGCTCCGTATGAGCTCGATGGTTTAGGGGCGGGCGCTCCGTAGCTGCTAGAGGGTTTGGGTGCGGGAGCTCCGTAGGAACTAGAAGGAGGGGCTGGTGCTCCGTACGAGCTCGATGGTTTAGGTGGAGCTCCGTAGCTAGATGAAGGAGGAGGTCCGTAGCTGCTTGATGGTTTGGGTGGTCCATAACTAGGCTTGGGTGGTCCATAGCTGGGTTTGGGTGGCCCATAACTAGGCTTGGGTGGTCCATAGCTGCTGGATGGTTTAGGTGGCCCGTAGCTTTGTTGAGGGGGGCCGTACGATGAGGATGGTCGGCCACCACCGTGGCCGCCTCCATGGCCGCCACCATGGCCGCCTCCATGACCGCCACCATGACCGCCTCCATGACCGCCGCCGTGACCACCGCCGTGACCACCACCGTGACCACCGCCGTGTCCACCACCGTGTCCACCACCGTGACCGCCACCGCCATGAGACGGTGGAAGGTAGGATGAGCTCAAAGGCGCTGCGAACAAGTGTTTCATATATTAAACTTTAAAAGGAAGACTATTATCACTCTGCGGACGACATAATTATGTGACTTGTTGCCTATAATCCATACTAATATTATAAATTTGAAAGTAACTCTGTCTGTCTGTTACGCTTTTACCCTTAAGCAGCTAAACCTATTCGATAAATTTGGCATGGAGATAGTTTAAGTCCTTTAAGGACAAAGGATAGTTTATCGTGATAACCGACATCCACGAGGGCGGATCCGCGGACGAAAGCTAGTTCATTATAAAGCGACTCAACAGTTGTTGGGTCTATGTGGCCGTGGGTTCGATCATACCATTTTTTTTAAATTTTTACATAACTGGGGTAGTTGCAAAAACGTCATCAGTTGACGCGGGAACATGATCAATGCGTTTCGATCGAGATGTTTTTACAACATTAACTTAATTGAGTTCCGATTTATTTTGATAAAAGCTCACATTTTTAGGAACGGTTCATTTCGCGAACGCTGGACATTTAGTAAAGTAAGCAGTCAGTGGTAGTTGTGTACGTACCATCTCTCTTGTAGTGTTTCCTAGGCGTGGCAGCGGCGAGCGACAGCAGTACCAGCGCGGGCACCACCTGAAACAAGGACGGAACCATACGTTAGAACAAAGAAAAGACGAGTTTCTAATTCAACTTCTCTTTTCTTCAAAACTAATGGCTAAGGCATCGGTCTTGCAATCGTGAGGTCGTGGGTTCGAACCCTACCCATTATACTACCGACGTGAACCCACTCCTAACACAAGCCTTTGAGCTTAGCTGGAGAGGTTAACAAGATTGCTAGAAATGTGAGACTCAATCCCACATTGCTAGTTATCTTTAAAAAAAAACAATGATGGATCTGTTTCCACGTTTACCATCCATCAATGCATACATAAGCACTTTGAATGATACTCGTAGGTTAGCAGACATTGTTACAGGATACACTGAAATGCAACATGATCAAGGCTAATGCGACTCCGTTTGTAAATATAAATTCAGGGGAAAATAAAAAATCTTAATATTGGCCTAGCCGTTTGAAACAATCAATTCATAGTAGAATAACTTGATGGTATAAGTGTAAGTCATAGTATACGGTCTATTTTTTGTATCAGTAGCATTCATTGGCTGCGTCACTGCTTTATACATAACATTCAAATAAGCTACCGATGTTATGCGCCTGTGGTCTCATCGTTCACCAAAACTCATAAATTTTTCAGACGTCACCGAGTCCACATTGAACATAAACGACATCGCCTGACCTGCGCTAATCTGAGCTACGTGCTGTCAGCCAAGAGGCTGCAAGTGGTTGCCCAATACAAGGTCCACTTGCAACACGGCTAATTTAAGTAGTCATCTTACGTACTTGAATTCCCCTAATGCGTCGGTTTGAGGCCATTGATATAAATTGTGTGGTCGGCTTGTGTAACGGTCGAGATTGAAGATTTCATGCATTGTTATCTTGTGTTTTGTATAACGATAGTTTAGCGTAATTGCTGGTAAGTAAATGAGGGTAATTGGGCTTGAAAGACTTATGTTTTGTTGGTTAATTTAATTGTAAATAGACTAGATTAAACCCGATATTTATAAAAAGAAACATTTGAATGTGTTGTTCTTTCGGGGCGGGTATAATATTGTATTTTAAATTATCTGTCCCGCGCAACTTCGTCTGCGTAAATTTTGCCCGTTTTTGCAACATTTCTCATTGCTGTTCTGCTCCTATTGGTTGTAGCGTAATGTTATATAGACTATAGCCTTCCTCGATAAATGGGCTATCCAACAGTGAATTATAAAAGATTTTTTTAATTCGGGCCAGTAGTTCTTGAGATTACCGCTTTCAAACAAACAAACAAACTCTTTAGCTTTATAATATTAGTATAGATTAACGTATAACGTTTTTATTTTTAAGAATTAAATCAAAGAAGGTGTTGATAAAAGCTTCTACCTGTAAATTCTTTGTGTGTAGTACCTATATATGAAAAAGGTTTTTTAATAGAATTACAAATTAATTCTAGTAGGTATGTAAGTACAGCCAAACAACATTTTATGCGGCGTGAGGAGATCAAACCCTCTGATCGTAGTTATCATCTCGATCGTTGCACCATACCGTCACTTACAAGTCTCAGCACAATCGAGAATTGAACGAAACAAAATATTCAAATACATTGAGAATGAACTATCAGTGTACAGATCACGTAGGTACTTGGGTAAGCGTTCGGACAGTAATCCTTTGTAGCTGTTTGTCAGCGAGTAACGAGTCAGCAGGGAGCGACACGTGCCTCTCGTAAAGATACCACTTTCTTGCTTTCTCGGACCACTGATAACATCTCTACTCGTTTTTACTTTGGTACCAATCCATAGATAACGGGCGCCTGCGGTTATAATGCTAGATAGGTAGCTTTCAGACGATCTGATTTGGTTTTCTCAAACCAATAAAATTGAGTGACGGCTTAACGTTCATGTGTTATAGTTTGATGTTTGATGAATAAAGCAACGTTTATGTTAGTCGTCATCGGATGGCTAAAGACAATGTATTAGCCGTTAGTAGTTTTATCACACGTTCTGTTATTTGTTGGTCTAAAGATAGCACAGTGTTACAGGTAACCAGGGGTAATGGTCTAGTAGCCTGTTGGTCTAGTGGTTAGTGACCCTGACTGCTAAGCCGGAGGTGGGTCGATCCCCCACCCAGGATAAAACTTCGTGTGATGAGCACGATGGTTTATTCTGTGTCTGCGTATTATTTATCTATAATATGTGTGTATTTAAAATATATAAGTATGTTAATCACTTGTCTGGTTTCTATAGTACAAGCTCTGCTTAGTTTGGGATCAGATAACGTTGTGTGAGTTGTCCTTAGATATTATAATTATATTTTGAGATAACGTTATAATGAATAAATTTTATTATTATTATTATTATATCTAGGGACAACTCACACAACGCCATCTGATGATCTGATCCTAAACTAGCCAGAGCCTGTTCTATGGCATTTAGACAACTGGTAAACATCATCAGGCATCAGACCAGTCATGACATAAATTTGGTGTAGGATATTTCGATTTCCTAGGTTCTGTAAGTATTCTTAGCGCGAGGACACCAGCAAAAATATTTTAAATATCAGAAAGCGATATTAGAGGTACTTAATAACCTACAATTATTTAATAAAGATATGATTAGTAGCTATAATATTACACTAAAGGTAAAATTATAATCTGAAATTATAGAGAGAGACTACATAGAGCGCTGGGGCGCTGTTAGCTTGTTACTAGCTAATAATTAACGGTAATTCATAGTAATTACCGTCTAAAACTCTAAGCTAAGTAGTTATTACTAGTAGCACATTAGAGGTGATTTATTAATCGATGATTAACTGCCGTGTTTGTTTTCGATATGATTTAATGTTTGGGAATGTAACTGTATACTGATACAATGTCATATAATTATTATTGTAGCTGCTTGAATGTTTTAGCAGAGTTACTGACGCCGCAACATTCACGTAAAAAGCTTAGTTTAGCTTGAAATATATAATAGTATAAATAATATGCTAAAATAATAAACTTGGTAGGATACTTTACTCAGATAAATAGAACCATAAAGGGATAGGCTATTTTTCCATTAATAGACGTCACGCGCCGGTGGACCCGCAGCCAAAAGTTACTTTAATATTTTATATAGGTACTTTAGAATTTGAGACTACTATAGAGATATAGATCGTAGCCATTAACATTTCACAAATGTAAATGTAGAAACTGTAAATCAACACATTCAAGAATGAAAACACACACAGAATATCTGTACAATCATCAAATAGGTCAAAAAAATAAAAAATATATTATTTGCAGTTGGCAGTTGTAACAACTGGTCTGAACCTGTACCCTGCTATACTCTCGCTAGGTTGTCTTTTTGTTGTTGAAGGTGTTTATTCAATTTGTTTTTATATGTATTCAAACTCTGAGCTGAGACTACGTCTTCTAGGAGTCTGTTCCAAGCTCTTGACTACCCGGTTACTCAAAAAATATTTGTGTAGATTATTTCTTTTGACAAGTTGGTTAATCGTTTTAAGTGATGACCTCTTAAATGTACATTTTAGTTACGCCTGAATATTTGGTCAAAGTCTTGCAGATCGTAATGTCCGTTTAGGATCTTTTATGTCTCAGTCAAGTATACACGTTCTCTACGATCTTCTAGGGTTGTGAGTTTGAGAGTAGTGAGGCGGTTTCATACGGATATGTCTACTTAAAGCTATTGTACACATTATACGGTATGCATACAAATATCTTTAAAACAATACTTATTATTCCAAGAGTCACATTTATGAACAAAATAGTTTACCAAAGAGTGAGTCTCCACGGTCACATCCAAATTCCGATCTAACTTTACCACGAGATGTACATACTAATGACAGTTTAGTTCCAACTGTACGTAGAGTCATTTGTTCACTTTCTCTATGGTTCTGAGGTCATCAGGTAAATGTACAAATACCATTATTAGTCATGTAATAACGCGGATGTGAAGAAGTATATCTTCCGATATTGAGAAGACCCCCTAGGTACTGTATAGGATTATGAAGTTTTGATCAAGCTATTTGTTTATGATATAATTTTGACGATAGCTGTTCAATTTTTGACATGATAAATTGATGATAGGGTGTGCCACCAAATGTGATGGCATCGCTAACCTTATGTACTCATTGCTAAGCAACGCGAATGGCGATTTAAGCGTTAGGTTATAAAATTGGACTGGTTGCTAAGCAACGCGACTGGCGACGTCAATGTTTTCATATTATGACGTTACCACATAAAATTATCGATCATTACCGACTTTATAGACAACCATTTTTGAAATGTATTTTTTTATACCTCGAATAAAGAGATGGTACAGGTCGTGCGCCTGATGGTGAGCGTCACGCGGCGCCCATTACAGTAATAATAATAATAATAATATCTAGGGACAACTCACACAACGCTATCTGATCCCAAACTAAGTAGAGCTTGTACTATGGAAACCAGATAACTGATAAACATACTTATATATTTCTAAATACATACATATTATAGATAAATAACACCCAGACACAGAATAAACCATCGTGCTCATTACACAAAGTTTTATCCTGGGTGGGGATCGAACCCACGACCTCTTGCGTAGCAGTCGGATACACTCCCACCGCGCCACAGAGGCAGTCACACCCCAGTATCAGTACCACTCAATTCCTTTGTTAGGCAAAGATTTAAATGTCACCGCACCGCGCTCCTCATTTGAGACATTAGTTCGTAAGTCTCATTTGCCTAGTAATTACACTTGTTACAGTGCTTTTTAATCGAAACACAGTAACGTGATAACATCAGTATTTTACGGATGAATAACTGACACTGTAGTGGTACCATCAAGACGGTCTAGGGCTTAGACCCACCACCGGAACTCGCTGTAGTGTAGGTACTTCTCTCGATAAAACCGCATACTACTACGATAAAGCGGCCCTAGGTAAACTTTGCTAGGTACCTACTAGAAACAAAGCCCGGTGCAGTTGAACCTAACTCGGCCGGATTGAAGTTAGGTTCATATCACTTTCGCGCATGTCATAAAGATGCGACCCTAATATTACTTACGAGAACGATTAGAGATTATTTATTATTAGTATTTTAATCGATTACACATCGATTAAAAATACTAATAATATTTTAATTCAACAATATAAAAATACTATTTATACGAGTTCATAAAAAAAGTTTCAATTTAGAAGAAGTTACAGTAAATACTAAAGAAAATAATCACAAAAACATGAGTTAGCGCATCTCTAATTCTCTTGGTTTAGTTACCGTCCCCGCCCCCGCCTCCCGCTTCCTATCACCATTTAGGTACTTCCAAAAAATGCGTCTACTTGTCGCCAACTTCAATCCGGCCAACTTGATTTATTCCAACTGTACCTACTTGCATAAAAAAATAAGAGAATTTTATAATGAACATTCTCGTCGTATCTACGTCATTCTGAACTCGTATTGCTAGTTAGCTTTGGCAAGCATCTAATTAAAACTATTTTACCTGCTTGTTTGTGATGCAGTGGATGAGTTAGTAGGTATGCAATGAGTTGAGTCGAGCGCCAGTGCAAGTGAGATGAGGAATGGTGTCAGTTGTGACATGTGATGAGTTCGGATGAGCGCAGCGTTTCTTCGTTAGGTAGGTCAAGTTGCTGAACACATAAGCATTTTTCGAAATACTTGCTCTCAAACGCATGAACTAATCATGATGATAATGAAACACAACAAAAGTGTCCCTTTGTTTAGTGTTCTGTTGCGTGTTAATTATGATTCTTATGTAAGCAGGAAAAACAAAAAGGATATAAGGCAAAGCGATATAAGCTTAGCCACAATTATTTTTCGCGGGGAATTAGTAGGTAAGTACAAAAACACCGGTCAGATGTGGTTTAAATCCTCCAAATTCTCTGCCCCACCTTTGGTACGCTTACGCAAAGAAAATGTGTTTTCCCTCTGCCTTCTCTATCTATGTCTATTAATTTTGCGCCATCCTCATCTTATATTCGAACTCGCAATATCCACAGGAGTAGTCCGTGTACTCAAAGATTAATAAAACCATTTTAAATCAATTGTAAGATTACAATGCAATCATTATGTTTATGACAGTTACAGTAAATTACCCGAGTACGCACTCGGGTAATTTACTGTACCGAGTTAATCCTTTAGACTGATTAAATGTGTTTGTCACTTTCACTAGCTACTTATGTTGTTATATAACAGTATAATAAGCGCCAGGTTAGCACAGATATCGTTGGATGAGAGGTGGATGGAGTACCTACATGTGAATGTTTGCTCTCTTAATACAGGCAATTCTTTTCCCTCGAAAACGATATTCTACTTAGGAAATTCATAAATAAGTTGGTAGGTACCTGCCTACTTATTGAACATTATAAATTATATTTTCACGTCCGGCTTCCCTGTTCATTTTTCTTATTAAGTAATATCTTACAGTCCGTAGTAAAAACTACATAAAATATTTGTATCAATTAACATTTAATCGCTACCAACGCGTACTGAGAACAGCGATTTATCGAAGGTTCCAATCGCCGTTGTTATAGCCCACTAATTGGTTCGTTGAGCAAGTTCAACATCCTGCTCCACAATTGTTTTATAAACGCTCCAAACAATTAATTAACGCAACTGTTACTTACTTACACTTCATATTGTTAAGCACCGTTTATCTAGACATCGCGACGTTGCACAATGCGTGATGTAACCACAATGGTCACTTGTCTATTGCTATAATATGTGCATTGACATAAACGGTATATTATGTGAAAGGGTTTGGTGTGAACAAATAAACGCACCGTGCCATGGTCTTTATCGTCTTGAATTTTTGAATCTGGTATACTTTTACTACTCGTAAGTCCATAATGTCAGGGCTTATTACAAAGTCAGGATTCCTATAAATATGTATTTTTGTCTCGGTAATTTAACGTATCTTCATATATTTTGTACTAACTGACCAGCGCAAAGTTAATGCGTTAGTTTTCCCCGTTTTTGCAACATTTTTCATTGCTGCTCCGCTCCTATTGGTTGTAGCGTGATGTTATATAGCCTTCATCGATAAATGGGCTATCCAACAGTAAAATATTTTTTCGATTCGGACCCGTAGTTCTTGAGATTATTGAGTTCAAACAAACAAACAAACTCTTTAGCTTTATAATATTAGTATAGATTTCTCACCTCGTGATCTATTTCTGGGATACAATTTACGGCATTCAGAAATAACATTCACGAATGTCGAATCTGAATTAAAGCATTTATATTTCTAAATAACATTACAGAGAATAAAACATTATCTGTACTCCCTCAAAAAGTAATTTAAACTTAGATATTGTCGCAGAAATAACTTGTATAATTTACTTCCTGGGGTATAAAGCAACGGAAATGGTTCGTCAGCCTCTCACCGAGCGACGAGCGCCGAGCGACGCAACTCTTGTATCTATCGTAGATACAAACTTTATGACGGATCGAAAACTGACGTAACTGACGTTTATTGCTTGTCAATTTGCGAGACAGCTCCTTTAGGGTTGGTGAAGAGGTATATTTTGTTTTGGGAGACAGGATATTGCCAAGTTTGGGCGGAGGTACGCGGGTTGAGGCCTTGATGCTGACAGTGAACTAAGTAGGTAACTAGGTAGGTATTTGGTAGTGTTTTTTTTTAATAGTAGGAATTGATCCAATTTTCACTGAATATAATATTATTCATTAAATATTCTAGGTACATTGCATGATCAAATAGTTATAAAACATCGTTATGTTCGTGCCTGCTCTTATTGCTTTGGTGTAGAAGCCATATGTTTCATCCTTTAAATAGAAATACCAATATCGGCTTTGTACTGAAAACTACTAATACTAACTCCATACTAATATTATAAAGCTGGAGAGTTTGTTTGTTTGAAAGCGATAATCTCAGGAACTACTGGACCGAGCCCATTTATCAAGAAAGACTATAAAAAGGCTATAAAACATCACGCTACGACCAATAGGAGTGAAGCAGCAATGAAAAATGTTGCAAAAACGGGGAAAATTAACGCATACGAAGTTGCGCGAGTCACCTAGTCATGAATAATAACCATAGATTTTTAATTTGGTTTGGTTTTATCCGTGTATTTAATTTTCGCAATTGCGAAATGACCGATGATGACCGTGACAGCGAAAGCCAAGTTTGTTCGTAAATAAATAAAAGATAAACAAACACATTTCGTAATATTGGCCAAAGTTATGAAGAAAGTAGGTATTTATTGCCGTTAACACAAATATTTAGCAACCGTTGCGTTTAATGTTATTATATTTGCACGCAGTAAATAACGCTAAACAAATTAAGTTCCTATTAGTTACTCAACCATAAACAAGATATAATAAATTTATGATTGTTTTATACCTAATGTAAGTCCACCACTGCCACAAAATAAAGAGTGTAAAGTAATCTGTGCCATTGCCTTCACCGGTTTCGTTAAGGCCGGCGATACTAACTACACGAGCAAACCGACGACTGGACCGAAGTGATAAACACTCAATTATAATGTTTAGCAACCCTACAGTTTGTCAGGAGCATATATCACGCGTATATTCATCTTTGTGCGTCTCACGGGAACGCTCGTGCGCTGGGAACCGCCACAATGTGCCTGCGCAACGTATTTGCGCATTGTTCTGCACCGAAATTGTGCGAATGCATCGCAAACTGTTTCAATACTATTTGTAAACGTGTGTATCGTCGGTGTTACGACAGGACTTAGGATGCTGATAGCTTGTGAAGATAACATATTTTATCATACACATACGTTTCCTCAGATAGGAACGGAAAGTTTAATTGAAACACGAACTAAGCCAGGAGTAAAGTCAGTCAAAAAGTTAGAAAGTAATTTATTCGAATCATATCACTTAGTAAATATCCATGTGTCCGCATAAATTATTTAGTTTCATAACATAGGTTTTTAGTAATTTTAATTAGCTGTCATGTCAGTTTATCTTCAGCTTTTTTTTGTAAAGAAATGTTTAGGTAACTAATTATTTTTTTTCAAAACAGAAAAGGTTAATTCTGAAAAATGTAAAGAACGTTTCGTAAAAGCTAAAATAACGGCCGTCACTCCAACATCTAAATAGAGATTGAAATAAAAATGAGGCTGAACGTCAAGTGTCTGTGCCAGCCGCTCGTAAAAAGAAAACGTTTCATTCTAATTTGCAAGACAACATCACCATTCATACAATGTGAACCCATTTAATAAATTGCTTGTACAAACTTCCTAGCTGGTCTAAAAAGTAATCTATTAATCTTATAAGCAATTTTATTGATTCACACGTCTACATTGTTTGCTTTATTCGAAGTTTTTCTGAGTTCGGTGGCGCGAGGAAGACTGGTTTCAAGACACTTTCCAATACAACATGCAAGTTGTTTTTTTCACCAATTTTCACCTCGTCAACTAAGTAGGTATACATTCAAAAGTAATTGGTATATATTCTAATTGTTTCTAAATCATCATCATCATCATCATCAGCCTATTGCAGTCTACTGCTGGACATAGGCCTCTCCAATTGCACGCCACTTTGTTCTATCTTCGGCTTCTCGCATCCAGCTCCTGCCAGCCGTTTTGCGTATATCATCACTCCACCTGGCCTGAGGGCGTTTCTAAATACTTTGTATAAAAAGTTATTCGCATCTCTTTGTTATTTTGTTGAGTAAAAGCTTTCGTTTGTTTCAACATAAACGAATTATTGATTTTAACGCAAATAAGTACCTACTTTGAAATCAAGATAATTTTACTCTTCTTGTTTTCTCATAGGTAATTTCATGTCCGTTTCAGTGAATAAATGTTTAGCAATTTTATAAGCAATAAGCTTATGACCTTATGGCTTAGGTACTTACGTAATTTAATTATTATTGCTATGGTTCCTTGTACAAGGTAGGGTCATCATTGGTAGGTGCCTCTACATTATGTACCATCGTGCATCGCCCTGCATCGTGCTAAATGTACATAAAACTTAAATTATCTCCGGAATACGGATTTGTCACAAGCCATTGTTGCCTTTGCGTTTGCGTATCCATTAAAGTGAAAAAAAAAAAACAAAGAAATAAAAATGACACTAACTATATTTCTTACTTTTTCCTTCAAAACTGCACAGGGATTCGGACTTATTGCAGGTATTCATATGGAGATGAGAAAATGATGACAGCTCAGTTTGCCGCCTTTCTCATTCAACTTAATTTTCCTATACTTGGTAAAAAGTTTTTATTCGATTTTAAATGACAATTCATTAATTTGTTTTGGAGAATAGCACACATTCATGTTTTGAAATAAAGTGAATGAAGGCCCAGGCCGCTCTGCGTTTTTTTCCCGCGTGTGGGTGTGCGGTTTTGCGGCTAACTGCAGCCGCAAAACCGCACACCCACACAACTATTTTCAGGCGCGGGAAAAAATCGCAGTCACGCTGCTTGTATGACTTTCCTTATGTCACAAAATCTCGCGTTTAAAAACCGCGGCTGTTTAACAGTAGTGCGGCCGAGGCCTTATTTAAAAGTATTTTGAACTACAAGGAAGGTATTAACCAATTTAAATTTTTAAACGTAATCAATTTCAATCACCTGTCAAATTAATATCGGACAGTGTCAAACTGCTCATATTACATCAATTTATGTGCATTTTACATAACATATAACTTTGTATCTGTGCTGCCGATGCAAGAAGCTATTATCTGAGTATGTATTACAATTTATTATGTGATAATTTTTAACTTTTCACCTACATGTTTTATTTTAGGTAGGCTTTATATCGCAATGCATCGTAAACTGTAAATGTGTGCCAAACAAATGAGGTTAAGTTGGGCTAAAAATACTATAAATACAGTTGTGCATTTCAAAACATATCACTACATCGAGCAATCACGTTTTTTATTCTTATGATATCTTCACATCACATTTTAAAAGTAAAAATTGTAAGTTGCAGGTATGAAGTCCTTATGGCATTACTTTTGATTACAAATAAATCAAAATCTGGTACCTACATCAATTACGATTACGAGTGATTCAAATTATCCTACTTATGTCGTTTACTTATATATTTATAATTCAAATTAAATATCTACTACGTAATTTAGCATTCTTTATATCTAGGGCTGTCAGTCGAAAAAAAAATTTAGAACTTACTTTTTAATTTGTTTCCAACTTCTTTAAAAATTGAAGACAGACAGACTGACAGCATACACTGTTAATTGTTTTGTGTTTTTAAGGGGGCATTACGCCGAGCCAATTATTCATTTACAGCTACGTATACAGCGACATGGTCGCCCGCCTCGCTACCCCGCTCACAACCATTATATCACAGTGCGCAGGAGTACAGGACAAAAAAGTCGAATATTTGTTCGCACATATGTTAGACTACAAACGTCATAACTATGACAATACAAAAATCCTTGTCTTTGCGTTTTTCCGTAACTTCAAGATTTTTTACGGGTTAATATTAAGACATATTCTTAAATTTATCTTTCTCATCTACTAGGAGAACTCTTTGGCTAATCACACAGTTTAATAATTTGACTGCCTTGGTGGCGCAGTGAGAGTGTATCCGATTGCTACGCAAGAGGTCGTGGGTTCAATTCCCACACGGGAGATCACTTTGTGTGATCCAAAAATTTTTGTTCCGAGTCTGGGTGTACTTTGTGTCCGTATATGATTTGTATGTCTATAAAGCACCCCGCGACACAGGGCTAGTACTTACCCTACTGCGGTAGTCGTAATTAAAAAAAAAATAGAAAATAAATAAATTTTCATAACCTCAGAAACTGCTGGTTTGAATAAAAAAAAACTTTTACTGTTGGATAGCCCTAGCTATATAATATCACGCTACGATGAATAGGAGCGGAGCAGCAAATGAAATATGTAGCAAAAACAGTAAAAAAAAACGAAGTTGCGTGTATCAGCTAGCCTACTATTATTATACTCAGCATAACGCTCCTATAACTATCCAATGTAAGGATAGTCGGGTTCATAAACATTTCCATTCTCCAGATCAAGCAAGTGTATAACCCTAGTGAAATATCTAAGCGAGTCCCATGCAGTAAGTAAATAATGCACAATAACTAATTCACAAAAAGGCCAAACATCAATAAAACTCACATGTACTTTTTTTATACTCTGACATAATAGTCATTAGAATTTTCTCACGACGAAAGTAAAAGTTGACATATTCGCTGTTAAATCTCAAAAGCGTAGTTCATTGACGACTTTTATAGATCGTTACATCATGCAACGCGTACTAAGTCGGTAATGTACAGTGGTTTTGGAGATACTGCGGTGTATTATGTAAGTGTTCTGTGACCTGTAGTTATTATGATGGCGACCCGCGCTGAGCTGCTTTGTTCATTCGTGGATCACCTACCGATTGCAAGGAAGCGCTATTGTTTGACTGAACATTTATTTACGAGTATATTGCGTAGCGCGGCGTAGCTCGAGCTAGATAACTGTAACGTTGGGTAGTTTATCCCGAACTGCCTACCTAGATGCTTAGCAACCATTAACAAAAGTATTAAAGATTGAAGGGTTTATAAGCAACATTAGTCTAGGTACCTATCCTCGGTGATTTTGTGCTACATTCCTTAAAAAAGTTGCGTATGGTGTGTTCCTACTGATCAAGCTAAAGTTACGTTCAAGTCAAGTAAGTAGTAGTTATAAACATAACTTAGGTTATGTATGACATGAACTGTAAACGAAGAAAGTTTGCATCAGTGCAAGTAAATATCTCGTGAGATAATAACTCTGGCACGAAGTGAACGGCCGGTCTCACTTTACCTATATTCTACCAGGAAATGGTCACAAGGCAGATTCTTAAGCACTGAACAGGTCTATTACCAAGATTATATTTCGTCAAATACCTGTTTTATTTTACATTGTACGATCGGCTTGCTTTCTGGCATCCAATCATCGATCGACTATTGAAATAGAGCTATTATTATTGGCCTTGTGCTTTTCTTATAAGCTCTATCTTATTTAAAAAGTTATTGAACCAAGTATTAGTCGCGGACACACGTAGATATAACTAACGAATACATAGTTCACTCAGATTCAGAATAAATAAATTTGGATCATACAATATTATTAGAGACTAGCTGTGCCCGCGACTTCGTTCGCGTGGAAGTTGGGTTTATATTAAGGTACATTATATTACAATTCAACTTCTGTATAAAACATATTGTAAACATGCTCCACAATGCTCTGTGGCATCTATGGATATTTGGGCCTAGCTTTAATCAGGGCCCAACATATGGCAGGGCAAGCCAAGCAAATGCCCAGTGCAGCAAAATGAAGGGCGACAAAGTTTATGGCGCCAGACGGTTAGAAGACAAATTATTAAAATTCCCACGACCACACCTTGACAAAAAAGTGATTTGCATCACATCAAATACTATTAATATTGAAAAATTACCCCACCACGCGAGTACTGGGGCGGTTTCGAGTTAAATGAAGCTCGAAACCGCCCAATTACTCGTGCGAAATTTTGAGTTAAGGAGCTTCGATTCTGACTCCGATAGGTCGAAAATTCCGATTGATTTTAAACCTCCGACTCCAACTTCGGCTCCGACACTTTTAAATCGGACCTTTTAATCGGAGGTACCTAGCCGCTCCTTCAAGATAATTTATACATAGGTAATAAAGGTATGATGGAAAAAACTCTCACAGATTCCCTATGATCGCAGGTTATGTCCTGCCCGAGCGATCTTTTCCGAGTCTAAAGTACACCTACTTTGTCCGTGTTTGTACCGCGGGAATGCAATGTTTAAACAAACAAACAACATTCAAACGTTTCTAAAAAATATACTCAGATATCTTTTTTTGTGTTTAAATACTATTTCTAAACTTATTTCAATATTTTTTTTTCACTCACTTTAGAAGATTAAAATATTATTTTATAATGTCTACACTGGTGAATTTAAAAATAGGTGTGTCAACCTGTCGCAAATTAAGATCATCATATATTCATATATGATGATCTACGTAAGAATTTCAGTTTATTTTTTTAAATCAATTTTCCTGATTCTTTTTAATTTGTATTTAAACGCCATCTATTTTCAAAACTGGATAAGTTTATTTTTATACTTGATGATTTTATATTAAACTATCATGCATATTAAACGTAGGTAAGCAAGGTATTTAACCTTAAATTATTCACGCGATCAAGACCCGTAATACATATATTTTCATAATGTGTACAAATCGCGAAAGTTTATTAACATTTGTAGGTAAGCAATTTTGGCACTCAGAAGAAATCGAATCACAGATGGCGCCACGTGTTTTATTTTGATGTAACGCGGACTTAATCTTTCATTTTTTTTAAGCAATTAACATTTATAAATTCTAGAAAATATCAAGTAATTACTGTTTATTTGTAATGTAATATTGTTTTTCATTTCTATATTTATAACATAATCACTATTCATGCAAAACAATGATAAAGGTGCCTATTGGAAGTGATTATTAATATGAAAATTTGTTAAACAAAGTAAACATGTTAAAGTCGAAAATAAAAGCTTGTATAAATAAGTATACATTTAGAAAAAAACTTAAAAAAAAGAATAAAAATAATTTTAACACAACACAAAAAGAGACTCGCAATTAGGGAGTCGGTCCTCCGACCTCGTTCGTTTAATACGCTACTTGTGCCAATAGACCACCTTAGCTGATGCAAACACGGTTAAAATAGCTGATCTTAAGAAAATTGAAAATGTTGTGTTTAGCTCCTAATAGTTTTAGCGTGAAGTTATTGTTTCCATGGGTTACAATTGTAAATAATGTCTTATTGTGGAAAAAATTGTGAAAAACCATAATGGTTCGACAAAACATACGTTGCTGCTCACTCCCCATAGACGATAGCATAATGATTTATAGTGCAAGTAATGACCTATAGTATTTACAATAAAACTGCAATTTTCATGAAGATCCGTCAAGTAGTTATTGTTTTATAACGATAAATAGCTACAGACATTATCCGTCATTGCTTAGCTCCTATGGGAAATAGCGTGATCAATTATAGCCTATATGTTAATCCAGACTTATTAGAATACACATACAAAATTTCAACCGAATCTGTCCAATAGTTATTGCGTGATGCGTGTTCAAACAAACAGACAGACAGACAGACATTTCTAAAAATGTAGGAATGTGTTTAAATACTCTTTTCGAACATTTCCCAATTTTTTTATTTCACTATGTTCGGCCATGTACAGACACGTGAAATTTACAATTTTATTATATGTATAGATATAGATAGATAGCATGATTCAGTATTCACTCGCGATGGCTTATTATTAGCGTATTTCATGTATAACTTTGGTGTTTCTATACCGATTTCTATTAGTATTTTTTATGGAATAGTTAATTATGTTAACTTTTTTAATTAGGGATGACTGAGAGTGTTATAAACGTAAGAGTAGACAAATATAATCAGAAAGCTTCGAACTACTAAGCTATCGGGAGTTACACGTGATATTGTGAGTCAACCATAAAAGATAGACATATGCTGTCGTGGGATATTTTTTATATAATTTTAAGGAAAACATTTCCGTCATACATGATTTCTGTGTAGCTTTAACCATTACGATTGCACACGCGACGAAAGCTTAAAAAATGGAGTAACTTCTCTCGTTTTCCTTCACTGCTCTGCTCCTATTGATTGTAGCGTGATGAAAAGTATACTATAACCTACTCAGGAGTATGAAAAATAATTGTACCAAGTTTCGTTAAAATCCGTCGAGTAGTTTTTGTTTCTATAACGGTTATACAGACAGACAGACAGACAGACAAAAATTTTACTGATTGCATTTTTGGCATCAGTATCGATCCCTAATCACCCCCTGATAGTTATTTTGGAAATATATTTCATGTACAGAATTGACCTCTCTACAGATTTATTATAAGTATAGATGTGCCGACTAGTCGGTAAACTAGTCGGCAACTATCGCCGACTAGTCGGTAGGTTAGATCAATTTTGATACTTATGGTTACTTTACTTGAATGAAAATCCTAATGCAATTAAAAATTAATTGAAATTTGGGGTAAGGAACTCTTTATTTGTAGTTAAAAAAAAACAAAATTATTATCTTGAAAGACTTTTAGTTGAAAATAAAATAAATCCTAAATAGTAGTATAAATCCTATTTAGCATTGCAGATTAGTCAGCTGACTTAGCGGCTCTTTTATAGCCGGCCAAAGTCATAGTCGGCCCATTTCTAAAAATTAGTTTCGCGTGAGAACCAAACCCACTACGTTTGAGTCTTGCGTTACTCCATCGAGGTGTATAGTACTAACCTACCTTGTTCCGACTCTAGTTCTGTGGTTTTTCCACTTGTTCTTCGACCACGATCTCAAAACTTTGAATGGAAAATTAAAAAAGTGTGTTCGACTGCTACGCAAGAGGGTTCGATTCCCACACGGGACACCACTTTGTGTGATCCACAAATTATTGTCCCGAGTCTGGGTGTACTTTGGGTCCGTGACTTGTATGTTTGTAAAGTCCCCCGCGATACAGGGCTTGTACCCTAGTGCGGGAGTCGTCTTTTAAACAATTAAAAAAAAAGAAAAAAAGGTTCTAATCACTGAAATTAATGGGACAAGGTATTAATGTTTTGAAGTTTTCAATAGCTATCTTGTTCAAATCTACATCTTCATGAGTTGTTTTGAATATTAACAAGTTAGCGTCTTACGTGACTAACAAATTTCTATCCAAACGATTTTTCCGACTCTTTTTGTACAGACGTAATCTTATAAGAAGATAAAAGACAAGCCAGATTAGGAGATAACCCTTCAGCTTCGACAGCTGTTGCCACATTGCTGGTCACGAATTCGCTACAATTTCATAATAGCGCGTGTACATCAGATCCTATCACTCGTTGTTACGATGTTACTTGTTTTCGTGGATTCGTTACCGAGCTTTTACAATAATGGATGGAAACATGTCAGACAATGTCGACTGTCTGCTGAAGTTTTGATGGATGTCGGTTTGTAGCTGCAGCTATACTTAAATTAGTTACTTACTATGGTTTTTAAGAATTTATGTTTTTGGCAAATATTTTCCAAGTCTTTTTTAGGAAAATTTGGTTGGAGTACCTAACGAAGATTGTAGGTGAGTCTACAAATAATAAAATGCTAGGAGAGGTTCATCCTTTATACGTTCATTATAAAATGAGCAGTTTAATTAACTACATATCTACCTACGTTGATTTGATTAGATGTGAATAGCGACAAGTTAGATGTTACATCTAAGTAGCGAAAACTGCATATTTGATCTTGAATGCAATGTTGGATATTCTCTGATGGCTTTCAACTTTTCTAGGCATTATGAACGCATTAGCGTAAAAAACATATTTTTAAACAAGCGTATCTCTAGCGCGACACGCAATTGTCTTGAGCTCCAATTATATTCTATTTAGTTTATTTTGTGTGACAATGACAACTATTTGGCAACAGCGAGATGGCGCATGTATTGTTAATTCAATTTTAAGAACTCAGATGGAATGTGTAAAGGAAGGGAGTACTTCACTCAAACAATAAGACAGGCTTCAAACAGTTTCCACTGCTTTGGACAAGTCTATGACTACACCAACTAATCTTTCTTCAACTGTTTCCACGCTGTCAATATAATAATAACTTATAACTATTTCACAAAGACAACAATAAGTTATTTCACCATAATTTCTTATAAGGTATGCTAAGATACAATCTTTCTTAATTACAATAAACTTTAAAGGTATGTGTCAATCAATAACTATGAAGTATGCCCTGCGGTTACAGGTCGACATACCACAATTACTGTACACCATCTCGACTATTGGTTATCCATCATTATCGGAAGAATAGGTGCATGATTGCGTCACCAACTTCCACTGAGATGTGCCGATCGCTTCCTATCAAGACGCACAATATACCCTCACAAAATATTCGCACGGTTCGCGCGCAGATCTATCTCAGGAACTATTGTTACGTCTGATTTCTGTTGATCCGGCATTTTGAAGAAGTTTAATGAGAATAATTGATGTAACTAGGCTGTCATCATTTTAGTTATAATTGGTTACTACCATCGCGTTGTTGGGCAAGAGATTATTTGTACAATGAGAGTGATTATTGCGAAAAACGGGGCTTGGAAGTGGTTATTAAGTACAAAAACTTTCAAGCTAAAGAACCTTCTATAACATTCAGCATTGGCTATTGTAAGTCGTAAGCAATACCTTTTTCAGAGGGGCGACCAGTGTTAAGGACTTGGGATGCTGTCCCAAGAGGTTAGAGACGATCTGCCTATGTGGTATCACTCTATAAGGAAACAAACAAACAGAGGGCTGTGTTCGCCTACCTCCGCAATAATGTGGCTTCGCTCGTAGTAGGTACTGTACGAATCGATTGTTTTGTTAGATTTTATGACTCGATTCAAAACAGACTAGTAGATGAGTCTTTTATTCGATGATTACTTACTCCTATTCCGGAAGCAAAATATAAGGAAGAAGAAGCTGCAAGATATGACAAAGGACAAATGGAAGCGAAACTTGACGTATGACGTTTTAAAAGCAAGCTTTTTATTTCAGACATCATATTCCATACAATAAAGACTCGTATGACGTTCACACATTCATTCATAACTGGATATTAAATTTAAAACGACAAAAGAGTATAAACATGCTAAACTTGAAGATATATAAATAACGGTTACGTTTTAAAAAGTACTTAAACATTATCGTAAGCGACAAGCATCAATGGTTAAACGACAGCGTATTATCTTAATTAGTTACTCAGCCTTTGTAATTAATTGTATTAAAAGGTTTTTGTAAAGAAAGTTGTTCGCACTTTTTGTACTCATTTGTCACCGCGGTGTGTTGTTGTATTTATTGAACAAAGACAGGTTATTGACCGTAACTTGATCTGACAAAGCCTATTTGAAACAAAAAGGCTTTAAACTAATGTTATAATGCAATACACTCTAATTGTATGCATTTTTTAAATGCTCTTGTCTTGGGAACTGTGAAATTTTGTTTTTCTGTGAGATAACTCATTTATTTGAGACAGTTTTCGTCATTGTAACATCACGCTATGCCTATGCTTAATAAAATTAGTAAAAAGCGTAATTCTCATGTAACATATACTTATAATAATACCTATATATTTAGCATGACAAGACCGACGTAATAGTACCTAGATAGATGCAGTCTTAGAATATCGTGCGCGGTTCAGAATGCAACTAAATGAAATACAAGCCCTTTAGGGCGATGGATCGATGGGTAGGGCAGACGCATCGCCATAAAATGAAAATAGTTGGCCTCGAATGTACGCGTAAGTCAAGGCAACCTGCTTTTTTCAATCTTTTGATAACTTGATAAAAATTTGATGCCCGCAATTCTGAACATGGTTTATCGTAATGACTTTTGTTTGCTATGCTTTCTGTATGCTGAGAAACTAATGGAACATTTAATTAATGTGAGGAAATTCCTGTTAAGTTTTGGTACTTACCTACATATTGTGTATTTTGTGTAAGTAGACTATTTTTGATACCTCTCTATATCAATCTATCGCGGCTACATTTTAATAAGAAAGGATGCAGATACCGTCGCATACTCTAACATCACTTAATTTTAAGACGCTGTGAAGTCTCATGCTGTCACTGTCATAGTGACACGTGAATAGTAGCGACAACAATACTTTTGAGCTTTAAAAGTTAAGTATCATTTAAATATGCGGGGTATAGGCTACCTGTTATAATGACTGGCTTAAGAATAATACCATCCGATGTCTTCCCGTGGGTGTCAAGGGATTTCCCACCGGAGGATGGGCAGCAGCATCCTTTTTTTTTTTTTATAGTAAACTAGCAATGTAGGATTGAGTCCCACATTACTAGCAATTTTGTTAACCCCTACAGCTAAGCTCAAAGGCTTGTGTTAGGAGTGGGTTCACGTCGGTAGTATAATGGATAGGATTCGAACCCGCAACCTCACGATTGCGAGACCGATGCCTTAGCCATTAGGTTACCGTCGGATTACCCTCAGGATATATAATTAGTAAGTTCTACTAGGAAGACCCGAGTCCAGCAGTATGACATATTTATGGGTTAATACGAATATCTTACAAGCAAAATATGGTACTCAAACTTTCCACTAAAACTTTAGTAGGTTATTTCGCACATTAGCGTCCCAAAAGTTAATAGTTATGTGTTTCCCCTATAGGTCACGGGTCATTTCTGACATCAATTGATATAACAACATGTTGCAACACCGCTATTGCACACACGCACAGTGTAACAATAACATTACGTTACATAACACTAGTACCACTAACTTAGCGGCTGGCCGCTAACAAAAGACGACTCATTAACTTACGCTTCATTTCAAAATATCGTAATTAATTTAAGGTTCACCAGAACTATGCAGTGACGGCGTTACGAGCCCTCACTGCGACGGTACGAGCTCCAATACTCAAAACTCAAGTAGGCGAGCGTATGGTTTCTTTTCACATCATGGTTTTTTCACGTCATGAATATCGATGAAGGAAAACATCTTGCAGACTAGTAGTTACGTCCTAGAAATTCAAACGCCTGGGCAAATGTGAACAGTGGGAACCCTTAAAAATGGGGGGATATTGCTTCCATGGAGGTGGAATTTCCTAAAATGCATTCTTAGTTCTCTTACACTATAGAACGCCTAAAATTTTAAGCATCTAAATCTAAATCGAGGCTTTGCTTGCTTGAACAGTGATTAACCAGTCTGTATATATTTCTTTATATATATCTATATTTTTTATAATAGTTGGAGAATAAAACCGGTCAAGAGCAAATTGGACTTGTCTTTTTTACCTTGCAGCCCAAACTCACATCGGTAACCCTTTAGTTTGAGCTCTCTCTAAAACGAATTAATGTCTACAATACCATGGTGAAATACCAGATTTTGTAGGTTAATATGTTATGTGCGAATATCAAAGTAAGCCTTAATGTTTGTTATGTAAAACTAAAATACTTTGAATGTAAATCAAGTCATAAATATATGTAATTTCGCGTATAAAATATGCTAAAATTCCAAGAATGGTTCTCATTCGACGTTACCTAAATTTTCCAGAATATGCACAAAATAATTTAAGTAACAATAGAAAATCAGAAATACCATTTGCATCTGTAACATTATAATACAGGTAAGTATATCATATTTCGTTAGGGTAACCACTAGCGACTAAAATAGAAAAAACAAGGTACCTTTACATTTATATTATCCATGGTAGAATTTGTTCAAAATCAAAATAACGAATCATCATCATCTAAAAATTTTGCAATTTTGGTTTTACGTAATTTTTATCAGAAATATTTTTTATAAACAACATTGTTCCTAATTTAAATCAAAATATAATTTGTCTAGTCGTGTTTCTAACAATTGTGAACTTTTTGGTGAAAATGAGCTTTAAATCCAAGTTCGAGAGTTCGATGTAGCATGTGGATACCTAGGCTATTTATAATTATGAGGATAAATTAATAAAATGATCATCGAACAGGTAAATCTTTACCGTAAACATTAGATCGCACGCGCACACAGTTTCCTCTAACCTAGTGGCAACCCTAGTATCTCTAGTGACGTAACGCGCGGAAGCGCCGCGACCTTGACCTTATTGACACTTTCTACGGCGCGCGCGCTGCCCGCTTACGTCACGAGCGTCTCCGACGCGCGCCGGAAACGCCCGAACATCGCGGCATGCACATATTACCATGTTTATATTGTTAAGAAATTGCCGAAATTATTCATTTTGTATGTTAATTGTTTACGTGCATATCACGTGCTGAGTTTTGTTTACTGTTTGTGTGTATTGTATAATATTAATTAAAGTTAAATAGGTAAATAATCATTTTTATTCTAGGTATACTTCATATACTGACCTAATTAGGAACGCAGTGAATGTGCAGTGTGAAGTTGCAATAATTTTAGGTCAATAATATTAAGTGAATGTTTGGTTACTGTAGATTTCAGATATTAATTATTCTGCATCTTGGATTAACTTATGTAAATAGGATAAATAGCTCTACACAATAATCAACATCAGGATTGCACATTCTGTGTGCAAGATTGAAAACTGCATTATAAAAATCTGCATTTTGAAAGTTGCGTGATGACTGCCAGCAAAAACAATGTTTTCATCATTATCCAGTTAAAAATTAGCATGTTTCGTCTACGGAACGTCTGGAGTGAACGTCTAATTATTCTGCATCTTTGATTAACTTATGTAAATAGGATACCTATGCTTTACAAAGTAATCAACATTAGGATTGCACATTTTGTGTGCAAGATTGAAAATTGCATTGTAAAAATCTGCATTTTGAAAGTTGCGTGATGACTGCCAGCAAAAACAATGTTTTCATCATTATCCAGTTAAAAATTAGCATGTTTCGTCTACCGAACGTCTAATTATTCTGCATCTTTGATTAACTTATGTAAATAGGATACCTATGCTTTACAAAGTAATCAACATTAGGATTGCACATTTTGTGTGCAAGATTGAAAATTGCATTGTAAAAATCTGCATTTTGAAAGTTGCGTGATGACTGCCAGCAAAAACAATGTTTTCATCATTATCCAGTTAAAAATTAGCATGTTTCGTCTACCGAACGTCTAATTATTCTGCATCTTTGATTAACTTATGTAAATAGGATACCTATGCTTTACAAAGTAATCAACATTAGGATTGCACATTTCGTGTGCAAGATTTAAAATTGCATTGTAAAAATCAGCATTTTGAAAGTTGCGCGATGACTATAATAATAATAATAATATCTTGGGACAACTCACACAACGCTTTTTTATCCCAAACTAAGCAGAGCTTGTACTATGAAAACCAGACAACTGATAAACATACTTATATATTTCTATATATATACATATTATAGATAAATAACACCCAGACACAGAATAAACCATCGTGCTCATCACACAAAGTTTTATCCAGGGTGGGGATCGAACCCACGACCTCTTGCGTAGCAGTCGGACACACTCCCACCGTGCCACAGAGGCTGACTGCCACTAAAAACAATGCTTTGATCATTATCCAATTAAAAATTAGCATGTTTCGTCTACTGGGCGTCTCTACAAGTACCTACTGACTCTAGACTAGACAATTAACTGGTCTGCGGTGACAAAACCAAAAAGCAGTTCATATGCAAAAGAAACCTTTTGTATTTTGACGTGTAGCTTGTAGTATATTAAATAATAAACAGACACGGTTCCTATTGATGTTAATATAAGACTTCTAAAGAAGAATGTAAGTTTTGTATAAAAATGAGCGCATAAGCATTGGGAATGTGAGGAACAAAGATGAATGGCTGGAGACACCGCTCCACGTCGTTTAGCGCTGTGATGCAATGTGGCCTGCGGTTACCGCAGGGTTGCCACGTACTCTTGGCGGGCTTAGATCATTTAATGGTTAAATGTTGTATTATTACGAACTGGTCGAAAAATATTTAGGTAGGTATATTTTCTGGTTCTGCGGTTGCAGTTCTGAGTTGGTGTTATAGGTACATATAAAGTGTTCCACCCTGTTCTTATTATAATAAGATAAATAGGTACATCAAATACCTATGCATTTTCACAAGTTTTTTGGATTTAAGTAGAGTAGATACGGGTATATTTTAATATTTACGCGATTAATGGTGTCTACACATCAAAGCCTCGGCGGGACAGGCTGCAGGCCTCCTTGCGCGCCTATTTTACGGTGGTGTAGACACCTTAAGATTTGTCTATGCAAAATTCTGTAGGTATACCAGCCAGCTAGATATAAATTTATTTTAATTGGATGAAGGAAAATTTATTTGTAGCGCAACCCTGTGTTCTGAGTCGCGCGGTGCGGTCTGCGGAAATGACGCTGACGCAACGTGCATTTGTGCGACGACGTGCGATTCGTGCGATGTTAGAGTTATGGATATGCGGCCTCGTCGAGAACGGATCAGAATCAGGTTACGAACGAACATCACTACGATGGACGACGACCGATAGCAAATTGAGGTATGTGCAAAACTAATATTTGATTAACTGCGTCGATCCGTGACTATAACTGGTACAATCCGCTCGACAAAATATCGGAGAAATTTACCTAAAGAATATACTATTATCATTTTACCACGGTCAAGTTCATAAGACACATAACTAAAATGATTTCTGCTTTAACTAAGTATTTTCCGGATAATACAGCTTAAAACTTTAGAAGAACCATTGTTAAATCGATCAACGACTTCATCCACGTGACAACGAGTCTGCACCCTTATTTATCATGTTCCTCACACACACATCATGTCGCATTTCCTTCTAAAATTACGATATTAATGTAGTTAGAGTAAAATTTTAAAAGCATAGTGTGCGAATGAAACAAATAAACAAAATAATCAAACAAAACTGAAAGTGCATGAGTCAGGCCCGCATCACCTTGCTATGTCGATAACTGGGTAGATATTACAGCATACAGGTCATGCTCGTTATTACACTACATATTTGGGTACTTCTTTTGATTGTAATTGTTTCCTGGTTTCTAATTTTGACTGATTTGGATCAAAAATTGAACTTTAACTGTTATTATGAGTTTTTCAATTCCGTCTCAAGAGGTTTAAAGTGTTACCAGAAGGGTCGCTTTGATTCTATACAACTGTTTTATAGTATAATGGCGTTTGTACGTTATTTAAACGTAGTTCCTTATCGCACGTTTTTCTTTGCCGGCTGAGAGGTTAGACGGAAAAAAGTGTTACATTTTAACATCGATCAAAATCGAATATTTATGATTGTGAAGCTACATTATGAAAGGATGTGTTATATAGGTTGTTCGTATTTTTGTAAAAGGCTGTGTGTAATATATGTGTAAAAATTCCTAATTTGACATTGGACAATTTTAAAATGTTATGTTAATCGATTTTTTTTAAATATTAGTTAATAACTCGAGAAAGATATAATAAAAGGAACTACGTTCCAACCGGGTGCCTATAAGACACCTTTCTCTTTATTTTTATAAAGCACAAGACGTGTGTAGTTTGTATTGAAATGTATCATATTATGCGAATAAAGTGGCCGTCATATAAATTTACTAACAATGCCTTAAGTATCAAAAAGTTTAAAAACCGACTGTTGAAGCGCGAGCTTTACATCAATGTACAATGTGCCATCCAATCCACAAGCAGATTTCGCGCTATAGTAAGTACAGGGCATTGTTCGGCTTTGGATGATTTAACACACACATTTTGCTAGTTGGAATCGGTCGGACCAAATCAAATTGGATCGTTTGTTACATGTAGATACTCGTATTCTTCTTCATGACATTTTGACAGTTATGCGATCAAGACAGATGAGATATAAAAATAGGTCATATTATCGCCTTCCGTGTCAATTTGTTTGCAGTCTTACTTGATACAACGTTCGCTATCTTTTAGTGAATTTCTTTCGGAAACTTATTCTATAATAAACTTGTACTTAATGTAAAATGGAGAAAAGTCAGTGCGAAGTCGAGGTAGGTCGCTAGTCTAATATGTTCATGCCGGGTAATAAAATTCATCAGAATCATCCATTACGTGTACCATCAACACAGTAACACACTTCCCTCACATTGTACTGACTTGTAACTCTGAGATACTGTGTTTTTGGTTCACTTGTTACTACCTGCCTACTATGTACTACATATTCTGTAATTAGATATAAATGTATGTCTCTAGGGTGTATACAGATCTATCTCTGAACAGTAACAAAGTATAAAATTACAATCCCATTCATAATTTTGTAATTGACTAGTATATCTTTCTTCTTTTTTGACATAGTTACGTTTTTGGGTCAAAAAGAACTGCACTGACGACTCAATACATCAGAAAAGTAAACGCGAAATTGATATCCGTGTTTATGAACAAGGGTCAAAAGATTATCAGAAGAAATGTAGTTAAAGCTACATAAGTACTGAAAAAAAAACCTTACAACTACGAGTCGGACTCGCCCACCTACGGTTCCGTACAAATTTGTAGATACAACATATCTACACTATTTCGTATCTATCTAACATAACTACTACACAACTCAGAGAACTATTTCAATTGGCGTCAGCTAACTATGTATGGAGACACACTTTACTTTTCATTTTTTTTTATTTTTTTTGCAATTATTCCTATAAATATGCTGGGTTCTAGAGACTATAGACCTCAGTATCTGGTATGAATTTCAACTTTCTAGGTCCACCCTGAGAAAATCAATGGTGACACACGGACAGACGGATAAGAGAGATGATCTTTTAAGGATTCCTTTTTTATCATTTGAGGTACGGAACCCTAAAATGATGCGTAAAGTTTCAGTAAATTTAAATGGCGATAAACTTTTTTTTTCCAATGTTGTTGGGTACATCAGTAACGAACGTTCGAACCACCAACCATAGAAAAATGACCTTGTTGGGGACAAGAAATATCTTAAATTTTTGCAACAATTGCTATTAGGTTTGGAAGGACAGAGTCCCAAGGTGGCTTTTTTTATTTTGTCAAGTGTAATGTACAATATGAAAATAATTCCTTACAAGTTCATAATGTATTTTATAATGATTGGTCTAGTATAAAATAATGATTTATTTTTAAGCTCTATATCGTATTTAACCTAGATCTCTTGATTTGTTCACTCTTTTGTTTCTAAACAAAAATCTACAGAAAATGAATGGTAGGTACCCATTCATTTTCTGTTACTTCAGATGGGTAGTAATTTAACTTTGCAAAACGAAGATTAAAAAGTAGGTCAGCATCAGACAAACAAAATAATAAATATTATTGAACTGAAGATATGATATAAGAGTATATTTGCAAGCTATTACTTCACACATCATGTACATAATGTAATGAACTTAGGTATTGTTCATTTCACGTCATAATGGTAATAGTAAGTATTACACTTGTAACATTACAATTTTATTATTTATTACACTATTAATGAAGAAATGTTAACGGTAAGTTTGTAATTAACGTGGTTAACAATTTACGTATCGATCAATGGAAGAAATGGGAATTTTATGTGAATTTTGCGATTCAAATAATGACTATGTTATTTTGTTTTAAATACTCGTATACTTAAGTAATATATTTCTGATGATCATAATGTAATGAGGTATTGCATCATAATCTATACTAATATTGATTTGTTGATTTGCTTGAACGCGGTAATCTCAGGAACTACTGATCCGAATTGAATAATTATTACATCGTTGGATAGCCCATTTATCGAGGAAGGCTATAGGCTATTTAACATCACGCTACGACCAATGAGACGGAGCAGCAATGAGTGTTGCAAAAACGGGGAAATTTTACGCAGACGATGTTGTGCGGGACAGCTATTCATTATAAAAGTAATTTCATTCCCTTATGCCACGTTTCTGTAGTTTTTATTATTTGGTACTTATTTGTATATTTATTGTGTCTGTATTTTCAGTGAAAGTTAAGTAGTTAGTATTTAATGATTAAAACTTACCATCAACTTGAAGTGAACCATCTTGGGGAACTACGCTCAGTATCTGTAAATAACAATTATATTTCAACAACCTCAATTAGTTATTACACAGAAACGTTACTTTAGCGTATGAGTTAAACTAACCTGCTGGGAGATCAATTCCGTTAATCAATCGGTTAATAACAGTATTATACCCAGATTATATTTTATCTTCTTGTACTCTATTTTTAATATATAATGAAAAACAAAGATAAAACATTTGGTAAATGGTTATGGGATAAATCTTTAATTAACAAAATAAATGTAAATAGTTTGTTAGCAGTCCCAAGCGGTCCTCCACAAACTCAGAAAAGATACGTACGATGATTTTTAAATTATATCTTTTTATTTTTTATATTTGCATTTTAGTCTTTGTTCATAAGAATGTCTTCGGAATAAATATTATCTACTCTATAGATTTGCAGATATACCGCAAATTATGCATTATGAATGAATTTTTTGAAGTTAGTATTTTTTTAATTAAATAAAATTAAAATATTAGTATTACTACAGTATATTATACTTATTAGTATTACTACAAAAAAAGTGTCATATAATTATATACCTATTAGAAGTATACAACTGTATTTTGTACATCTTGTTATTTATCGTACTTACAACACACAAATACGATAAATGTATTTTTATGTACTTAATTTATTCAGTTGGTACAATTTCTTATTAGTTTAAGGTTCATTTCCGTGCATCGCGACCGATCGCGAGCCGCTCGCGGCTTACGACAAGCGGCCGCGATGCTCGGAAATGAACCTTTAAAACAAGTTATGCTATCTGAAAAGTTCCTTACCTTAGTTTAGTTTCACTAAGATTGGTCACTTGAATAAATACGATCATTCTAGATACCTAAGTATTATGTAGGTTTTTGATAAAATTGTGATACTACCTATATTCTGATTTTAAACATACTAACGAAGTCCCTTGCAAGAGGCAAGGGACTTCCATAAATCCCACCAACAACTTTGGATCTACAACGTTTACAATGCTCATTTAGTACATAAATACCAAAGATTTAGGTTGTCCTTATACCATACTAAGGTATAGTTATCGTCCTGCTGTTTTTTTTCAAGACGTAATTGTTATTGAAGTGTAAAACCAACTTTTTATTTTTTTATTATCGTATCTACGAACAATTGTGCCCTAATTTAAAAAAGTCGAACAACAAAAGCTTCTAAATGTAGAAAGCCATCCGCGAGGGTTTCTTAAAATATATAAATTTCTATGAATCTTTGAAACCAATAACCCTTTTCGAATAACATATAAGTATAAAAAAATACTATGAACAATGTTATTCTATAAGAATGTGCCAATGTACTATGTATGCTCTACATTTTAACGTAAGTTTAATACAATTATTATTTTACAATTAACCTTTATTTGAAACACAGTGTTGTATAAAATTGTTTAAACTTCAAGATCCTAAACATTAATTTTTATTTATGTAATGATAAGACAGCAAAATAAATTATTTCCAAGTAATTTGCGGTCGGACTTAAATATAATTAGTTTCACAGAGATCACGAAGTTTCAGTTATTAAGTTGCAACTTATAATTATACTATTCTTTGTTGCATTCTGATAAGATTTAATAATAAAATTATTTAAGGAAAATATCACATTTAAAAAATAATATAATTATTCTCGTACTGCGCTGTTTAAAAACCAGTTCCAAAATTATTATAGTTAAAAAAATCAATTGGAAATAATACATTTCATTATATGCTCTATCAATTAAAATATTAAAAAGTATTTATTCCCAAAAAAAATATGCTTAGGTATATTTTAAATACCTAGTTATAATTACGTTATCGAATACAATTAAAATGAACACACGCCAACAATCACTAACTTACCAGTTAAATCACAGTATCCAAGCACAAAATAAAAGAAACTTCAAAAAATGAACTTCACAAACTTCGTCGAACTTCGGTGCGTCTCGGCTCGACACGTGAGGTGCTCACGCGCAGCTGAGGTGTTGCCGCGGCGCCGGCGCATCTTCGCTTTATACCGCGCCCCCCTACCCCCCACCGATGGCACCCTCGGAGCCAGCCGGAGGATATGTAACACCACTAAATATGCTCTAATAATTGCTGTAATGATGGGGTTCTATCATCGTTTGGGTGTCACGTGCTTCGAAAGGGAAAGGGACCATCTGTTTCCCAAGGTTTAAACCCTATCACTGTTATGTGAGCTTCAGCTTTATGTTTGCAATAACATCTGTACTATAATAATATATTGACGAGGCATATATGTACTATATGCTATATTTAAAATCGATAGTGTGGTTTCTTTATCTAAATTTGTAATATTTGTAATGTAACTTCAATTGTGTGAAATAACATTCTATGTATTATAACTTTTTCTGCACACAAGCCCTAAAATATCCTTCGTTCTTTAAAGTCTACATGTAGCTTATAATTTATTAAATGGTTTTATGGTGGACAAAGGTTCGGGCCTGTATATGTATAGGTATTAGGCACTGTCTCGATCGAATTGTGAAATTATTTTCCACAACGGTGTTGGATACACTCTATTTTTACTTAAACAGATATCTCGCTGTGCTCTTTAAAAAACGATTTGTTCTATTTAATACATTTAAATGATAACTTACTAGAAGCAGTGGTCTTTTGGAAAGCGCGCAAAGAATATGTATGTATGTAAGGTTTGGGAATATCATTGTGCTGTCTTAGGGCGATTCCAAAATAGCGTCTGCGCTCCTTTTAAACCGATTTCAAGAAAAAGTTCGGATAAAGAAGGAGGTTCTTAAACCGATAGTATGTTTTTTTTAAAAAATAGTCTAACTGTTAACACGCGTGGTATATTTCCAGTTTCTACAAACGCGCCCCCTGTGGCGTACATAAAACGCAAATTTTAATTAAATAGTTTCAAGGTCAATACTTTTTATTTGTGATTTATGCCCTACATTTGTAAAAATTTTCTACGGGCACGGATTAAGTTTTCCTCATGAGTTTAAAATTTTTCTTCGGAGTTGTGACAATGGCGGCAAATGCCTGAGCTATCATTATTTTTAAAGCTCTATTTAAAAATACCTACCTATGTAACGTTAATTCGAACAATAAACTGTACAAGTATGACAAAGTCACAAATCAGTTGGAAGATCGACTGTCAACTTATGAAAAAACAGCTTTAACGTGATGACTGTTGAGAGTTTAGGAGCAATCATAAAGCTGTTAGAAGATGATGCAACTGACGCTATGGTCCTGCAACATTAATTTCGAGGTCTGTGTTTGAAAATGCTGATAGTACACGTTTCTAAGGTTCGTCATTCAAAGGGTTTCGTCATCCAGCTCCTAGAAGGTCTTGTTTCGCTATGACAAACTGACGTCAAAAAATAACATCATTTTGTTTTATAGAAAACTAGCTTTCGCCCGCGGCTCCGCCTGCGTAGATGTCGGTTATCACGATAAAAACTATGTCCTTCCCCGGGACTCAAACTATCTCCATACCAAATTTCATCTAAATCCGATTAGCTGTTTGATCGTGAAAGCGTAACAAACAGACAGAGTTACTTTCACATTTATAATATTAGTATGGATATCAGTCCTGAATTTGAAAAAATTATATAAGCCTAGATGATATAGTTAGATGGATTTATCTATCTCTGTGGTTAAGACAAATATATAAATATATAGACATCGTAGAATATCTCTTTCCCTGTCTACGATGTCTGGACATGGACATCGACCAAACCAGATGACATGACTTGATGGACGCTTCAAAATACAACAAAGGTCAAATAATTTTCATAACGTGGCCTTATCTTAAAGCAAAGAGACTGTTACCTATACCAAATATCCATAAACGTTCGACCGTATGCTAAAATGTCTCATCGGCTGTCATACCGAGCCCCCGGGCTATCAAATATGGGTTACTTACATACTGATCTATGCCTCAGGCGGGTTGCTGATTTGACAGACAAAACCTTCGGCTCTTACCTCTCTTTTACTTATTTACTTTATTACAATATGGATGTGGGCTGTCTCACTTTCGTTATTTCTTTCAAAATGTTACACAACATATAATAGTTAAACGGTTAGGTTTATTGAATACTAGCTAACCCGCGCAACTTCGTTTGCATTATTTTTCCCCATTTTGGCAACATTTTTCAGTGATTCTTCATTGTGGGCTCATGCACAACACTTTGCTGAAGATCATCACATGATCAAATGCATAGTTTACAATTCTATAAAGGACATACAGACAAACATTCATTTATATATATATAGATAAAGAATGGGCGTGAATGTTATTTTTTCCTAGATTTATCTTACGCAATCGTCTGCGCTAAGTCTAGGAACTGTCAGCCAAGAGCTTATTATTTGTATACAAGCAATTAAAGAAATAATTATGATTGATATATTCAGGACAATGGAATACATTTGTTTACAAACTCTCGTTTATTGTACATAACAGCACGCGGGTCTAATATACTCGTAACATAATATATTCATGTTCACTTTGTAGATAGACTCACCCTGCAAAGACAAAGACCTCTCCCCTGAGAGAGGATACAGGCCGTAATCTCCCAAATCCCAGTAGTCTTATCGTGTAGTCTTACCAGTCTACTACGAAGACCCAGACGGATTAGAAAATGTTACATATCTTAGAATAGAATAGAATATATTTATTTGCATCTCCATCGTCGAAATGTTGGTTTAACAGCACATCGATTTCCTATGTTCATAGAATCTAAACCAGAACCCTGACCAGTAGTGGGTCTAAGCCATAGGCTGTCTTGGTGGCTAGCACAACAGTGTCAGTTATTCTTATAGGGTGGTTAACACATCACTGTGTTTCGATTAAAGGGCACTGTAGCAAGTGTAATTACTGGGCAAATGAGACTTATGAACTAACTAGCTGTGCCCCGCGGTGTTACCGGCGGTTTATTAGCCTATGTGTTAATCCAGGGTGTCAGCTAACTCCATACCAAATTTTATTAAAATCGCTCCAGCCGTTTAGACGTGAAGAAGTAACAAACATACACACTCACATACTCACAAACTTTCGCCTTTATAATATTAGTGTGATGTCTCGAATGAGGAGCGCGGTGCGGTCACATTTAGATCTTTGCCCAACAAGGATTTGGGTGGTACTGATACTGTTATGGGCTAGCGTGATGCTTAACATCAGCCTGCTCGTCGTCCTCATAAGTTTTCTAGTGGAGTGCAATTCATTAAAAAACATACTTTTTTCATTTTTGTAACATAACAAATTTGGCATAGCAAACATAATTTTCCATCCAGTATAACTTGCTTGGTAACCTAAGTAGGTAATACGTGCACCAAGTAGTCAAATAGGAACAAATAGTAATTTGCATACTAATAAACTAGACAAAAAGACAAAATGTTGTGTTACCAGACTTACCAGCATGAAATGAGAGAAGAAATAGCCGGGAATATTTTAAAAGGTTTTTGAGTATAAATTAAGTCATACCGACGAAGCGACCAGGATGTTAAGATGAAGGAAACACTCTAGGTATAGCATGTTTTTGAGTGAGTTTCCCAAGCCGCGGCTACAATGTATGATAGATGTGTGCGAATTGGTGACAAACCAATTACAATAGGTGCTTGACATTATGAAAGTTTTGAATATGAATATGTAAATGAGAGTACAACAAAGTAGCCAGTCTGTTACAATGTTAATATTTTGTGCGAAAATAATTGCGTCACGTTTGCTTCATTTCGTTTATTTATTTTATCTAGGGTCTCGCTTCGGCTTCGCACAGACTCTTCTGCACTTTCTACATTATATATAATTAAATATGCAAAAGGCATATCAAAATCTATTGCGTAGTTTTGTCGAACTAACCACTCAAACAGACAAGTGACGATAACAATTTAAAACACGAGAATATCTAGATCTTGTTCGGTTTCCGTGCACCTAACTACATTTAACAATACAAAATATACTAACCTTTTAATTCATGGCACGTTTACACGTTAATAACAGTAGGTATTATAAATGAGGTAGCAATATTTTATCAAAAGAAAAAAGAAACAAAACATATGCGGTTAAAAATATTTAAAGTATGTTTATTTATTTACTATAAATATACGTACACAAAATCACACTTTTGTTATTTTTATTGTTTCTTAGGATATCTGTCAAAATAACCCACCTGTTCTTTGAAAATGTCTACCAGTAATCTATCTTGTCTATGAACATCTGTTCCGAGGGCCATAAGCCGATCGCCGTCGACGTCAACTTACTATTCAAAGGGATAACATCGTACCTTGTTGCTTTTGAATACGGAACCCAACAAAGCCAAGACCATGTATTTCAGTAATGAGCACACACAATACCGAGAACTTAAAATAACTTTAATGAGACATGCGATAAGCTTACCCTATAATCATTTCAGAACCGATCAGTTCCGGTAACATCATCGGAAAGTACACAGGAAAACCGCATTCTTATTCAATATGTAGTTATTTAATTCAATTTCAATTATCCTTGATAAAATTAATTACAGTATTGTTTTTCCTTTACTGACCTTTAAACTGGTAGTCAGTCCACCGAAATTAATAATTATATTATCCATTAATCGGCCATAAAAAGTGACATTATCGATTGATTGAACGATAAGAAATTTGTGCCGTTCCTGTGAGTACAGAGAGGACGACAATGGGCTTCAACTTCAAGGATGATAACACCTACTGTACCCACGTATGGCACCACAACTGTGAACTCAAATATTGCAAGTTTATTATGTCCCCGTCTTATGTCTTCCAGCAATTTGTTACGAGTAACCGGGACGTACTTTAAATTCGTGATTAGCATTTTTGTACACTCCGCTGCGTCACGATCTAGAGATACCAAATCTTAGACGAAGCTTGACTCTACCTAGTTTTATATATCCAGTATAATTTGATAAATACCTCCGAAAATCATGACGAATGTAAATGTTGATAAACTTTCGCGATTTGTACACATTATGAAAAAAAATATATATATTACGGGTCTTAATCGCTTGTGCTCACGGGTAGAGTCTACCCGGGACCACGGCCGTTGCAATATGGTCGAAACGTCGGGAATAAACAAGGTATTTTACCTTAAATTATTCACGCGATTAAGACCCTTAATATATATATTTTCATAACATGACCAATGTGCCAACAGCATTATAAGCAGGTAATATTATAAACATTGCTAATAACTCTTGCATATTAAAGCAACACCCTTTTCGCACCTTTCACCAATAAAGCCCAGCATTGGAAACCAAACGTATATAATATAATAATGTAAACAATGATGACATAAAGAAATGGCCACTGTCGGTACTTCCGTGTGAATCGGCCCGTCGAGGCCACACCACACACTCGGTACAAAATTGATATTTCACAAGACAAGTGTAAAGATCGTACGAATTAAACAAAGTTTCATAAATACTTGAATCGTTGCGATAGTAGATTTGTTATTGAGCCCACTTATGTTTAGTTCATCGCGTTGTTAATGTGACATAATTAGTAATTAATAAGTGACCTATTGTCTCAAGTTCAACTTTATTGAGTACTATTTAATCACACGCCATTCGAAGGTAAGAAGGTAGGTATAGGTAAAAGTATATAATCACATGTTATCAAATAAGGAAACAATTCATTTTAGTAATATTAAACTACCGATTTAGAGAATATCCTGTATGGTAAGTAATATTAATGAAGCGGGTTGTTACCAATGCCCATATTCCATGGAGGAGAGGTTGAGGTTATTTTTTTTAGTTAGTAGTTAAGAGTGAAGTTCCAGAGGCCCTCTACATTTTCAAAAGAAGAGAGGCTAATGAAGGAGTACCTACTAAACCTTACGAAAACAGTCCTGTCTCTACTAAAAAAAACGGGTTGCACTCCGGGAGTGCCGGCAGAAGTGAAAACTTGAACATTAACGTTGTGCATTTATGAATATTTTTAATGAATCGCTAGGGATTTTTTTTTTGGGAATATATTAATTGTTTTGTATCAGTATAAAAGTACTATAATTTATTATATATATTGTTAAATACAATATTCATCTGTTGCGCAATCTTACACAAACATGACAATTTAAAAAATGACAATGACAACGACATGACAATTAAAAAGATTATCTCTCAGAAAAAATTACATACTGATGAAATTTCAATATTTTTTGAATTAATAAAAAAAAAATTAAATAATAAATCCCAAATCAAATATTAAAATAAAAAGGGGAAAAAGATAATCATTAACGATTTAGCGAGTTTAAGATTTATTACCCATACCAAAAAAAGTGCATATCGCTGCTAAAGAAGTATTCATTTCAAAAATACAGCTTGCTCGTCAATACGAGTATGTGCGCCTGGTGGTAAACGACAAGCTAGCCCATAACAGTATTTGTGACACCCAAATCATTGTTTGGCAAAGGTCTAAATGTTAATCTCATTTTCATCAGTAATGCGTTAACATCACTATTTCACGAAAAAATAACTGACTCTGTTTTGGTACCGACCTAGGCAACCTATGCCTACCCCTCGAACTACATAGTTTTTCATTCCAAGAATTAGATAAGTAATAAAAATGACCTCCGACCTCCGACCTTCCTTTAGAGAGCTCATAAAGTTTGTAAATAACATAAAAGTCAGAAGATGGTAAGTTTGAGAGCGAGCCGCGACATTTGAGATGTAAATATTCTTTGAGAAGTGTTCAAAGTTGCCGCAAATTAGTTTATGTGGACGTTTGAACGTTCACTTCACTCGGATATTGAGGTCCCGAGTTGCGAATTTTTAATTACGAAAAGTTGAATTTTTGATAAGGTCAAATTTCAAATTATGTTATTTGCGATGTAATTATAGAAATAAAACTGAATGTTCAACGATAATTAAATGGAAAAAATATTTTTATTAACGTTAAGATCGAAGAAGATATATATCTTCTTCGGTCTTATCGTTTTGGGTCAACCTAGCGTTCTCATCTCTTTCGTTTTTGGATGTGGTTTGAGCCCAAGTGCTAAGCTAATTGGCGGGCGATGTCTGCCTCTCTTTTCCTTCTCCATTGCCATCACTCATCTTGTCATGTGATCTTTATATGACCAAACCATCGCAATCTGTCTTCCTGCACCGTATGGTGACCCTCAAACATACTCTTATCCAACATAGTAACCGCCCGACGCAATATTTTCATTTCGTTGACATGCATGTTTTGTTCGTCACACTCTGTCATAGATTAAACCAGATCTTACAGATCTTTTATTCTCCCTGCCTTTTATTTAGATGCATTTTTGCGTCACAAAGAACCCCTGTAAGAGACCCTCACTTAAGCCATCTGGTTTTTATTCTATTATTCTATTTCTAGTATTGGCTTTCATGTTCATAACAGATCCGAGATATTTTATTTTTGTCAACTTTATTAAAGGGGTTTGTAATTAATTTTGGATGGTGACGTGAGTATATCGCAATTGGATAAATAAATGAAAAAAGTGAATAATAATAAACAAAACTTAGCTTTATAAAAATAGTAACTTATGGATACTAAAGCATATTATTGTTTTTAAACTTTCGCGATCTTTATCCATATTAGATATATTTCGGGACTCGATCGTGGTCACGGGTCGACAGTCGACCCGTGACCACGATCGGTGCAATTCGATCGAAACGTCGGGTAAATAAAAAAGGTTCGTACCTTTAAATAATTCACGCGATTAAGTCCCGAAATATATCTAATATGTATAAAGCATATTACTAAATTAACGGTTATAAAGTAACTGTCACGTGCAGAAATCCAACCCAAAACAGTCGCATGCACTGCCGCTGCGCCATGAGGCAGTCAAATATTGAGAACGTTTTTAATTTTAGGATTTCGTAAGGATTAATAGGATTTTAGTTTACATTATTAGTGCATAAACTTTAATAAGTTTTCATTTACGTAACAAATCATTTGATTTATTTGCAGTTGCGCGTTTTTATCAAATTATGTTAATCCTCATTATGCATTTGTTTGCAATCTTTTGTATGTATGTGTTCAGACTTTAGATGGCACCAAAAAACCCACAACAAAATGTTGGCATCGCTTATAAAATACAAAAGGATTGTGTACATAAATCTCCTGAATGTGTGTAGTACTGCTTTGTACTGCATAGTTCATGAGCTCTTGCTAAAGTATTCAGCTATTACATACACGTCTGGGGTCACTCTCCTTTCCTTATCATTTAAAAGGCTCTTGTATGTTTCTTTTAGATGGGATCTTGCTAAATACATTTATTTATTACAGATATATAATGGCATAAACAATTACACTATTCAACTAAAAATAAAACCATTCACGCCATCTTCTAGGAATACCTCAAACATTATATATACATGACAATATCGTCTACCCTTCATCAGCAAACAAATTAAAGTCTGGATTTGAGTCCCAGAGAGTGTTTAGCTCTTTGTAACGGGGAGTAAGATCGTGCTACAGTACGGCAACTGCCAGCAATCTGTGACTTCTACCACGACAGTATTATTTGCCATTTTCCATTCTTCTGATCACATGCCCGCTTTAATAAATTGAAACCCAAACACTCTAATAAAAAAATTGTAAGATAATACCCACGGCCGTAGCAATTGTTCGAGGCTAAAACCTCTTACAAATCTAAACACTCAAATGAAAGTCTTTAATTTGAAATGGGTAGACGCTAGTTAAGCTGCATACAAACAATAGTTACTTTAAGTAAGAAATATGTACGGAGAAATATTAACCAATAGGATTGCATTATCCCTGTCCAATGGTTTATGCGATCCTATAGATTAACATTTCTCCGGTTCTCCGCTCCGCTTCAATGGACAGGTGGACTAGGACACTAGGAGTGTAGCCAAAATAGTAAGCAGCTTATTTATAAATAGTAGTTTGAGTTTTATAAATAGTATGTTAAATAAATATAAAAAAAAAAACAACTTCAAAATATGTTTATTTTAAAATATTTTAAAGCTGGTGCCATTTATAACATTCAAAACTTATAAACTATGAACGAAGTGTCATTTGGTTCGGAATAGACTGTAGATGATTTTTGAAAAAAATCAAGTTCCGCTGGCTGAAATTGCAAAAGTTACATACAATTAACTGAAAAATGAAAAAGGGGTTTGTTTTTTAGCAAATGTCTCAATAACTACTTGAGAATATTGAAATTTGACAAGGAGTGAAAACACGGCATAAAATTAAAATTAATAAAAAAAATCACACATTGTATAATTATTATTTTTTTATCGTCATTTTTCTATTAGACATTACACACATTTTTTTTTACTATTTACTTAACTACTCTGAAGCCACTCAAGAATAGCTCATATACCTAAAGCAAAAACGTTAAATACGTAAGTATGTAACGAAGTTTAAGAATGATCGCACTTACAATGTTGATAAAATTTTTTTGAAAAATGAATATCTACTTAATTGAAAAATCACAATAAAAAAATATGGCCGCAGATTATGATCTCGATGATTATGATCGCGGATGTATCTATCCCCTAAGTGCCCGACTTTAATTGATAATGTCACCTTACTTTTCAAATTTAATGTGTTTAATTAATTGCAAGCAGGCGCAAGCTAGAAATTGCGTTTTTTGGCCGTATTCCCACTCCTTTGAGAAATTGAATATTGGTCTTATAGTTCTGGGAGATGAATCTTTTTAGGAATATTTCTTTGTATTTTTAGTTTGAAAAATCTCAAACTGTTATTAAGAAATTTGCAAAACAGCAAACCTTCCTTTATTTTTCAGTTAATTGTCTTTAATTTTGTCAACTTTTGCTAGTGAACTTTATTTTTTTTTTAAATCATCTACATTCTATTGCGAATCGAATGACACATAGTTTTCGAAGACTGCTGAAGAAAGTTGATCTTAAAAGCACTCTTGTCTAAAAAGACGAATTTTCGCAATGCGTGCTCATATATTGTAGGACAGATTATAATTATCCGCAATCAATATTCTGCGATTTTCAATGGCTAGCCCATTGAAAATCGCAGCGATTTCCGCGCATGCGATTTCCAACTGGTCAAAACAACGACTCTTTATGAAATGTCAAAACGCAGATTTTATAAGGAGATCTCATACAAATAGCGGTCTATGACGTCATTATTATTTTCTGGTCAAATCATATCTTTTTATTATATGATCAATAATAAAAAAACAATTTAACACAAAATTTTATCGGAACTGTTGGCAATTTAAATGTCAGGTTTATTTACTTTTTGCATTTTTTTATTTACCTAGGAAACAAGCCTATTATGTCCTATGCTGGGGGGGGGGGGGCGTCCGGATTCCCGTATCCCCTCCCCCTTTATATACACCCATGGTTCTACCCATACAGTTTTTTATAAAAGTATCTTAAAACAGGTTATTGAACTTGTTCTAGCATAAGGGTATACTGGGAAAAGGCTCCGAAACTACTGGATGGATTTGAAAAATTCTTTCATCGTTGTAAAGCTACACTAGCCCCGGGTGACATAGGCTATTTTTTATCCCTGTTTTCCCACGGGAACGGAAACTACGCGGGTGAAACCGCGAGGCGTCCGTTAATATCTAAAAAAATTGTCACTTGCCAATGTCTGTACCTACAGTACGTAGGTGATATAGGTAGGTACAAGAAAATTTAGATTCAAGGTCTATATAACTCCATAAGTTTTGAGACAACAAAAAACTATACATAACATAAACAATATTACATTTTTTCGAAACACTCTCCTTCATTCTCTATGCAAACTTCTATTCGGATAAACCTAAACCTCAGAACACACATAATAAACCAACTATTAAAACATGTTTGCTATTTATTAATTTTAAAATCCCTTAATAAATAACAGGCATAATGTAATACCACAGTATAAATACGTATACAGTATGGAAACTAGGCCTAATTGTTGAAGTTAATACCTACGCCCCATTAGATCGCTGGGGTTGTCTGTCACTCTTAAAGTTTGTAGTAGTATTGTAGTTAAAGTATTTTATTATTATTTAATTGACTCTACAGTTCCATGTAGCAAATGATCAAGCGATCGAATAAAAATAACTCGTTAACAAATAAAATAGGTAAGTAACATACGAGAGCCGCGGAAAAAACGTAACGGGCTTGCGACTAGTAAAGACTACTATTCAGATATAACGAGATCCAAATTGGCCTTCTGGTTAGTCATTTGAATGAGTATTGCTGTCGTATAACTTGGGAGCGCTAGGATCGCTGAAGGCGGCGCGCGAAAATGAAATTATTTGCAGTCGCAATCTTGGACTTACATTTTGGTCTTTGGTCTCCTCTATCGCAGACCTTGGAAAACTTTCGGCAATGCTACTGTTGTATACCATTACAAGTTAACAGATCTATGATTTTCTACATGCCCGCTGCGAGAAAAAAAACTAGCCACTATTTTTTTACCAACGTTACGAGGTCTTTGCAGGTTTGTCGACAACTTTTCTTGTGAAAAGACTCATCTTGACAACTATCTCATATTGATAAATCCACGTTTCGTCGTCAGTAATGATTTTCGAAACACGGCACCAATCCACACGGGCCGGTTATTCAGTGTCTGAGAACAAACGCGGGAGTCAACGACAACAAACCTTCCTCGCCCCAAGATGCCAATGCAAAATATTCCCCCAAACTAACGTTAAGAATCTGCTCGATGTCCGAGTAAGTAATTCGTGGGTCTTTTAGCACTATCATTTCAGTAGTCCACACATTTTCTGCAGTTACCGTTTGTGGGTGACCACTTTTATGGTTATCTTCGAGGTTTGTTTTACCCCTTTTAAATTCACTGAACCATCTAAAAACTGTTGCTCGAGACGGGGCGGACTCTCATAACGCTGATTGAAATCGTTGAAGGCTAAGTTTTTCAGTAAAACCCAATTTAAAATTATAAAATACCATAGCACGTCAATGTTCGTTCATCGTTGCAAAAAAAACGCGGAATTCGCGGAAAACATCATATTTTTTATAAACCTGGCTACTTGCGTTCTATTTTTAAATTAACTTGCTTTTTAAAAATATATAATACAGATGCGTTCCATTTTAAAATTACGAGCATCTCAAAACTTATCGAGTGACCTAACGTAGAAGCCAAAAATATTATTTTTAGACTTTTCGTCTGTCGGTTGGTTAATTAAATTTGTACACACGCAAACACTATGCGACAGACGTATTGCTACATTCTTATCCTTAATTCTGGTATTTATAGGTATTTCATCCATACACCGTCTAGAACTCTAGAAGTTGAGTTATACTATATTTCAAAATTCACGCTGCGAGGTCCATACAGACGAGGCTGCGGGCAATAGCAAGTCAAAGAACAAGTTTATTGTTTAATTTCCAAAAGGTCCAAGCCAACGCAACGTCGGAGTACGCCAGTAGTATTTATTTAAATAATAAAATAGCTACATTATAACTAGTCCGGCCATAAATACTGTTACATAAAAACTTTTCGTTTTTCTTACTTACTTAATTTGTGTGTGTTTAAGAAAATTGGTATCAGCCGTACGTTCGTATATCGTACTATCAACGGATACACCAACATTTCCTCTGTCGAAGACCAAAAAAGATCGGGGCGGTCGCGTGCTGTTATAACTAAAAAGGCTGTTAATGCTGTTAAAGCCAGAATTCGTCGAAATCTTATTAGGAAGCAAAAAATCTTATCGCGAAAAATATAGATTCCCGCTAGGACTCTGTCGCGTATTATAAAACAAGACCTGAAGTTCGGTGCTTATCGTCGATATACAGGACAGGCCCTAAATCAATTTTTACAATTAAAGAGTGGATCGATCAAAACACCTGTCGCGATACGCAGGTGAAGGGCATAGAAATATCCTATTCACCGATGAAAAAGTTTCACGATTGAAGAGCAATCCAATAAGCAATATGATTAAGTGTACGCTCACAGTTCTAAAGAAGCTGCTCAAGTGGTCGGAAAGGCACAGCGTGGTCATCATCCTGCGTCAGTGATGGTTTGGTAGGGCATGTCTGATCAAGGCGTCACAAAGCTACATTTTTGTGAAAAGGAGTGAAAACTTCAGCCAAAGTGTATCAAGAGATAGTCTTGGATCGTGTTGTGAAACCTCTCAGAATTAAATGTTTTTAAAACTGTACCGTGGACTTTACAGCAGGACCTCTGCACCTGGTCACAAGGCACGAACTACCCAAGCCTGGCTTGAAACCAACGTTCCGGACTTTATAAGAGCTGAAGACTGGCTCTCATCTAGCCCAGACCTCAACCCTTTAGACTACAAATTATGGTCAGTTTTAATAGACATGGCTGGCTCTACACGATACGGCGACATTGAGACTCTTTAAAAATCTGGAGCAAGCAGTGGCGAAATTTCTTATGGAAATAGTGCGTAAATCTATAGATTCGTGGCAGACAGATTAAAGGCCTGTATAAAAGCCAAAGGTGGCCATTTTGAATAGAATATTGTTTTAATTTTATGCTGAGACATTAATAAATATTTACATATAAGTTTTAGTAATATTACATAACTTCATTTAAAAGGTTGCAATTTCATTTGTAACAGAACTTATGGCCGGACTAGGTATATTGTTAATGTGAACATTTTCCTAAAAAGCCTTACAATAACTTCGTGAGAACTCCTCTGTTTTTTGTACCTAGATAAGTATATTTTATTACGCTATAATTTCACAACAGTGACAACCAATTCGGTGATATTCTCGTAAACGCATACTTAAGTTTTATTCGTTTGACATGTAAAGCTTAATGTGATGTTTTATTGTTCTTTGTTATTGATAGCAGTTAACTTAAATAGCATCATCATATCATTTATGCGTACTACGGTTACAAAACTCAGTGTAGAAGTCGGACAACCAAAAGTGGTGTTATTAGCCTTGTTTTTCGTCCTTGGTTAGTGGTTTGGATTCAATAGTAACTGTTCTGAGAGTTCGGATCAATATATTGATGGCTAATAATAATGAAGGCCGTTACATTGGTTGAAAGGGCTTGTTCTTAAAATAGCAAAATAGCGCTACTATTGGATACGTTCAAATACGTTTTATAATCAATGAAGTTTTATGTTAGGTTTAAATACATACTGCCTTGAATTCGATTTTTAAATATTATTATTGCTCAATTAATTTGGGTAAAATAAATAAAATGAGGAGGATAGGGTATATATAAATGGATAAGTAGATATAATGATATATAATATTTATTTTAATAATACTCGAATACATATTTTATTTTAATATCAATAGTAGGACAGTCTCTTCAGAGTAGTTTTATTTCTGACAATACTTTTGGGTTCCGTAGCTAAAATGGCAAAACGGAACCCTTATAGTTTCGCCATGTCCGTCCGACCGTCAGTCCGCACCGATAGTGCTAGGAGGTACTTACGCCGATAACGTGAAAGAATAAAATCTTGAAAAAAATAATTGTTTAGGGTACCTTCCCTGTATGTAAAGTGGGGGTGTGTTTTTATCTTACCTACCCCATCGTCTGGGGTATTAAGATTTTAAAAAGTTTAGGGGTTAGAAAGACGATTTTTAGTTTTAGAGATCCATTTGTAAAATGTTAAGCTTTGAATTGTAAATTTTTGTTAGAGTCAAGTGTCCCCCCTCCCCTTCCAGCTAAATGGTTGATGTTCGGTATGTGAAAAAATCACCGTAATAGTAAATATAGTGAAATTAAAAGGAAAACTATCAAAACTAAGTAGGCTTTACAAGTTTACGAGTAACAGCTGATCAAATGTGAAGTAACAACTTACCGATCTGATTATTAAAAACTTGGTTGACGCTATGAAGCACAGCACTACAGTCTTCAAAATACCAAGTAATAAGCGAATAATTAAGCCATGGGTCACACCGGGCATTTTAAGATGTATAAGAAACCGTAATAAATTACAGAAAAAAGTCCGAAGTGATCCGAATAATGACATCTTAAAAATTACCTATTGTCGATACAGAAACTACTGCAACAAATTAATTAAAAGCCTTAAGATAAAATACGAAAGGGAGTTACTCGCGAATTCAATATCAGATACAAAATTGCTTTGGAAAAACGTAAAATCTATAACATATACAAACAAACAAAAAAACACTAACACAGAACTATTAAATATAAAGTCTTCTCCATGCCAATCAGTAAATTTTATAAATCATTATTTTGTTAATATTGGCAGAGAGCTAGCCGATAGTATTCCACCTAATTTTAATAATAAAACTTCAAATTTTAAGATTACAGCTCCTATGATAAACTCCTTTGTACTCCTAGATACCGACACTAAGGAAGTTCAGAATATTCTGATGAATTTAAAATCATCTAGTGCCCCCGGGTGGGATAATATCTCTACAAAACTCCTAAAGATTACTAACAAAGAAGTCGTCCCTCTCATTAACCACCTTGTGAATCTATGTTTTAAACAAGGCATTTTTCCAACCGCTTTAAAAAAATCTTTAATCACCCCAGTGCACAAGGGAGGTAACAGAGACGATATTAATAACTACAGGCCTATCTCTATATTACCTGTCCTGTCTAATATCATAGAAAAAATAACCAATAATCGACTCATAGACTACTTCAATAGATATAACATCATCTCAGCTAAACAATTTGGTTTTAGACGTGGTATATCTACAGAGGATGCTATTTCTGCTTTAAGCTCTCTAATATCTGATAAGCTAGACCAAGGTAGTAAATGCTTAACTGTTTTTATCGACTTAAAAAAGGCTTTTGACACTGTCTCTGTTCCAACCCTTGTCACCAAGTTAGAAAATCTCGGAATAAGAGGAATCCCACTAAAGTTTCTAAAAAATTACTTATCTAATAGAACACAAAGCGTTAAAATAGGTTCCTACGACAGTGAAGAGGCTGAACTGTCATTTGGCGTACCACAGGGAAGTGTCTTGGGCCCTACTTTGTTTTTAGCATACATTAATGACTTTTGTAACCTAAACACTAACAATGGAAAAAATTTCTCTTATGCTGATGACAGTGCAGTTGTGTTCTTTGGAAATAATTGGTCTGATGTCAGACACAATACCGAACATGGCTTAGCTAGAATTGCTGATTGGCTTAGAGACAACCTACTCACTTTAAATACAGCTAAGACAAACTACGTATGCTTTGGCATTACTAACCGATCACAACCCAATGACGATTTTATTATCAAAGCTCACTCATGTGACATGACACCAGATAACAATTGTTCATGTGCTACAATCAATAAAGTTAAACAAGTAAAATATTTAGGAGTTATAATTGATCATAGGTTATCCTGGTTTCCCCATCTGGAATACATGAATGGAAGAATTAGAAAATTAGGCTGAATATTTAAGATGCTGAGACATGTAGCTCCAACAAACCTAGTAAAAAAAGATAACCTACATAGGAATGTTTTAAATGAGATCTACGTTGCCCTCGTACAGTCTGTACTATCATATTGCATCCCCATATGGGGAGGTGCAGCTAAATCTAAGTTTATAGATGTAGAACGAGCACAACGTGCCTTAATAAAAACTATGTACTTCAAAAAAAAGAGGCATCCCACTGAAGATCTTTATAGAATTAGTGACATTATCTGTTAGAAAATTATATATTACATCTACTGTCCTGAAAAAGCATAAAAACTTGCCATATAACAAGAATATAATAATAAAAAGACGTAAATATAACGTTGCTAAAATACCGCCAACAAGAACAACATTTGCAAACAGACAATATAACAAACGTTCTGCAGTTTTATATAATAAGATTAATAAAGAGATACACATACATGACAAACATCTATACGAATGCAAGAAAACACTCATAAACTGGATCAAACCCCTCTCTTATGAGGAAACTGAACAACTTTTACAACTTATGATATAGAACACTCTCACACTCTCTCTCTCTATCTCTCTCTCTCTCACACACACACACACACACACACACACACACACACACACACACACACACACACACACACACACACACACACACACACATAATACATACCAAAAGTAGTCGTAAATATTAACTTAAGTATTGTAATTACATTGTTAACCTTGTATTGAAGTTATGGAAGAGCGGCGTCTCCTAACACAGACACTGATTTGTCTAAAAGGAGGCTCCAATTACAATTTAATAACAAATGTACCTACTGGTTAATGAAATAAATATTTTTGTATTTTTGTATTTTGTATTTTTGTATTTGTATTCGTACAAATTCCGTTAAAAATTTTAAGTAATATCTACTTAAAATTTTTAACGGAATTTGTACGTTGTAAGTATGAAACAAAAACAACAGAAAGCTTCTTAAGCCACATTATTCGGAGGGGGGGGGAGGGGGAGGGATTACGGAACCCGACATTGTGCGTGGCCCGACATGCACTTGCCCGGTTTTTTTCTGTTTCTGGCATTATGTCTTAGAATTAAAAAAATTAGATACCTAATTCAAGATCGACAGTAGCTTAGAGGTTAGTAGTTCATATATACCTACTGCTTATGAACTGATGACCTCTATCGTTATCAGTCACACCTGCCGTACCTACTTTTGAATATTTTATTAAACTGGAAATATCACTGCCCGAGAATTTATTACTGATATAAATTATTCAACATTTCCCGGCCGAGCTGAGATTAAAATTACCTAGATAATCTGTTATCATTATGATCAGAGGTCAGACGACTTAATTTGTACAGATCGTATTTCGTTAAAAGCCCCGTTTATATAAAAGATAATAGCGCGTAATTAGCAAAGCGATACTGACGGTATTTCGTTGGCTTCGGGCGAAAATTTAATATTAATTCGATCTCCAAAAACGACGATGATAAATACATATTTATTGGAACAGAAATGAAATATAACTATTTATTATACGGGAATTAACGCGCATTGTTTACCTTAAAATTGCTTGACGTTTCGACCAGGTTGCACCGGCCGTGGTCACAAGCGTACTCGTGACCACGCATAGTTATAATCATGCAACGCGAAAGTTTAAATGTTAGAAATGAAATAAATGAAGTTTTGTAGTCTCTAAGGTATATACATTTTTAAAATCATTATCATTATCTTGCCAATCAACATTTAAGTGAATGTACCTCATGTTACGAGATTAAACTCGAATTTTACTAAAATTGAGGACTGGAAATTATAGATGTTTGACAGAAAAATGGTAACCATTCTATGGCTAGACATATAACGGATTTTGAAACGAAAGATGAAAGAAAAACAAGGCAAGGGAAAGTTCAAGAGATCAAGGAATATGTCTGAGTAATAAGATAGAACCGAAAATAAATGTCAAGCTGTAAAATTGTTTAATTCCTTACCTAGGTTTTGAAAAGGGAAATTTGTAAAACAAACGTATTTAAAAGGCTCAAAGCTTTTCTTTTGGGGAAGTGTTCATATTCAATAGATGAATTTAGTTGTGTTAATGATAATTTATAAACTTGACATAAATAATATATAAAATTGTAAAAATTAATTGTATTTTTTTTTTGTAAACACTAATATGTGCAACTATTTATCTTAATTCTGTTATTATTATTACTTTTAGTTTTTTAATTTGACATACCTACTCAGAATTTTAATTTTTAATCATATCGAAAACTAATTTTGTTTTTTTTTACTATGATTATTTTGTTATTATTATTTTTACATTCAGACACAATTGTATGATTGTTTTTTGAATAAATGAATTAAAATTGAAAATATGAATTTGACCTCGTCTACATTGTTTACCTCACCGACCTCTCGGTCTGTTTACTGACACGTCAATGTAACCTCCAACCCACCTATATTCCAAATCTCACACAAGGGTATCACTTTATAGCTTTGAGTCACCGGCTCTATTAGCTTGCACCATTAGTCCTTGCGTACCCATCCGTGTGTCACACGTGCCAAACAGTGCCATAAACCTTGAGGAGTCCCATCAGATAGTGTGTCGTGAGAGCATGTCGTGTCGTCGGGTGGGTGTCAACAGCCGAACGAACCTCGATGAGGAGATAGCACTGCGCCAAATGTGATCTATGTTTAGAATAAGTTTAGTCATAAACAGGAAAATTTTGCATAATTATACTAGATAAGCTCTTCTCTGTATCCTCGTCCGCTTTAACGTTCTTCGCACATAAAGACCGCGGCTTCGCCTGTGGTGCGCCTATAAAAACAATCCTTGAAGCGGGTCAAAATTAGAACTCAATCGAGGTACTTAATCACTAGGTTTTTTTTCGATTTTACGACAAGCCCGCGCGAATTGGAGCATGCGCGGTGCGCTTAAAGATGTCCGCGCCCATGCGCGATGCATTTCTTAGCGCAGTTCTATAAATACCATTATATCAAGATTTTGACAGTTAAAAGCGCGGGCTTATTATGGACCCAGTACAATTTTTTTGAGTTTTTAAGCGTACACAATAAGACTAATAGATGTGCTATTCTGAAGTATAAACTACATTACTGTAAGTAAAGTTTCAACAGAATCCCTTAAACATTTTTTTTATAAAGCACCCAAAATCCATCCATCCAAAATTTCGAATCATAAATGTAATTAGTATTTTGTTCGATGCCACGTTTATAATTTTAACTAACTCGGAACTTTTTCGCTGTGAATCTGATTATAAAAGTGATAAAATAGCTTAAAACTATCAGTCTACCTTTATACCAAATTTCATGTAAATCGGTCCAGTTATCTTCAAAATCTCCAAAAATAATAGACGCGTTCAAAAATACTTTGATAGCGGTATAACGTGTAACAGCAAGATGTGGTTAAATTTCAGCAACGAATAGTGTATGTTATCAGTATTGCACCCACTATGATGACATATTCCATTGCATTATGACTACATAATTATAGCGTTTTCGTTGACGTTAGACACATATCAGTATTAGGTATACCTCTCCTAGTGATTAGTTATAATATATATATAACATATAATTAGTATAGGTATATTATTTAATATCGATTGGTTTATTAGGGCGCAGAACTTTTTATGTCATATTTTGTTTAATTGATATATAAACAAATGAAAAAAATATAAGTAAAATTCTAGGGTGCTCCGGTTTTGATAAAATTATATATTATACCACGCACGTACCTAATTTTATTAAAATTGGAGTACCCTAAAAATATTTATTATTTTTCATTCGTTTATTTATGAGTGAAAAAGTTATTAAGTAAAAAAGGTATGATTTAAAAAGTTCTATGCCATAATAATCCAATCGAATTTTGTACCAGGGGAGGTATAATTCTTATGCCATACGCCTTTCACTACTGAATTTTGACAAAAAGAATATGTTATAACTATGTAATAATAATGCAACCAGCTATGACACCATGGTAGGTACATACCCTATCCGCTGCTGAAATTTGACCACACCTTTCTGTTACACCATGTATATGCGCACTCAGTACCATGGGAACATAACAACCCTTGAATTTGACCTTTGTGTTACACTTTGTGGTACATAATCTACTCGACAAGTAGTTCACCTAACCATGAAAATAGACCAGTGAAGCCTTACATGTATAAAAAAAACCGGACAAGTGCGAGGTGGACTTGCCCATCGAAGGTTCCGTACAAATTAATAATAATAATAATAATATGTTGGGACAACTCACACAACGCTATCTGATTCCAAACTAAGCAGAGCTTGTACTATGGAAACCAGACAACTGATAAACATACTTATATATTTCTAAATACATACATATTATAGGTAAATAACACCCAGACACAGAATAAACCATCGTGCTCATCACACAAAGTTTTATCCTGGGTGGGGATCGAAACCACGACCTCTTGCGTAGCAGTCGGATACACTCCCACCGCGCCACAGAGGCAGTCGTCCGCAATTTTTAAAGACTTTTTTTGACGATTTAAGTACAAATTTATAGTTTTCAGACTTCCCTATACTTGTCAAATATAGGTTACTAATTTTAGTTCCGTTTAATGTTTTTTAATGTTTATTTAACTAAAGTAAATACAGCGTGTAGTACATCAGTATGAGAAACAACAGGATTTTTACATATATTAAAATTGAGTTTCTGTATTTCCTAAAGTTCCGTTTAATGTTTTTTGCGGCCTAAACGGTCGTATCTTTTTTTTAAGTTTACTTAGAAGTTTATTTTTTACAGCTTCAAGGGACTGGAGACCTGAGTACACCTGAGTAATTTTAACTCGATACCTCCACGCGTTCCCGAGATAAATTGTTTTGACAGACAGGCGGATGGACGAACAACAAAGTGATCCTATAAGAGATATTTCCTTTTGATGTACGGAACCCTAAAAAACTACATAAGGAAACATGTAGTTAACAGTTAAATAGCAAAATTAAACACCTACAAATCGTAATCGATTTTCTGTTTAATAAACCTGCGTTCGTATTCACTCAACATGACGAAATACATTCTTGCCGTTAATACATGGACAGTCACGATAACTCTTGCATATTACACCTATACAGGGTGTAACAGAAAGGTGTGGTCATATTTTAACAATGAACAGTGTTAGGTATAAGTATAACATCTGCGGGGGTACCAATTCTGATTTTATTAGTATGACTGAGATAAAGAATTGTCTTTCTTATCGAGTGCGTAACACCGACATACTGAAAATACGACTTTACCGATAGGTACCCAACACTAACAGATAATCAGCTGTTTCCAATGAACTGCAATGAACTTCAGGTTTGACCTTAAATCACCACCCACTTTCATTTTGTTTCACTCTCTTGTTCCTGCAAAGATGAAACAAGTGATGATGTGTGAGTGAGACAAGCTAGTCTCGTTCTATCATTTTAACTCTCATTCGTCCTTTGGTATCTTGTTTCACTCTTCCGTAGCTTGCCTCTCGTTCTTTATCATTGTTTATGGACGAAGAGTAAAATAAATGCAGTTTTCATTAATAAAAATAATTTATCTCTGTCACACAATAATCTATCTGGTCGACTACATTTGTTTGAGTGTGTGTATACCTACACACTCACACAAATGTAGACACACACAACAGAAACACTATACGTAGGTAACCCGAAAACCAATGTTCGGAGTACCAAGGTAACAGACATTCTGAGGAGTACTTGGGAACAACAGGTATGGCGCCTGACGCCCATCTATTGCTTTAAATAGGACACTTTAAATTACCTACGTAATAAAATATCTTAAGTCATTTAATTATTTTCATTGATTTTGTTGAGAAGGTAACGAATTCAGGCAGCATTAAACCGTACATTATTCGTAACTTGAACATCACCGCTCACACCATAATTTCGAACTTTCTTCCCAAATTCCCCGTCTTCCAGGGTACGGTAGGTAGGTATTACATCACAAATAAACAAAGGTACCTACTGACCCTAGTCGGCGACGACACACTGTTTACATTATACGAATTTGTTATTCTTATAGTTACTAGTCGGTGTACCTCAAAGTTGAACCAACTTCTATTATGATATAATGTTTGCGTAAGTTAAGCAACTTTACCACAGTTGGTGCATAGATGGGTGACCGATTTCTAAAATGTTATACTCACATGAATCATCGTTTTGGTCTTTTTTTATTGTCAGAGAACACTTTTTCAATCTATTTACATGAAATCGTTACATAATTTCACAAAATCCAACAATTTATTTCATTGTAGGATTAAAATCATCGAGGTGTTAAGGTAGTTTTTTAATAGTTTAAATAATACCACAAACAATAAAACAATCTACAATCTAAATCGATATTCATTATTTTGTGTTGAAAAGTAATTGACAAACACACAGACATTCAGGTGAACAGTTGATTTGCAACAAAAATAAATCGTAAACTCACGGCTCAACTTCGAACACTCATGGCGAAGTCTCGCGTTATTAACGCTTTACAACTTATTGCATTAAACACGTAAAGATTTTTTCAAAAACTTCAAATGCATGGAAATTAGCTTTCCAAACAAAATAATTATTCAAAACAAATATCAGTGCCTCAAACTCAAACTGACCGATTTTTGGTTTTATTACCTAGTTAGACAGAGACACCAACATTTCAAGGCCGTGGCGTCATAAACAAAACGTGTGCAATAAATAATTCGGTATTTGACCGGAAGCTCGGCAGAAATATTCGGAAGTCATTGTAATTTCAAAATGAGTTTTTAATACTCTTTTGTTGTTATTATGATTCATAAAATAATTTGATATTGCCATTAATTAAATTAAAACTTTTCTAAGATAATTTACATACATTTTCTTGTAATTTTAGAAGTTTTAAGTTTTTAGGCACTTTCATTTCTTTGTTTCATTCTTGGTGTTGCTTATTTATTCCGTCACTGTCCGTCAGTGCTTTCGACGCGGAGCCCGAAGCGGTTCGATCTATTTCGTTTCTTGATGTTTGTTTGTCTTTCTTTGTGGAAGTGATGTGAAATTGATAAAGAAATTTTGTTTTAAGTTAGTAACAGTGAATAATTTCGAAATTGTGTATAAATTGCATATGACGCGATCGTAATCTACGCGATGTAGGTTAGGTACCAAGTAAGTTGATAGAAACAGTCTGCTCGGTCCTGGACAAACGTACCTTAAGGGATCCAACGGTGGCCCGTAATGCGTGACCCGTAACCCGTAGGTACTTAACACTTTCGGCGAACGCAACAAATATTTTTTGTTGACCGATAGGTAGGTACCGATTTAGTTATGTAGTGGTGCCAGGAATGCGGGGAAGCGTCACCGAGTTTCGCGCCTATTTTCATTACGTAGGTATTATCAATTCGAACAAACAAGTGCGCGTTGAAGTTAGTGCTAAATTGATGTGTTGTGATTTGTGATACTGTGTATTCGTAACTTAAAATATGTAATTATACCTAAATCTCATTCTTATTGAAGTTACAAAAACGGTAGGTAGGTACTTCCCCGAACCCTAAAAACATTAATATCAAAAATGTAGGGATGTAAAAGCCGAACGTAGGTACCTAGTACGTTATTTTGTACCGTGAAGTGCATTCAAATGATCGTCCACCAGACGTGATAACAAAGTAGGTACCAACAACAGTGAGATGGTGATTAACATTTGTCCGTTCGATGTGGTCGTCGTGAAAGCCGGTGGCGACGGAAAACGTTCAGAGGTTAGTAGTTAGTTGGTATTAATTTGTTTGCCTGTGTTTCTTTGGTTTACGGACGCGCGGACGTCCGTATGTTCGACGCGTGACGGGTACCAGGCGCGCAGTGATACATAAGAGATCATTGTGCAGGGTCATCCAACATAATTGAACTCTCTACTACTACTATACTACGATGAAAATCTTGAATGATTGGTTAGTGATGTAGCATTATTCGTGGCGATATTTTGCATAATAATTTAAGGACTGATTAAAAATGACGTAAAATTTTAAGGTTCTTACATTTTGATAAGATTAGGTACACAGGGTATTTATCATGTGTATGTGACGACCCTTGAATATGACCACACCTTTCTGTTACACCCTGTATATAGAATATTTCAATACAGAAACATGGAAATTACTTATTGTAAAAAGTTAAAGAATATTAATAGCACTTCTGCCATGACCTCGATGTCATTGAGACATGTGCGTGGAGCGGTTCTACGTACTTTAAGCATATCCCGAGTAATTAAACTAATGATTGTTGCGAGGCGCCGTAGGATTGTCTTTCTAAAAATATCTTTAAAAGTTTGAAGGTGATTATCACATAAACACAATTATAAATGACATGTCGGAAATTAGACAGAAGTAACATAGGAATATCAGAAATTGTACCATGCAATTGTATAGTGGTATTTTTAGCACACCAAAACGTTTTTTTTAATCACGTCAGCCTAGTTGTAAGTCACAGTAGACTATAAAAGTAGCAGTGCCTCTCAAAACTTGGTTTTGCAATGATTTGACACTGTGATCCTTTTTTTTTTATTTAATTCTAATTTTATTTGAGGATTTTTTCCATATAGGATATGTCAGTCCCATCAGGCTTTAAGATTACACATTCATTTATATATGTACAATAAAGAGTAAAACACAACCATACTATGGGTTATTACACTGATACGAAGCTAGCTCATAAAACATTTTAGCGTCACACTGTGATCTTCGTTTTGAAGTAAGTCTTATATGCCCACTTGCTACCCTACAAACAGTACGGTAATGTATTTGCATTACTATTTCGCGGAAGAACAACTGAAACTTAGTCTACCCGTAACCACGGCCGTTGCAATACGGTCGAAACGTCGAGCAATAAACAAAGGTATTTAGCCCTAAAATAAAATATTTACGCGATTAAGACCCGTAGCTTATAAAATTCTATAATGTGTACAAATCGCGAAAGGTTACGAATATAAACTGAAACTGTGCTGGTATTCACCAATACTATTTTTAACTTAGACCTACTATCGGAATACATACCTAAGCGAATTTAAAATTAATAAACGCATCCAAAGGGAATTTGCGCAGCGCTAAGAGTGTCAGTGTATGAGAACCTGAGATTGTACGGGTGCGGTATACGTACCGTCTTCTCCTGTCAACTTGTGAACCTGTCTATTCTAAAAAGACCGTCATTCAAGTAGGCTTTTGTAGCTCTTTGAAATTAAATCAATTATTCAGCTCTTTAGGTATCTAAAGAGCTGAATAATTTATTTAATTTCAAAGAGCTACAAAAGCCTACTTCAATTAAAGCGGCCGGCGGTAGCTTAATGGCTAAAGCATCGGTCTCGCAATCGTGAATCGTCAAATCCTGGCCATTATACTACCGACGTGAACCCACTCCTCACACAAGCCATAGAGCTTAGCTGGAGGGGTTAACAGGATTGCTAGTAATGTGGGAACACAACCCCACATTGCATCTTAAAAAAAAAAAAAGATCGGGATTGGATAGGCGGTATATTTACGTTACGTTTATTTAGTTTTTTTTTTATCGCGATATCGCGTTGCAAGACAACATTGCAAAGCTATGCTATCGTTGCTGTAAATTAGTAGTCAGATCAAAAATATTAAAGAAATAGAGCTTTATGACGTTTTCAATATTCGCATCAATCTTGACTTCTATCCAATATTTCGCAATCTTATAACGTCTTCTTTGACCTGACCATACATTACACGTACATAGACGCGTGGTTACACTAGGAACCGCCTCTGCACACCACAACGACTGCAAAAATCAATTTTCTCTATTGGTAATATCTTCCGCCAACGTCTTACAATAAAAGTAAATTGTTTATGAATGGAGTTTACTCACAGTAAAAGAAAATCTATGAGAACAATCTCAAGGAGTTTGCTAATCTTTTATTGGTTATTGTCCATTGAAGAGAGTTTGTCGTACAGTTACATTTACTTATAAACTGTTATGACATTTACTTGAAAGGTACGTATTTATTAATAGTATTTGGTAGCGTTTTTTAAATTGCTTTCTCTCAGTATTCTCCGATAAAGACTTGCTTTGAATATTTAACTTGGTTGGGAAACAGGGCAAAGTCTAATAAAATTCTAATTCTGCGTAGGTACATGTTGTAGTTACCTTGTTAAATTTAGGCAAGTATTTCAATTCTATGCGTCCTGAGTAAGACAAAATATGATTATGTTATACGAACATACGGCACAATGCCAAGGGAAGAATTTGGGAGTTCCATCTATTTTTTTTTCCTGAAATAGTGACTCGGTACGACTTGGCTTAGAATTTTTGCCATGGAAAACTGTCAAACTCTCTGTGGCGCGGTGGGAATGTATCCGACTGCTACGCAAGAGGTTGTGGGTTCGATCCCCACCCAGGATAAAACTTTGTGTGATGAGTACGATGGTTTATTCTGTGTCTGGATGTTATTTATCTATAATATGTATGTATTTAGAAATATATAAGTATGTTTATCAGTTGTCTGGTTGCCATAGTACAAGCCCTGCTTAGTTTGGGATCAGATAGCGTTGTGTGAGTTGTCCCAAGATATTATTATTATTCTAATTAATTAAACTGTCGTTGGTACATGTAGCATTCATAGACGAAGAAAACTGCTATAAGTATACTTGTTTTGTTAACATAAGTATGAATTGAAGCAAGCTATCAATTCGCGTTTTGTTAGCGCTTGTTTACAACTTCTTATCGCGCAACAAAAACGTATGGTACCTAAGCGCTCGTCATCTGAACATTGGGTCAAACTGCTATCATAGTGTTGCAATTAGAACGTGACTGAGACCCAAGGTTTCACGGTGCCGTGATTGACCAGGAAGTTGCTGTTCCAAGTCTGAAAAGTAAAAAATAATCAGCCTTGCCTAAACTTGTGTCCAAAGAAACAATATTGCACTAGAAAGTACTAATCATCTTATTATGAACGTATGTGAATGTTACGAAATTAAACGTTTCTTCGAAGCCGATGAACAGTATTACTTGCTAAGGAAATCTCTTCGCTTATCACCGTGAAAACAATTGACCCGTGACTTCGTATTATTCAATAACAAACATATTTCCCACACCCAATATAACTTTAGTGTTAAGCCTGTCTCACACAGGACCTGTGATTTTAAACAAGGAAAAAGTATTTTAAATTCATACTTAAAGGTGCTAAATGTCAAAGAAACCGTTATGCAGCCAGTGGAATGAAAATTAATAAACACAATACAAATATTTTAATAATATAAATTAATAATTACAACCCTATCCCATAGTCCGTTGGCTTGGTTTGTCACATTTAAGCCACTCTGGCAATTATAATGGAATTTCATATCGAGATGTAGGCAGAGTAGTTGGCAAGAGCTGGTTTTGATATAGATCCAGAATAGATTAATTAGATTTATGAAAAGAACCTACAGTTGTTCTACACGAGATTATCAGGATGTTTTTGCTACTGCAAAATTTAACGGGCCGCTGCTGTTAATACAGCAACTCGTCTCTTAGCTCAGACGTCTTTCTTATACATGCCCAAAACCAATTTCTTATTATTTGACTGCGGTCATATATGTACTATCTCTAATCAGAGCGATAAATGTGACCGAAAACAATCTCATTCATCATTTTTATGTTTCCATATTTTTATTGCTGCAATTTTTGGAGTTTAGTTAAACAGTACTCAACTTATGTATGTAGATAATTACCCAATTTAGATACTTATAGCTATCAAGTAAATAGTCTGCGGCCAAGGTTGAGTTGTTCAGAGCGGCTACAAACATTGGTCGTGTGAAAACAAACACTAGACTACATTTACTTTGCAATAATGTGTCATAAAGTGCAGAGTGATACTCAAAACATAAGTGCAGACTGGCGAGGCTCTATATAATAAGGACGTACTACAGATAATCTCGTCTAAAATAATGTTGAAGAATCATGTCACCTTAAAACTGTAACTTTTTAAAGTTATTTTAAACCACTCAAAGGATTGTGATACTATCGATGAAAATAATTTCAGCAGACTTGTTTAAACAAAAATGAAATTATTATTTATAGGTATTTATAGTAAGTAATTCAAACTCCGAGTGAAGCTGGGACGATTTGCTATGAAACTTTATGTCCGTTACTTTAGCGAAATATTGATAATGTCGGGACCGATTTAAATCATTCTTTTTTGTTTTGTTTACCTTAATAAAAGAGTAAATTAAAAAAAAAAAACAACCATAAAATCATCCTAAACGTCACGATATACATTAATTGTTACCACTGGTGTGTGCATGCCCTTACCCGCGAGTAATAGCAGTTGCACCACGTGCCATGGCGTAATTACCGAGGTAAACACCTCACCAAACATTAGTACGGTAATCGATTTTACGCAGATATTCAGAAGCGCTGAGATTTTGAGATGTTTGTCTACTTCGCTTGCGACAGAGGGACGACGGGAACGCGGTATCTACAGATTCCTTTTTATTTAACCAAAGTAACTGTCGCACTCAGAGTCATATAAAGCTTATTATATCATTCATTATTAAAGGTTTAATTTTTAATTATGACAAAATTACAAAAAGAAATGATTTAAGCATTAAACAACTGTAAGAACGGCAGTAAGATGTTATATCGTGGTAAGATCACGATGTTATGTCATTTTTTCTTAATTATGTTTTAAAAAGTTAACTTCTGCACTAGGTGATGATCGCTGTGTTATGTCACGAAGGACTTTACAAACATACCCCTTCGGGCGTCTGTAGAACCAGAGTTTCTGAACTGGTTTCGGTCGAGGCTTTTCACTAACTTAAATGCTACTAGTTCCAGATTAAGTAATTATTGTATCCCTCTCGATCACAATTGACTGAAACAGAGTACCTACACCCAGATTCGTAATCTTACAAAATGTTGTCCCGTGGGGGGAATCAAACCTAACTCTAACTACTACTAAACTAACTCTAGGTAGCGTGGGGTTTGATTCCCCCACGGGACAATATCAGTGTGTACACAAATTTCGTCGTTACTCCTGCGTTGTATAAGTATTGTATCTCCCCATTAATCTCTGCCAAGATAACCTTACAATATTAAATATTATCTTCGAGTAAATCATAGACGCAGGGAAGAGCACGACCCAGCAGGGATATCAAGTACTTTCAAAACGATATTCTGAAGGTGGAAGAGCTCTTTGAATCTGGCTCAGTATTTTGACCGTATCTCTCTTACTTCTTTAAATCCTTGTCGATATTTCTTTAGAAGTACTTAGATTATGTTTATGTCTAACTAATAATGAAAAAAAAATTTTACCCATAAATAATGTAGACCATAAAAATAAATAATAAGTTTATGGCTGTCTTTGAATAGCATTTGCAAGGGTAAATACATTTTAGTTTGCAATTGTACCTAACTGTTCTCATGGTTGAGCATTGAGCGTTTCTTTATGACCTAAAAGGTTGAATAATTTAATTTTAAGTCAACAATAGAAGCGATGGTTCCTAAACCAATTCACAATTTGACAAAGCCTTTTCTAAAACTGTTCTCACCATTATGAACGTTACATAAGTACATTTAATATCCTTTCTAAATGTGCGATACTTTCATATTTGGCCGATTGCGTTAGTGTTAAATTGTTAGTTCCTAGATATGAATTCAATTACTGAAAGATTCCTTACTTACGTTCACTAAAGACAAAGAAATGTGTTCTCATTTTGACAAGGAGTATACTTTTTTGATTCTTCTAAACATTGTTAGCAATGTGTTTCACACAATTAACTACAATCTTGTTAGTAGTTAGTTAAATGGCTAGTTGTCGGAATTTTTCACAGAACTATTGAATTATCTGGCTCCGGAAGATTGCAGGATCGCCTTTATGAACTTTGACATACTTTGTTTTTAAATTGGAGCAAAGTGCATTATTTTTGTTTGTCCGATTTGTGCCGCTACCCTTGCACAAGTGCCTATCGTAAAGTTTTCATCTTTATACAGATATGTTTTGGAGAGTTATGGTGGATCCACAAGCGTCTGGGTCGTGTCCGGGCCGTATTCAGGTCGTTCTTCGTCAGTTGAATATGCGTACCACTGATGCAGAACTATTTGAAATCGCAGAAGTCAAAAAATCATAAGAGAAAGCTTGATGATCATGATTGGGAGAAGTTGGCGAAATGACAGTGGACTCAGAAAACTCACCTAGAGGAATACAAAAAAATAATGAAATCGGCCTTTACCTAATAGGATGCTTCTGAATTTTAAGAAGCTCTTTGTGCTGTGTGCTCCGACTTAAAACAGGTTTCTATTACTAAAAGGTGCAAGTGCAGTGCAAGAAATAGTCGAGTGACACAGCTTTTAATAAGAAACAATTTTAGAGACTTTACAAGGAAAGTCCAGCTCAATATTTGTTTAATTTGCACGTTAGTCGAGTGAAATGTCAGATGTTAAATACAGTTGACCCGTGTCGTCTGCGGTCTGACATAAGCACAGTAATTGTAGGCTAGACTTGTTACATGATATAACTTGTAATTGGTGTCAAACCAATACGATTGTCATTGTTTATAAATTGCAGAACATGATGGGATAATAGTCTGTAATTAGCATGCATAATATAATTGTTAATTTGCTTTTTAGGGTTCCGTAGCCAATATGGTAAAACGGAACACTTATAGTTTTGTTCGTCCACAGCTTAGCTCAGAGATTGTTAGTGCTAGAAGGCTGTAACTTTGCATGGAACACATATTACTTACGCTGACAAAGTGAAACGACTTTGAAAGAGACCCTTTATGTAAAGTGGGGATGTGGTTTTTTTTTTCTCGCCTAAATGTAACCCCAGTCGATGGGGTCTTGTGGGGTTAGATTAAGGGAACCGTTTGTAAAATATTAAGCTTTAAAGTGCAAATCTTTGCTGAGTCAAGTGCCCCCCCCCCTGCCAGATAAATTGTTTAAGTTGGGGATGTGAAAAAAATCACTATAGTAGTATATGTAGTGAAATTAAAAGGAAAAGTATAACAGATAGGTAGGCTTTACAAGTTTACGAGTAACAGCTGATCAAATGAAAACTAACAAAATGTTCGTACAAATTCCATTGAAAATTATTATTAAAGTAGGTATAACGTTGTATGTATGAAACAAAAACAACAGAAAACCCACTTCGTAAGCCGTATAATTCGGATGAAGGGGGGGGGGGGGGGGGGCTACGGAACCTACATTGTGCGTAGCCTGACATGTAGCTGCCCGGTTTTTTTGTTTTGTGCATGTTTATAATGTAATCTTGAAATGAAAATGATATGGTTGACTTTAGGCTGTATTCCTTTTAAATCCCCGACGGAAAAAAAGAAGGTGTTGTGAGTTTAAGGTGTGTACATGTGGGCCTGTCTATGCCATTGTCGGGTCCAAACGGATCGATGGGTTTGGACATGGTTTTTTATGGGTGGTTACACGCTCACATTTAAAGTGACAATTAATGGGCACCAACACGAGCGTGTGAATAAGTGTGAATGTGCTGCACGGCAGATTGTAAACCATGTATCCACATGGTTCACAATCTGCCGTGCAGCATACTTTGTTTGTACCGCCGCCTGCCCGTGTCGGGCTGTTTGCTAGGCTTCTTGCCACGCGTCTGAACGCACCATAATAAGCACGGTTCATGGTCCATTTTGACGATAGTAAACTTATTGTCTCACGTGTCGACTGTCGCGCATAGTTTAAGCATTAAGTAACCGTGGGTATCTTGTTAAATAAACAAATGGTGTGCGTACCACGTTTAAAGTTTCTAGTAAATTTTTGTTAGTAAAATAGTTGCTAGTAAAATATTGTTTGCAAAATAGTTGCTAGTAAAATAGTTGCTCGTAATATATTATTCGTAAATAAATTAACTAAAAGTAATTAAATGTAATTGAAATAACATGTTTAGTATACCTATAAGCACGCTGCATATTCAGTTTTAGTAAATTTTTATTATTGCTATGTTTTCTGTCCGTAATTGGAAGTTTTTAATGTGAATATACGTATTCAAGATGTTGTTCAATTAGTAGAATTAGACGTAAGCTCCCCAAATAAAATAAATAGTAAAATAAAAAGTGTAGTGTTTTTTGCAAGTTAAAATTATCATTAGCAAAATAGTAGCTTTTGCAATAATTGTCTGAAGTAAAGTTGCTAGTAAAATAATAATTAATTGTTAGTAAAATATTCGTGAATTAGATGAATTTATGTTCGTGGGATATCTGTAAGAAGAAAAGTGTCTGAACCACTGTATCTAAAAACTTATAATCTGCATATAAGTTTAGAATGAAGCCCATTTTTGGGGGAAGATCTTTTTGACCTTTATCAATGATCGAGTGCGTATTTGCTGCCATCGTCGGACCTCGGTACTATGGGCTTTTGCACTATGATTTACCCATAATAACGTAAGTGTGTGAGTCAGTGGCGACCGAGCACATCGACAGATAAACAAGGTTATGCAATGTTACCACTGTCGGTTCATGAATGGGTGACATTTTGCACATAGTGTCACACTCACTTGCCTCGGACAGAACATAAAGCACGTCAGGCGCCAAATCTCTTTCTGTTCATATCGGATTTCTGCCCTATCGAACTATGAGAATAAGGAAATAGAGAGTGCACTTATTTTGTAATATATGCACTATTATATCTCTTGCGTATTTGACTAGTCTTTAATGAGATCGGTCGTCGTAACCGAAACCAGTTACGAGACCATTGTAATGTTAGTTTAATTTTCCACTTATCATTTAATAAGTGTATGGTTTCATTACACCATACTTTGGAGGCTACAAACTCTTTTATTATTGCTATCATAGGTATTGGTTGCAGCACCATACTTGCCGACACCATTTGTAAATACATCGCAATTATTGCCGATTAGAATATAGCGGCCATGAGTTTATTTTGTTTGAACAAATTGAACCTATCACTTCGCCAAAATTTGTTTTTATAAGATAAAAATGCAGGTAATGTTATGGTTTTGGAATATGTGATGAGAGCGAGAAGCTTCGGGTAGAAACGCTAATTTTGGCGTTGCGGCATCGCAATAGTTTTATAATATACCTATTGGTATTGAGTAGGTCAATATGATTTTTTCGTTTAAATAATGACGGTAATTCAAAGTATAAAACTTCTTGGCAGCTTCTTCTCATCAGGTTTCCACTTGCAATTCTACCACCAGCATTATTTTCAAAATGTTGAAGTTTTCAGGCACCTATTTGATTCTACGAAATAAATATATTGGACATTGTATTATTTTTTTGAATTATAGTTAAACACTTAGACAATATTCATGTCAATAGTGTAAAATTCAAATCAACAATTGCATGATTTGAATTTTACACTATTGACATGAATATTGTCTAAGTGTTTATTGATTGATTGCGATATTATCACCAGATATATAGTGATAGTGAGAGAGCGTATACGACTCCTGCGCAAGTGGCTGTGGGTTCGATTCCCACACGGGCTGCTACTTTGTGTGACCCGTAAAATGTTGTACTGAGTCTAGGTGTAGTTTATGTGTGTTCACTGCATATTTGTCCCTGAATCCACGCAACACAGAGCGGCGGCGCAGAAACCCTGCGGGATTGTCTTAGTAAAAATGACAAAACTACATTTATTTAATCATATTATTCAGGAGAAGCTTCTGCCTAACTTCATTTGTTTTTTTTCAATCTTATCATAACGTATAATTTAATTATTATTTTACGTCGGATCTCAAGAATCTAACTCATACAAAATATATTAAAATTCTACCTCTAGTAGCCAAAGCCATCGATAGATAGATTATTGAGACAGATATCTTCTATATTTGCGTTTTATTAGAAGTATAGTTATTTTACAGGGGGCAAACGAACAAGCGGCTCACCTGTTGATACGTGATTACCGTTGCCCATGGACATCTGCGACACCAGAGGCATAGCAGGTGAATTGCCAGCCTTTTACAATAGTATAGCTTTTTGTCTACTCGTAATTCGTTCCTTTTGTCTCATTTTTGTAACAAAAGGTAACGAAATTAAACACTGAAGAATGTGGAGGCCATTTAATTTGTACCCAATTAGTCTACCACGGGAATGTTAATGTTTCGTCCTCTGAAGTGGAGGCCTGTCGTGAGCTCGGCTCGTGGGGGGAGGGGAGGGGTCATTACCAGGTCAGTCCGAGTGACGAGCGGCCCAGACCGACATACCGGGCAAGGACGGAGATGAGAGTGAGCCATTTACATGGAGCGATACGATACGACATTAAGAAATTTAAATTAGGTACAATAGCTAGCTATTGTTTAGTTGCGGGTAGAAGAAATTCAACTGGGACTTTATCACGATCCCGCGGTCGTGGGTTTGGTAAGGCCAAATCTTAGCCTTACGTTGCTCTTCATGATTATTCAGAACGAAACTATCACGTATTTTTTATAATAGATATTTTGTCGTGTTTCAGTTAAATAAGGACTTGATATGCTCGACCGCATTTGCATTGATTAATGTCGAAAAGGCGCCTGAATGATCATCTCCTACTACTGTTCATGATTTGGAATGTTCATCTCGTAAATAAAAGTTCAAGTCGAATATATACAAACTGTTTATAGTGCCGCGTTAAAACCAACATTGGCGAACCAGGGTTGTGGGGTTTCAGTATGTGTCACCTCACAATGTGATCTACTTGTTACCTCACAAAATGTTGTTTTGTTATAAAGTTTCTGCGCTACAGATCACTTTTATTACTACAGGTATATATTAGATCATCAGAAAATATAATATGTACGAACAGGGCAGTACTTTAAAAAAAACAGCTCACACGCTTTTAGATTATGGTCTAAAGAAAAAAAAATAAACGTAAATTGCAGTTGCTACTCAAATAATCTGTCTGTGTCTTGCACTAAAATGTCACATAAATATTTACAACCCATTAAAAAAACAAAATAAAATACGTAGAACAGCATTTACTGCGTGTGAAATATGTATCGTGTCGTATCCGTCCCGCGTGGTATAAACAGTTCGGAACCCCTAATCAGTGTGCGGTAATAAGTAGTTACAGTAATGAGCCCGCGAAGGCCATTTTGTAATTGATAAGTTGGCTTTTTTAAAGCCTCTATAAATTCTTGAGAGAGTGTTTATTATTTTATAAAATTAAATATTTTGTGTCAGCATTTTTAAGTTTAAGCCACTCGTTTACGTGGTATAAATATGTATTTACAAAGTTGCACAGGTGTATTAAGGGGAGAGGAGAGAGGAGGATTTGGGATTTGAACCTCCCGAAATTGCAAAAAGGTAGGTAGGTGTACAGATACCTACACATATCTTGCTTGTTTAGTCAAATTGTACCACCTAAAACTCTCTCCAACTCCTCTCAAAAAATAATTCTTTTGATTCTTGGGTACACACACCCATGCAAACTTGTAAGGTTACTTGAATGATGTACAATTCATGGTCGTAGATACTGTATTAATTTTCATATTTTGTTTTCATTGTATAGCCACGGAGTATCTAGATAAATGAAATTGTTAAGAAATTGTTGTTAGTAACGGCAACTAGCGATCGTACTTCCTTAAATTATTAGTCGGGTCGTTTTCGTTCCCTCCAATATGGCGAAGGGGATGATGGCTGACCCATGCGTCAAACTCGTGAACGGGTGCTACTTGGGGTGACTAGTCCGACCTTGCCATTATCATTTTATAGGTTTATTATTTTTTAATTAGTGGTTTATATAAATAGTTTATAATAGTTTATAGTATTATAGTAGTTTTTCTTATATTAATCGAATCGCATGTTGCCTTAACCCTCTTCTGTATTTTTTGTAAGTTGATGCTCCCATCCACAACATAGGAGGCTGCTTAATTTAAGACTTAATTAAACCTACTTTACGTACCTACTATGATTACTGCTTGCATGAGTTTCATGGTGTAATAGTTGCAGCACCTTAATGGCATAACTGTATATATACAAATATATTGTAAAAATTAGCATTTAAAAAAAAGTAGCCATGACCTTTTATTGAAAAGTTTTTTCTCACTGCTTTACTCTTGCGAACTCAAAAGCAATGAAAACAAAATTTGTTATAGATGGAGTGACTCTTCATTGTGTTCCTGTGTTCTTCACTGTGTTATTTCGATTGTTCGTTTATAAATTCTAGAAACATCTCATCAATTACAACTTATCGGTGTATTCTACTACATTCGCTTGGGTGAATCACATAGGTGTCCATAGGCAGTGGCCTTTGATGAAGTACCCTTGGATATGATCTAAGTCATAGCCCGTCTTGGTGGGTACCACTACAATGTCAGTTATTCTTCCGTGAAATACACACATCAAAAGTGTCTAGGGATCAACATATATTTTTGCAATAACTTTTCTCCTGATTGATTTTTTTTTTTTATTTCTTTAAGGATTCATCAAATAAAGTGTTTTCGTTTGTCACAGTAACGATAAACCAAGTCACCTTTGCATTAATAAAGAAATTTGCCATTTTCCTAATAAAGGGATTTTTGACATTTGAACCACTAACATTAAAGTTCGAAAAAAAGACTGAAATAACAGTTTTCTTTAAAATTTTATTGGGTAACTTAAACAATTAATAATCCGTGTTTCTACCGCGAACACTAACAACACAAGAACATCGGTTTGGCATACTCAAAATGAGTTCATCCAAATCACGCTGTGGAATGGCCGCCCATGTTCGTTGCAACAACAAAAAAAGGTCTTCTTGCGACTGGATACCCTCCATATTCGGCAGAGCTCTTCTCTGTAGCATATCCCATGCATGCTCAATCGGGTTCAAGTCTGGCGACTGAGCAGGCCAGGGCAGGACATTGATGTTAGCTGCTTCGAGAGTCTGTCTTACAACTCTTGCGGTGTGCGGTCGTGCATTATCATGCATTAACTGAAATAAGGGACCGATTTGCACTTGTAGAGGAACGATGACGTCTGATACAATCGTCTCAGCATAAATTTGAGCGTTGAGGTTGCCTCTGATCCAAATCAACTCAGTTCTTCCGCCGATACAAATACCCGCCCATACCATGATGGTTCCACCACTATAAGGATGGACTTCCTGGCAGGATTTTAATCGCTGTTGGCGTCCAGGGGTTCTCCAGTGTCGTATACGTCTTGTATCCGGTCTCATACCAAAACGAGACTCATCAGAAAAGCACACGAAACGCCATTGTTCTTCTGCCCAATTTCTGTGTTCAAGAGCCCATTGATATCGAATCCTACGATTGTGCATTGCTATAGGTGGTACCCGTAGCGGTCTTCGGGAATGAAGGTTCACTTCATGCAAGCGGTTTCTGACTGTTTGGTCGCTAATTAAGTTCCCTGAAGAGTGATGAAGCCTCACGGCTAACATCATGGCGGTTATTGTTGGACCTCTTCGAGTTAAGATTTGAATGTATCGGTCTTGTCTCCGTGTGGTGCAGCGATACCGTCCTCCATGGCGCTCAGCCACGGTACCAGTGCTTCGGTAACGTGTCCAAAGTCAACTGATAACACTCTGACTTGTATTCAGAGCTAAAGCCACAGTACGTTGCCGGGAACCAGCTTCTATCATTCCCACGGCTCTGAGCATTTCTTCCCTGCTTAAATGACGTCGCCGCTCCATAATAACGTTGGTTTTAATCAGTAGTAGGGAAACAGTAGCACTAATAATGTCTTCAATGCGTTGTATGTTTTTATAGGGAAAATATTGACAGCTGATTTTCATCTTTTACTCGAATTTGATTCACAGTTCCTGATTCAAATTATGAAATGCACCAAAAAGGATCCATATAAATTTATAAAATCATAAATTTATTACAAAGCCACATCTCAATCTCAAGAAATCCGCATAAAAATGCTTGATCCCTAGACACTTTTGATGTGTGTAGTAATGTTAACGCATCACTGTGTTTCGGTTGAAGGACACTGTAGCAAGTGTAATTACTGGGCAAATGAGATTTACTACAGAACTAAAAACTACTATAGAACTAAAAATTCAAAAATGTGGTTTAATAATGTAGTCAAAAATCATCTTATACGTATAGGTTATACAGTGGATGAATATTTAAATGATAAAGAAAAATGGATCTAGTTGCTTGCTTCTTGTTACTTTATTATGCTTGGGTGAATTTTGTTATCACTTTGTTTTAATTGTCACATTGATAAAGATTATGATTTGACTTTTGTAAGTAAAGATTCTGCGTGACGAATAAAGGCCATTCTTTTCTTCTTTTTGATATCAGAATTAATATTTTATATTTAATTATTCGTTCCAAGTATTTTGGCCAATATTTAAGCACATATAGTTTTTACCTTTGTTGTAAGTAGATGCTCCTACTATAATGTACCCACTAAGGCTGATTTTGCTTTATCTAATGTTTCAACAATTTGCATCAGTCCTTTAACATGGTGTATGGTATATTAGTTGCAGCACCTTACCCCCATATCAAGTTTTTAAACATTCAAACATTGTAAAATTGGCAATTTGAAAAGAGTGGCCGCGAGTTTTTATTGCCAGGTTCTTTTCTCCGGCTTTACCTATTGTTTGCGAACTTGGCATTACATGTACATGTAGAATCCCGACGTATCACAAGAGTTGTTTTGCATCCTAAGTGAATAAAGAATTTTGTTTTTTTTAAATTTTAATGTATCAAATGAGGAGCGCGGTGCGGCGACATTCAGATCTTTGCCAAACAAGAAATTTAGGTATCTCTGATTTTGTTATGGGCGACGCGTGACGTTCATCACTAGGTGCATGACCTGCTCGTCTCTTCATTAAGTAGTAAGTAACAAAAAAAACCCTGATAAAATCAGTTTTTTTAATAAAAATTATCCGTATACAAATCTACCATATTCTTTTAGGACTACAGGAATCACAGATAGATAAACGACAAGCTTCGCCCGCGGCTTCACACTAGTGAATGTGGCTGTCGCTATAAAAACTATCATATGTACTTTCCCGGGACTCAAACTATCGGGAGACAGACAGACAGAATTACTTTCACATTTTTAATATTAGTTTAGATACGAAAGTAGATTCGGCCTGAAACATTTATAACCTAAATCCCTGGATAGATTTTTATCAAATATAGCTTAAAGCCGATAAACGACATACACGCGGGCGGTACCGCGGGCGAAAACTACTAAGTCATTTAATGTAACAAAAGCGTTTACTTCTCTCACTATCAAGACATGATCGACAGATACGGCCGTCTATTCTTCTTACATTGCTTATCTGTACAAAACTACCACAAAATGCCGAGAGCACAGAAGGCGATCTTCATAGAATGCAAGCTCGAAGTAGGCACAAATAGACATTGCTCATGGACAAAACGGATACTCTAAGCGATTCTCTGCTACTCGCTGCAATTGTTTTGTGACGTTTTTTTGTGAATTTTATACATAAAGTTTTTTTTTATAAAGATAATTAGCAATGTGGGATTGTGTGTCCCATATTACTAGCAATCCTGTTAACCCCTCCAACTAAGATTAATAGCTTGTGTTAGGAGTGGGTTCACGTCAATTGTATAATTGGTAGTATTCGAACCCCAGACCTTACGATTGCGAGTCCGATGCCTTAGCCATTAGGCTACCACCACTTTTATAATTAAAATATAATGCCTTAATTTTATTGTTTAATAAATTCATCTTTTTTGTTAGTGTCGAAAATGGGGGAAGTTATTTACGGTAGCAAAATTTTAATATAATGACAATAAATTACTTTTGTCTGCATCACTTATTTTTGCAAACCAGAGTTGTTCAATCGCGACCGCCGCGCGCTGAAGGCTTATAAAAATCGACGTGCATACAAGAGTACACCTTCTGCACTCTTAATTTATTGCAAACTACTTCATCTCCACATCAGCCTCTAATTACACTCCATGGTACATTTAACATCATAAAGGCTAGTACATCACATTATTTCAACACGCATATTACCTGGGCCGCCGTCTCTGGTATGTGCCGCCACCATTAGTTACATAACGCGCTGTTAGCTGATGCACTTGGAGGTCAAGAGGGCAGTAGGTCGGGATGATACTCAGGGCACTTCTGTTTATAATGTTATTAAGCCATTAATCATAATATCTGTTTTATGTGGAATAGTCGGCTATGCGTTTGTGAGGCTTTAGGCTGTGAGCTACATGTAGACCACATTTCATTAAAATGACTACATTACTACATTCAGCTCTCCTAGAGAAGCGGCGTAAACTGTAATCGCGTAGAATGACAATGACGTGTTTTTTTTTTTAATAAAGTTAACTAGCAATGTGGGATTGGGTCCCACAGTACTAGCAACCCTGTTAACCCCTCCAACTAAGTTTAAAGACTTGTGTTAGGAGTGGGTTCACGTCGGTGGTTTAATGGGTCGGAATCGAACCCGCGACCTCACGATTCCTAGACCGATGTCTTAACCATTAGGCTACCGCTGCCTATGAGTTCTGCGATATGCCACTTGTTTAGGGCCTTTTTTTACAACGACTCCCGCAGTAGGGTCAAGCCCTGTGCCGCGGGGGACTTTACAATCATGCCTACAAGTCACGGACACAAAGTACAACCAGACTCGGAACATGGGAACCGAACCCACGGCCTCTTGCGTAGCAGTCGAACACAGACCCACCTAGGCAGTCTTAGATTATCCACAACAAATAACATACTAGATAGATACAGTATAGATAGGAATAATAATTTACCAATACTTGGGACATTTTGTCTAGTTTATGCGGTCTGATGGTAAATATTATTAAAACTCCTCGTCTTCTTTATTGTTTGCTCCTTCAGCGTAATGGATGAGCTGCTTCCTTGACACTTTGTCTTCAGCTTATCTTAAGACAGAGGTAGTAAGGTACCACAGTCCGTCATTAAATATGTCATCGTGTATTTTACAATATTGCACTAACAATTCAATAAATACGGCGAAGTGCAAATAAATAACTTTCCATCGGTAAATAACTAGATAATCATTTTAATATTACTTTAGTCATCACTAACTTCACAGTTAATATAATACTATACTAGCTAACATTAAGTTTTGTTTGTTTTAGTTAAGGGTGTATCAAACTAGTACTATAACAATGGAACCAATTTCCGAGTCTGTTAGCGAGTCAGCGAGCGAGCACACTTGAATATTTGATATTAATTTAAGCGTATTCCTGAGAAAGGGTCTTTAACAAACAGACAGACAGATGAACAGACATAATTCTGTACCAATTATTACTGCCTAAAGGATATAATTTTCAAAGTCTTTAGTGTTAATTTAGCTTACTGTAGCTGCGTTAATTTCAATTTAACGAAAAAGGACTAGATTTTTGTTCCAGATAGCTTCTCTAGTACGTGAGTACATATTATCTCGATGATCGGACCAGCTGTTCCATGAAACCTCTGCTTTGTTTCGAGATCACATGGACAATTAGTTTGTCCAGGTTATCTGGCTGTCTGTGTGTACTTTGGTTTGTATATCTTATTAGTTGTATAGCCGAATCATTGGTGCGCGACTTATGGTGGCCACTGACGACACGTTCATTTGGAAGCATTCCTAATGGCTGTTCGCAAAATTATGGCACCACTAACTATACTTCTATTTGGACGTCCTCCTTTTGGACGTCTTCCATTTGGACGTACGTCTTCCATTTGGACGTACGCAAGAAGGATATACAAGAGATTGCAGACAACACTATAAATTTGTTTCAGAAGAAGTAAAGAGATAAATTTAGCATTTTGCGAGACATTTCTTTTTCGTGACTATGGTAAGCATTGTTTGACATAATGCTTAGAAAGAGAAGGTGGATCTCTTTCTAAGCGAGACGAAGGATAAACAATAACTATAAGCTTCTTGATTTGCCCACCCACCGACAATACGAATATATATAGCGTGGCGTGATATACGGCTATTGGATTGGATAGCTAGTGTAAGTATAATCGTGGTGACTAAAATCAAATGATGTGCGATATTTTTACTTTTTACGTATAAATGTATTGTATAGAGTTACTAGCCGTCCCGCGCAACTTTGTCTACGTAATTTTTCCCCGTTTTTGCAACATTTCTCATTGCTGCTCCGCTCCTATTGGCCGTAGCGTGATGTTATATAGCCTATAGCCTTTCTCAATAAATGGGCTATCCAACAGTGAAAGATTTTTTTAGATTCCGAGCAGTAGTTCCTGAGATTACCACGTTCAAACAAACAAACAAACTCTTCAGCTTTATAATATTAGTATAGATAAGAACAGGTTATCTACGCGTAAATATTTTCGCTCTACTGATCGTACTTTTAACCCTTAATATTCGCACAAAATATTAATTTATTACTAATATTATTCATAAATGCTAATAAACTCTATTAAAGATTTACAGCCTTTCGAAATATCAGTTGATCTAATTATTTCAGAGTTATACATCGTAAATAATTAAGCGGATTACGTGGCGCTTAACAAATTTACGGAATAGTTATATTGTTTGATACGGCTTCGTTCGCATTTATTTCGATATTTGCGTATTAAGGATCATGTCCTAGATTTGTTATATGTTATATCTGATATGTTATCTAAAAGAAAATCTATGCTGTCTATTAAAGCGGAAAAGTAAGTACGTAAAACTTTAAAAAAGATTTCAATTATTCACATTTAAGTGTTTGCATAATTTACGTCAATTTACGAATTTATTTGTTATTAATGCACCCGACGAGATCAAATTAGGATGTCACGATTGTGTGTAGGGCGCGTATCGAATTGGTTTTCACCTGCGAAACCTATATACCCGATTACCATGACAACCTGCCGATTAGATACGGTGTATGTGGTGCATGTGAGTGAGCGTTGAACTAACACATATCTATAGCTTCTGAATACCTACGACGCTTTTGAAAGCATCCGAACGTATGCTGCATTAATAGGGCTAGGCTTACCATCAGACGGCACCTTTGATTATTCATAAGATTCATAAAAAGAAAGGGCATCAAATTGTTTGTAGAACTCTATAGGTAGTTACATAATCGTTTACAAAGTATTATCGATTTCAATAGATATGCAATCAAGACTTACATTAATTACTTAATTTGAATATCAGTAATTGAAGTTGTCTTAATGATGTTTCATTTTAGCATCATTTACGTACCTACTTAGTTGAACGTGAGTGGGAGTTATGAGTTTCGCACTATCAGTACAAAAATCTGAGAGCCACCAAGGAGCGTCATTTCCTTTACAGATGTAAACACAAAAAGCTGTTTTTAAGTTAAGTACCTATGTAAAGGCCCGAAGTTTCGATCGAATTGCATTCATCTTTAGGTTATTATTTTACGCGATTAAGTCCTGATAATATTCTATTACAGTAAACATCGCGAACGTTTAAGAACAAAGTGTTATGACATGAGAAGCTTCAGAAATTATTAAACGTTGCTGGGTACTCTAAATTGATAAAAAAACAAGATGGCTACTGCTACTGTTTTCTATTTGTTGTATCTTGTTTTTTTATTTTTACATTTCATCTCGAGTGGATTTACATTAGCAAGAAACTTAGTAACAAATTGCAACCAAAGCGCAAATTAATGAGTTTTGCTATGTAAAACCATTTATTTTTAATAACCTAAATTTTAAAGAAAACCGGGGTGGGCCCCTTTCCTCGGCACTGCCATATGGTACTTGGGGGTCCATAATAGATGGCGCTAATCGATGCGAAAACATTTTTCTATCGAAGTTGAAATTCTTCTCGTAGAATAAGTATATTTTGTTCCGTGCGTACCACGCTCGACCAACGCACATAGACATCGTTTACAAACACAGAATCTCGGAACACTAACTAAGTCTCATTTGCCCAGTAATATCATTGGCTACAGTGCCCTTCAACGAAAACACAGTGATGCATTAACATTACTATTTCACGGGTAAATAACTGATACCTACTGTAGTGGTACCGGCTTATGGCCGTTTGTATCCTCAATGTTTTGTACTTTCGGTACACAAAACTTAGGTAATAACAGAGTGTATTTGTGCGTGCTGTTATTCAATTTCACTATAACCTATGGGTCATAAACGTCGCCACAGTCACGTACCTAACCTCGACTAGCTTCGTGGCGAAGTAGTGCTGTGCGAGAGTTTTTGGGATCGGTTCCCAGATTAAACAGAACTTTGTGAGAGATATAAATAGCTTTTGAGTTTATGTATAGGTATTTTGTGTTTGTAAAGTTCCACGCTATAAATTGCATGCCTTAAAATATAATAAAATAATAAAGAAGCGGCGATAGCCTAGTGGTGAAACTGTAGGGGTTAACAAGACTGCAATGAGCGACCCAAATTGCTAGTTATCTTAAAAAATAGTGTTGATAAAGTTCATAATACTTATTGACATCTATTATCTATACTAATATTATAAAGCTGAAGAGTTTATTTGTTTGTTTGAACGCAGTAATCTCAGGAAGTACTGGTCCGAATTGAAAAATTATCCTCGATAAATGGGCTATTCACTGTTGGATAGCCCATTTATCGAGGAAGGCTATAGACTATATAACATCACGCTACGACTAATATGAGCGGAGCAGCAATAAGAAATGTTGCAAAGATATTGAAAATTTACGCAGACGAAGTTGCACTGGACAGCTAGTGCAGCTATAACCAAAAATCTTTATATTTCTCAATAACAGATAAAAATGATGAGATAACTCTATCACGTATTGTGTTGTGACCTTCGATGACCTCGACGTCTTACACAGACTCTATCCACCATGATTGATGGCACTCCAACACATGCTAATTATCTGCTAAAATATTCACACTTTTTAAAGTAGCTATAACTGATTATTCAATAAGGAAAGACATTTATCTTGGAGCGTGAGCTTTTTGTTGCAAAACTGCGTGTCACTTGTATAATGGTGCGTCTCAGTTCGCCTGTAATAGATGGTAATCTTTACGTACAATTGTGGTTTAGCTTCCGATGTATCATTATACTTAATTACCATGCAATATTTTTTCCTATGACTTCGTAATATGTGGAAGCTCTATTTAATTTTGCCTTATTAAATAATTTTCGCTATTAGGGCTGAACTCTACGCAACCAAATTTCAAATCATGGACAATAACTTGACTTCCAGATTTGAAACAAAGAATATCATTACAATTTGTCACGGGAATAAATGCGTTTAACCTAGGTACAGTATTTACCTTATGCTTGCCGTTTCGACCGGGTTACACCGACCGTGGTCACAAGTCGAATGCGGTCAGTCAGCTTGTGACCAGGGTCGGTGTAACCCGATCGAAAGTTCAAGCTTAAGGTAAATACTTTACCTAGGTTAAACGCGTTTATTCCCGTGTCAAATTGTATTTATAATGCAACGTGTAGTTTAAAAGTTATAAAGAATTGTTGGTGAAATTTGTGAATATCTAATATAAAATAGATTGAATTTTAATAATTCTATAAGATTTTACAAATAATTATTGTTTCGTGTCTAAGTCTAGGAATATAATTTATTGAACTAGCAACCCGCACTCGCTTCGCTTCGGTTAATATATTTTTTTTTAACTCCAGTAGTTTTACTATCCAACGCCGAGAAGAGATTATTTCCTACACCTATATATTGTATACACCTATTTATGGCCAAAATTCACTCATTTTTATAAACTCTGAATTATCATTTTTGCCAATTTTCAATGCCGTGTGGTGCCGGCTTAAGAATAGTACCACCCCATCTCTTCCCGTGGGTGTCGTCAAGGCGACTAAGGGATTTCACTCCGGAGGACGGGCAGCAGCGTCCTCTGCGTACTTAAAGCCTTACTGCGATCGCCAACCCGCTCGCCAAGCGTGGCGATTATGGCAATTACCCCCAGGATCTACATACCAGTAGGTTCTACTGGGGAGACCCGTGCCCAGCAGTAGGCCATCATATGGGTTGATATGTAATGTATGTATGTATGTTATCATTTTTATTAAAATGAAATAACAGACATTGGACACGGAATATATCGCGTTCTATTAGTTAAGATTAGATTCGACTCCGGCGTTTTAAAAGATTATAATCAATATACATATAGAAATAAAAGCGAATCCCCCGCGGGATGAAAACCTCCCACACCCCCTTCCCCATTCCTCAAATGTGGGTGTAGGTTAGCCAGTGTTGAGTGAATTGATCACATTAACCCTTCCTCCCTGTAATCTACACAGTACCCAGAACCTCTGGTCAGAAATTACTTATACTTTTTTAAAACTGAAAAATGATCCTGACTTTTGATGCGACTCGAGGTAAGCCTCGAGTTGAGCTCGCCTCTCCGCCCGACAGACTGGCGTAATTATTTTATGGAGCGCGATTTATATTTTGCTATAGGTAACTCTTAGAGTATTCATTTGAATTAAATGACGTAAGGGACAAATATATTCAAAATTAGTAAAATAGTCATAGCAATAAACTTATTTCATTAGATTAAAACCACAACTAAATATAACACTTTTCAAAATACATAACTTTTTTATTAAAGATAAAAATGGTTGCCATGAGTTATGTTTATGAGATAGATATAATAATATGCTGTTGTGGACTTTTTTATAGAACTTTTTGAGAGAAACAATTTGACCATGCGTAATATAGCGCACGCATGCGCCCGAGTTCCAGCAGATTGTGGCCGTCGGGCGGACGCGGTCGGCTGCGGCGCTCCTGCGTCACCCGCTTGGTGTAAATCGTATATTAGAGACCCTTAGTACTAGAAAGCTGTAATTTGAGATGATATTATACATTATTGGTCACCGACAAATTGGTAGTTTGGTTGGCGTAACTAATATGTGTACTTATCATATCTTAAAAAAAAAAAATGTGTGGCACTCGGGGACTGCCGCGGTAAAGCTATTGCATAGCATTTTTATCAACTTAAGCAATTAAAAAAAAAAAAAAAAAAAATAATTAAAAATGTTTTTTTTTATTTTGAATTATAAAAAAAAGAATGTTTTTAATTTTTTTTTCTTTATTTTTTTTTAAAAAAAAGCATAAAAGAAATTTATTTTTTTTTATTATAAAATATTTTTCTTTTTAAATTTAAAAAATGTTTTTAATTTTTTTTTCTTTAATTTTTTTTTAAAAAAAGCATAAAAAAAAATTTAAAGTTTTTTTTTTATTATAAAATATTTTTTTTTTCTTTTTAAATTTCAAAAAAAAAGTAATTAAAAGTTCTGCTATTCATCGATAGATGGCAAAACTAAAAAGTTTCACCGCTGTGCCCGTCGGAGTGGGGAGCGTGAGGTTTTTTGTTACGGAATTTCTGGATTCGGTCCCCGCGCTCAAGGCCCGCGATAGAAGCTATGCAATAGCTTAAAAACGAGTACCTCCCTACACGTAAAATGGGGATGTCATTTATTAACCCATCGTGTTAGGTGTTGTTAGATAGGTATTTTAAAAATACTTAGGGATTGTGAATTTCACTTTTCGATTTAGGGATCTGTTTGTGAAATATTAAGCTTAAAGTGCAATTTTTTGTTAGTAGTTTAGTTTAGTGGTATTTTCTTCAGCCAGCTAAATGTTTATTTACCAAAATTAAAAAAAAAAAGGGCAGTAGTAAAACAAAATTAAAACGAAAACTATCATAGCTAAGTAGAATTTACACGTTTATGATCACCGACCAAGTGAGAAGTAACAACATTTTCGCACAAATTCCATTGAAAATTTACATGGCCTGTTGCTCTAGTGGTTAATGACCCTGACTGCTAAGCCAGAGGTCGTGGGTTCGATCCCCACCCAGGATAAAACTTCGTGTGATGAGCACGATTGTTTATTCTGTATCTGGGTGTTATTTATCAATAATATGTATGTATTTCGAAATATATAAGTATGTTAATCAGTTGTCCGGTTTCCATAGTACAAGCTCTGCTTAGTTTGGGATCAATTAGCGTTGTGTGATTTGTCCCAAGATATTATATTATTATTATTATATAATTATCGAGGGGGGGGGGGTCCATTTACGTTGTAACCAAATGACGTTGTGTGAATTGTCTCCAGTCTCTATCATTATATCATAAATTACGTTGTTAGTAGTATGAAGCAAAAACAACAGTGTATCTATATATATTTACTTGTTGTATCTCATATGAAAATAGGCATCGTAGACTTACTGTCGGGAGTTGGCTGAATGAGCGTATTCAATGAGGTTTGCGTATTTAATTTGCGCGCATATATATTCTACACCGTTATAAAAAAAAGATAATTTCCGAGTATTTCTTTCCTCAGTACGACAGACATGGAATATTAAATCCAACAACGATTACGTCAGTAGTTACGTCACAGTACAAACAAGATGTTTGCATAGTATTGGCCTACTGACGTGTGCAAAGTATCGCGGTCGCCACTGTTTTTATATGCAAAACGTATTTGTTTAGAAATTAGACGTAGCTTGCAAGTTTAATGTTTGACATGACACTGATTATAGGCTCGACATGCATGCTATTCACAGTACTGTTACGAACGCTAAAAGGAGTTATTCATCTTCATAGGTAGGTATATGAATAGCATTCAAAGATTTACAACCTGTCTGTCCCACTAAATGTTAAAAGGACGCATGCCGGACCATGCTCAGTGGGGTTCCGCAGCCTTAAATCATTATATCAGCAGAAGAGCGTAATGCCCTTTTGTTGAGAAACGCAGTTTTTTAGCAATAACTCAATGACGGTATATCCGATCATGCCCAAAATCATTTTAGTTTAAAGTATTTATTAAGCGCTACATTTGTGATTTTTTCCAATTTTTTTGGTTACACGGTTCAAAAGTTATTATTAAGCTATCAAACTAAGTAGCGATTTTATCAATATTCATTGAGTAGTCTTTGAGTAAAATTGACACAAATAATTGAATATATATAATATTGTGGGCCACTGTTCTATCTTCGGCAAAGTGGCGAGCAGTTGCCTATGTCCAGCAGTGGACTGCGATAGGCTGATGATGATGATGATGAAATTGTGGGCCTCGCGCCTTTAATACAAGTTATCCATACTAATATTATAAATGTGAAAGTAACTCTGTCTGTCTGTCTGTCTGTCTATCTGTCTGTTACGCTTTCACGCTCAAACAACTAAACCGATTTAGATGAAATTTGGTATGGATATAGTTTAAGTCCTGGGGAAGGACATAGGATAGTTTTTATCGCGATAACCGACATCCACGCGGGCGGAGCCGCGGGCGAAAGCTAGTTTTAAATAACTTAGCAAAGGTGCTAGGCACCATTTGAATTGTCATATCTATATGTACCCATTATAACTTCATCATGTGTGTAATTTAATGTGAATAAGTTTGTGAAATTAAAGAATATTCTTGTGACAAACGGTTGGACAGACAGACAGACAGACAGACGGACATGATAAAACTATAAGGGTTCCGTTTTTGCCATTTTGGCTACAGAACCTTAAAAACCACTCTATAGTTTGCCTACGATAGGATTTATATAACCATACAACTAGCGTACCTAACTGATAACTTTAATCCTTGTTCACCAATCACTGAACAGGAGTATATGTCAAAATTGGTGAACTCGTGGGTTAGTAGACCATTGACACCGATCGTTAGTCTTCATTTCAGTTTCATTTAACCTTCAACTGACTTTCTATGAAGATGAGATTTGGAAACAATTGAAGAAACAGAACTAAAAAAACGGAGCATATACCAAATTGCTGCCGACTTGTATAACACATTAAAAATGAATTAGAACTTAATGGCTTGTGTCCTAACAATGAAATACGAACCAAAAAGTAATGTTTCTTTCATGAAAGGTCACATTAAAATATTTATCTTCAACAAGCTTTATTTCTAGTCTTCAGTTACGTAATAGCTGAATAGTAGATAAGCACTAGGTATGCGTATTAAATACTTGTAACACAATCCTCCTTTAAATTCAATATTAATACAATAATTCCATTTTTGAAATATAGAAAAATCCGGACCCTGGATTGTTTCTGTCTTTTGAAAATGCAATTATTGTATTAATAAAGTAATTGGCAAGAAATGCATATAAACATTACAATAGCAGTAGAACACACACTCCCACCGCGCCACAGAGACAGTCATTGTGTTATAGAACCTAGCATCTCTCATAAAAATACTTTGCTTTTTGTTTTTTATGTGTAACATCTTTCTTGAAACGGGACGGAAGTGTGTAACAGGAAGTCAGAGACGCGTGCGCTATATGAATTGAACAAAAATCACGAGCACTGTAAGGCTCGCTCTTTAAAAAAAAAACAATTGTAACACTAGATTACAAGCATTTGTGCATGGTGGCTATTAGTTTGTCTCTTTGCTAAATAAAGAAATTGTGAACAGTGATAGACTACCAGCTAAATTCTTTTACTACCAGATAAATTACCTGTAAATATTATAAATTTGCCCTAATGTTTAATTGGACAGAGTTTTTATTCTTTAGATGAATTTATAAAAACAAATGCAGCTCATTCCTATCACTACGAATTGCATTAAATAAAGGCAAAGCTACTTAAAATTATTATTTAAAATATTACTGTTTTTTTTATACAATCTTATAACGTATACCGTTTTTTTATTATTAAGTACCTGTATGTGTGTATTTTAGTATTAAGTCAATGTTTCAGTAACTGTAGTAATATATAAGGTCTTCAATTAAAGTCAACTACCCTATAAAATATTTGCATGCTATTGTGATATGGCGGAATGTGTATTGCTCTTGATTAATTGTACCTATACCATACCATCTGTGTAACCACCACATTTTATGCAAATAAATTTTATTATTATTATTATACTATTATTATTATTATTCTCAAACAACACAATCCCAAGGTTCTCCCATGTCTTACACTAATGTGTTTGCTGTCACTGATACATTTATTGTGTATACTAGAAATATAAATCTTTTTGAGAAGTATTTAAATTATTCGAGAGTTTATGCTCTAAATAAATTTATTCAATTAATACTGTTTGAAAAGATAAAACCTCTTTGACAATTTCTTTTAGACAAATTCCTCGCCGTTGAGTTCAGTAAAACGCCTACAGTTTGAAATTCATAAACATAAATAATTCAATATTCAGATACTACGTATGTTAATATAAAAGGTTTTTATTCAATGAAATTCCATTGCAAATTAGTGAATTATGCTAATATACATATCATTTACTAATTCATAAATATTTGGTTGTCACCGAAGTTATTTCCGCTTCTGACCTCTCAGCTAAAAATTTAGAGATGTATGGTGCATCTCTCTAAAGCCATTGTCAAAAGCTGGACTGGACATGAATCTGACATACTATAATACAACTCAAAGATTGTAAATGAATAATACCAGTACGTTCATGGAATGGTCAATCGGGCACGCAATCTATAGGAAAATTACGAAAATCACAAAGTCGCGCACGATGACAACCGTTAACTAACAAACAAAATTGTAAGATTTTAACGTCACTGCACTTTTCGTAAATCAAATATAAAATAACATCGATATTTCACTCTTCCATGCTATGATTTCACCTTACCAACTATTTATGTAGCACAAAGTAACTATGGAACTTATAGAAGGTTAAGAATTTGTCCAGAATATATAATTTAGTAATTTTCAACTTTGATTTAACAATGACAATCCTAACTTCGACACTTTTGACAGTCGTTGTCGTTACAACAACTTTGATAACAAACATTTCACATCGCGAGAGAGCCTTATTAAACGGAGTGATTTTTAATATACTAATAACCTTGTGGCTTTTACATTTTTTACATTACAACAAATAACTTCGTAATTAAAAAAAAATATATATAAATTATTCCTTAATTAGCTACTTGTGCTACTCAACTATCTACCACACATCTGTGAGACCTCGAAGAAAAATTGATGTTTTATTGTCAGGTTTAGGGCCTAAACCTCTCAATAAACAAAGTTTTTACTCCAGGAAACTAGTATGTAAGTGGTTAAGGATAGAACTCCAAAAACAAGTGGTAGGTGATTAAGGGTTAATATTAAACATTTTCCAAAACTGATATTACAAAGTGATTTAGTGCTATGTAAAGAAGCTATGACCGGGAGGTTATACACAATAAACAATAAATGTAAGGAGTTAAACTTCGATATTTTCTGTACTAATCCGGAAACGGTGAGAAGGGTGCTGAGTCGGGACTTTTTCTGTAGTTTTATATAATGATTTTTATTTTTTAAGTTAGTTTATTATTTGTCGCCAGTTGGGTTTATGTATCCCCTACAAACAGTAATAGTATACACTGAATAGTTATAATGTTGATACTGCTTAATCCAGTCTGCGCACTAATGTTTAATTTTTAATTAATTATGTTTAAGTGAAAACCTTTTATTGGCTAACTGTTGCATATGTCTCAGTCTTAAAAAATAATTGCCATTTACTGTTGGTTTTCCGAACATAAATAAATAAATACAAAAATCACCCTGGACGATGATGTTAAAAAAAAAAAGAGCCTCTACATTGGCAACAAATCCTGTCACAGACATGGTTGTTTATTACAATGTTATCAATGTTTTGGCGATGGCGATGCAATTGGAAATAAAAAAAAAAAAAAAACCGGGCAAGAGCATGTCGGACCATGCTCAGTGTAGGGTTCCGCAGCCTTGAACAATTGCATCAGCAGAAGAGTGTATGTTCATGGCACTTACGCCCTTTTGTTGAGAAATGTAGTTATTTGGCAATAACTCAAATACGGTACTTTTTAATTTTTAATTATATCCGATCTTATCTGAAATAATTTTAGTTTAAAGTATTTATTAAGCGCTATCTTTATGTTTTTAGTTTTATATTTTTTTGGTCACACGATTAAAAAGTTAAGGGGCACGATTTATGCAACTTTCGGAGCGATTATTTCCAAAAATATTCACTCAGTGCATCGGACTCGAAATCGTGAGGTCGCGAGTTCGAATCCTACCCATTATACTACCTACGTGAACCCACTCCTAACACAAGCCTTTGAGCTTAGTTATAATAATTAGTGGTTAACGAGACTGCTAGTAATGTGGGGCCCAAACCCACATTGCTAGTTAACTTCTCATTTTTAAAAAATGTAGATATTTCTAATACCTAGTTATATAATATGTTTAATCATATCAGTTGAACACATACTATGTACAATACCTACTTGTTATATATTTACTATCTGAAATGTAAATTGTTAAATGGTCAATTTCAAATCCTCTATTGAAAATCTAACTCAAAGCGACGCATCATCCTGCACCACGACAACGCAAACTCACACAGCGCTCGTCAAACGATTGAGTATTTGAAATAGGAAAAAGTAGAAATTCTTGACCATCCTCCATACAGTCCTGACCTAAGCCCTAAAGATTTCTTTACATTTCCTAAAATTAAGAAAAGTCTTCGTGGTCAAAGGTTCCAGTCCGGTCAAAAAGCAGTCGACGCTTTCAAGTCAGCCATTTTAGAGTGGAATAAATGTTATAATAACTGGTTTGAGCGAATGGAAAAGTGTATAAAGCTACGTGGTGAATACTTTGAAAAACAATAAAAAGTACTAGGTTCTAGTTGTTTTTTTCTTCAAATGACAAAACTTAAAAGGCATGCCTCGTATACGTGGTGTACTTATACATATTATGACGATTACAACTCTTTTAACTTTTGAATCGTTATATCTCAAAAACGGTGGCTCTTTTTGCTAAGGGTATTTTCCTGGCTCCTCTAAAACAAGCCATTATTATCCCAGTTTATAAGGGTGGGGACAAAGACGATGTTAACAATTACAGACCCATTTCCATTCTTACCACACTTTCGAAAATACTTGAAAAAGTCTTAAATGTTCGATTAAAAGCTTATTTAGAGGCCTATAGTATACTATCATCGTCTCAATTTGACTTTAGGCAGGGAGTTTCTACTGAGGATGCAATCTCTGCGCTTACTACCCTAGTTGTTGATCAGCTAGACCGAGGTAACAAATGCCTGACTGTATTTTTAGATCTTAAAAAAGCCTTCGACACCGTCTCTGTCCCCGTCCTTGTTAACAAATTAGAGAGAGTTGGAATAAGAGGAGCACCACTAAGCCTTTTAAAAAACTATCTCTCGGACAGGAAACAAAGAGTGAAGATAGGACAATACATTAGTGATGACGCAGAGGTCATGTATGGCGTTCCTCAGGGTAGCGTACTGGGTCCAACACTGTTTTTGTTGTACGTCAATGACCTCTGTAATATGAAGCTCGAAAATGCTCAAGTCTTCTCATACGCAGATGACACTGCAGTTGTGTTTTCCGGAATCTGCTGGGATAAGGTTAAAGCCGGAGCAGAGATAGGCATGGCTAAAATAGCAAACTGGTTAAATAACAACTTACTTACCCTTAACACTAGTAAGACAAATTATATCTGCTTCAGTATTACAGATCGCACACAACCAAAGGAACCGTTTAATATAAATGTACATGTATGTGGAGACACGACAAATGTACATTGTAAATGCGCAACTATTACCAAAGTCAGGCAAGCTAAGTACCTAGGCGTGACTATAGACCAGAACTTATCCTGGTATCCTCATCTAGAAGTTCTCACAAACAGGGTAAGGAAGTTAAGTTGGATTTTCAGAACACTGAGACACATTGTACCGGGGAACATAGACACGAAGGTCGTATCTTCGAGAAACATTCTAAAAGAAATCTATGTTGCTCTAGTGCAGTCTGTCTTGGCGTACTGCATACCAATTTGGGGAGGCGCTGCAAAATCCTGTTTCTTACATGTTGAGCGAGCGCAACGTGCATTGATAAAAACAATGCATTTTAAAAAGAAGAGATATTCTACAGAAAGTCTCTACCAAAAGAGTGACTTACTATCAGTAAGGAAATTATACATAATCCACACAGTTCTAAAGAAACACAAGATTGTAGCATATAATGCCGAAAACACCAAAAGAAGAAGGAATGATCTCATCATACAAGTTCCCCAAACTAGGACTATGTTTGCCTGTAGGCAAATCAACAAGCGGTCGGCCCAATTATATAATAAGATTAACAAAAAGGTTTACATATATACAAAAAACCAGTATGACTGTAAAAAAATAATTACAGATTGGATAAAAACGCTTACATATGAAGAGACAGAAGCATTGTTAGCACATATAAAATGATGTGATATGATATCTTACACACGCACACACGCACGCACGCACACACGCACACACACACACAAACACACACACACACACACACACACACACACACACACACACACACACACACACACACACACACACAAACACACAACCTATGTTTAGTCTATCTATCCAAACCAAAATGTATCAATGAATTCAAAATGTATCAACATACTACGGAAGAACGGTGTCCTCTAACACAGGCATTCATTGCTTAAAAGAGGACCCCGAGCACTAATTTGTAAAAAATGTATTATAATTGATCAATAAAATTATTATTATTATATTATTATTATTATCTTAGGAAAAAAGTATTTAGACATTTTTTATAGATAATTATCTGATCTACAATTTTTGTCCGAGCTAATTTTATGATAAAACTTACCGTTATGCTGAAAATCACGAAAAACCATTTTTGTGACCTTTGACCCCGAGTAAATTTTTTTGCACGTGCCGGATCGATGAGGACTTTTCACATTTCCTTTATAATAGTGTATTGAACAATCCTACCAATTTTCAGCCAAGTCGGAATTAAAATACATACTTAATTAGGTAGAAAGAAGATATTCCTAGTCCTTAAAAAAACCTTTTTATTTTAAATAATAACATCTTGGGACAACTCACACAACGCTATCTGATCCCAAACTAAGCATAACTTGTACTATGTCAACCGGACAACTGATAAAGATACTTATATATTTCTAAATAAATACTTAATATAGTTATATACCACCCAGATACAGAATCACCATCGTGCTCATCACACAAAGTTTTACCCTGGGTGGGGATCGAACCCACGGCCTCTTGCGTAGCAGTCGGACACACTCCCACCGCGCCGCAAAGGCTATACGTATACGTTAAAAGAGAGGGTGTCGTGTTAAGGGTGAGGAAGTGAGTTCCATAGCCGGACCGCTTTTATGATAAAGGAGCTGTTGTAACAGCTGGAGCTGTGGACAGGAGTACTCAATAGAAGAGAGGAGGAGGAACGACAGGGTTTATACCTGGCGCTCACAGTGTTTTTGGTAAACAAATATTATTATTATTACTAGGTATGTGCTTTGAAAAGTTTTGGAATGCAGGTGCGGGAAGTTTATAGGTACCTACTGCTAGTGCTTTTCACTGAAACATAATATTTAGCCATGATAAAATGTAGGTAAATAACTATGTTCACTCTTTACCTCATTGACCCTCTGGGAGATACCTATTACGTCAATCCATTGTTGTAAGAATGACAAACTAACAAACGCATCGAATTTATTCAAACAACTAGTGCGCTATATCACTGAATAAAATCATCCCTTCTAGGAAATCATGTGGTTTTTTGCGCATTATTATTACCATATAGGTAATTGAATATTAAAATATAGTCAAATGCCAAATATATTTTACAACATAATTATTTATTTTAATTTACAATCAATATACAAAGTGATTTTTAAGGAACTTTTTATCTTGTGATGGGTAACTTCGAAGAAGACGAAGATTCCAACTTTTCGCCCCGAAATTGCTCAGCTGATGCACTCCATAGTTATTCTATCTCTATGCGTCAGACATATTTTTGAAAGATAATTTGATAGAAGTATATTTATGAGTTTGAGTTAGGTAGGTTATGGAGACAGGGGCCACAACGGCTGTAACGTGTGTTATGCGTTTTGTGTTATATGGTACTACTTAGTAACGGAACCTAGGGCCACAAAACAAACAGCCATAGAAAATGCAACTTGTATGTTACAAAGTATCTTTGACTAAGTGAATCTCAGCGAGTTTTGAATGGGTGTGCACATTGCGTATAACACCAAACAAAATATCTTACATGATTGTTTGGAAAATCACCGTTAAATTAATGGTGTATAACTTTCCATGCATCTCTAATGTCGCCGTACCTACGCGTGCGCAACACGTGTCAACATTGACACTTGCGCATATCGTATTATTAAACAATGATAAGTCAAGGGTCACCATGGGGCTTCTATGGTGCGGAGTTATGTGGCCAGCTCGTGTTACGTCATCATATAATAAGCTTACGTCATCAGTTTGTTAAGTTTATTGACTACGTAATGATTTATTGGACCGAGAAGCACATTTTTGGCGGTATACGTATATATCAGCATCATCATCAGTCAGCCAATTAGCGCCAAGACACCCGATTCTCCGCCTCGCGGCCGCCGCCACTTATAGAAGCTGTATGCAGCTTCATCCCTTACCTTCTTCAAGTCGTCAGTATATCTGGCTGGGTGTCGTCCTGGCTTATACTTACAGGGTCACGGTCTTCACTCAAGGACTCATTTGCTTTAGCAGGATCTGACCAACACATTTTTAGTTAGCTTCCATCTGTATATATATATATGTATATATATTTATATATATATATTTTTTTTTTTCTGACGGATCAACGCACAGCCTAAACTGCTGTTCGTAAAGACGTGAAATTTCGAGAACGTATTTCTTATATAATGTAGGTCAGAGCCAAAGGGTTAACATTTTCCTGAGGTAACTCCACGGAAGAGATAAAGAACTCCTCTGTGGGTAACTCCATACAAATATATACCTTGCTAAACGCAGCTCTTTGTACCTATAATATCTATAATTTAAAGGGAAGCCAAAAATAACTGTGCTAAGGACCCACCGCCGCTGACGTAGGCATCCGTTATGAAATCCTCCTATATTTTTAAAAATCCATCCCTAATTGCGCATCAGAAAGGTGCTAAATTTTTATGTACGCATAATTTAAAATGTAACTAGATCTTTACATAAATCTAATGTGAACTCACTCTGTTCACATTAGATTTATGTAACAATTTTACCGGAACGCTAAATATGTCAGACACAGCTGGGCAAATGTATTTCAATAGCACTGTTCACTTCGGAGCGATCAGATAAATTGGCAACCACACATTTATCGAATATTCAGCCTTGAATCCAGTAGCTTTGTATAGCGCCTTACAATTCGCAATAGTGTGAACAGAAAGAACCATAACACGGACATAATGTGAACCCGCTCTTACGAACAAGTACAACAAGGCAAGTGACTAATTAAAGAATGTTAATCACTCTGACTTCTGAACGTAGCGTAACGTCAACAATGTAATAGTTATCGATTCCTTATGTTAATCAATGAGTGCTCAATCTTTTAAATTATGCGACGTTCATTCGGTAATTATTTTAGACAGTTAACCTTTATTTTTTTATGAGAAATTCTTTATTTACCAAGACGGCTTAACATGACATAACTTACGACATAGTTCTGCATCGCCGTGGCTCAGATAAATCATGCAATCTGGTAAGCACCAACACCTTAACCGTACCTGCACTAACAGTTTACAATAAAATCACGAGTTTTTATTGCCTTATCTTATTTTATTTTTTTTGCCTTGTCCTTTACTTTAGGTAGGTGCTTTGCGAAAACGACGGGTACGAGTACACTCGGTGCACCCAGAATAGTTCGTTTCAAACCATCTATATTGATTGACCTATTTCCACTGCCTTATGATTAGACTTAACGCAGACGACAGACTATCCGTGACACACTTTTTTCTGTAAAAAAAATACTCTAAGGCATCTAGATATATATGCATATAAGGCGCAAAAAGTTTGATGCTTAAAATATAATTGCAGCAGCACTAAAACAGATTGCTTGCTTCAATAGAGGCTAAGGCGGACGATAGCGCACCGTAGTCGGTGGTAGTCTTCGATTTTTGATCTCTACATTATCCCTCAGAAAATGACCATAGACGGACCTCGTACCTATGCATTGAGTCTATACTAAATATTTGCTCACCACACATACTTAATGTGAGCCTTAATCTAATTAGGCGACCTAATTAGAGACCAGCTAACTACGCACGAGATACACAAGTGCAAGCTCTATTTTTCTTATATCTTACTTCGATGGGACGGAAATCTGACACGAACGAGAGAGAGATTGAGGGTAGGACGTATACCGCGGTCACGGAAGGACTTACCAATCTACGAGTCGACAGTTGTAACGTCGCTTAAGCTCGCTGCACTTTCCACTTGATCTGTCGCTACGGACAGTGTAGTAGTAAAGTGAAGTAACACTGACTGATATAAGAACATTCATAGCTTCTCATACGTGACCTTATCATGCCATCAAACATTCTACCCATAATCGTCACAAACTATTTAGCTCGTCTGAGCTCACAGAGTATGTCACATGACGTAACTTATCACAATTCTACTAAGCGCCACGTTTAGAATTCATCATTGATCGTTGTTTCCCCACCATGGGTGCCTTTCTCTCGTCAATGGTCAAAATTGTTTTGGTTAACAAACTGTGAATGATAAATAAATCAGTATATAGTGCAGACCTTATTAACCCAGACCTGGGTCGTCTAGAGCAGGGTTTCCAAATTTTTTAACAAAGTGGAACACCCAATGAATACCTTTTATTTTATGGAACCCCAGGTGTTCATGGAGGAGGGGGTGGAATTAATTAAATACTTGTGAAAAAAAACTAAAATATTTGGATAATAATGTGTCCAATTATGATAGTTCTCCTTCATTTGGTTATCCAAATGAAATAAGAACTTTCATAACGAGACACATTGTTATCCAAATATTTTACGCTGGCAATCACTACTTTCTTTTCAAATTTCTGGTAACTGATTACTGTTTGGGAAACCCTGCTCTAAAGAGTGCTTAGTGTTGTACTTATTATATTTCAAAGACATCTCTTTCACTAGAAAATAATCCCTGAACTTGAACAGTGGGGGACTTTATTTACAAACCAGTTTTTGCCTGCGGATACGCCCTCGTGGGTGCCGTTTGTCACAATAAAAATCTTATGTCCTTCCCTGGAATTCAAACTATCTCCATACCAAATTTCATCTAAATAGGTTTTCACACTTAGATCGCTAAGATTTAAGTGTGAAAACGTTACAGATAGACAAACATAATTACTTTCACATTTATAATATTAGTTAGAATACAGATGTCCGTGATTTGTATATTTGTGAAGTCCCCGCGACACAAGGCTTGTACCTTACCGCGGAAGTTATTTAAAAAACAACATGCAATTTTATAACTAACAGTTGTTAGCTTTTTATTGTAAAAATTCGCTAACATTTATGTAGAATAGAACATTGTTAACATATATAAGCATTCATTTGATATTACGATTATTATTAATAACCGTGATCGCATAATCAGACAGTGTATTGCCTCAACCCTCAACTGTCATTCACTTTGACACTTCGTACATCGCGCCATAACGGCCGTACATTTCGTGCGAGTTGACTTTAGATCACCGGTCATGCGAACACGGGCATTCGTTCCTAGTTTCTTGTCGGAGTAACATTTCCAAAAATAAATATGTGAACAAGTGGGATTCGACATTTTCCGATTTCTGATTTGAATACAAATTCTTGTAATAAAAGTGACTACTTGAACAAATAGTGTGGTGCTATTTCTTGACCTACTAACACAGTGAAGTCAATTGAAAACCTACTTAATTTATTTATTAAAATAAATTAAGTAGGTTATTATTTAAGCAATTGAGGAAAACCATACTTAATGCAGTTTTCCTGTTATTGTAGTTATTTAATTATTATCTACTCACGTCATAAAATGTTCTAAGTAAACCTACCCCAGTGAAAGCAACAAAGTCAGTATGCTGAACTTCATTCAGTATACTGTTTCTTGCAGAATGCAAATTGCTAGATCAAATTTAAAGTTTTGAAACTTTTAAAATTGGATTTGGACATACAGTCCGCGACCGGAAATTTTTGAATTCATTTTTAGTGCACAAGTGCAGATAAAACGTAAACGAAAACTCACCCACGGTCATCTGATCCCAAACTAGGCAGATCCTGTTTTGTGACAACCAGACAACTACTTACTCATATATTTCTAAATACATAGGTACACATGCACATTATAGATAAATTACAGCCAGGCACAGAATAAACAATCGAGCTCCTCACACATTTATCCTGAGTGGGAATCAAACCCACGTCATCTGGCTTAGCAATCAGGGTCACTAACCATTTGATCAACAGGCCAGTCAGAAATTATAACTAATAAATGCATCCGAACGGGAATTAGTACAGATTGAAATGGTACAAGTGATGTGCACCTCAACCCATCATGCCGAGCAACATGTCGACCTGTCGCTGACTAATTTATATAAAACATTATTTTATGGGAGCTTTATATTCCATAAAGAGAAAGTAATGTGCTTCTATGATGGTGCATCAACGGCATTCTAAGCGTGTTTGCAGAGAGTTTTTTTTTTTAAAGAAATGACAGTAAATACCATTTTTATACTTTCTTAATGTAATTATTATCTATGGACTTTGTCTGAAATAAACTTTATTATTATTTCTAGTTTAGTAGCAACCGAGCAAATCGAGATATCTACGAGGTTACCACTGTCTGTCTATAGATGGATGACCGTTTTCGAACATTGTCACAGACCTTTGTGTCTCGGATAGCAAGTTAAGCGGTCGGTCCTGCGCCTAATTTATTTCCGGTCGTGTCGGATTTTCTGTCTCATCGGACTCTGAGAGTAAGGGAATTGATAGTGCACTTGTGTTTGCGCATACACTTGTGCACTATAATATCTCCTGCGTAGTTGGCTAGTCACTGATGAGATTGGCCGCCGTAACCTACATCGGTTACGAGCCAATTGTCATTATTATAAAGATTTTACACGACCAATTTGTAAAAGTGTTTGTTTCTACAAAGTAGTTTCCTTAAACGCAAAACGGCTGGCAGGAGCTGGATGCGAGAAGCCGAACATAGAACAAAGTGGTTTGCAATTGGAGAGGCCTATGTCCAGCAGTGGACTGCGATAGGCTGATAACGATAATGATGAGTTTCCTTAAACTATCATTGATGTGTAGTCATATATTGACTTGAATACGCTATAGAGGAATACTGACATTTTGGACCCTATAAAATATAAGTGTGTCTGTTTTTTATACCACTGACTAAAGAGACGACTAAAGATGAGATGACCATGCGTAAGGAAAGGATATAATTGTCACCGCACTGTGCTCCTCATTTTATTCGTCAATCATTATCATCGTAGAGACTTATTTTTACTAATAATATTACTAGATTTGGGGTGTTAATATAGGAGTCGTCAAAAAAAATAATATAATAAAGCCCTGTGACGCCGCGCCGGGGACTTTATAAACATTCAAGTCACGGACACAAAGTTCATCCACACTCAGAACAACAGTTTGTGGATCTCACAAAGTGATGTCCCGTGTGGGAATCGAACCCACGACCTCTTGCGTAGCAGTCGGACACACTCTTAAAGCGCCACAGAGGGATATTTTTTATATTATATATTTTTAACCGTTAGTTATTTTTTAAATAGTTTGATTATTATTTTCCGCTTTAAAAAGAAATGTCAGCTTATTCTACTTACACTACTTGTTACACAAATTGTGACATCTTTATTTTTTTAGTCTATGACAAATGACGCAATATGGAGTACACCAAAAATATTTTGTTCGAATACAATTTTAAAATGAATAACTAGTTCTGATGGAAAGTTATTTTTTGCACTTTGCCGTATTAGTTGAATTGTTAGTGCCATGTGGTAAAATACACGATGGCATATTAAATACGTTTAACCTTTTTTCGTTCAAGAAAGAAAGAACTACCAAAGGCAATAAGATCCAGCAAGCAACTGAAAGTGCGGCCGGATGATCGCCCTTGAACGGAACATAATTGTGATGTGTGGTGACTTCTCTAGTACGTAGTACAAAAATACCTCAATGTACCGTTACAGTTATCGGTTACTATAGCCAGTAGACTATTGGTTATAGTGTTAATTTTTACCTTTCATGTATATATATATCAGTAGGTATTCTATTTTAATCGTACTCATTGTCTTATTTCTTCACATTTATTTTATTTTTCCTGGAAATTAGAAATCTTTGTTTATAAATTTTGTTGTAATTCTGACAGCATTAATTTTTTGTCGTAAGATTGACAAATAAGCATACAGGTCCATTGTATTATTGTAAAAGTTCGTACTATTTATTTACTGACTGTGAGTAATTTACATATGTAAAATTTAAATTTTATGTTTAGGTTATGTTTAAACTTTTTCTTTTTTTTTTCTAATATTTCTTTATCAGACAACTCAGAAAATTGGCATTCTAGTTGGAGATTTCGGAAAGAAGACAGGAATAAGTTCAGTCCCGCAACGCATCGCCGCATTCTGGGATTGCACCGCTGCGGCAGCTGCACAACTCTCTACGCTCCACCTAGCTGCATAGGTGCACAATTACTACGCTGCTCCTGGCTGCATAGGTGCAGGGCTATCTACGTGCAACTAAGTGCATTCTAGCTGAACTACTATGCTGCCCTTATCTGCATAGTTACATACATTAGCCGCACCGCTGTTACATCGCCACGACGCGTGTCTTTGGAAGTGCATAGCGACGCCATCATTGGAAGTTCCTAGTGCATATTAATAGTGAAGGAGGACATATATTTGCAATCCAATCTCTCTTTTTATCGACGTTTGTAAATTTTAGTCTTATGTTCAACTGTAGTTATTTTTAAATAGCTTATGGCTCTTATTCCAGTTTTTATGCCCTTGACTCTAACTCCAACAAATTTTTATAGCAACTTATCCATCCTGGCTTTATTAACTACATTATAATTCTCTTTAACCCTATCTCATCTTTTATTTCATTACATGGTGTACGTACCCCGCACCCAACGCATTAGGGATGCAATTATTTTTCGCAACATGCCATACAAATCATGTACATGGGCATCAGAAAACATCCCCGATACGCTACGGAAGCAGGGCAGCTCCAATAAACTCCTGAATTAATTATATTGAGAGTCGAAGCTTCCAGACGCATATCGAGATTAACACAATACTCAAATTAAAATAAATATATGCAACTAATCTAAATACACAATTTTAAATAAATATCTACTAAATCCCAAATAAATTTAACGGTTATCAGAATAGAGTACTTAATTAACTACAGCTCAAGCTGACTAAAATAAACGAGTCGTTACCAGTTTGGTTTGTGTAGCTTAAGAGCTAGTGATCAAAAATGACCAAACAGACTCATATTTCAATTGAGGGTATCGATGAAAGCGGAGGTGGATCTTCTTCAAGGTTATCCAACTACGATGAAGAAGAGGAAAATATCAATAAAAATCCGAGGAGAAGAGGACCAACATATCTGGAATATGGCTTTAAAAGAGATTTGAGTTTTTTTAGAATTTAAGTTAAGAATTTCATGAGAGAAGCTATGACTTCCCAAGCCATATACACACTGCCGCTACATATCACATATACGCAAGGAGATTCAGCATGAAATTAAAGACCTAAAGGCCAATGAAAGCTTGGCTCTGGAATATAAAACGATAAATAAAGCAGTTAAGAAAATTACTTTTGAAAATAAAACAATTCAAAACAAAACAATATCTATTGAAAGTGATATGCGTAGGCTAAAAATTATAAATCTAACCATCAAATACAAAGATACGACAGTAATCATGAAATAGGCGCCACCTTCCAGTGCAGTTGAAGAAAAAAAGCTCCGAGTATATATATATTTTTTTAAATAGACAATGTTCATAATCAATAAATAATTTCACAAAAGTATATAAAATACAATCTAAAGAATAAGTGACGGCGTTATCTAATGAATTTATAACAAAAATAGGAAAACAATAACAATAATACGAAACAAGAGATAAAAACTTTGACGTGCAAAATACAAATATAAAATTAAACAGCATTTCTTTAATCCAATTAAATATCAAAACTATGCAGTAACGAACAAAAAGTGATTAAGAACTAAATAAAGTGTATTAAAGTGAAATAAACAACAAGAAATAAAAATAGTAAAAAGTGGGTGCCTAGCAAAAATTAATAACGACTATAATTAAAAAGTTTCACCACATAATTAAGGAACGATATTTCACGCGTTTTTAGTAGAGGCCGTAGGAGAATGTTATCCATTCTTAGAGTGCAGGGAGAGTCCATTAGTTCAGCAGATAGTGTTAAATATTTGGGTATTTGGTTCGATCAAAGCTTGCGCTGGGGGAAACACATAAAAGAGGTAGAAGTCAAATGTACAAAATTTTTAAATATTCTCAAGGTTCTTGCAGGATTGTCATGGGGAGTTCACCCAGTTCACATCCGTCGTTTATACATAGCTCTTATTCGAAGTAGATTGGAATATGGAGGTTTTTTATTTGGAAATAGTGCCAAGTCAAATATTGTTAAACTTGAGAAAATCCAAAATCAAGCTCTCAGGATTATTGGAGGCTTTATTAAGAGTTCTCCGATCCATGTAATGGAGAGTGAGCTGAGTTTACCTCCATTACATTTACGGTGGCTATACCTTGCTTGTAAATACTGTCTTAAGGCGTTTTCTCGTTCCCATAACATTGCAATAGATCTTCTGGCTGAATTAAGCGTACTGTGTTTAAATAGTTACTGGACTAATAAAAAAAATCATGTGAACTCCTTAACAGTTAATGACCCTGCATCGAGAAAAGCAATATTTTGTAAAAGAAAACGAGCAGTTGACATTATGCTATTGTAAATATAAATATTACGGGTCTTAATCGCGTGATCGAAACGTCGGGCAATAAACAAGGTATTTGAGCTTAAAAAAATCATGCGATTAAGACCCGTAATATATATATTTTCATAATGTGTACAAATTGCGAAAGTTTATCAAAATTTATGCTATTGTAGTTGCTAGTCCGAGTCCCTGAGCGATATTTATGTGTGCGTGCGTCATGCGTTGTATGAAAATTTAGTTCTGAACTCTCGTGATTTTTTCAATAGATATTACGAAGAGACGAGCATTTCGTGCGCTTGATGGTTAGCGTCACTCTAACCCATTAGAGCATCAGTGCCAATATCAATCCTTTTTGGTACAAATCTAAATGTCACCGTACCACACCCCTCATTTGTGACATTAGTTCATAAGTCTCTTTTGCCCACCTGCTACAGTGCCCTTCAACTGAAACACAGTGATGTGTTAACATCACTATTTTACGGCAGAATAACTGACGCTATTGTGGTACCAACCAAGACATTATAAGGCTTAGACATACTACTAGTAAAAAATACTTTGCGCTACATTTAAAATTAGATATAAAAAAGCTATAAATAATGGGGCGCTATACCACAGTAGATAAAGTATTTTACTGTGGCAATACCACAGTAGATAAAGTATAGAGTATGGAAACTTCGAACAAACGTTCGAAACAGCACACTCACACAGACGTGCACGTCTACGAGAGCTCTAAGCGGTTTTCGCGGTGCTGGTAGCGGTTGCCGCGTCAAGACGAGTGGTCACTTTTTACGTCTATCTCACCTGCGCCACGACCGTCCGTGATATTTTAAAAAAATGCCACGATCGTATTGCGCATCATAAGATTGTTTTAGACTCCCAGGTAATCTTGAAAAGTAAGAATGATTTATTCTTATTTAATCGGTATCGTATTGTAGTCCGTCCGTGTCGATCGATCAAAAATATTCGTGAATGTATTTATATATAAATATTTTTTTATTATTGGTATCATTTCCACTATTTTAGGGTACTAAGCCGATAGTGAAGACAAAAATTTTGTCTTCACTATCGGCTTAGTACCCTAATGTAAGTCCAAGATGGCGACTGCAAATAATTTCATTTCCGCGCGCGGCCTGCGTCCCTAGCGCTCCCAAGTTATACGATAGCAATACGCATACAATTAATGACTAACCAGAAGGCCAACTAGGATGTCTAGTACTCTGTCTGTACTTTAGTTGCAAGCCCGCTACTTTTTTCCCCGACTCTCGTAACATTACTTACCTATTTTATTTGTTAATGAAATATTTTTATTCGATTGCTTGATCATTTACTACATAGAGCTACAGAACCAATTAAGTAATAATAAAACACTATAAATACAATACTACTACAAACTTAATGAGTGTCAACCCTAGCGATCTAATGGAGCGAGCGTAGGTATTAACTTCAACAATTGGGCCTAGTTTCTATACTGTATACATATTTTTAATGTGGCTATACCCTCATATATCTACGCTTTGCTTGGTCCAAGAGTAGAGCGTAAACGCTAAGGAATCCAACTGAATGACGGAAGGGTATTCTTTTACTCCACTAATGTGACGTAATATAAAAAAACCAGCCTTTATGAAATGCTTGCATTTTTTAGTGCTCTTCCCCCGTCTATTAGGTTGACAGCGAGGCAAAAGGCAATGCCTCTCCGAGTTGATACGTGTGCTATGACCTTTTTTCATAATACGTTACACCATTTGAACTATTGAATATAATGAACATTGATATTACACACTTTCTTGGTATACAAAGTGCTTATTACATTAGTGACATAATAGTAAGTCGGCCGGCATGCTACAGTGAGGTGTGTGAAATGTGAGCGACACCGCATGCGACATGCTTCATAATATAACTACACAAGTGATAATATTTGATTAGTTACATCGTTTTGTTGTTTACGTTCAAACTATAAATATGAAAGTAACTTTGTCTGTGGGTATGTCCGTTTTCACGCGTTGACTGTTGCTTTTGATGATATACCTATATACGCATATATGTTTCTGTACTTAGATGTCTGATAGTAATTAACTTTTAAGTACACCAATACAATACCGACAATTACCAATTTCGATGGTGTAAATTATTTCCTACCTACTTGAATCACGGATGCAATACAGTGAATCCTAAATGCAGCGATTTACAATTTGTATGAACCTTAACAAATAGATGGGGGCCCAAGTAGTAGCTAACTTGGATTTACTGGAACATAAGGGGGGTACCTCGTACCCTGTTGGGTACCCCTACTGAATATTAGCTCTTTAATGCGCGCGTCATGGGCAGAGGATCAAAATCCATACTAATATTATAAATGTGAAAGTAACTCTGTCTGTCTGTCTGTCTGTCTGTTACGCTTTTACGCTCAAACAGCTAAACCGATTTAGATGAAATTTGGTATGGAGATAGTTTGAGTCTTGAGGAAGGACATAGGATAGTTTTTATCGCGATAACCGACATCCACGCGGGCGGAGCCGCGGGCGAAAGCTAGTATTTAATAAAATATTGATCCATAGAGATACTCAGCCGTGAGGTACCGGCTTAAGAATAGTACCACTGGTGTGGGGTAGGCGAAGTTTGCATATTGAAGTAGTCATCCGCGTCGTGGACTATGTGAACAGTTACGGCCAGTTCCCAGGTGTCAGATGTCGGATCCAAATAAAAATCGGGTGGTCTAGTAGGTAGAATGTTTTGTATGGAGCTGTTCACACTTACGACACGATTTTTATCGTCTCGTCATACAACATTTTCTGCCCGATACCCGACAAGTGGAAACGGGTGGTTACTGGGGGGGAGGGGGGGTTGTAAATCCTTAGATGGTATCTATACTAATACTAGCTGACCTGTGCAACTTCGTATGCGTAAATTTTTTCCGTTTTTGCAACAGTTCTCATTGCTGCTCTCCTCCTATTAGTCGTAGCGTAATGTTATATAGCCTATAACCTTCCTCGATAAATGGGCTATCCAACAGTTAAAAAAAAATCAATTCGGTCCAGTAATTCCTGAGATTACCGCGTTGAAACAAACAAACTCTTCAGCTTTATACTATTAGTATAGATTATAAAGCTGAAGAGTTTGTTTGTTTAAAATTGGTTAAAATTGACACATACGAAGTTGCGTGGAACAGCTAGTCATTGAGATATACGTTACACTCAAAAAATCAAAATTCTTTATTCACTTAGGGTCCATAACAACTCTTGTGATACGTCAGAATTCTACATGTACATGTAATGCCAAGTTCGCAAACAATAGGTAAAGCCGGAGAAAAGAACCTGGCAATAAAAACTTGTTACCCCTCTTTTAAATTGCCAATTTTACAATATTTGAATGTTTATAAACTTGATATGGGGGTAAGGTGCTGCGACTAATAAACTATACACCATGTTAAAGGACTGATAAAATAGCACCACATTTTGCATGTGGTGCTATTTTAATTATAGTGCAATTAATTAATTTAATAGAAATACCCCATAAGTCCGTGCTCACCTCACAGAGTTTTATCCTGGGTGGGGATCGAACTCACGACAGTCAGGGTCACTAACCACTAGACCAACAGGCCAATCCAAGAATAAATGTGGACTCTCCTTTCAATCAACACACAAATGGTTGTCTGTAAAGTCGGTTTACGGACGATAATTTAACGTGATAACGTCGTTAGACTGCCTATGTGGCGCGGTGGGAGTGTGTCCGACTGCTACGCATGAGGTTGTGGGTTCGATCCCCACCTAGGATAAAACTTTGTGTGATGAGCACGATGATTTATTCTGTGTTATTTATCTATAATATGTATATATAAGTATGTATTTAGAAATATATAAGTATGTTTATCGGTTGTCTGGTTTACATAGTACAAGCTCTGCTTAGTTTGGGATCAGATAGCTTTGTGTGAGTTGTCCCCAAGATATTATTATTCCCTACTACCAGTCAACGTGTACGGCATTGCACGCCGGGAATCATTCCCGAAAAATTAGATTTAGCATCAATATAAATTACCTATAATTTTTTTTTTTTTTTTTTTTTTTTTTTTTTTTTTTTTTTTTTTTTTTTTTTTTTTTTTTTTTTTTTAAAGATAACTAGCAATGTGGGATTGAGTCCCACATTACTAGCAATCTTGTTAACCCCTCCAGCTAAGCTCAAAGGCTTGTGTTAGGAGTGGGTTCACGTCGGTAGTATAATGGGTAGGATAATTTGATTACCCTTGTTGCATATTGTCCGTCAGCTGTATGAATTGATAAATAGATGATGAAATTGATGTTAGACTTCACAAAAGGATTTAATATTATTTATATTTTATTTGAGATTGACTTAAGCAGGTGCAAACATTACAATGAATTCCCTGAGTCCCACACTAGAATTAACTATATTGTAGGTCGGTATTTATCAAGTAATACAACTTGATTTTAAAAAATCGTCCGTGTGGTGACGGACATTACGACTACAAGGGTCATCACCTTCCCTTGGGTGTCGTAAGAGGTGACAAAGGGAGTAAAAGTCAAGCAGATACAACCAATGCCTAGAGAAAGAAAACTCGAAATAAAATCCTATACCAACCCGTCTGGCCAGCGTGGTATAAGTAGGCCAAAACCTCAAATGAAGCCACACCAAAAAGACGGCCCACAGTTCTCACCAGCCCTGCTATTACTGGCCAAGGTAGCGGCCATGGTAACGGCGGGACAGGGGGTGCTAAGAATCTCCGGGCTACGACAGGCTGCCACAAAAATCTGACCCTCGCAACGTACAACGGACGAAGCCTACGGCTGGATGAACATCTCACCGAACTTGAGGTAGAACTAGGTCGGATAAACTGGCACATATTGGGATCTGAAACCCACAGACAGGGGGAGGACACAATAAACCTTGAGTCATGTGACCTGTTCTACTATCAAGAAGGTGTGTCGGTTTCCTGGTCAATAAAAATCTCGATAACAACGTTGTGGAAATCAGCAGTGACACACTGCTACCACACACACACGCCAAGGGTTGCGTACCTAAAGATCCTCAGCAGATATTCTCTGAATGTGGTTCAGGTATATGCGCCGACCTCGACATACTCTGACGAGATAGCCGAAACCATGTACGAAGAATCGCCAAGGCGACACAGTAACCGGAAAGCAACATCGTTGCTATGGGAGATTTAAATGCAAAAGTGAGAGTACAAGAACGCGGCAAAACGAAAATTAGACCAAATGGTGTGGGGCGCATAAATAACAGGGGCCAAATGCTCATGAACTTTCTGGAGTCGCAGGGGTTTCTCTTGATGAATTCTTTCTTTAAGAAGAAGCCCCATAGAAAGTGGACATGACAAAGCCCCGTTGGCGTAACAAGGAACGAGATAGACTTTATTATTACGGACAAGCGGCACATATTTAGAGACGTTTCGGTGATCAACAGCTTTACCGGAAGCGATTACAGACTGGGCTCTAAATATCAATTTGAAGACCGAAAGACTGCGGATGATGACGCCTATTCTCCGACCTACGTCGCCCCAGATAGCCCTAGGTTCCGAAAAGTTCCGGTTGAAACTTCACAATCGTTTCGAATTGCTGGAAACCAATGGCACAGTTGATGAGAAAACCGACACCGTGGTCAAAACGCTACAAAATTTGTGTCAAAGGTTGTTTGGAAAACGCTAAAATAGGGAGTCCAAACTCTCACTCGAGACTCTCGAACTTAGGAGACAAAGACTCGGCAAGCAAATATTTTCGTTAGATAGGAGAGCTATAAACCTCAAGGTCAGGAAGCTGACGTGACGTGACCTCCGACGTTCCAATACTCGCGCCATCGAGACTGCGATTGAACAAAATAGAGGCACTAGACTTTTCACACAACAGCTTGGCAGACCCTATCTGACGAAACTAATCACCGCGGATGGCAAAACCGTCACCTCAAGGTTCGAGATACTCGAGGAAATTAAGAGCTTCTATGGACACCTGTAAGCATCACGGATGGCTAAACCTACTGGACTTTCACTTATATATGTCCACTGCGAATGCGCGGTACAGAGCTGCGCTTAGAAATGCATCATCTCGCATGCGCGGTGGACATCTTTAAGCGCCCCGCGCATGCGGCGGGATCCCAGTCCTGAAAGAGCTTACGAGCCTTTTTGATTCCGTTATCCACCAAGGCTTAACACCACAAGTATGGAGCAGGAGTGCGGTAGTTCTGTTCTTCAAAAAAAGTGATAAAACCTTGCTTAAGAACTACAGACCTATCTAACTCCTAAGTCACATCTACAAGTTGTTCTCAAGAGTTATCACCAACCACCTCACGAGAGAATTCGACTAGTTCCAGCCCATGGAACAAGCCGGGTTTCGAAAAGGCTTCAGCACCGTAGACCATATCCATACTGTTCGGCAGTTTGTTTAGAAAACCGAAGTTTTTGTGAACTACGAGAAAGCCTTCGACTCCATCGAAACTTGGGTGGTTCTGGATGCTCTACAACGGTGCCGTATAGACTGGCGATATATCGAGGTGCTAAGATGCCTGTATGACACCGCCACCCTGACCGTCCAGATTCAGGACCACAAGACCAGACCAATAGAGCTGTGCCGAGGTGTAAGACAGGGGGATGTCATATCCCCGAAACTCTTATTAACGCTCTTGAAGACGTTTTTAAGACACTGGACAGGGCATAAATATGAACGGTGAGTACATCTCGCACCTTCGATTTGCCGACGACATCGTCATAGTAGCGGAGTCACTGGAGCAGCTTAGCGAGATGCTGCTGGAGCCTCTAGACGTGTTGGTCTCGGCATGAATTTGGAAAAAAACAAAATCATGTTTAATGAACATGTCATGCCGAGACCAATTTATGTCGAAGGGTCGATGCTGGAAGTTGTTCAAGAATATATCTACTTAGGGCAGGTTACTCAATTTAGTAGGAACAACTTCGAGAAAGAAGTCTACGGGAAGATCCGATTGGGTTGAGCAGCGTTTAGCAAACTTCGTCGAGTCTGAAGACCAAGGTATATAACCAGTGCGTCCTACCTATTATGACCTACGGTGCCGAGACGTAGACACTTACGGTTGGGCTAGCCCACAAATTCAAAGTCGCGCAGCAGGCTATGGAGCGAGCTATGCTTGGAGTGTCTTTGAAGGATAAAATTCGCAACGAGGTCATCCGACAAAGAACCAAAGTACTGACATAGCACGCAGGTTAAGCACACTGAAGTGGTAATGGACTGGCCACATTTGCCGAAGGTCCGATGGCTGATGGAGGAAACGAGTCCTAGAGTGGAGACCGCAACTTGGTAAACGTAAGGTAGGACGACCCCCAGCCAGATGGACTGACGTCTTAAAGAAAGTCGCTAGAATGAATTGGATGCGGAAGGTGGAGGACCGGATGTTGTGGCGTAATTGAGGAGAGGCCTATGTCCAGCAGTGGACTGATACAGGCTGATTGATTGAAATTCAAATTCCTTATTGTACACACAAAAAAATACAAAAAATAGTACAACATACTTAATGATTATGTACAGAGGCGAGCTTAACTCAATATTAAGTTTTCTATCATCAAACCTTTGAGTTCCAGAGTAGGATGTTGGTGTAGAGTAATCGAAAGTGTTACAATAAAAAAAAAAAACGTGTTGCACTCCGGGAGTGCCGGCGGAAGTGAAAACTTGAACATTAACGTTGTACATTTTTGAATATTTTGGAATGGCCTAACCGTTCCAATATTTATTTTTGTTTTTTTTATCAGTAAGTATAAAATTACTATCATTTATATGGTTAAATACAATATTCGGGTTAGAAGTTTTATGCCTGTATCTAGATTAGACTAGGTATCAATATGACTAGATCGCTTTATGACTAAATCTCAATATGACTAGATCGCGTTTGTACTAGCTATACGACCATGTATCCATATGTCTTGTTATCAGATTGACTTAATATCAATATGACGTACAATGGCATCGAAAAGTGTCTCTTCAACCTTACACTTCACCACACTTAATTGATAAGGAACTCGTTATTAACCGCGCTGGCCACTTACCAATGAGTTCCTGAACCCCTATAAAAATAAATTTACTTAATCGTCATTTGTCTTTCAATGAACTGTCAAGACTTATTTGCATAGTCTGCATTTAATTTTGCTTTTTGTTTGCTACACATACGAAAATGCAAAGAAATGAATTTAAATTTATTCAAAATAAAAAAGGAAAGAAGTTCTTCTTTACAACGGCTACAGATTTAATTTTGTGGCAAACAATTTAAGCGGTCTTTTTGGCGTTGCTGTAAAAGACCAGAGTGTAGTGCTTCTCTTACCTTAAACAGAGAAAAGACGGGTATAGTAAGGGAGAGCCTACATAAATGTGAGCCAGACTTCGATAAAATAGAAGAAGACCTCTTACTGGATACCGCAAAACAAAATGTAACCAAAGATATGTCATCAGTGAAAAATATTTATGAAGAAACGCTGCAAAAACTGCCTTCTACTTCTACCTGTACTTTACCGACATCGCAAAAATATTCTTCAAGTGCAGAAAACAGAGTTTCTTAAATCTAGTGAAGTGTCAGTGCCAGAAATGATAAAAAACTTTTTGATAGCTAAATACAAATTATGTAAAGACGATAAAATGCTTGTCTTCTCATCACTTTATTCGAAAAGGATGATGAAAAGCGATGGGGACCAAGGGAGGGTATTTTTTGGCGATGGAACGTTTAAACGTGTACCCAAACCTTATTATCAATTATTTTCAATTCACATAGATGTTGACAGTACGAAAGAAAGAACGAACATATTTCCCGTACTTTACGCCCTGTTACCCAATAAAACTGAAAACACTTATATAGCTTTATTTACTGTTATACGTGATGTACTAGGAGTGCAATTTTTTTTTTTTTTGTTTTTTTTTTTTTTTGTTTTTTATAAGACGACTCCAGCACTAGGGTACAAGCCTTGTGTCGCGGGGGACTTTACAAACATACAAGTCACGGACACAAAGTACACCCAGACTCGGAACAACAATTTGTGACTACGAGTTAGGTCTTATCAATGCATTTCGAATGGTGTATCCAAATTCAAAAATAACGGGATGCTATTATCATTTCAACAAGGCTGTGTGAAAAAAAAGCTAATTCTGTGGGCCTGACGAAATCAATAAGAAGGACAATCAAGATGAAGGACAGAACATAACAAGGATGACTGCTAGTTTGCCTTTATTGCCTTCATCTTATATACCAGATGGATGATCAGCTATTGTGGGGAGCTCTGCAAAATCAGCAGAAATGGATGCTTTTATGAACTATTTTTCTAGGCAATGGTTAAAAAATTCAGTGCTTATTTCCTGTGCAAAAGAAAAGCACAGAACTAATAATAGCTTAGAGGCATGGCACAGGCGCCTAAATGTGCGTATGCAGCAGAAACCCACACTACTATTATTCTTGTTTAATATAAAAAAAAGAAGCGCGTTTTCAAGACAAGAGAAGACAAAATGCTTTGTTTGAAGTACGCCGCAAAAAAATAAGAAATCGAAAGTAAGTAGTTAATCGAAAGTACAAAGAAGAATTTAAATCCATTGAATGTTTGAAAATAACACATAAGTTATTTAAAACTTAAATATAAGTAAAAATAATTATCGTTTCATAGTTGTTCATTTCTTTTACATTTTGTGTTATGATTTCTGTTAAGTTTGTTTTTCTTATAGTATCGTTTCTAAAATAATAAGCTTTAAAGTGCAAATATTTGTTAGAGTCAAGTGCCCCTCTGCCAGCTAAATGGTTGATGTTGGGTATGTGAAAAAATCACGGTAGTAATATATATAGTGAAATTAAAAGGATAACTATCTTAGCTAAGTAGGCATTACAAGTTTACGAGTAACAGCTGATCAAATGAGAATTGACAACATTATAAAATATTATTAAGTAAAAAATTATAATGTTGTAAGTATGAAACAACAGAAAACCCACTTCCTAAGCCACATTATGCTGATTTAGGGGGGTGGTGGATACGGATACATTGGCGTGGCCCGACATGCACTTGCCCGGTTTTAAAATTATAGTTTCCTTATTGTAGAGGTATAAAATAATCAAAATTAATATTTTATCTTTGGGTAAAATGCTTATTAACTAGTGTTACTCATTACGTGTATTGAGTTCCTAATGTTTAATCATCGGGAGAAATCCCTAACCGGCCTTTAACGACATAGGTTGCTGTTTGTGATTTTCCTGTTGTTTTCGTAAATTTTATACGTTATTACCTATAATTAATAATGAAGTTTTTATATCACAAAAATATAACTTACTTATTACGGTTTTGCTGTTCAAATTGCTAGCGTCTTAGTCATTTATTTGTCCCAGTATAAATAATAAAGTCAGGCGAATTGGTCAAACGGTTCTGTAAGATGACAAACTACGAATATGGGATATGCGATATATGGGATTGCGGTCTCTATTACATGTCTGATAATACAAACAGTGCTTTTTATACTTCGACCGAAGATAAGAAAATGGGATCAAAAAATTTTAATGCAATTGGCGGTGACGCGATTGATGAATTCAGCCTTTTTGTGCGCTTATTCATTGGAAAGTGCCTTGAAAGTAAATGACCAGCAATTATTGTCGTTAGCTGATATATTAATAATTTTGGGCGAGGTTACAGACTTATCGCTAAGATGGTGGATGTGCGTCTACACCAAAAGTTTGTACGAACAGTTTGTTAAAGTGTTTGTGACTTCAAAGTGGAGTTTCAGTAGACTCTCGTTGGTCATTTGGACAACGTCGATTGTAGTTACAGTGCCGACTTTGATATTGATTAAGCTCATCTTAATGGGATCGATTGTAATTCTGATAATATTAATAGTTATATGGCCTGCTTTAAAATGTATCACCTTGTGTTTGAATTTACTGTTCGTTTGTAGAATCTTGTATGTTATTTTTAAGTCAAAATTAAGGAGAAGTCCTGATGCTAGAGGTAATAAAAACTTTGGTGGAGTTGTTAAAATAATCCTAATCTCTTTTCTTTTGGTTTGCGTTACTAGTTTACAACTTTTGATTGACGACGTATTATACAGGGTGTATTTTTGAAACGGGTCAGTAAGGGCAAGTACCTTAACCGTTGCAGTTACAGCAAAACGTTCTTAGAAGACCTTCCCTAACTTTTTGACATACTTTGAACTGCATTCACAGATTTTGTAAAAAACTTACAGTTGGCAAAAAAAATGCAAAAAGTCCAAAAAATTTTTTTTTATGCCAATCGATTCTATTTCATGTGGGGATCAAAAAACTCTATGAAACCATTTTAGCTTTCAGTACTAGAAAAGACAGAAATCGCCAAAAACGTTTCCCATACATTTCGGCAACAGAAACAAATTTCTACGATGGTCGAACTTTTTGTTATGGCCAGGAAGTGGGTAGAATTGACTGTAAAGTAAATAAAAATAATTTTTACCTTCAAATTTCGAATTTCATTCGAAAATCTGTGTGTCAGCTGAGAAACTTCGTATGAGTTATTATTAATTAAGGATTTTCGCTAAAATGTCTTCTAATCGTGAAAAAATTGACTTATTAGAAGCGTATTTTGTCAATAATCGAAATGCGGGAGCTGCATTAGTGTGGTACCGCAATAAGTATCCGTTGCGACATGTGCCAACAAGAAAGGTTATTAGAAATCTTTTGAAAAACCTGGAATTGCAGGGTTCTTTCAAAAGAAAGCGGCAGCCTCGTGTGGACATGGACACGGAGATTGCGGTTCTGACTTATGTCGAAGCATATCCAGAGGTATCGTCCAGGCATGTCGCCTTTGAAGTAGGTGTATCCCACTCCCTTGTGATAAAGATATGGAAGAAATACGGCTACAAGTGCTATCGATATGGGCGCATAGTTCAAGTGTTACATCCGGGTGATGATGTTCGAAGGCTTACTTTTTGCAGGTGGCTAAGAGGAAAAATAAGCAGAGATCATGAATTTTTAAATTACATACTGTGGTCAGACGAAACGAATTTTTCCAATAACGGTATGTACAACAGAAAAAATCACCACTATTGGTCCAAAGAAAATCCACTAAGAGTTACGGCAAGTCATAATCAGGTTCGCTTCTCATTCAACTGTTGGTGTGGTATAATGTCCAATCGAGTTATAATGGTGGAATTTTATGAAGGGAAACTGAATTCTGCCATGTATAATGAAGTCATTTTACACCATCTTGAAAACGAGATGGACGAATGGCCCCTGTCGGAATTGCGAAAAGTTCATTTTCAACAAGATGGTGCTCCGCCACATAACAGTCACCTTTCACGTTCCAATTTGAGCCGCCTATTCGGTACACAGTGGATAGGTACACATGGTCCAACACAGTGGCCACCTCGTAGCCCCGATCTAACACCACTTGATTTTTTTTTATGGGGCTTCGTGAAAAACGAGGTGTATAAGACGACGTACGCCAGTGTTCAAGAGCTCAAGGATGCATTAATGACCATTTTACGTAATATTCATCCCAGAACATTATTAGCCGCCATTCGTTCAGTGCAAAAAAGGATAGACTTATGTATTCGTGAAAATGGAAATCATTTTGAGCAATTTATTTCATAAACCAATTTCTAAAATGTTTAAATGATTTTTTTTATTTAAAAAAGTTTAAAATTTTACCTGTCCTATGAGTTTCGAGTTGATTTATCATATTTCCGTAGGAAATGTATGGGAAACGTTTTTGGAGATTTCTGTCTTTTCTAGTACTGAAAGCTAAAATGGTTTCATAGAGTTTTTTGATCCCCACATAAAATAGAATCGATTGGCATAAAAAAAAAATTTTTGGACTTTTTGCATTTTTTTTGCCAACTGTAAGTTTTTTACAAAATCTGTGAATGCAGTTCAAAGTATGTCAAAAAGTTAGGGAAGGTCTTCTAAGAACGTTTTGCTGTAACTGCAACGGTTAAGGTACTTGCCCTTACTGACCCGTTTCAAAAATACACCCTGTATATGCTTGGGTTATCACACTAATGTTATAAAGGTGAAAGTTTGTGAGTATGTGAGTGTGTATGTTTGTTACTTCTTCACGTCTAAACGGGCGGAGCGATTTTAATAAAATTTAGTATGGAGTTAGCTGACACCCTGGATTAACGTATAGACTAATAAACCGCGGGTAAAACCGTGAGGCACAGCTAGTTATATATACTTCTACTAGCTGACCCGCGTAACTTCGTCTGCGTAAATTTTCCCTTTTTTCTTTTTCTTCCTTTTTTTTTTACAACATTTTTCATTGCTGCTCCGCTCCTATTGGTCGTAGCGTGATGTTATAACCTATAGCCTTCCTCAATAAATGGGCTATCCAACAATAAAATATTTTTTCAATGCAGCCCAGTAGTTCCTGAGATTTTCGCATTCAAACAAACAAACAAACTCTTAGGGGTATAAAAAATAGATGTTGGCCAATTCTCATAGATACCGGATAAGCACAAAAAGTTTCATCAAAATCGGTCAAGCCGTTTCGGAGGAGTATGGCAACGAAAACTGTGACACGAGAATTTTATATATTAGATATGATTCAGCTTATGTCGACTATGGACCACATCTTGCAGAAATTGGTAAATATGTACGTGCCATAAGTTCGTTTCAAGGATTTGAAATAATTGCAATTTTTATTATTCTTATGAAAAATGCAGATTAAATGTTTTGCAGTTATTAAAAATAGGATTATGACAGTTGTATCACATTATATACTTTTAAGTAAACGTTATATTTATGAAATAAAACTTATATGTATTCCTCCTCCTTCAATATTCCTTCCTTCCTATGTATTCGTAAGTTGTTGTATCACAAAAACGCAATTTTAATTTAAACGCAATTTAGGGTAACTACTTCCTCTACGATGGAGCATAAAGAAGAAGTTGTCGACCTGCACGCGTTTCAAGTCAAGCTCTGGAAGAGATACGTCGATGACGTATTCTGTATCATGAAGGGCGACAGTGGCACAGTAGAACAATTTGTAAAACATCTAAACTCGATCCACCGTAATATCAAATTCACATTATTAAAATATATATATTACGGGTCTTAATCGCGTGAATAATTTAAGGTAAAATACCTTGTTTATTCAGTCTTCCCGTGACCACGGCCGTTGCAATACGGTCGAAACGTCGGGCAATAAACAAGGTATTTTACCTTAAATTATTCACGCGATTAAGACCCGTAATATATATATTTTAATAATGTGTACAAATCGCGAAAGTTTATCAACATTTATCAAATTCACATTTGAAATGGAGGTAGGTCGTTGCCTTTTCTTGATGTGAAGTTATCGGTGAGACAAAATGGTACCCTCGGACACACAGTATACCGAAAATCTACACACATGGATAGATATTTACATGCTTTATCGCACCATCATCCGCGCCACTTACAGTCCGTTGTAGTTTCTTTAACAAACAGATCATATGACCTTTGTGACCCCGAACATTTGGAGGGTGAACTTGCACACGTTCGGGAAGAAGAAACGGATACAAGCATAACCTTCAACGTCCAAAGAGTAGAAAACCAGAGGTAAATGCCGACAGAGTGTCAGCTTTCATGCCGTACATCAAAGGAGTTACGGACAAAATTGGAACAGTATTGAAGAATTACTCCATTAAGACTGTATATAGTCCGCACTCCAAGGTTTCGAAGCTTTTAAGAACGGCAAAGGATGTTATTCCGCTCCAAACACCTGGCGTGTACAAGGTGGATTGCATTCCTATATCAGACAGAACAAGGGTTAAGGAACATATTGCTGCTGTAAAAAACCGTCAAGTTTACAAGTCTGCTATCGCTGAGCATTTTTGTTGAAATCAGGACCAAATCACTGGATAGAATTGCATAAGCCACAGGTACTTTCCACCGATCGCCACAATTATTCCAGGATAGTACGCGAGGTGGTTGAGATCAAGAAGTATAAGAACTTCAACCGAGAAGATGGATACCGGCTCTCACCATCTTGGAACCCCCTCAGCAAATGCAATCGTGGCCGTAAAGACACCGCGCCTCAGTGTAAAGACGTTGTAAGTGTAGTGTGTAGAAGTACCGACAGTACAAATTATCAAAATTATCAAGACCAGGTGAGGGTAGTTGAAAAACCCCGCGCCTCACGGAGACATCGCTTAGCTGCCATCAGTCGACCCGTGACCACAATCGGTGCAATTCGATCGAAACGTCGGGTAAATAAAAGGAACCTTTAAATAATTCACGCGATTAAGTCCCGAAATATATGTAATATGTATAAAAATCGCGAAAGTTTAAAAACAATAAAAGTATTGATATCGGGATGTTTGATTCCTGCCTGCGGCACAATTACACGTGCCGGCCCAGCCGGGGGAATCCCCGATCGGGTTTGTCGCCGGTAGTGCATTACACAAAATACCGAGAGTACAGAAGGTAACCTTCATACGTAGCCACGCACACATACACATCGTTCACATGGAACAGGGTATTAAAGGTCACTTTACACTACGTTGTTCGGAAGGCGACCCAAGATTTCGTGTCCGTGAATGGTGTTTAAGTGTCCGTTGTTATTCTTTATTTTGTGTTTATAACTATAGGCCGACCGCTTAACTCGTATATCGCCTGCGCGGTGAGAAGGGAGCGCGGGGTGATGTTAACGGGTGGGTGAGAACTCACGTTCTCTGTCCCGCGCACCCCGCTCACCCACCCGTTAACATCACCCCGCGCTCCCTTCTCACCGCAGGCGATATACGAGTTAAGCGGTCGGCCTATAACTACGTGTTTACGAAATTATGATCATATGATTTCTAAAGCGCGTCGTACGATTTTGAAACTTTGATCATTTTATTAATTTGTTTAAGTTTCAGAAATATGGAAATAATTCTTTTAGTTTACTAAACCTTATTAGATCTGTCACCATCGTTTTAAACAATAAAATCGGATGTATTTTTTACAACTTAAATTCGCAATTTGTCAGTGCATAATGTAAGTACTAACGGTGCTAATACTCCCCTATCAATTTGTTGACTGATTTCAAAGTCTTCCTGTATAAACAGGGTGTAACAGAAAGGGGTATAAATAATAATAATATGCAATAATAATGCAACCAGCTATGGTTGCATTATTATCATATGGCATAGAACTTTTTAAGTCATACTTTTTTAAATTAATAACTCTTTCATTAATAAATAAACGAATGAAAAAATAATATTTTTTTGGAATGCCTACTTCGATTTTCATTAAATTAGGTATGTACACTCAGTATCATGGGCACATGCCAACCCTTGAATATGACCACACCTTTTTGTAACACCCTGTATAAGCAAAGAAGGAAGCTTTCTGATTGGTTTCTGTATGTAAAACTTTATTATTTTAGAAAATTTATATATAATTATATATTAATTTTATTTATTAAATTTTGACGAAATAAATAGAACACTTGGACTAGTTCAAGATTGGTTTACAACGAACAATCTACTCCTCTCCTCTGTGGCGCGGTGGGAGTGTATCCGACTGCTACGCAAGAGGTCGTGGGTTCGATCCCCCCCTAGGATAAAACTTTGTGTAATGAGCACAATGGTTTATTCTGTGTCTGGGTGTTATAAATCAAAATAAGCATGTATTTAGAAACATATAAGTATGTTTATCAGTTGTCTGGTTTCTATAGTACAAGCTCTGCTTAGTTTGGGATCAGATAGCGTTGTATGAGTTGTCCCAAGATATTATTTATTAAGTAGCAGTAAATTGGTCAATATTTAAAAGCACATAAAGTTTTTACATTATATGTGAATGGAGCATCCACTTACAACGTAAAAACTTTACTATGTTGTACCCATTGAAGTTGATATATCCATTTTTTGACCTCTTATTTTTGCATTAGTCCTCTAATATGGCGTATAATAATGGTGGCAGTACCTTACCTGCATACACAGTTTATAAACAAAGAAACATTGTATATATTGGTAACTTGAAACGTGTGGCCGCGACTTTTTGGTACCTGTTTTTTTCTCCGGTTTTACCCATTGTTTGCGAACAGGCATTACATGTAAATATAGAATCAACTTTTTACAAGTGCAGTATTTTGCTTCCTTAGTGAATAAAGAATTTCTATTAATATTATTATTGTTCACGGTATACCGTCTACTATAATTGTGGTTAACGCGTTCATTGCCAATCACGCGATGTCGCGTGATCGCAGTGCGCTTCCCTCTGGCCCATCACTCGACGTCGTGTTGTTTTAGAATAGTGTAATTGGCCAGTTCACATGGAGGCGCCGCATAGACCGAACGACTTTCTTATTGTTTTTATTTAGTTTTGTGCGAATATAACATTGATTTTAGAAAAGTTTAGTTACCAAAATATATATAAAATGGATGATCAACCTAGTACCTCTAGAGGAATGAAACGATCAAGTGACGTACGTTCGACAACGCAATCAAAACGTAGTAGATTATCACACGAATCGGATATTCTCGAAGCGTTAGAAAACTCGGACGAGGAAGATTTTGTGGGGAGTGACGAAGACGAAGATTTTCTACTGGATGGTGATGATGGGGGCACCTCAACCTCACAGTCAGAAGACGATGAAGTTTCGCCATTATCCCACCATTCACCCAGTGAAGTTGAACCTCCATCTGCAGAAAGAGTCGAGCGTAACGACACGGTTGAAGAATCAATTCTGCCCAATCAATATGAGTCCCTGGAACCTGCTACCGAGGGATCTACCTCACATTGGAGTACTCTTCCCTCATCTATGAAAGAATTCCCATTCCTCCGAGAGTCTAAGTTGCTTGTGGAGCAGCCGCCTTCAGAACCGGTAGGCTATTTTTTACTTTTTTTTCAAGAAAATTTTCTGAAATTGGTAGTCGAGTGCACAAACAAGTATGCGGAACGACAAAAAAGCGCAAATGAACATCGCCATGCTCGTATTTCAAGGTGGAAAGTGTTGACCGTAGACGAATTGAAAATATTTCTGGGCCTATTGTTGCATACTGGAACTGCAAAAATGAACCGTTTGACAGACTATTGGAAAAGTCACCGGTTATATAAATCTTGTTTTTCTAATTATATGTCAAGAAATAGATTTTTTATTATTTTACGTTGTTTGCACTTTACGCTCCCTGAAGATGAAGAAGAAACCGAAACTAGACGTCTAAATAAATGCAATAAAATAGTGGATAATTTCAATAACACAATGAATAATATATATTATCCAGCCCAGAACCTGTCTTTGGATGAGTCGATGGTGCTATGGCGTGGCCGCCTATTTTTTCGTCAGTATATAAAAGGCAAACGCCATAAACATGGGATCAAGCTATATGTACTTGCTGAACTAGACGGCTTGATTTTAAATTTTCATGTATTTGCCAGTACAGAGGGGAAAGGCCACATCGAGAAGATTGTCGCAAAGTTGCTGGAAAACAAATTAGATGTTGGCCATTCAATTTATATGGATAACTTTTATAATTCGTTTCCTTTGGCAAAGAGACTGCTGGATCGACAAACTTATTGTACTGGCACCCTAAATAAAAAACGTAAAGATAACCCTCGCGTTATAATTTCTAAAAAACTGAAAAAGGGTGAGAACATATCTCGATATAGAAATGGAGTTCATATCGGTAAATGGAAGGATAAAAAAGAAATCTATTATATATCAACAGAATTTGCTGACGAGATGCAAGAAGTTACCAGTAAACGTGGTATCACGACACCAAAGCCTTTGGCTATAGTCCGTTATAACGAAAATATGTCAGGAGTGGATCTTCAAGATCAAATGATCTCTTATTATCCATGTGAACGAAAAACTTTGCGATGGTACATAAAATTTTTTATACATACAATGATGATGAGTCTGATAAATGCTCGTGTATTGTATAACAAGTACTCTAAAAAACCTAAGTTATCTTTGTACGATTTTGGGGAAAAAGTAATTGAAAGTTTATTACCAGAAAATGCAATAATACCTGAATCTTTATCGGAACAGCGACGTCAGCAAAGTCATAAGTTGACTAAAATAGACAAAAAGACGGAGAGGATGATTAAAACTGGAACAGAAAGAAAAGTGCAGGCAAATGCTAGGAAAGACTGCAGAAATTGTTACCGTAATAAAAAACGAGTACAAACCACAATGGAATGTAAATGTTGTCCAGATAGTCCACCCATGTGCATGGATTGCTTTTTTGTCTTACATTCTTGTACCAAAAACTAAATTGAAAAAATACTGTTTTCGTATTGATAGTGTTTAGATTGACGTAATTATTGATTATTTTACTAAAATTGTGTTCATCTTATATGTTTAGATTACTTATTGAGACTGAAATATTTAGAAGAAAGTTTTAGTTATGTTATATTCTTGATTGGCGTACCTAGATTTGATTATTGTACTAAAATTATATTTCTTATCATTACACGAGTACATGGTAAGGTTAATTTTCGTGACTGAAATATAAAGAAGAAATTGGTACTATTTAATGTTTTATTATATTGTATTTGAATGCCTAATCGTCCAAAATTGCTTAGATAATCTATAACGCTACGTCGCGTGATGGGCCCTCAGGGATAAACGTAGACTTCACATGGCCCATCACGCGACGTCGGGTGATATACAGGGTGTAACAGAAAGGTGTGGTCAAATTTCAGCAGCGGATAGGGTATGTTGTCAGTATTGCACCTACCATGGTCCCATAGCTGATTGCATTATTATTATATAGTTACAGCATATTCTTTTTGTCAAAAGTCAGTAGTGAAAGGCGTATGGCATAATAATTATGCCTTCCCTGGTATAAAATTCGATTGGATTATTATGGCGCAGAACTTTTTAAGTCATACTTTTTTATACTAATAACTTCATTCATAAATAAACAATTGAAAAAATAAAAAATATTTTTTTAGGGTACTCCGATTTTGATAAAATTAGGTATGTGCTACTCAGTATCATGGGCACATACCAACCCTTGAATATGACCACACCTTTCTGTTACACCCTGTAGATGATACTATGTCTGGCACACACATATATATATATATATATATATATATATATATATATAAATATTATACGCATAAGCATACCCAGAAATAATACCTAGTGCACTTGTGAGAGAAATTAATTAAAAATTGTATGTGGGCCACCAGACATAAACTTAAATTATGAGTTGGGCAATGAACGTGTAGAAAGCAATTCGTTAGTTTAACTCTTAAAATTACGAGTATATTGACAAATACAAAGTACCTAATCTGCATTTTACTCCCAATTATACGAATCATGTAAATACTGTTGAAATATATAACACAACTATAGTCACAGCCACCTTCATTCAGAATTACCAGATGGTATGCGACGTATTATTGCCCAGAGATTCAGTTTGCTATCAATAGCTCAGTGAATGAAGTAACTGGTTTTTCATTACACTAATTGTCATAAGTCATTTATTCAAAAGATTTTTTTTGTGTAGAATATGCTCATAACTTAATACTTAATACTAACATGAAATAAACATTGTAACAGAATTTCTAATAATAAGTGTAATTACATTAAATTTATCCTTAAGATTTATTTACCTACAAATTACAATATAACATTTGTAACACAACTTTTGACGGATATTTTAAACAATTATATAGAATCAGTTTGAAATTCATCTATGCCCTATGCTATAATATGATTTTTGCAACAGAAGAGACTTTAATTTATTTTTGAAAATGTTCACACTGTAAATACTCTTCATGTCTATTGGTAATTTATTAAATATATTTAAAGCTTGCACTTTTGAACTGTGCTGGACAACATTCAATTTAGGGTGAACAACGCTCGTCAAGTCTCTTCTGCGAGTTGATAACATAAACTGTCTTTGTTTTATTGTTTCAAACTTGTCTAAATTCCTTACTAAATCTGTCAAGAGTACCAGAATATATAGACAAGGAACAGTTAATAGTAATATCTACTTTGGTGGATAGTGGCACTATTTCTGAATTTTCTTTATTATTCGCTGTTGTTTTGATCATATGAAAGTGAAGCGATCGCGAAGCGCAGGGGCAATTTTGATCGCTAGTTTTCTCACTGCCTGAGTATCTGGTTTCAATTCCATTACGAGACCAAAGCAGCATCGACGCCGAAGGGTATACCACAAAATGCCTGCCAAAAGTTTTGTTTGCAATGAGCAACAAGCGACGTGACCGAACACCAGGCTCCGCGAGGTACTGCTTCACCATGACAACGCGCCCGCGCACTCAGCGCGCAAAACGAGGGACTCCCTGGACACCCACACCGGTCCGAGTCTTGCCTCCTGTTAGTCCCGATCTGGCACCGTGTAATTTATTTTTATTCCCTAAATTAAAAAATCAGTTGAAAGGGATACAGTTTTATTTATTTATTTATTTAAAACTTTATGCACAAAGTTGTACAAAGGTGGACTTAATGCTAAAAGCATTCTCTGCCAGTCTACCTTAGGGTGATGTAGAAATGGAATGTGTAGGTGCAGTAACCTAATTGTAAAATAAGAACTTCCTTATTATTCTTACATAATACACAAATAAAAATAGCTAGATAGATAATATAAAGTTTTCATCGCCGGAAGACGCGCTAGCAGCGTTCATGAAGGCCATGGAAGAGGTGTCTGCGGAGGACTGGAAAAAATGTTACGAAAATTGGTTCAGATTGAAAAAACTGTGTATAGAGGCTGGTGGAGAGTTTTTTGAAAATATTTAATTGAAATATTTTATCAATAGAAGTTAGTTTCTTACAAGCTCTGCTTAGTTTGGGATCAGACAGAGTTGTGTGAGTTGTCCCAAGATATTATAATAACTATTATTAATTTTTTAGTTTCTCAAAACTTTCTGAATGTCCCACTCACTGTATAGATGTTTGACCGTGTCTCGGCCGTACCTCGGTCGGGGTCCGGCCACGACACAGTGTAACGAGAATAATCCTTACCTAAACCAATTACGACTAATTGTGAAAATCGGGCAAGGGCATGTCGGATCGTGCTCAGTGTAGGGTTCGGCAGCTGTTTCTACAAAGAAATTCATAGCATATAAAAAACTACGATCTAAAAATGCACTAGCAAAAGAGCGTATCTTCATGGCTCTTACGTCCTTTTGTTAAGAAGCGCAGTTTTTCGCCAATTACTTTATCTTTTAGCAAGTCTATTCGAAGCCTTAAAATGTTTTTATTAGATCTGTCGAATGATGTGCATATAGATGTTAACAGCGCCCCGCCCTAAAAATATTATTTTTTCTTTTTAACTATCGAACTGAATAGCGGCTTATACAAAACAAATTTACCCTAAATTTCATCCATACCTATACAAGGGGTAGTTTTTGAGTAAATTGCCTATGACGAACGGACAGACAGAGAGACAGATGGACATGACCCAGGTTCAGTTTTCCGGAACCTTAAAAACGTACGTTGTAAGAGCAAATTTGTAAGTATTTATCCTTTATAGTAGAGTTTTATTAAACTATCATTGATGTGTGTATTGCTTTGGATACGCTATAGAATAATGTTCAAGAGTATTAGTTACATTACGACGCATATATCAGAATGCATCGCTTTATGTTTGAATTTCCTGTTATATTTAGAAGTTTCGTAATATAATATCATTATGGTCATAAACACTTAGGTATATTATTAAATTACTTATATACGAACGAAATGTCCAAATGCAAGAGGAAATTGACGAGAAATATGACATATAATAATTAAAAGGCTATGCAAATATTATTGTTTTAACCGATTATCACACTGCCCCACGTCACGCGACCTGTCGTGGGATAGAGCATGATCCTAGGGCCGCCAGACGTTACTTTTTTGAAAAATAAATACTATATGTTTTTTTTTAAATTAACATAAATAATAGCAGTATAAGAAAAGTGAGCAATTTTTTATGTACCTTTAGCATTTAGATAACAAGACATTGGCCGTCGACTCAATCTAGCGGGTATTTTGTCCCTGAAAAAACAAGTAACGTCTGCCGGCCTTGGGATTTTGGACTAGGACGAAAGAATAACGCGGGCGGTAACAGTGCGCAGATCTGCGACACTATGCCGTTTTTTCAATAGCACTGCGGCACTGAGCGGAATTCACAGTCGTTAAGGCTTTAAGATCAACACGATATTGTGTAGTTCATTGTGCCGTATCCTGCGTTTTTCCCCACTGCTTCTCGCGTAGTACGCCGCTGCCCTGCGCCGCCCTTAGTTACTTTCTTTATTACCATATAATCTCAGATAATTCGGTTCAACGTCAAAAGCACCAACTTCCCCGCACGCCGTTGCGTGGCCCGGTGCAGTGTGATAATCGCGTAATTTTTTTTTCCTTAATAAACGGTTTTTCTTTAAAATTTACACCATTTATGTCTCAGTATATACAATAAAGTCAGGACAATTGGTCACCTAGTTCTGTAAAATGACGAATAACATTTTAGAATACGTTCCTTGGATAACTGGAATTGCAGTTTCAACTATATGTTTAATAATACAAACAGTATTCATACTTCGACCGAAAATACGAAAATGGGATCAAAAAATTTTAATGCAATTGGCGGTGACGCGATTGATGAATTCAGCTTTTATGTGCACATATTGGATACTTATTGGATATCTACAGGAAAGTGAGCAATTAATGATGATTACTGCTATAATAGGCATTGTGAACGAGATTACAGACTTATCGCTAAGATGGTGGATGTGCGTCTACACCAAAAGTTTGTATGAACAATTTGTTAAAGTGTTTGTGACTTCACGCTGGAGTTTCCTTAGACTGTCGTTGGTGATTTGGATAACGTCTATTGTAGTTACAGTGACGATTATAACATCAATTGCGCTTATGCTTGATAATGCGGCAAGTCCGGTAATATTGGAAACTGTGTGGTCTATTTTAAAATGTATCGCCTTGTGTGTGAATTTACTGTGCTTCTGTAGAATCTTGTACGTTTTGTTTAAGGCAACATTAAGGAAAAGTCGTAATGCTAGTGGTAATAAAAGCTCAGGTAGCGTTATTAAAATAATCCTAATCTCTTTTCTTTTGGTCTGCGTTACTAGTTTACAACTTTTGATTGACGACATATTGAAGATACATGGGTTTATAAAAATGCTTGTACACAATTCAGATCACGTCGACTACGGAGAACTACTTTTAGGTATTGTTAAATATATACGCGTCATAAGTTCCTTTCAAGGGGCTGAAATAATCGCGATTTATATGATTCTAATGAAAAATGGAGATTAAATGTTTTTAAATCATTATACTAAGTTATTCTATAGACTTATTTTTTTAAATAACAATTTCAATTCTTATATTGTAACGGTGTGTAATAAAATATAATTGTTTAATGTGTTTGTTGGTTTTCATTGAAAAGAATGTGCATGCAACGCGTTTATTTTATTGTAATTTGTCCAAAGTTTATTTTATTTTATTCTTATAATTCCCCGGGCTATGTACTCGTATGAAAAGGTTATCAACGGTTTCAAATCAAATCATTCTAAAACTACGTGCACAACGAAGGTAGGCAACATAACTTTAATGGTCTCCCAATCGATGTCGGGTACAGTGATCAATCCTTCTAGTGTTAGCTTCTATTGTAAAATTCGCTAACATTTATGTAGAACATTGTTAACATTACGATTATTATTAATGAATGTAATTATTAGTAAAGAGTATGTATACAGAATGACTTTGAAATCAGTCGACAGATTGATAGGGGAGTATCAGCATCGTTAGAAATTACATTAAGCATTGACAAATTGCGAATTTAAGTTGTAAAAAAACATCCGATTTTATTTTATCCGTTTAAAACGATGGTGACAAATCTATTAAAGTTTAGTAAACTAAAAGAATCAGTACATTATCATTATTTCCATATGTCTAAAATTTAAACAAATAAATAAAATTGTCAAAGTTTCAAAATCGTACGACGCGCTATAAAAATCATATTGTAATCATAATTTCGTAAAAACGTAGTTTATTCAAGGGGTCATTGGTCAAACACCAAATAAAGAAACTACAGAAGGTAACACGAAGGTAAGAGAGGCATAAGTCCCAACGTAAGCGTTCACGGCATGAGGAAAGGACTATAGGCGGCTACGATCTACTACGCCTGCACTACCAGATGAAACGACCAGTGAGGCCGCAGCTCAGCCACGGCGGTAGCGCGACAATGATGCCAATACACAAAAGTCTTCTGGTTGCACGCCACCGCCGTCTGCGGTATAAACAAGTACCTAAAATGTATTTTCGGATTCGAAGAATATAATGAATATATTAAAAAAAAATGTACGCATCATCTATCGCAGTCCACTGTTGGACATAGGCCTTTCCAATTGCACGCCACTTTGTTCTATCTTCGGCTTCTCGCATCCAGCTCCTGCCAGCCGTTTTGCGTAAATCATCACTCCATATGGCCTGAGGGCGTCCTACACTACGTTTGCCGAGCCTCGGTTGTCGGTTCTTCGGCTAATATGGCCAGCCCACTGCCACTTCAGCTTGCTAATCCGGTGGGCTATGTCGATAACTTTGGTTCTCTGCCGGATCACCTCATTTCTGATTTTGTCCCTAAGAGAAACTCCGAGCATAGCCCTTTCCATAGCCCGCTGAGCGACTTTGAACTTGTGGACCAGCCGTACCGTCAGTGTCCACGTTTCGGCTCCGTATGTCATGACGGGTAGGACGCACTGATTAAAGACTTTAGTCTTTAGACATTGTGGGATCGACGATGAGAAGACTTGCCGTAGCTTACCAAACGCTGCCCAACCCAACGAATTCTCCTGTTCACCTCGTCCTCGAAGTTGTTTCTACCTAACTGCAATGACTGCCCGAGGTACACATATTTTTGAACAACTTCGAGAACGGCGCCGTGCACCGCTGTCGGTTCCGGTAGTACATGTTCATTGAACATGACCTTGGTTTTATCCAAGTTCATCCGTAGGCCGATGCGTACAGAGGAGTCAGCCAGGTCATTCAGCATCCGTTGCAGGTCCTCCAGTGTTTCCGCCATGATGACAATGTCATCTGTTTTGTTTGCTGATTCTGTACTTGGACGGACATGGTGGCGGCTTCGTATCACTTGGATATATCGCCAATCTACTTGGCATCACTGCATAGACTCCAGAACGGACCAGATTTCAGTTCAGTCAAAGGCCTTCTCATAGTCCACAATTGCTAGACACAGGGGCTGATTATACTCTTCTCGTCATCTTTTGTATAATCTTCCGCACTGTGTGGATGTGGTCTATGGTGCCATATCCGCTCCGAAATCCAGCCTGTTCCGGTGGTTGGAATTCGTCAAGTGTTCGCGCAAGGCCGTTCGTGATGACTTTTGAGAACAGCTTATAGACGTGGCTTAGAAGAGAAATAGGTCGGTAGTTCTTCAGCCGGGTCTTATCTCCCTTTTTTGAAGAACAAGACGACTACACTTCTACTCCACGCCTCCGGAGTTCTCCCTTCAAGCAGGACAGCATTAAAGAGCTTTTGGAGCTCCCTCAGTACGGGTTTTCCTCCAGCCTTTAACATCTGTGTTGTAACGCCATCCTCTCCAGGGGCTTTTCCATTTTTTAGCTGTTTAAGAGCCAGCACGATTTCGTCAATGTTGACTTCTGGCAGGTCTTCGGTGTAGTGGCATGTTAGAGTGGCTCTAGGACCCTCATTTTCAGTATCAGGTCGAGATGCATGCGAAGCGTATAACCGGCCATAGAAGAAGCCTTCCACTTCGGAGAGGACTGCCGGCTTCGAAGAAACGACTTCTCCACTTGCTGTGGTCAACATCGTCAGATGGCTTCTTCCAAGAGATTGTACGAACACTTTTAAACCCCGGTTCTGCTCGATCGCTCTTTTAATCAAAAGAGTTTTGGAGCGCCGAAGGTCGTGTCGTATAAGCTTGTTGATCTCTTGGTCTAGAGCGCGCTTTTCCGACGAAGTGACGGGTGGGTTTTCACGTCGTTTTTTCATTAGCCCTAAAGTCTTTTCCGAAAGCTTTGACTTCTTGCCCTTACGCTGCATTTCACAAAACCTCGTACCTTCTTCCCTGGGGTGTGTAATGTTTGATATAATAACAAATGCTCTAATTTTACTTGAAATAACGTTCATATGTTATAATTTTCAAATGCTATAATATCAAATAACCTAATTTCATATGATATAATTTTCAAAATGCATAATATTCTTTTAATATAACTTTCATTTAACCTAATGTTCTTTTGACCTAATTTTCTGGTCGAGGTCGGACTTGGTCGACGGAGCCCCGCTTCGCGGGGCTCCTACTTCTGGTTGGTTTAAAAAAAACCACGAAGGGGATGGCGGGGTCGTAGACCCCGCCATCCCCTTCTAACCTAACCTATCCGAGTCGGGGTGCCCTAAAGTCCAGATTGCATCCAGATCCTCCTGGTAACAATTAATAGTTGGGTGATGTATAGGGTATAAAGGGAAGAACAAAAACTTAATACAATAGCTATATTAGTTATTTAATTATTAAAAGTTACTTAGAGATTATGAATATTATAGTAAATAAATAATATACTAAACGAATGTTATGTCAAATGTGCATTATAAAAAGTGTTCATTATATCAAAAGAAATTAGATAAAATGAAATTATATCTACAGTTCAATATGACAACTGATCGTTATATTAAATAAAATTATATTAAGTGATATTATGTCAAGTGAACGTTAGATTTTTTGTTATTATATCAACCGTTACACACCCGTTCCCTGAGTAGGTATCCGAACCACATTTACGAGCTGGTTTACGTTTGTTGTGGTTTCCATGGCAGCAAATCGGTTATCCAGGTTTGACTGGAACGCTTCGGATCCTATCATGGTTTGGAGCAAAGTAGGTCGAAGCCTGGACCTCATCAGACGGTCACGTTCCGCCTTGAAGTCGATATTCAGAGAGCCTCGACAAGTTGGTGATCACTACCGATATTAAACCTGTTGATCACGGTGACGTCTCTGAATATATGCTTTTTGTCCGTCATGATGAAGTCGATTTCGTTTTTTGTCATAGTGTCGGGGCTTTGCCACGTCCACTTCCTGTGGGGCCGTTTCTTGAGGAAGGAGTTCATCAAGACATCCCTTCCGTTCGAGGAAGTTGATTAGCATTTGCCCCCTATAATTTCAGCTTAAAGCGGCGGTAGCGTAATGGCTAAGGCATCGGTCTCGCAATCGTGAGGTCGCGGGTTCGAATCCTACCCAGTATACTACCGACGTGGACCCACTCCTAACACAAGCCATTGAGCTTAGCTGAAGGGGTTAACAGGATTGCTAGTAATGTGGGACCGAAAAATCCACATTGCTAGTTATCTTTCTAAAAACAAGAAAAAAACAAGAAAAAAAAAATCCATGGAATCCTACTACCAATTCGCTGCAATTTTGTACTCCCACTTTAGCGTTGAAGTGCCCCTTAACAACTTTGTAGTTAGTTAGTTAACAACTTAGTGGTGCAGTGGAGGGCCCTCGATATGTCATCGAACATATCCTCCACTTCGTCGTCTGGATGTGCCGAGGTCGGTGCGTACACTTGCACCACCTTGAGGCTATACCTCTCGGTGAGCTTGATAATGAGGTACGCTACCCTATTCGACACGCTAGGCATTTCCACAACGTTGTCAGAAAGGGACTTATATGCCAGAAACCCAACACCACCTTGGGATTGTTGGTCTCCCTCGCGGAAGTACTTAAGGTGGCCTGACTCGAGGGTTATGGTGTCCTCTCCCTCTCTTCGGACTTCACTTAACCCGAGGATATGCCACCCAATCTTCCCAAGTTCCACCTCAAGTTGTGCCAGATGCAAGTCTAGCTGTAGCGTGCGTCCGTTATACGTCGCCAGGGTCAGTCGGTTGTGGTGGCCTTCCGTAGCCCAGAGATTCTTAGCACCCCCCGCCACGCCGTTACCGTGGACGCCACCATGTCCAGGAATAGCGTGACTGCCGGGAACTGGGAGCCGTGGATTTTGTGCTTCGTGCATTTGGGGTAATGCCCATAATCGCCACGCTGGGCAGGCGGGTTGGCGGTCGCAGGGCGTAGCTCTCGCATCATTGACGCTGCTGCCCGTCACTAACCTATCACTTTAGCTATGCCTTAAATTGGGATGGTTATCACGCCACCAGTCGGTCGCCAGAGCCTCGTTCGTTGTACAGCAGGATGTACCGCGTGCAGGTGAGGTTGGCTTGGAGCGAATGATGGTGGTGCGCCCCCTTACATCCCCCACATCCTACGTATGCATAAATGATAAATCTGAACAATAACCTTAAACGTTGTACCCTAATTTGATTATCCTAAGAGGAACCAAAGCATTGACGTTTGGCTCACGAAAGGCAATAATGCTAAGATGCTAAGATCTATTGCTTATAGTTTATAGGACAGACTGACAAATAATACATTACGCTCTACCCAAACTTCAGGGATTAGCCCAAAAATGGTACCAAGGACTACATAGTCTATTATTTTCTTGGACGGAGTGACGACAACTATGGTAGATTGCTGACGGAGATGCTTGCCTGTTAAGCGCGATTTGGTGAAAGTTTGGATAGAGTATTATTACGAAAAGATGGGTCTGTTAAACAGGTAAACATGCTATCGATTATATATTATTCGGTATAAAAGATAGATCGGTAGGAACTAGTGCATAAGCAGTTTAGTTATTAGTTTATATTAGCAGTGTTAGAATACCAAACGTAATGAGAAGCCAAGCGTGATTTCGCGGCCGAGCACCTCCGAAAACAAACGACTGAAATCCAATACAAATGCCAAGGTGTCAAAATATTATTGTGGGTGTGTGTGTGCGCGTGCGTGTGTGTGTGTGTGTGTGTGTGTGTGTGTGTGTGTGTGTGTGAATGTGTGTGTGTGTGTGTGTGTGTGTGTGTGTGTGTGTGTGTGTGAATGTGTGTGTGTGTGTGTGTGTGAATGTGTGTGTGTGTGTGTGTGTGTGTGTGAATGTGTGTGTGTGTGTGTGTGTGTGTGTGTGAATGTGTGTGAATGTGTGTGTGTGTGTGAATGTGTGTGTGTGTGTGTGTGTGTGAGTGTGTGTGTGTAGTACGTAACTTTTGTGAATATTATTTATTTAGCAATTACTTTGTCACAAGATCTTCCGAATCTTCATAGTGGAGAGTAAGCAGCCATTATTACACTTAAATAAAGGAAGTGAAAAAATACTCAAGTTCCTATTTAGAATATTGTTGATTTTTGAGCTGATGAACAAATAATGTCGACAAGCAACTGTTGTACGTCTCGGTATTATTTGGCAAACCCTATCAGATCTTCGCTTTGAAGTAACAAGACTTGGATCAAAACACAGTTTTGTATGTTTACGAAGAGTAGTATTTAAAATAAAAAGTTACCTAACATTGAGGACTTGACAAAGTGAAAATACAATAATTGCATTTTGCGAGCATCAAGGGATAGAAAAATTTGAGGTCTAGTAACATAGTCCACATAGGTGGTTCGCTTCTGGCCCCGGTTTGGCTACGGAAGTCTCGGGTTCGATTCCAAAAAATGCCTATAAAAATTACTTCAAAGTGAAAATAGTTCTGAATAGGGGACCCTGAGTGGTTTCCTCGTCAAAGTTTTAAGAACTGCCTTTTATGCTTTTTCTAATGAAAACATGTGAGTTTTAACTGCCCCTCCCCAAGAAGAAATACAATACGATAGAATAGATTGGTCAAGAGCAAAGTAGACTGATTTTAACGAATGAAGATCTAAAATATTCCTTAGACTTTTAAATACATATATTAGCTTTCTAGTTCGAGAGGTGAGGGATTCCCAGTGCTGTTTCCAGGACAATTTGCTAACTATCAAGACACCGAGGTATTTAATGCATGGCGCGCGTTCTATAAGAGTATAGTCACAAGAATTTATACGGCTAGTCTTGGATGCACGACAACTTTAAGCTTGAAGAGAGAATGAGATAGGTGGATGAGAGGCGTAGTTGGTAACAAAAGGAATAAACTTTGTTTTAGATAGGTTGAGGGTTTTAGAGAGATTGGAGTCCAGCCAAGTCATGACACTTCTCAATGCGTACTCAGAGTTGAGTTTAGCTTCTTGCCAATCACGCCCAGAAACAAGAAGTACTGTGTCGGTTCCCTATCCATTTGCCTAAAATTTTAAGACCTAATATAACTTAGCATATTTTTGTTAGGCATAATTATATATTCGCATAATATAATTACGCATAACAGCTTACGCATAATGTTTTAGGCATATTTTTTCAAACCATAACAATGATTAGGCATAACCTTCTAATGCATAAATATATTAAGCATAAAGTTCTATAGCATAACTTTTTTAAGCATTATATCCTAAAACATAAATTTATTTACGCTAATTTAATTGTTTTTTTTTTAGTAATTGTAATAAATAAAAGTTGATTTAATGATAATTATTTGGTTTTTATATCCTTGCCCATGAGAGCATGTTCGTTTCTGGCATAAGAGGTCACAGTTCTAACCTAACCTAACCTACGCATTTTTAAAGAAGAAAGTAACCCAATCTATATTATTCTAATTGAAATTCTATGATCTTCATAGTTTATGTGTAATAAATAATTTGCATAAAAATTGTTTTTGTTATTTACCTATATTAATTATATGCTTAAATATTATTATGCTAATGCTAATAGTTATTAGGCCTACTAACGTTATGCGAATCTAATTTATACCAACACAAATTAGTCTTTAACATGATTGTGCCAACATAAAAGGTATGCCATAAAAAATTAGGCCGAAGTATTATTATGCCAAAACAAATTGTGCCAAAATCGTTATGCCGAAGTATATTAAGACAAAGAACATTATGAGAAAAGAAGGGATCCCTACTGTGTCATCTGCGTAAGTTACTATTTTGCAGTTCGGTAGGGATAACTTACACAAATCGCTAATATATAACAAAAATAGAAGGGGCGAGGTCACTACCCTGAGGGACTTAAAAACTCAAGATCTTTTCTTGACTAGCTACTTTATCAATTTGGACATACTGGGTACGGAATTGTAAGTAGCTGCGAAACATATTTAGAGCAACTCCTAACCACCCAACTCTAATTTTAGAGATTAGTGTAGGTACAGAGACAGTGTTAAACGTTTTAGAAAGATCCCTGAAAAATTGCAATAGTTATTGGACTAATCATTAATTGTTTTATTGATTTTGGTTACCAAATTACTATGCTTAGAGAATCCAATGCAAGACTGTTAAATGTAACATTCTCGTCTAGTGACTTGCCTATCTTAAGTACGTTGTATAGGAAAATGTAATGTTAATGTCAAAATGGATTCGGTAAAAGCATGTGTAGAAGTCTTAATAGTTCCTGATCATTATTTTAAGGTCCCATTATTAGTAACATTTACTGAACTAAATTATAAAGTAGTGTACAAAACTAAAGGTAACTTACTGATTAACAGTAAGGTCACTGACGCGCCTACAGTAGTAGAAATTCGTGTTAGTGTGACAACTACTATAATAGGACATGTTGAGTTAGGAGTATACACGAGACCTTCATACGACGGTGAAGTATTGATTGAACCTAGTTTCTGTTGTTAGCCTCAAACAATGATTGATATAGCACCTTGTATTTTAAAACTGAGTAATGGAAAATCAACACTTCAATTAAACGGACTACTAAATACAGAGTTCACACTAAACAAAGACACGCTTTTGTCTTGTGTTCTTCCGCTAGCTCAAGTAAAGTGTCATGATGTAAATAAAATCGAACAGTCCTCTAAAACTCTTCTAGGGTTTGCATTGATAGTAAAATGTTATCTGTTAGCGACTGTATCAGTCAAACTGACCTTCGGTGTTTAACAAATTTACTGAATGAATACAGAGATTGCTTCGTTTTTTTAACTAAAGAATTAGATTGTATTACTGGCAATGCCATAGAGATCAGACTAAGCGACCCTACTCCTGTAGTACACCGACCATACCGTATGCCATTTACGGAACGAAAAGTAGTTTTTTTCGTCTATTAATCCTTTATTTATTAGGCTATTATAACGTATTATTATTATTTTTTATTATTATAATCTAAAAAGTACCAAACGTGTATGTCCGTGACATGGTTCAGGAACTTGTGGGTTCAGGTATCGTGAGACCAATAACCTCAAGCTACGCTTCTCCTGGACTATATATTGAATTTAGAGGAGTACGGACTCTGTATTGACTATAGAGCTGTTAACAAGAAAACTGTAAAAGAATACTAACACCTCCCCAGAATTGATGATTAATGAGACAACTTGTCCGGATGTAAATATTATACAACCTTAGCTCTTATGTCAGACTATTATCAACTATGTGTTTTTGAGAACTCGAAACACTTGACAGCTATATAACGCCTGATGGGCATTACGAATTTAATAGGACGCCTTTCGGGCTTGTAAATGTGCCTTCAAATATTCAGCGGGCGATTAATAATGTATTAGGTAATGCTAGGTTTAAAGAAGCGTGCGCATCTATGGATGACGGTAAAATACCGTCTATATCTGCAGAGGAGGGACTCACTTAACTAAAATCTATATTGGATTTATATCGTACCGCTGGCATATTACTGAAACTCTCCAAATGTAATTTACTAATGGAGTCCATTGAAGTTTATCCCGAAGGAGTAAAACAAATGTTGCACATCCGATTGACCAGCACAAAGTTAGGCAGCTTCTAAGACTCTGTAGCTCCTTTCGCATTCACAGGGGTCGCGTCCATAGCTAGACCGCTAACTCAGCTGTTAAGGAAAGCTGCAAAGTGACAGTCGTCTGATGTTGTGGAGAATGCCTGTAAGACCCAATATCCAGTGCTAGCATTTTACAATCCTGCGTTTGAAACTTAACTCCATACGGGCGCATCAAAGACAGGTATAACTGGTATTCTGTTGCAAAAAGTTAACGCGGATGCACCTTTTAATGCGGCTTAGTACAGCAAATAAACCTCCTCGGAAGAGTCTCGCTTTACTTTGTATGATGTATGGTCTCGATGTAACGATGGATACGGACGCTACTAGAGGTAGAATTTTGACATAATTTGTATAAAGCATATGTCAAAATATAGCTCTAGTACCCAAATCCATCTATAGTTAGATTATTGAGACCGGCCGCTAGAAACGTTAGCCGTTCATTACAAAGATTCCGAACTTTTTGATGGAGATTCTGTTTACGATCGTAACTAATTGTAACTCGTTGAAGGCGACATTTAAAAGAGAGACGTTTTATCGAGAGGTGACATTGAAGAGCCAGATTTATAAAATTATTTATAAATCTGGCTCTTCTATGTCACATGTCGATGCTCTCAGTAGAAATCCAATCGAATCAAACCTAGTCGAAGTAATTAATGAGATATGTTAAGAGTACAAATTGTATAGCAACGGTACAATAGAACGATCCCGAGCCCTAATGAATCATTTCTATATTAAAAGAGCGGGACACAAATCATATTTTAGAAATTAAAAATATCTTTATAATAAAACTTGGATTGGTGTATAGAAAGTTTTTTAAAAATATGTCGATTCTTGCCTGGAATCCGCCCATACCAAGATCCCAGCTGGCAAAAAAGCCGATGAATTCCATACCTAAAGTTGATCAGCCTTTTCACATAGTACACATGCACATAGATCGTTTGAGACTCTTTGTGCAAAGTAGAAAAAATAGTGTGTACTTGTTTGTAATCATTGATTCATTCAATAAATGCATCATATTAGTACCTATAAAGAACACGAAATCTGTTAATTCCATAACAACCTTAAGAAACTATTTTCACAAATTTGGTGTTCCCACACGAAAAAAAATCGATAAAAAAACTTCATTCGCATCCAAACGCTTTCAAGAATATCTAAGCACGGTAGGTTTCAAACACGTCCTAAATGCTGTAGCCACACCACTAATAGGCAAGTGGAGCGCTACAATCGCACTATACTGGCTGCATTAACAGCCACTAATCACAATAAGCCTGAGAACTTATAGGATGAATGCGTGTCAGAGATACAGTGGCGTTTAATCAATACTCTTATTATGGGAACTAGCTGTGCCCGCGACATCGTTCGCGTGGAAGTTGGGTTTATATTAAGGTAGTTTATATTACAATTCAACTTCTGTGTAAAACATATTGTAAACATGCTCCACAATGCTCTGTGGCATCTATGGATATTTGGGCCTAGCTTTAATCAGGGCCCAACATATGGCAGGGCAAGCCAAGCAAATGCCCAGTGCAGCAAAATGGAGGGCGACAAAGTTTATGGCGCCAGACGGTTAGAAGACAAATTATTAAAATTCCCACGACCACACCTCGACAAAAAAGTGATTTGCATCACATCAAATACTATTAATATTGAAAAATTCCCCCACCACGCGAGTACTGGGGCGGTTTCGAGTTAAATGAAGCTCGAAACCGCCCAATTACTCGTGCGAAATTTTGAGTTAAGGAGCTTCGATTCTGACTCCGATAGGTCAAAAATTCCGATTGATTTTAAACCTCCGACTCCAACTTCGGCTCCGACACTTTTAAATCGGATCTTTTAATCGGAGGTACCTAGCCGCTACTTCAAGATAATTTATACATAGGTAATAAAGGTATGATGGAAAAAACTCCCACAGATTCCCTATGATCGCAGGTTATGTCCTGCCCGAGCGATCTTTTCCGAGTCTAAGTATACCTACTTTGTGTCCGTGTTTGTACCGCGGGAATGCAATGTTTAAACAAACAAACAACATTCAAACGTTTCTAAAAGATATACTCAGATATCTTTTTTTGTGTTTAAATACTATTTCTAAACTTATTTCAATATTTTTTTTCACTCACTTAAGAAGATTAAAATATTATTTTATAATGTCTACATTGGTGAATTTAAAATTAGTGTGTCAACCTGTCGCAAATTAAGATCATCATATATTCATATCCCTCTACGTAAGAATTTCAGTTTTTTTTTTTAAATCAATTTTCCTGATTCTTTTTAATTTGTATTTAAACGCCATCTATTTTCAAAACTGGATAAGTTTATTTTTATACTTGATGATTTTATATTAAACTATCATGCATATTAAACGTAGGTAAGCAAGGTTACCTTAAATTATTCACGCGATCAAGACCCGTAATACATATATTTTCATAATGTGTACAAATCGCGAAAGTTTATTAACATTTGTAGGTAAGCAAAAAAAATTTGGCACTCAGAAGAAATCGAATCACAGATGGCGCCACGTGTTTTATTTTGATGTAACGCGGACTTCATCTTTCATTTTTTTTAAGCAATTAACATTTATAAATTCTAGAAAATATCAAGTAATTACTGTTTATTTGTAATGTAATATTGTTTTTCATTTCTACATTTATAACATAATCACTATTCATGCAAAACAATGATAACGGTGCCTATTGGAAGTGATTATTAATATGAAAATTTGTTAAACAAAGTAAACATGTTAAAGTCGAAAATTAAAGCTTGTATAAATAAGTATACATTTAGAAAAATACTTAAAAAAGAGTAAAAATAATTTTAACACAACACAAAAAGAGACTCGCAATTAGGGAGTCGATCCTCCGACCTCGCTCGTTTAATACCGCTACTTGTGCCAATAGACCACCTAAGCTGATGAAAACACGGTTAAAATAGCTGATCTTAAGAAAATTGAAAATGTTGTGTTTAGCTCCTTATAGTTTTAGCGTGAAGTTATTGTTTCCATGGGTTACAATTGTAAATAATGTCTTATTGTGGAAAAAATTGTGAAAAACCATAATGGTTCGACAAAACATACGTTGCTGCTCACTCCCCATAGACGATAGCGTAATGATTTATAGTGCAAGTAATGACCTATAGTATTTACAATAAAACTGCAAATTTTCATGAAGATCCGTCAAGTAGTTATTGTTTTATAACGATAAATAGCTACAGACATTATCCGTCATTGCTTAGCTCCTATGGGAAATAGCGTGATAAATTATAGCCTATATGTTAATCCAGACTTATTAGAATACACATACAAAATTTCAACCGAATCTGTCCAATAGTTATTGCGTGATGTGTGTTCAAACAAACAGACAGACAGACAGACATTTCTAAAAATGTAGGAATGTGTTTAAATACTCTTTTCGAACATTTCCCAATTTTTTTTTTCACTATGTTCGGCCATGTACAGACACGTGAAATTTACAATTTTATTATATCTATACTAATATTATAAAGCGGAAGAGTTTGTCTGTTTGTTTGCTTTGTTTGTTTGTTTAAACGCGCTATTCTCAGGAACCACTGGTCCGATTTGAAAAATTCTTTTTTTGTTGGATAGCCCTTTTATCGAGGAAGGCTATAGGCTATATAACATCGCGCTACGACTAATAGGAGCGAAGTAGCGACGTGAAATGTTTCAAAAACGGGGAAAATTTACGCATACGAAGTTGCGCGGGAAAGCTAGTGTATAGATATAGATAGATAGCATGATTCAGTATTCACGCGCGATGGCTTATTATTAGCGTATTTCATGTATAACTTTGGTGTTTCTATACCGATTTCTATTAGTATTTTTTATGGAATAGTTAATTATGTTAACTTTTTTAATTAGGGATGACTGAGAGTGTTATAAACGTAAGAGTAGACAAATATAATCAGAAAGCTTCGAACTACTAAGCTATCGGGAGTTACACGTGATATTGTGAGTCAACCATAAAAGATAGACATATGCTGTCGTGGGATATTTTTTATATAATTTTAAGGAGAACATTTCCGTCATACATGATTTCTGTGTAGCTTTAACCATTACGGTTGCACACGCGACGAAAGCTTAAAAAATGGAGTAACTTCTCCCGTTTTTCTTCACTGCTCTGCTCCTATTGATTGTAGCGTGATGAAAAGTATACTATGACCTACTCAGGAGTATGAAAAATAATTGTACCAAGTTTCGTTAAAATCCGTCGAGTAGTTTTTGTTTCTATAACGGTTATACAGACAGACAGACAGACAGACAAAAATTTTACTGATTGCATTTTTGGCATCAGTATCGATCCCTAATCACCCCCTGATAGTTATTTTGGAAATATATTTCATGTACAGAATTGACCTCACTACAGATTTATTATAAGTATAGAAGATTGGGAAGACTCCAGCACAGGCGTTATTTGGCATAGACTTAGTTGCTACACCGAACTCCTTGCTAAATGTAAAGAAATTGAAACCATCATTATTTTAACTGAGCTTTGTATGAAACAAAACTATTTTCTGTTTAATAATGAGATCTTTCTATTTTTCTAGTCTAGTTTTAAGTCCATTGATGGCAGACTTATTTATGGATTACTTCGAAAGGAAATATGTGGTTAAAGATAATAATATTCAATATTCAGTCTAGAATATGATAAATTAACAATAAAAAAAAACAATTAATATTTAACTGGTTTTGTAAGTAGATAAATTCCGGTAAATCGATACTAGTAACTTACACCGGTCTGGTTAATAAACTAATAAATAAGTTTATTTCGTTACAAACACGGTGGTATAGGGTTGTTTGCGAAAAATTAGTCCTGCATTCCGGTTGTCGAGTTTTAAAAAGTGAAATATGCAGCGATTACGTGTGACAGAGAGGTCCCAGGAAACCATCCCATGAGATAGAAGAGTAACAAAAAAGCAACAAAAAAGACAACAATATAAAACCGGGCAAGTGCATGTCGCACAATGTAAGGTTCCGTAGTCCCTCCCCGCCTAATCCGAATAATGCAGCTTAAAAAGTGGGTTTTCTGTGGTTTTTGTTTCATACTGACAACGTTATCTTAACCATAATTTTCAATGGATTTTGGTTAAAAATGTTGTTACTTCTCAATTGATCAGTTGTTATTCGTAAACTTGTAAAGCCTACTTAGCTGTGATAGTTTTTCTTTTAATTTCACTGTACATATATACTACTGCCGTGTTTTTTTTTACATTTCCAACATCAACCATTTAGCTGGGAGAGGGGGTAGCCCATGGCTCTAACAAAAATTTGCAATTTTAAAGCTTAATATTTCACAAACGGATCTTTAAGTCTAAAAATAGCCTTCACAAACCCCAAACATTTTTAAAAGACTTATCTAAAAATACCCCACACAATGGGGTAGGTGGGAAAAAAAATCACATCCTTTCACTTTGTTGGCGTAAGTAATATGTGTATCCATGCAAAATGACAGCCTTCTAGCAATAACAGTCTCTGAGTTTTATAGTGGGATCTTAGACTATTAGAGAAAAGAATAAAGAGATAGAAATAATAACAGTTGCATCTCAGTTTAAATTTGCAAACATAATTTTTTTTTTTTTTTTTTTAATACTAATTGTTACATTAGTAAGTAATTTTTATAGGCATTTCTTGCCAAAGACTTTACAAATACAATAATTGCATTTTTGAAAGATAGAAAAATTTGAATCCAGACTCAGGAATCGAACCCGAGACTTCCGTAGCCAAACCGGGGCCAGAAGCGAACCACCTATCTGGACTATGTTACTAGATATCAAATTCTTCTATCTCTTAATGCTTTTACGGGTTAGGCCCCCGTAGCGCCATCTAGTCGGAAGTTAAAGAACTATCACGGCTTTTGTTATTGCTTCGTTACAGAGAGCATTTTAACAAATTATGATGACGCAGGCCGAATATTGAAGTAATTTTTATAGGCATTTCTTGCCAAAGATTTTACAAATAGGTACAATAATTGCATTTTTGAAAGATAGAAAAATTTGAATCCAGACTCAGGAATCGAACCCGAGACTTCCGTAGCCAAACCGGGGCCAGAAGCGAACCACCTATCTGGACTATGTTACTAGATATCAAATTCTTCTATCTCTTAATGCTTTTACGGGTTAGGCCCCCGTAGCGCCATCTAGTCGGAAGTTAAAGAACTATCACGGCTTTTGTTATTGCTTCGTTACAGAGAGCATTTTAACAAATTATGATGACGCATCTCATAATGCTTTTACGGGTTAGGCCCCCGTAGCTAGAAGAATTTGATATCTAGTAACATAGTCCAGATAGGTGGTTCGCTTCTGGCCCCGGTTTGGCTACGGAAGTCTCGGGTTCGATTCCTGAGTCTGGATTCAAATTTTTCTATCTTTCAAAAATGCAATTATTGTATTTGTAAAGTCTTTGGCAAGAAATGCCTATAAAAATTACTTCAATATTCGGCCTGCGTCATCATAATTTGTTAAAATGCTCTCTGTAACGAAGCAATAACAAAAGCCGTGATAGTTCTTTAACTTCCGACTAGATGGCGCTACGGGGGCCTAACCCGTAAAAGCATTAAGAGATAGAAAAATTTGATATCTAGTAACATAGTCCAGATAGGTGGTTCGCTTCTGGCCCCGGTTTGGCTACGGAAGTCTCGGGTTCGATTCCTGAGTCTGGATTCAAATTTTTCTATCTTTCAAAAATGCAATTATTGTATTTGTTACATCAATTTGTTATTTATATTCAAATTAAAAATGTGAATGTAATTTTGTCTGTAGATAAGTTTTCACGCGTTGACTGTTGCTTTTGATCATTTAACGAGGTATGTTTTTTGCTGTAATTGTTTGATGCTAGTGAATTTTAAGATACACCAGTCTTTGTCGACGATAACGAATTTCTTTTTTTTTAAATTTATACTTGAATCGGGCATACACTTGTGAATGTAGGTATTACTGACTTTATTATTGTTGTGTATCGTATTTTTTCCCGCGCTGTCAGGAAGTGCAACCTCTTCGTCCGTACGGCGGGCGTAAATCGCACCCAAGTCGTCGTGGACTATGTTAACAGTCATAATAATAATAATAATAATAATAATAATACGACCGTGCTATACTTACAGACAGAACTATACATTTTAATAGACCAGATATTACGATACACAATAAATCAGAAAAAACAGCATACATAGTTGATATAGCAGTGCCAAATACACATAACCTGTTAAAGACGATAACGGAAAAAATCAATAAGTACACAGAACTGAAAGAAGAAATACTTAGTAAGAATTTGGAAAGTTCACAAAGTCTACATTATACCAGTAGTTATTTCTACCACCGGAGTGATTTCAAAATACTTACACCATAGCATAAAACTACTTGATCTATCACCTAATATTTATATAAACATCCAAAAAGCTGCCATATTAAACACCTGTAGAATAGTGCGAAAATTTATGCAGAACGAAGAATCAGAAGGATTAGACACCAGTAATTCCGAACAAAGAATCTCTTTTTCTATCGAATAAGTTACGTAAATGGCGGTTACTTGGTTACAACCCGTAGCCGTCATTAATTTACCGACTTTAAGTCGAGTATACATAAAAACCCAAATAATAATAATAATAATAATATTTATTTATTAGCAATAACACAATACAAATTTACACACAATTGTACATAACTTTAAATTAGTGTATATAATAATAATTGATGCAGTAGTGTGTTGACTCCAACACCTTTGCTAAGTTGTCACAGCAACTTGTGTTAAAGGTGCTGGGCCCTACCCTTGGGAGAAGTCTATTTTATTATATAATATATTTATTTTGTTCTTTAACAGAGGCGTACTGGTTTTACAATAGAGTGTGTTAGAAATTAGGTAAAAATAAGTAAAAAAAAATTTGAGTGTGGTGTGTGTGTGTGTGTGTGCGTGTGCGTGTGTGTGTGTGTGTGTGTGTGTGTGTGTGTGTGTGTGTGTGTGTGTGTGTGTGTGTGTATGTGTGTGTGTGTGTTTGTGTGTGTTCGTGTGTGTGCATATGTGTTTGTATGTGTGCGATTAGACTGGTGCGTAAGTGAGATTAGATAATAAAAAAAAAAATAATAAAAATAAAGAAATAAGAAAAGCGTCAAGTCTGTATTATTGTTTCCGTGTCATTATAGTTTAAAGTTAGAAGCCAATTTTTTAGTGTGAATTTTAGCGATGAAATGGGAAGTGAGTAAAGACTTAGGACTTTATTAAGTTTATTATATAAGTAAGGTCCCTGGAAACACAGTAGTCTTTTTGTTGTGGTGAACCGACTACGGTGGGGTTGGCATGCTTTGTCCTTACGCCTTTTGGTAAGTGTTTGATAGGGTGTTCTTTGGTGTTGCAGTAGTACTGTAGGTATTTAAAATAAACAATTTTCTGACTGATAGTACCTCACAATTTTTATACAGTTCTGTAGTAGGAAAGAGAATGGGTTGAAATGTGGCCACTTTTAAGACTGCTCTTTGGGCTCGTTCAAGTTTTAATAAAACCGTTTTGGGTGCCCCACCCCAAACGGAAATACAGTAGGTTAGTAGGGATTGACCGAGTGCAAAGTATGTACTTCTTATTATTTGAGGTTCCGCGACATGACGAAGATTTTTGAAGACAAATATTAGTTTTCTTATTCTTTTCACCAGTAGTTCAATATGTGTTGTAAAGTTTAACCTATCGTCAAGTGTCACTCCAAGGTATTTGATGGTACTAGTACGTTCTAGTATAGGACAGGCACAAGGTGTGGAGCCAGGCAGGGAACATGAGTGAGCTACTAAGGAGTATGAGTCTGGTGGTTGATTGGGTCTACGGAGACTATAAGTCAGTATTTTGGTTTTTTCTGTATTAAGTGTCAGTAAATGGCTGTTGAGAACTTTTGTGACCAAGTTAAGCCCTTTTTGAGCTGAAGTGAAGGTTTCCGTCCAGTCATTGCCAGAGAAAGTAAGAGCGGTGTCATCTGCAAAAGCTGTAATTTTTCCGTTTTTAAGTGTCAGATTACAGAGACTGTTGACGTAGATCAGAAAAAGGCTTGGACCAATTACGCTGCCCTGCGGGACGCCAAAAGTGACAGACTGTTCTCTGCTGAGATAGTTTTGGATTTTTACGCATTGAGTTCGGCCTAGGAGATAATCTTTAAAAATGCTGAGTGAATGGCTACGAATTCCTATTGTTTCTAGTTTCGAAATCAGGTCAGGGATATAAACCGTATCGAAAGCCTTTTTTAGGTCTAGAAATAAAGACAGAACTTTTTTTTTATTGTCTATTTCCCTAGTGACGTGGTCTATGAGGTTATTCACAGCGTTGCACGTTGATGAGTTTTTCCTAAAACCGTACTGGTTGGGTGAAAGAAGCTGTTTGTCTTCTAGATATTTCATCAGCCGTTTATTTATTAAGCGTTCTAGGATTTTGGAAATTGAAGGTAAAACTGTTCGTCTACATTTGTACACATTGTCTATATTTATAATAAAGATATCTACTCTTAAGTACCTAGGTGAAAAAAGGTGATACAATTTTCATAAGTGTATGTCAAGACCGCGACAAGACAACATGACAATGTTTAATTCATTTGTGTCTACCTACAAGTGGAGACTACAACGTAAGCGAAGAAATGTCAGATGCATTTATATTTTGTTTTTGTAGTGATGGAAGAATAGAAACGGGTACATATTAAGATGTGATAAACTCCGTGCGAGTGGAGGTCGCGCACCGTGTGGGTTTACCCCGTCTAACTCCATACCCCGCTTGCCATGTCGACCTGAAGCGGACTTATGTCAAACTTTTCTATGCGAGCTTACGTACTTGTCGTTAAGATGATAGATGTGTGGTCTCTATAAAGATTTATACGATCATTTGTAAGTGTTTGTAGAAGTAGTTTCCTTAAAGTACCACATTGATGATTCATATTGAACGTACCTATATTAATAATAACAAGAGGAAGTTAGGTACCTGTAATTAATCTAACTTATTGTCTGCCTTCAACAAAATACATTTCGGTGACGTTATATGTTTATGCAAACTAGAACGATGATGTTATAGGTATATGGTTTTCCTAATATTGTTATTTTATTTTTATAATAATGTCTTTTCTGACATTAGCGACATTTATATCTCAGTATAAATAATACAGTCAATTAGACAAGTGGTTCTGCAAAATGAAAGACTATATTTTAGAATTCGTCCCGTGGATAACTGGGATTGCGGTCTCAACTATATGTTTAATAATACAAACAGCGCTTTTCATACTTCGACCGAAGATAAGAAAATGGGACCAAAAAATTTTAATGCATTTTAATTTTAAGGCTGTGACGCGATTGATGCATTCAGCTTCGTTTTGTACACTTACTATACTTTGGATATTTTCAGTTGGAAGCATAGATTCAAATTATATTATTTTTCCATTCATTATTTTGGTTAATATTACGGATTTATCGCTAAGATGGTGGATGTGCGTCTACACTAAAAGTTTGTACGAACAATTTGTTAAAGTGTTTGTGACTTCAAAGTGGAGTTTCTATAGATTATCGTTGGTGATTTGGTTCACGTCTTTTGTAGTGGTAGTGACAATTGTGGTGTCGCTGTTCTCAATGTATAGTACACAAAACACTAGGACTATAGTAATATTCAAAATAATATGGCCTACTTTAAAATGTGCCACCTCGTGTATAAATTTATTGTGCTTTTGTAGAATTTTATACGCTATTTTTAAGTCAAAACTAGAGAGAAGTCGTAATGCTAGAGGTAGCTTTGGTGGAGTTATTAAAATAATTGTAATCTCTTTCCTTTTGGTCTGCATTACAAGCTTGCAACTTTTAATTGACGACATCTATACTTATAATAAATCTGTAGTGAGGTCAATTCTGTACATGAAATATATTTCCAAAATAACTATCAGGGGGTGATTAGGGATCGATACTGATGCCAAAAATGCAATCAGTAAAATTTTTGTCTGTCTGTCTGTCTGTCTGTATAACCGTTATAGAAACAAAAACTACTCGACGGATTTTAACGAAACTTGGTACAATTATTTTTCATACTCCTGAGTAGGTCATAGTATACTTTTCATCACGCTACAATCAATAGGAGCAGAGCAGTGAAGAAAAACGGGAGAAGTTACTCCATTTTTTAAGCTTTCGTCGCGTGTGCAACCGTAATGGTTAAAGCTACACAGAAATCATGTATGACGGAAATGTTCTCCTTAAAATTATATAAAAAATATCCCACGACAGCATATGTCTATCTTTTATGGTTGACTCACAATATCACGTGTAACTCCCGATAGCTTAGTAGTTCGAAGCTTTCTGATTATATTTGTCTACTCTTACGTTTATAACACTCTCAGTCATCCCTAATTAAAAAAGTTAACATAATTAACTATTCCATAAAAAATACTAATAGAAATCGGTATAGAAACACCAAAGTTATACATGAAATACGCTAATAATAAGCCATCGCGCGTGAATACTGAATCATGCTATCTATCTATATCTATACACTAGCTTTCCCGCGCAACTTCGTATGCGTAAATTTTCCCCGTTTTTGAAACATTTCACGTCGCTACTTCGCTCCTATTAGTCGTAGCGCGATGTTATATAGCCTATAGCCTTCCTCGATAAAAGGGCTATCCAACAAAAAAAGAATTTTTCAAATCGGACCAGTGGTTCCTGAGAATAGCGCGTTTAAACAAACAAACAAAGCAAACAAACAGACAAACTCTTCCGCTTTATAATATTAGTATAGATATAATAAAATTGTAAATTTCACGTGTCTGTACATGGCCGAACATAGTGAAAAAAAAAATTGGGAAATGTTCGAAAAGAGTATTTAAACACATTCCTACATTTTTAGAAATGTCTGTCTGTCTGTCTGTTTGTTTGAACACACATCACGCAATAACTATTGGACAGATTCGGTTGAAATTTTGTATGTGTATTCTAATAAGTCTGGATTAACATATAGGCTATAATTTATCACGCTATTTCCCATAGGAGCTAAGCAATGACGGATAATGTCTGTAGCTATTTATCGTTATAAAACAATAACTACTTGACGGATCTTCATGAAAATTTGCAGTTTTATTGTAAATACTATAGGTCATTACTTGCACTATAAATCATTACGCTATCGTCTATGGGGAGTGAGCAGCAACGTATGTTTTGTCGAACCATTATGGTTTTTCACAATTTTTTCCACAATAAGACATTATTTACAATTGTAACCCATGGAAACAATAACTTCACGCTAAAACTATAAGGAGCTAAACACAACATTTTCAATTTTCTTAAGATCAGCTATTTTAACCGTGTTTTCATCAGCTTAGGTGGTCTATTGGCACAAGTAGCGGTATTAAACGAGCGAGGTCGGAGGATCGACTCCCTAATTGCGAGTCTCTTTTTGTGTTGTGTTAAAATTATTTTTACTCTTTTTTAAGTATTTTTCTAAATGTATACTTATTTATACAAGCTTTAATTTTCGACTTTAACATGTTTACTTTGTTTAACAAATTTTCATATTAATAATCACTTCCAATAGGCACCGTTATCATTGTTTTGCATGAATAGTGATTATGTTATAAATGTAGAAATGAAAAACAATATTACATTACAAATAAACAGTAATTACTTGATATTTTCTAGAATTTATAAATGTTAATTGCTTAAAAAAAATGAAAGATGAAGTCCGCGTTACATCAAAATAAAACACGTGGCGCCATCTGTGATTCGATTTCTTCTGAGTGCCAAATTTTTTTTGCTTACCTACAAATGTTAATAAACTTTCGCGATTTGTACACATTATGAAAATATATGTATTACGGGTCTTGATCGCGTGAATAATTTAAGGTAACCTTGCTTACCTACGTTTAATATGCATGATAGTTTAATATAAAATCATCAAGTATAAAAATAAACTTATCCAGTTTTGAAAATAGATGGCGTTTAAATACAAATTAAAAAGAATCAGGAAAATTGATTTAAAAAAAAAAACTGAAATTCTTACGTAGAGGGATATGAATATATGATGATCTTAATTTGCGACAGGTTGACACACTAATTTTAAATTCACCAATGTAGACATTATAAAATAATATTTTAATCTTCTTAAGTGAGTGAAAAAAAATATTGAAATAAGTTTAGAAATAGTATTTAAACACAAAAAAAGATATCTGAGTATATCTTTTAGAAACGTTTGAATGTTGTTTGTTTGTTTAAACATTGCATTCCCGCGGTACAAACACGGACACAAAGTAGGTATACTTAGACTCGGAAAAGATCGCTCGGGCAGGACATAACCTGCGATCATAGGGAATCTGTGGGAGTTTTTTCCATCATACCTTTATTACCTATGTATAAATTATCTTGAAGTAGCGGCTAGGTACCTCCGATTAAAAGATCCGATTTAAAAGTGTCGGAGCCGAAGTTGGAGTCGGAGGTTTAAAATCAATCGGAATTTTTGACCTATCGGAGTCAGAATCGAAGCTCCTTAACTCAAAATTTCGCACGAGTAATTGGGCGGTTTCGAGCTTCATTTAACTCGAAACCGCCCCAGTACTCGCGTGGTGGGGGAATTTTTCAATATTAATAGTATTTGATGTGATGCAAATCACTTTTTTGTCGAGGTGTGGTCGTGGGAATTTTAATAATTTGTCTTCTAACCGTCTGGCGCCATAAACTTTGTCGCCCTCCATTTTGCTGCACTGGGCATTTGCTTGGCTTGCCCTGCCATATGTTGGGCCCTGATTAAAGCTAGGCCCAAATATCCATAGATGCCACAGAGCATTGTGGAGCATGTTTACAATATGTTTTACACAGAAGTTGAATTGTAATATAAACTACCTTAATATAAACCCAACTTCCACGCGAACGATGTCGCGGGCACAGCTGGTATTAAATATACTTATTAGTTGTAAAAATATCTACGAATACAATTTAGCTCACATTGATTCCGAACTGCAACTCTTACATATTATTGCTAAATATGTAAATGTAATAAGTTCGTTCCAAGGAGCTGAAATCATTGCAATTTTTTTTATATTATTGAAAAATGCCGATTAAATATTTCAATTGTTATAACTATTGTAGTATTTTAAAAGCGACCTGTTTTTATTTACATGTACACTTGGGTTAATATTTAATTAGTTAAATAGATTTATTGTTTGTGTTTAAATTATAATGTATATATATGTAGATATATATATATATAGTAGTAGTATAGTAGACTAGACAGTCTATATTTTCATAATGTGTACTAATCGCGAAAGTTTATCAAAGAAAGTAACTTTGTCTGTTGTTTTACTATTTTGACGCGTTAACAACATTTATTGCTTTGAATTATATACCTAGGTTTAGGTACCTATATGTTACAATAACAGATTACCGAATGATCGCCGAATGAATGATTAAGTGCATCGCTTTAGATCGGCTGCACTTTTGCTTTTCTTCTGGTTTTACTTTTTACTTTTATTATTTACAGTATGATTATTTGTTATGTAGTAGGTATACCTAATTTTGTTTTTTATTTTATAATGAAAAACCTTAATTTGGCTACAGAATACTTAATATAACTAGGACTGCTACAATGTTTGTTAATGTTTCTCATATAAAATATTCATTCTTCATCAAAAAATAAATAAATTACAGTTCAGTAACTTATGTTTGATTTTATTTTCTTTTGGTTAGAAATAATAAAGCGGGTTAAAATTAATTACAAAGTGACTTTTAAGGAACTTTTTATCTTGTGATGGGTAATATTTGTTGAATACTTTGAAGAAGATGAAGATGCCAACTTTTCTCCCCGAAATTACTCAGCTGTACACCAGCTGAGTAATTTCGGGGAGAAAAGTTGGTCCATATTTAATCTATCTCTATGGGACTAGAGGACTATACATATATTACATGAAAGAGGTAGAAACCATAAACTAATTTTTAAAAAATAGGAGGTAGTTAGTAGTAGTTACATGAGTTAGATACTGCTAAGAAGCAACGGATACAATCCACAGAGTAATCACTTGATTACTGATACAATCCACAGAGTAATCACTTGATTACTCTGTGGATTGTATCCGTTGCTTCTTAGCAGTATCTAACTCATCTAACTACTACTAACTACCTCCTATTTTTGTTTAATTAAAACAAAGTGACAGCAAAATTCACTCAAGCAACTAGATTGTATTAAAACGAAGTCGTTTACAATACCTTCTTATTTATATTATATTCTTAATTTTGTACCTTCAAATTGCTTCGTGAGTCCGCAAGTCCCGAAATCCTTAAAACAGTTTACTTCGCTCTGTGTCAGTCTGTGATAGGGTACTGTGTCACGGTGTGGGGGGGAGCTAACAAAACACTGCTTTTGACAATAGAGAGAGCACAAAGAGCGGTCCTTAAGGTGATGATTAAAAAACCGTATAGATATCCAACGTCTCAACTCTATTCTGACTGCAAAGTGCTTACTGTGCGCCAACTGTTTGTGCTTCAGGCAATTTTAAGGAAACATAATACTCTTTCTCCATCAAACCCAAATAAAAGAATAAATTTTCCACCCGGCACGAAACATAACTCTGCTTTTGCGAAACACCAATATTACGTTCTAGGATCATATATGTACAAAAACATTCATAAAACCCTCAACATATTAGACTTAAATAAACACGACCTCAAAACTAAAGTCACAGAATGGCTTTTACAGCAAGACTACAGAAGTACGGAGTCATTACTCATTTACATCGTTTAACCTATCACTCGCACACACACTCTAGCACAATCACAACTCACAACACACACATATATACACTCACACTCTTGCTCATAATACATACATCTACAACCATTAATGTAATATATAGGACCTACACTATTTTTAAGTAATACTAATTGACTTACGGCCCAACACTGTCTCTTAAGATACAGGTCTATCCTAGTTTAAGAGGCAGAGTTTCATTTTCTTATGTACGTAGTTTCTTTTTATATTGTACCTTGTTTAAATATATCTTAACTATGTATCACTGTTTATTGCAGAAATAAATATTATTATTATTATTATTATTATTATACGAAAGTCGAAATACAATCTAATTGCTTGGGTGAATTTTGCTGTCATTTTGTTTTAATTGTCACATTGATTAAGAGCATGATTTTATATTTATAAGTAAACATTCTGCGTGACGAAAATAAGCCACTCTTCGCTTTCTTTTGATAGCAGAGTGAGTATTTTATATTTAATAATTCGTTACCAGTTTGGCCAATATAAATGCATATTAGTTTTTATCTTGGTTGTAAGTAGAGGCTCCTTCTATGTTGTACCTGATTGGCTGATTTTATTTCATCTCATGTTCCAACATTTTAATAATATAATTTGCATCAGTCCTTTAACATGATATTTAATATACTAGTGGCAGCACCTTACACCACATCAAGTTAATAAATATTCAAACATTGTAAAATTGGCAATTTAAAAAGAGTGGCCGCGAGTTTTTATTGCCAGGTTCTTTTCTCCGGCTTTACCTATTGTTTGCGAACTTGGCATTACATAAATATACATGTAGAATCCCGACGTATCACAAGAGTTGTTTTGCATCCTAAGTGGATAAAGAATTCTTGAATTTTTTATAATTTTGATTACTTGAACAAGTTGTCATTTCTTGGCTACTAACACTAGACTAGTCAACTACGCAGGAGATATATTAGTGCACAAGTGTATGCGCAGACACAAGTGCACTCTCTATTCCTTCACTCTTAGAGCCCGATGGGAAGAAAATCAAAACACGGCGCAGGATCGTAGGGGTACGGAGGGGTGTGACGTTTTTTTGGAAACGGTCACCCATCTATAGACCGACAGTGGTTGCTAACGTCCCAAATATCTCGAACTACTCGGACGCCAGAGACCCTCAAACAACATAACTTATTACTTAGATAGAAATTAAGTCTGTTCCGATTCCATACAAAGTTATCCTTGTTACGTTCCTGGTTAGGTACCATAGGGAGAACCACGCTAGTGGTTTGGTCTATATAGTACCTATTATTCTTTTATCACTATTTCTTAGGTTCGAGTGCTGCGATCTTTACTTTTTAGTTTATGTAATACCTTTGCGTTGGAATGCTCGACATATGCACATCGCTCACAGACGTGCGATCTAGGAACTACTTCGGAACAAAGTGGTCCGAGTCTCCGAGCGATGTCAATGTGTGCGTGTGTTATGCGTTGTATGAAGCTTTCTTTCTGAGCTTTCGTGTTATCTATACTAATATTATAAAGCGGAAGAGTTTGTTTGTTTGTTTGTTTAAACGCGCTAATCTCAGGAACTACTGGTCCGATTTGGAAAATTCTTTTTTTGTCCGATAGCCCATTTATTGAGGAAGGCGAAGAATTTTTCAATTCGGATCAGTAGTTCCTGAGATTACCACGTTCAAACAAACAAACTCTTGAGCTTTATAATATAGATAAACCTATTTACTTATAGTACATATGAGAAGGTGATAAAAGATGATACAATTTTCATAAGTGTAAGACAAGACCGCGACAAGACAACATGACAATGTTTAATTCATTTGTGTCTACCTACATATGTGGAGACTACAACGTAAGCGAAGAAATGTCAGATGCATTTATAAATTTTATTTTCGTGATGGGAGAATAGAAACCGGTACACATTAAGATGTGATTAACGCCGTGCGAGTGGAGGTCGCGCACCGTGTGGGTCTACCCCGTCTAACTCCATACCCCGCTTGCCACGTCGACCTGCATCGGACTTATGACAAACTTTTCTATGCGAGCTTACGTACTTGTCGTTATGATGATAGATGTGTGGTCTCTATAAAGATTTATACGATCATTCTGTAGGTACGTGTTTGTAGAAGTAGTTTCCTTAAAGCATCATTGATGATTCACAACAAACGTACCTATATTAATAATGGCGAGAGGAAGTTTGGTACATTTAATGAACCTAACTTATGTTTATGCAAACTAGAACGATAATATGTTATAGGTATGTGGTTTTCTGACATTAGCGACATTTATATCTCAGTATAAATATTAAAGTCAATTAGACAAGTGGTTCTGCAAAATGAAGGACTATATATTTTTAGAATACGTCCCGTGGATAACTGGGATTGCGGTCTCAACTATATGTTTAATAATACAAACAGCGCTTTTCATACTTCGACCGAAGATAAGAAAATGGGATCAAAAAATTTTAATGCAATTGGCTGTGACGCGATTGGTGCATTCAGCTTTGTTTTGTACACTCACTTTACTTGTGATAGTTACCATTGAAAGCGACCTAGAAGTAGAGGAAGATGGATTATTTTGTATTATTTTTACATTAATTATTTTGATTAATATTACGGATTTATCGTTAAGATGGTGGATGTGCGCCTACACTAAAAGTTTGTACGAACAATTTGTTAAAGTGTTTGTGACTTCAAAGTGGAGTTTCCTTAGATTATCGTTGGTGGTTTGGATAACGTCTATTGTAGTGGAAGTGACCATTGTGGTGTCGTTGCTCACAATGTATAGTGTAGATACGATTAAAGTAATATTAGATATTATATGGCCTGCTTTAAAATGTGGCACCTTGTGTATAAATTTATTGTGCTTTTGTAGGATTATAAACGCTATTTTTAAGTCAAAACTAGAGAGAAGTCGTAATGCTAGAGGTAGCTCTGGTGGAGTTATTAAAATAATTTTAATCTCTTTCCTTTTGGTCTGCATTACAAGCTTGCAACTTATAATTACCGACATATTATATTTACTTGCTAGTTATAAAAGTATCTACATATACTACTAAGATCATGTTAATGCCGAACTTCAACTCATAGATATTATTGTTAAATGTGTAACTGTCATAAGTTCGTTCCAAGGGGCTGAAATTATTGCAATTTTTATTATATTATTGAAAAATGCCGATTAAATATTTCAATTATTATAACTATTATAGAATTTTATAAGCGACCTGCTTTTATTTACAAGTACCTACAGTAGGGTTAATATTTAATTAGTTACATAAATTTATTGTTCATGTTTAAATTATAATCTAGCGTAACTTTATGAATATATATATGTATATGTTACGGGTCTTAATCGCGTTAATAATTTAAGGTAAAATACCTTGTTTATTGCCCGACCTTTCGACTGAATTGCAGACGACGCGACGTACAGATTATCGAATGTACGTAAGTGCATCGCTTTAGATCGGCTGCACTTTTGCTTTTTCCTTCTGTTTTTACTTTTTACTTTTATTATTTACATTTAGTATGATTATTTTTTATGTAGTAGATATACTAAAGTTTTTTTTTATTTTATAATGAAAAACCTTAATTTGGCTACATAATACTTAATATAACTAGGAATGTGACTGTGTTTGTCAATGTTCAACATTGATCAATTTGTTTCATCATAAAATAAATAAATTACAGTTCAGTAACTTATGTTTGATTTTATTTTCTTTTGGTTAGAAATGATAAAGCGGGTTAAAAATAATTATAAATTGATTATTAAGGAACTTTTTATCTTGTGATGGGTAATATTTTTTGGATACCTTGAAGAAGATGAAGATGCCAACTTTTCTCCCCGAAATTACTCAGCTGGTGTACTCCATATTTAATCTATCTCTATGGGATTAGAGGACTATACATATATTACATGAAAGAGGTAGAAACCATAAACTAATTAAAAAAAATAGGAGGTAGTTAGTAGTAGTTAGATGAGTTAGATACTGCTAAGAAGCAACGGTTACAATCCACAGAGTAATCACTTGATTACTGATACAATCCACAGCAACGGATACAATCCACAGAGTAGGTAATCACTTGATTACTGATACAATCCACAGAGTAATCACTTGATTACTCTGTGGATTATATCCGTTGCTTCTTAGCAGTATCTAACTCATCTAACTACTACTAACTACCTCCTATTTTTGTTTAACTAAAACAAAGTGACAGCAAAATTCACCCAAGCAACTAGATTGTATTAAAACGAAGTCGTTTACAATACGAAAGTCGAAATACAATCTAGTTGCTTGGGTGAATTTTGCAGTCACTTTGTTTTAATTGTCACATTGATTAAGAGCATGATTTTTTATTTATAAGTAAACATTCTGCGTGACGAAAATAGGCCACTCTTCTCTTTCTTTTGATAGCAGAGTGAATATTTTATATTTAATAATTCGTTACCAGTTTGGCCAACATAAATGCACATTAGTTTTTATCTTGGTTGTAAGTAGATGCTTATTCTATGTTGTACCTGATTGGCTGATTTTATTTCATCTCATGTTCCAACATTTTAATAATATAATTTGCATCAGTCCTTTAACATGATATTTAATATACTAGTGGCAGCACCTTACCCCACATCAAGTTTATAAATATTCAAACATTGTAAAATTGGCAATTTAAAAAAAGTGGCCGCGAGTTTTTATTGCCAGGTTCTTTTCTCCGGCTTTACCTATTGTTTGCGAACTTGGCATTACATAAATATACATGTAGAATCCCGACGTATCACAAGAGTTGTTTTGCATCCTAAGTGGATACAGAATGCTTGATTTTTTTTTTTTATAATTTTGATTACTTGAACAATTTGTTATTTCTTGGCTACTAACACTAGACTAGTTTACTACGCAGGAGATATATTAGAGCACAAGTGTATGCGCAGACATAAGTGCACTCTCTATTCCTTCACTCTTAGAGCCCGATGGGACGACAATCAAAACACGGCGCAGGACCGTAGGGGTACGGAGGGGTGTGACGTTTTTTTGGAAACGGTCACCCATCTATGGACCGACAGTGGTAACGTTGCTAACGTCCCAAATATATTATCTCGATCTGCTCGGACGCCTCTCAGTCAGAGACCCTCAAACAACATAACTTATTACTTAGATAGAAATTAAGTCTGTTCCGAGTCCTTACAAAGTTTTTTTTTTCTCTTTTTATTTTAAAAGATAACTAGCAATGTGGGATTGTCGTCCCACATTACTAGCAATCCTGTTAACCCCTCCAGCTAAGCTCTATAGCTTGTATTTGGAGTGGGCTCACGTCGGTAGTTTAATGGCCAGGATTCGAACCCACATCTCACGATTGCGAGACCGATGCCTTAGCCATTAGGCTACCGCCGCTTCATTAGGTTTCTGGTTATGTACCATTGGGAGAACCAACGCTAATGGTTTGGTCTATATAGTACCTATTATTTGTTTATCACTATTTCTTAGGTTCGAGTGCTGCGATCTTTACTTTTTAGTTTAGGTAAAACCTTTGCGTTGGAATGCTCGACATATGCACATCGCTAACAGACGTTTTATCTAGGAACACCTTCGGAACAAAGTGGTCCGAGTCCCCGAGCGATGTCTATGTGTGCGTGCGTCATGAGTTGTATGAAGCTTTCTTTCTGAGCTTTCGTGTTATTATTTATACTACGACGAGATGAAGAGACGAGAAGAAGAAGACATTATTTTTACGAGCATGTCGTGCGCCTCATGATAAGCGTCACACTAACCCATAACAGAGTCAGTGCCAGCGTCAAGCGTTGTTTGGCAAAGATCTAAATGTCACCGCACGTTCCTCATTTGATACAAGTTCTTAAGTCTCTTTTGCCCAGTAATTACACTTGCTACAATGCCCTTCAACTGAAGCGCAGTGATGCGTTAACATCATAATTTCACAAAAGAATAACTGACACTATTGTTGTTCCCAAAAAGACGTCCTATGGCTTAGACCCACCATCGGTAAAACACTATATTTAGAATTGGATGTAAAAAACCGGCCAATGCTTACGTTAGGTGGACAGCGAGGCGAAAGGCAATACAGAGACAATCTCTCTCCAAGTTGATATGTGTGCTATGACCTTTTTTCATAATACTTTACAGCATTTTAACTGTTGAATGTATTAAACATTGATATTACACATTTTCTCAGTACACAAGTGCTTATTCCTCTCCCCCCGGATCTCTGAGTTAGTGCAGACGTCTTATAAATTACCGTATATTTAATTTAATTTTAAAATTAATGAATAAAATAACTAAAAAATAATCGAGCCGAGTACCAGGACTTCATAAATTGCAAGAACTCGTCGGGCGCAACGAAGCAAACACACACTAACAACAATCTGCAGCGCGTGAGTTTTTGACCACCCTACTACTATAATACTGACACGCCCTGCGTGTACAATCATTCACAACCCGCACGGAAGCATTAATTAATCTTAACCCCAACCACTAACTAAGCAAAACGCCCCCAAGTGCAAAAAGTGACGAAGCTATACGGTAAAAAAGGATAGCCGGAGATCAAATTAAACTGGACGGTCGTCCAGATAAGGTTGACCCCTGCGCGTGCGCCGGACAATATAAAGCGACTGCACAACTTGACCAAGCTGTTAGCCTAGTACTTTACTGTTTACATTTCTCTACAAGGGAACATCGACAGCAACAATACAAAATAATGTCGGGCGAAGATTCTAATCCTGTCTCTATTCCTCAACTTAATACCCCATCATCTACTATTCATTACAACTCGGATTCCGCTCTAAATAAGTCTATATCCTCAGAAGTTGTTGATAACTACTTCAATATAACAAAACGCCAAAAACGCGGCTTTAATGGATCTACGGACCAAGCTGGACCGTCTTCTGGTATAAAGGATATGCTCGATTATCTAACGGCTCAGCAAGAACTTAAGTTCGATGCGCTAAACAACACATTAGCTACCATAGTTGCACAAAATCAGGATATCCAAAAATCGGTTGAATCACTAACTATTAAACATGACAACTTATTAACAAAATTAAACCTGTTAGAACAAGAAAACCAGGAATTCAAAAACCGTGTGATTACCCTTGAAACTAGGCTTGAACAAATGGAAAGGAGCGGGCGAGCAACCGCAATTGAAATCCGTAATTTACCGAAACAGAATAAAGAAAACAAAAATACTCTTATCAATATAATCCATTAACTTGGCACGACCCTTGACCCCGAAATGCCAATTCACCAATCTGAAATAAAAGACGTATTCCGTTCTAAGTCTGATGCAGTAATCGTTGATTTCACAACAACGCTTAGAAAAGAATCACTGATAACAAAGTTTAAGCGATTTAATAAAAAAAGGCGTGAAAATAAAGAACAACCATTAAAAACTGTTGACATGAAATTGTCTGGCCCGCCGGCGACTGTATATGTCTCAGAGTATCTAACCAACAAAACGAGAAGACTCTTCTACTTAGCTCGCGAAAGCGCTAAAAATAAAAAGATTAATGCAACTTGGACTTCACACGGGAAAATTTACATCAAGAAAGACGAAAACTCCCCACCAGTTCGTATTGTTGAAGAATCAGATATCTATAAAATTACTCTGTGACTAGCAGTAGTACACAATTGCACCTTTTGTTTATTATTTTTTTTACTATTTTTTCGTGTTGTTAATTTGCAGGTATCTATCTATGTTTAATATCTCATATTTTAAACGTTTTCTGATTGTTTTATATTGGTTACAATGGTATTGCAAATCGCTCACTCACATTACGATTACAGACAAAATTCATCGCACACACAAACGTCTGACGGTGCCAAACACACATTATTTATGCGAATAGCTCTCCTATGTCAAAATTACGTGATTATTTCTACTTTGCTCCAGATAAATAGTTCTTCTAAAATAAATCTATGTTACGCATTATACGTGACATTTGTAATAATATCGCTCATAAATAAATAAATAGCATGAACAAAGATATTGATATCTCGAACTTAAATCTGGACTCAATTCAAGTAGCCACAACGATCACCTGTGACATAAAAGATGCAAAAAAATATATTCATAATACTAACTATATTAATATTCTCTCCCAAAATATTCGAAGCATTACTTGTAACATACCTAATTTTGCCACTTTGCTTCGAAGGAGCAGTATATCCTGGGATTATATTAGTTCTTTCAGAGTGCTGGTTGTCATCAGCAAAAGTCATACCATCCCTCGAAAACTACAATCATATAACAACAACAATGCATAAAACCCAAAACGAAGGAGTCGTCATTTATTATAATAAGCACCTCAATGCAATCTGCGAGGAACCCATGCTTGATGACGCAAACTGTCTGCTACTTAAGATAAATAATAACTCGTGTATTCTTGGAATTTATCGCCCTCCTAGCTATACTAATGTTTCTAGATTTATTGATTCACTAGACTCACTTCTCACAAGCCTAAAGAGTTTTAAAAATATTATTCTTTGTGGTGACATAAATATTAACATAGTCTCAAACAGTCCTGACAAAAGATCGTATGATTATCTGACAGTCTTAGCAAGTCACAGCATACTCCCGGGACAACCTTTACCCACACGTGGACTTACTTGTCTTGACCACATGATGCTTAAAACAAATATGGATGCCACTTGTTTTTTATTTCAAACATCTATCACCGACCATGATAGTGTAGCTGTAAGCTTTAGACCCAAATCGCTTTCCACATATATTAATAAGACGTACTCTTCACTAAACTTAGAAAAGCTAGACAACACCATTCAAACACTGCAACTGAACTTTTGGTTACTTACTTATCGTCAGCCATTAAAACTCACACAAGACTCGTGCAAACATGTAAAAGAAAATTAATATCAAATCCTTGGATAACTACAGGACTTTTGCGATGCATGCGAAACCGAGACAATTTACACAAGAAATTAAAAAGAAATCCCGAAAACGAGAACATTAAAACCACATACAAACGTTACCGAAATTTCTGTAACTATCTCCTAAAAAAAATGAAAAAAAAAACTACGAAAAACAGGAACTTGCCAAGGCCAAGGGAAACAACAAACTGTTATGGAAAGTAATCAGGGGTATTAGCGGCTGTAATAAGATATCAGACTTCTCTTCTTCCCTCTTGACAACCGACAACCCTACCAAGGATATCAACTCTATTAACACTTTTTTTGCTAATGTGGGAGCAAACTTAGCTAAAAATATATCTCCTCCAACATCATCGTCCACTGATATTAACGATAAGCCCACCACTACTGCACTCAACTCGTTCTTCCTATCTCCGACTGATGAAGAGGAAATATCCTTACTAATTAACAACCTAAAGGATAACTGTGCAGTTGGAATCGATTAAATCAGTAGCAAAATTATCAAGAGATACGCTGATTTACTCGTTAAACCTATCACCCATATCTGTAACCTAGCGATCTCTAAAGGTGTTTTTCCGAAGGCCTTCAAAACAGCAATTATTAAACCTATCTACAAGGCCGGAGATAAACACAGTGTAAATAATTACCGACCCATCTCTATTCTACCTGCGCTGTCCAAGATCCTGGAACGCCTAATAAATCAGCGCCTCGTAAAATACTTGGAAATTAATAAACTCCTCTCTCCTGTACAGTTTGGCTTAAGGTCTGGCAAATGCACTAGCGATGCGGTTCACGAGCTTGTAAACTCTATAGTAGTCAACCTGGATAATAAAAGCAAATGTCTAACGATATTTCTCGACCTTGCGAAGGTGTTTGACACAGTCTCTGTCCTCATCCTTATTCAGAAGTTGGAGCGTCTTGGCATTAGAGGTATTCCTCTTAGACCGATGGAAGACTATCTTATTGGTAGAAAACAGCTTGTGAAGATAGAAAATAGATTCAGCAATGAGCTTTCTATTGACGTTGGTGTACCGCAAGGCAGTATCATTGCAGAACTTTGCCAGCTCTCACTCCGGAATGGGAAAACAATAACCTTCGCAGACGATACGGCTCTTTTCTTTAGTGGAGAGAGTTGGGAGACTGTTTTTCAGGTAGCTCAATTGGGCCTTAACAAAGTAAATTCCTGGCTTCAAAGTAACGTCCTGACATTAAATGTGTCCAAAACAAAATACATCACCTTTGCAAATAAAGCTAACCTACTTCCACCTCCCGCTTTAACCATCACTGCACATGTTTGTAACACCTTGACCAATTGTACTTGTCCCGCACTTGATAGGGTTGAAAATATCAAGTACCTCGGGGTTATTATTGATCAACACCTAACCTTTTAACCACACATCGAGGCTCTTGTACCCAGACTTCGTAAACTTATATTTATTTTTAAGAATTTAAGACACTCTGCAGACCAAGAAACCATTAAAATGATCTACCAAGCACTTTGCCAATCCCTTAATGAGTATTGCATCACATCGTGGGGTGGTGCCGCTAAGACCTACATTATTGAGGTTGAGAGAGCGCAGTGTGCTGTTCTTAAAGTCAGTGCGGGACTGCTTTTCCGACACCCTACCACCGAACTTTATAAAAATGGGATCTGCTCACAGTCAGGCAAATCTTCATTTTACGTACTGTATTGAAAAAGCATTCCCTCTTACAGTATGATGCTAACCTAACTGCAAATAGGCGTCGTAAGGGCAAGGTCTGTCCGACACGGATATATAGAACTGCTCTCTCCCACAAGTTTTTCTGCTTTCTAGGTCAGTATCTCTACAATAATCTAAATAGCACACTTAATATTTATCCTAAAACTAGTCCGAGCTGTTGTTTACTTTAAAAAAATATTTAAAAACCCTAAGTTATCATGCCACTGAATCTCTGCTAACTGTTCCTCACTAAACTTAACTTTAACTTCAAATAACAATATTATATTTACCTACTAATTATGAATATTCACACTTCGTCACCAACTATATTCGCACATCGTCATTATTTCCCATCCCCATCTTTCACACACTCAAACTTTTATCACATACATTTCTTTCACTCACTACACTCACATCCTCACTGCTGCAAGCACCGCTAAAGTCGTAACCATAACTTTATGTATTCGTTCAAATTTTCTAACCAATAATCTTTTCTTTATTGTATGTTTGTTTCCCCCATTGTTAAATTATAAAATTACACGGTCCTCCATACAACCATTATTGTATCCGCGGGTGGAGCACTGGTGACCTGTAATACAGGTTATTCTTAACCTACCACAGGCTCCAGTCTCTCACAATTTCTGTTACAATAAGAATGTGATACTGTATAATTTTATCATAAAGACATTGTGAGAGAAAAATAAAATAAATTATTATTATTATTATTATATTACATTAGTGACTGACACGTCCGGCATGCTACAGTGGAGTAATGTGAGCGACACGACCGTGAGAGATATGGCTACATAAGTAGACATATCTATAAGTAATAATTGTGTCCTATAAGTAACGCGAACAATGTTTGTAACACAGAATGGTTTAAGACAGAATAAATTGATATTATAGAAGTAGGTACTTGGGTACAGTTTGTTTATATATTATTATATTATCGGACATGGCTATGAGAGTAGCCATGTCCTTAGGTCAATTGTGTTCTAAGTAATGTGAATATTAATTGTATCACTAAGTGTAAAAGTATAAACACTTACAGGTTATGTTGTAATTCACATGTAAATGACTTGAGATGATTATAACACATTATAGAAGCACCATATAGTTTGTTAATGAATTAAAACAATAATCACATTACAGTTTAAATTATACTGATTATGAGATGTCAAATACGTAATGTTGTTGAGGTTGGTTACTTCATAAATAGAAATTAATTACAACGGTGGTGTGTATTGTTGGTAGAACTATTCCAATAATAATTAATGATTTAAATAACAAGGTTCTATGTGTTGAATTATTTTAGGGTTTAAAATATAGGAAGTAAAATAATGTCATAATACCCACCTATTTATAATATTTTGTGAATTTGTTTTATAAAAGGACCGTTAGAATTTGATCGAGATATATTCTGACACCATCTTCTAACGGGACAGGTACGATTTTTTAAAGTTGCTTAATCGTGAAACTGTTGTAATATTAAAGTGTTTGTGGATTGTGTATATTGACTGATGGCAAAATATTGCAATGTGGTTCAATGAATATTGTCTTGTGTGGTCCATAACAACTGTTTCACAGTGATATGGTTAACATTGCAATTATGTTGTCATGAGGATATACTGAATAAAAAGATTCATAAGTACCTACACTATAGTACTTTAAGGTATTGTGGTACTATTGTAATATTGTTTATAATATTATAGTATTACTGTTTGTGTGTATTGATAACAGGGTACTGCAATATGATTTGATGAATATTATATTGTGTGATTATTATCAACTGCTTTACAGTGAAATGGTTGAACGTTGTATTAATAGTCCTGAGTATATTACTGTTTCTTAAAGTACCTTGCGGTAGGTACTATTGTAGTGCTATGTGGTACTATTATAGTGTTGTGTACAGCGTTATATTATTAGTGTTTTTGTGTATTGGAATATGTTACAAGGTCTAAAAGGTATAATGGTAATTATACCTAACTGTAATGTAGTTGTAACATATGAAATGTTGTATGGCAAATATTTATTAGGAGACGGGCTAGTTTCTTGTTGGCTTCTTTTCCTAGCCAATAGGTCCTCTTTGAACCAACATTAGTATACCTACCTCTTCCTAAATCCTTGATACAACCAGACCGAACAAGTTTGAGAATATATTATAATTGCCATTTATTTCTTTATATTATTTATCACCCTGGTTGTGTTAGACTACCTTTCAATACCAAGCATATTGGTAAGAAGCAGTTAGCATTCTGAGTTAACAAACGATCAAGTCACTGACTTATATACATCCTGATGAAGTGGTTGTTTATCTAGATATTAAAGTAGTTATATATCCTGACCTAACAATAAATGTAGTTTTTAAAATAGTAGTCGTAGCAGTTCTACATTATACTACATTGAAAGTTATTATCATATTATGTTAGACGTAGTCTATTTTCTAACACATGTGACTATTGTGACATGCTTCTTAATATAACTACACAAGTGATAATATTTGATTAGTTTATTTATTTATTGAAAACCAACAGCTTTACAATAAACATACACAAGTACGAGTATTGTATAAAAAGAGTAAATTACAGGTTTTCCTTAATTTTACACAAATATTTTGGCTTAAGAACGAAAACATTTTTTTTTAGTAATAATAGTTACATCGATTTGGTTTTATGTTCAAATTATAAATGTGAATGTTACTTTGTCTGTCTGTTTTCACGCGTTGACTGTTGCTTTTAATCATTTATATTTATAGCCTTCTTCGATAAATGGCCTATCTAATCGTGAAATATTTTTTAATTCGGATCAGTAGTTCCTGAGATTATTGCGTTCAAACAAACTCTTCAGCTTTATAATATTAACTAGCTGTCCCGCGCAACTTCGTATGCGTAAATTTTCCTCGTCTTTTGCAACATTTCTCGTTGCTGTAATTCATTTGTGTCTACCTACATATGTGGAGACTACAACGTAAGCGAAGAAATGTCAGATGCAATTATAAATTGTATTTTCGTGATGGGAGAATAGAAACCGGTACATATTAAGATGTACTAGTCTAACTCCATACCCCGCTTGCCATGTCGACCTGAAGCGGACTTATGTCAAAATTTCATGCGAGCTTACGTAGGTACTTGTCGGTAAGATGATATATGTGTAGTCTCTTTAAAGATTTATACGATCATTCTGTACGTGTTTATAGAAGTAGTTTCCATATAGTATTATTGATGATTCACAACGAACGTACCTATATTAATAATGACGAGAGGAAGTGTGGTACCTTTAATGAACCATAAGTTTATGCAAACTACAACGATGATATGTTATAGGTTTTTCCTATTAATGTCTTTTCTCACATTCGCGTCATTTATATCTCAGTATAAATATTAAAGTCAATTAGACAAGTGGTTCTGCAAAATGAAGGACTATATCTTAGAATACGTCCCGTGGATAACTGGGATTGCAGTCTCAACTATATGTTTAATAATACAAACAGCGCTTTTCATACTTCGACCGAAGATAAGAAAATGGGATCAAAAAATTTTAATGCAATTGGCTGTGACGCGATTGATGCATTCAGCTTTGTTCTGTACACTAACTATACTTGAGACAGTTTCAGTTGAAAGCGACCTCGAAGTAGAGGAAGAGAATAAATTAATGTATATTAATTTTACATTAATTATTTTGGTTAATATTACGGATTTATCGTTAAGATGGTGGATGTGCGCCTACACTAAAAGTTTGTACGAACAATTTGTTAAAGTGTTTGTGACTTCAAAGTGGAGTTTCCTTAGATTATCGTTGGTGATTTGGTTAACGTCTATTGTAGTGGAAGTGACGATTGCGGTGTCGTTGTTCACAATGTATAGTGTAGATACGATTTTGGTAATATTAGATATTATATGGCCAGCTTTAAAATGTACCACCTTGTGTGTAAATTTATTGTGCTTTTGTAGGATTATATACGCTATTTTTAAGTCAAAACTAGAGAGAAGTCGTAATGCTAGAGGTAGCTTTGGTGGAGTTATTAAAATAATTTTAATCTCTTTCCTTTTGGTCTGCATTACAAGCTTGCAACTTATAATTGCCGACATATTAAATATACTTGTTATTTATAAAGGTATCTACGAATACAATTTAGCTCACATTGATGCCGAACTGCAACTCATAAATATTATTGTTGAATATGTAACTGTCATAAGTTCGTTCCAAGGAGCTGAAATCATTGCAATTTTTTTTATATTATTGAAAAATGCAGATTAAATATTTAAATTGTTATAACTATTATTGAATTTTATAAGCGACCTGCTTTTTAATACAAGTACACAAGGGTTAATATGTAATTAGTTACATAGATTTATTGTTTATGTTTAAATTATAATGCGAAAGTAACTTTATGAAAATATATATATATATATACAGGATGAATTTGAATTGAGTCGACAAACTTCAATGAGTAAACCTGCGTGTATCCAAGATTTTTTAGGACATATTATTAGAAGAAAATATTAATGTTCTATGATACTTTAAAATACAAAAAAAAATACATTAGTATCTAATATGTAACTCCATGCGCCGTCGTTTTTTGTTTCCGTGAGCATGAATGAATACAGACAGAGTGTTGAGTCATTCAGTCAACATAGCGCCGCGCTCAGGCGGCGCGGAGGGGACGGCGGGGTGCGGGAGCGGGACTCCCCGGTCGACGCGCCCGCCGCCGCACCGCAGCGCATGTATTCAACGCACAACCGCGCTTGCGCACCTCATTTTTGTATCAATTTATTTGTCCTCATATTTAAGTACCGCGACTAACAGTTGTACGATTCTTTGTTATTCATTATAATATTTATACAGTCCACTACCTTATTTTAGGTACGGTAACGAATCGACGAACTATCTGTACCTAACCTACCTATCATGCCGCGAAACAAAACAATGTAAAACCAATTTTTCCTTCATACTTTTACATGGCATGGGTGGGAACATGAAGACTACTTACCGAAGTCCAAAAGGTTTCGAGTGGCACTAAGTATCCTCTCTAAGGACGGTTGGTTTTGCCGTGGATAATTTTCTCGCCATCTTCGCTGCGTTTCCTTTAAATTGTTAGTTTGGCTATACCAAATCACCACATTTAAAATTTGTTGGTTATCAAAAAGTTCACTGTTTCTTCTCGTACCCCTAGGCATCTTCGAAAACTTATCACTTAACAGTACACAACTTCGATAACTACACAATCGATTACTTTTTTATGCAGCACACGACCGTCACCTAATTAAGCTTTCGTCCGACTGGTGAAATTGTTTGCAACGATTGGCTCGCGCCCGCGCCGTTTAGGGATGATACTATGGGAGCAAATGAAATTCATCGATATTTCCGTAGATAATGATCATTACTTATTTTAGTTACATACTTGTAATTATTCACTCGTACTTGTACTTACGAGGACTGAAGTGACTCGCTTACTGTGTTGGTATTAATGTATTTAATTGTAGTAGTGTTAGTAAGTATGATTTGTGTTTTCAATTCCTCTTTTTATAAATAAATGAAGTTTGTTTAAAATGTTCTCGACAACAATCCTAACAAACTTTATTAGAATACTGGATAGAGTATGCGAACGTACTAGAAGTTTTCTAAAAAGCTATTAACACTTGTAAAAATATCAATCCTTTACATTCAAGAATGCTACTTTACAAATATGTGATTTCGAAAAAGTATCGATATCGGTATTTTTCATTCCCCCCTGCGGCACCACCCGCGTTACACGTGCCGGCCGGCGGAATCCCCGATCGGGTTTGTCGTCGGGAGTGCATTACACAAAACACCGAGAGTACAGAAGATAACGTTCATACGTAGCGACGCGCACATACACATCGTTCACATGGAACAGGGTATAAATATCACTTTAGACCACGTAGTTCGGAAGGCGACGCGAGATTTTGTGTCCGTGAACGGTGTTTAAGTGTCCGTTGTTATTGAGCGCGTTGTTTGAATGTTACCTTCTGTACTTTCTTTATTTGGTGTTTATGATCAATGACCCTTTGAATGAACTACGTTTTTACGAAATTATGATCATATGATTTTTATAGCGCGTCGTACGATTTTTAAACTTTGTTCATTTTATTTATTTGTTTAAGTTTTAGACATATGGAAATAATGATAATGTACTGATTCTTTGAGTTTATTAAACCTTACTAGACCTGTCACCGTCGTTTTAAGCAATAAAATCGGATGTTTTTTTTACAATTTAAATTCGCAATTTGTCAATGCATAATGTAAGTACTAACGGTGCTGATACTCCCCTATCAATTTGTCGACTGATTTCAAAGTCACCCTGTATATATACTATATTTTCATAATGTGTACTAATCGCGAAAGTTTATCAACAAAAGTAACTTTGTCTGTTGTTTTACTATTTTGACGCGTTAACTACAAATATTGCTTTGAATGATATACCTAGGTTTAGGTACCTATATGTTGCAATAACAGATTACCGAATATACGTAAGTGCATCGCTTTAGATCGGCTGCACTTTTACTTTTTCCTTCTACTTTTACTTTTTACTTTTGTTTTTTACTTTTATTATTTACATTTAGTATGATTATTTTTATGTAGTAGTTATTTTATAATAAAAAACCTTAATTACGGTTTATGACATTTTATTGGTTTATTTCTTTAAAGATTATAATAATCACTTATAGAGAAAAATACAATACTTCTTAACAAAAATTATTAGACGATAAGCGTTGTTAGTAGGGTAATTATAAAATAAAAAATTTTAAGGGTAGGTATGAGTGAGATTTTTTGGAAAGCGTTTGTGTAGAAAGAATGCATGTTTGTAACGGCTCATGACATAGTGATGTGCAATAATTAAAATTTTGAGTTTGCTAAAAACGATGATTTGATTTTATGTGTAATATGTGTGTACAACATTGAAGGTTATATGGATTATATGTTCGTATAAATATGGTGTTAGTATTTTACAATAGTAGTTATAAGCTGTATTATTAAGACCTATTTGTCAATGAAAAATGCTTTAAAATATGGCTTATTAATATTTTTTTATATGTTTTTGCTTCTTTTATATTTTTGGGCAATTTATTGTAGGTTTGGGCCCCTTCGTACAAAATGCTCTTTTTGCCATAATTCGTCCTAGGTGGTCTTCGACAGATGTTATTGGCCTGTCTGGTCAGACGTTTGTGACAGTCAATCTTTTTTGTAAAGGACAGTTGGGAGTGGATATCTCTTGTCAAGATTTTCCCTATAAAGATGCAAGTGTTGTATTTATAGGTTTGAGCTAGGTTCATGAGGCCAGTTTCTTTGTAAAGATTTTAATTAAGTAATCAATGTGAGTTTTGACTAAAGAATTGTTAATAGTATATTTTACGTTTCTAGGTAGACATCGCAGGGCACCTGATAATGACGTTAAGTTATTACGAATCGTTTCAATATTAGGGTTCCATGTAAGTCTGTGATCTAATATTAACCCCAGATATTTATCTTGGCTAACATTATTAATTAATTCACCATTTATAATTAAAGGGCTGTATTTTCCTATTTTGTTTTTAGAGGAGAATAAGATGTAATTCGTTTTTGAAGCATTTATAGTTAGTAAATTTGACTGTAGCCAGGTGTGTAAGATTTTTAGGTCATATTGAGCTTCGTTTACAACAGAATCTGCCGAGTCACCGGAATAAAATAGGCTGGTGTCATCAGCGTACAAAGTTATATCTCCTTTTAGCCCAATTGCATGTATACTATTAATATATATTAGAAAAAGTAATGGACCTAAGATTGACCCTTAGGGTACCCCACAGGCAATTGATCTGGATCCGCTTTGTTGGTTATCAATGTTAACTATTTGGAATCTATCTGTAAGATATGATTTAAAAATATAATATGCAGTATCCGTGACATCTACGTCTCTTAATTTAGATAAAAGTATTTCATGGCTCACTGTGTCGAAAGCTTTTTTTAAATCAATAAATATTTCTAAAACTATTTTCCCTTGATCAACGTTCACCCTTATATTTGTTACTAGATCTATAGTTGCAGATATTGTATTGGACCTTGGTCTGAAGCCATACTATGTTTAGACAAAAAATCTTTAGACGTTAAGAACTTATTGTAACTTATTGTATAATGTTTATATAATTAGCTGTAAGTAAAATTGTAACTACCTTTGTGGAGAAACAATAAAAATTATTATTATATTATTATTATTATTATTAAGACGGTCATGTAATATCCTTGCAAAGACTTTAGATAGCACAGGTAGTACCGATATAGGTCTGTAGTTGTTTGGGTCTGTTTTCTTACCTGATTTATATATCGGACTAACCTTTGCTAGTTTATGAGAGTTAGGAAAATAACCCTCGGTTAGGCATTTATTAATACAATTTGCTAGGCTTTCTGCTATAAGATCTTTAGAGAGTTTCAAAAGTTTGGCGCTAATCCCATCTACACCTGAACTAGTATTTGTTTTTAGATTATTTAATATGTTTGTTATTTCACTTGGAGTTGTTAATTTTAGGTTTGATAATTGGTTACAGTTTAGTTTTTGAGACGATATTGGGTATTTTGGGGTATTTTGCTAGCTAGTTCACTACCTATTGTGGAGAAGTGAAGGTTGAGGCATTCACAAATTGCTTTGATTTCTGTAATTTGACCTGAAGCAGTGTTAATTTTCAATATCCCTTTGTTCTGATTACTTTCCTTATTAGATAATCTGTTAATAAGTTGCGACATTTTTAAAGGATTTTTCTTACAATCTCTGAAAACGTTATAATAGTATTGGTTTTTTGCACTTTGAATAGATATAAACGTACTGTTTCTTTTTTTCGTAAACTCATTTCTTAGCTGATAATTATCGGGATTTTGTTTTAGATTTTGCCATAGCTGGTTTCTCTCATCAATTAAGGTAATGAGGTTGTTTTTGATCCACTCCTTGCGAGGTGGGTTCAGCACTTTAGTTTTCTTTACTTTGTTTTTAGGCAATGAGTTCAACTGTAAAGCTTCCATGTCATCAAAATCATAGATCACCCCTGTTCCAATACCATCTTTTATAGTCGTGTACACATTAGTGTAGTTTATTGAATCGTACTTTATTCTCTGTATGTGTGTTGGTTTAGGTCGGTTTATCTCAAAATATATTTGCTTGTGATCCGAGAGTACAGAATCGCTAATAGCCATTTGGAATGTATTGTCCTGTAAGTTTGTGACCACATGATCTAGAATAGTTTTTGTTGTCGTTGTTTCGGGCGTACAATGTTTCAAGCTGATTTTATTTAATATTTTTATATTATTTTCTTGTAGCATTAATTTGTACTCCTTCACAGGGTTATCAGTAACTAATAGGTTCATATTAAGCTCGCCGATGATAATAGCTCGCTTTCTGTTTAAAAGATGTTGATTATAACACTCCAAAAATTTGCTTGTGTTTAAAGCTGGTTGTTTGTGTATAGCTCCTATGTCCAAAGACAGACTATGTAAGTGAACCCACAAGAAGTGGTTTCCATCCTCATATTGCTCATTTGAAAGATCATGTTTAAAGTTTTTATGAATGTAGATAGAAACTCCACCGCCACGTGAGTTTTTTCTGTAGTTAAAGTAGTGTATATAGTTTGGTAATTTCAATCTGTAGGCCTCTTCTTCATCTTTTATCCAAGTCTCTGTTAACACTATCGCATGTACTGTACTTTGAAAGTTATCTAATACACATCTTATTTCGTCTATTTTTCTTGGTTTTACTAAGCTTCTTACATTCGCATACAGGAATTTAAATGATTTATTGTTGACAGTTAATTCGGTATATTTGTTGCATAATTGAAAGGTTACGAGATTGTTTTCTTTTGCATTATTTGTTTGGTTTTCTTCTATATTTAGTTTTTTGACTGTTGTTTCATTATTTTAGGTTTTCCTTTTTGATATTTTATAGTTAGGTCCTTTTCACCGTTTTCTGTACGTTGACGAAGTTCTTCTCGCAGTTTAAGCTTAATTTGTTGTTGGCTTGGTGTTCGATCGCAGTAGATACTAATTGCTTTATCCTTAATATTAGATAATTTTTTTAATATGTTCCGAGCTGTTTCTTCCAATGCAAAACACACTTTAATAGAACGCGTTTTATTTACGTCATATTTTCCAAAACGTACAATCTTTTCTGGATCAGGACAGGCTGGATATACAGAAGATACCATTTTTTTTATCTCGTTTTTATCCGTTTCTCTCTTCGTAGCTATGTTTTTTTTTCCCATTTTATTCATATATTATCAATTAAACATGTAGTAAATAGACAAGGTCAATAAAAAAAATATATTTTAAAGTCATTTCATTAGTTTTCAGTGACTTTATGAATAATGTAAATATTTGCAACATTCAAAGATTGTGTGTGGAGATGGGTACAATCTTTGATCTCAAGATGGGACAGTGGGAGGAATCACGTTAGGCGTGAAAAAACTTAAAAACTTTTATTTACGGTGGAGTTGAAAGTTTGCATACTAATGTAAGTCTGATGACAACACAACAATATGGTACCAACGGGCTGATCTGATGATGGAGTCAGTAGGTGTATAATGGAACTCCTCAACGGCGAACAGCACAGGCACCAAATTTTGTAAATGGACATAATTGTTTTTGCCTGTTCTATCATGAGATGGCGGCTAAACTCAGGGTTGACTTCTGGCGAGAGAACTCTCCAACGATGAACAGCACAGACACGAGATTTTGTATTATGTTTTTATTTATATAACCCGTTCTGAAGCGGCTGCTTTATCATTATTAAACTTTTTTTAAATATACTTGTTCACAGCTGTCGTGTTTGTAGGTACTTATTATTATTATTCTTTGGAACTTGCTAGTAACTTCTAATAAGTACCTACTAGCAAGTGTACTATTGTAATTATAATTACATTAAATTATTTTTCTAAAAAAAATGAATTGAACAAAACAACAAAACGGCACTAAAAAGCTAATAATGACATTATAAGTATCAACATATTTGACTTGATATTGACTTCAATTATTAGATTAATGGGTAGCGCTTTAGTTCTTTTCACTTTTATACTTTTTTTATTAGGTGAATATTTTTGGAAATAATGGCTACGAAAGTTCCGTAAATTGTGCCCCCTCCCCCCTTATCTATTGAACCGTATGACCACTAAAATAAAAAAAAAACACAAAGATTATCCTTAATAAATACTTTAAACTAAAACTATTTTTGACATGATCAGATATACCGACATAGAGTTATTGCCGAAAAACAGCGTTTCTCAACAATGCCATGAACATCCGCTTTTCTGCCAGCAATTATTAAAATCGGATAATTTCATATGTAGTGCATTTATTTGTAATAACGGATGCGAAACCCTACTGGGCATGGTCCGACATGCTCTTGTCCAGTTTTTGTTAGGTACCTATTTTGTTTTCGTTTTTATTTTTTTTAGGAAAATATTTTATTTCTCAATTCTTAGATTAACTATAGTAAATCGGTAATAAAGTCTAATCGGTTTAGCTGTTGATTTTTTTAAGTGCATTAACACTTGGTTATGGGTTTTAATATTTCCCTTTGTCACCACACCCGTAGCTCGTATAATTAACCGATTTTAATGAAACTTACAAAAATAACTCATCATCAGCCTATCGCAGTCCACTGCTGGACATAGGCCTCTCCAATTGCACGCCACTTTGTTCTATCTTCGGCTCCTCGCATCCAGCTCCTGCCAGCCGTTTTGCGTATATCATCACTCCACCTGGCTTGAGGGCGTCCTACACTACGTTTGCCAAGCCGCGGTCTCCACTCAAGAACTCGTTTACCCCAACGGTTGTCGGTTCTTCGGCTAATATGGCCAGCCCACTGCCACTTCAACTTGCTAATCCGGTGGGCTATGTCGATAACTTTGGTTCTCTGCCGGATCACCTCATTTATGATTTTGTCCCTACGAGAAACTCCGAGCATAGCCCGTTCCATAGCCCTGCCTACTTTGAACTTGTGGACCAGCCGTACCGTCAGTGTCCACGTTTCGGCTCCGTATGTCATGACGGGTTGGACGCTCTGATTAAAGACTTTAGTCTTTAGACATTGTGGGATCGACGATGAGAAGACTTGACGTAGCTTACCAAACGCTGCCCAACCCAACCGAATGCTCCTGTTCACCTCGTCCTCGAAGTTGTTTCTACCTAACTGCAATGACTGCCCGAGGTACACATATTTTTGAACAACTTCGAGAACGGCGGCGTGCACCGCTGTCGGTTCCGGTAGTACATGTTCATTGAACATGACCTTGGTTTTATCCAAGTTCATCCGTAGGCCGATGCGTACAGAGGAGTCAGCCAGGTCATTCAGCATTCGTTGCAGGTCCTGCAGCGTTTCCGCCAAGATGACAATGTCATCTGCAAATCGCAAGTGAGAAATGTATTCACCATTGACGTTGATGCCCCGCCCTTTCCAGTGCAGCGTCTTGAACATATCCTCCATTGCTTTTGTGAACAGTTTCGGGGAAATAACGTCCCCTTGCCTCACTCCTCGATGCAATGGTATAGGTTTTGTTTGCTGATTCTGTACTTGGACGGACATGGTGGTGGCTTCGTAGAGACATCTCATCACTTGGATATATCGCCAATCTACTTGGCATCGCTGCAGAGACTCCAGAACGGACCAGATTTCAATCGTGTCAAAGGCCTTCTCATAGTCCACTAATGTTAGACACAGGGGCTGATTACACTCCTGGGTCTTTTGTATAATCTGCCGCACTGTGTGGATGTGGTCTATGGTGCCATATCCGCTCCGAAATCCAGCCTGTTCCGGTGGTTGGAATTCGTCAAGTCTTCGCGCAAGGTGGTTCGTGATGACTCTTGAAAACAGCTTATAGACGTGGCTTAGAAGAGAAATAGGTCGGTAGTTCTTCAGCCGGGTCTTATCTCCTTTTTTGAAGAACAAGACGACTACACTTCTACTCCACGCCTCCGGAGTTCTCCCTTCAAATAGGACAGCATTAAAAAGCTTTTGGAGCTCCCTCAGTACGGGTTTACCTCCAGCTTTTAACAGCTCTGTTGTAACGCCATCCTCTCCAGGGGCTTTTCCATTTTTCGGCTGTTTAAGAGCCAGCACGATTTCGTCAATGTTGACTTCTGGCAGGTCTTCGGTGTAGTGGCGTGTTAGAGTGGCTCTAGGACCCTCATTTTCAGGATCAGGTCGAGATGCATGCGAAGCGTATAACCGGCCATAGAAGCCTTCCAATTCGAAGAGGACTGCCGGCTTCGAAGAAACGACTTCTCCACTTGTTGTGGTCAACTTCGTCAGGTGGCTTCTTCCAAGAGATTGTACGAACACTTTTGACCCCCGGTTCTGCTCGATCGCTCTTTTAATCAAAAGAGTTTTGGAGCACCGAAGGTCGTGTCGTATAAGCCTGTTGATCTCTTGGTTAAGAGCGCGCTTTCCCGACGAAGTGACGGGTGGGTTTTCACGTCGTTCCTTCATTAGCCCTAAAGTCTCTTCCGAAAGCTTTCACAAAATCTCGTACCTTCTTCCCTGAGTATCCGAACCACATTTACGAGCTTCTGGTTTACGTCTGTTGTGGTTTCCATGGCAGCAAATCGGTTATCCAGATTTGACTGGAACGCTTCGGATCCTATCATGGTTTGGAGCAAAGTAGGTCGAAGCCTGGACCTCATCAGACGGGCACGTTCCGCCTGGAAGGCGATATTCAGAGAGCCTCGGACAAGTCGGTGATCACTACCGGTATTAAACCTGTTGATCACGGTGACGTCTCTGAATATATGCTTTTTGTCCGTCATGATGAAGTCGATCTCGTTTTTCGTCATAGTGTCGGGGCTTTGCCACGTCCACTTCCTTTGGGGCCGTTTCTTGAAAAAGGAGTTCATCAAGAAGAGCCCCTCCCGTTCGAGGAACTATGATTTCTGCTTCCAAATCCATGGGATCCTACTACCAATTCGCTGCAATTTTGTACTCCCACTTTAGCGTTGAAGTCCCCCATAAAAACGTTGTAGTGGTGGAGTGGAGGGCAAAAATAACTAAAACGCAGTTATTTTTGGTGTTATGTACAAGCATTTCATTTTACCCCCGACTTCATACGCGAGACTAAGCAACTATTGTCCCAGTGATTCTTGGCTTACCGAAACTGCTTACCTTGATTGACAGGTAAAAATTTTTGATGGTGTGAATCTAACGTGTTTGTTACGTGTGATTGTATTTAATTTTATGTTATATTAATGATATTTATTTTAAAAATATCATTCTTAATCTTAATTGGATTACCTATGGATACCCTTATTAATATTGAATACCTTATTTAACTTAAAACGTAACTGCTGATAAAAATCTGTTTCTTAAACTTAAATAAACAAAATTAAGTTAAAATTGTGCACACAATAGGAAAGATATGAGCAAAATCGCGATCTAGAGATTATCACGATAATAAGGTAGTTCCAGTAAACTTTGGACAATTTTGTTCTACTTACTTAGTAGTAAAACAGTTGTGTAGTACACAACTGTTTTACAAGTACCAACTCGTAGAATAAATTATTTTAGCGGGCCCTCAATTTGACATACCTGCTTGTGCTAGAAAATATGTTTTTTTAGAATACTTTTAAAGGAAACGGAACCCTTCGTTGTCCGTCTGTCAGTGTCTTTGTCTGTCAAGACCCTTTTTTTCAACGCAATCAAAAGGTAAAGCCATTTAAGCCACTTTGTAGCACTAGCAAGGGAAAACTCGCAACAGTCGCAGCTTAAACTTATAGAGCACGTCCCGTGGATCTAAAATCATGAACTTACATTTCTACCGCAAAATAAAAGTTGTTTTCTAAACCAATTAACTTTTACAGATTTTAAAAATCTCTATTACCTAAAAATATTATTATTTTGTACGAAAACCACGGTGTGCGAGTCCGACTCGCACTTGGCCTGTTTTTGTCATTAGATGATTTTAAAATTTTCTAAGCATAGTTTTTATTATAGTTTGAGTAGTACTCATATATTTGACAAGTTATATTTGTGCATGATGAACGGTCTGAATTATTAGGCTGCTGTGTTTAATTAAAACGTGTCTAAGTATTTGGTTATGTTAATTTTGTGTATGACGCTGACTGTACCAGTGATCTGTCCGGTGTCCGGTGGAGACTGTACTGGTGAGTTTGAAAATACATTTTTTATTCTGCTTTATTCAGGACTTTTGCTAACATTGGCATGTCAGTCCCATTGTATCTTAACAACACATAGGGCTATTTCGCCAGTTAGCTCGGTTACAATATTATGTAAATATTTTCGGAAATAATCGGTCCGAAAGTTGCAATAATTGTGCCCCAATTTAACTTTTAAACTGTTTGACTAAAAATTATAAAAGTAACGCTTAATAAATACTTTCAACTATAATTATTTTTAACATGATCGTATATTCATTCTCAACAAAAGGACGTAAGTGTCATGAAGATACTTTTTTTTGCTGGTGCACTTTTTCAAATCGTATTTTTTCTTACGTTTGTGGTAATAGCTGCGGAACTCTACACTGAGCATGGGCCGACATGCTCTTGACTGCTATTTCTTTTTAAGGACTTTTGCCAACATTGACTTATCAGTTTCATTGTATCCTAAGAATACATACTTAATTAATCTACATAAATATACTAACTATCACGCTCTTGCTAAGTCTTGAACTTGATTTGAACCAAAATAATCAGTAACAAAACATCACAGAATAATAAATACGAACACATACGAGTCTAATATTAGGCAGAAACATTTTTCTCTAAGTTTCTTCTGGATTTGTTTTAGTCTTTGACGAATGCCAGCTCAATGTTTAAGAGTTGCGGGGTGGGTCTTCCGATGGCGCTAATCATAATTATGCGTCGAATGCCCAAGGTCATTGGCGTGTGTTAAAGCCTTAAAACCAGTAAGTTCATTTGTTATCACTCTAAAAAAATATCAGATGTTATGGAAAGCCAAACTTCTAACTCTACACGCCTTAACCTAATACTCTTTAATTCTCATCATGACGTATAGCGTTCTAAGTGAATCTTAGTCTTAAGTCCTAGTCCTAGTTTCTACAAATCGCATACCTTAGTCAAAATCTGTACATAAAAAAATAAATGTGTAAATCTGAGGCTTGGCTGTTTCGTTTCTCAAGGCCCTATTGTTATAACACTACTTTCTAGTCATATTTTCTGTTTATAAACCCACGTCGCTCTTACTAAATGGCCAAGCTGCAGATTTTGACGACGGTGTAAGGTTTGTTGGGAACTTAAGACTTTGATTCACGCAGAACGCTATACGTCTTGATGAGAAGAATTAAAGAGTATTAGGTCAAACAAAGCAAACAAGAGTAGAGATATAAAGCTTGTTGAATATCTATTTACGCACTGCATTACATAAATTATAAACAAGTTTTCTAGATACGTACTTATTTGAAGCACAAAAAAATATGTGTAATGGTAACGATTTACAATAAATTGTTGTGAAAATTCGTCGTTACCAATCTTTGAATGCGCTGAACCTAGAATATACACATACATACTTTAAAAAACTCTGAGGAGAATATCGTTTTAGAAAATAGCATCTTTATCGGCAAATGTTTTTTTTTTTGGCAAATCTGCCGATGTGGACAATTCTGCCAATGTCAGATGTACGATGGAGGAACTACGTTGAACTAATTGTGAAGTTAGTAAACTGGAACAAACAAAAAATATATTACTTAATATATGTATCATAAAAAAAAGGAAAATCAGGGTTAAACATATACCATAAACCACACCAACATTCAAGGAATAAATATTTACATCACAGTAATAATAGTTCTTTATCAACATTCATAGACTAAGATGTATAGATCATTTTTCATGACTAAGAAGTTCGTCAAAATAGAAGTTTATCATAAGTTAAATCAAGAAATGCGTTTCGTTACTAATAGATTTTTTTAATTTAAATATTCTATCAAAATATTAAACTAACATGAAAATATTACGATTTAAAATGATACAGTAAACACATAATTCTAATAAATACGATGATTTATAAATATATATTAATTATAAATGTGTATGATGATAAATTTACTCAGTAAAAATAGAACCTATAAATGACATTATTGAAATGTTCTGGAATTGCAGAGTATTGTCCTGTCTTTTAAATATATGAATATCCAGAATTATTTAATGCAACTGTAGGGTAATCCACTCTATATCCACTTTTCTGTTAAAGCGTAGCCCTCAAGGTTCTTTCCACGGAACATTGACACCTATCTTTCCGTACAAACTTTAATTCCTCTATTTTAAGTTATAGGGGGGGGGGGGATGTACAGATTCTTAATTATTTTGTTTTTAACGTGCTAATAAATTTCAACTTTCTATGACTTCTGGAAGTAGCCTATCGGTTTTGCTTAATATCAGTCAGTAAGTCAGGGACGACATCTAGGTAATTTAGATATAAATAATTTATAAACTATAATAGCTATACCTTTAAAACTTATTATGTTTAATAAGAACTGTATTGACATCATATCCTGAGAATTAGGATTTTCTAGCTATGCTCAGGCAGAATATTTAGGGGTACAAAAATACGACAAAATTCTTATAGACAAGAAATGTCTATGGACTCCATCGCAAACGTCAAAGTGCTATAGCTATTTCTAATTCTACTATAATTATTTTCCATTATCGACTACGCTATTCGAATGTGACTTTGTCTAGACCCCTGGGCCCCTAGACAAATGGCATTCTATTCGATTGGAGTTTACGCTAATCGAATAGAATGACGTCAAATCGAGATGTCGAAATACGAAAATTGTTAATATGAGATTAGCAGTTGTGCGCGCGCAACGAAGTCATTCTATTCGATTAGCGTAAACTCTAATCGAATAAGAGTGCCATTTTTCTAGGGGCCCTGATCCATCTTCAGTGTGGATCCTTTAGAACTTTAAGTGTAAAGGGCGGAATATGTTTTCCGGATTGTTAGATCAATCTAACAAAACGGAATATACCCTATTGTCTGCCTATAACAAAAGGTGCTTCATGTGCCAAAAATAGCAATTGCATACTAAAACAATGTTATCTCATAATTATTATAGTTATAATAATGTCTGAATCATTTGTTTTCAATGAGTTGTTCGTTTCTGACATATATGCCATTTATATCTCAGTATAAATTATAAAGTCAGGTGAATTGGTCAACCAGTCTCGCAAAATGACGGGCTATTTTCTGAAATATTTCCTTTGGATAACTGGGATAACTATCTCAACTACATGTCTAATAATACAAACAGTTGTGTTCATACTTCAACCGAAAATAAGAAAATGGGATCAAAAAATTTTGATGCAATTGGCGGTGGCGTTATTGTTGAATTCAGCTTTATTGTGCACATTTTACATGTTAGACACAAATTTATTTGGAAGTGACCCGGAAGATTATTTTTTTATCTTTTCAATAAGCATTTTGTGCGAAATAACAGACTTATTGTTAAGATGGTGGATGTGCGTCTATACGAAAACTTTGTATGAACAATATGTAAAAGTGTTTGTGACTTCACGGTGGAGTTTCCTTAAACTGTCATTGGTAATTTGGATTACGTCTATATTAGTGACGGTGCCAGTTATGATGTATACGGGTATAATTCTGCTGTTAATGCAGATTATAAAATGTATCGTCTTGTGTGTTAATTTTTTGTGCTTTTGCAGAATTTTATACGTTGTTCTAAAATCAAAATTAAGAAATAGCAATGTTACAGATGATAAAAACTCTGGTTGCGTTATTAAAATAATCCTTATCTCTTTTCTTTTGGTCTGCGTTACTAGTTTGCAACTTTTGATGAACGATATAATTACTATGCTGAATTATATTCCCCTAATATTTAGTCTCGGTCACATTGAAAACGTATCGCCACTTTTTGACTGTCTAGAATATATACGTATTATGAGTTCGTTTCAAGGGCCTGAAATAACTGCAATTATTATTATTGTAATGAAAAAATAATTTGCAATTATTACATTAGGGCTTATTTAGGTTAGGTTAGATTTATATTATTATATTATGTTAAATTTATTTTAAAAAAGTGTTTTATTATTATGATTGTTTTTAATTAAAATTTATTGTTGGCGATCGGCAAACGCGCCGACAAGAAGGAGCTGCGAGGCTACCTCAAATCCGCTTTCGTTCTGCTCTGCAGGCAGTACCCGCACATGATGAACTTCTAGATATAAGACAATAAACATCTGTTTCCATAAAATAGTTAAATACTGTCTACTACACAGTCAGTTAATATAATATAGTAGCTGACTCGCGCAAATTCGTATGCGTTTCAATATTTATTTTTCAATTCGGAGCAGTAGTTCCTGATATTGCCGCGTTCAAACAAACAAACTCTTCAGCTTTATAATATTAGTATAGATAATAGCAGTATCAGTACACTTAATTACCTTATTTGTAATAGATACGTTAATAACTACATTTCAAAAGTGAACATTTTTATCATACAGTGTGATTTGTAAGAGTTGTACTGTATCACCACCGCAGTACAGCACCGGTCGATAGAATCGAAGATGTATAGATGAATGTTCGGTAAAAAGCGACTGGCTTTGTTGAACACGTATGCATGTACACCAGGCCGAACGATAGCGGGCTGGGATCAATTGGGTTTATCGCCCGGGTGTGCCCCCGGGCGATAAACCCAAATATTTTGTGTATATAAATATAAATACAAACACTGCCGAATCGAATGATGTGCCGACACGAATGTACTACTCGATCGGTTCTTCTCAATGAAGCCGATCATGAGTAGTAGTTGCTTCGAGTCAGCTGTGTTGCTCGGCAAATACTGTCGATCCGCTTGTATGTGTAGCAACTCTAATTAGTATACTTACTAATGACGTCCCACTCGAAGTTTCTTTCCATTACACTAAATAACTTCGCAATGTTGTTACCCTTAACCATTTAAAACTGATATAACAACAAAGTTATAGTAATGTAAAGAAACCAGGAGTGGGAGGTTATTAGTATACTATCATCACCCTGTACAACCAAAATATAATAAAATACCAAGGAGTTCTGTAGCTACTCATTACAATAATGCGGTATAAGAAGTGGGTTTTCTGTTGTGTTTCTCGTTTATTAACATCGTCAGGTATATATGTAACTTTTAATGGAATTGGTACGAAAATTTTGTTACTTCTCACTTGGTCGGCTGTTACTCGTAAACTTGTAAAGCCTCTTAGCTGTGATGGTTTTCTTTTTAATTTCTCTATACAGGGTGTAACATAAAGGTGTGGTCAAATTCAACAGCGGATAGGGTATGTAATCAGTATTGCACCAACCAGGGTGCCGTAGCTGGTTGCATTATTATTACATAGTTATAGCTTATTTTTTTTTGTCAAAATTCAGTAGTAAAAGGCCTATGACATAAGAATTATACCTCCCCTGGTACAAAATTCGATTGCATTATTATGGCATAGAACTTTTTAAATCATATTTTTTTAAATTAATAACTTTTTTACTCAAAAATAAATGAATTAAAAAATAGTAAATATTTTTTAGGGTACTCCGATTTTGATGAAATTAGGTATGAGTGCACTCAGCATCATGGGCACATACCAACCCTTGAATATGACCACACCTTTTTGTCACACCCTGTATACACTATACTATTGTGATTTCTTTCACATACCCAATATTAACCCTTTTGCTAGCAGGGGGGAGACACTTGTCTCTAACAAAAAATTACATTGAATTATGAGTGGTTTTTTGACCAAAACCGAACTTGCGGTCGGACCTTACAATTTTTTAATTCAATATAAGTTTTGGTACCTGTACAAAATTTTGTGGGTACTAATGCAGATTTTAATGTGATGGGAGCTGTGCGGGTAAAGATTGCCTACTGTGTTGGTCTTACTCGTCTTCAGATAGCCACGTCGACTTGCTGCGGACTTATGTCAAACTTTTTTTACGTGAGCTTACGTACTTGTCGTTAAGATGATGGATGTATGAAACGAAAATGTACATTGCAATAATAATAAACATATCGTGAAAAATTCAGCACATTTCACAAAATAAAGTACCTCTAGGATAATTTTATAAGTGTTTGTAGACATAAAGTTGCCTTAAAATATTTGTTGATGATTAATTACGTGTATTGACAGTGGCCTTGAATACGCTATAATAAATTGTGTCGCTTTGTGTGTGATTTTCCTTAACGTAATTATACATAATATTGAAGTTTATCAACCTTAATATACCACCTATATTATACTTTATAGGTAGTTTTGCTAATGCTGTTCTAATTCCTAGCGTTTATTTGTTTTTCAATAAGCTGTCGTATGTATTAATAATAAATTAGTCGCAGTAGTAATAATAAAGTCAGGCTAATCGGTCAAGCTGTTCTATAAAATGACGAACTATATTTTAGAATACATTCCATGGATAATTGGGATTGCGGTCTCTACTACATGTTTAATAATACAAACAGTGCTGTTTATACTTCGACCGAAGTTAAGAAAATGGGATCAAAAAGTTTTGATGCAATTGGCTGTGACGCGATTAATGAATTCAGCTTTTGTGTGCACGTATTCTATACTTAGAACAATTTTAGAAGATCTAGACGATCTGGACAAGAATTTGGAAAAATTAAGAATTAAGATTGCTATTTGTTTTGGTATAGTACGTCTTTTGGCCGATATTACAGATTTATCGCTAAGATGGTGGATGTGCGTTTACACCAAAAATTTGTACGAACAGTTTGTTAAAGTGTTTGTGACTTCAAAGTGGAGTTTCATTAGACTCTCGTTGGTCATTTGGATAACGTCGATTGTAGTTACAGTGATGATTATAGCGTCGCTTGCGGTTATATCTTTTTTGACCTGGAGTGGTTTGAGTCTGATTATAACGTTGGAGATTATTTGCCCCGTTTTGAAATGTATCGCTTTGTGTGTGAATATTTTGTTGTTTTGTAGGATCTTTTACGTTATTTTTAACTCAAAAATAAGGAGAAGTCGTAATGCTACAGATTATAAAAACTTTGTTGGAGTTATTAAAATAATTTTAATCTCTTTCCTTTTGGTCTGCATCACTAGTTTGCAACTTTTGATTGACGACGTAATAAATATACTTGGGTCTTCATATGCACTTGAATATAAAGTACCGCATGTATACCACTACGGACTAGATCTTATAGCGGTTGGTAAATATATACGTGTCATAAGTTCGTTTCAAGGAGCTGAAATAATTGCAATTTTTATTATTCTTATGAAAAACGCAAATTAAATGTTTTGCAATTATTATAAATAGTTACTTATTTAGTTATGAGTACCTAATAGTAATTCACTAGTATTGTAATTTAAGATAACTAGCAATGTGGAATTGAGTCCCATATTACTAGCAATCTTGTTAACCCCTCCAGCTAAGCTCAAAGGCTTGTGTTAGGAGTGGGTTCACGTCGGTAGTTTAATGGGTAGGATTCGAACCCGCGACCTCACGATTGCGAGACCGATGCCTTAGCTATTAGGCTATTTATAACGATGTGTAATTAAATGTTTTAATAATAGAACACCAAGACCGCCCGTAGGACTCTCAACTACGAGTATGTCTTGCCTTAACCGGCCGGTCAGAGAGAGGTCGCCAGAACTTGTATGCTCTGGAAGTGTCATTTTCAAGGGCATAACTACGGGGAAGCGAGCTGAAGAGCTTCTCGTAGTAGTGAAACCGGCGCCGCACACCTTGACACCTTATGCTGCTCACACCATGTTGCTCCCTGTCGCCTGTTTTGTTTGCATGCATGTGGCGGCCAGAAGGCGGCCATCTAGTGAGTATAGAGTCACCGCCTGCCCATCTGCATATATAACATGTGTTGCAAGCGCAGGCACCACAGATTTTACATAGAACCAGTTAACCAAACCACAATTAACTCACTCCATAACCCAGTATATTAATTTATAGTTTCTTGTAATAGTTCTGCACTAACCGGGGGTTATCGTTGGGTACCTTTTTATAGTGTATACAACGATAATCGCTGGTTTGTGTCACATAGCCATATTAAAGTGTGTAACGGGCCTCTGCGTAGTTGGTTTCGACCTCACGCACACCTCCTAAATGACCGGGACTCTATAGCCCTGTGTAATTTAAAGACATACATAATATTACCGTTTATTTCAGGCATCAATGGCCAATAGAAATACATACCTTACGGACTAAAAGAAATACAACATTAAATGTAAAACTAAGTAGGTACTTAAGTTAGTAGGTATGCTTCATTTGCATTAAGTATGTGTAACTTTGTGTAAATTTTCCAGAAATATTTCAACAATATAGTCTAGTTAAATATTATGTACTTATACGTTTATGGAATCCAGTTGACTGACTTTGTTGAGGATATTTTTTTACTCCGTTAATGTGGCGTATTAGTTTAGCAGCCAACATATATACTGCACCTACTTCTATTTTTATCTCTTCATCATTCAAAGGTTGACTGGTAGAGAATGCTTTTATCATTAAGTCCGCCTTTGTACAATAACTGTGCATAAAGTTTTTAAATAAATAAGTAAATAATATCAAAAAATCAGCCTTTTATTCTATTTTAAAAACATACGTAATTTTATGCAATTTTAGACAACGCACGGGAGAACACATGTACTGTGTAAAGATTTGACTGCCTCTGTGGCGCGGTGGGAGTGTATCCGACTGCTACGCAAGTGGTCGTGAGTTCAATCCCCCCCCAGGATAAAACTTTGTGCGATGAACACGATATATTTAGAAATATATAAGTAGGTATGTTTATCAGTTGTCTGGTTTCCATAGTTCAAGCTATGCTTAGTTTGGGATCAGATAACGTTGTGTGAATTGTCCTTCTAAATATAAAGCAATTTTAAATAAATATTAGTTTAAAAAACGAAAGCAATACGCTTTTGCAAATAGCTGTACTAAAAAGTAAAAAACAATCTTTTGTAAGCTTAAAAAAATAGACTAAATAAGAAAAAAAACAGACCTCTTGGTTGGGTTGATTTTTATAAACGCCTAATACACGTTCTTTTATTTTAAACCAGTAAGCCAAATACGAAATTCCACATATCTTACTTTTTTAACCACTATTTTAACCCATAAATATTTTTTAAAATATCGGATTGTATAGTCATCGGTCCTTGATAAGTGTGCCAAATTTCAATGCAATTCGACTTTCTGAAGTGGATGAAAAACACGCTCAAAGATTCCGTTACATACAACATACTTATATACAAACACGATTTAAGCGTGTTAAAAAGGTGATCACTTTTGTGTCACTGCTCGCCATTTATTTCGATTGCATTATCAATTACTACAGATAATAATAATAATATCTTGGGACAACTCACACAACGTCATCTGATCCTAAACTAAGCAGAGCTTGTACTATGGAAACCAGACAACTGGTACACATAAGTACTTATATATTTCTAAATACGTACATATTATAGGTAAATTACACCTAGACACAGAATAAACCATCATGTTCATCACACAAAGTTTTATCCTGGGTGGGGATCGAACCCACGACCTCCGGCTTAGCAGTCAGGGTCACTAACTACTAGACCAACAGGGCAGTCAAAAGATATTTATTTTTGCACTGTCCTGGTTTAAATTTTTATTTTTATTGTGATGTGTGATTAAGCTGAGTCATCATCTGACATGCTATCATGCAAAAATTAACGTGTGGCACATCATTCGACAGGTCTTTAAAAAACATTTAAAGTTTTACAAAACTTTTTCGATTGAGTGAATATTTTTGGAAATAATCGCTCCGAAAGTTGCATAATCGTGTCCCCTTTTTAACTCTTGAACCGTGTGACCAAAAAATATGGAAAAAATCACCAAGATTGCGCTTAATAAATATTTTAAACTAAAATTATTTTGAATAAAATCGGATATACCGTCATAGAGTTATTGCCAAAAAACTGCGCTTCTCAACAAAAGGGCGTAAGTGCCATGAACATATGCTCTTCTGCTGATGCAATTGTTCGAGGGTGTGGAACCCTATACTGAGCATGATCCGTCATGCTCAGTGTGTTTACCTGTAAGAATTACTCTAGACCATTACACTTAATAGATATCCGCTTAACTAAATAGTAAGGCTAAACAATTGTTTGTGAGCCAATAGACAATAAATAATGAATACAAAATGTGCTGTTTATACAGGCCACTAAGTACTTATTAATATGGTTTAGACTTCGACCCAAGATAAATTCAATCATTGCAAAACTACGTAAACAATGGAGGTAGGTAATTTAACTTACTACGATAGGCATATGGTATTGGCTGTCGACATAATTTTCCCTATTTACTAGATAGGTAGGTAAACATTGGACGCCCCACGTTAGTGGTAGAATCAACAAATTTACTCTTTTGTATGTAATCGTTTTTAGACTTAGGCACCTGTTATTTAAAAGACAGTCCAGGGTCTTAGTAGTTGGTGATAAGTCCAAGTCCAGGAGTCCATACAACAACATGTGGAGTACAAAAAAAAAATTGAGCACAATATAGTTTTTACCTTGTAAGTGGATGGCTCCTACTATGTTTTATCTGATATATTTAATGTCATGCTTCTTCTTGTTTTAAGGACGGAGGAATCACTCTACTAAAAAAATTAGATTCACCTTTGCCAAAAGACTATATGAGGCCAGTCTACCCACTTATATAACCAGATAAATAAAATGGTTAATATGTACCCTTTAAAAAAGTCGAGTGGGTTAAAACAAAAAGCTTAGACGAGATGGAATCGTCTTTATGAACGACTTAACATTAAATCACCTATCTGGACTATGTTACTAGACCTCAATTTTTTCTATCCCTTGATGCTCGCGAGTTGGGTCCTCGCATGCGCTATGTAGCCGGTAGTTAAAGAACTTAAAACAAAACAGTTATTTTAGCGGTAAACACAGAACATGTTTTTTACCGATCCCAAGACAATGTCGTAGACACACACACAAACATACACACACACAAACATACACACACATACACACACGCACACGCGCGTGTGTATGTGTGTCTATGTATCTTGTCTCTGCATCAATCAGAGGACCGCCTCTAAAATAGTACCTGGATGACTGAGCTTTACTCGGTATTTTTTTATAACGACGTTTTCTAAAAATGAAACCTAGCTAGATCGATTTATCGCCCCCGAAACCTCCCGCACACTAAATTTTAAGCGCATGTTTTTATTGCCTAGTTATTTTCTCCGACTTTACCTGTTGTTTGTGAACAGGCATTATGTATGTAGAATCGAGTTTTCACAGTAGTATTTTGCTTCCTAAGTGAATAAATAATAAAAATTTGGTTTGATTTGAATGATGGTTCGTAAAGGCAGCGAAGCTTTAAACAAGCTGTTCACAAACAACCGAATTGCGATCTCTGCGGTGTACCGGAGGACTTGGGTTCTGATAGAGTGTGCCCATAACACTGCCTTCCGCATAGCCAAGTGCGATCATACAAAACAGGCCTCTGATTGTAATATAATCCTATCGAATCCTTACTCTGATGATACAAAATTATTAATCAAACTTTATAACCTGATGTTTGCCTCACACCACTTCGAATAATCCAATTAATTATAAACCTAAGTATAAAAAAAACTTGTTTAGATTTAGAAACATTTTATGTAACTTCATACCTAAATGTTGCTAAATAGAGCGACATAATCATTTTGTTATAAAGCTCTTTAAATAAAGAAGAAAAAAAAACAAGCGATCAGCACATTCACACGCTTGTTCCTCTTGTTTTTGTGCTTGTTGAATTTTTAGATTTATAGTTCACGCGGCGGTAGCCTGAAAACCAAGCCATTGAACTCTCAATTGTGAGGTCGCGAGTTCGAATCCTACCCTATATACTACCGAAGTAAACCACTCCTAATACAAGCCATTGAGCTTAGCTTTAGGATTGCTAGTAATGTGAGACCTACAATCGCACATGCTAGTAGGTATGTAACTTACATAGTCCACGACAGATCCATTCATACAGCATTTATCCATTCTGGCGTTTCGAATTTATTGGTAGTAAAATACTGAATTTCTGGAAGACGTTTAAACACAAGTCAAATAAAACATAACCTATAAAATTTTGAGACTAAAATATAAAGTTTTAAACATTATTGACCTTGTTAAAAATTTTCTAATAAAATATCTAGCAGCACTAGTTATGTAATTAAATAAAAAAATAAAAAAACCCGCCTGCACAAAAGAGATGGAAACAAGATCAGTCAGATCATGCAGTCGGAGGCACTTTACTATTTCATTAATGCCTCCGACTGCATGATCTGACTGATCTTGTTTCCATCTTTTTTGTGCAGGCGGGTTTTTTTATTTTTATTATTTATTTTTTTAATTAATACTTTTTAGTAGTGGTAGGATGTAACCAATGTAACAACTTACTTTTATCACAGCTATTGTCAAGTAAATTGAAAAATCTCACAGCCGCCATGTTTGTTATTTTCAAACGACACATATCTAAGAACACTTGAGCGACCAAGACGAATCTAACGACGTAATAGTTTAAATCCATTCAGTGGATTGTGAGATATCAGGTAATAAAGAATATTACATACATACATACATACAAGATACGCGCGAAAAACATAACCCTTCTTTACAGTCGGGTAATAAAAATACAGCGGCAGTATTTATTTATATGCGTAGTATGTGTTATATCACATATATTTATGAGAAGCTTTAAAATCGAGATGAATACTAATACGAAGTTTTACAGAAAACTTGTCACCGCCGGGTGATTTAACACTGTAATAAGCTAATACACAACTTATTTATTTTGTCAATAGGTATTAATTATTCACCCATATCGGAAATTACGCCACGCGGCATACATTTCTTATATTCTCAAGGCATATTGCGTATCGAGGAAGCATGTCACTGGAAGAGTCATTGGAGTGGATTTTATAACTTATTTACTACTTTAGCTTGCAGTAATAACTTGTTGCTTATAATACACATAAAGTGCTACCTAAGTAATGCTACAGTATCACTCTTGTAACACTATTATACCACATATACAGGTACTATATAATTGCTGAATCACTTAAAGAGCTTTAATCGTGGGCCCAAATTATACAAACTTAGCATAAGTCAAACTTGAATAAAATCTTAACAAGACATTTGTTGACCGTTGAAATTATTGGTAATAGGGCAAACTTAGCGTCATTTTAGAACATTTTTTCTTTTCTTTTTTTAGTTAGTAGTAGTTCTTTATGTAGTTCAGTAGGGTACAAGCCCTGTGTCGCGGGGTACTTTACAAATATACAAGTCACGGGCACAAATACTCACTACGCCCAGACTCGGAACAACAATTTTTGGACAAAGTAGTGTTATGTGTGGGAATCGAATCCACGACCTCTTGCGTAGCAGTCGGACACACTCCCACCGCGCCACAGAGGCAGTGGATTATATCTACAAAGTCATCGGCAAGTTTTTTGTAATGTTTAACCTAAGCTAATTTTGAGCTAAGCCAAAGTAAGCTCTATAGATCTCAGCTTAGTGCGCAATACCAATTGTTAGCGCCTTTATAGAATCTTAAGTTCTTAAAATTCTATTAAACAGCTAATGTAGCACATAATCTTATCACTAAATATTAATTGGGCTACCGCGGACTTGTGTCAAACCTAAAAAAGTTTGTATGTAGACCTCACATCGCATAAAAAATTATGCGATGTGGATAGGTCTACGAAGACTTTCTACGATCCTTTTGTAAATATTTGCAGCCGTAATTTCATAATAATATTTATTAATCTACACTATCTACATCTACACTAATCTATACTAATATTATAAAGCGGAAGAGTTTGTTTGTTTGTTTGTTTAAACGCGCTAATCTCAGGAACTACTGGTCCGAATTGAAAAATTATTTCACTGTTAGATAGACCATTTATCGTGGAAGGCTATAGGCTATGTAACATCACGCTATGACCAATAGAAGCAGAACAGCAATGAAGTGTTGCAAAAACTGGAATAATGTACGCAGACGAAGTTGCGCGGGTCAGCTAGTAATATTATAAAGAGGAAAGATTTGTATTATTGTATGTAACGAATAAACTCAAAAAGTACTGGACCGATTTTAATAATTCTTTTTTTGTTGGATAGCCCATTTATCGAGGAAGGCTATATAACATCGCGCTACGACTAATAGGAGCGGAGCAGCGGCGAGAAATGTTGCAAAAACGGGGAAAATTTACGCATACGAAGTTGCGCGGGACAGCTAGTGGTTCATAAAGCTATGGGTTAATTCTCGAGCGAAATCCTTAACAGGCCTAAAACAAAATGTGTCGCTATGTGTGTGATTTTTTCTTCATTTCGGGAAATTCTATTCGTAATCTTTAATATTATGTGTAATTTAATATTAAATATTATTTTTTTATATGTTATGGGCTCTTGTCCTACCAACGGCGAGAGCGCAAGTAGACATTTTATGCCACAGAGGCAGTCGATAAAACTTTGTGTGATGAGCAAGTTTAACATATAAATAAACGAGTATTGTTTATGTATATTACAATTATGAAACACTAGCTGACCCGCGCAGTTTGTCTGAATAATTTTTCCTCGTTTTAGCAACTTTTTTCATTGCTGCTAAGCTTCTATTGGTCGTGGCATAGCTTATAGCTTTCCTCGATAATGAGCTATCAATGGCCGGGATGCGGCAGGTGTTGGTGGTTGTACACAGAGTGACCGCAATCTGTTGCATGTCTCTTGATTGATTGTAGTATGTAGATATATATTAAAAAAATAAATTATTGTTACATCAGTAGTTATTAGTGTGTAAATGTAGTTGTTAAGTATGTAGTTGTATTATATTAAATATATATTAATATTAAACACGAGCGCGTCTCGCCATCAAATATTACAGTTTGGCGAAAAAATATGATGTAAATAAAATTGTAAATATATTTTGTAAAAAAACAAACTCTTCAGCTTTATAATATTAGTATAGATTACTTTGAATAACAGTTTAAAATATCGCAAAACGTCAAAGTAGGAAGAAAAGAAAAGAAGACTTCACAAGACTACACACATAGGCCATGCTCACGTATACAGAATGTCGGAACACCTTTACTGTACTGTACCTGTACTGTATCTGTACTGACTGCGCAAATGCTCATCTTCCAGAATAAATGCACAATGCTTGTATCTTTGCAATTTCCAATTAAAATCTTCAAAGATTAAGATCGATAACTTCATTACTGTAGTGTTATCTTTATATAAACTGTTCGATATCTTTTATGTAAATCGTCTGGTAGCGATGCGAGCCAAGTTCTTAACAAGTAAGAGATGAATAGTCTTTAAAGTTTAAAATGTACTTCGAACTGATTTACTCATATACACTGGAGATGAGAATTTGCGCAGACACTCAGACTGACTGATGGGACGGAAATATGATACTACCAAAGAGAAGTTAGGTTCAGGACCGACAGTTTAATATACTCTCTAGGGTACGGAGGGTACGACATTTTTTGGGATCGGTCACCTATAATAATAATAATTAAAAAATGATTTATTCACTTAGGAAGTAAAATACTACACTTCTGAAAAGTCGATTCTACATTTACTTGTTCATGCCTGTTCGCAAACAGTAGGTAAAGCCCGAGAAAAGAACAGGCATTAAAAACTCGTGCCACTCTTTTCAAATTGCCAATGTTTACAATGTTTCTCTATTTATAAACTGTATATGCAGGTAAGGTGCTGCCACCATTATATTATACACCATATTAGAGGACTGACGCAAAAAAAAGAGGTCAATAATATTAGAATAGTACACGAGATTGGATACTTCAGCCTCAATGGGCACAACATAGTAGGAGCATCGGATCCACTTACGATGTAAAAACTTTATGTGCTTTCAATTGGCCAATTTACTGCTACTTAATGAATAAGTACCTATATTTTTTGCAAAAGAAATAAAAGAATGGCCGTAATTTATCACGTAGAATCTTTACTTACAATAGTAAATCGTTTTCTAAACTAGTACCTAAGTAACATTATCAATTGTGACAACAATATTCACCTAATAAAATGCAACAAGACTATACAAAAAAAATACATTAATAGGGAGCAACGAACTACATTCATTTATCTTTATCAGTTAAATAATCATCGATTGAATAGTAAGCTCTTTGTATAAGTTGTCTCTGGACTATATCCTTAAATTTATTTACTGGATGATTCGATATGCTGACTGGGATTTTATTGAAAAAACCAAAACACCTAGTGATGAATGAGTTATGAGTTTTATGAAGCCCATTATATTGACCTACTAATTTGTGCTTATTTCTTGTATTCACAGGGTGAATATCACTATTTTTGTTATATAAATGTAAGTTTTGTTTTACAAACATAACGTTAATAATAATCGGTAATAGAGAGTTCGCTTATGTCTGCATATACACTTGTGCACTATAACATCACCCGCCTAGTTGCCTAGTCTCTGATGAGTGTCACCGCTGTGACCTGCTTCGGTTAGGAGATTTCTTATATTCCAATAGGCTCGGGCTGATAAAAAATGGCACAATTTTTCGTTTCAACTTGGCCCTACTTTTTAAGCTCACCTTTTATCGACTTTATTAATGGAAGAATATCGCTATAAAGTACAGTAATGTTCATGATAAAGTGTTAATATTCAGATTAAAAGTTTATGCCTGATCAATACAATAATTGCATTTTTGAAAGATAGAAAAATTTGAAGTCCAGACTCAGGAATCAAACCCGGCAAGGGGCCCAACTCGCTTGCATAAAAGTATAGAGAAATTTGAGGTCTAGTAACATAGTCCAGATAGGTGGTTCGATTCCGGCCCCGGTTTTGCATACGGAAGTCTCAGGTTCGATTCCTAAGTCTGGACTTCAAATATTTTATCTTTCAAAAATGCAATTATTGTATTAATAAAGTAATTGGCAAGAAATGCTTATAAAATTACTAAAATTTATGCCTGATCGTTATCATCATCAGCAAAATAAAGCCCTTGAACTTTTGAACAGATCCGTTATTGGAAATAACTTGTACACAGGTACACGTAAAAATAAATGTAATGTCATAAACGGGTTTGTATGTTTGTATTGTTTTTAACACAACAAGCATACATCCTGTCTGATGTTAAATCATTGGCAAGAAGTACTTGAGATACCTATCCTTGAGATATGATACCACGAGTATTTCTTGTTCGTTCTGCCAACCGCAGAACCGGCGGAATCGCCAAAATTGGGTAGGTTAAAAACAAATGGTAACGATACAAAACATTGAGATCACAGAAGTAAAGTTTCATACAACTCACGCTTAAGTAACGTGTGTCGTCGGATTTCGGACCACTTTGTGTCTAAAGTGCTCGTGAGCAATGTGTATGTGTTTATTGCTTGAGCTAAGTACTTAAGAAACTTTACCTTTGTACACTTCATTTTATTTTAAAAATGTCAAATATGTGATTTTAAAGATGATAAGACTAAAAGAAGTCCTAAAAGGCACATGAAAGCATACGAGATCGACCCATTTAAATGAGAGACGCTGGCTAGAAACTGTCTGAGCGAAGGTGCTTCACCAAGCAGAGCATTCATGCTTTCGAACACCAGCGCAGAATAGAGCGTGACAATAAACGGGATGAGCTCAAAGCCAAACCACCTACGGTTATAATGTATAATTATGACGGCGGTGTCCCGAAATGCCTCGAAAACCGAACATTTTTCAAAAAGATAGGCTATATTAGCCATCTTCGAGCATTTAAAAGGGTAAATCAACAAGGCCCACGAAGAAGTCTAAATTAGTAGGCGCTGAGTAGGCGCTGTAGCCGAAACCGCCAAGAAAGATTATCTATACTCGTATTTACCTACTTAATATTATAAAGAGGTAAAGTTTGTGAGATTTTGAGTTTGTGTGGTTGTAGGGTGGTAATCTCTGTATCTATGTAACTGATTTTGAAAATTCTTTTATCAATTGAAAACCACGTTATTTATGAATGCCATAGGCTATATAACATCATGCTACGATCAAAGGAGCGAAGCATCAATAAAACAAAATCGGAGGCTGCTAGTTTATATGTAAAAAATTAAATTTTCAAAGAACCCAGTTTACTGCTAGTATGTCATAAATCAGATAAGCATAATACGGTAGTCTTAACATCAATATGAAAATAAATTAATTAAACAATGAGTTTCCATACAAGAAGTCTTGTATGAATTCATCAGAGCTGCCCAAATATGGTATGAAGTACCTACTCTGTCGATAATTTGGCATTGTTAGTGTCCACTGACTTTTAAGGTGTTTTCCCATTGCAGTAGGTAAATTGTGGTTAACATATCTTAATGTATTATAATTACAGAGATTACGGTTCCAAATGTTAATTATTCTGTCATTGGCATCTGGAGTTTGAGTAGTTAGCTGACCCTCGCAACTTCGTCTGCGTCAATTTTCCCCGTTTTTGCAATTCATACAAAAATAATAAAAAGCGATTATAAAAAAACTTTACAACCTATTCTCATATCTATCAAATAATAAAAAAAAAAATTAAAATCGGACGACTCGTTTATGAGGAATTCGACCAACAACATTGTGAAACGATTCCTTTAAATAACTGTATCTATATCAAACAGTTACTAATAAATATCTCGGTACTATATAAGTAAGTAGGAATAGCAGTTAACACGATAATATTGATAATGTTATTAAAAACATTATTTAGGCTTTTAGGTATAAAGCGTGATTAGGCATGGCTTGAACTAAGCTTAAAAAACCGGGCAAGACCAGGCATACATTGCGAGTGGCCACTCACAATCACCTCCCCCACTCCATCCGAATAATGCGGCTTATGAAGTGGGTTGTCTGTTGTTTTTGTTTCATACTTATAACGTTATAACAAGATTCAAAATTATTTATTCACTTAGGATACAAAACAACTCGTGTCATACGTCGGGATTCTACATGCACATGTAATGCCAAGTTCGCAAACAATAGGTAAAGCCGGAGAAAAGAACCTGGCAATAAAAACTCGCGGCCACTCTTTTTAAATCGCCAATTTTAGAATGTTTGAATGTTTATAAACTTAATAGGGGGTAAGGTGCTGCGACTAATATACTATACACCATGTTATAGGACTGATGCAAATTGTATTATCAAAAGGTTATAGTAGGAGCATCTACTTACAACAAAGGTAAAAACTCAAAAAACATATGTGCTTAAATATTGGCCATAGTTATAAATTAATATTTTATATTTAATCATTCGTTACAAGTAGGTAACTTGTAACGAATGATTAAATATAAAATATCAATTCTGATATCAAAAGGAAGAAAAGAATGGCCTTTAACCTGCTTAATAATGGAGGAATTACTACGAAATTTTGTTACTTCTCATTTCTTACTTGTAAAGCATTCTTAGTTGTGATAGTTTTCCTTTTAATTTCACTATACATACTACTACCGTGATTTTTTTCACATACTCAATATCGACCATTTAGCTGGCGGGGGGGGGGGGGAGGGACTCTTGACTCAAACATAAAATTTGCACTTTAAATCGTATTATTTCACAAACGGATTCTTAAATCTAAAAAATGTTTTTCCAAAACCTAAACGTTTTTTAAAGGCCTATCCAACGATACCCATCATGATGGGGTAGGTGAGAAAAAAAATCACATCCCCAATTTACATATAGGGGAGGTACCCTAAAAAAAAAAATGTTTTTCATAATTTTATTCGTTCATTTGTCAGCGTAAGTAATGTGTGTATCCATGCAAAATTATAGCCGTCTAGCACTAACAGTCTCTAAGCAAAGCTGCGCACGGATGGACGGACGGACGGACATGGTGAAACCATAAGGGTTCTCTCGATAAGTTTTGCCATTTTGGCTACGAAACCCTAAAAAACCTTAACAAAACAGTTGCTGATTGTTGATTTTATAGACATAGTCATCTAAGATTATCCTAAACTTACGCTAAGGCCGAAATTCCACGGCCAGCATATGCTTTGCAATTTTTTGGTTAAAATAACCGTCAGCTCTATAGATCCGTCTATGCTTACTTGACTGCTGTTATTAATAGAAACTCTGTGAGAAACTTGCTCAGCGGTTGTAGTTGTACAGTTAACAACAAAAATAGATAAGCTCATCTATTGTTGCTGTTTTTAAAAACTCAGCTCAGTGTTTTAAAACGTTTTATGAAAACTAATTTATATTTCTTTGAAAATGCTCACTACTTAGTGTGCTTTAATGAAACAGTTTTTATTTTTGATTAAAACATAATTTATCACAGAAGTGACGATTGAAAGCTAACCGGGTCTTAATTTAATCAGCGAATTATATCGACTAATTATTTATATTTGTACCGAAGTCATAGTCAAATGCAACTCTTATGATCTAACATCTCGTTATATTGACTCGTCGATCGTACGTCTAACAAGTTCGTAATAAGAAATGCCAGTTTTTTTTTTTTTTTTTTTTTAGTGTTGAACCGTTATGTTCCCCATTGTAATTACAATCTAGTCTACAGAGACTAATAAGTAATTTGAGTTTGACGTAAACTGAGTTGAGTTTGAGTTGCCGTGTGGTGCCGGCTTAAGAATAGTACCACCCCATCTCTACCCGTGGGTGTCGTCAAGGCGACTAAGGGATTTCAGCTCGGAGGACGGGCAGCAGCGTCCTCTGCGTATTTAAAGCCTTACTGCGATCGCCAACCCGCTCGCCAAGCGTGGCGATTATGGCAATTACCCCTACTACCTACTAGTAGGTTCTACTGGGGAGACCCGTGCCCAGCAGTGGGCCATCATATGGGTTGATATGTATGTATGTATGTAAACTACTAAAAATATTATTTTAAGATCATGTCCATTAACACTATTCTTATTGTTTCTAATAACATGAAGACACTTTGTTCTTGTGTTCTTTAATTACACTGCACTGCACTGTTACACTATATTATGGTCACTACACTAACTCAAAAGGTTTGGTCCTTTTCAGTCTTCTCACTATGTCCGTGTTGTCGAGGAGCTGGATAGCCTCAATGTTCACATGGTGATGAAGTCGTTGTTCATGAGCTTCGGCTATTTTTTTTATAGTATTGGCGACGAAGTCCAATTTAAGGTCCCGATGGAGATCGTCCATTCTAATATACCAGGGCGCGTTTACGATGCCTCTGAGTACTTTATTTTGAAAGCGTTGAATCATCTGCGAGTTGCTCTGTTTGGTACATCCCCACAACTGGATACCATAGGTCCATACTGGCAAAAGGACTTGTTTGTACAAAAGTATTTTTTTGTGTACTGATAAGGCTGAGTGTTTTCCCAGTAACCAGTACATCTTTTTGTAACGAAGTTCTAATTCATCCCGTTTCTTTTTGACATGAGCCTTCCAGCGGAGCTTTGTGTCTAGTGTCATGCCCAAATATTTGGCAGTATTTACATAGGGTACAGTCAGGTTATTTATAAGTACCGGGTGATAATTTGTCTTTTTGTTAGTAAAATCTATGTGCATTGATTTAGATTCATTGAGCTTTATCCGCCATTTCTTCGTCCATTTCGTGATGGTATTGACTGCTGTTTGTAGTTTTTTTGAAGCTTCCTTGTGAGTTGCCCCTACAGTCATAATGGCTGTGTCATCAGCAAAGGTTGCAAGAGTATTGATTAAGAAATGCCAGTGAGGAAAGAATTTGGCAATGAAAACTCATGGCCACTTTTTATAAATGCCAACTTTTACCTTATTCTATTGTAAACAGTTATGTCAGCAAGTAGGGTACTGCAACCATAAACCTACACCATGAAACTCACTCAAGCAATAATATATTGTAAAGTTGATAGCCATGATTTATTTATGATTATATAGCCCCATTTATACCATAGATAAGGGAGCAACATCATAAGAAAAAATAATTAAAGTATTAAAATAAAACTACTCTCACACTAGCGTACAAGTTCTGTGTCGTGGAGAATTTACATTTTTTAATGACGACTCCCGCAGTAGGTTACAAGCTCTGTGTTGCGGGGACTTTACAAACAAACAAGTCACGAACACAAAGTAGAACAACAATTTGTGAAACACACAAAGAGGTGTCCCGTGTGGGAATCGAATCCACGACCTTTTGCGTAGCAGTCGGACACACTGCCACTGCGTCACAGAGGCAGACAAAAACTTAAAGGTACGTTTTCCCGTGTGAGGTGTTTTATAACCAGTCGTCGAGTCAGCTAATCGGCCGAAGTCATAGTCGGCCCATGCCCAATTACCTTATCTACTAATTTTTATTTCACTATAAACTTTGAAATCTATCTAAATTATCATGTACTTATGCTGTTGACTGTACATTGATATGTAAATCAGATTTGACTTTTATGCATAGTTATAAACGCTTGTAGAGAACGACAAATACAAACAACAACTGAATAATGAATTAAACATACAAGAAAACATATAAACAATACATTTTACGGCTTAATGTATTCGCTACATTGTAGTAATTTAGAACATCACGGTTAAATCTAGTATCTGTATGTAAGAGGAGTGCGGGGGTGAAGTACCCACTCCTATGGCGAGCGGGGAGGGGTGAGGCGTGTTGGGAGGGGGAAGGTGGGCGTGGCTGGTCGATATCGAAGCTACGGCCGCGCTGAAAAACTTTGTTGATATGTAAAGAATGATTAATGTGTATTAACAAGGTGAAAAGTTTGAGGATTTAGATGTATTTGAAGGGGAGATGGGGGAAATATGACGCATGGGGCTTGTTCAAACACATTCTCTATTCTAATCAACGAGGTAAAAGAGGTGTTATAAGTTAAAAGTGTATATCTTTACATCTGTTTAGGTATCAAATCGATTTATATTTATGTTTGTTTTCCAAAATCTGTTCGTCAGATTTTTTAATGTTAAGTTTCGCCTTGAATTTATTTTTATAATACGACCTCATCCATTTATGAATAGCTCTCATGATTATATGACACTAGCCGACCCGCGCAACCTCGTCTGCGTCAATTTTCGCTGTTTTTGCAACATTTTTTGATAATGCTCCGCTCCTATTAGTCATATTGTGATACTATGTAGCCTTCCTCGATAAATGGGCTATCCATCACTAAATTTTAGTTACAAGAATTTTAATTCTAACCAGTAGTTCCTGAGATTATCACATTAGGTTACATTATTAGCCCGCGTCCACCCAATTAATACAAAATCAATACCTCAATATCTTTAATTACTGAAAACGTAATTAAACCAGTTTACTGCAGCTCAATGAATTCGCTCGCATAAAACCAACAAATATAACCAAATGGGAATGCAATGAATCGTAGATTTCTCCCATTCGGTTAGTTTCATATAACTCTGATTGTGGATTATTGATTTATGATTCAGGGTATGAAGAAAATAGTCATCGATGTCACAATAGTAGGTACCTACTCCATCCAAAATCGATGTCAATCACGACTAATTTCATTAGATCTATTAGAGCCATCTACGCTGTGACCGACATACAGTGGTAGCATTGCATAACCCAGTTGATATCTCGATCTCCTCGGTAGCCATTGAGCCACAATCTTCTTTTATTCATAGGTATTATTTTAAACACTATTTATATTAAAAAGAAAAATTATATAGTTAAAACACGAAAGTTTTAAATCAATTGGACCAAATATGCTGAAATTTTGTAGTAAGTCGATTGTTTAGATAAGCGACATCTGTTAAAAAGAGTTTTTAGATTTTCCTTCCCTAAGAGGACGAAAAGAGGGCCAAATAGAGGGCCTGACCGATGAGAGATATAACCGGCTGACTAGTCGGCCGAGCCAACTATCATTCTTTAGGATTTATTTTTTGTTGCAATTGAAGTTTTTAAAGTTAAAGGTTAATTTTGAAAGAAATAATTCCTGTCCCATATTACATTTAAGTTTCAATTAGTAATGTATAAGTACAATAACTGCATACGGAAGTCTCGGGTTCGATTCCTGGGTCTGGACTTCAAATTTTTCTATCTTTATAAAGTAATTGGCAAGAAATGCGTATAAAATTACTATAATCATAATTTGTTTAATGCTCTCCGTAACCAAGCAATAACAAAAGCCGTGATAATTCTTTAACTACCGGCTAGATGGTGCAAGCGAGGGCTTAACTCGCGACTTGAAAGTATAGAAAAATTTGAGGTCTAGTAACATAGTCCAGATCATCCAGATAGGTGGTTCGATTCCAGCCCCGGTTTGGGATACGGATGTCTAGGGTTCGATTCCTGGGTCTGGACTTCAAATTTTTATATCTTTCAAAAATTAAATTATTGTATTTATAAAGTAATTGGAAATAAATGTCTATAAAATTACTATAGTAATGCATAAGGACATAACATTTAGGTATGTTATAAGACCGAAACTGTGAATTTGTATTCATTTAATAGGTTAGGTTAATATTCAGAGTTATAAAAACTCATAATAAACAATGCGATTTCATTTATTTTAAGCATAGAAATATGAATAAATTAACCGGTCGAGTAGTTCAACTAACTAACTGATCGGACGCTAGTCGCCGGCTATAAATATGGCTGACTAGTCTAGTCGACACATCTTTTTTTTCAGCACATTACTTTCCACAAACTAACTTTTAACGAGAAATCTAAATAGAAAACCACGAGAGCTTGTGGTTGAAGGGAGCATGCAACATCTATCATTATTTTAATAAACGAAAGAAAATAGCGGGCATTTTTTAAATTAAATGTTCGTTGTTACGTTTTAATAAAAATGTATCTTTTGTTTTAAGTTTTTATGTTTCTTATTTCTAGATTTAAACTAAATACAAAGAAATATATTTAGAATTCTTTCGCTTTGTATCTATAATTGAGTTATATTGACCATTACAATGACATTTTATCGCTCCAGTTTTTATGTTTATGCTATTGTTTTATCGATTTACTGATAATTAACAAAGTCTCCTACTAAACGCGTACAGGTGGTTTTCATTAATTAAATAATGGTGGTCATCTTCTACACAGTATTTGGGGGGGGGGGGGGGAGGGGTCTCAATTCCTCGACGCCTCATGTATCTATACAACTCTTCATCTTTTTATACCTACTTAAGTTTTCGCCTTATAAATGTTCTTCTGTGTATCTATAGGCATTCGTTTTTCTTTATTTGCTAACATTAGCTGCTAATATATTATTTAAAGCTTGTTGGAGTAAGTGAAACTATCTTGCTTGCACTATTTAAAGGCTGTCCAAAATTCACACAAGAAGCAATTGTGAGTAGAAAGCGCAGAAGCAGAATAAATTGTTTCTACTTTTATATTGATTCATTATATCATATACTGTAAGCAATAGGATTTTCTCCCTTTTCATTTATTTAGCGCCCAAATGCATAAAAATAGTTTTGATTCATTGATTCGTTGCTAGACATTAAATAAACGACAAATTTAACTTTTTTAAAAGCTTAAAAAGCTGAACTTTAAGGCGAGGATTTCCAATAGTTACGTTGTAGCTTTACTTGCACTGATTGGGCCGCGGGGCAGTGAAGGCACGGAATTCGTAATTATTTTGAAGCATATTTAACATGATTTTATTTTATTTGATAGCTGGTATGGCAAAGCTTATCTTACGACATATAAAGAGTGTCTCAAATCGGTACGACTATTTTGAGAGTGGACGAGACGCAAAATAGTGGCGTGGGGGTAAGGGAGGGGTAATGACAGGAAGATCTGTTCTTACATTTTTAGTTGCCGCTATGTCTTACACAGGAGAGCAACGTTTGTTTGGCGTATTTCGAGAACATTCTATTGTTCATTATGGATTGCCTTACATTGGAGAAACCCTTAGTAATAGCCTATGTCCTACGTGGATTATTCATCATCATCTTGTGCAGAAGTTGGACAAAAATTATTATGTTCTGAGATTAAATTATGTGAACATAAAGGTAGAGAGATTTGACAAAATTTTCTTCAGCGACGACAAACATAATGTAATTTTCAAAAACCAGGCAAGAGCATGTCAATCCATGCTCAGTGTAGCGTTCCACAGCTTCGAATAATTGAATCAGCAATCATTGAAAAGCGTATGTTCATGGCACTTACGCCCTTTTGTTAAGAAACGCAGTTTTTCGGCAATAACTCAATGACGATATATTCGATCGATTAAAGTTTTTATTAAGCGCTATCTTTGTGAGTTTTCGCATATTTTTTAGTCACACTGTTTAAAAGTTAACAGGGGATTTATGCAACTTTCGGAGCGATTATTACCAAAAGTATTCACAATATTCAGTTTATTAGAGACCTTAAAATGTTTTTTAAAGACCTGTCGAATAATGTGCCACACGTTGATGTCTGCTGAAGTAAAAAGCTTCTGTTACAAGTATGGAGTGCCCCCCAAATATATTATTATTATTTAGCTATCAAATAGCTATTGTTAGAAATAGTTGGGTCGTTTTGAGACACCCTGTACTTTAGTGTAAGTTAATTCTTCTACGACATTAATTTGAACTCTAAATAACTTGAAGCATCTGAGTCCTTAACCACTATCTTTTTCTTCGTCGTCGCGTCAAGCCCGCGCTTTTAACTGTCAAAATCTTGTCATAATGGTATATAGAGAGCTGCGCTTAGAAATAAGCGCGAGCCTGCCGCGAAACCGAAAAAAACATAGTGGACCCTGTTTAGACCGATCTTTGCAGTCGTATTCGATGTAAGTAGTAAAGTCTATTGTGTATCAAGTGGCCTGATTGGCTAGATCAAATAGTAAAACTATATTTATATACCTACCTACTTACATAGTTGTTGCAGAATTTAAATATATATATAGTTTTTCAATAAATTCGTTTATGGAGACGCGGGGCGTTGGCGTGGTGTCTCGCATCGCGTTGTACGTTTTTTCAGTTCATGGAGAAACGGCGTGTGAAACGACACTTATCATCGCACGAGTAAACAACAAACAAACAAACATATGACAATATACGATGTTGTTTACAGAGTTGCGTGGTGGGCAGTGTGGGGGGGGGGGGCTGTCGCTGTGACCGCGGCAAATCCTCAAGCGTGTAGCGAAACACGCGGGAGGCATGGCTGCAGCGCGCGCGGCATAGTGAATAATTCACTTTTTAACAAAGAATATTATTATAAAATGGAATATTTAAAAATTTTCGCCGGACCACACCTTTCTGATATACTTAAGGTACATTAAACAGAGGAATGTGCCCGTGTGACCTTACCGGGGTGACACCCGGGCGACTTCCAGCGCACCTGAGGACGAAAAGTCACTACACAACTTAGAATAATGTCACTTATAAAGTCATCTCACTTAAATGTGATGCGCCGTTACTTTTTATTATACAGTATTGTAATATATTGTGATACCTTTGAGAATAAATACGAAATAAAGCTGTCAGTTGTAAATTTCAAGATAGATTATGGCTATGTAATAAACATAATTATGATATTATTCGATTTTGAATATGGTATTATTTATTAAAGGATATCTTATTGTATTCTAATATCATAGAATGAAAGTATCATCATCTCTATTAATTATATGTGGCTGAAAAGTATAAGCATAATTAAAGAGTGTTTCCCGAGCGCTACGACATGTCTTTCTTCAAACGAGGTTTAAAGAGAGTTTTCACTTCACGGTAGGCAGCGGCTTGGGTGTGTCTCTGACATTCCTGTAGTCCATGAGTGGCGGTTACCGCTTACCATCAGGTGGGCCGCTAGCTCGTCTGCCAACCATAGGCAATAAAAAAAAAAAATCTAAGTACCTCCAAGATATTTATGTTGTATTGAATATGTGATGCCTTGCATAGCTAACATGAATCTGTATAAATGTATAACAACAATAAACAAGTAATAAACACAGATGTACACTATTACTGTAATGTATTACTGTAGTGCGAATTATGTATTATTTAACTGTTATCTGGATAAAATTGTAATCTTTAAATAAGTTTATTTCAAAGTGTAAACATGAGAGTACATTTTATAAATCCTTTCATAGCTGATCTAATGTCAGGTCAGTTATAAAAGGAATGACACATTGTCATTAAGCTCTCATTCTCCTTCTGCTATCATCTGAAAAAGGTATACATGTTGGCATAGTAGTATACTGTGAAATCTGAATTTCTTCTAACACATGTGAGAGATATTGAGAAATGACAAGATATTGCAATATGATTTGTTGAATATTTTATATATATATATATGCTATAAGGTTCAAGTAACTTGTAGACTAATTCTTAAAAATATTTGCCTATCAAACATATTAAACACATTTAGCGGCAGGCGGCATTGGCGGCGGTAGAGCTGTTAATAAAATTCTCGGAAAGCAAGTAAAGAAATTAGTCCTGCACTTAATCTCTCTCTCTGTTCCGGTCGGATTTCTATCTCATAACTCTCATAGTACAATGAGAATGAGGAAATAAGACTGCACTAGAGTTTGTATTGACTAGGTAAGAATAATATCCTCTGCGCAATTACAAGTGCCCGATAATAACAAACTGAAATTGGTTAGTTATTTTTTTTTCATTATTATGCTATTTTCCACGTGGTTAAAGTGACGGGCAAACTAAATATTGTAAGAAAACCTTTTTATATCTGAAAGTTAACCCATTATCTAACAAACAATCCGCCCTAGCCATTATCTATCGATATATCTCGGTGACTACGTGTTAGGAATACCCCACGCCTCTGCGTAATGAGTTGTACGGCCTGAACTGAATTCTGATCATATCGGCTCAATCACGAGATTAAATGACGGGTTGAGCTTAGTGAGGATATGTTATAACTGTTATAAGTTATCTGTCAAATAACTAATACTATATTAGCTTTTAACCCAATTGTAAGCAGTTCTATAAAAGTAGCCAATGTTGATGTATGTTAAAAATAGGTAAGTACTAGGAGAATCTCTCGTGCGTACCTTATATCATTTATAGGAAACTCTATTTAAACAAAAAAAATACATATTGACATGAATTCGACGTCCGTATATACTAAAGTTGTGTTGCCATTTCCAAATATAAAACTGAAAAAAAAAAACGGGACGAAGGCGTAACAATAGGGACGCAAAAATATAAAAATAAACAGTGGTTACAACCAGTTTGTTGTAACTACCAACTCAAACAAACTAAAAATATCTTATGAGATGCAAAATTTCCAAATCCAGAATTTACCAGTTATATTTTCATACTTTGTAAGACAAATAATTTAGATATTATTAAAGCACTCCTACATATATAATATTTTTTTTATTGCTGATCTCTGTAAGTCTCGCATTTTCTAGTAAATTGTAAAAACTATGAACTTTAGAAACCGTGGAACCTTTTCTAGTAAATCGCGAAAACGTCTTGAGAGGACTTGACGTTAAAAACGGCGCTAAGCAATCGGCACATCCTACTAAAAGTAACAAGTCTGGGAACACAAGAAAGAAAGAACTAACATACTTTACAATTAAATCGAACGAGTTAGTTGCAACCACAACAACTCGATGTTGTGTGTCACACAAAAAAACAAAACCTCAAGTTGTTTCAGTGCGACATTCTATCAGCTTGACGTCTTCAAAGGTAACTTTAATTTTATCAACACTAAGCAGTTGTTTTACTATATTTTTGTAAAAATAGTAAAATATTGCAAAGCTAAGTATCACAAGTTTTAACTAAACGCTCAGAGCGTTCGTTGTCACATTGATTTATAACCAAACTCTACGATCCGGTATATCGCAGTAGGGCTGCTCCGCGGCTCTAAATCACGGGCTCCCCGGTGACGTCACGATAATCCCGGCTAATCCCCGATCCCTGCGACACGGACTTAAATTGATCTCATCCTGCCCGCTGCCGGAGACAGTTGGAATTGTATTTTAGAAACGGTAAGGAAATCTCTAGTGTATCTACACTTGTGAAAAATACAAGACCTATTTTACTTAACTGTTCATGTAAAGGTTCCAGGTAAGGTGAACGATTTATCATCTATACTAATATTATAAAGCTGAAGAGTTTGTTTGTTTGTTTGAACGCGGTAATCTCAGGAACTACTGACCCGAATTGAAAAATTCTTTCACTGTTGGATAGCCCATTTATCACCTATACTAATATTATAAAGCTGAAGAGTTTGTTTGTTTGAACTAGGAACTACTGATCAGAATTGAAGAAAACCTTTCACTGTTGGATAGCCCATTTATCAAGGAAGGCTATAGGCTATATAACATCACGCTACGACCAATAGGAGCGGAGCAGCAATGATAAATGTTGCAAAAACGAAGAAAATTTACGGAGACGAATTTACTGCGCGAGACAGCTAGTTCCTAATAAACGGTTACGCAAAACTACTATGCGTTTTTGTTGCCACAACATATTTCAAATTCTGACAGAGTTTTATTTTTATAAGACTCGCAGTAAGTACTTACGTTTTAACTAAATTGCATTTTGTAACGTCAGCAAATAAAATACTTTGTCTTTAAACATTGAAAGTGGATTACAGGGTAAGCGAATGGGTCACAGTGAATCACATAAATGTTGAACTACTTTAGACCCTAACTTACACGTGTATGAGTATAAATTTGAGTTTGTATCCATCAAAGTTACTGGACATTCTACGACATGGCAATCAGATATGAGATAATACGAGAAAAGTCCAAAGTCAAGTGGCATAAACGCTAATTTAATGGACTGACTCTTTTATTTGTCACATTGATTAAGAGCATGATTTGACTTTTATAAGTAAAGATTCTGTGTGACGAATAAAGGCCATTCTTTTCTTCCTTTTGATATCAGAATTAATATTTAATATTTAATCATTCGTTACAAGTACTTTGGCCAATATTTAAGCACATATAATTTTTACCTTTGTTGTAAGTAGATGCTCCTACTATATTGTACCCACTAAGGCTGTTTATGGTTTATCTCATGTTTCAACTTTTTGACAATACAATTTGCGTCAGTCCTATAACATGATGTCTTGATGTGATTAGTCGCAGCACCTTACCCCCATATCAAGTTTATAAACATTCAAACATTGTAAAATTATCAATTTGAAATGAGTGGCCGCGAGTTTTTATTGCCGGGTTCTTTTCTCCAGCTCTACCTATTGTTTGCGAACTTGGCATTACATATACATGTAGAATGCCGACGTATCACAAGAGTTGTTTTGCATCCTAAGTGTATAAAGTATAAATTTTGACTGGTTGCGCGCGCGAACCTGCGATTTTGATTTTTTACATGAGAATTATTATTATTATATTTTTTTTATTTAAGGGGCTGTCTCGGTGTCAATGTTGGTTATGTACCTACTGACGGAGTTTTGTAGCTGTGTAGTCAGTGTCACATACTGTACTTCTTACAAACGTTTTTTAGACGGTCTACCTGCACCAAACTAAGATTCATCTTGTAAATAAAGAAACCAATAAGTATCTTTATAACATTAACATGTAGTAGACATATAACTTAATGCCGGCAAATTGAAATATTATTATTTAACAAGACACTGAAACTTGCAGCTTTGGCGAACTTCCAACTGAAAATACGTAGTGTTGTGTAATATTTTGTTATTAGGTAATGTCTGCAGTGAACAAGGCTGTAAGTAGGTACCTTGCTTTAATTGTTTGTTTTTATGCCATTAAGGTGGTATGCAAGCTTAATGGTCGTCTTAGTGAAAAAAACAGGATTTTCCCAATGTTGTCATACACTTCCGAGCCTCGGAGAGGACGTTAAGCTGTCGATCCTGTGCCTAATCTCCCTCCGATCGTGTCGGATTCCCGTCCCATCGGCCTGTGATAGTGCACTGTGTCTGCGCCAACGACGCAGACATAGTGACGCAGACATCGTGGTTGAATCATGGATGGTCTGCGCACACACTTGTGCTCTATAATATCTCATACGTAGTTGGCTAGTCTCTAATTAGATTGGTCGCCGTAACCGAAACCGGTTAGGAGACCATTATATAAATACACTAGCTGTCCCGCGCAACTTCGTCTGCGTAAATTTTCTCCGTTTTTGCAACATTTCTCATTGCTACTCTGCTCCTATTGTTCGTAGCGTGAAGTTATGGCCTTCCTATAGCCTTCCTCGATAAATGGGCTATCCTTAACCTTTGTGTAGATCTGATAAAAAATGGAATCGAATGATTCTACATACCTATACTAATATTATAAAGTTATAGAGTTTGTTTGTTTGAACGCGATAATCTCAGGAACTACTGGTTCGAATCGAAATAAAAAAAATCTTTTAAATAGCCTATTTATCAACGAAGGCCAGAGGTTATATAACATCACGTTACGACCAATAGGAGCGAAGCAGGAATAAAAAATGTAGCAAAAAAGAGGAAAATTGACACAGACGAAGTTGGTCACCTAGTAATTAGATAAACACACTTTTGCATTTCTAACTACCGAGGCGCCCCGGTTTTGGATAGACTTGCCTACATTACCTATACATATAATATGCGTTTATTGTACTATCATGGAATAAAAATGTTCGTCAGTTTTCAAATAGACTCATTTAACGCTTTGCAAACACTTGTTACCTTTTCAAACTATGCATCACATAAGACAGTTGTAAACTCGTATGTTCAAAATTGTGCTTAACTGTTTGGCAAGAGAGTTTGAATTTATTCAGACAAATACTTCTTGACTATAAGTAGTTGAATTAAAAACTCTCAGATTATTAAATAAATAGATGGAACGTTTATATCATTTTCATTAAGGGTCGTCGTCTAAACGGGCCATTTTTTACGGCAATTTGTTGCGGTAATGTTGTGGCCGGTAACATGGCAGTGCTCTCCAATATTGATTTGATGGTTGCCGGACGATCGCTGAGCGATCTATTTTCCGCAATGTTGGCCGGCCAATTTTGTTGTTGTTTCAGTCGCCCTCTATTTTATTGTTGCCGGGTTGTGTAGCCTGTTTAGGAGATTGGACCATGCCATACAGTTGTAGACATGTTGCCATTACTGGCCAAGCAATTAGATGCCAATAGTGCCGCCACAAATCGCCATAAAAAATGGCCCGTTTATACACGTATCACTCTCTGCCACTGATTGCAATACGTAAAAATAATGTGTTAAATTAAAACAGATATTGCAGTGTTGCAACTTAACGTTATTGTCACCCATGGTTTCCTTTTCTCTATAATAAAGCGAATCGAGAAATAGACGTTTAATGTTATTAATTCCCATTGTGGGTGTGACATTTCATAATAGCCGTGCTATCATTTATGCCTGTCATGAAGCTGTATCTATGCTGTCAACCAATTTTCTCAGTTATTACCCTACTATGGTCTATTACCTTGAAATTAAAAAACTTTTCCACATATGGTTGATGTATGCTGTCTACTTTCTTAACGAAAAAGTTTTTATTTCAAGGTTCCATCTACCTATTGCTTAAGTTACGTTATTAATAAAATCTTAAGAATAGTTTGACCATGTTGACATGTTGGCATTACTGTTCCTTGATTCGGTTCAAGCAAAATTGGACTTTAAGGTGACCAACATTTCAGTCAGCCACTGTACATATAAACCTTCCTTATAAAAACTAAATTATAGTGAACCGTAGCAAAACCGTGGTTTAGAAGTTGGTGAGAAAATGACAATGGAACAGGAATGCGGATTCCGCCTTAGTTTTCTGAAAACCAATAAAATACCAGCAAACTACCTAGAATAAAAAAATGTGTCACACTCGGGGACTGCCGCGGCATAGCATTTTTTATCAACTAACTTAGGCAAATATAATTATTTATTAATTTTTTATTACATTTTGGAGCAGCTCGTCACGATCCATGCGAGCTTCGTACAGTCATACCATATACATATACGTTAAGCGAACGCTCGGCCGAGCTGAGTGGGGGGTGTTAGGTTTTATTTTCGTTACGGAATTTCTTGCTTCGGTCGCAGCGCTCAAAGCCCACGATAAAAGCTATGCAATAGCTTAAAACTTTTAAATCTCTTACACTAACTAAATGAGTTTCATTCTATAAATGAAATTGCGAAAATATCGTCCAGTATGGTTATAAATAAAGAGTTTCTGGAACATTAAGCTCTCAAAGTGAAAACATCTCTAAGAGCTTCATACAAAATTCTATTCGTGGGAAAAACTAACATCCTAGAAAGACTTGTAAGTCTCTGGTTCAAGAACATACTACATAAAATCTCTCGTAATAACTTTGCTAATGCAATTACGATCTTAATTCTTAGCGCCTAGAGTTTCATTTTTATTGGCAGAAGATCGTTTAAAACGTTGCTATATTTTTTTGTTAAGGAGCTCAAGTTTAAAAATGTTCATTGTAATTTGAACTCAATTGCTTTTAGCCATAGGATCAAAAGTTGTGCTTAAATATCATAAGCATAAGAAAATGGATTCCTAGTGGAATTTCAGTACATTATTCTCGTCAAAAGCTGGCATTTTGTTCGCCGCTAATCAGCTTGTTTAATGTTTTAAAAGTTATAAGAATAATGGTCTATTTTTTTATTCTTTTTGTGTACTCTTTGAAAGAAATTATGTTTTTTTAACAAAAAGATAAAAAACCAAGACTATTTTATGTATAAATTTTAAAGTAAAGTTTGTATCCTTTTCCGGTAACGTGGTTTTTTTTTCTCAAAAAAGACGACTCCCGCAGTAGGGTGGTACAAGCCCTGTATCACGGGGGACTTTACAAACATAGAAGTCACGGACACAAAGTACACCCAGACTCGGAGCAACAATTTGTGGATCACACAAAGTGGTGTCCCGTGTGGGAATCGAACCCACGACCTCTTGCGTAGCAGTCGGACTCCCACCGCGCCACAGAGTCAGTTCGTCACAGAGAGCGTAGTGGCATTGTACAGCTACGACTTCTGTGCGATTGGCTATAAGTTCGATTCCTATGTATATATATGTGTATTCTGAGTCGGGTGTATTTTTATCAGGGAAACTCGGACCAGCTCGAACCACTTTGTCCCCAAGGTGTTCTGAAATCGTGTCTGTGAATGATGTCCGTCGTACCTATGAAGCTTTCGCCTATATTCTCGGTTCTGTTTAATGCTTGTATGGAGTCTGTACTATCACCTCCTCTCTCCCTCCCTTCGTGGCTCGGCGATGGCGTACCTACGTGAGAATATAAACACGTGGCGGAAGGTGAATATCAAATTACTCCTTAGAGTACCATTCATTGTTATAAGGCACATGTCACACAGTACATGTTGTCAGAAATAGTTTATAGGCTTATATAGGTACCTGTGACTGCAAGAAAGAATCAGCAGCAGCAGGGAGATTAATGACTGTAAGAGGAATTTGGAGGTTCAATCAACGTATGTGATCAAGATCCTGAAAACTTTGATGTTCTGTCAAACCTGACATTATGTAATAAGAGGTGGTAGCCTAATGGCTAAGGTCTCGTAATCGTGAGGTCGCGGGTTCGAATCCTACCCATTAAAATACCGACGTGAACCCACTCCTAGCACCTTAACCTTAGCCTTTGAGCTTAGCTGAAGGGGTTAACATTGCTAGTAATGTGTGACCCACAAACCCACATTGCTAGTTATATTTTAAAGCAAAAATAAAAGTTTGATATTTCAAAAACTGAAACCTTATGTTTTTATTCACTCAGGAAACAATTGAAACAACTTGTGATTATCGCATCAATATCAAGTTCACAAATCAATAATAGTTGAGCCGAAGAAAGAACAATTTATTCAATAAAAACTTTCCGACTCTCAAGTTTATATGCATTTTCTAAAGTCCTTGCGATATTATTGAGTTCATATTACAACCGACTTCAAAAAGGAGGAGGTTCTTAATTCGGATCTTTTTTTTATGTATGTTCGGGCATAATGCTGTCATATATATACGGATTTTCAAAATTATTTTTTTGTTCGAAAGAGGTATTCGGTTTCGTATAAATTTCGTAAAGAGTTTCGGACAAAGACAACTGCTCAATAAATTTACTGGCTCTGTGGCAGTGGGAGCATGTCCGACTACTACGCAAGAGGTCGTGGGTTCGATTCCCACACGGGACAACACCTAGTGTGAAACACGAATTATTGTTCCGAGTCTGGGTTTACTTTGTGTCCGTGACTTGTATGTTTGTAAAGTCCCCGCGATACAGGGCTTGAAACCTACTGCGGGAGTCGTCTTTTTAAAAAAAAGAAAGAAAGAAAATTGCCAGCATATCAACCGTTATTGAAATCGGGTAGATGTTTTTCTTGTAAAATAAATTTTATTAGTAATAATGGAGTAGCAACTCATAAAAGTGGATAAAAACTAATAAGTAGGTACATCATTATACAATTTACAAAAAAAAATAACTTGGGTTGCAAATCAAATTGCACCGTGAACACAAGTCTTTATACCCTAACAAGCAAGGGATAATAAATTATGTCAGAACGGGACGGCAACAACAACAATAGTGTTGTCTCTATCTACACACATTTCGTTTCCCAAAGGGTCGGTGGTGTAACTAGCTCATATGATAATGTGATGTTCCTGTTAATGTGACCTGATACTGTGTCAATATTCATTACTAACTGTCCCGCGCAATTTCGTTTGCGTAAATTTTTTCCGTTTTTTCAACATTTCTCATTGCTGCTATTAGTCGTAGCGTGATGTTAATTTGGATCAGTAGTTCCTAAGATTACCGCGTTCAAACAAACAAACTCTTCAGCTTTATAATATTAGTACTGATAAGTATTAATTCAAAGGCTGTTCTCAACGACGATCGAGAAGGTGGAGAATGTAGCGAGTTTAAGTAACGATTCCATTGTGGCACTTAAATTAAAAACCATTTACTAAAACCATCACACCTCTCCATGCCTCAGAAATCACGTTAAACGTCCGTCCTGCGCCTAATCCCTAACTGAGATTTATTCATCGGAGCGAAAATAATAATAATAAAATAACAAATATCTTGGAACAACTCACACAATGTCATCTCATCCCAAACTAAACAGAGCTTTTACTATGGAAACCAGAAATAATAAACATACTTATATATTTCTAAATATATACATATTGAAGATAAATTACACCCAGATACAAAACAAATCATCGTGCTCATCACACAAAGTTTTATCCAAAAGGTTGGGGATCGAACTCACGACCTCCGGCTTAGGAGCAGGTTCACTAAACCACTAGAAAGAAGGTTTTAAGAAAACGGTCACCCGTCTTTGGATCTGACAGTGGTAACGTTGCTTAGCCTTGTTCATCTCTCGATATGTTCGAAAACCATTAAGTGAAGTTAGATATAGTAACAAAGACACAAGTATCGCTCACGCGTTGCAGACTTGCAGACCCTGAAATGTTGGGAACAACGAACAAACCAGCAGACATGATTAAGAGACCGACTCGCGTGTAGGAAGGATAGAAGAATTTGAGGTTTAGTAACATAGTCCCGGTTAGATGGTTCGATTCCGGCCCCGGTTTGGCATACGAAAGTCTCGGGTTCGATTCCTGGGTCTTTATATAAATAAGATCTTGCACAATGCCAGAATGAAATCACCATCTGAATCTATTTTGTCAGAGAACCGGACTCAAGCAGCGAGCATTTCCTACCCACAGTCGTTAATACAACTGCGAATGACTATTGTTTCATGTAAATTAAGTTCTTGTTGATGCTGCTATTTAAAAAAAAATTTCCATTTTTACTCGAATGCAAGGAAGGGTTATTGTACAGAGATACTCTGCACATTCGTGCGCCGGCTTGCCCTGAAGCCTGGTACCTGCCTGAGGTAGGTCGGAGGGTAACGCAGTTTGAGGAATAGTAATAAAACTATATCAGTGACTGACTAGTGTATATATTTCAGTAAGAACATGGGTACATTCAATTACTGAGAGAGATCCATCAGTACGAGCTAGGCTCAAGTATCTTGATCGAATCCGCTCAGTACTCGGTTACAGCTGTATTTATACCCGTCGAAAAACCGTTAATTCCTATAGTATAGTCCGGATACACCATCTAAATCGAAATAACCTGTCGCTATTGGTCAATTTATTTTTAGCAATGTTGTCAACCCTATATTTATAAATTCCCTAAATTATTATAAAAAACCCATAAAATGATTATAACTTATTTTAACATTCCTGAATGAAAACCAATCATGTGCGAGCGGTCAACATTGATTCGCTCGCGTGCCGTTGCTATGGACTTTGACTGATATAGACTACTCTGGTTTTCCCCAAAAAAAGTCTTTAAAACACATAACCCTCCTTCTTGCGAAGTCGGGTAAATACCGCTACCCCACTTATTTCTCCCTAAATTTTGGGGTAAATCCACTAAATTGGCAACAGTGCTATTACATTATATACGATTCTGACCAATAGGAATGTTCTAAGGCGCGTACATACTGTGCCTATCAGATTTCAATTACAAATTACGGCTAAACAATGCAATATTACTAAGAGCTATTGTGCTAGAGATATTGTATAACCATGTAGAAGTGTAATAACAATACTATTTACACGTAATTTTAACAAATAATGGAAATATAATAAAAAAACATCGCGATCTCAGAGACAAGCTTTTAGTGTCTTGTCGCTGAACTAATTACGACAATGAATTTAGAATTAAACAAACTTAGTATCTAAGGCACGAAAGATAAGTGAAAATGTCTCATAAATCACTTTGTTATTTTACATTTCACTATTCATAACTATCAATAAACTATATAAATCAATTTCACTAATTAAAAGATATAGATACTATTTGCGTTGTAATCTCCATGGTGAAGGACAATTCTATATCAAAGTAAAAATTCTCAGTCAGCTTGTGACCACGGTCGGTGTAACCCGATCGAAACGTCAAGCATAAGGTAAATAACTTTACCTAAATTAAACGCGTTTATTCCCGTGTCAAATTGTATTTATAATGCAACGCGTAAGTTTAAAAGTTATAAAAATTCTCTTTGGATATTATTTCGTTCTTTGTTCGTTCTATCTAGTGACATGAGACGGACAATGTTACAAGTTAGGGAATCAATGTTGCAAGTTAAAGAACTAAATTAAAACTATTATTTTCGTATCGATTACTAAATACAAAACACAAATAAAAACTAATGGGTATAATCTGTCCTGCACAGTTATGTTTTTCGCGCGTATCTTGTATATGTATTTGTTTGTATGTAATATTCTTTATTACCTCATATCCTTCAAGCCACAAGACGGATTTTAACAATTAAGACGTTGCTAGATTTGTCTTGACCGCCCAAGTGTTCTTAGATAAGTGATGATTGAAAAAACAATTATGGCGATTTATTTTTTACTAGCTGTCCCGCGCAACTTCGTATGCGTAAATTTTCCCCGTTTTTGCATCATTTCTCGTCGCTGCTCCGCTCCTATTAGTCGTAGCGATGTTATATAGCCTATAACCTTCCTCGATAAATGGGCTATCCAAAAAAGATTTTTTCAAATCGGACCAGTAGTTCCTGAGATTAGCGCGTTTAAACAAACAAACAAACAAACAAACTCTTCCGCTTTATAATAATAAATAGTATAGATTGTTTTTTTTAAACTAATGATCGTATCATCTTATTTTTAATCAGGTGGGTGCCACCGCAGCGTCAGTCACTCTTACGTGAAATAGTGAGGCAAACGCAATGCTATCTTTCGGTTGAAGGTAAGTTTTCACGAAGGACTTACAAAACGAACTAATAAGAAGAACTTTAGACTGCCTCTGTGGCGCAGTGGGAGTGTATCCGACTGCTACGCAAGAGGTCGTGGGTTCGATCCCCACCCAGGATAAAACTTTGTGTGATGAGCAACGATGGTTTATTCTGTGTCTGGGTGTTATTTATCTATAATATGTATGTATTTAAAAATATATAAGTATGTTTGTCAGTTGTCTGGTTTTTAAAGTACAAGCTCTGCTTAGTTTGGTATCAGATAGCGTTGTGTGAGTTGTCCCAAGATATTATTATTATTATTATTTAATACTTCAGAATGAGAAGCGCGGTGAAGTGACACACGGATCTTTGCGGAACAAGATCTTGAGTTTCGCTACTGCTTCTATGGGCTGGTGTGACGTGCAACCAGAATCGCACCCTTGCTCGTCTGTTTCTGTTTGTCATTCAGTTCCTTTAAAAAATATTACTTGGCATATTTTTAAACATTCGCGAATTGTCGGCAAAACAATTCCATGTTTGTTTTTGTGTTCATTTTTATATAGGTACCTAAGTATAAGTAGGTATATCTACCACAACCAGTTTCCTCACTGAATATGTAAAGCCTTTTTGCAGTAATGTTTTTGTAAAAAACCTCTCCCTGTTTCAATGAAAGCCTTCACAGACTGTTATGAATGGCGTTCAACATAATAACACCAACACTTTGTATGTAAATGTTCAGAATAAAAACGTTTGCACTCATTTTGTATATTATTTAATATTCTGAGCTATTTCTATGTTTGTTAGTTTACTTTTTACAACAAAAGAGTTTTATTTGTGTGTGGTCGAAAGTTGTTTTGTAACTATTGATGTAAAATGATATAAGAAATGAAAAATGATATTAGAATGCGGGAGTCGTCTTTCCAAAAAACACACTACTGTGTTTTTTTTTAAAGACGATTCCCGCATTGGGTGTAAGCTCTGTGTCGCGCAACTTCGTATGCGTCAATTTCCCCCGTTTTTGCAACATTTATCAGTGCTGCTCCGCTCATATTGGTCGTAGCGTGATGTTATATAGCCTATAGCCTTCGTCGATAAATGGGCTACCCAACAGAAAAAATATTATTATATTTTTTTCAATTCGGACCAGTACTTCCTAAGATTACCGCGTTCAAACAAACTCTTCAGATTCTTGATATTAATATAGATTTGGACGTCAATTGATAAAATCAAATGGAAATGTACACTTGTCTAACCATTGACGAAAGACCTGGACCGCGCCATTCCTGTCAATTAAAAAGTGAATTTTGATTGCAAAGCGTGAAAGAGAGAAAAAACTCGTGCGGCCTTTGCCAGGTATTGTCCACAAAGTAGCGTTGCCTCTCTCTAGAGAGTGGTCAATTTTGTGAGGTTATGGCGCAGTCCTGGCCTCTACGTCAATGTGTGTAACAAGGATAGCAACAATGGCCATATGTTATAAGTGATCAAAAAGTTTACAAGACTGTATATAAATTTGATGCGACATTTGAAATTGTTGTCACTTTGTGTTATGTTAGCCAGTCCAACGTACGACGTACTATATACGTCAGTGATTTCCATACTAAATATCTTATAATGACCGTCAATAGATCCATTATGATTCGCAACGAAAGCAGAATAGAAAAACCTGGAGTCTATTATACAGGGCGGTTCCCGCTTGTGTTTTCTTTATATAGCTATTCTTATATAGCTATAACTTTGTAATTTAAGTTTTGAAAAATATTTAACATATTTACCAATTATCGCCCGTTTTCTCAGTTCAAACGACTTCTCGACTAAAATGATTGTTAATTGTGAGGTTTAGGCCTTAAACCTAACAAAGAAACAGCAGCCTAATGGCTAAGGCATCGGTCTCGCAATCGTGAGGTCGCGGGTTCGAATCCTACCCAGTATACTATCGACGTGAACCTACTCCTAACACAAGCCATTGAGCTTAGCTGGAGGGGTTAACAGGATTGCTAGTAATGTGGGAACAAAATCCCACAGACATATGGTAAGTAATTGTGTGACAAAGAAGGTGGTAGCTGATTAAGGGTTAATTTGCATTTTTTTTCAAAACTCATTTTTATGTGATTTGGTGTAATGTAAAGAAGCGGGAGGTTATTAATATATTAAAAAATACCCTGTATAAATCGCTTTAAATATAACAATACATAAATACAACAAGACCAAAATAATGGCTGATCTAAATACGTCGTCGTGTGAGTGATGAACGAGGAAGAGTGAGTGGAGTGCGCACGCGCGCTGACATCGACCGCGCACTATTTGTAGTGGCATCCGGATATACTGCACCTGAGCTGACCCGTCGAATCTAAATCAGTACTTTGTATTAAATTTGCGGAGCTTTGGTTTATTTTAATTGTGTGTCACTAATAGGTGGCAAACAGGCGCCAGTTACCCGGTTAAAGACTGTTAATTGACATAAGTTACTACTATATACCTAGATATAATCTGGTAACTTATGTCAAGATGTAAGCATGTTTATTTAATCCCTATCCGACCCATTAATGTTTTGTTAGGTATCATGTTCCTATTCGATTTGTCATTTTGTTTTAATTTAATGACAATTAAAAATAACTTGACATGTGTTTTTCTTAATAGAAATCATATAGGAAAACATGTGGAGACGGAAAAAATTGTTTTGATTGTAAAGAAGCCTTATAATGTTGATAAAAAATCTTGAAAATTTACACATTTTGACGAAATTGGGTACTAAATTCCTGAATTTTAAAATTCAATAAAATATTCATCAAAACAACAGAATATTTTATTTTCGAATCGTGAATTCGCAAAACGAAACGACTTCATTCTATTCGATTATCAACATCGCTGTACTCGCTACTTGCTACTACAAATTATCGATGCACGTAGGTGCTTATGCTTTTCCCGGGAGATTAATTTACCAATAAACCAAACTCCATCAACATCATAACAAAGAAAGATGAATAGAAACATATTATAGTCGAAAAAACAGACGTTCTTTTGAGCGGGATCTCTGATACGTATTCATCTTTTTAAACGATAAGCCGATGATGTACAGCGTGAATAAAACACAGAATTATTTGAAGTCCCCAGAGAGCTACAATTTTTACAAAGCCTGTTGGAATATATAAGCAAAATTGGACACATTTTTGCCTTTAAATAAATTCAATTATGTAGATATTTAGGTACCATTTACTGTTAGTAATTTCGCACACAGGATAAAACTTTATATGATGAACACGATGGTTTATTCTGTGTCTGGGTGTTATTTATCTATAATATGTATGTATTTAGAATTATATAAGTATGTTTAACAGTTGTCTGGTTTCCATAATACAAGTTCTGCTTAGTTTGGCATCAGATAACGTTGTGTAAGTTGTTCCCAGATATTACTATTATTATTATTTATAATCTTAAAATACTACCGGATGTACTCCATATGAATACGGTCACACCGATTCATGTATCGAGTCCAGTTTTGGAGCAATCATTTTCAGAATACTGTTCGAGCTGGTCCTAGTATTAGTATGGATAAAATACTAATATTGTGCTCTTGATACAGTGATTTTATGATACAGTTGATGGCGTTAGAAAGGATTTAGAAAACTCAAACTTACCCCCTTAGGGGTAAACAAACATAAAGCGAGTGAATCCGCGGGCAAACGCTAGTATGATATGTTTACGCACTTATATTTATGTGCTACGTTTCCACGGCTGAACTCTATCTCTATGAATAAATAGTTCGACGGGTTAAAGGGAGAAAACCAACTATGTATTACTAATAATACCATAGGAATGATAAAAACGACAACAATCAAAGCCAATATACCAATTATATGATTAAGTATTTATAACATCAATTTTTTCCACACAAGTTATTATTTCATCGTTAGTAAGGAGCTTATGGCATATAAAATATTATATGTTATTTTATAGGTACCAATAATAATATTATCCTCTTATAAAGCGATTCTTTTCCTTCGGCCTACAGATGTACAATTTGAAGTAAGCCATTTTAACGCCTGATAGTCCTGAGCGACAAACATCCATTTGGTCCCGGCTGGTTTGACCATATCGTCGGTCCCTCCGGTAGGAGGTCGGTCTACACTGCGTCTTAACCGCACTGATTATATTATCGTTTCTACCAGGCGCAGGCCTGCAATGGGCAGCCATTGCACTAAAACTTGTTAATTCTTCGAGCAAGTCAAGCAAGTCGATTACTTTGGTTCTTCTGCGGATTTTTTGACATCATCAAATTGTACACACAGAAAAGTGAAAAAAAGTTACAAACAATATTACAAAATACAAAGTAATTATGTACAAAGGCGAGCATAACCCAATATTGAGTTTTCTCCCAGTAAACCTATGAGTGGTAGAGGAGAATGTAATTATTGAGAGTAGTTTAAGTACAATCAGATTAAAGATTGTAAACCTATAGTTATGATAAATAATACATACTTAAGTATACATAAGATACCTACATATAAATGGGCATATACCTACTTACAATAATATTAGAAAAATAAATACTTATTTACTTAATTAGAGATATCTATTCTATATAGGATTAAAATAATCTTCTGATGGTGTTATAACATTAGCCTAATAATATTTTCAAGTGCAGCTACTCATCCCTCATTTCTAACAGGGGTAACGGATCATAAACCTTCACATGGACCTAGTGCCTACCTACTGTTATTAACATAATCTTTACCCTTACCTTATCAAAATAATTAAATATGCCATGACATAATAAATTATAGTCTCTTAACCTATGTCGGTTACAGCACTATATTTATATTCAATGACTCAGTGGTGACAGAGCAGATCGATATATCTGTGAGGTTAAACAATGTTACCACTGTCGGTACATAGGCCTCATCTATGTCGGAGCACAAGTGTATGTTGACACAAGAGCGCTCTATTCCCGCACTCTCATAGCCTGATGGGATGGAAATCCGACACGACCTAAGAGCGATAGGGCGCAGGACCGACAGCTTAACGTGCTTTCCGAGGCACAGAGGGGTGTCATATATTTCGAGAACGGTCACCCATCTATGGACCGACAGTGGTAACATTGTTTAACCTCACATATATATCGATCTGCTCGGTCACCACTGAGTCATTGAATATAAATATAGTGCTGATTAGTGGATGTCACAATTTTGATTTTTAGACTCTGAAACATGTTTGTTACGTCACGATGTTTACCTGAACTGATTTTCAGTAGTGACGATGAAACAAAATGATATAAAGTGGGTCACTACTATACGTAACGACTACAGACAAAATTCCACGAAGCTAATGTGTTGTTCGAAGCTCTAGTACGGTGTATTGTGCATAAAATATTTATGTATACTACCCATTTGTACTAGTAGTAGTAGTAAAACCAAGAAATGGCTCGTTCATAATTCAAGCTAATTTAGTATTCTAATTAAGTTATTAAAGTCATGATCAGTCCTTAATGTTAATCAGCATTCTCACGGTAAATGGTGGGCTTACTGTGTAGCGTCCGATGTTTGCGGATATTTTTTTTTTAGAAAGTCGTGTCTCGGAACTGAAAACCTATTACTTCAAAATCTTTATTTCTTATATGTAAACTAATTTAATAAAACTTTACGGTAGCAGGAATTTAAGAAGTATCCGAAAAAATCGTTTTCTTGCCCAAATTTCTATAAACGCGTTGTGTTTATAAAATATACTAGCTGTCAAAACGAACTTCGTTCGCCTCGTATTCTGCTATTTGGGACAGAGACAAATCCAACAAATAAAAGATCATTAAAATCAACCTGCCGGTTGTTGAGTAATAAATGGTGTAGCTTACCCGATTTTGTTTTTTATTAAAATTAACTGCGCCCCGCGGTTTCACCCGCGTATGTCTACCACATAAGAGATAGACATTATGCTGTCACGGACTTTTTTATAGGACTATTTATGATAAACATATCGTTCATCTATACTAATATTATAAAGCGGAAGAGTTTGTTTGTTAGTTTGTTTGTTTGTTTGTTTAAACGCGCTAATCTCAGGATCTACTGGTCCGATTTGAAAAATTCCTTTTTTGTTGGATAGCCCATTTGTCGAGGAATGCTATAGGCTACATAATATCGCGCTACGACCAATGGGATCGGAGAAGCGACGAGAAATGTTTCAAAAACGGGGAAAAATTACGCATACGAAGTTGCGCGGGACAGCTAGTACATTATATAAGTGTAACTTCAACGATATTTGCGGCGCACGCCAAATCATGTCGCTGATTGTAAATTTTTATTCCTACTTACTTGACACTTATCATTTTATTTTGGACAATTTACACAATATATTTATATTATATTTATAGTTTCATTAAAATCCATTCAGTAGTTTTTGCGTGAAAGAGGAAGAAACATCTACACATCTACACATTTACACATCCACACATCCACACTCACAAACATTCGGCTTTATAATATTAGTAGGATAGATTTGGCAGTTTTTAAAGTTGAGGGGTTCTGCTCAGAAACAACCCACTTGATAACCGATCGATGCGGGCGGAGCCGCGAGGAACAGCAGCTCGTGTAGATAAAAGTTGTAAGGTTTAATGTCATCACAGCATGAAGAAGAAGATATTATTGATATACTAACTGTGCCCCGCGGTGCTACCTGCGGTTTATTAGTCTATGTGTTAATCCAGGGTGTCAACTAACCTAATAGGTACCAAATTTTGCTAAAATCGCTCCAGCCGTTCAGACGTGAAGAAGTAACAAAGCAATAGTTTTATAAATCAAGCAGCATAAAATAAAACCTTATTTAAGTACTCAACTGTTAAGCTACGTTTAGAAGTAAGACCATTAATGTACATTTAATGTTGGGTTCATATTGTTAATGAGCTTCTACGAGTACGAAACACACTGGCTGTCTTTATAAAGTAACTACAATGAAGAAATATTGAATTGTTCTAGATGTGTTTACGAATTACCCAATTCTATTCTTAATTTATTGTTTGTTCTATATTGTCTTACTGTTTTATTCTATTTACAGCAATTTTATTACCAAATTGTGGAGGCGGAATTGAAGACTCAAACATTGGCCCCACGCACTCGATTACAAACTAAATTACTGTACAATTAGGCAACTAACACCTTATTATTACTATTAAGATCTAAAACCTTGTAAGTTAGTTTTCAATAGTTTACTAAGTTTAAAAACATATACCCCATACTCAAGAATTCCACTTCAAACAGAATTGTAAATCCGTAGTGGATTAGTTTATAGTATCAAAAATTCAATTATTGTATTAGTTTATAGTTTCAAAAATGCAATTATTGTATTAGTTTATAGTAGTTGTAGTATGTTATAGTTTTGTGTTGTTTTAAATATTTATTATCTTTTTAATAATTTAAAATCTTTAGTTGATGAGTTCTACAGTTGAATTGATTTGTATTTCAAGTTTATTTTGTATTTATTCTCCTTACCCCTTTCTCATTTTTATTGTTCAAGCTTTTTTTTTTCTTGCACTTTGCTTTGTATTCTTTATTGTAGTACAGGAGTCTAATGGACAAATCTTCAGCTGTGAGCATGAGATATGGAAGAGGAAGGTTAGCGTTGCATGAGTTGAAAAAATTCAAAGAAGACAACATGCAGCTATTGACAGAACACTCTGAATATGAAGAGGAATTTGTGAGGAACAATAAGAAAGTAGGTGACATGAAAAAACAATTGACAATCCTTGACATTGAAAACTTGGATATTAAAGATCAGCGTGATCGTCTCAGACTCTTACTTGAACACGAATCAGAAACTCAACAGTACATTCCCAAGTATGAGGAAGTAGCCCAAGTAGCAACAGAGAATATGGATCAATTAACTTCTCTTATCATAAACAACCTTTGCTATACCCACAAATAATGTGAATACACTCACAAATCCATACTTATTAATATTAAAAATGCGAAAGTAACTCTGTCTGCCTGTCTGTTACGCTTTCACGCTCAAACAGCTAATAAACCGATTTAGATGAAATTTGGTATGGAGATATTTTGAGTACCGGGGAAGGACATAGGATAGTTTTTATCGCGATGACCAACATCCACGCGGGCAAAGCCGCGGGCGAAAGCTAGTACATAATTTTGTAGAACAGCACTAACAGTGTACTAACAGTGAGTTTGATTGTGACTGTGAATTGTTAACTATTCAACAACCTTTAGCTAATACTGCTACAGAGAAACAAATTGTATTTTTTCCCGACCAGCTAAGTCATTTAAAGTATAAGGTATTATTCACCATTCAATTCAATTCAATTCAATTATCTTTATTGCAATCAACGGGGTACATAATGGTGTTATATAGTATTTAATTTAATAGTAAAAAACATTTAGTAGTAAATTAAATATCATTATATTAGGTGACAGCTAAGTCAAGCCATAGTCATTAAGTGAGATATAATTCATTTAACAGAGTCAGAGATAGTTAAAATATTAATTAATGAACAAGTAGAAAAGTTTTAAGAGGTAGGCATAATGACAGTTCATTTTAGTATATATGTATTTGCAAAGTGGACGTTCACTCGGTGAACACGACATATAACGACAAATGTCACATAAAACTCATAATTATTTTTATTTTTTAACAAAATTCCAGCTAGTATTATGACTTCAGTCTATCATGTAGTCAAAAGTAATCTTATACGTAGAGGTTTTTGTGCAGACGATGAATATATAAATGATAAATAAAAATTGTTACTTTATTATTTAAGAGCATGATTTGACTTTTGTAAGTAAAGATGTGACGAATAAATAATTTATTTTTTATATTTATTCATTTGTTACCAGTTAAGTACTTAATTTGTCCAATATTTAAGCACATAAAGTTTTTACCTTTGTTGTAAGTAGATACTCCTACTATGTTGTACCCACTAAGGCTGATTTTATTTTATCTTATGTTCCAATTTTTAGTCAATATGATTTTCATCAGTCCTGTAATATGGGGTAGTGGCAGCACCTTACCCTCAAATCAAGTTTTATAAACATTCTAACATTGTAAAAAATATCGATTTGTAAAGAGTGGCTGCGAGTTTTTATTGCCATGTTCTTTTTTCCGGCTTTACCTATTGTTTGCGAACTTGGCATTACATGCATGTAGAATCCCGATGTATCACAAGAGTTGTTTCGCATCCTAAGTGAATAGAAAAAAATGACTTTGATAATGAATTAGGTAGGTTTGATTCTTAAGTTCGTAGTACTAAATTATCTTTTAAAAGGAATAAAGTAAGAAACACATTGCTCATTTATAAATCTACAAGAAATAAGTATGTCTGTTTATTTATCCTGTAACCCTGAAAAATAAACACAAGCCTTGAAAAAACGAACACGAATACATAATCTATGCAAATGTAAAAAAATAAGCATTCCTCTAAACAGATCTCGTAAAGTCGTGCCTAAATAATTGGCAAAGATTTACATAAAGCCATTCGTATATGAAGGAACCATCTCGAATTATCAGATGAATGTTTGATACGAGGCGAGCGCGCCCCATCGACCCTTACGGCCTATTTTTAGTCACCGACCGATCTATACCTACGTGAAAATTTCAGAGACACCCGATTGGTTAACTCGCTGTGACGTCACAAAACCTCCCCAACCAATGAGAGATGGATGTTCTGCGCATGCCTTGAAAGCCTTTTCAGCTCACTGGCAGGGCTCAGCAGTCCGGGCGAGGTGTTCCCAGGTGTGCGAGTACTCGCCAACACAATCAAAGGTCAATATATTTTTTGATATTTTACTCAAGTTCCGCCATATTGTTTTTTTTTAATCATGTTACTATTTTTCGGATATGTCGTGATTTTTTCGATTTTATTGTTTAGTGATAAGTGTGTTCAATCTCTGATTTATTTTTAAACTGTTTCTTAAATAACGGTCAACTCATTTTTAAATTAAGATTTTCGTTTAAGTGTTATTTATGGAAAAAGGTGATACAGTGTGTGTCTGTTTGTACCTCTGTGTTTTAATACGTCACGAAATTGTTATATTATCTGTCAATGTGTGCGTTATATAACTGTTACGTAACGATTGTTATATTGTGTGTCTGTGTGTGCGATGTATGTATGTGTGAATGAGTTGTAACGGCGAGGGCTGAAGCCCAGCGGAAAGACTTGTGAAAAAGAGTTGAAGTCTATTTTATCTTTTTTTGCTTGCATCTTGCTTCTTAGTCCAGTAGATGATGTACGTTGTTAATGGCTCTTAAAATAGTATTTAGAATATTAGGTTAAATTTAAAGATTTATTTATTTATGGGAGTTAAGTAATATTTTGGTTGTAATAATAACCTGTGAAGTAAAGTCCGGTTTTCCCTGCGAATGGAACGGATTCCGTACAGGGTCAGTGCTACTTGTAATAGTACATTTTATAGTGACGCGACCAGAGAGCTCAGAAATAAAAAAATAGAGCAGACTCTGTGTTTTATTCTACAATGTCAAAAGTTACTCTAAGACTTGGCGGTTATGCGCTATTTTTTTTATCATTAACTTTCCCAGTAAACGTAATTCCCAAAATCGCGTACTTTAAATCACAAGTGCCTAACATCATATAATATGATTCCTTGTGTAACAGAATTGTGTAAAACTCAAGTAAAATCTATTTTAACAATATCTTTTTCGCCCGCCCATTGCCTGTAATAATAGCCCAGCTTAATAAGGCAAGGTAGATAGGTGTGATATTATATTTTATTCATAAATCAATCAGTTTTTACTTTTTTCTGCTGTTTTATATTCAAAAATCTCAAAAAAGTAAATTTTCTATAAGTTATGGTTCGATCCGCGCGTAGCGTATCTTTTACTTGCATAGCAATCTTCTGATAGAAACATATTGTCCGCGGCAGGTTGACATATAAATTGCCAATTCAGTTTTAGAAAGTAAACTAATGTGGTCATAACGTGAACAATGTTAAAATGAATAAAAGCGTCCGTCGGGAACTGGTGTAGACTAAGATGTCAGATGTAGAACTTGTACCGTCTTAGTCTTTTAATGTATGAGAAATATTCGACTTGGGCGTGACTCAATCCCGCGAACATAGATATACCGTTCCTATGGCGTTAACCGCTCCACCACTGAGGCACAATTAGCATAAAAGTATTACTAAATTACAAAAAGTTGTGGCTCCCTCCCTCCAATAAAGTATTTCTAAACAAAACCTCAAACGTGTTGCTAACTAACAGACTTATCTGTAGTTAAAGTAGTATTCTCATGGTACCATAGTGAGTGCTACTATTACATTAGGAGATACACATTTAAACCCACAATTAAGCTAATTAAAGCTAATTACAGTTCCAGAATGTTCCCTTAGAAACTTTTGCACATTAGTTTGTTAACTGCGAGAATGGACTATGACAGTACATTTAATGTTATTATTTTAAAAATTTGCAGTGCTTCGACTTTTCACGGGTGTACTGGGACAACTCACACAACGCTATCTGATCCCAAACTAAGCAAAGCTTGTACTATGGAAACCAGACAACTGATAAACATACTTATATATTTCTAATATACCTATTATAGATAAATTACACCCAGACATAGAATAAACCATCGTGCTCATAACACAAAGTTTTATCCTGTGGGGATCAAACCCACGACCTCTTGCGTAGCAGTCGGATACACTCCCATCGCGCCACAGAGGCAGTCATACTGTAACTCATAGGTACATGGCAGGAGCGTTTTGATCTCAATTTTTTTATTTTAAATTGAAATGGGTTTGATCTTGAATTATTAAGCAAGGTAAGGAATTATTATGATAAACTGTAAAAACATTATTATCATACAAAAAATGAAGTTAACAATTTGTTCATAATTCCAAGTAATCTTACCCTAGCCTAAAGCTACCTTGTATTTTATTAACCAATGAAGTAAATGAGGAGACCAAGTATTTTCTTTAGAGTACGACCGTGTAATTATTATTAATACAAACACAACAATAGCCGTAGAGTAAGAGATGTCCGTACATACTTTCTGCAATTTGTATTTATTTAATTAAGTATATGTACGCAAATTGTAATTACTTTAATAAATGTTAATGACGCAGTTTCTCAATGTTCTCCTAATATGAATTCAGTGACGCGACCAAACTCATTTGGAGGAGATACACAAATGTATGCGCAGACACAAGTGCACTTTCTATTCCCTTACTCTCGTAGCAGTAATCAGCTCATTTAACGGAATTATGACACGATTGTAGAGAAATTAGGCGCATTGCCGATAGCTTATCGTGTTTTACAAGACACGGAGAGATGTGACATTTTAAAAACAGGTCACATGTCTATAGATGGATGTTCTTATAATTGCTGGACATGTAATTTGCTCGGTCGTCACTAAATCTTACAAAATACACTTTAACAGAGTCACTATATTTTTATGAAACGAAACTAGAATATATCAATGGTTATAGACTTTGTAGACTTGCTACGGTTCGTAGATAAGTGCTACGCTGCGTAGCGTTTCGACATCAATCAGTTTCGGTTCATTAATTTGCCGTCTAATATTTACCTATATGTAACATAGTAATTTTGTATAAGTATAGTAGTTTAGTGACACGAGCAGAAGAAGAAAAAACAGTAATGGACATTTTATATTTCATTTTCTAAAACAATTCAAGAAATAATTAATTATTTTATAAGACAACTAGTTATAGATATTCTTTGAATTCCTAACTAGGTGTGATCGGATTACTACAATCAATATTATTAATAAAATCACACTAATATTATAAAAGCGAAAGTTTGTGAGTGTGTGAGTTTGTATGTTTGTTACTTCTTTACGTCTGAACGGCTGGAGCGATTTTAATAATATTTGATGTGGAGTTAGACACCCTGTGACACCCTGGATTAACACATAGGCTAATCAACCGCGGGTAGCACAGAGGGACACAGCTAGTTTTAAATAAATACATGTTTGGAACCATGTTTCTCTGTTTGGTTAGTAGGATAAGAGTTTTATAAGATAGCCTGAAGAATGACATAGGACACTTTTTCGGAAACTCGACCGATACGAGAAGAGTCTGATAATGTAATGAATAAAGAAATCGATTATAATTAACCAAATCGCAATAAAAGCTACAGCCGGCGGGTGGCAAATAATTTGCGGTACTTTGAAAACGGAACTTTATCACTAAATTATTTAACAAAAGCATAATATACTATTCACAAAAGTAACTTTTTGGCATCACAAAGAGAACGGAAATCGTAAACCGCGTCTGTTTCCGGTCGCAAGATGGCGGCAGGAAGTGGCTAGAGTGACGACTTCCGGTACACATCCGCGAAGGCTCTTTACTTGAGATGAGGGAATGTGGTTTTTGTTCCTCGACCTTTGAGTGACTCAAGGTTATACATTATATGATAAACCTATAGCTGTGTGTATACTTCATTTATAGAAGAATAGATAATATTCTTAACGACTACTACTTAGTAGTGTATCTCTTTCTAATCCCTATATATCAGAAGAATCTCTGCTGTTGGAGAGCTTTTAGATAAAAGTCTTGCATAATCAAATCACTAATTTGCGCATAGTGGTGACGTAACATTTCAACGCGATGTCCAAATGAAACCATTGTGTTTATGTTGTTGAAATGCTTGATAAATAAAAATAAAATAAACAAAATGTAGTCTCACTAAAAATAAGACGTAATAGGTAGATTTACATTAATGTTCAAGCTAAAAAGTGCAAAAAAATGGGTCAGTATTTGTATGAATGATAGTCGAATTGTTATCGCGGGTGGAACTCATGAATTCGAAAATATTATGTCACCTAATTTTACATTTCCAAGGCAACAATTAAAAAAAAATTAATGAAGTTCAATATTGTAATTCCGTACAAACTATATCTACAAATGGAGAAGCAAGAGATGAATGACGTGAAATTGAGAAATTGTTAAATAAATGTTTATTTTATTAACATAATCTAGAATGAGTTGTTTCCCTTGTTGCAGGCACAGGGCACACCATGATGGACTAGCCTATAACCGATACATATCAAAACAACGCACTGAATTATCTTAACATTAACTTACTTATACATTATACGAGCACGTGATTTTTACTTAAAACAATTAGAATTTAACGATTTTATGATTGAGATTTTGAGATTTAAGTGAGATCTAAAGATTTTGAGATCTTAAGTTCTGAGATTTAGAGGGATTTTTGCCGGGGTGCGGCAAGTGTCGACCGTGGAGGCGGAAGGGGGAGCGCTGTTAGGGCGGCTGGGGGGCGCTCTGCGCGGGGGCGCCGCCGCCGCCTCGCCCGCGCGAGTCGCCAGCTCCATCAGGGGCTACCTCACCAACAAGGTCGGCTCCTTGCAGCTAAGGGACACAGGTCAGTTACAACTTATTTATACTTATAACTTTGAAATGTGTTACATAATACTCAATTTGACACAGGAATAAACGCATATAAGCTAAGCAAGTAATCTATAAGTTATACAACTTATAGATTGCTTGTCATTTCGACAGAGTTACTACTGCGATATACTTTTCGACTGCGGTCAAAAGCTGTAATACTTAACTAATATAAACGTACGTACGTACTTAAATAGTATACATAACTAACATAAACGTGTTTATTCTCATCTCATCTCACGTTTAAAATAAGTGACTCAGATTTGAGACTGAGCCTGGCCTAATCACACCGCCAATTTGCGCATATAGGGTTGTGTAACATTAGAAAACGAAGTAATGTTTTATCAACAATGGTGGTGTCACAACTCCATATATTTCTGCGTTGCTTAGGGTAATTATACAGATTTTTATAGTACGACAACAAGCCGCGGCGTTTTTATGTGTATACCTACCTTCTTAAGAAGGGGAAGAAATGTAGGAGGGTTATGTTTACATGAATTTACAGATGGACTGTATTTCTGTTTTGCAAAAGACAAATGTTGATTTTAAACCAATTGATAAAACACCCACCTTACTAAACTTTATTGATTTATAGAAAAACCTGTCAAGTAGCCTGCATGCTTTGTATTCGGTATTATTATAAGACATTGACAACTCTTGATCACTAAAATAATTCTTTGACTTTGCGATAAATTAAGTAACTACAATGAGAGTTGATTTGCTGGAATTTATTGAGGAGTTTCCCGAAACCGAAACTTATTACGAAATCATTGCGGAATTTATGTGGGACCATTTCGGATCGAACCTCTTTCGACTAAAAAATGAATTTTGAAAATCCATCTACATATACGGAGTTATGCCCGAATATTGACGTATATTTTTAAGTAGATTTAAAATTAAAAAGTAAATATTGACTGCGAAGCGTAAAAGAGAAAAAAGACTCGTGCGGTTCTGTCACTTTGACAAGTATTGTCCACAAAGTAGCATGGTCTCTTTCTAGATAGTGGTCAATTTTGTGCGGTTATGGCGCAGTCCTGTTCTCTACGTTAATATGCCCGAACACACATAAAAAAAACATCCGAATTGAGAACCGGAGGAGATTCTCGATTAGGAATTTTCGGAGTGATATATGAACTTTTGCTCACGCACAATGTAGCTACATCCACACTCGTATATAAATCAAATTATTATCCAATAATGCTTACACAAGTTTATCTTATCGCTGAAGATACGCACCCCAATAACTTGGCAAACACTCGACAAACAAAAGGACAAGCAAAAAACAATGGAACGCCATTATTATCTGCAATATTAAGACACAGAGGGAGGCAAACATTGGCCCAAGAATAACCAACCATCTTACCAAATGAAATATAGACTTTACTGTCATTAAAATAGAGTTTATAGTTGTATTGAGTAAAGCTAACGATAAGCAAACATTTGGGGTAGAACGTTATAAAGTAAATTGGGGGACGTGCAATATAAATAAAGGAGCAGCCGTGTTGTGATAGTGATCGCGTGTAAGTTTGTCTGTTACACAGAGATAATATAGGTATGTGTTAAGATTGAGCAGTTGTAGGTATTACTAATCGTGGTCATTCTTAAACTGGTATATTATTAACTAGCTGACCCGCGGAATGTTCCCCGTTTTTGCAATATTTTTCATTGCTGCTCCGCTCTTATTAGTCGTAGCGTAATGTTATATAGCCTATAGCCTTCCTCGATAAATGGTCTACCCAACAGAAAAATATTTTTTCAATTCGGCCCAGTAGTTCTTGAGATGACTTCGTTCAAACAAACTCTTCAGCTTTATAATATTAGTATAGATAACACGTGTTATGCGTAAAGTATCGTAAAATGTAAGATAGTTCACTCGCTCTGGTGTTCTTAGTGCGTAAACGAACTTTTGTTCGCTCAGAATTATCTAGAACTTTAGTGGATACAGTCGTGTACCTTGCATGCTTCTAGTCTGTCAACATTTTATAACTAAAAACACTTGAGAGGTGTCAAGGGACACCCGGATGGAACGAAGTTCTTATCTTCGTCCAAACGCCTTAGAACATGTACACCACTTGGAAGAAAAATCATTATAAACCAAATTAAAACGCCGCGCATATCACCTCTCCATTCAGCCACTACCTGCAAAGAGTTATATAAAGAACTTAAAACTAAACAAAAAACAAGTAATAACTTAAACCTGCAAGATACTTTAAACTATACACCTAAGCAGAATCAGGACAAAGCCTACCACAGCGGTATTGATTTAGCAGAACTAACGACGAAAACTATGAATACCTTCGCTGTATCCAGTTCGAACAATAGTATAGAAAGGTCGCCGAAAAAACAAAAAGTACTCGTTCTTGCTGATCAGCGTGGAAAAAATGTTCAACGCATATTGCAAAACCTTCTTGGTAATATGTTTAAAGTCTCTGTATTTTGGAAACCAGCAGCCAAACTTCACGAAATAGTCAATACAGTAAAGAAAAATGTAGAGACAATGTCTAAAAACGACTATATAATAATACTAGGAGGAGTAAATGACAACAACCCATTCGAATTTAAAAGCTGCTTAATGAAATGGTTACCTAATGTCATTCATACAAATATTATTTTTAGTGAAATACCATATAATAGATCTCTTAATACATTTAAACTCAATTACGAATTAAGGTTTATATGCAGCCAATACAATAATGTTACTTACATAGATATGAATTATATAAACTTCATTCCCAAATACAAATACTTTACTCTGGTAATGTGTCGTAACCTGTTGAAGGATATTTTATGTATTGACTATACTATTAAACGCAAATTTTACGTCGACTCGTTAAAAAAATGTGTGACAGCGTCAACGTTAACTGATAAATGTACACAGACTGAGAATAAATTAAATTTAAATAACGAAATTATTAATATAGATAATATGACTAGCAGTTCTATCATCAAAGAGACTGATTTCCAAGAGCATAATATGTTAAATGGAACCTTTTTTCGCAAATAAATATTTACATATACTACATCAAAATATAGCAGGTTTAATAAACAAATCTGACATGTTGGCAGTTTGTCTCGATGAATTGGTTAGCAGTAAAAAAACTGTTGACGTATTATGTGTAACTGAACACTTTATGACATCTAATGATGAAGCTTACTTAGCTGTACCTAATTATAGTCTTGCAGCATGCTTTAGCCGTAATAACTGTAAGCGAGGTGGTGTTTGTATTTTGGTTAGAAATGGTCATATATCTCGAGAACTACCCGAGGTGGCCCAGTCTTCAATTAATGGGATATTTGAATGTTGTGCTGTGGAGCTAAGCAAGTATAAAATTGTTGTAATTTGTATATACAGGGTGCCAAAAAGGGAAAACCTGAATACATTTTTTCAAAGATTGGAGAAACTTCTGGCTTCTATCAGCAAAAAAACATATGAGAACATTGTAATAGCTGGTGATTTTAACATAGATGTCATAAAGGACAATAGTGTAACCAAGGAGCTTAAATGTCTACTGCAATGTTTTAACTTCACATTAGCTATAAACCAACCTACTAGATTGCAATCGAACACATGCATAGATAATATCGCACATAATTTTAAGAAATCCTGTAAGACGGAAGTGATAGAATTCGCGTTATCTGATCACACTGCTCAGTTATTGAAGTGCCCTGTTAGCTTTAAAAGTCTCATTAAATATTGGCGTAAAACCAAAAGAGACTATGCAAATGAAAACGTTTTAAAGTTTAAGCATTGCATTGAAAACTTATCGTTTCATGAAATCTATGAGACAGAAGACCCAAATTTAGCATTTGATATATTCATAGATCAATTTAAACTCTTTTACGATCTATGTTTCCCTTTGAGACTTATTACTGTCCCAGTTATCAAAAGACCTCAGTGGATATCACGGGGGCTCAAATTGTGTAGCATTAAAAAAAAAAAACTTTTATGGATGTTTAGGCGTAATCCTACTAGAGAAAATAAAATTAAGTATGTTAACTATACAAAGCTATTTAAAAAAATTATAAAACTAACCAAAAAGTCACAAAATACTAATCAAATCAATAACTCTCAGAATAAAAATAAACAGACGTGGCAAATAATAAATAATTTTAAATTTAATAAACCTAATGATACGATAGACTCAATTAAAGTCGATAACGAAACTGTCAACAATCCAGAAGCAATAGCAAATAGATTTAACGACTACTTCATCGATAAGATTGTGCCAATACCAGGTACAGGTCAAAATGTAACCTCGCATATATTAAGTAGACGAAGCTCAATGTTTATGGGTCCAAGCCTACCATTAGATATATTTAATATCATTAAACAATTAAAAAACACAAACAGTGTTGGTTATGATGGAGTTTCCACTAAAATTATAAAATATGTAGGAGGTACTATATGCGGGCATCTAAGTCATATAATTAATCTATGTATAACCCATGGCACATTCCCGGAAAGGTTAAAAATATCAATAGTAAAACCTTTGTTCAAAAAGGAAAATAAAGAATTGATGCAGAACTACAGGCCCATTGCACTTATTTCGATATTTTCAAAAATTATTGAAAAATTTATATATCAGAAAGTGAATACATATTTAGAAAAAAACAATATTCTGTGCAACGAGCAAAAAGGTTTCAGGCAAAATAAATCAATAAACATGGCTATTTATGAATTTATAAACAATGTTATGGTCAATATCGATAGAAAAACGCCCGTCTGTGCGGTATATTGTGATATGACCCAGGCGTTTGACTATGTCGATCACACTACATTGATGAGCAAACTTGAATCATACGGCTTACGGGGAAACATTCTAAATTTAATTAACTCTTATTTGACAAACCGTAAACAAGTTACCTCCATTACCAAACTAAATTTAAAAACCAAAGAGGTAGTAACATATTATTCAAAAACAAGATACATATCTTTTGGTGTACCACAAGGTAGTGTTCTGGGCCCGCTATTATTTATAATTTATATTAATGATTTACCAAGCGCGACAGACCATCCCATGACATTATTTGCTGATGATAGCACACTGACAATAAAATGCAAACAAATTGACATGTATGAAAGAGACATTAATAATTCGTTGACATCTATAATTTCTTGGTTATATAATAATAATTTAAAAATCAATTTGAATAAAACGCTGATTATGCATTTCTATCAAAAACAGTCAATTGCCTCCAATATAATTTTAAGATATAAAGATGAAATTGTCAAGGATACTGAACAAGCAAAATTCTTAGGTTTAATTATTGATAAACAACTTAACTGGAAGGCTCATATTGAGTCATTATGTAAAAAAATTAGTAGTGCTACATACGCTCTGTATAAATTAGCACCGGTAGTTAGCACTGACGCATTACTTACGGCGTATCATGGTCTTGTTGCATCTCTCCTAAGATACGGGATAGTGTTCTGGGGTAATTCTACAGATAAGGATTTAGTGTTTAAGATGCAAAAAAGATGTGTAAGAGCAATGTACGGCCTTCAAGTAACAGACAGCTGTAAGCCGTGTTTCACAAAATTTAGAATTTTAACACTTCCCTCCTTATATATTTTGGAGGTTTCATTTTTTGTAAAAACTAATCCGGAACTGTTCCCTCGACTCTCAGATATTGTTGATCGCAACAGACGGAACAAAGCTAGGCTGTGTATACGCAGCGCCAGAACAGCATTAATGTGGAAAAGTGTTTTATGCATGGCCCCCAAAATATATAACAAAATACCGAATATTTACAAAGATTTACCTGCTAATTTATTTAAAAACAAAGTTAAAGAAATGTTGACTAATAAATGTTATTATAGTATTAATGATTTTTTAAATGATACAACGCTTTGACATGTTTTTTTGTAATTATTTTTTTAATGTATTTCTAATTATATAATTTATTTAATCTTTGTATTTTGATGTAATTAATTTAATCAATTTGCACGCCACAAGTGGTAGAATATGATGATTCATAATATTATTGTAACATCTTGTATGTACCATATTCAAACAAATAAAGATATTGTATTGTATTGTATTGTATTAACTTTTTTTTATAATCTTCGCAACACCACACTGTTCAATGCGAAATAGAAAGACGAAACGAAAATAACTTACTAAAAGACGATTGTATACCGAAGGCTCGAACCCACAACTACACAATTGTCACCAATACTGTGTACCGAATTTATGCCTCTAGACCAAATCGACAGGTGACTTCTTCGTCAAATTAGATGTTCATATCTTACGAGCACGCCGCACGGCTTGTGTGTGTCAAAAAGTGTCGTTACAACTTTTCGTGAGAATTTTTTCCGTCTAGCCCCCTTTCATAATGCGCGATAAGGAACTTCGTTCCAATGCGGATGAACTGCCATGTGCAGTCACAGAGACTAATAAATACTATTCTTGTCAGAAGTCACTTCAAAGTCCAGCCACATTTACTAATAAATTAATTAAATTAATTAAAGCCTAGCATAACTTAATCGCTTACGGAGCGATCCAATTAGTCCGTCAATCGCAATCACCGCCCACCGCCGATCGAGTGCGGACTAACTTTAAATAATTACGTCTTTCAACCGGTTTTGATTAAATGTTAGGGGATAATTGCATTTGTTCTGTGTAGATCGTTGGGTTTCCGCGAATTAATCGGATTAATTGTGTGGGGAAACTGACACATAGGTATACTCGTATGTATGATGAACATTTATAAGATAAAGGGTTAATGATGATCATCAATAAAATCAAGCTTTCATCATTGTATCACCGCTGCAGCTAAAATAAAGCATGCTGGGTAGTAGTGTAATGTCACTGAATATGATAAATTAATTCTGTTATGAAGGAATATGCCATTTTCGGCAGTTTGTGCATTTATTTTATTACTTTATTTATATGATCGGAAATAATTTCATTGTTTATTTGAGGATTATTCCCACACTAAACTAAGCACGCCGTGGTACCGGCTGGTGGTACCGGCCGTGTTTTACCGACTTAAGTAATAGTGCCACCCCATCCCCATTCTCGAGGATGTCGTCAAGGTGACTAAGAAATTTCACGGGACAGGCAGCAGTATCATCTGCGTGCTTAAAAGCCTTATGGCGATCGCCAACCCCCTAGCTAAGCGTGGTGATAATTGCAATTACCCCTAGGATCTAATAAGTAGGTTCTACAGGGAAGACCCTTGCCCAGCAAAGGACATCATATGGGTTGACATGTGGAACTAAACACCAGTAGGAGACACCTATATTGTAGCGGTATGGGTAGACCATAACGCTGGTATTTTCAATTGCGTCATCCTCGAGAACGAGTCCGCTAGTAATCACTTCGGTGATAGATATATATATACTGAGAAAATCTCCTAAAATAATGCCAGCATTCCGAAAATCATGTTGTATGTATGTTTGTGTCGCCCACCACAAAACCACCCCTCATTTTCCAATTTCCACGCACCCTCAGGCGCTAATTGTATCAATTACTGCGTCGCGGTGATGCAGGTTCGATGCCGTGTTAGGGTGCTTTGTAGCTAGGGATGACGGTTAGAAAACGAGCCTTTGAGGTACGAAGTGGAGCTTTGTTTTGATGACTTGCAGAATTTTAGGGTAAGTTAGTTCAGAAGGTATACTACGTGACTGTGAAGAAATAATAATTATCAAAAAAATATTACTTTAAGTGAAAGCACACGTTTTTTTTAATGCGCCAAAAATGCTTTTTTCTTCCCCTAAAACTTTCCGTCTTAGGGGAAGAAAAAAGCATTTTTGGCGATTGTCATATTACTTATTAGATATATTTCGGGACTTAATCGCGTGAATTATTTAAAGGTACGAACCTTTTATTTACCCGACGTTTCGATCGAATTGCACCGATCGTGGTCACGGGTCTTTTAAAAACAATAATGTGATATTGCTGTTGTGTGTAAAATAGATTTTTCTATTATTTTGAATTTAAAATAAATGTTATACATAACTCAGTTTTCATTAACATTTATAAAAGAAATAAAAGTGTTTCTACCATATTTTAAATAGTTTATTGAGTATCTGAATTTATCGTTACTTTAGTTGATCAAGCTCAGGAGCTTTGTAAGGGTTAAAAAAACACGTTCTTTCTAATATATAAAAATCTCGTGTCACGGTGTTTGTGGTCGTACTCCTCCGACCGATTTTGATGTTTTTTTTTTTTGTATTTTGGTAACTACCTATATAAGAATAGGTTGCAGAGTATTTATTTTTTACGTTATTTTATTATTAATAGCCTGTATTGTCCCACTGCAGGGCAAAGGTCTCCACCTCTCTCTGCCAGTCGCTGTAAGAGTACAATCTTTTTCGAAGGAGTCTACTAGTGTACTCATTTTTTAAATTACTAGGGAAAATTGACGCAGACAAATTCAGTCATTCAGGTCAGCTAGTATTATTATTTTCCTTGCCCTTGTTTAGCCTCCCTCGCTACCCTCTGTAATCAGACTCGTCAATAATTTATCTTGTAGGTACATCTCCCAAATAGCAACGACATTATTAGGGTGCCACCTAATTGCTGTAAGTAATAAATGAAAATAACCTCCTGTAAAAGTCTGTTCAAATTATACCTTGTAATTATGAGCATTAGACATAATTATAGTATTTTCTTTCCGGTTTCGGAACGGTGAATATATAAGTAAGATTGTTAAATATTATTTTTTAATTTATAACGAGCTTATTATGTAAAGTTTTTAGTAAAATGTTGCTTGTTAGTGGACCTTATAATGAAAAATGTACCTAGTAATAAAATGTAGGCTTTGTTGGAGGGGCAGTTCGGGTAAGCTGTCCATTGTAGTAACGTATGAGAAAATTTCTTTAGGAAACAGTTCCTAATTTATGACAAACATATTAAATATAAGCAGAATTCGCAGAATTTTGGAAAAAGTACAACAAAATGGATAATTCTCCAATTTGTGGATGCCGTATCCTTTTTCAACAATCTGTGTAATTAGTCCAATACTTAAAGGCGCTGTAAACATTTTCTTAAAAACATTTTAGCTCAGTAACAACGGTTATAATATTAGCTTTTTCTCAAAAATACACCGCGTATAATTGAAATATAATTTGCTATATCAAACTCTCAACACCTTGTTCCCTTAAAGATCACAAAAACAACAAAACCTACTCATCTTAAAATACATTTATCGATATAAAGACCTCATCCTACTAAACCAATTTTCTAAACAAGGCGATATTCTGAACACACTTTGATGTGCCGCGTTTATAACATGTGAAATATAAATGAGATTTGTCTGATATACATCGCTGTGTCAGTTTGTATTTTTGTAAAAGACTTCTCTTATCTTTATACAGAATGAGCAATGTAGGATGACGTTTAATCTTTATCTTCGGGCCAAAGTAAATTGGATTTGGTTGCGTTATGTTTATCATTGTTGAGCATATCAAAGATATTTTTCTTTAAGTATGATGGGACAAATTGGACATTACGGTAATGAAAAATGTTATCAAATTACTCGTAAAGGCGTCTTTATTTTGGCTTATGGTTTTTGCGATACTATTGTTTTGAACATAGGTATCGAAGAAGTGTACAACCATATAAATACTGTTGACTGCCTCAGTCGCGCGGTGAGAATGTGTCCGACTGCTACGCAAGAGGTCGTGGGTTCGATTCCCAAACAGAACACCACTTTGTGTGATCTACAAATTGTTGTTCCGAGTCTGGGTGTACTTTGTAAACTCCCCCGAGACACAGGGCTTGTACCCTAATATGGGAGTCGTCTTTAAAATAGCTCAGTCCTTCGTTAATTACAAGGGTAATTCATACATGAATAATAATAATACTCTTTATTGTACACTAAATATACAAGAACAAGGTGGTATGAACTTAATAAAATATCTACGAAACCAATTAAGATTAAAAATATACTTCAATTATATGCAGAGACAGGCTAAACAATCGCGAATAAATATTTTTACAGAACGATGAATTAATTTAAGGCTGTTTCGTGTTAATACGAACATAATACATATATTTCTTATCAATGATTCCACCATTGTTAAATCTCTAATTTCGTCACTGTCTCTCGTCAGTGCCTCTCGACGAAGGTTGGCAGTCAGCACTGTATACTTTACTTTTTCTTTGGCGACATAGAATAGATACCACTATTTTCGACTTTTTATTATTAGCAAAGATATATCAAAATACCTCGATATCCCAATTATCCCCTTGTCAGAAAAGAACTTGTTCGCCAAAACTCGCAACAGACACCGCGAGGGGAGAGCGGACTGACATGGCTCCCTGTTTATGAATATTTGATATGTAGCCGCGGGCGCGAGCTAGGACCCTTGTACTATGCTAATATTGTTGGTACGTACGTATGTGTACTGCGTGGTGCTCGCTACGAATATTGTATCGATCGAATGTGAACGTGCACAGAAAATTAATGATTTTGTATCAGTTATACCTTTAAATCTAGCTGTGAGGCTGGATATATGTTCGTAAACTTTCGCGATTTGTACACATTATAGAATTTTATAAGCTACGGGTCTTAATCGCGTAAATATTTTATTTTAAGGCTAAATACGTTTGTTCATTTCCCGACGTTTCGACCGTATTGCAACGGCCGTGGTCACGGGTAGACTGATTCAGCTCAGCGTCTCCTCCAAGAAGCGCGGGTTTCGGAAACTACCCTCGCTTGATTTTTATGACTCACTTTTACGGAACCGTCGGTACTTCGACACACAACACTAACGACATCTGCACACTGGCGTGTAATGTTTGTTCGGCGGTGTGTACACTTGCTGATTACGGGGTTCCACGAAATCGGGAAATAAACAAAGGTATTTACGCGCCTTAAAATAAAATATTTACGCGATTAAGAGCCGTAGCTTATAAAATTCTATTATGAGGCTGGAATCTGGCGCCAATGGTCTGGCCTGTAATGTCCATGGTTGTTTGTGTATATATATTTTTACTGGCGGTTGCTCATGAGTAGAAATTTAAACCAAATGTTTTTATTTTTAATTAATAACAAAAAAACTTCCAAGCAAACATAAAAATATGTTATTCATATCAACCATTTGATATCCGACTGCTTGGCACGGGTCTCTCCAGTAGAAACTTATTATTATAGATCTTTGCGGTAATTGCCATAATCGCTACGCTTGGTGAGCGGGTTGGTGATAGCAGTAAGGTTTAAGGTACGCAAATGATGCTGTTGGCCACTATCCGGTGTGAAATCCCTTAGCCACCTTGACGACACCCACAGAAAACATGGTGTGGTACTATTCTTAAGCCGGTAGCACAAGGCAATCGGTTATTATATAGAGGAAAAGAGGCACTGGACTTTTTTGCATAGACAAGACAGTTATTTTATTTGTGTTGTCTACTCGTAAATTTATTTTAATAATATGTACTTTAATCATGTTAACGTCTTTGCCACGAGGTTCAGTCACTAGTCCCGAAAGAATTGCCCATTACTGTTTAAAATAAGATCAAAAATATTTCACACTAATTAACCAACCTGATTGATTTTTTTTACAAAACAGTAAACATGTTATACATAGAAAACAATTTTCATTTCTTAGAAATATATACGAATACATCGAAGTGTGAATATACTATTTATATTCCGCGAAACAGGGCCTTCGGGCGTAATGCTCATTGTAATGGAAAATATCGATTACACAATCTTCGGAACAGAATATTTTATTTGATACAGTCAGGGGAGCTCTAGAGAACTCGTTGTTGGCTTCTCTGTAATCTACCAGAGTGTATTTTTAGCGTTCTAGGTAGAAGCTGTAATAGAATCAGTTTTCTCTCTAGGCACTATAAATCGTAACGTGCTATATTACGTTCGTAACTTATGAGCAAGTCTGTCATTTGCATACTAGTATCAGATATTTAATAGGTACTTATTGTCATCTTTACTACTGCTGTGAATCTACTCTTGTTAATTAGTATTCCTCGCATAGTGATACCCTAACAATTACAGTTGCTGGCCACTAGTTTCTAACAACAAAGGTATCACAGGATAGGCTATTAAGAGTTCATAAAGAACACTCTTAAAATATAATACAAAATAGTTTCTATAACAAACCCACAACCGTATCAAAAATCTCAATAATCATAAACTATTAACGACCCTCAGTTTGAGGGGTGACCTCGAACCGGGACGGCGTGCCACCCGAACCCACTTGCTTTGACAACGCGTGACAAATGGGGAGCATGATAACCGAACTGCAACACCGGCGGTCGCGTGTCACGTGTCATGTGAAACCGTGACTGATCTGATGGGGTCAGATGAAGTAATAAAATAAATAAGCGTACAAGAAACAGTTTAACATATAATTTTGAAACAACATTTGAAAAAAATAACGAATGTCAGTCAATAAATATAAAAAAAATCTTAATTACTTTCCATCGATTAGTACCTTAATGATTGAGAAATGAAACTTTTTTTATACTAAGTAGGTAGTTGATAAAGGAAATCGCCCAGTTTATGTTTCAAAATAATAAATTAATTCACGAGAATAAATACATTCTGTGACATTATTTTTATAACATGAAAACTGTTAACTGATTTTGATGTAATATGATGTCCTGGTCATAAAACTAGTACATACTAGTATTCTAGCAGGTCCAGTTACCATTTTACATCAATTGCAAGAAGCCCTCAAGTAATTTCTTGACTTTATTGATTGACTTCGTCTGCGTAAATTTTTCCCCGTTTTTGCAACATTTTTAATTTCTGATCTGCTCATATTAGTCGTAGCGTGATGTTATATAGCCTTTAGCCTTCCACGATAAAGGGGCTATCCAGCAGTGAAAATATTTTTCAGTTCAGTCCAGTTGTTTCTGAGAATATTGCACTCAAACAAACAAACAAACTTTTCAGCTTTTTAATATTAGTATAGATTTGACATTATTTTTCGTTGACAATTTTTAAGTGGTACCAAAAAAAAAAATCGTTAGTATAGATATTTTCTTTTATATGGGTTGCAGTCCATTGTAAAAATCGCTATAGAACTTAAAATCATATCAAAGTTATTTTGACTTTTTTGTATAGGGAGAACGGTCAAAGTGTTGTTTGTTTATATTTTTTATATAGCATGAGCAAATAATATAACAAATCCAAGGAAAATAGCCCCAAGTCCCAATGTTTTATTTAGGTAATGTGTCCATTTGAGAAAGATAAATAAGCCTATGATTCTGAGTGCCAAGTAACTACCGTGTACTTATGGACTCGATAGTTATTTCCAATCCAATAAATAAATACTATAATAAATACTCATACAAAAGTTATAAAAAAGAACCTAGTCGGCACCCATATTTAGGAATATAATGCACACTAGCTGACCCGTGCAACTTCGTCTGCGTACATTTTCTCTGTTTTTGCAACATTTTTCGTTGCTGCTCCGCTCCTTTTGGCCGTAGCGTGATGTTACATAGCCTATAGCCTTCCTCGATTAATGGGCTATCCAACAGTAAAATAATTTTTCAATTCAAACTAGTAGTTCCTGAGATGTTCCAGCTTTATAATTTATGTATAGATAAACGTATATTTTAAATATTCTTGATGAAAAAATAAAAAACACTAGGCAACAACGTTTTCTGGGTTCAAATATGTAAAGTTTCGGATCAAATATCCTTGTTTAAATTCAAATTGCCTTTAAAAATTTATCTACTTCCTAATTACTTTCCTTTTAGTAAAGTATGAAGGTACCGCACCGGAACAAAACATCATAAGTGTCTATTGTAAATAATAATATAATAATAATATCTTGGCACAACTCACACAACACCATCTTATCGCAAACTAAGTAAAGCTTGTACTATGTCAACCAGACAACTGATAAACGTACTTATATATTTCTAAATACATACATTTTATAGATAAATAACACACAGGATAAACCATCGTGCTCATCACACAAAGTTTTATCCTGGGTGGGGATCGAACCCACGACCTCAGGTTTAGCAGCCAGGGTCACTAACCACTAGACCAACAGTACACAATCACTAAAAAACGTAGTACGTTGAGGTATTAAATATGTTGCACTGTTGACTAGAGGTTCTCTATTTTTATTCCTACGATTTTATGTCATAATTTAACATTGCATAATGTTTATACTCCTAATATTAGTTACGCATAATTCTCATGCGTCATAACTTTTTTAATCATAATTTTTTAATCCTAATCACTATAAGCATAATATTTAAAACGCATACTATGCCAAAGCATAACTTTACTTACGCATAACGACGCATAACCATAACTATTATAAGCATACAAACTATATGCCGAAAAATTAACTACAAAAGTTTTAATAACAATATTACACTATTTTATACATTGCTATCGTCAAACATGTAGGCGCATAAAATTGTACTATCTTCGACGGAGCCCCGCTTCGCGGGGCTCCTACTTTTGGGTGGTTTAAAAAAAAAAACCTAACACGAAGACTAAGGCGGGAGCTCCGCTTCGCTTCGCTCCCGCCTTAGTCTTCTAACCTAACCTATCCGAGTCGGATTGCTCTGAGTCGGGGTGTTAAAGATAATTAATTTCGACCTAACAATATTATGTATTATTTTCATAATTATATCAAATTTTGATTATGTCAAGAGTCGATTATGAGACGTGTTACTTATGGAAACTAATTATTATGCTTTACAACTTTATGCATATCAAAGTTATGAATAAATATAATAGGATATATAATATTTATGCTTAATAACACAGTATGCTAAAAACCAGTTATGGCACACTATTTTTATGACAAAGAAAATTATGCCTAATTTATTATGACAATTTTAAATAGGACAAAAATCATTATGAGTAAAAAAGGTATCCCTTGACTAGACATTTCTTAAGCATAAAAGCAGGTTATAATATGGTATAATAAGTTGTTAATTAAACAAACCCATTTCCATGGGTCGGAAGGCTCATTTCCAGCGTTATTTTTTCAGGAAACTATACGTGTCTGAATTGGGATTTACTATCAAATAAACATATTTCTAACGTAATCAGTTTAAAGTTTTCATGTTATAGAATTAAAAAAACATTTTTTTTTATCACAGTGATAAACAGACTGTGAATAAAATAAATACTTTTTTTTTATTATTCTACATTTTAAGTTATGCCATCCAAACCCAATCGAATAATCATACAAATAACACAATCTCTGTTCTTGCTTTGTATTCTCGTCGGCTACGCACGTAATCTCGTCCGTCATTTATCTCGCTAGTAACTACGAGCTTCCGGTCCGTTTTGGTGCAGTCTCCCCTCGAGTACGTGTCGCTACGCTTTCAACGTGAGATGAATTCATCGATTTTTTTTAGCTGAACACGATTGAGTACTGTCCCTTAATACATTTAAATTTACAAAAGTCTTTATTAATGTTACCATTAATTTGACTTTTGTTTAAAGTTCACAATGTTCTTGATTACCAATCAGAAAATTTATTAAAATGAATATTTTTTTCATGTTAATGAAATTCTAAATAATAGTATGTCCATCTAATTTGAGAAATGTCTATCAATACTTATTATTTGGTCTTCATTCAGTATTAAAATGTTTTTTTTTAATTATAATAATATCTTGGGACAACTGACACAAAGCTATCAGATCCCAGACTAAGCAGAGCTTGTACTATGGAAACCAGATAACCGATAAATATACTTTTATATTTCTTAATACATACAAATTATAGATTAATAACAACACCCAGACACAGAATAGACCATCGTGCTCATCACACAAAGTTTTATCCTGGGTCGGGATCGAGCCCACCGCGCCACTGAGGCAGTCAAAATTATTAATGTATTTTATTAGTTGCAACGCAAATAAATACCATTATTTTTTTATTTAATAGTCAAAACTTAAAAAAATACTTTATGTTGGAAGTCAGAAATAAAGACGTCTGAAAAATCTAAAACAATTTCCATACAATTAATTAACCACAAGCTAACAACTACTTAATACAAACATCACAACATAATCGGAAGCGAAAAGAATCACACTTGCAATTTAACACCATTTCCTTATCACCCCATTCTCCCCTAATATCCGAGTATCCTAGAATCCTCGTGTCCGCATTGTTGCGGGTACAGCGCCAATAAATGTAAGCCGGGGTGAGTTGGGCAATATTTATCTGTGGGGTATACGGAGGGCTGCGTTCATTAAAACCGGGATTAGGTTTGTTGTAGACGGCATTGTTTCGTGTTTTACACGCTCATGTGTCAACTGAGCATCGAACTGGAAACGGTCCTTTGTGGATCTCGTATTGTTAAGCTAATGAAGCTGAAGTGAGTTCCGCTGTGGTTAATGAGCACGTTTGTTTTAATTTTAATGTCAGTTCGAGTATGAACTATAATAAAACTCGCTCAGTACAAATAACTCAGAACTATAACTACAGGGTGGGTTTTATATTCAAACTATGTATGTCTAGCGTGACAAACATTGAGTGATTATGGGCGTTATAGCATCATTGCTACTGTCAGATCTGAAGACCAACAACAGAAGAGAAGTGTGACCAATTGGGTATTTGACTACTATCAAAATATTTTATACTAAAAACATAAGTATTGTGAAAAAACATGTGAATCTATAATTTAACGTGTTTATTAATTTTTAATCACAAAAAGAAACACTAAAAGGTAATGATTTGACCAAAGAAAACGTGACGTCACATACTATCACTTCATACAAATTTGTACAAAGCGGGACGTATTTGACGTTTCTTAAAAAGAGGCTGATTTAACTTCAGTTAAATAACCTACTGTGCATAAATAAAACACCTTGGCGCCTTAAATACTACTATTCTTTTGTCTTACGTCCAGTTTAGACTTTGGAGAATACCATGTAGGTCTGACTGTAAACGTAATTAAATTGCTAGTCTCCTGTAAAGTTGGTCAACCTGTTACCGATATTCTGCTTTAACACAGTTTTATTTTATACGCATACTCGAATAAGTAAACATACAGTAAGCCCCATAAAATTGTAGAACCATTCACATCATTATGTAAGAAATGAGCCGTGAAATTTAACGACATATAATGTGTCATGCTCGTCCCACTGCAAGCCAGGGCCCGTGTAATATCACCGAGATATCGAACTATTATGACGCAATAATATTTGCAAGATGGTGGTCACCCCTCGCGACGTTTGTCATAACAAAGGGCGGCTACTATATTGCGACTATTTTGTCGCAAGATTTGTCGTGTTTTATTTTGTCTATTCTAGATGTAAAACATAGAATTGTCTAAAATATAACAAGTAAAGTCAGTTACCTAACGTACGTACCATTAGACGTGCACTCAGCTTTTGAATAAATATTAATCTAATTAATTTTTGAAAAAACCAACTGTGCAGTAGGATAGTCACGTAAGCCGTATGTAAGTATCTATATTGTAGTTTCCTTTTCATGACTAAGCCTCCAAATGAAACAGGTGAACTAGGTAAGCTGAACTTAACAATTTGACAAAAAAACTAACAAAAACGCCGGCAAATGATAAATGACTCTTCCAATCGACAAATATTTTTTGTGTCCTTTCAGTTACTTGCGATTGCGACTAAACTATAATAATAAAAAGTATCCGTGGTCCAGCCAGCCTTCCCCTATACCCTTGTTAAATTAGCCGTCAATAATGCGTCGGTGGCGGGATGATTTGTGGCCTTCGCTTCCGATAACGACACTGCTAATAGTTCCTTGTAGGGAACCGACCGAGCCCTATAGGGGCCGTTTTAAACGAAAAGGAAAATTGCTCAAGAAATTGCCACTTTAAAAGGTCTGAGTGTTAGTCGTATGTTGTCGGAAATGGGCAATTTTCTTTTTCATTTACATCATGGTCTGAGGTGAGGCCGTATTCTGCTACAAAAACTTCTTTATATTACTCCACCTTCTATTGAAATGGAAAACCGTAGTCGCTTGTCACATACATCTATATGTTATATCAAAAAAAAACTTGTTTCTTCTAATTTTAGTTGTGTTTTAGTATTTGAACGTAGTCTAAGTGTCGAAGTCTAATTGTCTTTGCTGCACAGAACTTTACACATAGCAATGTCAGATAAGGCGTGATAGCATAAAGTTGTTCACGATCAAGTACTATTTCGTTTTTTAACTATTAACACTAAACTAAATCAGCGCAGTGTTGCGGCTTATGCTGCAACAAAGCTGAGTGAAAACCTCGTTGCCACAGATATGACGTGCAATAATTAATCACATGTACCTACTTACTTGGTGTTACATTTATATATATAAATGTAACACCACTCTATATGTTGTACATATCTGCGACAACAAATAATTTCTTCTTCTTCTTCTTTATGCAAGAATTGTACCTCTGGCTTAGTTATCGTCTATGCGACTATGATAATTGCTAACCATCAAATTTAACAGTTTATAAAAAGTCTAAGGTTTTCATTTCAAGATAATTAATTACAGAGACTGATTTTCCAATACTTCACATTCACAACATAACATAATTACTAAAACGACAACAATTCTATCAAAACTAACTGATCCAATCACGCCCGCTCTCCCCTCTTGACATTTCAATTCAAATTGCAAAATGGCAGACGTTCGGCGGAAATGCCCGAGCGTATTCGGACGTGTTCGGGCCGTAACGGCTTTATTGCCTGCGGGTACCTCGTTATGGGTACAGAAGGGTCCGTGTAGAGTATAGATTTACGAGTTCCATTCGCGTTTTTTCCCAATAAACCTTGTCTGCTTCAGATTTGGTGAGATAGACGGCCCTAGGCACTATAATAAACATTTATTTTTATTTTAGCTCTTGAGGAATTGAAAGGAGAATTGGCTTTCTTGTCATGTCAGAATGCGTAAAAATAACAAATATTTTTCTATTTGTACAAAGTTATTTTAAAATATCGAATCGAGAAGTCTGTCTTTTACTTTCATTTCTTGAAATGACTATACATAGCAGTTTATGGTCAGTACACTAGTTAAAAGTTCCGTCTAGTGTTTTTGGAATTATTAGTAGCAGCTGAAGAATTTTTAAGGAGATGACGTCCAAAAACTGTAAATACATATATGTACATATATAGTTTCGCATAATTTCAACACATTGAAAAACCTTCGATACCTACGTAACGTAATAAGTTGATTATTTGCCAAACCGCTGAAAGGATTTTCAGTAATACGTAGTCACAAACCATCCCGATTTAGGTAACTTTTTAAATTTTCTATTCTTTATTTACCAGAAACACTGATGTATAAACACTCAGGTAAAACTTATAATACGCCTAATTATGCGTTAAGGTTGAAAAAAATACTATAGGTACTTATTTTGTACAATAATTTGGGCACGTATAATAGTTAGTTCTTTTAACGTATAATCGAGTAATCATTCACATGTTGTACATGTAAAAATAACATGTCCTTTTAAACTTTTCTATCAGCAGGATAAACTTTTACCACAGAGCGTGAGCTTCGCAATCATTATTTACACCAAACTACACATCACTTGAAACGAGATGCTACATCCCATTTATCTCTACAATCATGTTATTCTCTTCTACTGAGCCCTATTCCCATCTCGCAGAGCCCATTTTCGCTCAACGATAACCAAACATAAATTTGTCTAACAATTCTACTTTTGCGTCCTTATTCAACCTTATGTTGTTACCACACGGTTGGTTTTTGTTTGCCGAAGTGTACGAATAAGTTTGTAGAGTTTTCCCTGGGAGAAATGGCTTCATTTGCCCCAGCCTCCCCAGGTCTGTTTTACAGTGTAGAGCAATTACTGTGGTGTCTTGTTACACCGCCGTGTAAATTTAATGATCACGTATAAGATATGTTAGCGTCTACCTTCAGTTTTATTTATTTGTTTACTTGGCAAAGTCGAAAAACATCGTGTTAGAACTAATAATTGTTGAAGGTCATCTTTACCAGAAATTATAAACTAGAGATACTAATGAAATATGCATGTATGTATTATGGGGCTCTCAATCGCGTGGATATTCTAAAATACTTTCAATTATTCGACCGAAAACTGTAGGCAAACGTAGCGGAGAGACGATTAAAAAAATATAATTCGTTTAAAAACACAATCTGTTATCTAGACAAACATATATGTATATAAATTCAGTCGCCAAACTAACCTAAATTTATAAAATATTATATTTGTATGGTAGCAATGTTACAACAGTTCTTTGTCGATTGGCAGATCTAATCAAAGTATGCGAGAATTAAATTCTAGACTAGACTAAATTAATCTTTTAAATGTACATAATGAAATAATTGATCTAAATTAAAAGGTTTATTATTATTAGATATTATAGTAACAACTGTCACAGTTTTACGAATAAGTAATTGAATTTACAAGACTCGGATTTTTGGTACATGTAATCGTTAGATTGTTGACCTTCACATATGTGATATATTATGTATTGAACAACGTCGGAAGGTCGGAAGTCTCGCCGCTTCGGGCTACGAGGTGAGGTTTAATCACGTGCGTTTAAAATGTACCTACATAATAATGTTGTTGCTCTTTTCTTTCTGCAGCGACGACTGCAAAAACAACTTCTTTATAGATACATCAAAAACTTAACAATATGATTTTGTTCTAAATGGCTGCCAGCGGGTCAATTCACGTATTTAAAGCAGTGCAGTTGCAGTTCAGTTGCAATTAAGTTTCGATTAAAACTGCCATTTTTGTATTCTAGTAACTTTGGGATCGATCTTAAATACGCTGGCATTTGTATGTGCAAGTATGCGTCTCGAGAGCGCAATAACCACATTCTAGTACGATGCGTAAACGTTTTTAAGATCAATCCCAAAGTTACAAGAATACGAAAATGGCCGTTTTAATCGAAACTTAACTGCAACAGCACTGCTTTAAATATGTGAATTGACCTGCAGACCTACTTCAAAACAAACTAAAATCTCTTTATGTAGGAACTTTGTGAACGTGTTTTATCTAAGTACAGAGTTCAATTGTCATTGACATAGCTCTTGATACTCGTACTCGCATGAGAGTGACTTGGAGAGGTGCCAGAGCACTTCCGTACCGAGCTGTGGGATCCCAGGAGAAACTTTGATATTCGATTGACACAGTTTCACGTTTCCTATAAGTACTTTAGAGATAAAAGGGAGGGTGACGAACAAGTACTAATAGTTTAAATCGTGAATTCATCTTCTTTTAATTAAATGGTGAATCTTGTATATGAAATGGTAGTTTATTTTAAAAACGAATACCGAAGCAATACAAAAAGACATAGAAGCTTTTTCCCACGATGGTAAGACACGCATTTTATGCATATATCTTTTTTGCATGATCAGCTGCAATAAGGCTGTATAAACACATTTTTGCCGTAATAAACAACAGTTATTAAGGGCTCAACCGTTGCTTATTGTGAAAAAAATGTGCATTTTGCCTAACTAACTCCAGGCAGTAGCTATATTCGATGACCTTACTACAGTATAATACTATGTTAATACTACAACAACATCACACTGTACGTACAGTCACCAAGTGCATATAAAGCATCTCTTTGAGCATAAAGGGGAGAGAATGCAATATACGCTTCGACCCAGCGGATATAGCCATCGAGTGCTTTAAGCTCGTTTCGTTTTACTACCTATATGTACCTATTCATAGAGTTTTTTATACTATGAAATGAAGAGAGGAGCAGGTCGTGTGCCTGTATCAGTGCCACCCGAATCCTTGTTTGGCAAATATTTGATTGTCACCACACAGCGCTTCTCATTTGAGACATTAGTTCGTTAATCTTATTTACCCAATAATTTCACTTGCTGCAACTCTTTAACCGAAATACAGTGATGTGTTAGCATCACTATTTCACGCAAGTATAACTGACACTGTTGAGGTCCATTGAAATCATACACTTATAATAAATATTTCATTAAACGTATCTAAAGATATGACTTACATATCTTATCACTTAGCTTATAATACGATAATAGATTTCATCTCAATACCAAAAATTAATGTAAGTAACAATTTTCGTTTACCACCACCCTATATATTTTTGAGGTAGAATAACTACTACAAAAAATATCCACAAGAATGGGTGGTTAGTACCCATAAACTGGGATAATTATAGTTTACTTCCAAGTTATAGCCAGCTATAACTACCTTTATGACCTCATGTAATCAGCATACTACTTTTACGTGGGCACGTCCTATCCATCTAGCCGTAAAACCACGACAACAAGCCACTGATTAAGGTCTAATACTTGCACAAACTGTTATGCCAAGGGCCCTTGGTCTAATAAAATCACAAATGTAGGTCCTAAGACTTAAATAAATACAACTAGAACCCTTTCAACCCAAACAAGATTACAGCTGACTTACGTAAACTTTTCTCGCTCAATTCACCCTCTTCTCCCCTCTTCAGCACACCCCTTCCCCTGGGACTCCACAATATAATCCAGTTTGCCCCATTCTACTTTGAGAATGGAACGCGACGGAAAATACAAAGTTATTTACTTCACTCAAAAGTGGTTGCCATCGCTCTTATTTACGGTGCAATAAGGGTGCCTTTGGATTATCTGGACTAGACTACCCTTGCAAAGAGCTTTTTTTAACTTGTTCCGAGGCTGAAAGTTGGTATTTGAGGAAATAATGAAATCTTTTGTGTATACCAAGTTGAAATATAAGATTGAACCTGTTTGGTGAAAACGAATCGGTAATCCCTAAATCCGTGTAATGATGTACCTACTTAATGCCGATTCTATCTGAAGTTTTAAGCAAGTTTAGTGGTATTACTATAGGCCGACCGCTTAACTCGTAGCAGGCGATATACGAGTTAAGCGGTCGGCCTATAACATGTTATTTAGAACATGAAAGTAGTATTTAGTAGTAGAAATACTTCAATTTAAGATTTGTTTTAACTTGCAATCGTAAATTACTTTTTACCTTGAGTTTTTTTTTTTAATATTTCTAACCACACCACGCCTTACTGAAATACGAGATCGATCCAGTATGTTCTCATGGTCAAGTGTAATAAATCCAGTCATGTACAGGAGTTTTTAAAATGCCTAAATATAGCGGTGACTAATCGTGAGTTTCCTAATACCTAACCCACACAACCCTTTGAAATAGCATTCGGCCTCTCTATCCCAATCAGTGAATGTACTAACGAACAGAATAAATACACGTACGCTAGTTAGTGCCGACATGCCCCTCTGTACCCTCACGGTCGAGTACGTGCGGGGGACCGGCAGCGATACGGCACGGTCGACACCACTCGACCTTTTGTACTGGCTCTGTACTTACTGCTATGTTTTTTAATTGATTTCATGGTGGTTCGACGTAACGGGGCGAGACGATCTAGTGGTGGGTTGGAACTGACTTAAAAATAACAAGTTAACACTTTAGAGTTCTCCGAACCAGCCAGTACAGCCATTAATGGCACTTATAGGTAATAGTGGTCAGGGATTACCTTTTGACAATTATTTATCCATAATAATAAGAATCAGAATATATCCATTTGTAATTGCTTAGAATCCTAGGAAATTAAAACAAAGAAGAAAATGTTTACAATTACAACAGCTAATAGAGAGGAAATGTACTCGTATGTATCTAATGGTATTAGCTCAATAAGTTTTAATTTTTACTGCCAAATATTTAAAAAATTAACCGAAAACGTATGTATATATAAATAGTGCTCCTTTTACACCAGGCTTGGACAGAATATCAGCGGTCGGCGGTTGTGCTGCTGACTATGCTGAGTCTTTTATTGAAAAATAGAGAAACTCGTGTCGCTACCATTTGTTTTAAATATTGCTGTTATTGCATACAGTTATGGCTATAATAGGGATCCTATCCTATCGCACAAAGACAAATTAATTACACACACGATATTGTAGTGTGTACTGCTTTTTTACGTAGGTGCATACCTATGTGTAAAACAATTTACACACACTGACAAAGACGCTGTCTGTGTCAGACTGGATCAAAAGTTTATCATGTTCGCCAAAGCACACCAAAACAGTGGAGGAGAAGGAACTTCGATGAGGATTAGTTTTGGAACAGTCATACATCTATACGATCTGATATCAAATTATTATCTACCTACATCGCATAGCTAACAAATGAAACACAGCATACAACCACAGTTTAACATAAACACAGCTTGTACACAAGATAACAACAAACATTAAAATATTTATTTACTAAATGAGTATCTAAAATCACAAAAGAATTTCCAAACCATATGGTGAAACACAGCTGGAGACAGATTCGGTCGCTACCCGCAAGCGTCGACAGCCGGTCTATCAAAGCGCCCGGCGGGGCTCCTCGGCTTTTGTGTTCTCACAGCGGGCTGGTGTTGCGGCTGACAGCATCTGTACGTCTTGTAGACTGATGAATCTTATATGTATGAAAATAATACATAATAATAACAGATTTCGGACACCCCCCCAAAGCACAGTTGTTCATACAATTGTACCACGTAAAACCGAAATTACCAAAACCCCCTTCAAGAATTATCTGCACTCTTTATCTAGTCCCTCTCTTATCCCTCACTCACATAGTCCGATGGAATGGAAATCCGACTTGACCGGAAAGAACTTAGATGCAGGACCGACAGATTAACGTGCTCTCAACAGCTCGTAAGTATCTAACAGTATTCGAAAATAGGCATCCCTCTATGAACCAACAGTTGCTTATCTGTTTGCTTATCGGTTTGACACGTCACAGTCATACGGACACTCAAAATAGTATAACGCTTGTACCAGTGCTAACAGTTGGGCAGAGTAGAGATAGGATGATGCCTACGTTAAGAAGACTTAATTAAAGACGCCACGAACATTATAAATCTCTTAGTCAAACTTCAAGCGCTTAAGGGCTATGACTCTCCCCATGATCAACTCTTGATAACCTACGATACTGCCACCAAACATCTACGAGTACACAGCACGGGACTGACCGAACCTTTCAGTTCTTTATTTCCCACATGTAGTATAATATACTTAAATCTCGAGGTAATTAGGTCAGGCGACTTAGAGTAATTACAACATACTAACTTAAACATATAACTACTAAACCTAATCTCTCTTCACACTAACACACAGTTGTTAATAAATTTTAATGAATTCCAACCCACCTGCAAAGAGACTACTTAATGTAACATTTAGAGGTCACCCTCTACGATATGCAAGTCCCTACAGACACGAGCGAGTCCTGTCCATCAACTGACACGTTATTTCATCCTCCCTAACCTTAAAATAAAAAATATAACAACAGAACAAAAATATATTCGCAAAGTGCTCCCAAAAAAGCGTATAAAAAATTCAAAAGCTTTTCCCCCAGACTGGGACAGGTCAATCCCCCCTCCTGTCCCCCGGGCACCTCCGGGCACTCCCGCCCCCCGTCCCGCGGGAGAGGGCGACACCCCTCTGAAATTAACTCGCCCTTACTCACCTGCCCTTTGAAGGAGCCGACTGCACACCTCAACGACGTTTTGGACGCTAATAGTTTTATGGTTATTTTATGAGAAAGCGTCTCGTAATGGAGAATTAGGTTGGATGTAGAGCTATAACTGCTATAAACGAGTTACTTTAGCCATTTCGTTGTTATTTTGATGGTTTCGTTTTTAGTTCGTCCCAGAGGGGCGGGGGTATAAAATTTGTAGAGTGAGTTGAAAGGCCCACAACACTATCCACAAAGAGTAAAATTGTGGCTGTATAAAACTTTAGTACCGTTGGTTTTGTTACTCTCTGGTTAGTTTGTAAAATGGCGTTTGACTAACTTTTCAATGGTATTAGGAATTGTGACCTCAGTAACAGCCTTACTATGGGCATGAGCGAGGAATAACAAGGATTAACGTTTTCGTAAATATTCCTTGTCGACGCCAGGCCGCGCCGTAAGAATCCGCTATTATACAATAGCTTGTATTTCTTTTACAGTACAAAACTAATAATATAACTAGGTAAATACTTAAACTACTGACTTAAATTGTGTACCTAAAGTTTCATCCCAACTAAACTAATATTGTTTTATGTTCTTGTGGAACAAAACCCATTACAGTGGAACATTGGAACAAAGGGCGAGTGCCCGAAGCGAAATGCTGACGTCATACAGAGCGGCTCTCAAACTGCTACTCGAGAATTTGAACGAATGTCATACAAAGGTTTAATAGAGATAGCTCAGCGCTATTTTTGCAGTCCTCTGAACCACTTCAGTGTCTTTCAATGGCAATATGGAATCTTTTTTTTTTTGTTATATTTTGTTACAAAATAGGAGCATGTAGGTAAATACAAAACAATAGATTCGACTCATATGATGAAACTGTATAATATCATATCTGAATAACACAGTTTATTTCCATGAAAAAGTTTAGTAACATCATTAATATCTACTATATAAAAACTAGACATTTTTATAACTAGAAACGAATTGAATTGCAGTTCTAAACAATGTAATGCAATCATCAACCAAGTTTATTCCATGTTTAATAACAGTGCATCTACGATGTCGTGTCGGTGTGCTCTCCACAGGGAATCAGCCGCCATAGAAATTGCAATTTCATTTCATTTTAATGCGAGTGTTTACCTTCAATATAATCCAGTTAGGGGGTGCACCAAGAGACTACGGCATTACGTATTATAAGCACGACTTTGTATTTTTACTTGTTAAATATTTTGAAAACGGTTTTTAAGAAACAAATATCACAAATTGAGCAGTGCGAGACTAGGCTGGGGAAGTGTGAGTTCGTTTAACAGGGAGCCCTCGTGAAACAGATGCCTCATTTCGTTGCTTCAGGTAATTCAAAATAAATTTCGATCCAAATAATAAAAATGCAAATAAAATAATAAGAAGATATTCAAATACGAAAACTACGAGTCCGAACTTTGTATGTTTATTTAAAATTGAATCAGAATAGTATTCGTAAACGAACAAAATTGAAATTGATACCATTTCCACGATACAGTCCAACTGTGAAGAACGGAATCGCGCTGTAGAAGAGCAGAGCGGTGAAATTTCTTATCCCGCATTTGCAGTGCTGTGTGATACAATTCTGTAGTGGCGTAGTACAACTCATACTACTTAGAGATTTTAGGCTGTGCTCAGGTTATGTTTTTGAGAAGTTACTGTCACCGTAAGATTAAAGAGATCAAGGAGCATTTTGCTTTAAACAGAACAATACACAAGAACATATTAAGTCTAGTTGATTTTCGTCCCATGGAACTACGGGCAATAGAGAATGCACTTTTCAATCATACACTTGCACTTTAACTATACAGGGTGTAACAGAAAGGTGTGGTCATATTCCAGGGTTGGTATGTGCCCACGATACTGAGTGCACATACCTAATTTTATCAAAATCGAAGTACCCTAAAAAAATAATGATAACTTTTTCTTTCGTTTATTTATGAATGAAAAAGTTATTAATTTTAAAAAGTATCACTTAAAAAGTTCTATGCCAAAATAATCCAATCGAATTTTGTACCAGAGGAGATATAAATCTTATGCCATACGCCTTTCACTACTGAATTTTGACAAAAACAATATGCTATAACTATGTTATAATAATGCAACCAGCTATGGCACCATGGTAGGTGCAATACTGATAACATACCCTATCCATTGCTGAAATTTGACCACACCTTTCTGTTACACCCTGTATAATCTTCAGCCTGAGATTGGCGCCGTGACCATAACCGGCTAGAACAATGTAAAGTGTAACACATAACTCTTACCCCCAGAGTGACAAATTATACAACAAAAAGCATATTTCCAAGTTAATTTACTTCTCTGTTGGGACGCGGACAGCCATTAATCATAATTTGTGTAGCCTCCGACCTTCAGCCGTGAGTTTTGTGTGCAAACGTGTATCGATCTAACTCGTTTGAATGCCCTATGAGGAATATATTACAGAACATTGAATTGAATATAGAGTTTGGTGGAATATCTCCGACTTGACGACTCTACATTGAATAAGGTAAACGGATGTTCGAATTTGGACGTAGTTTTTTTAGAAGTTTGTTTAATGGTTGAATGAAAATCCATTATGAAAATAAATTATGACTTTTTTGTCGTCCAAGTCGGGGTTTAATTTATATAATAATAAATGCGTGCTGGCCTTCTATGTCACCATCAGACCGTGGATATAATTTCATCTCGAACAAAGAAAATGGAACTCCTTACCAGCACGTGTCTTCCCTCCTACCTACAACATAGGATCTTTCAAAAGAGGCGTGAACGTTGCTCACCTGCAAGGTACTTCACCTTGCAGGTGAGCAAGGTAAGGAGAGTCAGTGCTGGACATAGTGCTGTACTGTCTGGCCTTGCGTTTTGACTCTATTTCCACTTAACATCAGGTTGAATGGAGTCATTTACTTACCTATAAATAAAACAATATATATTAATATATGCACATTTATTAGCACATTTAAATATCCTAGGACAATTCACACAACGCCATCTGATCCCAAACTAGGCATAGCCTGTACTATGGCAACCAGATAACTGATAAACATACTTTTATAGTTCTAAATACATATTTACTATACATAAATAACGCCCAGACACATAATTAATCATCGTCCTCATCACATAAAGTTATATCCTAGGTGGGGATCGAACCCACAGCCTCGGGCTTAGCTGTTAGGGTCACTAACCTACAAGCTAGTCTTATTATTTTTTATGAGTAAGATTGTGAGTATTTGTCCATTAACTCCAATAAAAAAAAATATATGCACGAACCACTATACCTACTATAACTTAGACTATTAACCGATTTTGATGGTGTCAATCAAACAAGCCTAAACACGTTTCGTTACAGATTTCTATAGGTTTGTGAATGATTTAGCAGTCTTGCATTCTTTTTAGAACATTTCAATAGACGGCTATAGAACCCCATAGCTTGCGCTATTAGAATTTATAGGTTCTCATCCGGTGTGTCGGGACTTAATGAAATAATGGCAATGGTTATGGGGTTGCGACTGCGACTCTATATTGTATATTGTTATGGGTTTGCTATGGTGTTTAGTGGAGTTTATTAGTTGTAGATAGATGGGGTACAGTTGTCGTTATGTGTGCTGTGGATAACGGTATGTATTTTTGGTTGGTGAGATTTTATGAGAAGTGGAAAGGATAAAAGTAGGTTTATTTTCTTAAAAGGGAAGGTTTCTTTAAAATAAAAAAACACTTTAAGCTTTAAAAAATCTTCGTTTCGGTGGGTGGGAAGTTGCAAGAAATCTTTAAAGACTTTTCAATAGCGGAAGGCTTGGTTATGTGAAGCGAGGCCTTGTCCTCGGCATATTAATTTCCCTTTTCTTATTGGCGTTTTGATTAAAGGCCCAATAAAAAATATTCAGCTTTATAGTAAGTTTTCGTGCAAGTAAGTTGCAAGTAATCGATCGCCAGTAGCGTGACTCGCTAACATTGTAACAACACGCGAGGAAACATTTGAAAACTTGTAAAAAGTAAGGGTCGATGAGAAACTGCGCCGTGCAAGTGTTTTGATTGGCATATGCTTATATGTTTACATAATAGACGTTTAAACTGGTTTTAACTCTATTAATACCATTTTGTCTATATTTTACAGACTTGACCTCACCTCCCGCTTTGCTAAAACTGAATCTATATATAATATTTCAACCCTGACTAACAACCACAAAAGCTGTTTTACGATATTTATATTAATATTAACAAATCGAGCGTTGAGTGAAAAAAATCGAAAAAAAATCGGGTAAATAAAAGGTTTATACCTTTAAATAATTCACGCGATTAAGTCCCGAAATATATCTAATAAGTAATACAATTATTACTAATGCAAAATAAATAAATCTCTACGACAAATAGAAACCCAACTACAATATGCCTGCTTTGGACTCAAACTGGGGTCTTCTGGTTTCTGGACCGTCCGATTTCCCAACTGAGCTATAATAACATTATAGATGATAGCGAAATTTACCTTCGTATTCTAGTGATATTGTACCAGTTTTTCATTGCTCTCCCTCCGTCTAACGAATTTTCGATCAGGTCACGTTTCTCCGCGTTCCTGACGCGAGTTTAACATTATTTACCCAACACAAAAAGTGCACAACGTACTTCAAAAACTATGCAGTCTGTTTTCGTCAACATTAGACTTGGTTAAAATTAGTAGTTATGATTTAGGTACGACGTCATTTATCTCGAAGTTTCATTTTATATGGAAGAGCCACTGTTTTGAATAATTTCAAAGTAAGTGTTAGAAACACGTCCACTGTAAACATTTTCTCCATACTACAACACTGTAATAAATGCTACAAAACATGGTACCTATAAATTTGTAAGCAACTCTCCAAGTTATTGAGCGTGTGTCGTGCGCAGTCAGCTGTACCAAACACGCGACTACCTGACGTGCTTTGTATTATACAAGAGCTATAACTTTAACATTAGCTCTTGTGGAAACGGTAAATTAACTTCTTTAGTAATATTACGATATACATAAGTAAGTACGATCAGGCAGAGCTGTAATGGTGAGGTCCTGGGTTACGAATCGCAAATTAAACGTTAACTTCATTCGGTACTGAATAAACCTTATCAGTTTCGGCATTAAACTGATCCCTGTGTCAACATTCAGATACATCCAGGCAGGGATGATTGTTATAGAATAAAATAAATAAATAAATGTCGTCATATGGAACTTGGCGTTTTTGGCAAGAACTGTTGATTTGATTCAGTCACCCATTGCTATAGGATATTTCGTTTCTTCAACCATTGTGGGGACAAGTTTGCATACCAACTTATAAGCGCCATCATTGAATATAATAAGAAGTATCGTTAAGTACTCTAAACCAAATCCAAGAAAGCCGAGTCATGCTATACGAATTCCGTTTTGAAATTTGACAAAAAGAAGATGCTTTATCTCTACAAAAATAATGCAATTAGTTATGATACCACGAGAGTTGGTATATTTCTTGCATGCGCTGTCCGCTTGTGATATCTATTGGAATTTTTCAAGACAACATACATGTATAAATAAGTTATTATGAGCCCTACGCGGTATCCCTGCTATGTACACACTACTATTCGATCGGATTGTTCATTTGTGGGCCGATGGAGAGTTTCCAAGTCAAGTGGCGCCCTCTGCCCTCTACGTGTGTAACGGGATAATTGATTACGTAACTGCGTCCTACCTACGTGATGTGGAAACGTTTGTAACAATTAGGCTAATAAATTAGTGGCTATAGCTTTGCCGAATAATGCTCTACTTGCGTGTGCTTCGGTGAAGAAATATTTCGTTTGTTATTACTAATTAATTTAACTTAAACCGCTATAGGTTCGACAAAATACATTCAAATAAACTTACATTATTGACTTAGCCTCAAGATCACACAAAGCAATTTTAAAGGCCGTGGTAATTACACCACGGCCTTTAAAATTGCTTTGTGTACAAATCGCATAACTTTAAAAATAATAAAATTGATTGACTGATGAAAAGATTTTATAGAATTACATTCTCAGAAATGTCAAAAGGAACTTCGTATTTTTTTCGGTATTGGGTATAGGATAGGTACCGACGGTTACTAACACAAGCGACTCGAATTGGCAAATTTTCAAACCAACTCAACACACATCTCCTAACACGATAGTCACAAAAGTTCTACTACTATAAGAAAGTACAAATAGAATTTAAAAAAAGTTTAAATATCGTGGTATGTCCTATCCATTCAAGAATTTTGATCATTTGACTTGTTGTGTGAGTTGTCCCATATCCATATCAATGTTATAAATTGAAGAGTTTGTTTGTTTGAACGCAATAATCTCAGGAATTACAGGTCCGAATTGAAAAATTATTTTATTGTTGGATAGCCCATTTATCGAGGAAGGTTATAAACTATATAACATTACGCTACGACCAATAGGAGCGGAGCAGCAATGAATTATGTTGCAAAAACGAGGAAAATTTACGCATACGAAGTTGCGCGAGTCACCTAGTTATATTATATTATCCCTTCTGTTACATATAGGCTACGGAAACAACATACACTTGTTTGTTAATATATCTTAAATATTTGATTGGTGAGGTTAAGCATCATTATTACTGTTAATTCATATATGAATGACCGTTTTCTATAAATTTCACACCTTCTGTTATTTGGAAAGTAAAGTTAAGCTGTTAGTCCTACGTCTTATCTCTCTACGTTGTGTCGAATCTTAATTGTGTCGAAAATTACTCTTCTGTTTGGTCACATACTGTAACCTGCGCTGCAATATTGCCCTGTGTTGAAATTGGCATTTGTGAATGAATCTGTTTCGAACATAGTTCAATATGCTGACAAGTTATTTCTCCAACTCTTTTACCTTCGTCTTGCAAAACGTCAATTAATATACAATAATCCTATCAGTTAATTATATTCCCGCAAAGGTTACAAGCTGTAACCTTTCCACAATAAACATTAAGTGCTCAAAGCCAAACTAAAGCTGTTTAGTTTTGTAGAAAAGCGAGGACGTAGGTAGCAAGTGTCACGCGACACTTCCTGGCACTAATAGTGCCACGCTGAAATGCAGCCTATGGTACAATTTGTAAGATTTGGACTACTAATGAAACGAAGATAACGCAACACATTTCCAATAATAGAGATACAATCCAATTAGCTATTAGCAATAGCTGATTTTATTGACCCCTAGTTATTAAAATCGGCGAACCATTGAAACCATTTTAATGGTTCCGTAGCCAAAATGGCCAAAACGGAACCCTTATAGTTTCATCATGTCCGTCTGTCTGTGTATCTCTCCGTGCGTATGTCACAGGCATTTTACTCAAAGACGACTTAATGTATATCGATGAAATTTGGTGAAAAGGTGTCTTGTAGTAGCCGCTTATCTTTTGAACCGTGTGACCAAAAAATATAAAAATATACACATACTTCAAACTAAAATTATTTCAGACATGATCGGAAATACTGAATTATTAAAATTTTGCCGAAAAACTGCGTTTCTCAACAAAAGGTCGTAAGTTCCATGAACATACGCTCTTCTGCTAATGCAATTACTTAAGGCCGCGGAACCCTACACTGAGCATGGTCCGACATGCTATTACCCGGATTTTTTAAATTATTTGACGATATTTTAGCAACCTACTCGTCTGTCTAAAAACTATTACCTACCATTATGATTGATTGTAACAATGCGAGATAAGCGAAACTCACTTGGCTTGTAAACCTACTATAAGCTAAATGAGTTTTGCTTATCTATATAGCCCCCCGCTTTATTCTTCTACCTTATACCACGTCTGAAGTTACATAAGCGCCACAAACCACCATTGCCATGACCCCACGAATCACAGCCTTGGCCCGATCGTTCCGAGAACTAAATTATATTTATTGTGACTATTCAAGTGCTTGTGCTATATTTGTGACTTCCTAGTACCGGTACCAGTTATTATGGACGTAATAAAACAGTAAATTGGTTCATTAATGTTGCATTATTATCGATAGCTGGCCTCTAAAATTAGTCACAATATCTGTTAGGTTATCTAAGGGTAATTGCACATGTAAGACAATAGTTAACATCTTTTTGTCGGAGAAGTTGGAACATATGAGTTCCAGTATACCAATTCATACGTCTTATTTTACAAAATATTATTAAACAACCAAAAATTCAACTAACAACTAACTCGAGGGACTTTATAAACTTCAATTCAATTAACATTTATGGATTTCCTCTAAATCCTTAATTCGTATGTGAATCGAACGCGCAATCTCTTAAAGAACAGTCTGCTAGACTTCAGCTATACCGTCTAGCTAGAGGCATGGTACTCAACATTGTACATTTTATTGCGGACACAAACTTTTTTCATTCTTCAAAAAGGTGCAGTGCGTGCGATTTACAATGCTGGGTTAAACGAGTTTTCCTTAGAGAAAAGTTTAAAGAGATAGGTATTATAACAGTTGCATCTTAGTATATATTTGCAAACATTATGTTTGTAAAACCAAATATGAAGAATTGTGACGTTCACTCGGTGAACACGAGATAAAAGCACAAATTATTAGGTCCATATCATAGGCTATATAAAAGTCATAATTCATTTCTGGGACTTTCCGTGTGTACAAAATTTCAGCTAGTATTATGAGTCTATCGGTGAATAAGTTTAAAAATGTAACTAGAAGTTAATATATTTACATAGTCGATGAATGAATATCTAAGTTTAAGGTTTAAGTTTCTTGCTCCTTATTACTTTATTCTGCTAAAGTGAATTTTGTTGTCACTTTGTTTTAATTGTTATATTGCTTAAGAGCATGATTTTACTCTTGTAAGTAAAGGTTCTGCGTAACGAATAAAGGCCATTCTTTTCTTTCTTTTGATATTTAAATTAATAATTAATATTTAATCATTCGTTACTACTACCAGTTATACTTTAGCACATATAGTTTTTACCATTGTTATAAGTAGATGCACACATTGTAAAAAAAACTATTTGAAAAAAGTGGCCTCGAGTTTTTATTACCATATTCTTTTCTCCGGTGTTACCTATTGTTTGCGAACTTGGCATTACATATACATGTAGAATCCAGACGTATCACAAGAGTTATTTAGCATCTTCAGTTAATAAGGAATTTTGATTTTGATTTTTAAAGTGGATTAATGACACGGTCTTTGGAGCCCACTTTTTACCACCTCTCTCTACGTTTACATACGATCTTTATGACACAATTTCATACGAAATAGACTGTAATTCTTATAAAAAACCTTGTATGGCTTAACTCGACTGCTAGTTAAATAAATAGGTCCTAATTTGAAAGTTGACTGTGGGTAAAATGGTCGGGTCTGTGTGTACATACCAATTCGAGTCATGTAATACCATCGTGGCTTTCACTGGCCTTTAGTATTTTATCCAATTTATTATGGACACAAATTGGAGTCCAATATATAGTTCTATCTATGAAAGTAGGTTGTGCGGTTAACGTATATAAATACATAATAGATGCCTCTTACTTTATATGTTTGTGAAGAGATGTTTCAGCCTAATGTTAACTTAGAGATTAGGGTCGGTCTAACCAGATGGAGGAAACTTAAGCTCCTTAACGTTGAGTGGGTATGAAAGCTATAATAAGTATTTATGTAAGTAGGATAGTCAGCCTCGCTTTCAGACCCTGCTTCATAAAGGTACAATCAACTACATAATTTAATTTAGAAGAGCTTAATTATTCTCTTTAAATGTTAATAAAACGTAATTGTCATAATAAGGTCACAGTCACTTCAAGGATACAGGTGTACTCTCTACAGATTTTTGGTCCCATTGCAATGTTTGCCTTCACCACTATTGTTTGCAAACTTGACATTACATGTACATGTAGAATCCAGACGTATCACAAGAGTTATTTAGCATCTTCAGTTAATAGGGAATTTTGATTTTTAAAGTGGCACGGTCCTTAGAGCCCCCATTTTTTGAACATTAATGAATTAATAAGTAACAACACAAAACATTTTAAAAGATCAGAAAAGTAATGAAAAAAAATCTGATCTTTAATTTCAATTTAACTACTCTAATATAAAAAATCTGTAAATTTTAACAAAACACAACGATTTGAACCTGACTTACTCCTGTCTGTATGTGTTCTCCTGTCGTTTTTATACAATTTCATCTTGATTAATTTACTCGTACAAGTAAACCATCTTTACGTTAAACCAGTTACTTTGTCTTACTCCGTACAATTTTCCAAAAGCTTTTTTATCTCATTGAAATTCAGTACAACGCGTGATGAGTTACCGGAGGGATTTTCCGCCCTTTGCCTCCCTAACAAGCCTGCCTACAAAGTAAGCAGAGAAGGCAAGTATTGGCAAGGCTTCCAAAGATTACTGCCTCAATCACCAGGTGGATTGCGTCTTAGGGAACCATCGTAAAAGAGCGACGAAACCTTTTAAAATAGCTTATATTATATTCTACTGTTCCCAAAAAGATTTGGTTGTGTTACCAAAATAATAATGTATTTATACCGCCTTACATTTTATCAATGTAATTTTGGTTTAGCTATATATTTCTTTTAATCAATATTTTGCTTATGTAACTGGATTCAATTATTATAATTACATGCATACGAACAGTCACTCTGCTTGTAACAAGCTCTTTATCTTAAGTTACTGAATAGATTTTGGGAAATTTGGTTTACCTGCATGCACTACGCCATTCCATGAATGTAGTATACTGAAAATAAATTGTGATATTTCGCAGCTTATCATCCGGTTAAAGATTTTAGATTTGACAAAACTTAACAAAATACCTTCGAAATATTATCCTTCTGTCTAGACCAAATCCAAAAACAAAAAGTATTATAAAAAAATCAGAAAATACATGTCAATCTCAATAGCGAGCCAAGGGCAGCATTACTAAGACACGATTGACAAAAGCCGCGCTGTAAGCCCCCTGGGTGGTGGCACGTCGGCGGGTCGGTAACGACGCCGCGCGCCCGCTTCAGGGACCCTCAACAAATTGGATTTGTGCTAAACAACTCGTTACAATTACTCCTTGTGAACTAAGGCGAAACGAAAACGTCAATCATTTAGTGAAGCTCTGACTTCGTGGTGGAAATTTCAAATAAACTATAACGATTCTACGTAAAGCTGTTTTATCGTGAACTGGATAAGTTGTATTGCCAAGTATTGTCCAGCATGAACCTAATCTAAAACTATTGATGTGACCTTATCTTCAATATTATTTGGTAGGCCTATCAAGCAAAATGCAGGCTACTGATGATGATTTCATTTTATTATCTCTGTGTTTGTATTATGTGACGTTTTACTAATTTACTAGAAATTTCTTTATGTTCAAAAGGACTCTGAATCGTCTTTGGAAATCGGCGTCATTCGTTAAACCGCTCGGGACAGAGGAACGACAACGAACAGAAACAAAGATCGACTCAAAATCCTTTTGAAACATACCGCGCCCCTCTCTGCGCCAAATACCCCGCGCACCCCCCTCTGTCACGAAATGATAATACAATGATCATTTCTGTTTGTTGTCAGGTTCCGAACTCCCATAAGAGTGTCGCGCCGACGGACCGCGCGTAAATGTGTGACCCGCAAGAACTTGAACTCAACCCGAAGGGACTTCTAGCCCTCCTTTGAAGATGAACTCTGGATCCCACTATAGATAGAATCCTTTAAACAGTGATAAAAAGAACCCAAGATGGCGGAGGGACCACAGTCGATATGGCAGAGGATCGACAATGCGGTCATCCCGGTGGTGAACCTCGAAGTGCGCGAGGTCCGGGAGATATTATGGGAGAAGATACAGGAGCCCACGTCCCAGAGGAAGATCATTTTAGTCATAGTGTCCATAGCGCTACTTCTGGACAACATGTTGTACATGGTGATCGTGCCGATTATCCCCGACTATTTGCGGTACATCGGCGCGTGGGGTGAGGATAGCTACGATCGCGTGGTCACTATGGAGCCGTACAAAGAAGGCAATAAAACCATAACACCCACGAGAATAATACCACGATCACACGAGGGCCAGGATTCGGCGACAGGTGTCCTGTTTGCTTCGAAGGCTATCGTTCAACTCATGATTAACCCTTTTTCTGGTGCCTTAATCGACCGCATCGGGTACGACCTACCCATGATGTTCGGACTCGTTATAATGTTCCTGTCTACATCAGTATTCGCCTGCGGGCGAAGTTACGGCATGCTGTTCTTTGCAAGGAGTTTACAAGGTGTCGGATCGGCTTTTGCTGATACATCTGGATTAGCGATGATTGCCGACAGGTTTACTGAAGAATCGGAGCGATCTAAGGCTCTAGGTATAGCACTGGCATTCATCAGTTTTGGCTGCCTTGTTGCTCCGCCTTTTGGCGGCGCGCTGTATCAGTTCGCAGGTAAAGAAGTTCCATTTCTAATTCTCGCCTTGATATCTTTGATAGACGGCTTCATGTTGCTGCTTGTGATGAAACCTCTCAAAACACAGTTGAAGGAGGCCCGGGAACCTAAGCCCGCTGGTACACCAATATGGAAGCTCCTCATGGACCCTTACATTGCTGTTTGTGCGGGCGCCCTCATGATGTCAAACGTGGCATTAGCGTTCTTAGAACCAACGATCTCCCTCTGGATGGAAGATAACCTAACTAAAGACAACTGGAAGATTGGTATGATATGGCTCCCAGCGTTTTTCCCACACGTACTTGGAGTAATTATAACTGTGAAAATGGCAAGAAAGTATCCTCAGCATCAATGGTTGATGGCAGCTGGTGGACTCGCTTTGGAAGGCCTGTGTTGCTTTATTATACCTTTTGCGAACTCCTACAAAATGTTGATGATACCTATTTGTGGGATCTGTTTTGGAATTGCTCTTATCGATACAGCTCTGCTACCGACTTTAGGATATCTAGTCGACGTCAGGTATGTGTCGGTCTACGGTAGTATCTATGCTATAGCTGATATATCGTATTCCTTTGCGTACGCCGTTGGTCCCATCATAGCTGGAGAAATTGTGGAAGCAATAGGTTTCACAGCATTAAACCTGCTGATTGCCTTCAGTAACCTGCTGTACGCCCCGGTGCTTATGTATCTGCGGCATATTTACGACTTTAAGCCGTTCCAGGATGAAGCTAATATCCTCATGGCTGATCCACCAGACAAGGAGTATCAGACGTACAGCCTGCAGGATCAGAGACCTGTGAACGGGGAATATAAGAACCATCTCGAATATTCCAACGTAACGGGGCAGGTGGCCTCTGACACTCAAGAGTCGAATATAGATTCGACTGCTGGTGGATACTCCTATGACCAATCTTATCAAGGAGGGTATCAGAACTATAGTCAGCAAGGGTACGACCAGCAGCAGCCACAGCAGTCGCAGGGCTATCAACAGCAAGGTTATCAGGAGCAGTACAGCCAACCGCGGCAGCTGCCGTCACAGCCCCAGCCTACAGCTAGCAACCCATTCCGTGCGGGTGCCGCGCCCGCCCCAGCCGCCGCGCCAGCACCCGCGCCTGCGCCACAGCCCACCATAAAGAACCCCTTCCGGCAAGGCTTCTAATTCGCTCCAAAATCAGTGTTGTTGTCGATATTTTTGAATTTACTTGTTGTGTAATTATAAATGTCCTATTTGGGTAGACGTGCAGATTGTTACATTACATTTACTTGCTTTGTAACATTTTGAATAATTTATGTTACAAGTTTGAATAAATATTCAAATTTGTAACTTTTGGTGTGAAAAGTTTTGATAAAATAATGATAATAGCTCTGTAACTTAAGATAACAATGAAAATTGAGATTGTGACTTAAACTGTACCAAGGTAAGTAAGTGTGACGTGTCTATGTGTACTAGAATTTCGATCACTGAGCCGTGTTGTATCGGCGCCGCGTTATTTAATGTCTGATAGATGTCTATTAACTAGCTGTGCTTGTAATTTAGAATATGCACAGGCTGAAACAATAGCGCATTTTGTGAACTCACAGTTAATAAACAAAAACCAACATTCTTAAAATGAAAAGCTAACTTGAAAAATAGAAGTAACATTATGTACTTATTACATTTGCTTATTTATTCGAATTTGTAACTCAATTTAAAGGCATTGGAATAAGAGAAATAATATTAATATCTAAAATGTATATAATGAAGGTAAAGATAAAATCTCTTTCATAAACGAAGAACGTGTTTGGAATATACATATTTTGTACTTATATGTACTTAGACTTTTATTCGACCACAAAATGTGCTATTGTACTCAGTCGTTGTTCTCTTGTTGATCTTGTATTGTTCTTAATAATACAACTGTTATGCCTTCTAATAGAGTATAGAAATATATATCTGAAATGTGAGACGTATAAGAACTAATATAAAGTAAGAAATCACAGTATGAAAACATAACAAAAGAGTCGGAAAGGAGTCAACATCTAATATTTTGTACTCAATGTACAAGTTTTTGTAATTCAACCCTATTTCAAAGAAGTAAGGTGTGAAATTAATTACAATAGAAAGTACAACTTTTCATGTTTTTCTCTCTTAAATTTGATGTGTTTTTATACTACAAAACTGTGAAAAATTATCATAATATTTAATGGAAACAAACTTGATATATTTGGCCACATTGTATCGCTAACTAGTTTATAGATACGTACTATTATATAAGATAGATATTTCGCAGATTCAGCACAAGTATGATACACCGCACTTAATGTAAGGGCCTATAATATTAATTCGTAAAACTTTTGGCACTTACTATTACAACGCAGTACATTACTAAAAGCAACACCACATTAAAGTAGAAAAAAATGTGTTTTTTCAAATGTACTGTGATGTACAATCGTAACTGAATACATTATAACAAAGTTACGGTTAATTATTATGTACATACTCATATCGTAGAATGCTGATTACTTGTATTTACAGTCTACTTGTATTTACAATGCAATGGTTATTAATAATATATTTTTAGAACCTATAATATATAATCTTGTCAGCTAAATCAGCAATATTAGTATAAGTATCATAATATATTGCTTATCGTAAAAATATCAATTATAATATCAATTAGAGTATTTAGTACCTAACCAACTTGTGATAAGTTGCAACCAAGGTAACGAAACATATCAGAATCTTTTGATTCACGTAGGATAAGCTATTATAATAATTATAATACATATTAATATGTATAATTTTGTGTACTTTTTGTGTAAGTGTACATATCTCGTATCTTATATAGGTAGTTAGTTAGTATGTGTTTCTGTCGTTGTCTTTACTAAGTAGGTATGTACCAAATGACACACAGCACGGCAGTGTCGAGTGGCCGGTGCTGGGACCAGGAAAAATGTTTATTGAACAATGTTTAGATACTTGTAAAACGTCTCCCGTCAAAATGAAATCGGGGATTATATCGAAATATTTGAATTTTAAAAGACGTTAAAAAGCCCTCAATTTAAATACACCTCAAAGGTACTTGACGAAACAAATGAATGCGAATAATATTACTCGTACCAACTAAATTGGAAAAAATCAAAAGAAATTATTACGCTTGTTTAGAAATTGAAAGAAAAATCGAATTGTCAACGCTACGGTCAACCCTGAAGGAATATGCATGGATTTATAATTTTATTGAGGCACATAAATGTAAATTGTGGAAATATTAATGACAAAAAATAAAGTTCCCGTCCCCGGCCAATCGACGCAATTAATATTTTGCAGACGACTGATCAACAAGAGTCAAATTTAAAATGATAACTAAAAATAATTGTACAAGAAAAACGTGACGCGCCCGTATGTCAATTGAAAGTGTGTATAAAGTAAAAAAAAGTGATTATTGTGAATAATATTCGTTAAACTATTATTGTCGTAAAATTGCTAAGGTCAATGATTTGCCGCTCGCACTAAAAATCCGGAATAATTTTAATTATTCAAAAAATGGTACTTTTATTAAATGATAATTTGATAATTAGTACCTAGCCTGCAAAAGTACAATAGTGTTCGTAGTGAATTTCCAAAGCACAAAAATTAATAATTTCGCACAAGACATTTTATTAAATCATTTGTTAGATATAGAGAGAGGAACTATTTTTAAATCGAAATCAAATTGTGGTTTGAATAAAGTGCGCGTTATAAATATTCATTATCTTATTCAATAATTATAACGTGTGCTATGAGTGGTAAATCGTTTCTGAATATAATATTAATGCTAATATCTCGTTTGTAATAGAGTGGAGATGAAAGGCCCTCTCTCGTACACGTATTTGTAAGTTTAGAGTCAATTTTCGTGTCAAATTCTCCCGAAATTCAATTAATTAGTAGATCGTGAGCACAAAGAGGTAATATTTATTGTATATTTAAGTATGTATTAATCTTGCTTTGTGTGTTTTGGTAACACATTGTCTTTTGAACTTATAACTTTTACTTACAAATTGAACTTTTTAATTTAGGTAGCTCTGAATTCAAATATAATTATTTTAACTGAAATTCAATGATTTTATTTAGAATTAAATTACTTTATTTTCTAAATATTTTACTACATAAAAATTAATTAAATATTGTGTTATCAGAGCACAGAAGTGAATATAGCTATGTGTTGCGTTGTATATTGTGTGCAATTATTCATAGATCTGTACTATACTATGTACTGTTACTATATCAGCAATAACCGCCAGTATCGCAGACATATCACTAGCGTAAGAATATACAATATAGTCGTAGTTTTATATATGTATATTTTTTGATATTTAAGACTAGTTTACAATTACCTTTACTTATATCGTGATGTCCATATGACAGTTTTAAGATTCCGTTTTTTTAAATATTTATTAATTTTATATTTTACACATTATTATGTAGATATAGATTAACACTTCTTATACATTTATTGTTTAGTATTCTTTGTACTTATATATTTTTACCCGACGTTAAGAAAGGGTTATGTTTTTAAGTTATTGTTCACTTTTTAGCAAAATAGCACCAGCACTGATTAGGTCCGAAAAAGTCACTAAATAGTGTCATTCATTAAATTTTTGGGTACCATTCAATCGAATATAATATATTGGTGCTATATATATTATTTTGAATAAAGCTAAACTCTAAAATTTACTGATCTTAATGTTGTTATTTAGGTACTTGTCTAAAATTATATCTATTCATATTATTTTTTCTTTTGCTTAACTCTCTTGAACGCTTTTAAATTTAACCTAAAATTTTTTTAGTCTACCTTTAATCTTCTCTTCGTCTTGTCTTAGAATAGTTACACTAGTAGTAATCCTAACTTTTTCCCTCTCTAGTCTCATTTTAATCAAAAATATTATCCACTGGGGACGTAGAAACCGTATCTCCCGCCAATCCACTCTATCTGGTGGGAAAAGAAAATACGTTAAATTCACTAAAAACATATCAAAAGCTTGAACAACTAACGGCAGTCCTAAATTTACGAACATATTTATTTTTCTTTTATCGTGTGAAAAATACGATTTATATTTTTGTAATAGTAAAATATTTTAAATGACGAAAACTACGGAAATGTATATAAAAAATTTAAATGTAATGCCTATTTCACGAACCTAAAAACGTTCTTCAGTCTCAGTGGATTTAATATGTTTTTCTCTAAAAATATTAAACGCACAAAGGCCACAGACATTAGGCTCTACATTGCTTGGCTTAAGCGTTACTCTTGTTCTATAGTCGATGGTTGATGTGGAATATAACTGCAAACTAACGAAAAAACAGTTTTGAAACTTATAACTATTTATTAAACGGGAATTAATCAGCATTATTTACCTTAAAATTGCTTGACGTTTCGACCAATTTGCACCGGCCATGGTCACAAGCGAACTAAATGAAAAAAAAATTGAAAACGTTTTAAAATATTCAAAAATTTCAACTAAGTTAATATTTATTAAAAAATATTTCAAATTAAAGTAAACAACTAAACTAAAAATTCAAAAGTATCACCATCATATTAAGATTTTTTTTTTTTTTTAATAATATGAATTAAAATATTTAAATTACAATTTCAAAAGTTGGCAGTTATAATTCCTGTTTAGATCAGTACCCGTCCGTTAGCTCTACACTATCTTAATCGTACTATTAGGAAATCGCTTTATCTTCGTACATTCTAGTGAGTACTTTAAATTAAATTTCTCTAAATCTAATTTCATTCTCATCGAATATTTCATAAACATTCGCATATTTTACATTTTCTTTCAAAAAAATACCTACCTAAGTTATTATATTTTACATTTAATTAATATCTGTATACATTTCATTAACAAAATAGAACATAAAAATAAAACAAGAATGAAATTATAATACTCTTATAATAATAAAATAATAATCAATCAAAATATAATTTTAAATATTATTTAAATTCTTCATTTCATTAAAATACGGATTGTATATTACTTTGTCGTAGTTTATCATAATCAAATCTATATATTAATAGCTAGTTATTATAAAACTGTACATATAGCTGTTTGACACCCACAGAAGTACGAGTGATAAGTACCAAGTAATATATTAAATATAGATAATTAGCAATACCACTGAATGTTATTACTATCCTCGTAACTTAAATAATAATTCAAAATTTTCATCCTTTCCAACATGTATAAAGATACGCCGCTATTATTTGAATTTTTTTTATAAACCTAATTTAATAATACAATAACTCAAAATAGCTAGTAACAAAAAGCTAAATTTTTAATATTCAAAATACGACATAACCGTTATATCGTCCAATAGAAATAGCTCATAATAAATAGCCTCATGGCATCACAAATATCTATAATAGCATAATAATAATAGCACTAGTGTGATATTTTTTGTAGAATAAATATAATATTTAAAGCCGTTTACCAACGTTTATCGGGCTGTAAACGATTATGGGGCACAATAACCATTTAACACCAAGATTTACACCGTAGTTATCCATTGAGCTACTCTTAAATTACAATCCGTGCTATTAAATTACTCTTTCAGTGTTATTACTATTACTTTTTACGGGTCTCGTGTTTTCATATATTACAAATATAAAAGTTGTAATATGGTAATACACTTTAATATTTCACAAAATCAGTTTCGAGCAGAATAAAATGAAACATTTACCTATATTCTCCCAAGCGTCTGGCTGATATACGTTTGTCCGCCGTAAATTCGAGAAACGGGTGGGTCGACAGTGGTGCGGGGATTGGTCGTGAATTTGTTGACTAGGCGCTCGATGGAATAAAAAAAATCAAATGGAAAAAAAAAATATTAAAAAGAGATTTTTATAAAGCAATTTCAACAATACAGATAAAATTAAATTTATTTGTAGTTTTGTTGGCGTATCTTAATGCAATTTAATAATAATAAATTCCGTGTTACTAGTAAATGTAGGTCCTTCTTATCACACATTTGATCTCGGTGTATTTGAACAAAATCACTAAGTATTTATATAAGATAGATTAAAGATTAATTAATAATAGTGGCTTAGGGCTTTTAGTGTACATTAAAATAAATAATCGAAGTACCTCATTGAATTTGGCTTTTTATTATAAATATATTTGTAGTATTGGATTTACCAGAATCGAAAATATAGTATTTTTGTCTTATTTAGGTATAGCTATGTAGGCTTATATTTTAGATTATTTTAGCGCACAATTTGATATTACTATGTCTTTGATTGAATCATATATAAGTATTATTTTGTGCTATAAGCATCATTCAAACTAATCTGTGCACATAATAACATTTTCCATTCTGGTAATATAAAATCGTAAAATAAATTATCGCTTTGATATATTCGAGTAATTGTTGGTGATTTTAGCTTATTATAATACTTCTTACTCTTAATCAGTGTTGTTATTCATGTTAAAAATTAGTGTAACTTAAATTAATAACCATAATTTAGAGCATTAATTATTAGTCACATATTATAATTAAATTATAGTAATAAATTTAGTTATTATTTTATGAAATCAAAATAAAATCGGTTGAACCATTTTTAAAACTAAAAATATAGATCATTTTTGAATTTAATATAATTACTTTGTAGGCATATCTATCACTATATATAATCATGCATACAATTTAGAATCGTACATTATTATTAGAAATTAGAAAAGTCATAGTTGAACTCTTTAAAATGTAAAATACTTAACATACTCGTAGACTAAAATTAATTGTTAATTTATTATATTTCTGTTGTTTAAAATTTTATATGTTATAGCTTTTTGAATAGCTATGTGAAATAACTGGTTGGTCGTATAGAGGACACATGTACAGAAAAATGTGATAAAGCAATCCAAAGAAGTGAGTGACAACGACTACTAGGCTACATAAATAGTCGCCCATTGCGCTCTTTCTGTAATGCATTTATCACGACGAATGCACGAATAGAACGCGATTGAAATTAGTCAACTCGTCTAAGTAGTCAATAAGTCGTAGTTTACCGACCATAAGACTACCAAAACCAATGACGTATTCTTGATTATGCGTATCACATTTTTCAGTGTCATGTTGTATTGCGTATCTAATAGTGAGTGGTAACGAAATTATATAATTATTAGTAAATATAAAATATCTTATAACCGTACATATTCTATTCTAGTTGTATGTAAAGTGGTCAAACTCAAAATCAGTGATCGAATAAAATTGTTACGACAAAAATAAATATCGTTTTTATTTAAGAGCCAAGTTGCTACCCTTAACAATCTCATTAATAACCTGTAGCCGAAACGAATAATTGTGAAAAGATTTTGCCTACACTAATTTCATAGATATAAATGGGACCTCTTAGACAAGCTATTGATAGAACCAATAATAAAAAAAATAAACCTTTAACAACCTCCTTTTACAAGTTGCTTAAAGTCCCTCATAGCGCAAACACCGATTACCTATCTACATATTGACTAAAAGCGATAAAATTAAACCTTACAGCTACCATTTACGATCGAAGTTTCGAAGAATCTGAAAGTTTCGAAATTTAAGTACTTAATCACTTTCGAGAAACCATGGTAACTATCAACGTACACCGTTCGAAATTCAAATCAAGCAATTAGCGAGATCCATCTATGCGGATCGGCTTCAGACAAAAATAAACCATGTTGCTGTGAAAATAGAACTGAATTTTAAACTTAAGCAATATTTTTCAGCAAGCGTAAACATTGCCAAATTATTTTATTCAATTTTCAATTTTTATACTTGCTTGTTAAGGTACATTTTTTATTACAACATTCGTATCTCAGAGAACGATAGCTGCGAAATGTATTTAATATAGTTTGAGTCTTATTCTGTAGCCTTTTCAGTTGAAATTCGTTTGACGGATAAATGATGTAAGGGTGGTTGTAGCTATAGGGCACGGCGAAATTGTTATCGACGGTAATTAGTCAAATTAGTTGGGGCTACGTGTTTTGTATAAATGTACGGACAGACTGATGAACAAGGGGGATAGTGAATGTTTATACATCTTGATAAGGAACACATTTCTGAACACTACCCCAACATAATAACATGATGAAGTAATAATATACCTAACTAATTTGATTGATTTTACGTACTCGTAAGTGTTATCTATAGTAAATATTGAGTGCACGACATTATTAAATGAATTAGTTGTGGATTATTATTTACTTTAACGACGTCACTCAATTTTTAATGAATGAATATCAATCAGCTGCATTGGTCCACTGCTGGACATAGGCCTTTCCTAATTGACGCCACAACATACGATCCTCCGCCGCACGCATCCAATTTATCCCAGCGTCCTTCCTTAGGTCGTCGGGTCATCTGGCTGGGGTCGTCTTACCTTACGTTTACTGACTCGTGGTCTCCAGTCTACGAGTTGTATTAGTATAGTAGATAGACAAACACTTTTGAGTATTTGAAAGTTATGCTAAGCTATGAATAAATTACTCCTTAAGAGATTTCGGTTAGTGCGATTCTAATCAAGGCATCATTAGCTTACTACCTGGAGATAAGCGTTACATTAACAACATAAGCATAAGTGTACTCTCCCTCTCTCGCTAATGAGATCATAACCAGACACGATCGGAGTGAAATTATGCGAAGGACTGATAGCTTAGGCATGGACTGATAAAACATTTATAGCTAACGGTCACTCATCTAAGAAGGTGCCTTTGGCTTGGTAGCTTAACTTCGCTAATCTGTCCGCCACTAAATAATCTGTTAGAGCCATAGGCTACTTTGACTATGTGTGAATTAGGTAACGTATCAAACCAGATTAAACCTTCACCTATTTTGCACAATTCGGGAATCAAACCCTACATCAAACAGCTCTTAAACAAACTGGATATACGTACAATAGTAAATAATAAGTATTTATAATGAAATACCTTCATCCCACTCGATGAAGAGGGCTCTCAGGGTGAGCAGTGACAACACTCGTGATGAATAAATAGGATCGATTGCTCTCGACTCGCTGTGCTCAGTTTGTTAACTCAAGTGGAGACGAGGGACGAAGCTATGCGAGCTCTGTACAATAAGTTACATTAAAATATATGAAAAATAGACCAATACTGTGTGACTCGTGTAAGGGATGAAATATTTATACTATGGTAAATGGTGCCTACTAATAACGTGAATTCATCGCTTATCTATACTAATATTATAAAGCTGAAGAGTTTGTTTAAAAATTGAAAAAAAAAATACTGTTGGATAGCTAGTTTATTGAGGAAGGCTATAGGCTACATAACATCACGCTACAACCAATAGGAGCGAAGCAGCAATGAAAAATGTTGCACAAACGGGAAAAATTGACACATACGAAGTTGCGCGTGTCAGCTAGTAAATTATATAAATTGGTATCTTGTTATTATGTGATAAATGTTTATATAGGTACTCGTAACATAATACGATAGTATAATTTGAAATGAAATAAAAAAGTAAAATAAATTGTAGTTACGCAATTTACTGGTACATCATTAAAGGCATTGAAATATTACAATAAGATAATAATTACCTAATAATAATTCCCATCTATACTAATATTATAAAGCTGAAGAGTTTATTTGTTTGTTTGAACTCGGTAATTTCAGGAACTACAGGTTCGAATAGAAAAAATATTATAGTGTTGTATAGGCTATATAGCATCAAGTTACGATCAATAGAAGCGGAGCAACAATGAAAAATGTTGCAAAAACGGAGAAAATTGACGCAGATGAAATTGCGTGGGTCAGCTATTTTTTTATATATACACATTCATAAATAAATAAAAAAAGGTTAAATATACCTACTTATATCATGCGAGTATACCCCTTATTAATAACAAACACTTAACTATAAATCACCTCGTCAAGCATCACAATATTCACAACTATAACTTCGCTCTGAGCTATACAACAATGTTTTCTACCAATAAATCATTACGTCATTGTTCGTACAAAAACCCGGCAGCGATTACAACCAGGGGGAACTGGGGGCGACCAGACACCCGTGAAAATTTAACAAGGGACGCTCGACGACTATTGAATTTATAAGTTCAAGTGTTCAATTCCTCTGTAATTTATTTTACGGAATGTTAAACAAATGTTGGATTTATATTAGGATTTCTTGATAAAGGTCGAGGGCAAGAAGAACGTGACAAGAGACAAAGAAACACGCTTGATGATAAACAGTGGCGTAGTTAGCCTTCGACGGGCCCTGAATTAAAATTATTTTTAATAAAATTTTACTAATCATTAGACAGTCATTTTGATTATCATTAGGCAAATGTGCTAAGGCTAAAACGGGTTGCAATTGCCTGTTACCTATGGGCCCCTACCAGGTAGCCACGCTCCTGATGATAGAGTTACTACGAACCTACTAGACGATCTATAACTACCATTGCTCTGCCAGAAGTGTACGGCTAAGAAGAATAATAAAGTGCATGTGTGATTATTGCAGGGTAGATACACTGTAGTGCCCACTGTATCTATGATATTTCAAGGCAGGGCAAAAATTGGTGATTTTACTGTACAGTATTTTATTATGAAAAGGTTACGCACGAAAAGGAGGGCGGGTGCATTTCGCTTGACTCAACACTATTCTGTTGAGTGTGTCGTTCTCAACACAATATGAAGGCGCCCATTGAATGTGGTGCCTGGGCACCGAATTGCCCCCTCCTGTCCCTCCTAGTTCAGCCACTGCTACCATGTGGCCTATGAACACCATTAGCGATGTTGTGCGAGCTCTGGTTGGAGAGTTGCGCAAGCAAACTATTATGTCACCATAACTACATCAGCGATGAATATGAACCGTTTAATAGATAAGATATCTTAAATCTGTTATACTATCGAATCCTACCTATTATACTACCGAAGTAAACCCACTCCTAACACAAGCCTTTAAGCTTAGCTGGAGTAGTTAACGGGATTGCTAGTCATGTGGGACCCACAATCCCACATTTGAGGTTCTCTTTAAAAAAAAGGGAAACCTAATTTTGGAAACACATGTATGTTTATGTCCAGTCGACTGCCAAAGAGAGCATTTGAATTAATTCCTTCAGTGAACAGCCTTTGAAAGTACAAAGTACAAAATTTCGAAGTCACGTAAAGTTAACATAAGGGATAGAGCCTCCAGAGCTCACGACTTCACTCTAAGTCGGCTTTACAAAGTCGAAAACTGCCCAAAGCAAGTTTTATGTTCTTTTTTGGGTTTTATTTGTCTTTACATATGTTAGGCTGTAGTTTGTGATAAAATATTTTCCTAATCTAATCCCCATCTAAAAATTCCCCAAAGGCCAATCTAAATCGCGATCCACGATTAATAGCAATACAATTGTCGATCGTAATTCTAAGGTACGATTCCCGGATTATATTTTTTTTTTATTTTTTCAAATTAATCTGTCGTACAGACAAAGAAATGCTTATAAGCTAAGAAATTATTATAACGATATGGCCCGTGATCATCCTGTTAAATCGATAATCATTATTACAAAACAATATACCTAAACGAGTTTTTTACCTTAGTTAAAACGACGTAGCACTTTGTAGCAAAGCGCTACGTCATCTACGTAGTATTGTAGCAGATTGCGTGACGTAGGCAATTTGCTACGAATAAGTGGAAAAACATTTTTCTTTTAACCTTTCAGCGTGACCTTTGAGAATGGTGAAGTTATTTTTTGTTACTTTCTTATTTGTTTTTAGGTAAGGCTTGGAAGTACAGTACTCCAAAAGTAATAATGCGCATAGAAATCTTCGGAAATCTTCGTCATTGTTCGGCAACGGTCGTATTACCCGAGCGTCGAAAGACGATATTTATATAGAGTGGTTAAGAGCAATTTCTCTATGCCTAATTTTATATATTATGTGTTTTGTGCTAAAACAGATTTGATTTACCTGTAACGAAATTTGATTCGATAATTCCATGTAAGTAAATAGCGAAAACGCTACAATCATTGTTGGAGTGATTAGTTTTCAAGTGTCTTACCGAAGTTGGTGTAATTATGGAGGAAAAGGTTTAAATAACATAAGGTTTTATTAGAAGGAGAAAAAAACGTTTTCAAATAGAGGTTTACATAAAATATAATCAAAATCTCAGTTCAAATTTGTTTACAGCACTAATCATTCCAGAAAAATAATACAATTATAAAAAAATTAATCAGAATCGAGGAAGACCTCTATTCCCGACATCGCAGATTCATCAGAAGTTTCATTATGCTCTTGTTCATTTACACTTTCCTCACTGCTATCACCTGTGTAAATAATCAGTTTATCGGAATAACTATCGATTCTTGGCTCAAATTTTCTATATTCATCTTCGCATTGAACCGCATGATCAGAAACTTTTTTCCATTCTTCTGGTCCTATTTTATTGATTTTTTCTAATATAGCATCTTTAACTGACGTCACAGTCATTGCAATATTTCTCTTGGCCACGTGTTGCTTTATTTGGGACCAAATATTTTCAATAGGGTTAAAATCGGGATGATATGGTGGCAATCGTATAATTTTATGCCCATGTTCCTCCATTATACGGTCAATGGCAAATTCTGTGTAATTTTCTTTGTATCTTTGTATAATTTTATACAAATCGGGTTTCAGTTTCTTTGGGTCATGCGGAATGTTGTGTTGTTGTAACCAAGCTGTCATTTGTGGTTTAGATGTGTTTGAGTTTGGTGGTTTTACAGACAGCTTATTATGATATGGGGCGTTGTCTATTACCAACACACTATTAGGAGGCAAGTTGGGAATCAATTGATTGCGTAGCCAAGTTTGATAACGTTCCGCGTTTATTTCTTTATGATAGTCACCTTCTGAGTCGACACATTTATGTAACATTAGAGCCCCTGGGACGAAGCCTTTTTCATTGCCTGCGTGTACAATAATTATTCGCTCTCCTTTGGAAATGGGTTGTTTGATACCTTTTTTGTTGCTATCTTGCCAAGTTTTACCCTTAGTATGTGATGTGTGCACATACGACTCGTCCATAAATACTATGTTTCTACCAGAACTCCTCAGCTGTTGTATTTCTCTGAGATATTTGATCCTTTTTAGGCGTATATCATGTTTTTCCATAAGTAATTGTCTGTTATTATCAGTTTTCAGAAACCTAAACCCCATGTCTTTCAAGATCAACCTTAAAGTCTCGGCACAGCCTTTGAAATTAATAGCTTCGATCAACTTTATTCTTAAATTATTTACAGTTGGGAGTTCTTTCAGCGTCAATTGAAAATTGTATATCATATTACGAATAACACAGTAGTCGAAATCATCAAGTACCAGCCGAAATCTACTTTTAGGTCTTCCTTTTTTCGGTGTAGAAAATTTCTTTGATTGATTATGTTTTTTTTCGTTTAAGATATTACTCAAAGTTCGTCGCGAAATTCCTGTAGCTTTTGTAACACGGTCTTGAATTTTTTTAAAATAACCATCATGGTCTCTGTTGAAAACATTGGCTTCATTTAAGAAATAAAGGTACACATTAAATACCATTTGCCGTGCTTGTGAATTAAGCGGTTTTCCACGTTTAAATTTATCCATTTTGGAAGAATTCGTCTGAAAGAAAATGGCATGGGCAGAGTTAGGTATATATTTTTTATGCATGTTTATCTATTTATTTAATTTAAATAAATCTCATTTTTTAAATGTTTTTCTAGTACTTAATATGTATTTAATGTAGGTATTTTATTTTTTTAATATTAAAAAAACGTGAAATATGTTATTTATTTTCCTTTTTTCAAAATATACTATTTAAATCTGAATAAGCTAATTAATGTTGAAATTATATTTACCAAGAAGGGTGTGTAATAGCAGCTCTATATATTTCCACAAATAGAGAACACGTGCAGTCACTACCAATATATAAAGACGACTGACAGACATTTCGCTGACCGGCGACAGCTGCCGAACGCCCGATTTGTTTTCGATTGTGCACACATGATATTGACTCCTATCTCTTTTAAACAAGGTGCAAAATGCAAATGCCTTGTTTAGGGCTCTTACGATTCCATGATTCGAGTGTTTCCGGGAATACGACAATTAGCGAAGATCTGCATGTGCATTATTAATTTGGGAGTACTGTACATCTTACTATTTTTACTTATTAGTTAGCATATATTTTTTTTAATTTCATAGTATTATTTTATTCCATACTTTTAAAACAACATGTCTCATATATTTGAAAAGTCAATAACAACAACCCTTATTCATACCACATTAGTAACAGCATTTTATCTAGTCTTCTTTAATTCTAATTTTAAAAATATAATGAAAAATTAAGACAAAGCATTCCCTAATTAAGTCGCTCTAATTAACGTATTTATAACCTTATTAATAAAATGTTAATAACAACCTTAATTGCCGAATGTTTTATCTTGATTTTTTATACATTTTTAGGTTATTATAATAAAACATTCAACGTTTTATAAGAAAAAGCAGACACATAATTAATTAACTTTACAAATCCAAGTTGGTACGAAACGGAGTTTGCTCACGACGGCTTACATAACTCAACATTAATTTAGTTCATGTTCTCGTAAAATTATTTACTTAGTTACGTTAATATTCGTATGAAATATACCTTGTTAGTACGTTTAAATTTTATACTCATTTGTAGAATATATAAGACCAATTAAGAAGGTCGGGAGAATATTAAAATTTGAGACGAAATGAGCTTCATTATTATTTCAAATAGACTGAGAGGGCGCGTTCTCAGTATATCATGACGACAGATTATCGTGTCGTTTAAAGCCGTGGTTTGACTATCTATCGTAGCTATGATAAAAATGTCGTCTCAGCGTTTACAACGACGACAAGCCGACTGCCGTCCGATCTAATGGAAACTACAGCTAGAGACGACAGTCGTCCAACAATAAATTAATGGTCACGACATAGTGGGAATCGCCCTTATTGGTGCACGATACGTAAGAAGAGGCTACGGAAGAGGCGGTGGGTTCGATTCCCATACGAAACAGAGATTTTTCTAAATCATAAATGTTGGTTCAGGGTTTGGGTGTACAATAAGATTTTTTGTAAAATATTCAAGTCGTCGGTCGGTCCGTCGGCGGTTCCAACTTTCCTCACTCAATCATGTTTAGCGAACAGATTTGGATTTAATTTTAGCATAAAGATACGTCGTATCACATGGCAACCAAAATTTAAACGTATGCAGATGCAAGAAAAAGCTTGTAATTCTCAAGATCTTATCTTGGGACCACTCACGCACAGCCATCTGATCCCAAACTAAGCAGAGCTTGTACTATGGCAACCAAACAATTGATAAAAATACTTATACATTTTTAAAGACAGATTTTTATAATAACAATAAAAATAATAATAATATATGTCACATAGCTAGCATAGTTTAGTTTAAAATGTCTAACGGGCCTCTACGTGTTGGCCTCGGCTCCACGCACGCCTCCCAAATTACCGGGACTCCATAGTCCCGTGATATGGAAACGACATACATAATAATAATAATATCTTTGGATAACTCACACAAAGCTATCTGATCCCAAACTAAACCAGACAACCGATAAACAATGATAATATTTATTAATACATACATATTATAAATAAATAACACCCAGACACAGAATAAACTATCGCGCTCATCACACAAAGGTTTATCATTGTCGCCGTCTGATACACTCCTACCGCGCCACCCAGACATTACAGCCAGACACAAAATTAATAATCTTGTACATCACACAAAGATTTATACTGAGTGAGAATAGAACCTACGACCCCAGAGGTCGTAGGTTCTATTCTCACTCAGTATAAATCTATCTTAGCAATCAAGGTCTCTAACCCCAAGTAAAAAAATATAAAATTGTCCAGTCACTTTAAATGTAATATTAGTAAAAATAGAAGATAATTTAATTATAAATCAAGTTTATTCTAATTGGTAATTAAAATACGTAGAAAATAACGTCACCAAACGTAGAGATCGTAATTGAGTCACGGTGGAGCGCCTCTAAGAACAGAACCTTTTTTGTTAATAATGTTCGTTGTAGCCTCTGGAGACGCGACTCTGGGACTTAATTAGCAAAAAATGTATTGCCCGTGTTTGTTTGAATGTGTATTAGAAACTTGAACTTTCAAAGAGTCTACCAATTATATTTTTTTATGAAGTTTATCAGCTCAGTAAGCTCGTGGCAAACAAATTCTAACGGGCGCCGCGCGGTGTCCGCGTGCTGGCCGCATACTTGCGTTCATTCACAAGCAAATTTAAGTGTCATTAACTAGGCCATACGATTCAAATTCTTCGCAATTACCTGACTACCCTGAGGCGACCGCATGACCGCCGTGCTGTCTAAGAATTTGAATCTTATATTTTCTTGTCAATGAACACAAGTACGCAGTCAGCACGCGGTCACTGCGCGGCGGCCGCAAGATTATTTTTGTGTGATCATGACGCAAACTAACAATAGTAATAGTGGTATTTCACCAACTTTGGTGACGGCAGCAAATCTCTTCACAGACTAACAAACTACGCAACACATATTATAGTGTGGGCGCAGACATTAATGCATTCTCAATTCCCTCACTCAGTCTGAATAGAGAGGTATTACACGCAGGACTGACAGTTTAAAACACTCGCCCGACCATTGAGGGGTGTGATATTTTACAAAAACAGTCACCCATCTGTTGACCGACAAAGGTAACGTTGCTCAACTTCGCAGCTGTTCTATTCTGATAAGTCGCTACTGAGATTAGAAAGCCTCTATGGAAACTTGGACTACATTCATTCTATTACTATTCTGCAATTTTCTTCTAGATTTACTAGCTAATTCCTATCGTTACTACTCTAAATCGGTAAGGATATGTGACATCTCCCAATCCGCGGTGGATGTAGAGAGGTGACCTGTGTCACTACCCTACAAACGTTATAAGATAAATTAGACATGTTGCGTTATTTTAAACTTGATCGGAATACACCTTTACGAGCAATCTAACAATCCTTATTTTGAAAAACAAAGCAAGATAATATTTAAACTTGCTTTCGATGGCAAAACTTTCCCATAACACCCAGAAGCGTGGAACGCTTTAAGTAAATCTGAATACTTCCAAAACAACCAACCATCAAAATCAAATTCCCTGAAAATACTTCGATTACAGCATCGTAACTCAACATCTAACTACCACAAAATCGCTCACACACACACAGAGACACAAGTGGCGGTACAAAGGTGTGGCGTGGCGCGTAGCACCTGCGATCGATCGTACCTGCGTCGTCATGACAACCGCCTCACAGCGCGCGCACGTCGCGGTGCGAGCGAGCAGCGGAAGCGTTAGCGGGCACCATAAGCACAATGTAATAAATGATGTGCCGGCCCGAATGAGCTACCCGATCGGTACTTGTTAATGAAGCCGAACGTGTGTAGTAGTTGCTTCGGGCCGACAAGTTCGGCTTGGCAAATACTGCTGAACTGAATGTGACGACCTGCTAATGTGTGGTACGGTACATCTACACTTACAAATACATCAACGCGCATTTGTGGCGATCTTTGAGCACACCGCGCATGCGCCAGTACGCACGGGCTTACCACGAAAACGAAAAAAAATAACGTAAATAAGGATCCAGGTTTTAAAGATTCATACTATTCAATACTTACTTGAAGTCAAATATTGGAACTTGATTTACTTGTCAGGCCCATCTATTTCTTTCTACGATGTCTAGACGTCTGTTTAGACGAGATCGATGGATAGATAGATTTTAATTTTATAGTGTGGATTCCTTATATATACTATGTTTTTGGCTGGCACTAGCTTAAAAACCCTAAAGTCATCATTTATTTGCCGCCAATCGTTTTTAATACATCAAGTTATGTAATTTGTTATATAGTCGAAGTCAAAGTACTTTATTTATAGCGTGTTGGCAAAGATTAAAAAGCTAAAGTTGACCTCGTAAGAACAATGAAAAGAGAAAATACCGCTAATGCAAAATTTCCATTTTCGGCCGAAATGGAAATGTCAAATTTATAAAGATATTTAACATCGTGTTTTTATACCAATACCTAAAGCTAGATTAAAATGTACAGGAATATAATCTTCTTAATTTTCTTGCCCCAAATCAAAGGAATTGATGTGTTTTATTAATGAAAATGTTGTTTGAAGCGAGATTTTCAATTAGTAAGGGAATTAATTAGTTATATTGAATTTAATTATAAGCTTCAAAAACAAGTTTTGAACAAGCTTAGAAAACTAGATTTAATGCTACCAAAGTTTCGTCTAAAATAAAGTAAAATATTAATTTCCAAGTTATTAATTGATTATACGAATTAAGGTTACACAAGCAAAACGTCTACTTAAATAAATCACTGAAATCAGCTTTATTCTCATTTATGGAGCGGAAAAACGCAGAAATAAAATTTGCGATGAACTTTATGGTGGCGTTGAACCAATAATTATAAACCAAAGTATTGCGAGTTATATCCCTACACGAAATGCCACTTTGTGCGACCACAAAATGTTGCTTACACTCTGGGAAGACCATATGTTTGCGTCTTTTAATTATGTTTGTTAGTCCTCTGCAATAATTGTTATATAATGTGGAACTCCCGCACCACGAAATAACCCCTGTATTACTGTTTTATTTTTTTACCAAATTAGTTTTTAAAATATATTATTTATTTCATTCTATATGACATCAGATTCAAACCGTTGAGTTTTTGACCGAGCTTGAATTCTTATGTAGCCCTAAATAAAAGCGTACAACAATAAAATACGAAGTTAATTGCTCTCTTGCTCGCTTGCAATTGCACCTCGGCCTACCACTCCCGAGGGTGGACAAAAAACATCACACGAGATACATAATTAAGTTGCGCACTGCCCGACGGACGGACAGACTTTTTTATCATATTACATTTAACCATAGCCACCGTACGGGTGTGAAAGGATCTAATATTGTTTTAAACAGTTTCTTTTTTTGGAAAGGTTTGTAAAATTTTCTTTTTTTCGAGACTTACATTTTTAACAAGTGTAGGCAGACTTGCAAATGGGTTTACAGATAAGTACGGGTTGCTACTGCTAAATTGATTTTACTGAAACTTGACAGTAATGTAGTTTATACACCTATAAGACACACTCTATAAGAATAAACATAACGTTAGCGAAACCACAGGAAAAAGCTCAAATACATAATCATTCTAGAGCCGCTCTGACACAGCACATAGCTTGTAACTAAAATTACTACTTTTAATGATGTAGTAAATTTAAATGACAAGACAAAATAATGGGCTACTAACAGTAACGTGACCTATTTTATTTTGTCATTTTAAATTTACTTTAATATAGTTACAATATTTGAACTCAGTATCAAAATCGCAAGTTATGTTCTATGTCGGTGCGGTGGTTTTGTAGTGAGTGATGACCCTAATGCATTTACAGAGTACACAATGTACGTATGTTTGTACACATTATGTCTGTGACCGCATTAATTAATTAGTTACGGTCTTATCTTCTACAGACGGATCATTAGTTGATAATTGGAATTAACATCTAATATCACAGTGACATAGAATTACTCTAATAAATAAATATAAAGTTTTTAACTATCTTTCAAAAATGCAATTATTGTACTTGCAATACTTACCTATATAAAATTTACTTTATAGAGTTAATAACTATTATTTTAAAATAAATATATTAAACACGTAGAAGTAAGAATAATAAATAAAGCATTGCATAGTAAATTGTCAATGTGAGAGAAAACCTACTTACCCCCAAACAAAGAATACTTTTATTTTTTCCACATTTTCAAATAAAAACCGAGCAAGTGCATGTCGGGCCACGCACAATGTAGGGCTCCGTAGTCCCCCCCCCCCCCCCATCCTAATAATGGGGCTTAAGAAGTGGGTTTTCTGTTGTTTTTGTTTCATACTTACAACGTTATATCTACTTAATAATATTTTTCAATGGAATTTGTACGAAAATTTGGGTACTTATGTCATATACAGTCTCGATTTATAGAATGTCCCTTACGGAATGTAAAAATCTAGTTCCATTTATAAAGTGTTAAATTAAAACAACGGGTCAAGGAAAACTGCAAAGAAGCGCCATTTGCGACTAAACTTGGCATGAAAACGCTCGCTCGGAACTGGGCCAAGTGCCACTACAAAGACAGACTGTCAGCTAACGTGAATATACATTATATTAGCTACTTTTGTTCGTGACTTCGCCTGCCTGAATGTTGGATAACGGTCTGCCGTTTAGCTTTAATTTTTCATACATTTCACCCCTCCCTTATTTTGCAACAGTTTTTAAAGTTTGCAGCTTTATATTGCCTGTCTACTATTGGTTAATATTTCTCAGTTTCTCCACACCGCAGCCTCTAAGCTTGTTAGCCTTAGTGTTGTTGACTTTGCGTACATCATTTCATCCCTATCTCACTCCCTCAGGCGTTGAACTAAGTATTTCATAAATTGTGTTAAAAAGTATACATGCTAAGTTGCATCTAAATCTGAATAGATTTCATTCTTACACTAATAATTTAATCTTTTTCATTATGTTAACATGTACGTTGATCATCACGACAAATGATTTTATAACTACTTATTATATTATAACACAAGTTATACCTACGTATAACTAATAACTTGTGTTATAAAGCCACCCTTTTGCTTATACAGTAACTTAACTATTAATAGAATTGTGGCTACTTAGTTGCCTTATTTTATGTACCTAGGTCGGTATTAACATTTTTATGTACAGATTGCGTCACGTATTATTTTTGTTGTAGAAAACTAGGTTCTGTGGCGCATTAACGAATAAATAGATTATTGTGTGGCTAAACAACCTTCTTACATTCAGATTCATAGATGAGTGATCGTTTTACAAAGAAATAGTCAGCGAATAGAACCATTGGTGCTCTATACATCCTATCTTAGTTAGTTTTGAAAGTATTTTAAATTAATAAACAAAATGTAAATATATAATTTAAGAACAAAGGGAGGAGTGTATCTACATATTTGTCTGTTGATTTGATGAATTTGGACGCAGTTTTAAATAGCTAGTTTCATCGGTATCGTTCCTAACATTGTTTTATGAAAATCCGTACAGTCCTTTTCAAGTAACTGGACGCTGTAATTATAATAAAATTGCATCATTGGTGCACAGAACGCGGTTCAGTAACAACAATATTCTAAAAACTATAGCGGAGAGTATCAACTCTTCTTTTCTAAAGCCTCTGTTAAAACCACAATAAATACCCAACATTATGAATCTGTGTTATCTGAAAATAAATAAATTCATTTTTATTATTATAACGGTTTCAATATATTGATTAAAACCGTATCATACAAATAATATGCAAAGATATTATCTTACTAGCCCGCGGCTCCGCCCGCGTGGATGTCGGTTATCGCGATAAAAACTACCCTGTGTCCTTTCCCGGGACTCAAACTATCTCTCTACCAAATTTCATCTTAATCGGATTAGCTGTTTGAGCGTAAAAGCGTAATAGACAGACAGACAGAGTTACTTTCACGTCTATACTAATACTAGCTGTGCCCCGCGGTGTTACCCACGGTTCATAAGCCTATGTGTTAATCCAGGGTGTCAGCTAACTACATACCAAATTTTATTAAAATCGCACCAGCCGTTTAGACGTGAAGAAGTAACAAACATACACACTCACATACTCACAAACTTTCGCCTTTATAATATTAGTTTAAAATCGCACCAGCCGTTTAGACGTGAAGAAGTAACAAACATACACACTCACATACTCACAAACTTTCGCCTTTATAATATTAGTGTGATTATAAAGAGGAAAGATTTGATTGTTTGTTTGATTGTTTGTTTTTATTGAATAGACTCCGCAACTCCTGGACGGATTTGAAAAATTCTTTTATCGTTGTGAAGCTACACTAACCCTGGGTGACATAGGACATTTTTTATTCCTGTATTCCCACGGGAACGGGAATTACGCGGGTGAAACCGTAAGCCGTTCGCTAGTTTATAATATTAGTATGGATAAACATACCATTGTTCAATATTGTAATAAAATTAGCGTTCAACAAAAATGATAATATCGCACTTCAAACTGATAACATCTAAATGGGCCTATACCGCTCATAGTTATTTCCAAACTACGCACATACCACACGGAATATTACAATCAAGTGGGCCGCTAATGAACCATTATTGTATTTATATGCAACACGTTCGTTACGTAACACATAAACATACCTACACTGCTAGCTGATGATGAGCAGTACCTAATGATAGCCGAGGATTTTACCACACAAACTTTGACTTCCTTTTATCTCCCTTAAAGGTAACTGATTGAATCAAGCGTCGCAAGTTGGAAAACCATCATAAGTAGAATATTAAGAAGAGAACCTATTACCCACCCTCGATCTGTGAATCACCACGATTGATGTAGTAGGGCAATGGCTTAATATCAACAATTGAAATAAATTGACAGACCGTACGCTAAAAGAGAGACCTGCAAAGAAGAAAAATACTGAAGTGACAGATCACCAAGTCGAGTAGTAGCCACCTCCGGACTCTAGCTCTCTCACTCGCAATATAACTTCAACACGTGTTTTGCTTTTACACGAGTCATCCTCAGGACAGTTTAGCACCGACTGAGCCTTAGTGGTGGAGAAGGAGAGAGGAGAATTTCCAAAAAAACGTTTTTAGCAGACGTCTCCACCTCGACCGAGCAACGACCAAAGACGTTCAGAAACGTTACTACTTTCTGTGATCTGACCACAAATAGGTGACTTTTTCTAAAGAAGGCTCACCCCTCGGTGCCTCGTAGAGTTGGTACTGCACCTAATCTTTCTCCAGTCGTGTTTGATTTCCGTTTCTTCGGGTTATAAGAGTGAAGGAATAGATAGTGTACTAGTGTTTGCATTGTACAACCTGCGTAGTAAGCTAGTCTGTCATAAGATTGGCCGCCAGAACAGTAATCAGTTAGGAGCCCATTATGTATATTACATAGTTATAATTACAGATTGTATGTAGATACTATAACACGAACAAAGCTCTTTCTGTATTGATTTTCTCAAAGCGTTGTGAAGTAACGGAACGAGCTCCGTGAGAGATAACACCTGCCCACCAATATTACAGTTACCTCAAGGGATGGCGGCCATATTTGTTTACTATATCCACACCTTAGGCAAAGAAATCATAGAATATAAGAAGGTACAAGTGTTAGAATAATGTACTCGTATATTAGTTTTATTTATGATTATAAAATAAAATCTGGAAATGTTACAAATATATTAGGACTTCATTACACGAAACTTGTTTAGTTATATGACGTTTCAATCGTTTCATACTCGGATTTGGTCTCAGTCCAGTGCTGGACATAGACCTCTACTAATTATGCCACAACACTAATTCCTCTGCCTTTAGCATCCAGTCAGTCCCAGCGACTTTCTTTAGGTCGTCAATAGACCTGGCTCGTTCTACCTACGTGTGTGAAATCAATTAAATATGACTATCAACCTGCCCCCGCTTGGCTTCGGATAAGATTTCATCTCCAGTCATATCATCCATGTTATCTAACGCCAAGAAGAGATTATTTCCTTTTATGGCCAAAAATAAGACTCAATGTTATCAACTTGGAATACTCATTTTTATCAAAAATAATGTAATGAATTAGCAGACATTGAACAAGGAATAATTTACCCCGTAGTTTCAAAGCCTTCCGTCAACATATAAAGAAACAAACACACAATTTGATTTCACAATTGAATTTAAATTTGACTGGTGTTTTTTAATTAGTTAGTAGTAGTAAATTATACAGTTATGAGATTATTTTTTTTGAGAAAAACAACCCGTCTTTAACTGAAATTCAAGGGAATGATGAAACATATCACGGTGGAGTTTTAATTCCGGTGGCTTCTAACCTATGACAATGTTTTATATAATAAAACCTTTCCAGAGAAATATGCTGTCGAATAGCACAAACCCTACCCAATTCGAATCAGGTTTTGCGAATATTGCGAACAAACGGGCCAAACAGTGAACCTCCTTTTTTGAAAATGAGCATTGAAGGTACTCATTTTTAACCGACGTACCTATTATAATATCATAATATCTTGGAACAATTTACATAGCCCTATCTGATACCAAACTAAGCAAAGCTTGTATTATGGAAACCAGACAACTGATAAACATACTTATATATTTCTTATAACATACATATTATAAATAAATGACACCCAGACACAGAATAAACCATCGTGCTCATCACATTCTGGGTGGTGATCAAACCCACGACCTCCGTCATCACAGTCAGGGTCCCTAGCCACTAGACCAACAGGCCAGTCAGAAAGGCCAGTCAGACAATCTCCTGTTTGTTACAACTACATTATTTGCTTAGAGTAGGGTACACATAAAAATCAATAGCAGTGTATTTTAGAGTTTGACCTGGGGGTTTGTTGATTGACTATGATATTAACATTGTTTGAACACTTATTTACGCCTCACCTGACGGGCGTACCTACCAGTGGGATCCAAATCCCCCGAGTGAACTCGGCGCCCTCCCCCCATTCTTAAAATGTGGGTGTAGGTACGCCGGTGCTAAGTCAATTGATCGCATCCCCCCCGAAATCTATACAGTTACCAGAACCCCTGGTTAGAAATGTTATTATAAAACAAAATATGATTATGTGTGCGCAAACCATGCGGTGCTTCATTTCGCCTCTCCGCCAGACAAACTGGCGTAATAAATCTATAGAGTTTTTATTTTGCTATAACTCTTAGGATATTCATTTAAATTAAATAACGTAAATGGCAAATATATTCAAAATTAAATACTTATAGCAATTAACTTTAATTAGATAGGTATTTATTAAAACTACAAACGTCTTTTAAAATACATTTATTGTTAATCAAAATTTTAAGATAAAAATGGTTGCCATGAGTTATGCATATGCAGTCGCAGACTTGATTAAAGAACTATTTGAGATAAACAATTTGGCCATACATTAATTTTATGTATATTTTACCGTTCACGCAGCGTACACTCTGAAAACTGCCAAGACGCATAATTTTTGCTGACTTAGTCGACGTATATCGTCATAACTAGACGCATAATAGTCCATAACCATCGGGAACAGTGTATCTTTCAAATAGTGAAAGATCATTCAAATACGTCTAGTGCTACTGAAGAATACCCAAGACATATAAACAAACTCACAAAAATCGGCCACTCACTTTATAAAATTAGTATAGATGACTCATTATGCTAGCCAATGTTGGCCACAGGAGATATATTTAATAAAATAAGTAGGATAGAGAACACTATTTTTTTGATGAATTAGTGGGTATTACATGTGTTTCATCACTAGTAAGTAACATATTAATATGATTTCTCTACGTGAAGCCTTGTAATTGGACGGCAGATTATATCACTAACCGATCTATTATGATTTGTTCAGCTGTAAGTCTTTCATATTAAATAAATGATTTATACTAATATTATAAAGCTAAAGAGTTTGTTTAAACGCGATAATCTCAGGAACTACGGGCCCAAATTGAAAAAATCTTTTACTGTTGAGTAGCCCATTTATCGAGGAAGGCTATAGACTATATAACATCACGCTACGACCAATAGAAGCGGAGCAGCAATGAAAAATGTTGCTAAAATAGAGAAAATTAGCGCATACGAAGTTACACGGGTCAGCTAGTAATAAATAAAGACCCACGTAAGCAAGTTATAAGCAAAAACTAACAAAAATGCTATCTTAATAATACTATTTCTGTATCATTTATATTATGACGTACCCCTACTAGAATATGCGCCGTCCCTCATTCCATCTGCGATCGATATCGCACTGGACATTCGCAAAACGTATAGGGTTGTCAGACAAACCTAGTTACGTTACGTACTGCGACAGGTAGATTGAAATGGGAACATCAATTTAGCCTGTCTGCATTGAATAGACTGTGACTACTTCTAGCTCAAAACATAGCTACATATCTATATTGTTTCAGTGAGCTTAGGTTTACTATAGCTAGAAGTTGCTTCTGGAAAACTATTGTTGGGGGTGGCTAAAGTACGATAATAAAGTTATTTTTAATAATACGGCAATGCTGTTACAGTTACTTTACAATATATGTTCGTAAACTTTCGCGATTTGTACACATAGAAATTAGAATTTTATAAGCTACGGGTCTTAATCGCGTAAATATTTTATTTTAAGGCTAAATACCTTTGTTTATTTCCCGACGTTTCGACCGTGACCACGGCCGTTGCAATACGGTCGAAACGTCGGGAAATAAACAAAGGTATTTAGCCTTAAAATAAAATATTTACGCGATTAAGACCCGTAGCTTATAAAATTCTATAATACTTTACAATAATTAACATTAAAATGATAAACAATTTGATTCGATAAATTCATTTCCTGACTCAGTGGCAACCGATCGAGATATCAGCGAGGTTAAGCAACGTTACCACTGTCGGTCTATAGATGGGTGACTATTTTTTTAAAATGTCACACTCCTCCGTGTCACGGAGAGCACGTTAAGCCGTCGGTCCTGCGCCCAATCTCTTTCCGATCGTGTCAGATATCTGTGCCATGGGGTTATGAGGTGAGCGAATATAGAGTGCACTTGTATCTGCCTTTAACATCTCCTGTGTAGTGAGCTAGTCTCAGATGAGGTTGGCCGCCGTAACCAACATCGGTTAGGAGACCATTAAATGTATTCAAATCTAACTTATTAATTTAAAAAATGTAATCGGTATCGCAAACGTGAGGTCGTGGGTTCGAATCCTGCCTATTATACTACCGACGTGAACCCACTCCTAACACAAGCCATAGAGCTTAGCTGGAGGGGTTAGCAGGATTGCTAGTAATGTGGGACCACAAATCAGAACAACTGTGTGACACATTGCTAGTTATCTTTCTATAAAATTAAAAAATATGCAGTTGCTCTGACTTGCTTTCGTGGCAATAAAAACTGATAAAAGAAATAAATGTTTGGAAATTTCAAGTCGTTAATCTGTGGCAGGAAGTCGAACGATCACAAAAGTAAAATGTAATTAATCTTTCTTTACTTTTTGCTGGCAACCCTAACTAGGGTAGGGGACACAATTGATGTCTCCGGTCTAATTTAGCGGTCCGCCACATTGCTGATGGCGCGATCTGTCACCCTGTCAAATGACCGCTTCATTAATTGCACATAATTTATGGATAAACCGGAGCCAAAAATAAAAAAAATGCCTTTTATACCATCTTATTTGAACAAAGTGTAATCACATTAATTTTGTTTACTTTGTCTACCTTGACTGTATTGGCCTGACTTGATTAAAGAGGGGAAGGCATTTACAGGAGCTGCGTTTGAGGCTATCTGTATGTAATCAGTTTGATTGTTTGATATGTTTTGTGTAACAAAATGTTGTCTAACCACGACTACAAGACGATGTAAAACTATAGGTTCTGCGCTTGTTTTCGGTCGTAGTGACTATTTATTCGGACTATGAAAGTGAGGAAAATAAGAGTGAATTTGTGCTCTAACGCTTAAATTTTATTGTAAGTACAAATTATTCAGCTTGAATAATAATTTAGAACTTTAAAAATTTTTTGACAATAAATTATAGTCTACTAGCTTTCGCCCGCGGCTCCGCCCGCGGCTCCGCCCGCGTGTATGTCGGTTATCGCGATAAAAAACTATCCTGTGCTGTCCTTCCCCGGGGCTCAAACTATCTCCACACCAAATTTTATCTAAATCGGTTAAGCTGTTTGAGCTTGAAATCGTACACGTACAGACAGATAGACAGATAATGTAGCTTTCTAATGGTGCAAGAATTTTAAAATCGATCTACTAGTTTTGAAGCCTATTCAATGCAAACAAACAATCAAATCTTTCCTCTTTATATTATTATTATTATAGATGATGATAATAAAATATAGCCATGTTACTCTCCGATAATGTAGCTCTCTAATGGTGCAAGATTTTTTTAAATTTGTCTAGTAGTTTTGAAGCTTAAGGATGGCGATGCAAGCAAACAATCAAATCTTTCGTCTTTATAATAATATTATATTATATATATCATATCGTAGTAAAAAGCACTCAGGAAAAATAGAGCAAGATAGTTACTGAATGGTACCCTAGAGATGGAAAAAGAAATAGAGGAAGGCAAGGAAAAAGATGGGAAGACGAAATAAAGCTAACAGCGGGGCCCAACTGGAGGAGGGTTGCAAAGGACAGAAAGCAATGGAAAATGTTAGAGGAGACCTATGCCAAGAGGCACACTGAACTAAGAGACTTTCTTTAAAAAGGAGAAAAAAAAAAGAATAGTTCAGGATAAAAGGCTGATTGATTGATTGATATATATTTAACAAGATTGCTGCACATTGCTTGTATATTAAAATCTTTAAACTTATTGCCTACTAACTCTAAATAAATCGTCACAGGACTCCATAGCAGCTCTGAGAACACCCCTGCTACGTGCATCAATTAACCTATTCGCAATAATAAATAATTTAATGTACCTCATGACCTCACCTCGGAGGAGGTGGGCCACTTTGAAGGTAAGTGCCAATATCCTGAACTGAGTCATGATTGAGGACAGGATATTGGTACTTCGTGAGCATCTTAAGTCTTCAGAAGGAGTTTTGAGATGATTATACCTACGTGAATAAATAGCGTACCTAACTATTTACACACGTCTTCTAATAAGGGAAATGTATATTGAATCCGCGTCGTATAAGTTTAAGGTGTGTATTTGTCTATGCCATGATAAAGTTTAAGGTGTGTCTTTGCCTACCTGTCATATTGCTAGAAAAATGATCGTTATGGATTAGTCAAGCCCTAGGTGTAAGAATAGCAAAACATTTTTTTTAAAAAACACTAGTTAAATAACGTAAAGTTTACAATTTCATTATATGTATTTCGTACTAACTAAGACACTTTTTATAAAAATCCAATTTCCAAGATGGAAATAAACAATAAGCTCTACTAAGCCAATGAAAACTTACCTGTGAAATTAATGATTCCCTGGATTATTTCGATTGGTAACATCACAATCACTAACAGAGCAGATAAACATGGTTTGAGATGTGATATTTTTGTAAAATAATCACGATTAACATAAATATGTAAACACAAATTCTCTCAGAGTACATTATCACGCAATATGATTTGGCAAAACCTGGTCACAATGGTGTTGTGTTTGTTATCTCTTTCTTACTAGTAGCACTGACATTCAATAAACAATTATCCTCTTACTTGCACACAATGTACGTCTATACGCTAGTATACACTCTAAGTCTATGTAATGACTTTACTTTTACCAATATTTGTCAATAAAATATTTATAATAAATGTCATCTAGCACCCCACGCATCTTTACGATAAAATGATTGTCTACTTTGAACTAATTTACTTATTAATATATTTATGCTAGCTATTGCCCGCGACTCCCCCCGAATAATGTCGGTTATCACGGTAAGTCCTTCTCCGGGACTCAAACTATCTCCATTTAGAATTCCATTTAAATCGATTGAGTGGCTTAAGCGTGAAACGTAACAGACAGACATTCTCTCACCCTTTACCAACTTTACAGAATCAGAATCATTTTATTTGTAAGAAACGTGGTACAAAATTGTTGTTATAAAAGAGCATTAGATCATCAAATTTCACAAGATTAGGCATGCAAACATTTACAATAACATTTTGATACAATGAATCATTAATGATTATTTCATAGGTACATTATTTTTTTCCAATATCTATTATTTTATGTTATTATTCAAGTAATTACACCCCGTTAGAGTTGATTTTTGCTTTCAATTATAATGTTGAAATACCTGTACCTACTTCTATTTATTAACAGTGTTTCTCCATTAAACTACCAAATACGAAATTTCACAGATATAACTTTCAAACTGACGGAGTTTTATATAAACCTGCAACGCCTATTTTATCCCTTTATGGGTTTTTCCAAAATCGCTAAAACCAAAAAGTCTAATACAAAATTTCAAACTTTGAAACTGACGGAGTTTCATACAAACTTACAACTACTGTTTTGCCCCCTTAGGGGATGAATTTTCTAAAATATTCTCGCCGTTGGGCGGACAGGTGCCTAAGTAGGGGACTTTACAGAATGGTCGGGTGTTCCGACCTGTTTTAATAACACCTTATTGAAGTCATCAACCTTTGGTGATCTATCACGCTGAGCCTGTCTTAATTATTAATTAAATTTCACCTTACTTGCACCTATGCATCATAAACAGTGTTAAGGCTAAATTTAATTAATTTAGACCGTATTTTCCGTTGAAAATCTACCTTACGTGTGCTTTGTTTTAATTTTCTTAGGTCCAAGAGCCTCCAAGTGCTCTGAACTCATGTTTATTTTGTTACTAAAACTAAAAAAAAAATGATGTATGATATTATATTATTCCTATGTCATTGGTCAAGATTCAAGCCACATTTATTTCAAATTTCTTCAAAATCGATACGGTTATTCATTCGTTTACCAAACATATAGTCTAAATTCTAAATTACTTGCAGAAAATAATTTTAAATATATTTTTATTAATACTATGAGCTTTGCTTTATTTGTTTTTACTTTTGTTGCGACGTAGATCAGATTTATAAAAAAAATGTACTTTCATTATAATATGATTGTAATGTGTTTTGTGTATCTAAATAAAGAAATAAATTAAACAATAAAGATAATAAATTAAATAGGAATACGGCAGATGAATGACAAATTAATACAATATGCTTATAAGAAACGTCATAATTGGTTTGAAATCGCAGAGCAATAACTTTGAAAAACAATAACTTTGGTTATATTCTATTGTCAAATATCTTATTTTTGTATTTATTTTGGTGGCGATAAATTCATGAACACACTAAATTGTTAAAAAATATATATATACGATAGGAGTTTTTTTTATAAAGACGATTCCCTCATTCGTGTCAAACCCTTTTTCGCGGACTTTACAAACATACAAGTCACTGACACAAAGTACACCCACACTCAGAACAATGATTTATGGATCCCACAAAGAGGTGTGCCGTGTGGGCATAGTAGTCACCAGCTTAGTAGTCAGGACGACTAACCACTAGAGACCAACATGCCAGTCTAATTGATGTAGTCATACAGCCAATTGTAATGGATGATTTTGTGTGTTACAGCATGGGGCGAGTCCCTGCTGTCACTCCCGAAGCGATGGTTGAGCACACAGGTTTACGGCTCCGAAGACGAGGACTTCCAAGTAAGGATACTGTTTTAACTGATTTCAGCAAAATTGCCGCAAATTGACGATATAATAAATAGAGCCTGTGAGAAAAGAACATGCAACTTAAGTACATGACTACTTTTTAAATGCTAACTAGCCAGCGACATAATTTGCGTGGAACTGTATATTTTTCAAAATTTGAAGTCCAGTCCCAATAATTGAACCCGAGACTTCCGTATGCCAAACCGGGTACCCGGAATCGAACCACCTATCTGGACTATGTTACTAGACTTCAAATTTTTCTATCCTTTCATGCTCACGAGTAACATCTAATAATCACATCATCAAATGAAATAGCTGTTTAAGACCGCTATTTCAGAAAAAAATGTATAAATAAAAAATAAATGTATTTAAAAAATCTATTTTAAACGACTATTTATCACGACTTGAGTAAAACATCTCTAGTGACATCTTAATGAAGTATGTGAAAAGAGCATCTTATTTTGTTACGAAAAGATGGCACAAATGAGTATGAGAGAGCATGTTCACTTCACAGAATGTCCAGCTGGCCAAGCTACCGGTCCCGGAGCTCGAGAGCACGATGGAGGTGTACCTGGAGTTCGCGTCAATGGTAGTGAGCCAGCAGGCGCTGGAGCACTCCCGAGGGCTCGCGCGAGGATTCATGGAGGAGCTGGGGCCCCGGCTGCAGGAGATGATTCTCGATAGACAAAAGGAGATGGATAATTGGGTGAGTCCACGACTATCTTTTCTTCAATGAATCCCTTAGTACTATGGATTGTTGTCACTGGAACTTCTTAAAGGCACAATTGTCTCCATTAGTTCCAGCCTGGAAAACTCTTTACCACCTAGTAGAATTAAGATGGGCTAGTTTATTTCTTTTGGTCAGACCAACATGTTGAAGACATGTCACGTGTACGCTCCAGTTGAGAACACTACAAGTAGTGTAGTAGTATGTTAGCTATTCTCATATTACACAAAGGTAAGATTTGTTTGGATAATATCTGAAACTATTGGGGCCAAAATTAGTTCAAAGGTAGCTCAAAACTTAAAAAAGGGATCGGTTTGAAAAAAGATTGGTGAAGTTGGGATATTTTTATTTATTCCTTGGCGTTTTATTGCGACCACCAATTTATCTACACGCTAACAAAACTTCCATCCCTACGGATAGATAGTAAAACATATAATAATCGATAATGCTCGTGCCATATTTATTACCAGAAAACTAAGCAATGTTAAAAAAAACTATTTTATGCTTCCACCATATAACAAAAACGTTACTTAAATATTTAGAAAGCACCTTTGTGTTTCATATTAATAGATTTTACAAAAACATAATTTATACAATGTATTAATACACAAATCGATAAATATCTATAAATCATATTGGAATATAACTTGATACGCAACAGAAAAAAGATATTCAACACTGTAAATGCCGCCGCAGAGAACAATAACTGCCTTATCGCAAGTTTTCCTGTGCAACACTAAACAAGATTACGTGAACATAATTGTTCTATTATTCAGTCTCGCTTGTGACTACCAATATGACGTCGATATATCTACCGACCTAAAATGTACAGAACAACTCTTTATTTGTTAATTATAACTCTAATGGTGCAAACTCAAGGACTAATGCAACTCAAAAAATCTTTGGCGAACAGTGATAGCCTTCTGCTGACGAACATACTTCAATCAATCGACACAGCCACAAGTGACGAACATTTGCTGGAAGTAACTTTAAAATTATTGAAGAGTTTGTGTGTTTGTATGCGTGAAACTATTAAGTCAAGAGAAGAAAGTTACAATAGTGAGAAAAAGTTGAATGGGGTAAGCGAATCCATACAAAGCGAAGGCAAAGTGCTTGAACTTCATAAGAAGATATATAACAATACATGTTTTAATTTTAAACACGAATTAATAAAGCATATTAATCGATCCGATGAATCGTTTAATCATTCCAACTGTGGAAAATCTACTAGCCAAGAAAGTGACGTGTCTAAAAATGCAGAAGATTCACTTAAACTAAAAAGTATGCTTCGATCTAAACTTGATCATATTTTATACAGAGCTTTAGTACACACAAGACCTCTTCATAAATATAAAATAAAGAAGTATAACTTATTTGGAAAAGCCAAACATAAGGTAAGAAGCTCGAAACATACTCTTATTGTCATATTAACATTACATCCAGCTAAAAGAGATTTAAGAAAATACAAGGTTGTGGAAGAAGATCTCCATAAAATACTTCATACAAATACTACAATAGAGATAGATATAATCGATACGAAATATGACCAAAAAGGAAAAGAAAGTGAGGAGCAAGCCCAACCGGAGATTTATTCAGATTGCCATTTACAATCTCTTTATACGTTCTTAGCAGAAAGTGAAAGGAAGAATTTGACCAAAGTATTTAGATATCTACGCAGACGTGATACCATAAAAGTATACATTGAAGTATTTACTGGTAGTAATCATTCAGATTACATTAACATTTGCTGTGATAATGGCACAATGGCATTATCATGTAAAAAAGATTTAATTAAAAATATTGCGTCTAGAGAAATCGATTCCGATGAAAAAGGAAATCTAGAAAAAGAAAACTTAAAGAAAATACGACATAATTTTAAAAAGACGTATTCTAAACTACGGAATTTCGTAATGAAGCTGAATAAAAAAGTAATAAATAATGTTACTAGTCTCCCATACAATAATGCTACTGACGTTAATTACATAAACGCAAGTGATGCCATGAAAAATGATGTTGTAAAAAGAAACATTAACCCAACAAAAATAGAAAATAAATCAGCAAATGATGAATATTATTCAAAATCAAAAAGTTTACCAAATCTAAATACAAATTCCACGGACCCATTCAAATTACGAGATGTTTCACGTGCTATTCAAATATTACATGATTTTGTATCGAAACAAAGTACAAATAATAATTCTAAATCATCTGAAAGTAAACAAATAGATGAAATAGTTCAAAGTATGTCACAATTACCGGCTACAGAAAGGGATAAAAGAATTAGGAACGCAATCGCAAGCGTATTTATAAATGAATTGAATACTTTTTCAACCGCTAAAACTATGTATAAAAATATAAACCACAAAACAACAGATATAAATAGCATAATAAAAGCGAAAAAAATGAAGTCTATTATTAAATTTTATAATAAAAGCGACACTATCGTAGATGACAGTAAGATTGAAAAAACATCGAAGAAATACGTAGAAAGAATGCCATCAATTATCCTTTCAACTACTGTAGAAAATGAATCGTCGACAGCTTCGAGTGATTATAAAAAAGACGATATTATTTTAACCAATTCATCTATACCAGGTTATCCTGAAAATACATTAAAGAAAAACGTAGAAAATATGCAATCAAGTATTCTTTCAACCACTGTAGAAACTGAACCAACTTCAATTTTAAATAAAAATAGAGATGACAGTCTTCTTTTTAATTATTCATCTCTACCAGATTATACAGAAACTACAACGAAGGAGTACATAGATAATATGCCATCAATTATACTTTCGACTACTGTAGAAACAGAATCATCTAAACGTTTGAAAGATAGTAGAAAAGACAATGTTTTCTCTACTAATTCATTTCTACCAGGATATTCTGAAAATACACCAAAGAAAAATATAGAAAATATACCATCAAATATCTTTTCAACGACTGTAGAAATGGAGCCAGCTGTAGTTTTGGATGACAATAGAAAAGACGATCTTCTTTTAAATAAACTATCTCTACCAGGTTTTGCTGAAAATACATCGAAGAAAAACATTAAAAATATGCCATCAAATATTTTTACAACTACTCTAGAAAATGAACCAACTGTAGTTTTGAATGGCTATAGAGAAGTCAATTATCTTTTTAATGACATATCCCTACCAGATTTTGCTGAAAATACATCGAAGAAGAACATGGAAAGTTTTTCATCAATTACGTTTTCAACTACTGTCAAAAATGAACCATCTGCAGTTCTGAATGACAATAGAGAAGATGATTTTCTTGTCACCAATTCATCTCTATCAAGTTATGCTAAAAATACATCAAAGAAAAATATAGAAAATATGCCATCAAATATCCTTTCAACGACTGCAGAAATGGAGCCATCTATAGTTTTGGATGACAATAGAAAAGGCGATCTTTTTGTTAATGAAATATCTCTACCAGATTTTGCTGAAAATATATCAAAGAAAAACATAGAAAATATGCCATCAATTATGTTTTCAACTACTGTAAAAAATGAACCATCTGCAGTTCTGAATGACAATAGAGAAGACGATCTTCTTGTCACTAATTCATCTCTACCAGAATATGCTGAAAATACATCTAAGGAGAACAAAGGGAATATGCCATCAATTATACTTTCGACTACTGTAGGAACAGTATCATCTAAACATTTGAGTGATAATAAAGAAGACAATCTTTTTTCTACTAATTTATCCCTTTCAGAGTATACTGAAAATATAGCAAAGAAAAACATAGAAAATATGCCATCAACTATCTTTGCAACTACTGTAGAAAATGAATCATCTGTAGTTTTGAATGATAATGGAGAAGACGATCTTCTTTTTACTAATACATCTTTACCAAGTTATGCTAAAAATATATCAAAGAAAAGCATAGACAATATGGTATCAATTATCCTTTCAACGACTGTAGAAAAGGAGCCATCTGTAGTTTTAATTGACAATAGAAAAGACGATCTTCTTGTTAATGAAATATCTTTAACAGATTTTGCTGAAAATATATCAGAGAAAAACACAGAAAATATGCCGCTAATTATATTTTCAAGTACTGTAAAATATGAACCATTAGCAGTTCTGAATGACAAAAGAGAAGACGATCTTCTTGTCACTAATTCATCTCTATCAGATTATACTGAAAATACATCTAAGGAGTACAAAGAGAATATACCATCAATTATACTTTCGACTACTGTAGGAACAGTATCGTCCAAACATTTGAGTGATAATAGCGAAGACGATCTTCTTTCTACTAATTCATCACTTTCAGAGTATACTGAAAATATATCAAAGAAAAACATAGAAAATATATCATCGACTATCTTTTCAACTACTGTAGAAAATGGGTCATCTGTAGCTTTAAATGACAATGGAGAAGACGATATTCTTTTTACTAATACATCTCTACCAAGTTATGGTAAAAATACATCAAAGAAAAAAATTGAAAATATGCTATCAACTATTCTTTCAACGACTGTAGAAAAGGAGCGATCTGTAGTTTTGGATGACAATAAAAAAAGCGATCTTCTTATTAATGAAATATCTCCACCAGATTTTGCTGAAAATATATCAGAGAAAAACACAGAAAATATGCCGTTAATTATATTTTCAAGTACTGTAAAATATGAACCATCCGCAGTTCTGAATGACAAAAGAGAAGACGATCTTCTTGTCACTAATTCATCTCTATCAAATTATGCTGAAAATACATCTAAGGAGTACAAAGAGAATATGCCATCAATTATACTTTCGACTACTGTAGGAACACTATCATCTAAACATTTGAGTGATAATAGAGAAGACGATCTTCTTTCTACTACTTCATCATTACCAGAGTATACTGAAAATATATCAAAGAAAAAAATTGAAAATATATCATCGACTATTTTTTCAACTACTGTAGAAAATGAGTCATCTGTACTTTTAAATGACAATGGAGAAAACGATATTCTTTTTACTAATACATCTCTACCAAGTTATGCTAAAAATACATCAAAGAAAAACATAGAAAATATGCTATCAACTATCCTTTCAACGACTGTAGAAAAGGAGCCATCTGTAGTTTTGGATGACAATAAAAAAGACGATCTTTTTGTTAATGAAATATCTTTACCAGATTTTGCTGAAAATACATCGAAGAAAAATATAAAAAATATGCCATCGATTATGTTTTCAACTAATGTAAAAAATGAACCATCTGCAGTTCTGAATGACAATAGAGAAGACGATCTTCTTGTCACTAATTCATCTCTACCAGATTATGCTGAAAATACATCTAAGGAGTACAAAGAGAATATACTATCAATTATACCTTCGACTACTGTAGGAACAGTATCGTCTAAACATTTGAGTGATAATAGAGAAGACGATCTTCTTTCTATTAATTCATCTATTTCAGAGTATACTGAAAATATATCAAAGAAAAACATAGAAAATATGCCATCGACTATCTTTTCAACTACTGTAGAAAATGAGTCATCTGTAGTTTTGGATGATAATAGAAAAGGCGATCTTCTTGTTAATGAATTATCTTTACCAGATTTTGCTGAAAATACATCGAAGAAAAATATAGAAAATTTGACATCAATTATGTTTTCAACTACTGTAAAAAATGAACCATCTGCAGTTCTGAATGACAATAGAGAAGACGATCTTCTTGTCACTAATTCATCTCTACCAGATTATGCTGAAAATACATCTAAGGAGTACAAAGAGTATATGCCATCAATTATCCTTCCAACTTATGTTGAAAATGAATTATCTTCATTTTTGAGTAATGATGGAGAGACCGACCTTATTTTTATTAATTCATATCCACCTGAATATGAAAATACATCAAAGGGGTACATAGAAAATATGCTATCAACTACCCTGTCAACTATTGTAAAAAATGATTTTTCTACAGTTTTGAGTGACAATAGACAAGACGACCTTCTTTTTACTAATTTCTCTTTACCAGATTATGCTGAAAATACGTCGAAGAAAAATATAGATAATATGCCATCAACTATCCTTTCAACTTCTGTAGAAAAGGAACTATTTGCAGTTTTGAATGAAAATAGAGAAGATAATCTTCTTCATACTAATTCTCTAACAGATTATGCTGAAAAAACACCGAAGGAGTACATAGATAATATCTCATTTATTCTCCATTCAACAACTGTAGAAAATGAATCGTCGACAGTTTCGAGCTATAATAGACAAGACAATCTTCTTCTTACTAATTCCTCTCTATCAGATTATGCTGAAAATACGTCGAAAGAGTACATACATAATATGCCGTTAATTGTCCTTTCAACTACTGTAGAAAATGAATCGTCTACAGTTTTGAGCAATAATGGAGAAGACGATCTTCTTTCTACTAATTCATTTCTACCAGGTTATGTGGGAAATTCATTAAAGAAAAACGTAGAAAATATGGAATCAATTATTCAACCAATGATTATAAAAAATGAATCATCTTCAGTTTTGAGTAATAATACAGAAAACGATCTTCTTTTTGCTAATTCATCTCTACCAGGTTTTGCTGAAAATACGTCTGAAGAAAATGATAAATTTGCAGTTTTGAATAAAAGTGGAGTAGATGGTCTTCTTTTTTCTGATTCATCTCTACCACATTATGCTGAAAATACGTCGAAGAAAAACACTGATAATATGCCATCAACTATCCTTTCAATTACTGTAGAAAATGAACCATTTGCAGTTTTGAATGACAATAGACAAGATAATCTTCTTTTTACTAATTCATCTCTATCAGATTATACTGAAAATAGATCAAAGGAGCACATAGATAATACCCTTTCAACTACTGTAGAAAATGAATCATCTTCAGTTTTGAGTGTTAACAGCATAAACGATCTTCTTTTTTCTAATTCATCTCCACTGGATTATACTGAAAATACATCGAAAAAGTACATAGAAAATATTCCATCAATTACCCTTTCAACTAGTAAAGAAATTCAGTCATCTATAATTTTGAGTGACAATAGAGAAGATGATCGTCGTTTTACTAATTCATCTCTACCACTTTATACTGAAAATACTTCGAAGGAATACATAGAAAATATGCCGTCAATTATCCTTTCAACTAATGTAGAAAATGAATCATCTACAGTTTTAAGTGATTATAGAGAAGACGATATTTTGTTTACAAATTCTTCTTTATCAGATTATGACACTGCTACAAAAAATGAGCCCATTGCTAGTGAAGTTATTAATAACACGAAGAACTCTTCACTTTTCAATGTTTTACGGCCACAAATATTAAACGTAATCTATACAAAAGTTGAAACTTCTACAATGTCACCAAAAATGAGCATGAAGAACACTAAAGTCACACAATTGGAACATATGAGTACATCTCAACTGAAAACAAAACCTACATCGTCTTATAACTTTACTAATACAAACCAAATACTACCAAACACTAATATAAAAGAGACAAATGAATATACAAATATATACACAACGAGCCGAGAATATGTTACAGCGACGATACCCAAAGCTGTAAGCAACGTACCTGTAATTAAATCAAATCGTTTATCACAGAAATCTGAGAAACCCGAACCAAGTCTGCCAATATTGTTAAACAATGATCTTGAATACAATAAAAAATCCATAATTAGTGAACCAAATAAGCGATCACAAAATGCTGATTACGAAGTCCAAAAACATATGGTCACAGGGTATGGTTTAGTCGATCACCCTTATGAAATAAAAATCAATGAAATACTGCAAGCGCCTACGAGCGCTTTGAATAACACGCTTATAAGAATTGACTACAACACAAATAATACTACTAAATCTACAAGCTCTTTAAATTCATATCCTTCGAGTAAATTTATAACCATCGATAAAGAGGGATCAAATAAAGAAAAAGAGAAAATTTATTTAACCCATTACATTACGTCCAGTACTAGTAATTCAACGAGCATATATACGAAACAAGACTCAACTAAAAAGTATAACACAATAGAATCATTTAAGTCTATACAAGATGCCGATTTTCATCTATCTAAAGCAACTGCCCCACTACAAATGGATATAGTTACAACTGAAAATAGACGAACAACCCCGATTTTGTTAACTACTGTAAATAAAAAAATAGGAACATTAACTTCACCAATAATCTACACTGGAACTCAACCACAGACATTTAACCATGATACTTTTAAAGAAAATACAAAAATTCCAATTGTGGCTGTTACCATGTCTACTGACAAATGGTTTAGTACTAATATTAATGTTGGAAATATAAATGATAATAAATTCATAAATTCTACAATTTCGTTAGCAACAAATGACAATATTACCCCAAATAAATCTAATAATCTAAATGGCCTCAGTTCTAAAATAAATACTAAATCACCAGAAATCGTTGATGTAAAAACATCCATTAATGATGAAACCAAAGTAACAAAAAAAGTTAAGCACGGTGATGGTTTTAGACGTAAAGGAAACCAAAGAGAAATGTTTTTAAATGACAGTGTTCAACATTACAATCCAACACAAACAAATAAATTAGGGGCTGAAAATGATGTTAAATTTTCAGTTCAAGAAGAAGACGTAGTCAAAAACCTTTTAACAAATCCTTTATATGGGGAAAAAAAAATATTAGATGTTTTAAATGATATTGGTGAATATGAGTCATTGACAACAGGAAACGGTTTAAAATTCGATCTTACTTATGATTTTGATAATTCTTCAATAAAAACTACATGGAAAAGGAGTCATAAAATGCGATCAAATGGAATCCCATTTTCTACAAAGCAGAGCTCGAATGATCGCATGTTTAATTTAATTTGGAAAGAAAAATCTTCAGAGAGCTTAGAACCGAAAAATAGAACTAGTTTGACAATAACGTCACCGAGTCAATTTAAACAAATCAACAATGACAAAATCAATATTATAATAAAAAAAAACACTCAACTACTTACGACTACCTTAGATAGCATTGAAAAGGTTCAAAATAATGTAAGAGATACGTCATTGAAATTCACAACAGATTTAAGTTATTCGACAACGCCTGATGTATCAAATACTTATGTAAATGACATTTTTAAAACAGAATATAACAAGACTAATAATGAAATAAATAGTGGAGAAACTACAAAGCCACTGCATTTAGATGAACCAGTTTTACCACAAATTAACGTTACTACAGAACTATATGACTCTGTGAATAATCACGAAAAAATAGTAAATATAAATGGAATACCAAGTGCAATGACAAAGACAAACCTTGATGAAAGTGAAAATACTTTTCAAAACCCTACACACAAATCAACGCTTGAAGTCATTTTTGATATTTTTTTCAAAGGCTTTATAAACTCAAACGATAAAACTGGCATGAACAATCAAGAGAATACAGTAGAAAATGACGAGGTAAATAACGCTGTTATAAATTCAACAATACCAATGACAAATTATATAAATAAAGGACTTTACAGCTTTGACACATTTGAAAGTATTATACTGAACACTATACCGGAATCGAAAAATAAAGTGCGCATCGAAAATACCCCAAATTTGACCAAAATAGGTCACAATGAAGTTCAAACAAATGCGAGGCTTGTATTAAACGACACATCAAAATTAACACATCCAATAATGTCGTATACCAAAGGTGGAACTACCTCACAATATAATATTAAATATAAAGTGCTTACTACAAGCAATATGAAAGACAATATTATAGACAACGTTACTGTAGCAAACTTAGCACTATCGCCGGCAACTATAGCTACGACACTGAAAAAGGGGGTAAAATATTCAGAAACAAATCAATCAAAAGATATACATTATGACATAAAAGCATTTACTACGGAGGCCACTACAGTATTATCTAAGTTTACAACGGCATCTACTAAGCAATCAGTTACTAAAAGCTCGCAAACAATACCTGATGACGATAAGCTCACATCGGAGCAGCGAGAGAGCAATCCAAAGAACACGCTTTGGAAAATATCAGAAGATGACATATCTTCTGATATTTCTCAAAGTGTGTTCTTACAAAAATTAAACCAAACAACAAAAAACACTTTTAACCATTTATTGAAGTTTACGGTTATACCCAAATTAACAAAATATGCAACACATGTAACTTTAAAAACTGGAGACAAGAAAGATGCTATATTAATGTTTAGCCTGTTCAACGTGACAAAACCTATAGCGCAACTATCCATGACACCTGTTGATCAAAGACATACAAAGAAATATATTTTAACTTTCTTAACACCCGCTGCTATAATTAAAGGCAATCCGACCATCGAAACTACTTTAACAAGCAGTTTAACACCATTTATAAGCAATATTTATAAAAACCAAATTAACAATGAGGCAGTAAAATCGTGGTCAGAACCTGCTATGCCAATAAAAATAAACAGTAACACATACATGAATGCAACTATTTTGAAGAAAATTTCCACCAATAATATATTAGAAGAACCGACTACGGTCTTAAGCGATGTTTCACGTGTACCAGAAAGACAATGGAACAAACTAAACACTAAGGCCATAAAAAGCAATCAAAGTATGAAAAACATTGGTAACATCAAAGATGATGACAAAGATGTCGTGCTCCGCAGAAAACAAGATACCGAAGATATTCAAACATCAAAAGTAAAAATAATAAAGACAGCCATGGATACGAACGAGACAGACAAAGTTTTTAAATCATCAACTAGTATGCAAACAACCGTTTTTCGTTTGAACCATTCAACATCAATGAAACCTGACGTATTTCAACAAAGTATTCGAGGGGACACGAAATCTGCCAAAGATTATTTAATGAGTTTAAACCGTAAAACAACCAATAATAACAAACATTTCGAATTCAATAGCTCCAACACGAATAGCACAAATCACACTGTGAATAATAAGATTTCAGTGAAAAACAATTTCACTAGACGGTCAAATATAAAATTAGCAAGTGAAAATCTTTTGGGCAAAAACATTACCGCATTAATCGAAAATAAGCATAATTCTTTAAACCCATGGACAGCTATTAAAAAGGAACAAATATTCAATTTAAATGAAACAAAGTATTCACAAAGTGGGGTCAAAAAACTAATAACGGGTCAAATAAATTATGAAAAACCTGAAATAAATGAAGATGAAAAACTAACAACAATTAACCCTTCGAATGTAACTATGACAGTGAGCAAACTGGAGCCAATAACGATGAAACACGAGAAAATACGTATTGACCCCAGTACTTTGACAAATCGGTTTACAAAGGAAGACTTGACACTTCTTTACCAATCGTATTTAAAAAAATTACAAACTAAAAATGTAAACAAAGCTTCGACAGAAAATTTACAAAAAAATATACAACACATTTCAAATAGTTTAGTTCCGGCCACTCAAAACTTTTCTATCGGTCGAGTTGACTTGCAAAAAGAAGCTAACTCCAATGTTTCTAATTTATCTCTGCCAGAGAGCATGGCAAAGCCAATAACGATAAAACACAAGAAAATTATTATTAATCCAGATACTCTAACAAATCAGCTTACAAAAGAAAACTTGACACTCCTTTATCAATCGTATTTGAATAACTTAAAAACAAAAAATAAAAACAAAGTTATGACAGAAAAAAATATACATTATATTTCAAATGGTTCCACTCCGGCCACTAAAACCTCGTCTCCTTCCGATCAAGCTCACTCCCAAGAAGATGATGACTCCAATCAATCGGTATATCGCGCAAAAGATAAAATAAGTGACAGTTCTAGTTTTGAAGACTATAATAATTCAAAGGAAATAAAAGTTGAAACTCTCAACCATACAATTCAAAATATAAATAGTAAAATTAGCTTACCATCTAAGAACTTGTCATCGTTGCTTCAAATTGAACAACAAAGTAAACTTAAAAACGAAACGTTCTTACGTGACATTTTAAGCAAAATAAATATCAACAGTGACAGATCAGCTTATAAGACACATATTTTTTCTGGACAAAACCAGGAATTAGATAAAGTAAACCACACTACTAGCATAACAACTAAAAAAGGCATAAATGTCACAATTTTGCCACATATATACAAAGATAAATCAAATAAGCGTCCAATTTTGGTGGTAGAAAATACGACAATTGTGAATAAAACAAAAACTGATAAAAGAAATAAAACACTTGCTGGAAATAATAAAAACATTATAAACGTCCTCAAAAATAAACAAAAAGTTGCTAATATAATTAAAAAACTGGTAAAATCAAAAAAACTTGATATAAGTAAACTTAAAAGGTTAGATAAAAATTACATTAAAACCCAACTTCTATCTAAAATTCGTACACCTGTTATAAAAACTAACGTTACTCAGAAAAAACACAATGCTAATATAACGGCATCAAAATCAATAAACATAAAACCAAATAATACTGATATGCAAATTGATAATCAGCAGATAAATAAACCTTCAAGAAAATCTTACAATATCATTGAACCCGATATTTTTAATTATCTGTTAAGTACAAATGATGAAGACGACAAAAAGGTCGTAACAGACAGATATCTTAATACATCTGACATACCAATAACCACTTCAACAGTTAAAATAAACGTTGTTCAGTATAGCCAAAATAATGTTGTGGGACCTAATAAAATAAAAATAACTCTACCCAAAGAAACAAATGCTACGAATAAACTTAATCTGTTAGGAAACTCCCAATCCACAACAAAACTAGTACAATCACTACGTAATGAAAATGATTTTAAAAGACCTAAAGATAATACTGCATATCAAGGTCAATCAAAAAAATATACCACACTAAATAGTCGAGTAACTGCTTTTGATCAAATTGGTATTACAGATAAAATAAAAGAAAATAATACAACAATAAACTTTCTGACAATTGTCCCTTTTAATCCAACGTTACATACACAAATCGATAAAGAAATAAAATATAACAATAAAAAATATAATAATGTGGTTGCTACAAAACCAAATTTAGTTCAATACACAACTATTACCAAAAAAATAAAACCACAAACCAATAGGCATGATTCAATCTATATTCCGCATTTTACATTAGGAATACCTACTACTAAATACAACAACGAGAGTCGTAATAAAGATAACACTAATACAATTGCATTAAAATCTATTATAGATGAAATAAAAGTTAAACATAATCCATTGATAAATAGTAAAACGCAGAAAGATAAACCTACAAGAAAGTCTTACAATCCTTTTGAAACCAATATTCCGGATCGACAAGGAAGTCCAAATATTAAACAACATAGTATAATAAAAAATAAATCTCTTGACACCTCTCACACAACAATAACTATGCCGAAAAATGCCATTGAGCCTACACCTGTCGAATATAGTACACAGCAACAATCCATAGATGCTATACCAGGTACCAAATTAAGCTACAACCCTATAATTAGTGAGGCTGTTAATTTAATAGGTACGGCTAGTTTTGCAACATTAGGCCCAGAGGAAAAAAACAATAATCTTTTGTATTTTAATAAAACAACAACAAATTATTTCCAAAGTGAAAATATTAAAAACACTTCAGACTTAGAAGATATAACTACATCCAATAACGAACCAACAACATCGCCAATTTTAGTTACAAGTACAAAAGCAACCAATCAATTGTTTAACTATGATAATACGACAAAATCTTACAGTCTAAGTGCAATAACGTTGGATAAAACAATAAATAAACTTGAATATAAAAAAATAGGAAACCTTAAAAAAGAGATTATTAACGAAACCGAGCCTACATTAAAAGTAGAGTTTAATGGCATAACTACTTCAAAAATAACTTCTCCTCCTACTTTCAACCCAGTGACTAAAAGAATCCATAAAAACTTTAAGAATGAGAATGATCTAAAAAACACCTCAACATATACTAAAGAAATGAATTCAATATTGATGGTGACAACAAGCAATCTTAATGTCAAAAGAAATAATAATGTCAATAATGAAACACTGAATGGAATTATTACACAAAATGACCAAATAACTTTAAGTATGCCTAATAAAATTAACGACCAACTGAAACTGGTGTTACCTTCAATGATCAAAAAGCAAGCAATTGTAAAAAATAATGGAATTTTAAATATATCATCACCTTCTTCAGAAGACGATATTTCAAAACCAATGCAAACACCATATGATTTAGTCGCGATTTATCCAGTAAGAAATAATACTTCTACAGTAACACTTCTGGAAACAAATACTAACCTGACACCTTATGATGAAATTATTGATGAACAATTGGATATGCATGGTACTGAAGTAATAGAATTTAGTAAATCACCAATTAGACATACTGTTAATAATATAAACATTCCTTCAAATAAAAATAAAACCCCGAGACCTTATAATAAAAAACTTTTGAATGAATCTTTAACTACTGAGTTGAATAAAAATTATAACTCTACTACTCATAAAGTTCATAAATTTATAAATTTAGACATCGGGAAAACAACCGCATCTTTTAATTTGATGATTCCAAAATATAAAAATATTGTTACCATAATTCCTATCAAAACAGTACACACTGTCGCAGAAAATCATATTAATGGAGATTATACCACTATAGTCCCCACGAAACATAATGTAATAAAAAACAGTGACCATGTTAAAAATAAGATCACAAATATTGACTTTGAAGAAATACGCAACACGGATACATTTTCAAAAAATATTTTAACAACGCTTGGAATCTTAAATACCAACCACAGTGACAACAAATCTAAAATGTCGAGAAAAATATCGCCAAACCAATCTAGTACCACAGCTGAAACGACAATCTATGAAAGTGTATACAAAATGAAATCTAAAACAGATGATAGACCTGATACTATACATAGTAACATAGACATAAATATTAGTACACCCACTCTAAATATAATAAAAAATATTAGTGAAATGACAATTGATTCCGTAAAGCATACCGATAAAGCCGAAAATGAAACAAGTTTATCATCTCCTAATTTCATTAAAAATAAACAAAACCCTCATTATCCCTCTGAAAATATTCCTGTTTCTTTAACAATAACCCAGAACTCATTACCTTGGAATAAAAAAATGGTATTTAATAAGCATCCTTACAAAATATCACAATCCATTTCAAATAATACTAAACCTGGTGTTAAAATTACTGATAATTTTTCAATAAGTCTTCAAAAACAAGATGACCTCAATTTAACACTATCAAATATGACAATACACGACAATGAAAAAAACAATACACAAGATTTGCATAATATAACTGATCAAAAGACTAAAATTCAATTTGAATATGGATATACCATTACAGATAGAGGAGAACTAAATGCATCTAATAATGAACTTACAACACTTAGGACACTTTTAGTTAAAAATACAAATACACTGCATATATTCAATTATACGAATGATGAAATTAGAATACCCTTTAATAACAAAACAAAAGAACATAATTTTAAAATCACGTACGAGACAAATCTATCTTCGACAAATAACATAAACTACACTCCAACATATGTAGGTTTAACTACAGAACTAAATTCGTTTAAGCCTAACAAAATAATACCATATCTTGCATATTCTACAGTGCCTTATACAAAAACTACAGATACTATTTTAAAAGTTAAAAAAAATACCTTACCTAAAGAAGATGAGAATGTAAGGTTGATCAATACTAAACAAGAAACCGATACTATGTTCGGTGTTGAGCAAAATACGTTGCAACCATTTACTAAAAACACAATTGTCGATGACTTCTTAAAAATCGTATCGCTGAACAAAAATATTAATAAAACTGTGTACAATAAAAACACATCTTTTATTGTCTTAACAACAAGTAAACCCACTTCTACATTATTATTTAGAAATTCAGAGGCAATCATCAAATTTAAAAACTTTAATAATACTAGTGAACAATACACTCTAAGCACAGTGGGTTTGAATAATAACGAAAATTTAATTAAAACGAAATACAAAACAGATACGCTAAATTACACAAACTATGATCAAATCTCTACACCTGAAACTATTCATTTTAAAGCGACTACAATTCGAAGTTTATCAATATCTTCAGACCGCAAACCATATATTAAAATAACAGATCCACCATTTGAAAAAAATATGCTATCTACTATAAGGCTGTCAACTAAGGCGATGTCTGAAAATAAAGGAAACGAGATAGGAGAGCTATACTATAATAATAGTAAAGAAACAGAAATAACATCTCATGAAACAAATAAAACGCCAACCTTTCTTACTACAAATACTTTAATAAAGATGGAAGCGGAACCCATTAGTGGAAAAACTATAATAAATGTTATGGAAAAACCAAAGAATATTAAAAACACTTATACAGGTATAAATACATCTAATAACGAACCAACAACATCGCCATCATTAGTTAAAAATACAAATTCAACTAACAAATTATTTAATTTTAATAATACAACAAAATCCTACAACCAAAATTCAGAACCGCTGTATAATAGAATAAAAGAATTAGTGAAAGAAACCGGTTCGGTTGAAAAGAAACCCAAGCCTTCATTCAAAGTACACCCAAATAACATGGATACTTCACAAATAACTAATTCAACCAATAAATCGTTTAACTTCAATAAAACGACAAAATCTTACAGTCAATATGCAGAAACGCTGGCTAATGGGCTAACAGAATTATTAGTTGCAGGAGACAATATAAAAGAGTTAGTTAATAAAACCAAGCCAACATTCAAAGTACAACCAAATGCTGTAGCTACTTCACAAGCAACTACTTTAATCAATAAATTATTTAACTTCAATGACACGACAAATTCTGACAATCAAAATGCAGTAACGTTGTATAATAGGTTAAAAGAATTAGTAATAGCAGATCTTAAGAAAGAGTTTAATAATAAAACCAAACCTACATTCAAAGTATATCTAAATGCCGCACCTACTCCACAAACAACTATTTTTCCCCTAGTCCTCAAAAATTTAACTTTAGCTTTAGTTGTAAACCAAACGTTTTCCACACTATTGACTACGACCCCGGTCATAAGTAAAAATACAGAAATATATAGTCCCCAATCTCAAACTAAACTAAAACATACAAATACTATAAGGTGGGATACATTTAAAAAAATAGGTAAAACAATAATACTACCAGCTAAATCACCCCTAATAAAAAAAATAAGGGACAGTACATATCATACTAATATAATAAAAAATCCATCTCCTTTAAACACAGAAACAAAAACAAGTCACAAAACCTATAAACCCAATGTAAATCCATCAGTCAGATTTACTACAGAAGGAAATTTGCCAAAAATGAATATTCAGGATCCGGTGACTCAAAGTAATCAGTTAAAGGGAAATAGTCATACAGCATCACAATTACAGATAGTACCTCTAAATACAATCTCGAAGAAACATTTTATTCCACAAATCTACATTTTACAACCGAGAACCGCAAATTCCATTTGGAACAGAAACATTAGAAGCACAATAAGACAGCAATTAAAATACACCGAAATATTTTCAAATGGTATTACCAATCAAAAGTACAGTACTAAGTCTAATTTTAGACAAAAATCTACAAAAGGCATTCCAAAAAATCCTGACATTTTCATTAAAAATGTAAACAATTTTACTAAGAATAGACCTATATTTATTAAAAACATCGCAACGACACCTTATACAAATAAAATGAAAATTTTTAAAACACTGTTTCGAACTAGACCCGTACAAAAAGGGCACGTTACAGTCTTTAGCACGCGATTAAATAAATATATCAATATAAGACGTCCCATTCCTAAAGTATCAAAACCCATGAAGTATAATACACTCCGAACTGCAACTAATAAATTCATCGCCGAAAAACATCAAAAGTATTTACCAAAATTTCATCTAGAACCTGATATGTCTTGTGCCAAATTAAAAACCCTTAGGTTTAAATTCAACTCCTTTGCTGAGTTTGTGGATTTTTTAAAAGCATCAAATTGTAACATCGATGATCCATCAATAAGCATTAGAGATAACAAATTTAGTAATTTTCAGCATACATTCGATAAAAATATTCCTTACCATACAAACAAACCTATAACAAAAAAGATAAAAAAAGTGTTTTCCAAATTACGTTTGCCTAAAAACTCGCTAATGAATCCCTATAAGGCAACTAATTTATTTCCTGTGAAAAAATCGGTAAAAATGGTACCGATAAAGAGAATACATATAGGGGGCGTTCATAAAAAAGATATTATATCAATGAATACACAAGATTTTTTCATGCAACATAGCTCAGTGACAAAAACTTTACGGAGTTACATCTTCAAAACTACTGCAAAACCATATAAGGTACGACCAACCCCAAGATTATTTGCTCTAAGGTCCAAGCCGGAACTTTCTAGATTGAATAGACCTAAGTCGTATTTCATACCACCCCACGAAGTTCAAGAAGTTTCAGCAAATGTTTTTGGCGAAGTTCATCATCGTCCAATGGATTTAAAACTGAAAGATAAAATAGACTTTGTTCGGGAGGCTTTAGACCAGAAAGTACTTCTACCACAGTTCACAAAACCAGATTTTAAAGTGTTAGATAGACCATTCATGAATACAGACTGGAGTGAAGACACGTTTACGGATGAAAACTATTCTTTCAGAAATGTTATGGACGTAGACTTCGGAAAACCAACTGACATTCGGATTCCTGATGATGGCATAAGAAAGCCTCGAAGTACATTTGGTCATTTTAAACCTCACCGGTTTCACTATACAAGACGTGAGAATGACGTCACTCTCACAACCATTGCTCCAACAAATCCCATAAAAACACCTCGCCACAGAAGAACTATATTCTTTCTGAGTCCAGTAATATCCGACAGTTTTGAAAATTATTATAATTTTTAGGATAAAATAAATACTTTATTATTATGACATAGTACATTTTGTTTTCCTTAATTCCGTCTAATATAACACACACACATTTAAGAATTTGTAAGTGTCAATGGTATTTATTTATTTTTATATTGCGACATACGTTTCTGCGTCTATATATTCAAATACTCCGTTGCAGGTAACGGATTGGTGGCTAGACGACATGTATCTGAAGGTCCGGTTGCCCCTACCCATCAACTCCAACCCTGGTATGGTGTTTCCTCGACGCCATTTCGCTAAGATGGAGGAGGTTGCCGATCTTGGAGCTTTATTCATCGATGACATACTCGATTATAAGGAAATGCTGGACAGGTTGGTTTCTAAACTTTTAAACATGCGCGCTACGAAAATAAAACCGATCGTGCTTGATAAGTTTAGATTAAAAATGATTTGCGACGAGGTGGTGAAGCGATTTCACGATTCCTTCTACTAGGCAGAAGTTTTCTTGTAAACTCGCGTTTTTTCCTGTCTTGTATTCTACGTCGTTCATAACGTGTAGGTATGTCCTTTTATTTCAGAGGAGAACTTCCCTTAGAACGAGCTACTAGTCGAGAGAAAGGTCAGCCACTTTGTATGGAACAGTTCTACCGATTACTGGGGGTTTGCCGCATCCCAGAAGTAGGCAAGGATCGGCTAGAGCTGCCGCCGGTGAAATCAAATGCAGAAGAACAGGAGGAACTTGTTGTAGTTGCCTGCAGGAATTATGTGAGTAGATTAAGGTTGAAAATCATGCATTGTTGACACTTCATTATGAAGTCGCATTCGCTCACGACGCAACTTAAATGACGCAACGTCCACCCATAACGTATTTTCCGCCAGAAGTTTCTCGAAATGTATCTAAAATGGCAATGGCTTAATACAAAATCTATACCTAGTTTAAAATGTTATCTGATTTGTTTTAAAATACATACATGTGACAGATGTAAGTAACGGGTTTGTTTTCTTGCCCACTTTAGAAATGATTGTTTCGTAGTACGAATTGTCCAAAAGCTGACTGTACGTTTTATGGACAAAACTTTTACTGTTTTTTTATAAGTTGTCGACTATACTTTAGATGCTTTGCTTATGCTTATAATAATTTATCTTTTCTTCAGTTCTATCCTATCCCAGTGAAGGCAGTAGACCGAGGAAGGCTTACACCGGGAGAGATCCAGGCACAGCTGCTCCACGCCTTGGTCGACGCTTCAGGGGCACCTCCTGCACCCAGGGTCGGCCTGCTCACATCCACCAACAGGGACCAGTGGGCAAGGGCCAGGGAACACTTGATTAAAGGTAGGTGTGGCTGCTAAGCACTGTAGGCCGTTTCTCATATTGGCTAACATATTCAACCAACTAACTTATAAATACAGATGCACATTTTATTACAAAGGTAGCAATTTACCAAAACGGAAACGACAAGCCTAATAATAAGTAAAATCAATAGCAGATAGAGTAGCGATTAGTGTGCTTTAAGCAACGTTTTCACTGTCTGGTCCTTAGACGAGTATCAATATTCTATACAAAAATTCTACTCTTATATTTGATTGAATGATCAGATGAGATGAACCGCATGAACCTGGAGCTGATCTCCCGCGCGCTGTGCATCCTGTGCCTTGACGAGGGGGGTGGCGACAGGGCCGACACCGACGCTGAGACCAACGCCATGCTGCGCGCAATGCATGGTGCTGGCACCCGACATCACTCTGCCAACAGATGGTTCGATAAAACTGTGCAGGTGAGCCAATCATGACAAAATACTAATATTATAAAGCTGAAGAGTTTGTTTGTTTGTTTGAACGCGGTTATCTCAGGAAGGAGTAATAATATAATAATAATTAACTGGCTAACGGCCGGTCTCAATAATCTAACTATCGATGGATTTGGCTACTAGAGGTATATATTTGACATAAGCTCGGAGCTTATGTCAGAATTCTACCTCTAGTAGCCAAATACATCAATAGGTAGGTTATTGAGACTGGCCTTAAGTGAGAAATGTTTTTATTCTGCTATAAAATTTATTGAAAGGCAACAAGGAATATCTACTATGACATAAAATTCACATTTCGACATTTAAATAAGGCACATATTATATTGACATTGGCATTATTTTGACTATTTCTAGTGACAATATTATTGTATTTTTTTATTTTAGACTAGCTGTCCCGCGCAACTTCGCATGCGTACATTTTCCCCGTTTTTGCAACATTTTTTATTGCTGCTCCGCTCCTATTGGTCTTGGCGTAATGTTATATAGCCTATAGCCTTCCTCGATAAATGGGCTATCCAACGGTGATATTTGATAATAATTTTTCAATTCGGACCAGTAGTTCCTGAGATTACCGCGTTCAAACAAACAAACAAACAAACTCTTCAGCTTTTTCATATAACTTTGATGATTATTATGATATTTATATTTGTAACTGAATGTTTTGTTGTCATAACGCTATTTAAATCGAACCCAAGAAAATATTTTTTGCGTGTAATTTACGACTAAATATTTGATACTGTTTAAGTAACACCATATGTAACAATATTTAATGCAATAAATGCATCCGAATCTGAATCCTAATCAAGCACGCGCCGCTCCATCTCTCACTTCGAAACGTACAACATGTAATCTATGGATGGATAATCGATCCTGAGTATGATGTTTTTGAAAAAATAAATATAGCACATTTTCGTTGTTGTCTTGTTTTTAATACTATCAATAAAATATAATATTAGGAAGTAACAAGGAAAACATAAGCTTTTCCAACATTTACATTCAACATTATTTGACCGATAGGCATCACAGATTCTGTTGACATGTAAATAGTCATGCGTAAACATTAACTGGCATGCCTGTCTTAGATTATTATTTACTGGCGTGCGACTGCATGCTACAGTTTTGTTTTACCGACATGTGTATTTCCTCTCTAATTTTTAGCTTATAATATCATCGGACGGGACAGTAGGCATGTGCTATGAGCACAGCGCGGCGGAGGGAGTAGCCGTGGTGCGCCTGGCGGAGCGAGCGCTCGCCAGGGCGGAGGTAGCAGACCGGCCGGCGCCACCACCAGCGCTTCTGCCGGCTCCGCAAGCCATGAAGTGGAACATCACGCCTGATGTCCAGCGAAGCATTGAACAAGCTGCTAGAGACCTAGATCGGTAATGACTGAAAGATCAAGGATTTAGTCAGAAATTAGCAAAGTTTACTTAAGCTACCAGTATTTGCGCGGTTCTTCCCCGGGTATTGAAGATGTACGTTAGACTTTTAATCCCGTATCAAAAAAAGTTTATCACTTTTTCTCATGGTTGATAAATGGATGACCGATTTCTAAAGATGTCACCTTTTCCCCAATGTTTGCCCTAAGCCTTTATCTCTCAATTAATAACAACTGAGTCGATTTAACGTGTTTATGTGACAACATATGTGCTTTTCTTTTCTACTTCTAAGGGCTATTTCGGACCTGGACTTCAAGGTATACACATACCGCGGGTACGGACGTGAGTTCATGAAGTCTTGCCGTACCAGCCCTGATGTCTACATTCAGCTTGCAATTCAATACGCTTACTACAAGTGAGTACGACTGGAATACACAATTTTAATCCCTTAGCCTGAAATCCGAACTTGTCGAACAAGACAGTTTTGATGAAAAACTACTAGAACCTGCTTGTCACCAAAATCTCTAATCATTTTTTTCTACCCAGGATGTACGGCTACCTAGTAACAACGTACGAGTCTGCCTCCCTGCGCCGCTTCCGCCAAGGTCGTGTTGACAATATCAGATCTGCCCACGGCGCGGCGCTGGCCTGGGCTGCTGCTATGTGCACTGCAGAGACTTCGCCCCTCAACGACACCACTGACGATGGACAGAAGAAGGTTTCGTTCAATTTGTATGGGGTGAGAATTTGTTGTGGTAGCTGTGTCTAGTGTGGCGTGGGCTATATAGATCTCAGAAATGTGTTTAATTTGAAGAAACAAAGAAACATACAAAATAATTATTGGCTAAATTTATTTAGGATTATATTGCAAGTTTCTCAAACTTAATTGTGCTTAAATTTCGTCATATAGGAACAAAAGAAGCTAGAACTATTCGAAGAGGCGGCCCGCAAGCAGACCTCCATTATGGAAGCCAACATCCTGGGCAAGGGGATCGACAACCACCTGCTTGGTCTGCGGGAGATGGCGCGAGAGACCCTGGGGGAACTGCCCCCTGTCTTCTGCGATGATGCGTATAAGCAGATGTTTGAGTTCAAGATGAGTACTAGTCAGGTGAGGTAGGCCAAGAAGTTATTAGTATATACTAGTATAAGTAAAAGTAGTATGCAATTATTACTGTAACAGAATTGACACCGGACTAACAATGACAGATTTATCTATCAGAGATTGCTATTTGTTGCATTATTCAGATTAAAATTTTGTAGTTTACGAATATGAAAGTCTAAGCGGTTATGTTTCTAACAAAACCTTGTCTCAAATTGTTCTCTTTCATCCAGGTGACCACAACTACTGATGGTACATTCATGGGCTACGGAGCGGTCTGCCCCGATGGCTATGGATGCTGCTACAATCCCAAGAAAGACTCAATCATCTTCTGTATCTCCTCGTTCACATCCTCCAGTGTGACCAACACAGAAGCATACAGGCAGTCTCTCGAAGAAGCTCTGGATTCCATGAAACTAATGTTCCAAGCTAGGAAAGTGGAGAATTGAAGTGAGAAAAGATACTGAGAATGGAGGTAGATGCACAGATTACAGGTTTCATGTAGGTTGGAAAATGAGGAAAAGGGTAGAAATGCAATGTTTTTTTTTTTTAATAATATGGTCAAAAAATTATGGCAAAGGAATTTGTAAAATTTTAATATGAATGAAGAAGATTCAAGTTTAAGAAATTTTAAATCACATTTTGATCAATCGGCGAATAAAATTTTAAGAAAATTAATTTCGGTTATAGGAAGCTAAAAATTCAGTGTATAAAATATACTTTATGTTATGGCTATACAAATTTTGCCTAAGCATCACAGATTTAATCTGACAAAAAAACAATTATTTACACTTATTAATATAAAAAAAAGTTTATTGTCAACACTTATTGTTACGCGTGTTTACAGCTACAAATAATTTTATATTTTACAAATTATTATTAAAAATGATTAAAATTATTAAACGCACATTTTGTAAGAAAACGTAAACATATCATGGGTGGACTAGAATAGAAAATATGTGGTAGAGGAATTTAATAATAAAATAATTGGTATTTGATGGATGTATATCGAGACATGTAAGATTTTTGAAATAGATAATTCGGTGAATAGTGTCCTCTATATTATAATTGTTTAGTCAATGTCAGATTATAAGTAAGGCGCCAATGTAATACTATTTAATGTTAGTGTGCATCAATTGTAGGGGACGGGACAGAATAATACACACAGAATAGATACTCGACAAACTTTTTACAAATAAATAGCTTTTTGTAAAGTTTGAGTATCAATGTTCTCACATCAGATAATTTAATTAGTAAGTACATTATATTAGCGAAATCAATACGTCATATAATGTAGCCTTGCACGGGAATTTCTATTTGACGTGCATATATGTTAATCGAGATTACAGCTTATCTTTACACAAAATTTCATCCGAATCGTGTGTGTGCGTGATATATAAATGAATATGCAGCTTCGCACTTGTAATGTTAATAGAATGATATTTATAATACTTATATTTTGAAATATTTCTGCGTCCAATTTAAACGCCCTTAATAATTAAGTATCCGACTATTTATATTTACAAATCGACTAAAGTCGTGTTAAATAATTTGTTAGTTTTATTAAACTGTTGCCGTTCTATGTCTTATGCTATTTTGAGGTGGCCTGGTCGCCGTTCCATAGTTTATTATAACAATAATAGTAACTCATTATTATTAGTTATTACTCGCATTTATAGTTAAATATTATTATTATTATTAGGAACATAACGTTAAATTATTATCAGGTTTTCAAATATTATAAAATAAAAAACAAATATGCTTGTAAAATTAAAAACAGTCAATTGATACTGCAAGTATTATATAATAATTATAATGATATGTAGCCTGTGTTTTTACGTGTATATCGATATCACTAGCACACAATCAGTAAAATCACAAACACATCGTAAAATTGTGAAATTGTACGGTGCCCAATCTTGTAAATCACTACACGTAGTATCTACTTATGAAAGATCTTGAGCTAGTCATTTCCTAACGTCAAAAAAGACAATGAGATAATTACTAATAAGTATATTATCTCGCCTCGAAAGAAAAAGATTACACTTTTATAGCTACCTATAATGTAGCCTATCTATAACAAAATAATCTAATATCTCGAAAATATCTTAATATTCTAACGAATATCTAAAAATATAAATGAAAATTGAAACTAAAACATATCAAAATGTAAGCCAATGAATTTAAAATGTTGTAATTTGAACATTTAGAGCTTTTACACTCTATATTTATACATTTGTTGTTTATTAAACCTTTGATTACTTATAGGATTAAAATCCAAATAAACCACGTAAAAAATAAGAACACATTAAGGCAACTTTAAAGAAAGAAACAAAAAAAATATATTTATTGTGCTCTCAACTAAAATCATATCCCTGGTTAAAAAACAATGAGTCTTTTAATAAATGAATGCGAGACAGAGATCCTTGCTCAGCTATTTTGCAACCTCGCCAAATGATGATGTTGCGCTGGTATTTCGCTATGACCGGCAGTGACTTTAACGTTAAAATAATTATTCAATGGTACGGAAAAAAATAATGACGATTATTTTTTGACCTAATGCAAAAAAAGTCTTAATAACTATAAATAACATTCCCATTGAGGTTAAAGCGGATTGGTCGATGTTTTAAACGTGCGACATACGGCTCGTAAGTCAGGCCGTTATACCTAAAAGACGAATTATTGCAAACTTGAAAAGATATAAGGAAAAAAAAGTTATTAAAAATTAATTGTAAAGTAGCCATAGTGTGGTCTAAGCTCGACTGTAGAATCTCACTTATGACTTATAAGTATTGCCTTTTTATCCTATAATAAATCCTAATTACTACTCCTTCGAATACTAAGCCAAATAATGCTTGAAAAAAAAAATTACAATATAATCTACTTTGGTATCAACAACGATACTGACAAAAGAAAATAAATAATAAATTAAAATTTCTGTATGTGTTTAAGGGTATAAATTAAAATTATATATATTTTATTGAAAAAAAAAAACAATATTGATTTAAATTTGGCTATTGATTAAGTACCTCCTCATTTTATTAAGTGTCAACAGTCGTGGATACCAAAATAAAAAAATATTAGTACTTGTCAATAATTAGAAAATGTCAAACAAAAGATCTAAGTATGATCAAACCATATCAATGTTACTTAGGTACTGTTAAATAAAAACATCTCAGCCAAAACATACTAAAATCGAATATTAAAAACAATGAAACAAAAATATGCACGATTATAACATACACACGTTATTAGAAACATTTAGATGTAATATTAATAAATGTTATAGTCACACGTACTTAGATATTATTATTATTGTTATATTTGTGTAGTAAATAATGTTTAAATTTCATCTATCAGTTTTAACCAGTTGCATTTACGACCCAAGAAATAATTATAATAGTCTAAATACTTTCATTTTTTATTTTAATATGTGATAAAAGAAAAAATAAAAATTATAGCTATTGTTTTATGTGACATTTCATAGCTTTATTTAATTCATAATGACAGTTTTCAAATTTTTATTGCAAATGTAACTGGTTGAAAGAATTTAGCGTTAAAAATAAGTGATTAAAATGTCAATGCTGTGGTGATAACATAATATTTAGATTTGTAAAATAAATTAAATGTGTAGCGGATTTATTATTATTTTAACGTTTGCTGTCTACAATGCATATTTATTCAATTATATTTATATTATGTGGCTAATGTGTATAACCTTCCTTATTTTCTATATATATTTTTACTCTTGTTGTGATTATTAAAATAATGTTATACTATTGTAAGTTGATTGTTATAATATAAAATATAAACATATCATAGATGTAAGAAAACGTTTACATATCGTAATGAAGACTTTCATGTCTTACATGACCAGGAATATCAAAAACATATCAAAACTTATAAATAAGCGTAATTAATATAAAACATATCATTTGATTGTAAAATTGACTATAGGGATATACAATTTAATGTAGGTAGGTGTAACTTGCCAGTATTTAAACTATTTATATATAATATTTATATATGTATTTTTTAAATCAAAGTTAATTAATATATTACACAAAATAAGATAATAGTGAAACTGCACTTTAAAATATATACCGATTCATATTGTTTACGAGGTTATAAAATGTTATTATTATAAATCATAAAAATGTGTTAATAAAACTGCTAAGCATTATCTTTTACACAATTAATTATATTATTCTTAATCGTAGTTATAAATTGCGTCCAACAAAATTATCTTGCCGTAGGTACTGCCATTTTTAAAGAAAATTCAAAACTATTTAGCATGGTTTTTTTTTATACAGTCTATATGTAATTATTTTTTTTGAGAACTGTTTATTTTTTCAATTTTTAGATTTTAAACCGTATTATCGGCTGGATAAGTCAAACTATCTAACCTTAAGCATAAGTCTGCTAAGAACTTTTTAATTGTTACGCGATAACCTGACCTGATTCCTTTCAAAAGAAATTGTTTCTGGTTAAGATTGATTAAAACTAAGCGGAATTAAAAATGGCAGTTAGGCAGGTAAAACGCAAATATAAAAGCCGCTAGGCACAAAGTATTGAGTGGTTCACATACCTAATAGATTGTAGGAATTTAGTAAACCTATAATTTTAATAAAAAATCTTTTGAAAAAAAAAGAAGTGGAAATAGCACTGTACAGAATAATGCACACCGCAATGGTAATATGGTATAAGCAAAAGTAACAATTTAATTGTAAATAGGTACAGTGCTACATTTGAACCTATATCCCATCTTAATGTTTTGAATTATAATATATTCATTTAATGCAAAAGTCGCTATCAACGAATATATTTTGTTAAATTATTACCTGCGCTTTTACTACTTCATTAATTATAAAATATTTAAAACTGTTGTTAGTATATTATGTTAAAAATGTTTATCAAATGTAAATAGCCTTATTAATTAAATTCTAAGTAGTTATCAAACTCTGTAAGTATTTATTTCATAGCATTGAATTATTTATAAAGCTTTGATTTGGAATTATGTAAGGATTTGGCCAATGCATCAGAGAATATATAAAACCTACTCATTGTAGTAAATAAGTATCTATATGAACATTACACAACACTACTCCACTAAATAGTTTTGTTTATAAACGATTTGAATGCATTGAATGAGTCAATTACAAATATAAAACATTGTGAAATGAACAACTAATAATTTACTTTGTAAACTATGTTCTCATGTATATGTGACTTCTTGTCTTTTCTGAGAATAAATATCTTTAAACCCAACATTAAATTCCTTAAAGTTACAAACAATTCTATCTTACGCTAATAGAGCGTAAGTCAGGAATAAATTGACATGATCTAGTTCCTCCCGGGCGAAAACTTATAAAATAACTTTTTTTGCGTCAAGTTCGACTTTTTTTTATTAATTTCAACAATTAATTGATTTGTTTTTTTAAGAGAATATTAATTTAGATTAAATGAATATCCTTTTTTTATAAAGAATATTAATTGAATCGAAACATTAAATCAGAGCATGCCGCACAATGTCGAATAACTGTAGATACGACATTTTCTCCTGGATTAAAAATTTTAAGCTGATAGTTATTATGATCCTGTAAATAATAAAAAAGTCAGCTGGCAACATGATACAACTCTCTAAAGCATTTTACAAGTTATCGCTAACAAAATTTGTACGTGGCTCGGAGTCTATAATATCTACCTAATGTTTTACGTGTCTAATGAACCTGACTATTGGCTTATTCTGAAGGTTATGCACATTTTGCGTAAATACGGACTCATAAACAACTCAGGTTTTTTTATTCTTTTGTAAAGTTATATTTGTGATAATAACAAAATAATTAAGCTGACATACTTACTGATCATCGTCAGCCTATTCATAATTGTGAAAAAAATGAGACCGAATAATAAAATAAATATAATAATGCAGGCTGACACTAGTCAATTACGACTAAAAAGACTTCCGAAGTATAGATGCATTGGGCAGAGATAAACATAAGAAATACTAGCTGTCCTGGCGAGCTTCGTACCTCCTTTTTTGTGAATCGGGTTCAATTGTGAATCTAAACCTTTCTCGAATCCACTGGACACACACAAAAAAATATTCAAATCGGTCCCGCCGTTTAGGAGGAGTTCAGGGACATACACACGTACAGTATAATTATATATATTTATAAAGATATAGATGCATAAGTTAGTACATGTCTAATCTTATTCAAATCTAATTAAGCATAATGAAATTTTGATCGTGTTCACGAATTTTAAAATAATTGTTGTAGGTAATTAGTGCCACGATTTAGACAGGTATATTTGATTAATATCAGTAGGGAATAAGTTAACCTTTTTCTTTTCAATAGTACCTACCTCCTAGCCATACTAATTATATTGATTTAATGTTAAATTGAACATGGGATCGACCAATACCGTTAGAGTATAGTGAAATATAATAACGACGTGATCTATCGTCATTGGCTGATTTCATATGTCAAATAATACTAATATGCACCTATCGAATATAAACAGTTTTAATTTGAATACTCTTGTATTTTCTGAGTCAAAAAAGTACGTTATTAGTTTAATTATTGTGGATTTTTGATCTCGTATAAATTAGGCAGTTAAGTATATAAATAACGCCAGTTTAGGAGCAGGTACGCTACTATAACTAACTGTCCATTATATAGGACAACTATATATAAAATAAATGTATTAACATCTTTAGTAATTTTAGAAATGATGTATAGGGTAATGACTTTGTTTAAGCTGAAACTTTAAAGTCACCCACATACCTGTGCGGACAGCATATTACTAGCACTTTAGTGAAAAGTGAAAGCCCTAAATTGTTTGTGTTAGGAGTGGGTTTGCGTCGGTAGTATAATGGGTGGGTAAACTCGAACTCGAGACATCTCGATTGCGAGTCTGATGTTTCATCCACTGGGCTGCCGCCGCTTTACGTTACTTCACTTGCTCACGGTAGAAGGAAAGGAAAGATATACTAGTTACAATATTGTGACTCATCAGTAATTAAAAATCTACTTTATATTGCCAATAAACCAACATTTATAGAAATTGTTCTGCAATGTTATCTAAGTGGGTTTGAACTTAGGTACCTACTAATTGTTTTCAGATTGCTGTATTGCATAACATAGCAGCTGTGCAGTAGTTTTGTGTGTAGCTAATAGCCAGTGTACCTAGTCATCTTGCCGTTGAAACTTGTGTTAGGAATGTAAAATAAGTACTTATACTTAAGTAGTAATAACTATCCTATGTAAAGCAATGTTAAATAAATATTATGTGTTCTGTTTGGTTGAATGTTCGAATATCTACAAGTAGGTACATGGCAGGAAATTAATTGAATATTGAACTTTTATTAGTGTTAGCCCTATCAACAATAATATATTGGTATTTGTAACCAAAACATCATTTCGAATTAGTTTTTCAGTGTAGGTATATACTACTTGATATTCTTATGCATGTTCCAGACGGTTTCCCGCCAAGGTGACCTAGGTTGCTTCCAACAGTGTACACGCTTGTTACAAACCAAGTCCCATGTACTAGGTTTACAACAACCGTCTACACTGTTTGTTTCCAACCGTCTGGAAGATGCTGTATTGGAAAACCAATAAAGTTTGATTACTACAGTAATGACAGAAGTCGTTTAACAGTTCCAATTTTACAATTTTCAATGCGTGAAATATAATAATAAAAAGTATTCACCTACCTTTCTTGTAAAACACAACCCTGATGCTGACTCGATCCTCAGACATGAAGGACTGACTTCAGAGGGACAAAAAGATAAAATACAAAGAAAGGTTTTTTTTCAATTTGACAGTAAACTGAAACTACATTTTTCTATAGGTAAGGTATTCGTTGGCTGGACTATCACAGAACTCTGGTATTACTTCGGAATAACTTTATAATAAACCTATCATTTACCTATGTATGTATACCCCGCCATGATACACATTAAGTCATCTCGCTTAAACTGTGTATACATTAAGATATTTACATACATATATATAATGTACGGAAAATAAATGTATTAGATGTCACCGGTACCTGTAATCTAGAACACAGTGTAATTATAACAGTAACACAAAAATATACGAGATTTAAAGGATTTATTTATATTACGAACTAATCAATCATAAAATAATAGAATATTATCCTCAGTTCACTTTTATATAGACTGCAGTTTTACTCAAAGCTATAATGTAATATTTAAGCAGATATATATCGATTATACGTATCTATTGCAGTATTCATTTATACTGTTATAAAACACACTGTGGTAAATAATCACATCAGTAGTTAGTAAGTGTATTTGTGTCAATTGAATGTTGCATTAATAAACGTTCTTTGGGAAATATGGCTTTATTCATTTATAAGATATACTAGCTGACCCGCGCAACTTCGTCTGCATAAATTTTACCCATTTTTGCAACATTTATCATTGCTGCTCAGCTCCTATATGTCGTAGCGTGATGTTATATAGCCTATAGCCTTTCTCAATAAATCGGCTCTATCCAACAGTAAAATATTTTTTCAGTGCAGCCCAGTAGTTCCTGAGATTATCGCGTTCAAACAAACAAACAAACTCTTAGGGATATGAAAAATAGATGTTGTCCGATTCTCAGACCTACCCAATATGCACACAAAATTTTATCAAAATCGGTCAAGCCGTTTCGGAGGAGTATGGCAACGAAAACTGTGACACGAGAATTTTATATATTAGATGTACCTTATTAGCGCCAAACAACTACTTACCTACCTACAGTTATGGCTGATAGCGAATCATAATAATCATTGTAATTGACAGGGTTTCACATAAGCAGTTAAGTAGGTACCTATGTTATGAAAATATATATATTACGGGTCTTATTCGCGTGAATAATTTAAGATAAAGAATGTACTTTGTTTATTGCCCGACGTTTCGATCGTATTACAACGCGGGTAGACGTAGGTACCTATGTATTATCACTATAGAGTTATTATAGAGTAGGGAAGATAGGTAACATTTTTTATATTGTCTCTTGACTAGAAAGGGAAAGTAAACTGCAGTACCAACCTAATCTATCTCATTTTATTTACACATGCGCACAGGCGTGAATCCAGAACTTTGTATGTTGGGGAGGGGGAGCAACTTGTGACCCAACCGGCCAATTGTGAGTAGCTTGCATGACGAGGTGAGGGGTGCCTTTGATTCAACACCGATACACCAGCCATCACTGTCTCGCGGGGGGAGAGGAAGGCAATTAATATCCGACCATGTCCAAAATAAATTTTAGTTTTTTTATATTTTTTGGTCATATGCTTCATGCCTAAGGGGGCTCCGAAAATATTCACTCAATCAAAAAAGTTTATTTAAAACCTTTAAATGTTTTTGAAAGACCTATCCACGTTATATATACACGTTGATGTTTGCTGAAAAAAAAACAGCTTCTGTTACATGTATGTAGTGCCCCCCTAAAAATATTTATTTTTATTATTTAGCTATTAAACTACTGCGGCTACTACAATACACCTTATTACTAAATTTCATCAATATTCATTGAGTAGTCTTTGAGTAAAAATGCCTGTGACATACGAACAGACAGACAGACGAACATGAGGAAACTATAAGGGTTCCGTTTTGCCATTTCGGCTAGGGAACCCTAAACAGGTCTTTCAGGTTTTCTGGGGGAGGGGCATTGCCCCTGTTGCCCCCCCCCCCCCCTTGGATCCGCGCCTGCCTGTGCTAGAATAATAACAGTTGTTTGTTTACTGTTACGAACGATACTGAAAGGATAAGATAGGAAGCTACTGCGGTTTTCTCTTTTTCTATTCAGAAGACATTTCCACTTCCCTATGTCATTTGTCTCCTCTCTATCTATATGTCTTACCAATGGCGTCAATGACATTTATAGTGGGTGATTTGTTATATACTAATAGGTAACCTCCCGCTCGTGGCTTCTTTGCATTACACTAAATAACTCTGTAATAAAAGGTTTGAAAATGTCACCATGTATGGTGCTATATGATGACGACTTTAAACCGAATTAATTTTTAATATACTTACTAACCTTACACTAACCTTCCACTCTTGGCTTCTTTACATTACTCCAAATAACTTCGCAATTTAATTAAAAAAAAATTACAAGCACCACCTAACACCTACTTTAGTCACACAACCATTTAACACACATCTGAGATCCCCGAGGAAAGTCGATTTTAGTTGTTAGGTTTATGGCCTAAACCTTACATTAAACAACGATTTTTTTTTTAACGAAAGCGGCGGTAGCCTAATGGCTAAGGCATCGGTCTCGCAACCGTGAGGTTGCGGGTTCGAATCCTACCTATTATACAACATTGCTAGTTAATTACTCCAGTAAAATAGTCTGTAGGTGGTTAAGGTCATAACTACAAAAACAATTGGTAGATGATTAAGGAATAAAATATTAAATGTTTGCCAAAACGTATATTACAAAGTTATTTAGTAATATTACAAATTGTATATTTGGCTTTTCTGCGTTAAGTCACTGTCGTGTTTACTACGATATTTTTGTCAATGATATCCGAAAAATAACCCTCGTCCGCAGTCGGGTAACAAAAGAGAAATGCACCAGAGCGCACCCGCTCGTGTAGCCGACTAATTTTTATCTCTCTCTCTCATAACGACATTGTAAAAAAATCCAAAGTGATGTCATGCCATCCTCATTCAAGATTTTTTATTTAATAGCAAAATTTAAACCAATATCTACTATTTCAACAGTCGTCGCGTCGCCTACAGCATTCGTGCAACTAAAATAAAAAACTTTTTTACAAAAAAATATTACCGACTTCAAAAATAAATACAAGGCAACTAAAAAGCAAAAATAATATCTGCCTAGAATAACAAAAACAAATTATCATTTTGAAGTTAAGAAATTTGTAGTCGTTTCGACACCAACTTTAAAATGTTAATTTGTTTTTGTACTAACTATTTCTTCTAAAATATTGCTTGCCCCGATGCAATGCCGTTAATTGTTGAGAAGTTCAAATGATAGTTCACTATTACATTGTGTAATAGTAGTATGACGAGAATAAAATGCTACTCAATATCATATTAAAGTAATTGAATCGCAAACCGTGAAATATTGAATAGGTCCGCTCATCATTTGTGGTCTTCATCATCAGTTCTACTTCACCAGTAGATGCTTTTTGAGATTAAATGCACGAATCACTATGAAATGTACCTAAATCACTATAGGTGTGCCTTTAATATTTGAAGAGTTCCCTCGATTTCTCCAGGATCCCATCATCAGATCGTGATCTGATGACAATGGGGCCAACTTGGAAGTATACCCTTTCAAACACAGAAATATTTTTTTAAATCGGTCCAGCCGTCTTTGTATGATCGGTGAACAAACTAAACATATTGTGATTGAATGGTTGCGAAATGAGAAACAAAACAATAAAATAAAACCTCTACTTACGGTTTGGTGAAAGGCGCAGTTCGATCACGACACGATCACACAAAAGTTCCTTGATTTAAGTGAATATTTAATTCAGATTGTTTATTTATTTCTCATGTGACTGCGCCATTACTATTGCGGTTGTCAGCGAGTGATTTCCTCGCTTCCGGCAGATGGCGCGGTCATTGGTACACAGCTGATCGTTAAAAAAAACTGTTTTTTCACGATTACGGATATGTTGTGACTGATGCAAAAATTAGACAAAAACTATCCTTGATGCGGATAATATATCATGCTAAAATTTCAGCTCGATCGGTGCAGTGAGTTTTTGATGCGTACACAAACCAACATAACATTTATATATATATAATATATATATATATATATATATATCCGATGTCGAATTGAGAACCTCCTCCTTTTTGAAGTCGGTTGATAAGTAAACCATAGTGTATTAACTAGATACCTAATGGGGGTGAAACTCTTGCGCTCGGCAGAGCAACAATGAGGTGAAAATTCTTTAGACAAAAATACGCTAATTAATTACAAAACATTTTAATGTAAAAATACATTTTGAAAACACTAGTTAAATGGCTTAGATCAGACATTAAATTACTTTGGAAAATACTTATTAAATTCAGATTCATGTCTGGTTATAAATTATTAAATTATTATTGTTCTTCAAATTACTCCTCGTCTATTTCGGCTTCCCTTCCGGAGACGCACCTCCTCATGTAGCCGAGGCAGGCGTTTGTGCAACAATCTTTGTGGTTTATACACTGAAAATAAAACAATTATTCTTCAGTTATTTTCATTAACAAGAAGGAATCATACATTTTTGGACACATAGTGTAAGAAAAAGCTTTGTTTTCACTGCTCAGGTGAATTAACAATTAGATCCGTAACTTTTCGCAAAAAAAAACTACATAACAAACCTTTATCATCAAGTTGGCAACGCCTGTGGGGATAATATGAGCAAATTTTAATATTGAGAAATCAAAACATGCTTCATTCATATTGTAGTTCCATTTAATTAGGTACTATGATGGACAATTGATAATAAAGTCCCTGTATACGAGTAGGTAACTTGATAACTCTTGTGCAAAATATAATGTTTAAGTCTTGGTGAGTGCGTCTTTATTATTGCTAGCACGTTAAGGCGTATTACGTCTTAACGAAGTACCTACCGAAGTCACTTAAACACTGAAAAACAGAATTGTCGAATAATTATGCGTAGGTAGCACAAATCAACCAGTCTATCTCTCCAGCAAGTCACAGGCGCGATAATACGTTAGCTGCGTCCGAACTGGCGATAACACTATAAATAGCTCTCCAACTAGGGGCGTCTCGTTTAAAACATCGTGTTTACATACAAAGACTGCAAAAACTAGTATAAGGAAAAATAGTTAAAATATTATTTAAGATGGAAAAGGAAACCCAAAAATTATAAAATATATTTTGTTACCTGCATAAAACTTGTTTGGCAAAGATATTTTTAAGAAATATATAATTATTCTGTAGAAACTGATGTAAGTGGTAATATTGAATTAAGTAGAGAAGAAACTTAACTACTAGGTATGTCTGTACCTTGCCAATCGAACGGTAAGTAGGTACACAGTAAACAAGTTTATTTAAATGATTAATATAAGTGATAATATTTACCTAAGTTTCAAGCCAGCCCGTAGACTTTCATATCTACGGGTAACTAACGGGTAGTCAAATTCAAGGGTTGTTAAATACATTATTATCTTGCAAATTCACACGTTGTATGAGATAAAATAGGCCTGACAAATACTCAAACGAGAGAACAAAACTTTTAGTCTTGCTATAGGTACCACGAGAGTTAACAAGCGCCTCAAAACTAAGCTAAGTTCAATAATTCGACCATAATTAGGGTTAATAATACTCACAAATTCGCCAATTTTAGCGCACGCCTGGCCATCACTACCTGCATTCGTCTGTACAAAAGTTTCAATTTGCTCCACCGGGGAAGCTACGTCGTTGTCATCACCAGCTTTAGGTATATCCTTCCTATCAGAGACCACGTTACATACCACATAATGGGTAATAATTAAAACTAAAGCGATGGTAGATAGACGACTCATTGTGTTTGGAATCACTGTGACACTAACGGGTTTGAGTGTAGGTCTGTTTATATGTATAGGGTCAGACATCGGCCTCGATCGGTCATTAGTGTTGCCAGCACTATGTAGGCAATTTCCTTGTTTTTATTTCACATTTCGCCTGGTTAATTTAAAAATCGTGTATCGTTTAACAAGAACTACTAACCTTACAAGGGTTTTTGCTTAAATAAGTCAGAAGGAAAAAAACCGTTATATAACGAAAATGCATAATTTAATTTCCAAAATCATATTTCATGTTCAAAAAAGAGATAGGCACCTACCTACTAAAGACAATGCATCTGTCGATACAGTAGCAGTTTTGAAAGCCTATGTTAGGACGAACGCATTATTTGCAACTATAATGGCAGATACAAATATATACAAGAAAAAGTACCATAATTATGTAGATATAATAACATAATAAAGTGGGCACACCGAGGCGCGCCCGTATGGTGCAGATAACGGATAGTGCACATACTGACTACAATACCAACATTTTAAGTGTTTTGATATTTTGCCATTAACATGGTTTACATTTTTTTCCTGTTAAGTAGGTACATACACACATTCCTCACTTCGTTTATGTTTACCAAACTTTCTCAAATTGAAAACAAGCAGAGATTATCTATTGGCAAAGAGACCGTCACTGTTTCTATTGATCCTAACACAAGCGATTGAGCTTAGCTGGAGGGGTTAACAGGATTGCTAGTAATGTGGAACCTACAATCCCAACTTGCTGGTGAACTTAAAAAAAAATTGTGAAGACTGTGGTGCTGTTGTCGTGGTCAGGTTTTATCATGGTGGCAATTGTGTGTTCATGATATAGCCAAATAAAACTGATGATTAAACACATATTATTTAAACATCAACATTTGATATTGATTCACGTTTGGTCATACCATTAATGCAAGGCGACTGTATCTAACTTAACAAGCAAAAAATAGGTACCTACAGTTGGATCAACGTAACTAGGCCGGACTGAAGTAGGCGACAAGTGGTTGCGCAGATGCATTTTTTGGAAGTAAATGGTGACAGGAAGCGGGGTGCGGGGGCGGTAAATAAACCAAGAGGATTAGAAATGCGATTACGCATTACATTGTCATAATTAGTGTTACTAATTCATGGTTTTTGTGATTATTTTGGTAAAGAAATTGTTTTTCAAAGTTTCTTTATTCTTTACTGTAACTGTTCTAAATTTAAACTTTTATGAACTCATTTAAATAGTGTTTTTATATTGTTGAATTAAAATGTTGTTAGTATTTTTAATCGATTAATCGTTTTCGTAAGTAATTTTATGGTCGCATCTCTATGACATGCGCGAAAGTAATGTAATGTAATAATATGTAATAATATGTTGGGACAACTCACACAACGCTATCTGATCTCAAACTAAGCAGAGCTTGTACTATGGAAAACAGACAACTGATAAACATACTTATATATTTCTAAATACATACATATTATAGATAAATAACACCCAGACACAGAATAAATCATTGTGCTCATCACACAAAGTTTTATCCTGGGTGGGGATCGAACCCACGACCTCTTGCGTAGCAGTCGGATACACTCCCACCGCGCCACAGAGGCAGTCAAAAAGTGATAAAAACCTAACTTCAATCCGGTCAAGTTACGTTGATCGTACTGTAGGTACTACTTAACTGTTTTTAAACTTTCGCGATGTTTACACATATATCCACCGATCGTCACTATTATTCCAGGATAGTGCGTGAGGCGGTTGAGGTCCAAAAGTACAAGAATTTCAACCGAGAAGATGGATACCGGCTCTCACCATCTTGGAACCCCGTTAAGAACAAATGCAATCGTCGCAGTACAGACATCGCGCCTCAGTGTAAAGACGTAGTAAGTGTAGTGTGTAGAAGTACCGACACTAAAATGTATCAATATTTTCAACGCCAGGCGAGGGTAGTTAAAAAACCCCGCGCCTCACGGAGACATCGCTAAGCTGCCATCAGTCGACCCGTGACCACGATCGGTGCAATTCGATCGAAGGTTCGTACCTTTAAACATTTCACGCGATTAAGTCCTGTTAATACTCTAATACTACTGTGTGATTGATAATTTTCCGATCTATTTTCATAAAAATCAAATAACGTTGCGACACCAATGCTGTAACGATATTTCCCTGCACTTTTAACTTCACAAAAAAATTGTCCACCGCCATGATGCAATAACAAAGCGATATTAACGCCTCTTAGGACCTTAATGGTGGGTGGAATGTCCTGACTATTAAGTACTGTGAAATATTTTACGACGATAGCATACTTTATCAATAAAATAATTGCATTTTTGAACGAGAGAAAAATTTTAAGTCCAGTCCCAGGAATCGAACCCAAGACTTCCGTATGCCAATCTAGGGCCGGAATCGAACCACCTATCTGGACTATGTCACTAGGCCTCGCGAGTTGGGCCCGGTTTGGTACGATACGTAAGTAATTGGATACATAAGTCTCGGGTTCGTTTCCTGGGTCCGGACTTCAAATTTTTCTATCGTTCAAAAATGCAATTATGGATATCACTAATGTTTGACCATATCATAAAATAGTTCGTGCGTTTAACTGTACATATCAACGAACGTTGCCGAGTCGCCCAACACCATGACGCCGCAACCCGCTTGTGGCGCAGTACCTACTGTTCAATACCTACCTTATCATGATGTACCAACATTTCATGATATGGTCGATCACAGCATAAAGCAATCAATTCTAAGATCTCCCCTCCACGAAAATCATACTGTGTCTCTACCTACAATATCTATTTGTAAGTAATTTCTGAATAGGAACGTTAAAATTAAATCCTACTAGCATGGACGCATCCAGATTCATTTGGGGGGAGGGTTGATTTGGAATTTCCCGGGGTCCAGGTCGTGTGTTTGCATTAGACATATTATTTAGCCAGGTCCAAGCGATGCTATCATCCCCGTCTCTTCCCGTGGGTGTCGTCAAGGCGACTAAGGGATTTCTCACCGGAGGACGGGCAGCAGCGTCCTCTGCGTACTTAAAGTCTTACTGCGATCGCCAACCCGCTCGCCAAGCGTGGCGATTATGGCAATTACCCCCAGGATCTACATACTAGTAGGTTCTACTGGGGAGACACGTGCCCAGCAGTGGGCCATCATATGTGTTGATATGTAAGCGATGCTATCACTAACCTCTATACCTAGTAGTATAGGGGTCAACACATACTTTAGTTATTTAGATTACAAAATGTATCTCTTTTCAACGTCTGGCAGAATTTGGAACAGTACGATTCCACATTTAAAGCTAAATTCGCAAAAGGTAAAGACAACGAGAAAAAAATCTATAAAATAAAAATATAGAATGAAAAAATCATGGACACTCTTTCAAATACCAATTATTACAATCATTGTTTATTGTATACAAATATTGTAAGTAGGTAGGTACAAATAAATAAATATTAAGTTGGCTAAGCAAGTAAAGGTGCTGCAATCATTAGGTACATCTACCTCTCGAAACTCGTTCAATATGTCGTCAAAGTAGATATCCCGATAACGTTTTTGTGCAACAAACTTGAGTGGAATGATAATATTAAATAACTTGCTTATGCTCCCTACCGCGTCATAAAGACACGTTATTGCTCAGGTCCTAAGGAAAGTAGCGTGATAATACATCTATACTAATATTATAAAGCGGAAGAGTTTGTTTGTTTGTTTAAACGCGCTAATCTCAGGAACTACGATTTGAAAAAATCTTTTTTTGTTGAGGAAGGCTAAAGGCTATATAACATTGCGCTACGACTAATAGGAGCGGAGCAGCGACGAGAAATGTTGCAAAAAGGGGGAAAATTTAGCATACGAAGTTGCGCGGGACAGCTAGTAACCTATAACTTTATCCGGACATAGGAGATTATAGAATATTTGCGTCAACCCCGAATAAACAAACAAACAGACACGAAAAAAGCTAAGCATGGGTTTACACTCAGAAACCCTTAATTAGTCAATCTAGGTTAGTTTTTAGGATTCTGTAGCAAAACGGCAAAATGGAACCCTTATAACTTAAGGGTTCCATTTTGCTGGTCAAATGAGAAGTAACAAAATTTTCGTTAAAATTATACAGTTTTTTTTTTTAATTTTGTTGTACAACACATCATACATATAAAATATTTGTGGAAACAATTAAATGATTTTAAAAATATATATTCGTGCATAATTTAATATGTTTTATTATTTATAATCATCAAAATATAATCATCAGAACATAATGACGTCACAATGTTAAATTTCATACAAATCACTACAGAACGAAACGTTTTGTCATTTTATAAAAAAAATACTGATTTGACTTGACATTCAAATACCCAATTATCAGAAGAGAGAATTTTGTTAGATATGTAAGTATGAAACAAAAACAACAGAAAACCCAAGTGGGTTTTCTGTTATTTGTTTTTAAAGAAGATAGGCCAGCCCTGTATTGTACGTGGTCCAACATGCACTTGCCCCGTTTTTTTTAAATATCTTCCAATATACATTCTATTCTATTTTATAATAGTATAGATACTGCCAGTAAGAAACTAGGTATTAGGTGTTGTAATAGAACTAGGCAATATTTAACCAAAATTGCCGACTTTTGTAGTGAACAGACGTGCGTTTTAATATAAGCATTATTTATACATGTTTATTAAAATCAGTGACCTAGATTACAACACACTTGCATTTATAGCAAATAAGTAAATTTTAGTATGACAATTGAGTAAATCAAACTATGGCTACTATGGAAAGTAGCCCTCGCAGCCCTCCCAGCACACCTCAGTCTCAACAGACAAAAAACCTCACCGTTGATGCCTTGAGGACCAGCGATATCAAGCACTGGATGACATCAATTGAACAATGCCTGAATGAGGTATGTCAGATTGCTGCAGACGGGAAACTGAACTCAGAGCAAAAGCTAAGGATAAATACTATTGCGCGAAAGGTGGGAAATGGAGTCTCTCACATGGCTGTGCACTATCAATCATTAAAGGAAAAAGCTATTTTAATTCATACTTCACTAGAAGCCTTGAAGGAAAACCAGGACCTAGCTGAATGCCTTAATGATTTCAAAAAATCTATCAAGCAGACCATGGAAGAAACCTGCCATAAACCAGTAAGTCAAGACAAGCTCTCCTTTGCCGAAATGGTCAAGACCCGTAATAATAATATTCTGCGGCCTAAAAGTTTCAGCTCAATAGCAATATACCCAAAAGATGGACAAAAATCCAGTGACGACACTAAATGTCTAGTCCAAAAAATTATCTGCCCAGAGCAACTAAAATTGCATGTAAGAGGACTACGTAGGACCAAGAACGGCGGTGTAATTATCAGCACTGAAACAAAGGACGATATAGAGAAACTTCCAGCTACCTACCAACTAACCAGTTCCGGGCTGAAAGTGGAAGAGCCGCATAAAAGAAGACCTAGAATCACAGTCATCGGAGTTCCAGCTACTCTACGTGACCAGGAAGTGTTTGACTGCATATTTGAGCAAAACCTAACTGACAAGATACCAAACCTAACGCGTGAATCGTACATGTCCTCTATGAAGTTAAGTCACAAATCGGGAAGAAAAGACGCACCAACATGCAATTTTGTACTGGAAGTGTCGGCTAGCATAAGAAAGGCCCTTATAAATCAAGATCGTGTATTTATCAATTGGACGTCCTGTCCAGTTCGGGACTTCACGTTAGTGACCAGATGCTTCAAATGCCAACAATATGGACACGCAGCTCGAACTTGTCGCGAAGCAACATACACGTGCGGACAGTGCGGTGAACTAGGTCACCAGGTAAATGAGTGCCCTAAGAAAACTGACTCGCCAAAATGTGCAACTTGCGTACGTTTTAAAAAACCAAGCGATCACAAAACAGGTGACTCAGAATGTCCGGCGAAAAAGATTGCTGAATCTAATTATATAAATAGCATAGACTATAATGAGGACACTTAAACGCGTCATAATATGATATAAACATTGCTAATTATTTATATTTTATTTGTTACCTATAAGTATGTTTTTACTTGTTTTATTTATATTTATTTAATTAAATAGGTTCTAATAGTTTACTACAAGTGCCCTTAACGCCTGTGGCACAGGTTTACCCTAGTATAGGCACCCGTTGTTATCCCTATATTAGTTATTTTTTATGAACTATATACATTTTTAGTTATTAAAATGTAGGTATGTTTATCAGTTGTCTGGTTGCCATAGTACAGGCTCTGCCTAGTTTGGGATCAGATGACCGTGTGTGTTGTTCTAAGATATTATTAATAGACGTTATTATGTATCTGCTACCTAATTTAATGTATATGTTTTTGTAAAAAATATTTTCGTAATAATAAATTTATCTTATCTTATCTTAACTCTTGTAATATATTACAAAAAACATCATCAGCCCGCGTCGGTCCACTGCTGGACTAATTTTGCCACAACATTGAGTCCTCCGCCTTCCGCATCCAGTCCTTCTTTAGGTTGTCGGGAAAAAAAAATAAAAGTTAATTTTAAAAAAAACAATCAATTTTGGCGTTGCTTGATTTATTTACCTACTTAGACAAAACCAAATTAGATCGTTACTTACCATTTATAAAGTTAAATCATATAAAAAGTGCTAATATTGGCATTGTTACTAAGAATATGACGTCAGAATCACAGGTAGATTTTTATTTCCTTCTATTATGGAAAACCGGTTTCGTGTGAATCATATTGGGAGATAAAACCGACGTTACACATACCTATAGCATCGCTTATCTTTACATAATACTTACTAGCTTTCGCCTCCGCCCGCGTTGATGTCAGATATCGCAAATTGTTCCGCGGAACTATTGGGAAAAAAACCAAGTAGTTCCGCCACGGAATTACTGTGAACAATCGATAATAACTATCGTATGTCTTCCCCAGGGCTCAAACCATCTCCTTATGGTTCAAGCGTGAAAAGGTAACAGACAAACATAGTTATTTTCACATTTATAAACCTAGTATGGATAAAACAAAGTGGCTAAGTACCCGCTGTCTGTTCTTATGTACGCTTAGATTTTATAAACTACCAAATGGGTTTGATGCAATTTTCATTATCATTCCGAAAATATATAGGTAATGCATATCTATAATATGTATGTAAGCACCAAGGTGGCCGTATGAGCTATTATTATTATTAATAGGGTAAATGGTAATCGATCATAACGCGGATATAAAACTAGCAAGGTTAAGTCCGCCGACCATTCTAATCATTTCGATTACACAAATGCCACTGCATCACTCCCCCTATAACCATACTAACACTTTGCACACACGACTATAAAAATAGCGACGACTATCGGTAGACGTGTTGTCGCTACGACCGCTCGATTAAGACTCAAATGAGGCCATCTGCCCCACTACCGGCACTTCAAATGTAAACTTCAAACGAAAGTCACGCCATCGAGGTTTTAATGAGTCAAAAAACTTGCTTTTTAATCAAAACAGATACTAGGACAACGGAAATCAATTATCGTTTTATTAATTCTCCGACATGCGTACAAATAGTAGAGCAAATTTTGAGTACAGTTGGAGCAGGTCGTTAGTTTCATAAAAATAGCATTGTGCTAAATCTCAGCAAGCTAAGCAAAATCTTAAAAAATGTATGAAACAAACGCGTCATAATAAAGCCGGCGCGGCGAGGCCGCAGCCCGCACTACGAATCCAATTGATTTAATTTTGGAAATTTTGTAATACATGGATTCAAAGGATGTACAAGCGATTAATGAAATCTAGTTTAGACTGCTTCAGTAACGTACCTAGATTTGACTGTTGTCTTTTATGTAAAGTTTAATGTCTAATGCATGAAATGTATTTTTTTTAAAGAAATGACTTACCACAATTACTTGTAATGACGAATCATCATCATTGAGAACGGCTTGACCGATTCAGGCGTAGATCCAGAAGTATGTTGTTCAGGGGTGTGGGGGGAGGCAACACGTGACCCAACCGGCCAAGTGTGAATCGCACCGGTACACCAGCCACCACTGCCGAGATGTTAAGGGAGAAAACACACCGGGACAGTGTCAAAATTCTCCAAAAAAAGGTCTTACAGGTGAGTCTCCCCCACCTCCTCTTGGACCGATTTGGCTATTGTTGTTTGTTAATTCTATTGAAAAATTTGAAAGAAACTTAGAAATTCCGATTGTATTTTCTTATATACTTACGCTTAACTGAAGCCAATTGGTAGTAGGTACCTAAGTGCCTAATAAAAATACCTATAATGTATTACCTACTTCTAAGTATAAAGTTAGGAACGCTCGAGTGAAACAATGGTAGGTAAATAGTATGTTAAGTACTTAGGTAACTCCTTATCATCAGTCTAGCCATATGTAGATATGCTTGTTTAGTACAACTGTAAAGGAAAAATAAACAAGATTGTTTGTGCAAAAATCGCAAATTAGGTACAACGCATTTCAGTAAATTCTTAGAATTATCATGTGTTGATGTTTTGATAATTTGTAATACTGTGAACTAAATAGATAATCCCAGTGCTCCGATAACTTGAGTTAAAAGTTAAGATGGTATTTCACAGGCGAGAATGCTATTAAACCAAACATCTAATAATAAGATTCAAAATGACATACCTAATGCAGGTACCTAATGCATAACTATTAGCTACTAAGCTGGTTTGAATAGATTTGATATGGAGAGATAGTCTAAAGCTATATTTTCAAGATTTATAATGAATACAAATACTACCTACCCAGTAACTTGGATGGGAATCCATCCAAGCAATTTCAAATCTTTAAAGAAAGAATCAAAATCTTTAAGTAAATCAAATATTTAAAGGTAGAATAGTATGATATGAGGTCGACTTATAGTCACGATTGGCTAATAAAAAAAGATTTAAGGGTATCGTACCTTTAAATATTCTTAGTAATTATGCCCCGATTTAACTAAAGGGTAAATCTTTATTTAAGTTATAAATATCTCCAGTGATACTTATTTACCCATGATTGTTTCAATTAATGAGTGTTTTATAATTTTGTAGGTACCTATGCTTTAAGTTTGTTAATTTATTGATATTTTATGAAATGTAACTGTACCCAATACATATTAATGACATAATGTAATTATACTTTTAATTTTGATTTAATTTTAATTGACATTGCTCTTTTTCTCTTTTATGTTTTATTATTATTTTAATGTACCTGTTTTTTTATTTTATTTTTAATATTGTATACCCGAATGGCGGGACATAGCTGAGCTAATTTATTATTGTATACTTATAATCCTCTGTACCTATGATTCACAATAAAATAAATGATTGATTGAAAATTCTGTTAGCGAAAATAGCGTATCTCCTAGTATACATAAGACTTTATACGTCTAGTTATTTATTTTATTACTTAACCTTACTTATCAGCTCGCGGGTCACAAGTTGTCCTGTTGTGGCCACGATCGCGTCAGTATCAACTTATATTTATCCACGATGAGTCGTTTCACTGCTATTGTCTTTTTGGTCTTGTTTACTCTTTATGTTATTAATGTGAATACTGCTGAAGGCGCTCCTCCGGCTGCGCAGGGGCAGTGCGGGAATCATGGAGACCCTGTAAGTACCTACTCTTGGCATAAAAAATTCAAACACGAAACTCCTCTCTTGGGTTTTTCTTCTTCACAATCTATTATTTTGTTTTATTGTTTAATTTAGTAAAAGGGTTGTTTAGTTTCTATCTAAGTAATAATAAATTATCAAATCTAAAAAAATAAAAAGTGAGGGTATAAGGTGTTAGGGCGCGTTCCCACTAAGTCGTGACGATTAATTTGTCGTTGGACGACTGTCGTCTTTGGTTATTCCCATTATATTGACTGTTTATCGCCACCAGACTCGCATCTAGCTGTTCTCATTGGATCGTGACGAAGTTTTTACAGTTCACGGTCGCCTTTCAGTCTCGTCAGTCTCGTCATTGTAAAAGATGAGACGTTATTTGGTAGATAGACGCAATACGACACACGACTTGCCGTCACGATAAGTAGTGACTTTTTTTTGCGCATTTCCATTATATACGTCACGACACTGCAAGTAAAAGTCGTGGACGATAGTTAATCGTGTCGTGAACATTTAAATACACAGGCCGACGCCGCGACATTCTAAACGACACGATAATCTGTTGTCACGACATAGTGGGAACGTGCCCTAATTCTATCCATAGGTACGCCTTTGTGTCCATATTAGTCAGTGTTGTATGTTAAATACTTTATATCTAATTAAAACGTGATTAGTATCGATAAAAACGTTTCTGCCCTGGTTGTTACTATTTTAATCACGTTTTACAGATAATTTAAATGTGCAGTTAGTGCCTTTTAGCAAAGTTAGGGAAAAAGAAAAACAAAACAAATATGGTTTCAGACAAAATCCTTTGACCTCCAAGTGACTTTAGTTATTATATTATATGTTCGTAAACTTCCGCGATTTGTACACATTATATAATTTTATAAACTACGGGTCTTAATCACGTACCTAAATATTTTATTTTAAGGCTAAATACCTTTGTTTATTTAATCTACCCGTGACAATTATGGTTGCAATACGGCCGAAACTTCGGACAATAAACAAAGGTATTAAGCCATAAAATAAAATATTTACGCCATTATGACCCGTAGTATATAAAATTATATAATTAGCTAAAATATAAGGATGTTTCCCGCTTTATGTTTCATTTTATAGCCTATGTGCTATAGGTACTCAGGAAACTACGTTACTGTAATAATACATCAAAATCTGTTAAGCTGTTATTGCGAACAAAAAACATCCATTCATCCATCCTCACAAACGTTTAATAGTATACTAGCTTTTGCCTACGCTCTAATATATAAAATAAAAAACTAAGTACTCTATGTCCTTCCTCTTGACTCAAACTATCTCCATATCAACTTTCATCTAAATCGGTTCAGAGATTTAAGCGTGAAAACGTAACAGACAGACAGACTTATTTTCAGATTTACAATATTAGTTTGGATTTCGATCGACTGCCTCTGTGGCGCGGTGGGAGTGTATCCGACTGCTACGCAAGAGGTCGTGGGTTCGATCCCCACCCACGATGGTTTTTTCTGTGGCTGGGTGCTATTTATCTGTAATATAGTAGTATGTATTTAGAAATATATAAGTATGTTTTTCAGTTGTCTGGTTTCCATAGTAAGTACAAGCTCTGCTTAGTTTGGGATCAGATAGCGTTGTGTGAGTTGTCCCAAGATATTATTTGCTGTCATTTTGTCAACTTATAAAAACATTTCCATTGTTTCAGTGCAACAACGACTCTCAGTGCTGTTTCGGCACTAAGTGCCACCGATACGCAAAGAGATGTCAAGTGCAGATTTCGCCAGAGGACCTCAAACCACATTAACAGTACCTAATACAGAACTTGCTGTCAATAACACTGGCCTCGGCTATGAATCTATGGATAACAAATAAAGGAAGATGAGCAAAAATGCCTATGGGATCTACTCAACATTAAAACAATTAAGATCTTGACACACCTAAGAAGTTACTTACTATGTTTTTCCTTGTAATTAGGTAGATATACCTACCTACCTCGTTGTGTACCTATTCTAATATGATATACTTACTTATATTTTGATTTGGTTATAAATAACATAATAAAATACTTTTTATTATTTTTGATTATTTTTTTATAACTAAATGACGAGACGAGAGCATCTCGTGAGCCTGATGGCAAGCGTCCGGCCAAACCATAACAGTATCAGGCTAAACCATGAAACTTTACTTCTTTGTTCATCATCACCCCGTATCGGTCCACAGCTGGACATAAGCCTCTTCTAATTTCCGCCACAACTTCCAGTCCTCTGCCTTCCGCATCCAGTCCAACCCCGCTGGGTCCCTGGACCTTCTTTAGGTCGTCGGTTCACCAGGCTGGGGCCTTCATACCTTTCGTTTTCAGTCACGGTCGCCACTCTAGTACTCGTTTGCTCCATCGGCCATTGGCCCTTCGACAAATATGAACCCCCTTGCCACTTCAGCGTGTTTAACTTGCGAGCTATGTCGGTAAATTTAGTTCTTTGTCGAATTACCTGATAGCGAATTTTATCCTTCAAAATAACCCCAAACATAGCTCGTTCCATGGCTCGCTGCGCAATTTTAAATTTGTTACATCTCTGAATTGCCTCTAAATAATATCTAAGTACGTTATCCTTCACATCTTGATATAAAATATGACAATACACAACCAAACACACAAACCGACCATATGGGCAATAAACAAAAGAGCCCAATACCTACCTACTTGCTTTTAAATCAAATCGATAACGAACTAAGACTGCAGTTATTTACATAATCATCTATTTCGACCGTGATTGAAACGGTCGAAACATTTTTATTTATACGGTAGGTATGTATTTTAATTTTATACCTTTGGACCGGATTGACATGATTGAATCAATTTGGTACACTTACATAATCAGATTAAAATTTTCAACAATACCTACACACTTTTATTAAAGAACTGCATTCAGTTGTATTTTTTAGGAACGAACGTTTTTATTAAAGGTACCAATTACAAACACTAGGCCTAAAAAAATTAAAATGCGATTTCCAGAGGCACCTGAGCGAAGAGATACAGAGGACCAGTTCTATTTATTGATCATTTATTTGAACATGACACCACCAACTTTTCCCCTAGTTACGGCATTGAAAACTAGTCGGTGCCTACCTGATTAATCCAGTTATTATAGGTACATTAATAAAACAATACTGAGACGGCACATCGTGGGAATGTGTGAACTGAAACGGATGTCTGTATCTTAGCTTAATATGTAATCCTTGAAACAAAAAGCAAAAAGTCACAAAAGGAAGTTTTTTTTTCAACATTATTGTGTGTTAGGTGAACCTCCAAATTTAAATTGCGTAGGTACCGTAACTGTGTTAGTTTTTTAAAGCACATTCATTAACAACAGATCTACACGATTTTATGCTAAGTAGAAGAAAGTACCAAAAGACTTAGTCTTTTCTCGAACCTACGCGCCTAGGTTCGAGAAAAGACTTATCCTTTATATAGCCGAAATAAAGTGCCAAGCCTAATAACATTAATAGTATTATTGGTCATCAAACTGAATGTTCATATATGATTTTAACAGAATAGTAATAACATCGGCAAGGTAACGAAGGTACCAACAATCAGATAAATAAATATTTACTTTTTCAGGGGAATTTTGTTACACATAATACTTTTTTTTTAATATGGCATTTTTACATTTATCTGCTCCAAATACTTACCTGCCATGTTATAGTTAAATTTAAGTAATATTTTACAAACATGGTGGTGATGACCCAGTTTACACTTACGTAATTACAGTAGATGATACTAAAGTATTTATTATTATATGACTAGGTACCTACACAATGTGTAAAGAAAATAAATAAATCAGTGGTATCTACTCTATACTATAATATTATAAAGCTGAAGAGTCTGTTTGTTTGTTTGCGGTAATCTCAGGAACTACGGGTCCGAATTGATATTGGGTAGCCCATTTATCGAGGAAAGCTATAGGCTATATAAAATCACGCTACAACCAATAGGAGCGGAGCAGCATCGAAAAATGTTGCAAAAACGGGGAAAATTGACGCAAACGAAGCTGCGTAAATAATATAATTTTTACACAAACTCAAACAAAAATGTCTTTAAAGGAACCCCTGTTAGCCTGGTGAGAAGAAACTATAAACTCAGTGTGATTTTTTTTACAAATCTCGTCTATGTTACTTGACGCCATTTTACGATTCCAACAATACCCCACACACTTCTAAATATGTTCAGGCGTTTATAAATTCTTTCTTTCTTTAAAGAAAGACGACTTCCGCAGTAGGATACAAGCCCTGTGTCGCGGGGGACATTACAAACATACAAGTCACGGACACAAAGTACACCCAGACTCGGAACAACAATTTGTGGATCACACGAAGTGGTGTCCCGTGTGGAATCGAACTTACGACCTCTTTTGTAGCAGTCGGACACACTCCCACCGGGCCACAGAAGCAGTTACTAAATCTACAATGTTGCGTGAATGAATCAATGTTCCTTCCTATTGACATATTTAAGACAGATAGAAGGAAGATCACTAGTCACTACACTACTCACTAGTTGAACCATTGCACATTGCCAACATGACAACCTTTTAAGGAAATCGGTTAACCAAATTAAGTACCTACTTAAGTAGTTATAGTAAGGAAGTATCCAACAGGAAAATCAAACCCTTTGTTCTAATGGAATTATAAAACGTAGCTAGATAGGTATTCGTGACTTAACTAAGTAGGTAGGTATGTTATGTGCAGTCCATTGTAAATTCACAACCTGTTGCTTACTTAATAGGTAGATATACCTATAGAGAAAAAAAGATTGAGAGCATCTTCTTTTCGTTTAGGGATACCTACTCAATATTTTTTTCTTTGTATATTGACCTTACAGTAAAAAGATTCTTACGTAGTCTACAACATGTACCTACACTCAAAATAGTAAAAATGTACTTAGTAGTTAGGTGACTATAAAAAATGGGCTTGTTCGTTTTAGGACAGATTCGCTTTACGGCCGAAGTATGGTGAACTAGTAACATAAATGCTATTACTATTTATCTTACAATAAATACAGACCACAGTGAAACAACTTGATGTTGTTTCTGTGAATGAATACGGTTGCCATTGCTCATTAAGGGCCCCCTAATGAGCCCTGGCAACCAACCCAGGGGGGAAAGGTTGGTGACGCGCGAGTGGTACCTCTGGTGTTGCTGGCGTCCATAGGCTACGGTTACTGCTTACTACACATTCCAGTGGGTCTACACTGTTTATTTAAAACGGAATTCATTAATTTCCTATAATTTCTTAAGTTTACAGGGACTATTCTAATAAATTTTTGGATAACCACAACAAACTCATGGACGATTTTCTGGAACGAGTGGCTTAAATAGATGTTCCTGGCTCGGTATTTACCACCTCATTTTTGATCGAAACTCTAAACGGGCCATTTTTTACGGAAATTCGTGGCGGCACTATTGGCAACTAATTGCTTGGCCAATAATGGCAATATGTCTGCAATTATATAGCACATGATTTAGTCTCTTAAACAGGCTACACAACCCGGCAACAATAAAAATAGAGAGCGACTAAAACAACAACAAAATTGCCCGGACAACATTGCGGAAAATCGATTGCTCAGCGAACGTCTGGCAACCATCATAACAATATTGGAGAGTACAGCCATGTTGCCGGCCACAAATTGCCGTAAAAATTACCCGTTTAGAGTAGACCTCCAGTACTAAAATTCGTGAGTGGCCATTATCATGATACTGACAGGAAAACCAAATGAGCTTTCTATGCTTTATAACATACCTATAAACCTATGCATCTACCTACTTGACTTTCCGACTGGTGGGTGGACGAGTAATCGGGATGTTGACTGTCAAGTCAAATCAGTCTCTTTTTATGAAATGTCAAAACGACAAGCTCTATAGAAATGTGTATGGAATAACAACCTGTGACGTCATAAGGTCCTATCGTCAAATCATTACTTTTAGTATTCGTTTTCATGTTTTTAATTTCAAAAACATGTTAAATTGTGAAAAATCACTTATTTTCTAAACGTTTTAAGACCTATTATTGTCTAATTTGTATAAAATAATATTTTTTTATTGTATTCAACTACCCAATTCACGCTTACCCCTCCACCCACTGCACTAGTGGGTACCGAAATAAATATTATCATCGATAAGTTCAATAAATATTTTTTTAACTGTAAATTTGTAAATAAACTGTAAATCTGTAAATATAGAGATTATATTAGGTAGAATGGTACAATTATTGTGACATTCTACCTAATATAATCTACTTTTCTATTAATTTGTCCACGGAAAGACATCAACAGACAAATACCTACCTAAAAGTACCAGGAGGAGGACTGCCAGGAGGTACCTATGTATGTAGCTGGCGTGATATTTATAACATCATTTGATAAACAAGATGCTACGGGCACTGCATTTCAACACGACTGTAGAATTTCTGCCGTAAAGCGAATCTGTATTAAAGCCAATCTTTCCTAAGCGAACAAGGGAAAACATGGTACGAAATTCTAGAAACGTTAATATACCTATTATGAACGAATCTTTGTGCAGTTGACGTGTGCAATAAATATATGACTGAAATTTGGTTAAATTGCCATTTGCTCAAAAATAAGTTGTAATACATATTGATAACTCCCGCAGTAAGGTACAAGCCGTGTCGCGGGGGACTTTACAAAGATATAAACCACGGACACAAAGTGTACATAAAAACGAATCAACAAACTGGTGTCCCGTGTGGGAATCGAACCCACGACCTCTTGCACAGCAGTCGTACACATTCCCACCGCGCCATCGAGGCAGTCAATGATACCTTTAAATTATTTTGATGACAAGGAAAATATAGGCGGCTGTTTAGCATTGAGTTAGAAAGGTAATACCTCCCTATGTTACCTGAATTTCCTGTAAAGAAATAAAATATAATGTGGATATTCCTATGCCTGTATTTCAAACATAATATTGCTATCCCTATTGGACTGTATATTTTTCTGGGCAGGTTTTAGTATATGAAACATTGTCTTAGCTTATAAGACACCAGGGATGATGTGATAATGAAAGTAAATAAAACGATTGCTTTTACTGATCCATATTTATTACAATGATCGTATCAAAGTATTTGTCGATCAATTTATAAGCTTATAGCTTTTTAAGAATTATTAATATTTTTGATTTACACTTTACATATGAATTCATTGAATATTTTATAAAAAAATAATCATGTGTTGATCAATTCATAAGTAGATTTATTTGTTTAACAATTCATAAATTTAGCATCTTATCAACTTATATTCATATTTTTTCCAATTCATGTCATTGTGTAAAAAATCTGAGTGTATTCATATTTATATCAATACATAAATTATTCTCAATAATAAATACAACATGTCAATAAACAAACAGTAAAATAACTAACAAACTAATAGAAAGATTGTCTTTAGATCTCTTTCTCTTCTCTTAATTTGATGGAGCTATCTCTCTCTCTATCTCATATGCGCAAGTTGATAAAAACACAAGTGAGAGAAGAAAAACGTCATCTTTCCATTTGTTTTGTTGTACATACATAAATACATTTAGTATATTTTTATTATTTTAGTTAAATTCTCGATAGAGAAATAACTATACTGAGGCCAGTGAAAAGTAACAAACAAACATATTTTGCATTAACTTTGAGTTAATTTCAAATAAAGTTTAAAAAAGTTTATGGTGTAATTTTAATTACTTCAGTTGTTTTTATTTGAAGGTATTTTAATTGTTTCTATTGAAGTAAATTAAGGTTAATATTTAAGTTAGAGTAAATAACAATGTTTGTATCTCGTCTCATATGCTTAAACACCTTCATTACTTTGTTAGAAATACATGGAATCACATTTCTAAAGCGTCTTCCAGACGGTTGGAAACAAGACTTCCCGCCAAGGTGACCTTACTGGTTTCCAACTGTGTAGACGGCTGTTGTAAACCAAATTACTTGGTACATAGTTTGCAACAGCCGTCTACACTGTTGGAAACAACCAAGGTCACCTTGGATTGTACGTTTGTTTCCAACCGTCTGGAAGACGCTTAATAACTTCATACTTACATAAATGTTTCAAATTATGTTTTTTATGGCTCCATTATTATTTCATTCAATTGTTTAAAATATAAATGCATAAAATTTAAATAAATACACAATTCTGTGAATCAATGAAGTAAAAATTTCTTGATCGGCGGGTGTGAAAGACTAGACTACATAAATATACATACAAAAATAAATACATGTATACGTAGCTGCACTACGTTTATATAAAAGACTTGCTTTTAGGACGTGTATATCTTACGAGCGAGTACGTCGTGTTAACGCACAACATCGAATGGACACAATCTTACAGAGAAATTCGTGTTGGTTTCAAAGTATTGTTATGTTATGAATTGCATTAAATAAATGCATTAGAAAGAAAAATGTGAAGTTCAAACGACAGGAGAGACATTCGATCGATAATCTAGGCGAATGACCACCAAGTCACCAGAACAGGGGGCTTAGACCAGGTACATTCGCTAACGCCTACAAGATGTCAAATTCAATCGATCGTTCGCAAAAAAAAATTGTCTATGATCTCCACCGCAAAATTATTAAAAAATAAAATCTGCTATTTTATTTCGTTTTCTACATGGTCTCACCATTCGCTAGATTAGTAATGAATCGAATGGAAAAAATAGCGAAGATACTGTCAATAGTGCACCTTATCTACCATCGACTTGTATTGACTACGAGGCATATTTCAATTCCATACTGTATACATATATTGTACCTACTTTTCCATTAACGACATCGCTATTCGAAAGTTTGTTTTTGTCTAGGCCCCCGAGTCAGATAAACAAGAGGCATAAAGTTATTGTTTTAAACTTTCCCAATTTTTATGAATTCAGATATATTTCGGGACTTAATCGCGTGAATTATTTAAAGGTACGAACCTTTTATTTACCCAACGGGCAAATAAAAGGTAAAAATTATTCACGCGATTAAATCCCAAAATATATTTAATAAGAGGTATAAAGCTATCGCTATGGCCCATTTTAAATTGTATTATAAATGGCCTACAGCAGCATTCCCGGCTCAGCATTTTTTTTATAAAAAAATATAATGAGAAATGTGGGTCGCACATTACAAGCTATTTTGATAAATTGCTTGTATTAGAAGTGGGTTCACGTCGATAGCAGCGGCGAAAGAATAAAATCATCGTAAGGTACTACTAGGTGTACTCTATAATAGCGGTTATTCCTACATCTATAAAGTAGGTATCTAAAATTCAAAGGGAAACCGAAAGAAATGGTGTTCTGATTCCCCGCCACTGGTCGGTAGTATAATGGGTAGGATTCAAACCCGTTAACGAGCAACACAAACCTCCATCCCGCTTAGTTCAGCGTCAGTGGAAACACTCCTGAATGTAAATACATTTGAAATAATGTGTAATATCGTGAATGTAACTTGTACCTATGTTTCGTGAACATAAAACTACACTGGCTGTTTTATTCGTTTTAAGGGGCGTCTAAAAGGGCCATTTTTTACGGCAATTGGTGGCAGCACTTTTGGCAACTAATTGCTCGGCCAATAATGGCAATATGTCTACAATTGTATGGCGCACGATCCAGTCTCCTAAACGGGCTACAAACCCGGCAACAAGAAAATAGAGGGCGACTGAAACAACAACAAAATTGGCCGGACAACATTGTGGAAAATAGATCGCTCAGCGATCGTCCGGCAACCATCAAATCAATATTGGAGAGTACTGCCATGTTGCCGGCCACAGCATTGCCGCCACAAATTGCCGATCTCAAAGAAGTATGTTGATACATAATTATATTGTTCTTTCGAATTTGTGTGAGTTAAATCCGAGATTGAAGGAAATAATCCTATCGTTATTTTATCTTATAGTTATATACTTTTTTATACTTAAAATAGATCTATTATATACATAATTGCCTGTAAATGCTACAGAAATACCCTATTACATATATATATTTAAATTTATTACCCGACTTTAGTATGTTTATGGATATTATGCGATATCTTCTGTTATTAAAAACCTGGTACAATAAATAATTTGGTATGATATGAATGTTTAGTATTCGTCACTTTTATTATCTTTAACATTGGTGAAAATAAAACAAAAGATATCATTGCCATGATATTTAAAAAATACAATTTCCAATATATGTACATTATACAATATATATTTCTATTTATATACAAAAATAAATTGATTGCTACAACGTATTACAATATAATTCATTGTAAAATTTTGATGTACCTACTTATGGTATAAAAATATAGTGTATATAAAGATTCTAAATAAAAAAAATGCAGTATTTAGAATCCTAGCTTTAATCCATGCCAAATAACTCGAGATATTAATGTCTTCCTCTAGTAGGCACGCGGATCCAGAATTATGTTAACAAAATGTGTCCCAACCAGCGAAGGTGCATTTGATTCTATAACGGTACACCAGCCACCACCACCGAGGGTTGGGGGGCAATAACCCTTCAAAACACACCAGTACAGTGTCAAAATTCCTCAAAAAGGTCTTTCAGTCGACTATAGGGGGGGGGGGGGGGCTCTAGTAGCAAAACCGACACTTAAGCCGTCAACAGATAAATGTCAGTCTCGCTACTGCAGTTACCTATTTTAACAGACGGTAGATAAGTCATTGAGACCTGCCGTAAGTAGAGGCCGGATGAAACCTGAACAAAACACTCAGACCTAATGGTTTAAACTAATGAATATTACATTGCCGTAAGAAGTTGCATTTATCTCTTCGACAGTGGAATGAAGCCCATATTATACGATAAGGCCCACATTATACATTAAGACCCGTAATATACATTAAGGTCCATATTTTACAATAAAGTCCATATTATACATTAAGGCCTGTATTATACATTAAGGTCCATATTATACAATAAAGTCCATATTAAACATTAAGGAACGAATTATACATTAAGGCCCGTATTATACATTAAGGTCCATATTATACAATAAAGTCCATATTAAACATTAAGGAACGAATTATACATTAAGGCCAGCATTATACATTAGGGTCCGTATTATACATTAAAGCTCGCACTGTTGTACCTCATGCAGTAATATTTTTTATATCAAATAAAAATCTGTAGCTTTAATAATAAACAACATTCAGTCTAAGAAACAATATTTATAAATGAAATCTGTATTTAAACATATAAGTACATAACAATCGGGTAGATGACAATGAAATATTTACACTAATCAATTCGGCAATAGCACTTCTTAAATATTCTGAAAAATAATAATCGAAACAAATCAAAAAGTAAATGAATTGACCATAGAAAATATTGATGTCTACAATTTGTATTTTATACAAACTTGTACGGAGAGTATCGTTTTTAACATTTCATGAAAAGATACTGTTATTATGAGACTTGACAGTCATCTACCCTATTGTTGAACTAAACTCGAATAAATATATTTCCATCTCTTTCTATTACATAACTTCTATCGGATCTCTCTGTCTTTCTTATAATCTAAATAAAATAACCTGTTTCAGTGACCAATAGCTACGTATGTACTTAGTAAGACTAGTGTGTATTGACGTATTATATTTAATACGTGTACTACATGTGTTATGACGTCATCGTCTACGTTATGAGGTAGGCAGTCTCACACTTACAGTCGTCGTCGTTTTTCACCTGAAAATAAAGAAAGGATTTTTTTATTTATCTATAATAAGTATGTATTTAATTAGAAATGTGTATTGCACTATAACGAAAAAATAACGAACTGGAAGTGAAAAGAAAAATACAAAAAACTTGGAATAAATATTGGAGTTTAAAGGAAATCTTTAAAAGTGACCTGCCTATCACCATCAAAACAAAAATTATGAATTCCAGCCTTCTTCCAAGTCTGACTTATGGCTGCCAGACCTGGAAATTCACTTCAAAAGTAAAAAAACTAATCACCACCTGTCAAAGAGAACTGGAGCGCAGCATGCTTAAACTAAAGAAATCAGACAAAATACGACACACAATAATAAGATCAAAAACCAAAGCAACAAATGCATTGAAATACGCACAAAAACTTAAATGGAGATGGGCTGGCCATGTCGCGAGGCTTAAAGACCGAAGATGGACCATAAAAGTGACTTTTTGGAATGGACCTCCAAGTAAAAGAAACCGAGGAAGACCACAGACTCGCTGGGACGACGAGATCAAAAAAGTAGCCAGCCCAAACTGGAAACAGACTGCACAAGACAGAGACAAATGGGCATGTTTGGAGGAGGCCTTCACCCAATGATGGGGTTCCTACAAATTATATTATTTAGGTGTCTAAAATCTAACCAAGTTAGCTAATAATAATAGTAAATATTATATAGTATATTAATAATAGTAAATAAAATAGTAATAGGTAAATAATATAAAAAATAAATAAGAATAAGTAGGTGGTAACTAATTGATCTTAATAGATCAATTAGTTAAGCGTTTAAATAGTATATAGTGTCAAAACAAGTATATTAATACTAGTAAATAAAACAGTAAATAGCTACATAATATAAGATATAAACAAAATAAGCAGGTATTAATTTCAATTAGTTAAGCGGTTAAAGATAAGTAAATGTAAAAATTTAATGTAAAATTAATTTGTAGGAAATAAAAGGCTTTTTTATTTTATTTTATTTTATTATTGCACTATACCAAGATTAACTTGGTATAGTGCAAACCTGAAAGTAGTTTGCTCGGAATCAGTAACGTAATCCATTGGGGTAGCTTTTGGACCATGTTATATTTTTCTATTAATTAATTAATCAATCATTCATTAATTCACTATTAATTTTTGCTGTCCAAATCCAGTTCACAATGTGATTTGAAATGTGATCATCACTTATTTTTAAATAATAACCTTGGATTATGTACTACGAGACGCAATGAGCATGATAGCGCGAAGAACACCAGACAGCTTGAATGGCTTATAACTCTGCAAGTATTCAATATTTTCATTTTGTTGTAATTTCTGGAAGTAAAAAGTTTGTTGGGGTGTCTAAGCTTTGCACTATACTTAAAAATAACCTTGTTTAAGTTGTCTGGTTGCCATAGTAGAGAATCTGTCTAGTTTGGGATCAGATGAGTGCGTAAGTGCCTCAAAATTCATGGCGTTATGGACCTTTTGGCCGTGAGAAAATGATCCCTTAAATAAAATCTAGCGCTACATGTTTGCTTTGTTAGGTTAAACGGCACAATTATTGTTTTAGCGCTGCAGCTGCTATTAGTTTTTTTAATTTAGCAAAAAGGATTTTTGTTCCAGATAGCTTCTCTAGTAGTAGCTCGGAACTGCGTAAAACATCAAAAACTTGTATATTATTTGAAACAATTAGCTAGCAGTTCCTTGACAGACACGAATGATATGATAGCACGTCCATTTTTGAAAGATCACATTACATTGGACCAAAGTGAGGCAGGGGCAGGAAGAACGTTTTTCTGACGGAAACAACATTGCTATATCTGTCTTATTTTTACACATTATTTTCACATATTTCAATCAGTGTCATTAGTAGGGATATAATGAGAAAAATATATACAATTTATAGGTTCCTTATTTTAGTTATTGCTCTGAGGGGTAGTCAGTCGTACGTAGGAACTAGAGAAACAACGTAAGAATAGAGTGTGCATAGCAGTTATAGTGTTGTTTAACCTTGCTGATTATATCGTTTGGGTTGTGATCCATGCTTCGAAGTCGCAAAATAGTCACCCCGTTTTTTGGATTTGCTAGTCGTAATGTTACTAAACCTCATTGATATTTTACTTTTTTAGAACCAGCCGTTAAAAACCTCGCGGATCATGCAGACTGATTGTCAACATACAATTCAGTCTTAGGTGTTGTCCCTGTAATTTCTTTAAATAAGCTTTGTACAAAAAGTAAATCTTTAATGCATTCTGCAGCAGAGATGTATTCTGCATCATTCTGTACTGGAATGGCAGTGACGGTTTGCTTACGTGAGCACCAATGTATCTCCCCCTCATAGAAAATTATTAAAACTAGTCGTAGTCTTCCGAGTATCTAACAACAAGATCCGCGAGTTTTTAACGGCCCGGTTCTAATATGACTAAATATTTTTAAAGCAGTCACTAATCTATACATATATAATCGCTTATCCTGACTGGCTGATAATTCATCAACGCATAGCCTAAACCGCTACGGTTACAATCCTGACTCTTTGGCAGTTGATACCTTTTATGTTGTAGGCATCCACTAAGGAAGGTTTTCTAGAAATTCGTCCCCTAGAGGGTAAAATAGCGGTTACAAGTTTCTATCGTATCGGTGAATTTTCAAAAAGAAACTCGTTATTCAGTTTATGGAAAATCAACCCCTAATAACTAGAAATTGTGAGTTGAAACTCTGTCAGTATTAAAGTTAGATCTATGAAATTTCGTATTTGGCTTACTTGTTTAAAATAAAGAAACACGTGTTTCAGTGTTTTTATCGGAAGTGAAAATCAACCCTTAAAGGGTAAACTCATCTACGCGGGCGAAGCAACAGCTAGTCTTTAAATATAACAATGACAATGTAGCGTAACCTCTACCAACCACACAAGCCCGATACCAAGTACTTACCATAAGAAAGTGATGCAAGGTAAGCGTAGCAGCGCTGGGTCGTTGTTCGGAGTCGTGTGTGAGACACGACATACAGAACTGCTGGCCCTCGTCTGATAGAGTTTCGGGGATCTCGGGTCGACCCCCGCTGCCCACCAGGAACATGATTTGGTAATTGCTGTCATATTGGTAGAAGGGACGCTGCGGACAAAAAAAAAACATTTAATACAAAATCAAACGGTTGAATTGGCAGTATTTGCCAAACAACAAAGCCGACCTGAAACAACTATTACACATGTTCGGCTTCAATAACTGTAAGTGCCGATCGGGTAGTTAGTAGTTAGATAGTTCATTCGGAACCTCATTCGATTCGCCAGTATTTTTTAACAGCAAAGCCGATCAGCATAAATCTGCAGTTGCCGCTCGGCTGGGCGTATTTATGTGGACATATTATTATTCGATTTTATCGTCCGGTTTGTGGCGATCGATGCCAGTGATGTATACCACGGGCATCATCGCCACATACCTATAAATAAAAGAAATGATATCAAAAACATTTTCATTTGTTATCTTGCCGGTCCGCTTGTGTGTAGCAACTGTAACTTGCGTGCTTTCTCTCGTCTCAAATTAATAATAATATCTTGGGACAACTCACACAACGCTATCTGATCCCAAACTAAGCAGAGCTTGTACTATAGAAACCAGAAAACTGATAAACACACTTATATATATTAAAGATAAATCCATACACAGCATAAACCATCGTGCTCATCACACAAAGATTTATCCTGGGTGGGGATCGAACCCACGACCTCTTCCGTAGCAGTCAGATACACTCCCACCGCGCCACAGAGGCAGTCAAAATTGAGTAGTAAATATAAATCTTTTTGTAAGTCTGACTGAATTTTGAATATATGGTCAACTCGCTATGGGAAAAGAAGTCGGCAATAAAAACTCATGAGCTAATTGTTGGCCAGTATTTGACTGTAACCCCGTATGATGTGAATGAAGAAGGTTAGTATGTAGTGCTTTGAGGAACATAAACGTACCTTGCCGGAAGCCATCTCAGTGACGACACAGCCGAGTGACCAGATATCAGCGGCGCGGCCGTGACCAGACGACTTCATGAATACTTCAGGTGCCATGTACGCTGAAACAACACAATACAATTAAATGGGTAAATCTACAAAAAAAATCATTTATTACGTCAGACGATTTTGGCCTTTTGTTACCCCTTCTCTCCCCTATGTAAGGGCCGACCCTCCCCACCCCCTATCGTATAAAATAAGATACGATTGGTACGCATTATTTTTTAAAATTATACTTTGAAAAAGCGTTGCGCGAGTTCGGCAATGAGCACGATAGCGCGAAGAATACAAGACAACAACTTGAATGGCTTATAACTCTGCAAGTTTTCAATATTTTAATTTTTTTTATATGATTTCTTGAAGTAAAAATCTTGTTGGGGTGTCTGAGCTTTGCACTACACCTTTAATAAGTATCACACCATGCCATTACTCTTTCTCTTATCTTTCCCGTATTTCCGTCTCATTGGACTATGACAGTGAGAGAACATTTCATAACAATCTTAAGGCTAATATTTTATAGAAAGCTATTAAGACCAAACTGAGATGTAGTCACCGATCTAGTCATAACGGCTGTTTAGTCTTGTTGAGATATTGTCAAAGCTTCTATCCCGTATTTACCTTGTGTTCCAACGAAACCTTGCAGTTCGCCGGGCGCAGTGGTGTTCGCGCGTATCTTCACTGCGCATCCGAAGTCGCCCAGTTTGAGGCAGTGCCCTTCGTTTGTTAGGAAGATGTTACCACCTGAAATACAAGCAATAGAGTATGATGTTGAAGATGTGATAATTTCAGTGGGGTGTCAACATTTTTGTTACTTTAAAAAAGACGACTGCTGCATTAGTGTACAAGCCCTGTGTCGCGGGGGACTTTACAAACATATTGCCTCTGTGGCGCGGTAGGAGTGTATCCGACTGCTACGCAAGAGGTCGTGGGTTCGATCCCTACCCAGGATAAAACTTTGTGTGATGAGCACGATGGTTTATTCTGTGTATGGGTGTTATTTATATATAATATGTATGTATTTAGAAGTATATAGGTATATTTATCAGTTGTCTGGTGGTGTGGGAATCCAATCACTCCCACCGCGTGACAGAGGTAGTCAGTCTATCATTGCCAACGTTGGAAGTGTGACAATATTGGACGTGTGATACGAAATTGGTGGTGTGATATTGTATACTAGCTGTACCGCGCAACTTCGTCTGCGTAAATTTTCCCCGTTTTTGTAACATTTCTTATTGCTGCTCCGCTCCTGTCGGTCATAGCGTGATGTTATATATCCTATAGCCTTCTTCGATAAATGGGCTATCCAACAGGGAAATAATTGTTCAATTCAAATCAGCAGTTCCAGAAATTACCGCATTCGAACAAACAAACTCTTCAGCTTTATAATAATAGTGTAGATGTGACCATTTTGAAAATGTACAGGATGTAGTAATATTGAAGTGTGAGAATGTGTGCGTGTGAATATCCAGTGTGTTGAGGAACAAACTCTTGATGTCGCGGTAACTGTAACAGGGGTCGTAGCGATATTGAAGTGTGAGAATGTGTGCGTGTGAATATCCAGTGTGTTGAGGAACAAACTCTTGATGTCGCGGTAACTGTAACAGGGGTCGTAGCGATATTGAAGTGTGAGAATGTGTGCGTGTGAATATCCAGTGTGTTGAGGAACAAACTCTTGATGTCGCGGTAAATGTAACAGGGGTTGTAGCGATATTGAAGTGTGAGAATGTGTGCGTGTGAATATACAGTGTGTTGAGGAACAAACTCTTGATGTCGCGGTAAATGTAACAGGGGTTGTAGCGATATTGAAGTGTGAGAATGTGTGCGTGTGAATATCCAGTGTGTTGAGGAACAAACTCTTGATGTCGCGGTAAATGTAACAGGGGTTGTAGCGATATTGAAGTGTGAGAATGTGTGCGTGTGAATATCCAGTGTGTTGAGGAACAAACTCTTGATGTCGCGGTAAATGTAACAGGGGTTGTAGCGATATTGAAGTGTGAGAATGCGTGCGTGTGAATATCCAGTGTGGAGAGGCACAAACTCTTGATGTCGCGGTAAATCTAACAGGGGTTGTAGCGATATTGAAGTGTGAGAATGCGTGCGTGTGAATATCCAGTGTGGAGAGGCACAAACTCTTGATGTCGCGGTGCGCGATGGCGCGCGCGTGCAGCTCGGCCACGGCGGACAGCAGCTGCTTGGTGTAGCGGCGCGCCGTGTGCTCGGCCAGCGCGCCCGCCGTCGCCACCAGCGCCTCCAGCGAGCCCTCCACGCACAGCTCCATGAAGATCAGCATCTCCTCCTGAACGCACACACGAACGCTTCTATTCTACAATCTTGATTCACTTGACTACATGTGAACGGTGAGTACTGATGTTATGGATTTTAGATTTGGGAATCCGTTTGTAAAATATTAAGCTTTAAAGTGCAAATTTTTGTTAGTCAAGTGCCCCCCCCCCCTGCCAGCTAAATGTGTTGGGTATGTGAAAAAAATCACGGTAGTAGTATATATAGTAAAATTAAAAGAAAAACTCACAGCTAAGTAGGGTTTATAAGTTTACGAGTAACAGCTGATCAAATGAGAAGTAACAAAATTTTCATACAAATTCCATTAAAAAATATTATTTAGCAGATATAACGTTGACATCAAAAAGCCCACTTTTTAAGCCAAACTGACTAGGGGGGTACTACGGAACGTGTGTTGTGCGCGGCCCGACATGCACTTGTCCGGGTTTCTATTGATAAGTACCTACTTTTTATTTGGGAGTATTGTAACAGTAAATACAAGTGCTGTGCACACCTATAAGTGACAGGTTTACACTAGTATGTATATAAATAACATTACTTCTTAAGATTAAATTCTGTTAACCTGTTGTTGGAGTGCTATAATAAAATAAATAAATGAAACTGTGTGCCAGCGTTACCAGTTCGTGCGAAATGGGGTTATAAACATTTATATAATATGCAGAATTTTATGGTCTAAAGGAATTATGTTTTAAGTCAAAAGGTGTAGATAGGTTACAAGCACTCAAAAAGCGACACCTTACAATCTTTTACTCGCATCGCCGACGTCAACAGATGAAAGCAGCGGATTGCATGTTTCTCTTTTTCGTTGTGATTTAAATCATGCTTTTCTATTTTTGTATTATAGTGAGACATTACAATATATAGGTTATCTATGTGTGCATTAGTTGGCCGTTTTTAAAGATCAAATATTGTTTATGTAACCTATCTACACCTTTTTACTTAAAATATCATTGATCGAAAGCGGGAAATAATAAAACCAATGAATAGAGGAGCGTTAGAACTTCTAAGCAAACAGAATAGAGTAAATTTAAGAACTTTTGAACGAGTGGGACTTGCAACTTTAGACTGCTAAACGAACGGACAATATCCAAAGATGGGAAGAACGGAGCCTCATGAAGAAATCTTAACCAAAAATTGATGATGATGAAATTATAAAGTCGGTTTACGGACTATAATTTTACGTGATAACGTCATAAAAAACCATTGATGGCATTGTAATAAACAACCATGTCTGCAACAGCTTTAGTTTCAATTGTATCGCATGTCGCTGCAATCGCCACCCGCCGATAGGCTAATACTTCACTTCATAAACAATTGACAGGTAGTAATAAACAATGACCGCCCATGCTTCTCTATCGCTTTATCCGCGCTCTCGTTTGTGTAACGTGACACATTTTCGTGCGTGCAGCCGGTCATACAACGAGGAAGTAAGTGTAGATGTCCGTACCCGGTGCAGCTCGCAGCCGTAGTAGCGCACGAGGTGCGGGTGCAGCACGCCCTCCAGCACGCGCAGCTCGTTGGCGGCCCGCTGCAGCGCGCGCCGGTCGCCCGCGCCCACCGACAGCTCCTTCATGGCGAGCAGCTGGCCTGTCTCGGTGTTTACTATCGTGTACACCTGCGGAATGCATCATTCACTCGTCATTGCTACATTCAAAAATAATATAATAATAATAAGTATGCCTGTGGCGGCCAGAAGGGGGCCCATCTAGTGAGTGGCGAGTCACCGCCTGCCCATTTGTCCGTGTGTTTTTACCATGTGTTTGCAGGGCAGGCGCCATAGTCCTTTAATAGTACCGGCTAACCATTCCACTAACACATCACCTCCATAACCTAGTTTCTTAGTTACCACTTTTTGACAATAGTTTTTACACTAACCGGGGAATGTCGTTGGGTACATTTCTATAGTGTATACAAAGATAATCGCCGGTTTTTGTCACATAGCCTTTAGATTAAAGTGTCTAACGGGCCTCTACATGTTGGCTTCGGCTCCACGCACGCCTCTCAAATGACCGGGACTCCATAGTCCCGTGATATGGAAACGACATACATAATAATATAATAATATCTTGGGACATCACACAACGCTATCTGATCCCAAACTAAGTAGTGCTTGTACTATGGCAACCAGACAACTGATAAACATATGTACTTATATATTTCTAAATACATATATATTATAGATAAACAACACCCAAACACAGAATAAACTATCGTGCTCATCACACAAAATTTTATCCTGGGTGGGGATCGAACCCACCAGTCGTCATACACTCCCACCGAGCCACAGAGGCAGTCGAAGCAGGCAGAATGTATGTAATACAAGATAAAGGAAGATTAAGGTACGTTTTGTAACGACTGGCGTATGATGGAGTGAAGTAGAATTGGACGAAGACAGACGCCCACGAATTTCTAGAAAGGCATTTAACAGAATCGATTTCCAGCGAATTCGTGTGCGTCCATTTTCGCTAAGAGCAGACCGTGTCCGCTGTTTTCGGAGGAAATCCTACCGACTGTGTAAGACTATTAAGAGCATTGTAAAATATGCACTAATGCGCGCACAACTGTATAGGAAAAAAAATGTAAACATAGCTAACACCTATAATCTGAACATTATCAAATCTCAAATGAAGTAAGCAATAGAGGCAATAGAGGTTCAATTGTGCATTTGACTGAAGTCAAATCAGCCTCTTTTTAAGAAACGTCAAAAACGATCCACTCTGTACAAATTTGTATGAAGTGCAAGCATGTGACGTCACGTTTTCTGTGGTCACATCATTTACTTTTAGTATTTCTTTTTATGATTAAAAATAAAATTAATAAACACGTAAATTATAGATGAACATATTTTTTCAGAACACTTTGACATGTTTATTATAAAATATTTTATTTTGATAGTAGTCTAAAACCCAATTGTGTTTGGCCTGTTGGTCTAGTGATTAGTAACCCTGACTGCTAAGACGGAAGTCGTGGGTGCGATCCCTACCCAGAATAAAACTTTGTGGGATGAGCACGATGGTTTATTGTGTCTCGAGTGTTATTTATTTAATATGTATTTAAAAATATATAAGTGTCATCAGTTGTCTAGTTGCCACAGTACAAGCTCTGCTTAGTTTGTGATCAGAAGACGTTGCGTGAGTCGTCCCAAGATATAATATGTAGTAGTAGTACGCTACCTTGCCGAAGGTGCCAGCCCCGATCTTGAGCCCGCGCTGCCACTTGAAGGTGAGCTGGCGCAGCTTGGGCTCGTAGCTGACGGCGGCCTCCAGCACGCGCCCCACGCTCTTGTTGGTGCGCAGCTGCGCGTCGCGGGACATGTCTACTGACGTCACTGCGCTCAGTACCCGATGATTGTGTGCTGGACGATGGGAAATTGTAAAAAAGAAAAATAAACTCACTGGTTCATTTTAGTAAGTTCACTGGGATTTAAATGCCTCCGACTGCATGACTTAAGGTTATGTTGTTTCCATATTTTTTTTAAGCAGGCGGAATTTTGTTTTTTTTTTTATATATTATTTTTTTAGTGCTTTGTTGTCAGACGTAATTAACTGTAACTATTGAAAATTTGAGCGAAAATGGTCGGTACATACATACATACATATCAACCCATATGATGGCCCACTGCTGGGCACGGGTCTCCCCAGTAGAACCTACTAGTATGTAGATCCTGGGGGTAATTGCCATAATCGCCACGCTTGGCGAGCGGGTTGGCGATCGCAGTAAGGCTTTAAGTACGCAGAGGACGCTGCTGCCCGTCCTCCGGGGTGAAATCCCTTAGTCGCCTTGACGACACCCATGGGAAGAGATGGGGTGGTACTATTCTTAAGCCGGCACCACACGGCAATGGTCGGTAACTAACTTTTAATCACTATATTGCCAAAACGGGCCTTTTAAATGAAAAATAATTCAAGAAACCATGATTTCAAAATAATTCCACGTCGCGCAGTCGGGTAAAAATTAAGTTTACTTTTTAGCTAGCGATTCCATTGAAGACTACATTTGAACTTAAAATGTCATACCAGCAGTGCCAGAGACGATGTTTTCATCGGAATCATGTTCCTGTGCGCTGAGGTAAGGCTCAGCGTCCGCGGGCGGAGGGGTGGGCGGCGCTGGCATTTCTCGTGACGTGTTGCTCGGGAATGGACTCTGTGACAATAGGAAAAGGTGTCATTTTGGTTTGTATTTACGTCAAATATAACTTATAGTATAACTAGCGGTCCGCTTCGGCTCTGAACGGACTTTTTCTACTATCCATACACATAATATATAATTATGTATTATATATATAAACCATACGGAATTATGTGAATATCGCATCAAAATCGGTTACATTCATTTAGAAGATCTAGACGAACGCAAAGACAAACAGAGTGAAGAGACTGGTGGTTTATAGTTGTCACTATTACTACGTATAATAACTTTTTTAAGAAAAATAAACCGGCTTCCAATTGGGTAGTTAAAAGTACCTACAATAAAAGTGAATTATTTTATACTAATCAGGTAATAGTAGATCTTAAAATACTCTGAAAATAACTGTTCTTTTACAATATAACATGTTTTTTAATTTAAAAGCATGAAAACAAATACTAAAAGTAATGATTTGACGATAGGAACTTATGACGTCATAGACTGTTATTCCATACACATTTCTATAAAGCTTGTCGTTTTAACATTTCATAAAAAGAGACTGATTTCACTTGACAGTCAACATCCTAATTCAAATCGTATAACTACAGTACGATCAACGTATCCTGACCGGATTGAAGTTAGGTTTTTATCACTTTCGCGCATGTCATAGAGATGCGACCCTAAAATTACTTACGAAAACGATTAATCGATTAAAAATACTAACAACATTTTAATTCAACAATGTAAAAACACTATATAAATGAGTTCATAAGAGTTTAAATTTAAAACAGTTACAGTAAATAATAAAGAAACTTTGAAAAACAATTTCTTTACCAAAATAATCACAAAAAAACATGAATTAGTAATACTAATTAAGACAATGTAATGCGTAATCGCATCTCTAATCCTCTTGGTTTAGTTACCGCCCCCGCCCCCCGCTTCCTGTCACCATTTACTTCCAAAAAATGCATCTGCGCAACCACTTGTCGCCTACTTCAGTCCGGCCTAGTTACGTTGATCGTACTGTAGCTTTCAAGAAAATCGCGAACATACATACGGGCCAAATGAGAGTAACTCCTTTTTTGAAGTCGGTTAAAACCAAAGCCCCGCCGCGTCCGTCTGTATGTATGTTCTCGATAATCTTTTTTTGATTTTCATGCGGTTTTCACTATCATTCAAATAATTGATTCCGGATGGATTTTAATATAATAGATGCATATTAGTAGAGTAAATATAGTAAGAAAAGTCCGCGCAAAGACTAACCAAATATTTGTGCATTAGTAATATTAGTAACCTTTGTAACGGAAAACACTTTGATATAATTTTGCACAACTGCAAAACAAATTACAATATCTGTTCTTGGTATCATTACGTCACCTAAATAAATCTATACTAATATTATAAAGCGGAAGAGTTTGTTTGTTTGTTTGTTTAAACGCACTAATCTCAGGAACTACTGGTCCGATTTTAAAAAAATATTTTATTAATATTTTTTTGTTGGATAGCCTATTTATCGAGGAAGGCTATAGGCTATATAACATCGCGCTACGACTAATAGGAGCGGAGCAGCGACGAGAAATGTTGCAAAAACGGGGAAAATTTACGCATACGAAGTTGCGCGGGACAGCTAGTAAGGAAATATAATACTTATATATTTGAATGCGAAGTTTGTCAGTTAAATTTATTTCTGATGTGTTTTTTTAAATCTAATCAATCGCGCCTTTGTATTTTAAGCGTTGTTCAAATTAAGAGGCGACACTGGTTCTGGTACAAAATAACGTATAATTATATTTCTAACTACATTCATATGTTCTGAGCTCATAACACTCATGTTGGATCTGCAGTATATAACTATCATCATTCTAGTTGTTATTATTTACTAAATTAGAAGTACTATACTACTACTAAGTACAATAAATTCAAATTGTCCAACTATTATTTAGTGCATGATATCTGTAACTAGCTGCCCGCCCCGGCTTCGCACGGCCAATAAAATATACTCTATGATACTCACAAATAATGTGGCTTTCTATTGGTAAAAGATTTTGTTTTAATCGGTTCAGTAGATTCAAAGATTACACACTACAACCTCACAAACTTTACCTCTTTATAACAATAGTATAGATTAATAGTACAATTGGCGAAATTTTCCATAATGTGTAGTCTATATAATGTAATGTTGTAAAAACTGTTAATAAACTAAATCTATACTAATATTATAAAGCTGAAGAGTTCGTTTGTTTGAACGCAATTATCTCAGGAACAACGCGTCCGAATTAGAAATTATTTTACTGTTGTATAGCCCATTTATCGAGGAAGGCTATAGGCTATATAACATCACGCTACGACAAATAGAAGCGGAGCAGCAATGAAAGATGTTGCAAATACGGGGGAAATTAACGCAGACGAAGTTACACGGGTCAGCTAGTAAATAAAGAACAAATCAAACTCACAGGTAGCCTAGGTCGCGGTCGCGGCGAGTGCGCGGGCAGCGCCGTGGTCCGGGATCCTACCACGTGCGAGATGCAACCGTCCATCAGAGATTTGAGCTCCTGCAATAAAATATATTTATATTATACAACGTGTCAATTAAATCCCTGCCCGACCCGAGAGGAGGTAGGTATTCCGTTAGCAATGGTAAAAAAATGGAAAAATATATATATTGTTGATATAAGGCCTCATCAAAACACACAAACAAAACAATATTTTCCGCTTTCGAATGTTTTTCCTTAAGACTTCCGTCAGGATAAAAAAAATAGGTTATTCATTTGTCATTAAATTAAAAAAAAAATGAAGTAAATCGAATACGAACATGATACCTAACAACACATTAATGGATCGGATAGGGATTAAATATACACTCTATAGATTCATTAATTTTGTACATAAATGACTAATTTGTTAAAAGTAAGTTGAGTTGATCAGAAATCGAATTTATAGTTTTTGTCAAGAGAAAAAAAAAGTTTAAATTTTTGTTAATTTTCTTTTCGTTTTATTTTGTTAACAAAAAAGGTTATAAACTCAAAAACTAAAGACGTGACCATGTCGCAGATATTTTACATCAAATATTTTTTTTCATTTCATCACATAATCAAAATATTCCGGCGATTAACAGTACGTACCTCAAACTCTTCGTCGCTAAGATGTTTAGTATTACGTGGGTCGCATGCCAGCATTAAGAATTCTAGACCTTGACTCGCCCATCTGTAAACAGAACGAATGTTCATTCAAGATTACCATAACCTACAGAGTGATTTTTAAGATACAATGTCACTTCTTTAAATAACACTAAAATAACTTTGTAATATCAGTTTTGGAAAATATTCAATATATTAACCCTTAATCACCAACCATTTGTTTTTGGAGTTATGATCTTAACCACCTACAGACTATTTTACTGGAGTAAAGTCGTTGTTTATCGTGAGGTTTAGGCCCTAAACCTGACAAAGAAACGTCGATTTTACTCCGGGATCTCTCAGATGTGTGGTAAATGGTTGTGTGACAAAATTCGGTGGAAGGTGCTGGAGGGTTAATTCGTAATTTTTTTTTAAGCTTATCGCGGGCTCGGTCTTTTAGCGCGGCGACCGATTCAAGAAATTCTGTAACGAAAATAAAAACTAACAGCCCCTACTCCGCCTACCATGTAGCTCGGCCGAGCGTTCGCTTAACGTTTAAGTATATGATACGACTGTATGAAGCTCGCACGGATCGAGACGAGATGCAATTTTTTTTTTCTTTTTTTTTATTGCTTATGTTGATAAAAAATACTATGTATTAGCTTTACCGCGACAGTCCCTGAGTGCCACACATTTTTTTAAATATATTACGAAGTTATTTAGTGTAAATTAAATAAACCAAGAGTGGGAGGTTATTAGTATATTAAAAATCATTCTGTATATTATAATTATAAATGCAAAAGTTTGAATGTATAGATGGACGTTTGTTATTTAATCATGCCAAAACGGCTGAACAGATCTGACCGCAAATAGCAGTATCAAGTATTCGACAGTATATCACTCACCTAGGCCTCAACCCCCGTCCTCGATCACACCTCTCGACCACAAACCGCATCCAACACCTCGCGAAGTCTATGACAGCTCGGGCCACCCTGGCGGCCCACGCCTTCTCCTCGCGACTGGGGGAACGCTCAGGGGGGGAGCGGAGTTCTACCTCGTCGTCGCTGGGAGGGTGCTCCCCTGAGAGGAGCAGCTCGATGCTGTTCTGGGTCTAGGGAAGAAACGTACAGAAATTATCAGTCAGTCAAACCCTAAAACTAGACCGATGAGAACAACATTCAATATGACATCCGTATTCATCTCCAAATACAGATGTGGAGATGAATACAGATATCATACACGCTGTCTAGGGTGAGTTAAGTCCTTAATCACAATTTCGGAATTTGAAACCAAAATAAATCAGTGCACGAAACTTTCTTGAATCTAGAACATTCATTTCGTATTCACTGAGCGAGTTCGCAAAGGTCACCGAGTTATTTTTGGACTGTAATTAGTATTAATGATTATACACCATTGCATTAGGTATGTGCCTGTAATGATGGCTGTATGTATTAAATAAATAATAAAAAAAAATATTTTTTTACGAACACAGAGTACACCCAAGCTCGGTACCAACATTGGTCGCACCCCGGACCTATGTTGGTACCGAGTTTGGGTATTTCTGCAGTAGGAAATCAGTATTTATAAGGTAATTACATGTTTTCCTCCAAAATTGTGTATATTATCGAAGAGCCGCTCATCAAACACGCTGTTCTCGTACTCATCCACGATGCTCTCCGACCTCATGAACCTGGGCTTGCGCGGAGACGCGGCGGACATGCTGGGCTTAGGGATGACTCGACGGGGGGCGTTGGACGCCCGCCGAGGTGGAGGGGATGACTTGGTGTTGGTCTCATTTACAAAACGGTGGAGTTCCTTGTGCATCTGTTATGAAAATTATTATTTTTTTATATGGTAGGGCAAATGAACAAGAGGTTCACCTGACGGTCAGTGATTACCACAGCCACGCCAGAGGCATAGTAGAAACGGTGCCTTTTAGGAAAAAAAAGGCTCTTTTTTTAAGGTGATTAGAAATTTCGTTTACATGTTAGTTAACCCCTTTAAAGTAATTTGTGTAAAATATTTTACCAATAAATATGATTTAGCGGCATATGATTACTCCATTATCCATTAAAAAATCTGGAGATGTGTGATAAAATAACTGAAGTTGTAAACAAATTAGTGTACGAGTATATTTAAAGATTTTTTAAATATTAACTCTTAAAATACCTTTTTTTTTTTTTTTCTTTTTTAATTTATTATCCATGTTACAAACAGTACAATGGGTAGATTCATACGTACCACACAAACCATCGAGGGTTTAACAGTGGTACGTCAGACGACGCTTCGGTACAATATATACAAATAGGTACTTACTAAGTATAAATGCACATAACTAGTTTAATAATGATTTAGAACATGTTTGGTTAAGACAGACTTACAGTTCTTTGCATTTAGACTATTGCAGATTTCGATGGGTATGTCATTCATGATCTGAGGCAGCATGTATTCCCACGTTCGCGTCCCGTAAACGTTAGTATTTTTTGGTGTCTTATAAGTAGGTAAGTATGACAAGCAACGCAACGATTTGGGTCTTACGTGTTTTTCCATATTCACTAAGTTGTTGACTTCCTCGCACACTAAAGACAACCGCACCTTATCAAAAACACTTATTATTCGACAGTATTTAAACAAACCCTTCTCGTCGTCTTTGAATTTATTTTTAATATTGGCGGGTACGATTGTTTTCAGTATGCTCAGCTGTAGCTTATAAATATTTGCAATATAGGTGTTGTATGTACGTCCATAACTACTAATGCCATAATTAATCATCGAGTCTGCCAGTGCAAAATATATAGTCCTAAGTGTATTATAGGGTAGTTTGCATTTAAGCACGTATAGTTTTGACAAAATAGATCGTAGTTTGACACATACGCGATCGACATGGGGTCCCCAATGAAATTTATTGTCAATGGTCAAACCCAAATATGTGTGTTGAGATACCATCTGCAGCGACTGACAACTACATGGATTTTTCGCTCGATGTAAACACAAGTGTTCGTGGGCTGTAATGACTGGTACACAGGATGATATCAAGAATGGCGAGTGAATGTGCATAAGTTTAGTTTTCGTCGCGTTAATTACAAGTCCTACGTCGTGAGCCCATCTGCACAGTGCGTCGAAGTTTCTCTGCATTGCTATCTGAGCCTCTTCCACGTTTTTATGTGCAGTAATTAAGCATGTGTCGTCGGCAAATTGGTATACCGAGCCCTCGCTGAAGATGTTGCACATATCATTGACGTATAGTAAGTATTCTGTCGGCCCGAGAATCGAACCTTGAGCCGTACCTTTATCGGTAAGAATCATGTCACTCGTCGAGCCGGCGATCCTCACTACGGTATGACGATTTTTGTGATAGTTTTTAAACCAATCAAGCAAGGGGCCGCGTATACCACTTTGCTGTAATTTTGTAAATAGTATGTTATAATTCAAAATATCGAAAGCCTTGGAAAAATCAATAAATACAACAAGCACATGCTCACGATTGTCCAAGTACTTGTTGACTTCATTTGTAAACTTTGATAGCAACTTAGATGTATTTTTAGTTTTTTGAAAGCCAAATTGTTTTTCGTTAATAATACTATTGTGTCTTAAAAAATTTGTAATTTCCTGTCCTAAATACCTTTCTATTATTTTATCGATGCACGACAATATAGTTATTGGCCTGTAGTTGTTCACTTCATTATGTGGCCCATTTTTATAAATAGGCCTTATTATTCATACTTTGAGTTGATCTGGGTATGTAGACGTGGCAATACATGTGTTAATTAAGTGAGTAATGATTGGCGTGATGTCGCTGTTAATACATTTTAGATCTTGAGTTCTTATACCATCGAAACCTGGACATTTTTTGTCATTTAGGTGTTTTATAATTAGGAAGATAACTTCGTTTGTGGCTTTTTGAAGCCGCATAGACAATTTACGTTCTATATTGTAGGTGTCAGTGTTAAGCATCGATGTATGACAAAGATTACCTGTACTGTTAACATTATTCCTGAACTCATATGCAAATTTGTTAGCTAACACTTCTGGATGTAACTTAAAATGTTTACAAATTATGTCGTCTATAGATTTATTTATTTTACCACATATGTTATTGATAATTTCCCAAACTTTTCTAGAATTGTTAAAGTTATTTTGTATATCTTTTAGGTAGTAGTGGTTTTTTACATTATTTATATGTATGTTTATTTGTTTTGTTTCTATACCTATTATACAATAATCTGTTTTGCATATTACTTTGATCTTTAAGCCAAATATTAAATAACTGATCTCGTTTCTCACACATTTGTATAATTTTATCGCTTTTCCATCTACAAATTTGTCTTTTACCTGTATTTATTTTTACTCTAAAGCTTACTGATGAAAACGGCTGTTAGAGTAATTAAAGCGGTAGACCAATATGAGCCACTCCTATAAAAGAGATTCCCCGCACTTTTTTCATTTACAATTATTTTCAGTAATTTTGTATTTTTAGTATTGATTGGATTTTGATTCTTTGTCATGTCTCTTCAAGGCCAATTAGAAGTGTTAGGCAGTTAACAATTACATATTAGTGATGTTAGTGCAACATAGATAAAGGTAATAAAGTTACATACAGCAAAAAAAAAAAAAAAAATCAAATAAATAATATACCAAATAAAAGTACAGCCCAACACCGACAACCCAAAGTAAGAAAACAGGGAAGATAATAACATTTTAAGACATATACCGCACACTTATAAGCACACTAGATTACCTGTAAAATAAACCAAAAATAAACGCACCTCATTGTCTCGAACAACGAACTAAAAACTTTTTCTAAAGCAACTACGGCAACATTAAACTTGTCAAAAATATTTTCAACAAGTTTAATTTTAAAACCGCACCGCGCACGGAATCCATATCCACCCATTGAGTCTTACACTTGTACCCACCCTAAAAACCGTATTCGTAACCGTATTCCCTGCTGAGTGAATCCACCAATGAACTGCATCCACTCACCAGACGCTTAGACCCACATTCACCTTGAAACAACAGCTTAAAAACTGTACTTACCACATCCACCTAAGACTTTTGACAACAAGTCAGACGTCGTATTCATCTCCAAATTAGTACCCATCATGACATCCGTATTCATCTTGCTCCCGGATTTTATAAACCAAAAAAACAGACTAGACACAACACAAGCACACACTAACTAATTTTTCCCTCATTCCCTCACCCTACCGTGTTATTAAACGCATCATGCACGATCATAGTCTCTGGTCTCTTCCGTCTCTCCACTGTGGGGGAACTGAACGGCTGCAAGGAAGCCGGTCGCCGTCTTCTCATTGACAACTCCTCGGACAGTTTGTGTGCATGTACGAACTTGTACAGTTCTTTGTGCAGCTGTGGACAATGCGTGACAACGGTGTGCGTATACGTGCTGTGAGAGGCCGATATGACATACGTACATGTACGAAAGAGAGAGAAGTATAAGATAGAGAAATATACTTATAAGTCTGTCTGTCTAATGTCAGTTTTGAATGCGACAAAGTGAAGTCAACTTGTGTACACAGTCGTTGCAATACAAAGGACCAGTAGACTATAAAATTGTATATTGAATTTAGATATACTACTTCAGACGTGCTAGCAATACTGCAATTTTAGTATTTTGGGATTAAGGCGTTTATTTTTATGAATGTAGACTTCGGTTCAATTACAAATACAATAATTGCATTTTTGAAAGATAGAAAAATTTGAATCCAGACTCAGGAATCGAACCCGAGACTTCCGTAGCCAAACCGGGGCCAGAAGCGAACCACCTATCTGGACTATGTTACTAGATATCATATTCTTCTATCTATTAATGCTTACGGGTTAGGCCCCCGTAGCGACATCTAGTCGGTAGTTAAAGAACTATCACGGCTTTTGTTATTGCTTCGTTACAGAGAGCATTTTAACACATTATGATGACGCAGGCCGAATATTGAAGTAATTTTTATAGGCATTTCTTGCCAAAGACTTTACAAATACAATAATTGCATTTTTGAAAGATAGAAAAATTTTAATCCAGACTCAGGAAAAATTTGAATTCGATTCAATTCTTCTAATAAAGCAATATGACGTAATTCTAAAATTTCATTCATAATGGCGGCTCAGATTACACATTGTTTCTGAAAATCTTGATCGGGTAAAATGTTAATAAGTCATGCTTTTTAAATTCCACAAGTTAGGATAAAAACTATGCATAAATATTTATATTAAGTATTATTGCACTTATTAGTAAGATACTTACATTCAAAAGCTATTGAACATGCGTTTACAAAATAAATATATTTTAAATCGTGTTTTTGTGCTTGATTCAGCGTTGAATTTTCCTTTTAGCCCCCCCCCCCCCCCCCACACGCAAATAAGAGGCTTAGAGGGTTGTTATAACTTTAATTTGTGTTACTTTCTGTGACATCATATCGCCAAACGGATAAGATAAAACTAGTTTAACCTAAAATCGGTTTAGTCGTTTTGAAAATAACCACTTGTTTGTTTTATGTGTTTTTAAATGTGTTTATTTTTAAATCAGTAGTAATAATTATAGCAATTTTTTTTGGCATTTCTTGCCTACTTTATAAATACAATAATTGTATTTTTGAAAGATAGAAAAATTTTAAGTCTAGACTCAGGAATCGAACCCGAGACTTCCGTATGCCAAACCGGAATTGAACCACCTATCTGGACTATGTTACTAGACCTCAAATTTTTCTATACTTTCATGCTCGCGAGTTGGGCCCTCGCATGCGCCATCTAGCCGGTAGTTAAAGAACTATCACGGCTTTTGTTATAGTAGTAATAATAAATACTTAAATTATAAACCAATAATATTTAGAACATACTATGAATTCTAGGATTGTATATAACATATTATACTATATTATACACAATCCAATAATTTATATGTATAGTATATAACGGATTCATAAACAGTTCTATGTTTACCTCAAATCCAAGTTTATAAATCTGCAGCAGTAGCTCCCTAATCCTGGTGACGACAGCCTCGTCGAAGACCCGCGTGTCGTCCAACTTGGTCCCTTTCGTCCGCTCCAGTATGTAGGTGATGTGTTCTACGATGGTGTCGCGAATCTCCATCAGACCGTTCTATCATACAAACAGGTATAAAGGTTTATAACACCCGGAATTATTGACTATTTGAAAGTATTTAATATTTATTATATCTTGACACCGTCTGATCCCACACTAAGCAGAGCTTGTATTATGGAACAGACAACTGATAAACATACTTGAATATTTCTAAATACATACATATTATAGATAAATAACACCCAGACATAGAATAAACCATCGTGCTCAACACACAAAGTTTAATCCTGGGTGGGGATCGAACCCACTACCTCCGACTAAGCAGATCACTAACCACTAGTCCAACAGGGCAGTCAAAATATGAGTAGACTAGCTGTCCCGCGCAACTTTGTATGCGTCTTTTCCCCGTTTTTGCAACATTTTCATTGCTGCTCCGCTCCTATTAGTCGTAGCGTGATGTTATATAGTCTATAGCCCTCCTCAATAAATGGGCTACCCAAAAGAAACAGATTTTTTTCAATTCGGACCAGTAGTTCTTGAGATTACCGCGTTCAAACAAACAAACTCTTCAGCTTTATAATATTAGTATAGATACGTGAAGATATTAGAATAAGTGGGAACCATTCAAATATCGACTCACATAGCTTATTTTAGGTGTTATGATTGACAACAAACTTACTTGGAAGAGCCATATTGAAGAACTATGTAAGCGACTTAATAGATCCGCATATGCGCTTTTTCAACTTTCAAAAAAAGTTGACATGACGGCCTTATTAACGGCATACCATGGACTAGTTGCATCTATTTTGCGTTATGGCATAATTTTCTGGGGACAATCTACAGACAGGGAACTGGCATTTAAGATGCAAAAGCGATGCATAAGGTCAATGTGTGGTTTGCAGATGACAGATAGCTGTCTTCCTTATTTCAAATCTCTAAAGATTTTGACACTGCCATCTCTGTACATATTAGAAACAGCTCTGTTTGTGAAAAATAATCCACATCTTTTTCAAAAACTATCTGATGTTAGAAGTAACCCTATTCGCAACCAATATATAAATAAAGTGTGTCAAATAAAATGTAAAACCGCACTGATGCACAAGAGCTTCTTTGGTGTAGCTCCACGTATCTTCAACAAAGTACCCAATGATATCAAAAATATGACTACCCTGAGGTTTAAAAGTGCACTAAGAAAACTGCTTTTGCAAAAATGCTATTATACAATTGATGAGTTCCTGAATGACAAACTGCTCTAATATAGTAACACGACATTTTATTTTATTGTTAATATTTTTTTTTTTTTTTTTTTGTTACATTCTTATTGTTATTAAATAATTTTATTTATTAATATGACTAAACTGACATTTATAATTTATTTCATCACTCTAATTCCAACTGTTAAACTTGACATTAAAATACATAAATAAGATTTCATAATGTAATAAAATTAATACTATGTGTCTTCAATTGAATAAAATTTGCATGCCCATGTGACGGTAGAATATGGAGATCTATGACTATTATAAAGAAACATCTATGTTATTACTAACACCCATATTTGCAAAGAATAAATGATTTATGATTTATGATTTATTTAAAAAAGTCATGTCAACCATGTTGATTATGAATGGTTTTTCGTAATTTTTATCTCACATGAACCCTAAAAAACACAATATTAAAGAAATAATGTCAAAATATTTTAAAATGAATCAGCACTGCAAATAGTGTCCTTCGGTACGCAGGAGATGCGACCCTCCGTTGCATACATAATGTGTATACAGCATAGGCTGTCCAATTCCTGCGTCTCCTATTGCCTATTCTCTATATCCTCCACACTATTGCCATGACTAGATTTCTTAGTCGAACGATTGTATAATTTATTTGATAGTAGTACAATACAGGATCTACTATCCTGTAGTACAATACAGGATAGTAGATCCTGTATTGTACTACTATCAAATAAATTATACAATCGTTCGACTATATATTATTCTTCGACTCCGAGCGGCGACCGAGTATACAGAGATATCTTTTAGGTTATGTAACGTTACTATTGTCGGACTTTTCGCCAGGCCACGTTGATTATAATTATTTATACCAGTACTGTCCGGTCAGAGTCAACGTGAAGATGCCCGATACAGATATCGAAATTGCTCTTAGCGCTTGACATTAAGTACTGAGTGAAAATTATATTTGTTAGAAACTGAAAATTTTTCAAATCTTCAATTCCCATATTTTGTCAGCTATTATTTTTTTATTATTCGTTCTTCTGAGATGTAGTCCATATTAATGAATGTGCCTAGAAAACTTTTAAAAATTGATAACTTTTCATTTATCCATGCATGACCATTTTGAAGATAAGGATGACTTTTAGGGTCGCATCTCTACGACATGCGCGAGAGTCAACAGTAAAGCGGCACTCACAAAGATCAGGCCGCGCTCCCGCAGGTAGGCGGGCGCGGGCGCGCGCGAGAGCCGCGCGGCGAGCGCGCGCGCCCACTGCGCCGCGTGCAGCGCCACGTCGCGCGTGCGCGCGTACATCAGCTGCGCCGCGCGGCACACCGTGTACACCGCCACCCTGCCACAAACACGCGCTATATTGCTATACGAACATAACATATATCCACACTGGATAAACCTAACCGTGGATGTCGGTTAGGGGGCGTCCATTAATTACCTGAGCTGTTTAAGGTGGAATCTCACGGCAAATAGAATGGCGCTCAAAAACCGTTACTCCGATAAGTAGTTTGGTTTATTTAAAAAATTAAGTTATTTTATTTATTTAAAATAAACTAGTGACCGTGACTGTAGGTATACCTTTAGTACCAACTAATAATATTTCCGATTCCAAACGTGAATTAAAAACTAGCTTTTCTCTTCAATTTAGCTATGTGCTATACTGATGAATAAAAACGACATTATTATAAATTTAAATCAAAATTTGTTCAGTAGTTTTTGAGAGTACTGCACGGTATAAAAACATTTGTCTATGATCATCTTAACTTATCTTAATTAAAAAAATATAAGTATGAGAGAAACATGGTAAGAAAAACAGACACAACACATACATCCAGAATAAGAACCTAATGGCTAAGGTATCCTAGCAATCGTCAGTTCGCGAGTTCGAATCTTACCCATTATACTACCGACGTGAACACACGCCTAACCATTGAGCTTAGCTGAAGGGTTGTAAAATTTCAGCGAAGGAAGCTAGTTATAGAGTTGACTTTTAAAGGTTCTGTATATCTTAAGCGTCGCGTTAATTAGAAGAATTTCAGTAAAAGGGAATTGCCACTTGCAGCCAAAGGAGCAACTATACACCCTTGTGACACACCCTAGCCTCAAAGTATCAGAGAAAACATTAAAAGGTTTTAAATTGATATACCATGAAATAAAGGTATTCCATTTTTGAAACACATTTTAGAATTGAAAGAGTAAACGCTACATCGCCAGCACTACAATAAATGCACTCTTGAAGGATTGTTATGCTAAACACAATCAAAAGCTTTAAAACAATGACAAAACAAACAATCACCTAGTCGTTAAAATAGGAACTAATGTATTTTTATCATTTTGAAAGACAACTTCCGCTCTAAGGAAGAATCTCTGTATCATGAGAACTTTACATACATACATATCAACCCATATGATGGCCCACTGCTGGGCACGGGTCTCCCCAGTAGAACCTACTAGTATGTAGATCCTGGGGGTAATTGCCATAATCACCACGCTTGGCGAGCGGGTTGGTGATCGCAGTAAGGCTTTAAGTACGCAGAGGACGCTGCTGCCCGTCCTCCGGTGTGAAATCCCTTAGTCGCCTTGACGACACCCACGGGAAGAGATGGGGTGGTACTATTCTTAAGCCGGCACCACACGGCAACTTTACAAACATACACTATTACAGACTTCGACAAGAAAAAGTTAAAAATAACTTTAAATCTAAACTTAAAAAGTACTTACTAACTATTGTTGTATAAACTGTTCTATGTACCTACCTACTCATATAAAATGAGATAAGTAATAACTTTTTGAGACTCATTAGATCCCACAGACAAACTGTGTAAACAGTTTTGTGGGACAATGATATTGTATGTATTTATGATGCATGTTTATTAATATTCAATAAAAAAAAAAAAAAAAAAAAAATAAAAAAAAAAAAAAAAAAAAAAGACAACGTATAATCCGACTAGCAACAAGTATTTCGAAAGTGGAGTCTTATATGGGAATCAAATACATAATCTCATAGGGGTAATATCTCGTGTTGTATGAGATATTATTCTTACGATATTTGATTACCTCGGTAGCGCGGTGGGAGTGCCTGTGACTGCAATGAAAAGATTAAAGAGAGACGTAAAGAGTTACAAAAAAAGTCTTACTTATCATTTTGATCCTTGACTTGGTCATCATTGATCTGTTGAAACTGTTGCAATAGCCTGGTTAGCTGGTTGCATGTGATGACTCTGTAAACAATGTCATTTACTTTTAATTAAAATACAATTAACAAAAATACACATAAATACTTATAAACACAAATACACGTAAAAAGTTTAAAGATTTATAGACCCACGTTTCAATTTTGTATTCCTGGAAAAATAATAGGTCAGTTACTCTTTCGTAGAATAGTGATGTTAGCACATCACTGTTTCGATTGAAGGGCATTGTGATGTCTCAAATGAGGAGCGCAGTGCGGTGATCCTAGGACCTTTGCCCAGGCATGGATCCAGCACTTTATTATGGAGGAGGGAAGTTGGCTCATGGTGCGCTTTTGATTCAACATCGGTACACCAATCACTGGGGAGAATGGGAGGGGCAATTGGCAAAAAAAATATCAAAAAACACCGGTTCAACACAAGTCTCACAAGTCTCAGGGGGGAAGCAGATTCAGATTTCTGATTTACTTATTCGCTTTAAATGTCGTACAATATTATATTATATGGTACTTTATTATTGAAACTCAGACAGTCATTATCACAGACATGCAAAATTATACAATTCAAAGTTAGAATAGAAGAGAAGAATTTAAAGTTAGAAGAAAATTTATTTACGCCATTTTTATTTAAATTGAATACTATAGAAACATTTGTCACATAACCAATCACATAATTATCGTTAGTGGTTGTGAGGTCAAATATGCGGGTTGTAAACAATTGCCCCTGTTGAATCACCAACCTATGGGCCATCATTAATCAAAACATTAGTTTTTTATATACAACGAAATAAATAGATCAGGAATGATCTTATAGGCAAGTGTTTTAAAATTGGAAAAGAACCGCGTAAATTTTGTAAATAAATACATAACATAAATATGTTACATAAACAAAATTTATACGGTTCTTAAACACTACCTCCCTTATTCATAAAGCTTTAGCAATAGAATTTTAAATAGCGAATGTTTTGTCTTTGTGTTCTATTTTTAAAATATAATAGACTAGCTGACCCGCGCAACTTCGTCTGCGTATACTTCTATTTATTTAACTATAGCGGAGTTTTCTGTAGACCTTTTCAATGTGTACAATACTTAGTACATTATTTTGATAAATCTCGTAGGGTTCAGCCTGCGTTTGCAATGTAAGCGGAAAAAATGAAATTATTTACGATATCACATTAGAAACCTCAAAAATAACAGGAACTAGAGGAACTAGATGGCGCTGTCGCCATGTAAACATTGGCTCCGTGTTATAAAATTATTTTAAAATAGTAAATCATTACCAGTGACTTAAAAAACCTTATACAAGTACTCAAATAGACCCAGAGAACCTGTGAAATTGTTATCTCTCCAGAAAACCTTCCCGTTAATTAATTGTGTTATGTGACATTGAACAGTTGTGTTTACAAGAAAAACCTTCAAGATAATATTGGACAAGATATACAAGTAAGCAACTTTCGCTAATAAATTAATTGAGCCGGTGAAACTATAAACATAAAGTGTTAAATGAAGCCTATATCATAATAAGTGAAATTCCAACCGTTGCAATTATCAAATTTGAATCAATTAACAACATTGTCAAATAGATTAACACTACTTCTCGGTAGATGCCGCTGTAAAAGTATTGAATGATTAAATATTGTGAATAGCGCCATCTATCATTACACCGCTGAAACGCTTTATCGATCGTCATATTCTTACAAGTGTGTTCGTCTTCAACTATTGACTGCACACCGATAGAGGGCGTTATTATAAATTAAAAAAACATGTCACATAACATAACAATTAGAAGACCACTAAGAAAAAGAAAATCGGACCTAGACGTATCTGAGTTGATCATGGATGAAAATATATTAAACTCACCATCCTGTGAAAATTTGGACCTATCAGCAAGAAGTATTCCTGAATGTTCAGCCCATAGCTCCCACGAAATTTATGATCTACAGCAAGCTATAAAAAATCTGCAAAGTGAGCTCACTAGCGCCCATGAAGAAATAGAAAATCTTAACTCCGAATGCAGTGACCTTAAAAATGAACTAGCGAACAAAAACATTCAAATTAATTTACTCAAAAATGTAACCATCAATGCATCAATGACGGACTTATGTACACCACAAAAAACGACGAACATACCAATAATGAAAAAACTTACAAACATTCGAACTAGAATTCATCGTCACTCCCCATTGCATACTACTCGAAATAAAATTGGAGGATTAAATGAAACGCCTATAAGTATAACGAAATTATCTGGCAGAAGAGAAATTCACATGACTTCACCATCTACAAGTACAAACTGCAAGCAACATCCAGTCATCACGGACGGAATCTCAGTATTTAGCTCTACTGTAAAACTAAAAACCAACCACAGCAAAACAGAAATAGTACAAAATCAAATAACAGATGGCGCTACGGGTCCAGAAAAAACGCAATTATGTATAATAGGCGATGAACAGGCACGATTTTTGGCCACACAATTGTATTTTAACATGCACAAAAAAGATAATAATGCTTACAACATATTTGGGATGGTTAAGCCATGTGCCACGAGTACCGAAATATTGAATACTTGTGTAAATATTAGTAGCCAACTAAATACTGGAGACATTGTCATTTTGGCTTTTGGCTCTAATGATAAAAATCCATATAAATTATTTTCTAATCTCAACAGTATATTATATTATTTGCGACATTGTTATGTATTTATTGTTAACGTGCAATACAACCGTTACCTTAATGAATCATTATTAAACCAAAATATAAAATTATTTATAAATAATTATACTGACTGCAAATTTGTTGAAATGAATTCTAATCACATGTATATAAACTATCCTCGTAAATATACAAAACTGTTAACTTTTAAACTACAAGTGGAAATAGAATATTTAACATATTGTAAGCCCCCCTGCAAACTACAGCGCTCTAAGAGTATATTAAACCCAAATTGTCATGCAGGATCTAAAACTGATGTTAATAATAAAATAAATAAAGGCACCATACCACTCTATTTCCAAACAAAACAGGTTCAATCGAGTTTATCTATGCATAAAAATGATCAGAAACGTCAGTCTGAACTTAATGATCCAGCAGTAGGTACCGCACAAAGTGAGATGTTTTTTCGTTGATAAAACTGAATTCGATTTGACGATACTTCACCAAAATATCGCGGGTGCTATAAATAAAACGGAATATATCTTGTTAGCTTTATCAGAATTGTCTCGAAATAACAAAGAAATCAGTATTTTATGAGAGACGTTTATAGAAAAAGGCACTGAATACCTATTAAAACTGCCTGGATACAAATTGGCCTCATACTATAGCCGCAAAAAGAATAGAGGCGGTTCTTGTATACTCATTAAAGAAAGTATAGATCATAGGCTCATAACAAGCATAAATGACCTAGCTTGTAACTGTACTTTTGAATGCACAGGCATAGAATTGGTGTCTTATAAAATATTAATTGTTTGCATTTATAGAACTCCTGATAGTAACCCACACATTTTTTTAGAAAAATTAGAACAAATGTTATTAAGAATAACTCACCGTACTAAGAAAGTCATAATATGCGGCGATTGGAATATCGACACACTTAAACCTAGTAATAGTAGCGCTTGCCTTATAAACTTACTTAAAAACTTTAATATGGAATTGCATATAAAGTCACCGACACGACATTTAGCTTGCATTGACCATTTTGCTAGTAATATTAAGCGAGATATCCGCAGCGATGTACATTACCTTGCCCTATCGGACCATGAAACAGGTCAGAGTTTAACCCTAAAATCTCGCATTAAATCCGAAACGAAAATATGGTATGAACTTATAAGAGACTATAGCGAAGAAAATATTATGAAATTTTGTAATAGTATCTCCTGTATCACTTTTTCAGACATTTATAACAAGCCTAACTTAAAACAAACTTTTCAAGAATTTCATGATCTGATTTCACTATTTTATAATTTGCACTTTCCTTTTATAAAAATTAAGAGAAATAATAAAAGAAAAACAACGTCATGGTTAACAAGAGGAATTAAAAAATCAACTGTAAGAAAAAGGTATCTTTACTTAAAATATAAACATGTTAATTTAAACAAACAAGTAAATAATAGAATTTACAAAAACTACAGCGAAATACTAAAAAAGTGTATTCATAAGTCGCAACAAATACAAAATAAGAAATATATTATTGCGAAAAAAAATAAATGTAAGGCAGTGTGGGACATTATTAATGAAAATATAGGACATACTAATGAAATTATAGACATAAATACAATAAAAAATGAAAATGAGATATATAACAATCCTACTGACATCTGCGAGGCATTTAATAATTATTATATTAATTTGACACATGACACTAATTTTGACTTTAAAACTATTGACATTAACAAAACTATGGACAGTAGCAACCTCAAATCATTATTTTTAAAACCGACAGATCCTACAGAAATCGACAGAATCATAAATAGTCTTAATAATACGACATCGGTCGGATTAGATGGAATTAGTACAAAAGTAATCAAAGCGTGTTCTAAGTATATTTGCGAGCCATTGAGCTACATAATTAACATGTCCTTTGAAGAAGGAACTTTCCCAAGTTTACTTAAAAGATCAATCGTCAAGCCATTATTCAAAAAAGGGGAAACTACTGATCTAAACAATTACCGTCCAATAACTCTAATACCGGTTATATCAAAGATATTTGAAAAGGCAATGTTAAAGAGGCTTTACGACTTTGTTGCAAATATGGGTATTTTAAAAAAAGAGCAATTCGGTTTTCGAAAAAACAGTACCACTACACTGGCTTGTTTTGACCTAATTAAGGAGGTTACTGGTGCAATGAATGCTAACCAGCTAGTGACTGAAATATTCTTAGATATGAGCAAGGCATTCGACTATGTTCATCATGAGCTGTTATTGTATAAACTAGATAGGTACGGAATAAGAGGGAATGTTAATGATTGGCTCAAGAGTTATCTTTCCGATAGAAGCCAGTGTGTCGAAGTAACAAACATTCAGAAAAATAGTAAAACTAGCTATCGATCTGATTTTAAGAACAATAACTACGGTGTTCCGCAAGGAAGTGTTCTAGGCCCATTTTTGTTCCTCATATACGAGGGGAGGTCCAAAAGTTCGTGGAATGGAGGGGATGGAGTGGGGATAGGGATGCTTGCTTAGTGTCATACTAATTGTGGACTCATCATTAGTATATAAGCTGAGTTTCAGCCTAATTGCGTCATTCGTTTACGAATACTCGCCTGATAAACAAGTCAATCCGGAAGAACATTAAAACTATGGAGAAAATTGAACACCGTGCTGTAATAAAATTCCTTACCAAGCAAGGAAAGACCGCTCAAACCATTTTGAATGAAATGGGAACCGTTTATGGGGACCAGTGCCCTAGTAAATCAATGATTTACAAGTGGCATGGTCTTTTTAAACATGGTCGGGAGTCGATTGAAGACGACCCTCGCTCAGGAAGGCCAGTTGAGGCCACCACATCAAACATCATCGAAAAAGTGGAGAAAATTGTACTGGAAGATACCCGTTTAAAGAAAAAACAGATATCTGCATTAGTTGGAGTATCAGATACCACCATTTTGCGAATCCTACATGACCATCTGGGTATGACAAAAGTCAGTGCAAGATGGGTACCGAGAATGCTCACACCGATTCAGAAGCAGCAACGCGTCGATGCTTCAAAACAATTTTTGGAGTTGTGTGGAGACGAGCCTGCACAGATTTTGGAGCGAATTGTTATCGGAGATGAAACATGGGTTCATCACTTTGAGCCTGAGTCCAAACAAGAGTCCATGCAATGGCACAAAAAGGGGACACCACCGCCAAAGAAGTTCAAAGTGTCGGAGTCGGCTGGAAAGTTGATGGCTACTGTTTTTTGGGATTGTGAAGGGATTCTACTAATTGATTATAAAGAAAAGGGAAGGACCATAACAGGAGAATACTACGCAACGATTCTAGAAAAATTAAAGGAGTCCATCAAGGAAAAACGTCGAGGAAAACTGACCAAAGGTGTTTTGCTTTTGCAAGACAACGCACCGGTTCACAAGAGCAGAGTTGCAATGGCTGCTCTGCACACACATGGCTTCGAATCGCTAGTCCACCCACCCTACAGTCCAGATCTGGCCCCAAGTGATTTTTGTTTGTTCCCTAATTTAAAAAAAGACCTAAGGGGAAGGAAATTTTCCGACGACAATGAAGTAAAGGAGGCAATTTTGGCTCATTTTGCGGCAAAAGATAAAAAATATTTTTACGACGGTTTAGAAAAATTAATTCATAGATCTAATAAATGTATTCAACTTCAGGGTGATTATATTGAAAAGGAAAAATAGTTTTGTTGTTTCATTTTATTTCAAACCCTTCCATTCCACGAACTTTTGGACCTCCCCTCGTACGTTAATGATCTGCCTAACGTCACTCACCATAAAACAGTGCTGTTTGCAGATGATACCACTCTTATCATCAAAGGCAAAAATAGATCATCATATGAACAAGAAATAAAAACCACTTTAAGTAAAATTATTGATTGGCTTAACACTAATAATCTCAAAATCAATTTAAGCAAAACAAACATGATTCAATTCCAAACATATACTCGCCCAATAACTAATCTTAATGTAAGTTATAATAATACAAAAATAGAAGAGGTAATTACTACAAAATTTCTTGGAATTATTTTAGATAAAAATTGTAGCTGGAAGGCGCATACAGAATACGTCTGCGACAAATTAAATAAATTTGTATATGCCATAAAAAGACTTCGTATTACAGTATCGACTGAAGCAGCTCTTAGTGCGTACCATGGATATGTATCTTCTGTCTTAGCATATGGTCTTTTGTTGTGGGGAAACTCGGTTGAATTTGAAAGAGTATTTCGAGTACAAAAAAAGTGCGTAAGGGCAATATGCGGAGCGTGGTTTATGGATAGCTGCAGACCTATATTTAAAAGATTCCACATACTTCCGTTAGCCTGCATGTATATAAAAGAAGTATGTGTATTTGTTAAGCTACACCCTGAGCACTTTGATCTTCATTCACAGGTAATAAAGAGAAATGTAGTCCCCAGGAACCAATATAAACTTTATCAACCTCGTTGTAAATTGGAAATATTTAAAAAGAACTGTTATATTAACGCCATCAAGGTTTACAATAAACTGCCTAATATGTTTAAAGATCTACCATTATCAATATTTAAGAACAAATTATCAAAGTGGCTCTTAGATAAATGTTTTTATAATCTGAATGACTTCATGACATATACGGAATAATCTAATTTAATTATTGTAAAAATTTGACATATATTGTTATTAAACTGTACTTAATAATTAATTGTATTGACCAAAACTGTGATTGACATACATATATTAATTTTGACATTAATTAACAAACTGATATAATCATTGTAATCAACTTAGAGAATATTAAACTATCAATACTTTTGCACACCATTGTTATGGTAGAATGTATTGGGCTTATATTTAATTATTATCACCTGCTTTGTACTACATTCTTGCAAAATAAATCATTTCATTTCATTTCATTTCATTTCATTTCATTTCAACAGTATTTCTCCACCATATAATGGCATAATGGATGTTATTATACAAATAAACCTTCCTCTTCAATCACTCTATCTCTACTGGATCTACTGAACCGATTTTTAAAATTCTTTTACTAATGGAAAGCAACGTTATTTGTGAGTTATATAAGCTTAATAATAGGAGCGGACCACAATGAAAAATGTTGCAAAAACGAGGAAAATTTACGCAGACGAAGTTGCGGTCAGCTAGTATAAGAGGGTGAATGAAGTAAAGATGTTGACAGTGGGAGTTACTCACGAGAACGTGACAGGCGCAAGTACAGCGGCACACTTGATGCGCTTGGCGAGCTGCGCCGTGAAGCTCCACTCGGCCTGCAGGCGCGCGCGCGGCAGCAGCTCGGTCTCCGACATCGTCGTCAGGTAGGATAGGTATTGCTGGAAATACAACACTTACGTTATTTAAATTTGACCGTTAATGACAGACTGATCTAGAAAACATATATTCTAAATTATTGAATGGATTGTGCTGAAATTTGACACGCATATAGTTATTAGATAGTAGGCATCTACTAACAAAGGATTTTCTAAAATTTACCCCCTAAGGGAATGAAAGAGGGGTCTAATGTTTGTATGGAAAATCTAGAGCGGGTGAAACTAAGGTTCAAACTTGCAAGCGAGGGCTAGTTTGTCATAAATTTCCTCTTAATCACATTTTTACTTTTCATTTATTTTTTGAAGTAAATTTTTTGTTATTTTAAATGATTCTAACGTATCTATCTTAATATTATAAATGTGAAAATAACCCCGTCTGTTTGTCTGTTACCTTTTCACGTTTAAACCACTGAACCAATTTAGATGAAATTTGGTATGGAGGAAGTTTAAGACCTGGGGAAGAACATTGGATATTTTTTGTCGCAATAAAGGCGCGTCCATAAATGACATATGGTGATTTTGGCGAATTTGGACACGCTTGACTCTCCCCTCCTTAATTGTTTATATCCCAACTCTTTAACACGTGAGATTCGGTGAGATTTGACTCGACCACTCCCCCAAAACACAATAATATCTTGGGATAACTCATACAACGCCATCTGATCCCAAACTAAGCAGAGCTAGTACTATGGAAACCAGACAACTGATAAACATACTTATATATTTGTAAATACATACATATTATAGATAAACTAGCTGTCCCGGCGAACTTCGTCTCGATTCTTTTTTTTTTTGTAAATCGAGTTCAATTGTGAATCTAAACCATCCTCGAATCCCCTTGAACTCACACAAAAAGTCCAGCCGTCTAGGAGGAGTTCAGTGACATTCACACGCACACAAGAAATATATATATAAAGATAACATCCAGACACAGAATAAACCCTTGTACTCATCACACAAAGTTTAACCTCGGTAGGGATCGAATCCACGACCTCCGGCTTAGTAGTCAGAGTCACTAACCAGTAGACCAACAAGCCAGTGAATGAATGCCCCTTAACCAACATCCACACGGGCAGAGCCGCTGACGACAGCCAGTTACGAATAAGGGAGTCCAACCCCTCGATTTGTTTACCACAAGTGAGTCACTCTCGCGCCTTGTCTCACCTTGAGCAAGTTCTCCACCGTGGTGTCGAAGGTCCTGGCCACGAGCGCGAGGTCGCGCGCGGCGCTGGCGGCGGGCGCGCGGCCGCACAGCGCGGCGCGCACGTGCTTCGCGAAGTCTGCGCGCATCTCCGACGCTATGTCCAGGCCTTCGCGGAGCTCGTGGATTAGCTACGGATGGACAAATACATTGACATCCTTTTGACCGCCACCGACGTCTATGGACGTCACATTTAAGACGTGCTCACGACGCCTCCGACGGCATGGCACGTCCAAACAAACACTTTTTGAGCACTTTTAATTTGACGTCCACATACGTCAAATTAAAGATCAGACTGATCTATAAACATAGGTTAAATTATTGAATGGATTGCGCTGAAATTTAACACACATTTAGATATTCGCTAACAAAGAATTTTCCAAAATTCACCCCCTAAAGGAATAAAAGGGGGATCTAATGTTTGTATTGAAAACAGACGTCCGTGGCGGTCAATAGGTTACGAACATATATTATAGTTTTTACCCTTGTTGTAAATAGATGCTCCTACAATGTTGTACCCACTAAGACTTATTTTGTTTTATCTCATGTTCCAACTTTTTAATAATATAATTAGCATCATTAATATGGTGTATAGTTGAGCATTAGTGGCCGAACCTTACCCAGATCAAGGTTGGGCACTAATCAAATTAATTCTTAAAAATGTAATTTGTAATTGATATTTCACTTGCTGAGGTATTTGGTATTTCAGACACTTGTTCAAACACTTGTCCATAGGCTCCAAATTACATTTGAACATAAATATATTTAGCGATCTTAATAAGAAAATAGCGCTCGATACCTTTCGAAAACAAAATCAAAATATCGACCGCTAAATATGTCAATCTTTAAAGCAGGCAATACTGCACCTATAAATATATCTCAAATTGTCAGGTATTTTGTCAATTGTAATTTTCATTTAAATGGTTATCTTCATGAAACTTCGGTAAATAATAAGTTTATTAGTACGAATGGATGGTCAAATTCCTGTCACATAAAGGTACGCCTAGAATGCCAATGAAAGGCAATTTTTATTTTACTGACTAATAGGCAGGCCTGAATTAATTATTTCTATTTAAATTAAACATTAAAAAGACAGAAACAGGATACCCTTCATATTCAAAATCATGCAGTCGGAGGCACGTTATTAAGTTCAACAGGATTCATTATTGCCTCCGAATGCATGATGTTAAATGAAGGGTTGTTGTTGCTGAACTACTCAAAAATTATGAGTGTATTAAAATGACTGACCTGTTTAACAGTAAGACAGCTAGGTTGTTCAGGTGTGGCCTCCAGCCTGAAGGACAGGTAGTCGTGCACCACCTCCATGCAAATGCTGCTGATTAGAAGGAAGTGGGAGCGGTAGGATGGTAGACGCATCGACATGCTTTCTTCGGCCCAGAGTCCGTACCTGATGGAATAATTGTTTAAGTATATGTTTTAGGATTTTGTATACCTATTTAAGATATTATATCAACATCATCAGCCTATCGCAGTCCACTGCTGGACATAGGCCTCTCCAATTGCACGCCACTTTGTTATATCCATCCAGCTCCAGCCAGCCGTTTTGCGTAAATCATGACTCCACCTGGCCTGAGGGCGTCCTAAACTACGTTTCCTAGTGGAGACCGCGTCTCGACGCGGTCTCCACTCAAGAACTCATTTATCCCAACGGTGGTCGGTTCTTCGGCTAATATGGCTAGCCCACTGCCACTTCAGCTTGCTAATCCGGTGGGCTATGTCGATAACTTTGGTTCTCTGCCGAATCACCTCATTTCTGATTTTGTCCCTAAGATATTCTCTTAAGATATTATATAATCCTAAACAATCTTGCAAAATTGCAATCCTTCGAAAACATCACCCCGTTGCATCCTGACGCGTCGTGATAGCATGTTAAGCCGTCAGTCCTACGCTTAGTCTCTTTCCCATCGCGTCAAATTTATGACAGATCATCTGACTAACATAAGTCCAGATTCAGATGTCAGACTCTTCCTTAACTTTCACCCGATGGGAATATGAGAGTAATGTACGATGTCCACCAACCGGACGACGCAGGAACGCAGTGCAACGTATTTAACACTGCGCCAGACGAAATTCAAACTTCGAAACTTAGCCATAGGTTTCATATTTGGATGAATTTACACTGCTTGGAACTCGATCGGCTTCGCTCGGCTGCCACCGCGTGTGCTTGTGTATTGTATTCTAGTCGCTGATAGTATGCCGACGGATACGCGAGCATGCGCCCGGGTACCAGCTGATTGTGGCGGTCGGACGGACGAGGTCGGCGGTGGAAATCGTACATAAGGGAAAGTGAGTGGGCTTGTATCTGCCCCTCACACATGGGCACTATAATGTCTGCTGCGTAGCTGGCTAATCTCTACTAATATTATAAAGCTGAAGAGTTTGTTTGTTTGTTTGAACGCAGTAATCTCAGGAACTACTGATCCGAATTAAAATTATTTCACTGTTGGATAGCCCATTTATCGACGAAGGCGAAGCAGCAATGAGAAATGTTGCGAAAACGGGGAAAATTTACGCAGACGAAGTTTCGCGGGACAACTAGTCTTTGATAAAATTGTTTAGGGGAAAGCAACTCGTCACTTTAGTCTAAGCAGCCATCCGTTACAAAAATTACTCTAAACAAAAACACAGATAAAACTAGTTTTTTAAACGTTAGTCGTCCGCATGAAATTAAGGAATGCTGTTTGACATTTGACACACCATACTTTAAAAGTTACTATTTATACTAATGCGATATGCTTACCGTTTAAGCTCATAAGTCCTGTTCGCCTCTTCATCTTGTACTTCTTGTCGTCCGTTCTCGAACTTCATGTCATCGAACACTTCCTCTACTACGTCAAGGGTCGGTGTTTCAGTCTGTGTGGACTGGAACAATATATTTGTTAATGTTAGTATGATTGAAATTTCGAAATATGGTAATTTTAGGAAATTATAATTTGAGGAAGATATTTTGGGAAGTGGAAGGAATTAGTGCAAAAAGTTATGTTTGATTTTGGTTATTTATTTCTTTTGTTTATGGGTAAACAACCTCTGTTTTCTGTTATTTTAAAAATCATTTCTATTTTTTAATGTTCATCATATATATCTTGTTATGTACCTCATTTTTAAGATTTCGTACACACAGGTAAAAAAGAACCTTATTACTATGACTTCGTTGTCTGTTCGTTCGTCTGTCACAGGGACAACCCGTAATAGGTAGGCATTTTATCAATGTTAATGTATTTTCTGTGTACTAAATAAACACCTATTCTAAATACGATCGAAAGGCAGCATTTTAAAAGTTAATGGTATCTATAATAATAACATTGCATAGCATACAATAAATTCCTACATATACCTGGGACAACTTATCGCTTTTAACAATCAAATGGACTTACAGATAGAGAGACGGGTAGCCAACGCAGGGAAAAGATGTTAGTCTCTCAAACAAGTTCTATAAGGTAATACATATAACATCTCATTGAAAAGGAAAATATATAACACATACATTTCACCAATTTTTACTTATGAATGCCAGACCAGGGCAAATACTCAAAAACAAAGTGAAAAATTGACTACATGCCAAAGAGCCATGGAGAGGAGTATTCTGGAGTCGGTTGAAGAGTCTCTACAAAAAGAGATAGAAAAAGAGACAGGACACATGACCAAAATTGAAGATGTTGCAGACAGATAACAGAGTGGACCCCTAGATTACAAACTAGAAGAAGAAAAAAAACGCTAGTCTGATGAAATTTAAAAGATAGCAGGTCCATTATTGTTCAGAACAGCAAGGAGCAGAACGAAATGGAAAGAGTTGGAGGAAATCTTTGTGTCACAAGGACACACCAGTACCGATAACTGAAACAAGTTTAAACATAATAACTAGTAATACCATTTCTATGTAAAATAATGTTGGGTAACAATAAAGGTTTAAATAAAAAAATGGTTATCCCAAGATAGTCCAAACGTTGGTAAGTAAGTATTAAAGAAGAACTTACATCAGGTTTCTCCAGCGTGAGGAACACCTTATCGAGCAGATACCCTCGCACCTTGTATATGAACATCATACATCGCCGCACACCTTGAGTCTTCAGTATCTCGCGATGGTATTCTCTACAAATAAAAAAACAAGTTCAATAACTAAAACTTGACTAAACAGTGTTGAACAAGGAAATATTCAAGATTTCTTATTCAACGATCACCTCTTGATACGATGTTAATAAATATACTTCTGCATAAAGATTTTGGCATAGCTGTTGAAGACATAATAAATTAAGCATATTAGTTCTTTGGCATACTGTTTTAATAGGCATAAATATCGTTATTCGATCTTACGCTCACGTTTTCAAGTCAGTACAAGTCATTTTACACACGAAAATACAAAATTAATAAATACAAATCGAAAATTAAAAACAGTAAATCCAAATTCAAATAAGAAACCTCGAAAACTCCAGTTAATGAACACCAACCAAGATCACACGTTTGGGCGTGGATGTGTTATTGACCTGTGCTTGCTACATGGGTGTACCCAGGGGGAGAGAGGGGATTTGGTGGTTAACCCCCCCCCCCCAAATTACCGAAAAAAGGTTCCAAAATTTCCCTTATATATCTCCTTCTGAAAAATGATCCTAGGTACGCCTATGGCCTGCCCTCTGTAGCCATGTAGCTTGTGCTTGACTTGTAGCCGCTCTCTATTAAGAATAGGCTACTGACCTGTACAGAGAGACGGAGCACTTATCCAGCAGTCTCATGTGCGTGAGGTCGTGCAGCGGCCCCAGGTCGAAGGACGCGGTGGCGAGCGCGCCGACCGCGAAGCCCTCAGGCGCGGGCGCGGGGGAGCCGCCGCTCGACACGCTGGACGTGTAGCCGCTCTCTGTTGAAGCGTGGGGCTCTAGTCTGTCCGAGATTATTATTTCTGGGGTACTGACGCCGTTTACGCCTGAGAACAAAGACATATTATAGTACATTATGATATAAGTGCGGTAACTTGAAAATCACAGCCGAGGCGTTATTGCTACAAGAAAGCAGAGGCTGTAATTATCAAAGCGCACGTATGTCATACGACGTGTTATAATATATTTTCGAGGAAATGAATAAAAAAACAATACAGTCAAAACAAAAATCGCGCGGAATAATTTTTACTTGTTCACAAATTAGCGATGCGATTTAAGGCAAAGGCACAAAAACAGCCAGTATTACTAATAAATTAAATTATAATTTTTGTGTTTTATTACAGATAAATGGTTGTAATTTATGGTCAAAATTAAATAAATTAAAGAATTAAATGTTTATTTATTATATTTTATCTCCCAAAGTTAATTTTATTCATAAAATGTTAACCACTTTTCTGACATAAAAACTCTTTGCCAAGATTTAAAAAAGTACCGTTCGTTTTAGACGGAGCATATTGATAAACCGTGCGTTTTACATTACAATAACGCACTAGTGAGAGATACATTACGATATTGAAATTGGTGAAATAGGAGACCCTTTACGAGCAAATGTGTTATAAAACAATTTTCTGACGTAAAACGTCTCTCAGTCCGTTAGTAGTAGGTCACTTGATAAAAACGAATACTCGATGAGGGCTACAGCTATGTAACTACATAGTAGTGTCTTAACAATCCGCGTGTAGTAGTGTCTAAACAATCCGCGTTTGATTTTACGCTTCGACGTATTCGGCTGAATATGACATACCTTGCGCATTTGGTTGCGCAAATTGAGTGTCTGAAACGCTGTCGTTATTTATATTTTTAAACTTACGCCCGACCGAAGTTCGGCAATACTATATCACACGACGTAATTTTGACAAATTTGTTGTAAGTAATTCGAATAATATTACAGGCGTAATCACTTCGAACTTCAGTCGCGTATCTTCAGCATCTTAAACACGTATGAGTTCGTCAACTCCTACTATGTTATGGCGTTGGTAATCACTGGAATCTTGCTCCTTCGGTTAGCGTAACTACGTCATGTACAATTCATTTACTGATGTATAGTTGAGTACAGCAATGTAGCCATTATTTAGGCCCTCTTTACTTGTGCCTCTAGATGGCGTCAGTGCCATGTGAAACTACTGAGTTTGAGTTAAAAGGTACATACGTTTTACGTTAAACCATCGGCCGTGAGCCAAGACACATCCCAACCTGCTTTTTAGTTTGTAAAGTATGTACTACCAGTTCCCCCTCCCCCTCGTTTTCTTCCGGGTTGGAATATTATCACAGAACATAGAGTACAGAACGCAAGCTTCATAGTAAACACACGCTCCCACTATGTCCTGACTGACCGTCTATTTAGTTTTTAGTAGATGTGGTCGTCTCTGATACGAAAAAAATCATCGCCGATCGACATAATTAGTATATTAATTTTGCGATTGTTTCAAAAATATTCATTGTAATTGAATCGCAAAAGGCTTAATATTGAAAATACATTTATTTTGATATACGCAGGTTTATACCTTATCGCATCAAAATGATGCGCAAATAATTATTTTCAATTTAAATATTGAAAGTTACTGATTACTGTGAGTTATCCTTAGAAGATAGACAAAGATAATATACTATCGCAAACTTACTATAAAACTTTTAAGAGGAACAATGCACCCGTACCTTATTTCAATAGGTGCAGTGGTTCAAAATTTCACTTTCCACATACACTGAAACAACAGCACAAAAATACGCGCAAATTCTTATAAAAAAAAAACATCTCAACACGAAACGTACAAAGATGGAAACAAGATCCCTGGATATAAAATATTAATATCAGACATCAGATGCATTAATAAAAACTTAATAAACCACTAAAAACCAACCAACACTAACGACAAGCACTGCAAAGCCCAGAACTGTCTCCACATATTCTCTGTTACTCTCACTCTCTTTCAGCTCAACGGCCGACTCCTCTTTGATCTCACACTCGCTAATATTCCTTATTGCACAAGTTATTTAAAAAAACCAACACTTACTACAGGTACTGCCAAGCCCAGAACTGTCGACGTCATCAGTGCCCACATGTTCTCTGTTACTCTCACTCTCCTTCAGCTCATCAGCAGACTCCTCCTTGATCTCGCACTGTCCGGAGGAGTCGCTCCCACTGGTGTCTGACGGGTTCTGGCTCACGTTAAACCTGACCTTGCAGGGGCGGGATGATTCTGATGATTGTCTGAGGAAAAACAAGTGTATGGTTTAATTCATTCTTTACGGGCCCTCTCCGGCTTTAAGATTTTTTTTTTAGGACGACTCCCGCATTAGGGTACAAGCCCTGTGTCGCGGGGGACTTTACAAACAAGTCACGGACACAAAGTACACCCAGACTAGGAACAACAATTTGTGGATGGTGGCGTGGGAATCGAACCCACGACCTCTTGCGTAGCAGTCGGACACACTCCCACCGCGCTAGAGGCAGTCAAAATTAAATTGATGTAAATGATAGTGAAGACCGCATTAAAATACGTTGCGTAGTTTAGAAAGTCTTTTTATTACCTTACTGCACAAGATTGTTTTTCGAGTTTATGTATGTATATTTTTTTAGCACGGTCTAAAGCCTAAATGGCTTGATGGATTTTGATGAGAAGTTTTGTTAGAATAGTCTCAGTTTTTTAGAGAGTGACACTGGGTACATCAAAATTAAAAATGGAAAAAATGGATTTTTGGCGTCAAAATATTTCAGTAATTAATTTTAAGCAGTATTTTTATTCTGTATTGTAATACTATTTAAAGATGTAAAAAAAAGGAAATTTATTTTTTTCGTTTTTAAGAAAAAAATATAATCCACGACACAAAAGGAGTGAGAGTGTGTGTGTGTGTGCTTAGCAATTTTGATTGAAATGCGTTCAGCAATATTGAAGATATTTTTTGATTCACTTATAAACCCCTAATCACCCCCTCCCTCCTCCTCCTAGCCAATGCCTATCCATAATATACATAAAGTTTGAATCATAATCCAAACTTCTCATATAATTTGACAGGTAACAAAAGAGAATCAAATTCAAGCTTTCTAATTTGCATGCATTTTACAATGAATGTTTTTTTTTTATTTAAATTATCGAAACTTATTAAAAAGAACAAACAAACGAGAAGATGAAAACTTTCTTAATTTTTTTAGAACCAGTAACTTTTTAAGCTAACTCGCGCACAAGCTCACTGCGTCACTGTTTAAAAACAAACAATATCTACGAAGTGTAGTTTAGTACAATACCTGCTAATACTAGAATCCACGGAGACCCTCTGTTCGACGCGCCGCTGCTTCAGGCGGATGGAGTGCAGCATCCGACGTAACGCGACCAGCTTCATCCTCAGGTTACGAGTTATGTTGTACCATTGGCACATCGTCTGTTGAAAATAAATAAACATTAGCCGCACTTATAACGCCATTTCGCGCTCACTCTGTTTAGATAAGTTGGAATTCAAAGTGAACATAATGAATGAAATGATTGAAAAATAAAAATATATGGGTGTTCATTGACATATACAGTAGAATCCGGTTATAACGACGCGCAAAGCACCGATGATATTACGTCGTACTAATCGGACGACTTATTAAGTGAACTGACAACTTTAATGCATGTTTTTTTATTAAAATATACACATTCATAGGCACCGATACTTTATTTTAGTTGCGAATTTTAATAGCAAAGTATGAAAATAAAAGCACAACAGTATTCCAAACCTATCACGGTCATTAGTAGAACATCTTAGCGTACTAGATATGATGAAATAATTTGATAATTCTCAATTTATTTGTAAACACGTCAACGCTAGTCGTCGTTGTAACCGAATAATATTTATACTAATATTATAAAGCTGAAGAGTTTGTTTGTATGAACGCGGTAATCTCCGGAACTGCTGATCCGAATTGAAAAAATATTTTACTGTTGGATAGCCCATTTATCGAAGAAGGCTATATAATATCACGCTACGACAAATAGGAACTGAGCAGCAATGAGAAATGTTGCAAAAATGGGGAAAATTTACGCAGACGACGTTGCGCGGGACAGCTAGTACTAGTGTATGTGTCGAATTTTGTGTGAAAATACGTCGTCAAAAGCGGACGTAGTTTCATAGTGGCTTATATTAAAACCAAACATATGCACACACGTCGTCATACGTCGCTAAAAGCAGTTGGTCGTTATGAAAAGTCGTACTAAGCGGACTACACTGTATTTATATTACACCATACTACGAAGTCCCCAAACACATGAATATGAGAGGAAAGGAGACAGTTAGACGGCATTAAACGTCAATAATAATTATGTTCGTGATGAAGTCACACAATAAATAATACCTTACATTTTTAGGAACTCTTCAAACGGATATTATTAATAATGTTAAAATGATGAATAATGTTAGAAGCGGCGATAGCCTAATGGCTAAGGCATCGGTCTCGCAATCATGAGGTCGTGAGGCTGACCATTATACTGCCGACGTGAACCCACTCCTAACACAAGCCATAGAGCTAAGCTGGAGGGGTTAACAGGATTGCTAGTAAAGAGGGACCACAATCCCACATTGCTAGGTTATCATAAAAAAAAAAAAAGTGTCTCCGTACCTTGACCCTATCATTGAAGGCGTCAGTAGCGATCTGAGGATGTTCCAGCGTCATGTTCCTGCTAGAAGGGTACAAAGCCAGCACATTGTCGAGGGAGTCCAACAAAGCGCCCACTTCCCTCATTGCTTTGCCGATCGCGTCCGAACATAGCTGGCAGTCGAACGACAGGCAGCCGTAGATCTGGTCTTCTGAAAAGAGTTGAGTAATATGAGGTGAGAGAGATCGATACAAAACTTATTATAAACCGGTTAAGAGTATATCGGACCATGCTCAGTGTAGGGTTCCATACTCGTCACTAAGTAGAAAAAGTGCACCAGTAGAAGAGCGTATGTTCATGACACATACGTCCTGTGGATAAGAAGCGCTAAGTTTTCTATTTCGCGTTGAATAAATAACGCGTTCATGCTGGGATTTTACCTTATTGTTCGGTTTATGTTTCGACCGAGTTGCATTGGTCGTGGTCTAAGCAAGGATGACGCGGTCCATGTCTATACGTCAATGGTATTTGGTGGCCAGATATCTACAAAGCTGTGGTGGCAAATATATAAAAAAAACTTCGCAATGCTTACCTTCGCTAGTTTCAGAAACGTCTGAAGCGAGATCTTCGTGTGAACTCAGTGGGTCGCGATGTCGATGCCTCGTGCAAGGATTTGTATTCACAAACCTTTGAAAATAATACAAAACATTATATTTGCGAAGAATTTTTTTTTAAGTTAAGTAAGGTAAAATTCATTATGTAATTATACACATACACCCGAACAGACATACGAACAAACACACACGCAAACACACAGACACACGAGTGAACTGGGGAAAATTCAATGTAGTGTCTAACTGAAGTTCCTATTTGTTACACTTTGCGACAAGCGGCTACTATTCCAAAGTTATGTTTGATTATTCTGTTTTTCTTTCCGTTATCATTTTTTTTTTATCTTGGAACAACTCACACAACGTCATCTGATTCCAAACTAAGCATAGCTTGTACTATGGTAACCAGACAACCGATAAACATACTTATATATTACTTATATAACTAGCAATGTGGGATTGAGTCCTACATTACTAGCAATTTTATTAACCCCTCCAGCTGAGCTCAAAGGCTTGTGTTAGGAGTGGGGTCACGTCGGTAGTATACTGTGTAGGATTTGAACCCGCGACCTCACGATTGCGAGACCGATGACTTAGCCATTACACCCAGACACAGAATAAACCATCGTATGTACTCATCACACGTAGTTTTATCCAGGTTGGGGATCGAACCCACGACCTCCAGCTTAGCAGTCAGGGTCACTAACCACTAGACCAACAGGCCAGTCAAAGATTATAAATATATTGTGAAGTTGTATTAACAAAAACACCTACTTGTATTGAAATATATTGTTAATAACAGTCGGAACGATCTCCCTCTGCGCACAAAGGTACGTGTCCTGTTGGGCTAGCGTTCTACCAGCTAGTTTGGCTTGCAGCTCCAGCCAGATCAGGTCCTTGAGTTCGTTCTGCCATACTTGCTCCTCGCGACTTATCTGAAACACAAGAGTTTTTAACATTTTGAACCTCAAACAAAATGTGAAGGAGTTATAGACATGGAAGCTCATTAAGTCGATTAGAAAAAACCTGTTATCCTTGAATAAGAGGCAAATAACCGGGCAAGTGTATGTCGGGACACGCACAATATAGGGTCCCGTAGTTGTCCATCACTGTGTCAACTATCACTCACAATAATAGGGTCTAAAAAGTTGCTTTTCTGTTGTTTTTGTTTCATACTGCTGACAACTATATTATATATATATAAATCTCCTGTCACGATGTTTGTCCGCGATGGAGTCCTAAACCGCTTAACAGATTTCGTTCAAATTTGCACGCAATATGCAGTTTGGTCCAACTTGAGAGATAGGATAGCTTAGATCTTTAATTATAGTCGCAATTTTATTTTATTACAAATTGCAAAAATTGAGGGATCCCATGTCCACCCGTGTGAAGCCGGGACGGACCGCTAGTAATTATATAATATTTTTAATAGAATTTGTTGTAAAATTATTGTTACTTCTCACTTGTTTGTCTACGTAAACTTGTAAAGTCTACTATGATAGGTTTCTTTTTAATCTATACTAATATTATAAAGCTGAAGAGTTTGTTCGTTTGTTTGAACACGGTAATCTCAGGAACTACTGATCCGAATAAAATTCTGTCACTGTTAGATAGCCCATTTAACGAGGAAGGCTATAGGCTATATACCATCACGCTACGACCAATAGGAGCGGAGCAGCAATAAGGAATGTTGCAAAAACGGGGAAAATTCACGCAGACGAAGTTGCGCGGGACAGCTAGTTTTTTATATATACGAGTATATACCGTGATTTTTTTCTCATCTTCAACAATAACCGTTTAGCTGGCAGGGGTGGCGGGACACTTGACTCTAACAAAAAAATGTATTTTAATTAAGGCTTAGTATTTCGCAAACTGATCCCTAAATCGAAAAATTACCTTCACAACCCTTAAATATTTTTAGACCTATCGAACAACACCCCAAACGATTTTATTTTAGTTTATCACCAAATTTTATTTTACCACTGTCGGCGTAACTTAAATGTACCTATATGTATATTCATACCAAATTACAGTTTTCTAGTACTAAATGTAAGCTAACCGGGACAGACAAACGGACGGACATAGCGAAACTATAAGGGTTCCTTGTTTCCGGAACCTACGAAATCTATAGAACCCTAAAAAGAGAGTCAAATGTATTGACAAACGATCGGTTGCCAGATCGAAAAACCAAGTCATTACACCCGATACCGCCTAAATATCTCTAAGTACAACGCGCGACGGGGGTGCGGTATAATCAATAGCGTTTTGTCGGGAGATTTGTTATTTGTCGGGAATCTGGACATCACATGAAATGTCGGGAAAATCCAGGCGATTCCCGACCATCTGGCAACCCTAATTAGAACGCGTCCACTTCTATAAACAAAACCTCATTATGAGCTGTATACGTCACAAAAGTTTCATATGACGTCAGCATATGACGTCTTTATCAAACGTTTAAAATATTCACGCGATTGTTCCCTTATCTACGTCATCAACAATTTCATTCAATCAATATGGCAGCTAAATCCGGAATGGTTTGATTTTAAGCGTGATTCTGAAAATAGCATTTATTACACCTGCATATTTCCTAAGTGAGGTTAAAGCTATTGTAATAGTAATCAAACCAGTTATGTAAGTACCGAATATACACATCTTACAACATCTTGCGCAGCTCAGAAAATGAATTGGAGAGAGAATGTATCTTTAAAGAGAAAGAGAAAATTTATCTTTATTCTACTTAGACCAAAATTTTGTAGGTACTACATAGGTACTAGCTCTTGGTAGTTTGTAGCGGTTGCAAACAATCAGATACAGTTGGATCAACATAACAAGGCCGGACTGAAGTAGGCGACAAGTGGTTGCGCAGATGCATTTTTTGGAAGTAAATGGTGACAGGAAGCGGGGGGCGGGGGCGGTAACTAAACCAAGAGAATTAGAGATGCGATTACGCATCACATTGTCATAATTAGTATTACTAACTCCTGTTTTTTTGTGATTATTTCCGTAAAGAAATTGTTTTTCAAAGTTTCTTTAGTATTTACTGTAACTGTTCTAAATTTAAACTTTTATGAACTCATTTATATAGTGTTTTTATATTGTTGAATTAAAATGTTGTTAGTATTTTTAATCGATTAAACATTTTTAGTCGCTTTCGTAAGTAATTTTAGGGTCGCATCTCTATGACATGTGCGAAAGTGATAAACACCTAACTTCAATCCGGTCAAGTTACGTTGATCGTACTGTCCTAATCCTAAATTAGTTAAGTAATCTAGATTAGTAATTTACATCTTCAATGTCTAATGTATGTACCTGTATAATACACTACAACCAATCCTACAAATACTAATACATATAACACTACGATACTCAATCTGTCAATAAATTTTGTTTGATATTGGCAGTGTGTGATACACGCATTATTGTGTGTAATGTTTATTTTAATTTATTTAATGTAATGCATAATTATTACTTATTTACAAATTTTTGCTTTCTGCACTCCTTTTTCATACGAACTTTGACTGTGCCAAACATACTCCTCCGTTCACGCAATCTTCGTAAAAAGGGGTAAGTACAAATTTTTTGCTTCACATATTAGTTTTATTGTAATGAAATATTTATTTATTTAAAAAATTATGCACAAAATTGTACAGAGGCGGACTTAATGCTTAAAGCATTCTCTGCCGGTCCAACTTAGGGCGATGTAGAAATGTAGTATGTAGGTGCAGTAAACCTGTAGATATTACATACAATCAGGCAAAGAAAACTAAAATAAAAAAGAAATAAAAAATATAACAAAACCAATTAAATATACTTACATAAATACACAATATACCCACATAAATGAATACTATAAATACATATATACTTACATACCATAAATACATATATACCTACATAAATTACATATAAGTTAGAAATGTAGAGGTGACTCAACCAGTTCATCCAGGAACATAGTACGTACTTTCGTTTTAAAATAATGGTCTCCTAACCGATGTCGGCAGCCAATCTCATCAGAGACTAACCAACTAAACAGGAGATATTATAGTGCACGAATGCACTCTCTATTACCTTACTCTCATAGCCTGATGGGAAATCCAACACGACCGGAGAGAGATTAGGCGCAGGACCGTCGGCTTAACGTGCTCTCCGAGGCTTGGAGGGGTGTGACATTTATCGAAAACAGTTACCCATCTATGGACCGACAGTGGTACCATTGCTTAACCTCGCAGATATCTCGATCTGTTCAGTCGCCACTGAGTCAGGGACCCTTCAATATTATTTTCTATACTAATATTATAAAGCTGAAGAGTTTGTTTGTTTATTTGTTTGAACGCGATAATCTCAGGAACTACTGGTCTGATTTGAAAAAATATTTTATTGTTGGATAGTTATTTATTGAGGAAGGCTATAGGCTATATAACGTCGCTACGACCAATAGGAGCGGAGCAGCAATGAGATATGTTGCAAAAACGGGAAAAATTTACGCAGACGAAGTTGAGTGGGTCAGCTAGTATAAATATAAAAAATACAAGATCGACTAACAATACTCACAGCCCGTTTACACCCCTTCTCAATATTCCCCATATTGATCAGCAAACTGAATGTCTTGTGGAAGCTGACCCTGCTCGGAGGCAGCTCCTCATCACCGTCGCACTTCCACCGCTCCTCGCCGATGATCTCGCCCAGGAGCGTCTTGTCCGGACACATCTGGCAGGTGGACTCGCGGTTCTTGGGCCTGGAGGTCAGGGACATGAACCGATTGCAGGATTCCACCTGTGAATTATATAAAAAGGTAGGTATAATAAATTGACAACATTTATAACTTTTGCGTTGCATGATCAGACTCGGACATTGTAGTGTTGGATCGCGTTTTGGACGGATCGCGTTTTGGACGGATCGCGTTTTGGACGGATCGCGTTTTGGACGGATTGAGTTAATTGGACGATTTGCGTGTTAGACGGTATGCGACAGAAGGGTTAAAATATCAGTTTTTTCCCGGCCGCGCTAGAAGGAGGATAATGTTTTTTCCTTAGGACTCCGGCTACATGATAACAACTTGCATGCACAAACAGTTTCTACAAAAAATGGCACAAACTGATTACAGATTAGAAAGATCCCTACACGCGCCACGCACAAACCGCTTGGTGGAAACGTTTGAGTACCGTCTTCCCATACATGCTTATTTGTACAAATCAATTTTGTACAAATAGCGGTTTGTGCAAGCCATTTGTGCGGTATACAGTTTTGCCGGCTTAACGCACATGCATTCTTGTGAACAAGAGTTTGTCCATAAGACCAGGTTGGCCACCGGTGCAACCTGGTCGAAACGTTAAGCATTTTTAAAGTAAACAATGCGCGCTAATTCCCGTATAATAAATAGTTATAATCATGCAACGCGAAAGTTTAAATGTTAGTAAGAGTTTGTGCAAATAAGATTGAGCGTATAGCCGGGCCATTATACCTATATATATACATTGTTTGACTAACCTGTTGGTCTAGTGGTTAGTTACCCTGGCTGCTAATTTAGAGATCGTGGGTTCGCGTATTTATAGCGTAAAAAAATATTTTTTCAAACTATCTTTAGTATTTACTGTAACTGTTCTATGTGATATGAATCTAACTTCAATCCGGCCGAGTCACATTGAGACCATTGTAATTGTTGTTCCGAGTCTTTGGTGTAGGTACTTTGTATCCGTGATTTGTATGTTTGTAAAGTCCCCCGCGACAAAGGGCTTGTCTGTACCCTAGTGAGGGAGTTGTCTTAAAAAAAGTCATTATTGACCATAAAAACACTTAAGTAATATTTTTACCGGACTGAGTCAAAAGTAGGGCATTGTTTTTCGAGGGTAGCGTATTTATACCGTTTGTTTTTTTTATTTACATGTGCAAACAACACAATTTTAATGCTCAGAAAATTCTTATTTTTAACAATTTCTTAACATTACGTGCACTCACTAAAGTAGGTACAGCAGCGGCCAAGGGGTTTGGTGAGGGTAGGGAGTCAGCTCGCCCCTCGTGGTTCATGTCCTGTTTGGAGTCGCGAGCTCTGGTGCGGATCATCTTCATGCTGGCGTGTTTCTTTAGCCGGTTCGACACTGGAACAAATAATGATATTGTTAACACGCTGTAGTAATATAGGTACTTGACTGCTTGTTAAGTCAAATCAATATTTTTATTAAAAAAACTACGAGGGGAGGTTCAAAAGTTTCCAGCCTGACAAAGAAAATAAGTAGGCATATACATATTTAAAAATAATTCGATATCGTCTCCCTCCATTTCAATGCACTTTTCAGATCTCTTTTCTATCCCCTTGTAAAATACTCATAGGTTATGTCCTCAAAAGTGACATGGCGTTACATCTGAAGAATATCTTCGTCCCCTTAAGTCTGCCTTAAGTTTTGAAAACAAACAGGGGCTAGGAGGCCAATTCACATATTTCAATTATTTACACATAGTCCTATTCAATACATGCACGCATACACACACACACTCAAACTCTCACAAATAAAAAAACATCTTTAGATACACTATGTATTACTAGGCCTAAGTAACAAATTTATTTGAAGAGCGGGACCTCCTGCTACAGGCGTTTATAAAGCTTACTAGGAGGATCTCAAAAACCTGTATATTTAGTTTCCTAAGGCTTTTAGAAAATAAACAATTTATTATTATTATAAAGCAGTAGAGTTGCAGTTAAGTTTCGATTAAAACGGTCATTATAGTATTCTTTAAACTTTGGGATCGATCTCAAAAACGCTTGCGCACTGTACTAGAATGTCGTTATTGCGCTCTCGAGACGCATACCCAAATTTACAAGAATACAAAAATGGCCGTTTTAATCGAAAATAAATAATTTAAATTTAAAGTGAATTGACTCCTGGGAGTCATTAACGTGTTTAAAGCAGTCGGGACTATAAGGTGGGTGGCGAATTTCCTCATAGCCACATTTTGAAACAGCAGCCTTGGCAATTGAAGCAGTGTGAACTGGAGCATTGTCGTGAAGAAACCGAACACCTCTGCTAAGTTTTCCACGACGCTTCTGCTTGATCGCCTCTCGTAACTGCTCAATAAGGGTGGTATGTCCATCTTTAGTATTCCGTGTCAATCAGAATACCGTAGCCAATATCTTTTTGGTGGATTGTATTACCAAAATCCGCCTAGGAAGGCGGATTTTCACCAGGACGACGCCACTCCATCGATTCCGATAAAGAAAAAACCTCTTTCAGCATTTGAAATCGAAAATCAACAGTTAATGGGGTAAAATCATCCACGCTGACGAAGCCGCGAGCGATAGCTAGCAATCTATATTTATAAAAAATTTGCTGTAGCCCGCGGCTAATGGACCAACACGGCTAGCTAGTCAATTCACGTATTTAAAGCAGTGCAGTTGCAGTTAAGTTTCGATTAAAACGGCCATTTTCGTATTCTTGTAACTTTAGGTAAACGGTTGCGCATTTGCATTGCGATCCCAAAGTTACAAGAAAACAAAAATGGCCGTTTCAATCGAAAGTTAACTGCAGCTGAACTGCAACTGCACTGCTTTAAATACGTGAATTGACCCGCAGATGGCGCTAGCGAGAGCCTAACTCGCGGTATAACTATCTGAACTTCAAATTTTTGTTTCAACTGAAATTATTTTATTAATTATTTACTATTTTCTATATAGAAACCGAGAATTGAAACCGAGTGGACAATTAGCGGTATCAATATTTCTCTTTAGAAAGTATTTATACAATTTATTAATGGATAACTGTGCCAAAATGGCGGCTGGTGTAATGCAGATGGGAAACGGGAAAGGTTTATTTTGAGATAGAATCTAAAAACTTATGTTTATTATACTTTATTATCTCATTTAAACGTAACAGACAAAGTCCATTACTTCTTGTCTGTATAATGAGTCACATCTTATTTTCTTTTCAATAGATAACAATTGGTACATACGTAGGTTTATATATACAGTTAACACTTTTACTTTTTGTAATTTTTAAAGCATTTTTATGCTAATTCAAACTTTAAAACTTAAAGAAACGTCCCGCCGAGACGATTTTTTTTTCCATACATTTAAAATTATAGTTATCACTTTTAATATTACGAAGCTGAAGAGTTTGAATGCACCAATCTCCGAAATTGCAGGTCTGCATTTGATGAACTTTATAGAAGTAACTTGAAGCTAGAGCGAGGCGTAGCTGAGCCCATGTCATTATAAACAAAAGTACACCCAGATATGGAATAGCCTTTTGGACGTACTTTTTGGAATAATAATAATATCTTGAGATAACTCACACAACGCTATCTGATCCCAAACTAAGCAGAGCTTGTACTATGGAAACCAGACAACTGATAAACATACTTATATATTTCTAAATACATACATATTATAGATAACACCCAGACACAGAATAAACCATCGTGCTCATCACACAAAGTTTTATCCTGGGTGGGGATCGGACCCACGACCTCTTGCGTAGCAGTCGGATACACTCCCACTGCGCCACAGAGGCAGTCGAAAATCGGAATCGACCCAGATTTACATTAAAATTAATAGGAACCACTCTAATTAAAGAAGCTTTCAATACAAACTTTCTTACATAGACATTAGCTAGCCATTATTTATATTGTACTATACTGAGGACTTATCTAAAAAAAAATATTTATAGGAAATATTAGATTCATCATCAGTCATTGAACCTTAATTTGAGTGTAAAATTCGAAATTATTCATACGGCAAGAAGTGGGTGAAATTTGAATTGAAATATTCCATTGCATTCCTAGTTAAACACAAAATAATGTCTATATAATCTATACGTGTTAAAACTACAGATTTATCAGTAAGATACCTAGGTACAACGAGAGAAGAATATCTAACAGGAATCTTAGATTTAATCACACTATTTGAGATAGTATACTGCAATCGACGGATCGATCTTTATAGGTATTGACACCAATAACAAATAGACGCAATTCATCTGTAACTGTCACAACAAATATTTGCAAAATACTGTTACTCTTTAGACTATTTTCCGCCAAAGATTTACCACTAAGAAAAAACATAAAAACAAATATGCTTGTTTTTCATAATGCTCGAACGATTTTTATCAAACAAAGGACAAACCATCCAGATTAAAGTAACTATACCTAGTCTGGCCATAAATACTGTTACAATTAAAAATAAGAAAGATATTACATTTGAATTTGGAATCTGTCATTTTTATACGATTGTTCATTGTATTTTCTAATTTTGGCGCCAATACATTGTACAATATTTTGCTATATTAAAATGGAGTGGGGTGATAAAGAAAACCGAATCGCTGTGATTGCATTACACAAAGTTGGTATGGAGCCGAATGTAATTTTTAAAACTCTCCATACGCTTGGTATTAGTCAAATGTTTGTGTACCGGGCTATTAATAGGTACAATGAGACCTTCTCTGTTTGTGACAGAAAAAGATCTGGCCGTCCACGTAGTGTTCGTACGAAAATGGTGGTCAAAGCAGTAAGGGAAAGAATTCGAAGAAATCCTGTCCGAAAGCAAAAGATTTTATCTCGGGAGATGAAGATAGCACCCAGAACCTGGTCACGCATTTTAAAAGATGACTTAGGACTTGCAGCCTATAAGAGACGCACTGGTCATTTTTTAACTGATAATTTAAAAAAGAATAGGGTGGTAAAATCGAAGCAACTACTGAAGCGGTACGCAAAGGGAGGTCACAGAAAAATTTTGTTTACGGATGAGAAAATCTTTACAGTTGAGCAATATTTTAACAAACAAAATGACCGTATTTATGCTCAAAGCTCTAAGGAAGCTTCCCAATTAGTCGACAGAGTGCAACGTGGGCATTATCCGACTTCAGTGATGGTTTGGTGGGGTGTTAGCTATGAAGGAGTGACTGAGCCATATTTTTGAGAAAAAGGTATCAAAACATCGGCACAAGTGTATCAAGATACCATTCTTGAGAAGGTAGTTAAACCCCTTAACAACACCATGTTCAATAATCAAGTATGGTCCTTCCAACAAGACTCAGCGCCGGGTCATAAAGCTCGGTCCACGCAGTCTTGGTTGGAAGTGAACGTTTCGGACTTCATCAGAGCTGAAGACTGGCCGTCGTCTAGTCCCGATCTTAATCCGCTGGATTATGATTTATGGTCAGTTTTAGAGAGTATGGCTTGCTCTAAACGCCATGATAATTTGGAGTCCCTAAAACAATCCATACGATTGGCAGTGAAGAATTTTCCCATGGAAAGAGTGCGTGCTTCTATTGATAACTGGCCTCAACGTTTAAAGGACTGTGTTGCAGCCAATGGAGACCACTTCGAATAAGCTTTTTATATTTTGAATTGTTTTTTATTTATGTATTAAACTAACACACTGTAAAAGTAATAAATATTATTTGCAATAAAAAAAAATGTTTTTTCTTCGTAACAATATTTATGGCTAGACTAGGTATAATAAACAACACCGCTTCGTGTTCGTCCTTACGTTTTGGGTTCTAGGATTTCAAAGACACCATCCCAGGCGTCTTATCACAAAACACCGAGAGTTAATAATAATAATATAATAATATCTTGGGACAACTCACACAACGCTATCTGATCCCAAACTAAGCAGAGCTTGTACTATGGAAACCAGACGACTGATAAACATACGTATATATTTCTAAATAGATACATATTATACATAGATAAATAACACCCAGACACGGAATAACCATTGTGCTCATCACACAAAGTTTTATCCTGGGTGGAGATCGAACCCACAACCTCTTGTGTAGCGCCACAGAGGCAGTTAGTGTTAGGTCTAAGCTAAAAGCCGTCTTGCGGGGTACCACCACAGGGTCAGTCATTCTTTTGCGAAATAGTGTGTGAACACATCACTGTGGTTCGGTTGAAGGGCACTGTAGCAAGTAAAATTACCGGGCAAATGAGGAGCGCAATAGTGCGGTGACAAACAGATATATGTCAAACCAAGATTTGGGTGTCACTGACACTGTTATGACATGCTCGTCTCTTCATTAAGTGGTTTAAGAAAGCCATCATACGTACCTACTTCCCTCGAGCGAGCGACGTAGTGTGTAACGACATACCGTACTGAAGTCATGAGTGATGCTCAAGCGCATTTACACATATTATGATGAGTGTATGTTTATAGTTTTACCGAAAGACTTTTTTAAGCTATTGCATAGCTTTTATCACGGGCTTTGAGCGCGGCGACCGAATCAAGGAATTCCGTAACGAAAATAAAACCGAACACCACCCACTCCGCCTACCATGTAGCTCGGCCGAGCGTTCGTTTAACGTATATGTATATGGTACGACTGTACGAAGCTCGCACGGATCGAGACGAGCTGCTCCGAAATCGGACGAATACGTAATTGAATGAATATTTTTTTTTGGTGAGTAATTACACTATTTATACCTTATTATTTATACCTAGCTATTTTCGTTTTATAGAGAAGAAAAACTTAAAGAGCTAAAAAGAAAAATAAATTGTGAACGTCAAAGGGCATATTATCAGCGTCAGTAAGATTTGACGAAAAATGAAAAAAAAAAATTGCATAAGTTGATAAAAAATGCTATGCAATAGCTTTACCGCGGCAATCCCAGAGTGCCACACATGTTTTTATTTTTTTATTATCTCTTTCTTGTCCTGCGATCTGTCGATTTGACATTTAGCTGGAGGTTAAACAGTTAATTATAGTTCGTAAAATATAGCTTGATACCTGTGACTTTAGAGACTACGTTTAAAAGACTGCTACAATAAATTTGTTGTTGGAAAAGTTTTAATTTTTTAAATATTAATAAGACATTTGTATAGAAATCTAGAACACTTTTTTCAAATAGAACTTGTTGTCAAGGAGATACTACAGTCCATCAAATCTAATAGGTACCGTTTGACGTTTCATATTTTTCAAACCGAAACAACTTTGTTCATACGTACATTATTCAGTTTCGATAACCTTTTTCATAAAACCATGAATTTAGAAAGATTTCATTATTGTATCTAAAAATGTACAATTCTTAATATCTAAATGTAATTGAAAACTTTCAAACAAAGCAAAATAACACATATTTACACAGTAAATAATTTCTAATAGTTATATTCTTGACCTCATTACAAAGTTACGTAGTTAGGTCACTGCACGTAGTGTTGCGACTCTTCGGATACACTTGTATGCAAAAAAATCGTTTACATATACGAAAAATCGAATGTATTATTTACAAATTACACTTGACAACCAAACAAATATTTTTTCATGTGAATGGGATTTATCTCACATATTACGATTACATAACTAAATAGTTATGTAATCGTAAAATATGAGATAAAACCCATTCACCAAAAATACGTATTTATAAATCAAATATATTTGCTTCTTTAAAAAGTTGTCGAAAGCGATTTGTCGATTTTTGATTTTCGCGCCCAAATAAGTCGGGGTTTCTAGCGCTAACGCTGTCGAAATAGTAAATGGAGTCAGGGATAGTGTTTTTTACATTTATTTTTGTGTATGATAGTATGGGTTTGCATATTACAGAGAAATAAACAAATTTTTAACAAGCACATCCATTGATTTTACAATTACAATTTTTTCTTCTAAGTCTTATTTCTACGTCTAAAACTAATAAAAATAAGGTATGTAGAACCCATTCACAAAAATGTTGTTGCCTGATGTTATAAATTAACGACGTTACTGCGCGACCGCATAATGCACTGAATACACAGATACCCTAAAATAAATTAATTTAATTATTAATTTAATTGTTAAAGGTAATATTTTATAATATTATAATAATAACACGAGTACTTCTAACATTTATAATTTAAACAATGGTTTTCGTCTGCTATCAAATAGTTACATTATTGTTTTACAGGTTATGCAGCAAGACACAACACAAAACCACCCTTCAGTGTCAAGAAAATGGAAGGTTTATTAAAGGAAGCATGTGCCCAAGTTACACAGGAAGATTGGAGTAAAGTAGTACAAAAAACAAAGAAAATAATAATGGACGACTTCGAAAGAGACGTACACTTTGATAATGTAATGGACAATCAACTGGTCATTAATTTAAATGACGATGATGACGAAGACGACGATACTAGTACTAGTAGTGAATAAAAAAATATCCTAAACATTTCTTTTATTTAATTATAACAATTGATTTCTTAAAATTCGGATATTATAGTAATCGATCTCTTAAAGTTCGGATATTATAGTAATCGATTTTTTCATCCCATCCCTATCATTCAATTGTCAGAACTGTCAAACGGTACCTATTAGATTTGATGGACTTTAGTATAAACAAAGGTAATTTAAAATATTTATTATATTTAATTATTTATATTTTTTTGTTAGCTTACTTCGTAAACTCTTTTCGCAGCCTGGTAGGGATGTGTAATCGACTGGCCAGCGAATATCGATAAAATAAATGTATGACAATTTCATTAATATAAATTGTATAAATGATTATATCTAATCGTTTTTTCACAACGAATTCGTATTTTTTTAGTCTTGCAATACCTACCGCTTTCGCATGCAGCGATCAAGCGGGCGCCATCTTTTTTGAGTCAGTACGAGTGCCCACGCTTTGTATACGCTACCGCTACGTGATTAATATTGTTTTGTCGTTATTACTGTTGCTTTGTTAAGTTTTGTTGTTATTTCTAGTTATTTGTTTTTTTTTGCACCACAATGCCGAAAAGAACAAAAAAAACTGTTTTGAATAGCGAAAGTCGCGAGTTTGTGATTCGTTTGCGTGAGTATTTTGAGCGCGAGAATCAAAATGGCGGACCGCTACTACCGTTGGAGCAAGTGTGCAATAGAGTTGCTGACGCTCTTGGTATCGGACGAGCTACAGTGGGAAGAGAAGGAGAAGGAAGAGAGTTTCGCCAGTCACCGAAATTGACGACTTTGATGCTGCCGCAATTCGAAATCATATATATGCGTATTACGCAAGTGGTGAATTTCCCACGTTAAAAAAAGTATCCGTTTCGCTTAAAGACGCGGATTTATTTAAAGGAAGTCCACCATCGTTGTCCAAAATATTGAAAAAAATCGGCTTTGCTTAAAAGAAAAGCGATAAAAGAAAAATTTTAATGGAGCGAACAGACATTGCTTTGACCCGAATTGACTTTTTGCGCAAAGTCAAAAATATAACAGATTGGAATAAAGTGGTTTTTCTTGATGAAACATGGCTCAACGCAAACCACACTGTTTCAAGATCGTGGACAGACGATAAAGCGGAGTCTACCACCAAGGTGCCCGAAGGCAAAGGACAAAGATTAATAATTACTCATGCGGGGACATCGTCTGGTTTTGTGCCCAATTGTTTACTGGCGTTTAAATCAGTAAAAACAACAGAGTACCATGAAGAAATGGATTTTACAAAATTTAAGGAGTGGTTTCTAACTCTTCTAAATAATTTGAGTGAACCACATTTTATTCTGATGGACAACGCTCCGTATCATTCGTACAAAAAGATAAGGCGCCTACGACAAGCAATCGTAAAATTGAAATTATTACTTGGCTGCAAAACAAAGGAGTAAAAGCCGACAACAGCATGCTCAAGAAAGAATTGCTAAGATTAGTAAGCATTCATAAGCCCCCCACTCCAAGATATATTATAGACGAAATTGCAAAGGAAATGGGCCACACCGTCATCCGTTTACCACCATATCATTGCCATTACAATGCAATAGAACTAATCTGGGCTCAAGTCAAAGGTTCGTATAATCTAAAAAAACATATATAAAAAGCTTACAAAGAATGTAGTAGGTTTTTTGTTTGATCGAATACCTTTTTTTTCTAGGTTACGCTGCCAGACATAATGTAGCACCGCCTTTCACAGCGAACAAAATGTTGACATTACTACATGAAGCTTGTGTACATGTAAATGCTGATGATTGGAAAAAGGTAGTTGAGAAGACAAAAATGTGATTCAAAAAGATTGGGAGCGCGATATTCAATTTGACAACATATGCGATCAAGAATTAATTATTAATCTACAGGACTGCTCCAGTGATGAATCAGAATTCGACTTGGAAGTTGATCTCGGCTGTACACCATTTGACAATTAAACTTTTAAATACCTTCAAATTCATCTTTCATTTCCTTTTTTCTTTCTTTCAATATCGTTAAAATGTATTTTTTTTAATAAACTCATTCCATATAAATATCGATAAAATACGAAAGACGTCCCATACCTATTACATGTCATTCTGACAAACGTCACAGGTATCAAGCTATATTTTACGAACTATAGTTACCTATCGCGCATGGAACAATATCTATTGATTTGCCTATATAAAGAATAAGTAACTTACTTGGAGTGCCATTGTCGTTATGTTCTACGGCTTCTTTTTTCTCCCGCATAAGACGTTGGAAGCCAGGTGTCGAGTCCAAGTGATTTCTGAAACAAAATAGATAAAACTTTAGTGTTATGTATGTATTTAGGTTCGGTAGCCATCAGGTCAGCTCTTGAGCAGGTACAAGGGGTGTTCCTCAAAACTGTTATCATTTGATGAATTACTAACTTGATGATATATTATTTTTATTATAATTATTTTTCGTTGACATTACCTACTATTTTTATTTTATTATTTCATTTTAATTGACATTTTGCTGTTTTTTTATTTTATTGTATGACTTATTTATATATTACGCACTCTATTCGATTGTTGCCTTTTTTACTTTTATTTTTTTCTATTTTATTGACACTGCAAACATAGTGCTATGTTATTGTTTGTTGACATTATTATTATTAATTTTTGTTGTTTAATAGCTATAAGTCTTTCTATGATTAATTCGTAATCCTAATGAATTGACATAACCTGTATTCTATTGACTATTTTTATTTTGTTCCTAAATTTATTAAATTAAGATTTTGTGACATATAAGAATTCCTTACCAATAAATAACTATAACTATGACTAAAACGTGTGGATTTCCCCAAAGCTAATACAATTTTATTCACTTTATATACATCACATTTATTAACAACTTAGAATTACTATTTTATATAGATCAAATCACATTTAAAACGAACCGAATCGGTCGTCTATGAAACTCGCAATCCTAGAATGACATCTTTTTCTTATCATTCTGATCTACTACAATGAGGTCTAACGTGAGAGAGGTGGATCATCTTCGACCCACCAGCCACAGTACCTACTAACAAACATATAATTAGTTATTCCAACTCTAAGGTAAGGTAAGGTACATTTTACGAGTAGAGTGGAATCAAGCTAGAGTCGTTTGGTAAAGTAGGGCAAAAGGTATACGGTGTACCGTCGTATTAGCGTTTTATACATGTCATTTGACATGTCACTAAGTAATAATAATAGTCTCCTAAGCGATTTCATCAACGGAAGCCAATCTCATTCTGTCTAGCCAACTGCGCAGGACATATAGTGCACTAGCTGTCAGCTAGCGTGATGTTATATAGCATATAGCCTTCCTCAATAAATGGGCTATCCAACAGTAAAATTATTTTTCAATTCGGATCAGTAGTCCCTGAGATTACCGCGTTCAAACAAACAAAGAAACTCTTCAGCTTTATAATATTAGTATAGATAAGTGTATGCGCAGACACAACTGCACTCTCTATTCCGATGGGACGGAAATCCGACACGACCGGAGAGAAATTAGGCGCAGGAACGACGGCTAACGTGCTCTCGGAGGCACGTTATAGTTCGAAAACGGTCACCCATCTATGGACCGACAGAGGTAACGTTGCTCAACCTCGGAGATATCTCGACCTGCTCGGTCGCCAATGAGTCAGGGGGGGGTGGGTCCCCGACTAACTATTAATAATACGGAACCCTGAAAAAGCTTGCTTATTTGTAATTTTTTTAGGATCTTTATGAAACTTGGCAAGGATGGTATCTTGAAGACATAGACTAAATAGGTACTTTTAATGGCGATAACTGATATACACCCAGGCGGAGCCACGAACGAAAGTGGGACCACCAATATAAGCTGGTACCTTTTACACTTTACACTAATCCTAATTGGTATACAATGGCGGACAGACATTCGCATTAATAACTAATGTGATAAAACAGAACACTAACGACATTAATGTTGACGTTTCGGTAAAGATAAAAACTAACACAGTTTTACAATTATATTTATCTTTTAACCTTGGAAACTCGATTTGGTGGACAATCTGCTAAGTTGAGGATAAACGGACGCTGTGTGTAGGTATGTAACTACTTGGAAATAATTACATATCAACTTACTGCCTGGACAACAAAAGCGACGGTAGTCTATTGGTGAGGAATCTTCAAAAGATATCGTCACGTTTCGTTCTGGTGACGTTTCGTTTTTTATGCTTTTTGACCCTCGAAACAGATTGTTATTATAAGTTGCACGTATATGCTGTCTGTTTAAGGTAGTGCGCTGGCAGTGCATGTTCTATCTAAGGTCTATATGCCTCTGACTTAGGTGACGGACGGGCAAAAGGTACAATTTTCTCTAGTCCACGGCATTACGCGATGGTCCGAACCTTAAGAGTATGAGCATTATTATAGGGCGCCCGCTGGATGAGCTACAGAGAGAACCAAAAAAAAAACCGAGCAAAACCATATCGGACCATGCTCAGTGTAAGGTTTCGCAGTCTTGAATAATTGCATCAGCAGAATAACGTATTATGTTCATGGCACTTACTTCCTTTTGTTGAGACACGCAGTTTTTCGGCAAATCATGTCCGAAATAATTTTAATTTAAAGTATTTATTAAGCGCTATATTTGTGATTTATTTTTTATTTTTTGGTTCCACGGTTCAAAAGTTAAGGGGGGACACAATTTATACAACTTACGGAGCGATTATTTCTAAAAATATTCACCCAATCAAAAAAGTTTATTAGGAGACTTAAAATGTTTTTGAAAGACCTGTCGAATGATGTGCCACACGTTGATGTTCGGTGAAATAAAAAAATCAGCTTCTGTTACATGTATGGAGTGCCCCCCCCCCCTTAAATATTTATTTTTATTATTTATCTATCAAACTAAGTAGCGGCTACTACAAGACACCTTTTCGCTAAAATTCATCAATATCTATTGAGTAGTCTTTGAGTAAAATGCCTGTAAAATACGAACGGACGGACAGACAGACAGACAGACTGACATGACAAAACTATAAGGGTTCCGTTTTTGCCATTTTGGCTACAGAACCCTAAAAAAGGTTTTAAACCTGGCTTGACTGTAACAAGGGGCATAACGCGACTGCTAGCACCAATGTCGTAGTAGCAATGTGTTCAGCAGACACTTTGTGAGCCGAGAGGTGCAACTCAATCGATGAATCCTGTGTCAGTCCTAACAGCCTAGGTTTCAGTTTAATTAGCTTTTTGGTACATCAGGCCTTTGCTGGTGGTCCTATATGCTTAACGTTTGAGAATTCGATTATTATCAATCTTTTAACTGAAAAGCATAATATTTTGACTAATTTTATAATCGGGCGTCGACATTAACTGCGTCTTCACAAATCAACTGATAACAGGCTCTTAATGAACGTAAGCAACATTCCGGTCAGTATTACGCGCTATAAAATTATCAATTAACAAAATTATTTAATAACAACAAAGTAACAATTAATGGCGACTGCATTAGTTGCAGCGGTTATACTGCACAAACTTGATAGGTTACTTTATAAATCTGCGGTTTTAAGCAACATATTTATTACCAATATACACACATCAAAAGTGTCTAGGGATCAACATATATTTTTGCAATAACTTTTCTCCTGATTGATTTTTTTTTTTTTATTTCTTTAAGGATTCATCAAATAAAGTGTTTTCGTTTGTCACAGTAACGATAAACCAAGTCACCTTTGCATTAATAAAGAAATTTGCCATTTTCCTAATAAAGGGATTTTTGACATTTGAACCACTAACATTAAAGTTCGAAAAAAAGACTGAAATAACAGTTTTCTTTAAAATTTTATTGGGTAACTTAAACAATTAATAATCCGTGTTTCTACCGCGAACACTAACAACACAAGAACATCGGTTTGGCATACTCAAAATGAGTTCATCCAAATCACGCTGTGGAATGGCCGCCCATGTTCGTTGCAACAACAAAAAAAGGTCTTCTTGCGACTGGATACCCTCCATATTCGGCAGAGCTCTTCTCTGTAGCATATCCCATGCATGCTCAATCGGGTTCAAGTCTGGCGACTGAGCAGGCCAGGGCAGGACATTGATGTTAGCTGCGGCGAGAGTCTGTCTTACAACTCTTGCGGTGTGCGGTCGTGCATTATCATGCATTAACTGAAATAAGGGACCGATTTGCACTTGTAGAGGAACGATGACGTCTGATACAATCGTCTCAGCATAAATTTGAGCGTTGAGGTTGCCTCTGATCCAAATCAACTCAGTTCTTCCGCCGATCCAACACCCGCCCATACCATGATGGTTCCACCACTATAAGGATGGACTTCCTGGCAGGATTTTAATCGCTGATGGCGTCCAGGGGTTCTCCAGTGTCGTATACGTCTTGTATCCGGTCTCATACCAAAACGAGACTCATCAGAAAAGCACACGAAACGCCATTGTTCTTCTGCCCAATTTCTGTGTTCAAGAGCCCATTGATATCGAATCCTACGATTGTGCATTGCTATAGGTGGTACCCGTAGCGGTCTTCGGGAATGAAGGTTCACTTCATGCAAGCGGTTTCTGACTGTTTGGTCGCTAATTAAGTTCCCTGAAGAGTGATGAAGCCTCACGGCTAACATCATGGCGGTTATTGTTGGACCTCTTCGAGTTAAGATTTGAATGTATCGGTCTTGTCTCCGTGTGGTGCAGCGATACCGTCCTCCATGGCGCTCAGCCACGGTACCAGTGCTTCGGTAACGTGTCCAAAGTCGACTGATAACACTCTGACTTGTATTCAGAGCTAAAGCCACAGTACGTTGCCGGGAACCAGCTTCTATCATTCCCACGGCTCTGAGCATTTCTTCCCTGCTTAAATGACGTCGCCGCTCCATAATAACGTTGGTTTTAATCAGTAGTAGGGAAACAGTAGCACTAATAATGTCTTCAATGCGTTGTATGTTTTTATAGGGAAAATATTGACAGCTGATTTTCATCTTTTACTCGAATTTGATTCACAGTTCCTGATTCAAATTATGAAATGCACCAAAAAGGATCCATATAAATTTATAAAATCATAAATTTATTACAAAGCCACATCTCAATCTCAAGAAATCCGCATAAAAATGCTTGATCCCTAGACACTTTTGATGTGTGTATTTAAAAAGGAAAGTTGTAACTGATTCGTTTTTTTACTCATCAAACCCCAAGCGTTGAACCATTTTAGATAAATCCTAGCGAATTGGCAATATGTACACTATTTGTACATTCAATTTAAGATAAATAAGTATGTCAGCTCGCTAGGTTTTTATGTAAAATGGTGTATCTAGTAAATCTAGCTGAGGTTTTTATTTAAAACGGCTTTTTGGAAATACCAAACAGTTTGTAAACACACGCGGAGCCGCGGCAAAGACCTAGTGATATTTGTATACAGAAAAGAAAATAGGATTTTCCCCGATCTAAAACTATAATATTTTTGGGGTAAATTTTGGCAATAACTAATCCATCCTTATTGCTCACTTTGGCCAGGGTGAGCATTGTATTAATAACCTCGGCTGATAACCCTATCTGTATCTGAATCAGTGTACTGTAGCACCAGAACAGGTGGAAGGATTTCAATGTTTTATTAATTACTAGCTGTCCCGCGCAACTTCGTATGCGTAAATTTTCCCTGTTTTTGCAATATTTCTCATTGCTGCTCCGCTCCTATTGGTCGTAGCATGATGTTATATAGCCTCGATAAATGGGCTATTCAACATGAAACTATTTTTCAATTCCGATCAGCAGTTCCTGAGATTTGGTACCGCGTAAACAAACAAACTCTTCAGCTTTATAATATGCTGCCGCCGGAAACAACCGGAATAGTTCTCAGCTGCTGATTTGATGTCTGTTTTTCCTATCTGTAGTGTATTTTTAATGTGCTCATACTTCATACGAAAACGTAATAATATATAATAAAACGTAACGCGTGCAACGTGGCAACTTAAACATAAGATAATGAAATATAACTAATTGTTGCGAAATAGTGTCGTCAGCCCATCCTCAAATATCAAGTTTTGTAATTAGCATCATTCACATGAAAGTTCAAAAGCCTCGCTGCTTCGCTATAGCGGAACGCATCGTGATACCTGCCTATCCTCCCGAGTCTGAATTACTTCCAGTCCGCATAGTCCAATTTGAAGATTAGCCGTCTATAAATTTGATTATGCGGATTAAGTCATAATGTTGACATATTATACCACTGACGGGAATTCCTTAACATAAGCAGTTTAGTTAACTGTAGAGATCACGTCCGAGTCACATTGCTAGTAACTAGTAATTTATACCAGTAGAGTTTCTATTTCTTACTAATTCTGCCACATTTGTACCAGTAGAGTTTGCTATAAATGTTGATAAACTTTCGCGATTTGTACACATTATTAAAATATATATATTACGGGTCTTAATCGCGTGAATAATTTAAGGTAAAATACCTTGTTTATTGCCCGACGTTTCGACCGTATTGCAACGGCCGTGGTCACGGGAAGACTCAAGGCAATAAACAAGGTATTTTACCTTAAATTATTCACGCGATTAAGACCCGTAATATATATATTTTAATAACCAGTAGAGTTTTTCAAAAAACTCTACTGGTACAAATGTGGCAGAACACGGATGGTTGAATTATGATGACTTTTTGGACAAAGATTACCATTATGTATTAAACCTAACAGTGACCTCATTATAATCTAAGTAATCTATCGATCTGTTTGGTCAACACTGTGTCACGCACCACTTGATTTCAGTTATAATCCAAAATTTATACGAACAGCTTTGGATAAAGATAAAGCTATAGATTTGAAGCACACTTATCTCTATGTATGTTCTACTAATGATAGGCAAGTGAATGACCTCTGCTTTATAACAAGAATCGCCAGTACATACGCGAAAATGATTTCAAGGACATCTCTATTATATATTTTTTTGGTAAATAATAGCAATAGTAGCAGATATTGTTAGTGGATTATTGCGACATGTTTTTGACGATTTTACTTTGCGCATTCGTCAAGAATCGAACGATGTCCAAGTTTGGACTAGTGTACGATGTCCACGTCATGATGAAATACCAATAAGCCTTTCACACTTCAGTCCCTAGCCTCTCACATACCAAGATGACTGCTGGGTATTTGTCCCGCTGAACGATCAATTTAAGATAATGAATTCGGCGTATGGCTTTAGAAAAGATACTATACAGATTGGCCCAGAAATTAACGTTATGCAGGAAACTGGGGTGATAGGCCAGCTTGTGATAGTGATTGAAAAACATTAAGCAAGTAAACAGTTGTGTTAACCAGCAGTGATGAAACCGGTGGACAGTTTTCTATTTATTTTTTAAAGACAGCTACTGCCTTATTGCAACCAGTTCCCCGCTTGAGGCATTGCCTTCTGAAACATCTTGTTGGTATATATTTTCGAGAAGGTACTGTGGCAGGTGGGTCGAGGATTCGATTCACCTTTCACATAAAACCTCATTGAAGTTTATGAAACTCGTTAAGAGAAGTTAAAAGAAAGAAATGTCAGTCTTAAACTGCGAGTGTCATGGCCGACCGATTCGGGTCGTTAAATGTAATTTATCTATACTAATATTACAAAGCTAAAGAGTTTGTTTGTTTGATCGCGGTAATCTCACAACTACTGATCCTAATTGAAAAATTCTTTCACTGTTGGATAGCCCATTTATCAAGGAAGGCTATAGGCTATATAACATCACGCTCCGACCAATAGGAGCGGAGCAGCAATGAGAAATGTTGCAAAAACAGGGAAAATTTACGCAGACGAAGTTGCGCGGGACAGCAAGTTATGTATAAAATAGAGATTAAACATTAGCGAGTAATTACATATATGTGCTTAATGATAAGTTGTGATGTATTTGGTAGGATTATTATTTCAGGAATAAACTTTTTATTCGTTCTGGGAAAATACTATTTTATTTACAAGCCCGATACCAGTTCCTGAGGAACAGCCCCAGTAACTGCACAAGAGTACTTCTTGATTATACCAGTATACGTACCTACGTATATACAGTAACGTATATAAAGTACCTACTTTAGAGATCAATAAAATTAAAGTAAGTCATAGCATCGAGGTCATGGTACAGATACCTTATTATCTCTATCAGATGCGTGAAGGTAAATCACCTGAAAATGCATTACTAGCAATCTTGTAAACCCCTACAGCTAAGTTCAAAGGCTTGTGTTAGGAGTGGGTTCACGTCGGTAGTATAATGGGTAGGATTCGAATCCGCGACCTCACGATTGCGAGACCCATTAAGCTACCGCCGCTTAAATAGTATAATACTTAACTAACATAAACGTGTTTATTCTCATGTTAAATTTTGTATAATTTTTATACTAACGTTTGAAAGAACTGACACAGTTTTCAGACTGAGCCTGGCCTAATCACACCGCCAATTTGCGAATATAGGGTTATGTAACATTAGAAAACGAAGTAATGTTTTATTAACAACTAGCTTTCGCCCGCGGCTCCGCCCGCGTGGATGTCGGTTATCGCGATAAAAACTATCCTATGTCCTTCCCCGGGACTCAAACTATCTCCATACCAAATTTCATCTAAATCGGTTTAGCTGTTTGAGCGTGAAAGCGTAACAGACAGACAGACAGAGTTACTTTCACATTTATAATATTAGTATGGATGTTGGTGTCACAACTCCATATATTTCTGCGTTGCTTAGGGTAATTATAGGGGGTAGGATTCGAAACTGCGACCTCACGATTGCAAATCCGATGCCTTAGCCATTAGGCTACCGCCTCTTATTTTCACATTTGTCACAATTTTATACCTACGTATTTTACTACCGGATGTTGGAAAAAAAATAAAGTAGTGTAGGTACTTTATTTTCGCATTTACAATGTAAATAGGATATGTTTGTGTTTCTAGGTCGTCAATCCGATGCGATATCCGCGACTGAGTCACATGAAGTTCAATCCACTTATCATTATCATCACCAGTCGTGTGATAAGACATTCATGTTTATTTATTTGTGACATTCGATGTAATTATAGAATTATGCTGAAATGTGGTGACACATCGGCCGCTGAACTGGACTATAGAAATTTTATGAAAGAGAATAGTTAGGATACACAGTGTCAAATGCTGTTACTGTCACCTTAAGGTGAAAAGTAGCCATAGAGATATTTTTGAGCACAACTCAAAGTAGTGAGTATCAGGGTTCAAGTCTTATCATTTCCGTGATAGATACCTAATTCTTTTTAAGTAACAGTGCCGGGCCGTAGTGGAATTATCTTACTTATTACACACTAGCTGTCCCGCGCAACTTCGTATGCGTAATTTTTCCCCGTTTTTGAAACATTTCTCGTCGCTTCTCCGCTCCTATTAGTCGTAGCGCGATGTTATATAGCCTATAGCCTTCCTCGATAAATGGGCTATCCAACAAAAAAAGAATTTTTCAAATCGGACCAGTAGTTTCTGAGATTTTAGTTTCGGTATTTAAGCTTATATTTTAACTTACATTTTTGTTTTTTAAAGGAAAATGATGCAATTTTTTTTCAAATATACAGACGAAAGTGTTGATTTATGTGTTTTTGATAGCAGTATTCGTTGTTTGGAATCAAAAACAATAGTCTATATTACTAGACACAGGACAAGACCCAAGATTAGGGGACATCCAGCCATCTAGAAAGCCCAGGACAGACTGATAGTAGGTACCTAGGCAGTTACGGTAGCCTATGGATGGAGGGTAAATATTAAACCAAGCGATTGTACAAATGGCGTCACGACTCCTTATGTGAGGCCGTTCTTCATCCACCACCTTCTTCCAATTTTCTTGTGTTCATTATACGGGCGAAGTAGCAGGAAGACTACCGGAAACCGGCCCAAATCTTTACGCGCGTGTTTTGCATTATGAGAATGTAATAACGAAATTGTGTCGCGCGTAATTTGCCTCATCTAGACAAGCTCTAAAAGCGTATATTTCCACACGCACAGATAAACGTGTCGATACCGAAATTTTAATTTAGTGTTTGTATAATAATACAGAAGGTAGCCTTCATACAACGCGCGCAATAACAACGCAAACATAGACATCGTTTACGACACGTAATCTCGCGCCGCTGCGCCGAACAAGTGGTCTTGAGTGGTCTTCAATGAAGGTTACCTTCTGTACTAGAAGTATTTTGTGCTGCCACGTTATCTTCGGCGAAATTCTTCACTTAGGGGGCATAAATTAGGGGGTTCATAAATCACCTGAGGTAGGCTTGACCCCCTCTCCCCCTACTTAATTTAACGTGAGATTTCACATTTGACATAAGGGGAGGGAAAGGTAGACTCTCCTATGCCTTACGTGACATTAGGCTCGACCTCCTCCTAAACCCATTGACAAGGGAAGTTCCATCTACTGTCTATTTCCCTGTCAATGAAGTTCTCCGTGCCAACTGTAATCTGATCATACAATTACATATTATCTATGCAAAACATTGATATATCGCTAAGTGCCATTATAAACGTAATTAGAGTATTTATGGAAGGTAAGATAAACGTCGCGAGCGGCGCCGTAGCGCGTCATTATCTGCATCAGGTGTACAATCAAAATAATGTTGTGTTATGATATGGCTTCTGAAATTATATGTAACCAAGGTCTAAGTGATACTCGGGTTCCGGTATTGCTATTTCCAAGCCTCAACTCCCTCCGCTTTCCATTTAACTACATACGTAATCGGTGTTAATGCTCAAGAGTGACAACTCTATATCATGGGGTTTTGTTGGTTTGAAATATTGTTTTTCTTAGCTGACTGTGCAGCTACATATAACGATGTGTATAAGCGTTCAGGCTCGGAATGTCCAATTCTCATAATGTCCAACGGTTTCAAAATGTCCAATAACCAGAATGTCCAATTCTCAAAATGTTAAATTACCGCTATGTCCAATTCACGAAATGCCAACTTCCCGAAATGTACAATTACCACAATCTCAAATTCCTTATATGTCCAAAATTTTAAAAAGTGGTGATTATCACAAAAGACGCGAGAGAATTGAGCGCGAGCGATTACTGAAATAAGTACCTATAAGAAACTGAAAATAATTAATTTACGAATGAATTATTCGATAAGTTAGGTACTTATGAAAAAAGAATTCGTAAGTAGGTAATTGAAACATGCTAAAAATAACAAACTCAATAGATTCATCACATATCCGCGTTCCGTTATCAACAAAAGCATAATTTAATCAAATTATTCACAGAAAAAATAACAAATAACTTAAAAAGCCGACCCAAATTCACACAGAAGTACAATACCGACTATTTCTGCTCTACCTGATAAGTAATGATAACCGAGATAAGACGTATCACAAAATATGAATCCACTTAAAATAAATATGGACAATCATCTTACTCGATATAACTACAGGTTACCAATATTACTAAAGAACTGTCCGACTCAGCACAATAAGTTGGCTCACTGCAGTTTTTCCGAATTGCTGACATTTCTAGAAATTGTGCTGAGTCACATTGCCTTGTCAGTAAAGATCAATGTTTTTATTAATATTGACAAATATGACATGTAGGTATTAGATTAACTTTATTATACTTAACTAGCGGACGCCTCGCGGTTTCACCCGCGTAGTTCTCGTTTCCGTGGGAATACAGGGATAAAAAATAGCCTATGTCACCCGGGGTGAGTGTAGCTTCACAACGATTAAAGATTTTTTCAAATACGTCCAGTAGTTTAAACAAACAAACAAACTTTTTCTTTATAATATTAGTATAGAAGTATAGATATAGATAGTATAGACTGTTAACCCTATATCAAAATTAGTCACTTTTCTTAACTGTGAAATTGGCCTTCCTCTGCTAAGTAAATTATGTAATTTAATACCTGTATTAGTTGTAAATTTTCTTAATTGTAAAATAAAAATAAAATGTTATTAACATTTGTTTTTAGTTTGACGTGATAACCTCTTATAAATCAATGAACGGGTGCAAGCACGAAAAACTGTTACAATCACGGTCCATCACGTTCTGCCTGCTGAAGTTTTGTGGCCGTCGGGAGCATGCAGCGCGCTTGCGCCTGGTTCCACTAAAGCTGTCACAGCTTAAGCAACAGCAAATTGTTTATGAAAATGTCATCAATGTTTTCTTATGACATTATAACGTAAAATTATCGTCTCTAAACCGAATTTACAGACCACTATTTTATTGGTTGATTACGAACACAGAAAGACGACGTGTTGTATAAAATACAATACAGATAGTTGAATACGAATGATGACTATAGGATTCATTATTAGCCAATTTTTAGTATCTGTGGAGCAGATTTTATCGATTCCATGGAAGAAGTTGTAGGTATACCTACCTACGTGCCGCTACTTTAAACTAACCGATCGGTAACCCTTGGGAAACATTGATTTTTAGGGTTCCGTAACCAAAACGGAACCCTTATAGTTTCGTCTTGTCCGTCTGTCTGTCTGTCCGTCCGTATGTCACAGGCATTTTACTCAGACTTCTCAATGAATCTTAATGAAATTAGGTGAAAAGGTGTCTTGTAGTAGCCGCTACTTAGTTTGATAGCGCTATATAAATAGCTTAGTTATATAAATATTGTTAGGGGGGCACTCCATACATGTAACAGAAGCTAAAAAAATGTTTTTTTTAATCTAGTATCAACGTGTGGCACATCATTCGACAGGTCTTTCAAAAACCTATTGAGGTTTTTAACTTTTTTGATTGAGTGAATATTTTTGGAAATAATCAAAAAAAAATGGTGACAGGAAGCGGGGGGCGGGGGCGGTAACTACTTATTACTACTAACTTTGAGAATTTTAGAGATGCGATTACGCATTAATCACACTGTCATAATTGGTATTACTAACTCATGTTTTTTGGGATTATTTTCGTAAAGATTTTATTTTTTCAAACTATCTTAATAAAAAATATTTACTGTAAGTAACTATTCTAAATATAAACTTTTATTAACTCGTTTATGTAGTATTTTTAAATTGCATCGCATCTCTATGACATGAGCGAAAAGGGATTGCTTTAGAAACGGGCCACACGATATTTGTATTTGGGGGTGGGGGGAAGAGGGGGGTATGGGGCAAACTCCCCCCCATCACTCCCAACCCGCGGACTTTGAAGTTTGTTTAAACTAACCTCAAAATATGATGTTTACAGTAGTATTAACAAACTTTATCGTCTAGATCTTAGGAATCGCATCTTCTCCGGCCAGAGGCGGCGAGGTGCCAGCGCTTTGTTACCCAAGGGCGAAGAAGCTGCACTTCCCGCAGCCCCGGAGAAGATGCGATTCCTAAGATCTGGGCGATAAAGTTATGTTACAGCGTTAATTTTTACAGCGGTTAATTGTTACAGCGGGCCGAGGCTGCACTCCCTCCGATTCTAAATAACACCCTCGGGGTGTCACAAACAAGTACAGTCAACAGCAAAAGTAAATGATCAAAAACGGAATGTCAAAATTATTGATAGTATTTGTGGCAAATCTAGCTAATGCTACAATGTCCCTAATGGAATAAGTTACCGATAAAATATCTGATTGTACTGTCGCCAGTACTGAATGATCAAAAAAGTTCTAAACTAAGTGATAGAATTGAAAATCATAAGTTAGTGAAATCATGCCATTTGCATTCTTGGATTTTGCTTTTTATTCTTTGGCGAATCGCAACTAACATTCAAAAGTAAGCGATAGTGTTATAAATTATAACTTAATTTAAACCTGTATTTTTGTATTCTTTGGCGAGTTCATTGTATTGTTCATTGTATCATTTACTTTTGAATGTCAATTACGATTCGCCAAAGAAAGTCAAAATACAGGATTTCATAAAAATATGATTTTCAAAACTGTCATTTACTTTTGAATGTTAGTTGCGATTCGCCAAACAATGACGAAATACAGGATTTTATAAAGTTATGATTTTCAAGACTGTCATTTACTTTTGAATGGCAGTAGCAACTCGCCGAGAATAAAAAAAAACAAAATCCAAGAATGCAAATGGTGCCATTTGCATTCTTGGATTTTGTTTTTTTTTATTCTTTGGCGAACCGCAACTAACATTCAAAAGTAAGCGATAGTCAAAAATACAGGTTTAAATTAAGAATACAAAAATACAGGTTTAAATTAAGTTATAATTTATAACACTATCGCTTACTTTTGAATGTTAGTTGCGATTCGCCAAAGAATAAAAAAAAACAAAATCCAAGAATGCAAATGGCACCATTTGCATTCTTGGATTTTGTTTTTTTTTATTCTCAACGAGTTGCTACTGCCATTCAAAAGTAAATGACAGTCTTGAAAATCATAACTTTATGAAATCCTGTATTTCGTCATTGTTTGGCGAATCGTAACTAACATTCAAAAGTAAATGACAGTTTTGAAAATTATAACTTTATGAAATCCTGAATTTTGACTTTCTTTGGCGAAATACAGGTTTAAATTAAGTTATAATTTATAACACTATCGCTTACTTTTGAATGTTAGTTGCGATTCGCCAAAGAATAAAAAAAAACAAAATCCAAGAATGCAAATGGTGCCATTTGCATTCTTGGATTTTTTTTTTTTATTCTCATTAACTTATTCAGATTATTTCGTTCTTATTCAGAACAGATTTCATTAACTTATGATTTTCAATTCTATCACTTAGTTTAGAACTTTTTTGATCATCCAGTTCTGGCGACAGTACAATCAGATAATTTATCGGTAACTTATTAAATCACTTACTTTAGGGACATTGTAGCATCAACTAGATTTGTCACAAATATAATTCAATAATTTTGACATTCCGTTTTTGATCATCTACTTTTGCAGTTGACTGTACCTACTACGTGGAGTCGGGGGCTAATTCGGTTTTGTCATTGTTTTGGTGTTTTGACAGATTCCAAACAAATTGTCGGTCGAACGAAATTACGTTCAGTTTTCGATTCTTTACCTACTTTATAATTTTTGTATTTCAAAAATATATATATTTTTTTATTAAAATATGGCTTAATATAGATTTATTTATATAAAAATAAGTTTTTACTAAGGTAATTTTCCCACCAAGTTTATAAAAAATGACGTCTAGTTTCACGCATACAGTGCGTAGTTTCACGGATTTTAAAAATCGTTTTTAAACAAAACTACGCATCTCATCATACCAGGGGATTTAAAACCAACCCCTACCTAATAAGACCATTTTCAACCCCCAAAATCGTGCGATCCGTTTCTAAAGCGAAACCCGCAAAAGTCTTATGAACCTAACATCACTCCGGCCGAGTTACATTGAGACAACTGTTAACAATGCATTAAACATGTCTTAGTGTCTCGATCTTTCATGGACGTACCCAGGTACATTTTTCAAGGAATTTTTGTAATTTGCGGATTAGCAAGCTGAAGTGGCAGTGGGCTGGCCATATTTGCCGAAGAACCGACAAAAGTTGGGGTAAACGAGTTCTTGAGTGGAGACCGCGGCTCAGAAAACGTAGTGTAGGACGCCCTCAGGCCAGGTGGAGTGATGATTTACGCAAAACGGCTGGCAGGAGCTGAATGCGAGAAGCCGAAGATAGAACAAAGTGGCGTGCAATTGGAGAGGCCTATGTCCAGCAGTGGACTGCGATTGGCTGATGATGATGATGATGATTTGTAATTTCGGGGGTGTCAGGTGCCGTTTCTGCCATCGTAGTTTAATGGGATGGTTCTAAACCCGTTCAGGTGCTTTGAAGACAACCAACTTTTCACCTTTACTTTAGCTTTTTTTTTTGGGCTTTTTTTTAGTACCTAGGTAGTTATACCAAGTGGATCTAAGCGCAATGTACACCTACCATTGTTACCAAATAAAACAACACACAGTAAAGTGCTGATAATACTTATCTCATCACTCGATTGCAATCATATAAAATACCTGTTTGCGGAAATTATATTTATGAAGAAATTATATAGACAGACTATAATTACGAGTATTATCAGTTAACTGCCGAGTGATCTTTAAAATATTTTACAATTTTTGACAATAAGGCCACCAGAGAAGTTGGAGATCCGTACTCCCGAATTTCCCAAAAAATCATAAAAAACTTTTTGCAGGCAGTTTTTTAATTTTTTTTTAATTTATTTTGTTTTTTCAGAAGTTCCAAATTCCAAATTATATTTTAATAGGATATAAGTTTTACATATAATATTTTTATCAACTTTTAAAATTCTTTTTGATTTTTTTTTTAAATAAGTTTTAAGTCATATTACAAAAAATAATAAATTACGAAATTTGTTTCTTTTTTAACTTTAAATTACCCAATGCGACTCACACAACTTAGACGAATCTGACGACACCTCTCAAGCTAAAATCCATCAAGCCATTCAGGCTTTAGGGCATGCCAAAAAAATTACAAACATACATACATACACTCGAAAAACATAACCCTCCTTCCTGCTCAGTCGGGTAAAAATGAAGATAATCTTTCTAGTAAACATCTGCATGTATAGGTTCAAGCCCTTCACAATTTGCCGCGCGGATACAATAGGGATTAAACACGGAACAAAGTTTTTATTCATCAGGTCATTATTTTTTAATTGCCACAACAAGTGATAAGATGCAATGATGACTTATTACAAAACTATTGATGTACACAGTGCTGGATTAAGCAAGCAGGGCCCGTAGTAATTTCTATCACAGGCCCCTTAATCTGCTACGGGTACTTATGCTCTGCTTAAAAAAATACGCTCAGGTAGAGGAGCGGGTGAGCTTAGATATGCGGGGCCCTCTTTTGGGCGGGGCCTGTAGCAATTGCTACTCCTGCTATATGGTTAATCAGGCATTGGATGTATAGGAATTCCAATCCTTCAAAAGTTCGTTTAAATTACATTAAATGTGGTCAAGGGTCAAGTTGATTAAAGAGATGACAGACAACGTCAAGGAATAAATGGTACCGTACCTAAAAATGTGGTTTTAAACGCTGATACATATACCGTTCCGTTTTAATAGCTTAACTGTAAAAACACACTTTTGGGCAAAATTAATTAAAAACCGGTTAAGCCTTAAGTTAATCTTGCGCTAAGAATTCCCAAAACATATTTTTTTTATTTAACAGTCTATACTAATATTATAAAATTGAAGAGTTTGTTTATTTGTTTGAACGCGGTCATCTCAGAAACTCCTTATCCGAATTGAAAATTCTTTAACTGTTGGATAACCCATTTATCGAGAAAGGCTGTAGGTAGGCAAAATCTGACCCGCGCAACTTCGTCTGTGTAAATTTTTCCCGTTTTTGCAACATTTCTCACTGCTGCTCCGCTCCTGTTGGTCGTAGCGTGTGTTATATATAACACACCCTACGACCAACAAATTTACACAGACGAAGTTGCGCGGGTCAGATCTGTTACTATACACACTGAAGCGAAATAAAGTAAGAAATAGTAAATTGGCACCAGGATGATAATACTAGTAGAACCAAAGACTTACAAGTAAGAGAAGAACTAATTAATCATTATAGCCTACTACGTAGGTCATCAAGCCACATAAAACGAATAAACCACGTCATTCAAACAATTGTCGTGACTATATTTACATAAATAAGTACCTAATTATGCTACCACGTTTACAAAACAAACAGTCTGGTTGTGTATCTTGTGTACATGATTTGAATGTTTGTGAAGACACCAAGTCCCCGTGAAAAGAAAGAGATAATGAGAGAGAGGATCATGAAACGAAGGAATGACACAGTGGTGCGGCAAGGAAGGATTGTTTGTGAGATAATATTGTAAATTCTACGAAAAGCCTAAATACGACAAATAGACATAGCAATCGAAACATGAGGTTAGACAGAGGGAAGACAAAGACGGTCACACACGTTCTACACATGTATGTGCAGCGCCCGTGACACTTAGTCTGCACTAGTTAATATGAAAGAATATGGTACATATTTATAAAAAAAAAAACAGTTTTTAACTTTTTTGTCTGTCTGATTATTCCGGCTAATCTCCGAAACAGCTGGACTGATTTTGACGAGACTTTCACTGTCAAACAGCTGATGATGTACGGAGTAACTTATATGGAGTGAGCAGCACTGTAACTTCCCGCGGACAAAGTCGTGGGCACAGCTAGTTTATTAATATAAAATCTAGCTCACATTTTTGCTGCATTTGCATATTAAAAATAAATTCAAAAATTAACATGTCGACCTGTCCTTCTACTTCCAAATGTCCATTTTCTGTATGAGATTCCAATTCTCTTTAATGAAATCCTCGCATCGCCTGAGGAGATGGGTTGGGAAAATGCATCTGTTGAATTTAGGGTACAAATAAACATATTCACACCAATATAGGTACTTTACTTAACAATAAAATACACTGAAGTTATACATAAACAACTATACACATACATCACTACATTAGACACAATTAAATACTACACTCAACACCGTGCACAAATGAAAGTGATGTATGAAAGAAGGATTATAGCTAACGGACACAGAAACAGCCATTATGATTATAGAAATCCACACTAACTTCCTGCCTCTCTCCTTGTCGCGGATCCTGGAGCGAGGTGGAGTGGTGCCCAGCAGATCAGCCTCGGCTCCATCCCCGCAGTCAGCCAGCAGGAACTTGGATGACTGACGAGGGTTCCTGAAGACCACGTCTTTGCAGTCGCTGGAGGAAGGAAGGAACGAAAATAAATAAGCTATAATACAAAATAAGAAATATAGCTATAACAAAAACAAGTAATAAGATATAAAATATTTACGTAGATGTCCTACATTGTTTCGTTGCGGCCATCTGTGAGGCGGCAACACTATAATGTTTTATGCACTTTGTTTTGAGACTACTGCCAAGTACTTATTACCTTTGAAACGGCGGTAGCCTAGTGGTAACCATCGCAATCAAGGGGATCCCTCTCGTAATGGTACGGCTACACGTAGCAACTTATATGCGCAATCAGTTTGTGGCAAATTTGCTTACGACCCTATCACAAGCAATTTAGCTTAGCTAAGATTTTTAGTTAAGTGAGACCCTACACACATCTTTTTATTGAAAAAAAAAAACAGTTTTAAGCTATTGCATAGCTTCTATCGCGGGGGCCTTAAGCGTGGAGACCGAATCCAGAAATTCCGTAACGAAAATAACCTAACACCCCCCACTCCGACCGGCACAGCGGTGATACTTTTTAGTTTTTTTTTTATCATTTTACTTAATTTTTTTTTAAATATATTTTTTTTTATTACAAAAAGGCAGCCCCCGAGTGCCACAGTTTTTTTACATAATTTTGTTTTGATTTTGGCATCAGTCAAAAATTAAATGAACAAGTACTTTAAAAGAATCAGAGCAGCTACTATTTATGTCAGACATAAAATTAGATCCTTACCATAGAGTTTTACAATTTCTATGGTAGGGGTAAACCTACCGACTAGTAACTACGTTTAAAACAACAAAGTTAGCCATTAGAAAACTAAGGTTTGATTTGACCTTCCATAGGTGTTTATCATGACCATCACGCACATGTCACGTCGATATCACCACTGATAACAAAGTACGGATTTATTAGTTAATAGCCCTGTCCTGTATAGGTATCATATCATTGTGAACATGCCTGTTTTTAATTTGGTGGCCGAAAGTATTTTAGAATAATTTGGCAGATAAGCAGCAGCGTGTGTATCATGCACGACTTCGTTTTTACCACACATCATAACAATTTTCCATTTTTCGACTATCGTAATGATCAAGAGATCGATCGGTTTCGAATCTATGACGGAATCACCGACAAAATTAACACAAACAGTCGATTAGGCAGCCACAAATGTGATCAGAACATAACGTCCCTAGCCGCCTTAAAATAGTTATTTACCTACCATTCCGAATAGCCCTAAAGCTGGAATCTTGAAACTTGCTATTTTTTTTAGGACACCCGCGTAGTTCCTGTTCCCCGGGTATAGTGTAGCTTCCCAACTGTAAAAGATTTTTTTGAAATCGGTCCAGTATAACTTTTAAACTTACGCGTTGCATTATAAAGTTTATTCTTTATAATATTAGTATATATATGAAAAGAAATACATGTATTTATTAGTATAATATGTACATATTATACTTTTGTGATGATGTAACTGATAACTTAAATATGTTTTAGTACAACTTATTCTTTAATTTTCGGAAATGAGGTTATTAAAATTGTCTGATTCAACAAAACAATTCGCTTCGCTTAATTTCGAAAAGATCGCTTTATCGTTGTTTCACGAAACAGAGGGTAAGTAGGTAATAAAAAATCGAATAAAACCTACATAATTAGACAGGCAATCAATTGACATTGACATTGTCCGACCCTGCACTATAAAAGCTTGATGCACCGCGCTGATAAACTAGAACACGCGAGTTTGAATGAGCTATTGACATGGTTTACTGTTACTTATGTACATAGACTTCATGTTTATAGTTATTTACCTACTTACGGCAAGTAATTTCATTTACCTATAACCTGCCAATTGTGCTAACATACATAATGTATTTAACGTTCCGTTTTATCAATACATTTCTTCTTAGAAATCTCAATAACTCGTGTAACAGATTCTTTAGCTAAAAGCATCCGTGTTAAAAACTTTGGCCTCCTTTCTGTTTCGCAATAGACTAGACGAAAAACACATCTGACATAATTTAAAAGCATTGATTATGCGCACTTTCGCAGCAACTGTATTATAATGTCAAGTAAAAACGAATACTCCACTTAAACGTTATTTTAAAAATCCAGAAAACAAAGGATTATGTCAATTAATTATGCATAATTGTGGTGTGCTTATCAAAGAGTACGTGTGCGTCACGTACGTAGGGATTTAAAGCGGCGTTCAGCAAGCGTTAGTTTTTTATTTTGTACCGCTTAGAACCGCTGGCAAAATGCAAGATCATGTTTTCTTTGAGGATTCATATCAGTGCCTAAATAAAGAATAGTCCTTAATCTCTTTGTCTTGTCATTAAAAAAACAAACTATGTATCTACAGTCCGATCGTGTGTGATTGTGAGTGTTCTATGTATATACCATATACATAGAACACTCACCTTGTTATGTCTAAGATTAAAAATGCTTTACAAACGTGTCTAGACATACAAACTAAACAAATCCAGCTCGAATTCACAGTTAGCTAACGTGTTTTGCGTGCGCGATCGATTATTATTATGTTAAGTAGATATATATATAATATATGTCATAGTCACCGTTACACGCAAAAAATCTTAGACTAACTTACGAAGTATTACGGTTTTATTCAAACTATGGTAAGTATATATGACAAGGTGTAACAGAAATGAGTGATGCCGAGTGCACATAATTTTTTAATTCATTTATTTATGAGTGAAAGGTTATTAATTAAAAAAAGTAAGTATGAGTTAAAAAGTTCTATGCCATAATAATCCAAATGAATTTTGTACCAGGGGTGGTTATAATTTTTATGCCATACGCCTTTCACTACTGAATTTTGACAAAAAGAATATGCTGTAACTACTTATGTAACCAGCTACCATAGGGTAGGTGATGCAATACTGACAACATACCCTATCTGCTGCTGAAATTTCACCACACCTTTCTGTTACACCCTATATATGCATGGTATTCTTCCTCAGATACCTCTTTAAACTCCAACGTAAACAAAGGGGTGTTTTTAAAACAAAGATTTATTTGAAAGTTGAATTAATGGGGATGTTTTATAATTTCGTTTGATAAAATTCCCTATATTTATTGATGAAATCAACTTTTAATCTATGTATAAGAAGGCTTTTTAATGATATGTAACATTATTTCTTAAAGCATTCGGCCAGCTGCTTTATAGTCAGCAGTTACGGAGGCTTGAGCGCTAGAAACACCAGATGTACAAAACACTTCGTGCTTCGCAACGATGAACAACGTGTAGATAAACACATCGCTCACCCACATGGAATTTCAGGCCACATTGTTTGAAAGGTTTTGAACCCGTGACCGATGTCTTAGTGTTCTTAGTGTGTAGGTACTATTTTGTATTATAAATTCTGTTTTGGTCACATATTTGGAATGATGGCAGAAGATTAATGATTTCCTTAACACAGAGGAAAAACCATTTTCTAAGCCTAAACCAATTTTATCGTATTTGAGGGTAGAAATTCCCCATTTTGACTGTCTTCCTGGGGCAAATGAGGACGACTTTTTTTCCTCTAATACCTACGAAGTTTTTTTTTATCATAAACACTCAATAACCAATAATGTAAATATTTGAACAAGGGTAGAAACGCAATGCAAACTAATTACATAACCTCTATAAAATATTGAACCACTTAGTTTATTAAATTTTAATAGGTACAAATTACTACCTACGCAACCATCGAATGATCGCTCATACGTGAGTGTGTCAATATAAATAAACCATTCGTTTTATTTTAACAGTAACGAAACTGGATCTTTAGTAGATCTTTTAAGACTCAGCGAGAATCCCTACAACGAGGTCGTTTGACAAAGAACCAACGACATAGCTCGCAGTTTAAACACGCTGAAGTGGCAACGGTCTGGCCATATTTGCTAAATCCGCAGGAGCAAACTAGTCCTAAAGTGGAGACCACGACTAGTTACAAATGCAAAGTGGACGACCCCTAATCAAATGGACTGGCGACCGTAAGAATGTCGCGGGGATTGACTGGATGTGGAAGGCGGACCAACGCGCTTCATGGTGTAAATTAAGAGAGGCAGGATTATACCCAGCGGAACAGTGGAATGTTACAGGTCCTTGAATAAATGATTGAAAATCGCTAAAATTTACCTGCCGTAAAAATAAAAAAAAACGCGTTCCTGAGTTCGATTTTTAAGTTCTGAAACTCCTGGGTAGCATCAAGAGGAAATCTGTCATAAAATTTTAAGATTTTTTTTTAATGCGTTTGATTTTTTTTCGTCAGCTCTAGTTTCATCCACGTGCAACAAAGAGGGTACATAATGCTACAGAAAAACATGATGTTGAGTTTCTTCAAATGAGTCATACCTAGGTACCTATTTTTTTTAAAGACGACTGACACAAAGTACACCCAGCTCGGAACAACAATTTGTGGATCACACAAAGTGGGGTCTCGTGTGGGAATCGAACCTCTTGCGTAGCAGTCGGACGCACCCACCGCGCCACAGAGGCAGTCAAAAAATTTGTCTAACAATAGATCTTGGAGTTTCTGTAATGATAGCGGCTGGATCGGAAAGCTCGAATTCCACATCCATACCGTCTGTGCCTGGGCTTTTATTACTAAGACACCTCAAGCGATGTTCTCTTTATCTTTAATGTATTACGAGGACATAGGAGAAGAATCTGCAGAATATTTTTCCTTGCAACTATAATTCAGTCTTCGGTAATTGCTTGTTATCACCGTCAGAGAATTAGGCGGACCGTATGCTTATCTTATTTGCCACTATATTACTTCAAAAAACTTTACAAAAATGTCAAAAAAATATGTAATTAGTGATACGCAACGGAGCTTCATTAGTACAACAAAAATGATCAATCCATTGTGTCCCGTACACGGTTCACACGCATTCGTCACGAGTCTTTTGTATCCAATGTAAGTATCAAAAAATTAAGCATCAAGTTGTAGGAAGTCACTGTGGGGCTTCCCCAGTTTCTTGTGGCTTCATTGCGTCTCAAGTATCAACCTTGATTGGTTTGACTATATGTATATTTTTATTGTGTACTTTTTTATTGTGTTGATACTATTAAGTAATACATACATCTTTGTTGTATGGGATAATAGTACAGTGAGTGCGGTCATATTCATCATAAGTTGTCTATTCTACAAATGCTGTCTACAAATCCTCAATCCTCACCACACAATCATAATTATGTGGTGAGGCGTAATTCCAGGATTATTTTACGGAAGAGAAGGGGCAGTTCAGGCCCAAACTGGATAAGAAAAAAAAACTTTAAGAACATGTAGAAATTATAAAAAAAATAAAAGTAGAAATATACATTTTTACTGCATAAATTCGAAGAACCAAAAAATAATGCCTGCGGAAATTACCTTGTCTTTGCCATATAATGTTTAAAACCTAGGCAAGTACCTAACTAAGCTCGACTTTGTGCGATCTCAAAATCGGAGAAGTAAAATATGTATTATGAGGAAAACGACATGTCCTAGACCCAAAAATCATTGTGACCATTCTATTTGACCTCTTTAATATATGACACGGCTAGTAAAACGGAGATCAAGCTGTATTTACCGTTTTACTAGACTGAATTTGAATTAAACTTGTAGCAGTACCTACCTATTCAAGTTAGAATATAATTTTCAAAACTAGTACCTATTTAGTTAATCAAAATCAATTTTCAGAGTTCAGCATCAACTCCGGAGAATGAAACATGATGAACATGAAAAAACCGGGCAAAAGCATGTCGGATCATGCTCTGGGTAGGGTTACGGAGCCGTTAACGTATAAAAAATCCGATGTAAATAATCGCACCAGCAGAAGAGCGTATGTTCATGGCACTTACGCCCTTTTGTTGAGAAACGCAGCTTTTCGGCAATAACTCAATGACGGTAAATCCGATCATTTTAATTTAAAGTATTTGTTAAGCGCTACCTCTCTTCTCACACGCTCTCCGCTCACACGGTTAAAAAAATAAGGGGGAGGATGTTTTTAAAAGAGCTGTCGAATGAAGTGCCACACGTTTAAGTTTACTAAAAAAAAAAACAGTTTCTGTTACATGTACCTATGGAGTCCCTTCGGCCACATTCGAAACCAAGTTTCGAAACCGGTTTCGAAAACAGAATATTTTTTCTTCTTTCGAAATTGGTTTCGATAAAAGAATAATACTTCTTCTTCCGAAAGAGTGCATGCACCCCTAGAAATGTTTATTTTTTATTATTTAGCTATCAAACTAAGTAGCGGCTACTAAAAGACACCTTTTTACTAAATTTAATCAATATTCATGGGTAGTGTTTTAAGTAAAATGCCTGTGACACACGGACGGACAGACAGACAAATGGACATGACAAAGTTATAAAGCTTACGTTTTTGCCATTTTGGCTACAGAACCCTAAAAAACAATGCTTAGTTTTGTTTTCTTGATCCCTTTCCTGTTTTATAAATCTTCAATGTACAGACACAGAAAGTTTACAATTTTATATTAACAGAGAAAAGAAAAATGCAAATAAGTATGTAGGTACTTATTACAAATCTCTATTAATAGACTGAGATACGCCTGCAGATTCGCATCGATCATCGAGTATTGTAATAAAATCATGTTTTTATATACTGGGTGGCGCAAAAGTAAAGACCCTATTTGGTTCAGCTATAACATTTTTTCTAAATTAGAAAACTAGATTTAGATTTTTTTAAATGTATATTTGTGCCATTAAATTTCGTACCATTAGGATTTATAGATGATGTCTTTTAAATGGCCTCCAGAGTTGATACACATTTGAGCCCTATTTATGACATTTTGCATAACTTGCCGTAACACTTCCTGCGATATGTTCGTTATTTCTTGACGAATGTTTTCTTTTAGAGCTGCGAGAGTCTGTGGCTTGTTCACATACACCCGAGATTTCAAAAAACCCCAAAGAAAGAAGTCTGGACTGGTCAGATCGGGTGATCTTGCAGGCCAAGGCAAATCGCCAAAACGAGAGATAACTCGGCCTGGAAAAGCGTCCCTCACTAAGTCCATAGTGTCGCGCGCTGTGTGCCGTAGCGCCGTCTTGTTGAAACCAGATGTGCTCCAGCCCCAATTCGTCCAAACTGGGTATCAAAAACTCACGTAACATGGTTCTGTAGCGTTCTCCAGTGACAGTTATCGCATTGCCTCCAGCGTCTTCGAAAAAATAGGGTCCGATCACTCTGTCAACACAGATGCCACACCATACAGTAACTTTTAGTGGGTGTAGAGGTGTTTCTTGAATAATGCGCGGATTATCAGTGCCCCAGAACCGAGTATTCTGCTTATTGACATGCCCTGAGAGATGGAAATGCGCTTCGTCACTCATAACCAATTTTGAAGGAAAATCATCCTCTTCAAGGTTGAGGTTTATGACGCGCTGGCAGTAATCTAGACGAGCTCGGTGGTCAGCAGGCAGCAGCTGATGAGTCATTTGAGTTTTATACGGGAACATCTTTAAGTCTTTCACCAAAATACGCTGCAGGGTCCGTCTGGAAATGCCCAATTGCGTGGCACGTCGCCTCGTTGATGTTTCTGGACACTCTTCCACATCTTCGCGCACAGCATCGATATTTTCAGCTGAACGGCCTGTTCTTGGTCTCCCAGACTTAGGTCTATCCAATGTTGAGCCAGTTGCTTCAAGGCGTGTGGCAAAGCGTAGAATTGTGCGACCAATCGGTGCCGGACGGTGGGGAAATCGTCGACGAAATTCACGTTGTGTTCTTATCACTGATGAATTATTCCGTAAGAACATTGACACAATTATTCCACGTTCTTGGGGAGTAAAACGGTCCATGTTTATTTTCAGTGTATTTTACATTTGTTCACTACACAATTTTCAACAACAGAATGACAGAAAATGTCATATAGAAAACAAAAAAAGTATTTTCTTTAGTGCCAGTACTTTTGCGCCACCCAGTACAATCATAAAAGGGGCAATATGTTTTGGCCAGTCTGCCTATCAGATTTTGCCCGCTAGTATTTTTAATTAAATTAATATTAATCGACTTACTGGGAAAAAAAATCTCACTTGTTATTACAATGAAATACTCTCTACTTTAAAGAAATAGACGTAGAGAACTTAAAAAGCGATAGGTGCCTTTGCGCACTTGCCTGCAACCCCTTCGCAGCCAGATGTAAGCAGGTAATAATTTGTTACGTTATTACGTTAATGGCGCATTTTCATCATTTATATATCAAATTAAAGCTATTTACATCCTGTACATGATAAACTAACTCTGCCTATACAAAAGTGCCCGCAGTCGAAGTTAACAGCGATTAAAGTTTGTTTAGAGTGAGAAAGACTTATCGCTCTAAATCATTCGTTAGACGAGGATGGCGATAGCCAGCTCTGCTGTCGTAACGAAGAATGCAGTAACTGACAAAAAGCATTATTTTAGTTATTTGCTTGATTTGGCAACGTAAGTCATACACTATGCAATCATAAGAAAAAAAATTAAAAGCAATTGGAAACTAAAATGTTATGAACATAAAATGCAGTAATTAGACCAAATTGCTTACATTCATCAAGATATAGTTTTACATTCATCAAGGCATAGTAAGTAGGTTAGAAGTATTACCACGTACCTACCCACCCGGCTTTCTCTACAGTAGGCGGTAGTGAATACTGCTTTTGAATAGGCCTTTACGGAATGATTTGCGAGGTGGGCAGAAATGTGGGCCTGGTACCAAGTCCGGCCGGTAGCTCTAAGAGGCAAGCCGCTTGACTTGCTCCCTATGGAACGGTTGTGTTCAGCAAACTATTTTTTTGCGATATAATATAGTTTAATAATACTTTTTAAATACAAATAAGTTGGTTTTTTATTCCATTTAAAAACATATATGTATTAATATGTTACTTTAAAATACAAAGTAGGTAAGCATACTTTAATATTATTATATGCCTACATTTTATTTTTAAAAGGCCACAGTATTGCATCGTAGCCCTAGCCTTTTCTATTAATCCTAACTAGTACTAAAATACTATTAACCACTAAAATAGCATAGTTAAAATGTTATAGTTTTAACGTTGTTAATAAAAAAAAATATCCATTACAGACATAGAAACAATGTTCTTCTGGTTTCGTCGGCGTGATTTTAAATCAACACTGTACCAAATTTGTTAAATTATAAGTACCTAATAATAATAATATCTTGGGACAACTCACACATCGCTATCTGATCCCAAACTAAGCACAGCTTGTACTATGGCAACCAGACAGCTGATAAACATCCTTATATATTTTGTAAATACATAGATAGATAACACCCAGACACAGAATAAACCATCGTGCAAAGTTCATCACACAAAGTTAGTTCTATCCTAGGTGAGGATCGAACCCACGACCTCTTGCGCAGCAGTCGGATTCACTCCCACGTACTGCGGCTGACACGTGAACGGGTGCTACTTGGGGTGACTGGTCGGCCTGTCAAACATTTATCGGTCTACTAGCTGTCCCGGCGAACTTCGTCTCGACTCTTTTTTTTTTGTAAATTGGTTCAATTGTGAATCTAAACCATCCTCGAATCCAATTGAACTCACACAAAAAATTTCATCAAAATCGGTCCAGCCGTCTAGGAGGAGTTCAGTGACATACACACGCACACACAAGAAATATATAAAAAGATTTTTTTTTTATTAGTTGTTTATAAATAAGTAGGTTTTCTTATAATAATCGAATCGCATGTTGCCTTTACCATCTTCTGTATTTTTGTAAGTTGATTCCCCAATCCACACCGTAGTAGGCTAATTCATTTAAAACTTGATTATACCAGTTTACATACTATCGTTATTGCTTGCGTGAGTTTCATGGTGTAATGGTTGCAGCACCTTACTGGCTTTACTGTATATATACAAATATATTGTAAAAACTGGCATTTTAAAAAAAGTGGCCATGAGTTTTTATTGCCAAGTTCTTTTCTCATGGCTTTACTCTTGCGAACTTGGCATTAAATGTAGAATCATTATATTCCAAATTCTGTTTGACGTTCATAAGCGTTGCATTTGTAACCTAAATGAATAAAGTATTTTTTTGACTTAGACTTTGTAGGCATCTACTACAAAGCCTAAATCAAATCTTTAAAGGCGTGAAATGGCAGTGATAAACGCGGGCGATAGCTGGTTTGTAATATAGGTATTACAGTGTAATATGAAAGTTTGTTTTCATTTTTAAATTCAAACACTTTGTTATCACTAAAGATACTGATAAAGTATAGAATTATCTGGTTTATCTAGTTCGTAAATCAACAAGGACATTACGAATCTCATTCATGGATCAATTGAAACAATACAACATGTCACCAACAGGGAAAATGATTATTGAATGAAATAAGTAGGTAACTGAGCAAAATACATAATGATTTAATTAAACTACAAATATGCATTTGTTATAGTTGTAAAGCGTAAGGTCTCAGCATGAGAATACAAAAGGAGAGATTATTCATATATAATATACTTTGCTTGAGCAACATACGCATAGACATCACTCACAGGGTAAGCTGCGGGCATTCTGGGAGTGCTTCAGTTGGCTGTAGGGACAAAGAGAATAAGTATAACATGTAGGTCCAACCAGGAGGCCAAGTGTGGTTTTTCTTGTTAGCCAACTAACTAATCGCTCATAGAAATGAAATCTAGGAACTACGAAGTGGAAAATCCTTCAGCACGAAGTGGTTGAAATATATCTCTGCGTATGAGTATGTTGGAGACAAAACAAAACAATATCATCATAATAATTGTTGAAACAAACTTTTTGAAATGATAAGTTTTAATGACTAATACATTTATTGTATTATCTATCACCACCATTTAAACCACAATCTGTTAATTTAATGCAAAACATTTAATGTTATTTTAATACCTACACAGGATCCATTATCACAGACTCCTAAGATAATTATTTGCATTGTAATATTGATATTTATTAGTTCCCCTAGTTCTCTCGGCCACCCTTTTTACTTTTTTTAATAAAAAAATAGATAGGAGTTGCAATGTGGATTGATTGCCTAGCAATTTTGTTAACCCCTCAAGCTAAGTTGCTTGTTTAAGGTGTAGGTTTATGTCAAGTCACAGATTGGAAACTACAATCTCTTGATTACGATACAATGCCATAATTACAACTTTTAGCAAAAATAATATTGCTTCTGGTGGATGATGAAAAATGTAATAACATACTTATTTAAAAAAACAAATATCTTGGTCATCTGATTAAGGGTTTCTTAACCCAAAACTATGTTTTCTTCTTTTAGTATCTGTTTATTTGTTCACCTAACTGCTGGCAAAACTAGTTAAGGATAAACTTTTATAATTATATTCATAAAAATATTTCTTATAAAAAGTAATTTTAATTAAGTAAAGTACTATATTCTGAAGGTACTAAAGACGAGAAAATCAACATTACAATAACTCGCCAATGTACTTTAATATTTACTTAAATGTTTTATTAGAAGTCTCTAGTTATTTAAAATAAAAAAATCTAGAATTCTAATTGTCCTGATTCACAAAAAAAATACTCTATGATACAAAAATTTGTATCACAGTTATTTTTGTAAGAATGTACTTATTATAGCATAAATAATTAATTGGTACATGAGTATGGCAGGCTGTATACAATACAAAGAAATAAAAGATAATATACTAGCTTTTATCCACTGATCCACCCATATAGATTGGTTCTGCTTTTAAGTGGGAAAACATATCACAGAGACCTCTGTCTTTTACTTTTAAATTTATTATATTAGTTTGGATAATAATAATAATAATATCTTGGGACAACTCACACAACGTCATCTGATTCCAAACTAAGCAGAGCTTGTACTATGGCAACCAGACAACTGATAAATATACTTAAATATTTTCTAAATACATACATATTATAAATAAGTAACACCCAGACACAGAATAAACCATCATGCTCATGACACAAAGTTTTACACTGGGTGGGAATCGAACCCACAACCTCTTGCGTAGCAGTCTGACACACTCCCACCGCGCCACAGAGGCAGTCAATACTTAAGAGGTTGGTCTAGATTTTTGTTTGTAATGACCTCAAACATTATGTTAGCCAAGACTTGTACCTGAATTTTAATTGTCGAGTTTACTTAAGCTTGCAGACTAATAACAAACTATGCTACTGTGTAGGTAATGAAAATGTTGCTAATAACAAGCTTCCACAATTAGCATAACATATGTATTATTACGAGTTGAGAGGTTAGAGTTTGGAAGCCTAATTTTTTTAAAAATTGTTGATAAATTGTTGTTGTGAAATGTTTTATGTCAAATATTGCTGATTTGATAGCAATTCAAATAGTAATTCAAAATTTCTGAAATGTTCTTGTTAATAAAAATAATTTGAATAGGTAATGTAGGGTAAATTAAATGTTAATATTTGTAATTTATAATAATGGGTAATATAATAATTTTTAATCAAAGTTATTTTTATGGCTAGATTGTGGGGTGAGACAGTGTATCTATGTCATGCTGGGATAACAAATGCAACCCTACACAAACCTTTAATTATTACATTTGAACATGACCATAGCAGTACAGCTTTTGGCTCAAACCAGGAATTGAACATAAAAAAGAACTATATTTTAAAGTATTTTTTAGAGTTTGAATATCATTGGGCCTTAATCGCGTTTCTTCAAGTCGACCCGTGACCATGATCAGTGCAATTAGATCAAAACGTCGGGAAAATAAAAGGTTCGTACTTTTAAATATTTTACACAATTAGTCCCGATAATATTCTAATATATGTGTAAAAATCGCAAAAGTTAGTAATTGTCAAAAAAAGCCTAAAAAGTAAGAAAAAATATAAGTTGATTACTTACAAAACCATTATTCTTCACATTAATAAAACCAATGAAATGTGTCCAATGTGTCCCGAGTCAGTCGCACAACCATCCAACACACATCACAACATTCATTATATTCCCATTTAATAGCATATTAGTGGGAATGATATGGCTAAGTAATGTCTGATAACAATGATTGGCAAGTTCTGATAACATAATCTATGGTTTAATAGCCATTAATGTGTGAAATAAACCATACATTATGAAGTGATTGTATAATTTCATTATGTGAAGCAATACTCACTTATCAAGACACAAATGTATAGGTTATACAACATTGTGATCATGACATGGCCGTTTTATGTAATTATTATTTAATTTGCGATATACATAACAATAATAAATAGATACTTATTGAGATTTAAAGATATTTATTATATAAGTTTTGAGAAAAACCATTAATAAATTCCTATGGCTTTTAATTCTAGTTCCTAATTTAAATGTGAGATTAATCAGATTAGAGTTTATGGCAATAAAATAATAATTTCAGGATTTTTGCTGTGGACAGTGCCTGCTTTGCATCCAAAAAAGTAAGTCAGGATTCAAATTAGGGTAACTGTATCATAGACATATTATCACACTCACTGTTATTGATAATGATTGTGATGTAATAAGTAACTCATGAAATAATGTTTTCTAATTAGATTTGTTTATGCGCCGCAAATTTCGTCAGGTGCTCATTAATGAGGCTACATATTCATGGAAATAGAACAATAGATTTGAAGGTCTCGACCGCTACAGGACGGTTAAGTAAACATGTCGAATCAGAAAAGTTTACAGGCGCCAAACTGGCACCAATATTCAACGCAAATTCCGACACGATAATTAAATTAACACTCACAATTCATCATCGGAGCTCGAGGAACTGTAGTTAATCGGGAAACCGATGTTTTTCTTCCAATCTTTATCCCCAGACGTATCCATTTTAGAAAACACGTAAACTTTATAATTGTTTTTACGAGGATTCCCGCTTTACATACACAGTCACACTAATCACATCAAAATTCACTTCAATCACCCACTGAATTAGCACAGCACTGTTTAGAGATATACTCTACACTAAAGGGCATTTTCTTCAATATTTTGGGAATAAAATAACCGGTATTCCATGACAATTTTATGTTTTATCACTACGAGCATCCACGTCCGTGCTACCGCGCAGCTGACAAAACTGAAATGTCAAATTCAAATTCGTTGATTGTCAAAATGAATTCGTGTGGTAATACTTAACATTGACGTATGGACCTGAACATGAAAAAGTGCCATCCCTTTCAAATAAAAAGTGTTTAATGACTGCAAAGCATGAAAAAAATAAAATCTCGTGAAGCCTTTGATAGGTATTGTCCACAAAGTATCGTTTTGTAATTAATAATTTTGTGAAGTTTGAGTCCAGGTCTATACGTCAGTGGTAGATATTTAAAGAGCATTGACGTAGAGAGCTAGACTGCGGCATAGCCTTGTAAAATTGAGCACTCTTTATAGAGACAACGATACTTTGTTGACAGTCAAAGGCAGCACGAGATTTTTCTCTCTTTCATGCTTTGCAGTCAATATCTAATATATAAAATTCTCCTGTCACGGGGTGCGTAATCGAACTCCTCCGAAACGGCTCGACCGATTTTGATGAAATTTTGTGTGCATATTGGGTAGGTCTGAGAATCGGACAACATCTTTTTTTCATCCCCCTAAGAGTTTGTTTGTTTGTTTGTACGCGATGATCTCAGGAACTACTGGGCCGCACTGAAAAAATATTTTACTGTTGGATAGCCGATTTATTGAGAAAGGCTATAGGCTATATAACATCACGCTAAGACCTATAGGAGCTGAGCAGCAATGATAAATGTTGCAAAAACGGATAAAATTTACGCAGACGAAGTTGCGCGGGTCAGCTTATCCGGTATCTATGATAATCGGCCAACATCTATTTTTCATACCCCTAAGAGTTTGTTTGTTTGTTTGAATGCGATAATCTCAGGAACTACTGGGCTGCACTGAAAAAATATTTTACTGTTGGATAGCCGATTTATTGAGAAAGGCTATAGGCTATATAACATCACGCTAAGACCTATAGGAGCTGAGCAGCAATGATAAATGTTGCAAAAACGGGTAAAATTTACGCAGACGAAGTTGCGCGGGTCAGCTTATCCGGTATCTATGATAATCGGCCAACATCTATTTTTCATACCCCTAAGAGTTTGTTTGTTTGTTTGAATGCGATAATCTCAGGAACTACTGGGCTGCACTGAAAAAATATTTTATTGTTGGATAGCCCATTTATCGGGGAAGGCTATAGGTTATAATATCACGCTACGACCAATAGGATCGGAGCAGCAATGAAAAATGTAGTAAAAAAAGAAAAAAAAAAAAAAAAAAAAAAAAAAGGGAAAATTTACGCAGACGAAGTTGCGCGGGACAGCTAGTCTAATATATAAAATTCTCGTGTCACAGTTTTCGTTGCCATACTCCTCCGAAACGGCTTGACCGATTTTGATGAAATTTTGTGTGCATATTGGGTAGGTCTGAGAATCGGACAACATCTATTTTTCATCCCCCTAAGAGTTTGTTTGTTTGAACGCGATAATCTCAGGAACTACTGGGCCGCATTGAAAAAATATTTTATTGTTGGATAGCCCATTTATCGAGGAAGGCTATAGGTTATAACATCACGCTACGACCAATAGGAGCGGAGCAGCAATGAAAAATGTTGTAAAAAAAAAAGGGAAAATTTACGCAGACGAAGTTGCGCGGGTCAGCTAGTTTACTATAAAATTGAAAGGGATGGCGCGGTTTGTCACGTCATTGGCACTACCAAGGGTACTACCATAGAGATAGAAGAACATGGGTACTACATTATAAACAGACCCTTTCGGATCGCTCCAATACAATTGTGCGGGTCACAAAATCGAGTATAGCTCATTAATTTTACGTTGGTAGTGGACGGGCCTAGTATCGTACGATTGCGCGGGAAGCAAACTTTCAGCTTCCGTGCAAATTTTTACTGACGCGCATTCGATGAGCAGGTTTCAACATGTACAATTCGCGACTGATTTCGCTCCCCGACTTGGCGAAAGTAAGTACCTACTATTGTTTTGTTTTGTAAGTATAGTTATATATGAGTTATTGATTAGAAAAATAGTTAAACATAGAATGTTTTTGTGACAATGACGACTGTTGGCAATGAAACGCTTTGGCGTAACGGTTTAACGAACTTTATTGACACAATTGTATCGACGTGGGCCCTGCATTACCTCATGTGTGGTATAAGTTTCTAATGATTATTCATTTTTCACAGTTTCTGCATTTATGTTTCCGGTTTTAAACGCCGCTGCTAACGCAGAGATGCTCGATGACTCTGGGACGAGGACGATGACAATGACGAAATCGATTTGGACAACGTCAATGAAGAAAACCCCGAATATTCAACTCCTCTTCTGCTGATGAAAGATGGCTTTGACCACAAATCAATAATAAATGGCCAATACTAGTACACAAATGAAACTTATTTGTTCTATTGGATGTGAAGAAGTTTTTTGAAATACATGCCATTCTTGGGTGTACCTATACAATTTCCAAGACTGAAAATGATATGGAGCGAAAAGCATTTGTTGATTTTCAATAATATAACTAATACAAAGATGTGTTTGTGATTTCTAATAAATATTATTGTAATTTTCATGTTTATTTCATTCATGGTCTTTTCAGAAAAACGTAAAAAAGGAGATGAATTTGATACAACTGTGACACGCACGATTGTACATAGGAAATAAAGGGCCCAGTATGATACAATTGTTGATATACCAATTTTCCAAGATGGCGGCGGAAAATCTGGAAAATTATAGCAGATTCGTAATCTGGGACTCCAAATTACCTAAGATTCAAGTTCAAAATTACAAATTTCTTTGTAGTTTGTGCGCCGGTCCGAAAGGGTTAACAAATGTGCGTTTTTTTTTTGTTTTTTTATTTTTTTACGTGAATCAATCTATCAAAGGATTATAAAACGTAAGTACCTTTTATACGTTTATTATTTTAGACAAGTTATTTGCTTAATTATTACTGCATAATTAGGCCAGTAGGTAGTGATGCCATCGATAGTAAAACTATCGATGGTTGACCTTGAAAATCAGTTAAGGTATCGATAGGACTTTCGATAGTATCGATACTATCGATAACTTGGATAGTGCAAAATGTAGTAATACTATTGATGATTTGCAATAGTATCGATTAAATCGATAGTATTAAATTTTAATAGTGGCTATACTATCGATACTATCGATAGTACAAATATTGTTCTCGTCCTTGATAACTTTATTATCGATACTATCGATGGTCCTATCGATATTCACACTATTGCCGCAGTATCAATTAATTTATTATAGTCTATCGATCGACATCACTACCAGTAGGGATAAACCAAGAAAAGCATCAAATCGGAAATATTTTCTACAAAAGGGTTTATTGGCTTCATTTAATTTCCAATATGACTGTCTTAGGTTTACAACCGTCGTTGTGCATTAGTGGTGGGGGGGGGGGGGGGTAAAAATATACTCCAAATGGGATATTGTTAAGGTTTTGTCTCGTAAAGGACTTACAATATTGAAAACTGATTTCAATCAGATATTTTTAAAAGGTTCAAAAGACTGGACTTATATAACGGGCCTGGTCCATATGGTCTGCCACCTATATTTTTGGCTAGATGTGCCAAGCAATTATCCCGTCCAATAACTTAAATCCCTCCACTCGGGTCAATTTCCTAACCATAGAAGAACAGAACACAGCTATAATAAAAATCCACTACCTCTAATCTTGTAGCTTTTACGGACGCCATATCTTGTCACCTAGACCAGGGCACTCAGGTGGATGCAATATACACAGGCTTTAGCAAGGCCTTTGACAAAGTAGACCGTGTTACACTATTGCCAAAGCTTGCTGGTGGCGCGGGTGGATCCATTCTCTATTGGTTTGAATCGTATCTTACCAATCGTTGATCTTAGTGTAGTAGTTAATGGCGCTCAATCCCATGAATTTCCTGTCACTTCAGGCGTCCCACAGGGATCACACCTAGGGCCTCTTCTCTTTCTAATCCATAACAATTCTATTTCAAAATGTTTTAACAATACAACTGCTTGCCTATTTAAAAAAAAAACTAAAGTCTATCAAAAGCATGGATCATTGTATTCTTGTTCAAGATAACGTTATCCATATTTTTATAGTTTCTTGTAAGTTTACTTTACTTTTAGTTTAACAGAGTTGCTACTTTCTATATTAGCTGTGGTTGCCTATATGCGAATGAGCACAAGGCATGTATCTGTAATTTTATTATTGTATAATATCCGTGTATCATTTGTTGGCAATCCTAATAAAAAAAACTGTTCTCTAAAAAAGCTGAAGAGCTTACAATCCTGCATAGAATAGGGCCAAGTTCATATTTTTTGAAGTACCCGTTTATATCTATGAAAAAAAAAAACGATATAACTTCTGGTTTTTGGTAATAATGTAATGAATTGTGCTGCTAAATATGGATGTAGGATTAACATATATAATTTAAAGTACATTGATGACCGAGCTTTGCTCGGTATTTTGTGTTATGTTATTCCTCTGAGGCCTTTATGTACCCTCTTCTATAATTTTTGTAAGTTAATGCCAAAGAGTACAATAATTTAAAACAAGGTTGATGCCATCCACACCATGGGAGGCGCATTCTTTTAAAACTTGGTTATACCTACTTTACGTACTTACTATGATTACTGTTTGCGTGTATTTCATGGTGTAAGGAAAAAAATGTAATGAAAAACAATAAAAAAACAGCAATTTAAAAAGTGATTAAGTGTTTTTTATTACCAAGTTCTTTTTTCAAAGCTTTCCTCTTGCGAACGAGGCATTAATTATAGAATATTAATGCCACGTTCTATTCCAAATTTTGTCTGACTCTGTCTGTTCACAAGAGTTGGATTTCATAACTTATGTGAATAAAGTAGTTAGACTTTAAAGCGATGACGTAGTGACGCGGTCCACACCAACAGTCTCTTCTCTCCACAATTTTCTGTGAATACAACAAGGGCTGTAGAGGTGGTTGTGGATGTCCGAAGGCTGGGATTAAGTGTTCATTGTTTACAAAGGGAACTCCTGCACTAACCCTCTCTTTCTTCAAAACAATTTTCATGAATTTTCCATTTCCTAAATAGTTTTATTGCTGGTTAAGCAGTGATGTAGAACACTATAGAACATAGTAGAACTCTGTAGAACACGGTAGAATATTGTTAAATACTATGTGTGTGAGTAATAGTCACAGGGATGACTACGTTTGTGTATCAAACCATAAATAAAGAATATTATTTGAGTGTTAAGCGGCGTTTACAGCGTCATTATAAACGATTTTTTGAACACAAAACTCAACAAATACCATCGAGTAACCACTTTATTCTCTAGATATGGCTCCAGCCGACTTCGTTCTTTTTCCTAAACTCAAATTAATACCTTCTACTTCGTGGCACCCGTTTTCATTCGGTAGAAGACATAAAGGAGAATTCGCGGCCACGAACAACCGTACTCAATTCCGGAAAAAAACATTTAAAAAATGTTCTGATGATTGGATTATTTGCTGGCGTCAGTATCATTTTTGAAGGAGCATACTTTGAAGGCAATATAATAAATTTGGATAAATTACTGACATTTTGTGTAATATTGATCGTTTCCTGGTACTTTCTTGACAGAGTAATACTTCATTCACTCCTACTACTACTACTCTTTATAACTATTATTATTGCCGAAAAGGACAGCTATGTTTTGTTAAAGTTATCACCCGGTGCGGACCGCCCCTGCCGCCACCTGTATGCGTATGTGTACTGTAGCTGTACTGTGTTGCTTTTACCTACGTAACGCCTACTCGAAAACATGTTTTGATGTTGTACAATTTGCTCACTTGTAACTGTCAGGCGCTTTAAATAACACTGTGTGACACGATCTCGATACCTACCTGAATAAAAAACTTTTTTACAAATTAAATATTACCGACATCAAAAAAAAATACAAGGCAACTAAAAAGCAAAAAATAATATCTACCTAGAATAACAAAAACAAATTAATATTTGCAAATAATTTTCAAGTCGGTAATATTTTTTTGTAAAAAAGTTTTTTATTTCTCACTTTTTAGTGGGTTACAAAAGGCTTATGTCAACTGCTGAAATCCCTTTACAAAATATTGCTTGCCCAGATGCAGGGCTGTTAATTGTTTCGGAGTTCACATGATAGTTCACTATCAGCTCTATTACATTGTGTAATAGTAGTATGATGAGAATAAAATGCTACTCAATATCATAATAAAGTAATTGAATTACAAACCGTGAAATAAACGTCCGCTTGTCATTTGTGGTCTTCATCATCAGTTCTACTTCACCAATAGGTGCTTTTTGAGATTAAATGCACGAATCACTATGAAATGTACCTAAATCACTGTAGATGTGCCTTTAATATTTGAACAGTTCCCTCGATTTCTCTGGGATCCCATCATCAGATCGTTATCTGATGACAATGGGACCAACTTGGAAGTATACCTTTTCAAATACAAAAAGATTTTTGCAAAGCCGTCTTTGCGTATTCGGTGACCAAACATACAAAAAAAAATATAAGTAAGTGCAGTCGAATTGAGAACAGTTTTTGAAGTCGGTTGAAAACTGATTCCTGTTTTAGTTTTCTATTAGATACAGTATGTAGGCAGTAGATATTAGTTGTTTCTATCACGTTTTTTTTTGAGGTAAATAATAAAATATAAAGTAAATGACTTTTCTAAGAGACCATCATTTTGCCTATCATCGGTCAGATATCGTATTTGGCAAAATAGATTCATTTCACTGTGGTATCTTTCTGATTTACTGTTTGTAAGGGTATTTGATATTTCAAGATGAATCCTGAAAATTGTAGACACCGCCAATTTAAAAAATCGTCATATTATTTAATATCATGTCTGACTCTGTGGACAGTACCTACATTCTTAAGTTCTTACAAATACAATAAAAGCTATGTTACTTAATTTGGAAGGTGGATTTATAGTACATACTGTTGTTTTCTTTGTAAGGGGGTCAGCAGAGCTATTAATAACCACTACTTGATAAAAAAAATGCCTAAAATGAACTGAGTTTTTGTGAGGGAAATCACATGTAAAATTTTCCTTTACCCCCCTACATACAAAACTCGGTATAATAAAGATTTTAGTGAAAGATTTTTATATATCATGTCTATTTAAATATAATTTAATTAAAACAATACAATGTTAACAATTGACTTATTTCTAATAGCGTTCACAACTCTGTTGACTCGACATCGACCACTTCATCTGTTTGTCCTTTGGCAAAGCCCTCTTTCATTCCATTCCATTCTTCACTCTTTCTTTAAAGCTATCCTGGTCCATATTTCCCTGCTGTGGCTTTTATGTCGTCTTCGAGCCTGATTTTCACGCTTCCTTTTTGAGTATTAGGGACACCAGAAAATCAATATTTAGTTCTTCTTTAAATATTTTGTCTAATAAATGATTAGATACCATACCTAAAAAACTGGACGAAACTTACGTAATTACTTATTTCCTGCTTATGGGTTTGCGTAAGTATTTTAATAAGCGATGTGTATCTATACTAATATTATAAAGCTGAAGAGTTTGTTTGATGTTTGTTTGACTGAACGCGATAATCTCAGGAACTACTAGGTCAAATTGAAAAAAATCTTTTACTATTGAATAGTCCATTTCTCGAGGAAGGCTATAGGGTATATAACATCACGCTACGACCAATGGGAGCAGAGCAACAACGAAAACTGTTGCAAAAACGGGGAAAATTGACGCAGACGAAGTTGCTCGGGTCAGCTAGAAGGTACGAGTACATAATAGTACTATTTTAAAGGACAAGTTGAAGCCCCCGCTTCAACTAGTACTTATTTTTTTCAAAATTTGTAACGCAGTGTAATAGTTATTATTAATTATTGTTTTATTATAAATTTATAAAATGTTTTTAGTAATTAAGTAACTGTAATAAAAAGTAAAATCTCTAATCTATCCATTAGAGAAAAACAACGGCCAGATATAATTCGGTTCATCACTCTTGTAGCCCGGCATCCAGGGCCAATATATCTGCGGACGTTTGGGTCCATCATAGACTTTTGGTTTCTTGCAGAGCTCACGCCTCGCGCCATCAGATATCAGAGCCATGAGCAGAAGTAAGATATACTTGAGAATATTCATCTGTAAGTATATAAGTAATCACATGAATGTAGTAACTTTATAGTGCCAGGGGGACCAAATCTCTTCATTTGGTCTTTGAACGGAAATTCCAAAAGGTAGCTGGTTTGGTGTCTAGTCAATTGTACTATCTAACCCGCTTCTTCCTCTCCATATCACGGAAACCCTAAACAAAACTAAACCACTCCCCGAAAAAAATCCTGGGTGCCTATTTTATAGTATTTTTAACCGACTTCAAAAAGGAGGAGTTTCTCAATTCGAATGTTTTTATTTTTTTTATGAAATATTATCTAGATCTCCTCAGTCTTTACAGGTATCTTTTTGAACAAAAAAAATATTATTAGGGACCTATGTAGGAAGGTATTTTATTGTAACAGTAACCTTGAGAATATATATCTTACAATTTGTAGCTGAAGTAAATCAGTAATGTCCTGTTCGATTCAATCGTAGAAGTATATTGTTCGATATCGAAAGTAGGCTTCGCTTTATATGAAGTTGTTTCATTGTATTCTTGTAGGTAACTGTTACGAGAACCTACCTACGACAAGAGTTGCGATAATAAGGTTATGCTACCTAAAATCCCTCCACACGGCCTCCTCGTATGTTTATAGGTATTCATATATGTAAGTAAAGTTAATAAAATAAAGTAGTAGTATTCCTACAACTACAATGTGTAACAAAAAGGAGTGGTCATATTCAAGGGTTAGTATGTGCTCATGATACTGAGTGAGCATACCTTGACTGGCCTGTTGGTCTAGTGGTTAGTGACCCTGACTGCTAAGCCGGATGTCGTGGGTTCGATCCCTAACCAGGATAAAATTTTGTGTAATGAGCACGATGGTTTATTCTGTGTCTGGGTGTTATTTATCAATAATCTATATTATTATTATAAAGCTGAAGAGTTTGTTTGTTTGTACGCGACAATCTCAAGAACTACTGGTCCGAATTGAAAAAATCTTTTTCTGTTGGGTAGCACATTTATCGAGGAAGGCTATAGGCTATATAACATTACGCTACGACCAATAGGAATGTTGTAAAAATGGGGAAAATGTACGCATACAAAGTTGCGCGGGACAGCTAGTCTATAATATGTATGTATTTAGAAATATATAAGTATGTTTATCAGTTGTCTGGTTTCCATAGTGCAAGCGCTGCTTAGTTTGGGATCAGATGGCATTGTGTGAATTGTTCCAGGATATTATATTTTATTATTATGCCTAAATTTATCAAAATCGGAGTACTCTACTATTTAAAAAGGTATCAATAAAAAAAGTAGGACTTAAAAAGTTTTTGCCATAGTAGTTGAATCGAATTTTGCAACAGGGTAGGTATAATACATTAGCCATACGCCTTTCGCTACTAAAATTTAACGAAAATAATATGGTATAACTATGTAATAATAATGCAATCGGCTATGGCACTATAGCAGAAGCAATACTGACAACATACACTATCCCTGCTGAAATTTGATCACACCTTTCTGTTACATCTTGCAGGGAAACACCCTAAATAGTTTACAAGATTTACTCAAAATCAACATTCCTTTCTTCTTTTCGAAACAAAAATAAATAATTAAAAACAAAATACTAAATCTTTATTAAGTAGGTAGGTACTACAAATGTAAAAAAGAACATGGGTTGACTAATGACGATGGTGGTCGTGATGATCATGATCATATGCCACATCCCCTCTTGACAATTTTCCACCTAAGTCATTTGTCATCTCCAGCCAGTCTTTGGCTTTGTCTTTCTTTATTTTCTTCTGGTAGATTACGTAGCCTTCCTTTGTTACATAGGATACTACAGGAGTCAATACCTCCCTTCCCTTCCTCCTAGAACGTTCATTTTTTACGTCATTATTCCTTCTAAAGTTTATCTCAGAGGAAGAAGAGGAATCATCTTCGCTTGAAGATGACAAAACAATCTTAGTTCGTTTATGTCCATGTTTCTTGTTTCTTCTCGATTTCTTTTTATTATTGCCTTTCTTTTTGGTGTGACGTGGCATCACCACCATCGGTAGTCTACCCCCATTTAAGGGCAGCTGCATCGGTGACATCTGAATAGGAGGACGCATGCCTGGTAGATGTGGCAAGCCAGGCATCATGGGTGACATACCACCAGGTAAACCGCCAGGCATCTGCATTTGCATTGAATGTGCTTGTGGAGGGTAGAAGGGGAAATGGCCCATCGGTGACATTTGCTGCATATGTGCCATTGGTGACATCTGCGACATTTGTGGCATAAACTGTGATGTCACTGCTGTGAGCAGTAACAACAATAATTGAAACTCGTGGAACGCCATCTGAAATATAGAAACAAATGTAAAGTCATCAGGTGCTGAACTAGAGCTTTGTAAAAGTTTATTTCCACCGCCTTTAGACTCCAGAAACTGTGTTTATCACCAAATGAGCCTTATTCACCGTATATTTAGTAATAGCTTAACAAGAATTAAACTGCCTTGGGGTCTATTTTAGCGGTAGGTAAATAATTGTAAGAAAAACCATTACTCGTTTATTTTCACTCTTTTATTATTATTATTATATAGATTATTAGCGTAGGTACCTTGTAGAGTCTTCACGTCATTGTAAAAGAGTATTAGCTCAGGAAACCGGTGGCTGATTGTGGAGAAAATAAAAATTTGACTCATTAAATACTACAGTAACGTTACCACACAATGGGTTTTTGAAAAATACCAAACAAAGTTACATAGATATTACGTGAAGTAAAAAGCGTTCTTTCAAGATTTTCGGATAACTTTCAGTAGGTAGGTGCTTACGCAAGATTGAAAGCTAGGCGAGAATGATTTGTAACGAGGCTTTGGGTTCCGTAGTCCGCTAAGCTAACTATAGCATGGGCATACCCGGGACCAATTTTTCGGGGGGAAGGGAGGAGAGGGGTTAGATGGTACAAGTAACTAAACACCCACCAAATGTGTACTGTGTATTTCAGAGAAGGGGGGGAGTTTTCAATACCCGAATCACCCCCAGGTACGCCTGTTCTAATTATTTTTCACCTAATGGGCGTCCATTAGGTGAAAAATAATTAGAACATTATTAATGGATGCAGTGGAGAGATTGTATGCGCAGACACAAATGCACTCTCTCCCTCACTCTCAGAGTCCGATGAGACGGAAATCCGACACGTCCGGACTGAGATTAGGCGTAGGACCGACGGCTTATCGTGCTCTCCGAGGCACGGAGGGGTGTGACAATGTTTGAAAACCGTCACCCATCTATAGACCAAGAGTAGTAACGCTGCATAACCTCACAGATATCTTGATCTGCTCGGTCGCCACTGAGTCATTAAATAAAACAAACCGAAAAGTTTTATTGTCTGTTGGTCGAGTGGTTAGTGACCCTGACTGCTGAGCCGGAGATCGTGGGTTCGATCCCCACCCAGGATAAAACTTTGTCTGATGAGCACGATGACTGTGTCTGGGTGTTATGTATCTATATATTTTTTTTATTTTATAATCGACGACTCCCGCAGTAGGGTACAAGCCCTGTGTCGCGGGGGACTTTACAAACATACACGTCACGGACACAAAGTACACCCAGACTCGGAACAACAATTTGTGAATCACACAAAGTGGGGTCCCGTGTGGGAATCGAACCCACGACCTTTTGCGTAGCAGTCGTAAACACTCCCACCGCGCCACCGATGTATTTAGAAATATTTATGTATGTTTAACAGTTGTCTTATTACCGTAGTACAAGCTCTGCTTAGCTGATTCGATGAGACCTTTAAAATGATATCAATATTAATATTGACCAGATCAGAAGAAAATAATAAATCTAGGTATTTAAGTCGTGACTTTATTTGTCTAAAAATTTATCTACCATAAATACCAATACGATTCCCATTTATCTTATTTCGTTCGGGCAAATTATGGTGGAATATACACGGGTACCTACCTACTGTAGTGCACATTAGGGATGTTACAGAGGTGGAGGTGGTTTTATCGGAACCGAAGTCGGAGTCAGAGTTTTTGAATTTGGTTTGTCGGAGAAAATAAGATAAAAAAAGAAACATTATTCAGTCATATTAAATGTGTGAAAGCGGCCGATGCATGCTAGGTACCTCCGATTAAAATGTCCGATTTAAAAGTGTCGGAGCCGAAGTCGAAGGTGTTAATCAATCGTGCATTCCGACCTTTCGGAGTCGGAGTCGGAGTCGAAACTCCATAACATCCCTGGTTTTTTATGACAGCATTCTTACGACGGGTATATAGATAGAACCTACATAATAATTGTACAGAGGTACTGTTACTATCGGTATACAGTCAGGTACCTATTTCTTTTAAAATTTTGGAATAGATGAATTGAAAAATTTGACGATAGATATATACTAATATTTTAAAGCTGAAGAGTTTGTTTGTTGGTTTGAACGCGGTAATCTCAGGAACTACTGATCCGAATTGGATAATTCTTCACTGTTCGATAGCACATTTATCGAGGCTATAGGCTATTTATAACATCACGCTACGACCAATAGGAGCGGAACAGCAATGAGAAATGTAGCAAAATCGGGAAACTTTACGCACTTACGACTTCGTCTGCGTAAATTTTTTGCGCGGTACCTCTAGTGTAAGATATTAGGGACACCTGAGACGTAGCTTAGTTCCTATTACTTCTAACATGTAAGTATATATTAAAGTAGGTTTTACGGATCACTTTACAAAATCAGAAGCCTCCTGACTTTGTGGAGTTTTTTTGGCTGACTGTACAATGTTTGTTTAAAAAAAGTAAATTCATTTCATTAAATCATCCGTTTTGTGACAGTGCGGTTATTTTCTCATATGGTGACAGTACGGGAAAGTACGGCAAGTTTCATAACACATACATAAAAGAAAACCAAAACATCTTATGCATAACCTCTTTGCACAATAGTGGATGCATTACGTATAGGTATTGTGGTGGAATGTTGTACTATTGTGTTTGTTCCAACACCTGTTTCGTAGGGTCTTACAAAAGGCTTAGTAAGTTGCAATACAACCATTCTAGATCCTGAAAGTGGTACTGGAAGCACCTTGCTGATGGAATCCATTTGGTAGGTGGATTTTGTGTCAATTTTTTTCATTGTTAGGCATAATACCTTTTATTAATAATTCGTAAATAAGTAGGTTGTAAAGGTTTTATATCAATAAATTATAAAAAAAATCCTGAAGTGAAAGATCAATTAATCAGTATGTATAGCCATTAAATTATTGTATTTTGACTTTCCGTTTATTTATATCGTATAAGAAATTAGAAAATAGTATTAAGGTAGTTGACTAAGTACAATAAAATTAAATTATTTTATACTAATCAGGTAATAGTAGATCTTAAAATGCTCTGAAAATAAGTGTTATTTTACAATAAACATTATGTTTTTGCATTTAAAAGCATGAAAACGAATACTAAAAAAAAAGTAATGATTTGACGATAGGAACATAAGACGTCATAGGTGCTATTCTATACACATGCTGTTTTATAGAGCTTGTCGTTTTGACATTTCATAAAAAGACACTGTTTTAACTTGACAGTTAACATCCCTATTTGTGTAGTTGGGCTTCCCCATGAAGGAATAAACAATTTGGTATCCCCCCGGATATATTAGAAGGCTGTTGTCATGTCGTTTTTATATTTGAGTTTTATATTTTCGTATTTTGTTTACAGATAAAATGCTACAACAGCTATATACCTATCTGTTATTGGGTAGTCTGACTTTGGCCTCGAAAATTGGCGTAGATCTACCACTATGTCCAAGACACTTAAGTTACTTTCCACAAGAACTACCTATGCATTGCAGAATGCCAAGAAATGCCGATGAGGGGTACAAATCTGATGGGCAAGAGTTACCCCCGAATGTTCAGTATCCTTACTTTAGAAGATCAGATAAGGAACCTCCACCAGTTCCAATGCCAATACCTTCGTTTCCAGGTATGCCAGGAATGTTGCCGGGTATGCCGGGACCTATGCCTCCAGGAATGCCAGGTCCAATGCCACCTGGTATGCCAGGTCCAATGCCACCTGGTATGCCAGGTCCAATGCCACCTGGTATGCCAGGTCCTCCAGCACCTGGTATGCCTGGTCCATTGCCAGGTATGCCCATGCCTATGCCGATGCCTTTGCCAATGCCAATGCCAGGATCTCCTGCGCATAAATTACCAGTCATAGTTATGCCTTTTTACTCGCCGGATCGTAAATCATTCACTGTACCTCCTCACCACAAGAAGCATCCATCTAAAAGGCCACATAAAAAGAGGCCACAATATTCATCCTCATCTTCGGATGATTCTGATGATGCGTCTGATTCCAATGGATCCAGTGATAATGGTTGGTGGAAACCTCCTAAGAAGAAGAAAGGACATAAAAAGTATGGAATTTACAGAAGATCAAATAAACACATACGTAACACAAGGAGAAAAGAGATGAGAGGTGACTTGTTGACTCCAGTACTTCAATACCTTACGAAAGATGGATATGTGATTTACGAAAAGAAAATTTCGAAAAATGAGGCGAGCAACTGGCTAGGATCAAAAGAACAAGCTAAAGCTATAGAGGAAATAAATTTTAAGAAAGAACTCGAATCTATTCCTCAAAACGAACAGAGGAAAATAAAGATGGAAACAGATTTACCCGAACAGGAAGAGTTACCAGTAAGAGATAATTCTGACAAAAACAAACCAAATAGCGAAAAAAGCACACAATCAATTGAAGATTTATTTAATGATGTTAAAACAGAAATTCCACCGAGGAAAATCAAACGAAAAAGATTCAAAGTTTAGTATTTTCGGGTTTCCTTTTGAATGTGAACCATCAGTGCAGTGTAGCCGAAGACACTAATTTTTATAATTTATAATTTTGTATAGTAGGTACCTACTTTAAGATATATTGTTTTTTAATAAATTGTTATTATTATTCAAGTATTTGACTGAGTGAAGTTTTTTCGTTTGTTGTTGTGTTTAGAACTTACTTTAAATAAGAAATTATATCGATGAAAAATTTTGAAACAACTTGTATAACAATGAAATCGGGGGCAGATCCAGTGGGGGATGGAAAGTGCCCACTCACCCCAGACTCATGAGACTCATGACTGGAATATGTTAATTTTATTCAATTTTTAAAGGTACAAATGTACCAATGCACCCCACCGTGCTCAGCACCCCAACATCAAGAACCCCCAGGAGACAGGATTATGTTCACCCCCCCCCCCTCCGTGAAATTAATCCTCCAAATGTTCTTGAAAAATATGAAGACGAAGTTGCGGGAGTAAAGCAGGTTTAACGGAAATATTTCTTATTACATTACATTTCATTATGCCGTAAAGTACGATCATAAAAATGTTACGAAATACTACATACATAATATTTTCTTTCGCACTCAGTATTGGTACGAGATTTAAAAAAAAGAGTTGTTTTACATACCGCCAAGTCTCAGAAACTGACTTTCAAATTTATGAAGTAATGATTTCAGTAAGTTTGTTTCAATAATAAAAACCGGCCACGTGCGAGTCGGACTCGAGCACGGAGGGTTCCGTACGATTATCTATACACATTAGACACTATATTTTAATACATACATACATACATACATATCAACCCATAAGATGGCCCACTGCTGGGCACGGGTCTCCCCAGTAGAACCTACTAGTATGTAGATCCTGGGGGTAATTGCCATAATCGCCACGCTTGGCGAGCGGGTTGGCGATCGCAGTAGGGCTTTAAGTACGCAGAGGACGCTGCTGCCCGTCCTCCGGGGTGAAATCCCTTAGTCGCCTTGACGACACCCACGGGTAGAGATTTAATATCGAGCAAATAATTGGTAAAAACATCAGATTTCTTGCATGGGATTCCGCTTTAGTATTTATTTTGTTTTGTTTTTAGTATTTGTTGTTACAGCGGTGACAGAAATACATCATCTGTGAAAATTTCAACTGCCTAGTTATTACGGAAATACAGGCTGGTGACAGACAAACGGACAGCGGCGGCGTCTTAATAATAGGGTCCCGTTTTTACACTTTAGGTACGGAACCCTAAGAACTATTTACAGTGTCATACGCTTAAGTTACGGACTTAAAATTAATGAATAGGTACAGGAAACATCCAGTTTAAGCTGCATTAAACTGACTAAATAATTATACTACGATTACCAAGAAAGTGAAAGAGCATAACTAACATTTAGACAATATTGATGCAAATGTGTTTACAACGATGTTGTTTCAGATTTCTTTACAAAAATGGTTGATAGTGATGTTTGCATCAACAATGGCAGCGCCCCAATATCCTATGCCATATCTACCACAATATCAACCCATGATGAATATGATGCCTGTTGCCCCCCCACCACAACCTGTACCAGTACCAGTTCCAGTACCTATACCCATAGGTATTATAATACCTGAAGAAACAACTACAACAACTACAACAACCACTGCAAAGCCACAAAAGCAAAATAATATGTTAAGAATTTATTTACCTTGGCCACCTTTCTTTTGGCAGATGCCAAGCAACCCCTCTCCTATTTTTCCTCCTCTTAATATAACCATACCTTTACCAAATTCCGAGAATCTAACTTTAAGATTACCCCCACAAATGCCACAGCCTCTACCAGCACCTTTTATGATGCCACCTCATCCCCCAGTCATAATGATACCATTACCACCCAGAATAGTTGAAGTCCTTCCTGTAGATTCTCGTAGATCCTCATCATCATCATCATCGTCAAGTAGTGATGAAAGTAGTGATAGTTCCGACTGTGACTCAGACAGCAGTAACAGAAGAAAATCTAGGAAGAAAAAATTTGATATTTTCAGACGCAATCACAGATTTTCGAATATTCGGAAAAGTTTTGGGCACATTCAGCCGGTTCTTTCATATGTGTCTGAGAATGGAGATGTTAAATTGAGAAAACGTTTGAGTCGAAGAGATGCTGCTAACCTGCTGACAGATACAAAGCCAGCTCGGAACATTGAAATTAAGGCTGGCGATGTCTCTAATAAAAAATCTAGAGCACTGGTTATTGCTAGTCCTAAATCCACTTCGAATAATTTAACAAAGAAGATAGTCATGAGGAGTTTGATGCAACAGAATGAAAATGGTAACAAGGAAATAGTGTTTCAGACTCCGAACAATAAAAAGATCAAGAATGTTTCTTTGTCTTTCAAGGTAGAAAGATAACACGGGAATTTTTGTTGGGTTAGACTTAGTTTAAAATAAAAATGACCACATTTTAAAATGTGATCTCCTACTACGACCGGGCTCACTTTTTTGTAACTTTTTTTGTATGAACGCTAATAAAATTATATTAACATTGTTCTTGTTTGCTGTTATATCGAATGTCTGACAAATTGACCTATTAACTTTATACATTCAGGATAATATATTTTTTTAATATTCACTTCAGATCATAAAACCATTAAATTCATAAAGCGTCTTCTAGACGGTTGGAAACAAGCGTACAAACCAATGTGACCTTGCTGGTTTCTAACCGTCTGGAGCATGCTTAAGCAATAACAAGAAACAAAGTACAAACTATGAAATAGGTGCAATCATTGCCATAAAATCGTACACGATAGCCATAAAATCATTTCATATGGACGCTAAATTCGATTTTGGCGGATATGTCTCAGTGCTGGAGTTGGTAACGGCTTAGGGCCGGTATCCCTAGGCTCGCGGGTTCAAGTCCCGCCTGAGACGACTTGAGTTATTGTAATGTATTTTCAGACATTAAATGCGCACCTGGGAAAATTATGGCATCTTAATTTGATGCCATTTTCAAAACTTCACACTGCACTGCACTTATTAATATTTTTCTTGTAATTTTACGTATGATGACGTCTTCTAGAAACGCAAGTTTTTACAAGCTTTATATTATCTTTCCAAAATTTAAAAAAATTGCAAACCCTTTTTCGACCACTTTCTGGTATCTGATTGAGCTGAAAGCATACATAAGGAAGTCCAGCGACAATGCAATATTATGATAAAATTGTGCTGATCTGATGATGATCCCAGGGTGTAGGGACTGGAATTCTCTGACAGCAAATGTTACGGTACTTGAATTTCGCCATCCGATTTCAATCACTTAAAAATGGCCCGTTTAGACGCCCCTTTAGAAGTATAAAAATTGACAAGTAATACCGTCATAATCTGAAAATATAGGGAAAAGTCTGAAAACTATACCTATTGAAATTTAATCATAAAAAAATAGTCTTAAAACACTGCCAGACTCGAGTCCTGAATTATTTATAACGAGTGCCCGTCCCGGCTTCGTACGGGTGGACAGGGATTCTTTCATAAATATACTTTATGTTACTCGTTTTCATTAATAAATATACTTTATGTTACTCAGGGATCATGTAGCCTTCGACTGAAGAAAGATTTATGAAATCGGTCCAGAAGTTTCTGAATTTAATCGTAACAAACATACAAATCTTTCCTCTTTAAAATATTATTAGTGTAGAAGTGTAGATATGTACCTACAAATTTGTACGAAATCCACCTGTCCGGTTTTTTTATAAACTTAAATAAAGAATATTATCACTTATTATAAAAACAAATACTTTTCAGGCCAAAAAATATCAAGTTAAATATCACTAGTAATAAATTCTAATAGTTCAAAGTTAAGTAACTACCTACTTGTTCTGTTTCCTAAATTATCGATAGAAATTATTAATGGAGCAGATGTTTGAGCGATGATTTTTTATTATATACAACCTTTTTCACGATAACTGCATTTAATTTACAGATGTTTAAAAATCCGTATCGATTCATTCAATTTAACCCATATTTTTATTTTGTGTCAGTTCACTATAAAGTTAAGACTGATAATTTCAAGACAATCTATGCTTCGACTGACTAAAATGTTTTAGGATAAGTGCTCTTCTAAGGTTATATTACTTCAAAGCGGTTACAATAACATTGGACATCTCAACTGTGAATAAGCTGGTTACCTATTCAGCTAGTTTATCTACTTAAATCAATTTACTAACTTGACCTTTTGTGACAACAGCAAAGAATAGACATTAAAAATGTTTCGATTACAGTACATATTTGTTTCCATATATGTACATATATGGAAACAAATATGTACTGTAATCGAAATAAATACATACGTTATCAATCACTTATTGATATTGTTTTCAACTCAATTAAAAGACGTTCAATAAAACAAACATAACAATTTTCAAAGTATAATTTTTTATTGTCGCTCATATAAAATTATATAAAAGAAAATGTAAACTACATCTATGTTGTAAACGATACTGATAGGTTACCTACCAACATATCAGAAGGAGGTCTAAAAATCAAGCGCTTGCGGCCAGGTCCTATGTTCACGATCTCGTGTTTCATATCTTTATGCCTCTTAATTGTTCTATATTCAGCAAGTTTTTCGTTCATCATTGAATTATTTTCATCATTTATTAACCTTAAAGCCTCAACCGTATCCAAATTTCTTCGTATTTTAATTTCACCATCTTCAGATACGTAAGTAAGTACTGGTTTGATTAGCATATCGTCACTACGATCAAGATCAAACTGATCATAGCTTTGAGAATTGATTATTTTTGAGGGTTCTTGACTATCAGAGTCATCTTCACTGCTTGAGGTTACCTCATTATGGTGTTTTAAATGATGAAATTTGCTTCTTTGATGGGAGCATTTAACTTTGTGTTTACCTTTGTCTTGATGATGAAACTGCTTTTGATGATGAAGGAACGGTTTACCTCTCTGCTCTGGAAAAGGTATGACAACGGAGTTTCGTCGGTTTGACGATGGATAAGGCATGGGAAAGGCTGGTCCTCGAAGAGGATATGGAGCCCTAGGTGGTAAAGGAATAGGTACATCTTGGCCTTTCCTACATCTACACTTCAGGTGGCATGGTGAACAGTAAGAGAAGAACGAGGGAGTGCAGGGAAAACAAGTACATGGTGGGCACGGTGGACAGCTCGGGAGTAAAGGATTTAGACGGCAGGCTGGAGAAACCATGCCGGGGACGGCAAAGACGACTGGAGATGGCATCGGCATGGGTGCAGGCATTGGCATTAGTCCTGGCATTGGCATCGGAGCTGGCATTGGCATTGACATCGGAGCTGGTATTGGTATCGGTGGTGGCAAGGGCATAGATACGGGAACTCCTATAGCAAAGTCAGTATCAACGATATCTGGTTTTTTAGTAGTAGTTGTTGTTGTCGTTGATTTTGTTGTCGATTTCTTTTCAGATCCAGTGTCTGGCATTATTGCTATACCTATTGACATAGGCATGTTCATAGAAGGCGGAAACATTGGACCCATGGGTGCAGGTTGTGGTAGAAATGGCGACATGGGTGGTGCCCCCGGCAGCATCGGGAACATCGATGGATATCCTGGCATCGGGTATGGCATTGGAAATTGTGGATTCGCCATAGCTAAAGTTATAAGTATCACAATAAGCCATTTCTGCAATGCATCCTGAAACAGACATATCAAATTGATGATTGATTACACTCTTCAACAAATTACGACTTTATAAAATGTTCTTAAAATATATTATCAATTCTAATGAATTAATACAAATATTTTTAGAAAATTTGACGTGGTGATTTCATATATCATATTATTTTTTCCTAACAGCTCTCGTTTTTGAGATATTTTCATATTATTTTTAGTTTTACTTATACAATAACTGCGAAAAAAGGTTATTTCGCCATCCATACTGTTTTTGTGGTAATTAATAATTGAATCACGACATTAACGAAAACATGACATCTTTAAGATGTCAAATTATTGTTGGAATCCTTGTCAGGATCTAAGGCAAGCGCTAGATCCAAGACCACAAATGAGAAAGTCCAAGAAAATCCATTACAACTCATATTATTATGCAAAGCATGTGAAATTATAAAGACTTTTAAGAATTTTAAACTATAGGGTAATTTAAAAACTAGAGCTGCTAAAAAACACTAAAGCTGTTTTTGTAATCAGCGCCATTAATTTTATTTAAAAACGATTGGTAAAACTCTGTTTTTTTTGTGTTGACCAGCGGTGGTGCGGTGGGAGTGTGCCCGGCTGCTACGCAAGAGGTTGTGGGTTTGATTCCCACACGGGACACCGCTTTGTGTGATCCACAAACTGTTGTTTCGAGTCTGCGTGTACTTTGTGTCCGTGACTTGTATGATTGTAAAGTCCCCCGCAACACAGGGCTTGTAACATATTGCAGGCGTCATTTAAAAAAAAATCTGTTTTAAATGAGTCTCAATTTTTTTGCTTTAATTTTTTTTAATATTTACCAGTTGATACTAGTCGACAGTTCTAAATACCCTATAGGGTATTTAGAACATCTCTTTTAAAAAAAATAGAACTTACTGAAATCATTCCTGCACCCACACATTACGTACTGTCGATATAAAGGTAATAGGCACACTTTTATACATTCGAAATGTTTCATAAATAGCATTGTGTACGGAATGGATTTTTGATTATTCTCTTCTTTCGTAATTGGTTACGTGACGCATGATTGGATTAAGTAACGTCAACATTTTCTAGACTATACCTATTATTTTTTACGTGCAATTACATTAGTGGCAGGGTTTAATCTCTCTTAAAGATTCCTCATTTGGTTTGTCAAATTATGTAGTTTTCATTTAACGTAAGAAGAAGAAGGCGGCATTAATGTTCCGCAAACACTGGTTAAATCTTTTCATATGTTGATATGAATTTATCTATAATATGTACCTACAAGCAAATCGACTAGTAACGGGTACGCAGAAACTTTTTTTTTTAGATTATCATAATTATGTTAAACTCTTATCTGTATGAGACAAAGTTTAAAAAGCAAGTACTATTGTTTCCTTAAAAAAACATGATTGCTCAATTTATTGATAGGTTAGATTATATCATGTTGGGTAGGTTAGTCGCAAAATTCAAAACCGATTAAAGAAAGTTACGCAAAATAGTCGTACAATAGTGTTATTTCTAAATGCTGAACAATTACATTTTATATAACTGCTTTTATATTAACCTGTTTAAGTGAGTTGGTTTGCCAGTCACCGTTTGAACCAAGAGCAGATACTATACTTGCTTCACGTGGTTTATTTATAGTCAGAGTTACAGACGAGAACGTCAATCTTGTTCAGTTACTTGAACGAAGTATTTAATATTATGTATGAGATGGGATATAGTTTGGAATTCTTCTTCAAATAGATTAAGGCATATTAAATTTCCAGTACTATAAGCATCAGCAATACAATGGAGATATTATACTTGATAATTAACCTCTCATTACTTTCAAAAAGCTTCGCTTTTCATTTTGGTAACTTTGTACAAACACTGCCACCATCACTACCTGAAGATTTCAGAAAGAAAATACTAGAAATGTACTCAAATAACCCCGAATCATTCGGTGATCGAAATATTAAAGACAAAACGAATGTAATGAAAATACTAAGCCAAAAAGCGCATCCAAGTGCACTTAGAAACAATGTCAACGGAGCAGTTAATACTGCTAGTCAAATAATTCCTCCTTTGCCTCAACAGCAGAAAGAAGCGCCACTGTCTTCGATGCAATTACTACCGGCGCTACCTCAAACGCCAATACAGCCAATGGCGATCCAAATCCCGATGCCAGTACCAATGTATCCGCCGCAATTACCAATGATATTACCAATGAGGACATTCTATGAGCCAGTGATACATGACCACCCTCCCCTCCATGAAATCAAAGATCTTATACATGAAGATGAAGAATGGTGGGCAAAGAACAAACAAGTTAAAAAGAAAAAAAAGAAAAGCAGATACCATTCAAGTTCTGAAGCTGAAAATAGTGAACCTGAACATTATGATCATATTCACTATTATGATGATATTATGTGAAAAAAGGATGATCCATAGTGTTATGTTTATATGCGTTTATTCGAAAATTGTTACACTGCACTTTTTCTTTGTTTTGTGTTTGATGTTTATACAAGTAAGTATGATTGCCTAGGAGAAGCAGTGGGAGTGTTTGCTAGAGGTTATCGTTACCACAAAACTACTTTGTGTATTTTTTATATATTTTTTTCTTAATCTGTGAATATTTTGTGTTTGTTAATAAAGGCAATACCCATTCTAGTGCGGGCATTGACTTTTATAATTATGAAATCTAAACTCTAAGTTTACATTACAAAGTATTCAGTCAATCGAACTACTACTGAATCATTTTTGTATGTTTATAACTTGTCCGTCGAATTAAAACTAAAACTTATTTTGTTTTTTAATTAATATTAAAGGATTTTAACGGTCAAAGTATGGAATTCGCAATCGAGAGGTGCCAAGTTCGAATCCTACCCATTATACTATTACTTATTTTTTGGCTAAAATAAATTTGCTTAGGTCGGCCCCTTGCATGAGTGCACGCGCATCGCAACTGACAGGAAGGATGGCGTCGCTTCATGAAGTGGACTACAGTTGCCCGAAAACTGACTGATACATGATGGCCAGGACTTCTTATAGAAATTAATCAACGAAGAAGAATTTATTTTTAGGAACGTAGTTGTAGTCGCACGATATCATTTGATTGCAGGCCAAACAAATTATATCGAGCTACTTAGATTCTACGTAGACTTAGACTTAGATCGTGCGACTTAGGACCGATTTAGATGAAATTTGGTACGGAGATAGTTAATATAAACGACATCGACGGGTCTCTCTGGTCTTACACTAACGTACGTAACGTACCAAATTTCATCTAAATCGGTTTAAAATTTTATCGTGAAAAGGTAACAGAACCACATATTTAGGGTTCCGTAGCCAAAATAGCAAAACGGACCCTTCTAGTTTCGCCATGTCCGTCCGTCCGTTCGCAGCTTTGCTCAGAGACTGTGAGTGCGGACAACGAAGTGAAAGAATCTTGAAAAACTTTTTTTTTATGGTACATCCCCTACTCTTAAAGTGGGGGTGCTTTTTTTCTCAGCTACCCCGTTGTGTTGTTGGATAGGCCTTTTAAAAATATTTTAGGGTTGCAAACATCATTTCTTAATATAGTTAGTAGTATCATTTCTTGTTTGTAAAATATTAAGCCTTAAAGTTAACATTTTTGTTAGAGTCAAGTGTCCCCCACTTGTTTCTAACATCAATGTAAGGCTATAAGGCTTAATACTTCACAAACGGATCCCTGCCAGCTAAATGCTTGTTTTTAGAGTTGTGAAAAGATGTAGGGAAATAATATATGTTAATGATTTAACAAGGATATCTATCACAGCTAACAAGACTGTACAAGTTTACGAATAAAAGCAAACCAAGTGAGAAATAACAAAATTTTTGTTCTAATTCCATTGAAAATTACTTAAATTACCTTGTTAGTATGAAACAAAAACAACAGAAAACCCACTTCTTAAGCTTTATTGTTCTGGACAGTTGCGGAACCCTAATTTGTGTCCTTGCCCGGTTTTATTACATATTTAACGTTACTTGACTTGACTGTAACTGTTGGTCTAGTGGTTAGTGACCCTGACTGCTGAGCTGGAGGTCGTGGGTTCGATCCCCACCCAGGATAAAACTTTGTGTGATAAGCACGGTGGTTTGTCCTGTGTCATGTCCAATCATATGGGTTGATATGTAAAAAAGAATCATAGAAATCGGTATATAAACACCAAAGTTATACATGAAATAGGTACGCTAATAATAAGCCATCGCGCTTGAATACTGAATCATGCTATCTATCTATATCTATACATATAATAAAATTGTAAATTTCACATGTCTGTACATGGCCGAACTTAGTGAAAAAAAAAATTAGGAAATGTTCGAAAAGAGTATGGAAACACTTTGCTGCATTTTTAGAAATGTCTGTCTGTCTGTTTGTTTGAACACGAATCATGCAAAAACTACCAGACAGATTCGGTTGAAATTTTGCACGTGCAATTTAATAGATGCGGATTAACATTTAGGCTATAAATTATCACGCTTTTTCCCATAGGAGCTAAGCAGTGAGGGATAATGTCTGTAGCTATTTTTCGTTATAAAACAGTAACTACTTGACGGATCTTTATGAAATTTTTCAGTTTTATAGTAAATACTATACTTAGGACATTATTTACACTATGAATCATTACGCTAACGTCTATGGGGAACGAGTAGCAACGTATTTTTTTTGTCGCACCATAATGGTGTATCACAATTTTTTCCACAATTAGACATTATCTTTAATTGTAACCCATGGAATACATAACTTCATGCTAAAACTATACACAACATTTTTAAGTTTCATAAGAACAGTTATTTTGACGTGGTATGTAGCGAACAGTATAGCCTCGAAGCTATGCTAGCGGTCTTTGACGACGACGAAGTCTCAGGCTCAAATCTGATATCTGATTATGTTCGTTTTGTATTTTTTTTAAATTGTCTTTGTCCTTTTTTAATATTTTTCTCAATGTTATAGTTATTTTTTCGGCCATAGGTAACTTATTTGCTTTGGTTAATATTTTTTTATATTAAAAATCAAGTGAAATATGCACTTATGTAAGATATCTATAGGTATTGCATGCACTGCAGAGAGTAATGAATTAATCGTAGTAGAAATGAAAAATAATATTACATTCCAATTTAACAAGTATTCGATATTTTCCAGAATTGATGTGTTCGTGCTCAAAAAAAAGACATTACACACGTAAAAAAAACGTGTAGCGCCATCTATGAAATCAAATTGGTCACCGTGATCAAACAATTCCTTATTTGTGAAAACATTTATTAGGGTATAGGTGCTTACGATGACGGATTCATTTTTTGCTGAGTGGCAACATTCTCCTATTTATTTAATTAAATTGCTTAAATTAATAAAAAAACATTAAGTATTAGAAGAAACTTCACTGGTTTTGAAAGTAGATGGCGTTGTATTCAATAATGTTCTATACTTAGTAAAAGAAGTTTTAAAATAGTATTAAAAAGTAACATATTGCTATCATTTTTAGAAATGTTTGTCTGTCTGTCCGTTTGTTTGACCACGCATCACACAGGTGTATCGAGGATCATGTTTTGGGGTTATGGTTGGATATCAAGTGTTCATCAATTCAACGATAATAAATGACTCATCGGCCAAGTGTGAGTAGTTTGGGTGACGGGAGGAGGGAGGTGGGGGGTCATTGTCTGTCAACGCGGATTCTGGGGGGGGGGGGAGTCCATGTCTTTTTTTCTTACTTGCATCATTGTAACATATAAGAGAGGCACTCTCTTATATGTAAAGTGGGGATGTGATTTTTTTCTCACCTACCCCATCGTGTGGGGTATCATTAGATAGGTCTTTTAAAAAGCGTTTAGGGTTTGTGAAGACTATTTTTAGATTTAAGGATTCCTTTGTGTAATATTAGGATTTATAGTGAACATTTTTTTTAGAGTCAAGTGTTCCCCTGCCAACTAAATGGTTGATGTTGGGTATGTGAAAAAATTCACGGTAGTAGTATAAATACTAAAATTATAAAGAAAACTATCACAGTTAAGTATTTAGGCTTTACAAGTTTACGATAAACATCTGATCAAATGGGAAGTACCAAAATGTTAGTACAAATTATATTTAAAACTAGCTGTGCCCGCGACTTCGTTCGCGTGAAAGTCGGGTTTAAATTAAGGTAGTTTATGTTACGAAATAACTTCTGTGTAAATATGTATACCGTTCGACGTTATACATATTTACACAGTATTTATGACATTGAAGCTATCAATAGATGACTATATGATGATTCTCCGCTGCTAAATCATATCGCGGCTCACCCGACAGGACTGTTTCCAACATATTTACACAGATGTTATTTCGTAACATAAACTACCTTAATTTAAACCCGACTTTCACGCGAACGAAGTCGCGGGCACAGCTAGTTTACTAATAAGATAAGGTTTTGACAGCTAGAAGCGCGCGGGCTTGTCACGAAAACGAACAACAGGAACTTTAAGGACCCTGGTGATGTGTGTAAATAATAAATGCCGATCTTAACAGTTTTATTCACTAATAAATAACTTAAGGTTTAATTAAGACATAAAATCCTCCAGCCATTTACCTATCTACTTTTATTATTAAAATTAAATAAATTACCTACCTATAGCGGTTTCTGGTCGTGGCAGTTAATCTCAATGGAGATTATCCAATTTTTATTTTCTTTCTGCATAGTTATTCCATCACAATCATTTCGAATTTTCGAAGATTACCAACGCTAATTGAAAGAAGACAGAGTAATGCTAGACGTAAACAGTGTATTTTTTCCGTTTTTGATACTTCCCTCTCATTCAATAATACATTAGACAGCATGATTATTACCTATGTATGTGTAGTGGCGGGAAGGGGAGGGGGGTGCTTAGAACACCATTACTTTCGGTTTCCCTTTGGATTGTAGTTACTTATTATTATAGGTACAAAGAACCATGTCCAGCAAGATATACTTATGTATCGGGTTACCTCTGACAAATTTTAACCTTTCGCCTCTGCTAAGTACCACAGTATTTAATAGATTCACCGGTGGTAGATAGGACGTCTTGGTAGGTACCTCGATATAGTGATGATAAATACATTACTGTGTTTCGGTTAAAAGGCACCGTAGCAAGGGAAATTACTAAGCAAATTAGACTTACGAAGTAATGTCTTTAGTGAGGAGCACGGTGCGGTGACATTCAGATCTTTGCCCAACAAGGATTTGGGTGGCGCTGATACTGTTATGGGCGTGACGCTTACTATCAGGCGCAATACCTGCTCGTCTCTTCATTTCGTAAAAAAAAAAGATGATAGACTACAATTATGAAATTATATAACATTGGATTTATCAATCAAAAGCCTGGATGTACCATCTAAACATTTCAATATTATAGAAACAATGAACCTAGAATTTCAATCACTAAAATCAAGTTTAGATGTCACGCAAAATGAACTTCAAAATGTTATTTTAGAAAACAATGATTTGAAAATCCAAATACGCCAACTTCAAAAAGAAATAGAAATTTTGAAACAGTTATGCTCCAGCCCAATATCGTCGATTAGGAAAGCTAAACGCAAAGAATATAAAAGTCGTCGTTTAACCGATAGTTTGGTCAACAGCCCGCTGAACCCCATGATCCAATCGCAGTTAAACAGCGGACGGATAGATTCAGATTACCAAACTACATCAAACAATATGTATAAACAACAGGAACCACACGAAAAAATATTAACACCGTCTCCTATACATATTAAAAATATTGCGGATAATAGTGAAAAGAAGGTAGCAGAGAAAAATTACAACCCCTTACAGAATATGAAGAGCAATACACCGAAGAGAAGAGTGATTGTATTGGCTGATGATCAGGGGCACGGTTTGCGCGAAGCATTACAAAATCTTCTTGGAAACGATTTCGCCGTGTTCTCGTTCACAAAATCGAGCGCAACACTTTGCAACATATTATCTACACTGTCAACAGACATTAAAACTCTTACTGATCGTGACTTTGTGATTATCTTGGGAGGCTGTCATGATAAAAATCCGTTAGATTTAGAATATACCGTACAGTCCTGGATATCAACAATAACAAATACCAATATAATTTTTACCGAGGTGCCATACAATAATCATCTACGAGAAATTAAACTGAACTATCTCTTAAGGTTTATCTGTAATAGACATAAGAATTCAATATTTTTAGATATGCATTACTCCAAATTTATACCATTCAGGTCGATTTATGCATTAAATGTGGCGAAATCTCTACTAAGAGAAATTCTCCGAATAGATTATTATAATAAAAAACAGCAATATCAACAATTACAACAAATCAATTTAACTAATAATTTTAAGACAAACCGTGTTGACAAATGTACCCAAACTGGCATCGTCATCAACAGCTGTGACTCACTAGGTAAGGAAATTCATAATAATTCTCCAGAAATAAAAACCAATATCGATAATGTAATCCCTAACCAGTTATTTCTTTTATAAACATTTAAGAGTATTTCACCAGAATATAAATGGATTACTCAATAAGTCAGATATGCTAACGGTGATATTGAATGAATTAGTGTTAAAGGGGACTCCCGTGGATATTATTTGTATAACCGAACATAACATGATAGAAGGTGACGATATATTTAATATAATACCAGGTTATAGGCTAGCATCTATCTTTATGAGACCAAGCAGGCATGGAGGCTCATGCATTTTGTTAAAGAATGAATTTCAGTTTAAGCCTCTAAAAGAAATAAACAAAATGTCGATGACTAACATAATCGAATGTTCTGGTATTGAATTAACCCTACACAAAATTTATATTTTATGTATCTACAGAACACCAAGCAGAATTATAAGCTCAATAAATACTTTCTTTTTGATCTTATGCAAAATTCTTACGAAACTGTCAACTAATGGGAAAAAAATTATTATGTGTGGGGATTTTAATGTGGATACGTTAGATAAGTCTAAGGGCGTAAGTAAAGATTTCATAGAATTACTTTTAGGTTTTAACTTATTACTGCAGTTTAACCAACCTACACGTGGCATTAGTAATACATGCCTTGATAATATTGCCCATAATATTCGGGGGTGTACAGGCGTTATCGCCGACTTTGCTTTTTCAGATCATTCTGCCCAAATATTAACTTGTCCAGTAAAAAAGACAAGTACATTAAAACATTGGTTAGTGCCGAAACGCTGCTTTAATAAAGTTAACAGAAATATATTTTTTAAATACTTACAGCAAATTTCTTTTCACTGTGTTTTTGAATCTACTAACCCTAACGATGCTTATAATTCGTTTCTGGATTTATTTACCTTAATATATAATTTGTCATTCCCAGTCAAAAAAATTCGAGTAAACACTTCTACTAAACCTAAATGGATATCAAAGGGTATACAAGCTTGTAGTAAACGAAAACGCATATTGCTATGGCAATATAGAGCACACTCTAATAAAGAAAACAAGACCAAATTTGAGATGTACGCCAAACGATATAAAAAAATCATAAGTCTCACTAAAAAATCTCAAAATAATAATTTCATTAATTAATCTACAAATAAGAGCAAAGCAACGTGGAAAGTAATTAATGACATCAAAATTAATTATCCGAAAGAAGGTATTGAAAAACTCATTATCAATAATCAATTAATTACAAACCCCAAAGTTATAGTTAATTCCCTCAATGATCACTTTGTTGATATAGCAAAATGCAATATACTACCGAAATCACGATCAAATTATTCCAAAATAACATACAATCTTAAATCTGTATTTATGCCACCCGTAATACCACATGATATCTTTACAGTAATACTATCTTTGAAAAATACGTATAGTGCAGGATATGATGATATTACCACACAAATTGTAAAAGACGTAGCGGTTCTTATTGCCAGTCCACTGAGCCATATTATAAATATATGCGTAGAGCATGGTATCTATCCAGACAATTTGAAAATGGCAGTCATTAAACCTCTCCATAAAAAAGAAAGCAAATCGGAAATAAACAATTACAGACCTATCGCCCTATTACCCGTGTTTTCCAAAATATTTGAAAGAATCATATATAATTGTATTTATAATTTCTTTGAAAGTAATAACTTATTTACAACATGTCAATATGGATTTCGAAAAAATAAATCAATTAATTCAGCAATTTATAACTTCTTACATGACGTATTAACAAATATGGACAAAAGGTCTCCAACAGTAGCTCTCTATATGGATATGTCAAAAGCGTTTGATCATGTCAATCATAAAATCCTACTCAACAAATTATATGCGTATGGTGTTAGGGGTAATGTATATAAACTAATCCAATCTTATTTAAGTAACAGAAAACAATATACAGAAATAAAAAGAGTTACTATCTCTACTAAAACTGAAGAAACGCACAGTTCTAACGTGAAAAATGTATACTCAGGCATTCCTCAAGGTAGTATATTGGGGCCACTCCTGTTCCTAATTTATATTAATGATATGCCTAAAATAACGACACATAAAATGACATTATTTGCAGATGATAGCACTATTTTATATACTAATAATAATATAACTCAATTAGAACATGACATTAATACATCTTTATCATTAATAATAGAATGGCTTAATCGAAATGACCTACAAATTAACTTGGATAAAACCAAAATTATGAACTTTAAACAACGTAATAGATTAGACAACACTTTAAATGTATCTTACCTAAATACAAAAATTCACGAAATAGATAATACAAAATTCTTAGGATTACACATCGATAACAAAGTAAATTGGAAACATCACGTCGAACATGTTTGCAAAAAGTTGAGCCAATTCTCATATGCCCTCTATAGGTTAAGCAAAATAGTAAACGAGCCCGCACTATTAACTGCTTACTATGGTTACGTAGAAAGCACGTTACGATATGGAGTAATCTTTTGGGGAATGTCAACTGAAAAAGAACGGACGTTTATTGCTCAAAAGCGTTGTATTAGAAGTATGTGCAATTTACAGCAATGTGACTCTTGTAAACCATATTTTATAAAATTAAAACTGTTATCATTTCCATGCCTATTTATCTATGAAGTTGCTATATTTGTTAAATTGAATGTAGAACTGTTCGAATATCGCACTAGAGCAAGACATAATGATAAGTTAGCAATAGTTTCTAGTAAGACCCAATTGTTGCATGACAGTGTTTTTTGTTTGGGTCCTAAAATTTATAACAAAATACCGCCAGAGATTAGGAACATTGAAATTTTAAATATATTTAAAAATAAACTCCATCAATTTATTAGTCACCAAATGTTATTACACTGTTAAGGAGTTCTTAGAGGATAAGTTGTAGTTTGTAAGATAACTGTACATTTTTAACTAAATTTTAATTAAATTACTATTATTTTTGTGTACCTATCTTTTTAATTTTAATTTGTTAATTTAATAATATATCATGATTTGTAATTGTAATGGATATTGATGACATTTATAACTATTTTTATTGTATTTTTCACTTTAACTGATTTTATTTTGATTTTGCTCCATTTTTCTTTTCCTGTTTTTTATGTTTTGTTATTGCATCCCACCAGGGGGATATGTTGGGGGTACCACGGGTAAAAGCAGTATTGCTTAGATGCTTTTTTTTTTTTTTTTTTTTTTTAATATATTGTATGCCTAAAAGGCGGGACATAGCTGTGCTAATTTAATATTATTTAACATCCTCTGTACCTATGGTTCACAATAAAATAATTTGATTTGATTTGATTTGATTTGTTTTAATCGCGTGAATAATTTATGGTAAAATACCTTTTGTATTACAAGTCTACCCGTGACCACGGCCGTTGCAATACGGTCGGAACGTCGGGCAGTAAGACTCTTAGTAGGTATATATTATACTAGCTGCCCGCGCAACTTCGTCTGCGTAAATTTTCCTCGTTTTTGCAACATTTCTCATTGCTGCTCCGCTTCTGTACTAAGGCTGCTTCTTCTGGTAGTAGCGTAATGTTATATAGCCTATAGCCTTCCTCGATAAATGGGCTATCCAACAGTGAAATATTTTTTCAATTCGGATCAGTAGTTCCTGAGATTACCGCGTTCAAACAAACAAACAAACAAACAAACTCTTCAGCTTTATAATATTAGTATAGATAATTTTATAATTTTATAATGTGTGCAAATCGCGAAAGTTTATCAATATTTTGATTGACTACAATATATTGAGCGTCTAGTCGTAGTAGCTTTAGTCATAAGATTCTTCACCGTATCCAAAATTCTACTTACTATTTAGATAAATACTTATAACTAACAGCCAGAATTAATACATTCATTTTATTAAACATAGTTCTATAAAAATTTTCTCTACATCATATCTTATAAGAGGGACTGAAGATAAAGTCTCCGTTAATATCCTCTTCTCTCTAGAACTTTCCAAGATCATCATGTTGGTGCCCGACAGCCAGTTATAGTACATAGACCTAACGCCTTTCCACAATAAAACTAGGCCCAGGATTGATAGTAAGATCTCTATGACGATTAGAACCCATGGTGCTATTTTGTACACTAGGTAGAATGCCATCATCATACCCGATGACATCTTTGGTTGTTTCTGGAACAAATAAAGTATGGTTAAAATATAGGTTCAGTACCAGGATTTCTGAAGTGGGAGAGGAATGGCGACGATTTTTTCAGCAATCTCTGACAAGACGTCTACGTCCACTTTGTCAAGAGTATAGCGACGAAGAAGAAAATATTGATGTCTGAAGACGATGGGTCTTTGTGTATAGGTTATAGTGTGATACAATAACCTATCAGCGAAACCCGTCGTTTTGGAACGAAGTTCCTTATCGCGCGTTGTGAAAGGGGGCTTGAAGTACCACTCTCATAACTAAGACGAATCTAACGACACCTCTTAAGGGTAGATTAAGCGAAACAGGGTTCGGCTCTCTCAAAAATGTATATAGAAAACCTAAATATTAGGACACGAAAATTGTGTCACTAGTCAGAGTTTTTCTAGTAGATGAAATAAAGAAATTTAAGGATATGTCTTAATATGATCCCGCAAATAAATCTCGAAGTTTCGGAAAAATGCAAAAACGAGCATTTTCGTATTGTCATAGCCATGGCGTTCGTAATCTAACATAATGTACGAACGAATATTCTATTTTGACCTGCGCTCCTGCGCACTGAACACTTTAAGAAAATGAAAGATGCATCCAACACAAGACTTAGAGGTGCGGTACAAGAAAAATTGGTTGTTGAATACTGTAGGCTTCAACTAGTAAAAAGAAATGTGTTCCAGATGGCAATACAAATCTATAATAAGCTCCCTAATTCGTTTAAATATCTACCAACAAATCCATTTAAAACAAAACTACGCGAATGGTTATTAGAACACTGCTTCTATTCAATTAATGAGTACCTGGAAATGAATGTTTCAAATTAATTAACTAACTGTATGTGAATAGAACTTTAGCTGTATTATTATTTTAGGTATTAGTATTATTATTATCAAGACATTCAATATTACTAACCATTTTTTTTATTTTTTTTATTAATTTAGTATAATTTAATGTGACATCTTATCAATTTTTGTATTTAATTATTTTATCAAATGTCAATTTAATTTTGTGTTATTATTTTATTAATATTTGTACATCTAAAAAAATTACATGGATTTCTAAAGGCATAAAAAGGTGTAGTAAAAATAAGAGGAAGCTTTTATGGACATTTAGAGCTAAACTGTCATATGAAAATAAAAAAAGATTTCACATTATTCAAAGTTATTAAGGAAAATCATTAAACTAACCAAGCGTGCACCAAACATCTACAAAACAAACATATCTGAAAATAAATATATCTTTATCTTTATCTTTTATCTAACGGTAAGACATAAGGCACAGAATGTAATTGTATAAAAAAACACAAACATGTAATTTTACCTATGTCTAACAAATAAATAATTCATAATCTTATTCTAAAGTAATGGTTGTGTGCGGAAGAGCGAGGCCGGCGATCGTGTCTTACGTAGCTGTGTACGTAGCGCTAAATAAATAATTCTCTCAGTGTAATGCCCCCTTAAACTAAAATCGATTAATCCAATTAGGCTCTAAGCCGTGCCAAAGAAATATACATACATACAAACACTCGAAAAACATAACACTCCTTCTTGCGCTGTCGGGTATAAAATAAGCTTATTAAGATGATAATGACAAGGCCGACCAGTTACCCCAAGTAGCACCCGTGCACAAGTTTGACGCATATTAAGTGAGCATGACGATCTCTGACATTACATCTCATAGAAACGAAAATTAAGTAAAATCTACTGAAGAAAGTCTTGGCTAACAGTGTCATGAAAGATGATAGGTAATGAGTCAAAATCTATTCTGCTAAGCTAGTGAGGACTGCCAACAACAATTGCTTGATATATACCAGGATTTACCGAAAGACCAAACTGATCTGACCAGTTTGCTCCTGTTCTTTATCGCTATCAGATCTCGATTCAAATTATTGATTGCTACAAACGCACTAACGTATAGCTAAAATACAAATTATACGCACGTTAAAGTTCAAGAGTTAAAAGATTGATAAAAAAGGAGAAAAGAAAAGGAAATAGAATACTGCCCTGAGGAACGCTCGCAACAAGATAAAGTCTCATCGACGCGAATCGACGATGATACTAGCGACCTAGCGATACAATACTGCTAATAAAAACCTTCCACAATTACAGTAAATGTTATAATTACAAAGCTTAGTGTAAGCTTTCCTATGAGAAAGGTAAAGTATCTAAATAAATGTTTAAGAGAAAAACTCGGACGCGGTTTTAAGCCATTAAGTCCATTACTTAATGCCAGAATAATACCTTGTTTGTAAATAATTAAATTATTTACGCAAGATGCGTCTCTAATTGACGACGAGAGAGGTCAAAGAATGATGCTTAATTACTGTAGGTAATTGTGCTACCAGTATCGGTAGCACTTAAATCCAGTAGAGCCTAGTGACGTCACGTTTTTACACCGTACCTTCTATGACCGGTATGTTTGCCGCAGTATCGGCATATCCCGTGGTTTTAAATTAGGGTTTTAAAATGACTGTCAAATATGTAAGATGTTTATAAAAACGTTCAGTCTGATTCATTATGATGTCAAAAGTATTCGTTTTTAATTATAATATTATTGTCTTATAACTAAGTCAAGTACCTATTAATTACGTTTGAGGAAGAAGAGTGCAAACGTCTTAAGTTTTCTTGTCCTTTACATAATATTATAACAGGTACCGAGTACAGAGTTATTACATACTTAAATTTTTTTAGGCAAGATTTTGTATGATTTAAATTTACAACCATTGTAACTCAATTACCAAAAAAAAAAAAATACCGGAAACGTTCCCAGAAGGCTTTTTTAGGATTTTTTCAAATTGATCTGAGAGTTTTTGAGATTATTCTCGAACCTTCGAATCTTCAATATTATCACCCGACTAGGTCAAAAATTTATACTGTTATGTTCATTTCTTTTGAAAACTACAGCCCAAATGGCTTGACAGGTTCTATGTGAAGTATCGTTCAATTAGTCTCACTTGTAGAAGTAACTTAGACAAGATAATTTTTCAGTTAATTATTTTTAAGCAGTCGTATTTTTCTTTTTGTATCTAATAATTCCTTGTTACCTTTTTATATTATGTAGATAAGTACATTGTATTTATACACAAACAAGCATGGCTACTGACCATTACTTCGTTACGTAAACTTAACTAGAACTACCTCCAATTAACACAAGAGGTCAGCGTGGTTCTCATTTAATTGTTAAACTTATCATCGAAGTACCTGGTTAATTATTATTATCACGTTTTATTTTTCTTATAGGTAGATATATTTCTTGTTTGTTTATCTATACTAATATTATAAAGCGGAAGAGTTTGTTTGTTTGCTTTGTTTGTTTGTTTGTTTAATCGCGCTAATCTCAGGAACTACTGGTCCGATTTGAAAAATTCTTGCACTGTTGGATAGCCCATTTATCGAGGAAGGCTATAAGCTATTTAACATCACGCTACGACTAACAGGAGTGGAGCAGCTATGAGCAATGTTGCAAAAACGGGGAAAATTTACGCAGATAAAGTTGCGCGGGACAACTAGTATAACATATTGACGTTAAATTTAACTCTACAAATCCCTACAGAGCGAATCGTTATGAAGTTTCATAAAATATACTGATTTGACTTGACATTGAAATACCCATTTTGAATCACCCATAACAAACTATACCAATTAGGTACTGATTTGTTGATTTTTAACATACTAATAACCTCCCGCTCTTTACATTACACCAAATAACTTCGTAGAAAAATAATACAAATAAATCCTTCACCAGCTACCACCTACTTGTGTCACACAACCATTTACCGCACATCTGAGAGATCCAGGAGTAAAACGACGCAATTAAATTTTACGCCTGTAAAATAGTCTGTAGGTGGTTAAGGTCATAACTCCAAAAACAAATGGTAGGTGAATAAGGGTTAATATAGTAAATATTTTTCAAGACTGATATTACAAAGCTATTTAGTGTTAAGTAAGGAGCGTGAAATTATTAGTATATTATAAATCACGATGTATAATAGAGCAATACCAAGAGAATTTAGGTAGAGCGTCTTTTTTAGTTTCGCCATGTCCGTCCATCCGTCCGTCCGTCCATCCGTCTGCATCTTTGCTCAGAGACTGTTAGTGATAGAATGCTGTAATTTTGCATGGATATACAAATTACTTACGCCAGCAAAGTGAAAGAACTGCCAGCTAAATGGTTGATCTTGGATATGTGAAAAAAAGCACGAAATTAAAAGAAAAACTCTCATAGCTAAGAAGGCTTTACTAGTTTACGAGTAACAGCTGATCAAATGAGAAGTAACAACAGTTCGTACAAATTCTATTGAAAATTATTATTAAGTAGGGATAACGTCGTAAGAATGAAACAAAACCAACAGAAAACCCACTTCATAAGCCACATTATTCGGATGAGGGGGGGGGGGGGATGACTACGGAACCCTACATTATGTGTGGCCCGACATGCACTTGCCCGGTTTTTATATCTTTTATTTTAAGGGGTTTATTCGATGAACAAGTTTACCCTGTTACCCTGCGGCTTTTTTACAGTAATCACGTACCATATACCGTCAATAAGTTTTAGCAATAATACTTTTATTTTCCAAAGAGATATTACTGTGACAACACCATATTACAGTAACCACTCTACGATCTCTGCAATAACCGAGCCACCATAGCTCCCAGTCGTAGCTAATTCCATAAATGTCTTACGGCATATTAATCTTTAATCTCTATATTTTCTACTAGCTGTCCCGCGCAACTTCGTAAGCGTAAATTTTCCCCGTTTTTGCAACATTTCTCGTCGCTACTCCGCTCCTATTAGTCGTAACGAAATGTTATAAAGCCTATAGCCTTCCACGATAAATGGGCTATCCAACAAAAAAAGATTTATTCAAATCGGACTAGTAGTTCCTGAGATTAGCGCATTTAAACAAACAAACAAACAAATAAACAAACAAACTCTTTCGCTTTATAATATTAGTATAGATAGCTAACCTGTGCCCACTTTGTTGGGCCTATGGTACTCACAAATAATGTGGCTTTCTATCGGTAAAATATTTTTTTTAAATCGGTTGGGTAGATCCAGAGATTCCTCCCTACAACCTCACACCTCTATATAATATTTTCTGCAACACAGAGAAGGCATAAATTCGGCGAATACTTTGGGGGGATTTGGGGGTTCAACCCCGCCCCCCGAAATTGCAAAAAGGTAGGTACACTTATAGTAGCTAGCGTAGTAAAACAAACCATAACATACCACTTCAACACGAACAATAGGTAGGACAGAGTTAGCGAACTTCTTGGCTTCTCTGTTGTAGCTGATGTCATCGAGTATTAAGCTCAGTTGTAGGGACATCCTGGTCTCGAACGTTATGCCTACCCTCTGAAACAAATCAAAATTAACGCTAAGAGGACAAAATCTTGTTTTATATATATGTTCGTAAACTCTCACGATTTGTACACATTATAGAATTTTATAAGCTACCGGTCTTAGTCGCGTATTTTTTTTTATTTTAAGGCTTAATTATTAACCTTTGTTTAATGCCCGATGTTTCGACCGTATTGCAACGACCGTGGTCACGGGTTTACGCGATTAAGACCCGTAGCTTATAATATTCTATAAAGATACTTATAGTTTCGCCATGTCCGTCCGCAGCTTAGCTCAGGGACCGTTAGTGCTAAAAAGCTGTAATTTTGAATGAATACACATATTACTTACGCCAAGAAAGTGAAAGAACAAAATCTTAAAAAACATTTTTTTAGGGTACCTCCCCTATGTGTGTAAAGTGGGTGATTACACAAAACTCACTTCTTAAGCGGATGGGGGGGGGGGGGGGGGCGACTACGGAACCCTACATTGTGCGAGGTCCGCAATGCACTTGCCCGGTTTTTCTTTCTTAGATCGTTTTAAAGGACCTAAGACCTAGGACAGCCTAAACCACTGATCGTATCGAATTAATCCCCTAAGGTTTTAAAAAAGTGGTAGTAAGTTTGTATGAAACTCCGTCAGTTTTAAAGTTAGATTTGTAAAATTTTCTATTTGGCTTTTTTATTTCAAATGTAAAACGGTTTTCAGCGTTGTATCAAATTTCGTCTGTTTTAATTTTAGATCTTGATATTTCGTATTTGGGTTATTGGTTTAAAATAAACCAACACGTGTTTCATAGTTTTTGGAAAATCAATTCCTAAAGGAGTGAAACAGGGGTGGTAACTATGTATGAAACTTCTTCTCGCGTTTTTGTAAAATTTATTCCTAAAGGGGTAAAATAGGGGTTGCAAGGTTGTATGTAACTTTGTCAGTTTTAAAGTTAAATCTGTGAGACTTTGTAGATAAAGGAACACGTCTTTCAGCGTTTGAAAGCGAAAATCAACCCTTAACGAGATAAAATCATCCACGCTGACGAAGCCGCGAGTGCTAGCTATCACTCGCGGCTTCGTCAGCAATCTTTAGTCATTAAAAATTAACCAAATCTGTTGCTAAGCGCAAAACTTGAGATCGGCTAAACCAATTCGTTCATTTTTCGTTTAAAGTCCGAGGAATTCATATCAGATCAAAAAATATCAGGAAAAACGCAAATATTCTATTTGTCAAACTTAAACTTAACAGGGACAAAGCCTAAAACGCAAATATTCTATTTGTCAAACTTAAACTTAACAAGGACAAAGCCTAAAACGCAAATATTCTATTTGTCAAACTTAAACTTAACAGGGACAAAGCCTAAAACGCAAATATTCTATTTGTCAAACTTAAACTTAACAGGGACAAAGCCTAAAACGCAAATATTCTATTTGTCAAACTTAAACTTAACAGGGACAAAGCCTAAAACGCAAATATTCTATTTGTCAAACTTAAACTTAACAAGGACAAAGCCTAAAAACGCAAATATTCTATTTGTCAAACTTAAACTTAACAAGGACAAAGCCTAAAAACGCAAATATTCTATTTGTCAAACTTAAACTTAACAGGGACAAAGCCTAAAACGCAAATATTCTATTTGTCAAACTTAAACTTAACAGGGACAAAGCCTAAAACGCAAATATTCTATTTGTCAAACTTAAACTTAACAGGGACAAAGCCTAAAACGCAAATATTCTATTTGTCAAACTTAAACTTAACAGGGACAAAGCCTAAAACGCAAATATTCTATTTGTCAAACTTAAACTTAACAAGGACAAAGCCTAAAAACGCAAATATTCTATTTGTCAAACTTAAACTTAACAGGGACAAAGCCTAAAAACGCAAATATTCTATTTGTCAAACTTAAACTTATCTGGGACAAAGCCTAAAAACGCAAATATTCTATTTGTCAAACTTAAACTTAACAGGGACAAAGCCGCTGGAAAAATATTAATCCAAACTAATATTATAAAAATGTGAAAATAATTCTGTCCGTCTATAAAATTTTCATGCCTAAACCGCTGCACCGATTAAAATAAAATTTCGTATGGAGAGATTGCTTAAGCTTCGGGAATGGACTTATCGCGATACCCAACATCCACGCGGGCGGACCCGCACGAGGGTACCGTACGAGGGGGGGGGGGGAGACCTCGTAACCTGGTGAGTACCTCTAATAAATATATTCTCTTTATATGGTGACGCATGTCTTGGGCAGCCGATCCAAATATTTAGTATAAAAATTAATCAATAGGGATACCCCAGCGTATTAGATTTTTTTTTTTCTTATTATTTAGGGGATTTTTGTACACGGAAGTGACGATGCCAATCCCATCTTTTTTTATACTAACTTAACTACTAACATTAAATAAACGAAAACAGGATTATGGCTGAACTAGATGTGGGATCTGCCGAAATACCATGGAAAAGTCCTACATCCGTAGCAGCCAAATTCAGGGACTTCATCAGTTGCTGCCTTTTGTCTACGTTCTGACCACATTCCAATAATATTCCACTATGCCGCAAATTTGTTACGTGGAATGTGACCAGATCGCAGACGGTGTGCGGCGACTATTTGATGACGACTTAAGTCTGATCCAGAAAACCATGGTACAAGAGGAGGCTCACTTTGAATACTTTTATACCAGATGCCTTTAGTCTTTGACTTCTCATCAAAATACTCTTTCCATAAATGAGCGTATTAGATTGATGATTGACAACCTGTGCCCCAAGAAGAAGCTGAAGGATTAAATTATTGTTTCTTGCAAATCTGTTAACTCATTCTGTATTTTGCAATTCATAATTAAGATCAAATTAATAAAAATGTAACACCAAGAAAAAAATGTAACACCAAGATTGTTAGGTTCAGGTTTCGTCAAGGGCCTGAAGTCGTCCTCCTCGACATTGAAAGAGGTGGTGGAGGCGCTGTTTGAGCGCTCCACCACCAACGAGGCTGAGACGCAGAGGTTGCGGGCTGACTATCATAGACATTCTGATCTAATATTCCAACGATTATGTGGAAGGATTTTTTTAATCCGACGATGTTTATTTTTGAATTAAAAAAAACCACCACCAGTTTGCGACTTGTCTAAATCATAAGTCTTTTGAATGGGAGTTTCCCTAAGGTTCATTTCCGTGCATCGCGGCCGATCGCGAGCCGCGCGCGGCTTATAACAAGCGTCTGACACGCGCGGCCGATGCGACAATACTCAGAATATGAGAATGTATGGTGCCGTTTCCGAGGTATGCGATAGACGCGCGCGGCCGACGACGGTCGTAGGCTGCGCGCGCACTCTGAATAATGTCGCATCGGCCGCGAGCGTCAGCCGCTCGTCGTAAGCCGCGAGCGGCTCACGATCGGTCGCGATGCATGGAAATGAACCTTTAGGGTTCGCTTAACATCCCCGTTCTATGCGAAAGAGTATTTTTTTAAGAACTGTAGCTGCCATTTCCACTATTGAAAGCCTAATTCTAAACCTTTTTTCTTCGCATCATAGTAATCTTCAAAATCAAATGGGTCCCTACTACGCTCCAATCCAAATTTACCCCGTTGGTCTCCCCAAATATCAGATAAATAGATGTTATTTTATGTAAAGGTCAAGTTACATGAACTACTTTAAAACTTAGTGCCTACCATAAAAAGATGAGGCCCACAGTAGGATTGTTGTCTGTGTCTCGAGGACCAAGGTAAAAACATTAAAAAACACAGACATGTAATAACTATTTGAAAAACATAAAGTGCGATCGAATCCCACCCTCTTGCTGCGATTGAATGCACATACTTCTCAATTGTTGGTTCAACCACTACTCCACGCAGACACCTAGACAGTTTATGTTTTAATAATTTATTCAAATACCTATTATTTTCGGTGAAGAAAAACAACCGGATCTCAAAAAATCTAGAGAATCAATCATGCACCGAATCCGCGAGGTGGATTAAGGTTCTCAGAGATGAGACATGAGTCCCACGAATGGGAATACTTTTGTTATTACCTGTGTAGGTAATAACAAAACTATTCCCATTCGTGGGACTCAATGTGTATTCAAGTTGTGTAACTAGAATACACATTGAGTATAGATATAAAAAAGTAGTACTTACCTGATCTACGACTAATTCATTGACAAATTTTTGTCGATCTGGTTTCAAGCCCTCGATTTGATCTAACAATTTGGGGTCTGCATCCAGGAAATGAGATTTGGATACAACGAAAGGAAGACCTGTAAATATCAAAAAGCTGTTTAAAAAATCTTATAGATAAGGAAAAATTTGCTAAACTATATTTATTACAAACAAGTATCGTTAAACTATTCATAGTTTATATTACGTCCTATCAACAAATTCACTCAATATTAATAAAATACTATTGATACTATACATTTTTTTATTTATAATGTTCACCTAACCGGTTTCGGTTACGGCAATAGTCACCGTAACCGAAACCGGTTACAGCGGCTATCGCCCTAACCGAAACCGGTTACAGCGGCTATCGCCCTAACCGAAACCGGTTACAGCGGCTATCGCCCTAACGGAAACCGGTTACAGCGGCTATCGCCGTAACGGAAACCGGTTACAGCGGCTATCGCCGTAACGGAAATCTTGTGACATTACAGTATCTATTTACAATGCATATGTGTATGTCACACATCTCTAGACAGTGGTAAAGTTGCTTAACCTCGCTTATCTTTAGATTTGTGGACTATAATATCTCCTGCGTACATGACTAGTCTCTGATAAAATTGATCGCCGTGACTGAGGGCGTTTAAGAGATAACTGTAAATTTTTCCCATTTTTGCAACATTTCTCATTGCTGCTCCACCTCTATTGGTCGTAGCGTGATGTTATATAGCCTATAAACTTCCTCGTTAAATGGACTATCCAACAGGGAAATAATTTTTCAATTCGGATCAGTAGTTCCTGAGATTACCGCGTTCAAACAAACATACAAACTCTTCAGCTTTATAATATTAGTATAGATTACTTAGAACATACCGTAATAGCATTTGGAAATATCCAACAGTCCTTCTGGATACTCCTTATTCGAAACGGGATTGATGTCTGAATGGAACGTGCTGTTACTTAAAGTGTACACCAAGCCTTCACCACCATAGTGCATGTTTCTCTTTCCTACATATTCCATGTTTAATGTCTTGCAGAGAGGGACACGGTATAAATTGATTGGTATATCTGGAGTCAGCTCGGGTGGGTACCCTATACCCTCGTAAGTGTCGTTAAATTTCAGCACACTGGAAAATTTAGGTATTGCTGTAATTTATTTCAAACAAAACGCCTTAATCAAAGAACATTAACAAGAAAATTTAATTTGAGAAGTCTTTTGTAATAGCTGTAGAAGCCAAAACTACTGCTTTTAGATTGGTCAGTGCATATGGGAGGCATCACGCATCATAGTTCTTATTATGATACTAAATTGGATGCGGTTTCTACAGCCGCATTATTATTATTATAATTTTAAATCTGGAACATATTTCATCTAATTTTGTGCGGATGAATGGAATTCCTCGTTTAGAAGTCGAATTCTACATTTTTTTTACTGGCTTGGTAAAAACTCTTAAGATTTTTCAACATTCACGTGTTTTAGAGATCCACGCGGGCGAAATGTTATATAATAATAAAGATATTTACTTCTCTCAATAAGGTCACAAATTACAAAATTATATTTATTAATAAGTCAAGTCAAACAAAACCTTTTGAGAGCTGTAGTCTGAACTAGGCTTAAGACCTGTATGACGAATCTCCACTAGGCCGTACACTCTTTCTCTAAAACGAAATTCATGAATTTTCGTTTCATTATATTTTTTCAGTTTTCTGGAACTATCCTAATTAATTTTTGAATAATCAAAAATGTCTAAATCTATAGACGATTTTCAGACACGAGTGGATTGAATTGATGTGTCGGACTCTGTATATTACCACCTCATTTTTGATCGATTTTTTTTATTGAATTAGAGTAAGGCCTCCAGACTCTCTTCTTGTGTTATTAAAACTTAGTATTATCATATACTATGCATTATTTATTGATGAGAGTGTGAGTTTATGTGTGTGGGTGTGTTTTTTTTTTTTTATATCGATGTAGAAAAATACTTTTACGTATCGTCAGGACTAGCCTGGTATGTCAGGCTCGATAATGTAGATGTTCAATACCGACTAAAAAACCTCCTCTGTCTCCAGCCTCTGTATCCGCCGCGGAAACCGCCGTTAGGCATTACTTCACGGGGGGAGGATTTTAGCTGTCGCTCTTCCTTCAAATAGTTGAAGCCACTGCTTCTTCGTTTCTAACCATCATAACATTTTGTCTTTTGCTCGCTTCTTTTCTGGAGGACTTTCGTGGCGAAGGTATTGATCGTGTTCCAGGTCTCCCTTGATGAGAGCATCGCATAAACAAATGTCTCTGGTTGAATTTTCTGTTTGAGGACAGTCTCCAGAGCACTACGTGGCAAGATGAAACGAGAGTACGCAAAGAAGACGTTTTCCGCGTCTTCATGAACTCCGGGACAGGACGGGCATTCTGGAGAATCATCGCGTTTAAAGCGATGGAGATATGCTGGAAAGCAGCCATGTCCTGAGAGCATCTGGGTCAGATAATAGTTCACTTCACCATGGTTTCGGTTCAGCCAGGCATCTATTTGAGGTATGAGACGGTGTGTCCACCTACCCGTTGTTGCGGTATCCCACTGCGTTTGCCATCAAACTGTGCTGCTGTTCTTCAATTCTGAGTTCATTAGGGCTTGACGTAGATGATCTCCGTCGCTCGTAAAGAGCTTTCCTTTCTTCAGCAAACAGTCTAATAGGCAGCATTCCAGAAATTATGCAGACCGCTTCCTCCGACACCGTGCGAAAGGCACTGGCCATTCTCAGGGCGCCCAGTCGATATATTGATGCCACTTTTCTCCCGGATTCGTTGTGTTGTGTGTGTGTGTGTGTGTGTGTGTGTGTGTGTGTGTGTGTGTGTGTGTGTGTGTGTGTGTGTGTGTGTGTGTGTGTGTGTGTGTGTGTGTGTGTGTGTAAGTGTAAGTGTGTACACATATACGAGGTTATGATCTTGACTAATTTTAATAAATAAGGAAGTTTACAACTCTGTCACGAAACTAGATTCAGATAATCTAGATTATTATCTTGATAACCAATAGGTACCCATCCGGGCGACGCCATAGGCGAATGCTAGTATCAAAAAGAGTTTATTATTTGCGAGACTTTACCTTACTTCCACATCGTTGATGCCCCCCTTGTGCAGGTACCTGGTCTTCGTTACAGTTTTTATCTTAAACCGATCTTTACTCGTTGCACCTGTTACTATTCTGTATACCGATTCGTAGTCGTACAGCTAAAATAATCATGAGACTGATATTAAAACACTACACAAAACAATCAATTAATGAACCTATTGAAGAAATTTACCGGGTGGTAGGTCTAAGACATAGGCCATCTGGTGGATACCACAACAGTTTCGGTTATTTTTCCGTGAAAGACTGTGTTTCGTTTGAAGGGAAATCACTGGGCAAATCCTTATGAATTAATGTCTCCAATGAGAAGTGCAGAGAGATTTAAGATCTTTGCTAAATAAGGATTTGGGCGGCACTGACACTGTTATGGGTTAGCATGACGCTTACCATCAGGCTCACGACCTGCTCGTCTCTTCAGTAAGTGGTGTAAAAAAGTCTGGGAAAAGGCACAACTCTAGTACACCTTCATACGTAATTCGCTCGAGGAACGCACATAAAGACGTAAACACAGAACACCTTCGCAACTAAATACACCTAGATTCCGAGTCCGTGAGCAAATGTGTGCGTTGCTCCATCACGTTTTTATGAAGCTTTACTTCTGCACTCTCGGAGTTTGATGCTGAAAGCCTGTCCAAACTCAACCCACGTCCCACAGTGAGATTAATCTACTTAAAAGTTAATTGGAATTGACTGAATGTGGACAGCGCCTAATAGTCTTCACTGACATTTTTTTCTTGCACAAAAATCAATTTTCTAGTCGTCGCTCGGTGTTAGTTGTTCTTCCATAGATAATTGGACACTGATTCGAAATCGGTGAAGGGATACATCGTGTATGTGTGTGAATTTGCTCTGCTGAAGTACCTGCTACAGCTGGTACCTCATAAAGTGGATATCTATGCCCCTGTAGCAGGAACGTTATACGTGAGGCTAATTGATATTGCTGTGTTTGTTATACACAATACTGAGAGCAATGTGGGGGCTGGAAGAATTAACGATGGAGCATTCAATTCTTACCCTATCAAGTATTCCAATAGTATTAAAATACACTAAACCAGGAATGAGCTTATTGCACAACGTGATCAAAGGATTGTTGTAACCCCACAGGTAGCTGTGTACGTCCAAATTCATGATGGGTTTAGCGCCCATCTGGGCAGCAAGTGTACTGTACATTGACCGGATCCAACTGGGGTAGTTTGAGAGAATTGTGGTTGCGCTCTGGAACAAATACCTAATGATAATAAATATCACCAAAAATCATGACTCATCATCGTGCAAGTCTCCTAAAATACTAGTGATCTGCCTTATAATGAGGGAGATGACGTCTAAAAAGTAGACACATAATAATAGTGTTGAAACCAGAAGGTCAGATCACGTAATACGAATAGTCAGTATAGGCATATTATATACACATACACGTAGCAGAGTTTTCGACAGTACTGATAATACTAATGATAGAAATCCTCGTAATGTGTTCATCTAATTTTCGATCAAAATAATCACAGAACCCCTGCGTGTTACAACACCCATGTCCCCATGTAAGTCTCCCAAAGGATAAACGATTCCAAAAATTAGACATATAGCAACGAAAAGAAGTAAAATAACAATAATAAGAAGCAAGGTACTTGTTTATTACAAAAACACTGACAATCAACTAACTATTCTCACGGAAACTGATATTATGACAGATTGTTCAAATTTTACTAAGATGAAGTGCATGTTATTTGATCACTACAAAATAAACACAGTATGTACCTAACTTTTAATTACATTACAAGTAATTACAAAATGATAATACTTTTTACAATTGTTGACGTAGTTACTTGCACAAGAATAATTGCATATTTTATTAGTTATAAACAATAACTATGAGTCATGAAATGGAATAAGTGACTGTAATTAAGAGATAAGGCAGGATTACTTAGAGAAAGATTAGCTTAGTGATTTAAATAGACTAATATGAAAGTTGTTTCCGCTAAGTTCACTTGGGTAATAATTATGATAATTATGATCACATAAGTAGTAGTAGTTCATACCCATAAGATGATCATTACTCTATTTTAGCTTATCTGTCTATCATAATGATAAATGGAGCTATGTTCCAAGAAGGTTTTCGTTTGTTACATACATGACACGCGCAACTTCGTCTGCGTAAATTTTCCCAGTTTTTGCAACATTTCTTATTGCTGCTCCGCTCCTTATTTTTCCACTATTTAATGGATGTTATTATACATATAAACCTTCCTCTTCAATCACTCTATCTATTAAAAAAACTGCATCAAAATCCGTTGCGTAGTTTTTAAGATTTAAGCATACATACATAGTGATATAGGGACAGAGAAAGCGACTTTGTTTTATACTATGTAGTGATGGGACAGTGAGAAGAATAAAAAGTTTTAAGGTAGCTGACGTGACCATCGTAAAGTAAGTTTAAGTCAGATTTATTTTTTAAGTTATTATGTCTACTTACAAGCATAGGTAAGTTACCCAAAGTTAGGTTGACATCTTTGGGATCACCTATTGATTCCTCAGGGACGAACTCCGATCTAATTTTGGGTGTCATTGCCATTTCAGTGCCATCTTCGTTCATCTTCATATCTTCAAACCAACGATATTCTCTGAAATTATTTATTTGGTTTTACACAGAGCTAACACTATGGGCATATATAAAGGGTAAGCTACTATGAGAAATGTGGGAAAGTTTTTTTTTTGTCTATAATTATTTATTTTTGCATTATCCCTAAACTATAGGTAATATTTTCTAATTCAATGATGACGGCAAGAAAATCGTTAGCAAATAAAACATCTTGTGAGGCTTGAGTTAATTATAATGATAATCATGCCAAGTCTGTAAACAAAGAACTTCAATTCAATATTAACAACAGTTTTTTTGAGGTGTTGTTCACATCCAAATAGCTGTTTTTAGCAGATAATATCTTTATAAAAACTACTCTTTATATTAACAATGTAATTAAACGTCGTGAGAAAATACTAATAAAGATAATAAACAAAGTCATAATATATTAAACTAGCTGACCCGCGCTACTTCGTATGCGTCAATTTTCTTTGCAACATTTTTCATTGCTGTTCCGTTCCTATTATCGTAGCCTGATGTTATATAGCCTATAGCCTTCCTCGATAAATGGGCTACCCAACGAAATAATATTTTTTTCAATTCGGATCTTTAGTTCCTGAGATTACCGCGATCAAACAAACAAACTCTTCAGCTTTATAATATTAGTATAGATATATCTAACAAAAAGTAAAGGTTTCGCACCCAAAAATCTTTTTTTTTTGTACAATCTTAGACATGATAGACGACAGGGCGGGACGGAGACGGGGCGGGCAGGGAACGGCGAGCACTACGTAGATTTCAGGGACCTCCACCAATGTGAGAGTAGTCGCGCGAGCTGGCCGCTCGCGCTACTATCCCAGTCTTACCTTTTTGAAAATCACGACACCTTAAAAGGTTCGTCTGTTTGCCATTAGGCCGCACAGTATGTCTCGACAAAGAAAATGTTGGACATAGATAATACATTCACAATGTCCAAAATTTTCTTCGGTGCGAATTTGCTTCGATGTATAGCTCATTACATGTAGAATAATTAATGTTAGAGACCCTTTTTGTTTAATTTCAATTCGAGAGATATATTTCAAAAACTTTTTCCAATGCATGGGTAAAAACATTAACAGTTTTATAACTTGCGAATCCTCCTTTTTTCGCATTCTGGTGTTAAATATCTCATAGAATAAGTAATTTGCAATATTTTCTCTAAACACTATTATGCCACTCGTCCGAAGATATAAAATATTTATTCAACAGGAGGGTTTCTATGGCATCATGAAAATCTTCATAATGAAAAAAATAACATGTTCATGGCCTGAACATGTTCTATTTAAAAACTAATGAATTTACTTAGTTTTACAAGTACTGATTATGTCGAGTTTGTGTTTTGGAAGGAGTTAACTTGTCAAATTTATTTTTTTATTTTCTCGAAAATACTGGAATATGCCGACGATTTTTAACATAAAAAAGTAACTAAGAAGTAATAATGTCTTAACAATTATTGTAATATTAAGGTTGGGGTTCTCCGAGGTGTCTTTTTCTCTCTCGAGGTTTGTTTGTCGAGCATTGTGAAACACGAAACAAAATGTAAGATGATTCCGCCGTTCCACCCGCCCGCTTCGACCAATACTTTAGTCAGCTACTCTACGTACAAATTAATACTCACTGGTATACAAAAGGGCCAACTTCGTTGACCTTTAGTTTGGGGTCTTCTCCAGATAAAAACCTATCAGGATTTGTGATGTTGAATATGTATAAAGAAAGATGAGCTCCTTTGAGTTCTTGGAGGACCAGATTGACTAACGACGAGCCTGTTTTGAGGCGTAGACTCTAAAACATAAGGAAACTTTGAGGTAATTCAAAGGTTAAATGTGTGTACTATCCAAATGTCTTCATTATTGGATAAAGAAATATAATAATAATAATACCTTGGGACAACTCACACAACGCTATCTGATCTCAAACTAAGCTGAGCTTGTATTATGGAAACCAGACAACTGATAAACATACTTATATATTTCTAAATACATACATATTATAGATAAATAACACCCAGACACAGAATAAACCATCGTGCTCATCACACAAAGTTTTATCCTGGGTGGGGATCGAACCCATGACCTCTTGCGTAGCAGTCGGATACACTCTCACCGCGCCACAGAGGTAGTCAAAGCTTCTTTCAGTCTTCAGGGAAGTCCGGTTAATATTTCAAATTAGTTTTTAATAATGATTACAATATTTCCGTTTAGTCAAGCAACTTGATTACCTTGATATTTTTAATTGACAAAAAATTCTGAGCTCATTGTGATGGTCACGTTTTCATATATAAGATAAATTAGTAAATAAATGACTTACTATATTTAGCTAATACTTTTATGCTTGGTTTTATTTATTAGGCTCACAAAACAAATTATAATTGTTAAACAGGTACAACAAGAATATTACAATATAAAACTAGATTGTAATTTTAAGCTTGCTTGTTTGTGCCAGTCGTATAGTTACAGAATTAGAATTCAAATGTAGTAATTATGACTTACGATAGGCAGTTTAATGGCTTTAACACAATTTAATTTCTGCCTGATTAATACAGTTATTTAGTTAAAATTACTGGTTTATGAAGTGCATAAAATAAATTGTCATGTGGTTACGGACCCCGACTGTTTTGCCAAAGGTCGTGGATCATAACGAGCACTTTGCCAAACTTCTTGGCAGTATATGATTAGGTATAAATGAGACAAAAGATGTAGTATAGTCTGGTTATAATTATCCAAAGGTGCATCTTATATACTAACGACTTCGTGTTGATAACAGATAGTAGAAACATTTAATAGATACTGAACGTGCGATAAGGAACATAAGATTGTGATGTAGATTGTAGATACAGCACAAAGATATTGTACTGTAACAGTACACCCCCCTTTAAAAAAAATTATGGTAATAGTGTTTACAATATAAATTTGACCTAGACCTTACTAGTTATTTGCTGATGTATATAAATAATAATGCTATTGTACGCGGTGGAATTTGATGACGCCTGTCATTAGTTATTTGCTGATGTATATAAATAATAATGCTATTGTACGCGGTAGAATTTGATGACGCCTGTTGTGGTGTGATTTGCTGACGTCTGTAATTTTGACTCAGCTGTTGCACGAGTGTTTATTATTTTTTTTTTTTTCGTTAAACTCTTCATTCTTCTGTCCAGTGTTTTCATTATGCCGTAAATTAGGATCACGCCGATTGTTAAAATAATCTGTCCCATTGCAACATTTCTTGTCCACCGTAAGTCCTCCTGGATCAGGTTACGGAGTTGGTCCGCTTCGTTTTGATTGAGGCAATTGTCCGTATTGTATGTTATCTGGTCCTTAGAACTTTGATTTCCCATTTTAGATGTCTTGTTGTTACGAGTAGTTGTGAATTAATGGTATATGTTAAGATCTATGTTAATATATATACGAATAGCTTGTTTATATCAGCGATTTTTTATAGACGTACTACTGGCTTTACTTTACGTCCCGATCGTGTAGTGTACGTGTGTGAATGCCTGTCGCAATCCTTTGAATCTGGCACGTAGTTTGATTCGTCATTGATCATGAAAGCTGGTTTCAATCTATCAATTGATATCACTGTCTCTTTATCCCTAATTCTAATGCAAAATGTTTTATCTGTTTTACTAATTACTGGGTAGGGTCCTTCATACGGCGGTGTCAGGGCTTTCTTAATTCTATCACACCGAACAAATACGTGTGAGCATTCTTTGAGTTCGGGATGCACAAATATAGCTTGATTGTGTTTTTTTCTTTTCGGAATTGATGTCATTTGTGTGATGTCCTTTTGAATTTGTTTTACAAACTCTTCGTACGTTGATAACTGTGCTGCTGATGACTCAAAAAATCCTCCAGGGAGTCGTATTGGCGTTCCATATGTCATCTCTGCTGAACTATAACCTGTGTCTTCTCGCAAGCTACTCCGCAACCCGAGTAAAACTGTTGGAATTTCTTTTAACCAACTTTCGTTGGATTCTCTTGTCATTAACGCAGCCTTTAAAGTTCTATGAAATCTCTCTATCATTCCATTGGATTGTGGATGATAAGGTGTTGTCCTAATTTTATGTATTCCCAAAAATTGTGAGAGTGACTCAAATATTCTTGATTCAAACTGTCGGCCTTGATCCGTAGTAATGCGCAATGGACATCCAAAACGAGTAATCCATCCTTCGAAAAGTGTCTTGGCTACTGTTGCTGCAGTTATATCTTCTACCGGAAATATTTCGGGCCATGACGTACAACGATCTATGATTGTGATTAAATATCTCTTCCCTTGTGAAATCGGAAGTGGTCCGACGATGTCAATATGTAAATGTTCAAAACGTTGCGCTGTCATAAATGTACCAGGAGGTGATATCGTATGTCGTTGTATTTTTGATTTTTGGCAGGCTATACATGATCTACACCAATTATTGATATCTTTGTTCATATACGGCCATAAATACCTTTGGGTTATCATTTTTCTCGTAGTTCTTTTTCCTGGATGGCTCATACCATGAATGGTATCGAAAATTTGTTTGCGAAAATGCTTTGGTAAGTAGAGGCGGCTTTTTCCAGTAGACGTGTCGCAGGTGATGTTTATTGTGGAACCCGGAAGCGTAATGTTTTTGAATTTTAATCTTTTATTGTCATGTAATTTACTTAGTTCATTATCTGTTGATTGACATTTTTCCAATTCAGCGTAATCGATAGGTGATGGCACGTATATTTCCTCTATTCGAGATAAGGCATCGGCGGTAATATTGTCACGTCCGCTTATGTGTTGAATGTTGGTACTGTATTGTGAAATGAAATCTAACTGCCGGACCCGTCGCGGTGTATCGTTTGATGATGGTTTTTGGGAGAATGCGTATGTCAAAGGTCGGTGATCCGTAAATATTGTAAATTCTCTTCCCTCGATTAATCTGTAAAAATGTTTGACGGCCATGTATATTCCTAACAGCTCTCTGTCAAACGTAGAATATTTTTGTTGAGTTTCGCTCAATTTTTGTGAAAAAAATCCTAATGGTTCCCAATTGCGTCCGGATTTTTGTTGTAAAACTCCACCAACGCAAGTAGCACTAGCGTCGGTCATGAGCGCTAGTGATGCGTTGCGGGAAGGATGCGCTGTTAACACTGCGTTTTTCATGCTTTCCTTGCATTTTTCGTAAGCTTTGTCTGCTTCCGTTGTCCAAGGAACAGGTGAATTATCGTTCTTTTTTGAACCATGTAGATATTCGTTTAAAATTCTTTGATTTTCCGCTGCGCGTGGAATATTACTTCTGTAGAAATTGACCATGCCCAAAAATCTTCTTAATTCTTGAATTGTTTTCGGTTTGGGAAATTCCATGATTGCTTTGTAATTTTCTTCGGTAGGGTGTATTCCTTGGCTCGTTATATGATAACCTAAGAAATCTATTTCCCTTCTGAGAAATTCGCATTTTTCGAGATTAATAGTTATTCCATTCTCGTGTAAACGTTTGAAAACCGTTTCTAAATGCTGATAATGCAAATCTTCGTTGTCCGATGCGATGAGACAGTCGTCTACAAATATAAATACGAAGTTTAAATCTCTAAATAAGGAATCCATGAATCGTTGAAATGTTTGTGCCGCATTGCGTAATCCGAAAGGCATTCTTAAGTACTCAAAAAGTCCAAAAGGTGTGATGATGGCTGTTTTTTCTATATCTTTAACAGGAATACAATGGTATGCTTTACGTATATCTATCTTGCTTAGTATCTTTTTATTTTTTTATCAGTTAATCTTGGTAGTGGGTATTTGTCCGGTACTGTCGTGCTATTGAGCATTCGATAGTCTCCGCACGGTCTCCATTCGCCATTTTTCTTTTTTACCATATGTAATGGGCTTGCCCATGGGCTATCTGACGGTCGGCAAATTCCGAGTTCTATCATATTTTGAAATTCCTTTTTGGCTATGTCGTATTTTTCTGGAGGTAATGGTCTTGCCCGAGCTGCGACGGGTGGTCCTGTAGTGATAATGTGATGTTCAATCTTATGTTTGGGCGCATTGCGGAGAGAGGACCCTTTCGTGATGTCTTCGTATTTGTTTAAAAGTTGCGTAATACGTGGATTCGTTCCCACTGCGATAGTACGAATTGTTTGTTGTGTCGCTTTTTCCGAAGTTACATGCGTTGTCAGCTCTGTAACTTTGTCGATAAGTTTGCGACCTGCTATGTCGACTAATAGTTTATAGTGCTCTAGAAAATCTGCTCCAATTATTGGTTGTGTAACATCGGCGATTACAAAATTCCATTTATAACATCGTTGTAGTCCTAAATTCAAGGTAAGCGTCTTCTCGCCGTAAGTCCTAATTTTAGTCCCATTTGCAGCGTATAGTGTGTATTGTTCATTTTGTAAAATTGAATGTCTCTGTTGCTTGCTAATGACTGAAATATTTGCGCCCGTGTCAATCAAAAACTTCATACCACTTTTTCGGTCGGTAATGGTGAGGCGATTGGATGGGTGGATTGCACAGAGTTTCGCCGTTGTCTGTGCTCTTATTCGTTTCCCTGGTTCCGTACGTAAGTCATTGGTTTCCAACCGCATGGTTTAATGCAGTTCTTTGCATATTTTCCGAATCTTTCGTGGTAGTAACAAAATCGATTTGCTCCTCTATAGTTTGTTCTCGGCCTCATAATCGGGAATTGTTGACGTTTCTTGAAATGATTGTGCGTGTTGGGTCGATAGCCATATTGACCTTGCTGAATTGCGTCAATATCTATCTGTAATTTTGCTAGCTGGGCTAAAATGCATGCTGTATTGTTGTCGTTTGAAGTGTCGTTGCTAACAGCTGATATTTCGGTTACTTTTGAATTCATTATTATTTTGTCTGCAATTTGGCTCAGTTTGTCAATTTCCATGTCTTCCGTAACTGCTAGAACCGTAGTAACTGATGTTGGTAAAAGCCTGAACCATAGTAGTTTAATTGTTTCGTCACTGATTTTTCCTCTCCCGAGGACTCGCATTTGACGTAATAACTGCGAAGGTTTTTGATCACCGAGTTCTGTCTCTGATATTAATTTTTGAAACTGTCGCTGTTCTGTTTCTTCATAACAATCAATTAAACGTTCCTTGATGTTTTTGTATTTATCTGTAGTCGGTGGTGAAGTTATTAGGTCACTAACTTGTAGTATTTCTTCCTTGGATAACTTTGCTATTACTGTACAGTATTTGTATTCGTCTCCTTGCTTCTGTGGTGCTAATATGGCTTCTAGTTGCGTGAACCATAATCTTGGTTGGTCTTTCCAAAATTCCGGAATGCGGGATAAAACCGAGGTGCCAGCAGCTACTTCAAGTGTTCCTTGCTGATTTATGTTCGCCTTGCACGGTGATTGTGCCATGTTTCTTGCTGCGTATTCGTTCGTCGGGGTCACCAATTTGCCAAACTTCTTGGCAGTATATGATTAGGTATAAATGAGACAAAAGATGTAGTATAGTCTGGTTATAATTATCCAAAGGTGCATCTTATATACTAACGACTTCGTGTTGAAAACAGATAGTAGAAACATTTAATAGATACTGAACGTGCGATAAGGAACAGAAGATTGTGATGTAGATTGTAGATACAGCACAAAGATATTGTACTGTAACAAGCACCATTAATATTCTGTGTCTGTATTTAAACATATTTAAGAATGTTTCTTAGTAGGCTAGTTGCCATAGTATAAACTCTGTCTTGTTTAGGATAGATATATATCGTGTGTGAGTTGTCTCAACTCATTTAATTATTTCTTGAAGCAAAAATTCGCTTCGTTTCGTTCTAACCACGCGTTTGTATACCTGTTTTACATAATAATACTGTTTAATGTATTAGTCAGTGATACTTACGTAATTTACAATTGCATGTATGGGATCCATCAATATTATTAACATGGGAACAATTAGACAAGTGATGCCAAATGTTATTGCCATGAAAATTTTGTCTGCAAAAAAATTACAATTATTTAGTTGCTTATACGTTACTTTCAAATAGATTAATCGTACAGATATCAGAAAAAATACTTATATTGTTACAACATATAAAACAATACATTGTTTGTACCTACTATAAATAAAAGTTAAGATAAACATATATATCTTATACTGGGTGTCCCACGGCGATGCCACATGGAAATTACCTTAAATATGGTAGATAAAATATTTAGCAACTGAATAAGTATACGACAAAGGTTTGGAGAAAGCGTTAATATTATGCCCCAAACTACGACAAAGTAAACAGTTTTTACACAACCATTCGATATATTAAATAACTCCTCTTTAACAGATTTATACACAGTTACAATGATGTTCAATTAGTCTGACGTCAACATGCATTGTAATATGTAATAAGCTCCGAAGCATAGTAACGATAACCAACTAGCTGTTTCAAAACTTCATATTACACTGTGGTGTCCTACAGGGATTCATCCTCAGACCACAACTGTAGAAAATCGGATTAAGTGATATTGTTACTCAAAAAGCAATGCACCGTTGCCAATTTTCTCAATTTAAATGAGCTTAATTAAAAATTACAGAAATATGAATGTTCCCAAACGATTTTTGAATTTTACGTCAAACAGAAGAAACCTTGTCTCTTTCTAGAGAGTGGTCAATTTTGTGAGGTTATGACGTACTCCGGGTCTATACGTCAATGGTTGTACCTTTTTGACATAAAGCCTTTGATTGCCGATATTGCAACAGAAACTGAACTATTATATAAATGAATCCGAACTTAATTAACACTTTCACTGTCCGTGCATTACATGTAATGCACTGATGAGTTAGCTCCGTACGTCCGTGCATGACATACAATACACTATTAACCACCAAGAATAGTGTTGTTCTTAATCACAAGAAACTTGAAAAATTAATTAAGTAAAAAAACAGATAATTCTTTAAACCTGCCAAGTACGTAATCTGGCTCCCTAGGTTGCCATATCTAATATGTAAGAAAAATAAAGTAAAACTTAGTATATATATATTTTTTAATATACAATATATGTATATATCTCATAATAACTTTATTGAATAATAACAACAAAACTTGAACTATATACCTGCTAGTACACTGAAACCCTTGGGCTGCCCATAGACCCCTAAAGGTCTAAAGATAGGCTGGTTGGTTCCTTGCTTCGCAACGATTTGACCATGTTTATTACATATACATCGATCGTGTTTCGACGTACTTGGACAACACTATTGGTCGGCGGTTGAAGTTCATACGTCCGTGCATTGTATATAACGCACTTTTGGACTTGCAATATTGATATTGATAATTGTCTTAGGACAGTGAAAGTGTTAAGTTTGTGTGTGTGTGTGTGTCTGTGTGTACCTAAACTGATTTTCAGGCATTGTTTTTAATTTTTTTACGATTTTTATACATATTAGATATATTTCGGGACTTAATCGCGTGAATTATTTAAAGGTACGAACCTTTTATTTACCCGACGTTTCATTTTTATCATTTTTTTTCTCACCTACACCATCGTGTGGAGTATCATTAAATAGGTCATGGTTTTAAAAACATTTAAGGGTTGTAAAGACCATTTTTAGATTTAGGAATCCGTTTGCAAAATAATAAGCTTTGTAGTTCATATTTTTGTACCCCCCCAGCTAAATGGTACAGGCCCGACATACACTTGCCCGGTTTTTTAACAAGAATAGGGGTATTTTTTGCTGTTAATACGATTCGTTTCTTACCTATATAATTACACAGTTTTCTAGTTAAGAATTAGACCACATTCTGAAATATTCAGGACTAAGAGTGAAATTTTTTTACGAATTTCCAAGAAATCAGCAAAAAATCGTGCATACTATCAAACGGATCCCAAATTTTGACAAGCCTTTTACGTTACGGGAAAAATGTTGCCTAAATTAAGATTTAGTAAACTATACTTATCTTTTTTTTTTAACTATCGTGATTTTTATACATATCAATTAAATTTCGGGAAAAACCCCGCGCCTCAGTCGACTGATAATTTTATAATTCACGCGATTAAGTCTTGAAATATATCTAATATATACTTATCTCTTTTTCCTCAAGCAGGAGCAAATTAGAATAAATTAGACAAAATGTATTTTGATGTGCATGTGTCGATTTAATAACTATTTGTATAATAAGAAGTTCATATATTAGAATAGAGCGTCTCCATATTATTTGTTAACTCATTGATGGCGAGCAATATTATCACTGACTTTGGATAAAACTTAATCTCACATTCAAACGGCATTCGAATAAGCGGTAAGGAATATAAGGCTAGCCGAATATCCGGTATCCGGCCAAACAGCTATCCGTTTTATCTCTAATTAATATTAGCATAGGAACTCGGGAGATAAAATATTTTGACATAAAATGTTGTCTAAAATTAAATGTCAAGTGGAATACCTACCAATAATAAAATTATTAATACTGACGGATACAATATTATTACTATGCATTGGTAATAAATAATAAGTTTATTCATTCCAACTAAACATTCTGTATTATATATTGGAATCATTTTTATGTTAATTTTATGGAATTTTAAATTTTATTAATTACATACAAGCAATAATATAAATATGGCGGATTGAGTTGAGTAAACTTATAAATTTAGTCAGTCATATGTAAATTCGATTCTTTTCATAACTACTAGGTACATGTCGTTATAATATGGATTTGCTCTTGACTGGATGGATTCTTCATATAATTTCGAGTATTTTTTCCAACAGATTTTATTACTCAGGTTGCTAGTGCTGGAATGCGTAGCAGGATCTATTCCCCCACGATGCGATGGCGAGGAATCAAAAGACTTATTTCCCCGTTACTATTTGGTTTATTACCACAATTCATAAAATAATTACATTCCTTTTCATTGTTTTCTCATTTTCTTCTTCATCGCTATTTCAAACTTTTGGAACGTCAACAAACAGAGTAGGTAATAGAATCTGTTGGAAAAAATACAAGAAATTATCTTGATCTTGATCTATCTCCACGAAAAAACTACTCATTAGATTTTGTTGAGACTTAACAACAACATTAAGCCGCAATAATAATGATAATAACAATAGCATTTGGCATTTAGCCTACTACCTATTAGATTGCGATACCTACTGACACTTACGTGCGTGGAGTCGAGGGCAAAAGCTAATCTTGATTGTACTAGCTTTGTCCGCGCCTTAGCAATCCACTTTTCTTTTGTGTAAAATTTATATTTCGTATTTTAAAATTCGGTATCTGGCCGGATATCCGTATCATCTCTAATATTAGTCCTGTGTGTAAGAGTCAGTTAGACAGTCGAGTGAGCCTGGCTCGTCCTGGGTACGCCTGTATTTGTCACGGGTGAGTGAGTGGGCCAGGCCAGAGCAAAATAAAGTTTGAGAAACATTTCTCTAGCTATTAACAATTTATAAAATGTAATGTGCACTTGACAGCCTCGGTTTTGAACCTACTGCTCTGCGCGGCCATTATTATGTATAATTAAACAATGTGGAAAATTAAAATTGCTATGAAAAGGTTCTATAGTAGGTGTAATGTACTAAGTTCAAACTATTTGGCAAAATGGCAACCTCAATTATATCGTGTCGTTACTCGTAGTATATGTGCTCTGCCCACGTGGATGAATCTACTTTACGGCTTCGACACGGTTAATACCTACTACGGATAAATATGACCTTTAAAATTGCAATTAACGAATCATAATCTATTTACGTTTTTTGTTTAAACTCTGAACAAACACGCAGTCAGACATGAAAAATTCATAGCGAAAAATAGTTCCAGATCTCTTTCATTGATTGATGTTTATCTAAGTTAGTTCTTTTAAATATATTTAATGTAGGTAATATCGGCCATAAATGTGGTCTACCACTACGGGTTGAAGTTCATTTGCACGTCATAACAACAACGTTGATTTACCCTAGCAATAACAAATTATTTTCACAGTTACCAGCATGGATTTTATGGAACTTTCGATTGATTTGACACCTCCGACTTCGACTTCGGCTCCGACACTTTTAAATCGGACGTTTTAATCGGAGGTACCTAACGTGCGGCGGCCGCTCTTTCAAGATAATTTATGCAGATATGATGGAAAAATTCTCACAGATTCCCTATGATCGCGGGTTTAGCCTGCCCGAGCGATGTTTCCTTCACACATTTAAAATATGACTGAATAGTGTCTCTTTGTACTATTTTATCTTATTTTCTTAAGCCTTATTTAAAAATGTTTGTCTTCTCTCATTGCCTCCGACTCCGATTCCAACTCCGACAAACTAAATTCCGACTTCGGTTCCTAATTTTCGATAAAACAACCTCCGTAACATCCCTAGTTACTAGACTCAAACCTTAACACTATTTTGGTTACATAGGAAATATTGTCAAAACTGTTCTAGAGAAGGCATGTAACGTACAAAAAACATAAAAGATAATAGGAGTTTAAAAAAGAGACATATTTACATCTGTTTGTAATTTTCAAGTTGATAGCATCCTGTCCTCTGGTTAACGTCACCATTTTGTGATTGATCTGCTCTGTCTTGCACCTATGATCACAAATGTCCCATGACAATTCACTTAATAACGTCTTTTGTAGACTGGTTTCAAACAATCATAATCCTGTAAAGAAAAATTGTATTTTAGTTTTTTAAAATTAATAATTTAGTAAATAATGCCGATGATTTCTTGGTGCGATGTAATGTTTGTGCGAAAAATCCTGTTGTGAAAAACCCTACTGCGATTGCTCGTTAGTTCAGTTTTTTATTAGTTCGATGATATGTCGGTTCGAAACGCCTACTGTTGTCCCTGGCATTTATGCCAGGAACAACAGTAGGCGTTAAATAATAACCTTATTTTGCATTACACCCTGTATAATGCAAGGGTGTAACAGAAAGGTGTCGTCAAATTTCAGCAGCGGATAGGGTATGTTATCAGTATAGCACCTACCATGGTGCCGTAGCTAATACTTAGTTATAGCATATTCTTATTCTCAAAATTCAGTAGAGAAAGGCATATGGCTTAATAAGAATTATACCTCCCCTGGTACAAAATTCGATTGGATTATTATGGCACAGAACTTTTTAAGTCATACTTTTTAATTCAGTAATAAACAAATGAAAAAATCTTCTTCTATACTTATAATAAATCTGTAGAGAGGTCAATTCTGTACATGAAATATATTTCCAAAATAACTATCAGAGGGTGATTAGGGATCGATACTGATGCCAAAAATGCAATCAGTAAAATTTTTGTCTGTCTGTCTGTCTGTCTGTATAACCGTTATAGAAACAAAAACTACTAGACGGATTTTAACGAAACTTGGTACAATTATTTTTCATACTCCTGAGGTGGTTATAGTATACTTTTCATAACGCTACAATCAATAGGAGCAGAGCAGTGAAGGGAAAACGGGAGAAGTTACTCTATTTTTTAAGCTTCTGTCGCGTGTGCAACCTTAATAGTTAAAGCTACACAGAAATCATGTATGACGGAAATGTTCACCTTAAAATTATATAAAAAATATCCCACGACAGCATATGTCTATCTTTTATGGTTGACTCAACAATATCGCGTGTAACTCCCGATAGCTTAGCAGTTCGAAGCTTTCTAATTATATTTGTCTACTCTTACGTTTACAACACTCTCAGTCATCCCTAATTCAAAACGTTAACATAATTAACTATTCCATAAAAAATAATCATAGAAATCGGTATATAAACAGCAAAGTTATACATGAAATACGCTTATAATAAGCCATCGCGCTTGAATACTGAATCATGCTATCTATCTATATCTATACATATAATAAAATTGTAAATTTCACATGTCTGTACATGGCCGAACTTAGTGAAAAAAAATATTAGGAAATGTTCGAAAAGAGTATTTAAACACTTTGCTGCATTTTTAGAAATGTCTGTCTGTTTGTTTGAACACGAATCACGCAAAAACTACCAGACAGATTCGGTTGAAATTTTGCACGTGCAATTTAATAGATGCGGATTAACATTTAGGCTATAAATTATCACGCTTTTTCTCATAGGAGCTAAGCAGTGAGGGATAATGTCTGTAGCTATTTTTCGTTATAAAACAGTAACTACTTGACGGATCTTTATGAAAATTTACAGTTTTATAGTAAATACATAGGACATTATTTACACTATGAACCATTACGCTAACGTCTATGGGGAACGAGTAGCAACGTATTTTTTGTCGCACCATAATGGTTTATCACAATTTTTTCCACAATTAGACATTATCTTTAATTGTAACCCATGGAATACATAACTTCACGCTAAAACTATAAGGAGCTATACACAACATTTTTAAGTTTCATAAGAACAGTTATTTTGACGTGGTATGTAGCGAACAGTATAGCTTCGAAGCTATGCTAGCGGTCTTTGACGACGACGAAGTCTCAGGCTCAAATCTGATATCTGATAATGTTCTTTTTGTATTTTTTTTAAATTGTCTTTGTCCTTTTTTAATATTTTTCTCAATGTTATAGTTATTTTTTCGGCCATAGGTAACTTATTTGCTTTGGTTAATATTTTATTATATTAAAAATCAAGTGAAATATGCACTTATGTAAGATATCTATAGGTATTGCATGCACTGCAGAGAGTAATGAATTAATCGTAGTAGAAATGAAAAATAATATTACATTCCAATTTAACAAGTATTCGATATTTTCCAGAATTTATGTGTTCGTGCTCAAAAAAAAGACATTATACACGTAAAAAAAAACGTGTAGCGCCATCTATGAAATCAAATTGGTCACCGTGATCAAACAATTCCTTATTTGTGAAAACATTTATTAGGGTATAGGTGCTTACGATGACGGATTCATTTTTTGCTGAGTGGCAACATTCTCCTATTTATTTAATTAAATTGCTTAAATTAATAAAAAAACATTAAGTATTAGAAGAAACTTCACTGGTTTTGAAAGTAGATGGCGTTGTATTCAATAATGTTCTATACTTAGTAAAAGAAGTTTTAAAATAGTATTAAAAATAAACATATTGCTATCATTTTTAGAAATGTTTGTCTGTCTGTCCGTTTGTTTGACCACGCATCACACAGGTGCATCGAGATGCAGTTATGGTTGGATATCAAGTGTTCATCAATTCAACGATAATGAATGACTCATCGGCCAAGTGTGAGTAGTTCGGGTGACGGGAGGAGGGAGGTTCCGCGTTGACAGACAATGACCCCCCGGTCATTGTCTGTCAACGTGGAATCCTGGGGAGGGGGAGTCAATGTCTTTTTTTCTTATTTGCATCATTGTAACATGTAAGAGAGGCACTCTCTTATATGTAAAGTGGGGATGTGATTTTTTTCTCACCTACCTCATCGTGTGGGGTATCATTAGATAGGTCTTTTAAAAAGCGTTTAGGGTTTGTGAAGACTATTTTTAGATTTAAGGATTCCTTTGTGTAATATTAGGATTTATAGTGAACATTTTTGTTAGAGCCAAGTGTTCCCCTGCCAACTAAATGGTTGATGTTGGGTATGTCAAAAAAATCACGGTAGTAGTATAAATACTAAAATTATAAAAAAAACTATCACAGTTAAGTACTTAGGCTTTACAATTTTACGATAAACATCTGATCAAATGGGAAGTACCAAAATGTTAGTACAAATTCTATTTAAAATTATTAGGTATTAAGTAGGTATAACGTTGAATGAATGAAATATATATGATTATATTTATATGATGATTCTCCGCTGCTGAATCATATTGCGGCTCACCCGACAGGACTGTTTCCAACATATTTACACAGAAGTTATTTCGTAACATAAACTACCTTAATTTAAACCCGACTTTCACGCGAACAAAGTCGCGGGCACAGCTAGTAGTAGAATAAATTTTCAATTCGGACCAGTAGTTCCTGAGGTTATTGCGTTCAAACAAACAAACTCTTTTGGTTTAAATATTAGTATTGACTAGCTGACCCGCGCAACTTCGTCTGCGACAATTTTCCCCGTTTTTGCAACATTTCTCATTGCTGCTCCGCCCCTATTGGCCGTAGCGTGATGTTATATAGCCTATAGCCTTCCTCGACAAATGGGCTATCCAACAGTAAAATAATTGTTCAATTCGGACTAGTAGTTCTTGAGATTATCGCGTTGAAACGAACAAACAAATCTTCAGCTTTATAATATTAGTATAGATAAACGAAGGTCTAAGGTTTAAGATACATCTTACTCTAAAACCTTCACGTAGTATGATAAGAAATAAGTGAATAAATAAAAGCGATTACGCATTATTTAGCTACTAGCTGACCCGCGCAACTTCGGATGCGTAAATTTCCCCTGTTTTTACAACATTTTTCATTGCTGCTCCGCTCCGATTAGCCGTTGCGTGATGATATATAGCCTATAGCCTTCCTTGATAAATGGGCTATCCAACAGTAAAAGATTTTTTTAATTCGGACTAGTAGCTCCTGAGATCATCGCGTTCAAACAAACAAACAAACTCTTCAGCTTTATAATATTAATATAGATAACACTGGCCCCGGCGGCCGTGGTCCACTTGTGACCACGACCATATCGTACGTAGTAATTGTCTTAATGACCACGACCGGTACAACCTGTTGAAACATCAAGCAGTTTAAAGGTAAATAATGCATGATCGCGTATTTATTGTATTTGTAATAAAGAGAGATTAACTTTTAAACTTACGCATTGCACTATATATACAATTTGATACGGGAGTAGACGAGTTTAACCTAGGTAAAGTATTTACCTTAAGCTTGACGTTTCGACCGGGTTACACCGACCGTGGTCACAAGTTGACTTCGCCACGACTCCGTGTGTGAGGCGGAGGTTTCTTCATCCATCCTCACATTTTCTTGTTTCTTCCAAGTACCCGCGCACACAACACTAACAGTGTCCCTATTCTGTAAGTCGACCGACGGGTGCCTATTCTGATATCTACACGATTGCGAACTAAAACGAGGTGGTGTTAATTTAATCACTGGATTCCACGTCGTCGGAGATAGTTTAAAACCATCTTCTCGATTGAATTTTTTGTATTTTTTAATTTCAATCGCTTCTCGCACTACTCTAGAGTAAAAGTTTGTTTGTTTGAACGCGGTAATCTTAGGAACTACTGATCCGAATTAAAAAATTCTTTCACTGTTAGATAGCCCATTTATCGAGGAAGGCTATAGACTATGTAACATCACGCTATGACCAATAGGAGCGGAGCAATGATAAATGTTACAAAAACAGGGAAAATTTACGCATACGAAGTTGCATGGGACAGCTAGTTATATATATAAAGAGAAGTTAGTTAGAGGACCAACGGCTATACGAGAGCACTTAAATGTCACCTTTGGACCTGATTAGCGTCGGGGCTCAACCTCGCTGATCTGTCGATCACCACTGAGTCATGTCTATATATCCTGTAGTTTATGGAGACCCGCAGACGGCGGTCCGGAAGTTGTGGCGTAAATTACTAGAGGCGACATAGGCCTCTACTAATTTACGCAACAACATCCGGTCCTCCGTTTTCCGCTTCAAATTCATCCCAGCGACCTTCTTTAGTTCGTCGGTCTATCTGGCTGGGGGTCATCTTACCTTATGTTTACCGAGTGCAGCCGTGGACCGATACAGATTGAATTAAATAAAAAAATAGTACATTTAAATAAAATTAAAAAATATTATTGAAATCTGAAAATTTAATTTAATTTTGACTGACAATTATTATAAGTCTGTATGACTGCGCTAATTTATTTTAATTATGTTATTTCAAATTCATAGTCATTATAAATTGTTTTTTTTAGAAAAATGTTTATTTAAATTATTTAAAAGTTTCGATCTTAATTTTGTACTCTATTTAAATGGCTAAACATGTTGAAACTCGTTATTAATTAAAAACAACACACGTTTAAACAAATAAATGAATATAATATAATTATTTACAAAAATGTAAAATTAGTGACAAGTGCCCGAATATTTTTGTGCCCAAGTCATTAGCCACTTGATTAATAGGTATATAAACTACGGGGTAGGCAGTGCTTTTGTTCCACGGTCATTAATATTAAATAAGTACATGAAGAAAGGTAACCTTAACAATGTTACCTAGTCAATTGGAAATTTGTGTAAAGACTCATCGTACTCGTCTTAGGCAAGCTACACCCGGTAAAGGACACTAACAGAGTGTCTAAGTATATACAACCAGATAAAAATAGTGGAATAGACTCGAGCAAGTAAGTAGTAAGATTTTAATAATAACAATATCTTAGGACAACTCACACAACGCTATCGGATCCCAAACTAAGCAAAGCTTGTACTATGACAACCAGGCAACTGATAAACATAATTATACATACACACATAGGTATTAATAACACCCAGACACAGAATAAACAATCGTGCTCATCACACAAAGTTTTATCCTGGGAGGGGATCGAACCCGCGACCTCCGGCTAATAGTCAGGGTCACTAACCACTAGACCAACAGGTCAGTCAAATTATATAAAATTCCAAGTTATGTGTACCAATGTCACAATCCAAGAGACGTGGGGCAATGAACTCGCAATCGAAAGGTCACGGGTTCGTGTCCCACCCATTCGACGTGAACCTCCTAACATAAGCAATTTAGCTTAGATGAAAAAAAACTTAAAATTGACTACCTTTCTATTACACGATGTAAATGGTAAATAAGTAGAAGTTACTGTTCCTACGGTGAACAACACAATTCGTACTCAAACACAGATCTTGGCAATAAAGAGTATGTATTAAAGTAGCTCTTTTTGACAGATTAAAAAAAAAATCCTTCAAAAAATTCACACACTTTTTTTCTTTTTAAACACTAGTTAAGACGTCAATAGAATTTCAAGAACAAAAGTTTCTCACACCATATTTAAAAATAACATTTCATACAACTTATAAGAATAACCCCTAAGTAACAACTGGCAATTATAAACTGAGGTGTTACTATATATTGCTCTACAAACTTTATAAAGGTATGCGTCCATCACTATGTACTGCGAACGAATCACGTAAAAAAAATATAGACCAATGTTTGAGTCGCGGTTACGTTCCAACGGCGACAATTTTGTTACATTTTTTTACGTACAATATGTATATTAACAATAATTCTATACTGACATAAAGTAAGGTAAGTAAATATAATTAGGATTGTTGCAGTAGTAAAAACTGTACTTAATGCAAAAGAGTTTCCTCCTCAGTGACTCATTCAGTTCAAATAGACACTTATAAACAAAACAATATTAAAATATGTAATGTAAAAGATAAAGAAATATGTTCATAATATTTCGAGACATTTGAGCATACGACGTGACGATTTGTTTTATAAGTCACAAGCCAGTATATTCTCTTACCGTAATGTCTATATGAAAATAACATCCAAAAATAATTTAACACTATGTTTAATAAGAGGCATTTGGTGTGTTATATTTGGTTAAAAGGGTTCAAAAGGTAAGCGATTGTAGTGACAAATCTGTAATATGTACTGTGTGTAACTTTTATGTTTTTAATATATATTTAGTTGTCACTGTCGAAAAGTATACTTTTCCTCAAAATTTATTCTACAGTATAACAGGGTGGATGACTCCCAATGAACGTATCCCTACTTATTTTCTTTTCCACGTCAGTCTTTGTAGGTAATGGGCAGGTACCTTTAAAGTAAGTATAGGTAGCATTAGGTACTTACTAAGTATAAAGGCTAAACTCGACTGGAATGTTTGTTTCTGTTTTGTCTGATCCATCTCGAAGCTTTTATGGTATGAAATATAGCTTTCGTTAAATTAATATGTAGTAAATTTACGTATTTTTACAATTTTGGTTAGTGACGAAAAATCAGTGTGATTCCGAGTCCAGTGTAGTCAATAAGAAATAATCTTTACTTAAAATAAAAATTTACATTACACGGGTTAAAGTTACTACATATTAGTTTAATACATGTCCGAATAAAGTGAAAAAAAAAGAAAAGATTTCCATAGTATATTTTACACTTTTTGTCCGTTAGAAAAAATCTAATGTCCTCTAGATTCTTTAATAGTGAGAAAGTTGTTTAAGTTAATGTTATAAAAATCTTACTTTTTTACATAATAATAATAAAAAGTGGTCATTCCCATTAGAAAAAAATATCTTTACCATAGTCTGACTTAATTTATTTAAAAAAAACTCAATTATTCATCATCAGCCTATCGCAGTCCACTGCTGGACATAGGCCTCTCCAATTGCACGCCACTTTGTTCTATCTTCGGCTTCTCGCATCCAGCTCTTGCCAGCCGTTTTGCGTATATCATCACTCCACCTGGCTTGAGGGCGTCCTACACTACGTTTGCCAAGCCGCGGTCTCCACTCAAGAACTCGTTTACCCCAACGGTTGTCGGTTCTTCGGCTAATATGGCCAGCCCACTGCCACTTCAACTTGCTAATCCGGTGGGCTATGTCGATAACTTTGGTTCTCTGCCGGATCACCTCATTTCTGATTTTGTCCCTAAGAGAAACTCCGAGCATAGCCCGTTCCATAGCCCGCTGAGCGACTTTGAACTTGTGGACCAGCCGTACCGTCAGTGTCCACGTTTCGGCTCCGTATGTCATGACGGGTAGGACGCACTGATTAAAGACTTTAGTCTTTAGACATTGTGGGATCGACGATGAGAAGACTTGACGTAGCTTACCAAACGCTGCCCAACCCAACCGAATTCTCCTGTTCACCTCGTCCTCGAAGTTGTTTCTACCTAACTGCAATGACTGCCCGAGGTACACATATTTTTGAACAACTTCGAGAACGGCGCCGTGCACCGCTGTCGGTTCCGGTAGTACATGTTCATTGAACATGACCTTGGTTTTATCCAAGTTCATCCGTAGGCCGATGCGTACAGAAGAGTCAGCCAGGTCATTCAGCATCCGTTGTAGGTCCTGCAGCGTTTCCGCCATGATGACAATGTCATCTGCAAATCGCAAGTGAGAAATGTATTCACCATTGACGTTGATGCCCCGCCCTTTCCAGTGCAGCGTCTTGAACATATCCTCCATTGCATTTGTGAACAGTTTCGGGGAAATAACGTCCCCTTGCCTCACTCCTCGATGCAATGGTATAGGTTTTGTTTGCTGATTCTGTACTTGGACGGACATGGTGGCGGCTTCGTAGAGACATCTCATCACTTCGATATATCGCCAATCTACTTGGCATCGCTGCAGAGACTCCAGAACGGACCAGATTTCAATCGAGTCAAAGGCTTTCTCATAGTCCACGAATGCTAGACACAGGGGCTGATTATACTCCTGGGTCTTTTGTATAATCTGCCGCACTGTGTGGATGTGGTCTATGGTGCCATATCCGCTCCGAAATCCAGCCTGTTCCGGTGGTTGGAATTCGTCAAGTCTTCGCGCAAGGCGGTTCGTGATGACTCTTGAAAACAGCTTATAGACGTGGCTTAGAAGAGAAATAGGTCGGTAGTTCTTCAGCCGGGTCTTATCTCCTTTTTTGAAGAACAAGACGACTACACTTCTACTCCACGCCTCCGGAGTTCTCCCTTCAAACAGGACAGCATTAAAAAGCTTTTGGAGCTCCCTCAGTACGGGTTTACCTCCAGCTTTTAACAGCTCTGTTGTAACGCCATCCTCTCCAGGGGCTTTTCCATTTTTCAGCTGTTTAAGAGCCAGCACGATTTCGTCAATGTTGACTTCTGGCAGGTCTTCGGTGTAGTGGCGTGTTAGAGTGGCTCTAGGACCCTCATTTTCAGGATCAGGTCGAGATGCATGCGAAGCGTATAACCGGCCACCGGCGGTGGATCCTCCACTTCGTCGTCTGGATGTGCCGAGGTCGGTGCGTACACTTGCACCACCTTGAGGCTATACCTCTCGGTGAGCTTGATAATGAGGTACGCTACCCTGTTCGACACGCTAGACATTTCCACAACGTTGTCAGAAAGGGACTTATTTACCAGAAACCCAACACCACCTTGGGATTGTTGGTCTCCCTCGCGGAACGTGCTTACCGTGGACGCCACCATGTCCAGGAATAGCGTGACTGCCGGGAACTGGGGGCCGTGGCTTTTGTGCTTGGTGCATATGGGGATAATGCCCATAATCGCCACGCTGGGCAGGCGGGTTGGCGATCGCAGGGCGTAGCTCTCGCATCAGTGACGCTGCTGCCCGTCACTGACCTGTTACTTTAGCTACACCTTAAATTGGGATGGTTATACCGCCACCAGCCGGTCGCCAGAGCCTCGTTCGTTGTATAGCAGGATGTACCGCGTGCAGGTGAGGTTGGCTTGGAGCGCAAGATGGTGATGCGCCCCCTTACATCCCTGATGCGCCCCCTTACATACAAGATCACCAATTTGTAACTGAAAATTAACATTTTCACTGGATTCTCATTCTAAAATGTAAAGTATCCTATGTAAATTAAGAGGTGAGGTACCCCCAAAAAATGTTTTTCAAGATTTTATTCTTTCACTTTGTCGGCGTAAGTGACATGGGTATCCATGCAAAATTATAGCCTTCTGGCACTAACAGGCTCTGAGCAAAGGTGCGAACGGACGGACAGACAGACGGACGGACATGGCGAAACTATAAGGGTTCCGTTTTGCCATTTTGGCTACGGAACCCTAAAAACCGGCCAAGTGTATGTCGGGCCACGCACAATGTAAGGTGCCGTAGTTGTTCATATCAATAATGTGGACTACGAGGAGGGTTTTTGTTGCATTTATTTCATGCCACTAACAACTAGCTAGTAATCAAAATTGTAGGAAATTTTCACCAGTCACTTGGTCGATAATCTTCCCCACTTTATGCTTAGAGGAGCTACCCTATTTAAATATATATTATACAGTTATCAATATGTTGTTAGTATTACACCTACTATGGTGCCATAGCTGGTAGCATTATTGTTACACTAGCTGTGCCCGCGACTTCGTTCGCGTAAAAGTCGGGTTGAAATTAAGGTAGTTTAGTCCTGTCGGGTGAACCGCGATATGACTCAGCAGCGGAGAATCGTCATATACTCATCTATTGATAGCTTCCCCAAAAGCTTTGTGAAAATAAATAAGTATCAAATACAGACTTCTTCTTCTTCTATTCGTTAATTGTGTTTTTTGTTATTAATTTGTGTTTGTTTTCTTTTTGTCTATTGTTATTTTTATTATTTTACTGTTTTATTTATTGTTTATTTTTATCTTGTGCATGACTTTTCCTGTTAAATTATAATAATGTCTATACATGTGTCTTCTGTGTACTAAACAAAAATCGTTCTGTTCTATTCTTTTAGATAGTTAGTTTGGTGTGCGGCTTAAGAAGTGGGTTTTCTGTTGTTTTTGTTTCAATCTTTCAACGTTATTGTACTTATTACCTAATAATTTTCAATATAATTTGTACGAAAATGTTGTTACTTCCCATGTGATCGTAAACTTGTAAAGCCTAAGTACTTAACTGTGATAGTTTTCCTTATAATTTTAGTATTTAGCCTAATATTATACACAAAGGAATCCTTAAATCTAAAAATAGTCTTCACAAACCCTAAACGCTTTTTTAAAGACCTATCTAATGATACCCCACACCATGGGGTAGGTGAGAAAAAAATCACATCCCCACTTTACATATAAGAGAGGTACCCTTAAAAAAATAATGATTTTCAAGATTTTATTCTTTCACTTTATCGGCGTTAGTAATTTCATCATGCAAAGTTGCAACCTTTTAGCACTAATAGTATCTGAGCTAAGCTGCGGACGGACGGACATAGGGGAACTATAAGGGTTCTGTTTTGCCATTTTGGCTAAAAATGGGGTGTATTTCATATAGTGTTACAACGCAATACTAATAAAATGTTTTTTCAGGATTTTCCTTTGTCTGCAAAGATATACAACTGAAATGCATATAAAACTGCTGTAACACTTTAGTAAACAAACACAGAGCGTGTCATATGTGTCGTGCCCGCAAAAATGTCAGATATCTCTAAAGGTACGGTTGATAGACAACGACCCCCCCCTCCTCCTCCCGTCACCCGAACTACTCACACTTGACCGATGTTGAGTCATTCATTAACGTTGAATTGATGAACACGTGATCTCCAACCATAACCCCAAAACATGATCCTCGATGCACCTGTGTGATGCGTGGTCAAACAAACGGACAGACAAACAAACATTTCTAAAAATCATAGCAATGTGTTTCTTTTTAAAACTTCTTTTACTAAGTATAGAACATTATTGAATACAACGCCATCTACTTTCAAAACCAATGAAGTTTCTTTAACAGTAGTTCTAATACTTAATGTTTTTTATTAATTTATGCAATTTAATTAAATAAATAGGAGAATGTTGCCACTCAGCAAGAAACAAATCCTTCATCTCTAGCACCTATACCCTAATAAATGTTTTCACAAATAAGGAATTATTTGATCACAATGAACAATTTGATTTCATAGATGGCGCTACATGTTTTTTTTACGTGTGTAATGTCTTTTTTTAGACGAACACATCATTTCTGGAAAATGTCGAATACTTTTTAATTATAATGTAATATTGTTTTTCATTTCTACTAAGATTAATTCATTACTCTCAGCAGTGCATGCAATACCTATAATTAACTTACCTATGTGCATATTCCACTTCATTTTTAACATAAAAAAATAATAACCAAAGCAAATAAGTTACCTACGGTCGAAAAAATAACTAAAACATTGAGAAAAATATTAAAAAAGGATAAAGACAATTTAAAAAAATACAAAAAGAACATAATCAGACATCAGATTCGAGCCTAGGACTTCGTCGTCAATGTCCGCTAGCATAGCTTCGAGGCTATACTATTCGCTACGTACCATGTCAAAATAACTGTTCTTATGAAACTTAAAAATGTTGTGTTTAGCTCCTTATAGTTTTAGCGTGAAGTTATGTATTCTATGGGTTACAATTATAGATAATGTCTAATTGTGGAAAATTTTGTGATAAACCATTATGGTGCGACAAAAAATACGTTGCTACTCGTACCCCATAGGCGTTAGCGTATTGATTCATAGTGTAAATAATGTCCTATAGTATTTACTATAAAACTGCAAATTTTCATAAAGATCCGTCAAATAGTTACTGTTTTATAACGAAAAATAGCTATAGACATTATCCCTTACTGCTTAGCTCCTATGGGAAAAAGCGTGATAATTTATAGCCTAAATGTTAATCTGCATCTATTAGATTGCACGTGCAAAATTTCAACTTAATTTGTTCGGTAGTTTTTGCGTGATGCGTGTTCAAACAAACAGACAGACAGACAGACAGACAGACAGACAGACATTTCTAAAAATGCAGCAAAGTGTTTAAATACTCTTTTCGAACATTTCCTAATTTTTTTTTCACTAAGTTCGGCCATGTACAGACACGTGAAATTTACAGTTTTATTATATGTATAGAAGATATAGATATAGATATAGATAGTTGTAGCATATTCTTTTTGACAAAATTTAGTATTGCAAGGCATAAGAATTATACATCTCCTGGTTCAAAATTCGATTGGATTATTATGGCATTGAACTTTTTAAGTCGTACTTTTTTTAATTAATAACTTTTTAACTCATAAATAAACGAATGAAAAAATAAATATTTTATTAGTGTACTCTGATTTTGATAAAATTAGGTGCACTCAGTATCATGGGCACATACCAACCCTTGAATATGACCACATCTTTCTGTTGCACCCTGTATATATCTATCATTAACCACTTTGTCGAATTGACTAATATGTTTATCGATGTCAAATCACAACTTTCTAGTACTAAGAAATAAGAATCTCTAGAGGTAGGCTGCGGACTGACGCATGGACGAACATGGCGAACTTTAAGGGTTCCTTGTTGACTACGGATCCCTAAAACTAGTTCGTTTTAAACAAAGTAATTATAACGCGCCATAATTACAATTACGAAAAAAATCATTACCATAGACAAGACGTACCTATATTTTAAAAATAATGAGCCAATTTTATAGATAATAAACCTTTTTGCTCTGTTATTTCTAACTAATTATGTTTTTATTCCCTAAGTAATACATTTTTCGCACGCACTTTAGTATAATTTACTGAAAGTAATAAAAAACAATACATATACCTATACCTAGTCTTTTAAAATAAATTGTTGTTGATTTAAGAATTCAAAACTATATATAATTTTTACTAACTCTTGCCATCGGCTCTGCCTGCGTTGAAGTCACGTAAATTATAGTTATGTCATTACAATCAAAAGTTTAAAAAAAAATTGTTACCACGAAAATGGTTTTTTCGTTCTGACTTTCAACTCATGGGTCGTTCGTCATTCGGGACCGGGATCGCGGTCCCAAAAAGTGAATTGAATTTAATTATTTATTTTCATTCGTCTTAAGGGACCACAAGTAAAAACAAAAAGTTCTTGGCTCGGGAAAGTACAGTCGACACATAAAATAAAGGGTCACAAAAATAAAAGTAATATAATAAATCAACAAGTCTTACTTTTTTATGTATTATGTACTGTTGTAAGTATTTATTTCTTTGAAATAAATATTTATCACAGCACTTATCACATAAAAAGTCTTTGATAAAAATATCATCATCATAAAAAATCATTACAGCTTTAATTAAATATGTTTTTGGTTATTACTTACTTATTTACTTACCTAAATAATCATGAAAAATATAATAAATATTTAGTAGTAAGTAGACTATTATATTAGATTTATCTCAATATTTTTTAAACATTTCTTTATTTCATATTCTATTAGCTTCTCTGATGATGCAGTTTTTAGAAGAATGGATGTGATTAGCACTTAAGTGAATAATGGTTCCATTCCTATGTTGCAGATAGTCTTGTTTCGACGCCCTTATAAATCTGATCTATCTTTGTTCAAATCTGAACCTCTTGAGTAAATGTTCATAATTGTCAGTAGGTACAAAAGACACCATCCTTGATTTCGAATGATGAAATAATTCTGTTGTGGTTCTTTTTGATGTTGGTGGTTGATTTCCGTCCATGATATAAATAAAACTATTAAATTAACGAAAGTAATAAATCCATTATTAGTATAGTATCTAAAGCAAAAAAAAAAACAGGCAATAGTATGTCGGACCATGCTCAGTATAGAGTTTCGCAGCCTTGAATAATTGCTTCAGCAGAAGAGGGTATTTTCATGGCACTTGCGCTCTTTTGCTGAGAAACGCAGTTTTTCGGCTAATTTAATGACGGTATATCCAATCATGTCCGAAATAATTTTAGTTTAAAGTATATATTACTCTCTACCTTTGTGATTTTTTCATATTTTTTGGTCTTAGGGTTCAAATGTTAAAGACACACACACAATTTATGCAACTTTTGGTGCGACTATTTCCAAAATATTCACTCAATTTAAAAAAATATAGATACCTTAAAATGTTTTTGAAAGACCTGTCGAATGATGTACCACACATTAATGTTTGCTGAAAAAAACAAACAACTTCTGTTACAGGTATAAAGTGCCCCCCCCCCCTAAAAATATTTATTTTTATTATTTAGCTATCAATCTAAGTAGCGGCTACTGCAACATACTGACGAACAGACATACGGACATACGGACGAACAGACGGACATGATGAAACTATAACTGCTCTGCAAATACTGCCAGACTGCCTCTGTGGCGCGGTGAGAGTGTATCCGACTGCTACGCAAGAGGTCGTGGGTTTGATCCCCACCCAGGATAAAACTTTGTGTGATGAGCACGATGGTTTATTCTGTGTCTGGGTGTTATTTAACTATAATATGTATGTATTTAGAAATATACAAGTATGTTTATCAGTTGTCTGGTTTCCATAGTACAAGTTCTGCTTAGTTTGGGATCAAATAGCGTTGTGTGAATTGTCCCAGGATATTATTATTATTATTTATAAGGATTCCGTTTTTGCCATTTTGGCTACGGAACTCTAAAAAACTATACAAAAACATATTTTATTTATCTAATCTACACATTTATGTACTATGTAGCTCTACCAAATTAGGTTAGTCTTAATAGTTACTTCAAAGTATTATAAATGAAATCAATAAGAAACATTTTTCACTTCGTACGGTAAAACTTTTTTGGTTTAAAATGTATTTAAAAATAATATGATAAATATGTAATGCAATTACCTAATCTCACTTTTTTTTAAATAAACCACTATCCCACTTAATGTTATTTTAAACACGCACAATTTGTCACACTTTCTGAATACTGTACTTTTAAAAGAAAAGGTATTTTTTTATTTGTGGTCCCTTAAGACGAATGAAAATAAATAATTAAATTCAATTCGCTTTTTGGCACCGCGGTCCCGGTCCCAAATGACGAACGACCCTCATGTTAGTTTCGTTTTTTTCGACAAAAATAATAAACTTATTTCGATACATATATACTAAAAATAATCAAAATTGGTTTTAAACCTCGAAACTGTAACAAACAGACAGTTGAAATGGTTGAAGCGACGGTAGTTCGAGAGGTCATGGGTTCGGATCACACCCACTCACACCTACCACCGACGGGTACACGACGGTAGTAGGGGTGTACTATACACGAGGTTATCTGTGACTCTTATATAACACAAGCAATTTAATCTAGCAAGATTACTGGTAATGTGCGACCCATAATGCTATAAAAAAGAGTCACTTTCTTATTTATGATAATTCGGTAACAATTTAAGAAAGAAAAAAAAGAAAAGAAAGGAAAACGTTTATTCTGTTGCAATTTGAGCACAGACTACATAACTACAATTGATATTATCAGTAGGCAAACATACAAATAGGTAAAATATTTATAGGTAAAATAAAGTTTAAACTATATCTATACCTACCATACAATATCAATCAACGAGATTAACACAATCGAACTCAAAATATCATCTTCAAAACTTTCCTCAATCATCCATCAAAATAACTTGTAGATCATAATTTAACGGTCTCACAAAACTTAAAGAACTGGGTACCTATAATATCACAAACACCTGTATACCTCACGGTGACCAAAAATAACTGACACAAGAAATACCCAATATAATATGCCGTCAAACTATCAAAATTTATGATGTAAAACAGGTACGTTAAAGATTAATGAACAGTTAACATCAAAAGTTAATGACATACTAAACTGTTAGTCGGAATTATCCTCACCACGAAAGCACTACACCTTTTTTTTTAAAAAGAGCCTTTTAGGTCTTGAAATATATATATATATATATAATAGAGAAACGCTAGAGAAATACCGCTTCATCTCGGAAGAATCGGAAGCGGTCTTTGTCTAGCGTTCCTCTATTGCAGATACTTACCTGTTTGTTTTTTAACAATTTGTAAATATATTTGTGATAAAAACACATATTTAAGATACCAAAAATCAACTGCTTCGGTGGCGGTGGTAGTACGTGCGACTGCAACGCAAGAGGCTGTGGGTTGGATTACCGTATGTGATTCGCAAATAGGTCCGAGTCTGAGTTGTACTTTGTGTCTTTCATTTCTATATTTGTAAAGCCTTCATGTAAAACAGGACTTAAATGTGCTCCCCAGTGTAGGACTTGTATTTATCCTACTAACAGATGGATGTACGTTTACTACTAGTTTACACAAACGGGTTTTGATGAAACTTTTGAAATGGTAATAGGCTGGCCATATCCGCCGAAGGACCGATGGCCGCTGGAGTAAACGAGTCCCAGAGTGTAGACCGCGACTTGCTAAACGTAAGGTAGGGCGACACCCCGCCAGACCGACGACCTGAAAGAAGGCAGAGGACCAGGTGTTGTAACGAAATTAGAAGAAACCTATGTTCAGCAGTGTGTGTTATACGGGCGAAGCCGTGGGGTATTGTATATTTATATATCAATAATGTATCATCCATCCAAACTCAAAATTAACACGCCTACGTAAAGCTCTGTGCTGGGTGGAAATCCAACCCACAACTTGCAGAGTAGCCGTCTTACGTATCAACTGCCACTGCGCTCTAGTTTTTTTTCAAAATTAATAAACTGTCGTTTTTACTTAACTAGTCTTTATTATTTATTTTTTTGTAACTAACTGGTTATGGATCCTTAGTAAGCGTAGTAAAACGGAGATCAAAATTTATCAACCGTTGACAACTAGAGGATGTACAACATGTCGTGATGGAATGTCCAAAAATCGATGAGAAAGAAAGACACTGATGGATACACTGAATTTTAACTAGACCAATGTAGGAATCGCGCAAATGATTCTTTTATAACCAATATCCAAATCTATAAAAGAATTACTTGTTACAGCTTCAGTGTTCCCACTGCGATTTGGACATTGTACCCGTAACACTGCTAAAGCTAAAGGTAAAAACATATTAATCTTTCGGTGGGATGCCAACTGCGTCACCGAGACATAAAAAAAAAAACAATCATCAAAAAAATTAATTCAACCCATAGGTAGGTAAATGAACCTTTCATATTAAGCCACACCAATAAAAAAAGCAATGACCTAATATAAGAATAAAGACAGTTACTGACGCATCGGTATTTTGGTTATTTGAAAACCTTACACTTATACATATAACATAATATATAACAGAAAGGTGTGATCAAATTTCAAATATTTTTAAAACAATGTTTTAGAGTTTTTTTATCTCCTTGGGGTAGGTATTGTATTATTTTGCACATCCTGTAGTGCAAAATCCGATAACATTATTATAGCATGGATCTTTCTGATTGATAACCTATTATTGTTAACAAGTGATCGTATGTATTTTTTTTAAATATAAATTAAAGTCGGGTTTTTTATAACATTTATAACTCAATATCGGGTGGACCGATTTTCATGATCGTTGATTTGTTGGATTTATTCGTCCCAAATAGCAGAATAACTATTAGGTAAACAAACAAAAAACAATGAAAAAATCAGGAAATTATGAGGCGTTACGAAAACGGGACGGGACAGCTAGTGTATTTATAAATTGAGATTTAAGTTTGACCACACTTTTTGGTTAAACGTTAGTAAGTATAGTTACACTTCAAAGATATAAAAAAAGTAATTAAAAAAAATAAAGAGACTTCAAAAGTAAACTAAAAATAGTAAAATAATACTTTTTTATACACGAAAATAACCTATATTTTTTTAAAGTCGGTGCCAATTTTATGATTTTTTTTTTCTAGGTTGAGTTCCTTCGAACCCACCCCAATAAATTATTTCAATATTTATTTATTAATAATAATGATAAAACATTAAAAGTTCTATGGCATAAAAACGCAATTGAATATTGCATCCATTTTAAAGATGTAAATATGGCTATCTCAAAATTGGTTAACTGATTTGATGTTATCAATTTAGAGGTAAACAAAGGCATGATTAAATGTCTTAGATTTATAACACCAAACGTGAAACCAGTAAAAAGCACTATAAAAATAAAAGAAGACGAGTTGAACCTTGTTGAGACCACAAAGATTTTAGGAATCAGTCTAGATTCTAAGCTTCAGTAGGGCCCTCATATAAGTGAATTGTCTAATAGACTCAGTTCTGCAGCGTACATAGTTAGAAAAGTTCGTCAGCTAACGAAAATTGAAACAGCGCGCACAAATTTAGTAATTTTCACAATTTAATGTCGTACGGTATTCTACTCTGAGGGAATGCTGCCGAGTGCCGACATTCAAACTATTTTCGTTCTGCAAAAGAGGGCTTTTCGATCAATTTACAAATTAAGCAGTAGACACCAAGAAAAAAATAAGGAAATCAATATATTATATTTATGAAAACCTTATAATATGTTCAAAAAATATTGATACTTTCTTCAAGAAGTGTGATGTACTACATAATAGCAACTTGCTGGTATAACAAGTTTATGTTTGTTGAAACATAAACTTGTTGTACCAGCGTCAAGGTTACAAAAAGTAAACAAATCATTTTGAGGCCTATGTATACCCACGTTTCTACATTAAAATTCTAAGCGATATTCAGAAATTAACTCGTAATAAATTTGAATGTACTAAAATTAAGAGAAAAATGTGTTTGAAAATTGACTTATTGATTAGATGGGAGATAAAAACGCATGGGATTGAAATGCTTTCTCTCATAAATACAAATGAATCTTAGGATTTTAAATACTGTGTAAGAAGTGAACTACTGTCTTTGCTGAATTTGTTTATATTTGCTTACTTTACAGTTAGTTATTGTTTATAGCTCCAACTTTCTGCCGCAGTCAGCTCAACTATGAACGATATTAAGACTCCTACTTTAAACTAGTAGCTCAGACAACAGACAAGCCCACCGGTGCTTATACAGCAAAAGCTCAATGTTGATATTTGTTGCTTAACTAAATATTGGTTGAATACTAATGAACTGATTAACAATAGTTATTATTGTATGGTTAATGCATTTATAAGAGAAAGGGCTATACAAGGGGGGTCTATGATATTTGTATGCAACAGTGTTAAATGTAAGGAACTCAAGGATATAGTACACTTGTCTGTCGAGCATACTATAGAGTTATCATGACATGATAACTCTATTATTTTGTAAATAATAAAATCTAATCAGTCTTTCATTGGACGAGACGACATATAAGACCTAAATGTATAGACTTTAGACAAATTAAATGTATTACAAATGAGTAGATACTCATTAGACAAAATAAATGTAATACTTAATTTCTCTTAATCATAAAAGTAAACGTAAAAAATCAGTAACAACTCTTACAAAATTATTATTTCTATAGGAACATTCACTTTAAGTATCACAAAAAGAAATCACAGAATATTACGGTAAAACGATGTAGCTTAATATCGTGGTATTAAATTATTGTCAATCATTGACCTTAAGTCGTTTTTTTTTCTCAATGATAGTTCTATGTTTGTATCATTAAGTTGTTTTAAAGTAAAACCCACACGATTTGTAGTACGCCTGGAGCGTGACTGTCTACTTTGCTCTATTTCAAAAAAACGATCCTCTGTAAACATAGTCTTGTAAAATATTTTAACATCTCTGTCTTCTTTCATAAATTTTATTACTTTAATGTCAGAAAGCCTAACTGCATCCCCATCTGTATTTTTGCTGAATTTAATGCCACACTCTTGCACAACATTTTTTAAATCATGAAAATCGGAATATGCCATTGCATTTACATTGTATGCTTTACCTCGTTTTCTTGCTGACTGTATCAAAGTAATATATTGCGCAGGAACAAAAATTGGAGATGATTTCAAAAATTTTTTAACTTGCTTTTCTATTACTGAATGAACATTATCATTTTCGTTCTGCGTGTGGCCCGTTATTAAAAATTTATGTGTAATGCTTTTGATTTTAAAATTTGATAAAGCATACATGTACATGCCAAACATAAATTTATTTTTTTGTTGTCCGCAACAATTATCTGAAAAAAATGTAATTTCCAACTCAGGGTCATTGACTGTTAAAGCTTTTTCTTTTATAAAATTTAAGACACACGATCCGATTTCATTACCTCTCCTTAAACCATCTACTTCACTCCAAACGTAACAATAGGAGCTGTCTTTGTTTAGTTCACAGATAGTAAAATTACAAACATTAAGTTTTGATTTATAATAAAACGCCGAAGTTTTACACATCGGAAGAGGCAAAACTGCCTGTAAGTCATAGCATGCGACTACGTAATTTTTTTGAACCTTTTGCTTATCTTCATTTTTCTCAATCCGACATAGTTCTTTTTCTGTATGATGTTCCAAATACTTCAACTCATTAGTTTCTTTTTCATTTTGATCCATATTTTCATAGGCTGCACAAAACTCACACATATCATTTTTGGGAACGAAAAAGCTTATATTGTAGTCATTGTTAAATATCTTGCGATAGGTATGTATTTCACCAGCTGGTTTTCCTTCTGCTTCACACTACTGTCTGTAGTCTCTATACAAATCTGACAAATTTTTACCGCCGTCAATGTATTCTCGACTAGTCTGTTGCCTTAGATAATGGCTCTCTATACGCGGTATGGAATCAATATGACTTTTTATACCTTGTACCACATCATCAAGAACTTTTACATGATGTCCATGTTTGCCTCTATTTTCAGGTTCTAAGAAACCTACACAACTTCTCTAAAACAGTCCTTATCGGTCTATCGTTGATTCCCAAAGTGTTCCCCGTATTTGCCTTTCATTCACTGTCTAGTGGAAACCATGTTTTGGTTTACGATTGCTATTTTCCTTTTTATAGCTGTACTTTGGTTGAATAACAGTCAAGTTCTTACTTATAAAATCCCGTTGCCGAGTTATACAACCCATTGCCCAATATAGATCAAAAATCACTTTTCTTTCATCTTCGTTAATTTTATCTGAACATTTTAAACGACATCGCTCTGAACAAGGAGGACCTATACGTCTTTCGGAAACTACTTTTTGAGACTTTGACAAAGAAGTATACTTTTTACTTGAATTTCGTAATTGCTTAGCAATTATTTTTTTTGAATTTACCACACCCTTACGTTTTTTCTTTGGTGAGGATATTATATTATCTCGCAATAAATCTTCTTCATTATCAGAGCTTTCTTTATTGTCAGGTACTGGATTATAATCAGAATCATCATTATCGGGTGAGAAATCACCCGCCCTTGATGAAAGTACAGAGGAGTCAGAACTAGAACTCAATGATCTTTGTCTAGGTAATTGAAGAGATTCGGTTACATGCATATTTTGTAAATTAGATGTGCTGGGAATAGGTTCAGCTAATTCTGACTGATGTAGTGTACTTGCCTCTTTACGCGAAGTATAGGAATCACCGGTGGAATAAGATGAACTACTAGAAAAAGAAGTACTCGACGTGGATGAACTCTGGGAAGATGAACTACTTATCCTACGCAATTTCTGGATGTTGTCCATGCTATCTTGTGACTGTAAAGCTTGAAAAAGAGAATTTTGTAGTTGTTGGTTCTGGTGCTGATTCGGATCTTCTTCTTCACGAGGTTCATTTTATTTATTTTTGAGGGCAAGTTTCAGCAACTTATCTTTTCGCTGCATGTTATTTAGGTTCTAAAATAAAAAAATAACAAATAAGTAAATTTATTAATAATTCTAAAAAAAAACCACTAATAAAGCAATACTTTAAGACATATTTTTTATAAAATAAAATGTGGTATTTAGATCGCTAAGTATCGGGTTCTGTGTAAATGCCTTTACTTCAATTGAAGTGTTATAACTTAATGATTTAGTACTATTTAATTTACAATAAATTGTCACTATATATTTCTTACTTCACTTATAATAAAAGCAAAAGTGATTTTTTTTGTATTAAACCGTATTTAACTCTACTTTGGCCTAAATAATTACACGCAACAATGACATTAAACTTAAAATGACGGTTTGCCATAAGAAATTATTCAATTATTGAGCGCTAAATTGACACTAAACGAAAAGTGTCGATATAACCTCAAACTATTTAACTAATTATGAGGTAACCTTAAAGCAAAAATGAATGTAAATAAAAAATGACACTTTTGGACTAAGAAATAGCGATTACTTACCAATAATGGCACCAACAAACTGGATTTATCACTAAAATGACGGTTTGTCACTCAACAATCGAAACTTTTTACAATGAAAACACGTGTTCTTTGGTTAACTGTCGCTCTAGCACTGCGCGGGGCGCGGAATTTCGGATAGTGTCGAAACAGATTACTGCCATCTGGCGGCCATTTGTGAAGCTTTTTAGCCAGTGTGAACATGAATACTTTGATGACGCTATTTCACAATAGATGGCATCAAAAAGTAGATTTAAAAAAAAAATTGATAGTGACTTAAGTGAATTGGAGTGTAGAGCTGGAGAGATGTATTATAGTTTGTGCATATCGACCACCGCCGAGTGATTTAAACTTACTTGAATCCGTGATGGAAGATGTTCTTAAAAGGGTAAGTTACGGTAATAGGCATATAGTAGTATGTGGCGATTTCAAAGTAAATTTACTTAAGCAATCATCTTTGACTACCAAATTAGTTAACCTATTAAACAAACCTATTAAATTAAACGATTTACGTTTAATTTACAGTACTCATTTTATAATCCAACAAGAATTACATCACATTCTGCTATTTGCTTACTTTCTGTGCCTGTAGTTATTTTATCACACAGTGGCCAAAAGAATAAAATCTCCAAAAAAAAATCAGTTCATATTTAAAAATGCATCGGCCGTGGTCACACACAAGCGAACTCTGAGTTCGCTTGTGACCACGGCCGATGCAACCTGGAAATAAATAGTTATAATCATACAACGCGAAAGTTTGAATGTTAGTAAGTAATATGTGTCCATGCAAAATTGCAGCCTCCTAGCACTAACAGTCTCTGAGAAAAGCTGCAGACGGACGGACGAACGGACGGACATGGCGAAACTATAAGGGTTCCGTTTGGCTACGGAATCTTAAAAAGTGAGTGATAAAATCAGTTTTTAACCATAGAAAATCACAGAAAAGCTTATTAAAAATATTGTGTCGTTCCAATGTGCCAAAATAACATCAAAACTGCACCTGACAAAGTATATTTCCATAATCTGAAAGAAAAATTTAATGAAAAGTTGTTTTTAAAAATGTTTTTATTTAACCTATTTAGGGTTCCGTAGCCAAAATGGCAAAAACGGAACCCTTAGGTATAGTTTCGTCATGTCCATCAGTCTGTCTGTCTGTCGGTCTGTCTGTCTGTTTGTCCGTCCGTATGTCACAGGCATTTTACTCAAAGACTACTCAATGAATCTTGATAAAATTCGGTGAAAAAGTGTCTTGTAACAGTAGTAGCCGCTACTTAGTTTGATAGCTAAATAATAATAATAAATATTTTTAGTGGGGGGCACTCCATACATGTAACAGAAGCAGAAAAAAATGGTTTTCAGCAAAAATCATTCAATATTTTGAGGTTTCAAATAAACTTTTTTGATTTAGTGAATATTTTTGGAATTACTTCCAAAAATAGCTTCCGCTCCGAAAGTTGCATTCATCGTGTAATTAAAATGCCTTAACTTTTGAACAGTGTAACCGAAAATATGGTTATAACATACGATTGTTCAAGGCTGCGTAACCCTACACTGAGCATGGTCCGACATGCTCTTGCCCGGTTTTTTTATCGTATTACAAGTGAATTCACTTATTCATTTTTGAAAAGCATTTAAATTAGACGTTTACCTAGAACAAAAGTAAGTTCATCTGCATACAAGATATATAGGTGCTATCAAATGAAGCTGGCACGCGCTTATGTTTACGTTTCATCGAGAGCTATATTTATAAAGGTTTTAATGTGACGCTCACAGTGAATAGTGAAACGTGAAGTGAGTAAGTGGTCTGTGTTTTTCTTGATTCCGATCGAAACCAAATTTTTGCCGTCTCTAGCACCGGCTAGGGATAATAATTTTGTAACTGTCGGAGGGAATATAACCTCATTCATGGGCATACCCAGGGTGCAATAATATTATATAAGTAACAATATACATAAGTCCCGTTTCAACTTAGGTCAGGTAAAAAAACATCATGCACTAAGGAGAATCCTTGGAGGCTTTGCTCCTCGTCGACAATCACGAGAGCCATGTGACAATAGAAGCGGTGGACTATGCTCGTAATAATGGCATTATTTATCTGTAGTTTCCTCCTCACACAACACATCGTCTCCAACCTTTAGATTTAGGATTATTTGGACCTTTAAGGCTAAATTATAGACAGCGTTTAATGATTGGCATGTGACTCAGGGAAAACTCTTACTTTATACAATATTCCAAAACTGGTTAAAATCGCCTATTTTGAAACAATGAATTGTCATTTTTTTAAAATTCAAATGCATTTAGAAAAACTGGCTTATGGCCATTCAACAAATTGAATGTCAGAGACGAAGAATTTGCACTTGTTCAAGTTTACCATGCCGATATTACAGCAGTTACAGATGACAATACTTGATGAAATAACTTCTATTAAACAAGTTTTACCATCTACATCGTCTTTGGGATTGATAACTTAACAAGATCTATCATTAAGATTGCCGCCTGCAACACCATCTACATCATCTGTGGGATCGGTTACTCCAGAAATTATCCGACCTTATTAAGAATTTTACCCAGTGACACTCGCCACGTCGATGTAAATCTAATGACGTTTCATTTATTCAAATCGGTTGAGCCGTTGAGGAGTTATGAGTGGACATAGGAATATTGAATAGAATACATACATACATACAAACACAAACACATAGCTAAAAATGCATTATTTTAGAACAAATTTGATTACAATAAAAGTTTATAGTGGGTCAATCTTAAAAGATAGATATGCTATCGTTGACAATAGCCTTTCTCAATAAATGAGTTACCCAACACAAAAAATATTTTTAAATTCGAACCAATAGTTCCTGAGATCATCGCGTCCAATCAAACAAACAAACAAACTCTTCAGCTTTATATTATTAGTACCTATAAAAAAAAAAAAATGATTTATTCACTTAGGAAGCAAAATACTACACTTGTGAAAAGTCGATTCTACATTTACTGGTAATGCCTGTTCGCAAACAATAGGTAAAGCCCGAGAAAAGAACAGGCAATAAAAACTCGTGGCCACTCTTTTCAAATTGCCAATGTTTACAATGTTTCTCTGTTTATAAACTGTATATGCAGGTAAGGTGCTGCCACCACTATCTTATACACCATATTAGAGGACTGATGCAAAAAAAGAGGTCATATTAGAAGAGTACACGAGATCGGATACATCAGCCTCAATGGGCACAACATAATAGGAGCATCCACTTACGATGTAAAAACTTTATGTGCTTAAATATTGGCCAATTTACTGCTACTTAATGAATAAGTAATACATGTTTTACAAAGGAAAGAAAAGAATGGCCGTAATTTATCACGCAGAATCTTTACTTACAAAAGTAAATAGTTTTCTTAACTAGTACCTAAGTAACATTATCAAACTGTGACAACAATATTCACCTAGTAAAATGCAATAAACTATACAACACAATACATTAATAGGGAGCAACGATCCATACTACTACATCCATTTATCTTTATCAGTTAAATAATCATCGATACAATAGTAAGCTCTTTGTATAAGATGTCTCTTGACTACATTCTTAAATTTATTTACTGGTAGACTCGATATGCTGACTGGGATTTTATCGAAAAATTTAACACCTAGTCCCATGAATGAGTTATGAGTTTTATGAAGCCTATGATAATGACCTACCAATTTGTGCTTATTTCTTGTATTCACAGAGTGAATATCACTATTTTTGTTATATAAATGTAAGTTTTGTTTTACAAACATAACGTTTGCATATATATATTGTGATGCAACTGTCATAATGCCTATCTCTTTAAACTTTTCTCTAAAGGAAACTCGTGCTCCTAGTTGATATATCGCACGCACTGCACGTTTTTGAAAAATAAAAATAGTTTGTATATCAGCCGCCTTGCCCCAAAGCAATATGCCCTAGGACATGACGCTGTGAAAATAACCAAAATATACTAGTCGAGCTGTTTCTACGTTCGTAAGCTGTCTGACTTTGCTGACAGCATATGCTGCAGAACTGAGTTTCCCTGCGAGACATGATATTTGGGCGCCCCACTGTAACTTACTATCTAAAGTAATTCCCAAAAAAACCGTTGAATCAACAAAAAATAATAATATAACTTCATTGTTTAAAACAAGATTTGGACTGATATTTCTTACATTTGGTAAGCTAAATTTAACACATTTGGTTTTTTTAGAATTTAAAAGCAAGTTATTTGATGTAAACCAGTCAAGAACTAATGCGAGGGTCCTGTTTACTTCGTCAGAGTAATCATTTTTACGATTGGTTTTGAATATAAGAGAAGTGTCATCAGCAAATAGAACAATATCACATAAGTTACTGGTAAAAAATGGCAGATCGTTTATTTACACCAAAAATAGAAAAGGACCCAGAATTGATCCTTGTGGCACGCCCATACTCACTGTTGATCCGGACGACCTTATTCCGTTAATGTCTACATACTGCATTCGCTCACTAAGATAAGAAGCAACAAGATTAAGCGCTGTACCCGTAATGCCGTAATGCCTAAGTTTCAGCAGAAGTGTACTATGCACCACACAATCATTTAGCTTTAGAGAGGTCGCAGAAAACACCAATGGCGTCCTGCGAGTTTTCCCAGGCACTATACATATATGTGTTTTAGTAGTTTAGAGCCTGCATCTACTGTCGAACGACCCTTTGTGAATCCATATTGTTCGCTATGCAGTAGATTATTAGATTTAAAATGTGTTTCTAACTGCATTAGTATGGCCTTTTTAAAGATTTTACTAATAGCTGGTAAGATAGAAATAGGTCTAAAATTACTAGGGTCGCTTTTTGAACCGGCTTTGAACAAAGGGATTACTTTACTGTGTTTCATTAAATCAGGAAACACGCCGGTATCAACACATCGAATAAATATTGTAGCTAAATGTGGTGCTATTTTAATTATAATGCAATTAATTAATTTAACAGAAATACCCCATAAGTCTGCTGTCTTTTTGCAATTAATTGATTTAAATATTTTTATTATGTCAGGGGGGTTTATAAGATTGAAACTAAATGGTACAGTACACTCTTTCACACTGCTTCTTACAAGTGATTGGGCTTTAGCCGGACATGAATTTAAGGAGCTGGTTGTATTTATAGGTATTTCAGCAAAGAAATTATTAAATGTTTGCGCTAGATCTAAATTGTTTGTTACAATTTTATTACCAACACATAATTCAGAATTATGATCGCGTGGCTTGGCCCGCCCAGCTTCAGCATTGATTATGTTCCAAGTGGCTTTAATTGTATTCTCTGCTTGTTTAATATTTCTACCTAAATGTAAAGACTTGGCAGTAGCACAAGTCTTTTTAAATATTTTGGAATAATTTTCAACATATTGAACAAACTTAGGGTCAAAATTATATTGCTTCATACCATACAATTCATACAACTTAGCTCTACTTATTTGTATGCCAGTTGTTGCCCAATCTATATATATATATATCATATAATGATCATATAATATATCCTAAAATTACTTAAGGTGTTGGTACATACCTAATATGGTTTTCATCTGACGTAATTTACTTATTTTTAACCGACTTCAAAAAAGGAGGGGGTTCATTCGACAGTATGTTGCTATTTTGTTGTGTGTTTGTTGCCCGATTACGCGGAGACGGCTGTACTGATTGAAAAAATATTTTTGTGTTTCAAAGGGTATACTTTCAAGTTGGTCCCATTGTCATCAGATCAGGATGTGATGATGGGATCCTGGAGAAATCGAGGTAACTGTTCAAATATTAAAGCTATAGTGATATTTATATGTTTCATAGTGATTCAAAAAGTACTAATTGGTAAAGTGCAACTAATGATGAAAACCACAGATGACCAGCGGAAGGAACTATTCAATATTTCACAGTTTGCGATTCAATTACTATTGCTAAGCACTTTATGCTCGTCATACTACTATTACAGCATGTAATAGAGCTGATGGTGACGTATCATGTGAACTACTCAACAATTAACGGCCCTGCATCGGAAAAACAATATTTTGTAAAAGAATTTCAGCAGTTGACATTAGGCTATTGTAACTTAGATGACAAACCGACCGCTAAAAAATGATATTACCGACTTCATATTTAGATATAAGGCGAGTAAAAAGGATAAAATAATATAGGACAACAAAAAATAAATAAACATTTTGAAGTTGGTGCCAAATAAAACATAAAAACTACTATTTCATAGCACCAACTTCAAAATATTTATTTATTTTTGTTATTTACAGGGCAACTAATAAGCAAAAAAAATATGTAGTATATTATTTTTCGCTTTTTAGTTGTATTCTGTTTATTTTTAAAATCCGTAATATTTTTTTGTAAAATAGTTTTTTCAAAAAAGTTTTTCTTGATCTGATTAATATGGGTATCGAAATAAAGGCGACATCAAGATAATTTCTAATATGAATAACAATATATAGGTTTGTATGAATAACAATATACGAGGGTGTATTTTATAATTATAATAATAATAATAAAATTTATTAGCATAAAATGTAGATAGTACCATTTTAAATATTAATTAGCTTTGCCTATATTTCTAATGATAGGAATGAGTTGCATTTGTTTTTATAAATTTAAATACGTCATCTCTTTAATCAACACCTATTTTAATACCAGTATATTTACTGGTATTCATATATATGTTGGTTAAATCTACCGGTTGCTAAGGTAAGCTAAGGTGCCAGTCATCACAATAGTAAGTGCTTGTGTAATTATTATAATTGTACCTATATCAATTACTAATGTTCAATTTAACAAATTATAAAAGTGTGTACCTCATATTTATTGTATTATGTACTTATTGTGATGTATGATTATTACCGGTAGATACTAATTCAAGGAAATTACATGCAATAACTAAACCTTATCTATGGACGTAATGGTTACAGTTTATCCTTTTGGAGTTCAATAATACCTACCGAATAAAAATATAACAGGAAAACGATTGTTTGTTCCAATCCTTGAAATTCCATGACGTTCTGTACAATACAGGACAACACTCAGTTATTGCTCGAATTAAACTAAACATGTCGGCTAGTGCGCAAATACTAATTTATTTCTCTCTATTTATATTTTTAATATTTAATTTAATAACTTTAGGGACAGTTATTGTAGGAGTAACGAAGCTATTGGAGGAAACTCAAAATGTTGAAACAGTTATAGATTTAGACGTGCCAAAATTCAAGAGTTATTTGAAACAGTTCAATAAAATGTATTCCGGCATTGAATATCAAGTGAGATTGAACAATTTTAAAGTGAGTAAACCTTTATTTGTAATCGTTAATGCTAAAACCTGTGATTTGCTATACTTTCACAAATAGTAATCAGTGTGCAATTTATGATGATGCGTATCGTTATTAATTAAAAACAAGAATATGCCAATAATCTACAGGTAAATTTGAAAAAAACTAACTACATTCAATTTACACCTGCACAAAAAAAGAAAACATTAGAAATACATTAAAAAGGACTAAACTTAAAAGAAGTAAACGAAATATTTTTTTTGGGTAGGTACACGCTGGACCAACATTGCAATTTTGGAAAGCTTGTTTTATAATATGAACTATTTAAAACATCAGCACTAAATTATGGTCTTAATCTTTGGGGAAATTCAATGCTTTACCTGAAAATTTCAAAAGCCTTCTGAGCTAATTTTAAAGCACTTTAAAGCCTGGTTATTAGACAATAGTTTATATACTGTAAATTACATTTTTAAAAATCGCAATTAATCTATACTTATAATAAAGCTGAAGAGTTTATTTGTTTGTTTAAACGCGGTAATCTCAGGAACTTCTAATCCGAATTGAAAAATTCTTATACTATGGGATAGCTCATTTATCGCGGAAGGCTATAGGCTATATAATATCACGCTACAACCAATAAGAGCGGAGCAGCAATGAGAAATGTTGCAAAAACAAGGAATATTTATGCAGACGAAGTTGCATGGGACAGCTATATACATATAATAATGAAGAAGGAATCTCATATATATATATATTTTTCTTTTTTTTCCTACTTTCCTTTTTTTTTAAATACAGTTATCATAATAATAATTATAGATGTAAATTTAATTATACTGAAAATGTAGTAAAATATATAACATAATATAATATGGCATAAGATGTTGCATGTCATATTATAGGTATTAAGTAATAATTCTACATTTGTGTGTTTTTGCATGTCACTATAAATGACTAGATCCGTACATCTAGTATGATCGGAATGTACTTAGATTAATACAACACCTATAAATTGCACCACATCTAAAGCAAATAAATGATTTATTATTATTATTACCTACGAATGCCACAGACGAACCCAGAGAGAAGGTAGTTGGGATTCAGTCCATCCCTCCATCAGTCAGACGGGCTATTTAACATGGCCAGTTTAACAGTAACCTCTTTTACCTGCACATAACCCCATATGAAAAAAACAACGGGTTGCACTCCGGGAGTGCCGGCAGAAGTGAAAACGTGAACATTATATTATATACTGATGAAATTTGCATAATATTGACCCAATAATAAGCAAATATAAAATAATAAATCACAAATCAAAAAACCAAAATTAAAATAAAAAAGGGAAAAAATAATCGTTACTCGGACTCGAACTCGGGTCTTCTGGTTTCTGGACCGCCCGATTTCCCATCTGAGCTATAATAACATTTTAAATGGTGGCGAAATTTACCTTCGGATTCTAATGATATTGTAGCAGATTTCTTTCATCGTCACGTGTCCTGACGCGAGTTTAAAATTTTTAGCCATCCCAAAATGCACAATGCCGCTTAAGAAGTTTCACTTCAAAAATTGTATTATACTGACAAGTATGTTAGTCGGCAAGGTATAGATTTCTGTGGGCCAAAGATGACTAAAATAAATGTTATATTATTATTATTATTATTGTATTATTTACCCACTGGCTGGCATAGCGCCAAATAAATTGTTTTTATTCCAAACCTTACATATTTTTAAAATATCTGTTAAGAAAAATAACCTCTCCATAAAATTCTTAATTAAAGCTATTACTCAAGTAACGATATCGGTGACTATTGCTTGGCTAAGTATTCTAACGTTTGACGTTTCTTACCTTACTCATTTTCTTGACTATAAAATAGAAACTGATACTTAAGTAATTACTTTTACTTAAGTAACTGCTATTACTCGTTTATAAATACGGGGGTTAGTACAGACATCTATGTACGCTGACCTCTCTAGAACATACACCGTAGTCTTCTTATTAACTTTTTTGACACTTACGACAAATGGCCGTTATTGTTGCTATCATTGTTATTGTTCTGATTCCTTGTTACACTAGCATAGACTATTTATATGATTTTGTCAAATTACCATCCAATGTCAAAATCAAATGGTAGTCTTTATGTGTCTTGGTGCAGTGCCTATCTATGATTAACAAATAATATCCGTCATTCTGTGTAGATGGATCCCTGTTTCTGGGAGCCCTAAAACTAAAACACATATAATTTGAACGTAATGTGGTTCTTTAAGTTAGATGGCTGGTACAATAATTGCATTTTTGAAATTGGCAAGAAATGCCTATAAAAATTACTTCAATAGATGGCTGGTTTTATTAGCTGGTACGTACTGTAAACATAATCGCTAATATCGATACTTAGTTTTGCGCATCATTAACGTTACCATGGATCGCTTTTATATCGATATTGTCACTTGTTTTCAACCGACTTCAAAAAGGAGGCGGTCATCAATTCGACTTTATTTTTTTTTTAATGTTTATTATCCGATTACTCGCAAACGGTTAGACCGATTTGAAACATTATTTTTGTGTTTAAAAGGGTATACTTCCAAATTGGTCCCATTGTCATTAAAGTTTGAATCTGATGATGAGATCTTGGAGAAATCGAGGGAACTCTTCAAATATTATAGGTACACCCTTTAGTAATTTGGGTATATTTTGTTGTAATTCATGCATTTACTCTTAAAAAACACCATTGAGTGAAATGGAACTGATGACGAAGACCACAGATGACCAGCGGAACTATTCAATAATAAATATTGCGGGTTGCGATCTGAGTACCGTGTTCGATTCTTCGCCTCCGTCAAATCATGTAATGGAACTGATGGTCTAGTATCAGGTGAACTCCTCAATAATCAACGGCCTTGTATCGCAAAACGCAACATTTTGTAAAAAGAAATGAGCAGATTGGATTATGCTATTGTAACTTATATATACTACAAACCAATACAATATTTTCACGAGCTTTTTTACAAAAAAAAAAAAACCGACAGCCAGGAAATGTAGTTTTATGTTTTAGACACCAACTTCAAAATGTTTAATTATTTTTTGCTTTTAAGTTATCTTATATTTATTTTGGAAGTCGGTTTTTATTTTTTTGTAAAAAAGTTTTTATCTACGTCACAATATGGAGGGACAATTTATCGAGATACAAAAAGTTAACGGGGAACTCCCTTTTTAATGTGTTTTTAACTTTATTTCAGGAATCTTTGAAGGAAATTGCTAGACTGAATATTCTAGAAAATGGAACTGTGTTCGGTCTAACGAATTTCTCAGATATGTCTGCGGAAGAGTTTGCTAAAAGTATGCTGAAAGTGCGTGTAGACTCTCCTGTAAATGGTGGAAAGGAAGAAATATCATATGATCATCACACTACAACATTCACATCGCTTCGCAAGGTCCCAGGTTCACATAAGGACTGGAGAGAAGGTGGCTATGTAGGTCCTATTCAAAATCAAAGGTTATGCAACGGCTGTTGGGCCTTCTCCACTGCAGGTGTAATCGAATCTATGGCCAAAATAAAAAATCTTACTCATCAAGAATTAAGCGTACAGGAAGTTTTAGACTGCATTTTAGATAATCCCAGTCATGATGGTTGTAAAGGAGGCAATATTCGCAACACCATGTATGACCTTTATTATAACAAAAAGGGTATTGTCACTGAGGAGGAGTATCCGCTAACTTTAAAACGAGAAAAATGTAAACTATCAATAACGGACTTAAGAGATAAAGGAATTAAAATAACCAACTACGATTATAAAGACGATGTATCTGATTACGATATAACGGTAGCTCTTATGAATGGTCCTGTTACAGCAGTGGTGAATGCTCACAATTGGAGAAACTATGTCGGGGGTATTATAAAATGGGCTTGTCCCAAACCAATTAAAGGCGATGGTGTACACGATATACAAATAGTAGGGTATGATAAAGATTCTGATGTTCCCTATTACATAGTGCGAAATTCTTGGGGTGACCTTTTTGGCGAAAATGGTTATGTGAGAGTAGCAATGTATAATAATGTCTGTGGGATATCTAACGAAATCGGTATAATATATGATGTCTATATGTAAATATTCGAATAACAATGACAACTAAATCCATAGAGTTATTATAGACCGACTAGCGGAGAAAAACGACTGCGTGTAAGGGAAAATGTTTTATCTCATAGATCTCATGATATATAATAAAAGCCATTTGTAATAGTAACCAAGCAATCTGTAAATCACAAAAAAGTTATTTTCTGCACTTATTGCGTATGCGTAAGTAAAAAGAGATAGATAAGGTACTGCGGTTTTCTTTCTCTTTTTATTCAATATACAACCAAATGGTTGTCTTCCATTCATAATTAATTCTCATAATTTATTTATTCACATATAATAAGTACACAGTTATAAATTAATTCTATCAACAAGAGTAGAGCATAATTATATGGGAGCCTGTACTAGTTAAAACTAGGTTAACGTTGTATCACAGGCGTTAAAAGTGCTATTATTAATACAATTAAATTGTATTATTGAAAGATAGAAAAAAAATAAGTCCGGACTTAGGAATCAAACCCGAAACTTCCGTAGCCCAACCGAGGCCGGAATCGAACCACCTAATCGAACCTCAAATTTCTCTATCCTTTCTTGCAAACGACATCTAGCCGCTAGTTAAAGAACTATCACGGCTTTTGTTATTGCTTCGTTACAGAGAGCAAGGACTTCAAATTTATATTTCAAAAATGCAATTATTGTATTAATAAAGTAATTGGGAAGAAATGCCTAGAAAAAATACTTTATTGCGTAATATTAGTCTTATCTATTACATTTTTTTTATTTATCTATATAAATTTAAAAAATCAAAATACTAAACTTATAGGAACTAGTTGTGTGTATTAATATTATGTTCAAAACAGTTTATTTATATTTGTGACGCGTTGTGTTGCACTTTTCGGCACAGATTAGATATTTTCAATATTTATTCATTATTGAGTATGCCCTCAGAAGAAATTGAGCATACCTCGCTTAATTGCTGGCCAGCAACATCCACTTCTGGATATCAGGCGTTGACAAAAGTTTAAATGGGAAACCCAATTCTCGGGCTAGGATTTGCGGTTTCATCGGCGAGGGCTGGACACTCCCGATCGGATTATACGGGTTGTTACTCATACTGAGTAACAAATAAAACATTTCTTATTAAGAATAGAATAGAATAGAATAATTATTTATTTCCAGGAATATGGTTTACAAAGATCTTAAAATTAATATAAATTACACATATTCTACCTAGAGATGGTGTGGAAACATTGATAGGTAAGGCCTGCGTTTGAATTAGATATTAAATATTACGAATCTTCCATAATATATTAATAATCTAATTGTTTTATTCTATTTCATTATGTTATCTTGATATGATTAAAACTGTAAATTTCATATATGATTAAAACTGTATTATCAATGTCAATAATTTAATTAATTATAAGAAATGTCAATAAGTAATTCAAATCACATGTCAAAATAATATTATAAGCAAGGCTCTTTATATAAACATGATTCACTTAAATTCTAAAAATTCATTGTTTGAATAAAAGCATCTGTCTAGTAACCAGTTAAACAAGTATCCCTTAAATTTATTTGTTGGCAAGGCTCTCTCTTTGATAGGTAACTTGTTATATATTTTAATTGCCATACAATATGCATTTCGTGAATAAAGGTGCAGTCTCTGTTGGGGCACCAGTAGCTTGGCAGGGTCTCTAGCATTGCTTTTATTCATTACTACGTTGTGTAAAGGAAACAGTTCTGGATTCCTTCGTACCAACATACACAATTCAAATATGTAGAGACACGGTAATGGTAAAATTTTTAATTCTTTGAATATAGGTCGACAATGTTCTAGGTATTGTGCCCCGTATAAAGCTCGAACACATTTTTTTTGTGCAATGAAAACATTTTGCACGTGTACTGAGTTTCCCCATACTACAATGCCATACCGCAGTATTGACGAAATATAGCCATGGTATGCTGATAAGGCTGTATTTCTATTCACAGTCCATCTTAATCTCCTTAGAGGATATACGAACTTATCTAATTTATTACATAAATTTTCCGTGTGTTCCTTCCAATTTAACAAATTATCAATTGTTATCCCTAAAAACATAGTTGAGTTTGTCGTTTTTATGACTGAATTGTTAATCTGTATATTTGATTGTCTAATTTCTGTGTTATAGGTTTGAAAATTTATTATTTTTGTTTTCTGAATATTAATATGTAAATTATTGTTTTTTAACCATGCCATAGCTTCATTTAGTTCTTTATGTGCCTATATCCGATTTATTTTTATGTTTAATTAATAGTGTTGTGTCATCAGCAAACAATATACAGCTATGATTGAGACATTTATTAAAATCATTGATGTACAACAAGAACATTAGAGGTCCTAGAATGCTACCTTGTGGTACTCCACAGTTATTTATTCTTAATTGTGACGTAAATGTTAGTCTTGATTGATTGATTGTTTTTGAGATGACTGTCCTTTGCATACGGTTGGTTAGGTAGCTTTCTAGCCAATTGTGTGTATTTCCTCTTATGCCGTATCTCTCTAGTTTATAGAGCAAGCGTTTATGTGGCAAAAAATCGAAAGCTTTGCTCATACCTAGGAAGACCGATAGGACCGCTAACTTTTTGTCTAGTGCTTCTGTCACTTGTTTAATTAAAGAGAAACAGGCTAACGAAGTGGAACTATTTTGCCTAAATCCAAATTGATTATCCACCAGTATTTTATTTTTATTTATAAAACTATTTAGCTTTTGATGCATTGCCTTTTCATATATTTTTGCAAAATATCGGTATCAGAGTTACTGGATTACCTTTCTTAAACATCGGTTTAATAATTGATACCTTCATCTTTGTGGGAAACACTCCTTCTTCAAACGATTTGTTTAGCAAGTAACTTAAGGGCGATGCTATATTTATAGCGTTATCTTTAACTATTTTCGTAGTAATTTCATCGTAACCCGTTGCTTTAGTATCGTTTAGAGATTTTATAATTTGAATTACATCCGATTCATTTACTGGTGTCAAGAACATAGAGTTGTATTCTTTGTCGAAGTGGGTATTTTTTGTCTCATTGTTGGGTATATTTGTAGGTTTACTCTTTAAATCAATATAGTAGTCATTAAAATATTTGCAAATGTCGGTAGGATTTTCAATTATTTTATCATTAATCTTCAATTCTTTAATGTCCATATGTAAATTATTTGTACTCGTATTAACATTGTTTTTAATAACTGTCCACGCAGCTTTACATTTATTCTTGGCCCTAGTAATGTGTCTATTATTATTAATATTCTGGGACTTTAGTATACATTTTTTTAAAAGTTTAGTGTAAGTAACATATACTTTTTTCTTACCTTCTCTATCGATAACATCATTTCGATAGCGATGGTAAAGCTCTCTTTTTTTGATGCATGAAATTTTTAATCCTCTACTTATCCACCTATTTTTAACTTCCTTGTATCCTGTTTTACTGCGTATTACAGGAAAGCAAAGTTTATAGAATAGCATAAACAGGTCATGAAATATGTCAAAAGCTTTGTCACTCCCTTTTACTTCGTAAACTTCTGTGAATGATAGTGATGCCATACATTGTTTAAATTTTGTCATATTTTCCCTACAATAGTCTCTTTTATCTTCGTACCAGTGTTCTGTAAATTTTTGTCTTTCATTTTTTTTTGGAATTTCAAACTTCAAAGACTGTCCAGTGTTATGATCTGATAGACCTAAATTGTGAGTGTTACTTGTGACATTCGATAGCTCAATGTTACTTGCTATTTGATCTATACTGGATTGTTTTCTGGTTGGAACTTTGATATGTGTAAGAACCTTTAAGCCAACATAGCTCCAATATTTCACACTTAGTTAGCAATAAATAATAGTAATGCACTCGGTACTAATAGTAGATTACATTTAAATTAATATTATTTTAATAAATATTGTCAATTATCGTTTTATCAATAATAACTCCATGACTATAACAGACCAGAGACTTGGTATTACATTCATACTGCTAGCGCAATTTATACTTCATTATGGCACTTGTACCTGTCACATTAAAACGGCGAGAATGCTTGTAGCGATTTTATCACTCAACTAACGTCATCATCATCACTATCATCATCATCAGCAGCCAAAAACGTCTACTACTGAATTTAGGCCTCAACTAAGGACTATTATATATATACACAGCGACCGATTTTGAGCGGTCTGCATCCAAAGGCTCCCTGCTGTCTCAATCAGGTCGTCAGTCTATCTTGTGGGGGGCCGTACTGCACTGTCCTTTTCAGCTCGTGATCGCCACTCAAGAACCTTTCGTTCTGATCTATGTCGGTTCTGCGAGCGACGTGGTCTGCCCATTGCCACTTCAACTTACTAATCTTCTGAGCTATGACGGTAACCTTAGTGCTACTGCCAATAGCCTCATTACGGATTCTGTCGCGCAGGGAAACACCGCACGTTGAGCGACTTTGAGTTTCTGTATAAGGCCCACAGTTAGGGACCACGTCTCGGTGCCCTTTGTCATCACTGGCAATACACACGCATTTAAGACTTTGTCTTTGGACTGTATGTCCCAGGTACACATAGTCGTCAACAACTTCGAGGGTACAGTTTCCAACATTGTCCGGAATCGGCACTACATGGATGTTCTTAATTATTTTCGCCTTTTTCATGTTCATTTTTAAGCCTACTAGCTGCCATAACCATACAGCATATATATGTTGATAAACCTTCGCGATTTGTACACATTATTAACATATATATATTACAGGTCTTAATCGCGTGAATAATTTAAGGTAAAATACCTTGTTTAATGCCCGACGTTTCAACCGTATTGCAACGGCCGTGGTCACGGGTAGACTGACTGAAGAGTCTTGCAATGTATAAAATGGGCAATGGGAGCTTTGCACCGTATGTTGCTAAGCTCGTATAGCGATTCTGCCAAGATTGTTATGTACTCGTTATTAATGTTGATGCTATTTCCTTTCCATTCCAAAAGATGATTCTTTCAAGCCAGGCCTCGTCATGCTTTGCCATTCAGTTATTAACCACTATAGGAGTACAGTACTGTACTCCTAGTATTTAAATTAAACGTACCTACTATGAAGTGGACAGCGAAGAATTTAAGGTGACGCATTTCAGGTCTCGTGTTGTAACATTATATTTTATCAAATATAAATTAAAGAGAATTATAATACCTACATTAAAAGACGTGACTTTGTTTTTAAAAAAACAAGTAGCATATAAAGAAAACAAAACATATAATAGGTTATGAATTTTAAATAATCAGTGACTTGAATTTGATAACAATGAATATATTTTTCTCACGAGGTCTATTGGTTTTATTATTATTATAATGTAGGTATGTAGTTTGTGGAAGTCCTTGGGAGAGGCATATGTTTATCATGTTGATGATGATGTAGTTTTAATATTTCTGTCTAAGAATATAAAATCATATTAAGGTAACGTAACTACTGAAATGAAATAACCGTCCAAAATAGATAGAGCGTCATTTTTTCGACATGAGTTTTAGGTAGGTATATCTATTAATATGTAAATACGTTAAGAATCTTCTTTAATTTGTTTAATTAAAAAAATAAAGTAAATAACAAGAATGTCTTCTTTATTTGTTATTTTTAGTTATTCTCCTTGTTTTTTTTTATTGTATCTAATATACCTTTTTCCTCTTTGTTTAGACAAAAACCTGTAAAGTTTACAGACGACTCAAGATTTCAATCCTTAGTTAAGATTTAAATATGACATTTTCCTAGAAATTAAGATGTTTTATCAATTTATTTTCTCTGTTTACTTTATTTCACTGAATATAGCACTAATGTAAACCTCAGAACAATTATTTTGTTTTGTATTTTTTGGCTGTCTCTGTGGTTTGGGGGTAGTGTATCCGACTGCTACACAAGAGGTCGTGGATTCGGCCGTTTATTCTGTGTCTGGGTGTTATTTATCTATAATAATTATGTACCTGTGTATTAAGAAATATATATAAGTATGTTTATCAGTTGTCTGGTTTCCATAGTAATAGCTCTGCTTAGTTTGGGATCAGATAGCGTTGTGTAAGTTACCTCAAGATATTATTATGATTCAATAAATATTAAAAATAATAAACATGTAATTTAGTATCTCAAATAATTTATTAAATATTTACAATCTTATTCTACACTTATTGTAAATATTGCACCTACTTAATCATAGTTATAGCTATCTTAATGAAATTAGGTTAGTAGGTACTATTTGTTAGTACGTTTGCGACTTCGTTCGCGTGATAATTATAAAAAATAAATGTATCCCACAGAGATCAATTGGGCACAGAGATGGATCATAGTCATCCAGATTATAATCTAACTGTGTGCCAAATTTTATCCAGATCCGTTTAGCCGTTCTGGCGTAATTATAAAACATCCATCCATTCTAGCATTTAATAAAAGTATACTAAGATTATTTAGTTTAGTATATAGGAACTACTTATTTCAACTAAGTATAAAATTAAAAAAAAATCTAACTAGCAATGTGGGATTATGGGTCCCACATTACTAGCTATCAATCCTGTTAACCTCTCCAGTTAAGCTAAATTGCTTGTTAGGAGTAGGTTCACGTTGGCTGTACAATGGGTAGGATTCGAACCCGCAACCTCACGATTGCGAGTCTCATGACCCAAAACACAAAATAATTAAACATTTTGAAGTTGGTGCCAGGAAATGTGGTTTTATGTTTTAGGCACCAACTTCAAAATGTTTAATAACTTTGTGCTGTTATACCTATATTATTTTTTGCTTTTAGTTACCTTATATTTGTTTATTGAAGTCGGTTTTTTTTTTGTATAAAAGTTTTTAGTTGTCAATTTTTAATTTTGTAGTGGTTTGTAGTTGATATAAGTTACAAAAACATAATCCAAACTGCTCATCTCTTTTTACAAAATGTTGCGTTTTGCTATACAAGGCCGTTGATTTTTGAGGAGTTCATCTGATACTAGACTATCAGTTCCATTTCATGGTTTGGTGAAGGTGAACTATCGGGTATCGAACACGGTACTCAGATCGCAACCCGCAACATTTATAATTGAATAGTTCCGCAGGTCATCTGTGGTCTTCGTCATCAGTTCCATTTCACTAAATGGTGCTTTTTAAGAGTAAATGCACGAATTACAACAAAATATACCCAAATTACTTTTAATGTACCTTTAATATTTGAAGAGTTCCCTCGATTTCTCCAAGATCTCATCATCAGATTCGAACTTTGATGACAATGGGACCAATTCGGAAGTATAACCTTTCAAACACAAAACCAATATCAGGTAACAAAAATTAAAAAAAAAAAAACAGTCGAATTGGAACCTCCTCCTTTTAAAAGTCGATTGAAAAGGATTTGAGTGGCACTGATTTTGTTATGGGCTAGCGTGATTCTAACCATTAGACGCACGACCTGTTTGTCTCTTCATTTCGGAGTATAATGTAAAGAACCCACGAGTGCGAGGTTATTAGTATATGACAAATCACTCTGTATGTAGGTATATACAGTTGAAAACGAGGGAACCTCGGTCAAAAAATCATGAGAAATGGTAAACAAGCTCCCCTGAATTTTACGCGGTAAAGGAAACATTGCTTTGGCGACATCAGTCCGCGACGAGTTGACTTAACATAGTAATTTTCGAATCTAATTTTAGTACACAAATGGAAACAAAAACATAAGTGAGATTAAAATTTATAAATGCATCTCATGGGAACTGGGGCAGACGATAAGATAGAGACGGGTGTAGAACGCGTACCATTTTGATCTTCTTCGTCTAACCTTATATATACCTACCTACCTGATTGCCATATCTACTTGTCGTGGACTTCTATTGTCCACGACAAGTAGATTGAGGAATGACTTAATTCTAAAAGATCTGAGGTCACCACGATGGAAAGTGGGGCGCACAAATTTTAACCTGCAACTGCAACGTTAAAGACAGAATCTCACAAAAAGTGTTGCCGTCTTCCACCAAATTTTCAAGGTTGCAGGTTAAAATTTGTATGCTCCAAATTATATATCCATTACGTACAAAAATGTTACAGAACATGAATATTTGTTATTTATTTTTTAGGCATTAATATAATACATATAAGGCCAAAATATGTACAGAACAATGAAAAATCACTATGCAGTGCTTCGGTAGTGACTTTGTTTTCCCTGGATAAGTTACGAGCAGTGGTACCTACAGGAAAAAATCCTTATGGTACCACCAATGGCCCTGCTTCGTACTAATGCAAGGAGTAACCATAATTGAATATAAATCAATCAATGATTATTAACAAAAAATACGCCCATCTAGTAATCGTATCAGTTCACTCACACTCCAATAGCGCTAAACTAAATTATATTCATTTCGTCATTAATGGCTCTCTGCCCACTTCAGGTATAACGTTTTGTAGATTTAATGCTATCCCTTTCTTTTTATCATATATCCAGTTCCAGTATAGTTGCCTGCCAGAATGAGACAGCAATATTAAGCCGACTGTTAGCAATAGTATTTCGATGGCTAGCAGGATGCGAGGTGCATGAACATGTATTACTCGAAGAGTTGATATTACGTCATCTGGAAGTATTGGCTGTACCTGAAAAATGAAAGCATTTGTAATAAATCTCTGTTTGTCATGCATATGTATATCTCGGTGAGATTAAGCAACGTCGTCGGTTACATCTATAGATGGATGAACGCAAATGGTTAGCGAAAGAGTTAAGTCACTTGTATAAAACAACAAGTATATAAAAGCTACTGCTAAGCTCCATCAATCAGGGACGGTTCACATGTTATTGTTGATAAGTTAAAGTTTTTTTTTATTATTTCCCAATTCTGACGTTTAATATTGGCATAAATAAACTAAAAAAAAATATCGAAAAATGCCTTTTTATGAAAAGGGTCTTTTTTCGACAATTTATGATGTCGCGAGAAATATTGTAAAACGATGTTTTAAACGAAATGTGATCAGAGGATTTTAAAGCACTTACAATTTTAATGTAGGCCACGGGCACGATCATGTCGGAAAATTTGCTGATCTCCGAGTTGAAACTGACATCACGCACCAGAATATTCACTTGGACAGAGAACTTCGTCGACATTACCATACCTAACATCTGCAATACAAAACAAAGTGATTATTATTAGATATAGTAGGTCCTTACAATAAAATCGAAAAAGTAAAATAGACTACTATAAATACAATAAATCACTGAAAGGATGGCTTTTGCTGAAAGGTATATCTTACATTGTATACTATTTTCTGATTCTGATACTTTTTCATTTCTTTATGACCATTTTGGAAACTTGTAATTGATATGTTTCCAAACATAGTCATGAAAGAATGAAAAAGTGGTTGACTTTATCTATTGTTTTAATTGGAGAGGCTCTCCAACCAAAACAATAGATAAAACCCCACTTTTTCTCTGCTCTGCTAAAAAAACTATAATATACATACCGGTTCAATAACGAACTTGCTTCCATGATCCTCTTCGTTTGGTCTCATGCCTTCGACCTTCTCGTAAATAGAAGGGTCGGTGTTGAAGAAGTGAGCGTTGGACAAAACCACCGGTAGACCTTAAAACAACGTAAAATACAAGATTAAATTCTGAAAGATCAAAAATAATGTCTTATTAGACGTCACATGTGTGTGTTAAAAATTAAATTAATTCTCATTTTTTGTTAAATCTAGGAACCCTTAAAGTATGAATGCTAATAATATAATCATTGATCTGACAGCTATCAGATGGGGCATGTCTCTTTGCCTATGGTGTCAAAGTCCAAGGTTAATATTCTAGGTATACACAACCATTGTCAGACCTATGACCACAGGAAGACCGGCCGCTGGGCTGGTAAGAGCCTCATCATTCTTCAAAGACGTGCCACTACAATGTCAACTGGCATTTTCCTCAACTTCACCTGCGTCCCTTGAAGTACTGCTGAATTTGACTAGGAAGGTGTAGATTTAAATGGAAGCTAAAGCAACTATAGCGACAGCAAACATAGAAGAGAAATAGATCCACTCACCATACATACAAGGCGACAAATCAGAAACCCCTTCTTTACAAATCCCTTTATTACACAAGCACTGATTCTCTTCACTGATGGCGTAGCTATTATTACTGATCTTGTATTCTAAGCCTTTGACTCCGAAGTCCATTGCGACTGGCCTTTGGTACTCAAGCTCCAAGAGCCGACAGAGGATGCTGCGGTAGATCCTCATGGGACGGTTTGGTGTCACTTTAGGAGGGTAGCATAGTCCTTCGTAAGTATTGTTGAAAGTATTGCAGGACGTTCTGGAAAGAGTGTCACGGTATCATACAAGGTCTTTTAAGAAAGTAGTTGGTTTTTAGATTCTTACGAAAGTCCAAAATGAATATTTGTATTTAGCTATCTACACATTTTTGGATCTCTAGGAAACAACGCAGAATATGGAAAAACTCCCTGCCTTTCCATGTCCACCGGTTGGCTAGCTTATTACCCACCGGCAGGAAAATTACCATTAGGTCTTCATTTATTAATTTTTAATGTATGTTCCATAACTCTGTCACAAATATAACAGATTTTTAAAATTATATATATATATATATATATATATATATATATATATATATATATATATATATATATATATATATATATACATATATATTTTTGGACATTCACAGTAACACAAAACAATTACCTAGTTTCTGGGTCGTTATATCCCCAAACCTCAAGTCCACCGACTTGATTGACTGTCTTGATCATGAACTTCTCCTCATCTCTGATGCTGACCTCAAATCTTAAAATTGTATCCTTGTCATAAAGCTGAGAATAAATTAAAAGCGTAATTAGAAACTTAAATTAGTCCTTGCCTGTAGCGTTTATGTGGTAGGGATTGCGATTCGCCTATAATTAAAACTGCGGTAGCCTAATAGCTAAGGCATAGTACTTGCAATCCTGAGGTCGCCAGTTCTAATCCTACCCATTATACTACCAACGTTACCCACTCCTAAAACAGGCAATTTAGCTTAGTTTAAGGAGTTAACGGTATTGCTAGTAATGCAGGACACAGAATATTTATTTATTAATATTTATTGCAAATATGGGTACATTAATAGATGGTACAATAACTTAAAAAAAAAATAAACATGCAAATTTCGCTGAGTTACTCCTATGTTTTAGTCTATAAGCTGGTATTTATAAGCTAGGGCAATGTTTTATATTTTTACTTTCTAGATAAATATGCAGTGGAATAGCGAAAACCCTAATCAAATTGGATTACTAGCTTTTATGAAGGTGGTTAAAAATATGATATAAGTAGCGCTTGTTGACATGTTTTGCCTTACGGCGAACAAATTTGTAAGTAGGCTTTTTAACCACCTTAATTATTATTTCAATACAATAAATTAATAGTATAATATGATATTATTGATGCAAAATTATTTAATACAAACGTGGAACAGGAAATGTCAGATTGTGAGATGTCATACACAAAAATGTCATATTTAAACCTACATTTAAAAATAATAATATATATTTTTTTGTAAATTTATGTCATTCATTTGTCATTCAGAAATTCTACAGCACTGTATTAAGTCTTACTTAGTAAAAAATCTCTCAACTGTCTTTGAATGCATTATTATTTCATTCCTTCCACTGCTTGGGTAGCATGTGTTTATACGTTACTGGAGCAGGTTTTGATTGTGTACAGACGAAGTATGCAACTATCGCGGCTCTTTTGTGAAATCTCGTCTTCTAAGCGTGGGAAGAGAGTAGAGTTTGTTCCAATAAACATTGCAAGTTCTAGAATGTATACGCACTGTAAGGAAAGTATTTTAAACCTTTAAAGGTAGGGCTTGCAACTATCTGTACTCCCTAAATGAAACATTGACCTGATACATCTTTTTTTTTAAACCCGGAACGCCATATATGTATGTATTGGTTGAATTGCTCCAGAAGATTATGCCGTAGCGAAGATTTGAATCAACAAGTCCATAATATGCTGTTATTAATGATTCTGTGTTAGCAACAAAGAGTGCCAGGCGTAGGCTGTACATCTTGTTGGCGAGATTCACTATGGGTACTTTCCAATCCATTCTATTATCTACTATTAATCGTAAGAACTTTGCGGTATCTACATTATTTATGCGTTTGTTGTTTAGGTTTATTTTGATAACATTTTCCATAATCTTAGTTTTATCAACATCAATATTTAAATTATTAGTGCCTAACCATTTAATATTTGATGTCAAAGAATTGGAGATGTCGTATTTGTATTGAGTAATGTCCTTTTTTATTAGATATTGTGAATATGCTATCATCAGCAAATAGAGTTAAAGAATACAATGTAGATTTTGGCAAGTTATTAATGTATAACATGAAGAGTAGAGGCTCTAAAATGCTTTCTTGAGGTACGCCATGAATAACTTTACGTTTCTCTGCAAGATCTTTTATTTTAGAACAATATTTGTTTTCTGTTCGTTGTATTCTGCTTTTTAAATAGGATTGAATTCATTGTAATACATTTCCTCAAACACCATATGCATCAAGTTTTTCTATTAAAGTATTATATTTAACATAATCGAATGCCTGTCTCATATCACAGAATATAGAGCATACTGGAGGTTTTTCATCAACTTGCGTTATAACGTTATACCGAAAATCGTAAATTGCTATATTATTTTTAAAGTGAAAACGTCTTTAGCGGCGTTGTGCACGTAAAAAAATGTTAAACTTGCATCAGGATCACGTGACTTTGTTTGAAAATTCGTAGATCACGTGACCCTGATCGAAAATTCGTAAGACAGGAGAGCAATGAAAAACTGCTACAATATCATTAGAATACGAAGGTAAATTTCGCCACCATCTACAATGTGTATTATAGCTCAGGTGGGAAATCGGGCGGTCCAGAAACCAGAAGACTGTTCGAGTCCAAGTAACGAATATTTTTTTCCTTTTTTAATTGAATTTTGATTTTGGTTTTTTTGATTCGTGATTTACTATTTGATATTTTTTTATTATGTCAGTAAGATCGAAAAATATTATTCAAATTTCATCAGTTTGTAATTTTATCTGAGGGATAATTTTTTTAATTGTCATGTCGTTGTCATTGTCATTTTTTTAATTGTCATGTTTGTGTACGATAGCGCTTTAAATATGTATATTTATAGAGCGCTATCGTACAAAACATGACAATTTAAAAAACCAAAAAAAAAAAAATCCTAACCATTCCAACGTTAATGTTCAAGTTTTCACTTCTGCTGGCACTCCCGAAGGCAATCCGTTTTTTTTTATACATGAGTGGATGAAATACAATAAGTAAAATCAAAAAGCCACTGAACAGCTATTGATTTACTTATTTTTTTTATATTACTTACTCTGTCCAACAAGCCAAGCTTATCAAAACTAATCCAGTTTGGCAAAAACTGGTTGCCGAGTTTGATGAGCGGTTCGTCGTATCCCCACATATAATCTTGAGCTTTAATGGTGACCGTGGCATTGCTCTTCACCCGTGTGGTCAGCAAATTGAAGCCTGCCCTTCCGAAGAAACCGTACTCTTTGGTCACTAGTGATGCCATTGCCTGGAAAGATAAAGAGAAAATGCCATTACGGTACCTACCATAGGAAACATTGATACCTACTTTATTGAAGTAATGACTTTTTGAAAGATAGAAAAAATTTAAGTCCCAGGAATCTCTGTAACGAAGCAATAATAAAAGCCGTGATAGTTCTTTAACTACCGACTAGATGGCGCATGCGAGGGCCCAAACTCGCGAGCATCAAAGGATAGACAAATTTGAGGTCTAGTAACATAGTCCAGATAGGTGGTTCGCTTCTGGCCCCGCCCCGGTTCGGCTACGGAAGTCTCGGGTTCGATTCCTGGGTCTGGACTTCAAATTTTTCTATCTTTCAAAAATGCAATTATTGTATTTCTAAAGTAATTGGCAAGAAATGCCTATAAAAATTACTTTAATATTTGGCCTGCGATATCATAATTTGTTAAAATGCTCTCTGTAACGAAGCAATAACAAAAGCCGTGATAGTTCTTTAACTACCGACTAGATGGCGCATGCGAGGGCCCAAATTTGCGAGCATCAAGGGATGGAAAAATTTGAGGTCTAGTAACATAGTCCAGATAGGTGGACCGCTTCTGGCCCCGGTTTGGCTATGGAAGTCTCGGTTTCGATTCCTGGGTCTGGATTCAAATTTTTCTATCTTTCAAAAATGCAATTATTGTACCTACTTTATTTTAATTTGGTGGTATGGTACAAGCCCTGTGTCACGGGGGACTTTACAAACATACAAGTCACGGACACAAAGTACACCCAGACTCAGAACAGTTTGTGGATCACACAAAGTGGTGTCCCAAGTAGGAATCGAACTCACGACCTCTTGCGTAGCAGTCGGACACACTCCCACCGCGCCACAGAGGCAGTCGTATTGTTCTGAGGTACTTGCGTATTTTGTAGAATATTTTCATGTTACACTAGTTGACCCGCTACCATCTAAAATTGAATGTACCAAGTAATCCAAGTGGTTATCATATCAGATTTTTATATTTCATGCTCTTCTGTTTTTCCTTTTTTTCTAAACTCACTTTATCAAATGTCCACGTTGGCTTGAGATGCAGGGCTAGCAAATAATAAACAACTTTGAGCACAGAACAGTAAACAACGAATCAATTCTAAACTTACCAGCATGGCGACATTCGGCATAGTAACAGTGATGTCTTCAGGTTTTCCGATTGACTCCTCGGGCAGAAAGGTGACGCGGTGGTGAGGGATGTACCGCAGAACTCCCGCTTCGTGGTCGATCTCTATGTTTTCATTTGTACGGTTTTCTCTGAAAAAAACACGACAGACGTAAGAAAAATCAAATGAAGGTAGATTTTATTTCATAAATACCAATTTCCTCTCATATTCTCTTCTCATTTTTTCTCTTGAAAGTCCAATGCGAAGCCTACTAAGACAGGCGAAAAGATTTATTAGTAGATTGATATAAAAAAAACCGGATTTTTCGTGTCTGATGCAATAAGTCGCTACTAGGGCATTCAAACTGGGATAGTTATCAACTCCGGAGCTAGTTACGATGTTGAGCAATCAAATCCGGAACTCCGGAGTTGGCTCCGGAGTTGACAGCTTTTTTAGAAATTAATAGAAAGGCCCAAAAAGAAGAAAGAAAGAAGAAAGAAAGAAAGAAAAAATAATTTATTTTCGGCAAAACAGAAAAAATAAAATGAGTACATGTACGTTTAAAAACAAATACCTACTTAATTAAATACAATTTGATAACAACATGTAAAGTTTAAGCCGAAAAATAGGAGCTAGTTCAGCATATGCCAGGCAAGATGCCTGACGCTGGTTTTCAACTAGCCCCTTTTTATAAATATACTAATAGTATAAATAGATAAATAATATAATAAATTACAGAAAAGATAAATAAAATAATAATTTATAGTAAAAATAAATATAAATAATAAATACCATATTGATAATAATACATAAATAATACCTTTTAAACTACTACTATAACAGGACTATACTATTATTATACACCCGTCTTCATACCGCGCGTGCACGACGTACCTACGCTCACTAAAGAAATATAACACGACGCACACATACGCATACGCAGTTACACTAATATGCGCGTTTTGGCACAGTTATCGATTTCACTTAAATTAAGGACGTGTTTACATTTATCATGTTCCGCTCCCGCTGAGCATTAATAAGATAGCGCTTTAAGTGTTTTTTAAAAGTGCCCACGACTTCCAGTGATCTAATTGGCGGTGGGAGATTATTCCATATCTTAGAAGCGGCATAGGGGAAACTACCTCTGAAAGCCGCGGTTTTATGTGGCAGTATAGAGAGCTGTATTGAACACTGTCTACTCGCACAATCCCGCCCGCTGTTTACCCAACGTAATTTATCATACAGATATAGCGGCTTATGACACTTAAGAACTCCAAACATGAGAGTTGCCAAGTGTAGCTTACGTCTCGATTTCATTTTTAATATAAAATTATTGTTGAGGAAAGGCGTTACATGACTTCGGGATGGAATCACAAAACAAAAGCGAGCGCAAGCATTCTGAACTCTCTGTATCAAACGATCAGTGCGCGACAGCAAGCGCGGGCCATACACAGTATCAGCGTAATTTAACTTTGAGAGTACCAAGGACTCGACCAAACGTATGCGTAGATTTTCCGATAGGTATGAACGCATTTTGTACAGTACTTGCAATCTGTAAAAGCAGTTACGGACCAGCTCAGCGACATGCTTTTCATACCTAAGGTTAGCATCGACGCATAAACCCAGATTACGTGCCTCATCTACTCTCTCAACAGCCCGGCCCATAAGGGTTATATTAAGGCAAGGTAAAAGCCTTAACTCTTTTGAAGTACCAAAAAGCATATATTTAGTTTTGATAGGGTTCAAAACCAGGGTGTTCCTTTCGGCCCACTTCACAATCCTACCAAGATCCTCGTTTAGGTCCGCTACAGCTTTATGGTATTCGTTGCGTCTAAAAGATATGTATATTTGAATATCATCAGCGTAAATGTGGTAATTTGAGTTTGAGATACAATGTGTTATATCCGCGCAGTATAATATAAAAAGAATAGGCCCTAGAATGGATCCTTGCGGCACACCTCTTGTAAGAGGGGAGAGACCAGAAAACACTGATTCTCCGTTCCTAAGTCGCAGCTCCACGCGTTGATAGCGATGTGTTAGGTAGCTGTGGAACCAGTTTACCGCGCTGTGATCAAAACCATAACAGCTTAGTTTTGATAAAAGTAATGAAATATTTAAACTATCAAAAGCGCGGGAAAAATCCAGTAACACTAGCAACGTACACATACCCTTGTCTTGTGCAGCTAAAATATTGTCTGTCACATCAAGTAATGCGGTGGCGGTACCGCGACCTTTTCTGAAGCCAGACTGAAACATTGGTAGAAGCTCGTTTTTCTCAAGGTAATCGGTAAGCTGTGTACATACTACCCTTTCCATTACCTTTGACAGGCATGGCAAAATACTAATAGGGCGAAGATCTTTTAAAGCTGTTGGGTTAGGGATTTTGGGCAGCGGCCTGACAGTGGCAATTTTCCAACTATAAGGGACTGTAGACGTCATTATAGAAGTATTTATGATATGCGCAATAGACGGTAGAGTGTAAGGCAATGATAACATAATCATCTCCAAGTTCACGCCGTCCCAACCCACAGCGTTTGATTTAAGATCCAGTATATAGTTTTTAATGGTTTCCTGGCTCACAGGCGATATAGTGAATGTAGATGTACTATATTGATTATATTAAGAAAGTTTTATTTGTTAAGGAATCAGTGTTTTTGTTTAAAAAAATACTGTCTGACAAACAGAAGTTATAATAGACAACTAATATGCATTATAGTAGGTATTCAAAAATCAACAATCATTAAAAATAAACATTTGTTTGGCAAGTTACAATAAAATAATAATCATGTTATCACTTAACATGCATGAACATATAGGTACCTAAAAAATCTACTTTTTAAAAATCTACCTTTTGTTTAAAAAATTACTGTCTGACAAGTGGACGTTATAACAGACAACTAATACGCATTATAAAATATTAAAACAACAATCATAAAAAATAAACATTTGTTTGGCAAGCAAGAATCAGTCTTTTAGTTTAAAAATGTACTGTCTGACCGACAGACGTTATAATAATAGACAACTAATACTCATTATAAAAAATATTATAACAATCAACAATCATAAAAAAAGTCTTCTCTCTTTTATTCGTTTTCTTAGATTGTTCGCTAAATTCATGCTCAGAGAGTCGGTATTTTCTTCAATTTTTTTAACATGAAACGCAGCGCAGTGTCAGCTGTAAGAAGTGTGGCTTCACGTCGGCAAAGTGCGTTCACGGTAATTTTTACAACTTCTAAGCTGCGGCGGATTTCTGTGACAGAGTCAATTTCTCGTTGAGTAAATGAGAAATTTTATTTCATGTCAATCATAACTTTGGGTACGCTCAAGTATTAAGATGCGTTTTTCGTCGTTTTGTAAATAATGTTTACATTGCATGGTTTTTGAAAACCGGTTTCAACTCCGGTGTTCTATTTCAACTCCGGATTTGAAAAATGCTTACAATCGCTCCGAAACTCCGGAGTTACGAAACTCCGGATTGAAAGCCCTAGTCGCTACATATTAGTATTTAATTTGTCAAGATTCTAGTTTACCTTAATTTATTATGAATACAATTATTTTAACATTGAAGTCAAACGAACTGGTATACCTCAACATTTTATGTCGTTAAACGCGGCAATTGTGTAAATATAAATGTTTAATAACTAATGTAACTTTGAAGGATACGAGGAAGAAGCACATCTTATCCTATTACGCGTTTGTAAGACCATGCAGTAGTGTTGAATGCTCGATTGTAGATAATAACTATTTTATTATAAAGATATTTTGTCTTGTTATAAAGGTACTTGTCTAATGTGGTAGCGCCTTGCTCTACAGAAATACTTGTAGGTCATAGGTGCAAAGCAAGCATTTAGCTGCCTGCTGGTGTCTTTTCCTTTTCTGAGACAATCAGTCTCCGTACCACCCGGTACGGAGACTGATTGTCTTAGGTAAATTTGATTTCGTCCCATTGCCCTAGGGCGTATATATGGCAGCCAAAATATGCTGCCAGTATAAAGACTATTTATCCAGTTAATTTAAGTCACTTTGGTTAAAAAGGCGGCTATGTTGTTGTCATACACTCCTTGTCGACTTAAGATGACAGTGAGAAAAGAGAGGTCAATTTGAAGGTAGACTTAAAGAACGCATTCAACACGAACAAAATCAATAGAATTAGAGTTCAAACAAATGTGACATTTTCTTTAACGATAAACCAGACAGACTGGACACGATATATAAATTTAATTCTTTGGTTCCCAGTATTCTAGAAAGTCATTGCCTCTGCCTCCTTGCGTCGCCTGGCTTAGTTCAGTTAGTTCAGGGTCAAGATTCGTATTAAGAGGAAAAAAAAAACAAAATTAATTCACCATCTATATTCGTATTTAAAAAAAAAGATAACTAGCAATGTAGGATTAGGTCCCTCATTACTAGCAGTCTTGTTAACCCCTCCAGCTAACCTCAAAGGCTTGTGTTTTGTGAGTCCGATGCCTTAATCATCCGGTTTTGTCTTTTCCGAAATGCATACTCGTACTTATATATTTCTAAATACATACATATTATATACCAAATAAAATGTATGGAGGAAAATTTGGACTAGGTGCACAGGTAGGCTGTATTGCTGCCCTAAAATTTTGTATTAGGACTTTTTTTTCACCATGATAGGTTTTTTTTTTTTTTTTTTTATATCTTTATTAATTTAAGAGGGCTTAGTCACATAGTGATTATGTCGCCCTCGTTGGTAGTAATCTTAAGTTTTATAAACGTACTTACTTAAGTATTATGCTAGTTTAACACTATTATCATTGGGTGACTGTCCTATTAACAAAACAAATTTTTGCTAATTTATATAGCATTTTGGCTTCTTCCGACAGGGGGTCAGCCAAAATGCTGTTACATTTTCCTAAGTCATAATTTAATTTTGGTAGTATCTGTTGCCTTTGAACTTCGCCCCGGGCACACTCCATCAGAACGTGATATACATCCTCTACTATGTTACATGTTGTACAATTCGGTGACTCAACTTTCCGCATTAGAAATGCAAACTTATTCAATGGAATGTGTCCTGAACGGAGCCTCAAAGCCATGACCATATCAGATCTGCTCATATTGGTATGATCGATCCAAGAGAATCTCGGGATGTTAGGCTGGATGGTCTTGTACCAGATACCTTTGGTTAATGACCTTTGATCAAAATATTCTGACCACAACTGCATACATTGGTTTCTAACAATATATAGAAGGTCTGAAAAATATGGAAGACATGTAAATTCCACACCGTCAATTAAAGCCTCCCTAGCCAACTGATCCGCTCTTTCATTTTCAATCAAGCCAATATGGGCAGGCACCCATTGTAATATAACACGTTTATTGTTCTTATGGAGATCAAAGATACATTTTAAAATAGTATATGCTATGGGGGTTCCTCGAGTTTTCGAAGAACAACGAGCTAGGTGTTGTAGGGCGCTCTTTGAATCCGAAAAAATTACATAATCACCGCTGTCGAGTGACAGGATATATGATAAAGCCTCAGCGATAGCGATTAATTCAGCATACATTATATTTATGTTACATTTTATATTTAGTTTAATGGAGGTATTTCTATGTGGGTCAAAGAACGCCGCAGCAACGTTACAACCATCTTTTGATCCGTCTGTAAACAATTTATAAAAATCATTATATTTATTATTTATAAACTGTGTGCATTTTGTTTGAATATAGTGTAATTCGTAATAACTTTTTGCCTTAGTTATATGTTCTATATCAGGTCTAATAATCTTTGAAAGATCCACATTGGTGATCCATGTATTCAAAGTATATATTTCCAGTTGAGAACTAATATATATTGGTATAGATTTAAGGTGTTCATGAATGGTTATAAGCAGTGGTTTTCTCTTCTCTCTCCAGTATGCCGTAAGACATAGACATTGCAAATCATCCAACAACGATAACATTTTTTCCTTGCTTAAAGATTTCGATGCAAGCCAATATTTACCTGCCAAATAATGTCTACGAATGTTTAGAGGTTGAAGACAAAGTTCGTTTTCCATAATATGTATGGCAGTACTTTTAATGAATCCTCCTACGAGTCTCATAAACATATTTTGTACTTTGTCTAATTTACTCAAATGCGTTTGCGCTGCGTTATCATATAATACACTAGCGTAATCGAGTCTGCTTCTGACTAAAGATATATACAACCGCCTCATATGAATCGGATGTACACCCCATTTCGCCCCAGTTAAGACCCTAAAGATATTCACAAACTTCAAGACTTTGTCTCTCGTTTCGTTAATGTGCTTAGACCATCTTAAAGAGCGATCAACCCATAACCCTAAGTACTTGAAACTGTCTACAACCGGCAATGAAATATCATTAATTTTAAGGTCAATGTATTCTTTTTTAAAGCCCCTTTTAAAAACACATACTTTGCTTTTTGTACTAGAGATTTCCAGACCTAAATTGAATAGTAAATTAGCTAGTAAGAGAAGTGCCTGCTGTAAATTGTGTACCATGTATGATATATCATTGCCGGTCGTATACAATACGAAGTCATCGGCGTATTGGGATACACAAATATTACTTATTTCTCTACAAACCGATAAAGTAGCAATATTAAATAACAATGGAGAGAGTGGGTCACCCTGTGCCAACCCTCGATATGTTTTTCTGCATATTGTGTAATTATTTAATGAAATTTTTAGGTTTCTTTCCTTGAGATAGTTCCAAATATAAGTACACATAGTGTGCCCTATCCCTTGTCGATCCATTATTTGCACTAAAGTTATTAAATCCACATTGTTATAAGCATCATTGATATCCACAAAACACCCAACCGTTGATTGATTTTTGGAGAATCCAATTTGTATTGATAGAATTAAGTTTGATAAATTATCTGTAGTTGACCGGCATTTTCGGAAACCTGTAGTTTCATCAGAAAATAGGTTATTTTTTTCCATAAACCACTCTAATCTATTCATTAGAATTGTATGAAAAATTTTGCAAATGCAGGATATCATTGAAATTGGTCTCAAAGCTGCTATACTGTTTGGGTCTGGACGTGCTTTCGGAATCGGCATAATAGTTACGTCTCGCCATTGCTTAGGTACAAATCCTACTAAATAAAACTCGTTAAATAATGAAAGTAATATCTGTTTGGCATTATTTGGCAGATTTTTAATCATCGAGTAGGAAATGTTATCGTGACCCGGTGATGTATCTTTCGATCGAATAGCTTTCTCGAACTCGTGCATTGAAATGGTTATCGCTAGTTCAGAGTTACAGGACGAAAACGTTTGATCAGGAGGGGGTACAAAATCTGGCGCTAAGCTACGAAGAAGTTCATTGGCTTTATTTTTATCTACATACTCAATATGTGACTTGTACCCTTTTAACCATTTCATTTTCTTCCAGACTTCATTCGGGGATGACGTTTCGTTTAAGGAAGAGCAAAATGACTGCCAAGCTGTAGTTTTGGCATTACGTATCTCCTTTTGAGCAACTCTCACTTTGTCTTTATATATCTCAAAATTATGGGGGGTTGGGTTGCGTCTGAATTTTGCAAGGGCTTGCCGGCGTTCTGCAATGATTTTCGATAGTGCAGCACTCCAATACGGTTTAGGGGAGAATTTTATACTAGGGTTTTGACTAATTTTAACAAATGGTATATGTAAATCAGCAGATAAATTAATGTAATCTATAAATAAATCATAGCTACTTTGCAAATTACTTGAGTACTCAAAATGTGCGCATAAATCAGAAAGTACTTGCTTGTAAGCAACCCAATCAGCGTTTTTAAAGTTTCTACGTGTTATGTTATTGGGACTTATCTGCATGTCAATAAAAATTCTAATAATGCGATGATCACTACCTAGGGTCTCGTTTAAAGCGCTCCAATTGAGTTTGAGTGCAACATCAGTAGACGCAAACGAAATGTCCGGTGATGTTTGATGAAGAACGTTGTTAACCATTTTAATACGAGTTGGGGAACCATTATTAATTGCCACAAATTGGTGATCCAGTGAAGCATCCAAAATCTGAATACCCCTAGGATTCGTCTTAGATGACCAATTGACGTGATGACCGTTAAAATCTCCCAATACTAATGTTTTTTTACCACATACTGAAAAGATTTCATCCCAATCGTTTTGACTAGTCTGTACTGACGATGACGGAGCACAGTATACTGAGACTATATAGTCTATATCGTGACAGTTAAAGATTTTAATACATAAGATTTCAATTTGAGGATTACTTACATGTAAATTGTATTGTTGTGATTTGATCGAGGAGTGTGTAACAATAGCCACACCTCCGTAGCTATCATTTCTATCCTTACGGTATATATTATATCCGCTTATTTTAAGGTAACTATCCGCTGCTAACCATGTCTCGCTTAATACACCAATGTGGATCTTTTCTTGTGACAATATATTCTCAAATGAGACTAACTTGGGACGTAAACTCTGAGCATTCCATTGGATAATATTAAGTCTGCATATGATTTGTTTGTTAGCCATTAATTAAATCTAGAATTCGTTTCAAAATTGGCCAATCCGAGATGTTGTCCACTACTATTAAAATTAACCACTGTACACAACATTTAATAATACTATGAAACTTAGTTTGTATCGACTCATTTCTTAAGAATATAATTTCCTTCAACCTTAATAATAATTCGTCAAAATTTACATCTCTTCTTCTTTCTTCTTGGGGTTCCGCATTAGGAGGGTTGGAAAAACCAGTGTCGCCAGATCCCGGTTCTGCTATTACGTCGATAGCTGGTGTGCTCGGTCTCGGAGGTTTCTTTTTTGGCAAGCGACTAGAGTACTTGCGAGATTCCGGTTTATGTATACGGTGTATAATGGCGTCCGTCTTAACAACATTTGCGAATGTAGGTGTGCTGCAAAAGTCGGGTTCCGGAACGTCGATCGGGGTAAATATATTTGACTGACTTACTGCCGCCATAGTATCGCGCGCTGGAGTGCTGGGGGGTACGTACATCATCAGCGCTCTTCGATATGTGCAATTGAATTCCACCATAAGATCTCTGATCTTTTTCTCTTTAATGTAAGTCGGACATGATCTCACCAAAGCCATGTGACTTCCATTGCAGTTGACGCACTTGAATGTTTGGATATTACAGTTGGGATGATTATCCCCACACTTTGGGCAAACTTGAATTTTTGATGTACATGTTTTGACTATGTGTCCGAACTTCCAGCATCTGTTACACTGAGTCACTGGGAAGATATATGGATCTACCCTTATTCTCAGCTCATCTACTAGGACATAAGGCGGAATGTTTGACCCTTTGAAGCAAAGACGGATGGCTTCGCTCGGTATCCATGACTGATCACTCACGGATTTATCATTGTTGCGTTTCTTAAGGCGCATTACTCTTATTAACTCCACTCCGTCGGGACAAGCAATACTCGTAAATATTTGTTCATCTGACAACTCAATATCTATGTCCTTGATTACACCATACGAGCTGGACAACTCCATAGCCCTACTGAACCTCCACCCCTTATCTATAAACATTTTGCACGTCTCCAATTTTCTTGCGACCGTTTCATCTACTAGTTCAATTCGTAATCTGTAGTGGTTTATATATTTTAACTTAATTATATTCTTTATTCCTTCCTCTTTAAACATCTTCGCCAATGCGAACTGTTTAGGCAACTTATCATTACAAGAAATGTATAATTCGACTGTTTCCTTATCTTTTATTTTCTTTTCCTTTCCTTGAACTAGCGTCCAATCTTCATCACTATCTCTCGGTCTTTTACCGTAGTTATTAATCTCAACCTCGGTTTGCATGTTAACTTCTTCTTGATTGTTCTCCACATTCTCAGTCATCGTATCTTGATCGCAAAATGAATTCTCGCTCGACAAAATATTTGTGTAAACAAGTCCTGGCTCGTTATTATCCGACATAATAACAAGGCTGAGTCATTGCAGTTCGTACCGCAAGCAGCGAAGCACGCACGTGTCGGCCAGATGGCCGTCGCTCGTTCTAAGTAAACAAGCTCACCGATCGCAGGTAAAAGGTATAACACAACACGCGTCTATCGCTTACGAATGCCGCAGCGCGAATGACCATGATAGGTTAAAAAATGCTATTTATCTTACCTTAGTAATTCTTCATGGCTTTACCACGGGATATGCAAAATACAAAACGTCTTAACGTATCTAGTGTCCGCTGATGAGTTTGTGAAAGAACCGATAGAACCTTGAGCAGATATATGCAGAGCCTATAATGTCCACAAAGTGACGTTTGTGCAGCTGCATATTAATAAAACACAATTATTGTCAACGCCGCCGATATTATCTATGTATTTGAAAGCTAGGATGCTTTAAAATTTCCAACAGATTTAATTATGTCATTTATATGTTTTATTTGTCCTGGATAAACATTTAAAAATAATCACAAAAAGATAATATTTAACTGTAACTATAAATAATGGTGAATAATAGAAGTTTAAGTCGATTTTATAATTTTAAGTAATAATAAGTTAAGGTATAGTATACTTTATAATATTGGTAGAATATTTAATTTAAAAAAAATATACCTATCGATCAGGAACGAAACGCATTTCATAATAAGTCAGTCATATCACAAGACAAACCTTTTTTGACGAACTTCTTGTTATGAATAAATTATTATAAACTAGCTTTCGACTGCGGCTTCGCCCGCGTGGATGTCGGGAACCGCTAGATGGCGGTGATCGGTGATGATCGGTTAAGTAGTTTTCGCATGAAAGCTAACAAACAAACTTACATTCACATTTATATATTGACCTTGCCCATGCCCTTAGTCGAAAGAAAGACTAATAAAAGTAATTATCCTACTTGGTAAAAAATTATTTCACCGTTGGGAAGCTACAATATCCCCAGGTGACATATGCTACTTTTCATCCCCGTATTCCCACGGGAACGGGACCGCGAGGGTGAAACCGCGAGGCGTCCGCTAGTTTAAGATATAAAAGACTTACAGCTATAAAATGGGATAGAATTACGGCTATATAATGGATGGGAGCCAATAAAAAGTCTTCACTTATAAATAACAGTATAATCATACTAGTAGTTTGCCCTCGGTGGATGCATGTTGCCCACCGCCATTGTTGTGGACGTTGTCGTTCCCCAAACATACCAAATTTCATTAAAATCAATCAAATATGGAGGTTACATTTTTTAAACGAACTTCATTTTTATTAAAAAGCCGAATTTGGAAATATTATTGAAGACTGTTGATTACATTTCTTGTTTAATTAGTTAAGGACATTTTAAAACTTACAAGTCCTCTACAGAAGTTAAAAACGCTCCGTGATCCGCTCCGCCAGTTTTTGTAAGCAGTCTTATGCTACCAAATCCCATGTTTACTTGTCATGCAATCCGACGATTCGTATGCGTGTAGGATTTCAGGAATTTGTTGAACCAATTCCAAAAAACAATAACGCTCCTTTAGTCATGCGGTTATTTCAAATGTCTGACAGACAAGTATGTATTCATGACTTTTTTGTGTCTGCGATGTTAAAAGTTTTGGGGAAGGACGCAGAGCTATGGGGATTAAGGTTTGGAATGATGAGGCAAAGGTGGGAAATCAGGAAGATTTTTTTGTGTCGATAGCGGCTAAAAAAAAAGAGAACAATTTGCCACCGCATTTTTTGCTGGTATCGCGGGAGACTATACAGATAACGGTGAGGTAACTACAATATAAATATTAATTATGTATTAGTGTAAATTAATATAAAGCGGCGGTAGCTTAATGGCTAAGGCATCGGTCTCGTAATCGTGAGGTCGCGGGTTCGAATCCTACCCATTATACTACACTCCTAACACAAGCCTTTGAGCTTAGCTGGAGAGGTTAACAAGATTGCTAGTAATTTGGGACTCAATCCCACATTGCTAGTTATGTTTAAAAAAAAAAAAAATATGGATCAGACTTTTTTTTAAAAAAGACCTACGTAAACCGTAGTCATAGGTATCGATCTATTAGTCGCTTCTAGTCTAGTAAGATCACGACTATAGCCCTGGAGGCCTACTCTAATTAAAAAAAAAGTTTCGATTAAAAATTAGGTGGTAATAGAGCCAGGAATATCTATTTAATCCACTTGTTCCAAAAATCGTTCAGGCGTTCGAATTTCTTATGCTTATCCAAAAATTAATAAGAATAGTTTTCTGTAAACTTGGAACTTAAGTTTCATTTCAATTCATGAATTAAGTTTTAAAGAGAGTAGGCCTACTGAATCGAATTCTGTCGGCATTACTGAGCGTTCGTCGAAGTAGGTAGGTGGTACAACAGCACATGCATAACTTGACGATCCAAAAAAAGAAAAATCAATGATCTATGACAAAACGGCTCATAAGTAAAGCTAAAAGAAATCTTAGACACTCATTTAGTTTCAAGTAGTCTTTATTTCCCGGAAAATTTCTTTTAATTTCTTCTCCGTAGTACGAATATTTTATCTCTAAGAAGGCTACGGAATTCTGAATAATAATTAAAAACGAAGAAAAAGTTTTATGGCAAAGTAAAAATGATTTGTGGGTTGATGAATATGCATAGTTATCTATTGGGCTATCTAAGATACAAAGTTATTTAAATTGCTTAAATAAAACATTAAATAAAGGTGGAGTAGGCAATACTTCAGCAGCCATTTTTTATTTCTCTTTTTTTAATACATATTGTAAATCCCGTTTTACCAACCTAAAAAACAATTGCTGTGCGTCTTAAGGTTAAGGATACCTAATTATGCATAACATACTGATTTTGTCTTCTTCTATTCTATTTTCAAAATATAATGGAAAACAAAGACAAAACATTCACTAGTTAAAATACTGTTAAAAAAACCGGGCAAGAGCATGTCGGACCATGCTCAGTGTAGGGTTCCACAGCCTTAAATAATTTCATCAGCAGAAGAGCGTATGTTCACGGCCTGGACTTTTGGTTAGAAAAGCAATTTTTCAGCTAATCATGTCCGAAATAATTTTAGTTTAAAGTATTTATTGAGCGCTACCTTTGTGATTTTTAGTTCCGCTTTAATCAGATTAATTCGAGAAAAGAATTGGTAATCCGCGTGATTATGATGAATTTGCGCTGCTCCGAAAGCGCGAACAACTTTTAAAGAGACAATGTTATAAGAAATATATAAATAACATCGAAAAGAGGATTTGTTCTAGGCCTAAAGCTTTCTGGTCATATGTAAAATCTAAGCGTGGTGGTTCTCAATACCCCAATCATTTCTCTCATCAAGGTGTATCTTTTGCTGAGGGTAACAGTATCTGCACCGCTTTTAATAATTATTTTCAGAATATGTTTTCTCAGTGTCATTTGGACGACTCCAATAATCACGCGTCTAATTTATCAGATATTCGCACAGATGATTTAATCACTAAAATAAATATTACTGAATATACTGTTCTAAATATGCTCAAGAAACTAGACGCCTCAAAAGGGCCAGGTAGTGATGGTATACCCCCAGTATTTTTTCGTAATTGCGCTGAAAAATTAGCTTATCCGGTTTATTTAATTTTTACTTTATCGCTTAAAAGTTGCATATTTCCAGCCGTCTGGAAAAGGGCTCATATAGTACCAGTGTTTAAGAAGGGATCAAGGTCTGAAATACAAAATTATCGTCCTGTATCTATTCTGAACACTTTGAGCAAAGTATTCGAAAAAATTATACATAATAATATTTATCCGATTATAACCAAAAGCATATCTGAACACCAACATGGTTTTTTGAAAAACAAATCTACCCTCTCGAATTTAGGCGAATTTTCAAATCATGTACTCTGTGGAATGGAGGAGTGTGGATAGGTTGATGTGATCTACACGGATTTTGAGAAAGCCTTTGACCGTGTGGATCACGTTATCCTGCTCAAAAAACTATTTGAACTTGGAATACGCGGGAACTTACATAGATGGGTTGCGTCATATCTCACAAATCGCTCCCAGGCGGTGGTGATAGGAGGATTTAAATCAGATTTTGTTCAAATTCCCTCTGGAGTCCCTCAGGGATCTCACTTAGGGCCGTTGTTCTATTGTGCATATCTTTATGACATTTACTCATGTCTAAAACATTCAAATCACTTATTGTACGCTGACGACAAAAAAGTGTTTTTGAAAGCACCCCGTCTGATTGTAATCTCATTCAACAAGATTTAAATACACTCTACGCATACTATAAAGATAACAATATTAGTGTTAATATAAAAAAATGCCAATGTATCAGCTTTAGCCGTAAAAAACGAGTTATTATATTTCCCTATAAATTTAATGACACTATTATTGAACGCACCCAGTTGGTAAGATATCTAGGGATTCTTTTCGATTCTAAAATGTTACTCGCTGAACATATCAGTCACATAGTAGATAGATCATTCCGTAATTTAGGTTTTATTATGAGAACATGCAAGCCTTTCTCAAATAAAAATTGTTTAATGATAGTTTATAATACATACTGTAGGAGTATTCTTGAATTTGGCAGTACAATCTGGTCACCCCAATATTCTACATTTAAAGACCAATTGGAGAGGATACAAAAACTCTTCATTAAATACCTGAATTTTAAACTTCATAGGCGCCATAGTACTTACAGTGAGGACTGTTTATATTATAAAATGTTAACCCTAGAACAACGAAGAGAACTAATGGACATCTGTTTTTTACATGATATACTGCACTATAAGGTACAAAGTTCTAATTTGCTATCTGAACTTAAATTTTACACTCCAAAAACGCGTACGAGACATGCCCCTCTGTTCGGCACCTCTACTCACCGCACCAATTACGCTTCTAATGCAGTAATGTCCCGTTTACCTAGATTATATAACAATAAATATAAGGAATTAGATATTTTTAATTATTCTAAAGCAGTCTTAAAAAAATATATATCTCGCAATTTCCTAGATCCATCTTCTTGACCACTTCCAATGATAATAGAAGTATGTGCACGGAAGGCAATGAGCCATTCCCTTCTGAGCACATCACGCGATAACATAATAACATTTAATTAGTTAAACTTTTATATTACATTTTAATTATTGTATTCCTCTTCGTGCATCTTCATTGGGACCCATCACCGCTATTGATATTAAGTGCCTATCTTTATAAGCTAGATTTATTTGCTTGCTTGCTACTCTAAGTTGTTTGTTAGCATAAAGTTATTTTTTACATACAAGACGTATGTAGGCGAGACTCCGACTGAAACGGGTGTCTCCTTAATATATTTCACATATCCTTTACTCAATATAAAAAAAAAAAATAGCTATTAATATTATACTGTTATTCCTATATAAGCCGTGTGGTGCCGGCTTAAGAATAGTACCACCCCATCTCTACCCGTGGGTGTCGTCAAGGCGACTAAGGGATTTTAACCCGGAGGACGGGCAGCAGCGTCCTCTGCGTACTTAAAGCCTTACTGCGATCGCCAACCCGCTCGCCAAGCGTGGCGATTATGGCAATTACCCCCAGGATCTACATACTAGTAGGTTCTACTGGGGAGACCCGTGCCCAGCAGTGGGCCATCTTATGGGTTGATATGTATTCCTATATAACCTGTTGATCATGTTGTGAAACTCTGTTAGTGGCTAAAGTGTACGATTATTGTAACCATATCATTGTTTTATGTAAAAAAGCTGTTGAGTTTCCGAAATAATAATAATAAATAAATAAATATTGGTAGGGATTCTCTTTGATATTCTATAGGTCCTTTTAGTCTATGACAATGACAGCTACTGTTAAAAATTAAATCGAATGTTGCGATTTTTTTTAACGTTTTATTCTTCAATAGAGATTATTATACGATTTTGTGGTAAGTAAGTACATCAACTTTATCACAAGCGAGTTTCTATAGAAATTATAAATCGTTGACAGATTAGTTGCCATTGTTTGTGATTCAAGTATCATAATATTTATTTACATAACATGTAATGCAGCAAAAAGAGAAATAAAGCATATTATTATTATTATATTGAAGTTAATTAAATGTTATATGAGGGTCTCAGTTCTGTACATGGCAATTTTTGAAGTAGGACCAAAAAAAAGCCAAACTAATAAAGTGCGCAACCTAATATTTTAAGTTTAAGTTGAATTCAATAAAAAAAAATAATGTATTCAGATAACAGACTATGCCAGAACTCATGACCAACTTTATCAACCATAGGTATAACTTACATTAGGCAATCTTTATTTTTAAATAAATTGCATAAATAACTTTATTATCGACACCTTCATGTTTAAGTTAAAAGGTGTAGATAGGTTACCTAAACAACATTCGACCTATAAAAATGGCAACTAATGCACAGATAGATAACCTATAGATACATTTATATCAATGTCACACTATTAATGATGTTTAAGTAAAAAGTTGTAGTTATGTTACATCTGCTCAGAAAGCGGCACCTTAAAATCTATACAATTGACTTATTCTATAACCGTCAGTGACGCATCGTCGACGTTAACAGATGAAAGCAGCGGATTACATTTTCCTTCCTTTTTCTGCGAAAGCAGAAGAAGGAAGAAACAGCCGTAAAAGTAGGAAACTACTTTTACGGCTTTTTTAGGGTTCCGTAGCCAAAATGGCAAAACGGAAACCTTATGTAAATTTCGCCATATCCGTCCGTCCATCCGCAGCTCAGAGACTGTTAGTGCTAGGAGGCTGTAATTTTGCATGGACGAAGTGAAAGAATAAATGTTGATGAACTTTCGCGATTTGTACAAATTATGAAATTATATATATTGCGGGTCTTAATACCGTGAATAATTTAAGGTAAAATACCTTGTTTATTGCCCGACGTTTTGACTGTATTGCAACGGCCGTTGTCACGGGTAATCTAGTTCAGCTTAACGTCGCCTCCGTGAAGCGCGGGTTTCGGAAACTACGCTTGATTTTTATCAACTTACTATTACGGAACTGTCGGTACTTCGACATACAACATTAAAGACATCTGCACACTGGCGTGTAATGTTTGTTCGGCGGTGTATACACTTGCTGATCACGGGATTCCACGATGTTGACAAACGGTATTAATCTTCTCAGTTGTAATTGGCTTGTTTTTTTTATTTCAACCGCTTCCCTCGCCATCCTGGAGTAATAGTAACGGTCAGTGGAGAGGATCTGTGGTGTGTGGATTGAACTACACAAACAACAGGTCCTCTCAAGTGACGGTCACGGAGGCGACGTTGAGTTGAACTAGTCTACCCGTGACCACGGCCGTTGCAATACTGTCGAAACGTCTGGAAATAAACAAGGTATTTTACCTTAAATTATTCACGCGATCAAGACCCGTAATATATATATTTTCATAATGAAAGAATAAAATCTTGAATTTTTTTTTGAGGGTACTTCCTATGTGTAAAGATTGCATGTGATTTTTTTCTCCCCTACCACATCGTATGGGGTATCATTAGACAGGTCGTACAAATTCCATTGTTGTTAAGTAGGTATAACATTTTACCGAAGTATAAAACATTAGAGAGGCATTACAGTTTTTAGGGTGCCGTAGCGTACACGGCAAAAACGGCACCCTTATAGTTTCGTCATGTCCGTCTATCTGTCTGTCCGTCCGTATGTCACAGGCATTTTACTCAAAGACTACTTAGTGAATATTAATGAGATTTGGTGAAAAGGAGTCTTGTAATAGCCACTACTTAGTTTGATAGCTAAATATATTAAGGGGCCAATCCATACATGTAACAGAAGTTGTTTTTTTTTTAGGAAACATAATCGTGTGGCACATCATTTGACAGGTCGTTCAAAAACATTTTAAGGTTTTAAATAAGTTTTTTTGATTAAGTAAATATTTTTAAAAATATTTGCTCTGAAAGTTGCATAAATCTCCCCCCCCCCCTCTTAACTTTTGAACCGTGTGACCAAAAAATATAACAAAGGTAGCGCTTACTTAAACTACTTTAAATTAAATAATATTATACTAGCGCTACTTTAAATTAAAATAATTTTGGACATGATCGGATATTCGTATCCGCCATTGAGTTATTGCCGAAAAAGTACGTTTCTCAACAAAAGGGCGTAAGTACTATGAACAAACCTTCTTATGGTGATGTAATTTATTAAGGCTGCGGAACCCTACACTGAGCATGGTCCGACATGCTTTTGCCCGGTTTTTATTTTTATAAACAATGCTCTTAAAGTTGTAAATATCATGGGCGTACATAATAGGGGATACAATCAGAGAACGATAGATTTGAGGGTTGAAACCCCCAAGAAATTGCAAAAAGATGTACATAGCATATTTGGCAAATTTTCAGTCAATCGCACCACCTAACTGCCCGAAATTGCGGACGACGTTGGTAAAATATTTTTTACTTTGTATCATACCAAAACGTAGACGTTTAAATGATACGGTCAGTTTTAGTTGGCCATTTCATGAAATACCATCATTTTGCGATATGCTTGGTTACATCATGAAGTGAATGCGACCACGACATATATTTATAGACATCTCATGGACACAAAATCTCGGAACATATTGGTCCGAGGTTATATGTCCATGAAAGTAGTTAGTCCTAATTTTGCAAATAACCAAATTCTTTATTATTAAAACATGAGAAACAAGAATGGCCCAGATCTATTATAGCCTGAAACAAAGGAGTAAGTTGGTGAAATTTCCAATAATCGGTTATGTGGTTGATTATAATGTTGACTTCCCTTGATTTTCATTATTTCGAAAAAAAAAGACAATACAATAATTGCATTTTTGAAAGATAGAAAAATTTTAAGTCCAGACTTAATCCAGAGAATCGAACCACCTATCTGGACTACGTTACTAGAACTCATTTTTTGCTCGCGAGTTGGCAGTGACAAGTCAGCGAATAGTAGACCCTTGACTAATAGGCCTTTCAAACGAAAAAAAAATCAAAATCGATGCGATCGTTTGCGTCATCGGTGAAACAGTAATTTGATGCGAACACAATATTATTTTGTTTGTAAACGTTGGCGTGATCAGTTCGTTTCCATAGTTTATAATAATACTTGACTGCTTCAGTGGTACACAGAAAGTAAGTAGGTACATACGACTGAGAAAGAAAACTTTATACTTAATTACCTATCTCTTTAGAAAATGCTTCATGAATAACGAAACGATACCAATATTATAAAACTGAAGACTTTGTTTGTTTGAACGCGATAATCTCTGGAAGTACTGGTTCGAATTGAACCCTATATTATATATTCGATTTATTAACTATTCGATATTATGAACGTTTGAGTATTTGGACATTCGATTTTTAGTGGTCAATCAATTGATATTCAATAATATGGCCTTCGATTTGGCATAGCACACCCATCCGCTACTGGTCTGTTGCTATAATTTCTATTACACTTTCTATAAGAGCGATATTTATCATCGGATAATTGCTTAAGCAATTATAACTTTGAAACTTATACGATAGGGACACGGCTAGTATTATGTGCGTGGGTACTTGGAAGAAACAAGAAACTGTGAGTGTGGATGAAGAAACGTCCGCCTCACACACGGAGTCGTGACGCCCGCCTTGTCCCAGTCAGCTTGTGACCACGGTCGGTGTAACCTAGTTTAAACGCGTTTATTCCCGTGGCAAATTGTGTATATAGTTGCTAAGCAGTTATTCACTTAGTCTGAATTGACGCTAAAGTTAATTTTAGAACCTTCTAGAAGTATACTCATTAAAAAAATGTAGTGATAATTAATCATTTACAACAAAATATTGTGATTGACCTGATTATTTATCTTTAACCTAAGATAACTTACAATGTTTTGTTTATGAGACGGCAGTAACGTATAGTTACAGTTGAATAAATTAAATAAGCATTGAGTGGTTCCATTAATAATTGACTAGCAGCCCGCCCCGACTTCGTATGAGTAGAATTTTCCATAGTATTAAAAAAAATGTATACAAACCTTATCATGACAATAATGAAAACAACATAAAGATTAATTAAGTACCTATTCATAAACTTGTAAAGCATGCATAGCTGTGATAGTTTTCCTTTTAATTTAGTTATTTAAGTCGCAGTCATTACAAGTGGGCGCACACCGTTGTAAAAAAACGTCGCCATAACGTAATGCGGCTACTTATTTCAGCCAGATTTCAATTCGGCTGAAATAATTTACGCCGTATTGAATGAGCACTTTGCGTTCTTCAAAGCGGCTTAGTAATGTTGAGCCCGCATACAAATACGATACGCCGCTTTAAATGTTTTAGTTCCATCTTCATTCACATCGATTTGGTAGCGGGGTAGCCATGGTAATAAAGATCTATATTGTTATAGTTAAGTTAGTATTTTTTATATTTATTAATGCCAGTGTTATGAAGTAATTTAGTAGATCATTATATTTTTGCTAATTACAAGTAGGTACAACTTAAATATAATGTTTCTGGCACTCGGCCTAACCTAACCTAACTAAGTACATTACGTTCCATGGTTTCATACTGTACTCTGCTTTTCATTCGCTGCACTCCCTTATTCGAATCTACATGAAATTAATGGAAAGTAATGAAAAATGTGAATTTGTTGCATTTATTACAACATTTGTGTGGGTTTAATTTATTATTTTTATTTTTTTATTGTGTTATTTTATAAAATTAAAGTGTTTTAAAAACAAAACTTATAGTTAATTTAAGGGCCAAGTTGAAAATCAGCGTCAGGTGTTAGCCTGGCATATGCTGAACTAGGTCCTATTTTCGATGTAATTAACTATTTAAATATAAGTACGTGTTTTTTTTTTATTATTATTTTTCTTTGATATTGGTAATGTGTTGATTATCTAGGTGTGTAAAATTGTATTTTTTATGTCGAAATAAATTATTTTCTTCTTCTTCTTAACCATCATCAGCCTATCGCAGTCCACTGCTGGACATAGGCCTCTCCAATTGCACGCCATTTTGTTCTATCTTCGGCTTCTCGCATCCAGCTCCTGCCAGCCGTTTTGCGTAAATCATCACTCCACCTGGCCTGAGGGCGTCCTACACTACGTTTGCCATGCCGTGGTCTCCACTCAAGAACTCGTTTACCCCAACGGTTGTCGGTTCTTCGGCAAATATGGCCAGCCCACTGCCACTTCAGCTTGCTAATCCGGTGGGCTATGTCGATAACTTTGGTTCTCTGCCGGATCACCTCATTTCTGATTTTGTCCCTAAGAGAAACTCCGAGCATAGCCCTTTCCATAGCCCGCTGAGCGACTTTGAACTTGTGGACTAGCCGTACCGTCAGTATCCACGTTTCGGCTCCGTATGTCATGACGGGTAGGACGTACTGATTAAAGACTTTAGTCTTTAGACATTGTGGGATCGACGATGAGAAGACTTGACGTAGCTTACCAAACGCTGCCCAACCCAACCGAATTCTTCTGTTCACCTCGTCCTCGAAGTTGTTTCTACCTAACTGCAATGACTGCCCTAGGTACACATATTTTTGAACAACTTCGAGAACGGCGCCGTGCACCGCTATCGGTTCCGGTAGTACATGTTCATTGAACATGACCTTAGTTTTATCCAAGTTCATCCGTAGGCCGATGCGTACAGAGGAGTCAGCCAGGTCATTCAGCATCAGTTGCAGGTTATGCAGCGTTTCCGCCATAATGACAATGTCATCTGCAAATCGCAAGTGAGAGATGTATTCACCATTGATGTTGATGCCCCGCCCTTTCCAGTGCACACTTCTTCAACATATCCTCCATTAACATATCCTCCATTGCATTTGTGAACAGTTTCGGGGAGATAACGTCCCCTTGCCTCACTCCTCGATGCAATGGTATAGGTTTTGTTTCCTGATTCTGTACTTGGACGGACATTGTTGCGGCTTCGTAGAGCCAATCTACTTGACCAGATTTCAATCGAGTCAAAGGCCTTCTCATAGTCCACGAATGCTAATGCGACACAGGGGCTGATTATACTCTTGGGTCTTTTGTATAATCTGCCGCATTGTGTGGATGTGGTCTATGGTGCCATATCCGCTCCGAAATCCAGCCTGTTCTGGTGGTTGGAATTCGTCAAGTCTTCGCGCAAGGCGGTTCGTGATGACTCTTGAGAACAGCTTATAGACGTGGCTTAGAAGAGAAATAGGTCAGTAGTTCTTCAGCCGGGTCTTTTCTCCTTTTTTGAAGAACAAGACGACTACGCTTCTACTCCACGCCTCCGGAGTTCTCCCTTCAAACAGGACAGCATTAAAGAGCTTTTGGAGCTCCCTCAGTACGGGTTTACCTCCAGCCTTTAACAGCTCTGTTGTAACGCCATCCTCTCCAGGGGCTTTTCCATTTTTTAGCTGTCTAAGAGGCTTCTGGGACTTCTGGCAGGTCTTCGGTGTAGTGGCGTGTTAGAGTGGCTCTAGGACCCTCTTCTTAACCAAATCGTTTTATTCCAGTAGGTACTTACATTAAATTTTATTTTTATGTACTATTTCTGGCACTCGTCTGGTGACACAGATTCCGCAGACCTGTTTTAAGGATCAACATTTTGTATATGGCTAGACATTGGACGCCGCTTTTTAGAACATATCGCAACTACAATCCGGCTGAACATCATTACGCCGCATTATAACGGCGACGTTTTTCAATCTGGCGCGTCCACATAAAATACTGTGTATTCTACGATATGGCTGCATCATATACTATCGAAATGAAACTTACTGGTAAGTAAAGGGCCCAACCTCCTGCACCTTGAGTTTCTCGTCCTCTCCGCTCTGAAACTGCTCCAGATTGGTGACATTGAACAGGTACAAGGAGACGTGGAGACTGTCCGTCTCCCTTTTCATAATTTCGTGGACGAACGTGCCGTAGTCAACTCGGGTATACTGTACAATACACAATAGGTATATCGTTAATATTCTTTTTGAACTCTTTTTAAAAATCAATTGGAACCCTACAGTTAGCATGGGCACCAGTGTGGACAAACTCACATATAGTTGCAAATAAAATGATACATTAATTATAATGTATTATTTTATTTGCACAACTTCAAAATTCTGAAACAATCTTAGGTATTATTTGAAATAATTATAGCATTAGCTATGACTGCCAGCCAGATGGACCGACGACGAACTAAATAAGGTCGCTGGGATAGACTGAAAGCGAAAGGCGGAGGACCAGGTATCGTGGTATAAACAAGTAGACGTCTAGCAGACCTATACAGGCTTTTAATGCCGATTTTTTTCATGTTCTCCTTGACATTGTTACCAATCTTTCTCTCGTCTGAACTTATGTCCAGACATTGTCGTAAAAGAGTTTGATTGATTTTCAAAGAAAATCATTAAGCTTCTGCAATGAAACTCACATTTTAACGCCTTAGGGTCGGTACCTACCCCTAAGGTACCACGTCTTTTTTCTCGATACATTTAAATTTATTTTATCTTATTTAATAAACGACATCTAATAACGAAAATCTGTTATAACCATTGACACTAAATAGCATTCCAAAGCAATGCATATGTCACAGGCAAAAGTACTTTCGACTGCGCAGGTTGGTCAATAGTAGTTTTGCCTGAAAATCATTGAATAATAGTGCTTTTGACTGTAAATTTCCGGTCAAAACTGATTTTGACTGACGTTGCTGGTCAAAACCACTTTTAACATGAATGTAATGTTCCAAGATTCCTGGCGTGCCAGACCTATTTTATTTTTTGACAGATAAAATGTGGGGCTTTGGGTAATGTTTATATGTACACTCAATGCTAGCATACCAGCTAAGTTGTAAAGACGGCCAATTTTTAGGTACCAGGTGAGAAAGGTAAGAAAAAATATTATTGAGCATTGCCTGATACTTCCCGCCGGCCATAACTTCCACCACACACTTTAAGCCACATTTTTTAAAAGTATGGTACACACTACATATAAATGAAAATCAGCTGTCAGAAAATAAGATAAAATTAGTCTGATTTTTTCTTACCTTTCTCACTTGGTACCCGAAAATTGACTGTCTATATAACGTAGCTGGTATGCTAGCATTGAGTGTACATATAAACACTACCCGAAGCCTCACATTTAAAAAAAAATTGGTTTGGCAGGCCTGTGATCTTGGAACATAAGACCATTCGACTACTTAGTGGCTTTATTATCTTGCATCTGTCAAAGTTATGTCGTATAACACGCCGTATTACAAGACGGTACGCCAGATTGAAAAACGTCGCCGTAATGTAATGTGGCTACCTCATGCTCAGTCGGATTCTTGTGACGATACCTACATTCTATAGAGCGGCGTTCAACGTTTAGCCACAGACAAGACTAGAAATAAAATATATACAGTTGGATCAACGTAACTAGGCCGGACTGAAGTAGGCGACAAGTAATTGCAATGCATTTTTTGGAAGTAAATGGTGACAGGAAGCGGGGGGCGGGGGCGGTAACTAAACCGAGAGAATTAGAGATGCGATTACGCATTACATTGTCATAATTAGTATTACAAACTCATGTTTTTTTTGTGATTATTTTCGTAAAGAAATTGTTTTTCAAAGTTTCTTTAGTATTTACTGTAACTGTTCTAAATTTAAACTTTTATGAACTCATTTAAATAGTGTTTTTATATTGTTGAATTAAAATGTTGTTATTATTTTTAATCGATTAAACATATTTAGTCGTTTTCGTAAGTAATTTTAGGGTCGCATCTCTATGACATGCGCGAAAGTGATAAAAACCTAACTTCAATCCGGTCAAGTTACGTTGATCGTATCTACTGTAAGTGCCTATTGCACTGAACCGATTTAATTAGGTTAGAACTATGACCCTCTGCCAGAAGCATAAATGTTAAGTTTTCTTTATTATTTTTATGGACCTCCTCAATATTCTAGGAGTATTTGAGAGACTGCCTCTGTGGCGCGGTGGGAGTGTATCCGACTGCTACGCAAGAGGTCGTGGGTTCGATCCCCACCCAGGATAAAACTTTGTGTGATGAGCACGATGGTTTACTCTGTGTCTGGGTGTTATTTATCTATAATGTGTATGTATTTAGAAATATATAAGTGTGTTTATCAGTTGTCTCTCTGCTTAGTTTGGGATCAGATAGCGTTGTGTGAGTTGTCCCAATATATTATTATTATTATTTTAGGTCTGTAATTTATTTAAACTTCCTGTAATACATTGCAAAAGGCGGACTTAATGCCATAGGCATTCTCAACCAGTCAACCTATGGGTAATGAAGAGAAAAGGGCACCCGGTGCTTATTATTTTGATAAAATTACCTATATATTTAATTACAAAATAGAAAATAAATACAAATGTATACAAAAATAACTTGCCGTCTAAACATTACAGTATTGTAGTTACTATTTCGGTATCCGATAAAATCATTGAATTATAATAATAAAAAATTATAACGTCGTGTTATAATTTTTATCATTTTCCATAATGTAATGCAAACGAATTATCTTACCCTACAATAACTGAAGAGGTCATGACGCAGCAGTCTTAAGCAATCCTATCTATAAAGAGAGGTTATCAATCTATTTTAATTACCTATATACGTAAAAAATCTATTAATATGACTTATATTTTGTAGCAAGTTAAGTCCAAATGTATGATAATACTGCCAAGAAAATTGTTAAGTTTATGAGATACATCTATGTCTTCTTCTACATGTTTCATTGAATAACTCAATATACCGTTTTGATATTTTTAACTGACTACAAAAAGGAGGAAGTTCTCAATCCGATTGTATTTTGTTCTATTCTACATACCCTTAAATAGAAATCAAACCGAATTCTCGGCTAAATTGATTTGGCAGACTTGTTTGTAAATATTAGAACAAGATATCTATTATATTTACAGAATAATAAACAGGGTATAATATAATAATAATAATAATAAACGTACGTATGGGTATTATTATATATCTACGGTTACGGTTACAATCCATAAATTTTGGCTGTTGATGCCTTTTATGTTGTAGGCATCCACAAAGAAAGGTGTTTTAGAAATTTGTCCCCTAAGGGGGTAAAATAGGGTTTGCAAGTTTGTATGAAACTCCGTCAGTTTTGAAGTTAGATCGGTGAAATTTTGTATTTAGCTTTCTCGTTTAAAATAATGAAACACGTGAGTTTCAATTCTTTGGAAAATCAACCCCTAAGGGGTTAAACCAGGGGTTGCGCGACTGTGTGAAACTCTGTCGGTATTGAAGTTAGATCAATGAATTTCGTATTTGTCTCAAAATAAAAAATATGTGTTTTAGTGTTTTTTGGAAAATCAACCCCTAAGAGGATAGAATAGGGGTTGCAAGTTTGTGTGGAACTCCGTCAATTTTGCAGTAAGATCTTAGTGAAATTTCGTATTTGGCTTTATAGTTTAAAACAAAGAAATATGTGTTTCAGTGTTTAGATCGAATGTGAAAATCAATCTTAACTCTTTTAAAAAAAATAATTAACTTTAATAGCGAAATTGAACCTTACAGGTTTTTTATTCATCGATAAGTAAATTGCATTAGTGTGATGAGAATCGCTAGGCCAAAAAATTATAAAATGAAGTACTTACATATTTAGCCATTAGGAATACTGGTTCCATGGCAAGGAGTGCCACTGCCAGTGACAGAAAGAAGATACCGAACCCCAAACACAGCGACAACTTTGCTGCAAAAAGATAATAAGACACTAATAAGAACTTCCATCTTCTAAACATAAACATTTTAAGGGTTAAACCGGTCGCAGATTTAAAACTATAGGTAAGCTAAGTTACGGCTTACTGTGCACAAAATTGTGGGCTTCATTCCACCTCGGAAAAAAATAGTTTTTTGTATACCAAGAACTGAAGAGACGAGACAAATGACACGCGCTTCTCTTTCCACACACGCTAACGCGAAAAAATGTATGCATTTGACTTCAGGTTGACAAAACGTCACGCGACTGTTGCTGAATTTGTAAACAAAAACCAACAGTAGCGTGTGCGGAAAAAGAAGTGTGTGGCATTTGTCTAAGCCCCCAGGTCGTGCGCCTGATGGTAAGCGTCACGCTAGCCCATAACAGTGTCAGTACCACCCAAATTCTTGTTTGGCAAAGATCTGAATATCACCGCACTGCGCTCCTCATTTAAGACATTAAAGTTGTCTTCCGCGGTAGGTTACAAGACCTGAGTCGCGGGGAACTTTACAAACATACAAGTCACAAAGTAGGTACATTCAGACTCAAAACAACAATTTGTGGATCACACCAAGTGGTGTCCGGTGTGGAAATCGAACCCACGACCTCTTGCGTAGCAGTCGGATACACTCCCACCACTGGTACTACTGGTGGTACCAATCAAGACGGCCTATGGATTAAACCTATCATGTGTGATACATATAACATTTTTACTCTCTCTCTCTCTCTCTCTCTCTCTCTCTCTCTCTCTCTCTATCTATCTATCTCTCTCTATGGGAGTGATTTTAAGAAAAGAAACGGAAGTGTGTAATAGGAAGTCGGAGAAGCGCGATATTTGATTGGATCAATGAACGCGCTCGGTCCTAGAGTTGGCCGTCAGATGTTATGTTAAACATTAGTTATGTTAAGTTTTAAAAGCTCTGTTTACCGCAACTTCGTTCAACTGAACGATTTCAAAAGGAAATTTATTCTACAGGATTATTTCTCAGGGATAAAAAGTAGCCTATAATATGTTAGTGTAGCCAGACTATAGTTTATTTTTGTGTCAAATTTCATCTAGATCCAATAACCCGTTGTGGCGTGATTAAATAACAGACATCCATTCATACATACCTACAAATTAGGTAGTAAGATTAATATTTACAAAATTCTTCGTTCGACACAAATTCTCATTTCCACAGTGAAAAGTTTTACAATCCCTAAGATTTGAGGGCATCTCTGCCCTTCTTAATTTGCTAGTAATTAAAAACAATGTTTACTTTTACTCGCTCTAGTAGGTTCACAAGTTCTTTTAGTGATGAACCCCATTGTAGTCGATCAAAATTTGCCTCTAATTAATGGGCCGTTTGAAAATATCAGCACATTACCGATGTTTACCTGGAACAACGAAAATAAAAATATAGAATTGGGTAGTTGACTACAATAAAAGTAAATTATATTATAATAATCAGGTAATAGTAGTATATGTTCGTAAAGTTTCGCGATTAAGACCCGTAGCTTATAAAATTCTATAACAGGTAATAGTAGATCTTAAAATGCTCTGAAAATAACTGTTATTTTACATTTTAACATGTTTTTTTAATTTAAAAGCATGAAAACGAATACTAAAAGTAATGATTTGACGATAGGAACGTCATAGGTTCATATTCCATACACATATCTTTATAGCTTGTCGTTTTGAAATTTCATAAAAGGAGACTGATTTGACTTAACCGTCAACATCCATATTATAACATCGCTTGGAATCTGACTGATAAAGGTATCAGTGCATTGTACGGATTGGATTAATTTAGCAGGCAATAAGATATAGCTAAGAATAGATTATATATACATATTTATACAATAATTGCATTTTTGAAAGATATAAATGTTTGAACTTGGACCCAGGAATCGTATACCATGCCGCGGCCGGAATCGAACCATCTATCGGGACTATGTCGTTAAAATTCTTCTATCCCTTCTGCACGCGAATTGAGCCCTCGCTTGCGCCATCTGGCCACTGTATACTAGAATTATCACGACTTTTGTTATTACTCCGTTACAAAGAGCATTTTTACTATTGTATTAATTAATAAAGTATAAAATAATAATAATAAATAATAATAATAAAATTTATTCATAAAAGTATAGGTACAATAGCTTAACTTAGGTACACTTATAAATAATAAACGGCACAGTTGGATATTTGCCTGAACTAGGTTGAAACCTGTGTTTCAGGCGAGAAAGTAAAAAAAAAATTTAAAATAAATACTTTCTAAAACTAAAACTAATCTTAACTTAAAATAAGAACTGTTAACTAAATATAAAACAAAGATAAATTAATTAACTTATAATAATAATAATAATGTTTTATTGCGTCTAATAAATAGTTTACATATATTTGTGATTGATTATATTATGCTAATTACATAATTAGTGAGAAAATTGGGCCCTTTTTTATTTTATTACTACCAGTAAATCCTCCGTTTCTTCGTATGACATAGCTTGTAATTGCAAACTTATAGCTATTTTACAATTAAAATAATTAAGATGGTATACCTATATTTATTATTCGGTTTATTCTGTTATACAAAAAAGGGCCTATAAAATTAAAAAATCTGTTTGTAAATGTATATTTTGAGGTAGAATTAGATGTGCAGACTATATCTTTTCGTCTCTTGTTAGTAATGTCAGCATTGAAGGTGAGCAGCTTATGTTCTTTTAAAATGACATTTAGTAGGAATAGCTGGCGAACAGTCAGTACCTTACAGCATTTATAGAGAAGGAAAGTGGGAAATAGGAAAGGACGAAAGATAGCTACTTTTAAAACTGCTCTCTGAGCTCTTTCAAGAGGTTGAATAACGGTTTTTAGTGCTCCACCCCATGAAGTGATGCAATATTGAATGACGGACTGACACAGAGCTTGATATATTTGTAAGATCAGTTTTGAGTCTACGGTGGTACGAAGTTTTTTAAAACAAACATTAGTTTTCTGACTCTAGTCACTAAATTTTCAATGTGATAGTTAAATGAAAGTGTCTCATCGATAATAATACCGAGATATTTTATGTTACTGGTGTTGTGAATAATAGGATAGTTACATGTGTTCTCTAAGGAATTGTTGCAATAGTGTGCAAATAAATCTGTGTCAGCGTCGTTGTGGTATGAGTGGCGCATAAAAAAATGGATATATTTTGTCTCATCCGCGTTTAATGTTAATAATATGTATAATTACCACTGGATCAACGAAGGCTTAATGAATATCGCGAACGGCTACATTGACTCCCCTCAACTAATTTCTAAAATAAACATTAGAATCCCACATACAGGACTTAGACAGCGTCTACTAGGTACTTGCTTCAACAAATACTGGCGTAACGGTTGTTCTATTACGAGCCCTACATTTAGCTCACTTCGTCATTCGTCGGTTCTGCATTTTCTGTACCTATATAACTGTTTTTGACATTCTTTTGTTTTTAGGTGCCTAAGGGAAAAACAAAAAAGAAGAAGATAAAAGCACAAAATATTTCTAATGGATGCGTGGCGAGGGCGCGAACTTAGGAGCTCAAAAATATATTTTCAAATTGTTTAATTTGTTTATCGCAAAATTATGTAAGTTTACGAGTTTTTTGATTATTTAAAAATATAAAGGAATGTTCCACGTAAACTATTACGTTTTATATATTATACTCAACTCATGAAATTTATTTTTTATTTAGTTTTTGACAAAAACATGTCAGTAGGGTCCAGTCGCCAAATAATGTCCCCGTTATTTGCCAACAGTTTAAATACTATTTTTTTTTTAGAAAAGATAACTAGCAATGTGGGGTAGTGGTCCCACATTCCTAGCAATCCTGTTAACCCCTCCAGCTAAGCTCTACGGCTTGTGTGTTAGGAGTGGGTTCACGTCGGTAGTGTAATGGCCAGGATTCGAACCCACGACCTCACGATTGCGAGACCGATGCTTTAGCTATTAGGCTACTGCCGCTAAATTAATAAATATTTAATATCTTTGCCATTTTATAATTAAAATATATTTTTTTATATTAGGTTAAGTATCTCGGATTTAGATAAAGTAGTTTCAAACATGTTTATTTTATATTTCGGAGTCAATGTCATAAATTATGTAAATATTCTAAAGTTTATAATAATTTAATATACCTAGTACCTACCTTTTTGTGGGAAATTCATATTTTTAATACTTTGATCCTTTATTTTTAAAACAATATGTAAATTATAGATCATAAAATAGTAATTATATTTAGTTTTGTGTAAGTACAAAAGACTTTACAATCGTATATATACAATATAATTATATTATTTTTAGTATAAAATAACGCTCAGACATCTTAACAAGATTTTTGCTATTATAGCTACTGATTTTCATATATCCCATATACGAAACTAACGTTGTTTATATAAAATAAAATCATTATGTGATAAATAGTGTAGTAAACTTAAGTAGGTAGGTACCTACTAGAGTTGATATCGAGACTAAATCGATTAGCTTTAATTGGGTTTCCTTTTTTGTTAAAACTGTATTGGCACGTGGTAAGTATTTAGCAAGGGTATCATGACGTATCGATCAGGTTGCACCGAGTTGGCATATAGGTACCCTCCACTCGAACAGAATAACAATCGAATAGAATGTTCGCTCGTGTTTGTGCTCGTTGAATGTCGTTTTGAACGCGAGCGTCTAAACGCACTATTGCGTTTTTAAAGTACTTGTGATTGAATAATTTACCGAGACTTAAAAGTCATAATTTTATGAAATCCTGTAGGTATATGATATTATAGCTAAATGATGGGGAGTTTTGTTTTCTGTTTGCGCAGGCCGGTAATCTCTTTTGTATTTTTTTGTGAATTGCAACAAACAATCAGAAGTAAATGACAGTCTTAAAAATTATAAGTTTATAAAATTCTTAAATGATAATAGTAAATACAGGATTCCCTAAACTTAATAAATAATTTTCTACAATCTACAATAATTTCTAAATCAAAATCTACAATCAGGAAGATATACAATAATAATTAAACAACATGGATATTTAAAGTGACGTTTTTAAATCAAAATGGAATATAATACTTAGCGACACCTTAATGCATCTGGTAGATATATGTTGGGACAATCTTTCAAGACAAGATTGTAAGTGTGTTATATGTCTACTCATTCAAGTATCGGCGGGTAAAATTGGGAATTTTAATCTATATATATATAAACATAACCATTATTTACAGACGGGTAAAAATTGATCCCTATTTCCCTTGCGTGACCAAGGGGTAGTTAACTAGAGAACAACTTTACCGATGTCATTGTTATTTTTTTTTTAGTTTTCTAATACTTCGTAGAAAGCTCTTACGTAAAAACAATAATAACGAAAAAACTCTTACGTAAAAACAATAAAGGCGAACTTAATCAATAAAAAAAATCGTTTTGACAGATATTTTCTTTTTCAGTTTTTTAAGCATTGTTATTGGAATACCTACGCCCCTTTTGTTATTTTACACATTTAATAATATACTGAACATCAAAAATCGGTTAAATACGCTTTCTTGCAGTATGCAACCTACAGATCGCCGTGAAAACGTGTGTATTTGAATGTATGTCTGTGGCAACATAGCTATACAAGCTAAATTATTACAAAACAAAAAACCCGACTGCTTAAAATTAATAATTCAAATATTTTAGCGCCCAAAATCCGCTATTTTTTTTTCCAAACGCAAATATCTTTATTTCGTAAAACCAAATTAATGATTGTTTGATAACGTCAAATTTATACGTACTCAAAGAATAATAAAATTATGATATGTATGAAGAAAAAAAAATGAAGTTAGGCGGCAGTTCTAATGAGAAGGATCTGTCCAGAAACTCATGGGTCACTCTTTTTAAATCTCTAAGTCATCATCTCTAAGTTTTTCTTTACAGAAATAATTTTATTGAACGAACCAGTAAGTTTGGTGAATATAAACGTTTATAAATAAAGGTTAACTAAATAACAATACTAATAATAATTATTCCCAGTGTTACTTCATACAACTGTGACGAATCTAACGATACTTCTCAAGCTTAAGGGACCCTTAAGCTACACGAAAGGGTTCGGCTCTCTCAAAAATGTATATAGAAAACCTAAATATTAGGACACGAAAAAAATTGTGTCACTAGTCAAAGAGTTTTTCTAGTAGATGAAATTAAAAAAAATAAGGATATGTCTTAATATGATCCCGCAAATAAATCTTGAAGTTGCGGAAAAATGCAAAAACGAGCATTTTCTTATTTTCATAGTCATGGCGTTCGTAATCTAACATATGTACGAACGAATATTCTACTTTATTTTGACCTGCGCTCCTGTGCACTCTGAAGTAATGGTTGTGTGCGGAAGAGCGAGGCCGGCGATCGTGTCGCTGTGTACGTAGCGCTAAATAAATAATTCTCTCAGTGTAATGCCCCCTAAACCATTTAGGATCTGTGTGCCAAAATAAATAAGTAAATATGGATACACAAACATACACTTGAAAAACATAACCTTGCGCAGTCGGGTAAAAAGAATAGGCGCATGTGAATGAAGCTTTGCTTCTCCCTTTATTAAAAACCTGGGTCTCTAGACAAATGGCATTCTATTCGATTAGAGTTTACGCTAATCGAATAGTATGCCATTTGTCTGCTGGATGGATAAGTGAGATGGTTCTTTGGTGAAAATAAATTCGTTCGTTGTTTTATCGAGTGTACCTGTTTTTGAAGTACTTAGACATAATATTGGCTATTTTTACCAGCACGTGTATGTTTTATTAAAATACTAAAGTTTTTTATATCCTTTTTTTTAATATCTTGGGACAACAAGCAGAGGTTGTACTATGTAAACCGGACAACTGATAAAACATACATATATATTTCTAAATACATACATATCATAGATAAATAACACCCAGACACAGAATAAACCATCGTGCTCATCACACAAAGTTTTATCGTGGGTGGGGATCGAACCCACGACCTCTTGCGTAGCAGTCACACGCCTACCGCGCCACAGAGGCAGTGAATTGAATTTTGGTATTTATTTATAATTTTAATTGTATGCTCAAATTATACTAGATAAGATAAAAATCATTATTGTCGGATCAAGTTTTTATAACGGGCATAATTAAATTTTAACTAGTAACTTTTATATTTGTCTGTATCTTGTACTACATGTTATATTATTGTTCGGTTTCTTATTTCTCTTATTGTGTTGTTTTCTGCAGTTCCTACAATTTATTATAGACATAATAGAATAGTTTAATTTATTCCTCATGTTAATTACGCTACATGTAACATTTTTTTAAAATTAGCTCTGGCTGCGACTTCGCCCGTGTGAAGTTGCAGTGCTGCTCACTCCTTATAGGCGTTAGCGTGGTAATAAAAGTAGCCTAAGTTACTCCTTACATCATCAGCTGTCTGACAGTGAAAGTCTCGTCAAAAGTCGTCGGAGATTGGCCGGAACAAAAATGTTTTTTTTTAAACCGTTTCTTTGTTATATGTGCCATGTATTCCTACTTCAATACATTTAATAAAAAATTGTTATTTAGACATTACAAACAGAACAGACACTTACTTTATTTATTGACTGCCTCTGTGGCGCGGTGGGAGTATATCCGACTGCTACGCAAGAGGTCGTGGGTTCGATCCCCACCCAGGATAAAACTTTGTGTGATGAGCACGATGGTTTATTCTGTGTCTGGGTGTTATTTATCTATAATATGTATGTATTTAGAAATATATAAGTATGTTTATCAGTTGTCTGGTTTCCATAGTACAAGCTCTGCTTAGTTTGAGATCAGATAGCGTTGTGTGAGTTGTCCCTAGATATTATTATTATTATTAGATATTATTTGTATAGATTTTATTTACATAGCTTATGAAGGAAAAAAGAACAGCACTTTTCCATTGGAAAAAGCACAACTTTACTATCGAAAAAAGCGCCATTGTCCACAATTAAAAAAAAAAAAAACACCTTTCCTGAAGTTTAGTTTTTGTACATAACGTGTACAACATTTACATTTCGTTTAATAAAATAATAATTAAATTCTCACTAAGTATGATATTTTTAATAAATTATTTAATATAATTGTATCCGTTATTTAATTAGCTGGTTGATGTAACTTTATCAAATAATTCTCACATCAAATTGCTGGGAAAATATTACGGAATGTGGCTAGCTACATACTTACTTACAATGTTTGTTTGTTTTGATGGACCGTCAATTTCGGCCTTCACCTTGAATTCTTGTAATATTCTGTTATTTTCTGCAGAACAGAATAAAATATATTTTTTTAAGTCAACTATTGTACCTAAATGAGAGAATTTTTCATCTTTTTTTAAGCAGGCGCGTTGTTTGTTTTTGTAATTTGTTTTTTTTTTCTACTTTACACATATCATCAACCCGTCTGTCATGTCCCACTGCTGGGTCTCCCCTGTAGAACCTACTTATTTATAGATCCTGAGGGTAATTGCCATAATCGCCACGCTTGACGAGCGGTTTGGCGATCGCATTAAAGCTTTAAAGTACGCAGAGGACGCTGCTGTCCGTCCTCTGGTGTAAAACCCACGGGAAGAGATGGGGTGGTACTATTTTTAAGCCGGTACATGTGGTACCGGTTTACAATAGTACTATAAATAAGGTTGTATCATTTTTACTACGAGTTGAACTACTGAGTAGTACCCTAGTAGTACTGCTGGTACGGAGGGCCTTATCCGGAGCCACTAGTACCAGTAGGTACTAATAGTGGTCCCTCTGGATAAAGGCCCCTCCTCACTACTAGTAGTACCAGAGATACATGGTTGTTTCGTATGTACTATCAGTTGTACTACTGAGCAGTATTGGCGATGAGGGTGTCAGTAGCACTACTGGTAGTACTCCTTAGTAGTAGGTACTACTGGTACGGAAAAAAGTATTGATATCTAGAACATTGCAATTTAAAAAGTACTAAAGTATGGAAACATCCATACGATTTATTATTGATTTTTAACGGACTTCAAAATGGAAAAAAAAATGTGTGTGCACTCGGGGACTGCCGCGGTAAAGCTATTGCGTAGCATTTTTATCAACTCTCGCATTTTTTTTTTGCTTTTTATTGCATTTTGGAGCAGCTCGTCTCGATCCGTGCGAGCTTCGTACAGTCGTATCATATAGCAAACGCTCGGCCGAGTTACATGGTAGGCGTAGTGGGGGGTGTTAGGTTTTATTTTCGTTACGGAATTTCTTGATTCGCGGCGCTCAAAGTCCGCGATAAACGCTATGCAATAGCTTAAAAAATGTGCTGTAATTAATTACGTTACTTACAGCAAATTTCGAGAAAAGAAACCCTACGGGTTTGTACTATCTTCTGCGATAAGACTCCAACAAATATAATGGTTTTAGAGGGAATATTCTTAAGCTATTTTTAAAGTCGAAAAATGAACTGTTTTAAATAAACACAAAGTAATTTATAGACAACACGGGTAGTAATAGTTAGTATTGTTTGACACGGGGCAGTGTGTTGTGACCATCGAGATAATGCAGTATCTACGCTACGTGGTCATAATAACTCAATAGTGATGACCTTTATTGTTTAATTTATATATTAACAACATATATAAGCGGCGGTAGCTTAATGGCTAAGCCATCGGTCTCGCAATCGTGAGGTCGCGGGTTCGAATCCTACCCATTATACTACCGACGTGAACCCACTCGTAACACAAGCCTTTGAGCTTAGCTGGAGGGGTTAACAAGATTGCTAGTAATGTGGGACTCAATCCCACATTGCTAGTTATCTTTAAAAAAAACAACACTGACATAATGCAATATAAAAATCAACAAAATAAGAACAGTAAAATTATGCATCTAGGCAAGTTTTATTCAACTATTTGAGACACTCCTAGAAATAACGAAATCAATTTTAGTAAGGGAATTCTGTTTAACTTATTATAGTGCCTCCGACTGCATGATATTAAATATTATGGGTATCTTGTTTCTGTCTTTTTGCAGGCGGGTTTCTTAGTATTCAAATATATTTTTTTATTCGTTGTAAGATACAACGTGAGTGAACCGGGCTTAGCAGTCTCGATCGATAACCACTAGACCAACAGGTCAGTCAAGATAAGTTGTAAATAATTCGTAAGATTTAGTTTTATTTCAATTTATTTTTAGTTAGTTCGTAGTATTTTTGGTATAAATTCAATTCAATAAAACAATTCACTGTAAAAACACCATTAACACAATTTCATACACACTTTTAAAGATATCGTACTCAAAATAATGAAAAAAAAAAACTGTAATTCCATAATTCTGCGTTTACGAACCTATTGTGCTTTACTTAATATACAGACCTGTCAAAAGAGACTTCGTAATAAGAATAGAGTAAATGCACTGACACTACTGGCAGTATTAATTAAAACAACTGCATTTCCGTCATAATGTAAACTCAGGTTTACACGTGTAAGGCATTGACGTAGAGTCCAAGACTGCGCCATAACTTCACAAAATTGACCACTCTCTAGAAAGAGACACTGCCATTTTGTAGACGATACCTGTCAAAGGCCGCACGAGCGAGAAAGTTCTTTCACGCTTTGCAATATTTACTTCTTAATTGCATGGGATGGCACAGTCCAGGTCTATACGTCAATGGTGTAAGGCATGGAACAGACGCAACAAAGTACATGCTTAATACAAAAAAGATATATACCAGACTGACGTTTCGCGTTCGTTGGCCCGTCCTAATACTAAGGAGTTTTATAATGATTGAAGACTATTTATTTACAGTACCAACCTGCATTACCAAGAGGTCAGCAACGTTATGGATTTTTTGTAACCTGTATTTGCATATATATTGATACTTGCTAAGGGTGAAAATACACATGCTTGTAGCTAGGACACTTGCATAACAGCTTCTTGCACGTGTTACCTAGTTGTCATGTATATACGCTAACTGGCATGCTAGTGGTTGATTTTGATAGACTGGGATGCAACTAAAGTAAAGGCACTTTGCTCACTACTACGTACCAAATTAAGATGTTCTTGGAAAAAATCTCTAAATTTCATAGTTTTCATTTCTAGAAGTTTACATTAACACGCAAATAAAGCATTTAAAATAATTATTAATATAAACATTTTGAAAACGTCAAAGTTTTTGTTTATCGATATAAAATAATATGTTTTTATATACATAAGAGGAAATATGAACACATTCTCACAAGAGAGTGACGACCACACACATACACATTATACCACGTCACACCTAATGTTCATTTAAATAATTAATATAAAAAAATGTTAACCTCACTTTTCAAACAAAAAATACGTAAAAGGCGCTAAATGTAGAAACAGGGTAAAGACATCGCGATTCAGAACAGAAGAATAATACATACATACATTTTGAATGGCCACATTCATAAACAAATATTTGGCAAATAAAAAAATGTAATTTACCCGCTCGCCAAGCGTGGCGATTATGGCAATTACCCCCAGGATCTACTGGGGAGACCCGTGCCCAGCAGTGGGCCATCATATGGGTTGATATGTAAAAAAATGTAATAAAAGCCGCAGAACAAAAGCAGTTAGAACATGGATTGAAGTGCGAGAGGTTATTTGTAATATTAGATTAATCACATCTAGACATCTGTTACATAACACTGTATGAGAATACAACAAAGTAGTAAATGATAAAATAATAGCACACACGAGGATACACTTCATATACTTACAGTTCATGATCTTCAATTATTATTAGGTATATTGAAACGTACTTAATATTAAGGTTTCTTGTTTTGATCAGAAATAACTGTAACACAATTTTATTCATGACAAATCCCGCACTGTGTGTACCCTACACAGCCCTGTATCGCGAGAGACGTTACAAACATACAACAATAATTCAGACATTTACATCTCAATATATTTATGCAAACATTATGTTTATAAAACAAAATATGCATTTATATCACAAGAACAGTGACGTTCACTCAGTGAACACGAGAAATAGGCACAAATTAGTAGGTCAATATCGTAGCCTACATAAAACTCATAACTCATTTAAAGATCCTTCTGTATGATTTTTAAATAAGATTCCAGCCAGTACTATGAGTTTACCAGTAAATAAGTTTTGGTCTTAGAGACGTGGTACATCGACATTCACCCATCTGAAAACCAGATGAGACAATTTTTTAACAAATATTGAGTTATAGACACTTCTATGATAGCTTGCCAATCGAAAAATTTTCATATCCATTTTTTTTAAATTTGAAAAGCGCGGCAATACTATTTCCTTCGACCTCGAAATCGGGTTTAAGTTTTTGATGGATATAAATGATAGTCAGGAGATGAAATCATTTAGTACAAAGAATTATGAATATGATGTATTGCTATCACAGGTTAAAAAACACGTTGATAAAAAAATTTGAAGAGTTTCAAGATCGAGACAGTGGGTGGACGTTTTTCAACAGTTCATATCTAGAAATGAACATAAACAAATATCAACCTATGCTCGGTTCAAGCTTTATCGAGTTGCTTACAGCAATTAAATAAAAAAAAAACATGTATTTAAAATTCACAATAAAGATAATCATCTTTATTGCTTTTTATGGTGAGTTGTTGTTGCTTTATACCCAGCTAAAACTCATACTGAAATGTCTGTCTTATCCTGATTTTCAAAACATACCACATTCAATTGCAGATTCGCATCGTTCATCGAGTATTGTAATAAAAACCTGTTTTTATATACAATTATAAAAGGGGCAATATGTTTTGGCCAGTCTGCCTATCAGATTTTGCCCGCAAGTATTTTTAATTAAATTATTATTAATCGACTTACTGGGAAAAAAATCTCACTTGTTATTACAATTAAATACACTCTACTTTATAGAAATAGACGTAGAGAACATAAAAAGCGATAGGTGCCTTTGCGCATATGCCCGCAACCCCTTCGCAGCCAGGTGTAAGCAGGTATAACAGATTCAATTTCCATTGAGTTTCTCAGATATTGCCCGATTCGAATTAAATAACCCAGAAATGAGCTTATTCATTTATGGTTTCATTTACTTTACACAGAAAAAATGATTTATCATATTACTGTCTCATTACAGATTTACCGAGCTTTGTTAAGAATCAAATAACAAAAGTTCACACTAAAATATACATATGTAATGTTCTATAATTCTAATTATAAATGTAGTACAGATATGTATCTGTGGAGGATTGTCAACTAAACTGCCGCCGAAAGGCTCTTTTATTCAGTTTTAAAATTCTAGTAGAAAGCAATTTGTATCATCTATACTTATATATATATACTAATATTATAAAGAGGAAAGATTGGATTGTTTGTTTGTATTGAATAGGCTCCGAAACTAATGGACGGATTTGAAAAAATCTTTCATCGTTGTGAAGCTATACTAACCTCGGGTGACATAGGCTATTATTTATCCCTGTATTCCCACGGGAACGGGAACTACGCAGAGGTAAAACCGCGAGGCGTCCGCTAGTTTGTTATATACGCAGATTTTGAAACAATGCTAGAACGGTACGACTAGTGATGGGTAATTCCCGAGAACATTTCCGCATCGAACTTTGCTGTTAAGTTCTCGGAAAAATTATCTGCAGTGGAAAGAATTTAAAAACTGAGTATTATATATTATATTATATAGTTAATATATTGCTGGTTTCGATCTCTTCTCTTATGAAGGACATTATGTTTTTACGTTTTTAATGTTTTTCATGAAAATTCCAGTAAGTTCTCTGGGAGAACATACGAAGCAGGAATATAAAACAAATAAATTTCACTAGCGATGCGGAGGAATTCTATGACGCCTGTTTGTTTTAATTTTAATTTTATTTTATGTAGCAATTTGTACATAGGTAATTTCACATAAATTTGAATTCCGGTAATAAAACAAGAAATCGGATTTATTCTTATCAATATGAAAATCATTATGTTGTAATTAACTCTTATTAGAAACATTTAAAAATTAACATTTGTAATGTAAAAAATATGTAAAAATGTAACATGCTTAGCAGAGTTGGGCAAAAAGTAATCTAACTAACAACTACTAACAACGATTACTTTTTCAGTGATCATCAATTATGAGTAACCATCAATTAATCTACTTATTTACTTTCGATTAATAACTACAAAATGTAGTTGCAATTAAGATTACTTAACAATAATTGCATGATTACTTTATTTACAAGCTTTATATTAACTTGCTATGTTCGCATGTAATATGTTGCCATTTAAAAAAAAAAATGTAAACCTATTTTCGACCACTTCCTGGTATCCAATTGAGCTGAAATTTGTTATAATTAAAGAAGTCCAATGACAATGCAATATTATTATAAAATTGTGGTGATCTGATGATGATTCCGGGATGTAGGGACTGGAATTCTTCGACGGCAAATTTTACGGTAATTAAATTTCGCAAGCCGATTAAGACCAGTTCCTAATATCCGATTGAGCTGAAATTTAGCATACATAATGTGAGTCCTGTGACAATCCAATATTAAAATAAAATTATGCTGTTCTGTTGATGACACCAGGATATAGGCACTGGAAGTCTTTGATGTCAAATGGCACGGTAGTTGAATTTATGCTTGTTTTGGTATTATGAGTACTTCCCATTACATATATATAAATATGCTTCATCTGATGATGAAGCATATTTTACCTATTTTATGATACGATTACCTATGGAACTCTCACATGGAATGTCCTAAGATTTTAGGAACGTTGGCTTTGTTGTCTTGAGATCTTTCCATTACATATGATGAGAAGTATCTGATGATGAAGCAGAAGGATATGAGTATCCTTTTGCTTCATCATCAGATACTTGGAATTATCTCATGGAAAGTGCTAAGATAGTCGATTTTGGGGTATTTGGCGTTTTTTTGGTTTGGAGTTCTTTCCATTACACATCATGACAAAGATCTTATGATGAAGCAAAAGGATTTCCGCTGGAAGTATGAGATGGAAACTGCTAGGATATACGATTCTGGGGTTGGCTTTATTTTCTTGAGCACTTTCCATTACACATGATTACAGGGACAGGGCTCTGATGATGAAGCAAAAAGATTGCCGCTGGAACGGATGGATGCTGATATAGTCAGTTAGGGATAATATATATACATTTTGAAGACTTGAGGCACCGCGCCGGTATATGTTATCCGTTATACAGGTTTACCAAACAATATTATAAGGCTTTATATTAATCTTCTATATATCTGACGTATAGTATACCTATATAAGGTATACTATACAATCTCAGTGCCTCAAGCTTTAAAAAAAAATATATATAATACTAGCTGACCCTCGCAACTTCGTCTGCGTCAAATTTGCCTGTTTTTGCAAATTAAATAATAATCATCATTTATTCATGATCATCATTTATTCATGGAACATAGGTTAATTACAGGTCTTATAAATTATATTATATAGCACACTATGCCCTACCACATTGAGTGGTGTACAAATTATAGGTAAAAAAAAAAAAAGAAGTATATTGTTTATTCCACATATTACAGTTACCAAATTATTTATCATTTTTATCGTACATATCTCCATTACTTATCATCAATAATAATCTTAATTATAAATACAAGAATAACAATAATAAATTAATGTCAAATTATGATGTAAAACAAGTTATTAAAATGAATAATAAAGTAATAAATATAAATACAAGAATAACAATAATAGATTCAATATCAAATTATAATGTTAATAGTTATTAAAATGAAATAATTATAAATACAAGAATTATTTCATATCAAATTAAAATGTCAAAACTAGCTAATAAAATTAAATAATATAAAATATGAATAACAACATTAAAGCCGCTAAAAGGTTTTGTCCGCTAAATACTCATCTACTGAATAAAATGCTTTATTTAATAATAATGATTTTAATTTACTTTTAAATAATTTAATGTTTTCAGAAGATTTAATAGTTTTCGGTAGTTTGTTATAAATCTTTGGTGCCATTGCAAATATACTTTTGTGTAGCAATGCCGTTTTAGTAAAGTTTATAATTAACAAATAAAAATAGGGGTTGATCGTAGAGGGTTGAAAATTCTGGGTTGTATGTATTATGTGTTTAATCTAATGCTGTATCATAAAAAAATATCTAAAAAAAAAAAAAATTTAGGGGTGGACTACCCCTGACATTAAGGGCGATGAAAAATAGATGTTGTCCGAATCTCAGACCTACCCAATATGCACACAAAATTGTATGAGAATCGGTCAAGCCGTTTCGGAGGAGTTTAACTACAAACACCGCGACACGAGAATTTTATTTAATAGATTCCGAACTTAGAATATGCCTACTTTTTTTTTTTACTTTTTAGTTCATACGCTATTTATATCAGTTTTTTTATTTCAATTTCTTTTGTGTAAGTTTGTGCATTGGTCCTGTGCCTAATCTCGCTCTGGGCGTGCCGGATTTTTACCTATTCCCCTCATGGTTGGGAAGAGGGGGCGGACAGTGGGCTCGAATTCTTTACACAGTGTGCCTTGGTACTCAAGTACAAGTACTCAGTAGTCAAGAGAAATAAATTCGGTACACAATATTGGTGACAATTGTGTAGCTGTGGGTTCGAACCTTCGGTATACAATCGTCTTTTTGTAACTTATTTCAAAAGATCAAAACTTGTAACGACACTTTTTGCTAAAAGTAGTTGTAAGCCGTGCGGCGTGCGCGTGTTTCGCTGTCTGTCTCTCTCTTGCTCTCTTGCTTTCTATGAGAAGCTCTCTCTCATAGAAAGCAAGCCAGTTAGTTTCGTCTTTCTACTTCGCATTGAACAGAGGTGTCGCGATGATTATAAAAAAAAAAATAAGTTAACAACTTCGTTCCATCCGGGTGTCCCTTGACACCTCTCAAGTTTTATTATATAAAAGTATATGTATTTTTTTTGTCATAAATAGATTCAAATTATCGATACACACATATTCATTTTATTTTTTTTATAAAATATTACGAGTGACGTGTGGTGCCGGCTTAAGAATAACACCACCCCATCTCTTCCCGTGGGTGTCGTCAAGGCGACTCAGGGATTTCACACCGGAGGACGGGCAGCAGCGTCCTCTGCGTACTTAAAGCCTTACTGCGATCGCCAAGCGTGGCGATTATGGCAATTACCCTCAGGATCTACATACCAGTAGATTCTACTAGGGAGACCCGTGCCCAGCAGTGGGCCATCATATGGGTTGATATGTATTAGGTAGTTAACTACATAGATACTCTAAACGTAAATGGTGCCATGTTAATTATAATAAAATAATTAGTGTCGTAAATGCGTAGATACATATACGTGTCTGTTTCTACTATGTTTCAAATGTAAGTAACGAACTAGTACCTACAGGTTGATGACGATGAAGACAATTTATTTTATCTACATAATTGTTTTCCTACATTTTATAATTTTATAATTACATTTTTTGCAGTTTCGATTCGACTTTGTATGTCTGGTACATTATAGTTAACTTCTAGTTATTAATAGTCTAACCATAGTTGTGATTTGTTACATGATAAAAGTCTGATTAGAATAATTAATCATAAATCTCTCAGTTTATTACTTAATCCTAATTACGGTGTAAATTTGTATTGTTTAGCTCCTAATTAGTTATTAATAGTCTAACCATAATTGTGATTTGTTAAATGATAAAAGTCTGATTAGAATAATTAATCATAAATCTCTCAGTTTATTAATGAATCCTAATTACGGTGTGAATTTATTTTGTTTAGTTCCTAATTAGTTATTAATAGTCTAACCATAATTGTGATTTGTTAATTGATAAAGTCTGATTAGAATAATTATTCATAAGCCTCTTAATTTAATTACTTAATCCTAATAACGCTGTGAATTTATTTTGTTTAGTTATCAGATATCCTAAGTTGTGATATAGTAAAGAAAAATTAGGTACTAAAAATGACCGTAATCTTAGTTTTTAAAATAATAAAAGTTGTGTATTTGCTATACAAGAAAGTCTAATTACTACTAGTTTTTAATAACTTGTAATTTTACATTACATATTTTAAATGCATAAGACTGATTTATAATTGTTGAACCCTCTTATATGTCTGCTTTAGTTTGCATTGTGTCTTTTAAAAATAAAAAAATAAAAATAGTTTAAGTTACCAAACCCGGTTAATTATGATATTTTTCAGTTACGTGCCTTTTTTACATCGCTAGCCAATAGAAGTACAACTAGTTTGTTATGACCATGTACACAAATACATAAATGTCTACATTTATGAATAATTCTGTCTTCTGTCGACTTTTAATGTAACTTTCTTAAAAATAACAATAAAATGTAACGTTTTCTATGTTATTTTGTTATATCCAATCATAAAAATGGATTTTGCGATCTCCGATGTAAATACAGATTTGTAGATTTATTTTATATATTTTTGAATAAAATTAAATAAATACAATAAATATTCTCTCAAAATCTCCCGTTTTTTTAAGCACATAGGATTGTGCAAATCCTATGTGCTTAAAAAAACGGGAGATTATAAGTTTTCTAAAGCGTCTTCTAGACGGTTGGAAACAAGGCTTCCCGCCAAGGTGACCTTGCTGGTTTCCAACAGTGTAGACGGCTGTTGCAAACCAAGTACAATGTAATTTGGTTTGCAACCGCCGTCTGCACTGTTGGAAACCAGCAAGGTCACCTTGGTTTGGATGCTTGTTTCCAACCGTCTAGAAGACGCTTAAGGATAAAATACGTCTCAAACAATGGCTTGCAGCCATTCGTAGAGATCGGTTTACGCCTAAAAATAACTGCATTATAAATTTAGAAAAAAAAGGTATCCGCTTCAACTTTTCCTGTTTTTTTATTTATACACATCGCTCATTAAAACACATACGTACTTATGTCCTATCAAGTCCAGTTTTTTAGGTATGGTATCGAACTTTTTATTACGAAAAATGTTTAAAGGTTAGTACCGTTTGCACTATGGTTTATTTTATTTATCAATTATTCGAGTAAAACAATTAAATTATATTTAAATAGACATTAAATGTAAAATTCTTATAACTTTTAAACTTACGCGTTGCATTATAAATACAATTTGACATGGGAATAAACGCGTTTAATCTAGGTACTTTACCTAGATTAAACGCGTTTATTCCCATGTCACATTGTATGTAAAATTCTGTCACAAAAATCTTCAATAAGCCGAGTTTTATATGTAGGGAGGGTAATATGTAGTAGAGTAAAGGAAAACACATATATGTGATTACCCAAATACACATTCCGTTCGTTTTTGGCTATTTTTAATCATGTAGTGGTTATTAGTAGCTCTGCTGACCCTCCCTACAAAGAAAACAATAGTAGGTACTTAGTAAATCCACCTTGCAAACTAAGTAACATAGCTTTTATTGTTTAAGTAACATAAATTAAAAATTTACTGTCCACAGACGTGAGAAAAATTGTTGAAATATCAAATACCCTTACGTTCAGTTAATCAGAAAGATACCATAGTGAAATGAACCCATTTTGCCAATTACGATATCTGACCTATATAGACAAAATGAGGGTTTTTTAGAAAAGTTATTCACGTATACCTCTAAAACAAGAGATGATAAAAACAAAATACTGCCTACATAATGTACCTAACTAATAGAAAACTAAAAGAGCAATCAGTTTTTTAGATACCGAAATCGAGTCACACAGTGTACCTAATTTTTAATAAAATTTTATTAAAAACTAGCTGACGCAACTTCGTCTGCGTAAATTTTACCCGTTTTTGCAACATTTATCATTGCTGCTCAGCTCCTATATGTCGTAGCGTGATGTTATATAGCCTATAGCCTTTCTCAATAAATCGGCTCTATCCAACAGTAAAATATTTTTTCAGTGCAGCCCAGTAGTTCCTGAGATTATCGCATTCAAACAAACAAACAAACTCTTAGGGGTATGAAAAATAGATGTTGGCCGATTCTCATAGATACCGGATAAGCACAAAAAATTTCATCAAAATCGGTCAAGCCGTTTCGGAGGAGTATGGCAACGAAAACTGTGACACGAGAATTTTATATATTAGATTAGGTACACTGTGTGACACGATTAAAACCTACCTAATTAATAGGTTTTTAAATTAAACACTGAACAACGATTACTTCTTGTCAAAGTGGTGCCAGCTAGTGGCGTAAATTTTTGTAAAAAGGGTGCACCTATTTTCGTCTATTAGGTATTTTGTGTCGAAATAATAGGTGCAAGTAATTTTCGACCTTATTAACAAATACCCTGAAATGTTTTCTTTCATATTTCTGATCTATGTCATGTATAGTACCTATACTAAACAAATGTATTATGTTGATAAGGTCAAAAATGCCTTGCTAGTATTTTTTTGCTAAATTTTATGTTGTCGATTGAAAAATCAAAAGACTTCATAAAATAGTATTTATAAATTGGAATTCGTCAACATAAAATTATAACAACCAACAACCTCCCGCATATATAACTATGTATATGTAGTTGGAATTTTATATTAAGATCAAGTAACTGGGCACAGTTTACACCAGGGGGAAGAGATGCATATTTTGAGTATATTTTATTGTAATTCGCGCATTTACTTCCAAAAAGCACAATTTGGTGAAGTCCAGAGATCTCCAGCGCAACTACTACTCAATGATAAGAATTTCGAGTTACGATTCGATTATTTTGGCATAATTTCAGTGATATAAGCGTGAAGACGTAACAGACAATAAATATATAAGTTTAGATAAATAACTATAACAAAGAGTAACCTCGCTACCATGTCAATTCAATCAACAGCTTGTAATTGTATTTTAACAATACTATAAAAATAACAGATAACGTGTTCTACGTGCATGATCATACACGTTATTACACTTTTAGCCGAGAGAATATGTTTTTTTCTCTTTCTCACACGCACATCTCTATCTCCCAGCTCCCTTCCTCTCCGGAAGCATGAGAGATAGCGGTGTATTGAGGGTGCCCTAACGTGAGTGTCAATGAATCTGGTATGTTATTTGGCCTCTCACCTCACAAGCGTACAATTATAATATTATCTTAAAAAAACAGAATAATAAAGTGTTATTATCGAGTTCATATCGGCTTTTATCTAATGTCGGAAGTATTTTTTATGGAATTTGTACCTATTACCTACTTACATTAGAGGCACACGATAAAACGCAGACAGTACGAATCCCTTAGACAACTGGGCATTAACGCTAATCGAATAGAATGACGTTGCCGTTGCAAGACCGCGAAAATGATTTTTTTTAATATGTGATGCACAGTTTTGCACGCACAACAACGCCGTTCTATTTGATTAAAGTTTGCCTGGGGACCAGCTTTGACCACTTTGTTGGATGTTTAAGTAGGTATGTTGGTCGAAGTACGTAATGTAGCTTTAATCACCACAGTGCATTTTATACGCCATTTTCTGCCACGCACAACCATTTTGTGCCATCAACTGTCGCCAGCTGTATTTCTGGACCGATATGACTTAAGGATTAAAAAAAAGAGCCTACTCTTTTCTTAAAGGCCGGCAACGCATTTGCCATATCTCTGGTGTGACGACATTGTTTTTTATACCCAGTCTCATCTCGGTCACTCACGGTAGCAAAGTTTGGACTTGCTTAACACTAATATGCGCACTGGCACAGCAGGAGTGCTTTATGTCTGCTGTTTATCGGGTTCGATTCAGACACGAGACAGAGCTTCGTAAATTCATAAATGGTTGGTTCCATGTTTGTATTTTGTGTCCGTTAATAGTAAGTTTTAAAGTCCTACGCGACACAGGGCTACTTTTTTTATTTAACGTAGCAAAAAATAGAAAGGAATAAAAGCTATTCCCATAACCTCTATAAAATTCGTTATGCTGTTTAGTAAGAGAATTTAAAAGAAAAAAAGTGTGAAGAACTTTACTCTCGTACTATTGGGTAGGGTAAAACCCGGATAGATGCCCCAGTGGGATAGTTGCCCCAGTTTTGAATACACTTTGTTAGGGATGTTGGTGGTGAAAGAGCTTTACAATGGTTAGAAGTATCCCTCTTGCAGGCCTTATTGCCATGTAAACCGTTAGAGAAGACGCAAGGTGTTCCGCGGAGATACTTTGACGGGCCCCGAAATTATATTGATGAGTCATTTCTATTGAATATTTTTATTACTGATTGCGGTTTCAGTCCATTTTTTGTTTCTTTGCGTGTTATACAGTTTAAATTACACTGTATATTACATTTTATTTTTATAGAGTTTTTATTTATTTCGCGAATAAAAAAGACAAGTATCCGTATCGCAAAGGATAGTTGCCCCAGGCGGATAGTCGCCCTAAGGTTTTGTGCTCTTTTCTCGAGGGGCATCCATATTTTTTTTGGCGAGCCAGGACAGAATTATTCTTTAGGTGTTTTTTCCAACTTCTTGTGACTCGGTTGACCCAGAAGGATGGGTAATGTTTTTCATGAGTAAAATCAGTTTAAGTTTGTAAGTCGCCTAAATTTATCTAACTTAAAATTTGGAAGGCTTATTTTTGTTGTGTTTTTATTGCTTTAATACATAACACGTTGTACTACCTAGTCCGGCCATAAGTTCTGTTACAAATGAAAATGCAATTATTTTTTAACGAAGTAATGTAATATTACTAAAACTTATATGTACATATTTATTAATGTCTCAGCAAAAAATAAAAACAATATTCTATTAAAAATGGCCACCTTTGGCTTTTATACAGGCCTTTAATCTGTCTGGCCACGAATCTATAGATTTACGCACTGTTTCCATTAGAAATTTCTAATCTATTACATTACTAAATGTTGCCGTGTCGTTTAGAGCAACCAATCTCCTCTAAAACTGACCATAATTTGTAGATTAAAGGGTTGAGGTCTGGGCTAGATGAAGGCCAGCCTTCAACTCTTATAAAGTCCGGAACGTTGGTTTCAAGCCAGGCTTGGGTAGTTCGTGTCTCGTGACCAGGTGCAGAGTTCTGCTGGAAAGTCCACGGTACATTTTTAAAAAGTGTATTACTGAGAGGTTTCACAACACGATCCAAGACTGTCTCTTGATACACTTTGGCTGAAGTTTTCACTCCTTTTTCACAAAAATGTAGCTTTGTGAGCCTTGTGCCTTGATAAGACACGCCCCACCAAACCATTACTAACGCAGAATGATGACCACGACATGACATACCTTTCCGACCACTTGAGCAGCTTCTTTAGAACTGTGAGCGTATACTTTATCATTTTGCTTATTGTAGTGCTCTTCAATCTTGAATTTTTTTTCATCGGTAGAGAGAATTTTTCTGTGCCCTTCACCTGCGTATCGCGACAGAAGGCGTTTTGATCGATCCACTCTCTTTAATTGTAAAGATTGATTTAGGGCATATCCTGTATATTGACGATAAGCACCGAGCTTCAGGTCTTGGTTTATAATACGCGGCAGAGTCCTAGCGGGAATCTTCATTTCTCGCGATAACATTTTTTGCTTCCTAATGGGATTTCGACGAATTATTTATTAAAACAGAATTTACTCCAAACTAATATAAATTATGTTTACAAAAGTGTTCATCTTTTTCATTGTAGAGCTTTTTTGAAAAGTGGGGCACCTCTCCGGCTTCAACCCTAGTCATAATAAATACAACTAATCGAAACGCTAGACATGTTTCGACCCATTGTAATAATTACTTAAATATGATTAAGTGACATCTTTACTATCTATCCACACACATCCTCGCCGTGTGGTACCGTACATTAGTTCCTTATATTATTTGATTTATTATGATATTTACCGTGGGATATATTTAACCTTCAAGAGGTTCCGCGGGCATTTGTAACGAAAAAGGTCGCACGTTGTCTAAAATATCTATGAGATAATGTTGGGATTTAAAACTAAATTAAGTAAAGTAATCATTATTTTTTTTATATTCAGGCACTTTATCATTATGTTAGGATACTGTTTGTCAAAAAAGAAAACTTATGCATAGCTCAATTTTCTTTTGGACATAGAAAGCAATTTAGCATCATAAAAGTTTGTTATATATCTCGTTACTACTTTCATCTCTATAAATATCTGAAATGCAAGTGCGCGCATAAATTTTGATCGACTGCATAAAATTGGATAATGCAGGTCAAATTTCAGTCATTTTCCCCACAATTAGACTTAGGTCTAGTGTTGTCCCCATCGATAGGGATAAGTGCAATTTTCCTACACTTATCACTACCAGTAGAGATAAGTGAAATTATTTTTCCCATCGTTCGCGAAGGTGGCGAGTGATATGTGGCGCACTACTCCCAATGTTCCCCGGACGGTGGGGATTTTATGCAAGAAATTTCCCCACAACCACCAACATTATTAAAATTGCTTTATAGATATAGATCGCTAAATGAGACCCTAAACCTGTGTGTCTATAAAAAGTATAATGAATGTTTGAAAAGTCCCCTCGCTGTCCCCCACATTAGACTTTTAACCTGAGATACAAGCCAAGTAAACATACACAAATGTTTATTATATAATAAAGAAATAGCTATTTATATAACTGAGGATTTAAAAAAATACTTATTTTCCTGTTATTTCGGTAAAGTTTGTTATTACTACTACTACCTACTTAGTTTTATTATTTAAATTACAGTAGGTTTTACATAATTTAAGACTAAAATTAAGACTTATTTATTTGGTCATATCTACAATAGATAGGTACTTATACCCACCTAGGACATACCTATGGTTGAAAATGAGCAATCTTGATATCAGTTGCCTGCCGTTACCATGCTTGGGTATGCAATTTTTTAGCATAGGTATGTGATAAATTTTAGGCCATGGTTTATTTTTTTATCTTCTCAGTATTTTTGCCGCGCCTCGCTAGATTTGCACTAGGGTTTTAGATTTAAAGCTAGAATATTTAATTTAATACATGGCAACATGAATATTTTTTAAATAATTTTAAAGATTATAATAACTTAGCTTTTGGAATTCTTTGCTAAAATTATTTACATGCATACTGATGTGTGCAAAAAAAAAAGTTTCACACAAAAAAAACACAAATGCAATTTTTTTCTTTCTTGGTTTACTTGAACCATTGGTGGTCCAAGGGTGCAAATAACCTCTTTTTTGTCGGTTAAAAAGAGGGGGGGGGGCGTTTCATATGCCGATCAATGAATTAATAAGTCAAGGTTTTTTATATAAATATTAATGACCAAATTAAAATTATTTACTTAAACATTTATTTATTAAACTAGCTGTGCCCGCGACTTCGTTCGCGTGAAAGTTGGGTTTAAATTAAGGTAGTTTATGTTACGAAACAACTTCTGTGTAAATATGTTGGAAACAGTCCTGTCGGGTGAGCCGCGATATGATTCAGCAGCGGAGAATCATCATATAGTTATCTATTGATAGCTTCAATACCCAAAAGATTTTTGAAAATAAATAAGTACCAAATACAGACTCTATAAGTATTCGTTTACTGTGTTTTTCTGTCATTAATGTGTGTTATTTGTGTATCTTTTTTTTTGTCTATTGTTATTTTTATTATTTTACAGTTTTATTTATTGCTTTTTTATCTTCTGCATGACTGTTCCTGTTAAATTATAATAATGTCTATACATGTGTTTTCTGTGTACTAAATAAAAATCGTTCTATTCTATTGTTTTATATAGTTAATTTGGTGTGCGGCTTAAGAAGTGGGTTTTCTGTTGTTTTTGTTTCATTCTTTTAACGTTATACCTACTTAATACCTAATAATTTTCAATAGAATTTGTACTAAAATTTTGGTACTTCCCATTTGATCAGATGTTTATCGTAAACTTGTAAAGCTTAAGTACTTAACTGTGATAGTTTTCCTTTTTTTTGATTTTAGTATTTATACTACTACCGTGATTTTTTTCACATACCCAACATCAACCATTTAGTTGGCAGGGGAACACTTGACTCTAACAAAAATGTTCACTATAAAGCCTAATATTACACAAAGGAATCCTTAAATCTAAAAATAGTCTTCACAAACCCTAAACGCTTTTTAAAAGACCTATCTAATGATACCCCACACGATGGGGTAGGTGAGAAAAAAAATCACATCCCCACTTTACATATAAAGAGTACCTCTCTTATATGTTACAATGATGCAAGTAAGATAAAAAGACATGGACTCCCCTTCCCCCAGACTCCGCGTTGACAGACAATGACCCCCCACCCCCCTCCTCCTGTCACCCGAACTACTCACACATGGCCGATGAGTCATTCATTATCGTTGAATTGATGAACACTTGATATCTAGCCGTGTGGTGCCGGCTATGCCGTGTGGTGCCGGCTTAAGAATAGTACCACCCCATCTCTTCCCGTGGGTGTCGTCAAGGCGACTAAGGGATTTCACTCCGTAGGACGGGCAGCAGCGTCCTCTGCGTACTTAAAGCCTTACTGCGATCGCCAACCCGCTCGCCAAGCGTGGCGATTATGGCAATTACCCCCAGGATCTACGAACCAGTAGGTTCTACTGGGGAGACCCGTGCCCAGCAGTGGGCCATCATATGGGTTGATATGATGATATCTAACCATAACCCCAAAACATGATCCTCGATGCACCTGTGTGATGCGTGGTCAAACAAACGGACAGACAGACAAACATTTCTAAAAATGATAGCAATATGTTTCTTTTTAATACTATTTTAAAACTTCTTTTACTAATTAGTTATATTTCGGGACTTAATCGCGTGAATTATTTAAAGGTACGAACCTTTTATTTACCCGTTACAAGGTTCGTACCTTTAAATAATTCACGCGATTAAGTCCCGAAATATAACTAATATGTATAAAAATCGCGAAAGTTTAAAAACAATAATTCTTTTACTAAGTATAGAACATTATTGAATACAACACCATCTACTTTCAAAACCAGTGACTTCTAATACATAATGTTTTTTTATTAATTTAAGCAATTTATTTAGTAAATAGGAGAATGTTGCCACTCAGCAAGAAACGAATCCGTCATCGCAAGCACCTATACCCTAATAAATGTTTTCACAAATAAGGAATTGTTTGATCACGGTGACCAATTTGATTTCATAGAAGGCGCTACATGTTTTTTTTACGTGTGTAATGTCTTTTTTTTGAGCACGAACACGTCAATTCTGGAAAATATCGAATACTTGTTTAATTGTAATGTAATATTGTTTTTCATTTCTACTACGATTAATTCATCACTCTCAGCAATGCATGCAATACCTATAAATATCTTACATAAGTGCATATTTCACTTGATTTTTAATATAAAAAAATATTAACCAAAGCAAATAAATTACCTATGGTCGAAAAAATAACTATAACATTGAGAAAAATATTAAAAAAGGACAAAGACAATTTTAAAAAATACAAAAAGAACATAATCAGATATCAAATTCGAGCCTGAGACTTCGTCGTCAAAGACCGCTAGCATAGCTTCGAGGCTATAGTGTTCGCTACACACCACGTCACAATAACTGTTCTTATGAAACTTAAAAATGTTGTGTATAGCTCCTTATAGTTTTAGCGTGAAGTTATGTATTCCATGGGTTACAATTAAAGATAATGTCTAATTGTGGAAAAAATTGTGATAAACCATTATGGTGCGACAAAAAATACGTTGCTACTCGTTCCCCATAGACGTTAGCGTAATGATTCATAGTGTAAATAATGTCCTAGGTATAGTATTTACTATAAAACTGTAAATTTTCATAAAGATCCGTCAGGAAGTTACTGTTTTATAACGAAAAATAGCTACAGACATTATCCCTTACTGCTTAGCTCCTATGGGAAAAAGCGTGATAATTTATAGCCTAAATGTTAATCCGCATCTATTAGATTGCACGTGCAAAATTTCAACCGAATCTGTCTGGTAGTTTTTGCGTGATGCGTGTTCAAACAAACAGACAGACAGACATTTCTAAAAATGCAGCAAAGTGTTTAAATACTCTTTTCGAACATTTCCTAATATTTTTTTTCACTAAGTTCGGCCATGTACAGACACGTGAAATTTACAATTTTATTATATGTATAGATATAGATAGATAGCATGATTCAGTATTCACGCGCGATGGCTTATTATTAGCGTATTTCATGTATAACTTTGGTGTTTATATACCGATTTCTATGATTCTTTTTTATGGAATAGTTATGTTAACTTTTTTAATTAGGGATGACTGAGAGTGTTATACACGTAAGAGTAGACAAATATAATCAGAAAGCTTCGAACTGCTAAGCTATCGGGAGTTACACGTGACATTGTGAGTCAACCATAAAATATAGACATATGCTGTCGTGGGATATTTTTTATATAATTTTAAGGAGAACATTTCCGTCATACATGATTCCTGTGTAGCTTTAACCATTAAGGTTGCACACGCGACGGAAGCTTAAAAAATGGAGTAACTTCTCCCGTTTTCCCAACATTTCCCTTCACTGCTCTGCTCTTATTGATTGTAGCGTGATGAAAAGTATACTATAACTAATATAGTATGAAAAATAATTTTACCAAGTTTCGTTAAAATCCGTCAAGTAGTTTTTGTTTCTATAACGGTTATACAGACAGACAGACAGACGGACAAAAATTTTACTGATTGCTTTTTTGGCATCAGTATCGATCCCTAATCACCCCCTGATAGTTATTTTGGAAATATATTTCATGTACAGAATTGACCTCTCTACAGATTTATTATAAGTATAGATAGATAATATCGTAGCGGGGTGGGATTGTGTCCGACTGCTACTCAAGAGGTCTTGGGTTCGATTCCCACACGGGACAGCACTTTGTGTGATCCACAAATTGTTCCGGGTCTGGGTGTACTTTGTGTCCGTGACTTGTATGTTTGTAAAGTACCCCGCGACACAGGGCTTGTACCCTACTTCGTCTTATATATATACTAGCTGTGCCCGCGACTTCGTTCGCGTGGAAGTTGGGTTTATGTTATGGTAGTTTATATTACAATTTAACTTCTGTGTAAAACATATTGGAACATGCTACACAATGGTGTGTGGCATCTATGGATATTAGGGCCTAGCTTTAATCAGGGCCCGACCTATGGCAGGGCAAGCCTAGCAAATGCGCAGTGCAGCAAAATGAAGACCGACAAAGTTTATGGCGCCAGACCGTTAGAAAACAAATTATAAAAATTCCTTTGCTTTCAGCACCTCGACAAAAAAGTATTTCACCAAAATGATTTTGATCACATCAAATATTATTAATATTGAAAAATTCCCCCCCTCCCCCGTCACGCGAGAACTTGGGTGGTTTGGTTAAATGCAGCCCGAAACCGCCCAAATACTCGAGCGAAATTGTATGTTAAGGAGCTTCGATTCTGACTCCAACAGGTCGAAAATTCCAATTGATTTTAAACCTCCGACTCAAACTTCGGCTCCGACACTTTTAAATCGGACGTTTTAATCGGAGGTACCTAGCCGCTCGCTCCTTCAAAATAATTTAATTTAAACATAGGTAATAAAGGTATGATAGAAAAAACTCTCACAGATTTCCTATGACCGCGGGTTATGTCCTGCTCTAGCGATTTTTTCCGAGTCTAAAGTACACACACTTTGTGTCCGTGTTGTAAATTCCCCCGCGATATAGGGCTAGTTACGTTTTTAAAAAATATCCTGTTTTTAAAACATTGCATTCCCGCGGTACTGTGATGTGTTCAAACAAACAGACATTCAAACGTTTTTAAAATATCTACTCAGATATCTTTTTTGTGTTTAAATACTTTTCTAAACTTTTTCACTCACTTTAGAAGATTTAAATACTATTTTATAATGTCTATTTTGGTGAATTAAAAAATAGGTGTGTCAACCTGTCGCAAATTAAGATCATCTTAAGTATATTCATATCCCTCTACGTAAGAATTTCAATTTTTTTTTAAATCAATTTTCCTGTTATTTTTTAATTTGTATTTAAACGCCATCTATTTTCAAAACTGGATAAGTTGCTTTTAATACTTGATGATTTTATATTAAATTAAACTAAAATTTTCATCCATGTTAAACGTAGGTAAGCAAGGTATTTAACCTTAAATTATTCACGTGATTAAGACCCGTAATATATATATTTTCATAATGTGTACAAATCGCGAAAGTTTATCAACATTTGTAGGTAAGCAATTTTGGCACCCAGAAGAAATCGAATCACAGATGGCGCCACGTGTTTCATTTTGATATAACATTTATAAATTCTAGAAAATATGAAGTACTTATTGTTTATTTGTAATGTAATATTGTTTTTCAATTCTACATTCATAACATAATCACGATTCATGCAAAACACTGATAAAGGTGCCTATTGAAAGTGATTGATTTTATGAAAATTTGTTAAACAAAAAGTATGCATGTTCAAGTCGAAAATAAAAGCTTGTATAATAAGTATACATTTGGAAATATACTTAAAAAAAGAGTAAAAAGCCATTTTTAAATAACACAAAAAGAGAAGACTCGCACACTTGGGATTCGATCCTCTGATTTCGCTTCCTTCGCACTTGTTCAATACCGCCACTTATGCCATTAGACCACCTCAACCGATTTTAAAGCTGTTAAAATAGCTGATCTTAAGAAAATTCAAAATGTTGTGTTTAGCTCCTTATAGTTTAAGCGTGAAGTTACTGTTTCCATGGGTTACAGTTGTAAATAATGGCTTATTGTGGAAAAAATTGTGAAAAACCATAATGGTTCGACCAAACATACGTTGCTGCTCGCTCCCCATAGACGATAGCGTAATGATTCATAGTGTAAGTAATCACTTATAGTGTTTACAATAAAACTACAAATTTTCATGAAGATCCGTCAAGTAGTTATGGTTTTATGTCGATAAATAGCTACAGACATTATCCGTTATTGCTTAGCTCCTATGGGAAATAGCGTGATAAATTATAGCCTATATGTTAATCCAGACTTATTAGAATACACATAGATAATTTCAACCGAATCTGTCCGGTAGTTTTTGCGTGATGCGTGTTCAAACAAACAGACAGACAGACAGACAGACAGACAGACATTTCTAAAAATGCAGCAAAGTGTTTAAATACTCTTTTCGAACATTTCCTAATATTTTTTTTCACTAAGTTCGGCCATGTACAGACACGTGAAATTTACAGTTTTATTATATGTATAGATATAGATATGTATATATATATATATATATATATATATATATATACATATACTATATTAAATATGAACACATTCATATTTAAATTTTCACATTTAATATCATGCAGCCGGAGGCACAATTATTAAGTTCCACAATATTCATCTAATAAAATATAAATATTTTAATTTTTTGTTTACATAAAAAAGTTTATTAATATAATGTAAAATAATATTATAAAGTATTAAGAGATAATATTTGTTTTATTATAAAAGAAAACTCAAAACTACCAAATCAATATTAGTATTTTTTTTCATCTATCAAAGCTATATCAGGTCGTAATATAATAATTATTTATTTAACTTACCCTATTAAACAGAACAGTCCAAACACGCACTTTTAAATTTAATAATATATTTCAGAACTCATCATAATTTACCGAACTTAAATTAAAAGATAACGATGTGAGACTGTTTGTCACTGAACTTCTTTTAGGCGACTGATCGCGCTACTCCTGCGCAACATTATTTTATTAAATCAAACTAAATCGAACATATATTAAAACAGCTATTTCGAAGTTCTGCTATATCTTTTAGAAAACATAACACGCCTGAAAATATAATATAAATAAACACTTAACTGATCATTTACTGAATAAAAACAAAATATACATTAAATTATTTTTATCAAAGTGGCAAAACGGAACCCTTATTTATAGTTTCGCCATGTCTGTCCGTCCCTCCGTCTGTCCGTCCCATCGCGCAGCTTAGCTCAGAGACTGTTAGTGCTAGAAGGCTGTTATTTTGCATGGATACACATATTACTTATGCCGACCAAGCGAATTAATAAAATCTTGAAAAACAATTTTTTTAGGGTATCTTCCCTTTAGTAAAGTGGGGATGTGATTTTTTTTGTCATCTACCCCATTGTGTAGGGTATCATTAGATAGGTCTTATAAAAACGTTTAGTGTGAAGACCATTTTTAGATTTAGGGATCCATTTGTGAAATATTAAGCTTTAAAGTGTCAGTGTAATTTTTGTTAGAATCAAGTGTCCCCTCCTCTCCCTGCCAGCTAAATGGTTGATGTTGGGTATGTGAAAAAATTCACGGTAGTAGTATATATAATGAAATTAAAAAACTATTACATCTAAGTAGGCTTTACAAATGAGAAGTAACAATTTTTTTGCACAAACTCCATTGAAAATTATTAATAAGTAGGTATTACCTTGTAAGTATGGAACAAAAACAACAGAAAACCCGCTTTGTAAGCTTCAATATTCGGATAGAAGGAGGGGGAGAACACGGAACCCTACATTGTACAACGGCCCGACTTGCACTTGCCGGTTTTTTTTAAAGAGTTTTCGTAATGTCGGGAGAGGTTTTGGGTTGTACACTGATCAAATGTACAGTCTACTACTTTTTTGTAATTTAGGTAAGGGGAGTTCGACCCCCAAATTCCTGCTTTAGATACGCCCGTGAGATATACAACGTGTAGCAGAAAGGTGTGAGTTAATTTTAAGGGTTGTTAAGTGCCCATGAAACTGAGTGCATAAACCTAAGATTCCATCTATAATTTTTTCATTTGATATAGTTATCGCTTAAAAAAGTTCTATGCCTTAATAATCCAATCGAATTTTGCACTAGTCCTGACTGACTGACTGATTCATCAACGCAGAGTCTAAGCCGTTTGGGTTTAGGGCAAAAATTTTAGGTTTGTTACCTAAAATTTTGGCAGTTGATGCCTTTTATGTTGTAGGCATCCACTATATAGAAAGGATGTTTAAAAATTAAAACTTGCAAGTTTGTAATGATGCTCCGTCACTTTTTAAGTTAGATCGGTGAAATTTCGTATTTAGCTTTTTGGTTTAAAATAAAGAAACACTTGTTTCAGCGTGTTTAGATAATTAGCAAAATAGGGGTTGCAGGTTTGTATGAAACTCCGTCGCAAGATAGTGTGAAACTCCGTCAGTTTTAAAGTTAGGTCTGTGAAATTTCGTATTTGGATTTTTGGTTTAAAATAAATAAAACGAATTTCAGCGTTTTAGATAGGACTCGCAAGTTTATATGGAATTCCGTTAGTATAGAGTTAGATCCGTGAAATTTCGTTTTCGGCTTTTTGACATAAAATAAAGAATTATGTGTTTCAGCGTTTTTGGTAAATCGACCCCTAACAGGTTAACCCTATTAGGGGTTGACCTGTTAGGGGTCCCATAAAAAAAGGGTTGCAGGTTTAAGTAAAACTCCGTCACAAGATTGTTTAAACTCTTCCTCTTGTCTAAACTCTTTATCGATATTAGATGTGTTAAATTTCATACTTGGGTGTTTGGTTTAAAATAAACAATATAGAAATACGGTATTTTATTCGGAAAAGAAACAGTTTCATAAAAACTAGATAAAAATAATTTAGTTAGCTACGAACCATTTAAAAGTTTTCACATTTACGTATTTAATAATTGGTTTTAAGCAAATAAAAGAATTTTACAAATAAAGAAAAACTTAGGAAACCAATAAAAACCGTCTAAAAACCAATTCAAACCACTGAATAGTCAAAACACGCTTGTAGTAAGCAGGCTTTGAGATAAATACATCCACACATTTAGTTCGTTTATGTAATCACGGATCTTATAAAGAACGAACCATTTTGATAGTTGGTATAGCTTCGAGGCACAAAAAGTGTCCCATGGTATTCTAACTGACCTAGTAGAGACCCTTAAATTTATTCTAGTAAGTAGGTAGGAAGAATCTATTTTTGATTGCGCTATCTTAACCTAGAGTAAAACATCTGCAATGTTCCTTCTTTCATACAGTGGCAACAAGTGTTGTCTCTTACATCTCGCTTCATAATCTTGATCGTATGTTTTACATCTATATTGTAAATATCTCGCACATTTGCGTTGAACGGTATCAGCTGTTTTGGAAAATCAACCCAAGGGGGTCATTTAGGGATTCCAACTTTGTTTCCAAAACCCCAAGGGGGTAATTTAGGGGTTCCAACTTTGTATGAAACTCCCCTAGTTATGAAGTTAGATCTGTAAAATTTAGAATTTGGCTTTTTAGTTTTAAATAAAGAAACACGTGTTTTAGTGTTTCTGAAAAATCAACCGCTAAAGGGGTAGAGTAGTGGTTGCAAGTTTGTATGGAACTCCATCAGTTTTGAAGTTGGATCTGTGAAATTTTGTATTTTGTTTTTGAGTTTAAAATAAATAAACAAGCGTTTTAGCGTTTTTGAAAAATCAAGCCTGGAGTAAAGTAGGTGTCGCAAGTTGGTTAAAAGCTCTGTCAGTTTTGAAGTTAGATATGTAAAATTTCGTATTTGGCATCTTAAATTAAAAGAAAGAAACACATTTTTCAGCGTTTTTGGATAATTAACTCATAAGGGGCTGTAATAGAGGTTGCATATTTGTATAGAACTCCGTCAGTTTTAAGGTTAGATCTGTGGAATTTCGTATTTAGCTTTGTGGCTGTAAATAAGGAAATACGTGTTTCAGCGATTTGATCGAAAGAAAGAAAAGAAAGAAAGAAAAAATAATTTATTTTCGACAAAACAGAAAAAATAAAATGAGTACATGTACGTGTAAAAACAAATAGCTACTAAATTAAATACAATTCGACAATATTATGTAAAGTTTAAGCCGAAAAATAGTTAAATAGAAAGCGTTTTACCCTCTGAAGGGTCGATAAATCAACTACGCGGGCGAAGCCGCAGGCGACAGCTAGTAATCAGTATGATAAGTAGTAACTTTTCTTACCCAATTTTTTTTGGTACACTTTAATTTATTACGACTTAACTTTTGAATACGGCCCGGGACTTTATTGTAACAACATATTATACGTTGGCCTCGAAATGATTTGTTTGTTTTTTAACTCCTGACGCAAAAACGACGGGGTGTTATAAGTTTGACGTGTCTGTGTGTGTTTGTCTATGGCATCGTAGCTCACGAACGGATGAATCGATTTTGATTTTGTTTTTTGTTTGTGTAGTGTTCTCAGTTATGTTTTATGAAAATCGGTCTAGGATGGCCGCCGCTACAAAATGGCGGATTATGTACATATTTTGTCACCATTCCTTCAATATGGGTATCAACTGAAAGGGTTGGACTAGTAGAATACTATATTTATGTCAAATTTAAAATTCAAGATGACCGCCACCACAAAATGGCGAATTTTTTTTTTTTTTTATTATTTAAACGGATTATATATTAGTTCCGTTGCAATTAAATATTTACTCTCAACTCTCTAAAGTTCGAAATAAAAAACAAATTTAAAAATTATGAAAAATATCTTGACGGACAAATAAAATTTTAAAACCCCCTGACTAACAGGAGGTAAGTAATCGAAAAAAATTCGTCGGTGTCTGCCATTCGCTAACTTGTCACATGCTCAAAAATATTTTAGTTCAATTCAGGGCGGTAAATAGCAGACCCCGACGGAGTAACCATGACGTTGGTACAACAAGTTATAAAAATAATTTGTTGCACCAGCGTGTCCAAAATGACCATGACTCTATAGCCCCGTGTAATGAAAAGACATACACAATAATAAAGATTCTTTATTCACTTAGGAAGCAAAATACTTGTGAAAAGTCAATTCTAAATGTACATGTAATTCTTACTCACAAACTAAAGCCAGAGAAAAGAACGAGGCAATAAAAACTCGCGGCCACTCTTTTCAAATTGCCAATGTTTATAATGTTTCTTAGTTTATAAATATACAGTTTATAAACAAAGAAACATTGTTAAGCAGCAACTTACCTACATACTATGTTTATACTAGAACTAAATGTTAATACGTTAAGCAGTGGTTAATACCCGAAGATACAAACCATTGATAGGGAGGAATAATTATGTACGAAACGCTCACTGCGAGGCTCGGCTTGCGTTTCAGATATGGAACTTAAATGACTAAGCAAGCTATTGGTAATATTTATGATAAAATGCGTGACACGCGGCAATCTTTTAAAGGTAAATTAAAATGGTGCCGAACGACAAGAAGCCATGAATCAAAAGATTATTGTAAATTTTGGAAAAGTACTAGCAAACTGAACCCCAGGTTTATGCTATATCTACATATAGCAAACTTGTTCATGAATCACTTTAAAGTTGATTTACCAGTTCACCACTAAAGCCATCTGAACCAGCCTTATCGTCGATGCTAAACGGTGAGGACACTCATTTAGAACAAAATATAAAGTTTTCTGCTAAGGACATTGATAGGGATTGAAGGGGATGATTGTAGGGGAAGATCAGCAGGACATGATCACCTCAGCGTTGAGCACTTACGGTATGCTGGAGTACACTTGCCGAGGGTGTTGGGTCTTTGGTCTAGTTTATGTATGAGTCACTCGTACCTGCCGGGAGACCTTATAAAAACAATAATTGTTGTTCCGATAGTTAAAAATAAAACGGGTAATGCTACAGACCCATCTTACTACAGGCCAATATCTTTAGCTACGGTCACTGCTCAAGTGCTGGACTGTCTGCTTGATACACACATGGCTAGTCGCATTTCACTTCATGCCGCTTAGTTCGGCTTCAGGCCAGGCTTATTGACTGAGAGCGCCAATTTGTGTCTCAAGGCTTATCCAAAGCATTTCACCTGATGTCATACGAAAAACTTTTGGAAAAAACCCCGCAGAGAAACTGCTGTGGATAATTAAATTATATCTTTGCTTACATATTGATTTAAGAATCAAACAAACAGCGTGAAATGGGCCTAAGCATCATCTGATGTACACAGTTTGAGATGTGGGTAGGAACAGGGGGGGATAACTTCACCTTCAACCTATACATTAACCGGCTGATAGTTGAACTCAGCAATACTAAGATCGGCTGAAACATCGATGGCAGCTGTATAAATAATATAAGCTATGCTGATAATTTGGTGTTGCTGTGTCCATCGATAAGTGGTTTAAGGCGGCTTTTTGGGTTGTGTGAGGATTATGCGGCGGCGCAGGGACTTTGATATAACGCTGGTAAGAGTCAGTTACTTGTGCTTAAGGCAGGCACCAAATCTTAGGTACTCTAACGTGCCATAGGTTTCTTTTGTAACACTCCTCTCACAAGAGTAACTCACTTAATGAACTCGATAAAACACTTTATGGACTCCGTCTTAAACAAGTAAATTATTATTATTATACCAGCTGCACCCGCGCAACTTCGTCTGCGCAAATTTTCCCCGTTATTGCGACATTTTTCATTGCTGCCCCGCTCCTATTGGTCGTAGCGTGATGTTATATAGCCTTCCTCTATAAATAGGCTATCCAACAGTTAATATATATATATATATATATATATATATTAACAGTTAATATATACATATTTAATTCGGACCAGTAGTTCCTGAAATTATCACGTTCAAACAAACAAACTCTTTATTAATATATTATTAGAGGACTGATGCAAAAACTGAAGATAAAACATTAAAAGAAGATTACATGAAATTGAATGTATCAACCTCATGGGACAACATAGTAGGAGCATCCACTTACATTGTAAAAATTATATGTGCTTAAATATTGGCCAAATTACTGCTAATTAATGAATAAGTATGATGATTTTTGACAATCAATATTATATTAAGTTTTAAAAAAAAACAAAAATTGTTTGTTACAACTAATTTACTTTGCACCAATTAGGTGTAACTTTAGAGCTATATACTACTTACCCTACTTGTTATCTTTAAATTGCAAGAAATAAAAGGCTTTTATTTATATAATGATGTTGTTTAAGAAAGAAAAGAGTTGAATTAATTTATCACGCAGAATCTTGACTTACAAAAGTAAATCGGTTTCTTATCTAATACCTACGTAAATTTTTTAAACGACGACAACTATATTCTCCTTAGTAAAATACAATAAACAGTACAATAAAAAAAACATGAATAAGGAGCAAGGAACTACATCCATTTAACTTTATCGGTTATATAATCATCGATTGAGTAGTAAGCTCTTTGTATAAGATGTCTCTTGACTACACTTAAAATGCTGACTGGGATTTTATTGAAAAATGTTAAGGTCCTAAATCTGACAAAGAAACATCATCATCAGATGTATGGTAAATGGTTTGTGACAAAAGTAGGTGGTACTCGTAGGTGATGAAAGAAAAATATATTAAGAAGTAATTTTGTGTAATTTAAAGAAGGCAAGAGTGGGAGGTTATTAGTATATTAAAAATAACATTGTAAACCAAGAATAAGAAGGGACCTAGATATATAGTTTATGTTTGTTACGTGTGTTAAGAATAAGTACATCGCTCTTCTGATAGAAAGTATCAATATTTTTGTGAACAAGATTTTAACAATAATAACAGATGGGATCTGTTATTATTTAAAAAATCTATTTAAATAAGTATGAATCCCCATTTCTCTTGGTCATGAGATAACTAGAAAACGACTGTACCGATTTCATTTATTCTTTTGTTTTTTTAGTTTTCTAACACTCTGTAGAAGGTTCTTATGTAAAAAACGATGAACGAATTTTCCTTATGTACGAAGTTTCATAATATTTACTAGCTTCCCGGTAGCTAGTAAATATTATGAAAAACATTGAATTTGTCATAGAAAACAAAAAGATATACATACATTAAAACAAATAATAGAGTTAAATAACAGTAGTGGTAGTTTATTGTGTGCTCAGCAGGTAGTTTTACCGGAAACACTTCACCGTTTTCATAGTATGAAACTGAGGCAGAAGAACGAAGTTCCAACAACTGGAGGCTGCGTACCTAAAACTAGTCTTAAAAACTGCGGTTTTATGTTTCGGGATAGACATGATCTTGGCAAGACAAGGTCTTCTACTTAAATTGTAAATTGATCAAAGAGCCTTCTCAGCATTCCCCCACAGTAGAATACCGTATATTATTTGACCATTATGAAAATATCTAAACTAGCGGCTAGCGATTTTTTTTAACTGCGTACCTACACTTCAGAAATTAGTATATTAGACAATACACGTAAATTAGGTACATCCATATATTACTTACGCCTTATTAGTTTACCAGTAAATAAGTTTAAAATGAAATGTAGTTATATGTCATCTTATACGGAGAGGTTATTTACAATTGATGAATATTTAAATGATAGAGAAAATCGAACAAGTGCATGTCAGGCTACGCACAATGTAGGGTTCCGTAGCTGCCCAGCACAAAAATCTATATTATAATATTATAAAGAGAAAGAGTTTTGTTTGTTTGTTTGTTTGTTTAAACGCGCTAATCTCAGGAACAACTGGTCCGATTTGAAAAAAACTTTGTTGGATAGCCCATTTGTCGAGGTAGGCTATAGGCTATATAACATCACGCAGCGACTTATAGGAGCGGAGCAGCGATGAGAAATGTTGCAAAAACGGGGGAAATTTATGCATACGAAGTTGCGCGGGACAGCTAGTGCATTATAAGAAGTGGGTTTCTGTTGTTTTTGTTGATTACTACTAACAACGATATACAGAGTGTCCGGTGGTAGAATTTGGTATTCAACTTTAAATTTCTCTGTAATAGTTGAACAGAGGATTGAGGAAGAGGCCTTACTAGCTTCGTTATTTGTGCAGATTTTTGGTTGTAATGTCGCATTGGACAGGAGAACAACGTGCCTACGCAATCAAGGTGTATTATAAAGCCAATGATTCGTGTTTAATTGTTCGCCGAAGATTCTTTTACATATTTTTATAGTCGTTGGGTCTGTTTTATACACTTTACTTTTGAGGTTCCCCATAGAAAATAAACATGGGGGTAAGATTCGGCGAATGTGTTTAAAAGACCTACCTATCTAATGATACCTGCCATATTGGCATCTGAACCCTAAAAATGGATTACTTGCTCCTTTTTTCTTTTTTTAAAGATAACTAATAATATATAATATTTTATTATACTTAGGTACATATTGTTGTCTTTTATATCATTTGTTGCCATTATTTTTGTCCCCAACTTTTCAATTACTATAATAATTGTAATATAAATAAGTTGCTATTGTTTAGGTGTCTTTATTTTATAGGATAACCGTTCTTATTTTTAGTTTAAAACGGTATTTTTTCAAAATACTTTTTACTTTCTCGCCTAAAACACAGGTTTCAACCTAGTTCAGGCAGATAAGTTTTTTATACCTTTACTTAATAAATTATTAGGTATTATCTAATATATAAAATTCTCGTGTCACGATGTTTGTAATTTAACTCCTCCGAAACGGCTCAACCGATTGTCATGAAATTTTGTGTGCATATTGGGTAGATCTGAGAATCGGACAACATCTATTTTTCATCCCCCTAAATATTAAGGTAGGAGGTTCCATTAGAAAATAACGAAAAAAATATTAACGGGGCGGTACGAAGTTCGCCGGGACAGCTAGTCTAATATATAAAATTCTCGTGTCACAGTTTTTGTTGCCATACTCCTCCGAAACGGCTTGACCGATTTTGATGAAATTTTTTGTGCTTATCCGGTATCTATAAGAATCGGCCAACATCTATTTTTCATCCCTCTAAGAGTTTGTTTGTTTGTTGAAACGGGATAATCTCAGGAACTACTGGGCCGCACTGAAAAAAAAATGTATTGTTGGATAGCCCATTTATCGAGGGAGGCTATAGGTTATAACATCACGCTACGACCAATAGGAGCGGAGCAGCAATGAAAAATGTTGATTTACGCAGACGAAGTTGCGCGGGTCAGCTAGTTATTATATAAGATAATTGTAAGTAAAGATTCTGCGTGATCAATCAAGGCCATTCTTTTCTTTTAATAGTTCAATTAACATTTATGATGATTCATATGCTAGCTTTACTTTGGCCAATAGTTAAACAAATATAGTTTTTTAGATAGCAGTTTGGCCGGATACCGAATATTCGTGAAGCTTCATAGCCGGATATCCGGCCGAACATTGCCATTTGAATGTAAGATTGATTTTTATCAAAAGTCAGTGCGAATTGGTCGCGATTACTACAAAATTCTCAAAGTTTGGCAAAGTCTATCTTTTAGCACCTGTAGCAGAGCATGCTTTTTCTGAAACTGGCCTTTTTATTGAAGAAAAACAAAACAGTTATTTTTCAATGCAGAAATAATAGTATTCATCCAGTATCCAGCCAGATTGCTACTTGCTATCTGGTTTCCGGCCGGAGAGTAATTTTAGGCCGGATAGTTACCAGATATCCGTTTCGTCTCTAGTTTTTTCCATTGTAAGTGAATGCTCCCGTTATGTTGTACCCGTTAAGGTTGATATGTTTTATCTAGTGTTTGGATTTTTATTATTTGTATCTTTAATTAAAATCGACCACCTATTAATCTATACTAATATTATAAAGCGGAAGAGTTTGTTTGTTTGTTTGTTTGTTTAAACGCGCTAATCTCAGGATCTACTGGTCCGATTTGAAAAATTATTTTTTTGTTAGATAGCCCATTTATCGAGGAAGGCTATAGGCTATATAACACGCTACGACTAATAGGAGCGGAGAAGCGACGAGAAATGTTTTAAAAACGGGGAGAAATTACGCATACGAAGTTGCGCGGGACAGCTAGTTTAGGATAAGTTAGGTACAGTGGGTGGGTACATGTGATTATGTGTACGAAACCAGTTCGCTAGTTTGAAACATACGTTGGTTTAAAAAAATCTTGTTTACAGGTCAATGATTTAATTATTTAAGCAGCATCCGTATGGCAGGCTTTAATGTAACTGTAAAGTCCAATGCGGGAGCGACAACAGCGTCCGCATGAAAGGCACTTGAACGGAGGGTTTGGTGGCGGAGTTGGTGAAGTGCCCCTTGTACTCCTGTGTCTCGGCTAAAGTCTGGAACCAGTACCTATCATGGATTTTGTATCCTTCAGCCAGAGACTTTCTCCATTTGTTACCGTCGTCAGCTAGATTCTCCCATTTCGTGGGGTCAATTTCAAAAGACACCATGTCGCGTTTTGTGCAGTCCTTGTATCGTAACATGGGTCTCCCTACCCTTCTCTTGGCGAAAGCAACTTCGCTCAATAGGGCACGTCTTGGTAAACGAGTAGCATCCATTGATGCACGTGCCCCAGCCAACGCAATATTTGCTGTTTAAGCATTGCGGTAATGCTGGGAAGCTGTGCAATTTGCAACACTCTCTCGATTTTTACCCTATCATTTATATTTATGCTGCGGAGACAGCGCATGTGGAAGTTATTTAGTCTTCTTTCTTGTTTTGCGTACGAAGTCCAGGTTTCAGCCCCGATTAAGAGTGTGCTAAGGACACAAGTTTGGTACGCAATAATTTTTGTTCTGGTAGTAAGCCGATTGTTAGACCATACTTTCGCACCCAGTCTCCCAAACGTTATTGCAGCTATACCTAGCCGACTTCCAATTTCCGTGTCCAGTGACAAATTGCTGACCACATGGGAACCCAAATAGCAAAATTGGTCCACCACCTCAAGAGGCGTACCATCTAGCAGGATTGTTGGTTTGTGGTTGTAGCTCTGTGCCAGAACAAATGTCTTCTTGGCGTTTATAGACATAGAGAAGAGGGAGCAAGCATACTTAAATTTGTCTAATAGAACTGCAATTCATATGGAGTCTTAGCAATAAACGCGGCATCGTCGGCAAAAAGCAGTGAATCAACGTATAGACCTTTACGTTTATTACGGGATCTTAGTAAGGAGGCGTTAAAGACTTTCCTATCTGCTCTCGTATATAAATAAATCCCTGAATTGAGTCACCAAAAGCAGTCTTCAGAAGGAGGGAGAAAAATATACCAAAAAGTGTTGGTGCCATCACGCAGCCCTGCCGCACTCCTCTTCGCATGTCAAATAGAGCAAATGTTTTGCCATCGTGATTAACAGAGCCTTGCATCCCTTTATGGAGAGACCTTATTAGGTTTAAAAGTTTTTGAGGACACCCAATCCCTAAGACCATCCCGGCTCACGGTATCGAACGCTTTATTTAGGTCAACAAAAGCTATCACCAGGGGGCTATTTTGCTCACGTGACTTTTCCTGCAATTGTCGCAATGTGAATATCATGTCCGTAGTAGAGCGTCCAGAGCGAAAACCGTATTGTGCCTCAGGATACACGCGGTCGGCCAGTTTCTTCAGTTTACCCGGGCATACCCCTTTCGGACCGGCGCACAAACTACAAAGAAATTTGTAATTTTGAACTTGAATCTTAGGTAATTTGGAGTCCCAGATTACGAATCTGCTATAATTTTCCAGATTTTCCGCCGCCATCTTGGAAAATTGGTATATCAACAATTGTATCATACTGGGCCCTTCATTTCCTATGTACAATCGTGCGTGTCACAGTTGTATCAAATTCATCTCCTTTTTTACGTTTTTCTGAAGAGACCATAAATCAAATAAACATGAAAATTACGTTAATATTTATTAGAAATCACAAACACATCTTTGTATTAGTTATATTATTGAAAATCAACAAATGCTTTTCGCTCCAAATCATTTTCAGTCTTGGAAATTGTATAGGTACACCCAAGAATGGCATGTATTTCAAAAAACTTCTTCACATCCAGTAAAGAACAAATAAGTTTAATTTGTGTACTAGTATTGGCCATTTATTATTGATTTGTGGTCAAAGCCATCTTTCATCAGAAGAAGAGGAGTTGAATATTCGGGGTTTTCTTCATTGACGTTGTCCAAATCGATTTCGTCATTGTCATCGTCCTCGTCCCAGAGTCATCGAGCATCTCTGCGTTAGCAGCGTCGTTTAAAACCGGAAACATGATGCGGAAACTGTGAAAAATGAATAATCATTAGAAACTTATACTACACATGAGGTAATTCAGGGCCCACGTCGATACAATTGTGTCAATAAAGTTCGTTAAACTGTTACGCCAAACCGTTTCATTGCCAACAGTCACCATTGTCACAAAAACATTCTATGTTTAACTATTTTTGTAATCAATAACTCGTATATTACTATACTGACAAAACAAAACAATAGTAGGTACTTACTTTCGCCAAGTCGGGGAGCGAAATCAGTCGCGAACTGTACATGTTGAAACCTGCTCGCCCTCTGCGCGTCAGTCAAAATTTGCACAGGAGCTGAAAGTTTGCTTCCCGCGCAATCATACGATACTAGGCCCGTCCACTACCAACGTAAAACTAATAAGCTATACTCGATTTTGTGACCCGCACAATTGTATTGGAGCGATCCGAAAGGGGAGTTTGCCGACGATGCTAAGTCATGGTGGTAAATGCCACGGTAGTTGTTGCAATCACCACGGTCACCCTTGCCTTTATATAAGGTGATAATAGCTGCATCACGCATATCCCCAGGATATGCGTGATGCAAACGTTCCCACTCCCAGCACTTTTCTAGAAACCTATGCAAGATCGGATGCAGACACTCGATTTTGAGAAGTTCTGGAGGAATGCCATCGTCTCTGGAGCTTTTACCGTTTCTTTGTACGATGACAGCTTTGTGCAACTCGCTTGGGGTGGCCAGGTCGTTGTCGTTGTGCCACGTTTCCAATTCCTGAATGGCCTCTATAGCTTCTGGGTCGATATTGACTGGACGCGCATAGAGTTCTGTGTAATGCTTCACCCAACGGTTCAGTTGGCGGTTGCCATCAGTAATAACTGTACCGTCAGTTTCTTAGGCAAAGGTCCGATAGCTTTTTTAATGCCTGCAAAAACACCAGATAGGTTTGTATGTTTTCGCAGAGGCTCAGCGAATGGCGGAATGCTCGCTGAAGGTTAGACCTAGCAACGCTGAGCCTAAACTTTGTTGCAGTGCAAGGGTTAAGTCGGACGCAGCCTGACGCTTGGCGTCAACTAAGGGCGAGAGGCGGTGTGAATTTTCTGCGTACGAGTCAGCAGATTTAGATGTATAATAGCCAAAAACGCTGCCAGCAGCTTTATTGAGGAGTGACTTGATCGACTGCCACTCTGTGTCCACAAAAGCGTCAGCCTCCCAAGTTTCCGCTTCACGATTTGCCAGTTTGCCAAATTCACTTACAAGCAAGGGGTTCCTAGTATTGGAAAGATTGATTTTTCTTCTCCCTGAGATTCTCTTTGTCAGAAGTTAATAAAATATACAATAATACAATAGAGCCTTCCCGTGACCACGGCTGTTGCAATACGGTCGAAACGTCGGGCCATAAAACAAAGGTATTAGGCCTTAAAATAAAATATTTATGTGATTAAGACCCGTAGCTTAAAAAATTCTATAATGAGTACAAATCGTAAAAGTTTACGAACATTATAACATCATACAATAAATCAAAATAAATTGTAATAATACATTGAATGATAGATTGAGAGGTATAAGCGACGAAAAAAGTGATCCACTGTTTACTAGATGACCCTACTGTATCTCATATTAATAACTACTTACCTACCTGCAGTGCCGGCCGGAGACCAGATTTACCTAACAGCGAAATCAAGTTTTAGCACCTCCTACAGTGCCACCCAAAAGAAAAAACCCCTAAATGCATAGAGGCTCCTTAGTGTGCGCAAAAGATTTATCTATTAGGCAAAGCCAGATAATGGCAAAGTTGTATTGTTCAGAACTTGTGAGAGCGATCAAGAAGTTTTATGGCCAGTTTACACGTCGATGAGAAAATGTGTCGCTAATCCAGAAAACACCTAAGAGAAATAAGTACATCCTGTAGCTTGGATAGTCCGTGCCAGACTTGGGCTGTGCTACAGGCTATCCAGAAGTGCCAAATGGACTAGATCGGAGTACTTAAGTGTTGGTATGAAAACGCCACTATATTCAATATCATTTTATATATACATAGACACCTTACCGCACGCCCTGCGACAAGCTTTTATGTTTTAACCATATTACACAGAGTCAGGCGTACCTCAGAGTTTTTATCTTGCTCCGATCCTTTTCATTATTTCATCTCATATTCACCATTACAAGTTCTTAATGCTGATGATCTGAAAATATATAACCTTTGATAACGACGTGCACCTTAAGCAAAGTGATCTGCTAAGTGCTCTACTAACAATATGACATTAAATGTTAAAAATGGCAACACACCACATAAAATACTCATGGAAAAAGAACTCACTAGACTCCTTAAACACCATAAATAATTTTGCGCTAGAGAAAGTTAATGCAGTACGCGATCTTGGCGTAATTATCGATGGTCAGATTACATTTAAAAGCCACATAGATTCAATAGTTAATAAATACAACGTTTTATGGTTAGAAATACTAAAGAGTTTCGTCCACCGCATTCTAAAAGTGATTTTATATAATGCACTTGTTCGTAGTCAATTATAATATGCAAGTGTAGTGTGGAGTCCTCACTATGCTATGCATTCTCAATGCATAAAAAATATTCAGCGTTCCTTTACGAGACATCTTGCGAATGTCACAAACGGAACCTCTCATCGGTGCCCATATAAGCAACGAGTATTACTTTAATATGATCCACTTACTTAAACGTGTCTACGTTTAAGTAAAATTTATTATTTTTACACAAATTAGTCCACGGTAAAATAAAATAGGTATAAATATTTACGCGTAAGGATTTAATTCGACATGTTTACATTATTTAATGTAATAATTTCATCAAAATTAAGTAAGAAATAAAATATATTTTTACTCAATGACGATATCAAGATAAAATTAATGTTATGTGTTACTTAGTTATGTCACGTTTGTTCACATTAAAAAAGCCTTGTCTACGCACAAAGCTTCTCTAAAATACTATTTTCAGTCAAAAAAATACCTAAAATTTAAACCAGATCCGGTAAAAATACATTTGAATTTATTCGAGAGTTGCTGTCGTTTGGGACACAAAATGTTAGGACACTGTGTCCGAATAGACACATTTTAATTTTAATATTGTTTCAGTGTCGTTTCGGATACCAATAAAAAAAGCTGATTTGTACAGTCAGATAAAAAACCTCCAACAATACCGTAATTGTAGAAATCCGTCCACATTAATTTGTAAAAACAGTTTTAGCCGAATTTTAAATAAAGTAGCATATTATTACAAACCCACACACATACAGATACCCACGCGTCTTGGCAGTCAGTTTTCTCAAAAACAGTAACGAACGAAAAAGCGCTAATAGTTGCATACAAAAGTCACTCTCTCTATCTCTTTTTTTCGTATACTATGACCGAATTTCATCAAGGAGAAATTAATGTATTCTGCATAGAACGCTTTATTTTATAGTAATTTAGGGAAAAATCTTATGGTGTTTAAAAGTTTTTATTATTTAAATAAGATCATTATTTAGTGATCATTTATAAAAAATGTGTGATTAGATTTTTTTTTTGTTAATTTTTATTTGATTTATATTGTAGGTTCTTAAAATATTGTGCCAATGCTGTGAAAAAATACTATGATTGTTGTGTGGGTTATATTATTTTGTTAAAGCTTTTTATTGCTTTTTCAGTAAAACGAACATTATTTTTACCATATGTAGTAGTTATATATATCTATATAACTAGCATACAGTAAAAATGATGTTTGTTTTATTGAAAAAGCATATGTATTAGATGTTGATTTTTATACTAAATAATTATGTTCATTTTGAAAGATTTTTCTTTTTTTTTTGCAACATGTACGTTATATAGTCTAATATGGTGGTAATTGCTTTGAGGACGTGTAGAACTTACAGTGAGACACGTTCATAAAGCAGTTTATTACCATTAATGCCTACGACTGTTTCTTCTCTTCCGATCTTGTTTTCATATTTTTTGTGTAGGCGGGTTTTTTTATTTTCGTATATTTTTTTTTAAATGAAATAAATACTATTTTGATGTAGGTACCTAACGTACCTGCTTCAATTTCACTTTTTTGGATATTTCTTATATTTTTAGAATAATCTCCTGTAAACACATAACGATTACACCCTGTTTACTTCTTCTCTGCTTTCACACTGCTAAAGGACCTTGAGCAGATATGTCTACAAAAGTGACGTTTGTACGACAGCTGCAATGAATTAACTCGGGATATTTAATAAAAACACGATTATACTCAAAGCCGCCGATATTAGTTATGTATTTGAAATACAGTTTAAAGCTCTGCAATTTCCGAAGGATTCAATAATGTCACTTAAAGTTTTATTTGCCCTAGATATATATTTTTTAAAATCACGTAAGATACATAACAGTAATCAAACCTATAATGATGGTGATTAATAGAAGTATATGTCGATTGTATCATTTTAAGTTATAATAATACATTTATTTCAGATAATATATCCATTATAATTTCTATATTTACCATTTTAATAAAAAAAATATATAGAAAAAAAATGGTGAGTAGGTAAATATAATTAAAAATAAACATACATTTTCTTAAAAACTAAAATTACACAAGGTACTTATTGCCCATTATAACATGCACCCACTTTTGCTGGATTGGACAATCAAATCGATCAGTAATCATATTTAGCAAATAGAGGCAACTTTCTTCCGCATGACGGCATGAAAGCCGTCTGTGTGTGCCTAAGCAAACATTAGTGATGCGCTGCAATCTCTTGGTAATCGCAATAGCATTCTAAATATGTTGTTGTACTGGACACGTAAACATCTACCACTCTTCGGGTATGTCTTACCCATAGTCCACCCGAATAAAACGATTCGCAAAATGCCTTAAATAGAATTATTTTAACTTTCGCAGTACAACGCGCGAACCTGCGGGCAAGCATATTTCCCCGTACTGCCAACGCTCTCCGTTCTCACTCAATGTCTGCGTCATCCTTAAGGTCACAATATGCCCTAAGTACTTGAAGCTGGACACAATCCGCAGAGTCTCACCAGCCAGCTTTATAGGTGGCACATGGACCGGAGTGTTCGAGGATCTTTTAAAGATAAGAACTTGGCTCTTAATTATATTGTACTCAAGCCCATGCTCCAGTGCATATGCCTCACAGATTGAGGCTAACTTTTGTATCCCACCAACTGATGGACCCAGCAAGACCATATCATCAGCGCATGAAATATTGTTGACATATACGCCATCAATATCCTTAACTTAACCCGAATAAAACCAAATATATGGCGTTTGGTACTAAGAATCAAATTAATCGACTACCTTCTGTGCTAAACGTGAAGCTGATGGGGAGCTCTATCGGTCGAGTCAATGAAGCATGTAATCGTGGACTAATCATGGATTCTGAACTGAGATATGAGCGACACGTAGCCGAGTCAGTTCGTAACTGTTTTTACCGACTCAGAACGCTATACAAGATTAGACCATACCTGTCTGAGGAGTTACGCTTACAGTTGGTAGAATCTTTGATACTGTCAAAGTTAAATTACGTCGACACTGTATACGGCCTACAGCTATTGGCTCGGACTTGTCGGCTAATACAGCGTGTCGAAAATGCATGTTGTCGTTTTTGCTTTAATGTACCGTCAAGAAGTCACGTCACACCGTTTCTAAATGATAGACCGATAATCAAAATGAAATCACGTCGTAAGATGCATTTGTCGTGTCTTTTTTTTAACATTATTAAATTTGGAGAGCCAAATTATTTGCATAGAAAATTGAGCTGGGTTGCAAATAGCAGAAATCGTATCAGTCGACACTGTTCGCAACAATTGTCAATTCCACATCACAAAACAACTGCTTTCAGAGGCAGTTTTCGATATGCGGCTTCCAAATGTTGGAATAACATCCCACCACCAATAATAAGCATAAATACACTAGGTACTTTCAAAATGCGATTACGGCAATATATTTATTATCGCCGCACAGGAAGAATTTGGGAATTTGACAAACGAAAATAATATCTCTGTTGTATGATGTGATTTGGATAGGTTCTCGTATACTATTAATATTATAATATAATTTCATATAATTAGTAATTTAATATTATTTATAATTTTAAATTTATTGATTAATAGAATTAATATACATGAAATTGCCAAGAACATAAACACACTCACCTAAGCACACATACATACATAGACACACAGCACACAGACTTACTGGGCATCCGATACGAGGCAAAGGGCCTAGCAGAATATCAGTGTCAGACCTTTTTCGGTGTCTGACGGGAGCTGAGTTGGGTCCTATTTGGTACACTGTGTGACACATGGTACGCGGCTAATGTTAAACTTAAATGTTTGATTGTGTATTGTTTCTGTTTATTTATTTCTTCTGTTCCCCGTTATTAATTTTGTGTTATTTGTGTCTGTTTTCTTTTTCTTTTTGTCTACTGTTATTCATATTATTTTCCAGTTTTTATTTTTATTTTATTTTTTGTTTTTGTTTATTTTCTGCATGACTGTTTTAATAATGTCTATGTGTTTTCTGTGTACTAAGTAAATATATTTATATTCTATTCTATTCAATATGACACCCTGTGTATACCACTCAGCTCACAGATAAGTAATACTTTCATGTTTTACAAATACAATAATTGCATTTTTGAAAGATAGAAAAATTTGAAGTCCAGACCCCAGGAATAGAACTTTCATGTTTGTTTAATTATTTTTTTTTTAATATTTATAAAACACCTATCAGAAAAACAACACATTTAATGACATATCAAGACAAACAGATTTTGACGAACTTCTTGATAAAAAGAAATTATTCTAAATTCTTTTTGGTAATCTGTACGTCTTAATTAGTCTATGACGATGACAGCTACTGTTAAAATGTGAAAGTATAAAATGTTCCTCGTTAATCGTGGCGATAATAATGTTATTTTTTTCACAATATATTCTTCAATAGAGATTAATTTTACGATTATGTGGTAAATCAACTTTATCACAAGCGAATTTTCACAGCAATTGTAAATTGTTGACAGATTAGTTGACATTGCTCACTCACATCTTATTATTTATTTATATAACATGTAATGCAGAACCTAAAATAAAGCTTATTGTTGTTATTATTGATGTTAATAAAATGTTATATGAGAGTCTCAGTTTTGTACATGGTCATTTCTGAAGTAGGCAAACCGCCTTAATAAAGTGCTCAAGTTCTTTTTTACACTCATCGTAAGGCGTAGTTATTTTATTTTTATGTTTTTATCATTGACGTAGAGACCAGGACTGCGCCTTAACCTTACAAAATATACCACTCCCTAGAAAGAGACAACGCTTCTTTGTAGACAATACCTGTCAAAGGCCACACGAGCTTTTTCTCTCTTTCACGCTTTGCAGTCAATATTTACTTTTTATATAAAATGAATGGCACGGTCCGGGTCCATAAGTCAATGGTATTTATTTCCTAGAAGCTTTTATAGGCCAGTAGTATCGTTTTTATTCTGATCTACCTATAATTAGCTAGACCAAATACAGGTAGAGCCCTAATTAATGACTGTCAAATCTATACTAATATTATAAAGCTGAAAAGTTTGTTTGCTTGGTTAAACGCGATAATCTCAGAAACTACTGGTTCGAATTTTAAAAAATCTCTTACTGTTGGATAGCTCATTCATTGGGAAAGCTATAGGCTATGTAGCCTATAGCTTTCCTCAATGAATGACATCACGCTACAACTAACAGGTGCTGGATATCAATAAAAAAATGTTGCGAAAACGGGGGAAAATGACGCAGATGAAGTTGCGCGGGTCAGCTATTATAGTTGTTAGATAAAACCAACCAACGACCTCTGGTCATTACACCCAAATACAGATTAAGTAAACAACGTGGTTTACATTCTTTAATCGGGTGTAATTTGTTATAATTTTTTTTTTTTTTTTTTTAAAGACTACTCCCGCAGTACATACAAGTCACAGACACAAATTACACCCAGACTCGGAACAGCAATTTGTGGATACAACACAAAGTGGTGTCCCGTGTGGGAATCGAACCCACTACCTCTTGCGTAGCAGTCGGATACACTCCCACCGCGCCACCGAGGCAGTCAAATATTAATGTTGGTACATACTTGTTTCGGAGTAAGTTTATCGCTAAGAATGTTTACCGGTTGTCTGATTGTCATAGTACAGGCTATGTCGGCATGTTTTTTGATCTAAAATATTACGTTGTTAATAAGTTAGGGTCAAGTATCAATGACAGCCAATGAAAATTCTAATAAACATTACTAAAACGTTAAAATAGGGTAAATATTGCCAAGTGCTAGTCAGACTCAAGTTCTATGTTCCTTTCGAATAAAATAAAAACAGGGCAAGTACATGTCGGGCCACGCAAAATGTAGGGTTCCGTAGTCCCCAATCCGAATAATGTCCGTGGCTTAAGAAGTGGTTTTTCTGTTGTTTTTGTTTCATACTTACAACGTTACATCTACTTATAATAATATTTTTCAACAGAATTTGTACGAAAATTTTGTTACTTCTCATTTGATCAGCTGTTACTCGTATACTTGTAAACCCTACTTAGCTGTGATAGTTTTCCTTTTAAATTCACTATATATCATCATCAGCCATTTAGCTGGCAGGGAGGGGGGCACTTGACTCTAACAAAAGTTGCCACTTTTAAGCTTAATATTTTACAAACGGAACCCTGAATCTAAAAATCGTCTTGCCAACCCCTAAACGTTTTTAAAAGACCTATCTAATGATACCCCACACGATGGGGTAAGTGAGGAAAAAATCACAACCCCACTTTACATATAGAAGAGGCACCCAATTTTTTTTAAAATCATTTTAAGTCGTTAATAATGTAAATTTAGTTGGAAAGGTAGGTATATAAATAAAATAAGACCCCTGTAACTGAAAATTTATGACAGTTTCATTTATAGCCGCGAGTTTTTATTGCCGGTTCTATTCTCCGGCTTTACCTATTGTTTGCGAACTTGGCATTACATGTACATGTAGAATCCCGACGTATCACAAGAGTTGTTTTGCATCCTAAGTGAATAAACAATTTTGAATTTTTTGAATTATAAAAGTACAAAAACGTAATGTTTTTTACAAATTTTAACAAACTTTATGGATTTAACAAAAACAGCACTAAAAAAAAACGACTAACAAGCAATATTACTAATATTGTAATGCAACCTAATTAAAAGCCTAAGGCCTGATAAACAGCTTTAATATAAATCAATTTGTAAAAACACTTATTATTTTTTTAAACACTAAGAAAAATCAACTAATTTTAATATTTTGAAGTAGGTATATAGGTAAGTATAAATAAAGAATATTTGGTTAATAGCATTAACTTTACTGAGATTAATAATCTAATTAATGGTTTACTTTAGTAAATGTCTTTTTGGGATTTATGATCAGAATTACAAATGGGACACACATTGGAATGAACATTTCAAATTTCAGGCATTTTTAATGAACCCAATTCTTACACATGCATAATTTTTGTAGATATTTCCCGCCAATTACCTGATTAATACAATAATTGCATTTTTGAAAGGTAGAAAAATTTGAAGTCCTGACACAGGAATATAATGGCGCAAGCGAGCGCCTGACGCGCGGAAAAAATAGAAGAATTTGAGGTTTAGTAACACAGTACCGGTTAGATGGTTCGATTCCGGCCCTGATTTGGCATACGGAAGTCTCGGGTGCGATTCCTGGGTCTGAACTTCAATTTTTTCTATCTTTGAAAAATGCAATTTTTGTATTAATTTATAGTTCTCCTCAAGAGTTGCAACATATTAAACAACAATACCATTCCAGGCTGTCCACTTTATTATCACTTCCAAGATCACCTTCTTGCAGGTCTTCAGTTTCTTATTTTTTTTCGCATTTGCGGATTTTCATGTCACATTAGAATTTCGCTTGTCTTTACCAATTGCCTTTTTTCTGACTCTCTTTTTTCAATTTCCTTCTCCCTTATTATACTATTTCTGTTTCTGTTCGCTATAATAATCGATCAAACCGACGTTGTGTTTCCGAACGTCGCGTCACTACGTCAAGGTCATATACCTATCACTCGGGAAAATGTGCTTTTTGGGAATGATGGCGAGCGCGCGCCACTTTTATTGAAATTAGTAAAAAATGATATAAGTTTTGGGAATTTAGCTTTTGTGTGACGCATTTGTGTGCCCCATCACCCTAGTATTTGGATTGATATTTATTTGTGTACATATCGTGAGTTTTGGCGTGAGTTGGAATGTACCCGTGAAACCCACGCACACGTGTGAACTTACTACATTGTGAAGTAGCGTGATAATTTGCATATAAGTGAACTATATTTGATGAATATTGTTGGACTACTGTGATTGAGTGGTTTGTACGTGGAACCAGCCCTATACAGCAGGGGGTTTGGTTATGTAAGAATATAGTATATTCTTACTTATCTCGAAGGCCTTTAGAGTTTAGGATATTAACTATCACCTTGGTATCATAACACCCGTCTACAAGCTTGGGTAAGTGGTTTTGACCGTAAAAAAATTATTGAAATAGACCAAAAAGTTTAAGGACGAAAAATGTTGATATTTAGGTACATAATGTTTATGTACCACCCGATTACCACTCTCACACGCTGACATGCCGTCAATAAAATGGTTGATAAAATAGCTCAATGGTATTCTCACTTTATTTAACCTAAGGGCTAATGGCTAAGACATCGGACTCGCAATTGGGAGTCGCGGTGTCGAATCCTACCCATTATACTACCGACGTGAACCCACTCCTAACATAAACCACTGAGCTTAGCTGGAGGGGTCAATAGGATTGCTAGTAATGTGGGCCCAACAATACCACTTAAAAAAAACTTACCTATTTATCTAAATAATACTACGTGAAGAAAAAAGGTAGTACCTCTTTCAACGAGAGTTGCGAGGATTTAAAAAAGGAGTGCGGAATGCTAATAGGTATTTAAAAAAATGATAAATATATATATCAATTAATTATGGTCGAATTTCGACCACTTGGCGACCACTAGTTAGTTACCAACAGTTATACTCGAAGACCTTGGACATAGAATAAAACACTGTTTTCAACAATTACATATATTTGTACTCCAAGTTAATAAAAAATGTAAATAAATTTTAATTAAATATTTGATTGTCCGAAGGTAAGAAAATGGCTGCAACTGCTCCACCTGCAAGTAATAATGTCAATTTTAATAAGGAAATAAAAAAGTCTCGCGTGATTTGATCGAAACGTCCGTCGCGTTGCGTCGAGTAAATGAAAGGTATGGTACAGTGAACATTATATATTAACATAGCACAAATACCTCCTATTGCATAGCCAGTTAGACAAAAATCAAATTACAACAAGATATTAATAATATTCTAGCACTATGATTCGCTCATTCATAAAGGATTTTCAATGTGTTGAAATATATATTTACTTAAGTGTTTGTGTAGATGACTGTACTTTTAAATGTCTCAGTGTAATACTGTTTGAATTATCTCAAGATATTTTTATATAAAAATAATGTACAACAATTATGACTTAGGTACGCTAAAGTCAGACAAAAATAAACCTATTATTTTAAGTGTGTCTGGCGTTAAAAATAGAAACGCTACTACAAATATACCTATTTACTAAAATACTGTTGGAACCATCAGGTTAATAATAGACCTTCTGTTTTTATTCCTTTTTTTTATATCACCCTGATATCGTTCCTACCACAGAGAACACTATAAAATATACTCTGCCTATACTAAAGCCATTCTTTTTCTTTTTTTTTTAAAAATTGGCTTGGCATTAAGGTACAACCCCTGTGTCGCGGGGGACTTACAAACATACAATTTACGGACACAAAGTACGCCCAGACTCGTAACAACAATATGTTGTTTGTTGATCACACAAAGTGGTGTCCCGAGTTGGAAACGAACACTGCGCTGCAGAGCAGTCGAAAAAGCTAAAATGGATGTGAAATGATTAATAACAAAGTTGCTTAGCAACCGTTGATAAAAGTAATAAAAAAATAATGGTTTATTGATACCATTAAAAAGTATTTTATACTAAATGGTTTTGAAGCAACTTTGTTAAACATTTCCCACCAAATTTGCCTTTGAGATTTGAGATCTGATGCCTGTGAGTGAGTTTATCGTGACAAAGTCATAGTTTTGATAAACTTCCGCGATTTGTACACATTATGAAAATATATATATATGTAGTATCGTAATCGGTGGTGGTTGGTGATACTAATAATTAATGGAATCACAGGGCAAAGAAATATCATAAGTGTGTGTGTGCTTCTTTTATTTGGTAGACAAGTGATTGTCTTATTTAAAGTTACGTCTTAAATCTACTTAACTATACGTCGTGTGCATCTACGACTGATGCTCGTCGTCAACTGATGTCTTATATTAAAGTTACGTCTTAAAACTACGCTATACTCGTACGTCGTGTGCATCTACGACTGATGCTCGTCGTCAACTGATGTGCATCTTCGGCAGATGCTCGTCTTCAACTGATGTCTTATAACTAACTTACAATAAACCATCTGAATATTACTTACTACCTGGGCCTCTCACCCTACTTAACGATACCCTTACTTTAACAACTTAAAACCCTAATAAACACTTACGGATGCCATTAAATCACCATTGTCTGACATAGGCACCAAGAATTCTTTAGAAATCTCTTCTGCCTACATCTGGTATACATTACGGCATCGTCATTACAAAAGATAAACCCTACATCTGGCATGCATAATAATCTTAACTATTTAAAACGACATAACACGGATACAAAAATGAACGCTCTTAAATCTAAAATACCACATTCGGCCATCCTGCAATGACATTTGCCCTCAAATGTCGTCGTTTCATTTTTCGCCTACTTAACAGTCTATATAACAATAATACACGTCTTTTTGTTACTCGCAAACATCGTTGTACAATCTTAACTATTTGTGGCACAAGCAAATACCTACCAGCTATCTTAATATAATATGAAGGTTTCACCATACTCTTAAAAATAATGTCCCCATAATATTTTACGTTTACATGTAGGACCTGGCATATCTTCCATCCAACTATTGACCCGTTCTGAGCGGCAACTTCTAAACTCATCAAATCCTTTACTACTTTTCGCTCTGAAGGAGCCAATTTCCGCGGTTGCGAAACTACAGGTTTGTCTGACTTTACAAGGTTAATTCGTTTCGTCCTTATGTTGACCTCACTTATTGCTATCGGCTTAGTACTTACATCAATATCGTCTTTGTCATTTACAGAACACATCTGTTTCTTATATAGCGGCGGTGCTTCTAACTTTTCATGCACACTCTTACATATTAAAGGCAGGTCACTAATTGTCTCTACTAAAGCTAAAACTTTAGAGTCTCTAACTTCCACTTTTTCCTCTTCAAATCGCGACTCTATACAAACGTCATTTGTCATCGACGGACTCTCTAAAACTGTGTCTTTAAATTTACTACACTCATAAGACTTTGTATCGTCTATTTTCTCAGAGCACACTGCACTCACACGATCTTTTATACAATGTTTTACGGTTTTCGTCGTAGTCGTAGTAGCGTCGATCTTCTTCTTCTGTTGACATATGTTGCGTTCTATTTTATCACCCTTTTCTTGAATTAATACTTTATTTTGCTTCTTTTGTTGACTACGTTCTCGTTGCACTGGTTTACTTTCAATCTTTTTCCCAAATTCGTCTTTCAGCGCTTGTTTCAACATACCCCACGACTTTCTGCACCTCCCATATTCAACGAATTCAACAAATAGCTTCGCTGCTCCAATTAGTAGCGCTTTAGCGCAAATGACCATATGACCATCAGACCAACCGCAACGTAACGCCATGTCTTCAATCTCGTTAAGCCACTGTTCTACGTCAGAGTGGTCCTCACCACTGAACTTCTTCATTGAGTCTTTTACTTCATAAAACGTCCACAATACACGCCGTGATTCACTACGTCTTCGAATTACGGTTGTATAGTTTTCGTCATCGTCGTCGTCGTCGTTATCGTCGTCTTCATCATCGTCGTCTGCTTCTTCTTCATCGTCAGAAACGTGCTCCCGTTCCAGTAGAAGTGCCATCTTTAGCTTCGCCAACAACTCAGGCCTACGACCTGTCACCCGGAGACGCCGTTGTCTAAGCTCCTCTTTGAGCTCAAACACACTCATTTGCGCAAGCTGGACGTCTTCCAGCTCCCCTACGCTTAAGTCTCCTGCAACCTTATCGCCTATACCTGCCATGGCCCTTACTAACTTGCGCACTTACTGAACTTGGAAGGCAATGCACTGACACGTCTTTTCGTCGTTACGTCTTCATCACACCTTCTTCGTCTTTACGTCGTTATCGTCTTTAAGTATTCGCGTCTTCACGTCACCACGTCGTATACACTCATGATTTTCTTGCTCGCTGTGATCCCGGACGAGCCCCCAAAATGTAGTATCGTTGGCGGTGGTGGTTGGTGATACTAATAATTAATGGAATCACAGGGCAAAGAAATATCATAAGTGTGTGTGTGCTTCTTTTATTTGGTAGACAAGTGATTGTCTTATTTAAAGTTACGTCTTAAATCTACTTAACTATACGTCGTGTGCATCTACGACTGATGCTCGTCGTCAACTGATGTCTTATATTAAAGTTACGTCTTAAAACTACGCTATACTCGTACGTCGTGTGCATCTACGACTGATGCTCGTCGTCAACTGATGTGCATCTTCGGCAGATGCTCGTCTTCAACTGATGTCTTATAACTAACTTACAATAAACCATCTGAATATTACTTACTACCTGGGCCTCTCACCCTACTTAACGATACCCTTACTTTAACAACTTAAAACCCTAATAAACACTTACGGATGCCATTAAATCACCATTGTCTGACATAGGCACCAAGAATTCTTTAGAAATCTCTTCTGCCTACATCTGGTATACATTACGGCATCGTCATTACAAAAGATAAACCCTACATCTGGCATGCATAATAATCTTAACTATTTAAAACGACATAACACGGATACAAAAATGAACGCTCTTAAATCTAAAATACCACATATATTACGGGTTTTAATCGCGTGACTAATTTAAGGTACAATTCCTTGTTTATTGCCCGACGTTTCGACCGTATTGCAACGGCCGTGGTCACGGGTAAACTACCCGGGTTTCGACCATATTGCAACGGCCATGTTAACGGGTAGTCTACGAAAACGTCTAGAAACGTCGGGTAATCATTTTACCTTAAATTATTCACGCGATTCAGACCCGTAATGTGTATATTTTCATAATAAGTCATGGTTATTCTTATACTTACTGAGAACAATTCCAGCCCCGCTGTACAAAGCCGTTGTGCAGTGACTTGTCATGGCGCCACTCAGTATATTCGTACCAGCGAACGCGCTCAGTCTTGCCACCATCATACCGAGGCAAGCTACCATACCTCTGTAGAAAAAAATGAAATATAAGTCTTGGGTGATAAAACGATGGTCGATTCCGAGATATTTCTGCAATTGAAAGAATCGCAGTCGTCGAAAATTATCGTACCTGCAAGTCAAGAAATTAATTTTTGACTATTATTTCAAATCGATCTATTTTTTCTCGATGTATTCGGCTGCACCGAGTCAAATCGAATGGGTCCGAATCCACATAAATTTGTCAGTCGTGATTAGTCTGAGCCTAGTCGATTGGGGTTCGTAGAAATCACAACTATGAGGAATAACCATCGAGAAATTTTTATACAATAGAAACGATCAAAATAACAAAACATGTGACCTAAACCAGTTCTCTTCGACAAGAATGTGGTATATTTATGTGTGCCTAATAGTGTTCACTTCTAGTCTACCAATTATCAGAACACTTATAATTATTGCAAGAAAAAATCAATATTTTGTATTCTGATAGGCATATGAACTTTAATCATAGGATGATATACATCACATTTTTGGCCGATTGTACTGTCGGCTACATCATTCGCTTAACAGACGCAATATTTCAAATCATCAAATTCTCTACTCTCAATATCCTCTCCTCCGAATAAACAAAAATACATCATACATAGTTCTCCATTCACTTTGGTAAATGTTAACTATGCATTATTTTATATTCTCTAAATCTTCGTGATTATGGGCTAGAAGATGTTAGTGTTGAGTTGTGGTATGAGAAATATTTGGTATACATTTTTATTGATTTATAAAAACGCTTACGATAGCTTGCCAAGCGAAAAGTATTCATGCTTTTTTTTTCATAACCCTCACTCTTCTGATAACTAAACTAATTTAGTTGCAATTGATAGTTTTTAACAATGTTTGATAACTTATTTCTGTTCGCGGATACCTGGCAAGGTATAAACAAGTAAGGCGCCATTCATGTATTAGCAAAGATGATTTTGGCCAGTTTTTGACTTCCTATGTTGTTGGACTGTTCTTATTTTTTCTTACATAGGGGAGGGCCCTATGTAAGAAAAAATAAGAACAGTCCGACCCGGTTTAATATTTATTTAATAAGAATCCAAAGGGAAAACATATATACAATTCGTTGGTTTTAAAGATTATTTTTTATCGAAAACATTTTTACGAACGTTTGTTTTGTAGGTGCCAATTATTTCTTTTTTGTTGTAATACATAATCAATTTTAGTTTTAATTTAAAGATTTTCTTCTCTTGCGACTCCACACTCGCGTGGATTTTGTCCCGCTTCCTTGTAAAAATAAGAGATAGTCGACCCCTCCCCCCTCCCCCCTAATCGTTTTATGTAGTAATTGAATGACACCTAAGTCAATATAGTAGGCTTGCCAGCAAATAACCATTCTTGGAATATTATTGCCATGCTTTGAAGTTTAAATCGAAAAATACAATAGCCATGAATACTTTTCGATTTTCGATCTGCCGAAGGACCGATAGCCGATGGAGCAAACGAGTCTTAGATCAGAAGATCCAACTAGGACGCCATGTGGCTCTCAACATATGGAATACGGGTGGGCTTAATTACCAGCTGTGAGAGACCATAGGCCGAGGCCATATTGAAAGCAGTCCTACATGGGAGATCGATGTCAACCACTCTTTATGATGAGCGTTCTCCAACATTTGGTCAATTCCCCTTTGGACGTTCTCAAAAAGTAGAGTTTCTGAATCACTGTCAGGAGATCTGTAGAGGCACGCGTAGATTAGGGCAAGTCCCCCATGGTCTATGCAAAGCCATAAAATGGTCAGAGCCCCACGTTCGAGGCCCCGAAGGCGGCGTATCTCATCTGGTAGACAGATGGGTGAAGGTCGATCTTCAGCATCTATCCCCTACTATGGGTGTATTTGAAAACGTTAAGTGACTTATGTAGCCGACTGTACATCCGAGAATAGGTCCCAGCGAAAACAATACACTATTTTAATTAAATTATTTTTAGATACATTGACGTCACTCGTCACATGTTACAAAAAACACGATGTACTACCTCGTGTTTTGTTAATTATCATTAAGATTTTTTTATCTAACAAGACATTAAATACCTACAATATGAATTATATTGTTATAAAAACAGGAATAACCAAATATTTTTTGTTTTAATATGTTAGTTATAATAAAAAGATAGATAGATATAAGATAAAACTGGGGTAATTAACCGCATTAAGCCTATATCATCATTATTGAGCCATTGTACGTGCAATTGTAATATTAAAAAAAAACTAATCTTCTCATAACTGGGGATGTCGTTAATGGAAAAGTAGGTACAAAATGTATAGAATTAAAATAATTATGTCACGTGATCAATCCAAGTAGATACGTAGATAAGCGGCACTATTGACAGTATCTTTGCTATTTTTTTCCATTATATTGATCACTAGTCTAGCGAACAGTGAGACTATATAGAAAACGAAATAAAATGGCGGACATTTTTTTTTTTTTTATAACACCATTTAGCTGACAAGGGGGGGGGGGCGGTCAGCTAAATGGTTGATGTTGGGTATATGAGGAAAATCAGGGTAGTAGTATACCTACATGGTGTAACAGAAAGGCGTGCTCAAATTTCAGCAGCGGATGGGGTATGTTAACAGTATTGCATCTACCATGGTGCCATAGCTGGTTGTACTATTATTGCATAGTTATAGTATATTCTTTTTGTCAAAATTTAGTAGTAAAAGGCGTATGGCATAAGAATTATACCTCCCCTGGTATAAAATTCGATTGGATTATTATTTCATATAACTTTCTAAGTCATACTTTTTTCATTAATAACTTTTTATCGATTATAAATAAACGAATGAAAAAACAATATTTTTTTTTTTTTTAGGGTACTCTGATTTTGATAAAATTAAGTATGTGCACTCCGTATCATGAGCACATACCAATCCTTGAATATGACCAGACCTTTCTGTTACCACCTGTATAGTGAAATTAAAAGGAAAACTATCACAGCTAAGTAGGCTTTACAAGTTTACGAGTAACAGCTGAACAAATGAGAAGTAACAACATTTTCGTACAAATTTCATTGAAAATTCCTATTAAGTAGGTATAAATTTTTAGGTATGAAACATAAACAACAGAAAACCCACTTCTTAAGCCGTATTATTCGGATAGAGCAGGGGGGGGGGGGCGACGACGGAACCTGTTTTTTATTTAACTAAATGAAGAGACGAGCAGGTCGTGAGCCTGATGGTAAGCGTCACGCTAGCCCATAACAGTATCAGTGACACCCATATCCTTGTTTGGTAAAGATCTGACTGTCACCACATTCGCTCCTTATTTGAGACATTAGTCCGTTGGTCTCATTTGCCAAACGAAAAAAGGATGGGTTCACATGGATCCTCTTTGAAATTACGATCTAGTCTTTAGAGTTAGAGTAATGAGTAATTTAGTTCTATCCTAATCTGCTAAGTCCAATATTTAAAATTAAACAAATGTCCAATAACATTTTTCTTAATCTATACTAATATTATAAAGCGGAAGAGTTTGTTTGTTTGTTTGTTTGTTTAAACGCGCTAATCTCAAGAACTACTGGTCCGATTAGAAAAAATCTTTTTTTGTTGGATAGCCCATTTATCGAGGAAGGCTTTAGGCTATATAACATTGCGCTACGAGTAATAGGAGCGGAGTAGCGACGTGAAATGTTGCAAAAACGGGGAAAATTTACGCATACGAAGTTGCGCGGGACAGCTAGTGTCTCTAATAAAAAGGGAAGACACTCTGTTCTTGTGAGCAACAAAAACGAACCAAGGGTGTTTATTCTTATTATGTTTTTAAGCTATTGCATAGCTTTTATCGCGGGCTTTGAGCGCGGCGACCGAATCAAGAAATTCCGTAACGAAAATAAAACCTAACATCCCCCACTACGCCTACCATGTAGCTCGGCCGAGCGTTCGCTTATCGTATATGTATATGATACGACCGTACGAAGCTCGCACGGATCGAGACGAGCTGCTCTGAAATGTAATGAAAAGAAAAAAAAAATATTATTTAACTATATTTTTATATATTATGTATATTTTTTTTTTATTAAAACAAAAATATTTTTTTATTGTGTTGTTTCTTTAAGTTGATAAAAATGCTATGCAATAGCTTTACCGCGGCAGTCCCCGAGTGCCACACATTTTTTTTCGTTTTCACAAGCCCACGCGAATTGGTGCATGTGCGGTGCGCAAAGATGTACGAGCATGCGCGAATTGCGCGATACATTTCTAAGCGCAGTTATCTATATACCATAGTTAAAAGCGCGGGCTTGACGCAAAAACGAAAAAAGGCTTGTGAATACGGACCCTGATGATGCGTTAACATTCTAATTCCACGGAAGAATAACTGACACTGTTGTGGTATCAACCAAGACGGCCCACGTCTTAGACTTACCACTCGTAGTATTATTATAAATACTTAACAAGATAGTAAAATATCTGGGGAAACGTTAATTACCTATATAACAAAAGACGAGAAGATAAGAAGCTTAAGAATGATCAGAGAGGAAAAAACTTATATACATTTAACCTGAATGTCACTAAACATGATATTTTTGTTTCGAGTTGGGCCCTCGCAAGCTCCATTGTTCTTTGTTTGACATTGTCGTATTACAAAAAAACTGTATATAACAGTAGTAGGATGGTAGTAGGTAACAGGTACTATAAGAAGGTATTACTATTGGCAGCATTGCCTTTTTAGGGTTCCCTAACGTAGCCAATATGGCAAAAACGGAACCCTCATATAAATGTTGATAAACTTTGGCGATTTGCCTTTGATAAACAAGGTATTTTACCTTAAATCACATGCGATTCAGACTCGTAATTTATATATTTTCTTAATGTGTACAAATCGCCAAAGCTTATCAACATTTGTGTGGCACATCATTCGACAGGTCGTTTAAACTTATCGGGACACACCTTATTGGATAGTCATTAAACTTGCTTGTTGGTCTAGTGGTTAGTAGTTCTGACTGCTAAGTCAGAGGTCGTGGGTTGGGTTCATGGCCATTTTACGATAAAATGTTTTTTTCTTAATCACTTCATTTTTTAACTTATTGGTATTTAGTTCAGCAAACCTATTTCTGACACACTTAAAGTAATTAAAGTGATTGCTAGAAATCTTTACAAAAACCCTTTTCAATATCCGAACAAACTAACCCACCTGTAAGAAGTAGGATACAGGTCCACAAAGTAGGAGGAAATGACTCCGAAGACCATGGCGGTGGTGAGGAAGATGTAGAAGAGTACAAGACCTGACACGGCCTCCCCGGTACTGTCGATAGCCACGGCAGCCGCGGCCGCAATCACCATGATTATTATTGACATTATCTGAAAAGATAAGGTTATTTTACCCGAGTGTGCAATAAGGGGTTATGTTTTTACCAAGTTCTTAGAAGATTGTCTATCATGGATATCTAAGAATCATTAAAATTTCTAAAAATGAACAGCTAGTGGTAAATAATAATGCATGTGCCGGTGAGTTTCAAAATCGTCTTATGGTGAGCTTACACGCTCGTGTTCAAATCGTCATTCAACTGGCACGAAAACGAGCACGCTCGTGTGAAGTCCGGCTTGAAACGCGTCTGAACGCACCATTAAACTTATTTTTTTTAAGTTATATTATTTCCGTAGCCAAATATTCTTCACAAAACCGCAACACCCATTTCACTTTTGGCAAGACTTGCAGTGGCTTGCCGACTCTTAAATGCATCTACAAAATGCATTCCAATTCCTAAACTTGAATCCTGCACGTTGCATTTTACTTAATCTTCTTGGAAATTATTATTTTACGATTGCATGTTGATGAAGACATCAGCTGTTTGAGGTTATTGTTAGTATTATTTTACGTGTCAGAGATACGCCTGAATTAGAGGACTATGAGTTATGAATATGATTCTCTAAAGTAATAATTATGTTTTCACCTTTCTCTTTCCCGCACACTGTGAGATGAGTGCGTTAAGCACGAAAAAGGATAGTCCGTGAGCACATCCAGCCCATATCGTGTTGTCTTCTATGGGATTTGAGCAGTTAATGTCCTGGAAAAAAATATTTGTGAATTTACTAAACGGTTATTGTTGAGGCAATTTAAAATAAATAATTTATAAAATTAATTAATATAATTGGATGATAAATTATGTTCGAAATTCAAGTGACAAAAGTTTGTCTTCATATTTAAATGGGAATTATGCTAAGAGAATTTCCTTAAAATTATTTATACTTCTTAACGATTTCGGAGTTCCTTGTCGACTATCAAACAGTCAGAAACATTAACCTGCTTAAACAAACTACTATACTTCTAACACCTATACTCATTAGCATTAATAAACATAGCCATAAGATACAAGCACTTCAAACGAGGGTCTGTCTCTCTATCTCTTATTCAACTCATATTGCTATATATTCATAGGCTACAAGAGTAGAGGTACGAGGCCGGTCAAAATTTACAAATTGCGTTAAAAACTTTTTAATTACCTGTGGCATATCTACATTTATGTCAGAAGTGTCAGTGGTGTTGGTGAGTTTGAATAGATCGCAGAAGGATGCGCCGGCGACGCTGGTAGCGTATGATGTGAAGAAGATGTTCAAGATTGTCGGCAGGATGATTGCAAAGCTGTTGTTGCTGTAGAATAAAATATTAAATGTATTACAATATCATGAAAGTGGCGATTTTTTTAGCAGGTTTCATGTTTCAGGTCCATCGCAGCCCGTCAACGGGACGACATACTTACGACGTCATCAAAGTAGCGATTATTTGTCCATCACACGTATGTCATCCGCCCGGTCGCCGAAGTAAAATAATCTTGTTCAGTGATTGACGGTGACGAGCTGCGGTGCGCAAACGGCCTTAGGAAGGGTGCTTCGAAAGTCATGCATATTTATTTACTGCCAAAAACAATCTGTACAATCTTCCTCTCTATCACATCTCTACTTATAAATATAGCTGTTTTAAGATACAGATAAATATAATCCCTGCCAAATTAGAGTTATGAGAAATTATTTAGATATATTTTATAAAGTGTTATAATATAAATATTTTATTACTTTGCTCTTAAACAAATAACTTGATTACAATAAATATTTTTTAGGGCACACCGCCACTCTTCCAACATGTAGATTTAGCAAATTGCGTTGACCCCAACGCTGACGCGTGTTTTCTAAACGCATTGCACGAGTGGTGTTAAACCAATGTATGGAACCGGATTTACTATTGCCTAAAGGGACGTTTTTTTGTGAGACAAGGGCGTGGTGTTAATTTCTTTACGTGGTGCCATTGTCTTTAGACCGACCAAATGTTTTTACGACTTCGGGCGGTTTCAACCCCCAAATACTCAACCCCCTCCGACAACCGCCCATGATAATAATATGTGCCATACTGCGCCAGATTACATTGCTGTATTAATTTTTTAAGACTGATTCCGACATAGCATTATAATTACTGTCACACGGTACTTTTAAGTTTCTCTGTTTCTCCTAATTCATGCTATCGTCGACTGTCGTTGCGTCTGATATCTGCTTTGTTTCGCAAAACCGTATCTTAATAAGAAACATGATAGTCATTTTAATTAATCCTATTAGCATTATGTATGAGCCTAGATACGACATGATCGCCTGCTAGTAGATCAAGGTCTATTAGACTTCGTGGTAGAATTAGTCAAATATATACATATTCGACTAATTACAGGCGAGTGAACATTTACCTGTAACATTTCTTTCTATCTTGCACACTCCCGTCACCCGCGCTCGTGCCTTACTCGATAAAACGTTACACCAAAATGCTCATTGGTTTTTAAAATTAGGTTGTAACAAAACATCGAGCGTCATGTTCGAAGTGTGGTTCGAGTAAATTTACCAACAGGAAATGCTTTTCGTTCTGTATCTCCATACTCTCAAGTGTATACTTACCTTGATAGCTAAGAATCAATATCCCTAGAAAGATGTACATCAATACCATGGAAAAAAATTGCAGATAAGTTAAATTATTAGTTCTATTGTCAAATTGTGTCTCACATGAGTACTTCGTACCTTTAGGGTAGGGCGATGTGGGCAAATAAATGTTCCAAATGTTTACCAGTCGAGACCATGATGATACTTACGCTATATATGTCACGAATGTGAGGTAGAAAAGCAGGAATGTCCTGGTTAGTAGAGGCGGCTTGAACAGGGGCGCTATCTGTTCCCAGAGCGAACGTAACGAGAAATTTCCTGCTATCTCCTTGTTGCCATCTTCCAGGAAGATCTGCTTCACCTGCAATAAGTAAATGCAAATTGGTTTTGATAAAATAAGGGTAGTAGTTTGGAGCTTAAACAAAGATTTACGCTAGGCATCTCATCGCGGTAAACAACACGTTTGCAAAAAAGTTAGTTAATTAATAAGAAAAAAAATGTTCATTAAGAAATGCTAATGTATCTACTGTCTAGCCTCTCTACAATATTTTCTTTTTAATCTTCAGTTTACCATAGAAGCTCATAAGTGCAGGGTTAAAGACCCTTTTTTCCGTATCCACGGCAAACCCATGCGGAACTTTCAAACTCATGTCATAATGGTAAACGGAAAGGTGTGCTTACAAATGCATTAAAGCGTATGCGCTCAATAATCTCCACCACGCATGCGCGGTGATGCGATTTCGCATTTCTAAGCGCGGATACGGAAAAAGACCGTGAATAAAAACCTAGGAAATTATACGGTAGTGTTAAATCACAGAATAATAAGAAAACAGTCCTAGCTGGCTTGTTATCCGGCGCATGCGCGGCCCGCTCAAAAATGTCCACCGTGCATGCGCGGTGATGCGATGCATTTCTAAGCGCGGATACGGAAAAAGACCGTAAATAAAGATACAGGAATAATAAGAAAACAGTCGTAGCTGGCGGGTGACCCGATACATCAGTTAGAATATACCTTAAGGGAACAAACCCTCCAAAAACTAAATTCTGAAATTCGTGAAGATCAAGCCACACAAAACAATGTTCTACATATATCCACCACTGACTCGATAATATTATGACTAGATGAGCACTCACAGGAAACTTATCCTCGCTGTGGCCATTCACCACGTACATCCTCTTCATCACTATAACAGCTTCTTCCCCTCTGCCGACGTTGGCGAGGAACTTGGGACTTTCGCTGAAGTACCACAGGCACAGCGTGGCCATTCCCAGGGGGAGGGCCATCAAAAGAGTCAGAAGACGCCACGGTCTATAGACAATACCCAGAAGGTACACTGAGAACTCCAGCTTCATGACGAGGTAAGCAGTTACTGAAAAAAATAAGTATTTTGGAAGATTAATAAAGGTGGGTTCCTTTTGTAGATATATTTAACTAAACTTGAAGTGGCGGAGCCTAATGATAAACGATATTTTTTTTTTAAAGATAACTAGCAATAGGGGACTTCGGTCCCAAATTACTTGCAATCCTGTTAACTCCTCCAGCTAAGCTCAAAGGTTTGTGTTAGGAGTGGGTCCACGTCGGTGGTACAATGGGTAGGATTCGAACCCGTGCCCTCGTGACCTCGCGAGTAAATAAGTAAGTGACCTCAGGCAACCGCCCTTAATCGCCGAAACACAATATTTCATCTGCGATAATACATTAAAGAAGATGTCAGCAAACGTCAATCATGATACGCTGTTAATTAAATATTTAGGTAAAAGTTATTTACAATAATAAAGTGTGGGCGTCAACATGAGAGCGCTGGTAATGAGCAGCATGTACTTCGCGCGAACCTTGGAGCTGCAGCATTCTCCTAGGAGAGCGTACGTCGCTGATTCTGCTGCACTGGACCTAGGAGTAAATAAAAAAAATAGTAAGAATAAGAGGTTTATTATGTACACTGTTGTTCCCTAATAACTTTAAGACAGGACGTATCCTCTAGATTCAATTGATTTCACTTGGGCGTGCTGCCACGTGGAATCAAATTATAATAATTATCTTAAAAATAAATAATACGACATAAAAGCGTTAAGGGGCAACACAACATCTAAGTGATTTTTTTTTAAGATAACTAGCAATGTGGGCTTGTGGTCCCACATTACTAGCAATCCTGTTAACCTCTCCAACTAAGCTCAACGGCTTGTGTTATGAGTAGGTTCATGTCGGCAGTATAATGGGTAGGATTCAAACCCGCGATCTCACGATTGCGAGACCGATGCCTTAGCCTACCGCCGCACGTTATGTTGCCTACTAATATTTATATAAATGTGAATGTAAGTTTGTTTGTTACGCTTTCACGCGAAAACTACTCAACCGATCATCATGAAACTTTGTACACATATTCTTGGTGGTATTAGAAGTAACATAGGATTATATAAAAAAAGGTGAAAATTTACGCAGACGAAGTTGCGCAGGACAGCTAGTATAAAAATAAAAACAACGGGTTGCACTCCGGGAGTGCCGGCAGAAGTGAAAACTTAAACATTATATATCATACTGATGTCTTTTGGTTTCTTGACCGCCCGATTTCCCACCTGAGCTATAATAACATTGTAGAAGGTGGCGAAATTTACCTTCGTATTCTAAGCAGTTTTTCATTGTTCTCCCTCCGTCTTACGAATTTTCAATCAGGTCCTGACGCGAGTTTAACATTTTTTACTCACCCCAAAAAGAGCACAACGCTGCTAAAGAAGTTTTCACTTCAAAAATACAGTTACCCTGTGTAACTCACATGGCCGAGCTGATGAACCTGAGCGCAGCCAGGACCTGCCAACTAGGAGAGAGGCTGCTGAGGGCTGCGCTGATGAAGCTGCCGCACATGGCATACATGAGCACCAGCCGCCTGCCCCTGGTGTCTGACAGATAGCCCCAGGGGTACGACATGATTATAATGCCTGGAAAGGGAAAATTCTCATGTTAGCAATGTTAGTTGACTTAAAAAGATTACTACACTTTTTAGTTAGTGATAATAGATTTCGTTTCTTTTATTTTCTTTTAGGAATTTTCTGCTAATATAAATATTAAGACTAGCGTTTTGCTACTTAGATGGTTTTTAGGGTTCCGTATCCTAAATGGCAAAATGGAACTCTCAAAGTTTAGCCATGTCCGGCCGTCCGTCCGCAGCTTAGTGCTAGAAGCCTGTAATTTTGTATGGACTACCTCTATTTGTAAAGTGGAGATGTGACTTTTTTTTCTTACCTACCCCATTGTGTGGGGTATCATTAGATAGGTCTTTTAAAAACGTCTCAGAGTTGTAAAGATCCTGTTAAGATTTGGGGATCCGTTTGTGAAATAATAAGCTTTAAATCTCAAATATACAACGTTATTCTTGGTATAGTGCAAACCTGAAAGTAGAAATGGGATAGTTTTTGGACCATGTTATATTTTTCAATTAATTAACTAATCAATCATTAATTATTTCATTAACCATTCTAACAGTCCAAATCTTGTTCACAATGTGATGTGAAATATAATCATTACATAATTTATAATAATAAGCATGGAATACGTACTACGAGACGCAATAAGCACATTAGCGCGAATAACACAAGACAACTTGAATGACTTATAGCTATGCAAGTTTTCAATATTTTCATTTTCTTTTTTTATATGATTTCTTGAAGTGAAAATCTTGTTGGGGTGTCTGAGCTTTGCACTTCACCAAAAATAACCTTGTTTAGTGTAATTAAAAGGAAAACTATCACAGCTAAGTAGGTTTTACAAGTATACGAGTTACAGCTGATTAAATGGGAACTAACAATATTTTCGTACAAATTCCATTGAAGAATTATTAAGTAGGTTTAACGTTGTAAGTAAAAAATACACAAAACGCACTGTTTAATCCGCATTACTCGGATGGAGGGAGACTACGGAACCCTACATGCACTTGCCCTGTTTTTATTCTTTAATTTATAATAATTGTTGTTGATTGAATGTTGTCTCATTTTAAGCTATCCCAAAAATAGTCATAACTACAAGTAAAAATAATAAAAGTAAACTAAATTTCAGACATGATATCAGATGGCTAAATTAGCTGCAAATAAGTCCCCCCCCCCCAAATTTATCGTATTTCCTGACACCCTGATGTAATATTAGTAAGACAGGATTTGTAACGAAGTCTGTAGACTTCGTCAAATCTTGTGGGTAGCTTAGCCTAGCTCTATTCGTAAACAGAAATGACAAATTAGTTTGTCCTTTTAAAATATCTGTTCTTTTTGACTTTTTTGATTGTCAGATCGAGACAAAACAATTTTTTACTTAAAAAACGCTTACAAATAGTGCTTTAAAATTTTTAACTTGAATTGATACACTTTTTGCCAGCAGTACCTACCATTGTATAAGGAGATTCGAAGAATTTCGTACATCGTAAAACTTTTAGTAGGTATTTTTCGAGTCGAGGATAGCGAGACTAGTGCATAGGGGAACTAACGAGGAATAAAAAAGAAGCAAAATAAAAAAGACAATTTTATTGATTTATTTAACATTTTTTGACTACGTTTAGTTATAAATGTTGATAAACTTTCGCGATTTGTACACGTTATTAAAATATATATATTACGGGTCTTAATCGCGTGAATAATTTAAGGTAAAATACCTTGTTTATTGCCCGACGTTGAGTCTTCCCGTGACCACGGCCGTTGCAATACGGTCGAAACGTAATATGTATATTTTAATAATACGTTTAGTTTTTAAGCAATTGTTAGAAAGAACATTTTTTCCTTTAGCGTTATTGTTTCTTGCACTTGATCCTTTGAATATTTCATCATCCATTTGACTAAAATGATTAATGCTATCTGCCATATTCCGTAAAGAATATCATTGCTGAGACAATAGCTTCAAACAATTAATTATTTCGAAAGATTAACTTCATAATGCTTTATAACACTTTCCTTAACACGAAAGGTCTGAGTTTCTATTGTTTAACGTCGTAATAACAATGATTATTATTTCATAAACGTTTTAGTTTTGCTAATTATGGACGGAATAGGAACTTTACCGGTGTTTTATTTCTTCTTTTATTGTTTCTGGTAATTGTTTTGAAACTAGATCTTTCCTCTTGTCCTCGAATAAGAATTTAAGGAAGAAAAGGAATATTGCAACATATAACACCAGGAGGTTATGCTAACTTAGATTTAGTCATATATAGTTTGAGTAGATAAAATATGAGAAATAATATATTAAATTTTGTATAAAATCTACTTTTGTATAAAATCGAATCTCAAAGTCAGCCGCTATATCAAAAAGTACGCGCATAAATATACTTAGTGCCGAAACAACAATTTGTGGATTGTGGAGCACACAAAATCACCTACGGCGCGGTGGGAGTGCAGGTATCTGACTGCTACACAAGAGGTCGTGGGTTCGATCCCCACCCAGGATAAAACTTTGTGTGATGAGCACGATGGTTTATTCTGTGTCTGGGTGTTATTTTTCTATAATATGTATGAATTTAGAAATATATAAGTAGTTTAAATGTGTATCAGTTGTCTGGTTTCCATAGTACAAGGTCTGCTTAGTTAGGGATCAGATAGCGCTGTGTGAGTTGTCCCAAGATATTATTATATTATATCCCCGTAAGGAGATCAAACTTATCATGATTATCAAGACCTGGCGAAGGTAAGTGAAAAACCCCGTGCCTCACGGAGACATCAAGTCCCAATAAAATTCTAACATGTGCAAAAATCGCGAAAGTTTAAAAACAAGAAATCAAACTGGTTAAATACTTCGTTTATCAAATTTATGTTTGTAAAGTCGCAAAAGGTTTGCACCAGATTATACTCCAGGAGTTTTCTTTTTAAAAAAATAAACCTTAAAAGATAGTACAGAAGTTATTTCTTACCAGCAAAAGGCATTGAGGACAGGATCCCTATCTGGCTGAGGGTCATGTTGAGATCGCACGTCGCAGCTGTGACCACGATGCCCAGCCCAAATATATCGGTGCCCATAGCGATGATCACCAGGAAGCAAGTCCATAGCATCAGATAGTTATATTTTCCATGACCTGTAAAACAAATATCAATTTCCAGTAAGGTAACGAAGTAATATAAGAAGGCATTTTTCAACCAACTTCCAAAAAGGAGGGGGTTCTAAATTCGACTGTATGTTGTTTTTTTGTGTGTTTGTTATCCAATCACGCGAGGACGGCTGGACTGATTTCTTTTTTCAAATTGGTCCCATTGTCATCAGATCAGAATACGATGATGGGATCCTGGAGAAATCGAAGGAACGCTTCAAATATTAAAGGCACACCTACAGTGATTTAAATGCACGAATCACTATGAAATAATTATAGCGATTCGTGCATTTATTTTTAAAAAGTACCAATTGGAAAAGTGGAATTGATGATGAAGACAATGGACCACAGATGACCAGCGGAACTATTCAATATTGCACAGTTTCCGATTCAATTACTATTGCTTAGCACTTTATGCTCGTCATACTACTATTACACTTATTACTAGACACATCCGAAAACGCCCTAAACAATGCACGTCATATTTTGTGGTAGGTCTAAGCCATAGGCTGTCTTGGTACCAACACAACAGTGTCAGTTATTTTTCCGTGAAATAGTAATGTTAACATATCACTGTGTTTCAGTTATAGGGCACTGTAGCAAGTGTAATTACTGGGCAAATGAAACTTATGAGCTAATGTCTAAAATGAGGAACGTGGTACGGCGCCATTTTGGTTTTTGCCAAACAAGCATTTGAGTGGCACTGATACTGTAAAGGTTCATTTCCGTGCATCGCGGCCGATCGCGAGTCGCGCGCGGCTTACGACAAGCGACTGACGCGCGCGGCCGATGCGACAATACTCAGAGTATGAGAATGTACGGCGCTGTTTCCGAGGTCTGTGACAGACGCGCGCGGCCGACGATTGTCGTAGGCTGCGCGCGCACTATGACTATTGTCGCATCGGCCGCGCGCGTCAGTCGCTTGTCGTAAGCAGCGCGCGACTCGCGATCGGCCGCGATCACAGATTACGGGGCCGCGATGCACGGAAATGAACCTTTATGGGCTAGCGTGACCTTACCGTCAGGCGCACGACCTGTTCTCCTCCTCATTTTATAGTACAAAAAAATGGGTTTTCACTTAAGACATTATCACCATTTAAGTAGAAATTATGAAATTTTGTTGCTTTCAATTGCAAAGATCTCGATCAAATTGAAAAAGTCAGACCTCTCACCATATGTTACACATTATCACATAACTATGGCTAGCTGTCCTAGACTTAACGTACGACCTAGTAAAGTAGTTCCGGATATATCTATAATGCTAACACAATATATGACTTTGTATAGCCCGATTAATGGTATATTATAACTTCGTAACTTACGAGGTACATGATAAACATATTTTTACAATAAAACACATAGTTTTCCCAGTCAGCATGTGACTACTGTCGGTGTAACTCGGTCAAAACTCGTTTATTCTACGTATCAAAATAGGCATAACAGCATATTGATCTTTTACTATCACAGGTCCCAGTAGGTAATCAGCTATGGTGTATTATAAAAAAATGATTGTCTGTAAAGTCGGTTTTACAAACGATAATTTTATGTGATATCGTCTATGCCTGTGACAGCTTTAGTTCCAATTGTATCGCAAGTCGGCTGATGCCATCAGCCTATCAACAGGTAGAACGTGACACTTTTTCGTGTGTACAACCGGTCGTCGATTTATAAGACGTTATCAGTTCAAAAAGAGAAATTTTAAATTGACCAATAGCGTTCGGGACCCATCCATTCGTTATAGTTTGAAGATGAATGAATGTGTTCTATGATTCCGGTTTGACGATTTCTGCGAACCCATTTGTGAATAACTTTTTGACGTTTTTAGATGATCGGCGAATAATGTGTCAAAGCACTGCTTGAATAACCGTGAATATATCACTTTCCTACATTTGTTCGCGTATTTCGTCAAATATACAGGATTGATGTTCTTACCATAAATGTGTAACCAAAATGGTAACTAATGCCCTGTTATTAAACACATAATGAGGTAATTAACCTCACAAGGCTTGTGACAAAATAATTCCACTCCTTCTACAAGTAAATAATATGTTAAAAACAATAATTAAAATATCCTTCACATTTTCAACATTTACATGTAAATAAAATTTTCAAAATTTATTCTTCAACTGTAAACTGAATCTTAAAACACGTGACTAACTCTGAAACAATAGTATTGTATACAACTGGTAATAGTTTTGTTATTGAGTTTCGGCCATAAGGTTTAGCTACAAAATACTTACCAGTATGTGCTACGTTTTGTAGAAACAATTAGCCTTATCTTCAAATCTATACTAATATTATAAAGCTGAAAAGTTTGTCTGTTTTGTAATGTTGCAAAAACCGGATAAATTTCGCGGGTCAGCTAGTTTTTAGAAGAAGCTAAGAAAATAATAGTCATCGTCGTCACGGGTATGAAACTAGGATGTATTATGAAGGTTAGTTTATTCTCTTTAAAGAAATAAATAAAAAACATATTTACTTTTCGAGCATGTATGCAGTATGTGGATTGTCAATTTCTTTGACAGACTCAACCTTGCAAACGTTTCATTCTGTGATCGCGATGTCGTTGGATTCCCCTTAAATATGGGAGCTACTTTACATCATTTTTTGGCCAAAATGGCAAGGCCAATTGGGTCGCCATGTCTGTCTGTCTGTCTGTCCGTCCGTTGTCACTGGCATTTTACTCAAAGACTACCCAATGAGTATTGACTAGATTTGGTGAAAAGGTGTCTTGTAGTAGCCGCTACTTAGTTTGATAGCTAAATAATAAAAATAAACATTTTTAGCGGGGCCACTCCACACCTGTAACAGAAGCTGAAGCAGCAAGCTTTTGAGCAAATATCAACGTGTGGCACAACATACGACACGTCTTTTAAAATGTTTTTAGGATTCTAAATATTTTTTTTTTCGATAAGTGAATATTATTGAAAACTATAGCTATGAAAGTTGCATAAGTTGCCCCCACCTGTGAAAAAAATTGAACCCTGTGAAAAAAAAAATGAAAAAAATCAAAGGTAGCCTATATATTATTTCAAGAATTATCGGATATACGGATGTTACATTACATTGAGTTATTGCCGAGAAACTGAGTTTCCCTAAATCCTACAATGAGCGTGATCCGACATGCTCTTGCCCGTTTTTTTTTTTACTTACGAGTACTTCTAAAGGTTTTAGTATTTGTTATAAATTTCTTGTTAGGTCTTTCCTTGTTTTGTGTTAAGTGTATGGGTTGATGCAATTTACCTGTAATGTGTGTGTATTGCTCGGTTTTATAGAAATTACCAAGTTGGATTATTTGTAAATATTTTTTAAATCTTTTAATATCAAGTATACATAAATGAAGGTGACCCTACCTTGCCTTTTTTATAATTCTGTGAACGCTGTGTATTTATAACCAGTGGATATGTATTCATTTGTGTGCAGCCAAAGAATTTCGGTTTCGATTCAACTGGTAACTAATTATTACAAAAGTTTATAAATTATCTTAGAAAGTGAGATACATAACCGACAGAAAAACATTGACAACTTGTTGTTATTAAGGTTATCAAGAACAGTTACGACTTTTGTTATCGGTCATATTACCCTAAAAATATGATCAAGAATCGATATATCTGTCAAGTGCTTTCGCGTGATGCTTGCATGAGGAAACATTAATATCTTTATCGTGTCTTAAACCTTTCAGAATATACATTAATATAAAATGGTCAATGCCAATTAAAGACGAGAAAAATGATCATACTAAGTAAGTTCTCAAAATTCACCTTTTTATTAGATCATTATCTATACTAATATTATAAAGCTAAAGAATTTGTTTGTTTGTTTGAACGCTATAATCTCAGGAAATACTGGTCCGAATTGAAAAAATATTTTAGTGTTGGATAGCCCATTAATCGAGGAAGGCTATATTATATCACGCTATGACCAATAGGAGCGGAGTATCAATGAAAATATGAAATGTCACAAAAACGGGGAAAATTACCGCAGACCAAGTTGCGCGAGTCAGTTATTAGATAATAAGGCAGGTACCTACTTCGCGAAGATCGCTTGATTAAGTAATATCATTTAATATTAGACTGATTTATTTCGGGACTTAATCGCGTGAATTATTTAAAGGTTAGTAGGTACTAACCTTTTATTTACCCAGTGAAGGTATTAGCGTGACAAAATGATACCCTCGGACACACAGTATACCGGAAACCTTCACACACGGATAGGTATTTACATGCTTTATCGCACCATCATCCGCGCCACTTACAGTCCGTTGTAGCTTCTTTAGCAAACAAAGCATATTATTATGACCTTTGCGACCCCGAACACTTGGAGGGTGAAATTGCACACGTTCGGGAGGTACTAAGAAGCAACAGATACAAGCATAGTCTTCAATGTCCAAAGAACAGGAAACCAGAGGTAAATGACAGAGTACCAGCTTTCATGCCGTACATCAAAAGAATTACGGACAAAATTGGAACAGTATTGAAGAATTACTCTATTAAGACTGTATATAGTCCACACTCTAGGTTTCGAAGCTTTTACGAACGGTAAAGGGTGTAATTCCGCTCCAAACACCTGGCGTGTACAAGGTGGATTGCAGTTGCAGTAGTTCCTATATCGGACAGACCAAAAGGACAATTCCAGACAGGGTCAAGGAACATAACGCTGCTATAATAATCCGATAAGTGTACAAGTCTGCTATCGCTTAGCATTTGGTAATATCACTGGATAGAATTCCTTAAGCCACAGGTACTTTCCATCGATCGCCACTATTATTCTAGAATAGTGCGAATTTTAACCAAAAAAGGATACCGGCTCTTATGATCTTGGAACCCTGTTATTAACAGAAATGAAAATATAACACATGTTATAACAATGACTTCGTAATATAGGTAGGCTTACTTTTTAAAACTTTTTTATGGATAGGTTGCTACTTATTTTTAGTACCAATGGTTTAGTGATATAATCCTATGGAAACCAAAACAGAGCATAAAAACTAATCTGCATCTTTACAAACATGCTTCTTTACATATATTTAAATCAGTTTTTGTAAAGATTTACTTTGGTGACACGAGAATATTAGAATGTTCTATTGCATCATTCACAGATATATATAGATATTCCACTTTTTTTTTTTTCATATCATTAACTGGACCCCACAAAATAACACGCGACAACTCGGCAAACTTCGTCGCAAATGACGAGACGAATTAGATGCATTCAAAACGATTATCTTTAAATTAGATATATATATAGGCTTTTGAAAGAGAAAAGCTTAGAGAGAGTAGGGACGCCTTTGTCCTACAGTGAGACAATACAGCTTATAGGTCGTTTCGCTTTTTTTGTCATAGAGAAATTCGTTGTCGTAGTCGTATTTGTAAATGAAAACTCAGGAATCAGGGAATTAGAAAGAATCCTACAGTTATAGAGGGTGCTCCATTAAAAGTTCTGTTAAAATTCGTACAGCCTTTACGGAGATTGATCTTATCTACTTTAATCTTAATATACTAAACAATCCAACTGTTTAGTTTAAACCGGTCGAATAATAACAAATACTACACTATAATAACATTGTCTTTCTCTGACTCATAGTAGGTACTGTGCCGAGGTGCTATCTTGGTAATTAAACTTATCATTTTAGATTGTCTTAAAATCTCTAAACGTCTTAATCTTGTTTTTTTTATACTTCTTTATTTTTTTTATGTTTCTATAATAATCTTTTTTTGTTTAAATATTCTTTTTTTTGTGCCAATTCTAACGGGAAGACAGCGACCTCGGCTCGAAGACAGTAACGCAGGTTCCCTGAAGAGCAGGTACCAGGTCTATATCTCAGGATCTTAGATAGGGCATTGCATTGAATACAATGTTTATTCCTGAAATAAACTAACTCACAAGCACAACTATTTATTACATCAAATATCATAAATTACGACCGGATCGGCCATGAAACTCCCTGTCCAAGACCGTCTCATTTCATGTCATTCTAATATTTTAAAAGTAAAGAGTTTCATATCCATAAAGGCCACAATGATTACATGTCCGAGACCTCGGAATACCTACGTATTTGTACAATTGGCACTTCGGTAGTAAACTGACGTCAAACCATTTATTATAGTAATTTTAGATTACCTACAACGCTTTCTGCACAAAATCTTTACCTACATGACATAAACAATACACCGTGTATATAAATCCTAGTCCTATATATCGAATGTGGCGGCGGTAAAGATTGTTTTGATTGTAAAGAAGTTTAGAAAAACAATGAAAATAACAATCAATCTTGAAAATTTGGCTCTATTTGGCAAAATTCGTTAAGTGTTAAAATAGTGAATGTTAATGTACCTACTTATGTTTTTGTATTGTTTATATGAGGTACAGTCCGGTTCTGTCCGGTCTGAAAAAAAAAACACATACCTATGTATCCTACATAGGTAGGTACATGCTTCTTTCAGACCGGACACTGGATTTTTTACACATTGTATATGTTACGGTAAGTGTGATTAATTGAAAATTATGAATAATCGTGTGTCATTTTTAATAATAATCGGAATTCGTAATAAAAGTAAGTAAATAATCACTTTTACTAGTGATTGTTAATAATTTAACCTTAGTACCGATAATTGTAATAAATTAATTATATTTAATGCTTTTTGTATATTTTATAGTCTTTTTGTTAGGAATTAATGATGATTATTGAGAATGATGTTTGATGACGATATCGGTTGATGATAATGATGATGATTCGTAGTGAAGTTGATGATTAAAACTGTTATTGCCTAGATCTTAAGAATCGTATCTTCTTCGGCGCTACGGGAAGTGCAGCCTCTTCGTCCTTGCGTAATAAAACGCCAGCACCTATGCTCGCCTTCGCAACCTCGGCCGCTACTGTTCACATGGTGCCATCACTTGTTACAACGGGTGGAGGTTGCCCTCCCTCTGGGCCTCCGGTTTAAAAAAACACCCTCGGGGGTCACAAGTACCACGTAAAGACGTAATGAAAAAATTCGGTTCTGTACTTTTTTACCCTGATTTATATCAGGTATATAAACCAAGTACTGTGGTATTAAACATAAAGACCTACTGGACAAATAAATTCGACTTGCAATTTAATTTACTACTTTTACTAACGAGAGTAGAGAATTAATAATAATAACCGATAAAAATGTTGAATTTTAATGTATTATCACGTTTACAAAATCATGAGGTAGGTAATTATTCATAATAATAGATAGTTATTAATAATTTTCAATTAACTACTCTTACCTTACCATATATCTACTCGTTTATTTTCTAAACTTTCGCGGTTTAAGAGTTCCAGATGAAAACCATCATCAATCATAAGTTTCTGATTAACATATTAGCTACGTTACCATTTGGGCTCGGCCTTGAGAGTAATTTTGTATTCGAGGTTTTAATTTTACTTTTGTGTCTCATAAGTTCATACTGTTCCTAAATAAATGTATTTCTTCTTTTTTTTCGGGTCTAATTCGCGTAGAAATTTTGAGTTACCTTTTTGATGTAGGCCGTGGTCACGAGTTGACTGATCAAGGAATAAATCAAAGGAAAATACTTAATTGAATCTTCAACGAAATTCATGTTATAGTAATTTTGTTTACTCCTATGCTTTTAGAAATATAGCTCAATAGATAAGATACAAGATACAAGAATAGAAACCTACGAGAAAACAGAATTATTTATAAAAACTAGGTTTTAACAAACTGGTTCTTTTCGCAATCCTCACCTTCACTAATAATTAAATTATAAAGAGCCAGTAGTCAAGTTTCGCTACTGGCTATGGTTTTATATTAACTAACTTTATTATATCTAGTCAGATGCAGTTGTTTATATAAATTTTCGTTCAAGTTTTCCTTCCTCCAGTAGATCTACAGACTTATAATTAAGTTTATTTTAAGGCTGTACTGTGAAGTTGATTTTTAAACATTTACCTATATTCTTTACTATACTCGTTTATACTGATATTACAAAATTCAGTTTTAGAGTGTTTGATATTTTTCTAGACAGCACAAATCTTCAAAAATACCGAATTAATTTAAAAAATCATAAAACGTTTATAAATATCGAATTCCTCGATGGGACTCGATTCGAAGATAGACAGACAACTAATCTTCAAACTTAAACGCTAATAACCCCTTTTCCTCTTCGTATAGTTCTACCAAAACATGACGTAAAAACATCGACAAGTTAGCCTTAGACTGGATTTACTTTATATCGGAGTTATCATTAAAACAATAATCTCAATTGTCTAGATGAAGATAAACACTGTTTTTATGTCAATATTAAACAAAAGAATAAGATAGGGAAACAAAACACTTAAGTTAACATATAAAACACAGGAGATAAACCGGGCTATGTAGGCCAGCGGACTGATAACTAGTCCAGAAACGTTAAATCCTAACTAGATTTCTCTAGTTAGGATTTATCTTGTATGTAATACTGTCACCGTGATTGATTCAAATGAGCAACACACAACTGCTTTGGATTGCTGTGCAAAAGAGTGGATACGATTCCTGCACGGACATTTGTTTCTTGCAGAAATATTGTTCTTTGCGGGACTACTATTACTTTACCGTCCGTGATTTTATCTTTTATTAATAATAGGCAATAATTGATAGCAATCTATAAGTGTACTCACTATAACCTCAACGGATACCATCCAAATAGAACCAACTAAAAGTGATGCATACCTATGTATATTTTCATCGATTATAGTTTGTAGCATCACCGCAAAAGTAGATGTTGACAAATCTAAGCAAAATAAAAAGTTACTAGATGTTACTTTTGTTGGCAGAGTATTCCAGGAGCCTATTTCATAAACATGACAATCCGACAATTTTAAAACTAAACTTTTAGACAAATAAGTCGTATTGTCGCAAAAGTGCCGTTTCACAAAGATGACAATGTAGGTTTTCCACCGTGACAAATTTGTAAGTATTTAATTTAAATAAAGCAACTATTTCGACAATTGTCGAATTGTTGCCTGTCACCTGTCATCTGTCGTGTTTATGAAACAGACCCCTGAAATACTCTGCCAACTAAAGTAACAGTGTTTTTTATTTTACTTAACTTTATAAACATCTACTTTTAAAGAAAGAAGGAGAAAATTAACTATGATAGCTAAAGAAACATGAAGATAGATAACCACAGATTACAGATACAATGTTTTAAGCCATAACCGCACCTGACACGCCTTCAGCACGTGTAGCACTTGTCTATATCTACTTACCTACAGTTCGTTGTGTGATCAGTGTATAGCATTGGTACAAACGTAACACAAGCATTCATACTCCGTATTAATAATAAATGTAACCAAATTTCGACTTATAGGTACTATCTGCTTTTTGTTCGTCGACCTTTTGACCGAATTGCACCGGGCATCGTTACGGATAAAGCTAATGTGTATGCGATAAACAAAAAAGTATTTACCCTTGTAATTATTTTAAGTAACTACCATAAAACCGTCCTGTTTCGTGAATGTCATTCAAAGGTCATTGTGAGGAAAATTCACAGAAGGACATTGATATTGCATTAATCTTGTACTTTAGGTATCTTATTATTAGGTACTTGAAGTGCTTAATGTTGTGGGTACAGTCAGCTACAAACGTTGATGACCGACCACATTTAGATTTACAAAGCACCTTAGAACAAAAACCTTTCTTCCACAAGTAATGGTCGTGATCAGAGAAGAAAATTCAGTAAGTTAGATTGAAGCGTTAACAACTATTTTCCATAAGTCGCGGAACGTAGTGTAACGACCGGTTTTCTGTAAGTCTCAGACCAAAATTAGGTTATCAATAAACATTTTAATGTTTCTGGCTGATAATCTTATTTTGTCACCTAAAATGTTCGAGAAAATACAGGACAGTCAAATTCTATTAAATCAAATTACTTTTTTACACCTATGGGCTTTTTAAATAATTAAAAAAATATAATAATATTATTTACATTTTATTAAAAAAATATAAAATATTTTTATTTGTTTAATAAAACTCACAGCTCTTAGCTACAGGATTCATAATATGTATATTTAGCGTCATTGTGAGATAGTTAGCATAATTAATAATAAATATAAATAAATTGTTTAAAAATAAGATGCATAGTTTTACTGTATAAGAGGTAAGACTTTAAATATTATCCAATCATATGAAGTCAAGCTAAAACAGTGTATATTAAAAAAAGGAACAGAACTTTCTTTCTAATTATAAAGAAATTAAATTAGGAATACCTCAAGTAAGGCCTCAATTTTTCAATATATAATTAAAAATATAATTGTCAACTCTCGTAGTCCTACTAAGGTATTTCGAGTTCTTGAGTGGAGACCACGGCACGGCAAACGTAGTGTAGGACGCCCTCAGGCCAGGTGGAGTGATGATTTACGCAAAACGGCTGGCAGGAGCTGGATGCGAGAAGCCGAAGATAGAACAAAGTGGCGTGCAATTGGAGAGGCCTATGTCCAGCAGTAGACTGCGATAGGCTGATGATGATGATGATGACAGTATCTGTGTGTGTATATCTGTGCCCTAAAGGTCTCTAGTTAAAATACAATCTATCTGAAGTACCGCAAGGAAGTATCCTCGGTCCCTTGCTTTTTCTAACTATATTAACAACTTGCCGAAAGAAGCAATCCACAAATGTGTACTCTTTGCTAAGGACGTATCAGTCATCATACCAGAAAGAAACATATCCATAAATAACTTAGAAGTAAACGATAATATAAATGATATTATTATTTAGTTCTCAGAAAATAACCTTCGACTTAACATATCAAAAACAAAGTACATACAATTTTGTAATTACAAACAAAAACCACAACTAATTAAATCCATGTATAACGATGAAATAATACCTAAATAAGACAATAACACAAAATTTCTGGTATAACGTTGGATGAAAACTGTAACTGGAACTTGCAAATAGACATAGTATGCAAAAAGTTACATAGGTTTATGTTTGCGTTGAGACAGCTTCGGTACACTACAAACGAAGAAGCGCCTCTTCAAGCATATCATGGATATGTAGGATCAGTATTAAGATATGGTGTTCTACTAGGGGGTAACTCAAGTCAAATGCAAAGAGCTTTTTTCATAAAAAAAAAAATATGTTTACGAGCTATGACTGGGGCATCAATACTAACAAGCTGTAGACCCATAATTAAAAAATCAAAATCTTGACTGTAGTGTCCATGTAGGCATATCATAGCCACAGGTGTGCTCGTTAAAATTAACCCTCGATTGTTCACCTAAGTGAACGATCGAGGAACGGATCGATGAACGGACTATATTAAGAATTAAGCACGGCAATAGCACACTACATTATAGAAAAATGCATTTATTGTATTAATAAAGTAATTGGGAGGAAATGCCTATAAAAATTACTATAATTATAGAAACAGTTATCCACTTAATATTGTTGCATGCTCAAGTTAACCCAATATGTGTAATGTATGTATAGATGCAATAAAAAGATTTTTTTTTACTTTGTCTATCTGCAATCAGCCGCATAGCTTTAATCAGATTTGATATTAAGCTATATAGGTTTTGAGAGTGCACATCCTCTGATGTTTCTCACCTCTACTGGTTTTTTAATTGTTTAAAGGGAGGCTAGCTGGGTTCTATTTAGCCGGAATTTTGTGGCTAGATGATTTGTGTCGTTCAAGTCTTTGTTTGTAGGCCATAGAAGACCTTTCTATTTCTTCCTTGACTGTAGGGATTTCCAGATACTCGTGTACTTCTGTGTTCCGTGTGAACCACGGCGCATTGCTCAAGATCTTCAGTACTTTATTTTGGTAACGCTGGAGGATTTCTACATTTGAATGAATCGCTGATCCCCAGAGCTGTATACCGTATACGGCGTCCGTACGGGTTTTGTATACAAGTACTTTGTTTTCAAGACTTAGTGTAAATTGTCTGCCTAGAACACGTCTCTAAGCGTTTTATTCGCTTGTTCCTTATTGGCCTTTATATGATCTCGCCAGCTGAGTCTCCTATCGAGGTGTATACCTAACTTTTTTACTGATGTGTGTTGTGGTAAGACCAAATCGATCAAATTCGTATTTAACTTTTTAATTATTATTCTAAATTATTTATAAACTTCTGTTTCTTATGTAATTGTTTGAGTAAAAAAAGAAATAATAAAAATTAAAAAACCCGCCTGCACAAAAAAGATGTAAACATGATCTGCTTCATAATTATATTATTTCATGCAGTAACCGATGTAACAATTAACTTTTATCACAATTGTGAAGTATAGAAAATTGAAAAAAGAATGGTTGCTAACTAACTTTTTTAGTATTACAGTCATAACCATGTTATACCTTTTTGAAATTCTTAAGATGAGCCCTTTAATTTGATAATTGCAGTATTCAAAACAACTTTTTTTTTCACACCTCTTTATTTTGACATCTCACAGCCGCCATGTTTGTTTTTTTCAAACGTTACATATCAAAGAACACTTGGCCAATCAAGACGAATCTAAGGACGTTTTAATTGTATAAATCCGTTCAGTGGATTGTGAGATAACAGGTAATAAAGAATATTACATACATACATACATACATACAAGATACGCGCGAAAAACATAACCCTAACAGTCGGGTAATAACAGTCGGGTAATAAAAATATATCAAACGATTGAGTACAAAAAAATGTTGTATGGCACATCACTCCATTCATCATCAAATTAGCACAGTAATGTCAGTAGCACATTATACAAATTATATACAAATTAATAAAGCTAGGATGTAAACAAAAGTTTCATTTACTGTTATCAGAATGTCTAGATACATAATTATGACGTGACTTATAAACTAGGTAGGTACATAACCTACATACGACTACGAGAAATTGTAAATCGATATTTGCATACTAATCTATCTTTTACATTTTTTAAGTGACATTCATAGAATTTGGTTTTCCTAGCCGATTATACGTCATGATGATAATTAAAGATGGATACACAGGGCTTGTAACCAACTGCGGGAGTCGTTATTAAAAGAAAAAAAAAAGAGTATTAGGTTGGGGGGTGTAGACATGAGATAGTTTGGCTTTCATAAGATCTGGTAACTATTTTAGAGTGGCTAATGAACCTACCCGACGTGGCGCTAATTTATATGAAAAAGTTAATTTTTGTGAATCCATACTAATATTATAAATGTGAAAGTAACTCTGTCTGTCTGTCTGTCTGTCTGTCTGTCTGTCTGTTACGCTTTCACGCTCAAACCGCTGAACCGATTTAGATGAAATTTGGTATGGAGAGAGTTTGAGTCTCGGGGAAGGACATAGGACAGTTTTTATCGCGATAACCGACATCCACGCGGGCGGAGTCGCGGGCGAAAGCTAGTATTGTATAAATATCTTACATCCTTTAAGTGTTATATAGTAGAATTGAATAAATGACTGACTTTGTGGCGCGGTGGGAGTGTGTCCGACTGCTACGCAAGAGGTCGTGGGTTCGATTCCGATACGAGACACCACTTTGTGTGATCTACAAATTGTTGTTCCGAGTCTGGGTGTACTTTGTGTCCGTGACTTGTATGTTTTGATATAGTACCCTTCTGCGGAAGTAGTCTTTTTAATTAAAAAAAAAATTGTTATCTTCCCCGATTACTAGCTAGCTACGCAAAACATATTAAAATGCAGTAGAGTCTGTGCAAACATAAGTAAACTCTATCTCTCTAATTCCTTATTATCATACTCTTATGGATCCGAATAGCTCACTCATATAGTCGGCCTTGACCGACGTCTTAACTCTATATTAGATTTTTCAAAAATGGTTACCCATCAATGGACTAACAGTGCTAACGCTACTTAACCTCGTTGATCTGTCGATCACGGATCAATCATAAAGTTATCTGCTAAACATTGCTTAACCTCTTTTGTTGTAAAGCACTAGTGAACATTATCTTCGTAGTTAGTCATTTCGAGGTTAATGAGCCAGTAATTAAACTTAGTAACATGTTATTGAGGCAAACAAGTTACAAATTATGCAGGTACTAAATTAACAACCTAACTACATTATCTCTTCAAAAGAATAGGTACTTACCTGTATTTATAATAGGTATGTTTTTTACCATCAGCGGTCTTAGATTTGACTGCTTCTGTGGCGCAGTGGGAGTGTATCCGACTGCTACGCAAGAGGTCATGGGTTCGATCCCCACCCACTATAAAACTTTGTATATAAAACTTTGTATTGACGATGGTTTAATTTGTGTCTGGGTGTTATTTATTTATAATATGTATGTATTGAGATATATATGTATGTTTATCAGTTGTCTGGTTTCCATAGCAAAAGCTATGCTTAGTTTGGGATCAGATTGCGTTGTGTGAGTTGTTCCAAGATATTATATTATTTGTTGTGTGATATAATAATGGGGGATACCTAAAGGGGGGATTTGGAGGTTCTATACCCGCCTTTCCTCCAAAATAGGAGCCACATATCTTTACCTTAAAAAGAAGTAAAAATACGCAATGTAAGACTCGCACTTGGCCACTTGGCAATTGGTATTATTGTGAGAATCAACATTACCCCTCCGCCTGGGTGCGACTATAGTAGGGGAAACTTTGTAGTATAGGTTTTTAACCCACAAACCAGAAGACGGAGACTTTGAAACCATAAGTTAAAGATAGATATCGAGATGATTACTAAAATGATAACTGTGCAAATTATTCTATTTCATTCTGACCCCCACGTCATCCGTTGAGCCGAACGTATCATAATCGTAAAATGGCTACAGTAATAATGTTAGTCCTAACTATTGTCCAAAAACTAATTCATATTTCGGATTTGGACAAGCTCTGTAGTCTTTAAATCTCTAAAGTATAATATTTTAAGTTTACAGTAAGTATTATATATAAAAAAAAATTAGTTACAACTATTTTTTTTTTTAAGATAACTAGCAATGTGGGATTGTGGTCCCACATTACTAGCAATCCTGTGAACCCCTCCAGCTAAGCTCTTGCTCGCGCTAGGCTTGTGTTAGGAGTGGGTTCACGTCGGTAGTATAATGGTCAGGATTCGAACCCACGACCTCACGATTGCTAGACCGATGCCTTAGCCATTAGGCTACCGCCGCTTCAATAAGGTTAATTATCAAGATTTATTAAATGAGGACCTAATCTGTAGGTGAAACCTTTGGGAACGTGGTCACCCATCTTATGGTTACCAGGTTATGTTGATAAACCCCACTATGTTAAGGGTTGTTCCGTTTCCCCACTCCCTCCGAATTATATCAGGTAACCAAATAGTCCTGGATACCCACATGCTCCTTTACTATTCATTTGTCTTGCAGGTAAATTTAATACAGATAGTTCAATGACACATTTATCAATCATCTCATTCTTATCAATCGTCAGTCTATCTACTTACCGGTGATTTCCAATGCCTCTTCATAACTATAACTGGATTTCTCGTCAGCTCTTGATCCACTCATCTCGATATCTCGTGTTCCGTTGATAACATACTTCATTTTATCTTTTTTCACCATTTTTTATTTAACATTAACAATTAATAAAAAAATAAAATTATTCAATTTTAAATCACAAAAATATAAAAATAATATTAAATAAGTACTTTATTTTATCCAGTCACGTTAAACATCATTTTTATTTATTTTTAATTTTAAATAATCACAGTCACAATTACGTTTTAACTCGTTAAAATATTTATCTATATAATTATAATTTAAATCACGAAATAAAAAATATTATTCAATTATTCTTAACAATTTAAAAGTTTATTGTTGGTAAAATTATTTTTTCTTACACAAAATCGTATTTAGCAAATCTAAGCACTCCGCGGTCATTATTTTTAAATTTTATTTTTACAGGTTTTGATATCCTACAAATTGTACGTACGTCTATCTGCACTCGTGACAGACGATCCACTGATCGGAACAATGTTTAGCTTAGAAGGTCGTATCGTTATCAAGTCGTTTTAATGCTAAGATGTTGCAACTGTCTTCACAAATATCAACAAAAAATGCTCATCTATATTTAAGAGAATGGTATTGTTCTGCTCCATTGACGGGGTCACGATGGGTATAAATCATAACACACCGTTTTTGCGCTGTCAGTTGTATCATAATAGAAGATACTTTACTTTAACATTTACTTTGTTTTGATAGTAATCTTTATTGACATATACTAACTTTCGGTTATGTGTTGTGATAAAAACTGTCCTATGTCTTTTAACGGGAATTAAACGATCTCCATACCAAATTTATTTTAATAGGTTTAGCGGTTTCAGCACGAAAACGTAACAGAGAGACAGAGATACTTACACATGCACGCGCCTAGTTTTTATGGCAATTTTCCGACGTCAGATCAGTGCCTCCCGTGACCAGAAGGCTGGCTTTTTCTTTGCACAAAGAGTTTTCATTGCTATCCAACGTTACCTGTTGACATCGATGATAAGGAATTCTTTGACGCCTATATGATTTCACATTAATAATATTACTTTGGATGTTCATTTGTGCTATTAAAGACACGTGATATGTCAAATATATCAATTGTTATTTGATCACCTCGACCCAAAACTCTTCTGATTATAGAATCAAAACCATTTTTTTCTCTGATATAATTGCCTCGATAACGCAATGAAAGTGCGTTCCACTGCTTTGCTAGAGACTGTGAGTTCGATTCTCACACGGAAGCGACTTTGTGCGATCCACGATTTTGCGAGTTTTGGTGTAATACAATTATGTCATTGATAATGAATGTTTGTAAAGACTCTCCAAGACATGAAGATTGATCTCTAGTGCGGGTTTTTTTTTATAAAGTTTTACTATAAACTAGCGCTTGCCTGCGAGTTCGTTCGCAAAAATTTGAAAAACAAATGTATCCCATGAGAATGTAGCCTATATTGCGCGAATGTAGCCTATATTGACTGCCTCTGTGGCGAGGTGGGAGTGTATCCGACTGCTAAGCAAGAGGTCGTGGGTTCGATTCCCACCCAGGATAAAACTTTGTGTGATGAGCACGATGGTTTAATCTGTGTCTGGGTGTTATTTATCTATAATATGTATGTATTTAGTAATACATAAATATGTTTATCAGTTGTCTGGTTTCCATAGTACAAGCTCTGCTTAGTTTGGGATCAGAAAGCGTTGTGTGAGTTGTCCCAAGATATTATTATGTATATGCTATTCCAAACTATAACAATAGCGTGAACATCCATCCATACATCCGAACTTTCTCATTTATAAACACTTGGTATACCTACGCAAGCTTAGGAACGTGTATCCCGAACTATCCACAGTATACCTACTGTGGATAGTTCAGGATACACGTTCCTAAGCTTGCGTAGGTATACCAAGTGTTACCCCTAATAGGTACAACGTGCAAGAGAAAAGTGTGGTAACATTTCAGCAGCGGACAATGTATAAGCACTGCCTGTGGTTTCCATTTTTTTTTTAATTGATGAATAACAAAATGAATAAAAATACTTAGCCATACTAATATTATAAATGTGAAAGTAACGCTGTCTGTCTGTCTGTTACCCCTTTACGCTGAAACAGCTTAACCGATTTAGATGAAATTTCGTATGGAGATAGTTTGAGTCCCGGGGAAGGACATAGGATAGTTTTTATCGCGATAACCGACATCCACGCGGGGGGAGCCGCAGGCGAAAGCTAGAATTCAGAATACTTTAGTAAAAGCATTTTAATATTTTGTCTTCTTTTATTATCATATGCTTATTTATTTTCCCCATAACTTAACTCCGCACTAAAGATAACCCAATTTTATTCTACCTGGTCCAGTGGAATCACGGGTTGTCCAGTCCGGTAGACCCACTGCAATAGAGATATGGCTAAAAGTGGATGGGTATTTTATATTTATTAATTAAAATTATGCATCTTGCTATGTGCTGCTTGCTTGCATGTGACGCTTGATTCTATCAATAGTATCGTGTTAACTTATTAATATACCTCTGGAAACCTACGGTAACACTACCCACAAATAGCTCCGTCTTTATTTCCCTTATCCAATCAACATTTACTATTGTAAGTAGTCTTGATCTTGCTCTTACAGCCACACAAACATACCTTCATAATTTAAACTAGATTAAAAAGCAAGAGATTTTAAAAATGGATTGCAAAGCAAAAATAAAACTTAGCTGGTATAAATAAATTATAAAAATAAAAAAACCCGCCTGCACAAAAAAGATGGAAACAAGATAACATAATTATATAATTTCATGCAGTCGGAGACACTTTACTAAGTTCATCGAGATTCATTAGTGCCTCCGGCTGCATTTTTAGTTACATATTTAAACCCATACGCTCATAATTTTGCAATACATTTTCAACCATATCTTTGTAATTATCACTTTTTTTTTAAATTTAGCAACACTTGAAATAGTTCTAGGCTTCTTTTTTTACCTCGGTTAAAAGGCTCTCAAATTTTGTATCGTCCAATATCCTCCCACAAAAATTCCTTATTTTAATTTAGCAGCAGAAAAATTCGTAAATACAGAGTAAAGTTATTGAAATGCAGGCTTCGACCTAATAATAAAAATAATAACCTCTCGGTTAGCCGTTGTCTCCTTATATGAGATCAACGCAATACTCTGAGGGCATAGTAGCAGCTCTTGAAATCCTTATGACACCAATAAAAAATGTTTCATGAGGGTGAAATAAGACTACACAAATCGCAGGGCAGTGGCGACACTATAGTGATAATAATAATAATTTGCCCATTGGTCCGTGTGTTTTATGTGTTGCAGGGCAGGCGCCATAGTCCTTAAATAGTACCAACTAACCATTCCACTAACACATCACCTCCTTAATCCAGTTTCTTAGTTACCACTTTTTGACAATAGTTTTTACACTAACCGGGGATTGTCGTTGGGTACATTTCTATAGTCTTTCTGTATACAGCGATAATCGCCGGTTCGTGTCACATAGCCTAAAGATTAAAGTGTCTAACGGGCCTTAACGTGTTGGTTTCGGCACCACGCACGCGTTCCAAATGACCGGGGCTCCATAGTCCCGTGATATGGAAACGACATACATAATAATAAGAATCTTTATTGTACACTAATACAAAAAAAAACAAAGTATACATTGTATACCTTAAATGTAAGTACAATGGGCGGCCTTATCGCTAAGAGCGATCTCTTCTAGGCAACCTTGGGATGGATAGAAGATTCAAGTGAAGAGATAGATAGGAATAGGGTACAGCGTAAATAATGCATAGATAATAATTTTAAATATCAATAATTTAAAAGAAATTAAAATATAAATTAAAGGATATTAACAGTTTAATTAGAAAGTTAGTGATCCTTAAACATTCTTTGAAAAGATGCCAATGATTGAGCACGTCTTATAGAAAGAGGCAGTGCATTCCATAGTCTTGCTGCCTCGACAGTAACGACTTGTCATAGAATTTTGTGGAATGCACTGGCCTTTCTAATCTTAAATCCTCCGATGATCTAAGGAATCCTGTTCTTTGAGATACAAGGGCGTAAAAGGGTTAAAGAGTATACTATACAGGGTGTAACAGAAAAGTGTGGTCAAATTTTAGCAGCGGATAGGGTATGTTATCAGTGTTGCAGCTACCATGGTGTTTTTAATTAATAACTTTTTCATTCATATATAAACGAATGAAAAAATAATAAATATTTTTTTAGGGTACTCCGATTTTTATGAAATTAGGTATGTGCACTCAGTATCATGGGCACATACCAACCCTTGAATATGACCACACTTTTCTGTTACACCCTGTATAGCAATGAGAGAATAAGAGTATTCCTACGGACATATTGGGGGCCACTTGCAGCACATACACCACACACCTTATTGCAGTGATTTGTAATAGCAAAATATCTTTCTCTATTACTAGAGGTAGGTCTACACTTATATTTATTTAGTTTTGACTGCGGCTTTCTTAATCATATTTTTTTTTATATCGTCGGTAAGCCACGGTGACGGTAAATGTTAAGTTTTAATTTGTCGGATTGTAGCATTACCGTCATACAACTTAATCAATTTAGACTTAAAAGACTCAACTATATCATCCACACATATGGCTGTGTACAAATGATTACAGTCAAAGTTACTAACATCTTTACGAAGTAATTTAATATTCATACCACTAAAATTACGCTGTCTAAGAATTTTTTGTCTAACCTTAGGCGGACAAAGTTTATAAGAAAGGAAAATTAAGTTGTGATAGAAGAAAGCATCAGCCGAGCATTGACCATGCTTTTAGAGACATGATCATGCGAAGATACAAAGATGAGATTTCCCTCTCTTCTCCCTACCTATACCACGCGTGCTGACCTTCGATGGCACCATCTGACCGTGGGTATAATTCCATCCTGAACAAAGAATTTCGGTGACTCATTTCTCTGCCACACATCCAAAAAATGGAACTCCTTAACAGCACATGTGTTCCCTCCTAACTACGACATGGGGTCTTTCAAAAGAGGCTTAAAGAAGCAACTCGCAGGTGAGCAAGGTAAGGACAGTCAGTGCTGCACATAGAGCTGTACTGTCTGGCCTTGCGTTTGGACTCTATTTGCACTTAACATCAGGTGGAATGCAGTCATTTTCTTATCTATAAAAAAAACAAACCTTGCAGGTGAGCAAGGCAAGGTGAGCAGAGCTGCACATAGTGCTGTACTGTCTGGCCTTGCACACGTTGTACAGGTGACCAAATCTATGTATTTACACGTGTTTAACAATTAATATTGCTAACAATAACACAAAACACAAGAATTCTTTTCATTGCAAACGGTGAATAATTTTAAGCATATTATTTATGCACAAACAGGCAAACAAAAAGATTTATAAGAGAGTCAAATGTCTCATTATTTTAAATTTAAACTCGTTAGACGACTTTACAATGAAGTGTTGAAGTATTTTTTTTTTGGGTTTTGTACGATGGAAGACTAATATGGAAGTAAAAAACAATATTGAAAACCGGCTAAGTGCGAGTGGGTCTCGTGCATAAAGGGTTCCGTACCATTATCCATACAACATTAGACACTAAATTATAATAACAAGCAAAAAAACGGCAAAAAAATCAAGTTTGTTGTATGTGAGCCCCCTAAATATTTATTTTATTCTGTTTTTAATATTTATTGTTACAGCGGCGACAGAAATAGGTACATATGTGAAAATGTTAACTGTCTAACTATCACGATTCATGAGAAACAGCCTGGTGACAGACGGACGGACAGCGGAGTCCTAGTAATCATCATAAGCCTATCGCAGTCCACTGCTGGACATAGGCCTCTCCAATTGCACGCCATTTTGTTCTATCTTCGGCTTCTCGCATCCAGCTCTTGCCAGCCGTTTTGCGTAAATCATCACTTCACCTGACCTGAGGACGTTCTACACTACGTTTGCCGAGACGCGGTCTCCACTCAAGAACTTGTTTACCCCAACGGATGTCGGTTCTTCAGCTAATATGGCCAACCCACTGCCACTTCAGCTTGCTAATCCGGTGAGCTATGTCGATAATTTTGTTTCTCTTACGGTACAGACGTTCTTTGGGTACGGAACCCTAAAAATTACATACCAGTTTTCTGTCATGATTTAAAATAACAGAGTTGTCCTGAAAATAACAAAACATTATTTCGCATTTGTAGTTGAATTGAATTCTCAAACGTCTAAATATGTTTCTTGGAAAATCCATAGCATATTTTTTTCCTACCGTGTTTCTCCTACCTAAATGAATGGTGGTAGAGAGGAAAAATGGAATATATGGGATGACTGTTAAAACGTAACCTGTTGCAATCTAGGAGGTTTTAAATGGCCTAAGCCATATTCTCTTGTGCGGTCCACGACAGTGACAGTTATTCTTCCGTAAAATAGTGATGTCAACACGTCACTGTGTTTCGGTTGACAGGCACGGTAGCGGTAGCGGTAGTGTAATTACTGGACAAATAGCGCAATATGGTGACAGAATTTTGCCAAACAAGGATTTGGGTGTCACTGACACTGTTATGGGCTAAAGTGACACTTATATCACGACCTGCTCATAATATCTAATATATCTAATATCTTGGGACAACTCACACAACGCCATCTGATCCCAAACTAAGCAGAGCTTGTACTATGGAAACCAGACAACTGATAAACATACTTAAATATTTCTAAACACAGAATAAACCATCGTGCTCATCACACAAAGTCTTATCCTGGGTGGGGATCGAACCCACGACCTCTTGCGTAGCAGTCGGATACATTCCCACCGCGCCACAGAGGCAGTCAAAATCATCTCTTCATTTAGGGATATTAAAAAAATGTCAGGTCATTACGTGAATGTGAGGTTCCTAACGAAGTATTAGAGTCTAGCTGCTCAGCGACTTGCATGCGCAAATAGTGTGTGCAAAAATTGGCGCAAAAACTGTTTAGCGTCCACATGATACCGACTTGCATATGGTCGTGCAATCTTTTTTGCCCGAGCGTTTGGTGCAAACGTTTGTGCAGTTTTCACGTACATGCCTAATTGTGTAGATTAATTTTGTTCAAACTAGCGTTTTGCGGAAGCCATTTGTACGGTATTTCGTTTTGCCGTCTTAAAGCACATATTTGCTTGTGGGAAAAGAATTTGTGTAAATAAGATTGAGCATGTAGCCGGGCCATGTGTCAACATGTTCGATAAATCTTGATGAAATAACAATACGGTAACTTATTTTACAGTTTATTTTTAAAAACTTATGACTAAGATAGGTATCCTTGGCTCTTTATATTAACTACTTTCTTCTTATATCTGGTGGTAACAAGCACGAGATCGCACCAGCCACTGTAACAAATAAAAAAAATCATTCAATTCACAGTCAACATACAGCCAGTACTTATCATTATATACTCTCATATCAACTGGGTTGCCATATGGCTGCACGGTTCTTCCCAGTAGTCATTAAAAATCTGTGTTTAAATACGTTTTACACAAAAACTCACAGAGGCATACAGAGCGGTAGCCTAATGGCTAAGGCATCAGACTCACAAACTGGGAACGCTAGGAGGGCCTTGAAAAAAAATCGTAATTGCCTGCGTAGAAAGAACTACAGGAACAAGAAAACGTCAGATATACATATCTAATGTGTCCAGTTATGATGTGAAATGAAAACTATAATAACTGGACATTAGGTAGATCTTTGTTAGATTCAATGCGCGTTTTTTCTTGAACTTGGGGTTCCATAAAATGAAAGATATTTAACTGATGTTCCATTAAGTTAAAAGTTTGGAAACCTCTTTGTTCGATAATAATATTACCTACATGAACAATTTAGATTTTTAGGCTAAATATTAAAACAAACTGGATAAACTGAAGGTCATCTAGTTTGAGTAGGTACAAAATTTAAATAATTATGACTAAGTTTGTATACAAGGAACTCTACAGACAGAATACTAATAGGTACGTAATGGCAGTTAATAATAATTATAGAGTAGCATAATTTACTAATAGTGGATTACTAAAACGTCATTCAGTTTCGTTAATTCTTTTATTATTCTGGGGGAGGGGGGGATGGCGTTGGTGGTAAGGTTAACTAAACACATGTGAAATGTATACTGTGTACCTTTTTTACCCGATTGTATGGAAGGGTTATGTTTTTTTTTCAATATCAGCGGACATTTTAACTCTCAAATTTGGTTCATCGCCCCTGAGTTACGTTAATTCAAGTAAAAGATTAATATTTTTGTTAATAAATGTGACGACACCCCAAAATAAGCGATGCATTATTCCATCCTTCCTAATTAATGCATAATAGATATGGATAGACCACCTCTGTGGCGCGGTGGGAGTATGTCCGACTGCTACGGAAGAGGTTGTGGGTTCGATTCTCACACGGGACACCACTTTGTGTGATCCACAAATTGTTGTTCCGAGTCTGGGTGTACTTTATGTCCGTGACTTTTATGTTTGTAAATTCCCCTGCAACACAGGGCTTGCACTGCGGGAGTCGATTTTTTTTCTGAACAAAACTAACATATTGTGCATTATTAGCCTAACTCGTACATAAATCGTTAAATAAGCGCTGGAGTGAAGACACTAAGTCGTGTGGTTCCAGTTTAAAAATACCACCACCCCATCTTGTCGGTGTCATCAAGGTGACTAAGGGTTTTCACACCGGAGGAAGGCCATCATCGAACTTTAATTAAAGCCAACTGCGATCGCCAACCCACTTGGCAAGCGTGGCGATTATGGATAATATCCCCAGGATCTATGACCCGTGCCCAGCAGTGGGACATCATATAGGTTTATATAAGTAAAGAAGGGACTGGTAAAACTTTTTATTCATGTACTTACATAGCATCATCCCGCTGCATATATAGAACATGGCAGAACAGTGCGTCATGATGAAGGCTCCCAGCACGTTGACGCCAATCAGGGCACTAGTTCGGGCCACCATGACACCTATACACGCTGCCATGCCACTGTGGAACGAATTATGCATTGTTACAATGCTTTTAAATAATCCTGGCATCAGCTTGGTAAAATGAGAAAGAGTTACTACGTAAATATAGTTACTATATAATAATAATATAATATCTTGGGACAGCTCACACAACGCTATCTGATCCCAAACTAAGCGGAGCTTGTACTATGGAAACCAGACAAGTGATAAACATACTTATATTTCATATACAAATAAATACCACCCAGACACAGAATAAACTATCGTGCTCAATGCATAAAGTGTTATCCTGGGTGGGGATCGAACCCAGACCTCCGGCTTAGCAGTCAGGGTCACTAACCACTAGACTAACAGGTTAGTACTAAACGAAATAAAACTGATATTTGATTTGGTACGTAGACCATTAATAAAATTCTTAAAATTTTACTTAGAGCGCCTGATTAAAAATAAATAGCAAACCTTTTTTAGTGTGAGACTTATTTGACAAAAACCTCTAGTAAACAAAAAAACAAGTAGGTCTTAATGCAGTTCAAATAATACTAATATAAGCTAATATTTAAACTTGAGCGGGACATTTTACTACGATATGTCGATCCCAAAATACTGAGACTTTAAAATCGATAATCACAAAACTTGAGCACACAACACAAAATCGATAATCACAAAATTTGAGCAACTCGATTTCAAATAATCCTCCTACTTACCGATAGGACGTCGGATAGAGATCAACGAAGTACGTGTAAATAATCCCAATGCACAACTCATTAGCCAAAAGTCCAAAGAACATGATGAAACTGATGAGATTGTTCTTGATGATAGCAGCTCCAAGAGATGCAAGCCCAGCTGATATCATGATGATAATCATCAGAGCTTTTTTCCTGTAAGCCAGCTTTGTGATGACGAGCATGATGATGACGAATGACGTTCCTTGTGCCAAGCTTGACCAGACTAGACTGAGCTCCATTGTCGATGTGCATGTCTGAGAAAAGTATTAAATCAGGTTATAATTTTAACAAGTTAGTATTATTCTGATTCTTTTTCTAATTCATAAGATGGTACATAGCCCATCTAGTTTTTGTTTATTATTTTTATCTATCCGTCTATTTGATGAAGCTAACTTCAAATCAAATCGTTTATTTGCTAAAATGTGGTTACAAGAGATGTTACCTTATTTCTATAATACAGCACATTTACCATTTTATGGCATGCAAATGTTATATTCTATAAAAACAAACAAAAGAGAAAAAAAAAATAACTGCACTATTATAGTATTACATTTTAAAGTACATTATAATAATTTGTATTAAATTAGTTAATATTAAAGTGGTTAAACAGATGATACTGGATAGTCAATTCAAATTATAATTATTGTGCATACATGCATTACATTGTTTATAATATATTATAGCTTAAAAATTCGTGTACGGAGTAGAAACAAATTTAACGTCGGGTAAATAAAAGGTTCGTACCTTTAAATAATTCACGCGATTAAGTCCCGAAATATATCTAATTTGTTTTTTAAATTTTATATGTGGTACATCCGTTAGACCTTGAGGTAGATGGTTATATAGTATTAAACGCAAGACATAACTGTTTCTGTTGTATATTTCAGTCTTTACATTTTGGTAATACTAGTTTATTTGGAAATCTTGTATTGAAATTACAAACTGTTTTTTTAGTTGTGAACAAATCGGGATTTAGTTTTACAAACATGCAGCTTTCAAATCTGTATAAACATGGTACAGTTAGCAATTTTTTTTTTGAGGCCTGCAACTCTCATATGGGGCTTTATCACATATAGCTGGTAAACATTGTTTTTGGGTAATGAATACCTTATTTAAATGCGCTGATTCCCCCATAACATAATAATACCAGATTCTACACATTCTACACATTCATACACTTCTGCAACGACTGCGAAGATTCTGGTGAGACTAATCAATTTCAATGACAGGTACGACTTACTTTATTTTAAAATACGCGTTCTTAAAATAACAGACAGACAAACAGACGGACGTATATGACGAAAAAAGGTTCCGTTTTTGCCATTTGGCTACGGAACCTCAAAAATGTCATCATTTTTACAAATTTTTGTACCGTTTTTTCTCATTTCGTTTCTATAATAGTTTCTTCCTTTTATTTTTCTTTTTAAAGACAACTCCCGCACGGGGAACTATACAAAGTACATCCAGATTTAGAACCGACTTTTGTGAATGTCATAAAGTTCTGTCCCGTGATAGAACTCATTAATAAACAACAAAATCAACTAAATGGAAAATAAGTCACATGAAAGATATTTTTGAAAACAAGTTATCTGTCAGTAAAGAAACTTACATCTATAGATTCAGTCACATTGTAGTTGCTGACAATCAAGTGACACAGTCCCGCCTCACCATCATCAGCGAAAGTACTGTAACCAGCGTCGAACTTTTCTGCCAGGTACGGGAACCAGATGAAAAAGCTGTTATTTCTAGAAAAGAAAAAATTAAACGATTACTTTAAAGTTAAACTTGACGATAGCAATGTGGGCTTTCCTTCTCCTGAGGTTGTAAATATTTATGCATATTTACAACCTCAGGAGAAGGAAAGCCCAAAGCCAGAAGATATTAGGTATGCTTGTGTGGCACACACGAAATATCTTTTGCATAGTTGACTTTAGTTACTCAGGCGTTTACTCTATTCTTATAGTCTGAAGAGAGGGAGGGAAATCGAGGTGCAGAACCGACAGTTTAGCGTGCAGATTTCCCTGTCAGATATTTCTAAAAAACGATCACCCATCAATGGATATAACTGTACACCTCAATCATACAAATCTACTCATAACTACTCTTAAGTAGGAACAAAGCCTATAGGTGTTAAATACGGAATTACACGTTGCAGTCTTTTTTTTTTAATAAAGACGCCTTCCGCTGTATGTTACAAGCCCTGTGTCGCGGGGGACTTTACAAACATACAAATCACGAACACAAAGTACACCCAGACTCGGAACAACAATTTGTAGATTACACAAAGTAGTGTTCCGTGTGGGAATCGAACCCACAACCTCTTGAATAGCAGTCGGACACACTCCCACCGCGCCAAAGAGGCAGTGTTAAAAAGTAGGTGCGGATATCACTACGTAGTTCAAAAGCATCATCAAGCAATCAATTTCGGCACTTTGTAAGTAGCCAAACTGTTCGTGTTTAAAATACCTACTTATATATTATTTTAATGTGTTTTCTTCTAAGAAAGAAAACTCTACTTACGTGCTAAATATAACAGCTGTAAAGAAGTACAACTGCATACTCCTAAAGATTAGAGGTGGTTTGAAAAGTGGTACTATTTGTTCCCAGAGTGACTGCAGCAGGGAAGCGTCCTTGCGCCTCTCGTTGCCGACCTCGTTCAGAATTATTTTCTTCACCTGGAAGGGTTAACCATGAATTTAAACCGTGACTATGATATGTTGGAACTAATGAGGTAAATAACGTTAGTATATTAATATGTCCATGTTAGGGACTTAGATAAAGGCCTGGTCTGGAAATGGCCCATTGAAAAATCAGTTTGGACCTTTGTAAACTTTGGATACCTCAACAACATAACACCTAACATTTAACATATATGGTTTGTAACCTCAGTGGTGATCCCTGCAATTTAGTGAAAAAGTCACGTTATCCATAAGTTAACAAACGATGGTCTTAGTATGTACCTACTATACTGAAAAAACAATAAATTTCAGAGAATGGTCCTGATTTTGTATAGTTATTACTTTACGCTTCAAGTTTGTAGTAAAAGATGCTAAATGATTGAATGTGACGAATACACTTGATTACTCAAAAAAATACATAATATAGTATAATTAAGCTTTATATTTCTTTTTACTATACTCACAGGATATTTATCGCCTTTTCCTTTATTTCTCATCCAAATCTTCCTTAGGTTTTCCAGAGCCTCTTCATTTCTCTCAGCGTTGACCAAAAACTTGGGACTTTCGTAGAAGAAGTGCATTCCAAGGGCCCCGATACCCAGCGGTAGAGCGAGAGCCAGTGCCAGGAGACGCCAGGGAGTAAACTCCATACCACCACCCATGTCGTATGAGAAGTCCAGGTTGAGGATGAAGTAGGCTACCACTGTGGAAAAACATTGTATAAAATCTATCAAACATGGCTAAAAATACAGCATGGCAGAAAGTTCATCTTGTATTTGATTAAGATTTTGGAAAATATATATACTTTTTTAAATCCACAGTTCTATAGCTGTAATTCAGATTAAATTTCCATCATCTTGATAGCATCAACAACTAGATTATCCTGCATGTGTTCGACCATATATTTTTTATGTAAGTGCCTATAATAGCTACGACTATAGATAGGTATTAAAGGTTCTTTTCCGTGCATTGTTGCCGATCGCGAGCCGCGCGCGGCTTATGACAAGCGGCTGACGCGCGCGGCCGATGCAACAATAGGCAGAGTGCACGTGCAGCCTTCGTCACGCAGACCTCGGAAAGGGCACCATACATTCTCATACGTCTGACTATTGTCGCGTCGGCCGTACGCGTCAGCCTTTCGTCGTAAGCCGCGCGCGGCTCGTGATCGGCCGCGATGCACGGAAATGAACCCTAAGAGTACGTACTGGTGCAAAAATATTATGTTGAATGGATTTTAGAAAAATTACAAGAATCAGCTTGCAATGTCGAACCAACTAATAAAATATATTTACCAACGTATGCTGCTAAACTGAAGTCCAATACGCTGGTCATGACCAACATATAAGAATCTCGCACTCTCTCCGCGCAAGACTCTCCCAGGAGTGTGTACGATGCTGACTGAGCACAACTACAACTGCAAAATAGAAAAAATATTCATATTTTAGTATCTATGGTTTTCTATGACGGTGAGCAGTAAGTTACCGATAAAAGGGCGGAGCCGCAGGCTCAAAGCAAGCAATAAATGCTGTAAAAATAGTGAAAAATTATAGAATACTTACAAACTAGTGCTAATGAACTTCAACGCAGCCATGACAACCCAGTTAGGAGAGAAGGCACTGACTGCGGAAACGATGAAGCTCACCCACATGGCGATGAGTAGGCTCTTTTTCCGACCCCTAGTATCGGAGAAGTAGCCCCAAGGGTATGCCATCACGATTGGACCTGGAAGGAAATTTAACTTCATTTAAATGGGCTAATTGTAAAACCCTTCAGATTAGAAACGGCTAATTGATTAAGGTTTCAAAAATATATATTTCATGGTACGCAAAATAAACAAACACGAACTGTTTGCAATTCATTTAAATAAAGCCTATTTAACTGAACCAAAAACATAACTATTTATTATACTGGAATTAACGCGCATTGTTTACCTTAAAATAGCTTGACGTTTCGACCAGGTTGCACCGGCCGTGGTCACAAGTGAACTCTAAATATTTATAATCATGCAACGCGAAACTTTAAATGTTAGTGAACCAAAAGCAGTTAGTGTTTGTCGAAACCTTTGAGCATTTTTGGCTTTTCGCAATGTTTTCGAGTTTGACCGTCCACGTCCCCATGATATATGAAAAAATGATTTATCGAGAAAAATCACTCTTACGCTTACAAAAGGTTAACTTAATAAATACCGTTATAATGCCAATACTAGCGATAACGCAATAAAATACAATCTAGCACGCAGCAACGAATGCGGGAAAAATACATTTCTCTACTAGTAATACACAGTATATAGGACTGATGTGATTATCAAACAATTTCAATTTAATTTTAGTAAGTAAAACTTGATAAAATCCTAGAAAATGATAGATTACACCGCTCATTAAACCCCTGCAATTAGATAGTTTTTTCTTTTTTTTTTCTTTAAAAGATAACTAGCAATGTGGGATTGAATCCCACATTACTAGCAATCTTGTTAACCCCTCCCTCCTTAGGAGTGGGTTCACGTCGGTAGTATAATGGGTAGGATTCGAACCCGCGACCTCACGATTGCGAGACCGATGCCTTAGCCATTAGGCTACCGCCGCTTCTTGATGTAAATGATAAATGTATTTTTTAAGTCAATTCCACAGTAACGTACAAGCCCTGTGTCTCGAGGGACTTTACAAACATACAAGTCACGGACACAAATTACACCCAGGCTCGGAACAACAATTTGTGGGAATCGAACCCACGACCTCTTGCGTAGCAGTCGGATACACTCCCATCAGTTGTGTGAAAATGTTTCAAGTGTTTCCTAACTTTCCGGAGCTGTGTTGTTTTATCAAAGGTATCATGGCCGTTTTTATCGAAACAGCGAGATTTTAAATCATGTCGTCTCTTCATAACCCGTTGTGCCTCATGGCATCAAGCTTCCTACGAGTGACAGCTATTCCTCAGCCATAATTACATTAATATTACTAAATCCAAAGGTAAAACATGTCAGTAATTACACTTACCCACAAAAGGCATAGACAGAAGGATGCTAGTTTGGCTGATATCCAGATCGAAGTCGCAGGTACAGCCGGTGACAACTACGGAGAAGCCAAACATATCCACTCCCATGGCCAGAGTACATATACTCAGAGCTGATAGAAGACCAATACTATATGAGCCATTTCCTGGAATTAAGAGATTCATAGATGAAGGTAGAATATTTCCGGTTTTATCTGACATCTGCAATATTCTTAAGGACTATTAACACTTTGGTGTTGCCAAACCGTGATGCAAGCAATATCAAAGATGTTACTTGTGTATTCCTAATCTCATTTTGTAAATAGGCGGTTGCTATACAGACAGCAGAAGACATGAATGAAGCATTGAATGCCCACAAATACTTAAACGAGACTCAAAGAGATGTTCTCAAAAGTACTTCGGTCGCAACTATTCACCTTAAAATAACTGTGACAGATAGAGAGTTAACGACAACGTTTCTATATCACATTCAATTATTCATTTCTTTTTCTTGGTAAATTATTCCTCGCCTTTGGTTTTCTTTAGCACCTTGTTCATAATTGGCTTGTATTTTTTTCTTTTTACCATTAAAATGGTGATACTGTTAGTTAAGTCATTGGCATGGAAATTTTAAAATTTTCCATTGTGTTTGATTACGTCGACCAATCTTAACGGAAACGAATTAATCAGATACACAGGAGATAAAACTGGCTCAAGACAGACATAGCAAAAGATAGAAAGGTCTGCCTTTACCTTTATGCGGGTAACCAATAAATAAAATATTTACGTAGGTGTTATAATTATGTAATGAATTTTATCACACTAATTTTAGAAGATTTTTCATGTTATTAGCCAAAACCAATACACCAATCATAACCTAAATGAAATCAGGAGAAATATTACGTGCAAAAACTTTGTAATAGGGTAATGTTTTCGACGTTTTTTTAGATAACGACTCATTACTGGCTATGGATTTGGCAGTGGTAAAGTTGCTCTCGAATCTTTCGTTATTATTAGGTGCAAAACCCAAGTTAAACAAGAAGAAAATATTATAAAAACAATAAAATAAGGTTGCTTAATGTTATTTAACAGAAAAGTTATACATCTTAAGTCACTGCGGCAATTGAGGCGAATCCAACGACAGCTCATATGATAAAAGCCCTCAAGCCGTTTGGGCTATCGTGCCAAAGAAATTGATACATACCTACCTATATAAAAAATTTGAAATAATTAAATAACCCGTTTTAAAAAGGTATGCTAATAAACATGTTATAGTAAATGACGCACGTGTGAAACCTCTCGGAGCTACAAAGCTATCAAATACTTGTATCTTCTAAAAATCTAAAATATATAAATCTCGCGTCACGACGTTTGTGGTCAAATTTTTTTTTGAGCGATTTTAAGCATAAGGAATAAGATCATAAAGCATTTTTATTATATTTTTTTTATTCGCGATTTTCATTGATATATGTAGAAACGATTTTAGTGTTTTTGTATGAGTTGAAAGAACAGGGAACATTGACGCAGACGAAGTTCCGTAGGTCACGTATCTTCATAAAATTAAAGTGTGCATACGATTGTGCAGCGGCGGCGTTGCCATTGTGATAAGCCTGTGAGTTACTGTAAGTGAGGGTTGATGACTGACTCATGCGTCAAACTCGTGAACGGGTGCTACTTGGGGTGATTGATCGGCCTTGTAATTGATTACTTTTGGATTTTTTATTAACGATTCAAATTCGTTTGTTTTTTTATTGTCAGAATCTGATCGCATGTTGCCTATACCTTCTTACGCGCGACGGATTTTGTACGTAAATTGATGCTCCCATCCACACCATAGGAGGCTAATCATAATAAAATAATGGTTATTTAATATACAATATTTTAATTATTATTATTTGAGTAAGTTTTTGGTTTGAGTTTGAGTAAGTAAGGTTATGGTTGAAGCACTCTATTTGTTGGCAAAACTTTATACAAAGGAATATTGTAAAAATTGGCGTTTAAAAAAGTGACCATGAGTTATTATTGCCAAATTCTTTTTTCACTGTTTTTTTTTTTGCAAACTTGGCATTAAATGTAGACTCATACTATTCCAAATTTAGTCAGACGTTTATAAAAGTTGCATTTTGTAACCTAAAAATAAATTTTGTATAAACTAGAAATGTCTCCCAACATTAAAAAACGGTATATTTCTATCGTAAAATATGCAACTAATTTCTGAAATAAATGCCACTGAAATACTAACGTCACTGAATAAAAGTTTGCATTGAAGTCTGAAAGAATCATCCATCTACTTCGATATATTGATTAATTGCCACTGATCCATGAATTCTTTCTTTAAAGATAACTACACCGGTAATATCACTTGTTTGTTGGCGGCTCTATTACTTCTTGAACCTATTTTTACTAATGGGCGATGCGGTCTTAGTCACAAATTATAAGCAAATATGAACATTAAAAACGAGACAAATGCATATCGGGCCACGCACAATGTAGAGTTCCGTAGTCCCCCAATCGAATAATGCTGCTTAAGAAGTAGGTTTTATCTTGTTTTTGCCTCATACTACTCACAACCTCATATACGTATTTTTCAATGGAATCTGTACGACAATTTTGTTATTTCTCACTTAGTCTGCTGTTACTCGTTAAGTTGTAAACCCTACTTAGCTGTGATAGTTTTCCTTATAATTTCGCTATATATACTACTACCGTGTTTTTTTTATATACACAACATCAACCATTTAGCGGGCCGGGGGGACATCAAATTTTTGCACATTAAAGCTTTATATTTCACAAACGAATCTCTAAATTAAAAAAAATGGTCTTTACAACCCCGAAACTTTTTTGAAAGACCTATCTAATGATACCCTACACGATGGGGTAGGTGAGAAAAAAGATTACATACCCACTGTACATATAGGGGAGGTACCCTCAAAAAAAAACTTTCACTTTGTCGGCCTAAGTAATATGTATATCTATGCTAATTTACAGCATTTTAGCACTAACAGTCTCTAAGCTAAGCTGCGGACGGACGGACGGACATGGCAAAACTATAAGGGTTCCGTTTTGCCATTTCGGCTACGGAACCCTAAAAGGCCCGATATATAACATTAAATTATTACATTAATTTTCTTCAAACTTTGGATGGTTGGATTCAACACAGGCCAAGTATGCTATGATACCAGATACACACATACAGATACACACCTCAAATTACAATACCCTCTATTTGCGTAGAATTAAACACAGTGATGCTCATTTTTCTTATGTCAGACGTACCCATGAAATATGCAGAAATATTGATGCATGTAGCACTTTGACATAGCAGTATATCTCAGCGAGAAGGGACACTATGACGGCACGTTTGTATGGTAGAACCATGGTTTATATGTATAGTAGCAATCAAGCAGAAGTCAGTCTATGGACGATCTTCCCAATCTATTTGATTTCTTGGGTCTACGGTTGACCATTTTCTGGCTTGCTCTGCAAAGAGTGGCTCCTCTATTCTTTGGAGAGCAAGATAAGCCACAGGCACATCATCAAATTTCACTCCTATCATGTCAGATTTGAGTCTCACAGGAATATTAATATGAGAAAGATGCAGTTGTATTTACGCATAACACATGCGCACTAAATGTTGTGGATCACACAGTGGCATCCCGTGTGGTAGTCGAACCCGCGGCTTCTTGCGCAGCAGTCGTACACACTACCATCGCGCCACAGAGCCACATAAGCACTCAGTTGGTTAGTCTCTGATGAAATTGATCGTTATGCTGTTATCAATTTCGGTTAGAAGAATATAATTATGATGTATAAAGATTGACTCACCTGCTAAATTAATTGCTTCAGCGTACGTGTAAATCCTATCTTCGTGTCCATTTGTAGTTATTGATAGCACGTTGTTATTAGAACTGTCTTCAGGATCTCTATTCTTTTGCAGCTTGATCGTCATTTTGCTCTGGAATATACAAAAAAAAACCTTCACTGACGCAGTGTTGTGATGAAATCTCGGCGAAAGTCAGGCAAGTTAATACTGAGCAATTTCGCAAGAAATTAATAATGGATTTTCAACAGCATTAGTAGATTTAACGACAATTATTCGATCTTTAATAAGTTTCTCGATGCGTGATTCAATGTCTCGATACAATGTGGCATTCGATAGCAACGATCGAGCATTGTTTGCTAAAATTCAATAACATTACTCTTGTATTTTTATTTGCTTGTTCATACACGCGCTGTTACGCGACGTATGAAGAAAGGACGAACGCACATTTGATCAAAGAACACAATAATCAATCAATTTTAATGGCTTTTGATTAAATCTTGGCATTGTAGTCGTATATGTATGGAACTTGAAATATAGTCGAGATGACATCTTTTTAACACGCTTTTATTAGCTTCATACGTATGTTTGTATGTTAGTATGTATTTAACGAAATCTTTGAACGTGTTTTTCACCGACTTCAGAACGTCAGATATAATTGAAACTTCGCACATTTATCAATGACAATACAATCCGATAGGAAGGGATTTTTGAAAATCCATCCCCTAAGACAGAAAATAGTGGTTGTAAGTTTATATGAAACTCCGTTAGTTTTGAAGTTAGATGTGTGGAATTTTGTATTTCGCCTATAGGTTTAAAATAAAGAATACATGTTTCGGCCTTTTTGAAAAATCAATTTCCAATGGGGTAAAATATGAGTTGCAAGTTTTTATAAAACTCCGTTACTTTTAAAGTTAGACCAGTAAAATTTCCTATTTGGCTTTCTGCTTTAAAACAACTAAAAAATTAAAAAAATAAAAAACTAAAAAAACTTGCTTTTGTAAATAGCTGTATTAAAAAGTAATAAATAAAAATCAGTTTATCGTAAAAAATACCCTTCACTGACGCAGTGTTGTGATAAAAATCAGTTTATCGTAAAAAAAAGTGGGGTGCTTATGACGATAATGATTTATAATCACCCCACGCTTTTTTACGATAAACTGATTTATTTCTTTTTAATACAGCTATTTACAAAAGAGTGTTTTTTTAGTTTTTCAAACTATTATTTATTTATCATTGATAACGATGCTAACTTGTATTACCAGTTCTAATAATGAATTATTCTTTTAAATATATCCTTTATTATTTAGTTTTAAATATAACAAGCTAAGAAAATATAGAGTGAGAAGAAAAGAAATACACTTTCCTTCTTCAGTATAAGTAAGATATGTCAAATATTGTACGCTAAAAGCCAGTACGGATAGCGTCAAAATATTTTATCGTATTTCATTATCAGGCATTTTCATTAAGAATCTTAGAGCTTAGCTTAATAAATGAAGTAATATAAGACGCTATATTGTCGCGTGCAAAGTGATTTCTTTGTTAATGAATCTAATATAAAATTTACATGAGGATCTATTCCACTATGTTCATCAGATTGACTAAGAGTGGCATTTTACTGCACTTAATCACCTGTTAATTTGGTAATTCCATTGATATTGCTATTTCGGTATTCTATAACCTTATTTTACATTTGATTACAAGATCTTTTCAAAAGTTACAATACAAACGCAAAAGCAATTAGCAAAAAGTGCGTAAAATTGAATTCTACGGTTTATATTTAATTACGCTTGTCATTTACGGTAGGTATATTCTAGAAACGAAACATATAACAAGTATTGTGAACACGCAAAGAGCATTACATAACAAATCTTAACTGATGGAAGCGGCGGCAGCTTAAGGACTAAGGCATCGGTCTCGCAATCGTGAGGTCGCTGGTTCGAATCCTACCCATTATACTACCGACGTGAACCCACTCCTAACACAAATCTTTGAGCTTAGTTGGAGGGGTTAACAAGATTGCTAGATGTGAGACCCAATCCCAGTTATCTTTTTTTTAAAAAAAAAGAACTAATTCAAATAATAGAATAAGTCCTCAAACTCCACGAAATTAGAAGTTTACGACATGATCGAAAGTAAATTCAGATATTATAGTAATGTTTATAGGCCTTTCTTGTCCATTACTTCATTAATACAATAATTATATTATTAAAAGATAAAAAAAAAATTAATGGCAACTTAAAAATCGAACCCGTGACTTTCGTATGCCAAACCGGGGCCAGAATCGAACCATCTAACTACACTACATCGGACTATGTTACTAAACTTCAAATTATTCTATCCTTTCTGCACGCATATAGTAACACCAATCATTCGTTTATGAAAATTGTCTATGCACACAAACCGCTTGTGCGTAAAGTAGTCTGTAAATTCAAGCCTAGTCCACATGACGTCATAAAGTTCAAAAATATAAATGTAGCAATTTTCAATTTTTTTCAAATGGCAATGACAGCCATAGATAACAAATGGCAGGCCTGCGCCTTATATATGGACTTAAGTAAGGCTTTTGATTATGTCGATCATAACACACTAATAGATAAGTTGTATGCCTATGGTGTAAGGGGCGATATCTTAAATTTAATAAAGTCCTACCTTAGTAATAGGCAACAACTCACACAAATCACATAATTTTGCCCTAGGGAAAAAAAAGTATTAACGTTCTCATCAGAGAAACGGTCTGTTCTATTTGGAGTACCTCAGGGAAGTGTACTGGGACCCCTTTTATTTATAATTTACATAAATGATCTTCCGATGGCAATAAAGCATAGGCTAGTTCTTTTTGCTGACGACAGCACTATTTTATTTACAGGAAATAATAAATCACAAGTAGAGCAAGACATAAACAATACTCTTCAAGAACAATGTGGCCGTCTTCAACAGGAAATAAACTCTTTTAGTGATTGTAGTGAAGTGTTTTCAGAGTCTCTGAGTCACAATACTGAATTACAACGTGATCTGAACGAAGCTCATAGGACTATAGTTTCCCTTAATCACACAATACAGGCAACGAACAGTAACGTGACTCAGAACCTCTATAGTGAGCTCTTAGGTGTAAAGTGGGTGTCGCACTTAAAACTTAAGTTACTTAGCCGCAAGAAACAGAGAAAATACTCAAAATTAAATAAATTAATAAGCAATATTAAAAAACAAAGTGATAAGTTAGGAAAAGTTAAAACTTTATCTAAAATTAATTCTAAATTGACAAAGGAACATACAAGACTGCAGTCAGACTTGGACAACTGCAAAGATCAAATGATTGCCAGCAGGTTAATGTATGACCGCCATACACAGGAGCTTAACACACAGATAACGAACTTGCACTCCCGTCTAACAACTCTCATGCTTGAACACCAAACAGAAACTCAAGTATTCATTAACAAGTATGAGGAGGTAGCCAAAGTAGCTAGAAAGGAAACAGAACAATTAACCGCTCAGATTAAAAACAACCTATGCTACAATTGCTCACTACCACCGTTTGTCGGTCAACACAACACTCACACTAATACACGGCAATTACAGAGCAGTAAATGCAGTAAGTCTGACTCTGACTGCAGATTGTTATCTGACCAGCATACTCTGAAATTTACAGAAAATAAAGTTGTGATTTTTTCTGACCAATTAGGTTTAGATTTTAGCAGGTTTATTATAGGTCACACAAAGTATAGGGTCATAAATTATTGTTCAACAGGATCAAATTTTTGTAATTTAATTAGTAAATTAAATAATACCACCTTAGATAATAGGTCAACAGTTATAGTATTATATGGTGACAGCTTCTCAGTCACAAAGAGAGACATAATTAAATTAACAGAAACTATTACATACATGCATGAAAAAGTAGGTTGTAAGTTTATTTTATGTAGTCTACCTTATTCGCAGTCAGTATCTGATTTACAAAACAAGCATGTACAGAGCTTGAATCTTTTATTATATAACAGTACTTACTTACATAGTAAGTATATTTTGTTTTTTGACACGAATAAATTTATTCGTAATTTTATTTTAACGAAAGATAGAATGTATCTTTCCACATTCTACAAAAGACAACTTGCTAAGTTATTAGCATTTAATTTACACCCTGACCTAGGTACAAACAGTACTTTGCAGGATTCATTTAGTGTTAGCAGTTCTACTTTGAATGTTATTAAGACTCCTAGTTTAAACTAGTAAGTCAGACAATGGACAAGCCCACAGGTGGTCTAACTGTAGTTCACCAAAATATTCAAGGCTTATCCAGCAAAATAGAGGAACTCGAATTGTTCCTTAAAATGCACAGTGTTGATATTTGTTGCTTAACTGAACATTGGTTGAAAACTAATGAACTGATATTTAATAATAGTTATTATTGTATGGTTAGTGCATTTATAAGAGAAAGGGCTATACATGGTGGGTCTATGATATTTGTATGCAACAATGTTAAATGTAAGGAACGCAAGGATATAGTACATCTGTCTGTTGAGCGTCCTATAGAATTATCATGTGTGGAGCTGGAGAGATATATTATAGTTCGTGCATATCGACCACCACTAAGTGATTTTAACTTATTTGAATCTGTAATGGAAGATGTGCTTAAAAGGGTAAGTTACGGTAATAAGCATATAGTAGTGTGTGGCGACTTCAATGTAAATTTACTTGAACAATCATCTTTGTCTACCAGATTAGTTAACCTATTTAAATCATTTAATTTAGTGTACTTATTTAATGAACCAACAAGAATTACATCACATTCTGCTACTTGCTTAGATAATATATTCTGCAACTGTAGTTATTTTAATGAGGTAATATTGAGTGATTTAACATCAGATCACTGTGGGCAGAAAGTCACTTTTCCCTCACACACAGTGGCCAAAATAGATAAGATCACATGTAGGCCAATGAGTACGGCTCGCTTAGAAAAATTCAATTCTAACGTTTCTGCTAATATTATAAGTATAGATTTCAGCCACTCTGATCCGAACTATCTTTACTCCTCAGTGTTTAATATAATCAAAAGTGAATACAATAATATATTTAAATCAAAAACTTTTTATAAGAATTCTAAACTTAGCTTTTGTGATTGGGCAACTACCGGCATTTATAAAAGTAGAGCTAAGTTATACGAGTTATATGGTATGAAACAATTTAATTTTGATCAAAACTTTATTCAGTATGTGAGAAACTATTCAAAAACTTTTAAAAAAGCTTGTGCATGTGCCAAAGCTTTACTTATTAGTAGAAATATTAAAAAATCTGATAATAAAATAAAAGCCACTTGGAAAATTATTAATTCGGAAAGCGGACAGGCAAAGCCTCGGGATAGAAGCTTTGAATTATTAATTAACAATGAGACTGTTACTGATAATTTAGACCTAGCACAAACCTTCAATGATTTCTTTGCTGACATACCACTAACCACAACCAGCTTCTTGAACGCTTGCCCAGATAAAGCCGAATCACTCTTGAGAGATAATGTGGATCAATGAAATGTACCATTTGCTTTTAAATATATACACCCCAGTGAAATAATTAAAATATTCAAGTCACTCAATTTAAAAAAAACTGCTGATTTATGGGGTTTTTCAGTAAAATTAATTCACAGTATAATTACTGGCATAGCGCCACAGTTATCTATAATTTTTAATCAATGTGTTGATACCGGAATGTTTCCTGATCTGATGAAACATAGTAAAGTAATACCATTATTTAAATCCGGATCAAAGAATGACCCTAGTAATTTTAGACCAATATCCATCTTGCCAGCTATTAGTAAAATTTTTGAAAAGGCTATACTTATGCAGTTAGAATCACACTTTAATTTTAATAATCTACTGCATCCCGATCAATATGGTTTTACAAAGGGTCGCTCTACAATTGATGCAGGTACTAAGCTACTGAAACATATTTTTAGTGCCTGGGAAGATTCACAGGATGCCATTGGAGTGTTCTGTGATCTTTCTAAAGCTTTTGATTGTGTGGCGCATAGGACACTTCTCCTGAAACTTAGGCATTACGGTATTAAAGGTACAGCGCTGGATCTACTTGCCTCTTACCTAAGTGAAAGAATTCAATATGTTGATATAGGAGGAGTAAGGTCGTCTGGATCGCCAATTAGTATGGGCGTGCCTCAGGGATCAATACTCGGTCCCTTCTTATTTTTGGTATATATTAATGATTTACCATTTTATGTTAATAACTTTTGTGACATCATTCTATTTGCTGATGACACCTCTCTAATTTTTAAAATCGATCGTAAACTAGAAAATTTTGAGAAAATAAATAGAACACTCGCACTAGTTCAAGATTGGTTTACAACGAACAACCTACTTCTAAATCCCAAAAAAACTAAATGTATTAAGTTTAGTTTGCCAAATGTGAAAAGTACTAATACGAGTATAATTTTAAATAATGAGGTGATTAGCTTTGTCGACTCGACAGTTTTTTTGGGAATTACTTTAGACAATAGGTTACAGTGGGGCACCCAAATATCATGTCTCGCAGGAAAACTCAGTTCTGCAGCGTATGCTGTCAGCAAAGTTAGACAGCTTACGAACGTAGAAACAGCTCGACTAGTATATTTTGGTTATTTTCACAGCGTCATGTCCTACGGCATATTGCTTTGGGGCAAGGCGGCTGATATACAAACTATTTTTATTCTTCAAAAACGTGCAGTGCGTGCGATATATCAACTAGGAGCACGAGTTTCCCTTAGAGAAAAGTTTAAAGAGATAGGCATTATGACAGTTGCTTCACAATATATATATGCAAACGTTATGTTTGTAAAGCAAAACTTACATTTATATAACAAAAATAGTGATATTCACTCTGTGAATACAAGAAATAAGCACAAATTGGTAGGTCGATATCATAGGCTTCATAAAACTCATAACTCATTCATGGGACTAGGTGTTAAATTTTTCAATAAAATCCCAGTCAGCATATCGAGTCTACCAGTAAATAAATTTAAGAATGTAGTCAAGAGACATCTTATACAAAGAGCTTACTATTCAGTCGATGATTATATAACTGATAAAGATAAATGGATGTAGTTCGTTGCTCCCTATTAATGTATTGGGTTGTATAGTTTATTGCATTTTACTAGGTGAATATTGTTGTCACAGTTTGATAATGTTACTTAGGTACTAGTTAAGAAAACGATTTACTTTTGTAAGTAAAGATTCTGCGTGATAAATTACGGCCATTCTTTTCTTTCCTTTGAAAAACATGTATACTTATTTATTAAGTAGCAGTAAATTGGCCAATATTTAAGCACATAAAGTTTTTACATCGTAAGTGGATGCTCCTACTATGTTGTGCCCATTGAGGCTGATGTAACCGATCTCGTGTACTCTTCTAATATTAATGACCTCTTTTTTTGCATCAGTCCTCTAATATGGTGTATAATATAATGGTGGCAGCACCTTACCTGCATATACAGTTTATAAACAGAGAAACATTGTAAACATTGGCAATTTGAAAAGAGTGGCCACGAGTTTTTATTGCCTGTTCTTTTCTCGGGCTTTACCTATTGTTTGCGAACAGGCATTACCAGTAAATGTAGAATCGACTTTTCACAAGTGTAGTATTTTGCTTCCTAAGTGAATAAATGATTTTTATTATTATTATTATTATTATTATTATTATACCTTAAATAGTGTTATACACTGGCTAACACTAAATAATTTAAAAATGAACGTATCAATAACAAATATAATGACATTTAGTAATAAAATTAATAAACTGGCTGGAATTGACATACAATACAATAATCAACGAATAGAGCATGTAACTACTACAAAATTCTTAGGCGTACATATCGACGAAAATTTAAACTGGAAATTGCACATTGAGAAACTATGCTTAAAGTTAAATCAATTCTCATATGCATTATATAAGCTTTCTAAAACTAATTATATAGCAACTATTGTAACAGCCTATCACGGATATGTTGCGCCTATTCTGAGATATGGAATGATATTCTGGGGTAATGCCACAGATAAAAACGAAGCATTTAAATCCCAAAAATGGGTTATAAGGGCTATGTTTAATTTAAAACAGGTGGAAAGGTGTAAACCACATTTCATAAACCTAAAAATCTTGACATTGCCATGTATATACATTTTTGAAACTGTTTTATTTGTCAAAAAATATCGTTATCTATTTGAGAAAATGAGTAGCAGTCGTAATAATTTAAAGTAACGTATCCCGCCTAATTCTACAGCCTTATTTAACAAGAGTATTCTATGCATGGCTCCGAGAATATATAATAAGTTGCCAAAATCAATTCTGGAAATAGAAAATATATATATGGTATTTAAGAGTAAAATTATTAATATATTAATTGAAAATGCATACTATACCGTAGATGAATATATTTGTCATAGCTTGTAAGAATTATAATTTTTTTTTTATTTTGGGTTTGTATTTAATTCCGATTATTATTATTATTTTCAACAATGTATTAAATTGTTTGCCGTGAGGTAAAGTACACTAATGGACTGCCTCTGTGGCACGGTGGGAGTGTGTCCGACTGCTACGCATGAAGTCGTGGGTTCGACCCCCACCCTGGATAAAACTTTGTGTGATGAGCACGATGGTTTATTCTGTGTCTGGGTGTAATTTATCTATAATATGTATGTATTTAGAAATATATAAGTATATTTATCAGTTGTCTGGTTACCATAGTACAAGCTCTGCTTTGTTTGGAATCAGATGACGTTGTGTGAGTTGTCCCAAGATATTATTATTATTATAGTGATACTTAACAATTTGTACTAACTTTTATACCAACCTGTATTTATGCAATCTGAAATAAATAAATAAATAAACATCTTATGAGAAGCAATTTCTTCTTGGTTACGAAATTATTACTTGAAAAGAAATACTAAACTATATCCCAGTCTACCGCTGTTATAACTATTTTATAAAAATTAAATGGAAAAATTATTTGACTGGCCTGTTGGTCTAGTAGTTAGCGATCCTGACTGCTAAGCGGGTTCGATCCCCACCCAGGATAAAACTTTGTGTGATGAGCGCGATGGTTTATTCTGTGTCTGGGTGTAATTTACCTTTAATATGCATGTATTTAGAAATATATAAGTATGTTTATCAGTTGTCTGGTTGCCATAGTACAAGCTCGGCTTAGTTTGGGATCAGATGGCATTGTGTGAGTTGTTCCAAGGTATTATTAGTATTACTATTAATATCACCAAGTATTGTCCCCTGTGGGCATCAAATACAAATTCTTGTACTGTCTTAAACGTGTAGAATACGGGTATCATTCAGGGCTTTGATTCAGAGTAATGTAACATTTTATATATATATTATACATAAGTTCATGCAGTCGGAGGCACTTTACTAAGTTCATCGAGATTCATTAATGCGGAGGCATTAATGAATCTCGATGAACTTAGTGCTGAGACTGCATGAAATTATATAATTATGTAGGGGATCTTATTTCCATCTTTTTTGTGCAGACGGGTTTTTTTATTTTTATAATGTATTTTTTTTATTGAATACTTTTTAATAGTTGTAGAATATAAACGATGTTACAACTTACTTTTATCACAGCTATTGTCAAGTAAAGAAAATTGAAAAAAGAATGGTTGCTAACTAACTTTTTTAGTATTACAGTCATAATCATGTTATACCTTTTTGAAATGCTTAAGATGATCCCTTTAATTTATTACCCATATTGCAGTATTCAAAACAACTTTTTTTATTACACCTCTTTATTTTGACATCTCACAGCCGCCATATTTGTTTTTTAACGTCACATATCTAAGAACACTTGGGCAATCAAGACGAAACTAACGACGTCTGAATTGTATAAATCCGTTCAGTGGATTGTGAGATATCAGGTAATAAAGAATATTACATACATACATACAAGATACGCGCTAAAAACATAACCCCTCTTTACAGTCGGGTTATAAAAATTAGGGACCTTACTCTCATTGCATCTTTGTTATTAAGGGTTTGGCGGGATGATGAAGACGATTGTCTTCGCCCTATACATTTTATATTACAAACTTGACGTAGGTCAAGACAATAAATGTCATTCACATTCTGTTATCTTTTGTTATATAAAGTAAAAAGATTGGGCAAGTGCATGTCGGGTCACGCACAATGTAGGGTTCCGTGGTCCTCCCCCCCCCCCCCATATATAATACGGCTCAAGCAACTTACAACGTTATACCTACATAATAATAATTTTCAATGGAATTTGTACGAAAATTTTGTTACTTCTCATTTGATCATCGTATACTTGTAAAGGTTTCTTAGCTGTGATAGTTTTGGTAATTCCATTGATATTGCTATTTCAGTATTCCATAACCTTCTTTTTCATTTGTTTCAAGATATTTTCAGAAGTTACAATAGCAAGCAATTTGTATTCAATATATTGAAGTATCTAAAAATAACCAATACGCAAGGACAGGCAGCAAGAACAATAATAAGAAACTTCTTTGAAATTCATTTAGACTGTTTTATTGTCACAAGGTATGATGTGTCTAATGTTTTGATGTAAAGATTACATAATATATACCTAGATATTATGTAACCTTTACTTCAAAACTTTAAAAGTATGTAAAATTGAATTCTACGGTTTTATTTAATTACGCTTGTCATTTACGGTAGATATATTCTAGAAACGAAACAAATAGCAAGTATTTTGAACGCGTAAAGAGCATTACATAACTGATACGAATGAATCCAAATAATAGAATAAGTACTCAAACTCCACGAAATTAGAAGTTTACGACGTGATCAATCGTCTTTTTAAAATACATAGTAACTAATAGATTTTATAGTAATTTTTATGGGCATTTCTTGTTCATTGCTATATTAATACAATAATTGCATTTTTAAAACAGATAAAAAATTGAAATCCAGACCCAGGAATCGAACCCGAGACTTTCGTATGCCAAACCGGGGCCGGAATCGAACCATCTAACTACACTACATCGGACTATGTTACTAAACTTCAAATTCTTCTATCCTTCCTGCACGCATATAGTAACATCAATCATTCTTTTATGAAAATTGTCTACGCACACAAACCACTTGTGCGTAAAGTAGTCTGTAAATTCAAGCCTAGTCCATATGACGTCATGAAGTTCATAAACATCTTATGAGAAGCAATTTCTTCTTGGTTACGAAATTATTACTTAAAAAGAAATACCTAACTATGTCCCAGTCCATCGCTGTTATGACTATTTTATAAAAATAGAATGGAAAAATCATTTGACTGACCTGTTGGTCTAGTGTTTAGTGACCCTGACTGCTAAACCGAAGGTCGTGGGTAAGCCCAGATTAAAACTTTGTGTGATGAACACGATGGTTTATTCTGTGCCTGGGTGTAATTTACCTATAATATGCATGTATTTAGAAATATATAAGTATGTTTATCAGTTGTCTGGTTGCTATAGTACAAGCTCTGCTTAGTTTGGGATCAGATGACATTGTATGAGTTGTTCCAAGATATTACTATTATTATTAATATCACCAAGTCTTGTCCCCTGTGGACTAATTCTTGTACTGTCTTAAACGGGTATATTATGGGTATAATTCAGGGCTTAATAGAACTCTGAATCAATGCCTTGAAATATGAGGGCTTTGGCAAATATGTTTTAAGTACTTAAAACATCATTGGGTCTTGGCCACTAGTTAAAAAATTAGGGACCTTACTCTCATTGCATCTTTCTTATTATGGGTTTGGCGGGATGATGAAGACGATTGTCTTCGCCCTATACATTTTATATTACAAACTTGACGTAGGTCAAGACAATAAATGTCATTCACATTCTGTTATCTTTTGTGATATAAAGTAAAAAGACCGGGCAAGTGCATGTCGGGTCACGCACAATGTAGGGTTCCGTGGTCCTCCCCCCCCCCCATATATAATACGGCTCAAGCAACTTACAACGTTATACCTACATAATAATAATTTTCAATGGAATTTGTACGAAAATTTTGTTACTTTTCATTTGATCATCGTAAACTTGTAAAGGGTTCTTAGCTGTAATAGTTTTCCTTTTAATTTCACTATATATAAAACCCAACATCAACCATTTAGTTGGCTGGGGCGGGGGGAGGGTACTTGACTACGATGAGGTAGGTGAAGAAAAAAATCACATCCCCACTTTACATATAGGAAAAGTTAGTACCCTAATACATTTTTTTTTCAAGATTTGATTCTTTCAATTTGTTGGCGTAAGTAATATGTGTATCCATGCATGCCATTTTGGCTACGGAACCCTAAAAAATACTTTTAGTTCTGAGGTGAATGTTCTCGTGACGTTTTTGCCATTTACTTTTTCTAATCAACTTATTTGCTTATAAATACTGCACAGGTGTTATTTGTCTTTAATGCTATTGTAAATAATGATAATATAGTTGCATATGCATGAATAATACAAACTAATATAATAAATATGAAAATAACTCTGTATCTCTGTTTGTGAAGAGATAAAGTAAAACTATAAAGTGATTTACGAGTACGGCCTAAAACTCAAACGTAAGTCATCTATAAGTCGCCGTTAACCCTGTTACTGTCACTAATGTGAAGTGGAGAAAGAAATCCTTTTGAGTACAGTCACCGTGTAGGAAAAGAAGTATTTTTACGCTAAGATGGTTTCTTCTACTTCTTAGCGTTTTGATGATGAATAATGTTGTCATCGAAACGCTAAGAAACTAACTGTGTTTTCAGAGGTAGCCATCAAGTCCTTCCGTGTGCAGGCCGGGACACAACGCGCGACGTAAGATGAACCATTATCTGTTTTGCGACGCATAAGTAACTCTACCTGGTTGTTTGTACTTACATTATATTAAAGAGATAGGCATTATGACAGTTGCATCACAATATATATTATGCAAACGATAAGTTTGTAAAACAAAACTTACATTTATATGACAAAAATATTGATATTCACTCGGCGAATACAAGAAATAAGCACAAATTGGTAGGTCAATATCATAGGCTTCATAAAACTCATAACTCATTCATGGGACTAGGTGTTAAATTTTTTAATAAAATCCCAGTCAGCATATCGAGTCTGTCAGTAAATAAATTTAAGAATGTAGTCAAGAGACATCTTTTACAAAGAGCTTACTATTCAATCGATGATTATTTAACTGATAAAGATAAATGGATGTAGTTCATTGCTCTCTATTAATGTATTTTGTTGTATAGTTTATTGCATTTTACTAGGTGAATATTGTTGTCACAGTTTGATAATGTTACTTAGGTACTAGTTAAGAAAACGATTTACTTTTGTAAGTAAAGATTCTGCGTAATAAAATTACTTCTTTTAAAAAACATGTATAGTTATTCATTATGTAGCAGTAAATTGGCCAATATTTAGGCACATAAAGTTTTTACATCGTAAGTGGATGCTCCTACTATGTTGTGCCCATTGAGGCTGATGTATCCAATCTCGTGTACTCTTCTAATATTATTGACCTCTTTTTTACAGAGAAATTTGAAAAGAGTGGCCACGAGTTTTTATTGCCTGTTCTTTTCTCGGGCTTTACCTATTGTTTGGGAACAGGCATTACAAGTAAATGTAGAATCGACTTTTCACAAGTATAATATTTTGCTTCCTAAGTGAATAAATCATTTTTATTATTATTATTACACAGTGCAAAAATATATCCACAAAGAATCCTCACCTAAGCATGTTTTCGTTGCTCCGACCGACCTGAATCCGAAGTCTACTTAAAAGGGTATGGTTTAAAAGGTCAAAATGTTGATAGAGATATGTGACCAAAGTCACTGAGAGAAGGTGCTCTCAGTGAAACTAGCTTCAGAAAAATCGTGTTTGTAACGTGACGTACTTATGTATTCATTTATTACGTAACGCTTCAGAGGTATTCTTTATAGCTGACCCGCGTAACTTCGTCTGCGTAAATTTTCCCCGTTTTTGCATCATTTTTCATTGCTGCTCCGCTCCTATTGTCGTAGCGTGATTGCGTGATGTTATATAGCCTGTAGCCTTCCTCGATAAATGGGCTATCTAACAGCAAAAGATTTTTCAATTAGGACCAGTAGCTCCTGACATTATCGCGTTCAAACAAACAAACTCCTTCAGCTTTATAATATTAGTATAGATTGTAGTCATAAAATATCATGTAACATAATATTTTATATAGCGTTAAAAATTTCAGCCATGAAAATGACGTACATGTTTTCTGATAGCAATGGCGTACCTACAAACATAGGTACATAAACCCCGCGATACTTGTACCCTAGTGCCTAGGGTAATAATAGCAGTTCCAGAGGGGTTTCAATATCAAGGAATAATATTCGTTTGCGAAATTTTTCCCTTTTTTCTTCCTTTTTTTTACAACATTTTTCATTGCTGCTCCGCTCCTATTGGTCGTAGCGTGATGTTATAACCTATAGCCTTCCTCGATAAATGGGCTATCCAACAATAAACTATTTTTTCAATGCAGCCGAGTAGTTCCTGAGATTATCGGGTTCAAACAAACAAACAAACTCTTAGAGGTATGAAAACTAGATAGTAGCCGATTCTCAGTCTTACTGAATATGCATAAAAAAATCATGAGAATCGGTCAAGCCGTTTCGGAGGAGTATGGGAACGAACATTGTGACACGAGAATTTTATATATTAGAAGTATAGGTTAATACCTACCTAAACCTATTTTTATTTATTTTTAAGTGTAATTAATTATCTCTTAAAATAATCTCCCAACCGATTTTGGTAAAAGCGCTGCCTAACTCATACGCACTACTACTATATACGCAGACAGGAGAGATACTTCACTAATGTACCTGCTCGAAGATGCAAGTACACACTCAATTTTATTGTCGGATAAGACGGATATCCGACACGAACGGAGAGTAACTGGCGGCTTATTTGAAGCGGCAGTAGCCTTATGGTTAAGACATCAGTCTCGCAATCGTACGTGAACCCACTCCTAACATAAGCCTTTGAGCTTAGCCGGAGGGTTTAACAAGATTGCTAGTAGTGTGGGACTCAATCCCACATTGCTAGTTATCATTAAAAAAAATGTAACATTACGAAAACAGGCATTCATCTATGATGATAGTGGTAGCGTTGTTCCTCAAAAACCACGTTGATATCTCGATTTGCTGGTTGCCACTTTGCTACTGAGTCACGGGGCAAACTAATAAACCAAAATGTATAACAAATCTACAAACAAAAGGACTAATGTAAACCGCCTGACAACCTGAAATTATCACCTATAGATTGCAAAGACTGCAGACAATTGCCTTTTCTAGATAACGTATAGTCAATACTACGTAATGGCATTCTAAGGGCGTTATGATAACGATATGCAGTAACAACCAAATATTTGACAAAGAACAATACCTTCATTTTAAAATATTTACATGCCAAAACAATAGCTTCAAAGAACGCTGTGACATCATAGCTTTGTCGTCATTGTCGACTATAGCAATTTATTTGACAAGAAAGGTGATGTCGCTAAGTGTTATTGCTTTATAAATAATACTTGCTAAAGCGCTTATTCGGGTACAATTGAAACAATTACCAAATTATATTTTTAATAAGGGATTTGTGCAATTTTTTGTCAAAATGGGGTCTAAATTTGTACAATTAAAAGCGGAAGGAGCCATAAGGATCTGCCATTACAGCATCCTTATGCTACAGTAGCCTCCTCATGTCAGAAGAGCAGTGCCATGTTATGTTTTTAGTCTCGTAGCTAATAAGGAACCCTTATAGTTTATTTTAGATAGGTAGTTGTTATTTACCGTATCCAGGGTCCGATCCTGCCATTTAGCCGCTCAGAGTAAAACAATATTTGCCGTCCTTTACACTATCACATTTTGCCAAAAATGGGATGTTGTATACCTACATACCGCCCCGAGGCCAGATTTGGCTTAAGCGAGATGCATTACTCCCTAAGTACATCGAGCAACAGATGGGCGGTAGAAATTATTTCCTAAGATTTTACCTTCTAGGAAGGCGGCTAGAAGGTAAAATCTGGTGGAAAATTAATGTTCCCAGGTGGTACCATTAATTTTCCACCGATTATTTTTGCCGCTTTGAGCATTTGCATGACTTGATCTGCCCTAGATCGGGCTCTGACCGTATCATAATAAAAAAGATTATACAAGAGGTCAGTAATGCAAGATCGACCCTGAATCTAAATATCTTACAAGGATAGTGACTTTTGGCTTTTTAGGGAGCCCTGACTTAGTGGCGAATTATCTGCGAAAGTTTTCGAAACCCTTCTCACCCCTTCATGCATCGGTGATAAAAAAAGCTTTATTGTTTATTACACTGTTTCACATAACTAGATTACATAGGAGATCGCCTTTTAAGCAAAGATTGCTTCTAGTAGGAGATTCCGCTCTTCTATTAACAGAATTCATACACATGTGCAATTTTATATCTCACGACTTAACAAGATCACTTTAAGCCGTCGGTCCTGCGCCCCAATATCTCTCTCGTCGTGTTGGATTTCCCTCCCATCGGACTATAAGAGTGAGGGAGTAGAGAGTGCACTTATGTTTGCGCATACACTCGTGCACTATAATATCCCCTGCGTAGTTGGCTATTCTCTAATGATATTGGCCGCCGTAACCGACATCGGTTAAGCGACCACCCCGCTTTTCGAAAACAGAAGGTCGTCACTTCAAGGCTTAAAACGGCTATTACACTACCCTGAATCAGGGCCCTAAATCGAGGTGGCCTTGAAAATTTGTTAGAGAATTAGGGCTCTAACTCATAATACACCGCTCTTTTTAAGGATTTAGGGTCCCTGATTCAGTGTAGTGTAATAAGCACATGATGCCTACAATCATATTTTTAGATTTAAAGTACAAATTAAATCATCAAGAGATTTTTGACCACCGCGTAATTGTGTTGTATATTAATGTTGTTTGTATTAGGCTATTACATAATCGTTTGATTGATAATAACACTCTACGAGTATATTGATTGATTCGTAATTAGTAAACGATCATAATATACCTAGATAAATAATTTTCCACGTGAATGTCGAAAAAAGTACAGCTAATTCTGCTAGCACCTCCAATTCTTTCGACAGTCAAGTTTGTCAAAAGAATTAGATCAGAAATATAACAATCTCCTACGATTACGATGGTTTAGGGTATTTTTAAAAATAATTTGTTTTCATGTGTATAGTACCTATAGTGTATAGATGCCGTTGTACCCACCTGTGTGTTGTACAACATAATAATGTGTAATTATAGTAATTTTAAAGGCATTTCTTGCCAATTACTTTATTATTACAATAATTGCATTTTTAAAACAGAAAAAATTGATGAGACATCTTATTTTGTTAAATGTTGTTCTCTTTAACGAAACAATAACAAATGCCGTGATAGGTCTTTAAATAGCGGCAAGATGGCGCAAGCGAGGTCTTAACTTGCGTGCAGGAAAGAATAGATAAAAACTTAAGGTCTAGTAACATAGTCCCGATAGATGGTCCGATTCCGGCCCCGTCTTGGCATAGGGAAGTCTCGGGTTCGATTCCTGGGTCTGGATTTAAAAATTTTCCATATTTCCAAAATGCAGTAATTGTAACAATAATAAATAATAAATTTAAATATTTTTTTTATTTACCATAGAATAAAACACTTTGAGTACAAAAATTTATAGTAACAAAATTCTTTGACCATTATAATAAATATCGGAACTCCCCACACTAGGCTAAGCCTGTCCTGCAGGGGGTATAATAATGTATAAATGCTGTTGCACCCCCCTGAAATAAACCCTGTAGGCACCCACGACTACGTAGGTTCTTATCCATCAATCTCTTTACCAAAATTTGTTCAGGGTCCTTATTCACATTCTTTTATTCAAGCCCGTAACGTCTCCGGCGCATGCGCATTTATGCATTTATATACGCAGCTCTCTATTTACCATTATGACTTGAATTTTGACAGTTCGCACGAACTTGCCGCGATAATGGAAAAAAAGAACATAAATAAGGACTCTGGGTCCTTATTTATGGGTTTAGTAGCGACAACGTACCTAACAGACAAAGTTACTTTTGCTTTTAATTTACTTTCGCGTTTGTAATATTTAAGGGTGAAAATATATTACCAAAAAATCGAGATACTTAATAGGACAATAACATTGTCTACAGTTACTCCTAGTTAAATTTTATCAATATTGATACAGTGAATTAGCTGTCACTACCAAATGTATAATATTAGTAGTTTATGCTTAAGTCACTTATATTTTAAGTCCAGTTTATCATGTTTCTGTAAAAACTATTTTGTAGTATGTAATGAAGTATAGTTGAGTACTAACCCTGGGACACGGTATTTTCCAAAAATTAAATTGTGAAAATATAAATTGTAGATCACACAAGGTTATGTCTCATGTGAGAATCGAATACCCATTGTGGGTTGCCCTTGCGCAGCAGTCCTAACACTTCCACTGGGTGCAATACGACCGAGGCAAGAGAAAACTAACGCATAAAACTTTAAGCGGCGGTAGCCTAATGGCTAAGGCATCGGTCTCGCAATCGTGAGGTCGCGGGTTCGAATCCTACCTATTATACTACCGACGTGAACCCACTCCTAACACAAGCCATTGAGCTTAGCTGGAGGGGTTAACAGGATTGCTAGTAATGTGGGACGTAAATCCCACATTGCTAGTTAACTTTAAAAAAAAAAAACTTGTCTTCTTAGTGATTTAAATAATTGAATTATAATTTAGTAAATTATTTAAATCACCTAGAAGACAAGTTTAGTTTGAATAAATAATTTAATAATAAGTTTAAATAATAATTTAACAGTGATCAGGATATGATATAACACGGGGAAAACCATGAGTGTAGACGTCCTATACCGGCGTATGGGCAGCGCCTGTCATAGTCTAAACCAATTCATTTTATTTTCAGCGGTAGTTAATGGCAGGCATCGGACTCACAATCGTGAGGTCGCAGGTTCGAATCCTACCCATTATACTACCGACCGACGTGGAACCATTTCTGACACAAGCTATTGAGCTTAGCTGGAGAGGTTAACAGTATTGCTAGTAATGTAGGGTCCAATCCCACATGGCCACTTATTATAAAAAAAATATTGCCCGCATTTGTGTACTTAATATTAATTAAAAAATAGACATGTTGGCAATTAATAATCTAAAGTTGCTACGAAGTAGCTACGACAAATAACCGTAGCTAATTACAATTTTCATGTCATAATCTTAAAAATGAAAAAAAAAAAGTATGAAGCAGAATAAAAACCACAGTACCTAGTTTAAAACTATTATATAATAGAAAACAAATAAAAAATACGTTTCAACTTACCAGAATCAATTATTTTCGCACAGAACCGAACGCCACAACCTTTCAATATATAATACAACACGCAAAAATATCACAAAAAAACTATAAAAAAATCACTATTAAAATTAACTAAACTATGAAATAATAATACTGATAATTATCTAGACCACATAATTGTGAAAAAAATATTATTTTGAAAAAGTCAGACACATTTTTTTGTGAACGTCAACTCTGTATCAGATTGCGACACCGATTGTACTGTTACGCAGAATATAATATTTACTTAAGTCAACTCGTCTCGCCTTAATAAACTATCGGCCTATTGTATTGAAATTTGTTGAATGTAACGTTTATATATTGTACTTTATTATCAACTAGCTGTGCCCGCGACTTCGTTCGCGTGAAAGTCGGGTTTAAATTAAGGTAGTTTAAGTTACGAAATAACTTCTGTGTAAATATGTTGGAAACAGTCCTGTCGGGTGAGCCGCGATATGATTCAGCAGCGGAGAATCATCATATAGTCATCTATTGATAGCTTCAACACCCAAAAGCTTTGTGAAAATGAATAAGTACCAAACACAGACTCTTTAGGTATTCGTTTACTGTGTTTTTCTGTCATTAATATGTGTTATTTGTGTCTCTTTTCTTTTTGTCTATTGTTATTTTTATTATTTTACTGTTTTATTTATTGCTTTTTTTATCTTCTGCATGACTTTTCCTGTTAAATTATAATAATGTCTATACATGTGTCTTCTGTGTACTAAATAAAAATCGTTCTATTCTATTATTTTATATAGTTAATTTGGTGTGCGGCTTAAGGAGTGGGTTTTCTGTTGTTTTTGTTTCATTCATTCAACGTTATACCTACTTAATACCTAATAAATTTAAATAGAATTTGTACTAACATTTTGAAACTTCCCATTTGATCAGATGTTTATCGTAAACTTGTAAAGCCTAAGTACTTAACTCGCAATGACTCTCCCTCTAATAGAGATTAAACCGTAAGAAGGCCACAATGGGGTTAACGTATCCTACTAAGGATAAAAACTCCAAAACAACCATAGAATAAAAAAAAAAAAAAAAAAAAAGGACTTAACTGTGATAGTTTTCTTTTTAATTTTAGTATTTATACTACTACCGAACCATTTAGTTGGCAGGGGAACACTTGACTCTAACTAAATGTTCACTATAAATCCTAATATTACACAAAGGAATCCTTAAATCTAAAAATTGTCTTCACAAACCCTAAACGCTTTTTAAAAGTCCTATCTAATGATATCCCACACGATGGGGTAGGTGAGAAAAAAATCACATCCCCACTTTACATATAAGAGAGTGCCTCTCTTATATGTTACAATGATGCAAGTAAGAAAAAAAGACATGGACTCCCCCCCCAGACTCCGCGTTGACAGACAATGACCCCCCACCTCCCTCCTCCCGTCACCCGAACTACTCACACTTGGCCGATGAGTCATTCATTATCGTTGAATTGATGAACACTTGATATCCAACCATAACCCCAAAACATGATCCTCGATGCACCTGTGTGATGCGTGGTCAAACAAACGGACAGACAGACAAACATTTCTAAAAATGATAGCAATATGTTTCTTTTTAATACTATTTTAAAACTTCTTTTACTAAGTATAGAACATTATTGAATACAACGCCATCTACTTTCAAAACCAGTGAAGTCTCTTCTAATACTTAATGTTTTTTTATTAATTTAAGCAATTTAATTAAATAAATAGGAGAATGTTGCCACTCAGCAAAAAATGAATCCGTCATCGTAAGCACCTATACCCTAATAAATGTTTTCACAAATAAGGAATTGTTTAATCACGGTGACCAATTTGATTTCATAGATGGCGCTACAGGTTTTTTTTTTACGTGTGTAATGTCTTTTTTTTGAGCACGAACACATCAATTCTGGAAAATATCGAATACTTGTTAAATTGGAATGTAATATAATTTCATTTCTACTACGATTAATTGATTACTCTCTGCAGTGCATGCAATACCTATAGATATCTTACTTATGTGCATATTTCACTTGATTTTTAATATAAAAAAATATTAACCAAAGCAAATAAGTTACCTATGGCCGAAAAAATAACTATAACATTGAGAAAAATATTAAAAAAGGACAAAGACAATTTTAAAAAAATACAAAAAGAACATAATCAGATATCAGATTTGAGCCTGAGACTTCGTCGTCGTCAAAGACCGCTAGCAAGCTTCGAGGCTATACTGTTCGCTGCATACCACGTCAAAATAACTGTTCTTATGAAACTTAAAAATGTTGTGTATAGTTTTAGCATGAAGTTATGTATTCCATGGGTTACTATTAAAGATAATGTCTAATTGTGGAAAAAATTGTGATAAACCATTATGGTGCGACAAAAATACGTTGCTACTCGTTCCCCATGGACGTTAGCGTAATGATTCATAGTGTAAATAATGTCCTAGGTATAGTATTTACTATAAAACTGTAAATTTTCATAAAGATCCGTCAAGTAGTTACTGTTTTATAACGAAAAATAGCTACAGACATTATCCCTCACTGCTTAGCTCCTATGGGGAAAAGCGTGATAATTTATAGCCTAAATGTTAATCCGCATCTATTAAATTGCACGTGCAAAATTTCAACCGAATCTGTCTGGTAGTTTTTGCGTGATTCGTGTTCAAACAAACAGACAGACAGACATTTCTAAAAATACAGCAAAGTGTTTAAATACTCTTTTCGAACATTTCCTAATATTTTTTTTCACTAGAGCGGCCATGTACAGACATGTGAAATTTACAATTTTCTTATATGTATAGATATAGATAGATAGCATGATTCAGTATTCAAGCGCGATGGCTTATTATTAGCGTATTTCATGTATAACTTTGGTGTTTATATACCGATTTCTATGGTTCTTTTTTATGGAATAGTTAATTATGTTAACTTTATGAATTAGGGATGACTGAGAGTGTTATAAACGTAAGAGTAGACAAATATAATTAGAAAGCTTCGCACTGCTAAGCTATCGGAAGTTACACGCGATATTGTGAGTCAACCAGTAAAGATAGACATATGCTGTCGTGGGGTAATTTTTATATAATTTTAAGGAGAACATTTCCGTAATACATGATTTCTGTGTAGCTTTAACCATTAAGGTTGCACACGCGACGGAAGCTTAAAAAATGGAGTAACTTCTCCCGTTTTCCCTTCACTGCTCTGCTCCTATTGATTGTAGCGTGATGAAAAGTATACTATAACCACCTCAGGAGTATGAAAAATAATTGTACCAAGTTTCGTTAAAATCCGTCTAGTAGTTTTTGTTTCTATAACGGTTATACAGACAGACAGACAGACAGACAAAAATTTTACTGATTGCATTTTTGGCATCAGTATCGATCCCTAATCACCCCCTGATAGTTATTTTGGAAATATATTTCATGTACAGAATTGACCTCTCTACAGATTTATTATAAGTATAGATTATCTAAAGTAAAATAATAGTATTACTTCCAGTTGTGTAGATCTAATAATTCTCTCGAATAATTCTACGTTTTGTTTACCACAAAACGCCTCTGCGTTAGTTGTACTTAGGGTAAACTGAATATGGGCTTTGCTCGACCTATACAGAGGCACCGTTCACGGATACATAATCTCGGAACATCTTCGGAACAAAGTGGTTCGAGGTTCTGAATATATTGATCGAGCGAGGTATGTATGAAGATAACCAGGTGGTATATTTTTTAATATGACACTTATGAACTAATGTCTCAAATGAGGAGCGCGGTGCGGTGACATTCAGATCTTTAGAGTAATTTTTATAGGCATTTTTTGCAAATTACTTTATTAATACAATTTTAAATTATTGTATTAATAAAGTATACGCGGCTAGGCTGAGTTTTCAGTTTAATGACTAATAACTACAGGCAATATGAAATAGCTGACTTTGTATTAGGTATACAATAAAAATCACTATTTTTATCTCACAATCACTAAATCCACCATAATGTTTAGTATGCTAATACCACCATAGGTACCTACTGTTACTGATGAAATCTCATTTTAATCAGCCATAACTTTTTTCCAACTTCGATTCGAGAATGCTTGCCATTGAGGCACCTGTCCCACCATCGACTATGAACGGTAGCGAGTAGCGATTTATCGCTCAAGAAACGTACAGCAGATGTATTTTGTAGTATCCCATCCGTGGAAACAAAAGAGATGCAGTAAAGAACGAGTACTCGCCGGCAGTGTGAACACTCAACGATCAACTATTAATATCTGTATCTCTTTTGTTTACAAGGGATCCACATAAGTATGTACGTGTCTTGAGCGTTAAAATCGCTACTCGCTACTCTTTTTCTCGCCGTTGGTCGGACAGGTGCATAAAGAAGTTGAAATATATTAAAATACCTATCCAATGACATATCGCTTAAGTATTCTTATTTCTTATTAGGCCAGAGGCCATCCTCTTTCGTCGTCCTTCTTTGTTTAATCCTTAGTTTGATCGTTTTAGCTATTGTTTCATGAAAACGTGAAGTTTGACAAATATTTATTTATTTCATGCATAAATAAAGGTAGGTATTAAAGTTATTACAGTAAGTAAATAAATTAGGTTGTTAACAGGGCGCTTTATGGGTTAGCATGACGCTTACCATCAGGCGTACGAACAACTCATCTCCTCATTTCGTAGTTTAAAAAGAATCTAATTGAGAATCATCACATACAAAATACAGAGAGTAGATACGTACTTGAATTTTGTAAGCAATGAATCTCAATTAATCCTATCTCATACTGGCCAGTAAGAATATAATTAGAGCGCTTTATTTTTAATTGGGAGTGATCACACTCACGCTCCCAGACAGGGTCTCATGTAGATCACGAATTCACGACATAAACCATTGACCCGTGTGTAAATAATAATTATATTATAACGAGTTTTTCTAACGAGAAAAACACGTTTTTTTAACGATTACACACGTAGTATTCCTGCCGCAGAACGTAATAGAACTGGGTTTGTAAAAATCAACATACTTAAATATAGCTAGGTGAATGTGAGTAATGTCACAGTACATAGTACCTTGTATGATATTATTGCTCTGCTTTACAAGAATAGATCCAAGTAAAGGTAAGAAGAACTAAGGAATGTAGTAATTTTAAGTGATAGACCTAGCAGGTAGCGACAAATCAACTGTTTTTTTTATGTTGTTTATTTCTTTCTATTCTAGGTCGTCGTCCTTTTAATAGGGAGTTAAATAAATTTGCTTAATTTAATCGTTTTTCGATGACAATATGAATTCATAGTAGGATTTTTCTTTTAAGATATTGCATAGCTTTTATCGCGGGCTCGGGCTTTGAGCGCGGCGACCGAATCAAGAAATTCCGTAACGAAAATAAAACCTAACACCCCCCACTCCGCCTACTATGTAGCTCGGCCGAGCGTTCGCTTAACGTATATGTATATGGTACGACTGTACAAAGCTCGCACGGATCGAGACGACCTGCTCCGAAATATAAAGAAAAAAAAAACAAAATTTGCTTTTTTTTTTAATTGCATAAGTTGATAAAAATGCTATACAATAGCTTTACCGCGGCAGTCCCCGAGTGCCACACATTTTTTTCTTATTTTTTGATTCTGTGTTGGGTAGCAGTATCTACCAGGTTGAGCATTGCAGTTAAGGAGAGTCGGCGGCGACTGAGCATATCGAGAAGTCAGCGAGGTTAACCAACGTTACCACTCTCAGTCCATCGATGGGTGACCGTTTTCGAAATACGTTGCAATCATTAACGTTTGCGTCCCATCAGTCTACTACACACTAATATTGCATAGGTACCTACTACAACACTACCTAGCTAGTCATAGTAATTTCTAGGTTAGATTCTAGAGAGTAATAAACTCGATCATACCAGCTAACCAAACATGTTTTTTTTCCTCCACATACTTAATATGTATAAATTTGCATAAAAATGCTTTAAAAATAACAAAAAGTAACAAACATGATTGCTTCTAGTCAGTTCTCATTTCTAATAATAATGAATTCACACTTCCTTTAGCGACACAGACATGAAAAACCGGAATTTAGAGGTTAAACTATCATTAGGTCCTTGAGAAGTACCTGACCTATAGGTGACTGATTAATTTGCGAGAATCAAAATATCGACATAAATAATAATAATAATATCTTGGGACAACTCACACAATGCAATCTAATTCCAAACTAAGCAGAGCTAGTACTATGGAAACCAGACAACTGATAAACATACTTATATATTTCTAAATACATACATATTATATATAAATAACACCCAGACACAGAATTAAACCATCGTGCTCATCACACAAAGTTTTATCCTGGGTGGGGATCGAACCCACGACCTCATGCGTAGCAGTCGGACACACTCCCACCGTGCCTCTGTGGCACGGTGGGAGTGTGTCCGACTGCTACGCAAGAGGTCGTGGGTTCGATTCCCACACGGGATACCACTTTGTGTGATCCACAAATTGTTGTTCCGAGTCTAGGTGTACTTTGTGTCCGTGACTTGTATGTTTGTAAAGTCCTCCGCGACACAGGTCTTGTACCCTACTACGGAAGTTGTCTTTAAAAAAAAACAGCGACTATAAGCACAAACAGTACTGTCTACCTTTTATGCGACACTGTCTCCTAAAATACAGGCTTCTAATTTGGGGATCAGTATTAGTACATATTGTAATAGGTAAATATCTATAGACTCACTTTAATACCAATGTATGTAATTTTTGTGTCAATAAACAATTTTTAAGCTATTGCACAGCTTTTATCGCGGGCTCGGGCTTTGAGCGCGGCGACCGAATCAAGAAATTCCGTAACGAAAATAAAACCTAATACCCGCCACTCCGCCTACCATGTAGCTCGGCCAAGCGTTTGCTTAACGTATATGTATATGGTACGACTGTACGAAGCTAACACGGATCGAGATGAGCTGTTCCGAAATGTAATGGATTTTTTTTTATATATATTTTTTAAATGCATAAGTTGATAAAAAATGCTATGTTTTTAGATTAACCAAAGTCGAAAGCATTAAGAAAACGGAGTAAAATAGAAATAAATCATAAGTACGTTTAAGACTCTTGAACCAATGTGCGGCGCACGGTGACGTGAATATATGGGACCGGTTATCTTATTAATTAAGATCATTCTATTTTATGTAAATAAGTAAAACGTCATTGGAGTAGTTGTTCCATTTAATAATAGTAGTTAGTTTCCATTTAATAATAGTAATTTGTTAAGAGAGATATTATTAAGAGAGATTCTGACCGTTAGCGAGGGAATCAAAAGAGCACGAGGTGAAAAAAATTTGCACTCGAGTGCAACGTAACTTTTCATCCCAGCAAGGAAATGACTAAATGCAAAAAAAAAATATTTGCGCAATATTATCAGTTTCAGTCAATTCTGTTGGCGTCAAATAAACTTCCTTGTCTTAGAATCACTTATTTAAAGTTTTTCACATTGCCGCAGAGAACAGGACTACGCCCTAACATCACAAAATTGACCACTTTCTAGAAAGAGACAACACTACTTTGTCCTGTCAAAGAGTCAGGGCCGCACGAGATTTTTCTCTCTTTCACGCTTTGCAGTCAATATTTACTTTTTAATTGAAAGGGAAAGTCCTGTTTTCTACGTCAATGGTTTTCACTTGTTTTCAAGTTTCTAACCTAAGGTTTTAACAATATGACCTGAAAAGAATATCATAATGTAAATGGCACGCGCAAAGAAAATTAAAAAAAAATACACTTTATATAAATTCGGCACCATGAAGGTAGAAGTAAATAGGTTTAAAGATGTTTTGAATTCACAAACTTAGTTGTGCACTAAGTTTGTGAATTCAAAACATCTTTAAACCTATTTACTGTTTCGATTTTCTAAATGAAATTTACACTTACTAGCAGATCAAAACGGTTTTTGCATTCAGATATCAAAGAGCAAAAATACTTTTTTCCGAGAATGGGGGAAAAACCTTGAACTTTAAAATAAAAACATGATCTGACGAAAATAGTGCATCCTAGTTAGGAAATCGTAGTTTGTCTCCTGTCTGAACCTCAAAGGAAATCTCATATACGTGATGTTTAAGAGATTTCCTCGGAAATTAATAGGCAAATGGAACATTTGCTGTACCAATTGACTTATTTGATTATTTAGTAGTAAACCTATCTCTAACTATGAATCATAACATACCCATTTTGTTTCCAAATAAAAGTTTTATGTTGCTTATTGTTATTACCTTATTTTAACAAAAAAATGAATAAAAACAAAACAAAGAAGTTTTAGTTGTTTAATTCTACTAAACAAATGACAAAGTAACAGTTTGCACCAGTCCAGTACAATTGGAACATACGATTTTTTTTTAATTCATCTGCTTTTTTAATAAATATTACGATAAAGAAAGTCTAACTAAGCATATTATGCCACAGCTTGTATATTGTAATCCCGTCCGTGTAAACAAAAGAGATGCAGTATAGAGCGAGTAGGTACTCGCCGGCAGTAGAACGGTCTTTTCTCTATTAATATCTTTATCGCTTTTGTTTACACGTAATCTACATACGTATGTACGTTTCTTATGCAATAAAATCGCTACTCGCATTCTCGCCGTTAGTGGGACAAGTGCCTTGGGTCCTTTTCACACCTTCCGGTGTGAACTTGACGCCAGATTGAAACCGGATACTCGGCGCGAAGTGTATTACAGTATACCTACGTCCATCCGGTCAGGCTATCCGGTATGGCGATATTTTCGATTACGTGAAGCCGGCGACCGGGTATTCGGCGCTGGATTGAAACCGGAACGTATACAAAGGACCTAAGACATTTCGAAATATGGATATATCATAAAGGAACGTGACACCGTGGCTCTATGGGGGCAGCGAGGCTCGTACTAGACGTCTAGTCGGTACGTGCGCGTAGCTCTCGCCATGGACACCACCAGGATTGCTTACAGAGGGGTGCAACAGCATCTGTACACTATAGGTACTACACATTTTTTACTGACACCCCCAGGTCGGCATAACGGCATTTATATAATACCTATTGGTACTACGCAAATGGAAAGAAATTCTTCTTAAAATTTTCCAAATTAAAACCATTGTAAAGATGGAACACTGTGATATTCCTGATTAATTTATTTGACATGACAAGTGCACTCTGCTGCCGGCGTCCATGGCTCTCCCCAAAATAAAAGGAAATTAATAAAATATTTATCAAATATTTAGCGACGTTAATAAGAATTAAGTTGTGAACATTGTTCATATTAAAATGACCTATAATCCTTTATGTATGTGTGTAAAAAATAAGTGCACTTACATGACCGGGAATGGGAACAGAAATGTATCCAGAAGCCGGCGACCAAATATACCATTAATGTTTACGTCGTTAATTTATTCACATATTTTAAATATAAACACATGTCCATTTTCTTCGAAGCAACCACTTGTTTAACTCCAACACAACACTATATGTACATATAATGATATCGTTTAGAAAGCAGATTTTAATGGGTTACTTTATGTTATCATTCCTACTGTTATACTTAACTACTACTATAAAAAGGAACTTAATATAGATAATTATGCAGTCATTTTTATACTTTTTTGAAGTACCTACTTAAATAAATTGTGAAGTCTGACCGATTTGCTGTCGCGTTGAAAACGTAAATACGAAACTAGATTCACATTATTTTGGTTTATTAATCAAAACGTTGGTGTATCACGCCTTAATAAATACGCATAATTACATTTCTACGTCATTAAAACATGTGGTTAGGAAACAAGTTTAAAAACTATCCTAAGTTTTTTGAAGTGAAAACTTCTGGCATTGTACTTTTTAACCGACTTCAAAAAGGAGGAAGTTCTCAATTGAACTGTATATTTTTTTTATTTTGTTATCCGATTACTCGCAGACGGCTGGACCGATTTGAAAAATTCTTCAGGTCCCATTGTCATCAAAGTTCGGATCTGATGATGAAGAAATCGAGGGATTCAAATATTAAAGGCCTATAGTAATTTGGTAGAAAATACCATTGAGTGAAATGGAACTGATGATGAAGACCACAGATGACTAGCGGAACTATTCAATAATAAATATTGCGGATTGCGATCTGAGTACCGTGTTCAATACCTGATTCTTCGCTTCTGTCAAATCATGTAATGGAACTGATGGTCTAGAATCAGGTGAACTCCTCAAAAATCAACGGCCTTGTATCGCAAAACGCAACATTTTGTAAAAAGAAATAAGCAGTTTGGTTTATTCTATTGTAACATAAATCAACTACAAACCAATACACTAAAAAGTGAGAAATAAAACTTTTTTACAAAAATAATTTTAGTTTGAATATGCACACTCAAATCCTCGAATTTGAGACTCCTAACGAAATCGATTTGGAGGTAATTGTTAAAAAGTTAAAACAATGAATTCCCGAATACTAGAGGCAGGTTTTTTTATCCGATTAAAGTCCTGCACATCAAACGCTAAGGAGTCTAGCTGACTGACTGAAGGGTATTCCTTTACTCCACTAATGTGACGTGAAATAAAAAAATCAGCCTTTATGAAATGCTTCAATTTTTTGGTGCTCACCTCCTGCACTATTACGAGCTAAGATACAACATGTCAAAGTCAGCTAAACTATAATCTGTTTGTGTTTATTAACTTCAATGAAAAATTCCGATCTTTTGCTACACAGTTTCTGATTGGATATGAAGGTCAATTCATAAGCGGGAGACAATCTAACGAATTCATTTTGTTGCGACTCTAGTGTGTGTTAGTTCATTTTTAAACTAGCTGTGCCCGCGACTTTGTCCGTGTTGCAGTGCTGCTCACTCCCTATACACGTTAGTGTGATGATAAGTGTAAGTTACTCGTACATCATCAGCTGTCTGACAGTGAAAGGCCCGTCAAAATGTGTCCAACCTTTTCGGAGATTAGCCCGACAGATAGACAAAAAAAACTATTTTGTTAACAGTACCGTATATCCTTACATATTCATTTAGTAAAAAAGACATTACAAACACACACTTTTACTTTATTTTATTTTATTTTATTTCTGTGTATAACATAATAAGTAGGTACATGAAGCGGCGGTAACCTAATGGCTAAGGCTTCGGTCTCGCAATCGTGAGGACGCGGGTTCGAATCCTAACCATTAATTCGGACGTGAACACACTCCTAAAACGGGCTTTAAGGAGGGGTTAACAAGATTGGGACCACAATTGCACATTGCTAATTATCTTTTAAAAAACTTTTCACTGAAGATTAATCTCAAAATGTGTTGCAATTTGCTTTTATTTAGCAGCGACGTGGTGGCGCCTTGTTCTGCAGAAACGCTCGCGGGTCAGCAGAGCAAGCATCTAGTGCTAAGGGATGATCTTGGCTTCCCCGAGTCGCCTCACTCTGATGCGGAATACATCTGGGTCATTGCTAAGGACTTATTGACAGCCGTCGGCTCCTTTCGAAGTGGCTCTGCTGGAGGAATAGGTGGGTTGACACCTCAACATTTAAAAGACCTCTTGAGCTGCTGAGCTCTCCGAGGCTTCTCTGGCACCTGTGCCGGAGAAGCCGGTGATGCTCTCATGAAGGAGTTGACGGCTTTAATAAACCTAATGCTCTCCGGCGATGCAGACGATGGCATCATCGATGTCTTGTATGGAGCCAAATTATGCGCCTTGCGCAAAAGTGATAGTGGCATTCGTCCAATCGCCCTGGGGTGTACATATCGGCGTATGGAAGCCAACATGTGCTGTACGTTTTATCGGGGCTTATTATCGAGCAAATTCCAGCGTCTTCAATTAGGCTTCGGCTCGTGAGGGGGCTGTGAGGCAGATAATTATTGAAAACTTGACAAAAAAATCGTGCCAGTCAAACATATAATGTTTATTCCGTCGATATGGTAAACTCTCCCCTCAAATTAAAAAACATATATAGGTTTTGAATCAACAAGATATATCCGCAATATTCGGATAATCAAATAATATGTCAAATATTTATGCGTGCGTTTGAATAAGTTCATGCCCAAGTTCAAGACCTCCTTTGGTGATTTTCAATAACAAAAAAAGCTCTGTTGTAAAAAGTGGAGATGGTCGTTGCCAACGTTTGTTTATGATAGCATTCAGATTAATTGAAATGATTCTTTCATTTGATTAGTTGAAACGGTTTTTATCATAATCGTAGGCTCGAGGCGCAGATTGGTGGGATTCTTTTACAAACAACGGTCATTCATGTACTCATATCTATTAACCCGATAGAGATCGTTGCTTAACCTTGCTGAATTCTCAGATTACTTGGCCGCCAATGAGTCACGAAATTCTAAAATAAAACTCACGAATCCCTTCGAAATCTATACTAATATTATATAGCTGAAAAGTTTACTTGTTTGTTTACTTGTCTGGAACTACTGGTGCGAATTGAAAAAATATTTTAGTGTTGGATAGCCCATTTATCAAGAAGGCTACATAACATCACGCTATGACCAATAGGAGCTGAGCATCAATGAAAAATGGTGCAAAATTGGCGAAAAATAAAAAGCGACTCAAACGAAGTTGCGTGGGTTAAATAGTTATTTCGTAGAGTAATCTAGCTTAATGTATTTAATAGCATTGTAAATTTTCATTTTAATAAAGTATAATTTTTGTAACTTAACATTATAATTTTTAAGTTTGCATTATTTGATAGAAGAAATTTAACTATACAATTTTTTTATGTCCCTGAAGTCCCTAGATAATTTACAAATATACTAATCTATACTAATATTATAAAGCTGAAGAGTTACTACGCTACGAACAATAGGAGCGGAGCAGTAATGAAAAAAGTTGCAAAAGAAAGAAATTGCGCGAACGAAATTACGAAGTTGCGCGGGTCATCTATAACGGATTAAGCTCTGCGCCATGTGGGAATCAAACCCAGCCTCTTGCACATTTGTCGTGTGCACTACCACAGAGGCAGTAATCTAAGGGCTGATGCTGCACCAAGAAGCTCTCTACATTCTCTCCAAGAAATAGTTCCTTGGCTGGTCAATAGTTCCTTGGCTATGATATTTTGTTTTTAATCATCATGTATGAAAGAGTATTTTGGAATTTTGATGACTGAAGTCGGTAAAACATCTTTGACTGCCTCGGTGGGTAGTGGGAATATGTACTACTGCTCCGCAAGAGGGGTTCGGTTTCCATACTTGACACCACTTTGGGCAATCTAATTAAACTAATTGTTTTTTAGAGTCTGGGTATACTTTGTGTCTATTAATGTCTCTGTTGCTGGCCTTCTGCAAATGCCTGGGTTTGGTGGACTGAAAGACAGACAAGTACACACGAACCATGGCCCAATCAGGAGGCTAAGAGCGGTTTTCTTTTACGGATTAATAAAAAATTGCACCGGCCAACTAGCTAACTAACCAAACAGATAAATTAGAAAAAAAAAACCAGAAACCCCAAGTCTCTCACAGAAATTGGACTTATCTAATAAAGTTTATACTTATACGATAACTGTGGAAAAAAATATAATGAAAACATCATTGTTTTTACATAATTGTTTTAACTCGTGGTGATGGGATCCATTAGTACGACCATGATTCATTTCTGTGTAATGTTCACTCACACTATGAAATATTGGTAATTAGCGACCGGCTCCAGTTTCGCATAGGTGCATAGTGCAATCTGCGGGTGCTAATATTAAGATGGGACCAAAATGGAGGATAAACTGAAAACCTAACTGAGGGGTTCGTGATTGTTGTTGCTCATATACTGCCTCTGTGGCGCGGTGGGAGTGTCCGACTCCAAGGAATATTACATACATACATACATACAACCCTTCCTTACAGTCAGGTAAAAAGTGTTTATTTACGACATTACATTAGAAACCTGCCTCTCTGGCGGGGTGGGAATGTATCCGACTGCTACCCAAGAGGTCGTGGGTTCGATTCCCACACGGGACACCACTTTGTGTGATCCACAAATTGTTGTTCCGAGTCTGGGTGTAGTTTGTGTCACTCCTCGACACAGGGCTTAAAAAAAACGTTACCACTCCAGTGTAACATTTTTTGAAATCTGGGACCTATCTTAGGTGTATTTTGTTGTCCTAAAGAGTATCATAAGCTGCCGATCCTGCACCTAATCTCTCTCCGATCGGGAGGGATATCCATATCATCGGACTAGGAGAGTTTAGGAATAGAGAATAAACTTATGCACTATTATACCTCTTATATACTCGTATTTGGTTAGTCTGCCATTGGCCGCCGTAGTCGAAATCGGTTAGCAATTAGGAGATCTAATAAACTATTAGATTATTGCTGTCAAATATTAGATTATTTTCACTATGTTTTTTTTTTCGATTTCGCGGCATGCCCGCACGAATTGGCGCATGCACGCGCCCAAAGAGGTCCGCGCACATGCGCGATGCATTTCGGGCTTGACGCGAAAACGAAAAATAACAAAGTGAATAAGGTTCTAGAAGTCTTCTATAACTCTCTCGTTGCAGTGTTGTAACTTAAATATGATGCAAAATGAAACAAAGAATGAAAGAAAATAATATTTTTGTCACAGTACAGTACTCAACAATCATGTAACACTTTACGTACTATGATTACTACTTGTCTGAGTTTCATGGTGTAATGGTTGCAGCACCTTACTGGCATAACAACTATATATATACAAATACATATATTGTAAAATTGGCATTTAAAAAAAAAGTCATGAGTTTTTATTGCTAAATTCTTTTTCATGGCTTTACTCTTGCGAACTTGGCATTTAATGTAGAATCTTTCTATTCCAAATTTTGTCTGACGTTCATAAGCGTTGCATTTTGTAACCTTAGTGAATAAAGTACAAGTTGTTACAGTCCGAAACTACAACGCCGATATTGTCGTGGTCTCCATTTTTGTTTTTGCTGCCGCTGTCACATACATGCAGCAATACCAAAAAAAACATGAAAATAAATAAAAAAACTTATTTAAAATCTAAAATTAAACCGATTTTTTCTTCGACAGTTTTTTTTTTTTTTTTTTTATTAATAATGTTAATTGACTACATACTAATAAATATACAGATAACTATCTAAAATATATTTAAGTATTTAAGTTGATATACTTATGTAAATAATAATAAGAAAATGCAACTCAAGCTTGTCTGACAGAATCTGGAATAGATATGGAACTACATTTGATGCCACGGTAGACCCCGTGGCCACAAGCCTGTTAGAACAATTAAATTAAATAAATGAAGAAATAATAGATTACATCATCAAAACATAGTTTTATTTGCAATAATGCAATCAATCCTAATAAGTAGTGTCGGAAGGGAACTTACAATAAATTTATCAAATAAGTCAAAACATAAAAGGAGCATTTAGTTTATCTGTCTATCGACAATTGTTTCACACTTACTTGTTAAAATAAAGGCAAATGAACAATTTTTGTGTTATTTTTGCCCATGAAAACTTCTGGTTTAACCGGATTTAGCTGAAAATCAATAATTATACCTCGATACAACATTTATTTTTTTATTATGCTAACCCTGACAAACAAGGATGCGTCCTAATTTTGACATTTAATGTATCCTTGTTTAGTTACCGTTAGTTTTACAAACTGTCTATAGTTGATGTATCGATAATTGACTTCCAAGTTTGTCATAAGGATGATCTTCTAACCGCTTTCGAACATGGTGGCCCAACCGGAGAGAGATTAGCAAAATTTACGGCTTAACAAGGAACCGAAGGGTGCAACATTTTTCGAAAACGGTCACCCATTTGTAAACAGACAGTGGTAACGTTGTATAACTTCACAGATGTATTTATCTGCGCTCTGCGCTCCTGCCACTGAATTAAGGGCGCCCCAGTCGATGATTTTACCACACAAACGCGCATAAGTGATTACTCCTCTGTTTAAGGTCGCAAGCCAAAGCTTAAAATTAATATCAATAAGTGCCAGATCGTTAATAGATCTATTTAGAATGATTAAAATTGTGATTAAATATAAATGAAACCACTTCTGAAAATTTGACTTGCTTTTCCTAAGACCTTTGTACATTCTTTAACAGTAATCGTTATATTTTAATCTTTTTAGTCCCTTGTTTAAACAAGGGACTAAAACGAATATTTAGAAAAGATTTTTTTTAATGGTTTAAAAAAGAAAATTTCGCTTATAATAAAAAAAAATGCAAAGCTAGATTTACTATGGTTATCTTTATGAAAATCAAAGTACTTAAACTGTAATTTAATAAGAATAAAATGTAATGTTCTAATATCTTTATGATTTATTGAATAAAGTCATTTTCGCAAATAAAAATAAAATGGCTGACGGAGTATAAACGATGAATTGTAAATTTATTAAACAGAAAATTCAATTTTTTATATTTTTAGCTACAATAATGATATGGCACTAAAATTTGCCTAGAGATGAAAGAACTCGAGGCTATTATGTCGTATAGTTAAGACTATATAGCCTTACAACTCGACTCCTTTTTCAATCGCGCGGATCTAGATTTTTGTTCAGGGGGGAAGGCAACATGTGACCTAACCGGCTAAGTGTGAGTAGCTCGCATGACGGGGAGGGGGGGACATTTCATTTAACATCGATAAATCACCACCACTACCGTGGGGGAGGAGGGTGATTGTCTGTCAAAACACACCGGTACAATTTCAAAATTCTCCAAAAAAATTTTTTCAAATAACGTTGCATGGGTATGATATAGACGTTAAAAGTTTTGACCCCATGATCACATAGATCTCATCAAAGCAAGAAGTTTGAGTACAAACAAGGTAGGTCTGTGCCCCATAGTTCGTGTCATATAGGCGTTCAAAATTTCGACCCCGTGATCAGAGAGATTTCGTGAAAACAAGAAGTTTGAGGACAAACAAGATGGAATATTATAAAGCTGAAGAGTTTGTTTGTTTGTTTGAACGCGGTAATCTCAGCAACTACTGGTCCGAATTGAAAAATTCTTTGAGGAAGTATACAATACATGCCTGTGACCTCTCCTATACATATATTAGTCAACTAATATCGACCTTTAAAACACAATTAACGTATTTATTACAAGTACATAGATCACAACGTATACCTTAGAGTTTGTAGTCAATTTAAAATGCGCAGATTTTCAAACAGCCATATGTACTTTTTACGTGCCTACATTTTTTTTCTGGTGCGTGAAGACGTGATGCCCTAAGCAATTGCATAATTTGCTTATGAGCTAATCTGGCACTTTCGATATCTTTGATAGGCTATATAACATCACGCTAAGACCAATAGGACTGGAACAGTAATGAAAAATGTTGCAAAAACGGGTAAAATTTTCGCACGAAGTTGCGCGGGTCAGCTAGTAATATAATTAAATACAATTATAAATAAAATAGAACATAAAGAATTTTATGTATAACTACTATTACTTATTCTGTGGTATAACGGAGTATAACATCCAAATTGAGAATTGATATTTTGTTAAAATGCTCCTCTGTTTAAACATAAACTACAATTATTCAATACACAGAAGTTTTTAACTTTAAACTTGTACTTGGTGGCTGTTTTAGAAACAAGGCACAGCCCTCTGTGCTTGGGAGAGCACGTTAAGCTTTCTAGTTTTCACCCACAAGAAATAGAGAATGCACTTAAGTCTGCACAAACACTTGTGCAATGTAATATTTCCTGCGTAGTTTGCTATCTCTGATGTAATTGCCTGCTATGATCGAAGGAGACCATTAACATATACTATGATGCAATGACATGTCAAGCTAATGACAACGTGTTAATAAACCTAGAAATAAATCATATGTCAATATTATGCTTCTAAATGTTCCTCGACTTTATGTTACAAATATTACATATGCATACGTAACAATGGAAGCGCATTGGTAAACATACTAGGTACTTAATACTCAAGATCCATTTACAAATATTTACACCAAACATTGAAAGTACAGTAGGTAAGCTTTTTACATACTTACTTTGGTACACATAGATATCGCTCATTGACACGAAAACCGGATTAAGACTACTTAATGTCCTAAGCCAGGGATGGCGAACCTTTTTTGGTATACGTGGCATTTTTTAAATAATTAGCACTTAAGGTGCCCGGCATTCCCTCAAAAAAAACTGACGGTGACACATTTCGCGAGGTGAATTCGCAGCAAGCAATCCCTCTAAAAAAACTGATTGTGGCACATTTCGCGCGGCATATTTGCAGCTCGCAATCCCTCAAAAAAAAAAACTGACGGTGGCACATTTCGCGCGGCAAATTTGCAGCTCGCAATCCCTCAAAAAAAAAACTGACGGTGGCACATTTCGCGCGGTAAATTCGCAGCTCGCAATCCCTCAAAAAAAAACTGACGGTGGCACATTTCGCGCGGTGAATTCGCAGCTCGCAATCCCTCAAAAAAAACTGACGGTGGCACATTTCACGCGGTGAATTCGCAGCTCGCAATCCCTCTAAAAAAACTGATTGTGGTACATTTCGCGCGGTGAATTCGCAGCTCGCAATCCCTCTAAAAAAACTGATTGTGGCACATTTCGCGCGGTGAATTCGCAGCTCGCAATCCCTCTAAAAAAACTGATTGTGGCACATTTCGCGCGGTAAATTCGTAGCTCGCAATCCCTCTAAAAAAACTGATTGTGGCACATTTCGCGCGGTGAATTCGCAGCTCGCAATCCCTCAAAAAAAAAACTGACGGTGGCACATTTCGCGCGGTGAATTCGCAGCTCGCAATTCACGACACATGGAACTTGTTGATAAAAGTAGCAACAACTGGAATCAAATTAAACTATCCTATCTTTCGGTGGTGTCGAAGTATCTTCGGCCACCTCATTGACACAGCGTTACCAAATTACCTATGTTAACGCGTGCCATGGATGACACGCGTATCATTGGTTCGCCACCACTATCCTCAGCAATACACGCCTGTGACTATATATTTGTAAACTAGTATCGATCTTTAAAACACAATTACCGTTTTTATTACAACTAGATAAATCATAACGTATACCTTAGAATTTGTACATTTCACGTACTAGCATTTTTTTTCTGTTTCTGGTGCTTCCCAAGATATGATGCCCTAAGCAATTGCTTGATTTGCTTATAAGCTAATCCGGCACTGCTTCCGGGACCTTTGATAGGGCGAGCACGAATATTACTTTCGAATTATACGCTATACGTTTACTATACGAAAGTAACGCAAAATAGCATAGGGTTGTTCCTACGTCATTTTGTAACGACTTTTGCGTATGTTTATTGAATTAAAACAAGTGAGGTAATGTCAACATTCTCACTTTAAAAATGGCAGAGCCAATTATTTTAAACTGTCTTTGCCTTTTACTTTTTGTTGACTGACCAGTTGGTCTAGTGGTTGGTGACTCTGACTGCTAAGCCGGAAGTCGTGTGTTCGATCCATATCTAGGATAAAACTTTGTGTGCAGAGCGCATTAGCTTATTCTATGCTGGGTGTCAATTATTTTTTATTGATATTTTACGCAAGAACTTTTTACAGAGTATTAGAAAACTAAAAAAAAAAAAATTAAATCGGTAAAACAAGTCGTTCTTTAGTTATGCCGTAACCAAGGGAAGTAGGGATTCATTTATATAACATAAATAGATGTAAATAGATAGATATGTGTGTATTTAGAAATATATAAGTATTAGATATATTTCGGGACTTAATCGCGTGAATTATTTAAAGGTACGAACCTTTTATTTACCCGATGTTTCGATCGAATTGCACCGATCGTGGTCACGGGACGGATTAAGTCCCGAAATATATCTTATATGTATAAAAATCGCGAAAGTTTAAAAACAATAATATATAAGTATGTTTATCAGTTCTGTAATTGCTGTATATTTGTCAGTTGCCATTCTACAAGCTGTGCTTAGTTTGGGATCAGAAGACTTTGTGTGGGTTATCCCATGATATTATTTACTGTGTTCTCTTACAATACAACTACTAGGTAAATTTATAAAATTATAAAAGCAAACAAAAAAAATGCACTTAATACTACTTAGTTTATTAGGTAACTCTGTTATCTTGCTTCAATTCTGTGTAATCATCATTTATTACTAAATTTAGAACAAATGCAATCAGACGTACTTTTACATCCTAAGATTAAATATATTTTTATCATAATTACACCTAAATACATAAATATAGACATAAAGAGAATTCATTTTAGCAAGAGTAAATATGGGACTACACCACCGGCTAAACGGACATTATTTCGAGGGATTTTTAATGTTACAGGTTCAATTCCGTGCATCGTGGCCAAATATCAACCCCTGGTCCTCCCTTTGTGTTGGAAGGACGTACACACACAAATACAGTTAGTGAACCTACATTAGAAGATATTTAAAAATCCCATTACATAATAAACACAGCTTATAGGCAAATCCAAAAGCTTATGAGATTAGGCTCTTTCACGTTTTCTCTTTCCTTTCATTAACTACTAAACTGATTTCCATGAAATCTTACAATAGATAATGTTGTTTATACTTCATAATAGCATGTATGCTATAAAAAATCAAACATTACATAAACAAAGCCGCAGGGAAAAGCTAGTAGGTAATTTAAAAGATGATGAATAAAACCAACATTTCCTAAATAAGTTTTATTATTTATATTTCTTTCTTTGTCCTATCTGACGGCAGGAAGATAACAGCGACGATGATTCCAGCTGTAACAGAAAACATAAATCAGTGAGGTGAAACCCTTTTCTACGTCCACCACGGGTATCAGACCAACACCGCCTCGCATCTTTCAGAAAATATCCGGTAGGTAAGTATTAAATTTCGTACCACCGGTCGCTCTCAACCTGGGTCCTTATTCGCGCTCTTTTTTCTATTTTCGCGGCAAGCCCGTTCGAACTGTCAAAATCTTGTCATATTAGTAAATAGAAAGCTGCGCTTAGAAATGCATCAACGCGCACGCGCGGCAGATATCTTTGACCGTATCGCGCACGCACCAGTTTGCACGGATCATCCGCGAAAATATAAAAAAAAAGTGCATGTCGGGCCAAGCACAATGTAGGGTTCCGTAGGGGGACTACATAACTGCCCATCCGAATAGAAGCATTGAGGTATTAATGTAAACATTTTATCTTGATGAATGATGACGGTTTTCTGTTGTTTTTATTTCATTATAAGTTATATCTACATAATAATAATTTTCAATGGAATTTGTACGGAGATTTTGCTAATTCCCATTTGATCAGCTGTTAGTCTTAAACTTGTAAATCCTACTTAGCCGTGATAGTTTTCCTTTTAATTTCACTTTGCATATATACTATTACCGTGACTTTTTCCACATACCCATCATCAACCATTTAGCTGGCAGGGGGGACACTTGACTAACAAAAAATTGGACTTCAAAGGATAATATTTCACAAACGAATGCCTGTATCTATAAATGATTTTCTCTCGAACCATTTTTAAAATACCTACAAAATGAGGTTGGTGAGAAAAAAAATCACATCCCCACTTTACATATAGGGGAGGTACCCTCAAAAAAAATGTTTTTCAAGATTTTATTCTTTCATTTTGTTGGCGTGCAAAATTGCAGCCTTCTAGCATCATGGCGTAACTATAAGGGTTCCGTTTTGCCATGTTGGCTACGGAACCCTAAAAAGAACGTGAACAGGGACAGGGTCCTTACCCTGTTCACGGGCAGACAAGAGAACCACTAGGCACAAAACATCTAGATTTATACATACTCGTACTTTGCTCGGCTGCACACACACATAGACTTCGTTTAAGGACACAAACTTTCGGAACACGTTCCAAGTTTTGTGACGGTGAATGATGTTTATGGGTGGATTGGCGAGCGCGTTGTATGTAGTTTAAAACTGTCTTGTGAACGCGGTGACAACCCGCTGCTCAAACGCTTGCCTAGCAGCTACCGGGCCAATAAATTCCAATTGCTGCCTATAACTGTCTACTACCATCACACTACTACTACTTAGTATTGATATTGGCGGACTAAATTAGTATTGGCGATGCTGAGCCATGATAGATCCATTCAGTTAGGAGTGAAACATTATATCTCAAACTTTTTAACTTTCATGGTGCGTTCAGACGCATGGCAAACAGCCCGGCAAGCAATGTGACACGGGCAGGCGCGCGGCGAGGCGGTATAAACCTCTCGTCGACAAATAGCTGAGTAGCACATTCTCGCCTATTCACACGCTCGGCCTCGTGTTCGTCCCAATTGAATGTAGCTTTGAACGCGAGCATGTAAACTGCGTGCCGTGCGTCTAAACCCACCATGAGGTGTTTTCATCATTTGTCTTAAAAACAATAACAAAAATGAGGTCTTAAGGTGTGCAAACCCACATACAGCTCAATTTCTTACCTAGAAGAATAGCGCTGGTTGCGAAGAAGGTAGATGTGCAATGAGTCATGACGTACTTGCCAAGTAGATTGACGCAGCAGACGCCACCAAGACGAGCCACCATTACACCTAGACTCGCTGCCATACCCCTGAAAACCATGTCAAATATTGTAACGTAATAATATAAGTAAAATCGTAACATATATTCAAAAATTATAGTAATTAAAAAATTATAGGCATTTCTTGCCAATTACTATAATAAATACAATAATTGCATTTTTGAAACAGAAAATTTTGAAGTCCAGACTCAGGAATCGAACCCGAGACTTCCGTATGCCAAACCGGGGCCGGGATCGAACTATCTATCTGGACTATGTTTCTAAATCTCAAATTTCTCTATCCTTTCATGCACACGAGTTGGGCCCTCGCATGCGCCATCTAGCCGGTAGTTAAAGAATTATCACGGCTTTTGTTATTGCTTCGTTACAGAGAGCCTTTTAACAAATTATGATGTCGCAGGCCGAATATTATAGTAATTGAATGAAAGTGAAAGGATAAAGAAATTTGAGGTCTAGTAACATAGGCCAGATAGGTGGTTCGACTCCGGTCCCGGTTTGAAGTCTCGGGTTCGATTCCTGAGTCCGGACTTAAAAATTTTCTATCTTTCAAAAATGCAATTATTGTATTAATATCTTCAAAAACGCTGTGCGGATGAAAACGATGTCCATTAAACATAGCAGTGTCGGATAAGCAGAAGATTTACCAAATGTTTACGCGGCAGATCGCAATTTTTCTATAGTAAGATTTTAGTTAGTCAAACGTAGTAATCATTCATTTCGTTTGTAGCTCTAACATTCGTTTAGGCGCTATGAAATTACCGCGATGATGTGTAAGATCATCTACTTTTAATTAGCTCTCTTTTTCTAGCTTTATTCAATTAAACTGTAATAATAGCAAATTATTTGAAATAAAATAATATACTTTTACTTCAAATAATTTACCGTGTCCAAACTACTGTTATTAATAAAGAGATATACATCGATAACTGCTTATCTAAAAAGGTTTGCTAAAACATGTTTAAATTTTAAAGAAGACTCACCGGTATGAGGTAGGGTACATCTCTACATAATAAGCAAATAGGACACCCATGCACAAATTAGTCATCATCATTCCAACGAAAAGTATAAGACTGGCCACATTGTTATGGTTGAACACTGCTCCTAGACTTGACAATAACGGTATCAGCAGAAACGTAATCATTAGAAGTTTCTTCCTGGATGCCAGTTTGGATACTATTAATGTGAGACCAGCGAATACCACACCATGGGCGATGGCGGATAGTAGGGTGGGGGTTCGTATTTCATTGGAGCAAGCAACCTGAAAAATAAGGTCGTCATGGCAATACGTACACGTAAAGGTTCATTTCCGTGCAACGCGGCAGATCGGAAGTCGCGCGCGGCTTACGACAAGCGACTGACGCGCGCGGCCAATGCGACAATAATCAGAGTGCGCGCGCAGCCTACGACAGTCGTCGGCCGCGCGCGTCTGTCGCAGACCTCGGAAACGGCGCCGTACATTCTCATACTCTGAGAAATGAACCTTTATCTGTACAAAGCGTACCATGTTGGTCTTCAATGTACAATCGGCCTACTCGGCGGTCGTACACCCTTATGGCTATAATGGCTTGCGAGAAACGTTCGCTCTCTACGTAAGCGCACTCACACAGGCACATCTGCGCCTTATCGGATGCAACGAGGCGGGGTCCTTGTTTTTTTTAGTGCATTGCGTTGTTGTTGTGCATATTTCGAGCCGATTAGACAGTTGTAAATACATACTAATAAAGGATTGTGACTTTTGTTGTAAGCGCGCTTTTTGCAGTTGCGCAAATATATAAATAGCAATGAATTATTTTATTGTAATACATACAAATCTACATTAATATTATAAATAGTTTATTTATATATTTATTCGTTTGTGTTGTTGAAATTGTAAAGAGGTAGTTTAAAGCTTGGAGAGGAATATAGTATATTTTGCCTCAATACTATTATACATATGGAATTGTGGACGGAGGTACGGGAAACTGTTAGCTTTTAATATTTTTATGAATTACGTTTTGATTTTTAATCTATCTTTTCAAAAAATATGAGTTAGTAGAGGGGTTTAAAACTAATGCCTGTAATTTATGAACTAGAACCTATTTTCGATGTTTTATACTGTGCGTATGTTTTAGTATGATTCTGTTAAGTAGGATTATCGAAATTATTTAATTTAATTTTTGTAAAATTATTTTGCATTTTTGATACATATCCATACTAATATTATAAATGCGAAAGTAACTCTGTCTGTCTGGCTATATGTTAGGCTTTTACGCTCAAACAGCTATACCGATTTAGATGAAATTTGGTATAGAGATAGTTTGAGTCCCTGGGACATCCACGCGGGCGGAGTCGCGGGCTTAAGCTAGTAATATATGTTTCAATAATGCGAAATGATCGTTTTGTAACAAATATGTTACAAAACGATCATAAATATTTTTCAAATATGTATTTAAGTTATTTACGTCTTCATTTTGGCTTGCCCCACGTAAGTATTTAAGAGGTAATTTGATGCAACTATGAGTTCTATGATTAATCTATACTTATATTTTTTGAGAGTTTGTTTGTATGTTTGAACACGATAATCTCGGGAACTATTGGGTCAAATTGAAAAAAATATGTTACTGTTGGATAGCCTATTTATCGAGGAAGGCTATAGGCTATATAACATCACGCTACAATCAATAGGAGCAGAGCAGCAATGTAAAATGTTGAAAAACGAGGAAAATTTAAGCTGACGGAGTTTGCTGGTCTTCGTCTGCTTCAGACAGCTAGTATGCTATATATAGTTGTGCCCAGTGACTTTGCTCGCGTATATCTTGATTCGAGAGATAAGAATCCTACATCCTTCACCTGTTTTAAAACCTATATTATTTTGTAAGTTCTCTGTTATAAGTATTTTATCTAAATTTAATTTCAAATAATCATTGGATTGATTTAACGAAATAAAGATATTTGAAATTTTAAATTTTAATCGGGCTAGTAGTTTCAGGGTTAACCTCTACATACAACTTTAACTCTTTAATTTTAATAGTATGTATGGTTTTAATTCAGCAAGTTATATTTAATTTTTAACCACTAATTATTTTAATAGAAATAAATGTTATATTATATTACCTGGAATGAGGGCAAGAAATAAGGAAACGAGTAAATTGTTTTATTAATTTTATGGATCAGTCAAACAATTCCATTACACATTTAGTACTTAATTATACTTTAAATTGTGGATGAGGTATGCAAACTAAAACAATAACGATATATTTTTAATATTAAATTATTATTTTACCATGCTATATAGTCATCAAAGTGCTTAATTACCAATTACTTTATCAATAAATATTATAGTAATAACGTCTTAGTTAGTGATAATAGTCAGTTTCATTAAATTTTTAAATTTACTGCTGTGGCGCGGTGGGAGTGTATCCGACTGCTACGCAAGAGGTCGTGGGTTCGATTCCCACACGGGACACCAATTTGTGTAATCGACAAATTGTTGTTCCGAGTCTGGGTGTACTTTGTGTCCGTGACTTGTATGTTTGTTAAGACCCCGCGACACAGGGCTTGTACCCACGACTGCGGGAGTCGTCTTTTTCAAATTAAGTAACAATGTATGAATTAATGTATTATCTCAGATGCTAGCTTATATTTATTACAGTAAAATAACCAATAAGTTTAATTTAGAATACATTTTAAAATAATTACAAACATTTAATTTCAATACAATCTATTGGCTCTTCCGTCAATAAATATTAACTCTCCTGGAACATCAGCACTCATCTACCCCCACATATTAACAATAATTCGTCCTCACATTCACACTTCCAGATTCACATTTCTGGGCTAGTATCTAGTATTTTTTTTAAAAAAAATCGTCTGAAAATTTAGCGTGTAATAAATCATAACCTCTGTACTCTCGAGCGAAACGCACTCCTGCTTCTTCTAGGTCCTGGCCTAATTTTTTAGCGGAATAATGCACACATTTCTTATAGCCTGCATGCCGCAGTCAAATAGTCTAGCGAACGTCGACGTCTTGGTAAATGGCTGCACTTCGTATGTGCTAACCATTTTCGTTACGCGATCCGACGTAAAAAGAGTCCTCCTCAGCATCCCGCTTTATCCAACGTCACGCTGTCAGCTCTCTGAAAAAAAAATAACAAGTTAAAATAAATGTATAAAAGATCTTCGATACCTATTCATTAAAAGTTTGAATGAATAGAACAGTAAGTCAAGCACATTTTTAAAAATGTGTTATTTCATTATACTTAATATTATTTCTTTACAAATCAACAGACAATGAACGAGTTGTTACTGATAAAATTAGATAATAGTTCTTAAACAAATTGAAATATGATTGAAAATAGAATATGCGTTATTATGAGAAGCTACCGTTTGCGAAAACAAATTCGCATGCAAACTATTATCAATCCTATTCGATTGATTTTAAAGATGATAATTGCCATAAGCGTTTCCAGTTTTAGGACATTTACTGTGCGTAGGTATCATGAACCTATTTTTTCGGCAAATATATTTATGGCACCTGGAATTACCGAACCGTGGGAAAGCAAAAACTTATTGCATGCAAACTATTTTCAGTTCTTGTGTAACGATCTAAAGACGATAATCGATTAAAGGATTCTCAGTTTTACAACTTTTACTATGGGGATCATAAATCTATTGTTTTATCAACACAATATACGTTTTATGATGCCTAAAATTTACTAAAATGTGGGAAGAAAACAATTTATTTTGTCAAAAGTAAGAATGAGGATTTTCAATTCTTCAAAAAATTGAACATAATTTATTTTGTTTAAACATAAATATTTTAAAAAGAATTATACATGACATCTTTAATGTGAGAAAAATAAAAATGAAACACTATGATTTAATAAGGGTGGATTTAAGTATAAATCATAGAAAAAAAATATAAGTGTATAAAAGCACGAAATTCCTACTCTTCACATATCAGTAGAGACAGCCTTTTATATGTTGCCACTCGTTCTACAAAATAGTTTTTGTTCCGATTAGTACTACGTTTCGTTAATATATTTCAGATTAATTGAACAAGTGAAAGTCTCGTTCCAAGAAGTTCACCTTTAAAAAATATACGAATTAGCAAGTGACTCAGAACGCCACGTTTAAAGTAAACTAAATGTAAATAGGTATTATTGGACATCAAAAAATATAAGTGAACTTTTACTTTACATTGATTTATGAAAAAGACATTAACGGTTTATGAATTTATAATAAATCATTTTTATTATAATCATAAGTAGTTCTAAACCTATGTATGATAATAAAATATTTAAATATATTTTTTAAAATAAAATTACTTATTTTCTTATCATTTCGGTAGTAAATTAGTAGAATGATTTTTCGACAATCATCGTTATATTTGAATATATTTACATAAATGTTTAATAAATTATGCACTTAAATCTTTCTCACCCATTGCACCGTCTATTAACAAAAACCATTTAATAGTTATTGTTTTTTTAAAAATTATATACGAAATAAATACATTTCGTAAAATTCAAATAATAAGTTTTTATACTTAAAATATTAGGAATAAATAACTCCGATTGATGAAATAACTAACCCTAATGTCTGCCATCACCATTGAGAATATTATTATATTATAACAACGAAACAAACCTTAGCTATAAAATTAACCATTGTCTTCGGAAATATTGATTATATTATTATTTGGTCTCCCCCAATTACTTTTTAACCAATAGCCAATTCTATTGTTAAACATAATTTATAATTATTGTAATAAAATATACGAGTAATTTGAATTTGACTTACCGTAACATTGGTAAAGGTTTAAATCCTTGGCCATGAAGATCCAAAATTTTATTCACGTTTTAAATTTCGGTTAATTGTGAAAACTCACTGAGGTCAGCAAGAAAGCATCCAACAGTTCAGTAAAACACAGCCACCGTAGGTAAACAGATGAAGAAGAAACTGTCTACTAATTCACACCACAAGTCAACGAGAGTTCTATCAGTAGTCAACGAAGTGGCAATCGGAATCCGTAAACAGAACAAGTCGTGAGCAAAATACAGTAAACATGCGCGCGTCATCATACAAGGAAGTGCAAATTGCAACTAAGTTAACTAAAATGTTTTATGTTCCCGTTGGTTAAGGTGTGGACCTTAACCCCGTCGTAATTGGTTAAAAGTAAAATGTGGGAGTGGTTTTTGCGTTTGTGTGTGTGACCGAACCGTTGTGAACCGCTCATAGCAAAATATTTTCAGGTGGTCGAGCATCAAGTGGGCCGATTGTACCTAGACTTCATATCCCGTATGACTTTAGACGTTGATGACCAAGATGGTCAAAAAGTAGCCTAGGTGCTATTCCAAACAATAATCCATGTTGTTTTGCAATATATGTTTGTAAACTTTCGCGATTTGTACACATTATATAATTTTATAAGCTACGGCTGACCACGGCCGTTGCAATATGGTCGAAACGTCGGGCAATAAACAAAGGTATTTAGCCTTAAAATAAATTATTTACTCGAATAAGAGCCGTAGCTTATAAAATTCTATAATAACCCATGTCTGTGTCAAGGTTCATCCATATGCATTTAGTCTAAGACAGCTGTTTTGTCGTAATTGAATAACAAAAAAAAACTCTCATTCATACATCTAAACTTTCGTATTTTTAATATTAATATAAATATCTGACTGAAATAAAACGTATGAAACTTACTTCATGACTAGATTCAGTAGTGTTCTTATTTGATAGACTAGAAATAATAGTGCACAAACTTCTGGAAGTGCTTTTTGCGTTAGACGCCATTCCAGAACTCAATGCCTCTACAACAGAAGGCATCCACATGACCCAACAGTTGTTTCTGAAAAAAAATGGTTGTCTGTAAAGAGCGGATTACGGGCGATAATTTTACGTAATAACGTCATAAGAAAACATAAACGATATATCGCCATTCGCTGTTGCTTAACAACCAATCAATAACGAGACCGATGCTACGTGACACTTTTTCGTCTATGCACCAGTTTATCGATTTATAAAACGTTATCATGTCAAATAAAACAGTGCTTGTGTGTATGCAATTCCTTTAGTAAAAAATCGAACGTATTTGAATAATATCCCAACAAAAAAAAATTTAAACTAAAATGACACAGTTTTGCTTTTTTTCATGATTGACCAATCAATTCACTAAGAAAATCCGCCCGATGCGTCCCTTCACTTACCTACCTATCAATATAAATAAAATCAACGTTTGTCCTATAAGCATTCCGTAAAGCAGTACTGATGGATATGTCTAAGGCATTCGATCACGTTAATCATGAGATATTATTAGACAAACTAGAAAGATACGGCATAAGAGGAAACAGTTTAACCTTGATCAGATCTTATTTAACGGATAGAAAACAAATGACAGTTATTAATAAAATATGCTCCACATCCAAAGTAGAAGTTACACACAGATCATCCATCCGCTATACTATGAGGGGGGTACCACAAGGAAGTGTCCTTGGACCCTTACTCTTTCTCATTTACATTAATGATTTGCCCACATCCATCAATTGTAAAACTGTCTTGTTCGCTGATGACATTACGCTCATTATTCCATGCGAAAACATATGTAGATACGAAGACGATATTAATCACTATATACACTGCGTAATAAACTGGTTACTCATGAATAATTTAAAAATTAATTTGGAAAAAACACAAGTTATGTCATTCTATCAAAAAACAAAAAACCTAAATCTTAACATTACATATGCAGGTCAAAAAATAACAGAAACCAATAGTGCTAGATTTCTAGGACTCCAACTTGATAGTCATCTAAATTGGAAAAAACATATAGAAACTATTTGTATGAAACTAAATAAGTATGCATATGCACTATATAATTTAGCAAAAATAGTTAGTGAAACAGTAGTCCTTACCGCGTACAAAGCTTACGTTACATCACTTCTTCGATTCGGCATTATACATTGGGGTAACTCTTCTGACAGAGAGATAGCTTTCAAAGCCCAAAAAAAATGTTTACGTGCAGTGTTTAAGCTCAAATCAACAGATAGCTGTGCTCCACTTTTTAAAAAATATAACATTCTTACTTTCCCTTGTTTATATATATTTGAAACTGCAGTATTTGTAAAGTCGAACTTGCATATGTTTCAAACACTGAAATCTCTTAGACATAATAAAGAAATATGTGCAATACAACATACGACCGCACTATTTTCAAAATATTTTCTAGGTATGGCCCCTAGGATCTATAACAAGATACCTCTGTCTATCAGGGATATAGAAGATGTAACTGATTTCAGAAATAAGTTACTAACATTACTTTGCACAAAAACATATTACACAGTTAATGAATTCTTAACTGACAAATTCTAATATGTATAGATATAAATTTAATATGTATAAGTATAAATAGTTAACTATTTAAATATTGTTTTAAGTACGTTCTCTTTATTAGAGTACCTAATATATTTGTACGCCGCTGACGGCAAGACATAGCGATCCATATATTATTATAACTGAACATCTGTAACACCTATGATCTACAAATAAAATATTTGATTTTGATTTTGATTTTGTAACCCTTGATCAGATTGAGACGAAACTTTGTTATGACGTTCTGTAAATGCCCACGAAGTTTCCTGGGCCAAACAGCCACAGCGAAGCGTTACCAAGTTTAACTAGTAAGTTACAAAAATTGCAATTTCAACTTACATGCCGTAAATGACAGCAGTTATAAAGAACAACTGTAGAGTTTTCCATAGCAGAGGAGGCTTAAACAGAGGCACTGTTTGATCCCATATTGATATCAATATGGGAACCTTCGTATTCATTTTCTTCGAATCGTCCTTTAGAACAACGCGTCGTACCTGAAAATCAAAAGCATCAAAAGTTCTGGGTTCACTATCTTTTTTTTTGTTTTCGCGTGAAGCCCGCGCTTTTTACTGCAAAATCTTGCCATAATGGTTTATAGAAAGCTACGATTAGAAAAGCATCGCGCATGCGCCATTTCGTGCAGGCTTGTCGTGGAATAAAATAAAAACTTTTTAACTAAAAATATTACCGACTTCAAAAATAAATACAAGGCAACTAAAAAGCAAAAAATAATATTCCTAGAATAACAAAAACAAATTAAACATTTTGAAGTTGGTGCCATGAAATAGTAGTCTTTATGTTTTATTCGGCACCAACTTCAAAATGTTTAATTTGTTTTTGTTATTCTAGGAATATTATTTTTTGCTTTTTAGTTGCCTTGTATTTATTTTTGAAGTCGGTAATATTTTTAGTTAAAAAGTTTTTATTTCTCACTTTTTAGTGGGTTGGTTTATAATTCACTTAAGTTACAATAGGCTTATGTCATCTGCTCAAATCCTTTTACGAAATATTGCTTGCCCCGATGCAGGGCCGTTAATTGTTGAGGAGTTCACTATCAGCTTTATTACATTGTATAATAGTAGTATATCGAGATTAAAGTGCTACTCAATACCATATTAAAGTACTTAATTGAATCGTAAACTGTGAAATATTGAATAGGTCTGCTCGTAATTTTTGGTCTTCATCATCAGTTCCACTTCACCAATTGGTGTTTTTTAAGAGTAAATGCACGAATCACTATGAAATATACCTAAATCACTGTAGGTGTACTTTTAATATTTTAAGAGTTCCCTCGATTTCTCCAGGATCCCATCATCAGATGGTGATCTGATGGCAATGGGACCAACTTGGAAGTATACCCTTTCAAACACAAAAACAATTTTTCAAATTGGTCCAGCCGTCTTTGCGTAATAGGTGAACAAACATACAAAAAAAAAAAAAAAAAAAACATACAGACGAATTGAGAACCTCCTCCTTTTTGAAGTCGGTTGAAAAAGCATAGTGAATTAGGACCCTGTATCCTTTCTTTTTTATCAATCAGATATAAACGAAGACGTTAATATGTTTCATAGCGAAACCTATTAATGGTTACATGTCGCTTAATGTTATTGTTATATCCTACTAGCTGTACCCCGCGGTGTTACCCGCGGTTTATTAGCCTATGTGTTAATCCAGGGTGTCAGCTAACTCCATACCAAATTTTATTAAAATCGCTCCAGCCGTTTAGACGTGAAGAAATAACAAACATACACACTCACATACTCACAAACTTTCGCCTTTAAGATATTAGTGTGATTGTTAATGCTGTTATAAAATAGGTTAGCGTGAGTGATCTTTATGACAACTTTATTAGATGAACCGATTTAACCGATTCTCTCCTCTTTTCAATATTGATAGCAATACGCCTAGGTCCATAATCACTGTTTTTTTTTGTTTCCGCGGCAAGCCTATGCAAATGCGCATGCGCGGTGTGCTCAAAATTGTCCGCGCGCATCAATGCATTTCTCAGCGCAGCTCTCTATTTACATTTATGACAAGATTTTGACAGTTAGACGCACAGGCTTGCCGATAGTGAATAAGGTCCCTGAGTGTTAGAATGGGATTCAAATATAAGAAAATCTGTCTAAATCTTAAAATATAGTTCTTTCTACCGATTTAGATCAGCTCGGCAATCTCAATGTTGCTAGAGCCATATTTCTCTCCGGCCGTGCCGGATTCCAATCATGCCGGGTTAGGTTGCATTTGTGTTCAAACTTTATTAGTTGACTACAGTAGTTAACTTGTCTTTGAAAGACCAGAGCCCGCAGCGACGTCATTCTATTCGATTAGCGTAAACTCTAATCGAATAGAATGCCATTTGTCTAGAGGCCCTGATTAATTTAACATGGTCTGGCCCATATGACCAAAAGCCAATCATTGACCCTATCATAATATAATTATTACCTGACTTTGCAGGAAACTACTTCTTGCAAAGTTATGTTTTTCGAGTGTGTGTATATTTCTTTGCCACACTTTAATGGCTTTATGGATTTGAGCTTAAGAGGTATCGTTAGATCCCTCTCAATTGTGAGAGTGACACCATTACAACAAAATTGGAATCAAAATAGAGGATTTTTGGTGCCAAAATATTTCACTTATTAATTATAAGTAGTCGGGCTTTTTTCTGTTTTGTCGTATTTTTAGTTTACAGTTTATTTTGATTTGATTTTAGTTTTCTGGCAGACCTTGGCTATCCAAAGTCTGCCATATATCTGCTTAATCTATTATATTGTATTCTTCGAGACAAAAAACAGGTCCGTGTACTTACAGGATATTCTCCTTCTTGGCCGCCATTTTTGACAAAAATTCTATTTAAATACTCCAAGGCTTCTGTTTCACGTCCAATATATACTAAGAACTTTGGACTTTCATAAGATAAACTTAATAAAATAGCACTTATGGCCAACGGAGATGTCATGAGCATGATCAGTAGCCTCCAAGATGTGAAAGCGATGAGACCAAGACTTAGTCTGAAGTTCAGTTGCAGAACGAAGTAACCCGGAACTAGAAATTAGACAAAATTAAATAAAAAAATGTTTAATGGTAATTTTTTGGTAATTCTTAATATCTACGCAGTGCTAAAAGCCCAACAAACAATGTATCTAATAATTAACATAACAAAAACATAAAAGTAACCAACCAATATAGGCAACCATGAACAGCATGAGAGCGCTCGTCATGACCAGCATGTAGAAACCCCGGACTTTACTAGAACATGACTCGCCCAGCATCGAGTAGGCGCCTGATTGGACGTAACTGCAACTGTGGTAACAACATTTTATACTTTACCTACAGTTAGGTGCTTTTATTATTCAGTACTTTTAATAGCCACAGATAACATCAGTCTTGATTCGTTTTTATTTATATGTAACTAATATCCATCTTAATAAAATAAGTAGATACCTAGATAATACACCATACGAAACGATATTTTTTTTGTACATATCAACCCATAAGATGGCCCACTGCTGGGCACGGGTCTCCCCAGTAGAACCTACTAGTATGTAGATCCTGGGGGTAATTGCCATAATCGCCACGCTTGGCGAGCGGGTTGGCGATCGCAGTAAGGCTTTAAGTACGCAGAGGACGCTGCTGCCCGTCCTCCGGAGTGAAATCCCTTAGTCGCCTTGACGACACCCACGGGTAGAGATGGGGTGGTACTATTCTTAAGCCGGCACCACACGGCATTTTTTTGTACAGCTATCGGTAAAAGTTTATGATCAAAAATGGAATTTCAAAACTATTGAATGACATTTGGGGCCAATTTAGCTAATGCTACGATGTTACAAAAGTAAGGGATTGTATTAGTTACCGATAAATTGTCTCATTGTACTCACACCAAAACTGAATGATCAAAAACGTTCTAAACTAAGTGATATAATTAAAAATCGCCCATACACGTCAGCGCGCCAATGAAAACACTCCCAAAATTATTTTATTTTAGGAGTGTTTTACTTTATTTATTAGTTAACCGCATTTTGATATTTCTTCAATTTTAATACATCTATACTACATAACTACACACATCAAAAGTGTCTAGGGATCAAGCATTTTTATGCGGATTTCTTGAGATTGAGATGTGGCTTTGTAATAAATTTATGATTTTATAAATTTATATGGGGTAAAACCTACAATGATTGGCACCTTAAGCCGCTTCCTACATTCATTCAATAACTAGACACTAAAAGACAAATTGTAATAAAGTGAAATCTAGTTTTTGGCTTTCAGGATTAGTTAACTAATGAAACTGCGTAATAAAAATAATCAACTTTATTAGAAATTTCCATAATTATAACACTTTAAAGTAAAATCTATAGTTTGGCATAGTCATTGGCACAAAAAATCAGTGATTGGCCTACATAATTAGTATAATCATTGGCAGTAGCATCAGTTATTGCCAATCAGTCAGACACAATGATTGACAATCATTTATTTTAAATAAAAAAGAAAATAACATAATTATTAATAACAAATCAGTCTGAAACACTTAAATACTGTAAGATATCACTTATCCTCATCTTCTTCCAAAATACTCATAATATCCTGACTACCTAAATTAGTAGAGTTGGTGGTGTAATGTCTCATGCTTAAATCTTCGCCTTCATCGTCATCATCGCTCTCCAGTGGTGCATTTGAAACAGGTGCAGATATAGAATTTTGTTTGTCATCTATTGCATTATGTCCTTTTTTGATAATAATCTGTTCCAAAATCTTTATTTTTGACTTTTTTACTAAGTTAGGATTATTAGTCTTTTTTGTCATTGCTTCTTTAGTGCTGGTTTTCTTTTTCTTCATCTCTATCAATTCTTTTTTTACTCTTGCTTTTTCTTCCCTTACTCTCTTTCTATTTTCCTTTTCAGATTCGATCTGCTGTTTCTTATTTAGTTTATCAGTTTCTATTTGTTGCCAATGCTTGCTAGTTAAAACGAAAGGCTGTTTGTTGGTTTTTTGCTTGTTGTTTCTAATTGGTGTTTTCGGTAATTCTAAGAAATCAGTTATTGTGGTGTTACTTATAGATTTATTAGTTTCTGGTGTAGCTGGATTAGCTAACGAACAACTTGGACGAGGTGATTCTGGGGCTGGGAGCTGTAGGAGTGTATTTTCTTCTTCTACAAAGGATATGACATCAGTAGAAACAACTTCTTTGACGGAGTCCAAAATTATATCTTCAGTTGTCATAATCTCAAAATTTTCAATATGAACCCATTCACCATTTATATTTATCATATTATTGTCACATCCATCTTCAAAGATTTTTATCTCATTGTCTTTATCTTTTGTCTGTTCATCTGTCATCAATTCAGAGGAACCTACCGCTTGCATATCGGTTAAATCAGTTTCAGTGTCGTTTTGGTCTTCTATCTCCCTTTCCTTATCATCAATTGTTAATAAATCTTCATCTTCTATAACATCATCAATGTGTCTTCTCTGTGGATCTTCTAACATAGTTTTGAAATAACTATTAATCTTCAGTAAGGCTTTTGCTTCTATAGATTTTCCCACATTGCTAGCATCGAGTCGTCGTTTTAGTGTTGGCCCAATTATGTCTTGAAATTGAGAATAGCTTAAAGTTACAGGTTCCATCGCAACTGTATAATTTGAAAGTGTTTTGGAACCCAAGCATTTCGAATAATCAACGGCATCAGGGTTCCAAGGTACGAGTCCACATGCTCGGAAACCATTTTTTATTATTTCAGGTTTTATATCATTTTCGACTATACTATTTAATATCGGGCCAAAATCAACTTTGGTTAAAGTCTTTGTTAAGTTGTCTTTTCTCCAGCGTAAGACCGCTTTCCGCCAAGCTGATTTAATAGGCCGAAATGCCGAAACATCAGCAGGCTGCAGCAGTCTTGTAGCATTGGGGTAGAGGGCTATTAATATTATTTGCAAGGCTTCGCATAATTTAGAAAGCTCCAAGGTTGTATGTGATTTGTGCCCGTCAACGAAAAGTATGATAGGGAATTTTGTACCTTTGCTGACAAGATATGGATGAAGAACATTTTTAACATAGCGAAAAAACGTTTCAGTTTTCATCCACCCATTTTCAGACATGCCGACTCCCCAGGACTGAGGAACAGACTGTAATATTTCGTTCCGCATTCTCTTCAAAGGATATACGATCATCGGAGGTGTCACATCACCATCAGCACCAAATGTAAACATTACAGTCAGAGACGTTTTGCTCGGCGCGTGTTCAACATCGTACACATTTCTATCTCCTTTAGCTGCTATAACAGCCGTGTTTTTTGGGTTAAACAGGAAACCAGTTTCATCTCCGTTAAAGACACGGGAAGGATCCGTTAATATGTCACTGTAATTCATTTCTTCGAGGTAACTGTGTATTTGAGTGAACCATTTTCTTAAGTCGTTCTCACTTATTTTGGAACTCGCCGAAGTCACAGCTTCTGATTGTCGTAGACTAAGCGCAGGATGCCTTTGTAAAAACAGTTTGTACCAACCCTTCCCTGGGGTATTATTGATAAACGTATTTTGTCGAGGGTTTTTTTCTAGGAACTCTTTAACACTTTCTAATACATCATCTCTTCTTTTTGGAAAGCCTTTTCTGCTGCACTGAATCAACCAAGCCTCCAACTCGTTCTCTTCTCTTTCCGTTAATACCGTGCTGGGTCCTGGTCGCACTTTTACGTAGTTACTACTTAACCGAAACTGTAATGTTGCCCTAGGTACATTAAACTTCTTGGACGCTTGGTTTTTTGACATACCGTTCCGTATTTCATTAAGAGCATTTTGTACGTCTGTTTCTGTATAATGTTTGACATAGTCTTGATCTTTTTTAGGCTTGGGCATGACGACTCGATCTATAATATAAAAAAATTGAGGGTAGAATACAATTAATTTTGTTTAAATGTACTTAAAATGTGTGAAAATTTTGATACAGTGATTGGCAGAGTCAATCACTGAATTTATGCTTGTTATTCAACTTTAAACCATGAAATTCGAACAGTATAGGGTCTAATAGGTAATTTTAACTTGATTTTGATGTAAAAAGAAATATCGCATAAAAATCAGTCATTGGCATGGCATGCCAATAACTACATTCCTATACTTTCATCTAATACAATGATTGGCATAGTCAAAAACTTTTAAAAGCATATAAAAATGATTTAAAAAGTGCCTGAATTCATTAAAAAATTAATAAATAATCTTATAAAACACACGCAAGTACTTTACTCACCATAAAACACCAGATAAACGCACTTAACTAGGAAGGTATCACTAAGAATTTCTAAATTTCTTCGCCGAAAATTTGAATCGCGGCAGGTGCCAATGAAGTTGTCAAACAAAGTTTAAGAAAAAAATGTCTGCCATACGACTCAGTGTTACCAGTAGACAAATGTAAAATTAGGCTTCATAAATAAGTGTTACTACTTTAGAAAAACTTTAAATTACTTAGCTATAAGCAAAAAAAGACAGAGGTGCCAATCGTTGTGTACCTGCCAACATTAGTAGTTCTTACTAATCCTGGATCCTTTTTGGTGCATTTCATAATTTGAATCAGGAACTGTGAATCAAATTCGAGTAAAAGATGAAAATCAGCTGTCAATATTTTCCCTATAAAAACATACAACGCATTGAAGACATTATTAGTGCTACTGTTTCCCTACTACTGATTAAAACCAACGTTATTATGGAGCGGCGACGTCATTTAAGCAGGGAAGAAATGCTCAGAGCCGTGGGAATGATAGAAGCTGGTTCCCGGCAACGTACTGTGGCTTTAGCTCTGAATACAAGTCAGAGTGTTATCAGTCGACTTTGGACACGTTACCGAAGCACTGGTACCGTGGCTGAGCGCCATGGAGGACGGTATCGCTGCACCACACGGAGACAAGACCGATACATTCAAATCTTAACTCGAAGAGGTCCAACAATAACCGCCATGATGTTAGCCGTGAGGCTTCATCACTCTTCAGGGAACTTAATTAGCGACCAAACAGTCAGAAACCGCTTGCATGAAGTGAACCTTCATTCCCGAAGACCGCTACGGGTACCACCTATAGCAATGCACAATCGTAGGATTCGATATCAATGGGCTCTTGAACACAGAAATTGGGCAGAAGAACAATGGCGTTTCGTGTGCTTTTCTGATGAGTCTCGTTTTGGTATGAGACCGGATACAAGACGTATACGACACTGGAGAACCCCTGGACGCCAACAGCGATTAAAATCCTGCCAGGAAGTCCATCCTTATAGTGGTGGAACCATCATGGTATGGGCGGGTATTTGGATCGGCGGAAGAACTGAGTTGATTTGGATCAGAGGCAACCTCAACGCTCAAATTTATGCTGAGACGATTGTATCAGACGTCATCGTTCCTCTACAAGTGCAAATCGGTCCCTTATTTCAGTTAATGCATGATAATGCACGACCGCACACCGCAAGAGTTGTAAGACAGACTCTCGCCGCAGCTAACATCAATGTCCTGCCCTGGCCTGCTCAGTCGCCAGACTTGAACCCGATTGAGCATGCATGGGATATGCTACAGAGAAGAGCTCTGCCGAATATGGAGGGTATCCAGTCGCAAGAAGACCTTTTTTTGTTGTTGCAACGAACATGGGCGGCCATTCCACAGCGTGATTTGGATGAACTCATTTTGAGTATGCCAAACCGATGTTCTTGTGTTGTTAGTGTTCGCGGTAGAAACACGGATTATTAATTGTTTAAGTTACCCAATAAAATTTTAAAGAAAACTGTTATTTCAGTCTTTTTTTCGAACTTTAATGTTAGTGGTTCAAATGTCAAAAATCCTTTTATTAGGAAAATGGCAAATTTCTTTATTAATGCAAAGGTGACTTGGTTTATCGTTACTGTGACAAACGAAAACACTTTATTTGATGAATCCTTAAAGAAATAAAAAAAAAAAAATCAATCAGGAGAAAAGTTATTGCAAAAATATATGTTGATCCCTAGACACTTTTGATGTGTGTATATACTATCTATACTAATATTATAAATGTGAAAGTAACCCTGTCTGTCTGTTACGCTTTCATGCTCAAACAGCTAAACCGATTTAGATGAAATTTGGTATGAAAATAGTTCGAGTCCCGGGGAAGGACATAGGATAGTTTTTATCGCTATAACCGGCATTCACGCGGCCGGAGCAGCGGGCGAAAGCTAGTATTTATATAATTGGTGCGATCTTGCACTCTTCCGCATATAGACTTTCAGTGCAACTCTATGTATGCTCAATATGTACATTAAACAAGAATGTAGGCTACTACGTCCCGAGGAGGATGAAGGGATCCCAGGTTGAATGTGGTCTTTGAGCTTATCTACGAAGTAAGTGGAAATTCAACGTCTTTTCTGTGTTTTGTGGTCTGGAAACCATTTGGAGTAAGTAACTGTTTGAGTTAAGACCAAACACCTTTCTAAATCTACGTACGATATACAGGGTAGATTTATTAAGGAAATTACGCACTGTTTACCTCGCATTCGACTAATAAGTTACAATCATTGCATCTTGCGTTTTTACACGCGTCACCAAGGTTCTTATCAAAAAGTTTTGATTAGCTTTTAGTACAACGAGGTTTAATATGAGTTACAGCTTGTCATGCCACCTAAAACCTACGCCCCACATTATTTTCTATGTTTTTAAAACTACAGATATATAAAATATATACTTACAACATAGAACTACAAATCTTAAGTACACCCAACATGATCCAGTTAACAGAGAATGCGCTTATAAAAGATGAAATGAAGCTGCCCCACAATGCTATAAGTAAGGTCTTCCTTCTACCTTGTGTATCTGAGATGTAACCCCAAGGAACAGACATCACTACTGGACCTGAAAAGACAATAATAACACATAATTTGCTGGTGGGTCTAAGCACATCAAAGGCCGTCTTGGTAAGTACTACTGTAGTGGTATACTACTAGAGGTATTCTTCCTTGAAATGATGATGCAAACGCTTTACAGTGCTCTTATTGAAGTACACTAATATCTCAAAATGAGAAGTTCGGTACAGTGACGCTTGAGTCTTTGCGAAAAAAGGATTTGAGTGGCGCTGAACTCTCTCTGACTTGAGAAACAGATTTTTTAATACAACTTATTGAAGAAATGAACCGTCCACAAGTCAGAGAGAGTTATAAGAGAGGAATGGAAAAAGAAGGGATGAGGTAAAGTACGACAAACTTAACGTTGGCAATAGCTAAGAAGTTTGTAAACAACTTACTGAATGTATTTTTTTGGAATAATAGATAGCACCTACTTGCTATTAATTTTAAAAATATATTTATTTGTTAATTTAATAACTTCCATAAATATGTTGCAAAACGCGGACTTAACGCCATAGGCTTTCTCTACCAGTCAACCTTTGGGTGGTTAAGAGATGTGTGGCAGATGAATATTGTTTCGTTAATTTACATATTTCTAGATTAAAAACCGGACTACAATAAAGTTCTCAAAAAATCTTAGATATCGTTTTAATTCAATACTAAAGGGTCTTTCAACAAAGACGGGTCGATGTTAAAATTGAATAAAACTAGATGTGTGTGAGATATTAACGAAATTTATTTTTTATTTGAAAGGCCCGTTTATGCCATTATGCATGAAATATGACATCGTTCAAATGTCCGCCGCGGCTTCGCATGGTGGCACAAATCCGAGAGGTCCAATTTTTAATGACTCTGCTGCATAGATCCGGCTGAATCTGAGCGATGGCCTGCGTTATGTTGGCTTTCAGGGCAACGGTCGAATGTGGTTTATTGGCATAGACCTGCGACTTCAGAAAACCCCACAAGAAAAAGTCTAGCGGAGTCAAATCACACGATCTTGGTGGCCAATTCACGTCACCTCTGCGAGAGATAACCCTACCCGCAAACCGTTCATGCAGAATGTCGATTGTGTCGTTCGCTGTGTGGCAAGTAGCGCCATCTTGCTGGAACCACATGTCATTCACGTCCATATTGTTCAATTTAAGCCAAAAGAAATTGTTTATCATTGATCTGTAGCGCTCACCGTTGACGGTGCTGGCCTCGCCAACTTCGTTTTCGAAGAAGTACCGACCAATGACGCCGCCAGACCAAAATCCGCACCAAACAGTTACTTTTTGTGGATGCATTGCTATCTGGTGAACCTCATGTGGGTTGTGGTCATCCCATATACGGCAATTTTGCTTATTAACAAAACCATTCATCCAAAAATGTGCCTCGTCGCTAAAGATTATTTTTTGGCCAAAATCGGGGTCCTCTTCCAAGCGTTCCGACGCCCATTCAGCGAACACAAAAGTTAAAGTTTTATCATTTGCACATGCTGCTCAACCGTGTAACTTGCCATGGTGATTTGGCATCAGTGACTGAATAAGAAAAAACAGATTTGACAGATGCCGCCAAATCAAAATGGCCGCCACAGATTATTAATATCGACCCGCTCTATTTGAAAGACCCTTTATTATAGGATGTCCCAAAACTATGTCACACGGAGGGAAAACAGGCTGCATATAATATAATAAATAATAAAACTACTTACTGCCTTTATAGGCAGTAAGTAGTTTTATTATTTTGAATTGAATTGTCGACTCGTACAAATCATGATAGCAGTCTAATATCATTGTGCCTACCATTTTAATTACCCAACCGCGCCAGAAGAAAGGTAATGCTTTTCAAGCATTTGTGCAGTGTATGTTTAATTATGTACGTCTGTCTATTTCTTTGGTACGCTCTACAGCCCAAACAGCTAGATGGATTTCATCATATGAGGTGTCTTTGGATTCCTCTCATTTTTGATCTCTCTCCTAAGTCATAATTATAATTTTTCAGTTAATTGTTTTTACGCAGCTGGATATTTGATTTTTAAATATTTTTTTTGTTTAACATATTAAAGTCATTGTTATCTTATTATTTGTGTGACATTATATTACCTCTTACGATGGTGAGTAACGTAAAAGTATTAAAGAGGGTAGGAGAAGGTGGAATGTTAATTAAAATATAAAATGGTGGAACAACTTAACTGACATGACATTAAACGAGCAATTCTTGTACATTTACATAAGCTGAATTTCGGCAACGACTACAGCGATTTTCATGAAATTTTGTAGGGGGTTTCGAGGGCGATAAATCGATCTAGCTTTTCATTTCTAGAAAACGTCGTTTAAAAAAAATACCAAGCAAAGCTCGGTCATCCAATAATCAATATCAATCTCAATCAATCAATAATAAACAAGGATAAATAGAAGCACCTGCATCAGTTTTACCGACATTCCTCCTAAATTTATTAAGATTTTACCTATTATAGTGACGTTGGATATCTCCGACGTCAGAATTGTATTTATTACACTCGTGATTTATGTTTCTATTGTTCCTCAAAGCAATCATTCACCATCAATTTCTGTTTTCTTGATAAATTAATTATTGTTATAAAAGACAATAACTATCGTAAACTTAAGGATATAGTATCTACTACTCGTGTCTTGATACACAAAACATTTGTGATATATAAATAACTATTTTATTGACTTTGTCAGATCTGTTAACAATGTCAGAACAAAAACTCAAATATATTTCATTGACAATTTTACAATATGGTACACCTACGAGCAGTTTGTTAGGTGGGAATTTACAGACATACAATTAACTGACATGAAGTATTTTAGCATAATAAAGAATACCCAGACTAATAACTTACACTTATGAATCACACCAAAATTATCAAACCAAAGCTCTGTCACGTGTGGGAAACGAACCGACAAAGATTTCTGCTGTTCTAAAATCTAATGAAAATGCTGAAGCAGTATTCCTTACCTATGAAAGGCATGGACAGCATGATGCTCTTCTGCCAGGGTTCTAACTTGAAGTCACAACTGCAGCCAGTGACGATGATAGAGAAACCGAAAACGTCCACGCCCATACCCAATAGACCGATGCTAAGTGCTAGTAGAAGAGTGCGGTTGTACCAGCCATTACCTGGAGTAGATTTTAGGTTAAGTATCATAATTGCTTTGACTTGGTTTGTTGGCAAGATCTTCTTGAGATAATTCTTAAACTGATGCCTTCAGAGAGTTCTTAAATTTATGGCTTCATGTTGTGTGGTAATTTCTTCAATTCCAGTTTGCGTCAGAGTAGGGATCGGACGAGCAGTGGCCGGTCCAACGGGCTTATTCCTTCTAATATCAATGGTATTTGTTTGTTTAGAATTTATTACCAATGGTATCTATTTATTTTTTACGTTCACGATCCATGCACGCAAAGCACAATGTGTGTGTGTGTGTGTGTCGAAGCACATCGATCGTGATCTCTATGAGCAGACAGACCAAAAGTTGGGTGAGGTTTAGGCCTTCTTCTTGGTATATAAATCGTCAAACGGCGCCATCACGACAAGTCAGACCCCTGACACTAGTGCATGCACACTAGTGTCGTAGTTAGGCTCGTCAGAACCCCGGTTTTTAATCAAAATATCGTCAGAGAGCGTCACAATCTATATATAAATGTAAAAACTAGCCGTAATTCTAATGTTATGACCACGGCACGTGGTGTCACTTCAGACAAATATTGAACTAAGAAAAAGAACAAAACAATTTTGCTTACCGGTTAAATCTAAGGCGTCTTCATAATCATATACAGTTTGTTCTGTACCACCATTTTGTTCACATTTCTTACTAATTGTACTTACTTGTACTTTATAACTCTTATACACCATTTTATAGCGTTACAATACTTAAATTATTCAAGTTATTTTTAACCCCAAATAATTGTACAATTCAGTCGTAACCGAATCACATTTATTTTAATTAAGATCAGTCTACGTAATACAGTCTAACTACGTTAAACTAAATATTTATATCACTTTAAATTGCCTTGATGTTCATGATTATCCTGATGCAGTGTCCGTTACTATCAACTAATTAAACTAGGTCTTCTGAGATTATTTTCGGTAACCAGTACTATAGTCACCAACGATTTCTTATTTTTTAACTACAACTTCACTAATCTGCTTCATTGCAGTAGCATGAGTGAACTGTGGTCTATTTTGTTGTGAGTTGTGAGTATCTAAATGAAACTATTAAAAATACAATATCTCAACTTAATATATGGATTATTCTATCTGATGTAGTGTAGTACGTTTCCATTTTCAACGAGTTAACGATTTCATTTACCTTATGGCTACGGAGGAAACATCGTTCTATAACTCTCCAAACAAAATTCAGTGTTTATACTATGACGCAAGAATAGTTAAGGTTCTCTGGCCTACGGATCCAACCGTGTGAAGTGTCTGGCAATGGACGATGTGGTTTCTATTATAATTCGTAAGTAAATCTAAAATAACAGTGGTTTATATTTCTAAGTGGTTGGGATAAAATTGAATATACCTTTGCTACCTGCTCTCTGCCAAGGCCGCCATGATCCAAACTTTCATTGACGTCTGCAGCAAATATTCGATCTTACATGTACTGGTTATAAACTTTCAGCTTTTATATAATGAGGTAGGCCAGGCTGCCGTGTGCTCTTGTATTAATTACTAAACCTTATCCAATTTTTAGCTAAATGAAAAGTGATCAAGAATTTTATTGCCAAGTTATTTTTTAATGGATTTACTCTTTGCTTTGCGATCTTTCTTACACTATATGTGGAGCCATATTTGTCACATGTTTATCAAAGTTCCATTTGGATCTTAGTAAATAAAGGACTTTTACTTTGGCAGCCTAAAAACCTGCCCTAGGAGAGACTGGATCAGGAAGACTGAGGAACGAGTGTGAGCACATTGAGAAAGGGCTATGTCCAACAGCGGACTGAAAAGGCTGATTGATTGATTCTGTAAACATTGGAAACGAGCGCCACGTCTCATAAATATAATAACTTACATTGTGATTTACTAAACATTTTCCTTTATCAAACTGTGTGTTTCTGTCGATATAAGCATCAAGTATCTACTTTATGGCCATGTAAAACTACATTTTCAAATCATACCATTACTTGGGTACTTCCCCGAAGATAATGGTTTTGTATGTTGTCTCTTTTCTGTTTACGTAATGGTATGGGTTTTCCTATAAACATTAAAAAATACATCGAAAGTCTCGAAATATTGATTGAACTTTAATGTTACTTTTAAAACTCGATGACTCGACCCACCTACCGTACCTATTAAAACATAGCCCTGAATCGTCTTACTCCTATTTGAGTATCTAATAAGATGCAAAATGGTTTACCATTCGACCGAACGTTTACGTGCACAGGGATGTTTGGTCAAAATGGGAGTTCCTTGGAGTAGATTTTAGGTCAAGTATTATAATTGCTTTGAGTTAGTAAGTTGGCAAGATCTTCTTCATAAACTGATGCCTTCAGAGAGTTCTTAAATTGATGGCTTCATGTTGTGTGGTAATTTCTATAATTCCAGTTTGCGTCAGAGTAGGGATCGGACGAGCAGGGGCCGGTCCAACGGGCCTATTCCTTCTAATATCAATGGTATTTGTTTAGTTAGAAATTATAACCAATGGTATTTATTTTTGGTATTAGAAAGGAATAAGTCGTCAAACGGCGCCATCACGACAACTCAGACCCCTGACACTAGTGCTTGCACACTAGTGTCATAGGAAAGCTCGTCATAACCCTGGTATTTATTAAAAATATCGTTACAGAGCGTCACAACAGTACCTATATATAAATGGTAAAACTAGCCGTCATGCTAATGTCGTGACCACGGCACATGGCGTCACTTCAGATAAATATTGAACTTAGATAACTTAGCTAACTTAGATAAGAAAATAACATTTTTTTTTCTTACCTGTTAAATCTAAAGCGTCTTCATAATCATATACAGTTTGTTCAGTACCACCAGTTTGTTCACATTTCTTACTAATTATACTTATTTGTACCTTAAAACTCTTAGATACCATTTTATGGCGTTACAATACTTTAATTACTTTAATTACTGCCTCTGTGGCGCGGTGGGAGTGTATCCGACTGCTACGCAAGAGGTCGTGGGTTCGTCTCCACCCAGGATAAAACTTTGTGTGATGAGCACGATGGTTTATTCTGTGTCTGGGTGTTATTTATCTATAATATGTATGCATTTAGAAATATATAAGTATGTTTATCAGTTGTCTGGTTTCCATAGTACAAGCTCTGCTTAGTTTGGGATCAGATGGCGTTGTGTGAGTTGTCCCAAGATATTATTATAAAAAAAAAAAAAATTATTCAAGTTATTTTTAACCCCAAATAATTGTACAATTCTGTCGTAACCGAATCACATTTATTTCAATTAAATTCAGTCTACGTAATACCTACGTTAAACTAAATATTTATATCACCATTCGACCGAACGTTTACGTTTTTACCATTCGACCGAACGTTTACGGAGTTCCACAAGGGTCGATTATCGATCCCTTGTTTTTAATTTACAATAATAGTGGTAATATTTTTATAAGATAGTCCTGCTTGCAGATGATACATCCTTATTTTAATTGAAACACCGGCAAAAGACGTCTTAGATGTAAATAAGAATCAAAGCTGGTTTACGAGTTTAAAAAAAATACGGAGTTTAAAATAAAATGCAAGAATATTGTGGATTATAATTATTTTATTAATATAAAAATATAACACTATACTCTAAGGTATCACTACGGGTGCCGTTCAGGTCGTGTGCTTTTTGGGAGTATTATACACAGGAGACCGCTCGCTGAAACAAACAAACATACCATTAAAAACGTCAGTCTTCCTGCAATATTGGCGTTGCAAAACCGCTGTCATAAGCTACGCATATATTAATATCATTTTTTTTAATTATTTCTTCTTCCTATGACATATGATTAAGTTTAATAAGATATATAATTAACTTAGAAAAGGACAAGGATAGGGAAAATAAAGGTGTTTTTTTATAAAAAGATCTTACTCAATACGTTTAGTCAACACAAAACCCACAATTTTCGACTGACCTGTTTGTCAAAAATTAGGTGTCACCTACTAACATGGTTAGTGACACTTACTACTAAGCCAGAAAGTCGTGGGTTCGATTCCCACCATAAATAAATCTTCACTTCACGATTGATTGTCCTGTGTCTCAACGTAATTTAACTATATTAAGTGTGTATTTAGAAATATATAACTATGTTTATCAGTTGTCAGTTAATACCACAGATTGTATTCTAGATTATTATTTGAAGAAATTTAAGGTACCCAGATTTGTTAAAGTTATTTTAACATCTCTGAGTCTCTGAGATTATGCAATGACTCTTAAAATTGACCATACACGTATAGTAGAAAGATGTGGTTCCTAAAATCAGGTATCCACAAGTACCTGGTTTTAGGATCTATTGATTTATATACATTCTATAAGGATTTATTGATCTATCTGTATACTCAGGCTTACGCTGTTTTGGATTTGGATGGTACGGTAAGTAAAGCTGTCATATATAATAATAATAATAAAAATGATTACTTGTAATGCCTGTTCGCAAACAATAGGTAAAGTCCAAGAAAAGAACAGGCAATAAAAACTTGTGGCCACTCTTTTCAAATAGCCAATGTTTACTATGTTTCTTTGTTTTTAAACTGCAAGGTTGGGTGCACCCACGATTATATTATACCCCATATTGGAGGACTGATGCAAAAAAAAGCGGTCAAAATATTAGAAGAAGAGTACACGAGATCGGATACATCAGCCTCAATGGGCACAACATAGTAGGAGCATCCACTTACGATGTAAAAACTTGATGTGCTTAAATATTGGCAAATTTGACATTGGTATACTCTTTAATGTAACAAAAATAGGGCTACCCGGATAAAAAATGCCTTCCATTTTTCATAAATTCCACGTGGAAGAGATTCTAGTATTATATAAGAAATAATAATGCTATGTGGCACCGGCTTAAGAATAGTACCACCCCGTCTCTTCCCATGGGTGTCGTCAAGGCGACTAAGGGATTTCACACCGGAGGACGGGCAGTAGCGTCCTCTGCATACTTGAAGTCTTACTGCGATCGCCAACCCGCTCGCCAAGCGTGGCGATTATGGCAATTACCCCCAGGATCTACATACTACTAGGTTCTACTGGGGAGACCCGTGCCCAACAGTGGGCCATCATATGGGTTGATATGTATGTATATGTAATAATACTTACTTATAAGTAAAGTTCCAAACATATAGATGGGCACGATGCAGTACTCGTCGACGAGCGAGCCGAAGATCACGTTGCCCACAATGGCGCCTATCCGACCACACATTACGGTCACTGCCATGGCCGTAGCGCTGCCAGAATACACAAAAAGTTCGTTTAGTACCGACATGGAATTTTGGACATATTTTGTATTAGAGTACGGGCAGCAGCGTCTTCTTGCGCAAAGTTATTAGTAATGTAAATAATAACAACCCCAGGGATAGTTGCGACAGGTAGGCCACTGGTTATTAACACACAAGCCAAACCAGAAGTAATATTTTATAGAAAACAGTCAGATAACCATATAGCCACAATACAGGGCCCTTATTCAATATGCTTTTTTTCGTTTTCGCGGCAAGCCCGCGCGAACTGGCGCATGCGCGATGCATTTCTAAGCGCAGCTCTCTATATAACAATAAGACAAGATTTTGACAGTTAAAAGCGCGGGACAACGAAAAAAAAGATAGTGAATAATAAACCAGGTTGTGACAAAAGGGACCACAGGATACAGGGACGTCTGACAATTTCTTTTTTTTTTTACATATTAATTTTTATTTTTAAACGAAATTTATCTAGTTTGGTGATTGCAAAGAAATGCGGCAATAATGTAACTGATTTCTTACTTTCGTGAGTTTTAAGAGTATTGGAAAATATAAAAATGTATCCTACATATACTTACGCAACTTTGGTGGGGAATATTTCACAAATGACGCAGAAGAGCACAGCCTCCGTACAACTGACGATGGCTTCAAACACACAGGACAAGATCAGATTCTGTAGCGAAGACTGCACCAGGTTGAGACCCAGAGCGGCTAGACCCGAACTTATTAACATCATCACTGGAAGAAAAAAAATAATCTAAAATGGCTAGATTATGTCATACACAAAATATGTTTTAACTTTGGTAGCATAGTGCAACTTTGTCATAAATCATGCAACAATGCCATGATTCTACATTTACCTTTTGTGCTTTACCATGTTGAGTTATTACAAACAGATAGACAGTTTCATAAGAGCGGCAGCCTGACAAGAATGTCATAAATAGGCAGATATACTACTACTATTCTCATATTGGTTTTCCATCCCTGTAAAGGTTTAGGCATGTATTTATGAAATACCAATACCGGTAATGAATATATCTAATTTTGTATTCTAATGTATCCAACCAAGGTATCTCCTAGGTATTAGCTGTTACTTTAGACTAACGATGAAAAACGATATTGAACCACTGATGAAGGGATTTTAATCTGTTTATTTTCAAAGCTGTCTTCATCGCGATATTCATGGATTAAAATACCACTTTCTAGGGCACATTTTTAACGTGTTTTGTCGCATTTCTCGTAATATGCCATTCTCAAGCATCGCTTTCACCAACAGACAGATTTAATAAAGCTATTTTTTTTCTGGACCTAATTTTCTACTTACCAAGCATGAGTTTCTTGCCAACACAGTTGATGGTGAGCCCGACCCACAGCGCCGTGGGGACGCAGCTGAGTGCCACGAGTAGCGTGTGCGTGTACACTTCACCATTCAACGTCTCCGGTGTACTGTGCTGTAACAAGATGTCATAGTCTAATCAATACTTCAACAATACAACAACATCACCCCCCCCCCCCTCGTAAGCACGTTCTCCGAAGGCAAAAGGTGCTATCATTCAGTTTTTGCCCCACCTCGAAATTATCCGGTAATGTAGGCCATTGGTAACCTCTACGTACCAATGTAGAGCTTCTAATATAAAATAGACTTACCGCTAGAGAAGTGTGATTGGTGTGATTAGCCAGGGCGAGGGAGACCTCGCACACCCCAGCTGACGCTTCTGGGTACAGGGACGTGAACTGACCGAACCTCTCGAACAGATCCGGGAACCACATCATCAGAGTATAGTAACTGGGGGAAAAAAAAGAAAACTATTTTACTACACAATTAACAGAAATGATATGAACAATAACTTCCGAATGTTTAATGAAATTAATAACGATAGCATTTTATAAACGAGAATCGGGCGCAATTGGTCTCCTTGCCTACGCCACCCGCACCGCAGCCACAGAATGCCAATAATATGACTAAACAATAATGAGTAAACAGCAAGAAGGAACAACATACCTAATATCAATTTTAGATTTACTATGCTGTACAGCAATTCGCCAAATTGATCTGATGACCTCACTCACTCGCAATCAAAGCATCAAAACTAGTTCACTGCTTTAACATACTCGTACTTCTTCTATTGGGTTGTTCAATTTGGATGAAATCTGGCTATGTGGAACTTTCTCATTATTCATTATTCAGAAAAATAGTAACTACAATTACCTGAACATTAGTCCAAAATCTACAAAACAGCACAATACGAAAGGACCAATGTAAGGCGGAGTGACAAGCATCTTCTTTCTGACCCAGAAAGCTTGCCAGCGCTGGTTCCACGTAAGTGGCGCCTTGGTCTCGTTGCCGTTGTTGTCTGCTGACACAACCTCTTCATCATCACCGTCGCCGGCGCTTATCATTGATTCCACCTGTAAACATTGGAAAATTAATAATTAAAAAAAAATGTTTGAGTAGATTCGTTAGAACAAGACAGTGCCATTTTCACTCGTATGATCCATTTTTAATATTTAAGACATATGACAGAAACAATGCGAATATCGTTGCACTGAGTAACGACGATTCAATCAACAACAAAAATATTTTTTTAAACAATACCTAACTTGTCATTGCAATAGCTAGTTGGTTTTTCACTAAAAGGTCTATGTATTTCATCAGGCGTTTTGAAATTTCTATAACATTATATCCTACAGAAGTTTGATAGTAGCGTTCTTATGTGCATAATATATTATGAATGGGGAAGACTGTTAATATAGAGGACGATCCAATGGATATCATACGTGGTCTTATTGATAATTAGAATCTTTATGAACCTCACATAATCTGATTTATACATACATACAAAATAAAATCTGTACGCAGATCTTCTAAACTACGCTACAGATTTGGATGTGGTTGTCACTATCATTTAGACAATTTCTCAGATAGATAGATGCATTAATAGTTGGTGGATAAAAATCAGTGCGAAGGCGGAGTAGGCCGTTAGTTGTCTTAAATCAGCCAAAATTCGTAATTTTCACAACTTACTGGAAAGTCTTTCTCATGAAGCTTGGTATTCACAACAAAGATCCTCTGCAGTACTTGCAGCGCCTGCTCAGCTTTATTCGCGTGGAGCAAGTATCTTGGACTCTCTGGGAACGGGATGAGTAGCAGTACTACGAAGAGTGAAGGAAGCCCACAGGCAGCCACGAATACTCTCCAAGACGTGTAGGAAAAGTTTTCCCCTTTAGCCCAATCGAAACTTGTATTCGGGATAATGAGGAAAGCGATACCTGAAATAAAAAATATAATGTAGGAAGGTATTAGACGTGACGGACAAACATAATGAGCCTCAACAACTGCCACTAAGGAATAAGTACCCAGTTACCTATAGTTCTTAAAATTTTGGTTTCAGTTCACTAGGACAGACACCTGTGTTGGAACTGCCATTATTATGCTTTATATTCATTTAAAAATATGTAGTTTATAAATGTGTGAATGTTTTGATGACGCTATCAAAAATCTGTCTTAAAATGGTTTATCAACAAAACTCATAGAGCCGTACAAAAGAGCCGTGCTTCTTGGATGGCACGGTAGATGACGCGATTGCCTTAAATAATAACATAATTATTATGAAGCAGGATGGAAATTTGACAACCCCGGAGGTGGCTCAGTTCCGGAGTGGAAAACAGTGTAGTGACGGCACACTCTTTGATCGCTGGTTCGGTTCTTTTACTCCAAACTTAATATTAATAAAGTTTCGAGTAAAGTTCTCGATGTTCTTTTTTATTGCAAACTATGGTAAGTAAAAAATAAGAAATCGCGTGTTCTAGTATCTAACGCCATCTAAATTGGCAGTCGTCGCTTAACTTTCGTGCGCAGTGCCAATCATTCCGGTTGACCTTCCTAATGTCGCCGACATGTAGATACTTGCTATTTGTCAGGCAAATTTTAGTGTCAATGATGACATATAATGTTTCGTTAAGAAAATGTCTTCATTTGTATATGTAGCAAAACAAGTATTTTACAAAATCGTTCTTTGAAAACTGTTTATTAGACTAATTTCACTGGAATTTTTCACTTGTTTTTAACCAAATTTTAAAAATGCTACAAGTGTCACTGTTTCTTTGAAGCCGTGCTCCTTATTGTTTGTTATCATACCACGTTGTTTTCTGTCAATAAGACCAGATAGAACTTTCTAGAATACCATCTAAACGAATTTCTGCAATGACGCTGCCTGTTGTGATAAAAAATGGGTATCACTCCGGGAGTGTCGGCAGAAGTGAAAACTTGAACATTAACGTTGTGCATTTTTGAATATTTTGGAATGGTTAGGGTTTGTTTTTAAACTTTTTTTTTTATCAGTTTAAAAATACTATAATTTATGTGGTTAAATACAATATTCATCTATTGCGCTATCGTGCACAAACATGACAATTTTATAAATGACAATGACAACGACATGACAGTTAAATCGAAAATATGAAATAAAATCACAAATTAAAAAACAAAAAATTAAAATATAATAATAATCATTTGGACTCGAACCGGGATCTTCTGGTTTCTAGACCACTCGATTTCCCACCTGAGCTATTATTAACATTGTAGATTACGGCGAAATTTACCTTCGTATTCTAATAATCTTACGAATTTTCGATCAGGGTCACGTGATCCTGACGCGAGTTTAACATTTTATACCCATACCAAAAAAGTGCACTACGCCGCTAAAGAAGTTTTCACTTCAATAAAAACATTTTCGTTTTTATAAACTTTTAACTTTTAGTGTGAATATGATAGCAGATAATTATAAAATATTTATTTAACTTACCTGGCAACAGAATAGTACCAAATGTCCAGAACACCTCAAGTCTGCACAGCATCACGTCTCTGTGTCGAAGCGAGAGAAAGTCTCCGAAGTAAGGGAAAATGAGGCCGGTGGCACCGATGATGCCAAATCCTGAGAAAAATCTGCAAAAGATAGAAGTCTACAACGAATAGTTATGTCAGGTACGGAACAAATACGATGTAAAGTGATTAATACATATATATAAATCGTATGGCTTTTTATTAAATGCGATTTAATATTTTTACTACTGTATTACTATTAACTCTGTCTAATATTGTATTCCCAAATAATAAAAAAATATAATATGAAATCTAGTTTTCGGGTGTGGGGTCCGGTTTTTGCATGTTCGCAGTCTCTCAAGACACAATTTTCTCTAAAACGAGAGCTGTGTTTTCAAAAACTAATATTAATGACAACGTAGATGCACCTATACTATATTGTACCCTAAGGCTGATTTTGGTTTATCTCATGTTTAAACTTTTTGATAATACTCGTACAATTAGCATCAGTCCTTTAATGTATATTAGTCGCAGCATTTTACCCCTATATCAAGTTTATAAACATTCAAACATTGTAACATTGGCAATTTGAAAAGAGTGGCCGCGAGTTTTTATTGACAGGTTCTTTTCGCCTACTTTCAAATTTTCAAATTTTCCAACTACTTTCCGTAACAACTCATATCTACTCATTTCGTACTATATTTTTCTTTTGTTTTTTAAAAACGACTCCCGCAGTACGGTACAAGCCCTGTGTCGCGGGGGACTTTACAAACATACAAGTTACAGACACAAATTACACCCAGACTCGGAACAACAATTTGTGGATAACACGAAGTGGTGTCCCGTATGGGAATCGAACCCACGACCTCTTGCGCAACAGTCAGATACACTCCCACCGCGCCACCGAGGCAGTCTGATTTGTTCCTTGGGACTTCAAAAGTATCTTATTTGGTCGTTTACGTGCGTGCCTCAATGAAAAAACTTACTAACTTGCCCTAGTAATACTAAGAAGAACACTACCACTCACGTATACGGTAACGCTTACAAGATTCACAATAATAGAAACAGTATGACAAGTTCTAGACGTTAATTTATAGATACCTGCAAGCTAAGAAAGCGTGGAATGACTGAACTACGGAGGAGAGGAAGGCAGCCGTGGCGTCCAGCAGCAGGGCTCCGATGATGGCCTTCTTGCGCCCTCTGGCATCTGCCAGGTTGCCCCAGAAGTAAGAGCCCACGCACATACCTGGGAGAAAGAAAAAATAAAACTAAGCTTGTTTTAAAGGTTACACTTGCGCAGTCACTACACGTGAGAAACGAGCCGCCTGCTGTTCGACGATATAGTTACATTACACCGCGTTCTTCAGGATCTGTCCAACTTTCATTTAAACTACTGTACACAATTATTATGAAGTGGTTTTCACGAGTATTTGGAACGCCTTCGCGTAAAGTTTGAATAAAATAAAGAAAAAAAAAATTAAGTATTAAATCCGTTGGATTTTTCTAAGATTTTGGTACTTCTCGTAAGCATTCCAAAAATGTTTATTAGTTTTTTAAGAAACACATAAATATTTCACTTTGAACTCCCGTGATCCCAAAAATGAAATTGGGAAAAAATATTGCATTAGGAGAACGATTTCAATACCAATTCCTCTTACGCATATTCGTTCCTTGACCCTTCCGTCTTACTCATATTCCTAATCTGTTTAGAGAAGTTCATTACAAAATAGTCATAGTGTAAGGCTAGACTTGGATCTTTGACAAACGACGATCTCATCTTGGCAGACGTCTCAAATAGTTCAAACCATTCAGAAAAACAGTTCAGAGGTTAATGCATGTTATTGTTTCATTAAACGCTGATTTATTTTTACTGGTGGTGAATAGGATAGCATTGTAATATTCTTTTATTTAAAGTTCAGTAGGTGTGGTGCTAAATGTGTCGACGGCATGTTTTAAACATTAGCGAATTGTTTCCCATCGTAATCACCAAAGGCAACCGCGACCAAGAGGACTGTGCTGATGGCCATGGTCAGTGCAATTCGGCCGAAAGACAGGACAATAATGTTTTTTTTTCTGTATGATTATTAGTATTTAGAAAATAATTTCTTGTGATTGTGGAAATACTAATACTCAATAATATTTAACGCTAGACGATATGATGGTATTTCATTATCCTTCCAAATATAAAAAGAATGAAAGGAAAAGTCTCGCAAATTTAACGTTTGTATTAGAGAATGAGGGTATTTTGAATGAGATTGGTGGTTTTTTAAGTTAGCTAGGTCTTAATTTACCGATGAGTGGTGTAGCAGTGAGTCTTCCTTTGTCAGTGGAAGATAGTTGGAAGTCACTCTCAGCTGCTGGCAGCACAAAACTGAGTGTGGTCGTGCTGAGTGCGCAGACTGCGTAGATGGCACCACATGACATAAGCAGCAGCCATTGGAAGCAGCCATATCCTATAACAAACAAGAACATAATTAGAAAATGATACCATCGACAGTACAACATACACTCCATTTGTCTAAAGACTGCAGTGTGAGGTTCTTCAAGAGGAAAGTGAATAGATTTGTAACCGCTTGCCATTAAGGGGCCGTATCTCATGTATGTTTGCCACTATCGTTATATGAAAAAAAACACGCCTTTCCTTGTAACTGATATAAAACATCTATTTGCCACAATATTTGGAATCGATAATTTTGATAACCACATTCACCAGATTAGAAGAAAAAATAAATCTGGTGTGATTTTAATCATCTTTGTCGATAGCCTTATTCCTTTTTAGGGTTCCGGAGCCAAATTGCCTAAAACGGACACCTTATTGTTCAGTCATGTCTGTCTGTCCGCCCTTATATTATAAGCATTTTACTGAAAAACTACATGATGGATATTGATGGAATTTGGAGTATAAGTGTCTTGTATAAGACGCTACTTAGTTTGGTAGTTAAACAACAAAAATAAATATTATTAACATTGTTCGAAGAAAAGGGACAAAACAAGCAACAACTTGTTTATTAATAAGAGGATTTGTGTATCTATAGCAATGAAAACAACAGTGTAAAGATAACGTTTGAAAACCAAAGTAAATGTTTAATAAAATACTGAAGTATTTTAACACAATTAGAAGTAGGTCCTTAGGTTATTTGTTACAGAAATTTTCTAATGTAAACACAAATATAATGAGTCACCGAGGGATATGTCGACCCAACTATGTGTTCGGTTCTTGTTCTTGCTTTCAGAAGGCATTGAGATGTAAGAAAAAATGTAGGCCATAGCCTTTGCTATTCTATGTACAAGTTTTTATTTAACTTGCAATCTTTGTGTGTTCGGCACGAATCTTGGAAGCTAAATTAGAACCACTTTCCGGTGTCCTTGGTCACAATACAATAATATTACCATGAAGATGTTTTGATAGTGGAGCCGGAAAACGGCCATAAGAACTTCTGAATTAAACAAGATCCATCGAGTTTGGGCTCGTTTGGTTAGTCTTAACGAGTGTTGTTTTTACCACTGAATTTACACTTAAAAGCTGGTTTTTAAAATATTTTTTACAATTTCATTAATCTCGTGCAAGTTTTGCATTAGGGACTGCCGTCAATCTGTTGCGACAGATTGACGGCAGTCCCTAGTCCCCAGTCAGTAGATAGGTGTTTATAGACTGCGTCTATAAACACCTATCTACCGGAGAGCAAGCGTTAAAATTTTGACTTTCGATGCAAATATCTGTCTTGATAGACACGATTCTTTGTACCTTTCATATTAAGTAGGTAACTTAAATTTAAAGGGAAGTCAAAATAATGATTTTCTAAGAATCCTCCGTCCTTAGTATCTACTTAATAATAAGGAAATACACACATAATATGTATTTATAGAGTTCTTATTTATAACATCAAGGATATTCTTCCCATATATAACTGTCACAGACATTTTTAAAATTGATTCCATATATTGGAAGTGAATTGAATTGATATTGAGATCACTTGAGTTAACTAGTATCAATAAACGCTAGCATATTACGATGGCTAACGTATATGATACTAGCTGTTGCCCTCGACTTTGATCGCTGTAATTTGTGAAAAAAAAATCTGTCCCACAGAAACCGAACATTTTTCTAAGATATAAAGTAGCCCATATGTTTTTTTCTGATCCGTTCAGCTGTTGTGGCGTAGTTGAGTAACAAACATCCTTTCCATCTATCCATTCGCATTCGCTTTTATTTTTTTTGTAGGTATACCTATGTACTTAGATACTAGTAGCTCTCAGTCGAGGTTTCGTTTTTAAGGATAAAGTGAAATCGTTATATTCTGTTTTTTTTTGTAGCCCTCAAAATAACACGATGGGTAAATGACAAAAAAAATCACATCTACACTTTACATGAACGCTAAAAAAATATTTTACATCTCCGTCAAATTTCAGCTTTCTAATACTAACAGTCTCTGAGCTAGGCTGCGGATGGGCGGACGTACGGACATTACGAAACTACAAGAGTTCTTTGTTTACTACGGAACCCTTAAAAAAGTAGTATGAAATAATTTCATACAACTTGTAACAGAAAGATGTGATAAAAATTTTACCAGCGATCAGATAATAGTATCACACCCCTCACTAAATCCGATTATTTGTTAATGGCATATTTAAAGAGTTATTTTGTGTTAAATTTCAGCATCACAAAGTTTTGGTACAAATACAGTAGGTCCTTGGTACAAAATTCGATAGCATTTTTATGGAACAGACCTCTATATATTTTTATCTATATTTTTATCTTATCTTTTCTAGTAATAAATAAAAGATTGATTAAAAATTCACAAAATTTTAGGGTTATACCCTAAAATTAAAATTTTAATGAAAAATATAATTAAACTCGCTGTCCCGCGCAACTTCGTATGCGTGAATTTTCCCCGTTTTTGCAAAAAATTTCATTGTTGCTCCGCTCCTATTGGTCGCAGCGTGATGTTATCAAGCCTTCCTCTATAAATGGACTATCCAACAAAAAAAGATTTTTTCAAATCGGACCAGTAGTTCCTGAGATTAGCGCGTTTAAACAAACAAACAAACAAACTCTTCCGCTTTATAATATGTTTTAAAACTTTACTATAAGAATTTTAAGCAGTGGTGCAAAGTTCCAATACAAAATAATTTCGAAAACCTTTTTTTATTAAACAGTGACTCCGCTCACGGCCTGCGCGGCCGCACAGCGTATAGCGAGCGCTATCGTAAGAAGCCATCTGTATCTATCGACAAAAGCCACAATGCGATGCAGACCGGGGTGTCTGCGAAGCCCCACGTACAGCATACACAACAATATTATGCAATATTGGTTTTATTAGGTTAACTCAAAATATATTTTTTTTAAATTTAACTGTAAGAATTTAATGTGCATGACGACATTAAAAAAGTTTATTTTTTAATATAGGTATATTGAATTATTTAATGAAGATTATTTAATTGAAGAATTTAATGTGCTTGACGACATTAAAAAAGTTTATTTTTTAATATAGTTTACTTTTTTAATGTCGTCAAGCACATTAAATTCTTACAGTTTAATTTTTAACACCACATATAGACTACTACTTGTCAGTTATTGTGCTGAAATAACAGAGTCTAAAGTTTATACTAACCACACAAATTTCGAAATCCTACTTACTGCCGAATATTCGGACTTCATTACATTTAAAGCTGCGATCAAAACCTATTATTTTACAGAACACATAGCAACCCCAAGAGGTTGTAACTTTAATGTACTACGTCATGTTCTATACGACAAAATCATAGCATAATCGTCGTATAGCACACGAGGGTGTCTCGCCCTGATGTCGCCGTACCGATTAATTGGATTCGGTTTGGTGTGCCACAAATCTAATTTGTGAGCTATACTTAGTCGGCTTAACTGATACCTGTGCTTATTATGTAGCCTTTTTAGACTCAGGATGTATTTCAGCAGTATCAACTGTTTTTAGGTAAACGCTGTTACATATTAAAACAATATTTTTGTTTTAAGTAAATTGATTAACCTGAAATTATTTATAACAAAAACATTATTATCATGGGGACTACAGGCTGTCACACCGGAGAATGGGCAGAAGCGTCTTCTTAATAGGTTCTCCTTGTAGGTTCTACTGGTGAGACCCGTGCCCAGCAGTAGGACATCAAATGGATTGATATGTATAAGATGATTAACCTGCATAAGGATGTAATCAAGTCCTTATTAGGTGTTACATCCTTCTAACAAAAGTGGAGGATTCTTTGACCAAGTGAGGTGATCGTTCCTTAAATTAGAGGCTGTACTGGCTTGACAATGCAGCAAGGAGGAGAAAGACTTTTTTTAAAGGTTCATTTTCGTGCAACACGGGCGATCGCGAGTCGCGCGCGGCTTACGACAAGCGACTGACGCGCGCGGCCGATGCGACAATACTCAGAGTATAAGAATGTAAGGTGCCGTTTCCGAGGTAAGCGACAGACGCGCGCGGCCGACGACTGTCGTAAGCTGCGCGCGCACTGTGAATATTGTCGCATCGGCCGCGCGCGTCAGACGCTTGTCGTAAGCCGCTCGCGGCTCGCGATCGGCCGCGATGCACGGAAATGAACCCTAAACGGTTCTCTTTCTCTGCACCTTTGTCTCTTCTTACGCGAAAAGTATACAGTACTAATGTTTTATTTAATTCTTCGTTGTGGAACTAAATGAACTAAGACTAGGCGAAACAGAGCTGTTCTGTGTAAAATAACATTGTGATTTGTGTCTATTGTATAAAACGATAGTGATTTTCGATAATTGAGAACTGTTGTTCCAGCATTCCTAGAGAAGAACATGTCTGGTCTGGACGAGCTTAGCCGCTTGCTCGAACAACGCTTAGATACGGAGGCGGAGAGCTCAATACCTGCCCTTTTGCAGGAATTGCTGCTAAAAGAAGTAAAGTTAGAAAAACCGCAACTGACATTTAATGCGTGTAAGAGATGTGGCTACATAAGTAGACATATCCAAGTAAAAATTGTGTTCTAAGTAATGTGAACAATAATTGTATCACGAAATAGGTTATGACAAAGTATAAACACTTACAGGTTATGTTGTAATTCACATGTAAATGACTTGAGATGATTATAACACATTCTAGAAGCAGCATATAGTTTGTTAATGAATTAAAACAATAATCTGTAAGTGTTTATACTTTGTCATAACCTTTTTCGTGATACAATTATTGTTCACATTACTTAGAACACAATTCTTACTTATAGATAATGTGCAAAGTGCAAAGCCGCGAGCTAAAGTGAGTTAAAATATAAAAATTACAAAGTTTTATCACTGCGTAGTTTATGTCCCCTCATCTTTCTATTTATATATTTAACCTACATACTACGATTGAAGTCCAAGAAAACCTACGAGATCGAAATTACGAGAGAAAACTTTATCCAAATGATAAACAAATATAAAAATAAGTCAGTTTGTGTATTTGTACGTCACCAGGTGTCACGGCTCGACTTCGGACTTCGCCCCTCAATGTCTATTTTGGTTTGTTTGTTTGAACACAACCACTAAACATAGATTTTGTTGTCGTTGCGTTATCATTGAAAATGTTGTGTACGTTCTCGTTTTCGTTATAATTTTATTATTTCTTTTAGTCTTTTTAGTAAGAAATACTATCAGAACCTTAAACTATAGAACCTTAATCTATAGTTTTAGCTTCAGATGGTATTTTTAAAAGTTTTTTTTTATCTTCATCCCACTCTTCCGTTTGTTATTTGTAAATGTACCTAAGATAAACTTATTAGTCTATACTTTCGTGAATAATAATTTTTATTTTAAGTAATTTTAGTAAAGATTTAAAAGGTAATCTCTGATTTTGATTAAAGTTTGAAACTTAAAAATTCTTCCAGTTTCTTAATACACATTAATACAAAAATGTCACGAGATCAATCACGGTATTCACATGTTAATAAGCTACATTTTGAGTACTACAATCGTGAAATACACCATAAATTGTTGATTTTATACGCCACCGTTGGATCGGACAGGGATTTTTATACTTGTAAAATTGTTGCTTTCAAATAAAATTTCGTCGCAAATATAATACGTTGTACATATTTCAATATTCAGACCAGATAACCAAAATAACATTAAAAAATATGAAATCGCGGACGCTCTACATCCTGTCTTCCAAGAAAACATTTACAAAACGTAATAATTAAACCCTAATAAAATTTACAACAACAATCTTAACAATTTACTTTCAAAAAACAAATGGCTTTCTCTACATTAACCTCACAAATCACTTCGCTGTTCGGATAAAGGAGAGCTATTTTCGTTGTTTTGGTAGAAGCGGTACAGACTCCATCATAATCTTTGTCATTGTGCCAAAGACACCGACTGATCAGGCGACCTAGACGGGGCCGTTGTGGCTATTTTAGTACTCATCCGGGAACTATAAAATATATATATTTTGATACGCATGAGGTCGTGGGTTCGATTCCCACACGGGACACCACTTTGTGTAATCCACAAATTGTTGTTCCGAGTCTGGGTATACTTTGTGTCCGTGGCTTGTATGTTTGTAAAGTTTCCCGCGACACAGGGCATTTACCCTAATGCGGGAGTCGTATTTTTTAAGAAAAAAAAAAGATTGAATACTCTATAAACTTAGTTTTTTTTTTAAATAAGATATTGAGAAACAAGTATCCCACCAAAAACATTTTCATGATTGAAGCTAAGACGAGTAGGTAGGTACGTAGGTATTGCTAGCAATCTAAAAAAGCTATCAGATCTTATGAAAAGCCAAGTTTCTAAATCTACACCCCCAAACCTAATACTCTCTAATTAAATGTTCATAAGCTTTCGAGATTTGTACACATTATATACACAGCTGGACCAGTCTACCCGTGACCACGGCCGTTGCAATACTGTCGAAACGTCGGACAATAAACAAGGTATTTTACCTTAAATTATTCACGCGATTAAGTCCTGTAGTATATAGAATTTTATAATACTCTCTAATTCTCATTCTAACGTATAACGTTTTGCGTGAATCTTAGTTTCAAGTTCTTTACAAACCCTCAAAACCTCAAGACCCTTGGTCGTTTCGTTATTCAAGGACCGGGACAAAATTAACGTCTACTTAGTCAATACTTTCTGTTTATAAGCCCATAGGAGTATCTACGTCACTCTTACGAATCGGCCAAAAATACGACGAAATGCTTCTAGAAAAGGCTGCGCTTTCGTTGTCTCGTCTTAGTGGGGGCACTGCCATGCTTTTTATATTAAAACGTTTCGTTTTATGGTAAACCATGGTCTTTTTCCCAATGTTCACCTGGACATTATCACCCAAAGCATGTGTTATTATATTCACTAAAGTGTATATAGTTCCCGTTCCCGTGGGAATACAGAGATAAAAAAATAGCCTATGTCACCCGGGGTTAGTGTAGCTTCACAACGATGAAAGGATTTTTCAAATCCGTCCAGTAGTTTCGGAGCCTATTCAATACAAACAAACAATTAAACCTTCTTTATAATATTAGTATAGATATAGATAGATATAGAAGTATAGACATAGATAAATTTAGAAACATAAGACCGTTTGCGTGATAGGTTTTTTTTATAAGGACAAGTTGTTTTACCTGAAAGACAGGTTTAAACATAGGCAAATATCATACTGTGCTATTGTTTTTTTTTTAAAGATAACTTGCAATGTGGATTTCGGACCACATTACTAGCAATCTTGTTAACCCCTTCAGCAACAGCGGCTTGTAATAAGAGTAGTTTCACGTCTTTAGTAAAATGGGAAGGATTCGAACCCGCGACCTCACGATTGCGAGTCCGATGCCTTAGCTAATATAGGCTACTGCCGCTTTTAAATTTGGTACCTTTACTTTCAAGAATAGATTATTATTATTATTGTGAGAGTATTCCAGGTGTGTCCACAGTAAGAATTGAAGTGACCTTCAAATGGCGCGCACTTAATTAGAAATACCCTCCATAAACAATTATATCAAGATCGTACCATCATTGTCATCTGTCTGTCATAAACTCCAGTTTAATGTTCAGTTTAACGAGCGTTTTAACTTCCGATGAAGTACCTCTGTTTATATTGAGCAGTAATAGACCTGTTTACGACAGGCGAAATTATTAATACGTACTTACAAACTGTATGTTTTTACACCAGATGTGAATTTATTGGAAGTTACACTTATACATAAATAAAATTTTAATTATATAACCGATAAGCGCCATTACTCATATTTTTTCTAATTTCCTTTTTTTGGGTAATCTCGACTTTTACTAGTAATGGTTAGTCAGGTAACCTGGTGGTCTAGACAAAGTCATATTCGAATAGCGTTGTCGTTAGGAAATGTATGGAATTAAAATATGTCTCGTGGTCAATCCAAGTTGATGCGTAGATAAGCTGCACTATTGACAGTATCTTCGCTATTTTTTTTCCATTCGATCGATCACTAATCCAGCGAACAGTGAGACCATGTAGAAAACGAAATTAAATGCCGTATTTTATTGTTTAAGAATTTGACGTTTGCGGTGTGGAGACCATAGATTTTTTTCTATTTTTTTGCGAGCGATCGTTTGGAAACAACGTCTTATGGGTAGGGACGTGAACAAAGTATCAATATATCGAGTACTAAATGTACTCACTATTATTCTGTGCTGTGTCGATCTTATGTAATAATTAATAGGAATAGAAACTATAATTATGACTATAAGATATATTTCGGGACTTAATCGCGTGAATTATTTAAAGGTACGAGGCTTTTATTTACCTGACGTTTCGATCGAATTGCACCGATCGTGGTCACGAGTCGACCCGTCACCACGATCGGTGCAATTCACGCGATTAAGTCCCGGAATATATCTAATATGTATAAAAATCACGAAAGTTTAAAAACTGTAATTATGGCCCTATTATTATAAATATATTGTTTAGTGTTGTAAATTTTCATTTGTTTTAACCATCTTCAAAAAAGGAGGTTATTCTGTTACAGTGTTATATTTATTTACTATTTGTTTTTACGTTGCCGTTTCCATCATTGTCGTCATGAGTAAGGAACTTATAGTGAAGACTGGAGACCGAACGTAAAAATACGTAATTGTGCCCAGGGTTTATCATGTGACTTAATAAAAGACTTTACAAGCATAGTGTCAAATCTTGGTAACTATGGTCACGAAAGAGTAAAACGGTCTCTTAAAAATGTCATAATTATATCAAATAAGTTCAAATTTATTCTCTTTAGTTAACAAATTCAAAGTTTTGACTCCAATCCTCAGAAAGTCCCGAAGAAAAGTTCTCGATACTTTGTAATATCGATACTTTTACGAAAACGATACTTTTTTCTATACTACTTATGAGTATCGTATCGATACTTTCTATTCCAACAATTTTATTTCCTACCTGTAGGCGTTAGCGAATTCGCCACGGAACAAATGTACTAAGCTGTACTAAGCACTTGTCTAAGCCCCCTGTAACGAAAACCAGTGTAGGTATTCGTTTTTGGTCCGTTTGTCCGTTTTTGGCAACGTAGAGCCTAAATACTACATCCAGGTAAATACATACATCTAATATCACAGAGAAAGGCGCTATTACGCTAGGCAAGTATTCTCTACAAGTATGACGTCACATGTGCGTACAAGTTGCTTGCATTAGAAACATGATCATACCATCAACAACAAAACACATTCCAATCTTTATTTATATAAGTTGTAACTTATACAAGTAACTAATGGAATAGCGTGTATGTCTAGATCAAAACCCAAACGGCTACTATTTATCTACCTATATCTAATAATGGTCTCCTAACCAATGTCGGTTACGGCGGCCTATCTCATTAGAGACTAGCCAACTACGCAGGAGATATAACAGTGCACAAGTGTATACGCAAACACAAGTGCCTTCTCTGTTCCCCCACTCTCATAGTCCGATGGAACTGAAATACGACACGACCAGTATTTTCGAGAACGGTCACCCATCTATGGACCGACAGTGGTAACGTTGCTTAACCTCGCAGATATCTCGATCTGCTCGGTGTCCACTGAGTCAGGAACCCCTAATAAACAAGGAATCTAAATACTTTATATATGTAGATTTTCCTTAACCGAATCCTGCCAATATAGGTTTAAGGAAAACCTACATATTTATTTTAGATGGAACATCTTTTCCACTTGCAAAATAAACACGTCGGTTTTCCTCAGGTGCAGTTAAGAACTAATTAAAATATATTTATCTGTAGCGCACTCTATAAGCATCTTAGTCATTTGTCGATATCGATAGTTAACTGACCTATCGCACACAACGCAATATGATCCCAAATTAGGCAGAGCCTATACTATGGCAACCAGACTGATAAACATACCTACGAGTATATGTACATATAGATAAATTACATCTAGACACAGAATAAACCATCGATCGTGCTCATCACACAAAGTTTTATCCTGAGTGGAGATCGAACCCACGACCTGTGGCTTTAGCAGTCAGGGTCACTAACGTATTCACTGCCTGTTTCCTAATTATATCTTCAATGACTTTGTGTGTATAATAACGAAATATAGCTATAACAACATTTCAACACAATAGACAGTCTAGGTATATAACATAAGTATTGCAGCTACAGTAGTGCCATATCAGATTGCGTTATTGTGACATCGTCTAATCGTTTTCTTTTAGTCAAATTTCATGAAATGGAAATTTTATGACTAGTAACGCAGAATCCGATTGTCTTATTATGGCATAGATCTTTTATCGGTATAGATATTATAGGGTACTTTTTAATAAAATTAGGTAGGTCCCACTCAGTCCCATAACACGATCTTTAAATTTAACCACAAATTTCTGTGTCTTATGTTACACGTTGCAAAATATTGTCTTAAATTGAAAATAAAAACAACATCCCTACTTGATTAAGATCACATTATCAGCTTATTAAAGCAAAAAGCCACAGGCTAAATAATAATAAGACAAAAAACCCGACTCGTCGTCGTCGATTCAGCCGAAAGACGTCCACTGCTGGACATAAGCCTCCCCCAAAGATCGCAACAACGACCGGTCCTGCGCCACCTGCATCCAGTGGTTACCCGCGACCTTCATCATGTCATCAGTCCATCTTGTGGGAGGCCTATCCATGCTTCGCTATCCGGTTCGTGGTCGCCACTCGAGAACGCTTCGATAGCTTCGGCCATCGATTCGAAACCCGGCTGCTTACAATTAATAACTGAAATATTTTGGCGTTTAACGCTAAAACTTCGCATTTTGTTTCTATTTTTTTTTTCTAATTAGTACCCAGTGTCACTCTCACAACTGAGACATATCTAATGATATCTCTCAAGTTAAATTTTATTAAGCCATTTAGGCTCTAGAGCGTGCCAAAGAAATATACATAGGTTAAGGTACTACGCAAAACGGCTGGCAGAAGCTGGATGCGAGAGGCCGAGGATAGAACAAAGTGGCGTGCAATTGGAGAGGCCTATGTCCAGCAGTGGACTGCGATAGGCTGATGATGATGATGAAGGTACATCCATATACATTCACTCAAAAAATATATCCCTCCTTCTTGCGCAGTCTCGTAAAAACGCGGATGCATCAAAACCAAGCGCATGAATCACCATAAACAAATTCTGCACATCAATCGTTAGAAATCAAGTATTTTTTTCTTTTTCATTACCGATTTCACTCACGAAAGAAAATTCTTTAAAACAAATAACATATAAATTCAGTTTTTATGTACATAAATCTAGTAAGCGTTTAATTATCCACATTTTTATTTACTTGGCAACGTGTCTGATTGTTTTCGTTAATGTTTTTGCCTAGCTAGACTTACGTACTAACTTTAAATTTTGTTTGTGAATACTATTTTACCGAGGTCCCTCATATGCGAGCAAAGTTTTGTACATTGTGCATTGTACGAATGTTTGCTCAAAATTATTTTTTAGGGTTCTATAGCCAAAATGGTAAAACGGAACCCTTATAGCAAAAAAGTCCGTATGTCACAGGCATTTTACTCAAAGACTATTCAATGAATTTTGATGAAATTCGGTGAAAAGGCATCTAGTAGTACAGGTAAATTAGCTTGAAGAAATTTTTGCGTTTGTAGTAGTGTATGGTCAGCAAATAAAAAAAACAACATTTTATTTTTAGTTTTAATTGTTTTAAAGGTAATATACGTTTGTGGCTGGAGCACACCAAATGCGTGCACGTCTACGCATACGCACTACGTACTAATACGGTCGTGAAAATGTGTATCCACCGCATTGTAATCTATGGAACTGTATGAGGCAGACAAGCCAGTTCCAAACATTACAAGCATTGAATGCCGGTTTTCACTTCAGTGAAGACGTGTATGAATTAGGTGTTCTCCGGCCATAAATGTTTTATTCTAATAATTCATCAACCCCAGGCATATCACAATCATCCCCATCCTCGCTTTCATCAGATGAATTATTTAAATTAATTATGATTCGTTCTGATATTGTGTCTAAAGCTGCGTCTCTACCCTGATATTTGCTTTCCTCCTCAATAGCATGCAAACAAACTTTTCTCCATTCCTCTACAGTTATGGCGTTCATTTTTTCTTCAGCTAATGACATTATAACCTTCATATTCATTGCGACATTCTTTTTTGCGACATATGTTTTCACTATCCCCCATATATTTTCTATAGGATTAAACTCCGGATGGTATGGTGGTAAACGCAGCACAGTATGACCGTGCTGTCGTAATATTTCGTCTATCTTGTACTCTATAAATCTCGCCTTGTTTTGCAGAATCAGTTCATATAATTGAGGCTTAAGCAACGTGGATGAATGCTCAATGTTTCGAAATGTCAGCCAGTCTATCATTTGCTGTTTTCTAGAATTACTATTCGGTGCAGGATTTTGTATTGAGTTATGATATGGTGCGTTGTCAACAACAACAACACTATTTGGTTGTAAGTTGGGTATTAATTGAGTTTGAATCCACCTTGAATAGTTGTCATAGTTCATATTGTTGTGGTAATCTCCACTTTTTTGGTCGGCTTTAAACATAAGCAATGCATTTGGTATAAAGCCATCGATACCACCGGCATGAACAATGATTAAGCGGTTGCCTTTCGATATATGTTGCTTCAAACCTGAAGTGCTTCCATCTGACCAAGATTTCGAGAGGGTATGTGATGTATGTATATATGTTTCGTCGGTGTAAACAATTGGTCGGCGTTGTTCACGATATTCAGCAATTTTCATCAAATAATTAATTCGCAAGTATCTAATTTCGTGTTTTTCCATAAGAAGTTTCCGGTTATCTTCTGTTTGCTTCCAATTAAAACCTAATGACATGACGTGTTTTCGTAACGTGCTGACACAACCTTTATAATCGATATCTTCTTTCAATTTTGAGTGCAAAGTTTTTAAAGTGGGAACTTCTTTATTTGTGATGTGGAAGTCATGAATTGTTCTTCTGATAACTTGCTGATCAAAGTTATCGATTACTATTGTAGGTTTACGATTCGGTTTCTTTTTAGGAGATTTAAATGTTACTGCCTGATCTGAAGGACGACATTTGCTTTCTGATACTACCTTTCTGACGGATGCTATTGAAATTCCTGTTGATTTAGCAACTAATTGAGTGGGGGTCATAATACTGCTCGGGTTGTTATTACACTCATTTTCGAAATATTTGTACAAACAGTACAAAACTTCCTTAGTTTGAGAAGTCAAAGGCTTGCCTCGACCATGTTTTAACACTGGAGCCATTTTGAATTATCAATATAAAGTTACAACACTTACACACTTGAAATTAAACACTTCAACAAATATTTTAACAATAATAACAAACAATAACAACAATCAACAAATACAAAATTTCACAATGAAACTACTACGTATCTAATAATTATATTTTTTTAATGAAATGCGTGCTTTATGTTCTAACGGTATCAAGCGACTGACGTCAGACTGCACGTGGCACCTGCGGACAGAGTAAACTGGTTTATTCTGGTTTTGTGCGTGTTTCCACTTTCCACTATCAAGTGACGATTTATTTATTTGTTTTGTTTCGTAATTATTATGGTCAAAACTTTTTACCTATAGCTAAACTACTATCATCTAAAGAACGACACGATATTTTATTGTTTCACGGTAGTCGCCTTGTCGTTTGCTCAAGGACGTGAAATTGAATGACATATTTTTTTTAATAAAGTCAAAACCTTTTTCTTTAAAATAAAAACTTGTTTTTATTGAAAACAAAAATCAGAGTGTTGCTAGGGATAAGTATTAAATTAAATAGTAATGTTAGGATATTGAAACATTTTTGTAAGGGCCAGAACGATATAGTGGAAACGCGCTCTAATATCTAAGTAACATACACACCACTACATATGCAAAAATTTCTCGAGACTAATTTCACTGTAGCCGCAACTTAGTTGGGCCAAATAATAAAAATAAATATTTTTACATTACATGTTTTTAGCAAACATCAACGTGTGGCACATCATTCGACAGATCTTTCAAAAACATTTTAAGTTTTCTAATGTTTTTTTTGATTGTTTGATTATTATTGAAAATAATCGCTACAAAATTTGCATAAATTGTGACCCCCGCCCTTCCCCTCTTTACTTTATAACCGCGTGACCAAAAATATGAAAAATATCACAAAGGTAGCTCTTAATAAATACTTTAAACTTAAATTATTTCGGACATGATCGGAGGTACTCATTGAGTTATTGCCGAAAAACTCTTCTGCTGATGCAATTATTTAAGGCTGCGGAACCCTACACCGCAGAGTCCGACATGCTCTTGCCCGGTTTTTTTTATTCACTTATTATATTTTTTAATAACTCTTGCAATACATAGAGATTCTACATGTACATGTTATGCCAAGTTCTATCGCCGTATATCAAATACAATGTTATTCGCATAGTCATCTGCGAACCATTTGCGAATTCCTTTTTGGCCAAAAAACCGAATATGTGGGAAGGACGCGAAGGTTCGTGTGTTTTCTATATCTATACTAATATTATAAAGAGGAAAGATTTGATTGTTTGTTTGTATTGAATAGGCTCCGAAACTACTGGACGGATTCTTTCATAGTTGTGAAGCTACACTAACCCCGGGTGACATAGGCTATTTTTTATCCCTGTATTTCCACAGGGAACGGGAACTACGCGGGTGAAACCGCGAGGCGTCCGCTAGTATTGTATAAGTATAAAAAGTTGACATTACGAATGGATCAAAAAGTATTATTTTTTTCGCAATTACCATTCTACAGTTGTAGATTCACGTATTCGTGCGAATATGGAGAACCGATATTAGAAAAATACCAGAAACTGGAACAATAAAGTAAAGCGGTTTGTATTAGTGCCTGAATACATGACCTTGTATTGCTGATTTTGTTATCTTTAATGTTTTTCATCTATTGTCGAATTAGCATAGCATATTCAGCAGCAAGTAATAGTTTTTTTTTTTTCAAAAACGGCCATCACTTTTATTGTAAAGAAGATCGCCAGTCTCCGGTAATAAACATGCTAATTAGGTATACGTTATTGAAAAATTAAATCTCTTTTTAAAATCTAAATATTTACTGCAAATAATTCCTTATGTTAAAGTATATAGAAGCGGTGGTAGACTAATGGTTAAGGCATAACAGGATTTTAACAGGATTGCTACTAATGTGCTAACTCACAATCCCACATTTCTATTATATCTTTAAATAAAAAAAATAAAAAAATCTGGGCAGAAATATAAAATATAAATAAAAACAAATCTCATCCATGTGTAGTTAACATTTATTGTTGTTGTGTAACATTAATTAAATAATTACAGCGACATAGAATGCCATAAAAAGAGATTCAAAATTAAATTAACGATGGATCTTGTGTCTCTTTGTACCATCATCAAAACTAAATCTCAAAAATAATAATGTTTTTATTAACAATTTTATTTTTATACTATAAATGAAGAGACGAGCAGGTCGGTCGCCTGATGGTAAGCGTCACGCTAGCCCAAAACAGTATCAGTGACACCCAAATCCTTGTTTGGCAAGGATCTGAATGTCACCATACCGCGTTCCTCATTTGTGATATTAGTTCATATGTTGAATTTGCCCAGTAATTTCACTTGCTACAGTGCCTTTCAACCGAAACTCAGTGATGTGTTAACATCACTATTTCACGGAAGAGTAACTGACACTATGGTACTCACCAAGACGACGATTTTGAAGATAACCATCTTTTTAGTCCACGTATTGGAGTCTTTTGTGTAATGTCGCATTAACATGCAGTAGTTTTTTGATGCTACACTCGATAAGGCTTCACGTGCCAGTACTCTTATAATCAATTTTGAAAACACATATGGACACAGCGAATTCATATTAGTTTAGTATATTTTGTATGATGCCTCGAATTTAGAGTTACCTACTTCAATACTTGAAACATCGAATATTTACTTATTTAAACAAAAAAGTAAAACAACTGTTACTCAATAAAGGATATTATTCTATTAAAGAACCTACTTAATAATTTATGATATTAATTGGTGACATTATTTTAGTGGAAATTATTATGAACTTAATAGACATTATATACTTACAAATTTAAAATTATAATTTCTACACTTGACATATTCTGAAATTTAGACATGTATTCTGTATTTAATGGATTCTCACTTTGTTTCTTAGATTATAAAATAATATTAATTAATTTGCATGCTTAAAACTATTTATGGTGATTCTTTGTATTACTATTATTGTTACATCATTTGCACATATTACGCAAATAAATGGAATTGAATTGTATTGAATTTAATTAAACTACAGCCCTGACAGCTGGTAATATGCCTACTAATTATAAAATACATATTAAGGACATATGAGACCCTGATTAGAATCACGGATTCGCATATCAATGTCACTATACCTGTTCGAAAGATTCTTAAAACCATATTTGGTGTAATGGCTCGGATATCACGTAAGAATTTTCCATAGGTATGTATATGAAGCCGGGCGAACATGGCCAGTCCTTATATGCTGTTTCAAATACCTGTGGCCGGATATTACCTTCGGTATACCTAGGAGTCAAGATCAATGTTATCACTACAGCTATAAATAGTTATTTTTTCTTCTTTAAAGGTAACTAGCAATGTGGGAATTCTATTAACCCAAAAACTAAGCTAAATTGCTTGTGTTACGAGTGGGTTTACATTAGTAGTATAATTGGTGCCTCTGTGGCGCGGTGAGAGTGTGTCTGGCTGCTACGCAACAGGTCGTGGGTTCGATTCTCACAAGGGACACCACTCTGTGTGATCCGCAAATTGTTGTTCCGAGTCTGGGTGTACTTTGTGTCCGTGACTTGTATGTTTGTAAAGTCCCCCGCGACATAGGGCTTGAAACCAACCTCAGGAGTCGTCTTTAAAAAAAAATGGGTAGAAATCGAACCCGCGACCTCACGATTACGAGTCCATAATAATGTACCTACTTTAAATTAATGAAATTGATTTTAGTAAGTAATTTAATTTACCGGTTCGAAAACTGTTAAAAATTGTCTTTAAAAATGTTTTTTTTTCTTCTTTATACAAATCAAAGAAAATAAAATACTATAGACGAGTACATTGAAATGCAACAAAATTATCCTTAAAATAGCAATGCCATAAAAAACTAGTTTCTAACTACTTAATTGTAGGTAGGTATTTAGAACTCAGACACAACAACATAGACCGGTAATGATAAAAAATAATACAAAACCAAACTACTTACCTATATTTTAGAAAAATCTAAGAATATTTTAAACCGTTAACCATTAGACAAATAAGTTAGGTGCAATTCCTAACGCAGAGTTCGCTTGCGAAGAGGTTCCTAACAACACTCACGAACTACCCTTTCAAAATATTTTTTTAAATTTTAATTGTAATTTTATTCAGCCAGTAGCGGACACCTCGCGGTTTTACCTGCGTAGTTGCCGTTCCCGTGGGAATTCAGGGATGAAAAGTAGCCTATGTCACGCAGAGATAGTGTAGCTTCCCAACGGTGAAAGAGTTTTTAAAATTGGTCCAGTAATTTTGAAGTTTATTCGTTACGAAATACAAAAATCCAAATGCTCTTTATAACATTAGTATAGATAACTTTACAAAATATGCAAGACAATGTAGGTTAAGGTTAAAAAATATCTTATGATAACTCGAATTGACGAGAAAGAAATATTTAAAATGACATCATACGACTGACTGCTCTAATTAGTAAATTCCAGGAAAGATGAAGCAAAAAAAACTAGACGCGTGCATTTTTTTGTGTCAAACCCATAAAAAAAAAACTAGTTTATTTTTAGAATAGCAGTTCCCCACGTCTCCGTCTGCGTATTTACCGTACAAATTTGACCCCTTTTGCCTACTAAGGCGTAGAATTTTCAAAAATCTTTTCCCATTCTTTGTCTACATTACAAAAACCTTTCTGCATAAATTCGGGTTTTAATAAATAATTAAAACGTGTACCTTTAAAACACCTTTAAATATATATACAGGGTGTATTTTTGAAACGGGTCAGTAAGGGCAAGTACCTTAACCGTTGCAGTTACAGCAAAACGTTCTTAGAAGACCTTCCCTAACTTTTTGACATACTTTGAACTGCATTCACAGATTTTGTAAAAAACTTACAGTTGGCAAAAAAAATGCAAAAAGTCCAAAAAATTTTTTTTTATGCCAATCGATTCTATTTTATGTGGGGATCAAAAAACTCTATGAAACCATTTTAGCTTTCAGTACTAGAAAAGACAGAAATCTCCAAAAACGTTTCCCATACATTTCCTACGGAAATATGATAAATCAACTCGAAACTCATAGGACAGGTAAAATTTTAAACTTTTTTAAATAAAAAAAATCATTTAAACATTTTAGAAATTGGTTTATGAAATAAATTGCTCAAAATGATTTCCATTTTCACGAATACATAAGTCTATCCTTTTTTGCACTGAACGAATGGCGGCTAATAATGTTCTGGGATGAATATTACGTAAAATGGTCATTAATGCATCCTTGAGCTCTTGAACACTGGCGTACGTCGTCTTATACACCTCGTTTTTCACGAAGCCCCATAAAAAAAAATCAAGTGGTGTTAGATCGGGGCTACGAGGTGGCCACTGTGTTGGACCATGTGTACCTATCCACTGTGTACCGAATAGGCGGCTCAAATTGGAACGTGAAAGGTGACTGTTATGTGGCGGAGCACCATCTTGTTGAAAATGAACTTTTCGCAATTCCGACAGGGGCCATTCGTCCATCTCGTTTTCAAGATGGTGTAAAATGACTTCATTATACATGGCAGAATTCAGTTTCCCTTCATAAAATTCCACCATTATAACTCGATTGGACATTATACCACACCAACAGTTGAATGAGAAGCGAACCTGATTATGACTTGCCGTAACTCTTAGTGGATTTTCTTTGGACCAATAGTGGTGATTTTTTCTGTTGTACATACCGTTATTGGAAAAATTCGTTTCGTCTGACCACAGTATGTAATTTAAAAATTCATGATCTCTGCTTATTTTTCCTCTTAGCCACCTGCAAAAAGTAAGCCTTCGAACATCATCACCCGGATGTAACACTTGAACTATGCGCCCATATCGATAGCACTTGTAGCCGTATTTCTTCCATATCTTTATCACAAGGGAGTGGGATACACCTACTTCAAAGGCGACATGCCTGGACGATACCTCTGGATATGCTTCGACATAAGTCAGAACCGCAATCTCCGTGTCCATGTCCACACGAGGCTGCCGCTTTCTTTTGAAAGAACCCTGCAATTCCAGGTTTTTCAAAAGATTTCTAATAACCTTTCTTGTTGGCACATGTCGCAACGGATACTTATTGCGGTACCACACTAATGCAGCTCCCGCATTTCGATTATTGACAAAATACGCTTCTAATAAGTCAATTTTTTCACGATTAGAAGACATTTTAGCGAAAATCCTTAATTAATAATAACTCATACGAAGTTTCTCAGCTGACACACAGATTTTCGAATGAAATTCGAAATTTGAAGGTAAAAATTATTTTTATTTACTTTACAGTCAATTCTACCCACTTCCTGGCCATAACAAAAAGTTCGACCATCGTAGAAATTTGTTTCTGTTGCCGAAATGTATGGGAAACGTTTTTGGCGATTTCTGTCTTTTCTAGTACTGAAAGCTAAAATGGTTTCATAGAGTTTTTTGATCCCCACATGAAATAGAATCGATTGGCATAAAAAAAAATTTTTTGGACTTTTTGCATTTTTTTTGCCAACTGTAAGTTTTTTACAAAATCTGTGAATGCAGTTCAAAGTATGTCAAAAAGTTAGGGAAGGTCTTCTAAGAACGTTTTGCTGTAACTGCAACGGTTAAGGTACTTGCCCTTACTGACCCGTTTCAAAAATACACCCTGTATATATATATATATATATATACCTTTTCATATAAACTGCAATAGTATAACAAAATTGACTCCGTTATTCACACCACCATTTATGTAAACTATAAGTACTTGTACACTCTTTAAAACAGATTAAAGTCCGTGTACTCCAGCACTAACATCCGACAGGTGAACCACAGTTTATTTTAAAGAAAATATTTACAGCTGAAATGAACTGACTGTATGTAAATATTTACAGCGCTAAATATATATAACATTGTTTAGAGAAAGTTTTTGGTCTGTGTGTGTGTGACTGTTTGTTGCCGATCTTTGAGTAGATTTAACCAATATGTTTGTTTCACGATTTGTACACATTATAGAATTTTATAAGCTACGGGTCTTAATCGCGTAAATATTTATTTTAAGGCTACCTTTGTTTATTGCCCGACGTTTCGACCGTATTGCAACGGCCGTGGTCACGGGTAGACTTCATTTTTTGTCTGCCCGTGACCCAGTCTCCATTCACGATTCTAAACCTTTAAATGGCAGTTTATCACTGAATTGTCTATTATGAAAATACATACATATGTAGGTCAGATAATTCTTTCTCAATGATTAAAAACCGTTTCCGAAATTCCTTGGTTTCGAAAGTGTCCATTGCCACCATTCATCATTTAACACCCATTAAACATGTAATGTTTCATAGAAGGTCTCCTCTTTTATAGAGAGTAGGTACTTACTTCCCGTAATGCACCACGCGCGCTCAATGTGAATTGGAAAATGTCACAAGTTATGTGTTCGATTTTTATTTCTTTATCCTACACGTTTTGGTTTGCAGGCTGAGAGGCTAGACGGAAAAAGTGTAACATTTTGACATCGATCAAAATTTATAAATTATGATTATGTGAAACCATAATAAGGAGGTTGTTTACATTTTTATAAACGGTTGTAATGTCAAACTGGCTAGGTGTAATATATGTGTGAAAAATCTTAATTTAAAATAGAATATTTTTTTAAATGTTATGTAAACGCAAAAAATATAAAGCAAAAGGAATTACGTTTATATCGGGTACACCATAAGACACCTTTCTCTTTTTTTATCTTCTGCGATACCCGTTTCCTCGACGATGGCGTAGTGGTCAAACAAATTACACATTGAGTCAGCTCTCGCCTATCAATGTTCTAATTTTAAACCCACGACCTACTACTTCTGCCTATCATAATTAGGCGACCACTGTTTTCTATCTGATTGAATTAAATATAAGTGTTTTAAGATGCTATGATACATATCAATCCAAAGACTGATTTGAAAGCAAACCACATCAAACATTGTACAGTTTGTTTTCTGTATTTGCAGACAAATTCCTTCAAAATCATTAGACTAAACAGTTTTAATTAAGAACCATTTGTATTTCGAAACCAATAAGCTAGGTACAAAAGGAAGTAACACAAAGAATTTTAAGCAAACATTTAATTTAATAACTTTCAATTGTTGAAATAAGCAGGTATTAATGTCGAACTTGACATTAATCGACTGTCTTCGACTGCCTCTGTGGCGCGGTGGGAATGTGTCCGATGCAAGAGGTCGTTGATTTGATTCCCACACGGGACACCACTTTGTGTGATCCACAAATTGTTGTTCCGTGTCTGGGTGTACTTTGTATACGTCACTTGTATGTTTGTAAAGTCCCCCGCGACACAGGGCTTGTACCAAAATGCGAGAGTCGTCTTTTTAAAAAAGAAAATAAAGAAAAGAAAATGTGACAGCTTGTACCTATGTTAAATCTTAGTAATTTGTTGTATTTATTTGTAAAGGTAAATGTTAAGTTGTTATTTTCCTTAACATGTTTCTACATGCATAGTACAGCAGTCAAACTGAGATCTGCAAACAAAAACATTGCGGTTTCGAATTAGGTATTGTTAATAGTCTAAACATAGGTACTCGTGATATGTTATTATTAGGTTCAAGTCTACACTATAGGCACTATTGTCTACTGCAAAATAATGTAATAATAATAAAAAAGATGGGTGTCTGTTAAGTCGGTTTACGGACGATAATTTTACGTGATAACGTCATAAGAAAACATTTATGACATTGTAATAAGCAACCATGCATGTGACAGCCTTTTTTTTGACGTGTTTTTTATTTTCAATTGTATCGCATGTCGCTGCAATCGCCATTAACATTTATGACATTGTAATAAACAACCATGCTTATGACAGCTTTAGTGGACTCGGGCGTATGTGCGCGCATGCTTCCGTCCTCCACAATACTTATTACTACACTTTTTATTTACGTCGAACGTCTGTTTGTAAAGAAAAAAATAAGTAAAGCTTCATATTTTACAAACGTTCGAAGTGCATTTTTTTGTTAAAGTCAAGTGTCCCCCCCTCCCCCCATTCAGCAAAATGGTTGCTGTTGGGTATGTAAAAAAAATCACGGTAGTAGTATATAATTATAGTGAAATTATAAGGAAAACTATCACAGCTAAGTAGGCTTTACAAGTTTACGAGTAACAGCTGATGAAATGAGAAGTAACAACATTTTCGAACAAATTCAATTAAAAATATTATAAAGTAGATATAACTTTGTAAGTGTGGGGGACTACGGAACCCTACATTGTGCATGGCCCGACATGAACTTGCCCGGTTTTTTAAGAATGTAATCAGTCAAATACAGTAATCTGGCAGTCATAACTCGTAAACGAATTGGAGCGACGGCTAATGTTGGAATTTTCCTCAGCTATGAAAAACTATGAAATTTTCGTTAGCAATTAATGTTAACTGTTTGTACGTCTGTATTTAATGTACTACTAAATAAATAGGTCAATAGTTTGCTTGCTGTTGCAAATGCGAATAGTTTTACATTTATAGAAACATAGCTTTCGGGATTTAATCGTGTGAATTATTTAAAGGTACTTTTATTATATACTTTTATTTATAATTATATTTCAAAAATATGTATACTACTATTTTATAAGTATGTTTATCAGTTGTCTGGTTGCCATAGTACAGGCTCTGCCTAGTTTGGGATCAGATGACCGTGTAGAAGTTGTCCTAAAAGGTTATCATACACTTTGATATTTTAATGTATTTACTGCCAATTGTTGTATATCATTTTTTGTAAAAGATTTTTACTTTTTTTGATTATTTACCCGACGTTTGTGGTCGCGGTGTGTGGTCACGGGTAGCCTTCGATCGGTGCAATTCGATCAAAACGTCGGGTAAATAAAAGGTTAATTAAAGTAAATAATTAACGCGATTAAGTCCAGAAATATATCTATACTAATATTATAAAGCGGAAGAGTTTGTTTGTTTGTTTGTTTAAACGCGCTAATCTCAGGATCTACTGGTCTGATTTGATAAATTTTTATTTGGTGGATAGCCCATTTATCGAGGAAGGCTATAGGCTATATAACATCGCGCTACGACTAATAGGAGCGGAGAAGCGACGAGAAATGTTTCAAAAACGGGGAAAAATTACGCATACGAAGTTGCGCGGGACAGCTAGTGTATGTATAAAAATAACGAAACTTTAAAACAATAATATAGCATAAGTAGTCGGTTATCGCGATAGAAACTATGCTAGCCCTTGTCCGGGACTCAAACTATCTTTATACCACATTTTGACTGACTGGCATGTTGGTCTAGTGGTTAGTGACCCTCACTGCTAAGCCGGAGGTCGTGGGTTCCATTCCTACCCAGAATAAAACTTTGTGTGATAAGCACGATGGTTTATTCTGTTTCTGGGTTTTATTATTTATCATATGTACCTATATATAGTATAGTATTTAAAAATATTTAGGTATGTTTATCAGGTGTCTGTTTTCCATAGTACAAGCTCTGCTTAGTTTGGTATCAGAAAGCGTTGTGTGAGTTGTCCCAAGATATTATTAATATTATTACTTCATACTTCAATTTAAGTGGTATAATCAATTCAATAGCGACGTGACAGACGGGGAGACAGAGTTATTTTCACATTTTCAATATTAGTGTGGGTACGTTATATTACAACTTGGCTGACTTGCTAAATGATCATGTATTATTAAGTAAGAGTTTCTTTTAAGCATGGTTAGTTATTTAAATAATATAATCGATTAATTTTCGTTGTTACTCCAAGCTCCAGGCTTGCTGTGGTCAAAAAGCAAAAAGAACAATGTCGTCCGCAAATCGTAGGTTTGCTAATCAGGAGTATGCTCCAGATAGGGTGGTTTGGAAACTTATGAGGGAGACCTTTGCCTTTATTTTTACAATAGTTGTCTGTGCTAGGATACAAGCCCTATTTCGCAAGAAAAACAGAGACTTGGAACATATATTTATGAGCACCAAGATTTGTCTCGTAGAGGAACTGAATCCTTCGTCTCTTGCACATAGCGTTCCCTACACACTTGAGAGCTTGAGTGAACTCTTTACAACTTTTACAGTATGAGATTAATAGGGTATGACACCCATTATTAAAAAGTGACTTAATTAAATTGTATAGTGATAATTAACCACTAAAAAAGACACAAAATTTTTATTCAATCATCGTTAAGTGTCATAAAAATGCATTTAAATTTTGTACAATTTCCCGCGTAATTTCACGTAAACGCTGGACGCAGTGGACGCCATATTTCTCTGTGGCAATGACGTCAGTTGACTGTGTAAACAAATGTGCTTACGTTTTGTATGACAATTACGCCGATCAGATGACAGTTGACAGTTGGCACTTTTTAGTTTACAAGCAGTATGACGTAGTAACATGGTGGCTACTATTTCATAGTGTTATAAAATAGATTAAAATAATTGTAAACTTTAAAATTTATTTACTTATTTTATGAACTAAAACTACCATTTTTGGGCTGCTTTTTACCTAAACTATCTCAATAATATATTTATAGATTTTTTCTTATATAGAGTAAAATACCCTATTGCAACTCATCCTGTTAAAGGTATGAGTATTACTCGATATTAAAAATAGCAATATGTAGATACTGAACACTTGACCGATATCAGACAAACCAAGTGTGAACATCTATGATAACGGAATGACGTACGTACAATACCTGTCTACTATATTTCCTGAATTAAGGTACTACTAGTAGTAAAAAATCGAGGAACATTTTTTGTGACATCGCAAGTTTAACATTGTCCTTATGAAGCGGCGGTAGTCTAATGGTTAAGGCATTGGGCTCGCAATCATGAGATTCTTCAAAGCAAATCTTTACTAATATTATAAAGCTGAAGAGTTTGTTTACAACACGGTAATCTCAGGAACTACTGATCCGAATTAAAAAAAATCTGTCATTGTTGGATAGCCCATTTATCGAGGACAGCTATAGACTGTATAATATCACGCTACGACAAATAGGAGCAGAGCAGCAATGAGAAATGTTACAAAAACGGGAAAATTTACGCACACGAAGTTGCGCAGGACAGCTAGTACTAGATATACTACCGACGTGAACCCACTCCCCTAACACACGCAATTTAGCTTAGCTGGAGGGGTTAACAAAATTACTAGTACGTATTGTGTGACCCGCAATCCCATATGGCTAGTTTTCTTTTTAAAGAAAAAGTATTTATACCACAAAAAGAACGATTGTTGAATGTATTAACTTCCGAAGTAGATTGCGTTTCATTAATCGATTTAGTGGAAATCCTGGGGTGTAGGGAGTTGCTACTAAATCAACATTTGTAATGTCTGTCCTCACGCAAAGGTATCTATGGTATGATTTTTTACCCGATTGCGTTACGTTGCATTCGCGATCGTAGATATAATAACCGCATACACCATTACAATCTTTCAGATAGCTTAAATAATATCCATGACCCTATAATTTTAATAATATCTTTGTAGGTAAGATATAAGGAAGCCAATAATTTGGAAAAGTTGGTAGTGACGTGAAAGGTCAAAAGCAGAAGACTGAAAACCGAACAGAGCAGATCTCCGAATCGTCAGCGCCACCTTCCACAAGACTACGAACCGGATCAGTTGGAGGTAAACCACTGATCGACTAATAAGGAGTCACAATCCTCAGCAATGGAGGAATGATTAAGAAGAAGATGAATAGATTTGTAAAAAAGTTTACCTTGTTACAAAACATGCGAAATGCGTAAACAAGTTAAAGGAGCGATAAAATTAGGATTTTAATTTATGTAATCAAATACATGGTAATCAAATGGTAGGAAAAACATTCATTAAATGGTTTTTATCGTAACGGCTCGATTACACGCTACGTAAACGCATTTGCAAATAAATTACGAATAGTTATATTATTGGGCGGCCTTGGTGGCATAGTGGAATGTGACAGCTGTACTTGAACCTGTAGATTCGAATCCACACCCCTGTGGAAACCACTTTTTGTGATCTTAAAATTGTTGTTCCAAGTCTGGGTGTACTGGGACAATGTGTTTTTTTTTTTAAAGAAGCCATGATGACAATCATTGTTTAAGGGACAGCGTTGCGCTGCCCTTTAAATGGACGATCAGCCTACCGATCCGTACTACTGGAACACTATAACTAACTGTGTTTTGAACTTGGTGACTTGATCGACAACGATATCTTGCATTTTAATCGAGCAATGCCATCTATGATCTATTTAGAAAAACACAATAGTAACAAATTGGTCTTGAACAACCATCTAGATAAAGAATAGCCTCGACAAACTTCGAGCTACCTACCTAATAAACCTCTTAATGTGTTGCAGACATGAAAAAAATGCAGTTTGACAGTCACTTTAAAACAAAAGCATTCCACAAACATTTCAAGGACGCTATTTTTCAATTGTCAATAATTACAAATGCACAAATTAGCAAGAAATGGTTAAAATATTACAAAAAGTAGTTTCAATACAGTGATTGCTAACAAATTGTAAATTAAATGAACCACAAAAAATGGGCCACAATAACAGAAAAAACCAGGCAAGAGCATATTGGGCTATGCTCAGTGTAGGGTTCCGCAGCCTTGAATATTTACATCAGCAGAAGAGCGTATGTTCATGGCACTTACGCCCTTTTGTTGAGAAACGCAGTTTTTCGGAAATAACATAATGACGGTATATCCGATCATGTAATAATTTTAGTTTAAAGTATTTATTAAGCGCTACCTTTGTGATTTTTTTTAAAAGACGTGTCGAATTATGTGCCACACGTTGATGTTTGCTGAAAAAAAAAGATTCAGCTTCTTTAATATGTATGGAGTGCCCCCCGATATTTTTATTATTTAGTTATTAAAGTAAGTAGCGACGTTAGCTACTTACTACAAGACACCTTTTCACCAAATTTCATAAATATTCATTGCCTGTAACATACGGACGGACAGACAGATAGACAGACGGATATGACGAAACTATAAGGGTTCCGTTTTTGCCATTTAGCTACGGAACCCTAAAAACGAAAAAGATACGACTCAATTACCAAAAAATGCACTAAACAAAAAAACTTTGTCAGGAAATATAGACTTTTTTAATTTTTTTATTTATAGGTAAGCAAATGACTCCATTCCACCTGATGTTAAGTGGAAATAGAGTCCAAATGCAAGGCCAGACAGTACAGCACTATGTGTAGCACTGACTGTCCTTACCTTGCTCACCTGCAAGGTGCTTCCTCACGCCTCTTTGAAAGACCCCATGTCGTGGTTAGGAGGGAACACATGTGCTGGTAGGGAGTTCCATTTTTTGGATGTGCGGCAGAGAAATGAGTCACCGAACTTCTTTGTTCGGGATGAAATTATATCCACGGTCAGATGGAACAATATCGAACCTGTTTTTGCATATAATACCTACTTATTTTTTTCTTGGTTTTTTCTGAAAAATTGCTACCGCAAGGAAACGAATTTTGCGTTTAAACTGAAGTAAACTGGTAAAATCACGTATCACTTGTTGAATTGAATTTCCGGGTAGCATTACCTAAATTACACTTTTTGTAATATTTTAATGTACTTGAAAAAGCATGTTATATCAATGTTGCTTAACTAACAGATCACTAACGGATCCTAGCCATCAGTATTGTTTACGAACAGCCCCAGCGGCCCGGGTACTAGCCAGCAAGACCCCTCGACTTTACTCTTCATTTAACGAAATTAAAGTGTAAAATTAAAAAAAATATGTTCAGAAAACAGTTTTCATTTAAAAAAAATATATTTTAAAGGTATATTGGCCTACAAATATGTTTGACGTGATAACGTCTTATAAATCGATCACGCACGAATAAGTGTCAGGTAGTCAACGGTTACGTTATTGATTGGTTGCTAAGCAGTCACGTTATAGATCGGTTTCTCAGCAACAGCGAATGGCGATTGCAGTGACATGACATGCGATACAATTAGAACTAACGTTATTGATCGGTTGCTAAGCATCACAAATGGCAATATGTCATCAATGTTTTCTTATGACGCTATTTACTAAAAAATGATGATAATGACCGTATCAAACGTTTTCAAAGAGGTCCATTAGTTTCAGACATACATATTTTTTTTTTATTACGTATTCAAGTGTTACTTGTATATTAAGTAAATATTTATTTATGAGCCTCGATGAACTTTGGTAGTAGCCCATTGACGTAAAGACCGGACTGCGCCATAAGCTCACAAAATTGACCACTCTCTAGAAAGACATAATGCTACTTTGTGGACAATACCTTTCAAAGAAAAAGGAGCGCGCGACTTTTACTCTCTTTCACGCTTTACAGTCAATATTTACTTTTTAATACCAAGAGATGGCCCGGTTCAGGTCTATTTGTCAATGGTAGTAGCCAAGTAGCCTTAGAAGAAGATTTTGACATAAAAAAAAATAGGAAAATCTAATGGTACTTTTCTAATTCTTTATCCTGTCAGACGGCATAAAAATATCTTTGCTACAGCTTCAAAAACGTAATTTATAGTTCCTCTTACATCTTCAAGACGCAATTCGTCAAACAATATTTGCAAAACATTACAACCTACGCTACAATAAAGCATTATTACGTTTAAAATGTTAATTTCTCATTAAAAAACTCTTCAAAAGGAACAATAAAGCATGGGCAGCACGCTTTGATCGCGTTTGTTTTGGCTCAACATTTTATTTTGGCTGGAAAATTTATTTTGGCTGGCGTTTCATGGCCAAGGTATTGCAAAGATCATTGTGTGAAAAATGTGTGAATAACGAGACGTCAACTCTTCTGTTACATTTTCCATTTTGCAGATAATGTTACAAGTTTTCAGTTCAAAATCTATTTTCGTTAGGTTTTGACAAATTTTGAACAGTGTTTGGTTATTTTAATGTGAAAAGAACTGTCTGTCACTTCATAGCAATGATCCCCAATGATGTTTTAAGTGAACACGAGTAGATGGGTTACATAACTTGACTGCCTCTGTTGCGCGGTGGGAGTGCATCCGACTGCTACTCAAGAGGTCGTGTGGGTTCGATCCCCACCCATGATAAATCTTTGTGTGACGAGCACGATGGTTTATTCTGTGCATGGGTGTTATTTATGTTTATCAGTTTTTGCCATAATACAAGCTCTGCTTAGTTTGGGATCAGATAGCGTTGTGTGAATTGTCCCAAGATATTATTATTATAAACAGCACTCGATCTCTATAAAAACGGCAAATTAATGCACACATAGATAGATAACCTATATATAGCAATGTCACACGATTCGTAAAAGTAGGAAAGCATGATTTAATTATCACGAGTGAAAAAGAGAAAAATGTAGTCCGCTACTTTTATCTGTTGACGCTGACGATGTGACTGACATATAAAAACTTGGTCAATTGTCTAAATTTTAGGGTGCCGCTTGCTAAACGCTTGTATCCTATCTACACCTTTTTACTTAAAACTTTATTCAATGATCCAGTATAACAAATGCAAATTTTAAGAATTGGCACTTAGCAACTATTGTACCTATCTGATTAGGTCATGACTGACTGTTTCTTGGTCTGTTGCGTATTTGAACTCTCTTAGTCAAATTTAAAATGCAGAATTTAAAGTCAACAAAAAAATAATCCCTAAAAGAAGAAAAATTACAGAAAATAAAAAAATAATCGGAAGCAATCAGGACTAAAAACTAACAAAACCTCTAAATCAATTCAATATCACAAGTGAAAACCACGGAAACGACGATATAATATATAAACATATAAAAAGCCCACACAAACACGAGCAAGGTAAACCAAAGACAGTGACATTAATAGCCACGTCCTCAACCTTGCTGACGTCACGCCTCGCCCCTGTAGTTAGCTGAAAGCCCCATGGTAATGACTTGTTACACCCATGCTAATATAATGATGGATGGAAGGTAAGGTCAGCCTTCAGATGAAAGACACTATCAATGTATTTTCTCTCTCTGTCTTTCTAATTGGCCTTACGGTAAGAATAGAACAGGTCTGTCTCATATCGGTCATGGTCGGGAGGGCTTGGTCTACCTGAATTAAGGTCAATGGTTAGAAGCAATTAGGTGGTTTTGGGTAAGTTTTATAAGGCGTGCTTCAGTGACATCTTGGGATTATAATGCTTAATGAGAATGAAGCTCAAACTTAAAAACACTGGCTCAAAGGGCGACAAACAAAGGCGTACAGACTGGTAAAGACAAATTGAAAATTGGCACACATAATGGTCTTCTAAATGAAGTCGGTTACGGTGGATAATCTCATCAGAGACTAACCAACTACGCAGAAGATATTACAGTTCACAAGTGAATGCGCAGACACAAGTGCAATCTCTATTTCATCACTACACCCGAAGGGACGGAAATCCGACACGGCTGGATATAGATTTGGCGCAGGACCGACGGTTTAACGGGCTCGCCGAGGCAAGGATGTGTTTGACATTTTCCGAAAACGATCACCCATCTATGGACCGACGATTGATGATGATTATTAAGATGATTAACTACTAAACTTTAGATGAGACTCAACGCACAGGCAGCGAGACTGTCTGTGCGCTGAGTCTTATCTAAACTTGCATCATTTCATTTCATTATTTTTCAAATGTCATGATCCTGAACAACAAGGGCTGTGGCCAGTTATATAGATCTAATTTTGGCCCTTATTTCCATGGCTTTTGGAATCGTATGGAACAGCCTTTGCTTATTTCTAAGATTTGAACCATTCGTGCAGCAAACTTTATATAATAGTTTAAGATTCCATGTTCAAATCTGTATACAAAACAAACATGTACACGTAGATTTACAACGATCTAAATTTACTAAGTTCAGTACCAATTTGATAGCACATTTTCACACCATCGTAAAAGCAAACAGCCAAATGAAACACCACACGATTGTCCCATACTAAATGCCACCCCACACCCCATGAACTCCTGACATAACCATCAGTGTATAGCTTCGATATCGAGCGTAGTCCGTGGGTTTCCCAAACAGCTTTGGGGTGGAAAATCCCATGGCGGCAGTCATTACTTACGCTACGATAGCGCAACTCGCCTCTAGGCAACAGAACTGTTCATATAGTAACAAAATGGTTTATAGAATACGTTTTATAGAAAACAATATTAAGATCTGTAGAGAAAAGATACAATTTTGTGTAATGTATAAGTTACAAATAAATATAGGCAATCTAGTCCAAAATGAAGTACAAAATAGCTACTGATTTATTTCTGAACTCATAATTGGTATTAATTTGAAAATGAGGCTAATGCAATTAGTATTTATTGCATTCATATTTTCTTTTTTTTTTGTAATTTCCTTTGACAATCCCTCCTATTAATAGAACGAATACCACTGTGAATCTACTTTAGATTGTTAGTTGCAGACACACAACCTGAAGTAGTTTCACTGTAGTAGGTGTGTGATATGTGGTAGTTAGTAAGTAAAGTAGTTTGATCTTATCGGGAAATTACTATCGGTATATTCCAAAAGTAGACAGATCTTCTGGAATATACCGATGGTATATTATTTAACCAGACTTACAACTCCCATTTCAAGGACATAGCCTTCTATATAGGAAAAGGAGGAGTTTATATTGGGGGGGGGGATAGGCAAATGCACGCCCGTCGGGGAGGGGGTGGCTCTCCGATACCGCCAATATTTAACACTGGTAAAGAAATAAAATCATTATATATATAAAAATGACTACATTTTCTCTTGGTCACGAGATAATTAGAGACCGACTTTACCGTTTTCATTCATTATTTTTAGTTTTATAATATTCTGTAGAAGGTTCATATGTAAAAAATAAGAAAATAACGTACACGAAGCGCGACGTGCCCGTCTCTAGATCCGGCTATATTACAGGTCGTACTACCTTGTGGACTCAGTGTCGATTACTAAAGTTCCAAATTGAAGGATTACCTTCCAGCGAATATGAAAGCAATCACATACCTAATTCGCTATTATGCAAGATAGAAGTGTCGGTACTTCCCCCGCCGAGCGGTTTAGCTAATCACAATTATTAATTATCTCAAATGTGGACTATTTACAAGTTGTTATTTAAAAATTAGTTAACAACTAGTCTACCATAATTTCCTTCTCTAGAACACACGTAAGATAAGCGATTCGAACCAATTTTTTTCACGCTTAAGTAAGCAATGAAAGAATTTCAATAGATGCATTATTCATGAAATGCTAATAACTGTTCTGTAGCTCTCACGGATGTATTTCTCAAAGATCTTTTAAAACTAAACAAAAACAGGCAGACATCTATTATCTAAAAAGTAGCGAAAAAACAACCTCCGACACGTGCCATACAATGTTGATTTTCTTCAAAACTAAAAACCATCTTGATTTAAGTCGCTATCCAATAAGAAATTATATTAACTTCCTTTCATATTGCATCGGGGATTAAAAAGAAGAAAAACGAAGTAATATTGGACATAATAACACATTCAGTTCTAAAAACTATAGGTACATAACATGTCATACCCCTTATGTTGCGGGCATGCTCAGGCTACGTTAAATGTAAGGTAATAATCAGTAAACATAGCCTTATAGCTCTAGGATACACATTCATACACACAGTCATACAGTCAACTATTCTACATAAGTCGATTAACACTCACAAAAATTCACATCGATTCAGCGCAAATATCCTTCCTGCATAGCCACGATAATTATTAAGTATAACAAGTTAGTATTCGTAGCATTAAAAGAATAAATTAAACGTCATCGCTTGTCTGATTTATTTAACAGCTATCAAAACTGTTGAAATAAATCTTTCAAATGCAAATTTTAAATTTGTAAATTTATGTGGTTGACAATACATAAATCTTAAAATATTGGGATTTGGCGAGCGTATAGCACGGCCCCCTTAAAAGAGTCTTATCATAATCATCATCATCAACCTATCGCAGTCCAGTGCTGGACATAGGCCTCTCCAATTACACGCCACTTTGTTCTATCTTCGGCTTCTCGCATCCAGCTCCTGCCAGCCGTTTTGCGTAAATCATCACTCCACCTGGCCTGAGGGCGTCCTACACTACATTTGCCGAGACGCGGTCTCCACTGAAGAACTCGTTAACCCCAACGGTTGTCGGTTCTTCGGCTAATATGGCCAGCCCACTGCCACTTCAGTTTGCTTATCAATGCACGTAGGCATTTAGGATCGCGACCTGTGATCAACCATCGCATCGAAATCAACCATCGCAATTTCAAAATTTACTGTGAATAATTATTCGTTGAGAGTCAACCTGGATCAGAACCATTGATTATGAATAGACAATAGATTGCAATCTAGATTGGCTTTCCATGTTTCGTCTTACGATCTATCCTCAATAAAGTACGGACCACACGCCAAACCTCGTAACAAGGTGCGCATGCATGTGTTTGCTCATTAGACAACAACAAGACGGATATAGAATGGCTGAAAAGATTTATAATGCGAATAACAAAGAAACGTAAACACGACTGTCGAACGACGCTCGCGCTGCTGCTTATCCTCAATTCGTTAATATCAAGCTTTATGTACAATTAAATGTGTACGAAAATTGTAAATGTATTTTATCTTCAAGGTTGAAGAATACGCCACATGTATTGAAGGTTGCGTTTATTTATTGGGTAATAAGATCGTTTTGAGGATTTTTTAACAATATAGTGTCAAATAGACATATGGTTCGCTTGATAGAAAACGGTTAAGGCTTCCCTATATTACGAGGCCGCCCCGGAGTATATCAGCCTGTCGGCGGATATCGCAAGACAGCACAAACTAACAGTAGCAAGTAGCCTACCGGCAACCGTTGAGCTAGCTGCTTAAGTGGACTTTGCAGACCCATGACCACCCGATATGACAGACTGCAGGTGGACTGGTAATGTGTAGGAGCCTTTATTTGTACCTTCGTTAACTGTAACAGCACCCAGTGTCATGCCCCCGTCTAGATATACTGCTAATATAAACTCCCTTATTCATAATACGTTAATAAGTATCAACATTTTTACTAGCGAATGTATTGTATTCGTTTCCCATTCAATTATCAAAATAAAATAAAAGGATATTAAACATTCGCTAGTTAAAATATTGTTAAGAAAGCATTATAAGTAAAATGATAATATAATTAATATCAGTTGCAATCAATTTTTACAAACTAGCTTTTTAAATTGTGGTCAGAGTATTCTTTAAAATTTTGAATGTCATTGCTTCTCAATGAATGGTCAAGATGTGTCTAAGTGTTTATATCTGTTAATTATATATTTGTTAAGCAAAAATCATATAAGGCTATGACACAATCCTCCTGTATTGCCGCTAACTTGCTAGTGCCCTAGTATAGGAGTCGCCTTTTAATAACATAATAATTTCCAACACAGATTGCTTAATTTCTACAAATAGACGTTCCCAAATATCCCTAATGTTATAAGATTAGCTTTTGAATTACGATTTCGTTCAGTGGAATATTCCAAGCTACCTCCATATTTTATCCAAGTTCTCAAAAAAAGGGATCCATTGATGACTTTAAACCTCCTTTACACTTTTTTTCGTTTCGATTACAATTAAAACTAGTGAAGCAAGGTTAATTGTATACGATATGCACGTAAGTCGAAATTACACTCTCAGGACAACACAACACGGTTGTTAAAAGAAAAATATTGGATAACAGAAAATAGAGATGACGCAGATAGGTGGCTAGTTAGCCATTCGATAACCTGGCGTATTTGTATTTATATATTTTATTAATTACTAACTGATTAAAATATACTGTGCCAAAACATTGATCATAACACGACGAAACAACGATAAAAGGTAGGTTGTTGTTTACTTCGATTTGACTAAAGCGTTTGATTTCGTTTCACACTTATTTTATTATTCATAAGCGCAAATATTATGGATAAGGACAAGCCAGAGAATGGATCAATAATGTCTGATCGCTATGTCTATAGAATTTATGAGACATATTTAACATTTTCATGAGTAGCAGGTGGCCTTGAAAACGGGGTGTTCCATTAGGTAGCAGATTAGATCCTTTATTACTTCATTTTTTAATTTACGAATACGCCAGAGAACTAATAAGGTAGTTATAATAACTGTGCCAGGAACTTTGGCTTTTGCAGGGACAAACTTTTGCAAGGTGGTACCGGGCTTCAGTCAGGATGCCAGATTACAGTGAAATTATGCCCTGTCTCCATTAAGATTATTACTAGGATTGGTTTTTAAAAAAGATTACTCCTTTATTTACTTCAATGTCATTATAATATTTAGGAGAAACATTTAATTATTACAAATTGTACCTTTTCAAGGCTTCCTTTGTATTAGAGCAAGATTTCAGTAGTCGCCTGCGTAGGCGCAGGTCAGTGAACTGAACAAATATGTTGTTCGAGAAAAACAGAAAAGTCGCAGAAAGTTTTATTGCTCGGAAAATAATATATTTCTCGTTTAAATATATTACTTTTGTGAAATAGGACTTTTATATTTTCGACCTGAATCTTAATATCTACGAGATTTATCGTTTATATATTATTGAAGTTTGAATATTTGTTAGTATGATTTTTAGTGAATGAAATGAAAAAAACAATAAAAATATAAATGGGAAGCAAAATCCCCTCAAGCAAGGCACTTACTATAAAGAAAAACAGCCTTCATAATTATTTTCTCTCCCATCGGCAATAAAAAAGAGTAAGAGTGCTTACGAAAAAATAACTATTGTTTCTTATAGTTCCAAAGAACCGGATCAAACGAATGTTAACGAAACCGACCGCGCCTCTACTTAGGTATGTGTAGGATGGGAACCTCCATTAATTGATTGGAAAGAGTGACCTTCTAATTTGGCTTATTGGTTTGTGTGAAGCTAAAAATAGAACAATCCTCCCGCTGTTCACCACGCGACAGCTATTGAATGCCGAATTGGTATTAGATTTGAGTGTACACCTTTTTTAGTAAAATTACGTATATGGATGACGCAGTATCTGCGTGATCGATAAATTGTAGCATAGGAGATGGAGTAATGCTTCATGTGGCCAAAGTGTTTGTAACGTCTGTATCATACAGGATTTTTTTTGGTTCTAATACAAAAGTCGCCCTATTTTTTGAAGTTATTCGGGTAGCTAAAGTTATAAACGTTTTATCACATACCTAATGAATACTATTTATGTTTTGGGACCATGTTATATTTTTCAATTAATTAATCATTTATTAATTCATTAATCATTCTAGCAGTCCAAATCCTGTTCACAATGTGTTGTGAAATGTAATCGTCACTTATTATTCAATAATAACCATGGTTTACGTACTATGAGACGCAATGAGCATGATAGCGTGAAGAACACAGGACAACTTGAATGGCTAAACTATGCTACTTTTCTTTTTTATATGATTTCTTGAAGTAAAAAATCTTGTCAGGGTGTCTGAAACTGTCACCATACCAAAAATTAACCTTGTAAAGCCAAAGAAGCAGTATTAGAATAATCATTCTCTTGGCATAGAGAATAAACATTTGCTAATAATATTATTTTATAATAATAATTTATTTTAACTAGTCTAGATTGCTGTAAATTACAAATATAAGTAGACAGAGTGTTCTTGACATTTGATGGTAGATATAATAATATCGAACATTCATGACGAAGTAACGTTTGTGCACTTACCGGCGTGGTGCAGGGCTGTCTCGAAGGGCGCGCGCTGCATTCGCTCCTTGGTCTCTGCCAACAAAATATAAATACATTAATATCGCTGCCAACACCCGATCTTTCGATAAACATCATACGTTCCATACGCCTTTTAATCGACCAGGAAATCTTTATCGATTATATTTTTGTCTTTGCTAAAATAGGTTTCGTCTTTTCAATTGCATAAAATTATGAAAAGCAGTTTATTATTATTTTGTAACGCTTATTCCTTTTCACTCTTATGCCAAAGAGGTAGGTATCCAAAAGTCATGTAACTGAGTTTTGAACACCTTTGACAGTAGCACCCAACATAAAGTTTCGCAAAGATAATTGGAACTTAGAAAAAAGAATTGGAAAAGAATAATATGCAGAAAATGTAACTTCCTATTAAAAACAGTAAATATGTCTTGGTTTTTCTGTCATATTCATAACAAATAGGTACTATTAAAACAATACATTTATTTTAAGTTAAAAAAATAAATTGTCTAAATAAATATCAACATATTTAGGTAGGTATTCATTAATGTGTCAGAGCATTACAGATGCCCTGTTCCTCACGCAATAGGTAAAATCCAAAAGTAACCCAAAACTCAGTATAAATAGTTCGTTCCCAAACTTCATTAGCTTTTACAAAAATAATTGAGAGTTCTTTGCCCCCACGAACAGTGAAGCGGCAAGCAACAAGCAACAGGTGGTTTGCTCGCCACCAAACATGCAAATGATCTATCACCAACTTTAAATTAAATTTATTTGAATGTTACATGTCATTTTGTTTAGAGTTATGCGTTTGTTTGATCAGAAAAAGTAAAGAAATTATTTATCAAATATTATTACTAAGCCTATTTATAAGCTTCATTTCTTTACTTAAAAACGCGGCTTCATCTGCGTGGATGCTGGTTATAACGACCATACCAGTTGATTTCTTTAATATGTGCCACAAGAGGTAACAGAGATGTGGGTTAAGGAACAGAGACTGCTTTTGTGGCTGCGCATTCTAATATATCCTGCGTAGTCTCCGGTGATGTGACCAATATTTATGAAAAGACTACCAAGAGCTCATCGAGAAATACAACTTAAAGGTGAAAATTTCTTCACTTCAAAGTTCTCTTATCTAACTCTAACTCTCTGAGCTAACTCATCTGCCATCTGCTCTATATGTTAACAAGTTGTATTTGTTTACAAATTTTACAATGTGTCTGACCAAAACGATAACACTGCTTATAATACCTATTATACTTGTGTTACCGGTTGGTATATGTAATTAAATTATAACAACACTTATAATATGATTTCATAAATGAATGAACTTTTAACCGAATAAACAATTCACACAGCTGAGGGAAATGACATAGTAAAGAGATAAGTTATTAAAAAACATTGAGCTATCATCTTAATTATCTGCAAACTTGAAATGTAATAAATCATCAATACCTTTGTATCGAAATTCAATTTAATTGGTTGATATTTTTATTGCAAATACAATGTCTTGGAATTTGAAATAGAAATGTCACGGCTTAAAATCATTCTCATCATGTCACAGGAATCACTTGAATAGTCTTTACATACGTTGGCATCGTGTAAATGAGCCTTTATGTTATTGCTTATTATTGTATATTGTTTTTACTCTTGAAAATACGAATATTAAAAGGCAACTCATTGTAGACAGCGTACTCTTATGCTGTCACCCTGTCACTGTCACCCTGTCACTGTCACCTAAAATGAATAACATTGTACAAAAAGTAACCAGTCTAAAGTTATTAAGTATCGTTTGAGTATTCAATGGTTAGGCATCCATATATTTCTGAACTATCGATATAGAACAAAACTCTCTGACAAACAATCTTCTTATCTCATGTTTCATAAAAATTGGTTTAAAATGACGCCAAGTAAATAGAACATTATGTGCAATTTATTGTAAGTAGTGTAATAGCGGAAATTGTTCGGTAAGAATTTTTCTGTAAATAAATACGACAAAAAGTCTGATACTAAGCGGCTGTAATGACAATAGTCAAATTTCTTGATTCACAGAAAGATTTTGATGTCATTGACAGATGTGACATGACTCTTCATCTATTCCATCCAAGAGACAAAGAAATAAGCTAAAAAGAGAGAAGAACAAGGCGGTGAAAACTTGCGCGAGGTCACTCTTTTTAGCCTCCGATACAAAAAGAAAGGTGTAATGAGTTTAACGTTTTTCTAGTTTACTCTGTATGGTACCTACTTAATCTAACCTTTTCTAGGTTTCAGGGTTTGGAAGTGAATGAGTGAGTGATCAAGGGCGTGGGTTGGCTTAGACGGGCCCCGTATCATGTCATGTTGGGGAGCTAGGTGCCAGTGACTCTTCGGTGGGTGGTGTAATTGCTATCGCTCATTTGCTGCCCCTATAGCCTGGGAGCCTCGTATAATTGATACAGCTATGGCCGTAGATTCTCATCCTTCATAGGTACATAATACATATTTTAATCTCAATGGTATACAGAATTCTTTAAACAATTTACAAGTAAACTTTCTAGACATTGCTATCGCGTCGGCCTTTGCCACTAAATTAAAAAATAAACTGTCACATTGTCGGTGTAAAGTGGGACGCGAACTATTTCTGACCACGATCTTTGTCAATGACGACTCGTCTAGGTCGAGATACGCGCTCACGCGAGGTTGCTGAACTTCATATGTGTATCCTACTAATAATATAAATGCTAAAGTTTGTGATTTTTTGGTTTCTCTTACTCGGAAAAGTTCCTGAAGCTCGCGGAATCGAATTCATTAGGATCCCACTCCTGATGGGTTCGATTTCCGTACAGGATTGCATACCCAAAACTTGGGGACACACGGGACAAAATGTAGTGTAGGTAGTAAGGAAGTTCCGTGTGTATAATCCCTGCGACATACCTATAGTATTTCTTTAAGAAATAATAACGAAACTCTCTACAGTAAGTAATAATCGTTTTTACGTCAAAGTAAAATTTAGGTTATAATTTAATAAGATTTATAGGGACCGACTAGGGAAGCTACGAAAGAAAAATTCGAAGGCGTATACAGGCGGCCAAAGCAGTGATGAGCAAGACGACGAGATTATGGCAAGACAGAAGAATCTCGAATAACAGAAAGAAATGTCTCGTCAAGACTCTGATATTCTAAATGTTCTAATTATCTTAGAGTTTTGAAAGAAAATCAACGCTTTTGAGATGTGAGTTGGAGCAGAATGCTACGCATACCATGGACAGCCAAGCCAACCAACAAATCACACAAAAGGCTCTCTGCCACATGCCACCAACGCAGACAGTCAGATAATCAGGGCAAATTGATTATAGTTGGCAAACTAGAGGGTTCGAGACCATGTGGACAAGCAACTACCTGTTGGTCTGATCAAATTTAAATAATAACGGGACTTACTGTTACCACAGCTCTGAGACGAGCCGAAGCAGCTCATCCACGACGCTATCAATGATGGACACGACCCTCAGCAATGAGGAAGCAATGAAGAAGAATATAGTAATAGTCGACGTCTACCGGAGAGAGGCACAATCCTCACAACAGATTTCCGACTCATCATTCTCTTCTGAAAAACTAGACGCTACGTGAGTACCAATTTGCCAAATAATTTACTTTAAGTATTTAATACTTAAAGTAAATTAGAAAGGACCACAGAACATTGAAGGTAATGAAAGTATCATTTGTTCTGAGAAAAGGACCAATAGCCGCTGTAGCAAACGAGTCCCAGAGTAGAGAACTTGGTAAATTTTAGGTAGTACGACCTAAAGCAGGTCGCCAGGATAGACTAGATGCGAAAGGCAGAGAACCGGCTGTTGTAGTGAAAATGAGAATAGGCCTATGGTGATTTCTTTCCATTATTATGGGACCGTCTCCATGGGCGAGAGAATCGCGATGAGGCCGCTCTACTATTCCGCCAGCATATCGTCGCGACTGGTAACGGAATCGCCGCGTACAGGTGGCATGACGATAACATCGTCGCGATTCTCTCGCCTGTGGAGAAGATCCCGTAAAGTTGTGAACGTATATATTTGTTCAGAACATTTTGAAAAATGCTATTGTCTGACTACCATAAAACAATTTATTACTAATTGTGACCGCGGTCGGTGCAAACTGGTCGATGCTTGATGCATGCAAATTTTTTATGTTACGTTAATTTACGTATTTCTAATTTAGGTATATTTATAGAACTTTATATTTCCTGGCCCTCAAATGACTCGCATTAAATGCAAGAATCTTACATAATACATAAATCAAATCGATTGGCTTGTCAATATCTATTTGATGAAATACGGCGATAAATATGATCAATTGATAATATATGTTTGTATGTCCGGATACATCTAGTCCCATTTATTAGACATTAATGTTACAGTGTCAAGTACATATAATGTTTGCATTGCTATTGACGTAGAGTGCTTTAACTAACGATTCATGGTCATCGATAGGTATCACTACTAACTAGTGGTTGTTAGATGTCGATACACAATTTAACCTATGTGTGATTCTAATTTATAAACTAAATTGCTGGGAACTTTCTGCATGTCTGTTACATTTTATGCTAGAACCGCTAAACCGATTTAGAGGAAATCTATACTAATATTATAAAGCGGAAGAGTTTGTTTGTTTGTTTAAACGCGCTAATCTCAGGATCTACTGGTCCGATTTGAAAAATTATTTGTTTTTTGGATAGCCCATTTATCGAGGAAGGCTATAGGCTATAACATACAACACGCGCTACGACTAATAGGAGCGGAGAAGCGACGAGAAATGTTTCAAAAACGGGGAAAAATTACGCATACGAAGTTGCGCGGGACAGCTAGTTTTATATAAAGATAGTTTGAATCCCGGGATAGGACATAGTATAATTTTTATTGTGATATCCGACATCCACGCGTTTGTATTTACGCGTGCGATGACAAGAGCCGCTTCACGCGCCGCCTCTCCGTGAACAGAAAAAATGTCCAACGCGAGGCCCTCCCCCCCCCCCCGTCTCCTTAAACAAGGCCTAATACTATCGCCTATAGAAGTACTTTTTGAGTAGAAAATATTTAATTATAAATATTTTTAGATTCTCGTCTAGGTAGATTTCAAAACAAATTATCTAAAGTATCAAAACATGCCCAAAAATTTACATTTATCTAACGAAATCTGATTTCATAAATTCTTCCATAACGCCGAATGGATGTATGTAAGCGCATGCATCACTTCAAAACGGCTTAACCTTTATTTAACCTTTTATTTGGCTATATTTTTGTTGTTTCTAATAGTCAACACAAGAAAAAAGAAGACATTTGGGAAATACTGGAATTGCTGACTACGGAATGTATTTTGTCAAAAATATACAATGTAGTTTTAACGTGTCAGAATCGGGTCACATCTTTTTGGCCACCCATAGCCCCTTGCTGAACGGTAGATGATGACTTTAGTCCTATCAAATCTCACTTCACGTACCCACCTTTCTGATTTAGGAGGGGAAAATTAATCCTCTAAGAGTAGTAAGAGTCGCAAATCTTCAAAATGGTTGACCACATTTTAAGAGCCATACGAAAAGAACTTGAGATTTAGGCCACAATATTCAAATATTTAAAAATAAGTCAGTCTTAAAATATAACGAAATAACTAAGCACTATAAATGTATGTCACAGTCAATGGAATTAATACCTAAATTAAAAAAAAAACAGATGGGTAATGTTACTTGCACACGATTTCACTGTCAATGAAATTTATTTTATGAAGCTTTATGAAGTCTTTAGTTACAACCAAAGACTACATATAATACAGTACTGTACACATATACTGTGTTAAATGTATTTATGTTAGAATCATAACTTTAAAACTGCGTTATAGTAATATAATGCAGTTTTAAAGTTATGATTTTTGGATGGGTAAAATGTTAAACTCGTGTTAGGACACGTGACCTGATCGAAAATTTGTAAGACGGAGGGAGAGTAGACCGCCGGCGGAAGTAATATCTCCCTCGCTTTCTACCGCGCGGCGAAAACGTATGCCTGCTCCTGCAGTTTCGTTTAAGCGGCGTAGTGCGCTTGCGTGAGTGTGCGTGTGTATTTGTACTACAGTGTAATAGTTCTGAAGTGTAACCATTGCAAAATATACAAAAATGCATAACGTTAATATTCAAGATTTCACTTCTGGCGGCACTCCCGGATCTTACCGTGTATAGTGCCTATATACACAAAGATCCCTGACTCAGAGGCGACCGAGCAGATCGAGATATTTGCGAGGTTAAGCAATGGTACCACTGTCGGTCCATACATGGGTGACCGTTTTAAAAATTGTCACACCCTCCGGGCCTTGGGGATCACGTTAAGCTTCGTCCCTGCGTCAAATCTCTCTTCGGTCTGGTCAGATTTCCGTTCCATCGGGCTATGAGAGTCAGGAAATAAAGAGTGCACTTGTGTCTGTGCACTCACTTGTGCACTATCTCCTACGTAGTTGCCTAGTATCTAGAATAGAAGCGGCGGTAGCCTAAACTACCGACGTAAACCCACTCCTAACACAAGTCTTTGATCTTAGTTGGAGGGGTTAACAAGAATGCTAGTTATGTGGGACCCAATCCCACATTGCTAGTTATCTATAAAAAAAAAAGAGATTGGCCGCCGTAAACGACATCCGCTAGCAGACCATTACCTGTATCTATATGAACCATATAAATATTAGGAGAAGTTAGGAGACCATTATTATACACAACTATTTTACAATACTATAGTATTTTAAAGTAGTTGTGTTTATTAATGGTCTAATAGAAGAAATTAAAAGAGATACCGCCCAGAAAAAGAGTAATATAGGATAAATTCGACTTCCTCGGGTAGTTAGGTTAGATAGGGTACCAAAGTAGTTAACGGCATACGACGAATCCCCTATGATTGCGGGATCGAATCTTGCCTGAGCGATTTTTCCTTCACTCATTTAAAACAGAATAAGTCAGTCTTAATGTTACAGAAAAAAACTGAACAACCCATCAAATTCTATCACAGTACGACAAAAGTGACATCAGACGTCATTAGTGTCCATTTAACTGTAAGTTGACACAACGGCTTCTCAACAATGGTCCACGTTATCAAGTAACGCAATCGATACGCCGATAAGGATGTGTACACGTATAACGTATTATGTCTGCGTTCTGCGTACAGTGAGGTCATCAGTATGGGCTTATCTGTACTGAGGTCGTTGCAGACTTACTGGGACAGCTATGCTTACACTTCCGCAAAAAATGCTAACTTTATTGCAGCTTCAATTATTTACAAATCGGCGTTTTTTTAAGTCCTCCTAAAATATAATGTAGCATGCATCTTTTTTTGATAAAGTATAAGTCATTCAATGACAACAAACTCCAATAGAGTTTCAGATGATTTTTAAGATAATTACTAAACAATCAAACAGCGGCGGTAGCTTAATGGCTAAGGCATCGAACTCGCAATCGTGAGGTCGCGGGTTCGAATCCTACCGATTATACTACCAACGTGAACCCATTCCTAACATAAGCCATTGAGCTTAGCTGGAGGGGTTAATAATATTGCTAGTATTGTGGAACCCACAATCCTACATTGCTAGCAATCTTTTTAAAAAAAATACCAAAAATAATTCTAGAGACCCAAAATCATGTCAAACAAAATACTAAAGTCTTACTACTGAATACTGCTTATTACTGAACGGCCTACTTACTCCTAAAACTTTTGACAACCAAGAAAACTTATTTGTCACAAAAGCCCACCATTGGTCTTAAGGCATTTACAAATTTACCTTAGTGTATTGTAGCACTTGGTAGATCAAATCTAAGTAATGCAGAAGCCGATATAAAAGTTAACTTTAACTTGGCCTTAAAGTTGACATTACTATAATCAGATAACTACACAAAATCACCACATCATCTAGATGATTGCGTTCACAGTAGGTATAATCTCTAAGAATCTAAGTCTATAAAACGATAATACACTTAAACGATGGCATTATCAACTATGTCTCAACAACAAACCAACCACACGCGAAGCAACAAATAATTCTAACAAAACTCTCACAGAAACCTCTGTAACAAACAAATTAATTAAAAACATTGGTGACACAAGAACTCAAAATACTCGCATCTGCGGTGTCCGTTTAATCTTAAATTAATCGGAGGCACTTGCATTAACACCAATCAGCTTTAATTGCAACGTATATCTTGTACACACACCAATGATCGAGCCAAAACTGAAAAAATCTGGTTCAGACAGGAAAAAACAAGAAGTATATTTAAAATGCCACACCCACGTCAAAAGGCTACATGTCTCTAAAGTTCAGTCCAGCTAAGAATGAATTGAAATAGCCAGTCTATTTCAATTCATCGTTAGCTAGACTAACCAAATCCAGACATCTGTATCATATGGCTGGTTTTCGTCAGGTAATATTCTTATTTTATGGCTGAGAAAGTTGCAATTAAGAATAAAATAACTGTAAGAAAAAGCTTTTACTGACTTAATGCACGCCTTATTTGCTGTTATATATTGAGGAGTTTCGTTGTCCATCTCAGAAATTCATCATCAGGCTTTACAAAAGTTATATGGTGGTCCCATTCGTATTAAACCTCTTTTGAACAAAACAATTTTGAAAATCCGTTTATAAATGACATTAAAAAAAAACATCCGATTTGAGAACTTCCTCCTTTTTGAAATTGGTTAAAAAGAAAAACAATTCTAACGTGTTGTACATAAAGGAAATTCAAAAAATTGCACTAATTAATTAAATAACATAAACTTCACTTCAAATCTAAAAAAAAAACAACTATAGTCAGTTAAATGTGTATTGTGTACTAAGACTCGGTTTTGTTGATCTGTCGTACTAGCTGATACGGGCAACTTCGTCTGCGTCAATTTTCCCCATTATCGCAACATTATTTCATTGCTGCTCCTCTCCTATTGGTCCAAGTGTGATGTTATAAAATCTATAGCCTTCCTTGATAAATGGGCAATGTAACAGTAATAGTCTTATTTCAATTCGAAATAGTAGTTTCTGAGGTAAGCGCGTTCAACCAAATGAACAACCTCTTCAGCTTTATAATATTAGTATAGATTTCACGTATTTTCACACGTTAAATGCGAAGCTGTCAAGATTCCTTCTTTCTTCGATGAATGGGCTATCTAACAGTAAAATAAATTTTCAGTTCTGACCAGTAATTTCTAAAATTATCGCGTTCAAACAAACGAACAAAATCTTCAGCTTTAAATTATTAGTATAGATTTATTCATTGATTTACAGTAACGTAAATTAGAACATTTATGTTAAGTTTGATACTGTCAAAGAAAAGCAAGTAAATGTTGATGGACTTTCGCGATTTGTACACATTATAAAATTATATATACTACGGGTCTTAATCGTGTGAATAATTTAAGGTAAAATGCCTTGTTTATTGCACGACGTTTCGACCGTATTACAACGGCCGTGACCACGGCCATTGCAATATAATTTAATAAAAGCAAGTAAATAGATATCACAGTATTAACGCCTCAACAAAAGTTTATTAAACAGTTAACACCAACAGCTGTTTGTAAACAAGAATCATACGCACTGCCGATTCAAAGCAGTTACAACCAGAAATACAGAATGTATGATTGATTAGATCGATGCCCAGTACTTTCTGGTTGAATCGAATTGTCGTTGGTACAAATTGATTTGTACCAACTGTCTGGATCATCAATTGGTCTGGATGGTTGGAAACTTAACAAGGATTGTTTAGCCAGTGATAATTGTGACACTTGAAAGCTCTTGGGATTTGGAGTATTCAATTTCATTGGATAGGTTGACAAACTGCTAATTGGGAATTAAGGCCTTGACAGAACCTCAATTAATATGACGTAGCTTGTTAGTGATGCGGTTTAGGTAACATGGCGAAAGAATATGACAATGACGGATTTGGTGTCTGACAAAACAAAGGACACAGGGAAATTTTAAACGAAGCAGAAGTAGAAAACTATTTGGGAAAATCATAGACTCTTACTTCCTACTAAAACTTCAAAATAGTTTTTCTACTGATATCGTAATAATATATTTCTATTCCTAAATCCGTGTTCGTTGATACTTTCACGGTATGAAGTGTAACTAATTACAAACTTCAAAGATTACTAGCAAAGCGTTTCGCACATTGCTAGCAAGCTGACGTGCCCCTTATTCATAATAAACAAAAACATTAACAGACGTTTTAAGAACATTTAAACCATCGAACTTCTTTACAATTTGAAAATGGAATGAAATAATATTATCATAAAACGTCTTGAGCTTATATTCAATTTGAAAATTTTATGAAATAAAATGCTCTTAAAACATCTGCTAATTTATTTGTTTATTAATAATAAGGGGATTAATTTTAAGTAGTAGCTATACTAGTACTGGTATTGGTAGCAACACTATACAATTTTGATGCTCGAGTGAGTTTGTTATTAGATAGATAATGACAACACGTGCAATACATACACGCAGTAATCCTGCACCCAAACATTGATATCTAACAGGATTTGTTATCTATATTCATTCTTAAATGTATACGCTCTATCACTCTATAAGTTTATTGATTCTGATAATTATGAATTATCTGTCACAGGTATGCTATTCCATCTTTATGAGGATAAAATAACTTTGTCGCGACACAACAAATCACGAGATTATTAATAATGTCTTGGGAAAACTCATAAAACGCTATCTGATCCCAAACTAAGCAGAGCTTGTACTATGGAAACCAGACAACTGATAAACATACTTATATATATCTAAATACATACATATTATAGATAAATAAATAACACCCAGACACAGAATAAACCATCGTGCTCATCACACAAAGTTTTATCCTGGGTGGGGATCGAACCCACGACCTCTTGCGTAGTAGTCGGATACACTCCCACCGCGCCACAGAGGTCTAATTCTATTGTAAGTAACGTTGCCACTTTCAGGTCTATTTATAGGTTTCCATGGTTACTGTAACCCTATTCCTATTTGTGTCTTTAAGAGCACGGCAAGCTAAGTAATTCTTATACTTATTATCGTAAAAGCTCTGAGATTTAAGATGATCCAATAGACCTGTGTCGCGGGGACTTTAGAACACGACGTAAAGCACACTCAGACTCCGAACCAACATTGGGGCTTGGTCATTTTGTCTGTGTAGGAGTTAGACTCAGTATCTATGCCAATAGTCACCAAATGGTTCAAAATCAAAATCAAAAATACTTTATTCATTTACGTTACAAATGCAACGCTTATGAACGTCAGACAAAATTTGGAATAGAATGATTCTACATTTAATGCCAAGTTCGCAAGAGTAAAGCCGTGAGAAAAGAACTTGGCAATAAAAACTTATGGCCACTTTTTTTTAAATGCCAGATTTTACAATTTATTTGTATATATACAGTTAAGCCAGTAAAGTGCTGCAACCATTACACCATGAAACTCACGCAAGCAATAACCATAGTACGTAAACTGGTATAATCAAGTTTTAAATGAATTAGCCTCCTACGGTGTGGAAGGGAGCGTCAACTTACAAAAATACAGAAGATCTGAAGAAGAAAAACTACTTATTTATAAACCAATAATTTTTAAAAAATTAATAGACTTATAAAATGGTAATGACAAGTTCGAAATAATAGTCTAACTGAAACTGCAGAAGTTATGACACGAAAATAGGAAAAAGAATTAGTCACATAACCTAGTTTTCTTTTCATGTCGTCCATCAATCAATCTACTAGCGCGCATTCCACACTTGGACACAGGCCTCTCCCAATTTACGTCACGAGAGCCCGTCCCAACCGTCTAGAACATTCCGTCTACCTCTGCTTAACTTATTACGAAATCCATTAGGAATAAAACTTGCACAAATTGCCTAGTAAGCTACGTTACAATATGTGCACGCTTGTAGCTATTCCATTCTGATAGGTTGTTATGTGACCTGTATCTACCTTGACTGTGGCGATATCTGCGAGGTTAAGCAATGTTACCACTGTTGATCCATAGATGGATGATCGTATTCGAACATTGACACACAAATCCGTGCCTCAAAGAGCACGTAAAGCTCTCGGTCCTGCGAGAGATTAGGCTCTCCCCAATCGTGTCGGATTTCCGTCCCATCGGACTATGAGAGTGAGAGAATAGAGAGTGCACTGGTGTTTGCGCATACACTTGTGCAATTTAATATCTTCTGTGTAGTTGGCTAGTCTCTAATGAAATTGGCCGTCGTAACGGACATCAATTAGAAGACGATTACCTGTATCTGCGGTAGCCTAATGGCTAAGGCATCGATCTCGCAATCGTGAGGTCGCGGGTTCGAATCCTATCCATTATACTACCGACGTGCACCCACTCCTAACACAAGCCTTTGAGCTTAGCTGGAGGGGTTAACAAGATTGCTAGTAATGTGGGACCCAATCCCACATTGCTAGTTATCTTTCTTAAAACAAAAAAAAAGCCATATAAAAACTCAAGAGTTTGTGTTTGTTAATCTCTGTAGACACTGGCGATGTAAGACGAAAATAGGCATGGAGATAGCTTAAAATTTTTAAATTTATAGGAGTTTGGAATCCACGGGGGCGAATCCACAGCTAAAACTAGTACCGCCATCAAAGGCACATAAATATAAGTTTATCTTATCATAGTTCTGACCGATATTGTTGATGATCTTGTCCGATTAGAGGAAGGCAAAACCTTCAATCGACTGAGGGTGATGCTCCCACTAAGCCAAATGACGCCCTTATCTAATTTGCAGTTGTACCACATGATATAGAAAGGGTCCTTCACCATGGGTATTCTCAGAATCATTTTTCGGAAGGGGGTACATGGTACAAGCGTCTAAACATCAGCCTATGTACCTACTTTTTGCGATTTCGGGGTAGGGAGGTTTCAACTCTAAATCCCATGGGTATGCCCATGTCTACCACTTACAATGTAGTCGCCAAACTAACCATCGCTTTGGTGGCATCATGAAAAAAAACTAGTGTCAAAAGTATTGATAATGGACTGTATCTGCTAACCACACCCTTATATTACGACTTTACGGGTTCCGTAGCCAAAATGGCAAAACAGAACTCTTATAGTTTCGTCTCTGTCTGTCTGTAAATAATAAAAAAGAATATTTTTTGGGGGGTAATAACATATATAATTAACATTTATCAGAAGTTGAAACAAACTTTTTTCAGCAAATATCAGCATGTTGTAGATCATTCGACAGGCTTTTTAAAAACATTTTGAGGTTTCTAATATGTGTATGAATATTTTTGAAAATAATCGCTCCGAAAGTTTCTTAATTGTGTCCTTTGTAATCGTGAACCAAAAAATAAGAAAAAAATCACAAATGTAGCGCTTAATTAACACTTTATTTAAAATTATTTTCAAAGTCAAAGTCAAATATCTTTATTTCGTAAAATCAGGTTAATGATTATTTGAAAACGTCAAATTAAAACATACTAAAAATTTTATAAAATTATGATTGTTTGAAAAAAAAAAACAAAATGAGGTTAGGTGGCAGTTCCAAGTGTAAAGCTCATGAGAAGAAGCTGCCAAGAAACTCATGTGCCACTCTTTTAAAATCATCAAGTTTTTCTTTACAAAAATAAATTTTACTGAATGAACCATTGTGTTTGGTGAGTGTAATCGTTTATAAAATAAGGATAACTAAATAATAATACTATTTGTAACTCTAAAATGAATATATATAAACGTATTCAGCAAACACAATACTTCACTTCTTACAAAGTAAATATGTATATATACATATAATCTTAAAGTACATTTTAATAGCCTGTGAGAGAAAGCAGTTCAATCCCAAGCGTTTTTGTCTTCCATATAATCAATTATTGAGTAGTAACTTTTCATACACAATTTTTTCTTAATGGTACACTTAAATTTATTACGACTTAATTTTTGAATATCGCTAGGGATTTTATTGTAGAAACGTATACATTGGCCCCGAAATGATTTGTTTACTTTTTGTAACCTTGACGCTGGTACAACAAGTTTATGTTTGTTCCGCGTGTTAATATTATGTATATCACATTTCTTACAGAAACTATCAATATTTTTGTGAACATATATAAGGTTTTCATAGATATACTGACATGCAACAGTCATGATATTGATTTCCTTAAATTTTTCTCTAAGTGAGTGTCTACTACTAAGATCGTAAATTGATCGAATAGCCCTCTTCTGCAGAACAAAAATGGTTTGAATGTCGGCAGCATTCCCCCACAGTAGAATACCGTACGACATTAAACTATGAAAGTAACTAAAATAAACTAATCGCGCTGTTTCAACGTCTGTTAGCTGACGAATTTTTCTAACTGCGTACGCTGCAGAACTGAGTCTATTAGACAATTCACTTATATGTGGGCCCCACTGAAGCTTAGAATCTAGAGTAATTCCTAAAAACTTTGTGGTCTCTACAGGGTTCAACTCATCTTCTTTTATTTTTATAGTGGTTTTTACTGGTTTCACGTTAGGTGTTATAAATCGAATACATTTAGTCTTGCCCTCGTTTAAGAGTAAATTGTTAACATCAAACCAGTTAACCACTTTTGAGATAGCCATATTTACATCTTCAAAGTCTTTTTGCTGGCGTTTTAATTTAAATAAGAGTGATGTATCATCTGCAAACAGGACTATCTCATGATTATTATTTACTAAATATGGTAAGTCGTTTATGTAAATTAAAAACAACAACGGCCCGAGAATAGAACCCTGTGGGACTCCCATTTTGACCACAGACCCCGGGGAGCGTTTACCATTAACATCAACTTTCTGAATCCTGTTACTCAGATAGGACGTAAGAAGGTTCAGAGCTGTGTTTTTAATACCATAATGTTGCAATTTCCTGATTAATGTTTCATGCAGAACACAGTCAAATGCCTTAGATAAATCACAGAAGACGCCTAAAGCATCTTGCGATTCCTCCCAGGCGTCAAAAATATGTTTTAAAAGCTCCACACCAGCATCGGTTGTAGAGCGACCCCTAGTGAAACCAAATTGTTTAAAGTGTAATAATTTATTTTTGTAAAAGAAGTTCTGCATCTGATCATATATTATTTTTTCAAAGATTTTACTAAATGTTGGTAGTACTGATATGGGTCTAAAATTAGTGAGGTCAGACATACTACCCGATTTATACAATGGTATTACTTTACTATATTTCATTAAATCAGGAAATACACCACAATCTATACATTTATTAAATATAAAAGCCAAGTCCTGCGCGATAAAAGAAATTATAGACTTAGTAATCACAACTGAGTTACTCCAGAGGTCGGTAGTCTTCTTAACATTAATAGAATTAAAAGCTTTTATGACATCTATATGTGTAACATAATCAAATTGAAAAGTGATGTCACATTTATTAACATTTTTAATCAAGATAGACTCAGCAACAATAGGTGAGGAATTCAATGACTTTGTAGTGGAGACTGGAATGTCAGTAAAGAATTTTTCAAATGCAGTGGCTACTTCTATGTCCGATGTGATGGTTTTACTATCTATTTTAAGACAGTAATCATTATTCTGACTTCTGACTCTTCCGGTCTCACTATTTATAATATCCCAAGTCATTTTAATTCTATTATCACTGTTTTTAATTTGTGAACTAAGGTAGCAAGCTTTTGCTGTTTTGCAAGTCTGCCTAAATGTTTTAGCATAATTTCTTACATAAGCTTGAAATCTTTCACAACAGTTATACTTTCGTTCATCATACAGCTCATATAATCTTTTTCTACTTTTATGTAGGCCGACAGTAGCCCACTCACTAAAAGTTGCATTCCCCTTAACCATAATCGTTTTGGGAGTGAAAACCGAATCGAAATTATGACAAAATTTATTAAAGAATGTTTTATATAAAATGTTAGGATCACTGTCCTCATTCAACAGTGGAGGGTTACAAATGAGGCGGCTTTTGAAACTCTCAAATCGACTGACAGTTTTAGGGATAACAGTTATACATTTTTTAGTTACTTTTCTACTTTTAATATCAAAAGAAATAAGTTGACCACAGTGGTCAGAATCCATTTGATTAATTACTCTCTTGTTATCTACAATAATATCTGTGAATATATTATCTAAACATGTGGCTGTAGTGGCAGTTATGCGGGTAGGCTCTAAAAATAAATTACACAGATTAAATGATTTGAATAGAGCTAAAATCCTCATACTTGAAGTAGTATTCTCTAATAAATAAACATTAAAGTCGCCACATATTATTACATTTTTATTAAGGTTTGTTACCTTATGCAAGACTTCATCCATAACATCTTCAAAAATATGATATTGTGCTGAAGGTGGTCTGTACACAGTCAATACAATAAACCGCTTCAACTCTACACAGGCTATTTCTATGCTACGTTCAACAGAGAAGTTAACAATATCACGGCGTTCTTTGAATTTAAGATTTTTATTTATTAATATTAGTGAACCACCATGTATAGCCAGTTCCCTGCTGAACGAGCTGCCTACCTGGTGATTGTTGAAATTAAACATGAACTGATCGCTCTTTAGCCAGTGTTCAGTAATACATAAAATATCAATAGCTTCAGCATTCATGAACAATTCCAATTCCAAGTCTTTTCCTGTCATTCCTCTGATATTCTGATGCACCAGGTTAATTTTATTAATATAATTATTGTTCTGTTTTGACATAACAGAATAATTTTCAAGTGGTAGTGCACAAGTATGTGTGCAAGAGGTACTCTCTATTGTCTTAAAATTTAATTTAAATTATTCGGTATGTCAATATTATAATTATTATTAATACATAAATTATCATTATTAATGTCAGGTGCTTTAGCCAAATTGTTGGCTAAGTTAAAATGAATGTCATAATTTTGTTGCTCAATAGAAGCAACTTGAGTAGCCAAATTCTTGGCTGAAGTATTAATATAAAAAGATAGCGAAACAGCTATCTGTCTTTTACAACTATTTTTAAGATAATATCTATCTTTTGTCAAATAAAAATATTTACTAACAAGTTTGTTAGTGTCAATAAATTTCGAAACATAATCGGATATACCGTCATCAAGCTATGGTCGAAAAATTGGTCAATAAGAGGGCGTAAGTGCCATGAACATAGGCTCTTTTCCTGACGCAATTATTTAAGGCTGCGGAACCCTACACTGAGCTCCTACATGCTCTTGCCCGATTTTTTTATTAACTAGTTTGGCTTGCGTGACTGTCAGTTGTCGTGATAAAAAAAGTATCTTAAGTATGAATATAGAATGCGTCCTCTCTAGGAACGGCATTATCTTGCTATCTATCTATATAATTTCATCATCATCTTTCATTTTCCCCGTTTTGTAACATTTTTCATTGATGCTACGCTCTTATTGGTCTTAGCGTGATGTTATATAGTTTATGACACTCACAAAGAACGTTGCTTTCTATTGCTATTAAAAATTGCTGAGGGATACATATTAGGTACAGCCCCTATTCTGTCTCCCTCAGCAATTTTCGTAGATTGACCTTTCACACATGAAGACGCAGCTTCAATCCCTAGATGGCTAAATAATTTTGGACTTTTCCACCAAGTTGGTCTTGACCTTTCCAGAAAAAGAATACCCAATATTTTCAACTCCAATAGGCCCAAAATGTGTATAATCTACATACGCGTGACCTATTTATCACTTAATATTAACCGGTGTTTCAACTTTTTGTTTATGACAATATTAGAGGGGTTATGTCAACAATGTCTGTATGTATGTGATACGATTGGGTGACTTTCGACGACGGTGTAATGACCAGATTGTAATTATTGGGTCAGTAAACCAGGGTTTGCGCTTACAACAGATTGGGTAATATTTTTTTGAATTCTAAAGTATTACGAGATGATATATAAAAGTAGAATAATAACGCAATGGAAGTTTTTTCAATTTTAAATAGAAAAAAATTATATGACTCATAATTTTTATTTGTGTCTGTGTTACCCCCTAATTGGGTAAATTTAAAATTCGTAACAACAAAGAACTTGTACGTTTTTAATCCGGAAGTTATATATTTGATAAAATTTATTAAAAATGGGCTAACCATTTGTATTTAAGATCAAACCAATTCAAAAAGGTGCAACGCAGTTACACATAACATATCAAAGTAAGGGGGCTATGTCCTTAAAGTGATGATGACGTTATCATTAAGTGAATACTAATAAAAAATTGGAAGGACTATGACACAGCACACAACATAATAAAAAATAGTACTAAAATAACTAAGGTCTAGGTCAAAGTACGCTACTGTTGTTTTTAAGACGCAACGAACTCAGCACAAATAATTGTGATAACAAAATTGTAATTGCACACAATCGCAGCACGTCATTTGTTACACCAACTCTGTCATTCTTTTTCTTACAAGAACAGCTTTTCGAAAAGGTATTTTCATCCCCACAGGACCCAAAAAGAGGGGTGTCATAAGCTTATCGTGTGTCTGTCTTTGGCATTATAGCGCCCAAAAGGATAAACAGATTTTTATAAATGTTCTTTTGATGGATAGGCAGTTTAATCGGGATGCTTCTTAATTTTGATTAATGGAAATCTGTGCAGGCGTTTTGAAGATATAATCGAGTTATTTTCTCAGGTGTCACGGGGTTTACCTGCCTTAAAAAAAAATGCTTCTTTGTTTGACCCGTATGTATGTATGTTCACTATTTTCTCGAAAGCTAGTGATCCAGTTTAAATAGGCTTTTCGCTATTCGACTGCTTATTTTTCTGGGAAGGTTTTAGTGTATAAAACGTTGTCCTAGCTTATAAAACACCAGAGATATAGACTAAAACATAGGAGTGAGTCAGCGAAATTTGAATTCGGTGATGTTCTTGTTTTTGTTTTTCCTTGAAGGTTGTTCATTTTGATGAAAAGTTACAATGTACACGTGTATATTAAAAGCTCACATCGATCACGGAACATTTGGTTCGTACGAGTGGACGTAATTAGCAAAGGGAACACAGTTCTACTTGCGTTTGCGGTCAATCCAACCATGGATTTTTAGTTGGAAGTGGCAGACAGTGATAAACAAAAACAATGTTGTATCAAATTTCTTTCTTACATCGTCTGCACAACCGAATTGGATAGCCACGAACAATTTTGACGAACACAGTGTTTGTATTCGTATTCACCATATTTTGTTCGTTCGTGCGTACAGGGCTCTATAGAGGTGATTTTATATTTGCATCTCATAAAGTCCTCCGCTGCGCTGAGCTAGTGTGGTCTTTAGAAAAGAACAAGTAACATTTTTTATAATTGTATTGTAATTGTAAGTTCCATAAACTTTTGTTCCGAGTCTAGGTGTACCATATATATGGTACACCTTGTATATGTTACTAGCAGTCCCGTGCAACTTCGTCTGGGTAAATTGTTCCCGTTTTCGCAACATGTTTCATTACTGCTAGGCTCCTGTTAGTCGTAGCGTGATTTTATATAGCCTTTAGCCTTCCTCGATAAATGGGCTATTCAACATTGAAATAATTTTTCAATTCGGATCAGTAGTTCCTGAGATTACCGCGTTCAAACAAACAAACAAACTCTTCAGCTTTATAATATTAGTATAGATTAATATCACCGAATACCGAGAGTAGACCGCCTACATAGAAAACGCTCTTGACATTCGCACATTTAAGATATAGCACACGGATGTGAAATCGCGGCATGCTTTCCTGCTGATAAGGCATTTGTCCCACCAACGGCTAGAAAACGATGAACGATATTCTCCAGACAAGGATCCCGTGTAAGCAAAAAAGGTACAAGTTAATAGTTGATCGCTGTTTGTTTACACTGTCTCGCTGCCTACTGAACTTGCCCTATACTGCATCTCTTTTTTGTTCATATGGATCTACATAGGTATTTTGGAGCTGGACAGCAGATTCTCCAGCTAACCCATATGAAGTTACTGTTATAACTCCCTCTTTCCAGGAGTTACGGCCTCAGTGGAGACCGTACTCGCATGCTATTAACCATCATCACATCCGATTATAGTATTCTACTGGTTGCGGATTAACAAAAGAAAAAAAAATATGAATTTACATCTATTTTACTTTTCTTGATGTTTATTAAGCGAGAAAGTAGTTGATAGTTAATCGCTACTCGCTGGCGGTGGGACAAGTTCCTAATTGCAAAAATTTTCTTTAAAAAATCCATAAATCCTCCCGACCTATTTTAGTTTTATTTCTTTAATTTACTGTGACAACCAGATGGTGACAATAAAAAATGATTTAACTATTGCCCATTCAATAAATAAGCCATTACTTTGCTAAAGATTCATTACAGACGGCCTTGATAACATTATTTTTCCTTTTTGTTTTATTTTTATAACAATAAGTACGTATTTAGACATTTTTTTTCAAACTCAAGGTTGAAAGGAAACGTTCGGAAGTGTATTTGTTTCAGAAATTAGAACCGTTTTAGTCATGGTTTTATTCGAATCCAATTTTATAGCCGCGGCTTTGCTGGCGTTAAGGGGCCATTACACTGAGAGAATTATTTATTTAGCGCTACGTACACAGCGACACGTTCGCCGGCCTCGCTCTTCCGCACACAACCATTACTTCACAGTGCGCAGGAGCGCAGGTCAAAATAAAGTAGAATATTCGTTCGTACAATACGAAAATGCTCGTTTTTGCATTTTCCCGCAGCTTCAAGATTTATTTGCGGGATCAACTTAAGACATATCCTTAAATTTCTGTATATCATCTACTAGAAAAACTCTTTTACTAGTGACACAATTTTTTTCGTGTCCTAATATTTAGGTTTTCTATATAAATTTTTGAGAGAGCCGAACCTTGTTTCGCGTAATCTACCCTTAAGTTTGTTCACATTATACAAGAAATAATCTACTATTCGTCTGGGCTTTCAGTTTATCTAGGTTTACTAATATTATAAAGCTAATTAGATTGTTTGTTTTTTTGTTTCTTTGAACGCGATTATCTCAGGAACTATTGACTGCCTCTGTGGCGCGGTGGGAGTGTGTCCGACTGCTATACAAGAGGTCGTGGCTATAGGCTATATTACATCACGCTACGACCAATAGGAGCGGAGCAGAAATGAAAAATGTTGCAAAAACGGGGAAAATTGATGCATACGAAGTTGCGCAGGTTAGCTAGTATCTATTGTAGGATACTAATATTATAAAGTTGAAGAGTTCGTTTATTAAGTTAAACGCATTAATCTCAGAAACTAGGTACTGGTTCGAAACGAAAAATATTTTAATGTGGGATAGCCCATTTATCGAGAAAACATATATGTTGTATAACATCACGCTACGACCAATAGGAGCGAACTAGAAAAATTGGGAAAATTGACATTGAAGAATGAAGTTCCATTTCATTAACGTGGATGATGGGTCAGCTACAGTAGTACATGTATACTCTTAAAATGTTGTTCTACCACACAAGTGTCATCTAGTAATGCTAAATAACCCTGTGTCGCGGGCACCATGTCTTATTTAACACGGTAGACAGCGACTCTGAACAACATATACAAATTTTACAATGCTGTTTCATGCGGAAATGGATCAACTAAATATTATAAAACAAAAGTTGTCAGGTGTGATGCAAGAATGTTCCCTGCAAGTTATTAGTATTTTAAAAATAACCCTGTACCTATTAATACATCAAGACTTATTTGGGTCGGTCGGTCTCATTACTGGTCTATCCATGATCATGATTAATTAAGAGTAAGTACCTCTCTTTATAAAAATGTACGCTTCAAGAACTCAAGAAGTTCTGCACCGATTGAGGTAAAATTTTTAAAAGAAGTAGAACCCGCTTCAAAGATTATTTTATTGGACAACCACAGGCGAAGTCGGGGGCAAAAGCTAGTCGTTTGATTTAATATAATATAAACGACGAATTAATAATTTTGAAAAAAATTAAATGTTTACCCCTCACTACCTACTACCTACTTTTGTCACACAACCATCTACCACACATCTGAGAGACCCTGCAGTAAAATCAATGTTTCTGGCTAAGGCATCGGTCTCGCAATCGTGAGGTCGCGGGTTCGAATCCTGCACATTATACTACTGACGTAAACCCCATCCTAACCCCTCCAGCTAAGCTCAAAGGCGTGGGCCTTTGAGCTTAGCTGGAGGGGTTAACAAGATTGCTTGAGTAATCTAGGACTTAATCCCACATTGCTAGTTATCTTTTAAAAAAAAAAAATTCTACGAGTCTTAATCGCGTCTATAATCTAAGGTAAAATACCTTGTTTATTGCCCGACGTTTCGACCGTATTGCAACAGTCAATATAATTTTATAATGTGTACATATCGCGAAAGTCTGTAGGTGGTTAAAGTCATAACTCCAAAATCAAGTGGTAGGTAATTAAGGTTTGATATAACAAATATTTTCCAAAACTGATATTACAAAGTTAATTAGTGGTATGTAAAGAAGCCACGAACGGAAGGTTATTAATAGATCTTTTAAAAATCGCCCTGTATATGTAAAATATCCAATAATCGCGGATGTTTAATAACAAAACCCTTGCTAACCATAAAAAAATACAGAATCAGGTATTACCATCTGTAGATCCATACGGAAATCGAACATGTAATAACAGATCAGTGTACTAACTGCAGACACATGGCCACTTCAATCTTTGCGCCATCGGTGCAATCTTTCCATACTACGGAACCACATGCCTAACTATAACAGGTTCGACCTAATTCTAATGATTGATGATTAATCAATCAGATTGAAACGATCTAATTCAAAGACTTGGGAAATATTACATTTTCCGTGAATGATCAATCATGATCAATTATTTTTTTCCCTCTGATTTGTAAGTTCATTGTAATAGATGATTACAATCATTGTGAGTGATGACAGATTTAAATAACTTATTGCGTTTTATTTTCCTTATCAGGTATAGAAGGGTGAGGTGAAGTAATAATTACGCGGTAAGCGGTAAAGATGGATTACCACGTAAGCAGGTAAGATGCTGATTTTAGGGTTCCGTAGCTAAAGTGGCAAAAACGGAATCCTTATAGCTTCGTCATGTCCGTCTGTCTGTATGTCAGTCCATCCGTATGTCACAGGCATTTGACTCACAGATATTTATGAAATTTAGTGAAAATTGTCTTGTGGTTGTAGTAGCTGCTACTTAATTTTGATAGGTAAATAATAATAATGAATATTTTTAGGGGGGCACTCTATACATGTAACAGAAGCTGAAAAAAAAAATTCAAAATTCATCAACGTGTGGCACATCATTCGACAGGTGTTTCAAAAAACTTTTTTGATTGAGGGAATATTTTTGGAAATAATCGCTCCAAAATTTGCATGAATTGTGTTAACGTAACTACGCTTATTAATATTTATAACATTTTTTGTTGTGATTTTATTCCATTAATAAAATACTAGCTTTCGCCCGCGGCTCCGCCCGCGTGAATGTCGGTTATCGCGATTAAAACTATCCTATGGCCTTCCCCGGGACTCAAACTATCTCCATACCAAATTTCATCTAAATCGGTTTAGCTGTTTGAGCGTGAAAGCGTAACAGATAGAGAGTTACTTTCACATTTATAATATTAGTATGGATTTTTGATGGCGGGGTTGGATGGTGATTAACGACTGCATTATTTGTGTATAGTATATCGGGCGCTTGTTAAGTCAAGCGACATGCCCCTCCCTTTTATTTTACATTGAGGGAAGGAGACCAGGTACGAGCTTTGCTTACTTTTACTGACAACTGGTAAGCAAAGCAAGTCAATCGGAGGCATCAAAAATTATTAAAATTCAGCTGACGTAATACTCTTTTTTTTAAAATTAATATGCCCCCAATATACTTGTGTTGTTGTCAAAATGATTACAAACTATCAACATTTTCACAATTGCTCAAATACATAAAATAAGTGCAAAATTGACTGGAACAACCAAAATGACTTTTTGTCTAGTACTTCTAAAATGGAACCCCTGACCAGTTAAATGGTTGATGTTAGGTATATGGAAAAATTCACGGTAGTAGTATAAATAGTGAACTTAAAAGGAAAACTATCACAGCTAATAAGGCTTTACAAGTTTACGAGTAACAGCTGATCAATTGAGAAGTAACAAAATTTTCATAAAAAATATTATTAATATAACGTTGTAAGTATGAAACAAAAACAATCGAAAACCCACTTCTTAAGCCGCATTATTCGGAAGGGGGGGCTACTAAACCCTACATTGTGCGTGGCCCGACATGCACTTGCCCACTTTTTTCTTTTTTATAAGACAATTCACGCTCTAGGGTACAAGCCCTTTATCACGGCGGCATTACAAACCTACAAGTCACAGACACAAAGTACACCCAGACTCGGAACAACAATTTTTGGATCACACAAAGTGGTGACCCGTGTGAGAATTGAACCCACGATCTCCGGCTTAGCAGTCAGAGTCACTGACCAACGTGTCAATTGGCCGGAACCTTGACTATTTTACCAACAACACAACAAGAAAAAGAAATACTTTCTAAATACTTGAGGCAAATAACAACAAGTGCCAAATAACGTCATCAGCGTCACCATTTCACGATGGTTGAAAAATATTTCATCTTTATATACCTACGTAGATATTTTACAGCTAAAATACTCGTGTAATTATATATATAACGATCAGCACTCGCTGCCAATATCGGCGATTATGGCAAACACCCAAAAATTCTTCAATAAAACAAAATACTGAAGGAAACTTGAAAACAAATAGTTGATAGCAGACAATGTTAATTAAGCTATCTGTTGCCCTCATTTTACGAAAATAATAAATATAAACTGTTAGTTTGTTTTCGTCGATTCGCGATGTGACTAGCTATACGGATTTTGATGGTTAGAAGTAACCAAAAGACACCTCCCCCTCCATGGGTTTAGGGATTCCGTAAAGAAGGGAGGGGTGAAATAAAGACACGTTACGACTACTTCCGAATATGTAAAAACATACAATCATCTTCTGTTACCTGGACTTTCCCTGTCTTTCCCTGACTAGTCCTGGAGGACAATAAAATAAAATGCATAACTTGAGTATGGCCTTTGTCTGATACAAAAATCAAAACAGACTGAAGTCACAATTTAATTCTATTTAATTGTGAACAAGTTGACTGACTGATTGACGTACTGATCGACCGAGTAATCGATATCAAAACCTGCAAAGTTAGAAATATGACATTTTGTATCCTTTATAGCCATAATTAAACAATTTCTTTCAATATCCCTAAAATCAGGGACGTACGTTTGTATAACATTTGATATATTTTTTAATTAGCGACTACACGAGAATAAAGCGACATGCAACAGACCGCAGTTATACCTAATTATAACTATATGAATAACAATAGATACAACAAACAGGTAAAATAATTTAAAATTACTTTCAATTAAACAATTAATGTATACACAACCTTAATGCATTCATTTGTTAATCGAAGGTAATAAAGTATCCAATGCAATAATTATTGTTAGTTAATTATTAGTTTACATTTTTTTTAGTACTATTACTCATATCACATCCATACTAATATTTTATATGTGAAAGTAACTCTGTCTGTCTCTCTATTACGTTTTCACGCTCAAACTGCTAAACCGATTTAGATGAAATTTGGTATGGATATAGTTTGAGTCGCGGAGAAGGACATAGGATAGTTTTAATCACGATAACCGACATCCACGCGTGCGAAGAAGCGCTTGTAATTTATAAGTACCTACATCTTTATTTTCTACTAGCTGTCCCGCGCAACTTCGTCTGCGTAAATTTTCCCTTTTTTTTTCTTTTTTTATAATCCTATGTTACTTCTAATACCTCCAAGAATATGTGTACAAAGTTTCATGATGATCGGTTGAGTAGTTTTCGCGTGAAAGCGTAACAAACAAACTTACATTCACATTTATATATTAGTAGGGATCTATACAAATAAATTAAATTGAAGTGTCTGTTTGTAATATAAAAATAACAGCTTTTTAATAAATGCATATAAAAGTATACATATACAGTACTAAAACAAAAACACAGTTTTGAATTTTTTTTTGTCTGTTTGTTGTTCCGGAAAATCTCCGAAATGGTTGGACGGATTTTGACAGGACATTCACTGTCAGACAGCTGATGTTGTGAGGAGTAACTTAGGCTATTTTTATCATCAAGCTAACGTGTATGTGTGAGCAGCACTGCGACTTCACGCGGACGAAGTCGCGGGCACAGCTAGCATGTAGTACAAAACGCCGAGAGCACCTACAGAAAGAATCCAACCTTCATCATACCTCTCACGACTAAGGCACACAGACATCGTTCATGTCAACGGAATTACAGACCACTTCAGACCACTTCGTTCGGAAGCCGTCCTGGAATACCGTGTCTATGAGCGATGTCTATATATGCCTTCATGGGCGGATCCAGGCCCACTGCCGTCTTGTTCTCCCCCCGCCCCCTCACCTGGAGGGCACGAGAGGCAAATGGCCCGACATGACATCCACAAAGTGTAAGTTGCTTGACTGGGGGTGTGCCCAAAAACTTCTGGGGTAGGGGAGAGGCACAAGAGGCAAATGGGCCAACAAAATTCGGTACACAAAACAAGTCTGGGGGGCACACCCCCCCCCCTGGATCCGCCTATGTGTGCGTTGGTTAAGCACTTGTCGTATACCTTCTGTACTCTCGGAATTCTACACCTATAATTGGCTTGTTAGGTATCAATCAACCCATATGATGTCCCACTGCTGGGCACAAGCACGGTAATAAAAATATTACCGTGGCACTGGTCTCCCCAGTAGAACTTACTAAATCGTGGGGGTGATTACCATAATCGCCACGCTTGGCTGGATGGAAGCAGTGAGGCTTTAAAGTACGTAGAGGACGCTTGACGACACCAACGAGAAGAGATGGGTTGCCACTACTCTTAAGCCGGCACCACAAGTCATATATATGGCTTCTTACATTACAATTTGTAATTATATCTATGGTTAATTATGTTGGTTCTCCATAGTAAATAAACTGTTCACGGCATTTCGATAACAAACGGCCAATATCATCGGAAGCTAGCCAACTACGCATGCAGGAGACATAATAGTTCACATGGGGCTGCGTAACACAAGTCCACTGTCTATGCCCTTACTCTCATAGTTTATGGGACGGAAATCCGACATGACTCTAGAGAGATTTGATGCAGGACTAATAATAATTGAAGGTCACTTATCGACGAACCGACAGTGGTAAGAAATACTCATTTTTTTTTTACTTTAAGACGACTAGCAATGTTGGATTATGGTCCCGCATTACTAGCAATCCTGTTAACCCCTCCAGCTAAGCTCAATGGCTTGTGTTAGGAGTGGGTTCACGTCGGTAGTATAATGGATAGGATTTGAAACCGCGACCTCACGATTGCGAGACCGATGCCTTAGCCATTAGGCGACCGCCGCTTCAAAATTGCTGTTCTCTCGACTTGGTCTTGGTCACTTCTCCGTTTCCCACGCTCGCGGCTTTTCGTGATGGCGGCGTTCTATGTGTACCCAGGACGCTGCACGAGCAGGAGTGCCCGATGGGGCTTTGCCGCTGGGTTGGTCGCCGAAGATGTAGCAAGTTCCGGCGGCCTATACGTGAAGGCGGCGAGTTGGTACAACGCCATTTTTTTAGTGCGGGCAGGTCCCTGCCTCCAGCGTCTGCCCCGGGTGCTGGAGGTGTGCGTTAGGCATTTTTTACGGCAATAAAAAAAATGTCACTTCTCCATGTATCCTTCAGTTTTATGCCATGTGACCGAAATAAATCCCTTACATTGACTACGAAGTATTACCAATGTTATGGACGTCAAGTTAAGGACATAGTGTATGTTCGATACGATAAAATGAGCCATATAGATAGATGGAACACGGGAAATAATTTAAAAACGGACGTAAGTCAGCCGTCATAGACTTTTAACAATGTTTTAATGATGTCCTATGGGAAAATACTACGTCGAATACTATCACGTATGAATTAGTTTTGGTGACACGTAAAAACAGTGAACGTATTTTTTTTTCATTTATTACATTTAATTCTAATTAATTGAGCAACAGGGTGGGTTCGTATGACGTCACTAAAGCACCCCGGAGCCATTTTCAAGACGCCATCAATTGTCTACGGTAAAGCCTTAAAAGATACCTACGTCGTGAACCAATATTAATAGAGCTGAAATACCTTATAAACCTAATAATTTCAGTTTATTTTACTTATTGAATTAAATAAATTGTAAATAAAATATAAAGAATTTTCTTCATCACCGTCAATCGCTAACTTAATACTGCTTATGCTATTTTTCGGTTGTAGATTTGAAGTACAAAAATCGTTTTTAATATTATATAAAAAAAAATACTCACCTCCTTGTTCTTCCATAACTAAAATACTAAACTTACACTAGAAGTTCCTAAAACTAATATCACACTTAAAAAAACTATAATCACTAAAACGATCACCAATAAATGAAGTCCTATAATTAAATAGAATCACTGTTCGATATAATAAACACTAGCAATAATTTATCCCATTTGTTAAATGAAGTGAATTTATTTGAATTTAGCGTTCGTGTTTTAATTTGACTCGAGAACGGGAGTTCGGAGGCATTGGTTGGGCGTCGTGTGAACGATGTCGCGGTCTGGGCGGGACTGATGTTCGTTTACTGCGATGTGCAGTGTTCAGTGGCGTTCAGTACTGAAATATCGTGTGCAACAGTTTAGCTTTGGGCTTGGTAGAAGCCTGGGTGCTTGTTGACACGCGTAGAACTATGCTACATTGATTGTTTTTTTTCTTTATAGATCGCTATTAAAAATGTAGTAATTAATTTTGAATTTGTATTACACTATCTGTTCACTTAACTAACACTCGTAGTACCTACTGTTAGCTATTTATTTTATATTTTCCTTATTCCTAAATAAAAACAACAACAATGTAAGAGTCATATAATACTGCCTCTGTGGCGCGGTGGGAGTCTATCCGAATGCTACGCATGAGGTTGTGGATTCGATTTCCACACGGGACACCGCTTTGTGTGATCCACAAATATTTGTTGTGAGTTTGGGTGTATTTGTGTCCGTGACTTTTATGTTAGTAGAGTCCCCCGCTTAGAAAAAAATATACTTATATTATTTATTTATTTCAAATATATCCGACTTTTATTAAAATGCTGCAGTATATAGTAAGATATTATTAATAATAACAGCATCTGTCTCATCTGCGTTTCTACATCTTAAGTTAAAATAATATATTGTAATAAATTCTTCTAATTGGCTTGTACCACGTTACTGAATATTATAATTTTTCTCTACCTATATGTTTTGCAAAAATATAAAAATAAAATAATCTAAAATAACCTACCTTTACCCTCAATAAAATAATACATTTTAATCACAAATCACAATCACACACATAAAAACTTCATTCACATAAACGTCAGTTAGACTTCATTTAAAACTACTTAATTTCATTTAAAGTCACTTAACTTCTATTAATAAATGAATATTCATTTATTTAACACGACTATATAGTTTGAAAGACTGCACTATACTGGTTGTAGTTTGTCTGACCTTATAATATAAATATAGGTAACTTTCAAAACCAGGAAGTGAGCAAGGATGGTGGATTATTCGCTAGTTTTCCTCTGGTAAATCACTTATAAAGAACTTATTTATTCACTATGAGGCAAGGATCTTGCAATTAGTTCTTGCAGATCATTATTAATTACAAATATGTATCTAATAATAGAATCACTTAGTAGCTAGATTATTGTCGCGTATTACTTTTATTCTTTACCCAACTAATAAATGGATGTTAATGATTTTAATGTGCTAGTTAGTTGTTTTATTTATTCCCTATTGCCTCAACGGGTTAACATTAAGAGCGATGTCTTTTTTATTGGGACTTTATGCCCCGCTTATAAGAAAATTTTGGACACTAACAAAATATAAGACAGTTGATAGATACCAGGTATCAATGTTCTGTGAATATCATTGCCCACTTTATTACTGTACATTCGTTTTATAGCTTACGGGACAGCTGAGAAAATAAGGTGTTTATTTTTAGATGTATCCTTACACTTTCCTTTTTTTCCTTATACTTTCCAAAATATCATCAAAATTATGTGCAATCGCTACGATAATCTATCAATCAGCCTGTATCGGTCCACTGCTGGACATAGGCCTCTCCTAACTTACGCCACAACATCCGATCCTCTGACTTCCGCATCCAATTCATTCCAGCGACCATCTTTAGGTCATTGGTCTATCTGGCTGGGGGTCGTCCTACCTTACATTTACCAAGTCGCGGTCTCCATTCTAAGACTACTATTATAAAATTGTAAAGTAGCTGTGTCTGTACATTGAAAATTATAAAAAAAACTAAACTAGATCGACGTTGATGCAAAAACTCTTTATCAGATTCTCTAGACTGTCTCTGTGGCGCGGTGGGAGTGTATCCGACTGCTACGCAAGAGGTCGTGGGTTCGATCCCCACCCAGGATAAAACTTTGTGTGATGAGCACGATGGTTTGTTCTGTGTCTGGGTATTATTTATCTATAATATGTATGTACCTATTTAAAAATATATAAGTATGTTTATCAGTTGTCTGGTTTCCATAGTACAAGCTCTGCTTAGTTTGGGATCAGATAGCGTTGTGTGAGTTGTCCCAAGATATTATTAAGATATTATTAGTTTCTATTTAAATTTTGGGAGCATGATCTCGTATGTCTGGATTAAGTTATAGGATATAATATCATCACGCTACATTCCTTAGGATTTGAACAATAACGTGTCTTTATGAGGCGGGTGAAGTCGTGAGCATAAGCTAGTAACATAATATAGGTGTCACGGGCGTACCCAAGATTGTCAGGGAGATTCGACTTTTTAGGGTTCCGTAGCCAAAATGGCAAAACGGAACGGAAGTGAAAGAATAAAATCAGGAAAAACATTTTTTTAGGATACATATTGGGGAAATGTGAAGTGAAGATTAGATAGGTCTTTTAAAAACGTTTTGGGGTTGGAAAGACGATTTTAGATTTGTTATATACAATAGAACCGATTAATTAATCGGTAATTCCGTTAAAAATATTCAGATTTTTTCAGAAAGTATTATGGCAAAGTACTACACAATAGGGAGTAACAAAGACATAAGCGTTGCATTTTTGCGTTGCGGTTAACGCGATCGTACATTACCTTTAGATTTCGATCATTTCGACCAGGTTGCACCGATCGTGGACACATTGATACAAAACTAACCTACAAAAGAACCGAATATATTACTTAATTTGACCAGGTATTAATAATAATTAATTATGGTAATAATAAAAAAATATATAATATAATGGTGGCAGCACCTTACCAACATATACAGTTTATAAATAAAGAAACATTGTAAACAATGGTAATTTCTGCGTCGTTCTGTTCTCCGTAAAGCCGTCTATTGTTTGCGAACAGACATTACATGTAAATATAGAATCGACTTTTAACAAGTGTAGTATTTTGCTTCCTAAGTGAATAAAGACTTTTTTTATTATAAACAAAATCTTGTCAGAATATTTCACAAATATTAGGACATCTCTTAATTCGAATTTTAAACAATTTGTAATTAGTAATCACTTAACTTACGTCCACTTCCAACTTTGATTTGTCACTATTGGACTCACAAAACTCACTTACAACTTCACACTATTATTACACTATTTTACACATTTTAGCGTAATAGTAATTACACGTTATTGCCTTAAAACACTCCTCATGTTCTTAGAACAACTAAATTACTCACTATCACTTTGCAATTAGTTGACAAATAAGTCAAACATTTAGCAAAATACCCACAATAAGTGTGTGATATTATTTTGCTTCACTATCATACAGATCTATAATATCATACGCTTAAGTCATGAAGACTCCTGTATTTTCCGCTAAATGCTAACAAATACCAATCATAGTAACGCTTTTTTTTAAACATTTTTATTTATCTGTGCTAAACCGCTTGCATTGTTTTGATGGTGTCCGAAACGTAAGTGAAAAAAAAAAAATTAAAATGTGTCCTTTCGGGCACTGTGTCTGATCTTAATGTGCCTAAAACGTCAACAACTCAATAGTTCTGACACTTGAGATATTTTTTTGCGCTTTTTACACAGTAATTAAGATATTATCCTACTATAAAGCATGCAAAATTTCAACCGAATGTTTGGTAGTTTTTGCGAAATACGTGTTCAAAAAAATGGTCTTCATTTTTCATTTTTCGAAAAATTATAGCAATATATTTTAAACTTGCAATAGTCTTTCAAAATGGAACGCATCTTTATTACCTACATATTTTAAAAAAGCAAATTTATTTAAAAATAGAACAGAAGTAGCTACGTTCCTGGTTAAAAAAAAATAATTATGTTCCAGTCATTTTAGTACGACGGTTCCCGCGTTTTTCTTCGCAACGATGGAGCTTAACCGCGAATATTTGAGGTCTATGATATTTTATATTTAACTGAAACTCTCTTTCTCGCAGCGGGCATGTGTCAACAACAATGTTGAAAAATCATAGATCTGTTAACTCTCAACAGTAGCATTGCTAAAAGTTTTCCAAGCTTTGCAAGAAAGGAGACCAAAGAATTATGGGCTTCAATCAAATTGATGGGAATCACGGCATCGCTTCGTCACATTCGTCCCTCAGAACAAAGGCGTTTCTTGAGAAATCCGGTGTTGAAACCTTGCCCCATCTACCATACAGTCCTGATTTAGCTCCCTGTGATTTCTTTTAGTTCCCGATAAACAAGGCAAAAACAAAAAGGCATTTTTTTTTCGTCTGCCGAAGAGGTCTTGGTTTATTCAATTCGAAAGGACAATTTCGGACCTATCGGATCAAGACTGGCAAAAGTGTTTTAATAGTTGCTTTAGGCGAATGGAACTTAGCATGGAGAATGAAGAAGAGTATTTGGAAAACATGTAAAATAATTGTTGTTAATATCTTGTATAGTTTTCTCTTGTCTCAAAACTTATCCTTTACCTACGTATATCGGTATTTAATCGCACAAATATTTAAAGGTAGGTATGATACCATTCATTTGTGGGTGAACACGATCAGTGCTATACGGTTGAAACGAACGCGACAATTAGTATTTTATTAAGAGATATTTTTTCCAATAATAAGCATAATATTTATCTAAAGAATTATATTAAAATAGTATTTTATTCAATGCATAATGATAATTAATAAAAACTTTTTAACAAAAAATATTACCGACTTCAAAAATAAATACAAGGCAACTAAAAAGCAAAAAATAATATACCTAGAATAACAAAAACAAATTAAACATTTTGAAGTTGGTGCCGAATAAAACATAAAGACTACTATTTCATGGCACCAACTTCAAAATGTTTAATTTGTTTTTGTTATTCTAGGTATATTATTTTTTGCTTTTTAGTTGCCTTGTATTTATTTTTGAAGTCGGTAACATTTTTTGTTAAAAAGTTTTTATTTCTCACTTTTTAGTGGGTTGGTTTATAATTCACTTAAGTTACAATAGGCTTATGACTGTCATCTGCTCAAATCCTTTTACGAAATATTGCTTTCTTCGATGCAGTGCCGTTAATTGTTGAGGAGTTCACTATCAGCTTTATTACATTGTATAATAGTAGTATATCGAGATTAAAGTGCTACTCAATACCATATTAAAGTACTTAATTGAATCGCAAACTGTGAAATATTAAATAGGTCTGCTCGTAATTTTTGGTCTTCATCATCAGTTCCACTTCACCAATTGGTGTTTTTTGAGAGTAAATGCACGAATCACTATGAAGTATACCTAAATCACTGTAGGTGTGCTTTTAATATTTTAAGAGTTCCCTCGATTTCTCCAGGATCCCATCATCAGATCGTGATCTGGGGACAATGGGACCAACTTGGAAGTATACCCTTTCTAACACAAAAATAATTTTTCAAATCGGTCCAGCCGTCTTTGCGTAATCGGTGAACAAACATACAAAAAAAAAAAAAAAAAAAAAAACATACAGACGAATTGAGAACCTCCTCCTTTTTGAAGTCGGTTGAAAATCACCGCGAAGCATAAACATATTTTTTATAAATTGTTTACGATGATGAGTACACGTTGAAATTACGACGAAGCAGATCGATATATCTGCGAGGTTAAGCAACGTTACCACTGTCGGTCCATAGATGGGTGACCGTTTTCGAACATTGTCACACCCCTCTGCGCCTCGGAGAACACTTTAAACCGTCGGACCTGCGCCTAAACTCTCTCCGGTCTTTTCGGATTGCCGTCCCATCAGACTATGAGAGTGAGAGAATGGAGAGTGCACTTGTGTCTGCGCATACACTTGTGCACTATAATATCTCCTGCATAGTTGGCGAGTCTCTAATAAGATAGGCCGCCGTAACCGAAATCGGGTAAGAGACCATTATCACTTGAAATTAAAAATGGAAGTGTTATAATATTTTTTTTTTCTAAAATAGTTAACTAGCAATGTGGGATTGAGTACCACATTACTAGCAATCTTGTTAACCCCTCCAGCTGAGCTCAAAGGCTTATGTTAGGAGTGGGTTCACGTCGGTAGTATAATGCGTAGGATTCGAACCCGCGACCTCACGATTGCGAGACCGATGTCTTAGCCAATCGCTACCGCCGCTTTTCTCTTTGTTTCTGCTTGATATCGAAGCACGTACCAAAAGCGTTCCAAGAATGCTTATTTACGTTTATCAAATGTATATCTATCATTAAATAGGGCTTGACGTCACAACCCCATTTCGGAAGCTGGTATAGATGAAATTTGTGGGAAATCTCAGGTATTTGGTCAAGTGTGACGTTAGTACAGCCATCTGGTCCTGCTATTAATCGGGTACTGAGCATGACTAAGATCTTGCAGATGCATTTGGTTAATGAGTTATAAAACTGATCTTGTGGCGTAACCAGGCATGAGGTTTGGTCAAGAGTTAGTAAATCAGCTGGCATCTTTGGGTAAATAACTGATAGTAAACAGCATAGGTGTACCCAGACCCTTTGTTGGGGGGGGGGGGGGGGGGTTAAAGTTCCAATCTGTCAAGTCAATTCTTTTTTTTTTATTGGGTATTGGGTCCCACATTACTAGCAATCATGTCAACCCCTCCAGCTAAGCTCAATGCCTTGTGTTTGAAGTGGGTTCACGTCGGTAGTATAATGGGTAGGATTCGAACCCACGGCCTCACGATTGCGAGACCGATGCCTTAGCCATTAGGCTACCGCTGCTTCCATTATTCTTATATATAATTCTGTTTAGTATTAGTAGTGTGTGATGATTTTTGTTACATAACTGGACCTGACTGCTAAGTCAGAGGTCGTGGGTTCTTTAAGGAATTTTATTTATTTATTTAATGTATTTCTAATGAATGTTAATTAAAAATAGTTCCCTAGGTATTCCAAATTCTCCGTAGGTGCAATGTTCTTAAGAAAGTGATATATTGTCAGCGACTATTGTCGCAACGGCCGCGCGCGTCAGTTGCTTGTCGTAAGCCGCGCGCGACTCGCGATCGGCCGCGATGCACGGAAATGAACCTTTACGCGATCGGGCTGGCGCGACCAGTAACACTTTAAAGTACGCAGAGGACGCTGCTGCCCGTCCTCCGGTGTGACATCCCTTGTCGCCTTGACGACACCCACGGAAAGAGATAAGATGGTACTATTCTTAAGCCGGTGCCAGGTATTTATATACTAATACTAGCTGACTCGCGCAACTTCGTATGCGTTAATTTTCCCCATGTTTGCAACATTTCTCATTGCTGCTCCGCTCCTATTGGTCGTAGCGTGATGTTATATAGCCTATAGCCTTCCTCGATAAATGGGCTATCCAACAGTAAAATATTTTTTCTATTCGGACCCGTAATTATTGAGATTATCGTGTTCAAACAAACAAACTCTTCAGCTTTATAATATTAACTAGCTGTCCCGCGCAACTTCGTATGCGTAAATTTTCCCCGTTTTTGCAACATTTCTCGTCGCTACTCCGCTCCTATTAGTCGTAGCGCGATGTTATATAGCCTATAGCCTTCCTCGATAAATGGGCTATCCAACAAAAAAGTTTTTTTCTAATCGGACCAGTAGTTCCTGAAATTAGCGCGTTTGAACAAACAAACAAACAAACTCTTCGGCTTTATACTCGTAATATTAGTATAGATTATAAGTGCAAAAGTTTGTGGATACCACAAAATGGTGTCCCAAAGTGTTGTGTCAAAGGTGGTGTGTCAAAGTTTGGGTGTTTGGATGGATCTTTGATAACCAATCACGCTACAACAAGTAAATTGATCTGTATGAATTATAGCAGAGAGATCTATTTTAGCCTGAAATAGCATATAGGCTACTTATTATCCCGGAAAAATGTTCCCGTGGGATAAAATTGTTTTCCAAAATTTTCACGGAGAATTCATCATCATCATCAGGCTATCGCAGTCCACTGCTGGACATAGGCCTCTCCAATTGCACGCCACTTTATTCTATCTTCGGCTTCTCGCATCCAGCTCCTGCCAGCCGTTTTGCGTAAATCATCACTCCACCTGGCCTGAGGGCATCCTACACTACGTTGCACGGAGAATTTGCTAGTATATAATAAGCGTAATGGCATCAAGCCCCTATCGAAATAAACTATGTCGGAACACGCTAAACCAATTAGTTACGACAAAATATTGATGGGGAAGAATTCTGGGTGCTTTATGACTGATTATAGACGAGAGGGGAATCCATGGAATTAAAGTAAGTAAACGTAGCGAGAAGTAAAGTTTTTTTGTATGGGCATTTGAAACATCTCGCACACCACAACTAGACAGAGCCTGTACTATGACAACCAGACAACTGATAAACATACTTATATATTTCTAAATAGGTATATACCAGTGATGTTATGGAGCTTCGACTACGACTCCGAAAGGTCGGAACTTCCGATTGATTTTACACTTCCGACTCCGACTTCAGCTAAGATACTTATAAATCGGACGTTTTAATCGGAGGTACCTAGCGTGCGGCGGCCGCTCCTTTTATCTAACTAATTTATATAAGTACCTTTAACAAAAGTATAAAGGAAAAATTTACACGGATTCTCTATGATCGCGGGTTCGAGTTAATTTTTCCCACACATGTAATATGAGTAACTGAATAATGTTTATTTCTTTATTATCTTAATATATTAGTCCTCGCCCACCACCTCCGACTCCGATTCCGACTCGGACCAACCAAATTTAAAAACTTCGACTCCGACTTCGGTTCCGATAAAACCACCTCCATAACATCACCCAGACAGTTTTTTTTATACAACAAAATGAAAAAACGAGCGGTTCGTGCGCCTGATGGTAAGCATCACACTAATCCGTAACAGTATCAGTGCCACCCTTGTTTGGCTAAGATCTGAATGTCACCACATCGCGCTTCTCATTTGAGATGTTTGTTCGTAATTTTTTTTTTTTTTTTTAAATCGATAATATTGATAAAGCCATTCGTTTTAGCTATGATGCAGACTACGCAGACTCAGACATTATTTACATCAAACTTATATATAACACTGCCCTTTTTAGGGTTCCGTAGCCAAAATGGCAAAACGGAACCTTATAGTCTTATAGTTTCGCCATGTACGTCCGCAGCTTTGCTCAGAGACTGTCAGTGCTAAATGGCTGTAATTTTGCATGTATACACCTATATTACCTATGTCGACAAAGTGAAAGAATAAAGTAAGATTTATTTTCTTACCAACCCCACCGCGTGGGTATCATTAGATAGGTCTTTAAAAAAATATTTAGGGCTTTGGAAGATTATTTTTCCATTTAGGAATCCGTTTGTGAAATATTAAGGTTTTTTTTTTGTTACAGTCACGTGTTCCCCCCCCCCCCCCCTGCAGCTAAATGATTGATGTTGGATATGTGAAAATAAAACACGGTAATAGTTTATATAATTAAATTAAAAGGAAAAACTGTCACAGCTAAGTAGGCTTTACAACTTAACGAGTAACAGCAAACCAAGTGAGAAGTAACAACATTTTCGTACAGATTCCATTAAAAAATACTTATATATGTTAGTAGTATGAAACAAAAACAACAGAAAACCCATTTCTTTAGCTCCATTATTCGAATGGGGGACTACGGAACCCTACATTGTGCGTGGCCCGACATTCACTTGCCCGGTTTTTCCATCTGAGACTTACAATTATAACCAAAATTGTTAATTTGGCCAAAAACAGGATGTAATCTCCAACATGATAGTGTCTGCTATTTCATATTTGCAACCTGCTAATACTGCTAACAAAATATACTTACTACAACATTATTACATACCTATTGTGAACCAGTAATGTAGCTATAAATGGCAGTAGGACAATACTTACACAAAATACAAAGAAATACAAACAATTATTTTATCTACCACTTAGCGCTTGACTTATAGTAATGGCTAGAGCACACTGGATATACTCGTAATTCAAGCGGCGGTAGCCTAATGGCTAAGGCATCGGTCTCGCAATCGTGAGGTCGTGGGTTCGAATCCTGACCATTACACTACCGACGTGAACCCACTCCTAGCACAAGTCAAGCTTATCTGGTGGGGTTAAAAGGATTGCTAGTAATGTGGGACCACAATCCCACATGGCTAGTGATCTTTAAAAAAAAATAATCGTAAAAACAATTAGGCATTTACCTAAGCGAGCTAATATGACGAACATATACAATTGTATTCAATGCGATTCTCAACTGCATAGGTAATTTAAAGGCTAAATTAATATTACTGTTCAAAATAAAAAATCACAATTCTTTTTTCAGTTAGGAAGCAAAAGCGACGCTTGTGATAAGTCATAATTTAAAAAAAACACTAGTCAGAAAAAACAAGACAATAAAAACCAGCAGCACCTCCTTTTAAAAAGCCAATGTTTATTAATTTTTTTGCCAATGTTTATATTATTATTTTTTTGTACAAAAGTTTTTATTTCTTACTTCGATTCTGTTCTTCACTTACGTTTTTGTGGGTTGGTTTGTAATTTATTTAAGTTACAATAGTATAATATCAACTGCTCATTTACTTTTACCAAATATTGCTTTTCCCGATGCGGGGTCGTTAACTGTTGAGAAGTTCATATGGTATTTCACCGTCAGCTTTTCTACACACATGCTGTAATAGTAGTATGATGAGCGTAAAATGCTGCACAATACCATATTAAAAGTAATCGAATCGCAAATCGTAAAATATTGAATAGTTCTGCTGGTCATTGGTAGTCTTTATAATTAGTTCCACTTCACCAATTGGTACTTTTTGAGAATAAACACACAAACCACTATAGAATATACCTAAATCACTAAAAATGTGCCTTTAACCTTTGAAGAGTTTCCTCGATTTGTCCAGGATTCCATTATCACATACTGACCTGACCACAATGTAACTAACTTGGAAGTATACTCTCTCATACACAAAAATATTTTTCAAATCGGTCTAGCCGTCTTTGCGTAATCGGTGGACATATAATAATAATAATATCTTGGGACAACTCACACATCGTCATCTGATCCCAAACTAAGCAGAACTTGTACTATGGTAACCAGACAACTGATAAACATACTTATATATTTCTAAATACATACATATTATAGATAAATTACACCCAGACATCGTGCTCATCACACAAAGTTTTATCCTGGGTGGGGATCGAATCCACGACCTACAACTTAGCATTCAGGGTCACTAACCACTAGACCAACAGGCCAGTCATATAATAGTTAAAACACATATAAAAAATGATTTTTATTTAGTTCACAGAAGACACGTAGACATTCAGTGTCAACTATTACCTTCTAGTTAACTTATAGAATGGGTGTGAGTGTTTTTGTGTTGTCTTGTCACAACAAGGTTTAAAGACTGAATTAATGAAAAATAAGCTAGTTAAAAGAAAGTATTCGGAATTCCCTTGTGGGGCTTAGCAATAGGTTAATTATTTTGAGACAACAACGAAACGTAGATGGTCACCCAATCTGACAGTGTCAACGGTACATCGATAAAATACGAGCTAAATAGTGGCCTAGTGATTAATCAATCAATCGAGAGGTCGCTGATTTAAATCTTACCCAATTTACTACCGATATGAACCCACTCCTACCCGCCTGACTTGTGGCTTAAGAATAGTACCACCCCATCTCTTCCCGTGGGTGTCGTCAAGGCGACTAAGGGATTTCACACCGGAGGACAGGCAGCAGCGTCCCTTGAGTACTTAACAGCTTTACTGCGACCATCAATCCGCTCGCCAAACGTGGCGTTTTGGGCAAATACCCCCAGGATCTATAATAAAGTAGATTCTACTGGGGAGACTCGTGCCCAGAGGTGGGACATCACATGGGTTGATATGATGATAATGAAACAAAGAACCTTAAAAGTATCAAGTGTGCATTAGACCTAAGAAAAATTTATTGACACTTCACGATTTCTGAACAATGATCCACTTGCCAATCACATCTTCCAAAAAAGTAACACTAATTTGAACGTGCTAATTCTCTCTCCATATTTACACAGGAAAGACAATGGCATTTTGGAAAAAAACAATGGAACGTTTAATGTTATCTGAAAATACAGATTTGGCGACCTTAGTCACGTGTCAAATGCTGAAATTTAAAGTCAAATGTTTTTTGGTGAAACTTGGTGTTAAATCAAACTGAAATCCAATTTTAGGGTTCCGTTACCAAAATGGAAAAACGGAACCCTTATAGTTTTGCCATGGCCATCCGTCCGTCCGTCCGAGCCCTTGTTCAGAGACTGTTAGTGCTAGGAGGCTGTAATTTTGCCTGAATACGTATATGTGTATTCAGGCAAAATTAGTCTCCTAGCACTAACAGTCTCTTCCGACAAAGTGAAAGAATAATATCTTGAAAAAAAAAATGTTTAGGGGGTAACCTTCCCCACTGCCCAATCGTATGGGGTATCATTAGATAGGTCTTTAAAAACGTTTAGGGGTTGGGAAGACGATTTTAGATTTAGGGATCTGTTTGTAAAATTTTAAACTTTAAAGTGCAAATTTACGTTAGAGTCAAGTGTCCCCCCCCCGGCATCTAAATGGTATATGAAAAAACGGTAGTAGTATATATAGTGAAATTAAAAGAAAACTATTATTATTAAACTTATAAAACTAAGTAGACTTTACAAGTTTACGAGTAACAGCTGATCAAATGAGAAGTAACAACATTTTCATACCAATTCCATTGAAAAATATTATTAAGTAGATAAAATGTTTTAAGTATGACACAAAACCACATTATTCGGATGGGGGAGGGGATCACGGAACCCTACATTGTGCGCGGCAATGCGCTTGCCCGTTTTTTTTATTGTGTGGCCCTCTTTGGGTATAAGCCTCCTTCATCTCTTTCGACTCATTTCTTTCCTAGGCAATGTGCATCCAAGGTTTTCCCAATTGCTTCTACTAGGTCATCATCCCATCTCTTTTTCTGCTGTCCCACGGGTTTTTTCTTTTTGGGTACAGCCATTCCATTGTTTGTTGAGCCCACCTATTTATTGACATTGTTTCGTGCAATATGTTTTGTATTACAAACAAATTATTAATGGACAAGAAGACACCCGGACTTGGAACAACTACTTGTAAATCATACAAAATGCTGTCCTAAATATTTACGAGGCTAAGAATCATGGAATCATTTATTTGCTTAAACATGTAGGTTACATAAGGATGTTAATCTTACAATAGCGCCAAATACGTTTTGTCGTCTTGCGACATGCAAATTTATAATTACAATAATTAAACAAAATCGGGATGCCTACACCAATAATTAAATCAAATTAATATCAATTACAAACAAATTAAAATAAGGATTAACAAGAATAAAAAAACAATAATTATTATAAGTCCTTGTCATAGTGAAATTGCCTTATGTCAATAGTAAATAAATAGTTTCTATCATAAAATAAAAATATTTGTCTAACTCATAGATTACCACTAAAAAAATCCTTCAGCGAGTAAAATGTGTTTTCCAGTAGCCAACAGCTTAAGGCTGGTATTAATTTATTTGGAGGTAGTGTTTTCAATTAACTTGGTAATTTATTATAATTTTTTATACACATGGCGTTACAGTTTTTTTGTAATCGAGTAGTTCGAGGGATGTTTAATACAAGTAACATTGCGTTTGTAATGTTTGTACTCTCTGCACTCCTCGTACTTAGCTAGCTTGTCTGTTTCTTTTATAAAAAACTAGCTGTTCCGCGCAACTTCGTCTTCGTAAATTTTCCCCGTTTTTACAACATTTATCATTGCTGCTCCGCTCCTATTGGTCGTAGCGTAATGTTATATAGCCTATAGCCTTCCTCGATAAATAGGCAATCCAACAGTATTTTTTTTTTTTCAATTTTGGACCAGTAGTGAGATTACCGCGTTCAAACAAACAAACTCTTCAGCTTTTTATTATTAGTATAGATATTCGGTGCTTCAATTAAGGCGTCTTCAGTCCTACGCCGCAAATTGGTAAGAGAAAATAAGAGTGAGGGAATGCAATAGTGCGGTTGTCGTACTTCTTGCGTAGTTGACTACACTCCGTTGATATTAGTCACAGAGCCGGTCTAGAAGTTGCAGCGCCTAGACACAGCAAGCTAGCAATCAGTTTTATTACGCATAGGCAGTATGTTCAGAGCAAGAGAGGACCAATCATGAACATTTTCTTATCATTGCTATAACATTAAGTCAGGCAATTTGTTACAACAACAATAATTTGTTATGAAAATGTAACCAGCAATTTACCCTTAACCACTCACCGCATATTTTTGTCACACCACCAGCTACCATACATCTGTGAGAAACCCGAAATAAAATTGATATTTTTTCAGGTTTAGGGCCTAATCTAGGCCTTCACAATAAACAACAATTTTACCCCAGTAAAATAAGTATGTAGGTGGCTATGGGTTAAAATATTAAATATATTATATTATAATTATATAAAAAAGAAATCACCCTATAAAAAGTAAGAGCAATTTCAAATACCGAATCGACCATAACCGATCGAACATAACCGTCCTGCGAAAAAAAAAAACAAATAGAAGACTTGATAGTTTCGGCGGTAGTCTGTATTAGTACCTACTATAGGGGTGAGTGCAACTGCTGAAACATATACTCGTACCTCCTCCCTGAGAACACACACACAGAAAGTTTATTACCACGTGAGCCTAGTACAAATGGGTGTAGAATTTTTATTTTACCCATTTTGGGCACTGGCGATGAAAAAGCACATTAGATTGATGAACAATGTGTAAAATAATGTGGTCAAATTCAAAGGTTATGTCCTCATGCTTATAGACACCTAAATTTATCAATATCTGAGTAGCTTAGAATTTCATACACTATTTTCTATCAATGCAGTTATCAATTTAAATTAATATGAATTAAAAAGCCCGAATGCACCAATGGTGAAACAATACCTACGTACTTGAGATTTGACAAAAGGAAAACGCTATAACTATGTCCATATTAGGTACTACAACCAAATATGGCATCGCACGTTGAATGTTCGCTGATGAAATTTAACCACACCATTTTGTTAGACATTGTAGATTTGTTATCCTATTTATGATAGATACCTTTGATATCCATTATATAATGTTCCTTAATCTACTGGAATACTTGTCGTTTTCACAGTGAGTACGTATGCCGATGGCACGCGAGGTCCGCGTGTCTCAAACAATCAACTTTGTTAGGCTTCTTACCACAAATTTCTATAGCTCGCGTATGGTGTGAAAAACAAACACATGCATTGCACTTTGGGATTTATAGATGCATGGATACACCTACTTTGGATAGACTTTTGGATGAAAATTTACTCTTCGATGAAATCACATCCTATGAAACAGCGAACAAAATAAAAAAAATATCGAAGCCTAGAAATTAAAAGATGATTTTTATTGACATTTATTTCACTGTCAAAGCAACGTGGCAACTGATTAAAAAGAAAAATATTTATTATTTAGTTATTTATTTTGTTGTCTCTCCCACTAGACTTTGTCACAACTTCACAAGTCCACAGAGGCTGAATAGCAATACGAAGGAAAGGCGAAATGTAAATCGAACCTAGTTCAATATAAAAAAAATCAAGGTTTATTTTACTTAGAAGATTGGTGATCAGATTTTTGAACGAGTAAAGTTCGTTGTCTAGATGTAAGATATTTTTTTAAACCGATCGAGACTTGCGCCTGATGTTAAGCATCACGTTAGCCCATAACAGTGACAGTGACCCCCAAATTTTTGTTTGCCAAAGATCTGACCGTCACCGCACTGCGTTCTTCCGCTCGTGAAAGCAGAAAAATGGCGTATTTTACACTATCACTATCTTCATCCCGTCTCCAAAGCAAGCTACTGCTGACAGCTTTAAACTGAAAATGTATTTTCCTCAAAAATACGTTGCTTAAGGAAGAATATATGTCCAGTTTCTCTCGTAGTTCAACTAACAGAAAAATCTATTATCCTGACTACGACAATGTTCCTTATCTCCGATCTGATGACGGCACTGTCGTGAATTTCATAACATCTTGTAATTTTATTACGTTTTATAAAATTAAGTAAACAATGGGTCAGGTTCGCACGTGTTGTGCCTCTGCGCTAACAAACAAACATTCTGATAACAGACCGATGACCGCCTATTTTCGTAGCACCAATGTCAGTTAGTTTTTATGGCTTTCGGTCAATTCGGTTATTAATAGACGTATAGGACTTTACTGTAATCTATATTCATTGAATCAGGGTCGATAAGCGGTCACACGTAGTTCCGTCGTGATGAATATACCCCACGTGGGGAGTATCCTCCAGTACCTAGTATACTTAAAACTGCTTCGATGGCACTGGATATGCGTATAGTTGCTATGCAAGAGAGTAAATTTTTGATTCCCAAAGGAACGAAAATTTGAATATTCATAACATGTGTTTGCTGCTTTTAGGCACTAGTCCCACTATCGGCGAAAAGCGAGCAACTACAAAAGAATCTGATGAAAAATGAGAAAATTATAATTTAGAGATGGTTGGCACAAGGTAATGGTAAGTAGGTTTTAAACCTACTAGGACATAACAGTCTTGATCGTAGTAATTTTTAATAGAATTAGTTTAATTTTATGTAGGTAACGTTTCATTATCCACTTCTGTTCAATAGAGCAAAGTATAATCACTGGTCGAACAAAATAAATATTCTATACGGCAGCTCTTGCCGCGTGAATGACAGTTTTTGCATTGAATAATAAAAATTCAAACAGAATAAACTTTTAAGCTTTCTTCTTCTTCCCGTTCCTATACACTTTTGGCGGTTAGAAATCAACTAGAGAAATTTAAGAGTACATGTTTCAACGAAAAAGTATCAAAGGTCATAATCGCAGTAGGAGCCACTGTAAGTTAACATTGCCATAGAATAATCTCAAGTTTTTTTTCAACTCAATTTCATGAGATTTAGGTACAACTATACAATAGGTTATAAAAAAAAATGTTAGGTAGTAACATACATAATTTTGATTTTATATTACAACCATACCAGACTAAATTGATAAAATTTGATTATTTTATTGATTTGTGTAGGTATTATACGCTTGATAAAAATAATAAAACGTTGATATTTTCAGTTTATTTGTTACTATGTTTACATTTTTACCGATTGACCATGAAATCTGTTTAATTTTTTACAATTTTGATTGGCCCTATCAATTTGTCGACTTCAAAGTTAACCTGTATAATATGTATCTCTTTTGTTTACACGGGGTGGACATCTATAATTGTACCAACGTTTCTTGATCGAGAAATTCGCTTATAGATGCTCGCTTTCTCGCCATTGCATTGGTGGAACAAATGCCTTAAATACCCATTCATTTTTATAATTGACTGCCTTGGTGACGCGGTGAGAGAATACACGACTGCTGCACCAGAGGTCGTGGGTTCGTTTCTACACCAATTTGTGTGATCCATAAATAGTTGTTCCGAGTCTGGGTGCAATTTGTGTCCGTGAATTGAATGATTGCAAAGACATGCTCGTAGTAGTGTAGTTTCCTACTGTGGAAATTGTATTTTTATATAAAAATTGGTTTACACAAAATAAAATTACTTACGACGACATTCGAGTAGGATTAGTTAATAAGATTTACAAGGCAGTAAATCACACATAACCTTATGATAAAGCCCATGTGCGTTTATACTTATCTGCTCTGTCACTTCAGCCAACCCAAGACTGCTGCAGCTTTCCTGGAGTATGGCCCTGGAGCTGGAGTACAAGTGAAATTGTTGGCGTTATCGTCGTTCATGAACTAGATAGGTATAGTATTTCCCTATGATGGGCAAAATTGCGGGCAAACGTGGAACAGGCCGTCGTCAAAAGTCGTGGCTTTGAATCATTCCCGAGTTGACAGGAGTAAAGAGCGCCGTGGAGCTGATTCACCTCGCTAGGGACAAGGAGAGTTTTTTCAAGGCTGAAGTCCAACCTTCAGTAATTAAAGAGGAACAAGAAGAAGAAGAAAGAGTTTGTTTGTACGTGCCAATCTTCAAAAGTACCAGGACGGTTTTGATGATATTTTTGTTTGGTATGAAAGTATCTTGACGTTTAACGAAGGATATAGTATACTTGTAGCAATTATCGTCTAGTCGTAAGATAAGTATCACATGCCGAAATTACTTAAGCTTAACACAGACCTCTATTAGATAATTATTAGGAAATGATCGCGTCAATATTTTCCATCACTAATATAAGAAGTCTCACGCAAAGCTTCACCATGTTTCATCCCAACTACTTAACCCATTTGACCATAACTGTTATTTTTAGTAACAATCCATACTTCCATAGCCATATCATATCTTAAATGATTCAGTTGAACTGAAACCGACGACTCAAGAGGTACAATATTGCTTTGATTATTACTCATTTTATCTGTTTTATTTCTGTGGTCATTTTTGTGTATATCATCAGCATTAATGGTAAAAAATATTTCAATTTCATTTTTGATAGTTTTAGTTCATACTCTCATGTGATGTTAATTGTTGGCAATTGGTCACTTGCGTATATATTTTATGTTGAATATTGGATGTGATATGGCTCAATTAATTACTCTTGCACGTGTTTCCTTATTGTAATACGTTGAATGGAATTTTTCGCCATTGACTTGTAGAGACTTTTTTTAACCGATTTTTAAATGTTTTTGTGATCATTCCTCGATAGCATTGTGAAGGTTATCAAAACTGTACCATTATAGGAGCTAACAAGCGACAGTGATCAATTGTGGACATTCTCAAAAACAGCATAAAATTATGCTATTTGTACTTAAATTCAACAAAATAATCTAACACCATCTAACAGCCCAAACATCCCCTCTGTCCCTTTGAAACCATTGAATGATGGCATTAGTGAATCCATGAATACTTCTGACGTCTCTTTACTGGGCTTATCAAATATCAACTTTTTTTTTTTAACTGTGACGGTGGCAAACAGGCATACGGCCCACCTGATGTTCAGCGGTTACCATAGCCATGAACGCCTGCAACATTAGGGGTGTCACGGGCGCGTTGTCGACCCTTTAAAAACGTAATAACTCCCTTCTTGAAGAACCTAAAGTCTTTAAGGAAAATCATTGGCCAGATGACCATACTATAGTTTTGTTCAATTTGCCTTCTTTTTGGGGCACACCTGGCATGTTGATCTAGTGATTAGTAACCCTGACTGCTAAGCCGGAGGTCGAGGGTTCGATCCCCACCCAGGATAAAACTTCGTGTGATGAGCACGATGGTTTATTCAGTGTCTGGGTGTTATTTATCTATAATATGTATTTTTAGAAATATTTAAGTATGTTTATCAGTTGTCTGGTTGCCATAGTACAAGCTCTGCTTAGTTTGGGATCAGATGATGTTATGTGAGTTGTCCCAAGATAATATGATAGATATTATTATGATATACTAATCCTGAGCCACATTTAAATTATTTAATAGTCTCTGGATAGTAAAAAAAATACAGTTAACCTGCTCTTACTGAACACAGGTATGTACAGTGTGTTACTAACAGTTGTGATAAGTTTTGTGATTCATGAAAAAAGATAACCATTTTTATTGACTTCTGAATTATTTTCAGAAATTTCATTTGACACAAATGACTCATTCAGGTCGCATTTACCAGAGACATGATCGTACCCGTGACTATGATAAAGATAATAAACATATTCTATTAATAAGACATTTTCCATGAAAGTAAGCAAACAAACATTTTGCTCTAATTACTATGATAACGTATAAATATCAATATTTGTGTCGTTAGGTAAATATTCCTCTAAGACATCGAAACCCCTTATTTTGTACGTCTATATATTGACAAGTTTGACTTACCTTCGAAAAAGTCTTCAGGACAGAGTGAAATTTGGTTACTTTTCTTAAAGGAAAATTGACAGACTAAAACATTGACCAAATCAAAGGCAAAACCGTAGGACTAGAAACTTGAAATTTATTATATGTGTTCATTTAATGGAAGTTGATCACAAAGGAAGAATATTTGCAAATCATATCCCTACTTATTTTAGAATAACGAAAAATTTCTCCTCAACAAATATTTCTAAATCATATTAACAAATCAGTGTATTACAATCAAACTACTAAAACAGACAAAGACACACATAAAATGAAGTGTTATCACCAAATATACACATTAACTAGAAGCTGTTTACCTACAGATACGTACGCAGTTGATTCTGCACACCCACAAATCCTTAGTAAACTTGATGATACAACTTATAACGGAGATGATAACGATATTACCTCATTGGTTTGAGAATGGTCCTTTGGAGCACGCGTAACATCAAAACAAATGGACATTCGGTACAAAGTTATAATTTAAATTGTACAGAGAAATATCCAAAATGGTGATGGCTAAATGTGAAGCTCAAGAGACGGGGGTGAAGGAAGAGATTCCCCATGATCATCTATTCAAGGTCACCGGTTTGTCTTCTACGAATTTGGAGAAGTTGGCTCAGGGTAAGTGCCATCTCATTTTATACTTCAGTTTCGTTTAAAGATTCGAAATAAGTCGGGACTAAGACGCGAGTTTTTCTGCTGCTGTTGGCGTCATTTTAGTATCACGCCGTGTTTTGTTATTAAGTTCATTTATAGTGCAATATTATTTATTGTTTAATACATATTCTTAATTAATATGGAGTTGTTCTGAAATCTGTATGATACTGACAATATTTTAAATATGTACGACTATTTGTTGTCAATGATACGAAATACTGTCTTGTAGCTCAAGATTTTTCTGGTGTAAGTAATGCTGCTGCGAGTAGTTTCATCTCATCAATCGTTTATTTCCACAAAACGGCACTAAACATTATAGCTGGCGCGGGCATCTTCGCCGACACCATGGCTTGTCCATGTATTTTCCACATTTGTCCACATTGTCTCGTGTTCCGTTTATATCATGACTAATCATGATCAAAGAAAAAATCAAAATACCATAAATATAGAAAACCTTCTACCATTGCAAAAATAATGGCTTTCCCAGTAGATATAAAATTGTAATTTAAGTCATTTTGTTATAACATTTGTTATAAGTTTCTATTCAATGTAAAAATAAAACAAAATACAAAAACAGTGGTGATTCCTAAACCGTCGAGAGCGAATAAAAGCATGACGCTGACAATGATTTTTAATAGGTACCTACAAATCGAAATTAAATATTTCAAATGACTGAAAATAGTAGTTGGTTCAAACTCAAATATTTATGATTGTTTGAAATAAACCGTTTCATAATACTTAATGCGGCAAGATTATACCTAATCTATCTTTATTTATAAGAGTTGACTCAAAGATTATACCCCATAAGCATAGCAGCTTCATCTGTTTACAGCGGTCATTAATCTTTCGGCAAGCACTGCTACTGTAACCACATTATGGAAAACTACTGTCAGATTTTATATATTGTCTTTCTTGCCATTTTCTATTAGTAGCTTGATTTTTGGGTAATCTTTATTTTTTGTTATACCTACATATGAAAATTTTCTTTAAAAAATTTTCTTTCTAATCTTTAAGAACATCAAAAGACGTATAAGGAAATAAAAAAATGTCAAACGTTTTAGAAGTTAGTTAGTTTCTTCTACAGAAATTAATGAGAATGTATAATTTTGTTACGCAAAATTATTAAACCGATTAAAAAAAACACAATTTATAAATGTGGTGGGGCATAGCAAGTTTCAAGAAAAAATAATACAAAATTATTTATCCGAGGGATAAAAAAAAACTAAACAAATGTAAAATAATTGGATAAAATCAGACAAAAATAACTCGACAAAGTTTAAAAACATACCTACAACACAATTTATTTATGATTTACCTAGAGATATAGTAGTAGACTACACCTTGATAATATATTATTTGTAGGTACCTACTACCAACACAATCAGTACACAGTAGACCATTGATTTACAAGTACTTACCATGAAATAAGTTGTCTCTATATGCACTGAGAAACAGAGGTTTTCTTTGTAACATATTTGTCATGTAGCCATGACTTGTGGTCATAAACTGGTACAAAATTCTCATTTGTACGCAAAGTTATAATAACAAATCAATAAAATAATTTTATTTGACTTTAATGTTGAAACCAATGTATTTTGGTCAGTTCTTAAGACTTAACAGATTCGCTTTAATAAACCGCAGACTATACTAACGATATGCAGGAATACCAACCAAAACAAGGCAGCAGGCAACATTCCTGGTATGGATCCCCAAAGCAAAACTTGGTGAAATATTTTGTCTTCTATATAATAAACTAGGTATTTAATAGTGTGAACTTTATTTAGGTTTTTTATCCATGGCTGGAATCACAGAGCAAGACAAATCTTGTAATTGTCTAAATGTCTCCAAAATGATTTTTGTGAATAGCCATATATTAGTAGAAAACTTTATTACGAGAAAACCACCGATAACCATCTTTAGAAAAACAGAGAAATATACTTTACTACTTATATTCCCTTATGATTAATTTCAACATCGTCTCCGCCATACACTTGACCTGCAATGCCGATCATAATGCTTGAGCGGTTTTTTTTTAAATTTAATCCAGAATATTCAACTTTCAATGTTCAATTCAAGCTATACAAAATGCAAATTAAGACACTAAGATTACAATCTCAATTACAAAATGAATTTATTGACACTATCTTTGTATACGTTTGTCATCAATTGGAAACTCATTTCAGAAGACCTCGTTCACCTGAACGGAAATACTTACTGAAATATATTCAAATTGGACAACAGTAATAAAACTAAACTGAGTGACACTTAACGTTAAAGACCAAAAGCTCAGCATTATTGGCTCGGCTCCAATATTTTGGGTTAAAACCAGACTGGCATGAGACGTATTTGTTTTTATCAACGCGTATTGACATATTTTTGTTGGCTGAACCTTGTTTTTGTATTGCAAGCGTTTTAATCTACGTCATCTTCAACATTTAGGTTCATTTTCATTTAATTTATAGCTACTACATTATTTTGTTTGACAATTCTTAGTCTGACATTGTCAATACTTTAAATATTTAAACATAGTTTTCCGTATTTTCCTTTTTTTTTTAGTTTTAACCCACAAAAGAGAAAAGCAGATTCATTATGATTTTCATTATTTTCTATTGTCAATTACAATACTTTGCATACGTCTGTATGCAAAGTTAGAACTACTACCCAGATCTATACCAGGTACAAACTCGACAGCCTTGATATTTATAAGATCTCTAGAATGCGTCCAACTGCTGTGCAGGCGGTAATGTGCTTCGTTTTCCATATGACACTTATGTCACATGGAAAACGAAGCACATTACCGCTACTTTTGATAAATTTATACGAGTTTGGGTTAGTACTCTGGGTTAGTAAGTTGTATTTGTAAAGCCCTTCAAATTCACAACTCTTGTGAAAATAGCGATTGCAGATGTGTTCCAAAATAAATGTTTTTTTTTAATTTTTCAGAGGCCGAACCAGCACCTTCAGACTTCGAAGAAGCAATGTCTGCAACTGGTTATGGCAAATTCAACATCGCTCTGATGTTCTGTTCGCTGCCGGCCTTCTGGAGTGCTGTCTCTGTCACCAGTTCCTCCACCTACATTTTCACCAGAGCGCAATGTGACATGGGGCTGAGCTTGCTGGATATGGGAACTATAACTGCTATCACTTATGGAGGTAACATAACTTTCAAAATTTGACCACGACTCGTTAAGGCAAACCTCTCATCTACCCGATCGTTTGTGTTTGGTAGTACAGAAAAATGCAAACGTCGTTTGGTAAAATTACTTTTGCTCGGCTTATATTTATACACAGTTTTTCAAATATTCGGACTAGCTGTAGTCTCAACCCTAAAACAATATAAAGTACCCTGTAAGTTCATTAAAGGCCTAAGAATAATTCTGTTATCCGTGTACCTAACACCGTGTGTAATGAGTTGAACGTGCCTTACAGATTAAAAATCTAAAACTAATGTAAAAATATCCCAAACATTCAATATCAACGACCTATATCTGTCTATTTACCTGAAACAGAGACGAACAAATATAGACTCTCTGCTAGTATCAAAATTTAGATTATTATCTCCGTGCAATATCAAATAGGAGTAATTCTTGTTTATACATTTTTTTGTATAACTAATTGTAATAAATTCTATGTGTGGTTTTCCGCATGACTAATAGAAATCAATTATGTAAATACTTCATAGTAAATTATTTTGTACTCTTCAAATAACTAATCAAAATTTTAAATTAAAATTGGATCTACTATGACACCCTGTGGCATGCCACAAGTATTACTTAAATTGAATTTGTGTAAGTTGTCCCAGGATATTATTATTATTATTATTTATTCGTACGAACACTATAGAGATTTTCATATCATACGCATACCGATTTTTGCAGCATTAGTATCTGTTATTATACTATATTTTTACTGATCAAGATTGAAAAATATTAATTTGGATTCTGCTTTAATACTTTGGGTATTAAAAACAGTGTTACTTACTAGTAAAGGGTGTTTATTAGGGTTTATTGATAGATGTATTTCACCTGTTTTAAAGAAAACTAAGAGTACCTAAGCTAACGAAGGAACTATAAATCCACTATCGTAAGCAATCAAAATACTTGTTAGCACAACTTTACATAAGTCTAACGTCATTATCACAATATTTGAGTGGAAACTGGTGGTGCCGTGTACACAGAGTGATAGAAATAAGATGATGTGTGTACATATGTACATATTTGTGATATGCACAAATATAATGTTATCGAAAATAATAGTTCACAATGATTGTGTTTGTTTTGTATTCAAGTGACAGATAGTCACGTTCTTGACGTGTACGGGGCGACAGGGTGACATTAACCGAGATTTCTATGAGAGACGTTATAGATAAGTCTACGACACAACATATACTAGGGCATTATTATGGCACATTGATGTTTCCTTTAGGATTTATAATTAATGAAGATCTAGCCTACTTCCTCTGATCTGGTAATACAGCACGTGGCCTGTTTGTATTTTAACTTGTATCATGGCATTTTTTTTAATGTATTTTAGAGTCACATTTTTTCTAAGGGATAAAAAAAGGTTTTCAATATAATCGAGCTCCAAGGAGTTCATGAGGGTGGAGCCGCGGGCTAAAGCTAGTATGTTATAAATCTAGCAACATAATAGGGCCATTTTTCAGTGAAAGTTCACAATATTTTTGTTTACTTACTACAAGTATGATTCATCGCAGAATCATGCGTATTATTTTACAAGACGAAAAGCAGACTGTTTTTCTCATTTTCAAAACAGCACTATTTCCCTTCGCAACATTATTATTTTCTCGTCCCCTATCCCGATCTATATTTAGCATATTTGCTTCTAGATTGCCTCCACCATCATCAACAGTTATTGAACCCGTTGAGTAATCACTTGCTTTCAGGTATGATATCGTCAGCAATGATGTGGGGTTTCCTATCAGATACGCTAGGTCGGAGGCAGATCATGGTATGGGGTTTCTTCTGCTCAGGTCTGGTAGAAATGGCTGCAGCCATGAGCCAAAATTTCGCCATGTTACTGGTGACTAAATTCGCCAGCGGATTCCTGTGAGTACGGCTATTTATTTACTTCCATTTTCCGGCGGCTTTTGGTTGATTTAAGTTGGTTTTCTTTAATAATGATATACCTAATGATCTTTCAGATTCAATGGTCCCTTCGCGGTGCTGATCTCATACATCGCAGAGCTGCATCGTACTGAGCTCAGGGCCAGAGTAATTCTGCTGACCAGCCTTTTCTACACCATAGCAAACACTACGCTGCCATTACTCGCCTGGGCCATTCTCACCAAAGATTGGAATTTTCATTTTTATAATTATTTTGGTGAGTTTTATACCATTTGTATCATAGGAATCAAATCTGGGGCATTGGCACTGCACGGCATTTTAAACCGTAGTAGGTAGTAGGTAGGTACTTCTCAATAGAACATTGGCTTTTAAATTACGTTTTTTTTTTCTTATTAAATAGTCTTAACATCTACAAAATTCAAAATGATTCTAAATTAATTACTACTCAATATTTTTTTTTGTATTTCAGTGATTCATTCTTGGAACTTGTTCCTACTGTCGACTGCTCTCGTCCCTCTCCTGACTGGTTTGGCGTTTCTGTGCCTGCCGGAGAGTCCTAAATTCCTCATGTCTCGAGGAAGGAATGAAGAGGCCATGGCCGTCTTCAGGACTATATACAGATTAAACACTGGAAAACCAGCTGAGGAGTTTCCGGTAAGAATATAACAATCACGCAAGGTAACGCTTAAAAAGCTGATTCGTTAATCCTGTAATCACTGTAATGTTATTACTTAGCTATAGGAACTCCCTAAACCACTATCCATTCATACGGCAGAATGGTTCATGATACCCCGTAAACTTTCAATATTTGTCAACCGCTTTCGTATAGATTCGATAACTAGCAAAGATTGAGTCCCACATTACTAGCAATTTTGTTAACCCCTCCAGCTAAGCTCAAAGGCTTGTGTTAGGATAGAGTTATAATGGGTAGGATTCTAACCCAAGACCTCACAATTGCGAGCCCAATGCCTTAGCCATTAGACTACCGCCGCTTAATCGGCTTTCATATTCTCAAATACAAATCCAAAATACAGTCCAGAAATTGATATCTACATTTGATCGTTGGTTCCCGGGATCAGTTAGTTTGATCGCAATAAAATCTTACAGTCGATTGTTTGAGAATGTGTATTTTAAGCGACTTTTTAAACAACTAATTTAAACTATAATTTGTAAAGATGAGAAAGATCAAATAGTTATAGTTAAGGCTCAATCAATCCAAATCCAAAACTGCGATTGTATTGTTATGATCTCAGTTTTGGATTTATTGACCCATGAGCCATGTGACTGCATGGATGAGTAAGCGAAAAATTGAGTTGGCATCCAAAAATTCAAAACGATACTTACTGAATATAAATTCGAATTTGATACCGATATGTTTAGCTCAGTTTACCCTGAACGTGCCGCAAGGTCGAGTGGCAAGTTAATAATATCCACTCTCACAAATTAAGGACACTGGTACTTTATCGGTAGTTATTTATACTTTCTATAAAGTACCATAAACTATCTCTAATTTGTAGCTTTTAATTAGATAGATTAAGTGTTATAGATAAGGTTAAATCGTTTGGTAACAATGCAGCATCTGACTATTTCACTCTTTCCATTAACTGATTTACTTCTCAATTTGAATGTAACTTGTGAACTAATGTGAACTTTAATATTGGTTGATGATAATAATTAGTGTATGATTTAGTGACACATTGATTAAAACAAACAATCTAATGGTCCTACGATATCGTCAAGTTTAACAACGAAGAGTTGCTGTTAGCACGGGACCGTTGTATATAAAGGTCTATTCCTAGCATTTAATAGACTTGAGACGTCTATCCTCGTAGATTACATTTCGAGTCTCGTAGATGAAGTCGAACCGAAGTAATTACCTACTTAATATTGATGCATGATTTTGGAATTGCAGATAAAAACTCTGGTAGAAGAAAGGAACGAGCAACAAGGTCAAGGCATGGCAGCACTAAGAGGTGGGTGCGCGCAGCTTGCCCCGCTGTTCAGGCCTCCTCATCTCAAGTGGTTGATCCTCATGTGTCTTATACATATGGGTTGTATGTTTGGGTATGTTACGTCTTCTGTATTATAACGGAATTGAGACGATTGTACGCAATTTTTTTATTGACTTGTTCATTAGTTCAAGCCATTGACCATCGAAGTTGGCACAGAATGTGGAGTAGACAGGCGCGGATCCACCGTAGTGGGCACGGTGGTGGTCGGTGAGCAACCGACAACCCTAATAAGCTGATTAACTAATATTTGGAGAGTTATATCTAAAAATCCAAGGTAATGGCCATAATTAAAATTAAATAGCGTAAAGTAACCATGCCTGACGGGGACCGCACTACAAATGTCAAGCTGTAAAAGTTTTTAAAAATCAAAACATTTGGCTACTTTAACGTCTCCTTGGTCCTAAAGCTGGTATTAGGTTCGAAAAACAGGATCGTAATTCCGTTGTAAGAAATCAAAAGACAACTTCCCTTTTCTGTTTGTAAAAATACTTTTCAGGAAATCGGCCCTGACGGTACTCTTTTTCCATTTTTTTTTTCTTTTCTTTTATTCAAAAATATTAAAAATTAGATTTAAAAGAACGTCAAAGCCAACAGTTCATAACTGTCCCTGCGGTTTCATGTGAGATATTCAATCACTCGTCACATCCACCACACTACCGTGCCCATAACCTCATTTGGGGGCTGGATCCGCGTTGCATCTTTTTACAGTAATAAACTACTTTAAGTAAGTTTGAACATTACCCGTGCTGATTCTATAATTCGTAGAGAAAAATAACTAACGAAACAACACTTCCTAATTTCGTTTCTCTCTCATTTTCTAAAGCTCTAACACAATCCGCCTGTGGTACCCTCAATTGGCAGCTATGATTGGCTCCGGCTCCAAGACCCTGTGCTCTGCCATCGCCCCTGCCAATAAGCCGGTTACTGACGAGACATGTGTGCCCATAGCTACAGATATGTTGACATATCTTCAGAGTTCAGCCGTAGGAGCGGGTTCCGTACTCACCTATGGAATTGGAGGTGTATTAGTCAACAGGTATTTCAAAAAAGCAAATAAATTCTTTGTTGCTGTATGATTTAGATCAACACAAGTAATTCACCATTCATTATCCGGTAAAGTAGTATTCTTAAGAAATAGGATACACTTATGTCCCATAAAAATGACGACAGAACAGGATTAATACCTAAGTACTCACTAATAGTTTCATTATAACCGCCTCCTGATAAGCTAACGATTTGATGGTTGATTCCATGCTGATAGATCTGTTGCTATTTTAGAATTTTTGCGATATTAATTTCAAAGAAAGAAACAACATTATTAATTTATAACCCGTTAACTGGTTAATCTATTTTCAATTTTAAGATAGACTTTTTTAGATTTAAGATTTTTAAAACAAGTAAAAGAACTATCTATGAACAAAAATATTTAACAAATTACAGATGTGGCAAGAAATTAGTCTCAGGCTTTTGCAGTATTGCTAGTGCAGCGTTGATACTTATGTTGCCGTTCCTGGGTAACAGCTCTTTTGCTGTGGTGGCGATGGTTACCTCAGCGTTATCTCTAACGGCATTATGGGGAGCCTCTCTGCATAGTATAATGGTAGATTTGTTTCCTACTTCTCTTAGGTGAGTAAAAGTTCTATGAATACCCTATTTATCTCACAATCATAAAACTTTGTTGGGCTAAAATTAGAATTTCTTAAACACAACACAATAATTAGAAGACGTCATAAGGCGATCCGGATCAGCAAACTGAAGTGGTAGTGGGCTGGCCATATTAGCCGAAGAACCGACAATCGTTGGGGTAAACGAGTTCTTGAGTGGAGACCGCGGCTCGGCAAACGTAGTGTAGGACGCCCTCAGGCCAGGTGGAGTGATGATTTACGCAAAACGGCTGGCAGGAGCTGGATGCGAGAAGCCGAAGATAGAACAAAGTGCCGTGCAATTGGTGAGGCCTATGTCCAGCAGTGGACTGCGATAGGCTGATGATAATGAGGCGATCACTTTATGATGAATTTAAATAATTGAAAAAAGTACTTCATGGAAGGTTTTGAAACTATAATTTATAATTTAAGTGGTAAAAAAGTGTAAATCGACATTATGATTGTTGTACTTAAATTCAATTTGGACTATTATCGGTTTGTAATATTTACGTTGTCTATTACAGAGTTATGGCAATGGCGACTTTCCTAATGAGTGGTAGGCTGGGCACCATCACGGGGACTATCATCTTTCCAGCACTCATAAACTACGGTTGTCTCCCACCTTTCATAACCATAGCGGCAGTTTTATCAGGTAAAATGCAAATGCCACATCTCATTACATAAAAAAAAAGGAAAGGAAAGAAAAAAAGAAAAGAATTTTCATTAACCTAAGTAAAGCTTTTGACACAATTTTCTCAGACAACTTTCAAATCCTAGTGATAAACCCTCAACGATCTCAGATCAGATCTAAGATTCTTGTTATTCAAGATCCTAACTTCGACTAAAACGCCCCTATTTTAATGTAGGTAGGTGTTAAAAATGTGAACTGTCGTATCTACTGGTAATCATTTTAATACACTCTGTGGCGTCTAGATGGCGCTTTTCACAGTTTCTTTAATAATATTAACTTTGTATTATCTGACTTTATTTTATTTTCAGTGTGCGGTCTCGCGTGCTTTTTGGTGCCGAAAACGACTCTCAAAAAATTGGAATAGTTAGGTAGTATTTTCTATTATATAATAGGTATTGGATGCATGTGATATTTTTTGTGTTACTTTGTTTAAAGATTGTATAGATACTTACTTGTATAGAAAAATGTGAGTGTCCCTAACTGTTAACTAGGTACAATATTGTTGTATGTAAATAATTAGGTTATAATTACATGTGATTTTCCTGTTCTGATATTGATCATGTCTGTAAATGTTAAATTATAGATAATATATTTTACAAAATTGTTAATATTTAACTAGGTTGTTATTGGTGTATTTTGAATGAAACGTCTGAATTTTTAAAAATATTCCTCTTTTATTTATAATTTATTCTCATCCGTTGTCAGTCGAACATAACAATTTACCGGCGAATCAGGGAGAACGATTATATCTACATTATTAAATTTTATATTATTATTTTAGCTTTTTACATATTTTTAAAATGTATAATATCTCAACTATTTTATCATCATAAATAATCATTATTATTATTAAATAAGCACAACATTTTTCAAAATAAGATAATATCAAATATATAGTTTATGAAGATACTCTTGGATAGATTTTTTGTTATTATACAATTTTAAAAATATGTAAAAATATATTTTGTTTAAGGCGCTACATCAGTCTAATGCAATGACTAAACAGCTTTAACCCAAAATATTAATAAATAACTCAAAATTATGCTTTTGTGACTGCAATAGTACATCTTACTGTGAACAAGCTGCCATTTCGCATTATGTACATTCATTTATTAAACATCGGAACCGATTTTGAAGTAAAATATGATTCTATAAATAAACTATTTAGGTATATTATAAATACACATATTTTGAGTCTGTTCAAAAAAGAGCCAAAACACTGTCTAATAACTGGTATTAAAATGAATTGTACATTCACAAACAATTAAAAAAAAGGTACCTAAGCATCGAGATAAAGATGAGAATTAAGTTATAATAACTATTGCAAACCACATTTCACTTCAAAACCCCTATATTGACAATATACATAAATTCTTGTACCGATATCGTCCAGAACTGGCCCGGCTTACTGATAGATAACCTAACGAACAAAGCAAGGTTGCTACATAGACTAGATTTTATTCTTATTGTCCAACCACTTTTGTAAGCGATTATACCCTTAAATTCGAGGATTTTAAGACTGCTGGCCACTAACGCATAATATAACCACGAACATTTATATTACACAATGTTTATAGCCGTTCTAACATGTCTTTTTTTTTTTGAATTCTTGTCCAAATAATAAATAATTATAAATATAAATCAATTTTAAATAAATTTATTTATACAATGTGTGACAGAAATGTGTGTGGTCAAATTTCAACAGCGGATAGTGTATGTTGTCAGTATGGCACCTACCATTTATTGCATTCTTATTACATAGTTAAAGCGTAAATGACGGAAAAAATAATTAATACAATTTTAGGGTACTCATATTTTGATAAAATTAGGTAATATACTCAGTATCATGGGTAATACCAACCCTTGAATAAGATCACACCTTTCTGTTACATGTTGTATACTGAATAGTTAATATTTTTTAAACTCTAAAAGTATACATTACGTAATTTAATATAATAGGCATATTATTTCAGTGCATGTCAGATTAGGCACTAGTGGTCAACAGGCTTTACAATAAAAATCAATATATGTATGTATATAATTGTATAGAATTCTATAGGCCAGTGAAATTGACTGTTTTACTTACACACAATTAGGTAAACCCTTTAATATTACTTCAATACAACACAAGGCACATTTTTATCTGTTATTAACTATTAAAATCAATAAGATTGCACTTTTAATCAAGTATTATTTCTGCAGATCTTTCTTTAACTTAATATGTTTTAACTTAAGCGATTCCAAGTTGCTCCCATAACTCACAAGAACTGAGATATTTTTGAGTTAATTTTGAGAAATTTTAATATTACTATTTATATAAAAATAAATTCATGGCATAGCCCCGACTAATTTTAATAGGGGAACGAAAATATACAGACCGTAATTTACATTTGAATGATTATACAATTTATATTTCAATATTCTCTTTGTTGTGTCAAGTAGCTTTACAATATTTTCTCAAAATTACCCATGATTATTTTTTTTATTTGAAGTCAATTAAAAATGCTTTTCACACAGCCTTCTTCACTTTAAAACGAATTCTCGAATACAAAATTGTGTCAAATTATACTTCATATAATGTATGTATAGATTTTGTAAAAAAATGTTGAAATTATACCCTAATTCTTAAATAAATATATGCTAAGGTAAGGCATATTTTAATAATTATAAATAATTAATTAATTATATAGTACATATATGTATCATTATATATACAGTCTCGCATTGTCTTAAAACCGAGTTTATACAATATGTACAATTTTAGAAAACTTGTATAGATGACTATACATTATACAACTTAAGGCCTCAATTTACTGGTGCTTTATACAGTTGGAAAAATCTAAAGAAAACGAAGGGTAAGTACTCCACAACTGAAATTGGCTAGCTCCAATCTGAGCGAGTAGCTTGATAATGATAGTGACAATAACATAATTGGTGATAATGTAAGTAATGCTAATGAGTAACGGTTGTGTGAGTAAATGTTTTAATGAATGATGTAAGTATTATTAATTTTCTTTGAAATATTTCTCAACTGTATATTCTCAATGAACACCAATCATTTGCTCAATCACATTACAAGGCCCCTATAAATACATAACCGCAATAACCAACTTCTATTTACATTATTATGGTAAATGTCACAAATGACTTTTAAAGTATACATTATACCAATTATACTATTAATATACATTGCGTAATAATTATACAAATAGTATCTTAGAACTAATTTGTATAAATATAATTATAAGGACTGCAAGTAGAATCTGATTGCAAAATATTTTTACTAATAATTAAAATAACCCTTATTGACTGAAAATATATTGTGGCCCCTGTGCAGCATTGCTGATTTGAATCCTAAATATGACGGTATATTATAATTTACTAGTAAAAATATTACTTCGCTATTTTTAATCGCTGATCATTTTATGTTAGAATAACGGCATAACGTATAATAATTTAAGTAACAAATCCATAATTATAACAAAAATGAATAAGTATAATCATTTTAACAAGAGATGTAAAATGTAATGCACTGGCGTACACTTAAATGCATAAAAAGTTGTTCATTATAAAAATACATTTTGTACTGATAAAAATATCTTTATATATTTGATTTCATATTATTTATGTGTATAATTATTTAGAATTTGCTTTTTAGTTTATATTACAAAATGTTTTTTAATAAATATGAACAACTTTTTTATGCTTCTAAATATACGCAAGTAAATATAAAGTATATTAATAAAAGTCCAATAAACAAAAATTCACTGAGTTCATTTCAAAATGTTCTGCATTTCACTTGTGGTCCATTTTCCACTTGTTATTGTTCAAAATAATATTTGTGTGACTATTTGCTTTGAAAGAACGAAGAAGTAAGAAGAACTTACATACATATTAAATTCCAATCACGAATTACATAATTATAGAAATGATTTAAAGATCTCTTTCCTAAAAGAAATAATCACAAAGTACCAACATCATCTATTCTTTTTCCAAGCACAAAATTCTTCCATCTTTTTCCTTTCCATAACAAATAGCCACACAAAAAGTAACACAGCACTCTATTTACGTCAGCTGGGGGGTGCTAGTAACACCTCGAGCCAACACGGACAAGCCGTCACGTCCCTCCTGGAGTACTTTGGGCCCCAACCCTTCGCGAAGGAGATCCTCACCGACCTTGGATCGACTGGTCCGATGTGAGGCAAGGAAACTGCAGGTGGGGGGCAGGCTGGGTCGAAGATGCAAAGGCAATGTCCAGGGGCCACTCTCCAGACTAATAAGGCCTTGGCCGCAGCCGCGTCCAGGGCTGGAGAGCTGACGAATACTGGTTCCTGGCTACGGTTGTATAACCAGACACCATCAGATTCGAGGGAGAGAGTGACCCCTAAACCAATCTTCGCTCTTGTTTTTCGCACCTGTAACCAAAGGATGAAAGAATTATAGAACATGCTACGGAGTCTCTGTTGATCTCTTGTTAAGTCTTCTTAAATTTATCTAAGGTTTCTTCCAAAGCTATTCATAGAATTGTGCCTAAAAAGATCTGCAGTAATTTTAATATTTCATACTTTTCACAGCCTTTCAGATTTTATTGTTCTTCTAAAAAAGATGACATGAGAGTCAGGAGTATGTGATTGTCTTGCCACGTTCTGTTATTATTGGTTAATTTAGTTGTAGTGTCACGCATGACGTCTAATTCTGCTGACTGTGAGTATCAAAAATAATATATTTCGCCGTTATCCCACAACATTATCGCAATAACTGTATGTTGTATATAAATACTATCGCAAAAGCTTCTAAGTGTCGCAGCAGATTACAGTGGAACGGATTGCTACATTGATTTAGAGTAGAGGAACGTGCGATAACCTAAGATAACCCTGGCGAATACATGAGCTCTTTGTTGAATCTCTCTTATATGTAAGCTTATTGTTTCATTACGTTAATGTTGGCGTAAACAGGCAGTATCTCTACACAATAATACTACATTTACGCTTTTTGAGAAACTGCTTGGAGCCCAATTTTTAACAGTTTTTGAATCTGTACCCCGTTATAGTATTCTATAGAACAAGCCTGTTTCTATGCTAGTGTAAACTCCTCCCAAAGGAGTTGCACGTCGAAATAAAACTAACTTATTACCGTACCACCTTTAATGGCGTTGTCAGTGGTTAAAATATTCTTTGCAAAAGAATTGCCATCGAAATTTTAGGATGATTATCCTGTCTTCGTAAATATAACCTAACTTTCTTAAAACATTAATATAAAGTTGCTTACCTGTTCAACTTGTGGTGCATCTCCCCGCTGGTCAAGCGCATCCAGACACAAGCCATGCCTCCCGGACCCGCACGTTCCCCCGCCTCCACCGAAGACATCCACTGCCCTCACCCGGACACCAAACTGGCGACCCACGCGCTGAGTTAACTCCCAGTACGCGAGTCTACACCATTCTGACTCCCAGCTTTGACGCTCTGGAAAAAGAGAGAGATAATATGTTATTTATGAATGTGACACTGACAACGAAAGAAACACATAGGTGTGTATTTTACACTTAAACATACTCATCAGTATTTCAATCGCTACTACTTTAAAGTGCCACAAACAGTAAAAGATTTAACGATGTCTAGTTATTAAATTATGTTTCGGTAAAAACTGGAAACTTTTGAACTGTTAGGCACCAATTTCTAATTCCTATCCAATATTAAAGTGTAATAGCCAAGCTTCATAATAACCAATAGGCTGATATTTTGCCGCCTGACATCAGTGGCCCCTCGGTCTTGGCTCCGAATGACAACACATTGATGCCAACTGACTAACATCGATAATTTTGTAGTTTAGTTAACCTGTAACACGATACGGGTGCTGAAAGATCCCTATTGTTATGCCAAGATAATAAAAATACATTTTTTGACAGGAAGCTGCTAAGATTGAGACATGATATCATACTTAATGTGGTACTGGAAAATTTTGTATTACGACAACGACTACTTTACAAACATTGGATTTGTGAGCTTAACTCCTGGAAAAAATACGAAAGCGATGAATAACGAGACCAAGAATTCTTATTCTAGATCTTTCGACTATATTAATTGCAATTACAAAGTTTGCGACCTGAATTTTCCATATAACTAACACTCCCCTAAAATACACGGGAAAGTGAGTTTTAGTAGCACTTTAGGATATTATGTTAATCAGCATTCCTTAGACAATTGCATGGTTTAAAAATACTGTTAGATACAACAATGCTTTCCAATACGATTATAGGTTTAAAACTACATTCTGGCCTTCAATAGAATGGTTTCAGATCGTCTGTTTATAAATCAATACTTTGTACACTAGATAGGACCTTCTAGTTAACTGTAAACACAGTATAATTAGATTATATTTATACCTAATATATAAATTTTAGTTTCATTACGAATTGCTCTAGGAATTTAATGAATGAAAATTCAAAACACAAAACTTCTTGATAACGTCTTACATCCAACAAAATATTAAGTATTAATTTCAAATCTTCACGAAGAGTTTCTACCTAGAAATCAAGCCCTAGAGTCTTGTGGAATCTGAAAATCTGGAAACCCATCCACAAAGCTCTGACTAAAACGCATCTGTCATCAAAGTTTAAATAAAGACGTCAACTGAAGTACTGGCATGATGAACATTTAAAGGACAGCTTTTAAAGTGCATTCTTCTCTTCTCGTTCAAGAAGAGCCCATCTTATAGCAGAAAACCAAGACAATACCAAACCCATTAAATAATGGCATGGCGTCGATGGCGTAGGGTGGCGCCAGGCTGGCGGCGAACGATCGATCGTCAAGGTTAGTACCACTACCACCAACTAGGATTGGGACACCACCATTAACTACGACTGGTGGGTTTGTGTAGACAGATTAGGTTATAGAGGTGGATTAAATCTGCGAATCTCAGCTGCCGGCTGAGATTTGCAGATCAAATTAAATCATCTAAAAAAACTGTATTCAATTTGATCGCAAATATTGAAAGAGAACTTAACTGAAACACTGGAAAACATTTGGTTTTTGGTCAAGGCTAAACTCGAATAATCTGGAGTTGGAAAATTTGTCATTTTGTTACTCAGATTAAAAAAATATTGACTCTGAATGTAATTCGAAGTTTTTAGCAACTTGTAATTTGTATTTCTAGATTTTCATAATATAGTCTTGGATTTGTATTTTGACACAATATTTGTATAATTGTTTGTCGCTTACCTTCACCGTCAGTAGCCAGGGAGCCTGTGACAAGCCGCTCATGGTCCGTCCTCCTGGCATCCTCTGTACTCTCTCCCTGCTCTACGGACAAGAAAACAAATTGTTATTAGATATATAAAGCCTCCTGAATTGTAATATATTACATGTACGCAGCTAACCCTGGACTAGGACTTTTAATCCCGCAGCCTGTCTTCAATCCTGGTATCTGCGGGATTGAACAACTTCAAACCCGCCGGATCTCGGTATTTGCGGGATCCCGCATATAAATTAATACTTTTTGTAAAAGGTAAATAAGCAACGAATTAATCAACTTGATTCAATTTAAATGTCGTGACGTGGTGGGACTGCGCAAGAGCTTGTGGGTTCGATTCTCATACGAGACACCACTTTGTGCGATCCACAAATTCATGTGTACGTATAGTAATTTTACAAAATCACCCGCGATACCAAGCTTATAAGATTCCAATTCAAAATCGGTTCAGTAGATCCAGAGATAACCCCTTACTGCCTCACAAACTCACCAGCTTTATTTCTTTATAATATTAGTATATGTAGGTATAGACAGTATAGACATAGAAACATATAACAAAATCTATATTCGGACTTGCTGAGGGGGCTCAATTAGAAAATTATGAGTTTTTAGACTGTTCTTGGTATTATAAAAATAAATCTTGTAATCAAGCAATCTCATATTTATTCTGGGCTCTTTTAAAGTTAAAACTAAAGCCAAACACGCTTCAAGGCTTGCAAAACTTTGAGAAACATTCTCAAAGTTGATAGGTAAGTTCTAAAAATAAGAAATTTAAAAAACCTCCTCCTTTCCATCATTATTTTAATCGATAACTTTTCATACTTGTTCAAACGTGTATACAGCATGCTATAATATAAAAAAATAATAATAGCAATCGTTTCGACCAGTTTTTCTAGCAGTGACATCACAAGCACACACACGAGCGGAGGCCAGGTGTGTCTGTAAATCTATATGTATAATAATTTATTACATCTATGTATAAACTTGTTGTAAGTGATCATTTAATTTGGTTTGAGGACCCCATTGAGGTGATAAGTCCTTATTATTAACTCTCAAATTCGCAGCATCGCTTTCGTAAATGTCTTGGATTATCTTACACGAAGCGTTGTGTGATACTGATTAAGATTAGGACTGGTCTATCAGTTTTCGTGCCTTTAAAGATAATTGGAGGAACTAATAAGATTAAGATCAAATTGTCTATAATCTCATTAAACTTTTAAGATTCCATGGTTAAGCTTGACGTCTTTGTTGTACCCAAAACATACAAACAAGTTTTCAAAACTGATTGGTTGGTAGTGGCGGAGGGTGCTTAAAAAATAATTATTTTCCGCTTCCCTTTGTATCCTAATTACTTGATGTCATAGATACAGGTAATCGTTACCAGCTAGATATATTTTTCTATTGAGATCGAAAAATGTTTGTTAGATGTACCCAACTTTGTTAACAGCATCCACACAAATGTAGTCGCGTCCAAAACCCATTTGAATTTAAAACATAGGTTACATTATTCAACCAACAATCTTGGTAAACATCTCCGCGGTCGCTGATAGTTAAATATTTTATTTTGCCATAAATTTTGCATTTATTTAAACATAAAAGTTGTGTTTAAAATTTGATGTGGCGTCGTTGAGTGGGTTCTGGCGCCTCTGTTTATATTTCTGGTATGTATAAATAGTTGATTGTAATTATAGAGTTTTATTCAAGTCTGTAGATATTACTTGTGGAAATGAGAGGGATATCGTCACGCTGTTTTTGTAGGAAGTTGTTTGATAAGTCTAGATGGAGCTGTAAGTTATTGGTTGGGCGTAAAAAGCATTCTGGGCGTACTTTGCGTGGATGTTTTTCATCAACCTGTATGGTAAATTATTAGCATCTTTATCCCTTAGAAAAGAGGCATGTAAAAGCATTGCGAAAAGATGATGTCTGTATACGAAATTTATAGGAGCAATGTCTTGAAGAAAGACTAAATTTGTCAGTTTGGCTCAATTCGTGGATAGAGTTTGTTGAAAATTGGTATAGATATGGCCTGTTAACTGAATAAAAATAAAGGATGAAGTCTAAGACACCGTGCAGAAGGAGCTATAGGCAAAAATAATATGTCCTATAATTTCTATATAATAATGATTTATTTATGATGAACTGTGTGTACACATGTGTATGTATAATACGTAAGACAAGCATTATCATATTGGCGATAGAATCAAGGTCGAGCGAACCACTCGTATATTCATATACCTATAGCTAATTATTCTTATATATGTATACAGCAAGCGGACCACACAGGGATTATATTATAATGAAATTTAATACTTTTATTTACGAAGAATTTGTGGAGTGTTTTTATTTGCTCAAGGACAAATGGCAGCTGAAGCAAATGGATACTACAATGAAAACTGCGACTCGGTAAACGAAAAGTACGATCGACGACCAGAACGAGGTCGCTAATATGGACTGGATGCAGAAGTCGGTAGATTGAGTAATTTAGAGAACCCACCCGAACTCTTGGTTCTAAATTTCATGTGATAGAAAGATTCTGCAATATACATTGTCGATAGAATTATAAAGGTTCGATTCTTGGGTCTAAGCCACATTTCATAATGATGGTCCTACATCACGTAGATATATTAAAATTAAGTAAATAGGTACTTAATACGTTCTACATGTATTCACTATTTTATATTTCAAAATTTAGACTTTCTTTAAAACAAAACATTAAGCTAGATTATCCTATGAACTAATTATACACAAACTAATAACATTATTTAGAACTTACCTAGTAAACTACAAGAAATAAGGATTTTAAAAAAAGGGAGTCACAACTAGTTTAGGCGTCGAAGAATTCCTCCCCATCGATGTCAACCGGTATAGTGCCCAGAAGGCTAGCAGCATTGCCACGTTGTATAGCAATGCTTATTCTCTGAGCAAAGAAAAGGCCAGCCTTCTGGTCACGAGATGCACTGATAAGACGAATAATAATGATAGACGAATATTATCTCTCTGTCTTTTTTTATTTTCGTCTTCTAATTTATCAGAAAAAGCCTCAAATTTAACAAAGTCATTCATTAATTAAAATCAAATGTATTACCTACGCACTTTTATTTTTGTCAGTCTATCCTATTGAAAACTAACAGTTCCTAACTATTATGAGAAATAATTGAACAATGTAGACAGGACAAGACTATGTATACAAACTACTTATACCTATATACTTACATGTAATATGTTTGTATAATGAAATTCCACGTGTTGGGAAGTTTACAATAAGCGGTGTTCGTTTAGAAATACACAATTATTACATGGTGTGTAAAATATTATGTTTTGCACGAATTGTAACAACAGTAGCCATGCAAAACGTTAATATATTTTGATCTGTCTTTTTAGACATCAATTCTCTAAATGGAGTCCAAACTATGAATACCTACTTAAAAATATTTGACATTGATGGTCGTGACACTTTCAAAGAAAGAGATAGGTGGATTTTCCAAAGAAAATTCAGGTCCAGATGACTTCAAGTAGAAAAGTATGTATTTATAACGTGGACTTCGTATAAATAGATAAGTATGTATTATAATGAAAACGTAAGTCAGATAGCAACCATGGTTAGTTAGTAAGTGCTGCAAATGATGGTTTCACGACTAAATGGCTGCCCGGATTGTAACTAATAACAAGACAATCCTAGCCTCATTTTTGTTGCAAAAATCTAGATCTGGAAGCAAAACGTAGTTCGTTTCCGTAATACCTAGCTAAAATTATTATTTAAATATTTTAACAATCTAGTAAAGTCTAGGTAAATAAGTTCATAGTAAAAGTAGAAATGAGTTTGGTACAAGAATGAACCAAGTATGTGGCAGTATGTGGTGTGCGTTCGCAGGGCCCACTCTCGGTAGGTCGGTCCCACCGAATAGTTGTAAGCTCAATGACACTGCCGCGGGGCTCTTTACACCACACGATGTCATCACGTTTTAACTTAGATCGAAATGACATACATTCGCTCGTCATAATTCTATAACAAACTCCTAAAAACCTAAAGAGCCGAAAATTATCGGAGAGATTTCTTTTGTAATGTTGATAAGATATTTTAGGGCAATGGAGCTTTTAGGAGATGAGCAACCTGACTCAGATGAAGCCGCGCTCATCAGCTATTAAGAAACATAAAACTGTGGAAAAAAGTTTAGCTAATTATATTTTTCGAGTTCAAACAATATGGTAACAATTCTCCAAGAGTGAAATTTAGTAACATATATCTATTAGCTTCTTTTCAGCTAGATATTTATCGATAAGCACATCAAAACAGGGTCCTAGTATAATTGCAAAACCAGTGGTCTACATTTACTACATCAGTGGACTTAATTATATGCAGATTTTAATTTGTCTGAAGTAAATTTTGCAATATAAGCGCACTCTAACAAAAGACAGACTCAAGATGTGATTCCACTTCTACTACAACTCGTTCTCGTCCCGTCCCCGTGCCATTTAAAACTCTCTCACATCTGACACACAAACGGTGCACGTTGATGCGCCCGCGCCGCTTGTTTACAAGCTCCGCAGCTTCGCGCCACAATTCCCCAGATGATGCGCAAGAGGTGTGCTGCAGAGTGGTCCGTTAATCATTTCTAATCCGCTAATTTAGACAAGGCTTGAGAGTTAGAAAAGGGAAGTAAGGATGATTACATATATATTTCACTAAAAAGTTATTGCTTAAAATAGTATAAATACACTATATTTTCATTAGAATTAAATGTCTGTTTCATCCAATAGGTTCAATAATGTTATTATTGTACTTCGTTGTTAGTTTATCAAATCCAAATTTTTTATGTGGTGCCAAATTCGATTTATACTCGTAGCTTGTCTGTATTTCATTTATTTGTAAGTACCTTAGTATTAGATCGCCTAGTTTAGAACTTTTATATTAAACGTATTACATTAAGGAAACTCATCAGATTCATAGTTGATCCAAAAAGTACAGCCAATTAACATTAGCCCAAGGTATCAAAATTCATTTCCATTATCTACAGGCATAACTACCACCCCATTTTCGCTATTATCTAGAAAATTTCCTAAGGAATGTCTCTCAAATATTTTGTTTATGGAAAGTGAAGAAATGATCAGGTAAAGCCGAGACTGGACGCTAGTTAATGAATGTAACGTTTTCAGAAAACTATAATGGGCATTATTACAAGTGCTTACACCACAAACCACTGCCGTTACCCTCACGGCATAACCGTTAACATACTCAAAAGAAGCATTTCCTAAGATAACTGACTTTCTGATACAAACTTACTGCCAAGTTAGTTTGAGCCATTGCGTTCAAAAAATAGAGTTCATAATTGTATGAATGATTCGTAAGTGAAAGATATATATGATCCCTTATATTAGGCTTCGATTTATAACTCTCTTACACGTGGCGTTGTCCATTTTATGTAAATCTTTCCTTAAATCTATTAATGTCCGAAGCAGTTGGACTTGACATCTTTCAGCGTTCTGAAAGATCTCCACAAAATGTTGTGTTTCTTACACAAGTGGATGCTACAACCGTTCATCGTTCGGTTATTCTAAGACAACTTCAAAATAAAAAGATCGAGCTGATCTGAAGATCTATCTCTTTTCATTGCATTAATTCTTGTTATTTCTTCTCACGCTGTATAGACATTGGTCAGCTATGATAGTCATAAAATATTTTTCAAAGCAACTCTCTTTAGTTCATTTTAAATATGTAAGGAACTTCAGCTTCTGCTTAGCCTCCAAGCTTAAACCCACATGCACATCAGCAAAAAACACCCACACAATCACAAGAAAGACAAATAACCCTTATTTGTGTCACTCGGCGCCGGCGCCTCGATACGGAACGATACCGGCACGATAACGTTAATGGATACAAGCTTTGTCACCACACGCCGAAATCCCATCACCACCAAAAACATCATTATCTCCTTTTAAAAACCTACCTTATTTATTTAAAATAAAGTCTAAAACTCAATCTCAAAAATTATAGACCCCAAAATTGTGTGGCCCAAATAAAATTAAAGCTTAAGTTGTTACATTAAGGTTGGAAATTGATTGTGTGAATTGTTTTAGTGAAGTGAGGAGTGAATGGATTCGGGGAAGTGCATTTATGTGGGACCGGAATGTGAATGTCAGTCCTATCTGGAAAAAGATGGGTTAGGACCCATTGAGAAACAGGATATCGTAAGTGCTTTGATACACCTAAGAGGTCCGGTTAATTGTTACTTTTGATGGTAAGTAGGTACCATAAGATGATGTCACTAATAAATATTCCGATCTCATCAAAAACATCGTTACTTTGCTGAGCTTATATAACAAAAAGGTAACATAGATAATAAAAAATTGCTTGTAAATTAATTTCATTTTAAAAGCTTTCTTAACAGTTCTTCTTAATAGATAATATTTAGTTTACACATGTTAAACATCATTCCTTTTTTAGGGTAGTGGTCGTGTAAAAATATCTGAATACTTTCCTCATTAATTGATCTTGCTTTATAAACTAGGTATCCCCCTGGTTTATTATATTATGAGCCTTTTAATAACAGTTTTTCTAACTAGCGAATGGTTTGTCTTCTTCAAAACAAAGAAAATTCATCCGATACGTTAACGTTTATGAATAAGACGGTATTAATCTACCCATCTAAACCACAATAAAAAAGAAACTCCAAAACCAACACAATTTCCTAACTTTATTTATTGAAATTGCCCCAAAATGCAATGAATTCGTCCCCATTCTGATAGCGGTTCCATATTTAAACATCCACTCTACTAACTATAAATCCTTAAAATCTCCGCAAAATTAGCATCCTCGTTAATCTCAATTACAATAATTCCTGACATGCAGCCAACCCCTTCACAAGGTTTATGTCGCGACAACAGAGGGCGGGTCATGGGAAATCCTATGATGAACGGTGCAAGGGAATCCCAACGATAAACCGGTGAATTTCGCACCGTGGCATTGATTACGCAGGGATTTCCGGTGACAGCGACCAAAGGGTTATGCTTTTAGAGTTAATAAGGGGGTTATAGGGAGAAAGGATTGAGTTTTCGGCAATTATGGTAAAAAACTGACAAAGGATTTTCAGATCGACTGAAAAAAAATTAATAAAGTTTTAAGAACGTTTTTTTCCATACAGTGTCCAGTTCAGATTTTAAGAGCTTTATAAGCACTTAAAATCAAACCAGCTTTAATTATTTTGTTTTTGCAGGTTGAATCGACTTCAAATCGATTTCCTATAACTAACCAATAATTTTTAAAGAGAATACACTATTAAAACACTATAAGACATAATTGTTCAAATCTTTAAAGAAAAATGTGTAATAAACCCAAAACCCTTCTAATTAGCTAGTATAACACAGCAAGCGCCCTTTCTAATACTCCAAAAGTACTTATAATAATCCCCATTATTCAGAAATAATACGGAAACGTCACCAGAAATCCCGAGAGGCTATTATTATAAACAAATATATCGAGCCGCATGGTGCCTCGCGGTAAAAAGTCAAAAGTCTGCCGTATACGCAGCGCAGGCGCAGGCATTAATAATGTAGTTTAAAGATGGCGCTGGAATGCGCCGAGCCCGGTGGGGATGCGCGGGAGCCACTAGTGATGCGGACATTGATTTGTCGATGTTTCTAACATTATATGAGAAACGATTTCAACTTAGGAACTACGCGGTGAGAATTATAATTGAATTTCTCTAGGTTATTTCAAGAAACGGTTTGTTTGTACGCTTAATTTCATCCAAATTCGTGCAGCAGTTTAACAAACATCTGAGCTTCCAGACTTTCACTGACTAGTAAGTTGGTGTCTTTAAAATAACGTGTATTTTAAAAGCGAAAGTTTGTTTGAACAAGCAAATTAAACCCGTAACGAATTTATAAATTTGCGCAGATATGGTGGCTTGCAGATAATCAGAAATATTTAAGGATTTCAAAAAATGGATAGTAATTCTACGATATTTTGTACGATTTGAGTTATTTGACAAATCAAATCGTGCTTTAGGTGAAAATTTCAAAAACGTAAAAATATTCAAGTAATCTACGTGAGTGTACTACATATTAGGTTGATATCTTAGTTTTACTACATTTTGGTTAACATAACAATATATATCAACCCATATGATGGCCCACTGCTGGGCACGGGTCTCCCCAGTAGAACCTACTGGTATGTAGATCCTGGGGGTAATTGCCATAATCGCCACGCTTGGCAAGCGGGTTGGCGATCGCAGTAAGGCTTTAAGTACGCAGAGGACGCTGCTGCCCGTCCTCCGGGGTGAAATCCCTTAGTCGCCTTGACGACACCCACGGGAAGAGATGGGGTGGTACTATTCTTAAGCCGGCACCACACGGCACATAACAATAACTTGGAACTTTTACAAAAAAACATTGTCTTAAAATAATCAATCTAACTTATTTTGGTTTAAAAAGGGGGAAATGAGATGACATGAAATTAGGTTCTAGTATTTACAATAAGGAAAATAAACGGAAAAAAGTATTTTTATAAGATCTAGCTGACCCTTACATCTTCGTCTGTGTAAATTTTCCCCGTTTTTGCAACGTTTTTCATTGTTGCTTTTCTCCTATTAGTTGTAGCGTGATGTTATAAAGCCTACAGATTTTCTCGATGCATGGGCTATGCTACAATAAAATCAATTTTCATTTCGAACCAGTAGTTCCTGAGTTTTCAAACAAACAAACTCTTTCGTTTTATAATATTAGTTTAAATAAACGCAAAAATATATTGGAATAATATATAGCCTAAATTATTGGAACTGACTCCAAATCATAAATAAATAGATATGTAATTAAACCAACTTTTAACGTCTATCCACAATACCAATGCACCATCGGAAACGCCAGCATTATCTTGCATTGCGTTCGCGCATGTCCAATGGACCTCCTATTAATTATACTATTTAATTAGCCGAGATAAGTTTATTTGCGACACTTATCATATATTATCTGTTTGTATGACAGATATTATGTAAACATGTAGATTTTTGTAGCAATATATTGTACGTATGCCGCCAACTAATTAGTAATTTTAATTACATTTTAGCTCCTGAGGAAAAATGCCCATATCATATCATAACATCGTAGGTTCCAAACTGACGAATACATTTGAGAAGTATTATCTAGTTTAATAATTTTATAATACTCCAGACAAAACTTCTTGGGAATTTAACATACCAACAAAAAATAAAACATTCGGGCTTCAATATAAGCTTGTGAACATTGGACAGCACTATCGATCCCTAATTTCCAGGAAGCTGCGCCGGCGCCGGCCTGCGGTCGAATTCCACAATCTACCGACTTTTGTCACTCACCCTATGATCTATAGTTTTATAATAACGCCAGTATATTTCTATTAGAATTGGATTAAATACCAACAATAGGCATATTCATTGGTTTGGTTTATGATTATATTATTATGATAATGATCACTATAAAGATAATTTAAAAAATAGTACAATAGATACCGATGAATAATTTGATATTGAGTATGTTTCTTATTTCAAAGTTACTGTAGTATTATCCTTAAACAAAAATGATTACGCAGTGGACTAACAATTGCTTGCTGTACTTACAATTACTAAATCAGTAGGAGGTACTAGATAACTGATATTATTAGCATTGAGAACTAATCGACGTTGTTAAGTTGATTTATTACGTTTACAAGCACACAACAAAATGAATTTTGTTGTGTGCATTTGGTATGGAATTTATTAAATTCCATATCAAAAATGACTACTTGAAAGTAAGACTGTTAATAAGGTCTTGGTTTTTGAGAAATTGCTAGAGAATGGTGATACGGATGGAGAAGTTAATTTCTGAGTAAGTTTGTAGATTTACTGAGAAATAAAGATATAAAATTGTTTGATGCAGAAGTCTTTACTTTTAAGAATGAAGATTCAGATGGCATTGCAAATTGAGTAGAATCTGAATGTCGGTAAGAGCTCTTCGAGGCGAAATTATTCTAGTTAGATTTTATATAAATGCAGAGGTCTTCGTTTATGGTGTTTATATTAAATGAGGTTTACCTTTAGGCTTGAGTTCTTCCATTGCGTAACGACTGTAGGGTGGAGGAGGGGTTTCTGTAAAGATAGAAAAAAGTTTGTTACTAAAGAAATCTAGGTAAATTTCTCTTACAATCTAAAATATTCATCAATAGCTTAAAAGTATAATGAATTCATTAAACATAATTAGTTATGTCTGAAGAACAATGGCTTCGATATACCTAATATTTCTCTTTCATATTTCTTAGAACCAATTCTAATCGGATATTTTATTTCTCAAAATGTCAGTTAATGTACTGATACCAGAACCAGCTTCAGTTGCTCATCAAATTATACACTTATCATTCAGCCCACGAGTTCTCAAGTCTGAAGCCAATTCAACGGAAAAATTAACTCAGGAATGCAAAAAATCGCTCAAAACCTTTTTTCAATCCACTAATCACCCGTGTTACCCGTCTCTACCAAAAAAGAAAGAAAAATTCAACTTAAAACAAACAACACGTAACCGGATCAGGTAAAAACGATCCCAGACCGCCCGCAATTATGTCCAACCGTGGAATCGAACCTTGATCACCGGCTAAATAATAACTAACCTATATTTTGACCTCATATAACGACATTTTATGTTCTCCTTGAGATCACAGATACCGCTGTCATTGGCTGTAATTTTGTATAATCAAAATAGAATTTTGAGTTAACAATTACCGTGCTGCATCAAATTTTGATGAGGATTGTTACGACAGAATAATTTTCAAATTTTATAAAGTATGCTTTGGAGACAAGACAAGATGAGGAAGAGAGCACAGTAGTAACGTTAAAATAATGTCGTTTGAATCCGGAACGCGATCTATTCCATTTACGAGCAAACAGGCACGCGCTATTGGTCATTTGGAATTTCGAACGCTATTAGTATTTTCGAATTCTGAATGTGAATTGTGCAATTGTCATTTGCAATTCGGCGCCAGCTAACGGCGGACGTGTCAACATTGTTTTTCAACCGAATCGATGCCGCTGGACATTTTGAATACAAATTATGCGACCATTATTATCACTGAATTCAATACGATTTTATGATGTATAGTTCGCACACCGTTCCAAGAAGTATTTAATGGCGTTTGCACAAGACATTTCAAAACAATCGTCAGAGCATGCACCTGCATAACGAATAATGATAAATCTTGGAATTTTGGAAGTTGTGGCATAAATCAGTGAGATTTTTATTAGATTTTTATTACGTGGTACAACCGTTAAATGCGCTTAAATTATTTTTATTGTATCAAAACTGTACGAGTTTGATGACAGCTACATAGGTTTTAAATGTCTGTCTACAGTATCTCAAATAAGATTTAAAGACAAAATTGCTGTCAGCAAAGTGAATATGATTCTGTAAGTCACATGACTCATGGTTTCAAAGCACTCCCGACCCGACACATTGCAGCTGAAAAAAGAGTAAGTGATACAAAAGTAAACGACCCTAAACGCCTAGCGAACCATCTACCAGATATAAATAATATCGTAGTTGAACTTTATGCCCAAATGATGCTCGCGCGAACTACAGCCTTGTCGCCCCTAAACAGCAAAACGAAACCTTAACTTAACGGCATACAATTGATATTTGAATACCAACGACGGCAATGTATCACGTTTTTGCAACAATATACTGTCACATATAAATATATGGAGAATGGCGTGACTGAAATTTCTTTAGAGGCTATTACATCATAAACACCATAAGCTATTAAAGGAAACAAGACCCTGTCCCGATCGATATAGAGCGCAGTTTTCTAATGGCTGTAATTAGAAATCATTAGTTCATTTGCTTTGAAGCTTAAACCTGCAACAAGTGTAAATTGATTTGTATCGAATGTCGAGGGAGGGAAGGTTTAAATTTCATTGAAACGACGTACTATATCGTGTTTCAATTATTGAAGAGATCTGTCAATAAAGAATGAATCCTGTGTTAATTTATATAGGGTTTAAATTTGATGGGCGCATGATGGAATGTTGTCTGATGAGGTAGATAAGTATTACGGTAGGCGCGTATGGAGGCCCGGCATGTGTAATTAATCTAAACATTCAATCTATAGCAATAAATACCGTAGGTTGTCAGTTTGTCCTTCGATTACTATGTAACTAGCGAACCGGTCAGGCTGGCCGGTCCCTCGCGTCAATTGCTCTATTGATAGTATATGTTGCGAGACCAACATGGCCGCAATAATAAATATCAAAAAATTTATTCAATTGCTTTGATCAGTGCAAGACAGTTAGCCTATTAAACGGTACAGTTATTGATAAGCCTGTTTTCTTAGTTTATTGCAATAGCTCACAACTTTATGTTTCTCTAACAGCAATGTAATCTGGTGTTTATTTCTATATCTCAAAGATTTATAGTATGATTATAACAAACGGTAGGAGTGCGTTGAAAAAGATATAAAATTTGATGACCCCTTACAAGACCAATTGAATCTATTCAAAGCAGGCCGAGACAGAAACTATATTAAAATTAGACGACTTGAAATAGCCTTATAAAATAAACTTCACAACAGCCATTGTACAGAAATACAGAGTAACGAACGATATAATACTGTAGAGACGCGCGTAGATGTGTGAGCGGCACAGCGCCGGCGCAGCGAACGATACCAAATTGTAAATATGCCGTGATTCATCGTTCTGTTTAGAAAATTATTGACTTTGTTATATTGGTAGATTCTTGAAATTTCGACGTTTGTTTCTAAGGGAATAAACTTGTGTTTTATATGTCAGGTAACAGACTCTGTGAATTTAGTAGTCCATCATTGAATAGTGACAGAAAACCATATGTCCTTTTTTAAGTGTTCTATTTATAAATTTTACAAAAAAGTTTTTATGTTTGATAATATTAAAATATTGGTCATATTGAAACTATAAGATACATCCTCATTCCCTAAAAGATTTCATATCAAACAACGAACTAAAAACTTTGTACTGAATTTCGCTACAGTATACAATATTTCTTTTATGATAAGAATTATGATGAAGACCATAAAACACATTCAAGATATCGTGTTCAAATGCTAAATGAACATTTCCTGTCTTTAGCACATCTTATAATAGTCTAATGGTCAACAGTCGTGAGAATTTACAATGATGTTACTAGAAATGATTTATCCTTATAAAGATACTGACTTCTGTAGAAACAAGCTCATTTACTTAAAGTAATTGTGTTAACAGGATGAGCAGCTTCCACTGTTTTACTAGTGTCATGGTGTAACATTCTTGGTAGATTATCTAGGAACCAAAAAATAATTATACCAAGGCTTCTTGCAGAACAAAATTTTAGATGGGTGTGAATGAACAGTTAGCATCAAGGGTAGAAATGTAAATATACAATCTTATAAGCTAATATCTAGACAGATTATAGAGAGAAATAAAATTATCTAAAGTGATATGTGTGATCAAACTCTGTGTAAGAATAACAAGAAAACAGTGCACTTTGCCAACTTAGAAAGGTGTGTGACAACGTCTTCTGATCAGAGAATACGCCCATATTGTTGGCTTCAGTATTTTCTACATCACAATGCGTATCAATGACGTTGGTCTTCGCACGAGTGACGCTTTCTTTGGCGCACAGCATCCGTTGTTACACAAATAAATTACATCTAGTTATTTGTTTTTCTTTTTAAACCTCTCAATGTTCATCGAAATCTTTGAATTTATTCTTACAGGATTACTTTATATCTTTAGTCTCTTGCATGATGTCATAGACTGAATTATATCACTGACAAGTGAATGCTGTGCGATTGCATATAGTTCCGGCTTCTTCTACAATTATTTGCAAAAATACAACCACAATTCTTCATTAAAAATTAAGTAATTGAATAAATAAACATTGTCTACGTTGATAAACATACTGAAAATACAAATCTCAGTCTATTACTTTAGAAATCTAAATCGAAAACAATAAACAATCAATAAATCCACTTTAATACACCATAAATCTGGCAGAAAACTGTGGAACACGTCACGGGGGATTGGTACTCAAGTTCAACAAATCATATGATCAAACATTAAATAGTGAACACCATAATAGCAACAAATCAAAAGATCAGCGATTCAAAAGATCAACATTCATAACGTCAACAGCTCATTTGATCACCATTCATAATGTCAGCAGTTCACTTGATCAACAATTAAAAAACCAACTTTATAATCTCCAAACGTATTTAATCAACAGTGCGAATATTAATCTAATGCTAGAAATACCTAACCTGAAATAACACGATAGATAGATACATAGATTTGTGATTTATTAACAAAAAGTTTCTCATAAGTACGTTGAATAATTGTAAAAAAAAAATATAATCATCACAGAAAATTAATATAATCAACAATCCGGTAAAACTGATTTAGGTTTTACAAAAACATAATAGTTGTACAAAAATATTAGTAGTACTTCTGTGGTAATATAAGAACAAAATAAACTAATATTATAAAAATCATCTAAAAAATTGCAGCCGTAAAACCGAACCAATGATATTTTAAATAAAAACTGAACCGAATCCTTCACAGATTATGATTTTTAAATTAAGCTTGGTGCATTAATATCATACTATATCTTATATAGATAGGCTATTTTTTTCAAATATAGTAAAACTTCCATTTCCTCTTTTTTATGCACAGTGTCTTGTAGTGCATTTTCGAGCGTTCGAGTTCTTTTTCGTGGTGGTGTTCTGGGTACATTTGCAAGTATTCTCTCTAGTTTAAACTCTGTGGTTTTTTGTTCTTTAATCAACTCTTTAAAAGTTTTAGATAGACTCCACCTTTTATTATTTAATAGAGTGTTCCATCTTCGATGCCACGCTTCGATCTGATTTTGTGATCGTGGCATATCATTACACATATTTTCATAAATTGACCACAAACAGGGTTCAAAGAGTGGTTTTGTTTTTTTGATAACTAGCTTTCCTGATTCACGTGTTCTTGATGTTATCTTGCCATGTACATAATGGATTTCAAACCACTTTATCAGTTCTTCAGCGTTTTCAGGAATTACTCCACTTGTCTTCAGTTCATCAAAAGCATTGGGGATTTCGTTTGCTGGTAAAAAGGCTAGCGCAAATAGGTGTCTCAATTTTAATGCAAACTCGCAATCAGTTCCATATTGCGTAGATAATCCAAGTTTCTGAATTTTCTTCCAGATATTCTGGGTTAAGTGAAAGAAACAGCATTTATGAGTGCTGTCGGGAAACACACTTTTACACGCATTTATTACTGCTTTTTCAAAGTCAGTTACAATGAACGTTGGGGATAAATTAATGCCGCTAGTTTCGCCAATGTTTTTAAGTTTTTGAAGAAACACTTCGTAGCATGTTTGAGTCTTATTAGGCAAGAAACCATACACCAGTGGAACTACTCGTCGTGTACATTCATCATTTCCTACTAACGCGTGGATTGTATACAACTGTAGGAATGCATTAGGAGTGCACCGAAATGTACCATCCATAATCCAGTACAATGCGCGATCTAAGTACTTCAGATTGTCTTCGGTTGAAAAAATCAAAAGTCGCATACCATCATCGATCTCTTCATTGTAAAAAAGAAACTGTTTGTCATTAATTTTCGTAACCCAATCAGGTAGCTGATCGATCAATAAATTATTGCGAGTATCACTTTTTCGTCTTACCCTATTAACTATTTGCCTTAGAGCATTTTTGTTAGGTACGTACGGTGCGCTTGTACTCGAAACATCTTCCAAAATATTCTGAATCAGTTGCACTGGGCAGTCATTAGAAGTTTCGGCAATTTCTTTTATTTTATTTACTAATTGCAGCTTCACTTTACGTTCAGGTTCTGGTAAATGATTATGTTGTATTTTGTCGATATCTGATTTATGAAAAATACGGCTGTCTTTACTCACAGTTCTTATAAATGCGGAACAATTATTGTATTTCCTTTTGGTGCACTTCCAATATATCACGTCTTTACGCGTATTGTTTTTTACAAATAAATACCCGTTCACATCTACTAAATCCTGCCCTTTTTGGGATTTAACTAATATTGCCTCTAACATTGTTACTGTACTTCAATCATAACATTCAAATACTGACAAAAGTGACGTTTTATAAACATTATTCTCTTAATAGCATACAACTACCCTCAATTCAATAATAAACGGCTAAAGTTAGACGCAGCGTAAAAACTACTTTGATACATGTAAATAAATGTCAAAGTATATCTAATAATCTAGTTTCTGCAGTATAATATGTACTGGTGTAATAATTTTCTCATTATAAGGATAAACGTAACGTCATGACTCATAATGGTACTTTATAGTAGATGGCGCTAGTCAAACGCTATTTGTTATTATATCACAAATCTAAAATGTTTTCATTTAAAAAAAACATCAAGAAACGTTACCTACCTTGATGAAGACGTGTTATTTCAGGTTAGGTATTTCTAGCTATAATAACTAATTGTAAATTATTTTTTTTTTTTTTGACATGTTACTTATTGAATTACTAATGAATAATATTAAGTTACTAATGAATTAACATTTGCACACCAATACGGTAAATATGGATTGAACACTAATATTGAACTAACACCACATTGTACCTACCCATATTTGGCAAATAAATTTGATTTGATTTAGCATTAGATTAATATTCGCACTGTTGATTAAATACGTTTGGAGATTATAAAGTTGGTTTTTTAATTGTTGATCAAGTGAACTGCTGACATTATGAATGGTGATCAAATGAGCTGTTGACGTTATGAATGTTGATCTTTTGAATCGCTGATCTTTTGATTTGTTGCTATTATGGTGTTCACTATTTAATGTTTGATCATATGATTTGTTGAACTTGAGTACCAATCCCCGTCACGGCGTGCCATCGCGTAGCCGTCTCAAGGACGAAGCCACGCCAACCACACGAACCCGGGAATATCATTGTAAACTCAAATACTAGTAAAAATTTGAAGACAAATTAGATACTAGAAATACCAAAAGTAATGAAGCAAAAACCGATAGATAATTTTGGAACTACTGTAATATATTGACATACTCGTAACTCATTGCCAAATGGGCTATGCCAACGACACCACGACGAAAATTGTCAACAACCATAGTAATTGAAGATAAAATCATATTTTACGACAGGAAGCTTACTTAAAAATATACAGAATAACAGACCAATCTTAGATCATAAAATAGGGTCAAAACAAATTAAGTTTAATATAGATATATATCTAAAAATAAAAGTAGATGACAATAGGCATATTAAAGTAGAATCAGGACTCGGAACTGACAAAATCTAAAACTATGCAAATTAGTTATTGCTTGTTAAATCTAATGAAATAATGTAGGTCTAAATAGGTTTAAAAAAAATCTTAAAACTGACTAGACAGGTAAATCTGTAGCAAATTACCTATAACTGGAATATATACCAAAAAATTAAGGTCCCAACCTAGCAACTAAGTGTGAAATTCAAAAAAAAGTCTGTTATACGCACGGAACGGCGCGCGCGCGTGTGAATCGACGAAAATAGCCCGCCCGAATTATAACATGGCGAGTGGCGCCGGCAGTGGCGCCGGGCGGCCGCGCGTCGCGATCACCCACGCTAGCTAGCGATAAACCCTAGACACCGCGCACAAGGATTCAGGAAGTGTTTTCATCAAATACAAATTCAAATTAAAAACATTCTAGCAAAGCATAACTAGACAACGAAATAGGAGAATATTTAAATCTGTATCAACATCTAAGGGAGATTTCATTGAATTGGCCAATTATGTCTCTTTTTAATTAATGCAAATAAGATAAATTCTTCATATCATATTCTAATAAGATTACTAAAGATTGAAGGATGTCATACTACCAATTGTAGAGACGAAGTTGCGTAACAAAGAATAAAACATCGACATAAATCAAATCAATAACTTCCCAATTCGTTAACAGCATAAAATCTAGATGGCGCCATGCTAATTGACGTAGGATGTCAGCAGTTACAGTAGACCTTGCTTGTCGGCACCAGTCGGCACTAGACTGGCCGGAAGACGAGTGACGTATGTACAATACGATCAGAATTTATATGATGCAAATAGTCCGGCGTTGATTGATCAGGAAAATTAAATGCAGTTACAGCCAATGCTGGTGTTGGGAATGAGTACGTGCTTGGTATAACAAACGCATAGGCAAATATGTGTAAAGGTGTGGCACCATAGCAAAATACAAAGTGGCAAAATATTACACAAATATGTGAAGAAGATCACAAAATTATGAACATATCAACAGCAACAGCAGACCGGGGACTAGATATGTCGAATTAAATTGTATTATTATAAATTGAATAAATTAGATTTATCAATAAAGAATAAACCTTTAGGTGTCATAAACAATTAAAAAAATATAAATTAAAAGTAATTTTACTAAAGACCAATTAATAAATATCCATAACATGTCACTATATACTTAAACAAACATAGTAAATTTTGATAAATTAAGAACTTAAAATATTCATGGAAAACTAAAAAGTTCAAAGGGCTTAGATTGGACCAAAAACAAATTATAACCAATTATAGAGACCGGACCTATGGTCGCCATGTTTGATGGTTTACATATTAAAGCACCGGCACCTCTGATGATATAATTAACACTCATTAGTGAAACATAAAAAGTGGCTAAGTAGCAACATTCAATGAAAATGTAACGTGAGAGAGGTTCCAAGGTTTGACAATGTTTCGTAACCATCGACTGGTTCCGATGCAAATGTCGTTCAAGTGCTTCGGTTCAGTTTCAATCGTCTCGTAAAGCCAAATTGTTTTCAAACTAGGTTCATTAAAAAAAGTATGCAGGTATAAATGACACTCATAATTATTCTTTTTTTTTCCTTAAATGTGTAAAGGTTATCCAAATGGTCAAACTATATGTGGAATATACAGGATTTATTAATAATTTGATTTTAATATTTAATTCTCAATTGGCAACGGTTCACTAAAGCCCCAGAAAGGCCTCTTCTAAGCGATAACCTGCCGAGACGACGACAGAATACATAACAAAAAAAATGTGTGACTCAAGTGGCTATCACCAACTGCTTTGAAATTATCTTGATTAGCCCAGGACTGAATCATAGATGAAATTCTATCTTTTAAGGATCGATAAATTTTGCAACTAACGGCAAGGTGGTTCCATTTCTCAAAGAATGACGTACAAACGGCAAAACTTACTCATAAATTTCGTTTGCAAGTTTATAATTTATTCAGAATATCAATTTATTGAAATTATTTTGATACAAGAATCTTCAGAGCTTTTAATTATGCGAGAGATTAAACACAGTTACCGAAGAATGTAATCCACGAGACGCCGCTAGTGAAAAGTAAATAATTATAAAGCCAACAGTGTAATATGTGAATTGGTCAAAAGACTTCCTAACAAGCAGTGAAATGAGTGATCGGCAACACGTCCTCGCTCGCTTCGGTACGGTAGGTAATAAAAGACGACCATTTTTCCAGTTTCGCAAGAGCCGCCGCCGGGAGCAACCGGTTCTGTCACAGGTGCCGCCAGTCAATGGGCTATTTTGTGACACACTCTGCGACCACGTACTTAAATTGATAATATCGAATCAGAAAGCAAATTTGGCTGAGATTAATTATGTTTACCGACCGTTTATCTCAAAAACAAAAAACACGGGCGCCGTTCGTTTCACCACTAAAAGCTTTGCCGTACTACCGTATAAACAACGGACCATGATCAACCACAAAAACGTTAGATGTAAATTTCTTCTCATAATGCAAGCCTATTCTCGGGCGGACGTAATAAGAGAACCATTCACAAATTCAACAAAGCAACCCAAAAACATGACCAGACTACAATAAAACGAGAAAAAAACCGATCACGAAATCGAGTTGAGCTTACGCAGTGCGGCAGGCGTACCTGCGCCGGCGCAGCTCCCCGGCCCGCTCACGCCGCGCCACCCCACCCCCCGCGCCTCAAGCCCCGCACTCGGCGCGACACGGCGCCGGCGCCAGTCAGCCGACAAGCAATTATGGCTAAATAAATATCGGCCATGCCGCCGCCTCCGACGCGTCGCTAACATCAACAGATGGATTCTCATACTGGTATCTAGACGACATCATTAAATTTTGGACCCCACTTGTAATGGCTCGGTGAAATGGCGTGTGGGCACCAAATTACTTGTAAATGGTAGTTAGAATTCTCCGTTAATGTTTGTCCGTCGTGAATGTGGGTTTAATTGCCGGATGTGGGTGACTGATTTCCGTAATGGGTATGAGATGACAGGTCGGCGGATCGTCACGGCGAACGTGTCTCGGCGGTCACCGGTCGCGGGTTCTTGGATTCTTTGATCCTATGAGTCGGCGGCGTTGCGTCGACGTCTGCTCTCGATAAGATAAAGATCCCCCTCTTCCCACCAGCAGCAGTCATTCGGAAAGCGGCGTCTCACATAAAAACATTCACAAATAGAGGCCCGCTCAGCGTGATTGGCTTTGATTTGCGAACACGCGCCCCCGGCACGCAGCGCGATTCACGAGCACGAATAGTTTAGACGGTTTCAATCAAGACTGGGTAGGTACATCGAGTATTTCCTGTTCGTCCAAAAAAACATATATCGACAGACAAAATCAAAAAACTGATGAATCAAGCAGAACAGGTGTCCGACAATAAACATATCGATGATTAAATTTACGATGAGCCGCGTTACGATCCGCGAACTCGTAAAACTGAAATCGTTGCCCGTAATACTGGAGTTTATAAAAGACTCCAGATAGCATTCAGAACATTAATCAAATGTATGCTATGACCAAAATGTATTAATTAACGATAGAATCGAATTAGAAACTGAGACCAAAACACAGACAGAAACTGTTGAGTGTGGCGATAGTTGGCAATGCGCACACAAATCAAATGTGCGGCGAATAATGCAAGCTATATTTAGTGTGTGCGGTGTGGGAACAAGACGGGAAAGTTGACAAAAACATTGGCGACGCGAACTCGTCGCGACATGAGACGGAGAAAAAAGTGCACCTGAGCGTGCCGACTGAGGGAGCGACCTAATGGAGCCAGGTGTGGGCCTTCGGAAGTTTCCACTCAGATGATTATCTCTTCATTAGTTTAGCAAAAACGCAAATAAAATTAGAAATACAATCAAACAGGTTTCAAAGACTATACTGAGCCATTAATAAAATTTGGAACATGCGCAAAAACTTTACGGTCATTTGCGTTCCCAATCCTTTCTTATTTTTGCAAGATTTTTGAAGAGAGTTGCTCTAAATCAAAAAATATTGGCCTGAAATCACAGGGATTGCCGGGATTGAGCAATGAAATAATTTAGTAAATTACACAACTTATAATGCTTGGTGCGAAACTGATTTGACCAATTTGAAGTCCATTTATGGCTATTCCGTAGCGAAAGTGAACGGCAAAAGGACTAGCCGGTCTGATATCGCGTTAATCATGTTTTTGATGTAACCTCACGTACATTTTATTAGTTAGTGAGTTGATGATCAACTATTTTATGTAAGTATGAAATTGACCCATGGCAATCCAAAAATAAAGACTATTTCTGCTAGAACTTAAGTTAGATGTCGTTGAAATTTTATTGTAATTGTTTCTGAAAACGATGCAACAAAAGTTAATGTTGGAATAATTAGAATTTCCAAGGAGTTTCGTATAATTTTCGAATTACATTCCTTGCAGAAGTATTTCCAGTAAAACATATGTCTTATCTATTAGTTTAGACTTGGTACAGGTTCTTACCTCATAAGGGCAGATAAATATTCATATTTTTTGTCGGCTTTCTTCTTAATTAATATGCTAACAGGCATTGTCAACACACCCACGGTGCCAGTAGTGAGATACTCGGTGGGCGTAGTTGTAAGTAGGCGAAGCTGCGCGTGAGTCGATGTCATGGTCACTCATTAGTTTGAACACGAGTGAATCTTTAGTTACTTAACTTATCCATTTTGGTAAACTTTTAGAGATTTTTGGTAATATGTTTAATGATTTAAAATCGTGATAACAAGTTGCAGATTTAAAATGTGATATAAACGACGATAAATGAAATGACTAATGTTAAATTGGTAGTAGGTACGATTTGTAATTGAAACACGAGTAGGTAGAGACATGCTTTGAAGAGGTTATTGTCGGTCGGTGAAGAGGGTCTAGGTAATGAATGAATGTCGATAAATATGAATCAAGTGACGCCAGTCTAATGAGTAATTGCAATTTTTCTATTGATATTTAGTAGTTACATTTATTTAATTTTTACCCGTAACTTCAATTCTCCAATTTGAATTTTAAAATAAGAAGTAAAATTTACACCCGTCTCGATATTTTAAAGAACACAAAATCGCAAATAATTATAAAAGATAAGAGAAGCGCCAGAAACAAGTTATGTTCACATCTAAATTAAGAGCCGATTAGGTAAAAGAAAATTTACATAAATTATAACTACAATGACGTCACTACAGTGATTGTCAACTGTCTTGTAGAAACTGAGCTAAAAATATTTAAATGTTCACGCCCTACTATGAATGATATCATAGACTGGTGACCTCAGGAAGCGCCGAGGAATATACTTGTAGTTGTTATTTACCTAACAAAGGCTGACGGCGCGGTAGCGCCATTGCCTGACGAATTAAAAAGTTAACGGACTGGTGGCGCGGCGTCGGTCGCGGCACGGCGGCGCCGGCGCCGCGACCTTGTCTACTTATCGCGAGCGAGTGACCCTCGCCACGACAGATTAGGCGAGCCGCTTCTCACACACCCCGACTACGCAACAACGTACGGAATTGTAAGCATTCCAAATCAAGCCTAAACATAGCTCAACCATCACTTTAAATAGCTACATTTTGAATCGAGTAACAAAAACGTCAGTCAAATAAATTCAACTACACAAATTCCGACTAAAAGACGTCTAAAGAATACCAAAACGTCAAAGAAAGCAGTGACCTTTGAAATTTCATACAACAAATCCAAGAAACTACCGCTGATGTCACAGCTATAAATAGAATGCCGAAGTCTAATGTTTACACTAACAATCTAATGTAGGGATGGTGTTACATATCGTAGTTGTGTCAAATACAAGTACTGTATGTGACCGCCGACCACCGACTGACGTCACGAGCAACGTAACTATAGATACAGAAACAAACAGTAGCGATAATACAGTGATAACGATTCGCACTGATAATTTGATGCAACCCGCATGAGCCAACTAATTTACACGACAAACACGATTACAGAAGAAACTACAGCTTCAAAGAAGTTAGATAAACATACAGAGACGCACAAACCACATTATAGTAACAAAATACCAACTAGCAACACCACTTATATCATAATTAAAACAAGTAAAACTAGGCTAGGTTAGGTTAGATGAGGTTAGGTCGAATTAGAAACGTTTAGACGTCCGAAAACTTCCAACAAAATCGTCGTCTGGTAACGTTCTCGATACAAATCACAATCAGCAGCAACCATTCATTCGTTTGATCACCCATTTTCACTTAAAGCGATCGTACACGTCCAGAAACCAAACATTTAAAGCACAGGGCACGATGCACGGATTCCAAGATTCGTATATGACATGGACGTTCTGTTGTTTACTCGATGCACTTGTTGCGCGGGTCAACGTCCTGAATCACGTCACATACCGGGTTTGCAGAGGCGGCTCCAGTGGTACGGGTTACAGCAGTGCTGGTCGGCACAGAGGGGCAGGCGCCGGAGCTCGGTGGTGTCTCGCAGCTCGGGGAACCTGAAGGCACGGACGACCGCGAGCCGTAGTTGGGAGGCGGCGTGACCGGCCGGCACGCACTCCGCACCGGCGGCGCCTGCATCCAGCGCCCGCGCGAGGCGCCGCAGCTGATCGTCCGCCAGGGGGGGCGCGCCGGCCGCCGCCAGCCGCCGCCGCAGCGCGCGCCTCCGGAACATCACATGCCGCCGCCGCCGTCACAAGTCGCGCGGCCGCTCGCGCCACGCGACACACACACGCTGGCGGCTCGACATCACTCGCCGCGTGCGGCCACTCGACTGACGCTGCTGACGGACCGACCGCTCCACCGCACGGTGCACTGACGCGCCTTGGTGCGCTACTACCATCTGTTCATTTTCCCCAGTAATTTACCCTGACAAGATGATTTTAGAAATCATCAGACATGATGAAAGAGAATTTCAAAATCTAGCTAACTTTTTTCGTCTGCAACATCAAATTCCAAAGTACAATTAATGAATTAACTAGATATTATTATTATTTAATAACATAATAAAAACTTCATTGTTTTATACGCTGTGTTAAATAAATTCAAAAAAAATGAAATAAATGAGAAAACCCTCTAGAAGAAAATTTGCGTCCGTCAGAGAGTTTAATTACTTTTTTCCAACATCGTATTCTCTCAATTAAATTTTTAATTTAAGTATTTGCATTAAAAAATCTTAAAAGTTCTATAATGTATAAAATAAAGGAGCATTTTAATGCATGCATGTGGGTAATTAATATCTAACGACACTCTATCTCCCACAATTTGGGTAAATTATTTCAGCGGGCTCTTTTGCGGGGGTGTGCGCGGAGAAGGCGGGAGGGCGTGCGCGGCTGGCGCCACCGGCGGCGTCAGGTGCGCGCGCGTGTGTGCGTGCGGCGCCACCCAATCCACATAGAAAATAATCTACACAGATACACCACTCAGTCGGTAGATAATGGATAGTCGTTATATGCCTCATCGAGGCAAACACTGAACTACAAAACAAGAATAATCGCTATAACAAAATATATTATAAGAATATAAATCCTATGGGTACTTTACCAGGAGTGAAAACTTAAGAAAAAGAACATAAGACACTACCTTGAGAAACCCCTATGTTATTTATCTCGAATTGAAGTAGATAACGTAATAATTACTTTTCAAACCTCACAATTGGAATTGTATTCCCTCAAATCAACCAAACTACATGAAACTACGTGACCAAAATTAGGTTTCATGTTCCAAGACATACTAATATACCCTATCAAAAGCTTTATAAGATACAATTAAACAATTTTTAACTATTTCTTTAATATACTTTTGCACAAAACGACGACACGATACGGCCGCAAAATTCCTTTTATACCAACCATAGCTCCCAACCGAAAATACACAGCTATAGCAGCTTCTATGGATGACGGAGCACAATAGCATTAAATTCAAAACTGCATCATATCTGTTTCCAAATAAATCTATGTCCTCTTATGGTTCGGAATGCGCAGAGCTAAAAGACACATCAACAAAATAAACGTATAACGTGACAGATAACGTGTTGCGTGCCGCTCGCTCCTGATACAGCATCGTCACGTTGCTAATACTCTAGTGCAGACAGAGAAAGAGGAAGAGGCTTCAATACAATAGTGAATAGAACAAAACAATACCATCACAATTTGACACACATATCGCGTGCTTCTTATGACATTTTTCTTTATTCCTGGTCATAGATCAAGCAGACTTCCCATAGGCTTAAAACTATTGTGGGTATTTAAATTCACTAAAAACAGTTTTTTAGTACCAATAAGAAACGTTTTTATTTCCGATAAACATAGAATAGATCAGTTTTTGATCACAATGACGAATACATTGAGAATTTTAATTCGAATTTATTCTTAGATATATTTCTTGTTTCTTTACCTGTTAATAATATAATGAACCAGCGTTATTATATTTACATTTTAAATGCTTTTTATTATAGAAAATCTTGTACGTAGTAATTAAATATTCAACTCACAGATCAAGTAGCATTCCCACAATTCCAAATTTACGACAAATTATGCTTCACCTTTGTCATTCATTAAAAAAACACTTATTATTAGCTTGAAATAAAATTTATTTGCAGCAATTTCTTTGGGATATTTTGCAGTTAGCATATCGGAAGTAGACTTTTAAAGATATGCCAATACATTTCAATTTAAAGGCTACCTATTATTGTTAAACTATCAGAGTTTGAAGTTAGAATTAAAAATGTTATTGATTACCTTTACTAATATTATAAAGCTGAAGAGTTTGTTTGTTTGAAATCTCAGGAACTACTAATACGAATTGAATAATTCTTTCACTGTTTGATAGCCCGTTTATCGAGAAAGGCTATAGGCTATATAACATCACGCTATGACCGTTCCTATTGATATTGGAGCAGCAATGAGAAATGTTGTAAAAACGGGAAAAATTTATGCCGACGAAGTTGCGCGGGACAGCTAGTATGCTATATGGGGCCACATCAATATAATCCTTTCAATGTTTACTGTCAAAAAGCTAAGAAAAAGAAGAGAGGTCCCACACGCATTTTGTTTAAATACTTGGAAAGCTAGAAATCCACTTAGATACCGTAAGTTTTGCAATTCGCAAAGGTAGAGATGCAAAGGAAACAATAATTACAATACTTCAATGAATGTCTTTTTAAGAGTATGCAACGCTTAGATTTGGAGCTATGAATTATGAAGAAATAGTGAACATTTTGTGATACTGTGAACAAGTGGAGAGTCATTTTCAGAACCATTGCACTTTTTGAAAAAGTTCTTTCAACATTTGGAGATAAATCATTACTACAGATGAAAATAGGATGTTATGTGTATTGATAATAATATTTCAATATGAGTGAAGTTGCAGCCAGGTGCTAGTTATTAAATGCTAGCTAATCCCAGATCCCCAGTTTTTCCAACATAATTTATTGGTCGTAGCGTGATGTTATATAGCCTATGGCCTTCCTCGATAAATGGGCCATCCAACACAAAAATATTTTTTCAATTCGTACCAGTAGTTCTAGAGATTGGGGGTTCAAACAAACAAACTCTTCAGCTTTATAATATTAGTGTAGATAGTGCCATCGCAGTTGTTTTTGAAAAACAAATTCTGGCTGTAACTATATTATTATAAATGTCAACTGGCTATTGCGTATTACTACACGGAACTATGACCAGTTGTTACTTAAGACGTTTCGATTGTAAGCTGAATGGTATACTGCGTCATGGAGTAGCCGGTTACCACTTCACAAAACCAACCATCTGATGTGATTCACATAGACGCCGTACTAGCCTGCTGATGAATGCTTGTGTGATGCAATTAGGAAATAGATTGTTTCAGTACAATCCAAAATTATTGTCTAAAAAATTTTTAAAATGCTCACTTATCTTGAATTATAAAGTAGCATATCAGAAAATCATATTTGAATTAAATAACCTTTTAATTCAAATATTATTTTCATTTTGGGAAATGAGCCATTGTTTCTTTAGTTTCACCGTTCAATTAAAAAGTTTTCTCCCTGAATACAGTGTTTTTTTTACACAATTTTGGGTGGATTTTTGTATATTGTCGGACTAACGTTCTCCTTATTTTTAATGGGTATTTAGTACACTTTCTTTTGATACAGAGTACACTAAAATTATTAATCTAAATAGGTTTTTCGAAAATCAATTTATTAATCCTTTTGTCTGCACAATGTGAAGTTAATTGGAATTATCTTTTTCTATTCTCGATTCTTATCTTTTCATCAACATCTGTCTATCGTTTAAGTGTAAATTAATCTCATAAGCAACCTCCAGGTATTAAGCCTTTACTAGATAACAAGATGCTTAATTAATTCTACCAAATTAAGCAATGTTGATACTCCAACGCAAACAAAACTGAGAAGTCTTTTATAGTCATTATTTATTCAATTAACATTTGAACAAACTCATAAATAATAAGCTTGGCGCCATCTCTGCTATACGCATGTTAATTTATTACTATTAAGAACAGGATTTTCAACAATTACTCATAAACACTCAAGCAAAAACATCAAGTAAATTCACAGACCTACCTACTTAAAATACTATTTATTCGTATTGCATTTTTAATATTTCCTGGCGCCTCGTTTAAATGCGCATTCAAAAAGTTGATTTTTAAAACAACACTGCAATCAGCCGACAATTGCCCTCTTCATACAATGTTGCAAATGACATCATAACTATGTGTTTTAATATTCTGAGTGCATAAAGATGACATTATAGATTCGTATCTTATTACTTTTAAAATTTATATTGTACTTACAATTTCGGATTTTTTATGTTTGTCAATATTCTACAATGTATTTTAATAAAAAAATAAAAGTATTGTATGTTTTTCCTTGGCTGTTAAGTACTATTGCAAATAAAAAAAGCAAAGCAAAAAAAAGATAAACAGGTTTTTTTAAACAACCATATGCATTTAATTTTGATTACAAAAGCAGCTTTAAGGTTTTAAAAAGTAAACAAACAAGACACAACATACTCGTAGGTGAGTTTTAAACAAGTTCACATCTAAATACTTTTATTTCCAACATTCACGGCAAACTCACCTCATAAACGTTCTAAAATCCATAAAAACATCTTCAACTTTCACGTAAAGTCTTCACAAGTCCAAATATAACAATAATTTTATATATTATGTAATATTAACATTATCTTACAAGTTTACGTATTGTCGTGAAAAATTCGTGCATTTGGCAATATGGGGCGCGTGTCATGGCCGCCGGTCGGCGCGGGAATGGCGCGAAAACGCGGAAAATCGCCGTATTTATGCACCCGTGGACGGGGTTAGTGAATGAAGTTGAATGAGATTGTAAGCAAGTGAGTTTCCAGGCTGAAACTTTAGGGTTACCGCTGATTAAGTATGTACTTAATCTGTCTCATGATGTTGGTCACAAGATTACACCTAACTAGTTTTTACATTATATTAAGTTGCTAACAGTTTTTCTGGAAATCTTTTGTAAAGCAAATATGTCATTATGTTAAATTGGTAATAAAGGCTACGAAATTACTTATGCAATTTAATTATTAAATGTACTTATAAAAGGATAAACCGAACAATGAAATACTCGTCGAATCGCGTGGTAGTTTTTGTTAATTGGTAATCTTGGTATCCTACCCATTGTAGTACCGACATGAACCCACTCCTAACACAAGCCTTTGAGCTTAGCTGGAGGGGTTAACAAGATTGCTAGTAATGTGGGACTCAATCCCACATTGCTAGTTATCTTTTTAATAGAAAATAAAAATAATAATTTCAAATGAGTATCGTATACGAGTTTTGTAAACACTGCACCAATTAGTAAAATAAACCATAAAGTCTTATGTAGTCAATAACCAAACATCTTTATCTTAGTCATCGCCAAGAAAAACTAAAGAAAAACATCGTTAAATCTGCTCAGATGTATTACACAATGGCAGTTGTAAATACGACGCATCTTGCATGTTATCCTAGGGTGGCGGCGACGGGGCGCGTCTTGGTGGCGCGGCGGGACGGTGCCAAGCAGCCGGGCACCCACGGCAGATGGCCTACCACCGAGGGTAGCGAGTGCGGAGTACCTTGTGGGGAAGGAAACTTGGCTTCACTTCCCTTGCTTCCTAATCTTTATTAGTTATTGGAAATCACACCTGGGCATTTACACAAATTACATTGATACAAATAAGAAAGGGCGTTTAGATACTCTTATTTGTTGTTGGAGTTTTAGTTAAGAGATTGTTTTGGGATAAAAAGTAGCTTTTTTTCGTTTAAAGAAGAAGTTGATGTAGAGATTTTTTTTAGTATGTTTTGTCTTTTTACAAAGTTTGAAAAGTTTTGAAAACTGATAAAATTCAATTTTACAAACTTTTAAAACTTTGACTTTGTAAATCTATACTAATATTATTAATCTAAAGAAATTGTTCGTTTGAACGCAATAATCTCAGGAACTACTGGTCTGTATTGATTTTTTTTTACTGATCGATAGCCCATTTATCGAGGAAGGCTATAGGCTATCATACAAAATCAATCTACGACTAATAGGAGCGGAGCAGCAATGAAAAATGTCGCAAAAACGGGGTAAATTGACGTATACGAAGTTGCGCGGGTCAGCTAGTTATTTATAAATGTAGCCTTATAATACACCATTCATCAATAGTGAAGTTGCATATAAGTACTTCACTATTGATGAATGGACAAGCATTGATTGTTTGGACATCTAATAACTTTGGTATTTTTTGTTTGCAGTTATAATACACTATGTTTTTATTAACCTAAACATGAGTTGTGGTACGTAAACTGCAACATTACTTTGCACATTATAATATTATTTTTTATACACAACTAGTGACAAACAAACTTACTACTGCGTAGCTTTCGTAGCGTAGCCTACGTTGCTACGAACACATAAACATAGAGAATATAAATAACTCTAATAAAATATAAATCTAATTTTGCAATTAGATATCGTTTATTTACTAGTATAATTTTTGACAGTATGAGTACGTTTTGAAACCAATTGGGCCTTATTGGAAACCTATAACCCTCTGTGACCTTAGATCAGAAGTTACATCACTATAAAAATTACCAAAATCGCTTGCCTTTATTAATGTGCAACAATAATAAATTCTATCAGTTCCCTCTTAAAAATAACGATGTGTTTCCAATGGTGGCCACCCTCGCATGGCATCCCCAGCGCGGAGCCGCGGCGGGCGCGCGTGTGGCGGCGCGTCGCGTCGGCGCGGCGCGGCTGTACGGCGCGGCATCGCCGATTCGCCGCCAATCTGACGGTCACCTATGATGAGAGGGTTGCCAGATAATTGAGAAAAAACTGAAGTTGACTTTTTCAAGAAATTATTAATTTGTTCTTTAGAAGATCGTGCCAATTATACAACCGACGTGAACCCACTCCTAACACAAGCCTTTGAGCTTAGCTGGAAAGGTTAACAAGATTGCTAGTAATGTGGGACTCAATCCCACATTGCTAGTTATCTTTTTATTTAAAAAAAAAAAATTGGGAGTTTCTTGGATGTTTTAGGACGCAGCAGAATTAATTAATTACTTTTTCGTAAGTTCCTAATTAACGCAGACGATGCTTAGTGAGTTAGGCATAGAATTAGCAATCGGGGGGTTGAAGGTCAACATACGCTATTGAATATTAATTATCTATTTAGATTAACCGGAGGGTTTAATAACATTACTAATAGGTGGGTAACAAAAAAAAGACAACATAATTCTTTAATTTCCGAAGTCCTCTGTGGCGCGGTGGAAGTGTGTCCGACTGCTATGCAAGAGATTATGGGTTCGATTCCCACACGGGACATCACTTTGTGTGATCCACAAATTGTATGTTTTTAAAAAAAAAGAAAAGAAAAAGTTTATGTAGGTAAAAGTCTTCCGCGACATAGGGCTTGCACCTTAATGTGGAAGTCGTCTTAAAAAAAAAGCAGTAGGTACTATAAGATTGAACTGTCTGTGTATCCAATTATAGCATCGTAGCTCTTAAACCTTTTATGATTCTTAGAAGTTTTAAATTTTATCAAAATCACCTTTTGCATCATATGTAATGGAGTTTTGAATGCGTATTTAACTAACCTTGTAATAAGTGGTGCGTATAATTGAAATGAAGGCAAAATGTAGTGCGTAAATTTACTATTTCATATCTATACTAATATTATAAAGCTGAAGAGTTTGTTTGTTTGTTTGTTTGAACGCGGTAATCTCAGGAACTACTGATCCGAATTGAAAAATGATTTCCCTGTTGGATAGCCCATTTATCGAGGAAGGCTATAGGCTATATAACATCACGTTACAACCAATAGGAGCGGAGCAGCAATGAGAAATGTTGCAAAAACTGGACAGCTAGTATTTAATTCATAGATAATAATTACCGTAGATTGTAACAAACGATTAGCAGCTAAAATTGATAATGAGCAATATATTGTAATTTGTTCAGATTAGTGATAGCGCGACATACGTGTTATGCAATGGTAGCCTTATCAAAATATTTTGATAAGAGCTGACTAACTAATCAAGACTAGACGCCTACAAATATCTAATATGAGTAACATTTAACATTCATAATTATTGATTAATAAAATTATTAATACAATGGGCTACTATTTTTTTTTATTTTGTCTAAAATTCAGTCACGGCTTCCAATCCCAATCAATATACCTCTAGTCAATTGCAAAGTGTAAACCAATGGATGAATTTCGTTCACTTAGGTACAAACCTGTTCTTAATAGTCGGCTAGTCTCATCCTAATTTTATGTCGATTAGAACGATAATATAGACAAATATTCATACTTTCTACACCTACTAAATAGTTACAGTAAAATGCAACCCTTCATCCGGTTTGAAAGAAAGAAAGAAAGAAAAAGAAGAAAGAAAAATCGTTTATTTGCCACAGATACAATACGCTTATAGAAACAAATAAAATTACAACTGAGTTTGTGCTTGCACGTCGTATCTGCGACAAACGAGGTTTCCACTCAGCTTAAATGCCATATTGTGGCATGAGCCACAACACAGCGCTGGTTTTCAGTGTGAACCCCAAGTGACGTCCGAAACCATTAAAGTATATAAGGTTTCGCCATAAACGTGAAAAGACCAGTGAAATAACCAATAAAAAAATGAAATAATAAAATAAAACTCAGTGTACAGAATATTCTTAAGTGGCCAATAGAGGGCGCCGTAAAGAGAGTAAACATTTCTAAATAATAGGTCATAACTATCTAAAACATTATTATACTGTTGTCGGTAATCTAAATCCTTCGGACGACGAGAGTTTCCATTACAAATAAAGCCAAAACGCAGTAATTGACCCTAAGCTAACAAAAGACTGGTGATGCCTCAGCAGCGCATTGCCGTAAGGCTGCCTGCGGAGTGGAGAAACGGAGGAATAATAACCAATGAGATCTGTCCACAATCCTATTGATTAATATTTTTTTCGTAATGGACAAGCAGCCTAATGGGTTGAGGATCCAATACCAACACCTGTAACGCTTTTTAAACTTCATAAATATTGGTTTTTCGTCTACATATATTTGTCTTTATGGAATGTATGTAAAATCCCCCGCGACAAGAGAAGAGGTCTCTTTAAAAACAAGTGTATATATATATTAGATATCTGTATTTCGGGACTTAATCGCGTGAATTATTTAAAGGTACGAACCTTTTATTTACCCGACGTTTCGATTGAATTGCACCGATCGTGGTCACGGGTCGACTGCAGCACTATGTTAAGTCCCGAAATATATCTAATATGAATAAAAATCACGAAAGTTTAAAAACAATAAGTGTATATATAATACCAATCCGTCTGTTTTAGCGACACAGCGCTGGCAACACTAAGACCGCTGCCAATCTACAGTTCGTTACTTTATTATTCGTTATCCGACATGATACCCTCTTACAGGGACGCAGTCTTCCATGAAATAGACAAATTAGTATAACCTTTATGTTTAATATTATTCAGTAACGTAAGCAATCAAAGTTATTAACGTTACTTGAAAGCAAGTTAACACAAATGATGTAAGTAGAGGCTTAAGGGTGGGTATTTTGAAATCTGTAATGCAAAAAAAATGGTTTGACTAAAAACTTAATGATAATCGAGTCCACTGCATATAAATTAAACAATAATAATAATATCTTGGGACAACTCACACAACGTCATCTGATTCGAAACTAAGCAGACCTTAACCGAACCGGTAACCACTGATAAATATATATATTTCTAAAGACATACATATTATAAAATTACACCCAGGCACAGAATAAACCATCGTGCTCATCACACAAAGTTTTATTCTGGGTGGGGATCGAACCCACGACCTCTTGCGTGGCAGTCGGACACACTTCCACCGCGGCACAAAGGCAGTTTATATAAAGTTATAAAATGTTTTAGACACAAGAGGGTTAGGGTTCGATTCCCACACGGGACACCACATTGTGTGATCCACAAATTGTTATTCCGACTCTAGGTGACTTGTATGCTTGTAAAGTCCCTCGCGACACAGGACTTGTCGGGAGTACTGCGGGAGTCGTCTCTTAAAAAAAAACACAAGGTTAGTTACCATACTCCTCCTAAACGGCTTGACCGATTTTTATGACATTTTATATGCATATTTAGAAGGTCTGAGAATCGTTTACTATCTATTTTTCATACCCCTAAGTGATAAGGATTGTCCACCCCTCACATTTATAACTATACTATGTATACTAATGTTATAAATCTGAAGAGTTTGTTTGAACGCGGTGATCTCAGGAACTACTGGTTCATTAGTAAAATTATTTTACTGTTAGATAGCTAATTAATCGAGAAAGGCTTTAGACTATATAACATCATGCTACGACTAATAGGAGCGGAGCAGCAATGAAAAATGTTGCAAAAACGGGGAATTTACGCAGATGAAGTTGCGTGGGTCAACTAGTATTAATATATTATTATTAACATTTTTATAATTGGCCACCAAAAGGGAAGTACTTCCCTTTTGGTGGCCAATTATAATATATTGCTGTATTCTTAATATTTGGTCCTTCGAGCCGATTTGAGGTTGATTCCGTCATTACAGTTCACCAATAGTTTTAGATTGTATTTAAACCTCTCTTCTAAAATATAGTATATTATAGACCGCTTAACTGCTAAAAACTCAGTACCGCTGGGCTTTAATACTAGTAATCTTAAAAAATCTGGACGTGTAAAAAATGTGAATAACGTAAACCCATATTCATAGCCATAAGAGTCATAAAGAATAACACACCCATAACAATGTTCCTATAAATGAAACTCCTATCTAAGTACTTGTAAACTTTGAACAATGGTTTGGTCACCTTTTGCTGTCGGCCGCGACCCAACGTCGCCACTTAATATCGATGCAATCGAACAATTCACACAAATACTTATAATTGGGGCATACGTAACTGGAGATTTTAAAGTTTCCAAACCAATGAGAATAAAGTTAGATAATATTTTCGTAGCGTGGGGTTTCGTGCGATGTTTAAACAAAGAACATACGTAGGTAACTCGATAAGTTTTGAGACAAGAAAAACTATGCAAAAGATAAGTATTAACATTTTTTCTCTTTCGTTCTCTATCCAAAGTTCTATTTGCCTAAACCAACTATTATAACACTAGTGCTAGTCTTGATAAGTCCGAAATTGCGACGATAGTAGGCAGTCACGGCCTTTTTGGGCACACTAAAAAATAATCCCTTTTATTTTTTCCTTGATTATCGGGAACAAAAAGAAATCACAAGGAGTTAGATCAGGACTGTAAGGGGGATGGAGCAAGGCTTCAACACCGGATTCCTCAAGAAATGCCTTTGTTCTGAGGGACGTATGTGAGTGAGCGTTGTCGTGATGCAGCATGATTCCCCGAACCCCAGTCTTTGGTCTCCTCTCTCGCAGAGCTTGGAAAACTTTCACACTATTCCGAGTTAACAGATCTATGATTTTCCAACATGATTATCGACACATGCCCGCTGCGCAAAAAAAAATAACCACCATTTTTTTACCAACGTTACGAGGTCTTTGCAGTTTTGTTGGCAACTTTCCTTCTGAAAAGACCTATACTGACGACTGTCTTTTGTTTTCCAGATCATATTGGTAAATCCACGTTTCGTCGCCTGTAATGATTTCCGAAAAACGCTTGTACGTTCCGTTTTCAAATCGTAGACGCATTTCGCAGCACCAATTCACACGAGCCTGTTTTTCAGTGTCTGAGAGCAAACGCGGAATCCAACTACAGCAAAGGTTCCTCAATCTAAGATGCTGATGCAAAATAATAGCAACGCTCCCCGAACTAACGCTAAAAATCTTCTCGATGTCCGAGTAAGTAATTCGTGGGTCTTCTCGCGCTATCATTTCAGTAGTCCACACATTTTCTACAGTTACTGCCGTTTGTGGGCGACCACGTCTGTGGCCATCTTCGAGGTTTGTTTTACCCCTATGTAGTGTTCAATAAATTCGTATCAAGATCTTCAGTCGGTTTAAAATACTATTGAGTTTAATTAATCGCGAAACATGTGACAGTTCTATTTTAAAATATAGGAAAACATATTTTCAAATTTATAGACGGATGTTAAGGGATGCAAATAAGTTGTCTATTAGTTAATAATAATTCTTACCTTTCATGTATTTTATTTATTCTTTTTTCATTTGATGTGTTCCTTAATTATATTTATTTTATATTTCCCTGTAAATTGTAAATTGTTTATAAATTTAATAACTTTGACAGAATATATTTTTTATGTTACTTTTACAATAGGTTAACATAGAGGTCCATTATTCTTTTTGTAAAATATTGTACTACAAATTTCTAGTTGGCTCTGTGTAATTTACGTATGTAAAACCTAATTTTAAAATACATTATATTTTAAAATTTTACATTTACCAGAATATTCTTTATCAGAAAAATTTAAACTTTTGGCAGTCTAGTTGGAGATTTCTGATAGTAAACAGCCAGAAGTGCAGTCCTGCAGCACATCGCTGCATCTTGAGGTTGCACCGCTGCGGCAGCTGATTAACTATCGGCACCGCACCTGTTTACATAGGTGCATACTTATCGGCGCTGCACGCGGCTACATAGATTGGCATCTTCACTCCTGTACCGCTGTATCGCTGCATAGTTGCATATCCTTACCGCGCCGCTGTTACACCGCCACGGCGAAACTGCCTAGTGCATATTGAGACTGTATAGTATCCGTTATCCAACCTTTTTTAAGTGTTGGTGAATGGATAATAAAAGAAATTGTAAGTGTTGGTTACAAACTTGCTGTTGTTGACCAATTTTAATGGGACTTACTGTACACTATCAAATAACTTTAAAACTAACGTATGCACCTTTTTTTTAAGATTGCGCGTTTGTGCAACGAAACTCACAATGCCTTCAAGTTTTTGAGGAACACGGAAGATAACATAAATCCTAATTAGGAAGACGAATCGACAACTCTAAGCGTGGCTAAGTAGCGAAGACCTTAATCCCATAGGAACAGTAGGTACCTACTCCTAGCAAGCCCCGCACTAATCAAATTTCATGAAGGATTTAGTTGATTAATATAATTTATTTCCATGTACACAGGTTTGAATTTGGTAGATACTTCGATCAGTAGACAATATTTTCATGAACGGATAAATTTTATAGCTGGTTATGGATTTTCCCATCTAATTTTTTTTTTTTTCTTTATTTGTTAAGGAGTTTTTGTCCACATGGCAAGTCAACTCCATCGTACCTTATCCTAATTGTAACCTACTACTAAACCTAAGCAAAGGAAAGCGAATCACTGATATATCACTAATGCCAAACTACTCATCTTTTGTGCAATTTCGGATTTAGATTGTGTCAAAATACACACATATAGTCTATTTAAATTATATTGTGTCATCAATGATTCCCTCTCCCTTTCGTTCTTAACACAATCCATCAGCAAAGGTGCACATCCTCAAGTTTATTACACACGTCACAATTTGGCGATGTCATTTTTCTCATGAGGAATGCAAACTTTGCCAATGGATAGTGCCCAGAGCCATCTGATTCTTGTATTGAAAGACTTCTGGAACTAGAGCAGGTCTCCTGATTATGCAAGTTGAAATATATTCCTAACACCTACTTGTGAGTAAACAGTTTAGCAAAAATACATTACTGTCTGTAATGATGGATGACGCCTAATCGCAACGTTTTGTGTTCATGCGCGCTTATTAGCAAGTCAGATTGGTGTATTCGATTATTGGCAGCTATGTTAGTCATAGTGCTGAAATACATGGTTCAGGTATATACAAAAATAGACGTCGATTCACATTTAAGGGAGGACACGGATACTCAGGGGTGTCTTTGTATACTTTCTGAATAAAAAAACTATTGGAAGAGCAAAGTTATATCAGAAAAATCTTAACATTACAATATATTTGTACAAACAGATTTTTTTTTTTTTTTTTCTGATATATAACTTTTTTTTTTGTTTGAGTCCCACATTACTAGCAATCTTGTTTTAACCCCTCCAGGTAACCTCAGGCTTGTGTAAGGAGTGGGTTCACGTCGGTAGTATAATGGGTAGGATTTTAATTCTACTCGTATATAAAAGCGCATAGAAGAAATATCCTGATAGATTTGTTTCATGAAAAGGTAAAAAGTATAGTTCCTATAGCTACTGTAACTACCTTCAGCCCCAAAGGAGTTAACTGACCTACCTACCTATTATTATTTTTTTTATATTCATCTAGCAGAGATGAAAATATTTTGCAGTACCTATCTATAAAAACCGTGTAAGTGCATGTCGCGCCATGCCCAATTTAGGGTTCCGCAGTCCTCCATCCGAATAATGCGGTTTAAGAAGTGGGTTTTCTGTTCTTTTTGTTTCATACTACTAACATTTTCGTATAAATCCCATTAAAAAATTATATAACGTTTATTTAATTTTTCAATGGGATCTGTACGAAAATGTTATTACTTCTTACTTGGTCTGCTGTTACTCGTTAAGTAGTAAAGCCTACTAAGCTGTAATAGTTTTCCTTTTTATTTCACTAAACATACTACTGCCGTGTTTTTTTTCACATACCCAACATGAACCATTTAGGTAGCAGGGGGGAAGACACTTAACTCTAACAAAAGTTTGCACTTTAAAGCTTATTATTTCACAAACGGATTAAATCTAAAAATAGTCTTTCCAACCCCTAAATATTTTTTAAAGACCTATCTAATGATTCCCCACACGATGAGAAAAAAAAATCACACCCCTACTTTACATATAGGGGAGGTACACTATTATTTTTCTAAATTTTATTGTTTTCTTAAGTAATAAGTGTATCAATGGAAAATTACAGTCTTCTAGCACTAACAGTCTCTAAGCTAAGCTGCGGACGGACGCGCGGATATGGCAAAATAGGCTCCGAAACTACTGAACGGATTTGAAAAATTCTTTCATCGTAGTGAAGCTACACTAACCCCGGATGACATTTTGATGCTATCTTTTATCCCTATATTCCCACGGGAACGGAACTACGCGGGTTAAACCGAGAGGCGTCTGCTAGTATATTATATAAATAACCAGAATGGCGTGGACAAACAGCATCAGACCTTCTGTTCTCCATATGTACTACGTAGTATTTCAAAATGAAGTAATTTAATAATAATATTTAATACATAAATAAATATCTTGGGACAACACACAACGCCATCTGATCCCAAACTAAGCAGAGCTTGTACTATGGAAACCAGACAACTGATAAACATACTTAAATATTTCTAAATATATACCTACATATTATAGATAAATAACACCCAGACACAGAATAAACCATCGTCGTCACGCAAAGTTTTACCCTAGGTGGGGATCGAACCCACGACCTCCGGCTTAGCAGTCAGGGTCACTAACCACTAGACCAGCAGGCCCGTCAATTTGAATTGGAAAACGCTCTCATTTTGAGAGTCGATTGATTCTCAAACGGTGAGTTTTATATTCCGTCTCGTAAATCAACATAACGGAATATTGATGAAATGTACTGAATAAATCATGACATTGATCTTTTACGCTGTATAAAATAAAACCAGGTTTTAGAAAAGTCTACACATGTAGGGAAAACCCCATGATTATTATAGCTATAAGTGATTATATTTTAGTATACACGTGTAATATGTTTATGAACACGTTATATTAACATCATAAATACGTAGGTATTTGTATAATAATAAATATAATATTCTCCAAACAGATTAGGTTACATTGGAAAATTTCAATGGAGATTAGCCTACTATGGAGGAGATAAAAAAAAAAGACCTGCCTTCAAATAAACAAGATACCAATCCTTTACAGCAGTTGGAGGCATTAATGAATCCTTTACGTTTAGTTATTATTACGTTAAACTTAAAATTTTTGCCTCAGACTGCATGATATTAAATCTTGGGTATCTTGTTTTGACTGGCCTGTTGGTCTAGCGGTTAGTAACCCTGACTGCTAAGCTCTAGGTCATGGGTTCGATCCTTACCCAGGATAAAACTTTGTGTGATGAGCACGATGGTTTATTCTGTGTCTGTGTGTTATTTATCCATAATATGTATGTATTTTGAAATATTTAAGTTGTTTATCAGTTGTCTGGTTTCCATAGTACAAGTTATGCTTAGTTGTGGATCAAATGGTGTTGTGTGATTTGTCCCAACATATTATATTATTATATCTTGTTTCTGTTTATAAGTACTATAGAGCTCCGTGTTCAGTCGTCATCGAGTCGCGTACTCACATGATAGACGTTAACCAAAAGGCGAACCTATTTAGAGTTCAACGAACCGGTCTAACATCAATTTTATTGTTAGAGTCTAGCATCCATCCCCATTTTTACACCTGAACCCCCCCCCCCCTTAAACTGCGAATTAAAATAAACCCAAGTAGTATGCACTAAAGGACTATTCCTTAAACCCAGAACTGTTTTTACAAGATACAAACGAACTCTTGAACTTTTTAATCAACATTCCCAACATACAAACAAAATATGAAGTATTTTATTACAGTACCTGTGTTCAGACATCATAGCCAAGTACAATGGACACTAATATATTGTTTTATCATAAAAACAGAGTATTTTGGCAGTTGTACCCGACAGTAAGACGCCGAGCGCGGACGACAGTCGCCCGTCTTCCCTCTGTGAATCATTCATCGGACAAATAATAATAATAATATTTTGTTTTTAACCTACTTGATATAACTTACGAATCTTCGTAATTAGCTCTATAATCCTACTAGTATTATAGTTCTGAAAGCTTGTTAGAAGAATGGAAGTTTGCTGCTCTTCTTCAAGTAAAAACTACAGTACGGATTTTAATGAAACTTTACCTTAACTTTATAAGAAAATAATATTATAATAATAATATCTGGGGACCACTCACACAACGCTATCTGTTCCCAAACTAAGCAGAGCTTGTACTATGGCAACCAGACAACTGATAAACATACTTATATATTTCTAAACACATACATATTATAGATAAATAACACCCAGACACAGAATCGTGCTCATCACATAAAGTTTTATCCTGGGTGGGGATCGAACCCACGACCGGCTTAGCAGTCGGACACACTCCCACCGCGCCACAGAGGCAGCAATAAGCTGGTATAGATTTTGAAATAATTTATTTTTTAATGATAAAAAAATCTAAGAAATGTTGATATATGTATTTTAGAAAATACAACAGATTTTTAATTATCTGTTAAATGCTCTTCTGTTCAAATGCAATCCAAATTATGACCATGAATAAGATCTAAAGAAAATAGGCCAATAACAAAAAGAGGTTGCGAATTATTTGTAAGTAGGCATGGGCAGTGAGCGTTTAAGTCTTTTGACCTAAAGTCTTGGTCCCTTATTTATAACAGTTAAAAACATAATTTTAAGTATTATATAGGTATGTTATTCTGTTTTGAAATAGAATAGAAGTCAAAACATTAGGTTCTTTTTTATCGCTTTAAAATGCTGGCAGTTAAATTTAACCTGTTCCATAGTGCGAAAAAAAACATTGTTGTGATGCTGATAGTAGCATCAGAAAATATTAAATTAAACAATCATACTGGCTCCATAGGGCCCCAACGTCGCTCCCAACACAATTCATCCGACGCCGACGTGTGGATGTAGAATAACGCTCGTCCCAACGTTGGCGCCACTGCTAGATCCACACGTTGGACGAGTGGCGTGGGGTCCGTTGTTATAGTATCTTGCATACAAGCGTCCAATACTACCTAAACAAATAAATTTAGGTAGTACCTACTCAATGAACAACAATGAAACTCCAGGATGAAAAAAGAAAGTTGTAGAAACCTTTTAGTCTTGCAACGAGCTATTTGTGTACAGAGTATTGCATACATAGACAAACAAACGCGTAGATTTATGACATACCCATTAAGATGGACTTACATAAGTTAAATGCGTGGTTACAATATTACAAAGTAGCACTGTGACCATTTATATCTATACTAATATTATAAAGCTGAATATTTTGTTTGTTTGTTTATTTGAACGCAATAATCTCAGGAACTATTGGTCCGAATTGAATAAATATTTTACTATTGTATAGCTCATTTATCGAGGAAGGCTATAAGATATATAATATCACGCTACAACAAAAAGGAGCGGAGCAGCAATGAAAAATGTTGCAAAAACGGGGACAATTTTCGCAGACGAAGTTGCGCGTGTCAACTAGTACAATATATTTCTGTAACGTTTTTAGTTACAGAGTAAATAACCTGTGGTTTTGAGTATATAACGATTTTCGGTCACAATAGCCCATCTTACCAGAAATAACCCCACGGGACAGGTCGATCACCACTGAGTTATAGATCACAGGTATGCGCTAAAGAACTGCTTGTCTAATTTTCGTTTCAACCGATTTTAAAAGAGAGTATAATCTCCAATAGTTATCTGGGTCTCCGTCGGAGTGTGCACGACTGCTGGGCCAGAGGTCGTTCCTTCCCACCCAGGGCACCACTTTGTGTATTGTAAATTGTTTGTTTGTAAAGCTCCCCGCGACACAGAGGTACCCAATTAAGGGAGTTGGCTTAAAAAAAATAACGCTACCAATTCTTACCTGAGGCACAGATAATATAATACTATACTAGTACCTGAGGTTAAAACATTAATGTACTTTTGAAGGGTCCATTTATCTCTTTTTACGACGTGTGGACGTGCGATGTTGACTTCAAGACTTTATAGAGAGGACTCCATTTATTTTATGATCTCTGTTGAGTGATATTCCACAAGTACCTTCAGTATCTGTTCCCTCAGTCTAGTAATTAAGACACATTGTAATTAGTACAATAACGTTGAACAGCTTACTTATCTTTATTTTCATTCAAATTAAAGACTCTACATTTCCGATTTTGTGATTTTTTAATGTGATTCTACGTTGGCATTCACACCTCTTATCAACCTTCGACTAAAGAGGTAGGTAGGTACCTGAATCATGTACTTACAATTCTTCTGCATGAATCTATCACTACTAATCTAAAACTTTTCGATTTCAAATCCAATGTCTTTCTTAATGCGAGAATATCTGCCTTCGCGTCCAGTAGCGGGTCTAGGATTTTGTTTAGGAAGACTTGACTCCACGGTGCAATGCAGCTTAAGCCCACCAAGGGTATTTTTTACCAAAGGCCATCATACACAGGAGTACTGAGATACTTTTGGGAACGGCTTAGCCTTAGCTTACCCCCCCCCCCCCCCCCCCATTCTTTCACCTCCCGAACTTGTCACAGGCGTCATCAGTACTTATCATCTTTATTTCATAGTTTATCAATTGTCACACAATCACACAAACCTACAATTCTACCAATCACAAATAAGTGTACCTACTGTTTATCTACAAATAGCAAAGTTTTACGAGCCGAACTAATTTAATAAGCAATATAAGTTATGAATTATGGCCGCACAGAGTTTATCAAACACAATCTAACACCATTAGAATTAATTAATCAATAGTAAAAACATAATATTAACAGACTGAATTGTTTACGTCCTGTGCCCGCCGCCGCCGGCGCGCCGCCCGCAAGACGACGCTACTTTTTGGCGCCAATTTTAGGCGCCATGTTGACACATCTACATGATTCTTGACAATAAAAATAATTCGGATCGGTTATGTCTTCTTATTGATATTTAATAAGTAGCATGGGTTATTTAGAATATGTTGTTTGGATAGTAAATAAAATTATTTGGTATGCCGCAGATGATGAAGCTTACGTTGTCCAAGATAGAAGAAACTTAGATTGTTACATTGACAAAGGGAGGTATTGCTTCCTTTGTCAATGTAAGCGACGTTACGTCAGCTTGAAGTCGCATAATCCTTACATAATGGTAAACAAATATTAAATATATCAACGCAAATATCTCTTGTCAGATCATATACCTTTTAACTCAGACAATTACAGATTACACGATAATAGTCATCAAAGATTTTTAACCTTAATTTTGGTTTTAGACTTATTGACTGAAGTCAATAAGTCCTGAGGTCTATGCCTGTCACAAATTGGGAGCTCTACCTTCACGTTACGAAAACCATTGCAATACCTACCACTTGATAAATTATTTCTGCAAATAGTTACCTAAGTAAAGTACCTACATATATGTCTACAGTAAAACCTAAAGTTATTGTACTGATGATGATGACTATCCCCCGAGAATGAAATCTATTAAAATACATTGGTAATCAGTAAGCCATTACTTTCGCTATTATTATTGGTTAGTTTATAAAAAGTGTAGACAGCTAATATAAGATATCTTGTAAGGAATAACATGCTAATCAGATTACAAATAAAAACAATAAGTTATAGGGAAACGATCAGTTATTGCTTCGTCCGCTACGCCCCACTAACTTTGGCTGTTCGAACGTCCGAACGGCAAATAAACCTCTGATTTGCATCTTCCTTTAGACATTCATATTGCTTTTTATGCAAATTATTGTCTCAGACATCTTTTCAACCCCTCACGAACTATAAAAAATTTTGTTTGGTCGATTGACTCAAACGTATAATGTTTAAACATCGCATAGCGGTAAAGAATCTTGTTCTCTTACTGTGTATCATATATGTAAGGTTCAAATAATTTCTGACGATAATTATTACATGTTACCTACGGTTATTAAATTGATTTTCTACTACTATTTCTAAGAATAACTTTACAGTTACGGTAATTTATTGTTTGTAATTAGATCATAATGTTTATATCATCCTCCTTAGGAATTTAAAATGTCAACATCGGGATATTTAAAAAAAAAAAGAAAAGAGGCGGGACCGGGCGTCGGGGAAAAAGGATGGTGGGTTGGATTGTGAAGAAGTAGCTGACAATTAGACAATTAAACAAGAAAGAAAATATCTGTACTTGATGTATTATTTGTGAAACTGTTTATAGTTTATCATAAGACGATTAGACAATTCAATAAAAAAGAAAATATGTGTACCTGGTTAGTGTATTATTTGTATTAGTAATTATGTTTACTTAAAGAACTTTTTTACAGGAAAGTGACGAAGGCATATGTGCATAACCTACAAGGCAAGAAGCATAAAGCAATCATTATGTCAGAAAGATCGAAAAATATTATTAAAATTTCATCAGTATGTAATTTTTTCTGAGAGATAAACTTTTGAATCATGTTTGTGTACGATAGCGCAATAGATCAATATTGTATGTAACCACATAAATGATAGTACTTTTATACTGTTAAAAAAAACTTACTTACTTACTCTCGAACTAAATATTCTCGACTCGAAACAAATATTCAAGTATCAAACAAAGTTTTGTCCCGTCAGCCATTCTAGTTTTGTCCACGACCTCTTGCGGCAGTACGTCGCGGTAAAATATCTCCTGCTACTGCAGCTGTAGTCGGCTATAAAATGACCTTTAAAGGGTGGACCTCAAAACACTGTTGGACCACAAGTCTACCCAAAAAGTTACAATCACACTTGCGATTTCATATAGGTTTCATTTGAAGTTATACACCCAGACTTCTCCAATCAAAGCCCATCCGTGGACTAAGGAAATACTAGACATTGTGACCTAAAACCCACAAACCCACCTCATGCATAAAAACAAGAGTAAAATATTTCTATGATGACTGTTTTTCTTTAATTATAAAATAAGGGGAAAGTAATCTGAGTCAACTCAGTACGGAAACGAGACCAGTAAGTAAATTCCTAACTGATGAGAGTGATGAATAGATGGTTACCAAACTGTTAGTTTAGTAGGTACCTAGTTATATTCACTGACTCAGTGGCGACCGTGCAGATTGTGATTTCTGTGAGGTTAAGCAACGTTAGCACTGTCAGACTTTTTTTTTATACTACGTTGGTGGGAAACAGGCATACGGCCGACCTGTTGTTAAGCGGTTACAGTAGCTGTACTCCAGAACGTTAAGGGAGTCATGGGCGTGTTGCAGACTTTTTAGAAATTTAATCCATTTATCTACTCCCCTCTTAAAGAACCCTATACTCTAGTCCATAGGAAAAACCTCAGATGGGTGACTGATTTCGAAAAATGTCACATGTCTTCGTACCTTAAGCAGTCGGTCTTACGCCTAATCTCTCTCCGGTACCTAGCTACGACCGCTTCCCCTTGTCCAAGGCTAGGCACCTCATCAGGGCCTCCACTATCGAAACCTGGCAGAAGAGATGGTCCGACGCAGCTACAGGCTCCACCACAAAAATATTTGTCAAAAATGTCAAAGAAGCAGAGAAAATATTTAGATGCGTCAACCACACCAACGCCGACTCCCAACTCTTTACCGGGCACGGTGGGTTCAGATCATATCTCCATAAGCGAAAGTTTGTGGATACCCCCTTCTGTGTCTGTGACGACGCAACGGTGGAAACCGTGAAGCATGTGCTTTTTGACTGCCCCCGTTTCTGTGCTCTGCGTAATGACCTGCCAGTCATTTTGGGCAATGTCTTTACCGCAGATAGCATCTCTGGCTTGTTTCTGGATAAAACATGCAGGATCCATATTTTGGAATACGGCAGAAGAGTAATGAGGCAGGTTGGCTTTGCGAACGGCACAAAATTTTAAATATACAGCTATTGCTTCATTTCAAATTTTTTTTTTTTTTTTTTTTTTATTATTTTGCTATTATTATTCGCTATTGCGCCATTTTATTTTATTTTATTTTATAATTAATATTTGACATTTACATCTAGAATTAAGCTTTTGACATTTTTGCTTTATCTCGCTGACATTTTAATATTTTATGCTTTTTAGCCTGCTTTCTAATTTATTATAATGTTATTTCTCTTAAAAAAAAAAATATATACATATTAAAAAAAATAAAAAAAGAAACAACGTGATATATACAAAGAATAAAACTAACATAGTCTTAAGCGCCACACTAGTGACAGTGGCGAGAACTAACAGAACAGGAGGTGGTTTTTAGTCAGTAGGCGGTTCACCCGAGTCTGACACTAACCAGGCCACGCCGCCGACGTACGAGGTGGTCTGGGTGCCCATGAGGGTTTTCCCCTCCTGTCGTTAAAAAAAAAAAAGTGTTTGGCCGCCGTAACCGGCATTAGGGCCCTTATTCAGTCAAGCCCGCGCTTCTAAATGTCAAAATCTTGTCATATTGGTATAAAGACAGCTGCGCTTAGAAATGCATCGCGCATGCGCCAGTTCGCGCGGGCTTGCCGCGGAAACGAAATAAAACATAGTGAATGTGGAACCACTTAAGATACCATTATGTTGAGGTTTATAACAGAAAGGAAAATAATACCTACATTTTTATCATCAGTCCTACAGGTTTTAACAGAAAAAAACTACTTTTTTTATACCACTGCTGCCGCCGGATCGGAGGCTGTGACAGCAACTTATAAAAGCTGCTACTCCAGAAAATAAATAGTCATGTGCAAGTCTCGTTCGCACAAAGTTTACCTCGGTGGCGAGTGGGAATATGCGACTGCTGAATGAGAGGTTGGTTGGTTCGATTCCCACAAGGGACAGAGCTTTTAGAAATTTATAAATATTAGTCCTGATTCTGTAACGATAATCTTGTTTTGAGTAGAGTAGGAGAAATTAAATGTACGAAACGTTACGATTTTTACAATTCAACTCACATATTTTAAGATTTTTTTAAGGCGTGGGTTTTAAGTACATAACGCGAGGTCCTTGCTTGAGTGAGTGTGCCCAGGGGTGATCTGACTAAGCCGGCTTGGGACAAAGTGGCACCACAGAGTACATTTTGGCACAGCTCGGCTTGCGAGGAAAAGCGTGCGTCTGCAACCAGCTAGTCCTTGGACAGCAGCGGGTGCCAGACACAGGGACCCTTTTATAAGGGTTTTCTAAGGTTTACTGATGCAAAGATAAATTTCTGCACGCCGCTACAATGCAGATCAAATCAATAAAAAATCAAAAGAGAAAAATAAAATCAAGATGGCATAAGGCATAGACCTCCGACACCACAGATAATTAGTATGATGCTTTTAGTCGATGTTCCACTACCAAGATTTACTAAATTTAATTTATGTTAGGTTTTAAATTGCTTATTAATTTTAAAAGGTGTATTGTTATCCACTGTTTATTTTAAAGTTGTCACAACGTGACGATGTAGCATAAAGTTCCTTGCGATAAAGACACTTTTTACCCTAGTATGGAAAATGTCGTCTAAAAAAAGTAACAACGGAAGCAAAGTTGCTTAAATTCCTCTAATATCTGAGGCATAGATAAATAAGCAAGGGACCATCATACAGGTACTAAACAAATCCTAGTCTATGAGTATTCGCCAACCATTTATGAGTAGCCTTTCATATTTTTTTATTAATAGAATCATTGTCTATACCCTCATTAAGTTACACAACAATTTGCAACCCAAATTAACCAATACTTATCAATCATTTTATTAGTTTATATAGTACGAGCAATAACGTCATCTGTCTAGACAAGTAGCCACAACATTATTCCAATTCTCAGTGAACGGATCATCGCTATTTCCATTCATTCGTTCCCTCATTCATCAGTTAACTGACGAGTGCCGGAAATATTCGAAGCGCTGCCTACCCCCGTTCTGTCGAAGGATCAATAAATCCTCCCTAATTTATATAATAGTGTCACAATACTATGCATTGCAAACATTCAAAAACTCTTGGACAGCTATGTAAGAGCCACGAGATTAGCGGGTTACAAGTTTAGTTTTTTTTTAATGCACGTTGTTTGAAGAGCTCCAGTTAGTGTCTTTACACGTGTTGTCCTGGGTAGTTCTCATCAGTAAGCGTGGTCGCGTTGTATGAAAAGCTTGCCAAAATTAAACAGAAATATTGGATTTATCATTATATCGTAAAAACAAATAGTACCAAAGTGTTTTTTAAATCGCAAAAGTGGAATAAATATGTAATTGGTGGTCCCTCTGATGATAGGTAGGTAGAACTATTGATTAAATTATGGATTCTAATAACTACGTTCAAAAATAATATAAAAAGGTAGTTTAGACAGAGGTGGCAGATCCCGCTGCAGCTGCGCGCAGAGATCGCATGAGCAGAAGCCCTTAAAAAACTCATGGTTTACTCAAATCGTCAAGTTCGTAACTGTAAATGGTTACTGCGTAAAATTTGAAGTACTTACCCTCAAAAAATTGAGGTGTTGTACATCGCAACGCAGTAACATAACTAGGACGTGCAACCCGCTAAGCAAGAGCGTATTCCTTCCAGCATTACAATATATACAGTTGTAGATAAAACTTTACTTTCTCTTTCAAACATTGACATCCTACAGATTTTGAAAATGTAGCGAACGCCTTTTGTGCGTCGTCGGTTCTTAAAGAATTGTCAGATCTTTCTCTTCCAACGAAAGCATTGTGGGGGCCTACAGATTTTGAAGATGCAGCGAACGCCTTTTGTGCGTCGTCGGTTCTTAAAGAATTGTCAGATCTTTCTCTTCCAACGAAAGCATTGTGGGGGCCTACAGATTTTGAAGATGCAGCGAACGCCTTTTGTGCGTCGTCGGTTCTTAAAGAATTGTCAGATCTTTCTCTTCCAACGAAAGCATTGTGGGGGCCTACAGATTTTGAAGATGCAGCGAACGCCTTTTGTGCGTCGTCGGTTCTTAAAGAATTGTCAGATCTTTCTCTTCCAACGAAAGCATTGTGGGGGCCTACAGATTTTGAAGATGCAGCGAACGCCTTTTGTGCGTCGTCGGTTCTTAAAGAATTGTCAGATCTTTCTCTTCCAACGAAAGCATTGTGGGGGCCTACAGATTTTGAAAATGTAGCGAACGCCTTTTGTGCGTCGTCGGTTCTTAAAGAATTGTCAGATATATTAGGTAATCAATCGCTTGTTACATCACCGTTACACGCCCCGCGTGTTTCCCGGCCCCACGACAAAGCGCCGCCGCTCTCCGCAGCGCAGTCGGCGCCGGCGACGTGGGCGCCGCGCCGCCGAGGCGCGGGATCGCCCGCTCTATATTATAAACAACACTCACGTAAAAGTAATATTGATTATTTTTGTACATTAGCCATGGATACACCATGTGGGATAGCAGGATACACATGTGGAGGTCTATATTAGGATGGGAGCTGTCAATTGATTCAAGGTTATTTTCAGTTAAGCAATTGGTATTTGGATGTAACTTAAGTTACTCCAAAGTTACTTATTGCCAAATATAAATACATTTTTACTAGTACATCACTTGTAAATCTTGTGGTAAGTCATTGACAGTTTTGACTCTACATTTTATGCCAAGTTCATTAAGTAGAGCGTGACTCACATAACTTTGATACAGAACAATATTTGTTTAAAATCTGTTAGGTAAGAAGGCTGCCACAAATATACAAAAACAAGAAACCACTATGATTAATGATATATCATGGATCATGTATTATTTACCTTAAGATTTCTTGACGTTTCAACCAGGTCGTCGGTCACAAATGGAGGCCGGTGCATCATGAAACACGGACGTCTTAATTCTGTTAGTGATAGTGACACAAGTTTTTTATATCATAACGAATCTAAAGACACGATAACAGCCTCTAGCTTTCCACACTGTAACCGTTGGGTAACCGTTTAAAAAAAAACAGATTAATCCTTGCGGTCCTTGCCTCGGACATCAAGTTAAGTTCTTGATGACAGTGCACCAGTGTAATAACGAACACACTTGTGTGTGCCCAATAATACTCTCGGCGTGGTGTTTCTGGTGAGATCGGCCGCTATGACCGAAATTGATTAGGTAGGTTAGGTTAGGTTAGGTAGACCTTCACTACTTACGTAGGTATAAAGTATACTCAAGCGTAAAGCAATGCCGTCAACTTATCAAAGTTCATAAGACTATAAAATGTTTAATTACTAACTGACCTTACAAGTTAATCTTGAAAGTTTTGTACGTTATCTTACTTGTTTGCAAACTTTTATTGCTCGGTGCAACAAAGTTCAATGTAAACATTATTACTTTATTGTAGGTACCTAATTGCTTGCCAATATTTTGTATACTTACTTAATATTTATGATATATTTAATGTTTTAATCTTTACAAAACGAAACTACCGTTTAAAGTACAAGAGAGATAGAGTCCTGATCAAGTCGCGTTTGCGAGTGTTTTGGCCAAACCTCCAGCGCCCACTACTTTCAAGTTTAACACGAAAATCCTCTAATTATATATAGAGAAAATAAGTTTGACTTGTATTAATAGTTTCGTACATTTAACATCAATCCCGTGTGGGAATTGAACCTTCATCACAGCAGTAAGCGTTACCGAAGAAGTGTCAAACACAGGAACGACAACGCGTGTTTTATTTAGGATTTAGGTTTAGGGTAGGTTCTTCGAATTTCTTAGTACTTCAAGTGCTAGGAACCATAGATCACCGGCAAAATAGCGTAGCTAAAGCCTTCTAACAGCTGTAGCTATAATATTTTTCTTACTTCTTACGGAAATGGTATTATATCTAGAGCAGCTATACTCTAAGTGTGTTCCGCGGAACCCTAGGGTTCCGTGATACCTCTGTCGGGGTTCCGCAAGAATTTAGAAATAAAAAAATCAAAACACCTCTCTCTGGTCGCTCCGCGGCTGTGCGGACTCCGCGGCCGCCCGGAGACAAAACGCTATGAATGTTATTTATTTATTTATTTGTATTGGATCAGCTTGTGTTACATTAGCTGGTACAATATCTTATAAGTTTGGTCTCAACAATTTTATACTTGTACAACGCGTTCGCTCTAAGTTTGCCGGTCTGTGGAATGCGCGTACCCTCCCCCACGTGACAACAAAACTTATAATGTGTCATAGTTTTACCCAAATATCTACCGTACACAATTTTTATTGTTACAATTAAATAAAAAATTTCGAACGTCATACACTCATACCTATCGCCAGCGGCAAACTTAAAACGAGCGGGTAGTATACTTGTAAGCGCTCAGTCTCTTTGATAAAAGCCGCCTCTGAATTAGACGCTATAGTTGTCAACAAGCGACTTTCGTCTCTAACTTCAAAGGATAAAGTCGATATTGTTTACAACGCTATTTTTAAATTTCTGTTTTTATTTTTGCTTTTTGTTTATCAAAGGTGCCGACTCGAGTATTTTCGAGAATATTTGAGATCGAGTCTAGGACTAAGTATAAAAGCGGCGATCGCGCGTTGGCGTCGTCAGTTGATGATTAGCGTTCGGAGCGATAAGTTACTACCTACTTACAAGCTCGCTAGCGAGAAACTAGTGTTCATTGTTTTACTGCCTGCTGTATTCTGTTGTCTCAGTTTTATACATTTCTTTCCTGTAGGTTCTAAATTTAGTCTCTTATACGCAGTAACGATTGTGCATTATTTAAACCCCACTATCCTGACTTGTAACATTATAAATAAAGAAGAATGGAACGTTGGCTTAAAGGTGTTAAACGTGTTCCAACAACATCTTCTAATGACGCTGAATGTTCAAAAGCAATGCGCGCGGAGAATTTAGCAATCACCGATCCAGAAGATGATGCCACGAGTGCCACGACGTCAAGCTCGACGGTTTCAAAGACGAAAAAAAGGAAGTATGATGAATCTTATATCAGTTTCGGATTTGTTGATTCCAACGGCTCACCTCTCTGCATGCTCTGTAGTAAACTGCTTCCTAATAGTTCCATGGCACCTGCCAAATTGCGTCGACATTTAGAAACCGTACACCCCGAGACTAAAGACAAGAATAAAGAATTTTTTGTTCGCAAAAAAGATCAGTTATTAGAAAGTCAAAAAAATATGATGCATGTAACACAAACTACCAACGAAAAGGCCACGGAGGCATCATATTTAGTTAGCTATCGCATTGCACAAGCAGGTGAAGCGCACACTATCGCTGAGAAATTAATAAAACCATGTGTATTAGACATAACAAAATGTATGCTTGATGAAAAATCTGCAAAGCATCTTTCTACTGTTCCGCTATCAAACGATACTGTTTCACGACGAATCCATGATCTGGCAAGCTACGTCAAACAAGAACTAGTTACACGTCTACAAAATACACGATTCGCTTTGCAAATGGACGAGTCGACTGATGTCGCTGGTTTGGCTATCCTGCTGGTTATTGTGAGATATCCATATAAAAGTTCTTTTGAAGAAGACATGCTTATGTGTTCATCGCTGCTTACAAACACTACCGGGGAAGAAATTTTTAATAAAATAAATATATTTTTTGAAGAACATAATCTCAGTTGGAACAATTGCATTGACATTTGTACAGATGGGGCCAAGGCGATGACAGGTAAAACAGCAGGAGCAGTGTCACGAATGAAAAATAAAGCGCCTAATTGTAGTTCCAGTCATTGTATTCTGCATAGACAAGCACTTGCGATGAGGCAAATGCCGTCTAATCTAAAATTAGTTATGGATGAAGCGGTAAAAATAATTAATTTTATCAAATCACGACCACTACAATCCCGATTGTTCTCATTATTGTGTGAAGATTATGGCAGCAAACATAAAACACTGCTGCTCCATACAGAAGTGCGATGGCTGTCTCGGGGAAAAACTTTAACAAGGCTATTTGAACTTAGAGCCGAGTTACAAATGTTTCTTTCAGCAGATACTTCTTTTAATTTGAAGGACCGTTTGTATGATAAAACTTGGTTGTTCCGATTGTCTTTTATGGCGGATATCTTTCAAAAACTTAACGAATTAAATTTATCGTTGCAAGGTAAACAGACAACAGTGTTTCAGGCCTATAATAAAATAACTGCTTTCAAAAGAAAATTAGATTTTTGGATCATTTGCATTGGTAAGAAAGAAATAGAAAGTTTTACGTTACTCAGTGAGTTTGTTAGCGAAAACGACTCAGAAATGTTTGAAGATAATGTGTTTGAAGAATTGGTCCAATATCTCAGTTCGATGCGCGCATCTTTTGAAAAGTATTTTCCCGAAGAACACAATACAAAAATTAAAGTGAACTCCTGGATTCATAATCCTTTTTTACCCAACTTGGAAAAGCCTGAAAACATGTCAAATGAGATATATGAATCTCTTTTAGAAATGTCATCAGACACAAGTATGGAGTCATTGTTCAATATGACGCCTCTTAATGATTTTTGGTGCAGAATCCAAGATGAATATGCAATGCTTGGCCAAATGGCTCTGGATATTCTTCTCCCGTTCCCAACTACATATTTGTGCGAAACAGGATTCTCTACCTACGCAGCCACGAAAACAAAATATCGCAATAGACTGGACGCCGAAGCTGATATGAGACTCCAACTTTCTTCCTTCAAACCTGATATCAAGCAATTGATGAAAAATAAAAAACAGTTTCATACCTCCCACTAGTTAGATTTTTTCTTTTTTAATGTTTTCTATTATTGTCCTTACCAAGTGGTGAAGTAAATAATAATTAGTAACTGATACATTGTACTTTTATTATGCTGATTAATAAAGAATACACTTATAAAAATAATTGTTTTATTGTAGGGTTCCATCAAGTATTTTGCTTCCCAAAAGAGTTCCGTCATTTAAAAAGTTTGAGAACCACTGATCTAGAGCATACCATAAGTACAGTTCAATAGGACGGAAATTGGACACGTTCAGAAATAGATCGCGGGATCAAACAGGTTTAGACATATTACAAGGGCACGATAAGGTTTTTTTTTTTTTTAAATAGACGACATCCGCATTAGGGTACAAACCCTGTGTCCCGGGGGACTTTACAAACATACAAGTCACGGACACAAAGTACACCCAGACTCGGAACAACAATTTGTGGATCACACAAAGTGGTGTCCCGTGTGGGAATCGAACCCACGACCTCTTGCGTAGCAGTCGGACATACCCCCACCGCGCCACAGAGGCAGGTAAAGAGAGAAAGTTGACTGTCCCGTTGGTGGTGCTGTGAAAATGCAAATGACTGCCGCATCAATCCCTGTGCCAAAGGTTCTGGGTTCGATTACCCCACGGGACACCATTTTGTGTGATCCACAAATTGTTATTCCGGCTCTGCTTGTTGGTACTTTGTCGCCGTGACTGTGCACCTACTTATGTTTGGAAGGGTCCAAACGATACAAGCAGGGCAGGACCTGGGGTAGAGCGAATGGAGCGGTCGCCATAGGCGTCAGGAGGCAGGGCGGGGAAAATAACATTATAATGCCGGCTTTTGACTTGTAGATATTGTATTAAAACGGCAACTTGCCACTTGTTCCATCAACAACGGCGACGGCGAGTTTTTAATTTATGTACCTACATTCTTTTTTTTATTTTACTTTTACACTTTTGTTGTTTTTGTAGGCCCAAGGCGCAATAAATGCATTTTCTTTCTTTCTTTCTTATATCCCTTGTAAACAAAAGAGATACCTACAGATAGGTATTAATAGGTAATCATTGATCGATGACACTGCCGGCGAGTACTCGCTTTTTACTGCGTCTCTTTTGTTTATACAGATGGGATCTACAATATACATTATTTGTACTTGTAAAGTACAAGTACAAATAATCTTTGCGAATTCTTGAGCGATAAAATAGTTGATAGTTGCTCGCTACTTTCCGTTGACAAGTGCCTAAAGGACGCTGAAAGACAATCTCGCTCTATTATAAGACGAGCCGGCGAAATACCGGAGTAATCTTTAAAAAACCATTATTATTAAACGGTTAAAATCTGTGACCTAGCGATGTTAACGTTGCCAAACTCGGTAATATCCCGATCTGCTCGGACGCCACTAAGTCCGACGCCTCTTTAATATCCAAATGCAGTTATTCAAAGAGTAACATTTAGTTCAGCTCCTACTTATTATGCTGAGCAAGTACGCTTGTAAGGCAGGGGGTATTGACTTAGTGACGGCCCTGGCTGTATAGTAACAATCTATCAATACCACTGGACTATTGGGAACTATAAACTTGCTATGTTATTGAAGAACGTGCACGGATAAGGGCTAAAGCATTGCAGTTAAGTTACACTCGTTTTTAAAATCAGCGCCGGTGGTTTTTTCACTGCATCGCGCATTCGGTATTTTTACCCGACTACGGAGCATGGTTATGTTTTTTATTTTAATACTCAAAAAAACTTACAGCTATAATATAGATAGTGCTTAAAATAGATAAATAAGGCCAATTAATAGTTTTCACAAATACATAATACACTACACGTGTATGTGTGTTCCTATAATCTTGCGAGTGTCACTCACTATATACATGACAGCAATCAAAATTCAAAATGGCGACAGCCATTGTGATAGAGAAAAAAATTAAAGTCTACAAACTATGTCATGTGGGATATCATCGTGTAGGTATTTTAAAATCATGATGAGGTTTCTTAAATCATTTTTCACTTAAAATAATCGTTTAGAATATAAAGTTTGTAACAACTATTTTCACTCCAATTTCTTACAATTATTAAATCATGAAATTTAGCGATTGAGTTGGAAATTATTATAAACGGATGCTTGCATAGATGACAAGATCTACTATCTTGTCATCTATGCAAACATCCGTTGGGCAAGGGTGTAGGGTAGGTACTGTGGCAGGTGCATAAAGCCTCATTATTTGTTAACTGTTTGTCTTGACGTTCCAAAGGTTTGTCAAATAGCGATGTAGAAGAAAATGAGAAAAGAATTGAAAGAATTGAAGGAAACGTCAAGACGAATGGTTTGAAAACTATTGAAGTGTAAATTAATGATTTTACGAATTGTTAAATATATAATATCGTTTTTGGGCAAATAAAATAGCGTTTTATTCCTCATCCCTTGGAGAAATAGTCCCGGCTACGCATCCCAAAGGTAGCATCTTCACGTCTCAGTACCTAAACTAAACAGTAGTCCAATAAAACGTTGACGAAAAGTTTCAAATTGACTGACGACCATAACTCGCACACAGCTCTGAAACCCAAAGGAACAAATACTCTAAGCTACGAGTGTTACATCGTTTGTGGGAGATCTATAATCGAAAAGAGAGCCTAAAGTTTAAAAAGAGAATTGCATCAGGATCTTTATTCACGTTCTTTTTTTCGATTTCGCGGCAAGCCCGTGCGAACTAGCGCTTGCGCGGTGCGCTCGAAGATGTTCGCCGCGCATGTGGGTTGATACATTTCTAAACGCAGCTCTCTATTTACAATTATGACAAGATTTTGACAGTTCGCATGAGCTTACCGCGAAAAATCCAGTAGATAGGTACAGTTGGATCAACGTAATTAGGCCGGACTGAAGTTGGCGACAAGTGCTTGAACAGATGCATTTTTGGAAGTTAATGGTGACAGGTAGCGCCGGGCGGGGGCGGTAACTAAACCAAGAGAATTAGAGATGCGATTACGCATTACATTGTCATAATTAGTTTTACTAACTCATGGTTTTTGTGATTATTTTCATAAAGAAGTTGTTTTTCATACTTTCTTTAGTATTTATTAGATATATTTCGGGACTTAATCGCGTGAATTATTTAAAGGTACGAACCTTTTATTTACCCGACGTTTCGATCGAATTGCACCGATCGTGGTCACGGGTCGACTTTTAGTATTTACTATAACTGTTCTAAATGTAAACTTTTATGAACATTAAATAGCATTTTTATATTGTTGAATTAAAATTGTATTAGTATTATCAATCGATTAAACATAATTAATCATTTTCGTAAGTAATTTTAGGGTCGCATCTCTATGACATGATCTCTATGACATGCGCGAAAGTGATATGAACCTAACCTCAACCCGGCCGAGTCACGTTGATCCAACTGTATGTGTGTGTATTGACGCGACCAGGCACAGCACCAGGCGACTAAATCGGTGGTCGATGCCAAAAGTAACATGTGTGCTTCGGCCCTAAGGCGTCAACATATACCTACTTAGTATTGTGTAGAAAAATGATGTGAGAATCTCAAGTGTGCATTCAGATTGAGCAATGTAATCACTGTAATCTGATTGTGGATTATAAACCACTTAGTAACGAGTGGGTAAATAATCCACTAACAGATTAACTTTGCTCGATCGTCCTGAGATTTGCAGTTATTTAATAATAATAATAATATCTTTATTGCATTAAATATGGTAGGACAGATGTTTTATAAAAAAGTCTACTTAGCTGTGATAGTTTTCCTTTTAAATTCACTATATATACTACTACCGTGAATTTTTTCACATAGGTACCCAACATCAACCATTTAACTGGCAGGGCACATAACTCAAACAAAAATTTGCACTTTAAAGCTTAATATTTTACAAACGGATCCCTAAACCTAAAAATCGTCTTTCCAACCCCTAAACGTTTTTAAAAGACCTATTTAATGATACCCCCCACGATGGTGTAGGTGAGAAAACAAATCACACCCCCACTTTACATATAGAGGTTTGGTTTTAAAATGATTTTTTTTTTCACTTTGTAGGCGTAAGTAATATGTGTGTCCATGCAAAATTACAGCCTCCTAGCACTAACAGTCTTTGAGCTAAGGTGCGGACGGACGGACATGGCAAAACTATAAGGGTTCCGTTTTGCCATTTTGGCTACGGAACCCTAAAAAGAGGGTTCAAAGATTCTCTCTATTTCGGAAGAGTTACCCCACACGACTATGCCGTAACGGATTACTGAGCATACGTATGCATGATAAACTGTTATAGAAGTATGTTAAATAGAAATGTTTCGAAAGTAAGTATTTATGTGCAAGTGGCATAATTCAGTTAGAGTTTAGAGGGTGGACAGGGCAGCAGAACAGAATTTCTTCATTCATATTGAACAGTACAATGTACGACTAAGAAGATTAAATATAGAATTATTCTATTCCAAATTTTGCCTGACGTTCATAAGCGTTGCATTTGTAACCTAAGTGAATAAAGTACTTTGACTTTGACTATAGGATGGCTTCAGTCCACAAATAACAAAAAGCAAAACAGCTGATGACAGTGTAGGTCAGATATAATAATAATAATATCTTGGGACAACTTACACAACGCTATCTGATCCCAAACTAAGCAGAACGTGTACTATGGAAACCAGGCAACTGATAAAACCTACCTAAATATTTCTAAATACATATACATATATAATACATAAACAACACCCAGACACAAAGTTTTATCCTGGGTGGGGATCGAACCCACGACCTCCGGCTTAGCAACCAGGGTCAATAACCACTAGACGTAGACTTTTAGTGTAAACGTTATTAGGCCGATTATATCTATGTAACCTAAGTACTTTACTACGAAGCAAGGTATTATGTATCTATGGAGGTAAAACTTCATAGAACACAAGATTAAACAGAGGTCAACCTATTAGATGGGGAGCCCAAGTAACTAACTTGGATTTACTCGAGCGCGACAGATTAACATAAGGGGGATACCTCGTACCCTGTTAAGTACCCCTACTGAAGAGCTGTTTATACAGTGACGCGCGTCTTGGGCAGCCGATCAATATATTTAGAGAAAAAAATGATCAATAGAGATAGAGTGCATTCGATTATTATACCGATGGTTCAGCTTGATCTTAGACACGCTGATCTAATATTTCAGCGATTATGTGTAAGGGTTCTCTTAATCTGACGATGTTTTAAAATTTTCAAAAAGCCGCCAATGGCTTGTCCGAATCGTAAATCCGCACCATTAAAAGGCTAAACATCTTAAACATTTTTTATTCGCGCCATAATAATCTTCAAGTAGGTCCCCACGACGCGCGAGTTAATCCAAGATAGATACTTGGGCTCCCCAGCCATATAGCTTCACACATCTTCAACGAAATTAGTTGGCACAAAAAACCGCAATTGTTTCAAGACAAGACGTAAAAAAAAGAATAAAGTTGTACAATGTACACCTTTCCATCAGCTTGGGGAATCAGTGGAGGATAAAAATAAGCTGCTCAAATAAATCATGAGCAATCATTAGCGTGGCTCTTGGGGAGCGGGCAGGAGCGTAGATGAGCGGAGCGGGAGCGGATAAGATATTGAACGAGTATCTAACTCATTTTTGTGGAGTGAGAGACTCCACAGAGTCGTGTAATGAAGCAAATATTAGGATGGCACCCAATCGCCTTAATTTTAAATGGAAGGTACGCACTTTATTCCTTGATGGATCAGCTGAATCATCACAACATTAGTAACATAAATATTAGTCTGTATGTATGTATTGCTGTAAGTATGTATACTATTGTATAGTTATGTATGTAGGTATATATGTATATATGTATTTTTGTAAGTATGTATAGTATTGTATAGTTATATTGTTTTATTTGTGTATTATGTAAGAATAATAAGGAAGTTCTTACAATTAGGTTACTGCACCTTTCACACATTCCATTTCTACACCACCCTAAGGTAGACTGGCAGAGAATGCTTTTAGCATTAAGTCCACCTTTGTACAACTTTGTGCATAAAGTTTTAAATAAATAAATAAATAGCATCTTCCAATCATTGTTGCTAAATTACAAAGATCATTTGATATGTGGACACCTCATGTAATGATACTTATTTCTTAATATTATGTAGGTACATAGGTATATAATAATACTTATTGGATGCTATTGGATATAATTTTTAATTTTAATGTTAATTTAACCTGTGTAGATATTTTCAGAATGCTGATTTATTTTCTTAATTATCATTAAAAAAGCTTTTGGTAGTTATGAAACTATAAAACCAATGATTTAAACAGCTATTACACTACTCTAAATCAGGGCCCTAAATCGAGGTGGCCTTGAACATTTGTTAAAGAATTGGAACCAGAAAAGGAGTCTTTCAGGATTATAAAACTTATTTCCTGCCTGGACCTAATTAACAGTACCTATCACCCAAACCTAGATTATGATGACTATGATCAACTCTTCTTTTTTTGTATAAATAGTAAATCTAATCCACAAAGTACCATTGAGATAATAGATACCTACATTTGTATACCTAACTAAGTAATCATGATCTAACCCTGATTTCAATCAGTATCACTCGGTCTTTCACACTATACATATATACATTCCTAGGTAAACAAAAACATCCAAAAGACTAGGTACTTACTTAATAAATAAATAATATATCTACCAACGATTAAGTCCCGATAAAATGTTGTGTTTGGTTTTTATGTTTCTATCATTAATCGTATCATAAAAAGAAGTGATTTGACTACAAAAAATAGTGTCATAGTCATTTGTATGAAATCTCCATAAAAAAACTGCGTTTTGACGTTTCATAAAGAGTTGTTGTTTTGACTACTAGGAAACTAGTCCATTGACAGCTCAGTTTGTTATCTATTCTCACAATGAACCGCTCTTGCTCCCCGCTATCTCTCATGGCAGTAACCCCTCTCCTACAATGTTGTGGACCGCAGGGCGCCGCCGGTCGGCAGCCGGGCGGCGGCGCGGCGCGGCTCGCCGGCACCCGACTATCACAAATAAATAGGCGCCGTGTCTTCACCTCCGAGCTCGCTTGCACCGATACAGACCTACTATTGTTTTGATATGTCGCCGTTATAATTAAGTAGTAAGTTTTTTGTTGCAGTTGTTTGATATGGAATATAGAGTAGGGTGAGGGCAAAGAGCATTGAGGGTCTCTGTTATAGCTATATTAAGTAAGTAGGTATGTCATTATTATTATACAAGGTGTAACAAAAGGGTGTACCTAGTAACATTTCTAAGATGATTAGTAAATATATCTATGTGTGTAGGGTTTAAGACACACACTCACAGGGTTGCCTACTAATATACCTATATCTAATTGACATAAAGCCGGTACTTCATGTCTTACAGTCTTCACCCAGACTTGGATCAATTTTAGGCCTTAACCTTAGGGCGCTGATACTGCTTTACTCACTTCTTCGTTCTCCGAATGCTCCTACTTATCTTTCCTCCCATTTTCAACATCTGCGCTTTAATCATGTAAGAAATCTTCGATTTTCTGATACCCTTTTACTTCTCTGTCCGTCTCACAGCTCTGGCATTATACATTCTTCTTTCCCAGTGTAGGCTTCTCGTCTTTGGAATGCGCTTCGGAAATAAGATTGTCCACCAGCCGTTTCTTATTTAAAAATAAAGTAGGTACGTCAGGTACCTATTTAGAAATTAGGTATCTGGAAGCAGCAGCAGGGTAAACGTTCAAATCGTTCATTTCTGTCGTAATCGATCGTAAATCGATAATGTATATATGTATGTATGTATGGACTAAATGCTAGATTACCCTACGAACTAACTATATTAAACACTAGCTGACCCGGCGAACTTCGTAGCGTAAATTTGATGCACTACTTTATTTTGTATAGCTGACCTATCTTATGTATGCGTACCTATTCAATTTTTTGTTTTAAATTGAATGACGTTGACATTCGTAAAGCGCTTTTTTTTTAAATATGCAAAATGAAATGGAAATTTTTCAATCTTTCTGAGAGATTTTCTTAATATTTTTTTCCGTAAGAACCTTGTACAGAGTATTAGAAAACAACAAAAAAAAAATCAGCCAAATTGGTCAAGCCGTTTTCATGCTATGTCGTGACAACGGAAAACGGGTTTCATTTTTATATATATATATATAGATTAATTAAAATTAACCAATTAATAACAACTTACATAGTAAACTACAAAAAACAAAAAAAGGATTATATAAAAAGGGGAGTCACAACCAGTTTAGGTCTCCAGTGTATGTATTATAATGTTTATTATATGATATGATATTTATTTTATTATGCATATGTTTTGTGTTTATTTAGTTTCTCTTTTGTTTTAATTGCAACTCGCCACCACCCAAAGGTGGACTGGTAGAGAATGCTTAAGGTATTAAGTCCGCCTTTAGCAATGTATTTGCAGGGAAAGTTAAACAAATAAATTTGTAGTACACACAAAGGGTGTTCCGTGAGGATGAGGAAATTGAACCTACAACAGAATAGAACGACGTCGTTGCGCAAAACTATAAATCTCATATTAATTTTTCGCGATTGTGGACGCCCAACGACGGACGTCATTGTATTCGATTGTCATTATATATAGTGTTTGTGCTACTTGTCTAAGTACCGAGAAAATTGAACATCCATAGAGTCGCATGCACTCCCACTACGGCACACTGAGGCAGCCATTGTTGGTAGTACTTATTGCACTTGCCGTGGTACAAAACCTGATTGTATTACTACCTACCTACCACAAACAGAGGTCCACCCCGGGCGATGATTGTCGTCTAATTACCAGTTAGATCTCACTTAAACAAGGGCTTAAATTGCATTGTTGAATGTCGAGGAGCTTAAACACTTTACGATGTTTAACTAATTGTCTATATAGCTATTCTATACCTACTTAGTCGAAGTGTTTCTAAACCGCAAAATATTGAGGGTTAGCGATAATATGCATTGTACGGTTTAGTTGCAAAAACACTGTACCAACCTTCACGTTAATGTATTATTTATGTTTTTTTTTATATTTGTGGGTAGGTAAGTACTAATATGCTTTTTAAATTAAAAGGGGTTTATATTAAGAAATTGAACCTTATTTCATAGGAGTCCGTGAACTAAAAAAGGTTAAGAAACGCTGTCCTACCTACTTACCTATGTGTACACTACCGGCCTTGGGAGCGCGCTTGGACGGTCGCCCTGGGCGCCAAGGCTAGAGGGCGCCATGCCTGATTCATAACAACCTTTTGAAAACATTTATTTCCAATAATTAAATATTCTTACACGTCATCATTAGCCTGAAAACTTCCACTGATGAACATAGGCCTCTACCAAGGACTTCCACAGCGACCGATTTTGAGCGGTCAGCAACATTGGCGTAGGTATCTAGGTAGGTAACATAGGGGGCCTGGTCCCTAACATGCCATACTTCGCGCGACGGGGGGGGGGGAGGGGGTATTACTGTGTTGCCCCCATGTAAGATCGCGATTTTCTCGAAAGCTGGTGTTATGTTGTGTTGTTTCCAAAAAAATGATTTGACCAAAACAGTTCTTAGAAACCTTAAAATATTTTGAAGGCTCTATCGAATGATGTGCCACACGTAGATGGTTGCTGAATTTTTTTTCTACTTCCGTTACACGTATCGAGTGCCCCCTCTAGAAATTAGGGGGGGCACTCGAGATTACAATTACCTATGTTGTGTTGTACTGAATGGTATGTAATTATAAGTAGGTATGTAAATTTCTCGACTGTAGACAATATTATTTCTTAGGTGTTTAATCCAACATCCTGGGATGGGCACTGGACCATTCTGGGGTGGGCACGCCAATGGTCAGCAACCAACGACTCCCTGCTACCTTAGTCAGGTCGTCAGTCTATCTTGTGGGGGTCGTCCTGCACTGCGTTTTCCAGTTCGTGGTCGCCACTCAAGAACCTTCCATACCTTTATATTGTTGGTTCTGCGAGCTATGTGGCCTGTTCATATTCTTATAGGTATCTACATACTTTTCTTTAAAAGAAATGCCGTGCAGCAAAATGATCAAGCCGTTGCGAGAATTGCGAAAAACACTAAACTAGCAGTCCATGGGGTTGCCCTACTCTGGGTCTCTGGTATAGGAAATTATTATAAAATATCTTTATAATGAGATCAATAATAATCGAGTTTAAATCTTTACAACGTGTTTACAACATTTAATGTAGGAAGTTATAGGATCACTTTTATTTGTAATATGAAATCAAGATCCGTATTCGCGGATCTTGATGCCAATGATCCGTACCGGGATCCGTATCTGCGGATGTGCATTTTTACCATCCGGCACATCACTACTCGCAGTGGCGGATTTAGCAGCAGGCTAAGAAGGCTATAACCTAGGGCCACAGATTTTAGGGGCCGGCAAATTTGGCTCAAAATTATTGTATTGTAAACATTAAGTAGGTATTATACATATAGACGGAGGAAATTTTTTCACATTTGTGGGCTGTCTCTTCATTTGTGTGTAGCTGGCAGGGGGGAAAGGGGCACTTGACTCTAACAAAAATTTGCACTTTAAAGCTTAATGTTTCACAAACGGATCCTTATATCGAAAAATGATCTTTAAAACCCCTAAATGTTTTTAAAAGACCCATCTAATGATACCACACGAGGGGGTAGGTAAGACAAAGACCGGGCAAGAGCATGTCGGACCATGCTCAGTGTAGGGTTCCGCAGCCTTACACAATTGCATCAGCAGAAGAGCTAGTATGTTGATCGCAGTTACACCCTTTTGTTGAGAAATGCAGTTTTTTGGCAATAACTCTATGACGGTTTATCCGATATACCTAATGTTAGTTTAAAGTATTTATTAAGCTCTATCTTTGTGATTTTTTCAATATTTTTTGGAGACACGGTTCAAAAGTTAAGGGTGGGGGGGGGCACGATTTTGGAACTTTCGGAGCAATTATTTCCAAAAATATTTACTCAATCAAAAAAGTTTATTAGTAACCTCAAAATGTTTTTGTAAGACCTATCGAATAATGTGCCTCACGTTGATATTTGCTGAAAAAAACATCAGCTTCTGTTACATGTATGTAGTTACGTAGGTATACCCTAAAAATATTTAGGGTATACGTACACTGCTACACAAGAGGTCGTGGGTTCGAGCCCCACCCAGGATAAAACTTTGTGTGATGAGCATGATGGTTTATTCTGTGTCTGGGTGTTATTTATCTATAATATGTATGTATTTAGAAATATATAAGTATGTTTATCGGTTGTCTGGTTGCCATAGTACAAGCTCTGCTTAGTTTGGGATCAGATAGCTTTGTGTGAGTTGTCCCAAGATATTATTATTATTATTTATTATTATTATTAACCTATCAAACTAAGTAGCGGCTACTACAAGACACCTTTTCACCTAATTTCATGAAGATTCATCGAATAGTCTTTGAGTAAAATGCCTGTGACATACTGACGGACAGACAGACGGATATGACGAAACTGTAAGGGTTCCGTTTATTGCCATTTTGGCTACGGAACCCTAATAAAAATCTCTACTTTACCTACATATAGGGAAAGGTACCCAATTGTTTTTTATAAAGCTATATTATATATATTTATTTCACTTTATAAGTATATACAGTAGGTATATAAGTAGCTAATATTACTTATGGATGGATATCATTTTGCATGGATACATAATATGTGTATTCATGCAAAATTACAGCCTTCTAGCACCAACAGTCTCTGAGCTAAGCTGCGGACGGACGGACATGGCGAAACTATAAGGGTTCCGTTTTGCCATTTCGGCAACAGAACCCTAAAAAGGAATTAATATGATTGTGAACCCGAGTATCGAATTGCAGGGGGTCAGTAGGTAGTTCTTATTGTGATTTTTAGCATTTTCATACATAAATGTACGAAAGAAAAGTTCGACTCAGGCGGTACGAACCTGCGAACATACAGCGCTAACCGCTCCACCCCCGAGCCACTCGAAGTGGTCGAATTTGACCTTTGTATGTTATTATTATTATTACTTGAATTCAGGAGTTTTTTTTAAATGCGCAGAAATGAGCTCGTTTGTGCCACAGAAAATATTTTTCACCATGGCACTACTGATAGAGCCAAGTGCCATTATACCACAGGGAAAATATGTAAAAATAAAACATGTATCTATATCAGTTTAGTTTATTAAAGTAAAAATTACTTATCCATATACACAAAATCAAATGAATATCCTTTCTTGCTAAATAAAATTACTTCTTTAAACACTGCGACTTAGGCATGTAAACACTTGCGACAAATCGCTACTACAATAGTGACATCAAAACTATCCAAATCAAAATTATCTCTTCTACGTAAAATCATATTGCGTATTCTTTCGCATTGTTTCGACTTTTCACCACTATCTATATACACAATATGCGTGTATTATACCTAACAACTACCTAGAAGAACCTCACTGAATGATATTGAAAAACAGATCAAAATTCGCTGCTAAGTTAAGGAGCTCTAAGGGTATATAGCCACTTTGATTTATACTATAAAGATAAAATAATCATATAGCGATTTGTGGCAAGTGTACACAAAGCCTAATATCATTTTATTGCATCTTTCATTCAGATCTTACAACATGTAGGTATATTACAAATTACAACTAATACAAGTACAATGAAATAAACAACCATTTTGTCTTTTAATTAAAAAAAAAGTTTAAAAAAGTCGCAGCGTCATTTTCAAGTTGTGCGAAAGTAAATCTTACTTTTAAATAAATGTAGTAGATATTGTGCGGGAAGACAATTGTTATAATACTGCTCTAATTATAATATGAATACAGTCTAACACAAGATCCACAAGTTGTACCTAACATCGGTCCCAACGCCACTTGTCCAACATGTGGATCTAGAATAACGCTCGTCCCAATGTTGGCGCCAATGCTATTGTTGGGCCAACGTCTGAAGCTGGCGTAAGGCTCGTAGCAGACGTATCAACTCTGAAAGAGATCGTCACCTTATCGCCTGGCCGTCAACTGTTTTCGAGCTTGTCCCGAGGCGAGGCGATTACGTTATGAATCAGATTAGTGTATTGCAGTACTATGCGTTTCAAATGAGTTGATAACTGTCATGATGACATTTTGATTCGCATACGACTGCAACTTCATTATATGATGTAAGGTCAGCAATAAAATGATTCGTAAAAAGGTGTCATTAGTATTACACAGAAGTACCTACCTACTCTAATGAACTATACAAAAGAACTGTATTTTCCATTACACATACATACTTTACCCGACTTGGGAGCTTTTGTTGCTAGCGGTACAATTTTGACAGGTGCAGAGTGAAGTTGTCGCGATCGCGATTTTCTTCTCATTTGAAACGCATAGTAGGGACTTTCATACTACTGTACGGCTTGAGTTGATGGAGGTGGCGATCCCTCAGTATGGCCATTCTTTGCCCTCAAACCTCACTCAGTTACCTCATAGTTACTGGCTGATAAGCGTTAGCGTATTGCCGCCTCCTTCGCCCCCGAATGCATTACGATTAGAGTAATAGAGCACAAACATGTGGTATGTTTTTATTTTTATGCATTATGACGATAAATGGAGCTTATAATAGTATAAAGTTAAAACATTAGACATTGATACCAATCTCTCTCGTCTCAAGAAACGTACAATAGATGTATATTGTTGCGGCGGTAGCCTAATGGCTAAGGCATCGGTCTCGCAATCGTGAGATCGCGGGTTCGAAACCTACCAATTATACTACCGACGTGAACCCACTCCTAATACAAGCCATTGAGCTTAGATGGAGGGGTTAACAGGATTGCTAGTAATGTGGGGCCAAGAATCCCACATTGCTAGTTATCTTTATAAAAAAAATGTAGATCGCGTCCGTTTGAAACAAAAAGAGATGCAGTATAGAGGGATTACTCGCTCTTAGCAGTGTGAACGGTCAGCGATCAATTATTAATATCTATCTCTTTCGTTTACACGGGATTACTTGAACGTTCGATTACGGACGTTACTTGAACAATAAAATCGCTACACGCTTTCTCGCCGTTGGTGGGACAAGCGCTTTTAAACCCTCAACTATATCGATTATTTGCTGACTTGTGATTTTCATTCAATCTCGGCCCCGAAGCAGTAACAATTATCTTCCCGCACAGTTAATAAATCATTATAACGGTACAAAAATAACTTTGGACCCGAATTCACTTCCACGCACATCTATAATATAATAATATTTGTATCTAAATACTTAAAACCTTTTATACATATTTTTGCTGAATGAGCTCTTTAACTTTGTCTTTATAACTATTTTTTTTTCTTTATGGCAAAAAGACCGATGCCTCTTCGGAAAGTAATTGAATGTCATCCTTATGGAATTTGAATAGAGTTTAAAATAGGATGCAAGTTCACATTCGCACGGCTGTCTTCATCTTATCTTCTGTATATTATTTACAACTCTACTTCAACTGAATAAGGACGATTTTCAATTATCATTATAAAACGCGGGAGCATTTCTCCCTCCAGTTTGAATCGGTAATAAACAAATTAAGACGCGATTGACGTTGGACGCAAAGTCTCGAATTCCTTTTACGTTGATTTTGTTTGTGATATTGTACAAGGAGAAACTCTGAAGAGAGAAGAATCAATCCATCAGTGTGAGAAGGAATCAGTCAATCGATTAATATTTTATACAGACTTAGATTTATTCTATGTCTTTTATGAGCTTTCCTATTAGCTAATTTCTGTAGAAATTTCGTTGTAAACATATTCATTGTCAAATAATCATTAGCAACTAAATACTTTTAAAAGAAACCTGTTTCCTGTTAATTCAGTGTGTCGTAGAAAAGCTCATAAAAAAACCACTCAATTTGACACAAAAAGTACATTTTTGTATGAAGTATGTTAATGAATAAACTCTACTACAATGTATACATTATCAACGATATCAGTGACAGAGCGTCTTTAGAACAACATTCTCATCGGCTTTTATTTGTAGTCTAATTACTTATTGATACAAGATACAAAAACCGTGTCCAGTAACATATATTTTTGTATCGAGTTACCTGAAGAAATTTTTTACAGTTAGTCTCTGAATTACATACAAGATTTCTGATGTATAACATTGTGTGAACATGCCTTTGTTGTAAAATCTACTACAGTTACTCCCAATATGTAAAATCATCAGGGATGTTGTAGATGCAGATTTTTTCACATCAGCGGATGCAAATATTCGCAACATCCCTTTAAAATCATCACCGATATGGCATGCAATTGGATAAAAATAAACATAGTTAGATATAAAACTTACAAATTATACCCACTTGAAAATAAACATACTTATTTAAGTAAAATTGGCCATTACACCATGTGGCTATAAAAACCAAAATTTTAAATATACTGGACAATATTTATGACAACAAATGGTGTAATTTTGGTTGGAAATAAGGCGAAAGTGAATGGTCGACATATTCGTGCAATATCTAGGGATCTAGACAAGTTGCATTTTCTAAAGTTAACGCCTTCAAGTGTGCAATTGACATTAAGTTGACAGAATTTCTGTAAACTTAATGTCAAATTCGTACAATTCCTTCTTTTCAAAGGTGTTAACATTTCCACTAATTACCGTAACCAATCCTACATTTATTAACAATGTGTGATCTCAAGGCCATAGTTGGAACAAATTACTAAAAAGAAATATACTAGACTAAAATTGCCACATTTTTTAGTAAACAATACAATAAAACTGTACTTTATAGAATATAATATGAATATTACTAAGAGGGTAGCTATAAAAATGCTGCTTTGTAAAATAAAAATACTTTTATGTATATACAATATTTTATTGTAAATGTTACATCATTTTGGAGGTAGATTTGTAATATAAAAGTGATGTTTCGTTTGAGTGTATGTACTTAAAGTTTGCATTGTAAATATATTGTGTGCATCAAACGATGTAGAAGTCTAAATATTCTCAATATCGCTTTCAAAACGACCACATCTTCCGTTCAAAATTTCAAATACATCACTTTACATACAGGCCACTTTTTACTAACCACTTAATAAATTGACCACTATTCAAACTGCCCATTTATTTTGACCACTTTCAAAGAAATTACTTTTCTATCCCTTTCTAATATAGTAAGAGTAAGAAAGGCCAATTAGCATAAAGCAAATAGATTTTTGTTGAACATAATTAATATATAGCTAATCTCTCATTTGCTGTTTAATTAAAATATAATAGTGTAAATTTTTCAAATGAGCGTGAAATTACATTGAATCAATTCCTAGAATTATTGCTATACTGCCTCTGTGGCGCGGTGGGAGTGTGTCCGACTGCTACGCAAGAGGTCGTGGGTTTTTTTTTTTTTTTTTTTTTTTCTTTAAAAAAGACAACTCCCGCAGTAGGGTACAAGCCCTGTGTCACGGGGGACTTTACAAACATACAAGTCACGGTTCGATTCCCACACGCGACACCACTTTGTGTAATCCACAAATTGTTATTCTGAGTCTGGGTGCACTTTGTGTCCGTGACTTGTATGTTTGTAAAGTCCCCCGCGACACAAGGCTTGTACCTTAATGCGGAAATCGTCTTTTTACCTATTTACTTTAAAAATGTTACACAAATGTAAATTTGTCTCTTTAATCTTCGAAACCATTATACTAATTTTGATAGCTTGAAGTTCAGGAAACATAGGACTCTGGCACAGAGGAGTAAAATCCTTACTAATATTATAAATTTGAATTAAAGTTTGTGAGGATGGGTATGTACATTTTTCACTCTCAAGCAAAAAAGGCTGAATGTATTTAGATGAAATTTGGCACAGAGATAAATTATAGTCTGGAATAGTACATAGGCTACTTTTGATTTACGAAAAATGTGCGCTTCCCGTGGAATAGGCGGGCAACTGTTTAAAACACGCACACTCGAAAAACTCGCAATTAAAAAGAACATAACTTATAATATATAGTGGGATATTGAGCAGCATTTCGCCAGCTACCCGCTTACCATTGCGGCAAATTGCGAGGGGGGGGGGGGGTGTTCAATAGTTGCGGAAGCTCCTGTTGGGCTTGAAACTGCCGCCGCCACCGCCACCGCCACCACTAGACGACGAGTTGAGGAACAGCTCGATGTAGCGATGGTCCATGTTGTTTTTGTCGCGACGCATTGCCTAGATACATTAACAATATAAGAACTGGAAGTCTAACGACCTGTCACGTTTTTAAGTTAGTTATTTAACAGACAGTCAATGGTAAATAAGTTATTGAACCGGCGGTGATGAACACGATAGTCTATTCTGTGTCTGGTTGTTATTTATCTATAATATGTATGTATTTAAAAATATATAAGTATGTTTATCAGTTGCCTGGTTTCCTAATATCAAGTCGAAGCAATTTTAAGGTAAACAATGCGCGTTAATTTCCGTATAATAAATCGATTTAATGCAGATAACTTTTGGAAGGATTTTTTTTATACTACAAATTGTCGTCGCAGATCGTACACCTGATGGTCGCGCGTCGCGCGTCTCACATAACAGTATCTGTGACACACTTATAAGCGGCGGTAGCCTAATGGCTAAGGCATTGGTTTCGCAATCGTGAGGTCGCGAATTCGAATCCTACCCATTATACTACCGACGTGAACCCACTTCTAACACAAGCCATTGAGCTTAGCTAGAGGGGTTAACAGGATTGCTAGAAACGTGGAACCAAAAATCACACATTGATCCTTTTGGGCAAAGAAGTCAATGTAACCGTACCACGCTCCTTTTTTAAGACTAGTTCATAAATCTCCGAAACACAGTGACGCGTTAACATCGAAGAATAATTGTTACTGTTGTGGTAATTTCAGTTTTAATTGTGATCAATATTGTTAATATTTAAATCACCATATTTTTTTGTTCATTTCGTCAATCACAATATTATACTGAAATATTTTTATGTGATTCCATTTAGCAGAATAAAATTAGTACTATTTTTAACACAAGTTATTTATAATAACTTAGCTAAGGTGCTATAGTCATCACAATAATAAGTGCTTATGTAATAATAGTTACCTAGTATTGTGCAATTGAACAAATTGTGAAAATGTGTATATATTGTATTACTTATTGTGATGAGAAATAAATGATTACACCAAGACGGCCTATGGCTTAGACCTACCCATAGACATATAGAACAGGACTGCGCCATAACCACACAAAATTGACCACACTCTAGAAAGAGACAACGCTACTTTGTGGACAATACCTGTTAAAGAGACAGAGAGAGAGTTTTTTTCTCTCTTTCACGCTCTGCAGTCAATATTTACTTTTTAATTGACAGTGGACCTACCACAGGTTACCATAGGCTATGGATGGCACTTGTTATCGCGGTCCGAGGGGCGAAGCCGCGGACAGTAGCCAGTAACAGATATAAAATCTTACCCTCATAGCATCCTCGTGGCACTCAAATTCTACATCAGCTTCACCAGACGGCCTGCCGCTGTTATCGTACAGAATATTGATGTTCATAGGTCTGATTGGTTTGAAGAACTAGAATGTAAACAAAACACATATGAAAATATCACATTTAATTTTTATTTTTATTTTTATAATTTAACTTTGTCGCCTGTTCTTCCTTAGAGAATGTTAGGCGATTGACACACTGACACGCATCACGGAGCGGAGTGTGTGGTGACGGAGACACACGTGTGTTTGTGTCTATATCTGTCTCTATCAGAATAACAAGAAAACGTGAGAGGACGCGGTGTTGCAGATCACGTGCCACGTGCGGGGAGTGCAACTGCTACGCAAGAGGTCGTGGGTTCGATTCCCACACGGGACACCACTTTGCGTGATTCACAAATTGTTCTTTCTAGTCTAGGTGTGTGTGTTTGTGAAGTCCCCAGCGACACAGGGTTCAGGAGTCTTTAAAAAAAAAAAATAATAATAAGCGCCTCCAATCTCAAGTTCTCTAGTTATTCTGAGAGAAAGCGAGAGAGAGGGGGGGAGGGAGAGAGATTGAGGGAGAGAGAGAGGGGGGGAGGGAGAGGGGGGGATAGAGATTGAGGGAGAGAGAGGGGGGGAGGGAGAGGGAGGGAGAGAGATTGAGGGAGAGGGAGAGAGAGAGAGGGGGGGGGGGTAGAGATAGGGAGAGAGAGAGAGAGAGATCCTGCAGCGTGGTGAGATTCAGTGTGCCAATCGCCTTACACCCCTTTGTGCCTCTTAGCACTTATGAAACCACCTTCCCATTCTGAAATCCTTACGTGCCAGTGTTATCTAAGTGTTATAAAAGTCTTGGCATGATAAAGTATCAAAAGACTTACATATGCAATATCCTGTGGTGAAGCCTTGAAGGGCAGTCCTCGCATGTGAACGCAGTGACAACCTCCGCCGCCACCGCCGCGACTGCGGAAACCTCCGCGACCGCCGCCGTAATTACCTCCGCCTAGAAAACATAGCGTTACAGTACTTGTTGCTTTGTTTGGTTAAAAAACAAAGCAACTATCATCAACTACGCAAGTGATAACATGCAAATGAAGCGGCGGTAGCCTAATGACTAAGGTATCGGTCTTGCAATCGTGAGGACGTGGGTTCGAATCCTGACCTTATACTACCGACGTGAACCCACTCCTAACACAAGCCATAGAGCTTAACTGGAGGGGTTAAAAGGATTGCTAGTGATGTGGGACAACGATGCCACATAGCTAGTTATCTTTAAAAAAAAAAAATAGTTTTATTGATAGGTAGGTTATTAGGAGAGGCCGTAAGCCCGAACAGAGTATAGACAGACATATAGTTTTACTAGCGGCTCGCTACGGCTTCTCACGGAATTTTCCCCACCATAATATTCATGTATAAAACGGCTATTACACTACCCTGAATCAGGGCCCCTAAATCAAGATGGCATTGAAAATTTGTTAGAGAATTAGGGCCCTAACTCTTATTACACGTCTCTTTTTAGGGGTTTAGGGTCCCTGATTTAGTGTAGTGTAATAAGGGCTTTATACATATAAACAAATATGTAATAAATGATATAACAGATAATGAAAAACACATCAAAATGTGTTGTGCAGTTCAGAAGATCTAAGCGTACAGACAGTGGGAAGCGACTTTGTTTTATATATGTAAATATACTTCTTGTTGAATCGTTCTTTTATTGTTAAAAAAAGTGATAGCTTGCAAATGCGATAGAATTTTAAGTCCAAGACTGATTTAAATGAGTTTTTTTTATCAAATAGGGGATTTTATTATGATGTCTAAAAAAATAATTACATATATCTTGCCTTGGACATTTGAATATACGCAATAATGCTACTAATGTTATTAATACGAAAGTTGGCCTGTTGTTTAGTGAACCTGACTGCTAAGCCGGAGGTTGTGGGTTTGATACCCACCCAGGATAAAACGTTGTGTGATGCATGCAGCATGATGGTTTATTCTGTGTCTGGGTTTTATTAATCTATAATATGTATGTATTTAGAAATATATAAGTATGTTAATCAGTTGTCTGGTTGCCATAGTACAATCTCTGCTTAGTTTGGGATCAGATAGCGCTGTGTGAATTGGCTCAAGATACTATTATTATAATGTATGATTGCTCTTTCACGCGAAAACTATGGAACGGATTTTAATGAAACTTTACGGACTTCAAAGCTAGTTGTTGAAAAAAATCTATTCAGCTCAGTATGTATTAGTATTGTGATTAGTATTTTTTATGTATCAATAAACGTCACAGACGTGAAATTCATAAGTGAAATGATGCAAAGCAAAAGCTATTTAAATTTACCACAAAACATACCACATGTTAAGTATTTTAAGGGCGCCCTAGTCGATGACTCTACCACACAAACGCGCATAAGTGATTACTCCTCTGTTTAAGGTAGTAAGTCAAAGTTAAAAATTAATATAATTAATATTAATTTTTAACTTTGACTTATTTACATTTTATCATAAGCTAGGCCTGTAGGCAACCATAATTGAAAATAATGGCAGCAATAATTTGAAAGTTATAAGCCTTAAAACTTTGGAATTTCGCCAAAATTTTTGTTCAAATTGTTAACATTCTTAAATGTATTTTTATAAGCTACGGGTCTTAATCGCGTAAATATTTATTTAAAGGCTAAATACCTTTGTTTTATTTATATGCTACCCGTGACCACGGCCGTTGCAATACGGTCGAAACGTCGGGCAATAAAACAAAGGTATTTAGCCCTAAAATAAAATATTTACGCGATTATGACCCGTAGCTTATAAAATTCTATAATGTGTACAAATCACGAAAGTTTACGAACATATATACTTAAATGTTTTAAGAATTTATACCTGTCAAAATATTAATTTAATTTCAATTATGGCTGCTACATGCCTAGTTCATGTTAAAACAATTTGATTTTAATTTTAAGCTTTGACTTACGACTTTATACAAAGGAGTAATCACTTATGCGCGTTTATGTGGTAGATTCATCGCAGAGCGCCCTAAAGAAATTAAGCATTAATATGCAATGGAAGCCAATACCACCACCATAAAAAACTCACCCCTACCAAATGAACCACGACCTCTCCCGCCAAATCGTCCGCCGCCACCGAATCTGTCGTTCCTATCGTACGGGGTGGGCCTGTACCCCCTCGTGGAACGGAACCCGCCCTCCACACGGGCGGAGTACGCTCGAACTTCATCAGCGGAACTCAGGAACACTTCTATGTATCTGTTGGGAGGAGGAACCGTCAAACAATGTTGGTAGTTTACTACTATTAAGTACTAGCTGACCCGCGCTCCGTTTTTGCAACATTTCTCATTGCTGCTTCGCTCCTATTGGTCGTAGCGTGATGTTATATAGCCTATAGCCTTCCTCGATAAATGGGCTATCTAACAGTGAAAGAATTGTTCAATTCGGATCAGTAGTTCCTGAGATTATCGCGTTCAAACAAACAAACTCTTCAGCTTTATAATATTAGTATAGAACTATAGATACATTATGGGCGTACCCCGGATATTTAGGGCCTTTATCCATCCCCCCCCCCCCCTTCGAAATTGAAACACCTATACGATGGAATTAAAATACAAATTACATGTGGCCGGTATAGAGTCCAGTACACAACTTCCCCCATTCCTCATCGTGTGAGCGACTCACTTGCCATTGGGTTACTTAGTTGGTGTAACTGTTACCCTATACTACACAATGTTACCCTATAATATACATATGATAAACCCTCTCCTCTTTCACCGCCTCCAAGTCTGGGTACGCCCATGGTATACATATACACTAAATTCACGCAAACCAAAAAAATATTGTAAAAAATCCATCAAACTATCCATGGTTGACATAGAATCGCTCAGAGTATTTATTTTTAATAGAAGAAATGACTACAGACCGTCTAGGTTGGCGATAAAAGTGTTTATGTATACCAGTTTAAGATTGAAATTAGTGTTCTTAAACTCGTAAAATTGATAGTTTTGAAAATGTTTTGTGAAAAATATTTAGTATAAGTATAAATAAATATTTAACATTCTTATTGTCACTTGATACAATATTCATTAACAAAATTGGAAGAAATCATTTTTTTAGTGTGCAGTCAGATCAACTCTATGAATCCAAAAATATAAATTCAAATAATGTAGGTATGTAACGCAAGATTAAACTAATAGTCAATTAAAAAAAAATATATAGTTAAATTAAAATATATATAAAAAAAACAGTTATTTCCGACAAAGATAAAAATACGAGGGGAGGTCCAAAAGTTCGTGGAATGGAGGGGATGGAGTGGGGATAGGGATGCTTGCTTAGTGTCATACTAATTGTGGACTCATCATTAGTATATAAGCTGAGTTTCAGCCTAATTGCGTCATTCGTTTACGAATACTCGCCTGATAAACAAGTCAATCCGGAAGAACATTAAAACTATGGAGAAAATTGAACACCGTGCTGTAATAAAATTCCTTACCAAGCAAGGAAAGACCGCTCAAACCATTTTGAATGAAATGGGAACCGTTTATGGGGACCAGTGCCCTAGTAAATCAATGATTTACAAGTGGCATGGTCTTTTTAAACATGGTCGGGAGTCGATTGAAGACGACCCTCGCTCAGGAAGGCCAGTTGAGGCCACCACATCAAACATCATCGAAAAAGTGGAGAAAATTGTACTGGAAGATACCCGTTTAAAGAAAAAACAGATATCTGCATTAGTTGGAGTATCAGATACCACCATTTTGCGAATCCTACATGACCATCTGGGTATGACAAAAGTCAGTGCAAGATGGGTACCGAGAATGCTCACACCGATTCAGAAGCAGCAACGCGTCGATGCTTCAAAACAATTTTTGGAGTTGTGTGGTGACGAGCCTGCACAGATTTTGGAGCGAATTGTTACCGGAGATGAAACATGGGTTCATCACTTTGAGCCTGAGTCCAAACAAGAGTCCATGCAATGGCACAAAAAGGGGACACCACCGCCAAAGAAGTTCAAAGTGTCGGAGTCGGCTGGAAAGTTGATGGCTACTGTTTTTTGGGATTGTGAAGGGATTCTACTAATTGATTATAAAGAAAAGGGAAGGACCATAACAGGAGAATACTACGCAACGATTCTAGAAAAATTAAAGGAGTCCATCAAGGAAAAACGTCGAGGAAAACTGACCAAAGGTGTTTTGCTTTTGCAAGACAACGCACCGGTTCACAAGAGCAGAGTTGCAATGGCTGCTCTGCACACACATGGCTTCGAATCGCTAGTCCACCCACCCTACAGTCCAGATCTGGCCCCAAGTGATTTTTATTTGTTCCCTAATTTAAAAAAAGACCTAAGGGGAAGGAAATTTTCCGACGACAATGAAGTAAAGGAGGCAATTTTGGCTCATTTTGCGGCAAAAGATAAAAAATATTTTTACGACGGTTTAGAAAAATTAATTCATAGATCTAATAAATGTATTCAACTTCAGGGTGATTATATTGAAAAGGAAAAATAGTTTTGTTGTTTCATTTTATTTCAAACCCTTCCATTCCACGAACTTTTGGACCTCCCCTCGTAATTTTACTTAAAATCGTTTAAAAAGGTTAGGTATGATAATAATAATAATATTTTCTGTAACACTTTTAAATCCAAATAGTATATATATTTAAAAAAAACTAATATTGATAAGACCTGAAAAATACACATAAAACTAAATAATACCACATAAACAACGGTTTTATTAACGTAGTTCCGCTTCCTCTTCCCCTCTTCGTCTTCGCCCCGCTCTCCCCTCCCGCGCTCTCCCAACCTTTGACAACTCAATAACCAATCACTAGTCCTCTCTAAATGCCACCTTAGAATCAGTCGCGAAAATACGAGAACTTTCCATCCCGTAGTTTCATCAAACCGACCCTTAGAAACCTTACATGTTCAAATATTTGTTATTCTTAAAAAAAAAAACAATAAAATTTCAAAAAAGAATCGCCTTCATACTTAAACACAAAAAGTTTCAATAAGGTAGCACTAAGAAAGCATAAATAATCTCTCAATTTCTTTTTTTAATAATTTTTCCATACATCCCATAAATTCAACTATTACCCACCATTCTGTTACTGGCCATTATGATTTTAACCATTCATTTTCCACTAAAAAAACCAAAAATATTTATAATAATTATAGAAATAAACCATAGTTTTAGACCAATAACATAGGAGGTCCCATACTTATCCCTCTACACCAAACATAATATTGCAGTCATGGCTTGTTCTGACTGTGGTGGACATGTAGACCAATGTCCCTAATTATAAACCATAATTTTCTGTAGACTGTTGTGATATAAGTTGGCCCAACAAACTCCAATGTTGGCCACAGCATAATTTCACGTAATAACAAAGAATAAAGTATCAAACTCATGGCTTCAAAGTCATAGTAATTACACTGTTTCCAATGTTGGATCCTACTGAGCCAATGTAATAAATAATATATTCTTGGAGTTACAATTACATTTATTTGTAATAGGTAATCTAATATGTTGGACACTCAAATATGGATATTGTCTCAAATATAAAATTCCATTTGGCAACATTTTAACAATAGATTATGGCAACACATAGCCAAACACTGGCTGGCATAGTCACCAAACTTAAAGCTTTGTTTTAAATTAGTCCACATTCCACCAACGGCGCCCATACAAGCCACGCGCAAAGTAAAGTAACTTTCCCCCCACCTGTGTCCTATTTTCTCCCTGTCCCTGTTGAGCGCTTCCTGTGCGCTCTCCTTGTCAACGAAGTGTACGAACGCCTCGCCCGAGGCCCGCCCCGTGTAGTCGGAGAGCAAGTGGACCCCGTCCGCGGCGACGGTCAGTCCTGACCCACCCAACGTGCAAATAAAGATCAGATTATATGCTCTGTGGAGTATTGTAACTGGCTGCGGATAACATGCAGGGCTTGATATTCCTCATGCTTATTTTTATTATTGCGTTAAAAAGCAGGTCAACTTAATACAAAAATCACGAATTTTTAATTTAAAAGTATGCATCAGCAAAATCTCTGTATAAATGTAATAAAAAATATAAATTAACATAATTTTATGTAAAGTTCATGATAATGTTTAAATGAGTCTGATTATAATAAATTTACCCACAGCACAGCTACAAAAAACACCTAAAACCCCACGTTAAAAGACAAATACTTCATAAATTACATAATATTTTTTGAGTGCTTACCATCGAAGAACTGAGTGATTTCTTCCTTGGAGCAGCCAAAAGGCAGGCCCCGGAGCTTGACAATACCCATGTCATCAGACACATTGGGTATGCCATCAAAACCATTCTCACTCTGACGCATTGCGTTCAAAGCCCATTCCATGTCTTGACGGTCAGTGGAAAAGACTAAAAAATAAAAAAATAAAGAAATGTAACATTTAATTCACATTCCATAAATAAAGTACTGAGGTATAAGTAGATGTGCAGCAAAAAATTCTTGTCCAAAAATTAAGAAATATAGAGGACCTTTGACTACAACATATAAAGTTTCGGAAATAGTGATTTACACAAAATCTATCTACCCTTCCTTTGTTTTATTTTCTCTATTGTATTTATAAAATAAGCAATCTGATAATAAGGTATACCTTATCATAAAGATAGTATCAAAATTGTTTTACAGTTTTCAGTACCTAGTTCCCAGAAAAAACCAGTAGCTGTTGTAAACAGTAATAAACAAGTACAACTAAAAGCAATACAGTGTTTAATAGAAATATCTATGATATTTATTTATGTAAAAGTGTAAACATAAAATTAGCATGACTATCTCAAGCAATATAAAACCATAGCAATGTAATCAAATATTCTTAAATCACCATAATAAATGTTCATAGTTTGTTATGCAATTTATTTAATAGTTATTGTAGTTTTGTGTTGTTTTAGTCACACCAAACTCTAGTAGAATATAAAAATAATATTTGTATATTTTTCTAAATTTTGGCACAACTTCATCTGCATGGATCTAAAATTCCCATAGTGTCAAACTATGTGTGTCCCCTATTTAATCCACTTTCAGATTCTGTGTCCATTTTTTTATATGACATCTGCCAGGGCGAGTATCTGTGTTATTTCTGGGTAAAGACAAATTTAAGTGAAATTAATTCAGCTGTTTTTGTATAATTATTGAGTAACAATTATCCAAACTTCTAAACCTTAAAAATTATGAAATATATACTTAAAACTAGCTGTCCCATGCAACAATTATTACAACACTTCTCATTGCTGCTCCACTCCTATTGGTTGTGTGATCTTATATAGCCTATAGCCTTCCTTGATAATTGGGCTATCCAACAGTGAATGATTTTTTCAATTCAGATCAGTAGTTCCTGAGATTACGGCATTCAAACAAACAAACTCTTCAGCTTTATTATATTAGTATAGATGCAACAAACCTTCAATGTATCTCTTCCCCATGTTGTCCTTGTCTTTCTTGAGGGCTTCTTCCACATCCTGCTGGCTCTCTACCTCCACAAAACACTCTCCCGATGGCCGGCCAGGACGCACTTCAGTTAAGTGCACACCTACATACAAATGCTTTAAATTTATAATCAGAGTCAAGTTGTAATAATTGGCAATAGTATTTTTTTTGCCTTAGTCTTTCAACAACAAATATATAAATAATAAATTTACAGGTTTTCAAACAGTCAAATTAATGGTGTCTCAAAATAACTAATTTTATTTTTAATTAATAGTATTAATTGATCAATAGCACCTTTAATACTTTTCGAATAAGGTGTTTTGCAAAAATACCACTGAAAGTGAATGTATCACTAGTTACACTAGATATTTTTGAATGAAACTAGGTGAGAATGCACAAATAAATATTACAACACAATTTTATACATAATTTATGCCTGATTGGTCTAAAGTATTGTGAAGGTGAAAGTTCAATGTCCTCTTTATCAACTTGTAATTACCGTCACTAGCAATCTAGACATTTGAATATAAAATAGGTACCTAGATTTTTTATCAGCGTTTTAACACGAATATGAATATCATTTTCATCATCACAGCATTTTTTTTATCTTTTTCTGTTTGACTTGTTTCCAAAAGTTTGCATTATATATACAGAGCATTTTGGCTGAGTAACATTACACATTTATTTATATCACAACTTGTTTCTGTGAATAAAATCCGGTAAGCAACCGGCACGTTGAATGCGATCAGTTGCCAAATTTTCCAAACAAAACAAATATACCATTTTAAAATTAAATTATGCGTAGCTTCAGGCTTTTTAAATATTCATAAATAATGAAGAAACTGACCTTCTTTTTCGTTCACCACGTTGACGCCCTGAAGAAAATCGAGGACATCTTCGACGGTGGTGGAGAAAGGCAGACCGCGTAGCTTTATGATGTAGCTACTATCCCCAGCACCCAACATTATTGCGATTAAATACCACTTCACGAAAATTACAACAAACTCGGGGTATCCGAACTAATTTATTACAAAAATAGAATACAAAATGCCACAAAACAATTCGTTAATTTTTGGGACAAGCGTCTTCACGCGCTTCGCTTGTCGGCCATTAAATTTTATGTGACGCAAAGACGGACGGGGTTGCCACTTGCCGAATTGAACATTTGACAATCGATAAATAAAAGAAAAATGTTATCGATAAAGCTGATGCCTTTTTTGTTGAAGTAAAGTAAGGTTTTTTTAGAAATACGTCCCAATAGGGTTTGCACGTTTCTATGAAACTCCGTCAATTTTGAAGTAAGATCGATGAAATGTTGTATTTAGATTTTTCGTTCAAAGTTATGACACATGTGCTTCAGTGTTTTTGGAAAATCAAGCCCTAAGTTGACTGGCCTGTTGGTTTACTGGTTATTGACTGCTAAGCCGGAGGTCATGGGTTGGATCCCGGCGCACTATATAACTTTAACAAGGAAAAAATGATATAAGCACACTGAGCCACATGATAACTAGAAGCAGAGCCAGAGACAGAATAGCACACCCTCCAACCCCGGACTCGTCTCTCCGCTCCGCCTCGCAACCACAGGATTCAACACCAGCCGTTGCTGAGGCGTCGAGCTCGTCGAGTGACGAGTATTTCTCTCCGCCAACGTCGCCACCACCTGTACGTCGGCGAGGGAGAGGCCGGCCGCCGACCAGCTTAGGACCCCGAGGCCCACCGGCCTCAAACAGGGCCCCCTCTGTCGGTGGTGATGTGCGCCGCATGCGATGGACGACGTCGATGAACGAGCACGTCATGCGGGCATATTTTGCGGCTACAGAGGGGGGAACTAACCTTACTGTGTACCGTGAACGGATGCTGCCTCTGTTTCAGGTGCTTGAGCCGACTGTCAACGTTTCGGCACAACGATTATCGGACCAAGTGCGGGCCATTCAGCGCTGCCATCTGCTAGATGAGGCCGCACTTGAGAGACTACGCTCGGAGTACGCCCAGACTAGCCGCGAGATCCCTGCCCCGGTACAGGTTCCTACACATGTAGTTGACTGTGAAGCTACGGGGCCGGATACCGCGGCTATTGTGGTAAGTACTCAGTGCAATGAGGAGATTAAGGCCACTTTGGAATTTGCGCTTCGCGAATATCGGTCCACGCCCCACAATATTAGGCCACGCCTGCCTCGGTTACCTATGCATAGACGAAACATTTCGCTGGTGTGTGCTCTTGATTCGTTATTGCCTACTTACCTAGACAATAGCGAAGACCTCGGCGATACCCACTCAATCCTGTATTGTGCAGCTGTTGCGGCATGTCGTATAGGAGGTGTTAAGCTTTTAGCAGAAACCTCTACTATACGACCAAGGTGCGCCGTACCCGCGTGGCAATGCAGGATTGAGCGCCGTATTGCCGGGGCAAGGGTACTCATCGGCAAGTTGTCCTGCTTCAGGACCGGGAACACTCGCCCGAGAGTGATGCGCTTTGTGAAACGGGCATTCTTGGGGACTGACATCAGACCTCAGGATTATATGTCGCGTGTCACAGAGCGCATCAACTTCCTGAAGCAAAAAATTTATGCATGGGCAAACCGAATACGCAGGTACAAAAAACGCGTGGACAGGTATAACGTGAACTGCATGTTCCAAAGGGACCAAAGGTGGGTGTATAGAGACTGGCAGCGAACGGATCAAGGTGTGGATGGCGGTCATCTACCAAATGCTGAAGCGACAAGCTCGTTTTGGCGTAACATTTGGGCGGTGCCTGTCACCCACACAGAGGGGGAATGGATGCGTGACGTTGAACGAGCGTGCGAACTTATTCCGGAAATGGAAGATATTAACATTAACAGCACAGACGTAGCCAGGGCAGTCCGTCCTTTTTCTAATTGGAAATCTCCAGGCCCAGACGGACTGCACAACTTTTGGCTGAAATGGCTACGCAGTTCGCACGCTTGTTTGGCATCGCAATTCCAGTCCGCCCTAGAATCTGCGTCGCTGCCAGCCTTTATGACTAAAGGAGTGACCCACCTGCTCTATAAGACCGGTAGTACCTCGGACCCTAGAAATTATAGACCGATAACTTGTTTACCATCGATCTATAAACTTCTTACATCCATTCTGAGAGCTAAAATAAATAAACATATACACACAAACTCCATCATGTGTACCTCTCAGAATGGATGTAGAAGTGGGGCCCGCGGTACTAAAGAGCTTCTCCTCATTGATATGACTATTAGCCAGCAGGTTCGCCGCAACCGAAAGGATCTATCGGCATGTTGGATAGATTATAAGAAGGCGTATGACTCCGTGCCACATACATGGCTTCTGAGGGTGCTGAAGTTGTATAAAGTTAATACAACTTTATGCACCTTCTTGAAGTCGTGTATGGGACAATGGAATACGGTTCTTACCTATCAAGGGTGCCGAGGGATCCAAGGAAGTGGCGGCGTACCTATAAGGATTGAGCGGGGTATATTCCAGGGTGACACTCTGAGCCCCCTTTGGTTCTGCCTAGCACTGAACCCACTTAGTACCTTACTAGAGAGTTCAGGGCTAGGTTGCAGGTTGCGACGTGGTGGTCAGGTCATATCCCACTTGCTGTATATGGATGACTTGAAGCTCTTTGCCCCCACCAGCTCACAGCTAATAGCGTTACTGAAGGTAACTGAAACCTTTAGTAATTCTATTAGAATGGAGTTTGGTGTTGACAAATGTGCAGTCGTTCATATAAAGCGAGGGCGGGTAGTGGAATCCGAAGGGACTCAACTCTCGGATTCCATTCACTTAAGATCACTTCTCGCAACCGAGACCTATAAGTATTTGGGTATATCGCAGGCACTGTGCATTAATGAGGCTGACATGAAACAGCTGTTGCAAGAACGTTTCTTCGGTCGCCTGAAAAAAGTGCTTAATAGCCTTTTGTCAGGTGGCAATAAGATCCGGGCTTGCAACAGTTGGGTCATGCCATGCCACTTCTAATGTACTCCTTCGGTGTACTCAAGTGGACTCAGACAGAATTAGACACCCTGGATCGAAAAGTCCATACACTCATGACGTCATACCGAATGCATCACCCGCGTTCATCTGTGATGAGATTGTATATCCCGCGGAAGTGTGGGGGCCGGGGTTTGTTGAACCTCAAGTCCCTTCATAACCGCGAGATATACAATCTCAGAGAATATTTTCTCCATATGGACGTGGGTGTGCATCGGGATGTTGTCGCGGTGGACACCGGGCTTACCCCGCTCTCCTTGGCTAAAGAGAACTGGCGCAGGCCTGTAGTACTTGGAGTCAACGAACGCAGGGAGGTATGGCAGAGCAAGGAGCTTCACGGTAGGTTCTTTCGGGCTCTTCATGGGCCCGATGTGGACCTACTAGCATCTGTGGCCTGGCTACGGTTCGGTGACCTCTTCGGGGAAACCGAGGGTTTTGTCTGTGCAATTGCTGACGAAGTTATCATGACGAATAACTACCGGAAATATATACTGAGGGATGGCACTGTTGACATCTGTCGTGCATGTCACCGACCTGGTGAGTCCCTCAGACATATCGTTTTCGGCTGTTCACGTCTTGCTAACGGCGAGTACTTGCACAGACACAATCAAGTAGCCAGGATAATCCACCAGCAACTTGCTCTGAAATACCACCTTGTGGACGTTGAAGTCCCGTACTACAGGTACGTTGCTGAGCCAGTTCTTGAAAATAGTCGTATCACGTTGTACTGGGATCGCTCTATCATCACAGACAGGACTGTTGTCGCTAACAAGCCTGATATTGTGCTGATAGACCGATCTGAGCGCCGTGCAATGATTGTCGACATCACCATCCCCCATGACGAAAATCTCGTGAAAGCCGAAAAGGATAAACAAATAAAATATCTGGATCTGGCGCACGAGATTGTCGACATGTGGGATGTTGATTCGGCAATCATTGTACCGATAGTCGTCTCCGTTAATGGTTTGATTGCCAAGAGCCTCGACCAACACCTTGAGAGGCTCGCGTTAGACGGTTGGATCAAGCGCTTGATGCAGAAGGCAGTACTTCTGGACACGGCTCGCATTGTGAGGAGGTTCCTTTCTCTGGGGCCGTAACCACCGGTAGCTTGGTCCCTGTACCCGATGCCGGTGGGACACTATTTTTTATATTTTTAAATGTATTTTTTATATATATATTTAAAAATGTAATTTATAAGAAAAAAAACTAAATAAAGAGAATAATAATAATATAATAATAATAATAATAAGGAACCTCAAGTCCCTTCATAACCGCGAGATATACAATCTCAGAGAATATTTTCTCCATATGGACGTGGGTGTGCATCGGGATGTTGTCGCGGTGGACACCGGGCTTACCCCGCTCTCCTTGGCTAAAGAGAACTGGCGCAGGCCTGTAGTACTTGGAGTCAACGAACGCAGGGAGGAATGGCGGAGCAAGGAGCCTCATGGTAGGTTCTTTCGGGCTCTTCATGGGCCCGATGTAGACCTACTAGCATCTGTGGCCTGGCTACGGTTCGGTGACCTCTTCGGGGAAACCGAGGGTTTTGTCTGTGCAATTGCTGACGAAGTTATCATGACGAATAACTACCGGAAATATATACTGAGGGATGGCACTGTTGACATCTGTCGTGCATGTCACCGACCTGGTGAATCCCTCAGACATATCGTTTCCGACTGTTCACGTCTTGCTAACGGCGAGTACTTGCACAGACACAATCAAGTAGCCAGGATAATCCACCAGCAACTTGCTCTGAAATACCACCTTGTGGACGTTGAAGTCCCGTACTACAGGTACGTTGCTGAGCCAGTTCTTGAAAATAGTCGTATCACGTTGTACTGGGATCGCTCTATCATCACAGACAGGACTGTTGTCGCTAACAAGCCTGATATTGTGCTGATAGACCGATCTGAGCGCCGTGCAATGATTGTCGACATCACTATCCCCCATGACGAAAATCTCATGAAAGCCGAAAAGGATAAACAAATAAAATACCTGGATTTGGCGCACGAGACTGTCGACATGTGGGATGTCGATTCGGCAATCATTGTACCGATAGTCGTCTCCGTTAATGGTTTGATTGCCAAGAGCCTCGACCAACACCTAGAGAGGCTCGCGTTAGACGGTTGGATCAAGCGCTTGATGCAGAAGGCAGTACTTCTGGACACGGCTCGCATTGTAAGGAGGTTCCTTTCTCTGGGGCCGTAACCAACCACCGGTAGCTTGGTCCCTGTACCCGATGCCGGTGGGACACTACTTTTTATATTTTTGAATGTGTTTTTTATATATATATTTAAAAATGTAATTTATAAGAAAAAAACGAAATAAAGAGAATAATAATAAAACTTTATTTCCAAGAATATGGTAGTTTACAGGTATTATCAAGTTTTAAGAGTACAGCATATTCTTCCAATGTTAATACATACCTACATATTATAGATTCTTTATTAAGTGTATAGAAATGTTTAAGTATATTTATTAGCAGTTTCACCTAGTTTGGGATCAGACAGTGCTATGTGAGTTGTCCCAAAATATTATTTTAAGCAAATCCATAAAAATAGGGATGTCGATTCTTTCCGAAAATTATTAATAACCCTATTAGGGTCTTCTCTCATTAATTTGTCTCATAATTTTTTTGTACGTTTTTTCAAATTTTCCATCATAAATCCAAAAACGGAAATAACAAACAGCATAACAGTACGTACAACAAAAAAACGTTTGCGTGCTATTTGGGATAAGCAAAGTTAATATTTCGACCATTAACATTAATTCGTGACGTTTATTGCCCAAAAATATACTTTTCCCGAAAAGTGAAAACCGCCCAAACCTGAAAACACAAACGCAGCACTGAAAACAAATTATAACTTTTGTTTCTTCTAACCCCGGAAACTAGGCCCACAACCATGCTGTAAACGAGACCGTACTATTTTATTTAGTTTCATTCGCTATCTATAGGCCGACCGCTTAACTCGTATATCGCCTGCGCGGTGAGAAGGGAGCGCGGGGTGATGTTAACGGGTGGGTGAGCGGGGTGCGCGGGACAGAGAACTTCCCGCGCACCCCGCTCATCCACCCGTTAACATCACCCCGCGCTCCCTTCTCACCGCGCAGGCGATATACGAGTTAAGCGGTCGGCCTATAATAAATAATGATATTTCAGGAAATATTTTAATGTATATATATTTTTTATATTTTGCATCAAAGCAGAAAAATTCTATGGTAAAAATTAATTTACCAGATCGATGTCGTTTAAATAATAAAATCGATTTTTGGCCCTAAAATATTTTTTTTTATTAATCGATCTCATATCGACATCTCTAATTTAAAATTTGGCAACTCCCACAGGCAGGTTGAAAATTGTTTGTCAAAGTATTTTTTGCGTTGGTTCGGTACCTACTTTGGTTTGGTTCTTCTTGTGAAAAATATCTGATACGGCATCGTTTCGATGTTATATTCTTTCGTCTTACCTATAATAACTTAGTGGAGTATTATCCATTATTTTACTTGGAATACAGAGTGTTTATAACTCAAAGATGACTGTGGACGGGGACGAAAAAGCGACACGGGCTCGCGTGTTCATGGATATCTCGATAGGGGGGCTGCCTTCGGGCCGTCTTGTCTTCGAATTGTTCACTGATATTGCGCCGAAGACTGCTGAGAACTTCCGTGCGTTATGCGCCGGAGATATGGGTGTCGGGAAGAATACGGGCAAACCGCTGACGTATAAGGTTAGTGATTGTAATCTGCCTAGTATTTATTCTGGGTTACTGAATGAGCATTTTGCCTAGGGAGGTGATATAAGAAGCGATATTTTACCAGGAGGACCTGGCTCAAGCCCCACACGAGTGTCTGAGTGCTCATATGTATTACAACACAGCAACATTATGTATTATGGCACAGCTGCCAACTCAAATCTGGAAATACTACAAAGGTTCCAATCATTAATTTTAAGGATGATAGTAGATGCACCATGGTATGTCACTTATGCGAGACTTCACCATGACCTTGGTATTAAAACAGTAAAGGAAGAATTTAAGAAAAATGTATCAACATATTAGTATAGATTACAGTTACATCCTATTAAACTGGCACACCATCTTATGGATGAAATTCTGCCAAGTGTGAGGAGACTGAAGAAAAGAATACCTCAAGACTTAATATAAATTATTATGAAGAGGACATGTCACTGGACATGTACCTTACAAATCTTTAAATCACTATGATATATGTACATATTGCTGAATGTTCAATAAAAACAGATTGCAATAATGAGAAGGGAATCAAATGTACCTATTACAAATGGTTTTCCTATCATTAGCTTAGTGGGGTCATGTGCCCTTAAACCACCGTTTTTAACCTATATTAATAAGTAACTATATTTTTAAAGGGCAGATGAAAATAATTTTGTACTTTCTGCCAATAAGGCATTATTATGTAATGAGTTTGGTTTAATATATGTTGTACTTATGTCCTAAGTTAATAATATTGTGTATCTTCTACCCAGGGCATGGTGTTCCATAGAGTGGTGAAGGATTTTATGATCCAGGGAGGTGACTTTACCAATGCTAATGGCACAGGAGGAGAATCTATCTATGGTGGAACATTTGAAGGTAATTTAGCAAATATTAGAAAAGTGAAAGTTTGAATGTCTGTACGTTTGGTTGTTTGACAACACATAGGATTAAATATTGTGATAGTGCACATAACTATGAAGTAGATGTTCTAGTGTATGTGTTTTTTGCACTTTTATATAGTCACTAGATGGTCTGGTGACCCAGTTTTGCCAAAAAACCGTTTTAACTAGTACCTAGTTGTACTATGGGTATTCAGTATTAGCACCGCAATAGCCAGTAATAGAGTAGTGTAACATTTTCAAATGCTTAAATCATCTCCCACCCATATTTTAACAATAGTATAACCAAAGACTGCCGTGTGGTGCCGGCTTAAGAATAGTACCACCCCATCTCTTCCCATGGGTGTCGTCAAGGCGACTAAGGGATTTCACCCCGGAGGACGGGCAGCAGCGTCCTCTGCGTACTTAAAGCCTTACTGCGATCGCCAACCCGCTCGCCAGGCGTGGCGATTATGGCAATTACCCCCAGGATCTACATACTAGTAGGTTCTACTGGGGAGACCCGTGCCCAGCAGTGGGCCATCATATGGGTTGATATGTATGTATAACCAAAGAATGGGAAAAATAATAATGTCATATTGTTTGTTTATTTACACAAGAACAAACTGTTTTCATTTTATCAGACTCTTAAGAAAGTGCAACAGACATTATTCTTAATTATAAAATTAGTGTTTAAGTTACAGTAAAATTGCTTATTAGCCTTATAGGCTAGATCGTAATGAATTTTTCTTTATGCATTCTGTTCTTTATATCTAAGAATAAAAAAAATTGTTTGTTTTCAGATGAGAGCTTTGAATTGACACATGACAGGCCATATCTCTTGTCTATGGCAAACCGAGGCAAAGACACAAACGGTTCACAATTCTTTATGTAAGTTAAATGGACGTGGGTAAGATGGGTGTCTGGAATTCCTTTCATTAACTTTCGCCTGCGGCTCCGCCCGCGTGAATATCGTTATCGCGAAAAAAACTATCCTATGTCCTTCCCCGGGACTCGAAACTAACTCCATACCAAATTTCATCTAAATCGGTTTAGTTGTTTGAGCGTCAATGTGTAACAAACAGACAGACAGAGTTACTTTTACATTTATAATATTACTATGGATTGTTGAAAGAAGTACGTAAGTTTCACCCCCCAATACTCAAACAATACTTAACTTTGAGTCATGCTCAATCGTATTTCTGTCTCCACTATTCTCATTTAGGTGACAGTGACAGCACAACAACATTGAGTTTTGTTTAAGTACTCAACAATCAATCAATCAATCTGCCTATGCTGAAAAACCTTAACAATATTATTATTAAATAGAACAAGAATTTTGCCAACTACTGGTACAATTTGTGTTATATTAAATAATCTTTCAAGACTGGATGATTGGAGGACTGATTTGACTTGACACTCAAATACCCGGTAAAGAGTAACCATTGTTCTGAGTCTAATTGCACTTTATCGTGATTTTTATGCCTATAGGTAAAGATTTTAACTTACAAGTCACTATTCCCTATTGCACATCAACTTGTTGAAAATGACCTCTTATTTAAGGGTCGCTGGTTCAAATTCTAGCCGTTAGACTGCCGACGTATACCCACTCCTAACACAAGCCATTGAGCTTAGCTGGAAGGGTTAACAGGATTGCTAGTAATGTGGGACCACAATTCCACATTGCAAGTTATCATAAGAAAAAATAAAAAAATTGCTAACACAGCTTGAGAAAAGGATAAAATAAAAATAAAAAATTGTTAATGGAGTCCCATGAATCAGTCATTTTTGCACTAAGAGATCTTTCTGATGTTTTATAGCCATTTATATCCATGCTAGAAAGTCTGTCTACCAAGAATTGATTCAAATTGTTGACCTCCCTCATATCTACACAGTTGCTTGATATTCTATGAAAATTAAAAAAAAAAACTTATAACATTCCACTACTGAAATTGTATAGGAAATTATCGAGAGATAATAACTAACTTGATTTTTGTAAATAACTTTTCCATTTTAATAACAGGAATGTTCATTTAAAATAAACTATATTTAATCATTGATAAAGCGTCTTCCAAACCATGTACCAAGTAATTTGGTTTACAACAGCCGTCTACACTGTTGGAAACCAGCAAGGTCACCTTGCTGAAAGCCTTGCGGGAAGCCTTGTTTCCAACCGTCTAGAAGACGCTTTGCTATATTGCATTTTAGAAACAATACTAAATATCCACTCAAATTAATTAAAAAAATATTATTTTGAAAAACAGATAATATACTGTCTCTACCATATAATATCCCATATATTTTTAATATGTTAACATTTCATAATGAATTATAAAGAATTGGCATATCAGTTATGAGCAAAAATAAGTATACTTACATGAAAAAAATATCAAAATAAGGTAATACTTTTGATCTCTTCCTGATTTACCCAAACTATGACAGTAAGTAATGACTGTAAACTAACATGCAGGCCAAGTGCAAATAGGAGGGGGTCACACGTCTCAAAATCTTTACTTCTAGTGTTCTCTGATGTTTATCTTCACCAACTTATTTAAAGATATCAATGATTGTTGTGCAGACTATGTAAAATGTGTTATGAAACATATTGTGTATGCGTTGTGTAGAGATCGCTGCTGGCTGTGGCGGTCCGCGCTTCGCTCGCCCGCTATCATTCTTGTTGTGTTCTGTGTGTTGTAGTACAACACAGCCGGCCCCGCATCTCGACAAGTGAGTATATACCTTTGTTTATTGTTTTTTGTATTAGCTTACCCCCTCATTCATAATCATTAATAACAGCATTGAACTAATTTTTATAGCCATTTCTTGCCAATTACTTTACAAATACAATAACTCGCGAGCATCAAGGGATAGAAAAAATTGAGTTCTAGTAGCATAGTCCAGATAGGTGGTTCGCCTTCAAATTTTTCTATCTTTTAAAAATGCAATTATTGTATTATTAACACAATAATTGCATTTTAGTCTTCTATTCAATTTTGAAAATGTAATGTAAAACAAAGACAAAATTTCTAGTTAAATTGCTGTTATTATTGTATTAATATTGATCTCACTGTCACATAGCACTTTAAGCGATGTTAGGAATTGATCTGGGCATCCTAAGATTAACTATGGGTAAGGGTCCTTAAAGCTCACATAGAAATAGTTTACGGGCTCTAAATCACAGACCAACTTGAATTATTTTGTTTCACACATGTGCTCAAGTGGAGTCTGTATGAAGCTATCTTTATGTTCTCTCGGTGTTTTCTACCAGTAGTCCCTCATCCTCTCTGACTACACGACCGAGAACGTGCGCGTCTACATGGGTGGATATAGGATTTTATTCTCTAAACCACCTCGACAATCAGTGCTTACAACGAAGGAGTTGGGGGGGGGGGGGGGGGTAATTTCGTTACGGGCGATACCGGCCAAGTTTTACTTGCACGCATGAGGGTATACAATAGCCAAATCAAAATCGCTAAGTGTATTAAACTTCTGGGTGATGAGGGGGGGGGGGGACTTCCCTCACCCTTGCGCGTGCACGTGTGGATCCACCTATGCGCAACTATCTGTGCGTCGGTCTGTTTTTGCTCATTATAGGGATCTGGCCATCACATATGTAATTTCTATTAAAGCTATGTATTCTAACCATGCCGGTTCTCCCCGCAGTGTGCACGTAGTGTTCGGTCACGTAGTGAGCGGCGCGACGCTGGTGCGGCAGCTGGAGGCGCTGGCGGTGGACCGCAACGCCAGACCGCTGCAGGACGTCGCCGTCACCAACTGCGGTCAGCTCGTCAAGTTGCAGCCTGGTTAGTTGTATGGTCGTTAATGGGGTATTGTAACTTATGAGGAACAAAGAAACTTGCTCTATCCAGACAATTGAGCAGTGTTTGGGACGTGAACGGACCGCCCTCTGTACAACAGGGTAATTTCGGTAGTGAACAAAAACTTATGACATGCAATAAAAATAAAAAATAATATAGCGTATGTAGTGTACTGTGCGCGAAAGCCGAACATCTTGAAATTTCTCTTCCCTTGTTGCATACGAGTTGGGCCCTCGTATGCAACAAGGGCAGTTGGAAGGGCAATTATTGTATTTATAAAGTAACTAGCTGTCCCGCGCAACTTCGTATGCGTAAATTTTCCCCGTTTTTGCAACATTTCTCGTCGTTGCTGCGCTCCTATTAGTCGTAGCGCGATGTTATATAGCCTATAGCCTTCCTCGATAAATGGGCTATCCAACAAAAAAAGAATTATTAAAATCGGTCCAGTACTTTTTGAGTTTATTCGTTACATACAAAAATACAAATGTTTCCTCTTTATAATATTAGTGTAGATTGGCAAGAAATGCCTATAAAAATTACTATATAATAATATATAATTACTATTATATAATAGTCATCAAATTAGTTTAACAAATTTCTTCTTATCCAACAGCTAAAAAGCGTAAGCAAGAGAAAGAGGAGAAGCAAGAAAGCGATGCAGAGTCTGAGAAGTCTCACAAAAAGGACAAGAAGAAGAAGAAAGATAAGAAGGAGAAGAAGAAGAAGAGGTATGAGAAATTATTATAAATTATAATACTATAAGACGCCCCACCAAACCATCACTGACGCAGGATGATGACCACGCTGTACCTTTCCGACGACTTGAGCAGCTTCTTTAGAACTGTGAGCGTACACTTTATCATTTTGCTTATTGGAGTGCTCTTCAATCGTGAATTTTTTTTCATCGGTAAAGAGGATATTTCTGTGCCATTCACCTGTGTATCACGACAGAAGGCGTTTTGATCAATCCACTCTCTTTAATTGTAAAGATTGATTTAGGGCATGTCCTGTATATCGATGATAAGCACCGAGCTTCAGGTTTTGTTTTATAATACGCGACCGGCTCCTAGCGGGAATCTTCATTTCTCTCGATAATATTTTTGCTTCCTAATGGGATTTCGACGAATTCTGGCAGGACTAACAGCCTTTGTAATTCTAACAGCACGCGGCCGCCCCGATCTTTTATGGTCTTCGACAGAGGAAGTGTTGTTGTATCTGTTGATAGTGCGATACACGAACATACGGCAATGACCGACGGCTCCATACCCACTTTGTGTAAGGCGATCACCGCAATCCTATTTTCTTTAACACCCCAATCCATATTGTAATTTGATAATGAACACGAAAAAATATGTGAAATGGCGCGAAATCGAAAGAACCTTTAAAAATAATAAACACTTTCCAAATTCAAAGTAATTAAAAAGTTGAAAAAAAAAGAAAAGTTTTTATGTACAGTACGATCAACGTAACTAGGCCGTTCTGAAGTCAGCCAACAGTGAAGTTCGCGCAGGTACGCTCAGAAAATAATAAACACGGAGCACGTTTATTTTATAATATATTGTTTTCTTTTTTTTACTTTTGTTATTTATACACAATATGTATACATTCTAATAGACAACGGGTCTATGAAATTGTTTAATATATTATCTAAATAATCGTGTGAATCATTTCAGGGTAAAGAGGTACCTTATTTATTATCCGACGTTTAGACCGTATTGCAACGATCGAACAATCGTGGTCACGGGTAGACAGATGCAGCTCAGAGTCGCCCTCGGTATGAACTTATATAATGTCACGTATATAATGTAATCGTTTTCATGGTGACCACCTGCTTTTCTGTTTCATGAAAATGGTGTATGCAGCGCTTGATCACACCTTGGTCAAAATTATCCAGTCCCGTGATTGGTTTAGCCCTGTTTCTTGATTTCCCAGGCGTGCTAAAAATAGAAAGCTTTTCATTAGATTTTTCTTCGGATAAAATCCGACGCACCGTCCTCTCGGATGTCCCGGTAGCCTTAGCTACTCTGCGCTGTACGGCGTTTATATCTGTGACACCTTCATCCTTTTCCTTCTTCATAAATTGAGCAACGTTAAATATAATTTTCCGTGCCTGGCGACGAAGGACGGTATTCCTTCTCGGCATGTTTAAAATTGTTCAAAAAGAACAAACAATAACAACAAACAAAAACACTAATAAACTTAACACGAAATAATAACAATAACAGCAAACAAAAACACTAATAAACTTATCAAGAATTAATAACGAAAACAATAACAACTTTGTAACCGACTATACGGAGAGAAAGAGAGCAACGCGAACAACCAATGAGAGCCGACGAGTAACTGAGAGAGCGAAAGCGTGCATCATCGCTAGAGATGCGCCTTTTCTATTCGCTTCGAAAGTTATAAACTTCATTTATGAAACAATTGTTCTATTTAAATCGATTAAAAATAAAGGTAAAATTGTTTTGAAAAAAAAATATGGACGTCATTTTATTTTGGTCATATTCAAATTAAATCGTAAAGTACTAACATTATTTTGAATATAAAAGCCTAAGATATTTATCTTTCGATAAATACAAAGTAAAATGTGTATATTTATATAAATACCCAACTATTTTAATAAAATGAAGCCAACGTACTCTGCGTGACAGACGAGGGGTGACAGCCATTTTTGTATGGAATTTTGTAGATAAAATGGGTAATTTCTATATCGGCTTATATTTCAAATATGTATTTCTTAGAAAGATGCGTATTTTTTGTGTTGTAATAGGTATCTAGTTATTTTTGTAAAGAACCACAATAAAAAAGTACCATATGATACTATGTTTGATAATCTATAGTATAGCAATAAATTAAAGACAAGAAATCAATTTAAGCTACTTTTTATACCATTACTAATGAAATATAAAAGAGTGATACGAATATAATTAATTACGAAAGTAATCGATAATCGAGTAATAACGTAAATGAAAAAGTGCACAACAAATATGTGCACCCTCATCTCTAGCTTAGTAACCGCCCGCGCACGCCGCAGTTTTGTCCCTAAAAAGCGCATCTGCGCAGCCTGTTGCGACTTACTTCAGTCCGGCCAAGATACTTTGATCGTACTGTAACAGTATTTATGGCCGGACTAGTTATATGGTAATTTTGTGCGAAACTGACAATGCTGAATGCTTGCCAAGTAACCAATTGGATAGTTGAATACAATAAAAGTAAATTATTTTATATTAATCAGGTAATAGTAGATCTAAAAATTACTCTGAAAATAAGTGTTATCATACAATTTAACATGTTTTTGAATTTAAAAGCATGAAAACGAATACTAAAAGTAATGATTTGACGATAGGAACTTATGACGTCATAGGTTGCTATTCTATACACATTTCTATAGAGTTTGTTGTTTCGACATTTCATAAAAAGAGACTGATTTGACTTGACAGTCAACATCCCCATTAATCCTATATATTATACCGGAGTTCTAACTCAACGCTTTTCTTTCTGGGTGTGCCTTCCAGCAAAGCTTAGAATCTAGAGTCATGCCCAAGTATTTAGCTGTATTTTCGTAAGATACGACACAACCGTTTATTAGCACCGGTTGATAATTTGGTCTTTGCTTCGTGAAGTCAATATGAGTCGACTTAGATTCCATGCAATTTTCAGCTTGCCACTTTTTTGGTCCAGTTAACGATGGTGTTTACTGCTGTTTGAAGTTCGGTTATCTGCAAAGGTTGCAATGGTGTTTCTTGTTATTTCTTAACTAGCTGATCCGCGCAACTTTGTTTACGTAACTTTTCCCCGGATTTGAACATTTTTTATTGATGCTCCTCTCATATTGGTCGTAGCGTGATGTTATTGATGCTCCTCTCCTCTCGTAGTGCGTATGGCTATAGCCTATAACTTAGCTTCCTATTGGTAACTGAATTTTCAAAATCGGTTTAGTTGATCTAGAATTAACCCCTTACAACGTCACTAACTTACAAACTCATACGAGAATTTATCTATACTAATATTATAAAGCGAAAGAGTTTGTTTGTTTGTTTGTTTAAACGCGCTAATCTCAGGATCTACTGGTCCGATTTGAAAAAATCTTTTTTTGTTGGATAGCCCATTTATCGAGGAAGGCTATAGGCTATATAACATTGCGCTACGACTAAAAGGAGCGGAGAAGCGACGAGAAATGTTTTAAAAACGGGGAAAAATTACGCATACGAAGTTGCGCGGGACAGCTAGTATGAAATAAAATCTTCCGACGTTTTCTTCGTGAATGGGTTGTAAAAATTGTTCCAGATGTCGTGCTAATCTAGCCGCTTTCTGCTCGTTAGTAATATCTCAAGTGCCACTATAGGCCGACCGCTTAACTCGTATATCGCCTGCGCGGTGGAAGGGAGCGCGGGGTGATGTTAACGGGTGGGTGAGCGGTGTGCGCGGGACAGAGAACTCTCTCTCTCTCTCTAGTTTCTTTAGTATAGTGTGGCCATTAGTGCTGTGCACTCCCTGAGGTATGCACGGCGAGGTGGGGGGCGAAGAAAAAAGTGCATGAGTTCACATGAGGTCGATACATGTCGGACAGATCTTACGATATCAGTTTGCATTTCTAAGGCAAGACTTGTGGCGGGACGTTGCGTTGGTCGGAGGCTATCTATCTGTAATATATACTTACTTTGTTGATTAAAATGTAACCCAAATATACTCATATTTTATTAAAAATATGCAGGTGATAAATAAGAATTGAAAGTTATAATTCACAACAGGACTTGTTTTATTAAACATTTTTTATATTTACAAACAATTATATATTCTAACGAAAGTTATTCTGACATAGATTCTGTTTCAACTTCATCTTCCATTTCGTCATCATCTTCATCTTCCTCTTCGCCACCGGAACTTGAATCAGAGTCTTGCAAATTTATTATGAATGAATCGATAACATTATCGAACCTACTATCGCGACTCCAGTAATCATTTTCATTTTTCTGGACATGATCGTCGCATTTCTGCCATTTTTCCGCCGTGAATTCCGAAAACAATTTATCCAATAAGATTATCTTTTCGTCTAGAGAAGAATTAATATAGTTTTGGGCTATGTTGTTTTTAATATCAGCCCAGACCAACTCGATTGGATTTAAATCTGGATGGTACGGAGGTAAACGCAGAACAGTGTGTCCACTGGCTTTCAGGAGTTCGTCAATTCTATACACGGGTTCTTTTTGTGTATTTTTGATAAGAAGTAGCAGTTGAGCCTTTGACATGGTTCCTGAAAATTCTACATTATGGCGTAGCAACCAGTTCTGCATTTCACTTTTGAGGCTTGATATAGTTGGTTTCTTCTCAATCTGAACGCTGTGGTAAGACGCGTTGTCCATTACAACCACAGAATTCGGCAGCAACTTATCTTTTAACTTTTCATCTACCCACTTATAAAAAGTAGGTCCGCTCATATCTCCATGATAGTCACCGGTTCTAGCATCGGATTTGAATATAGTCAATGTATCATCCACTAAGCCATTTCGACACCCAGCGTGGAGTATTACTAGTCGCCGTCCTTTCCCAATATCAGCATGAATACCGGGTTCTGACGATGATTGCCAACATTTGCTGGCATGGTGACTGGCGTTGATGTATGTTTCATCAAGAAAATATATGTTTCGGTTTTCCGTTCTGTAATTTCTGATTTGTGTAAGATATTTTTTCCGCCACACTGTAATATTAGGCTGCTCTATAAGGAGATGTCTCTTTGATTTGCATTTTTTGTAACGGTAGCCCATTTTGTGTAAAAGCTGTCTTAAATATTCCCGTCCACAATTCAATATGCCATCCTGTCTCAAACTTGATAGTAACTTACGGACACTTGGTATTTTTTTTTCAACTTCGTAAAACTGATGAATTTTTCTTCTGATAACTCCAAGGTCAAAATCATCCACAACGTGTTTTTTCTTTAGAACTTTTGGTTTTTTTGGCGATTGAAATTTTAATTGGCTTGAATTTTCAATTGATAAATAGCCCGCAGAAATCACATTATGTACGGTTCTTTTGCTGTATCCCGTAGCCTCCGCAACGATTTTAGCAATATTCACGTCATTTTTAAATTCAAAGCTTTCTTTGTCTGCTTTTCTTTTCTTAAAATATTCAGCCACCTTAAAAATGACAGTCTTCATATCACGAGATAACGCACGACCCATCTTTGAATATTTATCTCGTGTGCGTCTGACATAGACAGTCCGATACAAATAACACTACCTGCCGTCACAAGCGTTGACGGCGCACTGACAGCGCAGCAGCCGATTCTAACCCCCCCGTCTCACCGCGCGCATACCTCAGGGAGTGCACAGCACTAATGGTCATACTATAGGAGGAAGTTGGAGAAAGAACTGAAGTAAAGTTTTTTGTAATTTTTAACAAAACAAACTTAACTTATAATTACGCCACACTTCGTTGACTACTTCTGCAGATTTTGTACTTGTATGAGATTTTTTGAAACTTTCAAATAATATTTTGGTTAATCTTCAATTTGTCTATTTGAAAGGACATATTATACCATTAAACTTTGGCGAAAGTGGATAAATAGTAAAACAAACTTTAACTTACAACACGTCAAATCGTCAATGTTACTGAAACGAAATAGTAGATTGGCGAAAAAAATTTAGATAAATGTGAATAGCGCGCTGTAATTCCCCCAAAATGTAGTATCGTTAAAGATGGTGACGGTTGATACTATTTAATGGAATCACTATGGCATGGCAACTAATGGCAAAGAAACTGTGCTACTTTTATTTGATAGACAGATGACTGTCTTATATCAATACTACGTCTTAACTAGTGTGCACCCTCAACTGATGCTCGTCTTCAACTTGTGTGCATCTTCGGCAGATGCTCGTCTTCAACTCTGTAAAATAAATACTGCTGTCGTAATCACCACCGAGACCCCCCAATCTCCCATGTCATCAAAAATAAGGAAAGCTAAGACCCCCCCCCCCCCCGCCCCCTTGTAGTGCTTATGTAATACTTAAGTGGCACTCAAGTCAATAATCTGTAGGAACTCAGGTGATAGATTTCTGTATACCAAAAAGTCAATCACATCTGGAATTCTTAAGTAACTGCTTTCACATTAGTAAACCTATTACTGACCAAGAAAATGAGACCAAATCTTTCCTTTAAAGTGAACTAAATATGTGTGTTACTTCTACAGACGCCATTCAGAACCATCAGAGAACGAGGAAGCTGATGCCCCAGAGGCACCTTCTCACCCCCTGGTCTCCACCTCGAAGATAGACCCTCGGGAGATACCCGACGTGCCCACCAACAGGTTTCTGATGAGAGGAGGGAGGGATAACGATGAGAGGAACGATCCTAGGAGGGACAGGGAGAGGTAATATACGGATTGACATAAGACTGGACTGCGCCATAACTTCACAAAATTGACCACTCTCTAGAAAGAGACAACGCGACCTGTCTCTTTTCTGTAATGTCAGTGACACGACATTGACATACGCCAGTGACGTGGACCAACCCACTGACGTATCGACCAGGACCATAACCTTACAAAATTTATTCACTCTCTAGAAAGAGACAACGCTACTTACGCTAAAGGCCGAACGAGTTTTTTCTCTCTTTCACGCTTAGCAGTCAATATATACTTTTTGAAAGGCATGGCGCAGTCCTGGTCTATACGTCAACGGACCAACCATAACTCTAGAAAGTGACAAACTTTTTTTTTAAGTAATTTATTTATTATGATTAGATACGAATTTAGAATTTTTAACATATAAACATTGTTTTTTACCGTTTTGTTTTTCAGTTTTAGTCAATTTTTAATGTAAGTTTTTGAATGGAGTCATTTATTTTTATATATTTTATTGTCACTTATCGTATTGTATGAACACACAAAAGCTTTGCATATAAACGGCGTTTAAACAAACTACAGCGTCTAAATCTTTGGCTGATTTTCCTCTCACTTTGATCGTCGGCGCTGACTAACTGACGCTGTATGTAACATATATATCTCTTAACACGACTGTCACATTTGTAAGGCTTTACACCTGTATGTGTTCTAGTATGATTGAGCAATGAATGTGATGTTTTTGAGTGACGCTGACCGATCAGCGCTGACATGCATCGGATCCTCATACATAGTGTTCATCAGCGCCTATCAGTGTGAGAGGAAAACCAGCCTTTATCTGTGTTTTAAGTCTTTATCATCTTTAACAAAATTTTAGTTCTAATTTGACGTCACGAGTCCGAAAATTAAGATGGCATAACAACGCATCGCTTTTATGTGAGTGGCCTGTTGGTCTAGTGGTTAGTGACCATCACTGCTAAGCTAAGTCGTGGGTTCGATCCCCACCCAGGATAAAACTTTGTGTGATGAGCACGATGGTTTATTCTGTGTCTGGGTTAACCCCCAAAAGTTATCTATAAAATGTATGTATTTAGAAATATTTAAGTATGTTTTATCAGTTGTCTGGTTTCCATAGTACAAGCTGTGCTTAGTTTGGGATCAGATAGCGTTGTGTGAGTGACACAAGATATTGTTATTATTATGTACTTCGCCCTTATACTTTTAACCAGCTAGATAACATTTTGACTTGAAAATTCTAGTATTTATCTTATTATGAGTTATCTTCAAACGAGTTATGGATTTTATATAATAGCTGTATGCTTTAGGATGAGGTATCGCGAGAGGGAACATCGCTCGTACACTCGCAGCGGCCGTGTGATTAAAGGACGAGGCGTGTTTGTAAGTAAACCATCGGCAAGAAAAGTTTAGTGATTTTCTTATCAAATAATATAATAAAATTGTAACTTTAACTCTTATATAGCTTTTATTTTATATCACTAATGTATAATTTGTAATTAATTATGTATAAGTGAAAACCTTTAACTGTTCCATATGTCTCAGTCTTCAAAAGTAATTGTCGTTTGCTGTTGGTTTTCCGAACATAAATAGAAAAATAAAATAATAAAATAAAAATTGCACAAGTATAACGATATACAGGGTGTAACAGCAACGTGTGGTCAAATTTCATCAGCGGATAGGGTATGTTGTCAGTGTTGCACCTACCATGGTGATGGCACCACTATAACTATGTAATAATAATGCAACCAGCTATGGAGCTGGTTGCATTATTATTACATAGTTATAGCATATTCTTTATGTCAAAATTCTGTAGTAAAAGGTGTGTGGCATAAGAATTATACCTCCCCTGGTACCAAATTCGATTGGATTAGTATGGCGTAGAACTTTTTAAGTCATGCGTTTTTTAATTAATAACTTTTTCATAATTAAATAAACGAACGAAAAAAAAATTATAAATATTTTATTAGGGTACTCTGATTTCGATTAAATTATGTATGTGCACTCAGTATCGTGGGCACATACCAACCCTTGAATATGACTACACTTTTCTGTTACATCCTGTATACAGCTTAATCCCTATTTTAATAACTGGGCCATACAGTAAAGAACTCGGGCGGAATGGTCGCGCGTGGGTGGTGTAAGTCGATGGTCAACGTCTCCCCTACCATTAACGAACATTTTTCTTGTGTTAAGACTTCTAAGTGTTACTAAGACTATGTAAAAAATTGTAAAAATGACCAGTTTTAATAGCTTATTTTAGAGAATCTGTATTTTTGTCATTTTATAAACCTATCGCTAAAATAATGTTTGTCTTAAAGCTATATTATTTATAAAAAAATCACTGAACTTCTCCATAATTGAATAATTAATATGCTGAAACTTTGACAGTGTCCTCTGACATTCACTCGTTATTTCACTCCTCAGCGCTATCGTACTCCGTCCCGGTCTCGTTCCCGCTCTCGGTCCGTGACGCCCCCGCACTGGAGACAGGCACAACGACGCATCATCAAGCTCTCAGAATTTGAGGTAATATGAACTAATGCGTTTAAGTGTCCCTGTATCATATAGGATCAGGCGTGAATCCAGAACTTTGCTCAGGGAGCGGGACATGTGACCCGACCGGCCAAGTGTAAGTCGCTCGCATGACGGGGAGGGGGGGGGGGGATTTGAATTAACTCCGGTCGGTACAGCAAGCTTATACGGGCTGGCGGTACACAAACAGCCAAGCAGCTTGTAGCACATTGTTTACGTGCCCGATAAATGTCGCTTTGAACGGAAACCTGTGATGTATAAGTCTTTAACCCAGTCTTTAAATCTTTATTCACTTACTAAGAAAAATACTACACTTGTGAAAATTCGATTCTACATGAACATGTAATGCTTGTTCGCAAACAATAGGTAAAGCCGGAGAAAAGAACGAGGCAATAAAAATTCGCGGACACTCTTTTCAAATTGCCAATGTTTACAATGTTTCTTTGTTTATAAGCTGTATATGCGGGTAAGGTGATGCCATCATTATATTATACACCATATTAGAGGACTGATGCAAAAACAAGAGATAAAAAAATTAAATGAAAAATATATGAGATTAGATATATCAGCCTCAGTGGGTACAACATAGTAGGAGCATCCACTTACAGTGTAAAAACTATATGTGCGCTAATCTATACTTATAATAAATCTGTAGAGAGGTCAATTCTGTACATGAAATATATTTCCAAAATAACTATCAGGGGGTGATTAGGGATCGATACTGATGCCAAAAATGCATTCAGTAAAATTTTTGTCTGTCTGTCTGTCTGTCTGTATAACCGTTATAGAAACAAAAACTACTCGACGGATTTTAACGAAACTTGGTACAATTATTTTTCATACTCCTGAGTAGGTTATAGTATACTTTTCATCACGCTGCAATCAATAGGAGCAGAGCAGTGAAGGAAAACGGGAGAAGTTACTCCATTTTTTAAGCTTTCGTCGCGTGTGCAACCGTAATGGTTAAAGCTACACAGAAATCATGTATGACGGAAATGTTCTCCTTAAAATTATATAAAAAATATCCCACGACAGCATATGTCTATCTTTTATGGTTGACTCACAATATCACGTGTAACTCCCGATAGCTTAGTAGTTCGAAGCTTTCTGATTATATTTGTCTACTCTTACGTTTATAACACTCTCAGTCATCCCTAATTAAAAAAGTTAACATAATTAACTATTCCATAAAAAGTTCTAATAGAAATCGGTATAGAAACACCAAAGTTATACATGAAATACGCTAATAATAAGCCATCGCGCGTGAATACTGAATCATGCTATCTATCTATATCTATACATATAATAAAATTGTAAATTTCACGTGTCTGTACATGGCCGAACATAGTGAAAAAAAAAATTGGGAAATGTTCGAAAAGAGTATTTAAACACATTCCTACATTTTTAGAAATGTCTGTCTGTCTGTCTGTTTGTTTGAACACGCATCACGCAATAACTATTGGACAGATTCGGTTGAAATTTTGTATGTGTATTCTAATAAGTCTGGATTAACATATAGGCTATAATTTATCACGCTATTTCCCATAGGAGCTAAGCAATGACGGATAATGTCTGTAGCTATTTATCGTTATAAAACAATATCTACTTGACGGATCTTCATGAAAATTTGCATTGTAAATACTATAGGTCATTACTGGCACTATAAATCATTATGCTATCGTCTATGGGGAGTGAGCAGCAACGTATGTTTTGTCGAACCATTATGGTTTTTCACAATTTTTTCCACAATAAGACATTATTTACAATTGTAACCCATGGAAACAATAACTTCACGCTAAAACTATTAGGAGCTAAACACAACATTTTCAATTTTCTTAAGATCAGCTATTTTAACCGTGTTTGCATCAGCTGAGGTGGTCTATTGGCACAAGTAGCGGTATTAAACGAGCGAGGTCGGAGGATCGACTCCCTAATTGCGAGTCTCTTTTTGTGTTGTGTTAAAATTATTTTTATTCTTTTTTTTAAGTATTTTTCTAAATGTATAGTTATTTATACAAGCTTTTATTTTCGACTTTAACATGTTTACTTTGTTTAACAAATTTTCATATTAATAATCACTTCCAATAGGCACCTTTATCATTGTTTTGGATGAATAGTGATTATGTTATAAATGTAGAAATGAAAAACAATATTACATTACAAATAAACAGTAATTACTTGATATTTTCTAGAATTTATAAATGTTAATTGCTTAAAAAAAAATGAAAGATTAAGTCCGCGTTACATCAAAATAAAACACGTGGCGCCATCTGTGATTCGATTTCTTCTGAGTGCCAAAATTGCTTACCTACAAATGTTAATAAACTTTCGCGATTTGTACACATTATGAAAATATATGTATTACGGGTCTTGATCGCGTGAATAATTTAAGGTTAAATACCTTGCTTACCTACGTTTAATATGCATGATAGTTTAATATAAAATCATCAAGTATAAAAATAAACTTATCCAGTTTTTAAAATAGATGGCGTTTAAATACAAATTAAAAAGAATCAGGAAAATTGATTTAAAAAAAAAAAAAACTGAAATTCTTACGTAGAGGGATATGAATATATGATGATCTTAATTTGCGACAGGTTGACACACCTATTTTTAAATTCACCAATGTAGACATTATAAAATAATATTTTAGTCATCTAAAGTGAGTGAATAAAATATTGAAATAAGTTTAGAAATAGTATTTAAACACAAAAAAAGATATCTGAGTATATCTTTTAGAAACGTTTGAATGTTGTTTGTTTGTTTAAACACGCATCACAGTACCGCGGGAATGCAATGTTTTAAAACTATTTTGCCCCCGCAAAATAGTTTTAAAACATTGCATTCCCGCGGTACAAACACGGACACAAAGTAGATGTACTTTAGACTCGGAAAAGATCGCTCGGGCAGGACATAACCTGCGATCATAGGGAATCTGTGAGAGTTTTTTCCATCATACCTTTATTACCTATGTATAAATTATCTTGAAGGAGCGGCTAGGTACCTCCGATTAAAAGGTCCGACTTAAAAGTGTCGGAGCCGAAGTTGGAGTCGGAGGTTTAAAATCAATCGGAATTTTCGACCTATCGGAGTCAGAATCGAAGCTCCTTAACTCAAAATTTCGCACGAGTAATTGGGCGGTTTCAAGCTTAATTTAACTCGAAACCGCCCCAGTACTCGCGTGGTGGGGGAATTTTTCAATATTAATAGTATTTGATGTGATGCAAATCACTTTTTTGTCGAGGTGTGGTCGTGGGAATTTTAATAATTTGTCTTCTAACCGTCTGGCGCCATAAACTTTGTCGCCCTTCATTTTGCTGCACTGGGCATTAGCTTGGCTTGCCCTGCCATATGTTGGGCCCTGATTAAAGCTAGGCCCAAATATCCATAGATGCCACAGAGCATTGTGGAGCATGTTTACAATATGTTTTAAATAGAAGTTGAATTGTAATATAAACTACCTTAATATAAACCCAACTTCCACGCGAACGAAGTCGCGGGCACAGCTAGTTAATGAATAAGTATAAATGTTTTGCAAAAGATAGAAAAGAATGGCGTAATTTAGCACGCAGAATCATTACTTACAAAAGTAAATCGTTTTCTTAACTAACATCTAAGTAAAATTATCAAAATACGACAGTAAAATTCTCAAAATACAATAAAAAGGAGCAAAGTTAACTTGTTCTTATTAATGTATTTTACTTGCCGTACGATTTCGGGTTTTTGTATAAGTATTAATTTTATTATAATACACAAAATTACAAAAAATAACATAGCTTGTTTGTTTGTTAGCGTGCTGAACAAGAAAGAGCTGATCGGGACCACCAAGAGGCTAGCAAGAGAACAGCGGAGAGACAACAGAGTCGTGAGTACATTACTTAAAAAGTTAAAATGTATTGACAATCAATGGGTCAGGGATAGATCAATGGACCAAACATTTTTATTAAAAAAAAAATCAGTCATACACATACACCTTTTTCATAAAACAAATGGTCCATATATTACCAGTTACAAAAAAAATATGCAATTTTAGTTTTATTATATTCCTCTTTATAAAGTTACATAACTAGTTTTATAAAATAATGATCACTTTTATCAGTTCTAAATGTTTGCTGACATAAAATTACCACTCATAAAATAACCTGTTTTTTTAAATTCACTTCAACAAATGAAATTCATAAAGAAAACTTAAGACACAAAAAAGCTGAAGAGTTTGTTTGTTTGGTTGATAATCGATAATCTCGTTGGATAGCCCATTTATCAAGGAAGGCTGGCTACATAACATCACGCAGCAAGATGTTATATAGCCTATTAGTCGTTGGTCGTAGCATGATTCATGATTTTTTGACTGCGTTATAATTCAAACTTAGCATTTTCATCTGCGATTTATATTGTTAAATATTTTTGTTGCATTTATAGATTTTGTGTACGTAAATCCTGTATTAGATTTGAATGATTGTCGATACATATGGTGCGAAGACAATGGCTGACTGATGCGTCATGCTCGTGAACAAATGCTGTTATGGTGATGGGTTGTGATATCTTATTGGAGTTGTTATACTGGATCCGAGTTATTTTATTACACTAGTTAAAAATATGTATTCACTGCGAAATATATTTACTTAAAAAATACTACCACGTATTTCTGAAACAAAAGAATGTGCCCCGAAACTTTATTTTATTGGTTATTATTTTATTAATGCTTTCACGACCGAATACTCAAACGTTCACACAAAATAGCACAATAGAAGTATTATTGTTTTTAATATTTCGCGATTTTTATACATATTAGATATATTTCGGGACTTAATCGCGTGAATTATTGAAACGTTTCGATCGAATTGCACCGATCGTGGTCACGGGTCGACTCGTTGGTTCGTACCTTTAAATATTTCACGCGATTAAGTCCCGAAATATATCTAACAATAGAAGTACCCCGAGCATGGCTCAAAGTTATGTATAGTTTGAGTATTCGGGTATTTGTGTTTTTGTCCATTATGCATGAAAGGTCTTTTTATTTCTGTGATTATTTTGGTTTAGTGTGCATTAAAGTTTATTTTATATATTTGCATTTTATTTTCTGTGATATATTTTTCGGCACACTGTTGTAGTCAGAAATAAATATATTTATTATAATAATGTGTTTGTGTAAACTATAATTAAATCCTGAAAAATAATAGTGTATTAATTTTTTTTTTGTTTTAATGAATTGCCAATAGTTATTACTGTTATTAACAAAGTGGGTTATTTCTGTAGCGTAATTTATGGGATTAGAATCTTACCTCTTCTGCATGTCTGATGAAGCCATTGACGTATAGACCTGGAAAGCGCCATCCCTTTCAAAAAAGTAATTATTGACTGCAAAGCGTGAAAGAGAAAAAACTCGTGTTCTTGTCTCTTTGACAGGTATTGTTCACAAAGTAGCGTTGTCTCTTTCTAGAGAGTAGTAAATTTTGTGAGGATAGGGCGCAATCCAGGTCTTCACGTCCATGGAGAAACCATTAGGACTTATCCGGTTTACAGGTCAAGAGCTCAGCTGTGTTACTTTAGGTTAGCTTGCATAGCCGAGTTTATTTAGAAAACGATTAATTTATAAAACAATGTCCTCGGCGCAAAAGAGGTGCTGTTATATTCATAATGTGCGTTCTAGAGGAACGAATTCGTTTTTTATTACAAACTTATGCCTTATCTATGTATATAGAAGGAGAAGCTGACTGGGTTTACTTTTATAACGTAGGGGAGCACTAAGAAAGGATTTTTGAAAATTCACAGTTTAAGGGGGTAAAACGGGGTTGCAAAGTTAGTATAAAACTTTTCCGTTAAAATATTTTGGGTACAATAAGACATTTTAACTAGTGAATGTTTTGTCCTTCATTCTATTTTAAAAATCGAATAAAAGAAGACAATCCTAGTTAAAATGTGTTTAAATCCTCTATTTATTTACTATGAATAAGGGGAAGTTTAATCAGCCCTAATGAAGATAATCAATTTTATGTGTCACATCACATTTTTAAATGTTAAATACCGTTATTCTTACTATACGATACAGACTTGTGACAGTCTTTATTCTATTTCTTTTTGTCTTGGTCCTTCCTTCACACAACTATGAAATAATAGCTTCCTCACCTACGTGAGCTAAGAATTAAGCTAAATTCACTTATTTTAGCCTTAGTTCTTAGACAATAAAGATCATTTTTGACATTTTTTTCCAGGTGATGGCGAGGGTACCCCAGCTAAACCCCCTTCGGAAAAAGAGGAGGGAGAATTGGACACTACGCAGGGTTCGGAGCCTCCTCGCTCCAAGATAGATTATAATGCTTTAGACTTTGAAGAGGATATTGAGCATGATGGTAATCTGTCTATGGTTGTTAGGAATAGGGTTTGATATTCTTCAATATCTTTCTCTTGTACATTTTATATACTTACCTCATTTATAAATGGTGTAGGATTACAAAATAAAGATTTGCCACATGTCAATTAAAAAACGTAAAGCACATTTTTACAAAATAGAAAATACATAAAAATATTTAATATTTTTTTTAATATAGTAAATACTATAGAGCAGTTTAATACTCGCATTACTAGTTATTATTTTATTTAAGAAATCCTTTAAAATTATAAGATTCGTGTAATAATTCCACCGTAATAACCTTATAATACGTGTATACAGACGCAGAACCATCGCACAAACGCAAGCCTATAGACAAACCGGACCGTCGGCGCGACGCGCGTGAAGCGCCCGAGAGCCGCGCGCAGATGTTGGCACTCGCACTTGGGGTTAACCCCAAACATGATCAACAGAGGTACCATAAATACCATTTAGCATGCGGATTAAAACCGGCTATTTAATTTCAAAGAAGGCGCAAGAGACGAAGTGATGGAATTCAAATAAAAGGTTTATTCCTAACCTGACCCGAAATCCAAACCCGGTTAGGTTAGGAATAGCATAGTGTTGTCAGGCCCTTGTCTTAAGGGCGTCTTAATCGATGATTCTACCATACAAACGCGCATAAGTAATGACTCTTCTGTTTAAGGTTGTATGTCAATGCTTTAAATTAATATCAATTTGTTTTATAATAAGCTAGGCATGTAGGTAGCCATAATTGAAAATAAATTAATATTTTAAAAGTTATAAGGCTTAAAACAAATGGAAATTTCGCCAAAATTGTTACCATAAATGTTATAAGCCTTATAACTTTATTTATTTTCAATTATGGCTGCCTACAGGCCTAGTTTATGATAAAACGGATTGATATTAATTTTAAGCTTTGACTAACGACGTCATACAGAGGAATAATTACTTATGCGCGTTTGTGTGGTAGAATCATCGACTAGGGTGCCCTTAACCTTAGGAATAAACGCATCTTATTCCTAACCTGACCCGATCTTACGACGGGAACGTTTACGGGGTATATTAAACAACCTACGTGTATGTACAGACATGTCGTTTCATTTCAATAAAAAATGAATAAATTTCGCGAAAGAGACATATTGCAACTAAGCCAATTTAACAGGCACAAAGTACAGACACCAATACTCAGAAGTCTATGTGTACTTGCTTAGATATTGTATGTTTGTATAATCCATCACGGCCTGTGCACATACCCTATACCTTAGCGCTGGAGTCTTAATAAGTACAATTTTGTAGGGATGCCCGCGAAAACCGTGATACATACTCCCGCCGTCGCGAAGGACTATCATCCACTGTCAACTACGCAGCACCTAAGATGTCTTCAGCGGTCACCAACGTTTCTGAGGGTTTGGCTAAGGCGAACCAGGAGGACAAGCCTAAGGAAGGCTATGATCCCTTCAGTTTATTGAGGAGCACGTTCAATAGAGGAGGGGATAAGAGAGACCAAAGAGAACAGAGGTACATATTTATGATTTTTACTTGTAGCTCATTCAATTATAGTCTATGTAATGCTTTGTTCCATAATAATATTTTTGTCACGACGGCTAATCTCATTAAAGAATAGGAAATTTTGCAGAAGATATGTGCACTTTATAGTCTGTATTTTTTTTGTATTTTTTCCATCTTCCCACTATCTTGTATTTTTTCCAGGAAAGACGATCGGCCTGAACGTCCTGAAAGACTAGACCGCTTCGACCGTCGTGACAACAACAGAGACAGACGCGAGAAAGAGAAAGAAAAAGATAAAGAACGTGACGATAGGCGTGATAAGGACAAAGATAAAGACAGGGACGACAATAGACGCGATAGATATCGAAGTGAAAGGGATGACAGAGATAGAAAACACTCTGAACAAAGAAGGGATGATAAATCGGAGAAGAAGGATGATAGGTCAGTAAGAGGGGAGAAACCGGAAAGAAGGGAACGTGAGAAGTCAGAACGTGGTGAAAGGGAGAAATCAGAGAGGAGAGGTAGAGACAGAAGCAAGGATAACAAAAATGAGAAAAACAGAGAGGAAGATAAAGATAAAAAGAAAGATGATGATAAGGATAGGAGGAGGAGACGCTCGCATACACCGTCACCAGTTAAAGAAAAGTAAGTAAGCTTAATAGAATAGGTCATATTATGTCATTTTAGAAGTATGGAAGTTATATAAAGTCATTTATTTTGTGTATTTATATTATAGCTCAAAATCAGGTGATCGTAAGCAATCTATGACTGAAACTCGTGAGAAGAGTGGTGAGAGAACTCCTCAAGAAGACGATAAAAAGAAGGTAAGCCAATATTTTTTAGTATTTAATTAAGCAGCTGAAATTGGCGAAGCTGGTAATAATTAAAACGCAGAGGGAAAGTGTTAAAGATGATTTTAATTCACGATTTTAATTCACGCTTGGACATCTTGAAACCACCTTAAGCGTAGGTAACTAAAAACAGTACAAAAACCGTCAAATAGTACAAAAACTTATTGACAACTTTCTGATACGAAGGATAACTAATTCTCAAGCCTTTCTTTAGCTTTCTAAGGTATTATTTTATCTCAGTTTTATACCTGCAAAACATGATCCTTTTTGTGTAGGAGGAAGAAAGGAACGAGGCGCGCAAAGAGCTGATGGAAATAGTACGTCTTATTAAATCCAGACAACGTGACCGCGAGAATAAAGCTGCAGGTATGTGTTAGATGTTGATGACATACTTATGGAAGCCAATTGTTGAATGAATGTTTTGTCTTATTATTTATTACATTTTCAAAATATAATAGACGAAGACCAAATATTTTAATAAGGGGCTTAGGTAACAACTTATAGTTTTGTCAAAATCAAACCGACCACGGTTAAGCATTAGACATCGTAGACCACACCAACAGTTTGGGAAAATTAAAATTATATTTTTATTTCTACCCGATATATTTCCTAAAATACTTTTTGTACTCACTTAAATTAACATTTACATTAACAAGTTTATTGTAATATTTTTCTTTTGTCATAATATCTATGTAAGGTGTTCCACAGGGTATGAATTTGGGTCCATTATTGTAATTGTTACGTTGTGATTTTGTCATCAGAAGCTAAGAAGAAAAGAGACTCGTCTCATTCGCACAGCTCCTCTGGCTCAGATGACGAGAAGAGTCGAAGAAGGCGTCGATCTTCTGATAGAGGAGATCGAAGGAGACGAAGCAACTCAAGGTAATGTCATTCTAGAAGCCATACGTTGTTTAGTAACTAAGTTAAGAAAACAAACCGTTGAAATAAATATTACAAATAATAATATTATGCTTGTGACATTGCGCTTGTTATGTTTATGTCTGCTGTCTGTTCAGTGTTGTTTTAAAATTACTTGAAACGGAAAAAAATATTGCAAAAATGTTTGATTCACAACTGAAGGAAATAACAAGGCAATAAAACTCATCACCACTTCTTTTAAATTACTCAAGTAATTCAGTACTCGTCACGAGCGTACCCACCCCATTTTTTAGGGGGAAGGGGGTTCCTTTTCTTAAAAAGATAACTAGCAGCTCCAGCTAAGCTCAATGGCTTGTGTTAGGAGTGCGTTCACGTCGGTAGTAAACCTAATGGGTAGGATTCGATCCTGCCACCTCACGAGTGCGAGTCCGATGCCTTAGCCATTAGGCTACCGCAGCTTTTAAATTTTCGTCATTTCGAAGAGTTTTAAGTGTGGCTACCTTTTTGCAATTTCAGGGGGGGGATTCAATCCCAAATGCCCCGGGTACGCCCATGGAGTTTGTCCTTGCAACATTGAGTGTTTTGTTTGTGTTCACAATTTAGGTAAGAATAACAGGAGTTTAACAAATGTGTATTGTTATATGCAGAGGTCGTCACTCAAGCTCGGAGCGTCGTACCCGGCGCCATCGGTCTCGCAGTCCGCGCCGCGATCGTCGTCGACGATCATCTTCTGAACGCTAACTGTGCTGCACTCACTACACATGCACTACATTATTTACACTAGGGGCACAATATACATAGGTACAATCCATAGATATAGAGACTGGACATTACCATAACCTCACATAATTGACCACTCTCTTGAATAAAAAAATATTAATTATAAAATTAAAACAACCCGTCTGCGCAAAAAATATGTAATATAATATATAAAGGGTCTCTCAACAAAGACGGGTCGATGTTAAAATTGAATAAAACTAGATGTGTGTGAGATATTAACGAAATTTATTTTTTATTTGAAAGGCCCGTTTATGCCATTATGCATGAAATATGACATCGTTCAAATGTCCGCCGCGGCTTCGCATGGTGGCACAAATCCGAGAGGTCCAATTTTTAATGACTCTGCTGCATAGATCCGGCTGAATCTGAGCGATGGCCTGCGTTATGTTGGATGCATTGCTATCTGGTGAACCTCATGTGGGTTGTGGTCATCCCATATACGGCAATTTTGCTTATTAACAAAACCATTCATCCAAAAATGTGCCTCGTCGCTAAAGATTATTTTTTGGCCAAAATCGCGGTCCTCTTCCAAGCGTTCCGACGCCCATTCAGCGAACACACGGCGTTGTCTATGGTCATTAACTTTGAGCTCCTGGGTCAGTTGGATCTTGTATGGATGCAGACCCAAGTCCCGACGCAAAATTCTCCAAGTTGAAGTCTGCGAAAGGCCGAGTTCTTGTGCACGGCGAGAAATCGACTGCTTCGGAGTCTCCTGAACACTCTCACGTACAGCGGCGATGTTCTCGGCCGATCTGGCGTTCCTTTGACGTAAAGGTGTTGGTTGGTTGTTTACCGAACCGGTCGTCTCGAATTTAGTCACCAATCGTTGGAGAGTAGACTTTGAAGGGCCACCGCGTCTGCCGTAAAATGGGCGCAATGCGCGCAACGTTTTCACTAACGAACACTCATTTTGATAATAAAGTTTTATCATTTGCACATGCTGCTCAACCGTGTAACTTGCCATGGTGATTTGGCATCAGTGACTGAATAAGAAAAAACAGATTTGACAGATGCCGCCAAATCAAAATGGCCGCCACAGATTATTAATATCGACCCGCTCTATTTGAAAGACCCTTTATCTTGGGGATCTTGTTTACATCGATTATGCGCCGGTGGGTTTTTTAAATTTTATAATATATTTTTTTATTTAATACTTTTTAGTGGTTGTAGGATGTAACCGATGTAACAACATTTATCGCATCAATTGCCAAGTATTGAACATTGAACAAGCCCTGTGTCGCAGGGGACTTTACAAACATACAAGTCATGGACACAAAGTACACCCAGACTCGGAACAACAATTTGTGGATCACACAAAGTGGTGTCCCGTGTGGGAATCGAACCCACGACCTCTTGCGTAGCAGTCGGAAACACTCCCACCGCGCCACAGAGGCGATTAGTTGACATAAGCCTGTGACGTCAACCATTCATAGTTTTACACTGGCTCCACACGTAGATCCAGAAAATAGCATTGAGGCCAACGTTGGGATGAGCGTTATTCTAGATCCACACGTTGGACGAGTGGCGTTGGGACCGGCGCTTGGGTAAAACAAGTGGAGCGGCGCGGCGTTAAAAAAAAACAACTACTGGCCGCACAAGTGTTTTGTCTCTGTCACATTTTGCACCCTGTATTTAATAATAATGGTACCATAACCGATTTCGGTTACGGCGGCCAATCTCATTAAAGACTAGCCAACTACACTTGCAATTTACTTCATACTTGAAAGGGAAAGGCGCAGTTCAGTCTTTATGTTTATGGCACAACAGACATCAAGATAATACCTACATTATTGAGACCAATAGCCCCCATCCCTGGATCCACTATTAACGCGATCAAAGCAATGACATATCCATACCCTACTTGACACATAGTGCATAATTATATTCGGTATGAGTTATGACAAATAAGTTGACTTGATACCTCGTTTTAATTTTAACGTGATTGTCTTGCAAGGCATGCGCCATGTTGTGCTACGTGCGTCCGTAGAAGTCGTAGCAGACCATGTGCTACGAAAATGCTACGATTACACTTCTACTATATTTATGTGCTCAAATTTGAGTGTCCTTAACTTTTGAATCAGTTTACGGCCGGTCTCATTATTTCTACCTTTGACTGTATGTTAAAAAAGGGAAACTAGTAGCGAAACTAACAAATGTGCCCAGGCGCAGAGCCAAGAGGCAATTGCCCCCTCCCCAGCCCCCTCCCAGGAATCAGGAATTTTCAAGTGTTCGTCATACATTTAGCTCGCGTTGACGGGCAAAACTAGTCCCACTTGGCCGGTGTTGGCCCCCAGAACACATGATCCTGCATCCGCTGAATATGCCCCTGATAGATACAAAACCCTTCGAGTTTTTATCTATACATGTTTATTAAAACGCACAAATGACTCTATTGATACTGGAGTTGGCTATTTAACAGACAGTTAACGCTAGATAAATTGTAGAGACCGGCCGTTAAACAGAGATTGGAAAGCAAGTTTATTTCAGAAGTAAATTGATCATGTTATACTGAGATTTGTGGAATAATCTTCTAACCAAATAATATTTCTTATTTAAATTCGTGCACCCAAGTTGTTAAGTTGTTGGTGAACTTTTGCATATATACGATATGATTGTTATTATACTAATAAACTCCCGCTCGTGGCTTCTTTACATAACACTTAATAACTTTGTAATATCAGTTTTGGAAAATATTTAATAAATTAACCCTTAATCACCTACCACTTGGTTTTGGAGTTAAGACCTTAACCACCTACAGACTATTTTACTAAAGTAAAATCATTGTGAAGTGTAGGCCCCTAAACCTGACAAAGGAACATCGATATTACTCCAGGGTCTCAGATGTGTGGCAAAAGTAGGTGGTGAAGAATTAATTTGTAATATTTTTCTCACAAATTATATTACGAAGTTATTTGGTATAATGTAATAAAGCCAAGAGGGGAAAGTTATTAGTATAATGGAAATCATTCTGTTTATGAATGTGAAATGTAACAACCAAGTAGCTTAGCAACCATTGACAAAAGTATAAAAGTTTAATGGTTGCTAAGCAACTTTATTAAACAATTCACATCCATTTCGCTTAATATAGTTTGTTTTACTACGAACTAACTAACTTTACTACTGTTGTTAACGCGATCGAAACGTTTAAGACGTTTGGTGCTCCGATTGGCCCGCTCCAAGCTCACCAATCAGAGAGCCAAACGCGGTAAACGTTACGATCGCGTTTACGTAAAAAACAACTCGCACTCTAGGCACAGAGTATACGCATGCTTTGCGATGCGTACGTCCACAATCGCATGTGCTTCTCACAATTCGCCGCATGCCTTGCAAAAGCATCCATGTGAAATGATATCCTATTTGATAAATTAAGTCCTGAAGCATGTAGAATATTCCTGCATTTAATTTTGTTGTTAACGATGTATGCCCTATATCTATAGGTGTCTATAATATTTTAGTTAAAATAAATATGATGTTCTTATTATTGACGAAGATATGTGTTTATTAACATTTAATTATAAAAATAAAGAAACTTGTATGTTTTTTTTTTGTTGTTGTTGAAATCAAGGGCTTTTCTCTGGTCACAATATTATAATTACAGTAGGTAATTTAGAGTTTTTTTTTTTAGGTTGCACCTATTTGTAATATATAATTAATTTTAGGATTTTGCAGCAGTGCCGTAACTAGCCGTTTATGCATATTATTAGGGTTCGATTAAAAATGCATGTTGGATCATGCTCAGTATAGGGTTCCGCAGCCGTTATGAAAAAAATACGAAACGCAATTTTTTGCAATAACTCAGACGATGTATAATTTTAGTTAAAAGTATTTATTAAGCGTGACCTTTTATATTATTTTTCCATATTTTTTGGTCTTAGAAGGGGGGGGGGGGGGGAAGCACATAATTTATATTTATTTATTTATTTCATAACAAAATACATTTGTGTCGAAATATTTGAAAAACAATTCAAAGTACAGTTTACACACAAAAAAAAATGAAAAATATATAAAGTAGACAAAACAATCAGAATTCAAAGTCAAAAAAATACAAATTATTACATAACATGTCACTAATTAGTATGTCAAATTGTTTCTTATATTACAATCAATTAATTATTTCATTAAAATTATTCAATAGTATTAAATTATATCATTATTTATCATTGTAGAATTCATCAATAGTATAATAAGCCTTTTCCAGTAATAGTTTCTTAAGTCTATTTTTAAATATGTTAACACCACTTATATCTTTCAGTTCAGTGGGTAATTTATTAAAAAGATTCACAGACTGCACATAAGATGAGTGTTTAACAATGTTAAGTTTTGCATGTAAGATTGTCTGTAAATCTTTTCTCCGTGTCGTTATTCTATGTTTTTTCTCATCATTAGTCTCAAACTTGTGCATATTTTTGTGAAAGTGAGCAAGAAGAACCAAAATTTACAGACATGGGACTGTTAAAATACGTAGCCGTCTAAAATGCTCCCTACATGATTCGGTTTGGTCAATGCCGAGCATAGTTCTAACGGCTCTTTTTTGTATAACAAAGGCTGCACTTATATTATATTTATAACTGCCTCCCCAAAATTTGATGCTGTACCTAATTTTGGATTCGACCAAGGCAAAGTAGACCAAAGCACGAAGTTGAGCAAGTGTTAAAAAATCCCTAAGAGTTCTTATGGCATAGCACGCACTACTTACTGTATTAGTAACTGACAACAACTCCGGTTTCCAATTTAAAAGAGAATCAAGTTGTACACCTAAAAATTTTATATTATCAACAACATCAATTTTATTTCCTAAAGATAGAATATTTACAGAAGCATTGTTTCTAAATCTAATAGGCAACTTTCGGAACGATTTTTTTCGAAAATATCCACTTAATCAAAAAACCTTTTTTATGTGCCACACGTTGATGTTTGATAAAAATGAATTTGTAGCTTCTGTTACATGTATGGAGTGACCCTTCTATAAATATATATTTTTCTTATTTAACCAAGTAGCAGCGTATGAAGACACCTATGCTCCAAATTTCATCAATATTCATCGTGTAGTTCTTGAGTAAAATGCCTGTGACACGTACGGACATGACGGCTACGGAACCCTAAAAACTGTCAGTCCGCTATAGTTTATCTGCCTTATGTTACTTCCGCGACTAGCCGCAGATTCCTATCTGCTCATCACCAATAAAATGTAGGTTCTAGAACCTAACTTCTTACATTGCATTTAGAAACAAATTTCGATAGACTCCCTGGACTACTCTAATTCAATGTAAACGAAGTGTCGATAAAATATAAGGCTGTATTACAGAGCCAGGAATATTTGTTTCAGAAAATCGTCCATGGGTTCTAACTTCTTGTGCGTATCCAAAAATTAATAAAAATAGTCCCCGTAAACTTAAGAAATTTAAGTGAACGAAACTTCATGAATTTCGTTTTATAGAAAGAGAGTAGGACTACTGATCCTTATACTTAAATGTATTTAGTATCTAGGGATGTTGACGAAATGCCCCGATTTGGTTTTAAATTATTCGGACAAATTTAAACAAAAAAACCTATAGTTTGATGTCTCTTATTATAAGTTCCTGATACAAATTGATAGTCAAATTATTTAGAATTAACCATTAATATTATGTGTCTTGTTAATTTTAAGTAGTAATACTTACTTGCAAGTTCAATAAACAGGGTGATTTTAAAATACTAATAATCTCCCGCTTCTTTACATTACACCATATAACTTCGTAATACAATTTTGAAAAATTAAATTACAAATTCACTACGTACTACTTTGGTCACACAACCATCTACCAGTAGTAAAAATCGATGTTTCGTTGTCAAGTTTAGGGCCAAAACCTTAATAAACTAACAAACACAATAATAATAAGGTCATAACTCCAAAAACAAGTATTAGGTGATTAAGGGTATATATAAAATATTTTCCAAAACTGATATTACAAAGGTATTTAGTGTTATGTAGAGAAGCCACGCGTGGGAGGTTTAGTATTTTAAAAACCAGCCTATATAGTAATAAAAAATATACACATGTTTGACGTATATTCTGCTCCCAATTATACATAGTTTGTTTTCAATGAAACATTTGAAACGATTGCTATCTAATGATGGAGAAACTTAGTGATTATTATTATCACAGACTCAAAGCATGTTTTTTTCCAACCTTAATAATCTTGGTGGCGCAGTGGTAGTACGCTCGACTGCTATGCAAAAGATTGAGGGTTCGATTTCCGCACGGGATAAGTATGTAAAATTCTTATATGTTGGTTTCGAACCTGGGTATTGTTGTCCCTCACGACCTGGGTATTGGTGCACCAAGTGCGGGTAAAAAGAAACAATTTACCTAAAATCTATGCAATTTATGACTACGTAATAATTTCATATTCGGTTAGCAGAATATACGCTGAGTGTGTACAATGCCTAAACCCCGTGTTTTGTAATGCATGTCTTGTCACTGAAACGTTAAGTAGGATTGTTGATATTTCCGTGATGAAATAATATTGTATTTAGAATATTTGACTAAGTCTGTCAATAAAGTTGTATTTCTTCAATCATTGTTTTATTTCATTATATCGTAGTAATTGGAGAGCCTATCCACGAGAAAACGTGTGTGCCTGTAGTAAAAAGAGATATAAATCATTCTACAGGAGGTGCAACAAAAAGCGTTCAGCTTGTTACTGGTACAGTTTGAATGGCTTATAAACCAGGATTATGTTAGTGTGATCTTTCATACATTTTAAGCTGAACACAACGTATTATACGCCTGTGAAGTTAAAGTATATAGTTCTACTAGAGGCACGGATTATAGAGCAACGAAATCACTCTAGCTAGTATGACTTAGCTTAATTCACACCGAAATGCACGGAAGACGGAAATGCTTAAAAAGGTCATGGGCGTACGTTTGAACCCAACACGTTTCGGGGGGGGGGGGGGGGATTCGAAATTGCAAAAGGTAAAACACAGTATACATTTGGAGATTAGTCACAAGCTAAACCCACCATCCCCGAATTACGACTCCACCTCCTGAAAATTGATGGGTGTATCCTATTGATGGAAATAGTGGGACAGTTTGTCCCATTAAGTCGACATGCCCATAAAAACTATGTCATAGTTTATCTTAGATAAAATCGGTGAGTTGCGGATTCATTTGCTGTTACTTTTGGTCTGAGCATCACCCATGAGGGCTCTTGTTAGGAGCTTAGGTGAATATTGGTGTTGTTTCTGGTTAAGATACAAAGTTGCAAGTCGTCACAGTCGACTGCCCCTGTTGCATCGCGAAACCGAATGAATTGGATCCAGGATTGTGTTCTGGGGAAAGGGGGGGGGGGCACGGGAGAACAATTGACTCAACTCCGTAACGTAAGTAGGTACCCATTAATCAAAGTGGAACGTACGATAACTGTCTTGACGGTAATGCATTCGTATTTGTAAGTAATTTGAGAGATAGGTAGTGACTTCTAACTTAACAACATCAAAAGGAGAGAGCGAGCTGGTTACAGACTTTACTGCAGGACCATATTTTAGCAAAAGCTGTGTGTTTATGTAATAGACACCTAAACAAATATAAATAGATACCTTAATTCAAGAGTTTACCTACCTACCGGTTTTTAAGGCGAAAACTTAAGGCTAATTGGTAACAGAATAATTAAATACATTGAATTGATTGTTATGCATCTGTAAGCGTGTTTCTCCTCCTAAACGGCGGGTCTGATTGAGATTACATTTTGTATGAATTTATTTAAATGGGTTCCGGGATCTACGTACAAAATCAAATTTAATCAGAATCGCAGGAGGCTTGTTCAACCTATACAGACTATACATAGGTAGCTACCTAACTTATTGGACGGAGCCTTAAAACAATCCAAATATTAAACACAGATATTACAGGTTTTATGTGGTTTTAAGTGTATTTTACTTGACATTTTCGTTAAATGGGAGGTCTGCAATTGTTTTTATTAGGCTCGATAGAAAAGGGTTGAATTCGCATGTCAGGATTGGCATATTTTTTTTTAATTCTTGGGTATAAAGAATATAATAATAATAATAATATAATAGAGCTTTATTTAATTCCATATAGAATGAAGCATAATTAAAATGAATCGGTGTAGGTAAACATTACATATTAAGATTACACATAATAACAATATCAATAACAACATTACAAATTTACAAATACAATAAATGCATTTTTGAAAGATAGAAAAATTTGAAATCCAGACTCAGGAATCGAACCCGAGACTTCCGTAGCCAAACCGGGGCCAGAAGCGAACCACCTATCTGGACTATGTTATTAGATTTCGATTTTTTCTATCTCTTGTTGCTCGCGAAATTAGGCCTTCGCAGCGACATCTAGTCGATAGTTAAAGAACTATCATTATAAAGGAATATTAGAAAGGAAATTTGGTTACCTAAATAGACATACTTCTCAACGTACTCGATAGAGATGTTATTTACCAAAATAGATGTCAAAGAATATAGTTCTTTACAATTCATTACGATCTAGCCTATAAGGCTAATAAGCAATTTTTAATTATAGACGTTTACACTAATTTTATAACTAAGAATAATGTGTGTTACACTTCATTAGTCTGATAACATGAAAACACTTAGTTCTTGTGTAAGTTTAAAGCACTGTCACTTTTATTTGTTCACTATAATTACCTTAACTCAAATGGTTTAGTTCTTTTTAGTCTTCGCACTAAGTCCGTGTGATCGGTCAACCGGAGTGCCTCGACATTCACGTGGTAACGAAGTCTATATTCATATGCTTCAGCACTTTTATGGATAATTTGGTGGACTGTATCCATGTTGAGATAACGATTCAGATTTTAATTTTTGATATACCAGGGAGCATTGACAATGTCCCTTAGCACTTTATTCTGAAACCGCTGAATAATAGCTATAGTAAATGTTGGAATATTTAGAGTCTAAACATTATACCGCAAACCGCAATAGACAAATACTAGGACGCTAGACTCGGGTCAATAATGCCAATGTACACAACCAACTAAGTACCGGTACTTGGTTGGCTAGAAGATATTTGTATTCTTGCAGAACTCCCATTGACGTCCTGGGGGCCTAGACAAAGTCACATTATAATATCTTAATATAATATCTTGAGACAACTCACACAAAGCTACCTGATCCCAAACTAAGCAGAGCTTGTACTATGGAAACCAGACAACCGATAAACATACTTATATATTTCTAAATACATACATATTATAGATAAATAACACCCAGACACAGAATAAACCATCGTGCTCATCACACAAAGTTTTACCCTGGGTGGGGATCGAACCCACGACCTCCTGCGTACTCCCACCGCGCCACAGAGGCAGTCAAATTTCATTCGAAAAGTGATGTCGTTTATGGAAAACAGGCACAAAATGTATGGAACTGAAATGTGTCACGTGGTCAATCCAAGTCGATGCGTAAATAATATCACTATCTTCGCTATTTTTTACCTGACTGCGGAGCAGGGTTTTGGGTTTGATGCGTATGTATCCTTCCAATGTTCCTATCTATCCTTCAAACCCTCAACGGCTCAACCGATTATGATAAATGATGGCGCGGTGGGAGTGTATCCGACTGCTACGCAAGAGGTCGTGGGTTCGATCCCCACCCAGAATAAAACTTTGTGTGATGAGCACGATGGTTTATATATATGTATAATATTTATGTATTTAGAAATATATAAGTATGTTTATCAGTTGTCTGTTTATCATAAAACAAGCTCTGCTTAGTTTGGGATCAGATGGCGTTGTGTGAGTTGTCCCAAAATATTATTATTACTATTTCACTGAAGAATAACTGATACTGTCGCGGTTTAGACCTACCACTCGTAAAAGGGGGGTTTAACCCTGAATAACCCAATAAATTTGAGCGGCTTGTATATGAGGGGCGAGGCTCTATCCTATGTCCGGATCTGAATGCACATATTATATACACCAACAAAGTGAATGAGTAAAATCTAGACAAAAAAGATGAATTAAAAAATTTAGAGGGTGGTATCCCCTTTATGTGAAGTGGGGGAGTGGTTTTTTTTTCTCACCTACCCCATCGTGTGGGGTATCATTAGATAGGTCTTTTAAAAACGTCTGGGGGTTTTATTTAGGGGTTTGTTTGTAAAATATTAAGCTTTAAAGCTTGCCCCTGCCAGCTAAATAGTTGATGTTGGGTATGTAAAAAAAAAATCCCGGTAGTAATATATATTGTGAAATTAAAAGGAAAACTATCTCAGCTAAGGCTTTAGAAGTTTACGAGGAACAGCTGATCAAATGAGAAGTAACAAAAAATTCGTACAAATTCCATTGAAAAATATTAATAAGATAATACAAACATTGTAAGTATGAAACAAAAAACTTTTTATAAAAAAATATTACAAACTTCAAAAATAAATATAAGGCAACTAAAAAGCAAAAAATAATATACCTACCTAGATTAGACCAAATTAAACACTTTGAATTTGGTGCCATGAAATATGTCTTTATTCGGCATCAACTTCAAAATGTTATATATTTTTTTATAAAAAATATATTTCTTACACTTAAGTTACAATAGGCTTATGTCAACTGCTCAAATCCTTTTCCAAAATATTGCTTGCCCTGATGCAGGTCCGTTAAATGTTGAGGAGTTCACTATCAGCTCTATTACATTGTGTAATAGTAGTATGCTACTCAATACCATATTAAAGTTGAATCGCAAACTGTAAAATATTGTATAGACCCATTCGTCATGTGTGGTCTTCATCATCAGTTCCACTTCACCAATTGGTGAATTTTAATAGTAAATGCACGAATCACTATGAAATATACCTACCTATAAGTGTGCCTTTAATATTTGAAGAGTTCCCTCGATTTCTCCAGGATCCCATGATCAGATAGATCATGATCTGATGACAATGGGACCAACTTGGAAGTATACCCTTTCAAATCGCATCGTAAAATCGCAAACCGTGAAATATTGAATACGTCCGCTCGTCATTTGTGGTCTTCATCATCAGTTTCACTTCACCAGTTGATGCTTTTTGAGAGTAAATGCACGAATCACTATGAAATATACCTAAATCACTGTAGGTCTGCCTTTAATATTTAAAGAGTTCCCTCGATTTCTCCAGGATCCCATCACCATATCGTGATCTGATGACAATGGGACCAACTTGAAAGTATACCCTTTTAAACACAAAAAATTTTTTTCAAATCGTTCCAGCCGTCTTTGCGTAATCGGTGAACAAACATACAAAAAAAAACCTCCTCCTTTTTAAAGTCGGTTGAAAACAACAGAAAACCCTCTTCTTAAGCCATATTATTAGGAGAGGGGGGGGGGAACTACGGAACCCTACATTGTGCGTGGACACGCACTTGCCCGGTTTTTTTGTATTAATTATGGCAGCCTACAGGCCTAGCTTATGATAAAACGAATTGCCGTGTGGTGCCGGCTTAAGAATAGTACCTAAGGGATATCACCCCGGAGGACGGGCTGCAGCGTCCTCTGCGTATTTAAAGCCTTACTGCGATCGCCAACCCGCTTGCCAAGCGTGGCGATTATGGCAATTACCCCCAGGATCTACATACTTGTAGGTTCTACTGGGGAGACCCGTGCCCAGCAGTGGGCCATCATATGGGTTGAAATGTAATGTTAAGCTTTGACTTACTACCTTAAACAGAGGAGTAATCACTTATGCGCGTTTGTGTGGTAGAGTCATCGACTAGGGTGCCCTTAAAAGTAACAGCACAAGTTGATGGTGATCTTAAAAGCCGCTTCAAAGAGCGGCTCCAAAGATTGACCCGGGGAACTAACTTGTAACCATCAACGCGAATTTAGAAGTATTGGCGCTGCGCTCTCTAGCTCGCACAGCGCGATTTTAATAATCATTTTACAATATGGAATTTACTGACCGAGTTGACGAGATCAGCGTTAACTTATAAGCAGTCAAACGAGCTGGATGCCGCAGCGCGATCTTAAATCACTGCGAGCGGAGAGAAACGCTGCGTGTATCTACTTTGAATCCACTACGTGAGTTGAAGAAACAGGAACTTTTTTAAAAGCCACTGCGCAAACAGGGCCCAACCTGAACTTAAAAGTCACTTCGCCCGCTGGTGATTGTGGCGGAAACTTTCGAACTATTGAGCAAAACAAACGAAGAAGCCGTTGAGGGAGCTGCAATAGTAAGGCTGTCTTAAAAGTCAGCGCGTGACGAAAAGGATGCCGTTTCTAGCGGCACAGTGTTGACGGTTGTAGCGTGAGCTTTGAATCTACTGCGCGAGTAAGAGGCCCAGCGCTGTCACTGCGCAGACAGAGAGGCGCAGCGCAAAAGTAAAAGCCCCTGAGCGATCAGGAGCAAGGGGCAAGCCCTAGAGCTTGTGAACACAGTGTGAACTTTGAAGCAGATGAGCGAGCAGGGGCCGCACGACCGGATCGCATTCTTAAAATTCACTGCGTGAGAGGGACACAGAATGAATTTAAAAGCCACAACTTTGACTAAGAAATTAAGTCACTGCGTGAACAAAGAGTTCCAGCTCAACCAGAGAAGCCACTGTGCGAGCAGAGGGCAGTAGCCCGATCTTTAAATTGTCCGCACGAACAGAGGACCGCAACGTTAACTTAGATGCATCCTTAGTTCGTGCGGGGAATTTTAAGGGCACCTCTCTTTTTAAGGGTTTAGGGTACCTGATTTAGTGTAATAAGCGCATTAAGAAACTTCGACGAATGTACACGACACGGGCGACACATAAAACTCGGGCAGTGGATTTTTAAGAGGGGGCAAAGTATTGGGCCAATTACAAAAAAAAATATGGCAATATTGCCCTTCCTTTCCTGTATTAACTAAATGTTAATAATAATATTTTACTTGACCTTTTATGTATAAATTTTATCGAAAACTATTAGTAAGTACTCGGCCTTCGGGTTCCAGGGGTACGCCCATGGGTAGGTATATATTTTGAGAATGTCAAATTAGATTATTTTAATCTAATTTGACAAAATAGAGTTATGATATGACATTTTTTTGGCGTATGGAGTAAGTGAAAATTTTAGATTAAAATTCTGACGTTACAAATGTTATCAAAAGACGCTTTGCACTCGTATTCTGCCTAGCGCCGCTACTGTATACTTATATATTTCTAAATACCTAGTCCAGCCATAAGATCTGTTATAAATGAAAATGCATTTATGAAGTTAAATAATTTAACTAAAACTTATATTTTGGCTTTTATATAGGCCTTTAATCTGTCTGGCCACGAATCTATAGATTTACGCACTGTTTCCATGGGAAATTTTGCCACTGCTGGCTCCAGAGATTTTTAAGAGACTCAATTTCACCGTGTCGTTTAGAGCAAGCCAAAAACTGCCCGTAATTTGTAGATTAAAAGGTTGAGGTCTGGGCTAGATGAGGGCCAGTCTTCAGCTCTTATAAAGTCCGGAACGTTGGTTTTAAGCCAGGCTTGCATAGTTCATGCCTCGTGTCACGCGCCCGCCCCGTTCTTTTATGGTCTTCGACAGAAAAAGTGTTGTTGTATCTGTTGATAGTACGATATACGAACATACGGCTGATATCAAGCTTTTGAAGTGTCTGGAATATGACCGATGGCTCCATACCCACTTTGTGTACGGCGATCACCGCAATCCTATTTTCTTTAACACCCCAATCCAAATTGTAATTTGATAATGAACACGAAAAAAGATGTAAAATTACGCGAAATCCAAAGAACTTTAAAAAATAATAAACGCGTTCCAAATTCAAAGTAAAAAAAAATTATTAACAGTAGTAATGGCTAAACTAGACTAGTTACATACATTTCATGGATAAATTACATCTGGACACAGAATAAACATCACACAAAGATCTATCCTAAGTGAAAATTTAACCCACAACCTCTGACCTAGAAGTCAGGGTCAACAACCACGAGACCAACATACCACTGAAAACAATAGAGCAAGTCTACCATCATTTTATTCGTCATACGGAGCATCTGCTACCATTGTCACAGCCAGCTAGTAGTATCAATGAAACGTTCTCCCCAGGCTTTAGGATCCGAAGGTGTTTTAGTTATTGCACCAGATATACACTAACAAAAGTCCTTTAACTGATGTCGGTTCAGAAAAGACGTCCAGAAGAGACTCAATTCCCTCACTGTCATAGTTCGGTACGACTTACGGCTAATATGATCTCAAGAAGGAGTGTGACAATCTATACTAATATTATAAAGCTGAAGAGTTTGTTTGTTTGTTTGTTTGCGGTAACCTCAGGAAATACTGATTAGAATAGAAAAAATATTTTACTGTTGGATAGCCCATTTATCGAGGAAGGCTATAGGCTATATAATATCACGCTACGACCAATAGGAGCCGAGCAGCAACGAGAAATGTTGCAAAAACGGGGAAAATTTACACAAACGAAGTTGCGCGGGACAGCTAATGTTCGATAAAACTTATCCATCTATCGACCAATAGTGGTAACGTTGGTTATCCCCGACAATATCCCTATCTGATCAATCCGTCAATTGCAAATTTGCAAGCTCACATTAGCCATTTGGCCGTTTGGTTCTTTGGACGGACCTCAACAAATTTTGAAAGAGGCCTATGGCTAACTAGGCCCTTGCTGGTCATTTTCAGTGACGCATGTGGAAGAGAGTGAAAGGCTAAAAGCTATGCAATCTGGGTCCTTATTCACTACACACGATGTCCACCGCGCATGCGTGTTGATGCATTTCTAAGCGCAGTTCTCTACAGCGCATGTGCGGTGTACATAAGTATTTAAGCTCACCGCGCAAGCGTTAGTTCGCACGGGCTAGTCACGACAACGAAATGAAGATAGTGAATAAGGACCCGGATTGTAAAAACCCTTTTCAAATACATTACATAAATTAAACATTTTGAAGTTGGTGCCGAATAAAACATAAAGACTACTATTTCATGGCGCCAATTTCAAAATCTTTAATTTGTTTTTGTTATTCTAGGTAAGTATATTATTTTTTGCTTTTTAGTTGCCTTGTATTTATTTTTGAAGTCGGTAATATTTTTTTGTAAAAAAGTTTTTTATTTCTCACTTTTTAGTGGGTTGGTTTGTAATTCACTTATGTTACAATAGGCTTATGTCAACTGCTCAAATCCTTTTCCAAAATATTGCTAGCCCTGATGCAGGTCACTATCAGCTCTATTACATTGTGTAATAGTAGTATGACGAGTATAATTTGCTAGTCAATACCATATTAAAGTTGAATTGCAAACTGTGAAATATTGTATAGATCCACTCGTCATTTGTGGTCTTCATCATCAGTTCCACTTCACCAATTGGTGAATTTTAATAGTAAATGCACGAATCACTATGAAATATACCTAAATCACTGTAGGTGTGCCTTTAATATTTAAAGAGTTCCCTAGATTTCTCCAGGATCTCATCATTAGATCGTGATCTGATAACAATGGGACCAACTTGGAAGTATACCCTTTCAAACACAAAAAGTATTTTTCAAATCGGCCCAGCCGTCTTTGCGTAATCGGCGAACAAACATACAAAAAAAAATTGAGAACCTCCTCCTTTTTGAAGTCGATTGATTATAGAAGCAGTTCTAATAAGTCTAAAGCTACTTGATCAATAATTAACAAGAATAAATTAAATTTACCAAATGATCAACTTCAACAAATTATTGTAAAGGGAAACACAGCAAGTTACCTAATAGAAATAGAAAATCCCTTTAATAATTTCTTTAACGACCGAACCACCAGAATCAAAGAGTAATTTAAAACTTGCTGCTATTTCTTCTAAATTAAACTCAATATTTCTAAGTCCTACTATACCTGATGACATTATAAAAATCAGTAAAAATCTAAAATGTAGAGTCACCTACATAAGTCGCATAACATTTGCAAATATTTAGACCATCATAACTCCAAAAGTAATACGACTATCCATGCTGATTTGAGTATAACTTGATTTTAGGGCGGCTATTTTGTTCTGATCTAAACTTTCGTTATGTATGACATAATTGTACTGAGATGCTTTGAAAATTTTCAAATGTTATGCGACTTATGTAGCTGATTGTACAAAACCCACTGCATATTGTACCTCTGTTACTAACCTTAAGCAATATAATATCTTAATCAACACAAATTGTTACTGGTGAAAACTTTTAATCGACCTTATCATTAATATACAACACATGTTATTGTTCTACTAGCTGTAAGTTTTCTAAATTCGAAAATGAAAATAATTAAATAAAATACAGTTATATAGTATTGGCAGAGAAGTCATCAGAAAATCAGAAAAAAATCATTTTTATGAAAGTTTAATTGTCTGTCATTAACTATCAGAAAGTAAATTATAAAAAAATACAATATTTATTTAAAACTCAATTATGTAAAAAAAATATTATATTACTGAGGACTTACTTGATACTGTCTTTAAAATTCTAACTGATATACCTTCGTACCCGGTGCTATTGGTATTTTAAGATTTAGAGAATTATCGTAATAGTAGGCTGCATGAACATCGATTTATTACTACTATTTGGAATATTAATTATGTGTGGTGATGTAGCCTGTTGATAAAAAAATCAATAAATAATAATAATATATAATAATAATAATAATATATTGGGACAACTCACACAACGCTATTTGATCCCAAACTAAGCAGAGCTTGTACTATGGAAACCAGACAACTGATAAACATACTTAAATATTTCTAAATACATACATATTATAGATAAATAACACCCAGACACAGAATAAACTATCGTGCTCATCACACAAAGTTTTATCCTGGAGGGGGATCGAACCCACGACCTCTTGCGTAGCAGTCGGATACACTCCCACCGCGCCACAGAGGCAGTCAATTTAGCAATTTGGTTTGGATCAACTATAACATTACCATCTATACATGACGAATATAATTATAACGTTCCATGTAGCTTTACATTTATTTGATGCCTTTTGCTTTTATTTAATAATTTTATTTAACCTGGATCCATAAAGCGGTTTTTGTTAATAAGCGTCCTTTATTTACGGTATTCCCACAGTAAGTTATAGCTGTTATACTGTTTATAGCAACGTCTTATTCCTTCAATAATCTATAGTTATTTCACTTTAGCCGTAGGTGATACTCGTTTTCGTTTGTTAGGAAAACATAGGTCATAAAATAAGCGAAATAAGTCGTAAAAATAATTAGAGGCTAGGTTGGGATTATCACATCGCAAATTCGTAAGTATTTGCTACACGACTCGATAGTATATAAATAAAATATCAATGCCGCAAGTCCCGCTAGCTGGACACGTAGGTTCTTTTATGCCTTTTTTCAGGTTGTATGAATTTAGGATATGAAGAAGAATAAAGTATTCTATGCATGGCTCCGAGAATATATAATAAGTTGCCAAAATCAATTCTGGAAATAGAAAATATAATGATATTTAAGAGTAAAATTATTAATATATTAATTGAAAATGCATACTATTCCGTAGATGAATATATTTCTCATAGCTTGTAAGAATTTTAATTTCAAATATTATTGTTATTATTTTTTTTTATTTTTTTAATATTTTGTGTTTGTATATAATTCAACATTGTATTAAATTGTATGCCGTGAGGTAAAGTACAGTGATACTTATCAATTTGTAATAACTTTTAACCCTACCTGTATTTATGCAATCTGAAATAAATAAATAAATAAATTAGAAGTATGTAATTAGGTATTTTTAAATGTACTACACTAATTGTCATATTGTGTTTAGTGATGTACAGAACATCTAGACTTTTTAAATCTTCGCAGTGATTCTATGTTTAAATCTAACAGGTCAGATTTTTATTTTTATAAGACCCCCCTTAATATTTTGATGAAAAATGTTAAAATGTTGGTAATAGAAAAATCTGATTTGATTTCAGAGTGGTTGGATTTGGTTCATGGTCATTGACAACTTGAGTATCTTGTAGACCGTCTGTCTGTGTATCAGTGTGCACCTGTCCATGTAGGTATGGGGTGTTTGTTCTGGTTTGTCATCGTTACCTTTATTCATATTATCAAATTTAAGTTTAAAATCAATACGCAAGATTTTTACCCGACTGTAAAGAAGGGTTATGTTTTTCGCGCGTATCTTGTATGTATGCAAGTATGTATGTATGTAATATTCTTTATTACAGTACGATCAACGTATCTTGGCCGGACTGAAGTAAGTCGCAACAGGCTGCGCAGATACGCTTTTTAGGGACAAAACTGCGGCGTGCGCGGGCGGTAACTAAGCTAGAGATGAGGGTGCACATATTTGTTGTGCACTTTTTCATGTAGGTACGTTATTACTCGATTATCGATTACTTTCATAATTAATTATATTCGTATCACTCTTTTATATTTAATTAGTAATGGTATAAAAAGTAGCTTAAATTGATTTATTGTCTTTAATTTATTGCTATACTATAGATTATCAAACATGGTATCATATGGTACTTTTTTATTGTGGTTCTTTACAAACATAACTAAATACCTATTACAACACAAAAAATACGCATCTTTCTAAGAAATACATATTTGAAATATAAGCCGATATAGAAATTACCCATTTTATCTACAAAATTCCATACAAAAATGGCTGTTACCCCGCGTCTGTCACGCAGAGTACGTTGGCTTCATTTTATTAAAATAGTTGTGTATTTATATAAATATACACATTTTACTTTGTATTTATCGAAAGATAAATATCTTAGGCTTTTATATTCAAAAGAATGTTAGTACTTTACGATTTAATTTGAATATGTCCAAAATAAAATGAACAAACAATTTTACCTTTAATTTTTAATCGATTTAAATAGAACAATTGTTTCATAAATGAAATTTATAACTTTCGAAGCGAATAGAAAAGGCGCATCTCTAGCGATGATGCACGCTATCGCTCTCTCAGTTACTCGTCGGCTCTCATTGGTTGTTCGCGTTGCTCTCTTTCTCTCCGTATAGTCGGTTACAAAGTTGTTATTATTTTCGTTACTAATTCTTGATAAGTTTATTAATGTTTTTGTTTGCTGTATTGTTTGTTCTTTTTGTACAATTTTAAACATGCCGAGAAGGAATACCGTCTTTCGTCGACAGGCACGTAAAATTATATTTAACGTTGCTCAATTTATGAAGAAGGAAAAGGATGAAGGTGTCACAGATATAAACGCCGTACAGCGCAGAGTAGCTAAGGCTACCGGGACATCCGAGAGGACGGTGCGTCTGATTTTATCCGAAGGAAAATCTAATGAATGGCTTTCTATTTTTCGCACGCCTGGGAAATTAAGAAACAGGGGTAAACCAATCACGGGACTGGATAATTTTGACCAAGGTGTGATCAAGCGCTGCATACACAATTTTCATGAAACAGAAAAGCAGGTGGTCACCATGAAAACGCTTACATTATATACGTGACATTATATAAGTTCATACCGAGGGCGACTCTGAGCTGCATCTGTCTACCCGTGACCACGATTGTTCGATCGTTGCAATACGGTCTAAACGTCGGATAATAAATAAGGTACCTCTTTACCCATAAATGATTCACACGATTATTTAGATAATATATTAAACAATTTCAATAGACCCGTTGTCTATTACAATGTATACATATTGTGTATAAATAACAAAAGTAAAAAAAAAGAAAACAATATATTATAAAATAAACGTGCTCCGTGTTTATTATTTTCTTAGCGACTGTACCTGCGCGAACTTCACTGTTGGCTAACTTCAGAACGGCCTAGTTACGTTGATCGTACTGTACCTGATATCTCACATTCCACTGAACGGATTTATACAATTCAGACGTCGTTAGATTCGTCTTGATCGGCCAAGTGTTCTTAGATATGTGACGTTTGAAAAAAACAAACATGGCGGCTGTGAGATGTCAAAAATAAGGAGGTGTGAAAAAAAAAGTTGTTTTGAGTATTGGGTATCAAATTAAAGGGCTTATTTTAAGCATTTCAAAAAGGTATAACATGATTATGACTGTAATACTAAAAAACTTAGTTAGCAATCATTCTTTTTTCAATTTTCAATATTTGACAATAGCTGTGATAAAAGTAAGTTGTTACATCGGTTACATCCTACAATTACTAAAAAGTATTAAATAAAAAAATAAATTATAAAAATAAAAAAACCCGCCTGCACAAAAAAGATGAAAACAAGATCCCCTACATAATTATATAATTTCATGCAGTCGGAGGCATTAATGGATCTCGATGAACTTAGTAAAGTGTTCATCGAGATTACAGAATGGTACCCAAAGTCTCTCTTCGTTAATGTCAAGTCAAATCAGTCTCTTTTTTTGAAATGTCAAAACGACAAGCTCCATAAAAATATATAGGGAATTATTATTTTTAAACTTTCGCGATTTTTATACATATTAGGCATATTTCGGGTCCGTGACTACGATCGGTGCAATTCAATCGAAAACCTTTAAATAATTCACGCGATTAAGTCCCGAAATATATCTAATATAACATAACAACCTGAGACGTCTTAGGTTCCTACCGTCAAATCATAACTTTTAGTATTGGTTTCATTCCAAGTTCATTGGTTTCATGTTTTTAAATTCAAAAATATGTTAAATTGTACAAGAACACTTTTCAGAGCATTTTAAGATCTTCTATTACCTGATTAGTATAAAATAATTTACTTTTATTGTAGTCAACTACCCAATTTACTTTGTTCTGATATGGATTACGACAGTAGTTGATTTTTGGATGTTCCTGATTTCCAAATACATTTTACTAGAAATTTCTCACCTACAAATTTTTGCAGCATTGTTCGTAAATTGTACCCTCTTTCATCTGCCAGTATAATATCTACAGGAGTCTCGATAGGAATGGCATTTGCCTAACTTTGCATTATTTGTGTAACATTGTCTACTTCATAACTGTTGTTGAGAATTATTCTGGATTGGTAGCACATTCGTCATTTTTCGGGTATTTTTTACTTTAGGCGTTGTATATTTTTCTTTAACCTTTTTACCCGCATTTTCTTCAATTCTTCGCTCATAAAGGAGGAAAGTAATGACGAAATCTTTGCAAATTGTCTCGAAGGGTTTGAAGTCAGAATGCATATTTTAGATTTACGAGGACTTGGAGTGCGATATTCTGCGATTTTTTTTTATTATTCAAGTTCATTTTTTAATTCTATGTTTTTGTAAATTAAATTGTCTGTAATTATAGATTTTTATTTAAGAATACGAAAATTAGAATAAAGCTAGAAAAAACGAGTAGTTGTGTTACTCCATAATTTAATAAAAATTCGGTTGTCTGTAAAGTCGGTTTACTGACGATAGCTGAACGTGACAACGTCATAAGAAAATACTGATGGAATGGTTTCCTGCCGAACGCGGAGGCCGATTGTGCCTCTTTGTCGCTCGTTCCGCGCTCTTGCTTGCACTTAAATGGAACGCCTCAGAGCGAGGTAACGCCTCATGAGTCATGTTTTTTTCGTGCATTCAGCCGGCTCCATCGAGTTATAATACGTTGTCACGTAAAAAACCCTAAAAATGACACATTCTAATCGCGCAAACGATACATTTAATAACGTATATTGACTGATTGTATATGATTATAAGATCGTTAATAGATCAGGCGTCAATTTCGGTTTGTAACTTTGGATCAGATGGAATCATTAAAGTTTCGTTTATATATAAAACTAGCGGACGCCTCGCGGTTTCACTCGCGATTGTCCCGTTCCCGTGGGAAGACAGGCATAAAAAATAGCCTATGTCACCCGGGGTTAGTGTAGCTTCACAACGATGAAAGAATTTTTCAAATCCACCAGTAGTTTCGGAGCCTATTCAATATAAACAAACAATCAAAGCTTCCCTTTTTATAATATTAGTATAGATAAATAACTAAAGATTTTACTTGCTTTTCCTAACACCTTTGTTCTCTAGCTCCAGTAAAAGTAATATGGTTTTCTATTTTTCAATAAGTGAATACAACGAATATTCATGAAAGAATTTTTTTGGGACAGTTTAATAAAAGAAAATTTTGTTTTCAAAAAAGCACGGTGTTGAATCAAATTCGGGGCGGGGGGGGGGGGATCGCCTGTCAAAAAAAGTCTTTTAGTCGAGTCTGGGGGGTAGCAAAGTTGTTTCAAACAACATAACTGCACTCCATAGTTTGTGACATAGGCATTAAAAGATCTCGTCAAAATATGAAGTTTGTGTACAAACAAGGTGGGTTTACGCCCCCTAGTTCGTGTGATATAGGCGTTAAAAGTTTTGAATTTTCATATATTATTTTAACAGAAGGTAATAATATTGGTAAGGTAACGAAGATAACAACAATCTGTTAATTAAATAAGTAGTATCAAGTCCTCAAACCTTAAGCTAGTCTCTTTATTCCAGCATCTTCAGAGATCAAGGATCAGCATCCAATCTCAGTTTTATTATCTCCTTCTTCTGTCGTTTCGCTCTGGGCAGAGCGGTCGTGGTCACGTAGAGACGTCCGCAACTTCTCTACCAGTCTACCTTTATATATGTATATATACACACACATATATATATATATATATATATATATATATATATATATATATATATATATATATAAGTACATAATATACACAGATACATTGTAATAATGTAAGATAAATAAAAATATTTTACTATACCAACCTATATTTTGAAATGTTAAAAGAAGCTTTTAAGTCTATTTTCTTCTAATAATGGCGAGTCTAAACTATGTCACGATGTACATCGGCGAGCGGGCGCGACTTGCATCGCGCGCTACGTATCCCAGCCACGCGTTGTAAACACTACAACCGTCAGTGGACACTGAAAGTGACGCTGTAAAGTTTACGAGTTTAAAAATATTTGTTTTGAGAGTTTCAAGAACTTTGTTGTTAGGAAATATTGTTATTAAAGTTTCACGAGGTATTGATAGACGTATGCAAAGTACTGTCGACATTCGACATTGTAGTATGGTTTTGTATGTAATAATGTCATGGTAGGATTTATTTGCGTTGTGTTGTGACAGCGAACGGTGTCAACATTATTAAGTTAGGTTAGGTTAGTTACAGTTGTGCATTCTGACATCATCGCACGACGCACTCACGCCGTCATCGTCAGTATCGCGGTCCTCCGGTCCGTAGTTAATTAAATTTAATATTATTAGAATAATATTGATATAGCAGCATACGCTTACATCACCTACTGTAAGTCTGTAACATTTTAAAAGCCATTGGATGTCGTTTTTATACTAACAAAAACAATTTTCAAGCGACTACGAGCTTTTTTCGCGCATACATTTTCCCGCGCTTTTTTTACTAAGTAATGGATAGATAAAGATTAGCTAAACATGGCAAAAATATTGCTATTTAAAGGTCTCTACATATAATATAAATATAATGTTTACTAATTTAAGTAGGTTTATATTTTTGGGACGTAATTCTGAGAAGGTACTAACATTTAAACTTTCGCGTTGCATGATTATAACTATTTATTATACGGTAAACAATGCGCGTTAATTCCCGTATAATAAATAGTCTGAGAAGGTAGACGAAACATGTGTTACATTTTGATATCGATCAAAAATCTATTATTTAAAGAGGTTATGTTATATAGATTGTTTGTATTTATGTAAAAGGTTGTAATATTTATTTTACCAATTTGAAGCTAGAATACGAAGGTTGTCTTACGTAGGTTATTGGATAAAGTTTTGAGATGCTCGTAATTTAAAAATTTAAAATTATTATTTAATAAAAAATTATATATTCATATTTTTAAAAAAGGAAATTTATTCAAAAATGGAACGCAAGTAACCAGGTTGCTGGTTAAAAAAAAAATAATGTTCCAGTCATTTTACTATGACGTTTCCCGCGTTTTTCTTTGCAAAGATGGAGCTTAACCGCGAATATTTGCGTGGTATGATATTATATGATTTTAAATGTGGTTTCACTGAAAAACTTAGCCTTCAACGATTACAATCAGCGTTAGAGGAGTCTGTCCCATCTCGAACAACAGTTTTTAGATGGTTCAGTAAATTTAAAAGGTGTAAAACAAACCTCGAAGTTGACCATACAAGTGGTTGCCCACAAACGGCAGTAACTCCAGAAAATGCGTGGACTACTGAAATGATGGTGCGAAAAGACCCACGAATTACGTAGTCCGACATCGAGTAGATTCTAGATGTTAGTTTGGGTGGCGTTAACATTATTTTGCATCAGTATCTTGAAATCTTTATTATCGTTGGATCCCGCGTTTTCTCTTAGACACTAAAAAACAGGCCAGGAAATGTGTCTACGATGTGAAAACGGAAAATCAAGACGTGTTTCGAAAATTATCACACAATTTCGGATCAAGACTGGCAAAAGTGTTTTGATAGTTAGAGGTTTAGGCGAATAGAACTTTGCATAGAGAATAAAGGAGAGTATTTCTTAAAAATGTAAAATAAATATAGTTAATATCTTGATAACAATATGTATTTTTCTTATCTTAAAACTTAACGAGTCACCTACGTAGTTGTTTGTATTTTTGTAAATGTTTATTTTCTAAATCTTGTAAAAAATCTTAATTTGAAATAGGTCAATTTTTTAAATGTTATGTTCTACCAGTTTTTTTTAATTTTCCTTTCTTTTTACCTTTTCCTTTTCATTCCTTTTAATTAAAAAGTAAATATTGATTGCAAAGCGGGAAAGAGAAAAAAAAACTCGTGCGGCCCTGACTCTTTGCAGCGTGGTCTCCAATGTCTCTTTCTGAAAATTTTGTGAGGTTATGGCGCAGTCCAGGTCTGTACGTCAATGGTTAATACAAACATAAAAAAGATATAGCTACGTTTTAACCGGGTGTCCATAATTATGATACCTCTCTCTTTTTTTTTTAAAGTTGCGGCTACATCGGCCCACTACCTTGGAGGCGTAGCAGTAGTGGGTACGAGTTACGACTGCTGTACAAGAGGCTGTGAGTTCGATTTCTCTAAGGAATAGAGCTTTGTATTGTCTAGAATGCTTAAAAGCTTCTTTTAACATTTCAAAATATAGGTTGGTATAGTAAAATATTTTTATTTATCTTACATTATTACAATGTATCTGTGTATATTATGTACTTATATATATATATATATATATATATATATATATGCGCATATTACACTACACTGAATCAGGGACCCTAAATCCTTAAAAAGAGCGGTGTAATAAGAGTTAGGGCCTAATTCTCTAACAAATTTTCAAGGCCACCTCGATTTAGGGCCCTGATTCAGGGTAGTGTAATAGTCGTTTAAACACTCCTACTTGTTGCAAAAAAAGTGTCTTTAAAAATAAAAGGGTTCCCATATTTTAGTTAGTAGACGAAGAACCGACGACAAAGAAGTCACTTTCGCACTAGGAAGAGTACCAGCCCCGGAGACTTTATAAATACCACATTAGTACACCTAGACCCCGAACTAACATTCTAGACAATACAAAGCTCTATTCCTTAGAGAAATCGAACTCACAGCCTCTTGTACAGCAGTCGTAACTCGTACCCACTACTGCTACGCCTCCAAGGTAGTGGGCCGATGTAGCCGCAACTTTAAAAAAAAAATAGAGAGGTATCATAATTATGGACACCCGGTTAAAACGTAGCTATATCTTTTTTATGTTTGTATTAACCATTGACGTACAGACCTGGACTGCGCCATAACCTCACAAAATTTTCAGAAAGAGACATTGGAGACCACGCTGCAAAGAGTCAGGGCCGCACGAGTTTTTTTTTCTCTTTCCCGCTTTGCAATCAATATTTACTTTTTAATTAAAAGGAATGAAAAGGAAAAGGTAAAAAGAAAGGAAAATTAAAAAAAACTGGTAGAACATAACATTTAAAAAATTGACCTATTTCAAATTAAGATTTTTTACAAGATTTAGAAAATAAACATTTACAAAAATACAAACAACTACGTAGGTGACTCGTTAAGTTTTAAGATAAGAAAAATACATATTGTTATCAAGATATTAACTATATTTATTTTACATTTTTAAGAAATACTCTCCTTTATTCTCTATGCAAAGTTCTATTCGCCTAAACCTCTAACTATCAAAACACTTTTGCCAGTCTTGATCCGAAATTGTGTGATAATTTTCGAAACACGTCTTGATTTTCCGTTTTCACATCGTAGACACATTTCCTGGCCTGTTTTTTAGTGTCTAAGAGAAAACGCGGGATCCAACGATAATAAAGATTTCAAGATACTGATGCAAAATAATGTTAACGCCACCCAAACTAACATCTAGAATCTACTCGATGTCGGACTACGTAATTCGTGGGTCTTCTCGCACCATCATTTCAGTAGTCCACGCATTTTCTGGAGTTATTGCCGTTTGTGGGCAACCACTTGTATGGTCAACTTCGAGGTTTGTTTTACACCTTTTAAATTTACTGAACCATCTAAAAACTGTTGTTCGAGATGGGACAGACTCCTCTAACGCTGATTGTAATCGTTGAAGGCTAAGTTTTTCAGTGAAACCACATTTAAAATCATATAATATCATACCACGCAAATATTCGCGGTTAAGCTCCATCTTTGCAAAGAAAAACGCGGGAAACGTCATAGTAAAATGACTGGAACATTATTTTTTTTTTAACCAGCAACCTGGTTACTTGCGTTCCATTTTTGAATAAATTTCCTTTTTTAAAAATATGAATATATAATTTTTTATTAAATAATAATTTTAAATTTTTAAATTACGAGCATCTCAAAACTTTATCCAATAACCTACGTAAGACAACCTTCGTATTCTAGCTTCAAATTGGTAAAATAAATATTACAACCTTTTACATAAATACAAACAATCTATATAACATAACCTCTTTAAATAATAGATTTTTGATCGATATCAAAATGTAACACATGTTTCGACTACCTTCTCAGACTATTTATTATACGGGAATTAACGCGCATTGTTTACCGTATAATAAATAGTTATAATCATGCAACGCGAAAGTTTAAATGTTAGTACCTTCTCAGAATTACGTCCCAAAAATATAAACCTACTTAAATTAGTAAAAATTATATTTATATTATATGTAGAGACCTTCAAATAGCAATATTTTTGCCATGTTTAGCTAATCTTTATCTATCCATTACTTAGTAAAAAAAGCGCGGGAAAATGTATGCGCGAAAAAAGCTCGTAGTCGCTTGAAAATTGTTTTTGTTAGTATAAAAACGACATCCAATGGCTTTTAAAATGTTACAGACTTACAGTAGGTGATGTAAGCGTATGCTGCTATATCAATATTATTCTAATAATATTAAATTTAATTAACTACGGACCGGAGGACCGCGATACTGACGATGACGGCGTGAGTGCGTCGTGCGATGATGTCAGAATGCACAACTGTAACTAACCTAACCTAACTTAATAATGTTGACACCGTTCGCTGTCACAACACAACGCAAATAAATCCTACCATGACATTATTACATACAAAACCATACTACAATGTCGAATGTCGACAGTACTTTGCATACGTCTATCAATACCTCGTGAAACTTTAATAACAATATTTCCTAACAACAAAGTTCTTGAAACTCTCAAAACAAATATTTTTAAACTCGTAAACTTTACAGCGTCACTTTCAGTGTCCACTGACGGTTGTAGTGTTTACAACGCGTGGCTGGGATACGTAGCGCGCGATGCAAGTCGCGCCCGCTCGCCGATGTACATCGTGACATAGTTTAGATGCAGCGCGCGTGCTTCAAAGCGGAAGTATAATGCCATTATCGATTTGCTTATGACAGAAAATGCGTTGAATGGACAAGGCTTTGGTGGGGCGGTGCGGGGCTAAGGGGCGCGAGCGGCGCTGGAGGGGGCGTGCGGGTCGGAGGAGCGTCAGTGCGCCGGAGGCAGCGGGCTGCGCCGTACGTCTCCACGCAGCCCGCTAATCGAAAAATTCCGAGTGTTGTGCAAATGCTTGTGTTTTTATGGCGGTCACATTACTACAAGTGTTGGTGCTGGGTGTGATCGCGGCGGCCACCGACGGTTTGTTATTTATTTGTGTCAATTGTGATAGTTGTTGTAGCGTCCACGTGTTTTCGGCTGGGAGCGAGCCGCTGTTTACGGCGCGACCGGCGCATGCGCTCGGCTTGTTTGCGTCGCCTACGGCGGGTCAAACACCGGCCTAACTCACAGCCTACTCGTACCTACATGTTTTTGGTCTGTCAAGTAAGTCTAGATATAGATCTCGAGATGTGGCCCCCGATAAACAGCATCAAGCAAAGGTAATCGATACAACTTGTTTTCACACGATGTCATACTTGTTTTAGAGAATATCGTCCGAGTTTACTGTTACTCGTGTTCAGTTTAGACAGATCCTTTATTTAGTGTTACGAACTCAGGTTGCGTCTCAGTGAAACATCCCATTACTTTTATTTATATTCAATGTTTCTTGGAAGTTTGTACTGTGTTTACTAAAGAACAATAGTAAATAGTAACTTAATACTTATTGCTGCGTGGACAACTTATTGGAATTGGTGTAGGAATCATTTAGGTTTTCAGTTTCCTTACTTTTCAAACTCAAGGACAGCGATGTTAGTGTATGCATGTCCGTCATTGGGTCACAAACAAAAACATGAATAAGTTATGTGCGACTTCATTTAGTAGTTTAAGCATTGTATTGTTTTATTTCGGCGCAGTTTGTTTTTGTGGGCGCTTTTTCTTCTATTACTTCCTTGGTTAAATTCTGCTCTTACTTAGTTCTTATAGGATCATTTTCGAAGTTTTCCCACTTAAGTAAATTATACTTAAGTACACGTTTTTTGGTCTCCAAATGATTTAATTTCCTGTTCAGAACAGTGACGTTACTGCCCTTAATTAGAGTTATTGTTTTCACCATCATAATGCCTGGAGCGTGTTCGTTATGCACATTAATGTCAACATTTGAACTGTGACCATTTGTTTTTTTATTTGAAACAAATGGTCACACACACATATCCTGTTGATATAAACTTCATTTTCTTGACATCTAAGTTATTGTTTGGTATTAATTTTTAGGACGATGAAGTTTAGACTTATGGGATTGTAATTCTCAAAAGGTTCAAGCTGAAGCTTGGTAGTTAGAATCTCAAAGTGCTAAAACGATGCTTTTTGCACATTGACCGATCAATGAAATTGAATAATTCCATTCTATTATTGTTCATTCTTAACAGTTTAATATCTAACGCTCAAATGCTATTTGTGGATTTCATCGGATTTTATCCAAATAAATAATTGAAAACTCGACAGTCTTTATTTTATCCCAATATTTGATCCTCAACAAGAAAGAAGAATTATTTCATTTGAAACTTTTCATTTTCGAAGCAATCGGCAGAGTTACTTCGAACCTGAAAACTTGCCAATAGAAATATACTTTTTTTTTTTACTTTAAAGACTATATATACTATTGTATACACTGTACAGCAGATGTAATTCATGATATCCTTTACATAATCAATGGTCTTGTAAATTAGAGCCTGCGTAACAATGTCAAAGGACAATTCGTTGACCCAAAGGTTCGTAACTGCTAAAGTTAATTTGTCGCCGAAGCTTTGGAGATAATTGCTGAGGGATGAAGTTTGAACTGCCATCTGTAACCATTTAGTTCCTGGCTTAGTCATTAACACCAAATTAAAAGGTTCTGAAGAATAATGTTAAATGATGTACAATTGGTACTTATTTGCTTAAGAAAATATTCGTGTATTGACTTGTGAAGACAAAATATTTTTACACTGAAACATGGAACATTATAGCCCGTTATAATTCCTTAACGGGAAGAATAAAAAGTAATTTGAACAATTGTTTCAAAAAAAAAAAAGTAATTGGAATGGAAGAAAAATGTAACGTTGTTATCTATGCTCATCGCAGATGGAATTCAAGATCTAATTTTATATGAGACAATTCATACCTACGGAGTACGGAGACGCCTAATTGAGAACATCTTAATTTATTACGTTATTAACTAACTTTCATTAATTTTCCAAGACTCAGAACTTAATTATCAACAGAAAACAGAAACAGTAATCCAACAGGGTTAATCGTGCCGGCCAGACTAGAACTTAGATTTCTTCAGGCAAAAGGATCAAGGAAACAATTTCTAGCTTAGGGAAAACGCTGGAAAGGCATTTATAAGTACGATTTAGTCTGTTTTATTATAGAATACGTAATTAGAATTTGTTGAATGAAATACTTAAGCTAAAGTGTTGATTTGAACTTGTGGATTAAATGGAGGCGCGGATTTAAGGGATTTATGCGTGTTGTCTAGAAATGCTGAATATTAGATGAAACCTTTTGTTTAACTCTGAAATAGCAGTTCGGGATTTATCTCAAATTTACAAACACATTTACGAGAAAACTCTTGTAGTTAAAGATAGTTTTAGTTACTATCCACTGAGTTAGCAAATAAGTTACTTGATGGCAAACAATTAGCCCATAGGCAAAACCGATAGCGGCGATATTACTGCTGTAAGGAAAGCTTATAAATGTTTTTGTATGCCTAACACCACAACACTAGGTATGATTCCAAGCCCAGAAGAAATAGAATGAGCAATAAAGTGAAAAACATTGGTAAAATCTTGTTGTCTTAAATTTGTCTTAAATCTCTTTTAATCCTAACTTGCTTTGGGAAAAAAGGCTTCTGTACAAAGCCAAAATATCCGAACAAATTTATCGTAATTATTTAATCGAAAGTAAATTATTCGTCATTGACTCAAAGCAAGTCTACTTGAATTAGACACCTACTGGAAGGCCATTGTAAACAAAATTATTCAAGCATTGATAAACCTATTAACGGAGAAAATTGGGAGAAGAAATATTATTGGATGACTATAATTATCTTTCTGTCTACCAATATGTCTAGCCTGCCGTAAATAGATGTGGTACATTATCGGTATATTGATAACATGGGATTATAACAGTTGACTTCCAGCAGCGTCTACTTTTTATGATCGAACAAGGTTTCTTAATTGTTTGTGTTTATCTACGAGACACAAAAATTACAACTTTATGTTTCTATGTTGGCTATATTAATTCTTAATGTTTTTATTATGAACTTTACTTTTAACTTTGGATACGAGTCTAGTTTTGTTCAGCTTTTCTAAACCCAGAATCCAAATGGAAATCATCACTTATTTACTTTATGTATCCTAAAGTGGCAGCAAACTTTATAAATAGGAACGAATCTATCTGTTCTTATGAACAATAAACACATGAAAATTCCAGCAAAAGTCAAAAAGGTAAGAGGTCCTTGCTCAAGAGAAACCAATGTTCCTTCATTTTTTAATGAATTGTTTATGGAGTGTTCCAATTTAATAAAGACAACGTAACTGACTGCACAAGAAAAACGCTCAATCCAAATTAACTGCCCACTTTAAAATCAATAAATATAAATGAACAAGGAATGGTCTACTCTGCATTGTTTTCAATCGTGCCCGATGGTAATCCTATCAATATTTATGGAATACTTATGGGAAATATGATCCCGTTTTATAGACGTTGGATTGTTATGTGGAAGGCTTGGTGGTCCTTATTTGGAAGCCATTATATGGCCAATAGTCCGGTTTGTGAATGGATTGGTACTTTTTGCATTCTGTTAAAAATATAGTGCAAATGCTCATGATGATTTATAATTTAAACTATTGGACCTATTTTATAATCTGTGCGATATCTCGAAATTCCTATTGCCAAAGACAGGCCGAGCTTGCGTTTTAAAGGATAGAGGATGAAAGAGTCAATTCACGTATTTAAAGCAGTACAGTTGCTGTGCAGTTGCAGTTAAGTTTTGATTTAAACGGCCATTTTCGTATTCTTGATTAACTTTGGGATCGATCTCAAAAACGCCTGCGCACCGTACTAGAATGTCGTTATTGCGCTCTCGAGACGCATACTTGACGCAAGCGTATAGTAAGCACTGCTTTAAATACGTGAATTGCCCCTCAGAGCCCAGAGATTCAGGTTAGGTCAGATTTGAATATTTCTTCTATTAACTGACCTAGTATACCATAAACCATACCCCATGAACTCTCCACGCCCGTCTGTGCCCATTACATACTCACAGTTATCCTTCTCAACCTCTAAACTCCGTCAGCTGTTCATGACAACACGAATTAGGATGAGCACAAGGTCACAGTAATTGCGTAAACATGTATTTACCTATTATATGAAACGCGAATTTGTGTCTAGTCGCTTGATAAGCTTAGGGCCTCTACATATTTGTATATTGTGAAAAACTTTTATTAACCGAAGCATCATATCATTTGAATGGAATACTGTTTGTAGTAGCCACTCGCCTAGAACAATGCATCAGTTAGGCCCTGTTATTAATTATCAAGTATTAATAACAGGTCATTCAAACTAAACTTTTATGTAAGGCAGAAGAAAACATTTTGATATTTTTAAAGTCATAGATGACTCCTAAAATATTGATATCAATGTAGATGCTAAGTAAGTATAATAATTATGGATACAGACGGCAAAATAATAATGATATTTCGAAAGGTATAGGTACTAATATTAACATTGCTGCAAGTACTATCATTAGCAACAAAGCAACACAAAATGACCTGCGTACAGTAAAATCAGAAGTTTATATATTTCATGAATAGGGCCATTCATTTCTTAATAACAACAATAAACTAGTAAACATTTTATAGTGCCAACATTAATCTCTTTCTGCTCATAAAATTTTCGTCTGTCTGAATCGTCCTTAAATATAAGGAAAATTGGATGAATAAAGTTTTTCTTCAAGCAATCTTTGTCGCCATAATTTCGTATCGATTTGACCTATAGAAGGAGCTATAAATAGTATGCTTTCTCGTTTTCAGATATAACAGTATTATTATCGTAATATTCTTTAGGTACCTACTTGAGTTTTATGATATAATGCTTCATTTTATGTTAAAAATCGACCGATATCGTGCAACATCGATCGCCCGATTTACTTTTTACTGTTCCGTTAACTGTTGTTTTAATTTATATAATTACTATAATTGCTCAAAATTTCTGCTATAGCTATTGAGCATAAACAACACACTAATAAGTTTTTCTGCGAAAATTTGTTAAACCCTCAAGAGCTCAATTTCCAAATATAGGCCTACTTTAAAAGCATTCGTCATTTATTTGTCCTACATATTGATTTGCTAGGATATCTCCTCTAATAATACAATATATTCTCTGAAAATATACCACCGGTAATACGTTTCTAAAAATGGCACCTCTTAATTGAAATAATATTCCCTGTTGGCGCCCTGTAGAGCACGCAATTTTGAAAATATCTATATATACCTACTAAACCTACATAAATAAAGAGATATCTAGTAGTAACACATAATACGGTTGTTCTACTTCTAGAAGATTTTAAGGCAGAGACAGTTAAACTTATTATAATGCTAAGCTATGAATAGTGTTATACTGAATATTTACAAAAACTAGATAAATAGTAAAGCATTATATCAAAAAAAATTCACAATATCGACAAAATGGTAAACCGATTACAATGACGATGTGATTAATCGCAACTTTGTAATTTGAATCGTTTAACAGAACGGGAGGCCGCATTTTTTTTACAATATGCTAGCAAAAAAGTTTGTTGTGATTTTCAAGGTTGATTCCAAGTGTCGACGATCGGTATTCTTGTTAAGACACCAGCCAACCTATCTTGAGATCAGTGGATTTTATGAATTGCTCTCGATTTACACGATTTTGAGGGAAATCTTTAAGAACAGACACTTTTAACATTAGCACATTAAAAAGGATGGATATTTTTAAATTAACAAAATCTTAAAATTACTAGGTTAGTGACCAAATTAGACATTCTAATCTGAAACAAAGCAGAATCGCCACCATGAGCCCTGAAGTTCCCCAAATTTCGCCTTGAAGAAATTGGCAAATAAATGGGCTTCTACCCGCATTGAGACATCCAGATTCAAGACATAATATTACCGATTTATTACCCTTTGTCTCATCATCATTTATCCTTCATTTGAGGCCGTTAAGACATTCTCAGAAAAGCCTCTTTCATTTAGTTGCTAATCATAAATGAAACAATGATTGTAATTTATATCAGGCACCTTTAATGAGAAAATCGTGTAAGTTTGTTAAAGAATTCATTAAAAATATTGTGAAATAACGAAAGGCGATTTTCAGATTTATTCATTCTGTCCTTTTTTCTTTTGTGGATTAAACAGCCTGATTTTACTGAATTAATAATAACAGACAAACTTAAGTGGAGTTTTAGTACTAGTAAGCCCATATTACGCAGTTAGAAATAAAGTTAATCGGTAGGTTTAAATATAACGATTTGCCATGTTAATAGGATTTCAATGTGATTTTTTTCCGTCTGGAACAGCTTAGTCAGTCATGGGGGACATATATTATGTTAAATGAAACAAACGGATGAAACAAACTTTTCCGTATAAAAGAAATCCCTGAGCGATTGAGTTTATAAAAAGTGTGTTTGAATGTAATGCAGGTTACATTAACATAATAGTCTGGGGATGGAACACAAACAGAATTTATTACATTTTTATTCCATGAAAAATCTTATAAGATGTTCAGTGATCACGTTTGGAGACGAGCTTCAATTAGAACCGAGTTTGCCTTAAACTTTGTGCGGTGGAGTTTCTTTGTAAGAATTTGCGAGAAAATTTGTAGACATTCGGGTGGTTTAGCCAATTTTAAGACAAGGCTTTTAGGTAAATTAAATTTAAAAATAAATCAATGTAACAGTTTTTCTTTAAGAATTTGGTGGTAGTCAAATTTAGAAGGACTCGTATCAAAACAAGTACTCATTCAGGTTAATAATGCCCGGTATAAAACTTCTTTCAGTTTATCTCACAATTTGCCAAAATAAAGTCGCAACTAAAAATTTAAACTCAACCTATAAAGCAGAGCTTCAAATTACAGATTTTCAATCTTCTGCTTTTGGACCTAAGACAGGTCCTTGTAGAACCCCACAATATTTCGCTTACGTAAAGTACGCATTGGTAAAATCTTCAATTAAAAAAGAGCCTGTTTATTTTATTAGTAATTGTTGCGGAACTTATGTTGTAAGCGTGCTTATTTGAATAAAACTGGCAATCTGCCAACATCCAGTGATTAGGATAAGTACGCACACGAAAGCCAGCGGAAATATGCCAAAATTATTGGAATTATAGTATGGTCAGGCTTCGGATCATGAAATAGAATTTTGGAACCCAGACATATTTGAGGTTACTGTAACAAATGGTTTAGTTTATCATAATTACATTTACAACCTTCAGGAATTCTTAGTGCAAATAGTTACGTTAAGTCGCGACGGCTTAATTAATTACTGTAAGAAAACGTCTCCTTTGGAATTGCGTAGTTGTTTCTAGCTATTTTTACACCTAAATGTTTTTTTGTGTTGAGTTCAAAACATTTATTTGTTAATTTTATTTGAATGCCTAGAACACTATTGTTGATGAAAACATCATCAAAGTAAACAAACTCGAAAATTCATTCTAATATTTTTAATTCATGATCGCCTCACATCTTAACTCGGGTCGATTAATATCACATCATATCTCGCGGTACCTACCAGATGTTTACAACTCAATAAACAGCCAGGCAAATGTTAGCTATTTAACATGACAATACACTTACTACTAGATTATAAATACTTTTTTCTAATACTACGATGATTAGTATTACATAAAGTTAGTGGAAATCAAAGTGGCGTGTTGTGGAGGGGCGCGGCGGGGGGAGAAGGGGAAACGCGCGGGGAGCACCGCGTGCGCCGAGCAAGGTCAGGGGCCCCTGCGCGGGCGCATTGTACCACGAACCTTCATATTCGCCGCGTCTGTCCATGCTATACTATTGACCAAATGTGGAACTGTTCATAAACGACCAAGTTACTGACGATCTCTTCAAAATTCTGAAGAATGCATCAGTTACAGAATCTTAAAAGTAAATAAGTTTAAGTAATGTCATGGAAGGCATTGTACATTTTCCAAAGGACATATTGCGAATAATTTGATGATACTATGGTATCTATTAATGGCGCAGTTGTTCATTGCTTTTATTTTGTATGTCCTTTGTATTATGAGTTTAAATAATAGTGACCGCGAGTTATCAAGGTCAAGGTGAAATGAGTAATGATAAGTAAAATAAGCGTTTGCTCTTATATCACATAATATTTATGTATCACGTAACTCATATTTCATTCATCTTTGCTTGTAGGAAATACCTATTATCTTTCATCTTTACTTTCTGCGGTCTTCTTCACTCAAGTTCTTCTTAGTAACCTTACAAAGTTAGTCATACTTCTTATTTGTCTAAATAAACAAATCGAATTATTATAAAAGACATTCACGACAATCAGTTATGGCGAATAGTTAGTCACTCAGTTTTGATTTGACGGCAAGATTTTATCTATACTAATATTATAAAGCTGAAGAGTTTTTTTGTTTGTTTGAACGCAATAATCTCAGGGACATTTATCGAGGAAGGCTTATAGGCTATGTAACATCACGCTACGACCAAAAATGTTGCAAAAACGGGGAAAATTTATGCAGACGAAATTGCGCGCGGGTCAGCTAGTGCTATACAAGATCACGCTACGACAATAGGAGCATGATGCAAACGAAGTTAAGTGAGTTAGCTAGTCTCACTTTAAGCGCGAACGCTTTGCATTGGTCATTTTAATGAGGCTCTTGGTCATTTTAATCTTCACTGCCTTAACTTGTCAAAGCCTTGTTAAAAAGCAGATGAGAGGATTATCCAATATCCTTACATATCTTTCTATTAACTTGATCCCATCTTGACTTATCTCGTTACTTGTTTAGCAGGGTGGAAAAAAAGTTTTTCTTTTCTTTGATCCAATCAAAGTGTCAAGCTCATCACTGTACAAAGTGGTACTACCTTACTTTAGATTTAATTTGTAATTTAAATATAGCTTATAAAATAAAACACTCAATTAATTATTTCAGATTATAATGTATCTAATAATAGTTAAAGAATCATACAATTTCAATTTTATTGTAAAACTTATTTTGCCTCTTAAACGTATGCACATAATTTTTTATTGATAATTCATATCATATCAATCCATATGATGTCCCACTGCTGGGCACGGGTCTCACTACTATAACCTACTTATTATAGGTCCTGGGGGTAAATGGCATAATCGCAGTAAGGCTTTGTGTGTGAGTTGCTGCCCGTCCTCCGGTGTGAAATCCCTTAGTCGCCTTGATGACACCCACGGGTAGAGATGGGGTGGTACTATTCTTAAGCCGGTACCTACTTATTATTTAGGGATTATTGTACCACTAAACACAAGTGCTGTGCACACCTATAAGTGACAGGTTATAATAGTACCTACGTATTTAACATTACTTCATATGGCTAAGTAAGTTAAATAAATAAAGAAAAGTCGGTTTTCCGCCATTTTCTCAATTCGAAAAAGATTAGGTACCGAAAGTAAACTTTAAATTATTTAATGGTTATGTTAGAAATTCTGACCGGATAGATATGCCTCTAGGAAATAAAAACATTGTGGTCTTTTTGTAGCCTCTAGGTAATAAAAACATTGTGGTAAATTTGACCGTTCAAAAGCCCTGTGATCGTAATGTTCCAAAGCAATTTAGCTGAATAAATAATGGCCTTTTGTGAACTATAATGAATACAATCCTACACATTATTTCGCATTGAACAGTATGGTGTTGCGAAGATTAGAAAAAAAAAATTAAGATAAGAACTTCGTTCCATCCGGCTGTCCCTTGACACCTCTCAAGTTTTTTTTAAAATTTATTATTGAATCATTAAAACATACAATTTACAAATAATCATAGCACAAATAAACCACGGATCTCAATACAATATTGTTGACGCTTAAATCTAAATGTAGGTATTTAACAATATCGGTAAATCTAATTGATTACTACAATACAATACTGTAGTCGTAATGTGAATCGGTAAGTACATCATTAAGTATATTTTCGAAGTTGTTTAAAATATGACTTTTGAAAACAGTTTTATAATTACTTCTTGTTATTTTAATTCGCAAAATCAGAGGGTAGTTGATTGATCAAACGGGGAACCATATAGCGAGTAGTTCTTTCTCCGAACGTATTCTCGGCTCGCACCGTACATAACTTGTTTAGAGCAACGCGTCTAGTATTATGCAGAATGTTCAATTTTTGTGAACAAGGTGGAATTGAAATGGACCGCCTCTGTGGCGCGGTGGGAGTGTATCCGACTGCGACGCAAGAGGTCATGGGTTCGATCCCTACCCAGGATAAAACTTTGTGTGATGAGCACGATGGTTTATTCTGTGTCTGGGTGTTGTTTATCTATAATATGTATGTATTTAGAAATATATAAGTATGTTTATCAGTTGTCTGGTTGATATAGTACAAGCTCTGCTTAGTTTGGGATAAGATGACGTTGTGTAAGTTGTCACAACATTTATTATTATTATTCCTATTATTATTTAAAATATTGTTCTTTTAATAAATTTAATTTAAATTGAAGGTGAATTGGTAAAGTATTGCAATGTTTAAAAAGGCCTAATTCATTATCTTTGTATTGTAATTTAAGTTTTGGGAATACTATTCCCTTTAACATTCGTAACTGAAGTGTATAAATTTTATTAAGGTGTGTGTTATAGATACGATCATAACTGCAGACTCAAACACTTTTGGAGTTGAGGGAGGGGTTAAGCCCTTAAAACCTTCTTCCAGCCTCCCCGGATCGGCCACAAACTGCTGTGATCGGCTGCTGTGGCCGAAATCGTTTATTAAGACATAATCAGCATAAACTGTCTGGCTTTCGCCATTCCCATAACTGAGAACAAAAAGGCTTCATTGTTCTTATTTATTACGTATTACGATTTTTTTACTATTCATGTCACTGTCTAAAATATACAGTTTCAAGGACATATTCAAACCAAAACAAAATAAAAACACAACTGCGCAGTATCAGATTTTAAGGAAATTGTTGATTAGTTTCGTTATTATGAACTCTATAACTTTTTCTCGAAATCGGGCTTCGGACCCTTGAATTAGATCGTGATAGCCTAAAATCTTCCTCACGCTTCAAGCTACCTTCGTACTAAAATACATCTAAATCGGCCCTGTATCTTCGAAGATAAACAAAGACGAAGAAAGAAGACAAACAAACTCCAATTTTATTATGTTAGCAATAGAATACAGATTTGTGTATACAAACTGCTGGCAGCGTTAATCAGGTTTTTTAAAATTTTATTCTGTCTATGTAGGTATGTATTTAAAATGGCTAAACAGATTTTATCAAACTCTAGAACCCCTCGGATACAGAGCCGTAGCTAGACTTAAGTTTAGGATAGTTTTTATTAGTAGTTAGATTAGTAATTTAACGTATGGCATTACTAATTTAAAGTCAGTAACCACTGACCCTCTATTAGTACCTACTAGTACGCTGCACTGACTACCCCGTAGAAAATGACAGGAATTTCAAATACCGAATCAAATGACCGTCCTGTAAACTTTTTTGACAGTTATGACAAATGACCATTGTTGTTGTCCTTGTTACACAAGTAGAGACTTTCATTTGATATTGTCAAATTACAGTTCAAACTAGTACTAATAGAGGTCAGTGACAGTACCCCTTCCGTAGCTACGGGCCTGCTCTGATACCAGATTTCAATAAAACACCTATTTTTCCGACACTACCAATGTTGTTATTAAAAAAAATCTACGCACGCAAAGCGACGCGTTGGTTCCACCGAGTCTCGATGATCATTTAAAAAAAACATCGTGCGATAGAGCCAACGTAGCCTAATTAATATTAGCAAACAAGTTGCGGGAATTTTAATACTTTTTATAAGTGTTCGGAAGTAGTATGTTTGTATGAGCCTGTTTTGTGTGTAAATGTAGTGTTCAATTTGAGCGGTCTCGTTGTATATTTCACGTTTCTTTGATGTTGTTTTCGATTAAGTTTTTAATGGAATGGTTTGTATCGAGAGCGTTTAGATTGCATGACGCCGATGCGTTTTGTGTTCATAGAGATCGAACACGACATATTGCCAAGTTTGAGAGTTATGTTAAAATATAAAATAATAAATATTATGCATAATGGGGCTTAATTCAATTTAGATTATTTGTTTTATTTTCTCTCACAATTTTTTTATGATAAAATTATATAGTATCACATTATTTTAATAGACTCGTAACCGAATTGTGGGAGACTGGTGCCTGTGGTAGGTTAAGAACAACCTGTATTACATACAGGTCACCAGTTCTCCACCCGCGGATACAATAATGGCTGTATGGAGGACCGTGTAATTTTATAGATTAACATTGGGGGAAACAAAGGTGAGAGGATTTAAACAAATACAAGAAAGTTATGGTTACGGCTTTAGTGGTGCTTGCAGGATTGAGAATGTGAGTGTAGAGAATGAGTGTGATGTGTGTGATGAAAGTTTGATCGCGTGCAAGATGGGGATGAGAAGTAATGAAGATGTGCGAATATGGTTTGTGAGGAAGTCTGAATATTCATAATTAGTAGTGACATATTAATGTAATTTAAAGTTAAGTCTTAGTGAGGAACTGATCATAGAGATTCAGTTGCATGATAACCTAAGGTTTTTAGATATTATTTAAAAGTAAAACAACAGCTAGGAGTAGTTTAGGATAAATATAAAGTGTGCTATTTAGTCTATTGTAGAGATAGTAACATAGAAAGAAGAAAAACTTGGGAGAGAGAGCAGTTCTATATCTCAGTGTCGGACATACCTTGCCTTTACAAATACAATAATTGCATTTTGAAAGATAGAAAAATTTGAAATCCAGACTCAGGAATCGAACCCGAGACTTCCGTAGCCAAACCGGGGCCAGAAGCGAACCACCTATCTGGACTATGTTACTAGATATCAAATTCCTCTATCTCTTAATGCTTACGGGTTAGGCCTCCGTAGCGACATCTAGTCGGTAGTTAAAGAACTATCACGGCTTTGTTATTGCTTCGTTACAGAGAGCATTTTAACAAATTATGATGACGCAGGCCGAATATTGAAGTAATTTTTAAAGGCATTTCTTGCCAAAGACTTTACAAATACAATAATTGCATTTGTAAAGTCTTTGGCAAGAAATGCCTATAAAAATTACTTCAATACCTTGCCTTTTCGACACCTATCTGTAGTTAGGTTTACATCATACTGTAATCAAGAATGCTACTCGTATTTTAATACAGTACGTTAAATGAAAATTTGTCCGACTGTGAGCAGATCCCATTTTTTATAAAGATCGTCGGAAATTTTAATAAAATCATTAATCGCGAAAATTATTAACGAAACTGACAAATTTAGATACTTTATCTCCTAAAATGTATACAACGTTATTCTGGGTATAGTACAAACCAGAAAGTAGTTTGCTCAGAATCAGTAACGCAATCCATGGAGGTAGTTTTTGGACCATGTTATATTTTTCGATTAATTTATTAATTTGTTAATCATTGTAACAGTACAAATCCTGTTCACAGTGTGATGTGAAATGTGATTATCACTTATTTTTCAACAATAACCATGGATAACGTATTACGGGACGCAATAAGCATGATTGCGCGAAGAACACAAGACAACTTGAATGGCTTATAACTCTGCTAGTTTTCAATATTTTCATTTAATTATTTTTTATATGATTTCTTGAAGTAACAATCTTATTGGGGTGTCTGAGCTTTATATATATATACAAGGTTATAAACATGTATAGCTTCTAAGAATGGCCAACAAATATATTAATTGATCGTTGCGATATTTTTAGTTAAGCTGGAGCCAAGTCGGCGACCTTGTGTAATATTGCGTATTATGTTAGGTCAAGGATTGAAGCGGGCCGTATTATATAAACTTAAATGTACTATGGGGTTTATTGAATTGGTGTGAGTACCTAAGCATATAGACAGATATATACCTACTCTTTATTGTACACCATAGGACATTATTAAATTACACAGGTACTTATAGCTAGAGGTACATTATACGGTCTTATCGCAGGCTGCCATTTCTTTCAGACAACCTTGGGATGGACTATAAGACTAAAACAATGGGCATTATGCGATGTACACACACAAAATCTATAATAGCAATACTTAAACAATATTTTAAAAACAAAAGTTAAAAAATTACGTAAAAAAAAGTCAAAACTCAAAATACTTTATTCATTTAAGTTACAAATGCAATGCTTATGAACGCCAGACAAAATTTGGAATAGAATGATTCTACATTTAACGCCAAGTTCGCAAGAGTAAAGCCGTGAGAAAAGAACTTGGCAATAAAACTTATGGCCACTTTTTTTAAATGCCATTTTTTACAATATATTTGTATATAATCATATATACACCTATACTTATATAAATATAAAAATAAACACACATATTATACCTACAGGATTTGTGACGTTGATTGTAAAGATGTTTTACATATGATTTTAATCTAGCTCTATTTCGACTGGCCTGTTGGTCTAGTGCTCTAGTGGTTAGTGACCCTGACTGCTAAGCTAGAGGTCGTAGGTTTAATCCCCACCCAGGTTAAAACTTTATCTAATGATTTATTCTGTGTCTGGGTGTAATTTATCAAGAATTGTCTGTATTTAGAAGAAGATCGTGAATTAGGACCCAGATGGCGTTGTGTGAGTTGTGCCTAGATAATATTATTATTAGTCTATACATACGGTCACCAGGTAAAGGCTACGTCAGTTGGTTACATTGGGTCGCGCAAATATTGACTAAATCAGTGTAGATGGCGCCACTGCTTGTGTGCTTACAAACGCCCCCCCAAACGCAATCCCCTTTCGGCTAGATGTGGCTCATCGGGCGATAGAACGACCAATTTTGTTGTTGTTTTCCTAAAATATTTTGAATTGCGAGCTGATATTCTGTTCATATTCGGTGGTAACAGCTTTCTACTTATTCGTCATTATTGCGAGCTGTTCCCCACAGCTCCGATCCTGTTATGGTTAGTTAGGTAACGCAATAAAATGCCCAAGTCCATACTAAACATCAAAATCGCCTCAATACTTTCTCAGATCAGTGAATTGAAGCAGACATCCATCACCTTTTACCTAAGTCACACACCTACCCACGCAAGCTTCGCCGTCAATGACAAAATACTCGGATATCTCTGTCCATAGCAACTGACCGTAACGCAGGTTTTATTCATTATATTACTGACCTTTCCCTACGTGAACCTCGTTGCAAATCATTGTTGAACTTCAAAGAGTCCTCGCACAATGCTTATGCCCTAAAATATTATGAAAGGCTTGACCCAATTTATTTCCAAGGGGACGGTGGACATTGAATTAGAATGGCTACATTTAGTCTCGTCTTGTGAGAAAATGTTATTATTATTGTTAAGTAATCGATGGTTTAGGGTTCCATATTAGTGGTAGATAATAATAACCGTAATAAACTTGCTTTGGGAGTTGAATTCGAAACACTTTGATTCGCAGTTGCTGATGTCAGCGTCCTTTAAAATACTTAACTTATATAACTCTCTTTGTAATTAGGACAGAGAACAGACAGAATAATTAAGGACAATCCTCCTAAACTTAAAACATAACATCTACTTGTAAATATATCTTTGAGATATCAATCTTCGTTCGGAAGCACCATGTGTTAAAACTACAACTACTTTTTGTCGAACTACCTTGTATAAAAATAATATGACAGAAATACAACAAATATATATATATATATATATATATATATATATATATTTCAAAAGGGAGCTCCGTAAATGGTTCACTTCAAAATGTTTTTATAATGTACAAATAGACAACAACAACAAAACTAATATACTCGTTATATTTAATAAGCTATAATAATAGTAAGTAATTTATATCATTTTGTAATGTTAAGTAAACATGTTTGCATGCCTTATAGAGGCAGGTTATGGATTAACACCTTAAAACCATTGCACCTTAAAATAACACCTGTATTCTTAGCAAAATAAACATTATTTTTTATATAAATATTTTTTTTTTTAAATTGCAAGTTTTAAACTTGGAAGAGTTACAGTAGAACCACTCTTAAGTATAACATTATCGTTATATTCCTCAAATTTATGTTGTAAAAATGGTACGGAACCTCGTGCGAATTCGACTCGTATTATTCCGGTTCTTTTCACCTCTCGATGCAAAATTGGGGTGTTAAGATTAGTCTTTGCTTGTTTGTCTGTCCATCTGTGCGTCTTCTAAATGGATGAAAACAAATTTAAACGACTGGCTGTGACTTTTAAAGCCTTTTTATTTGTATGAACATCATATTGAATTTACTCATTGCGAATTTATAAGTATATAATAATATGTACCTATTTTACAAAACGCAATAAAGCGCTTTGATTTTTTTTAATAAGATAGAGTTTTTATTTTCTTAGATACGAGTAAGTTTTATGAAAATCTGTTTAGTCATTCTATAAATCGTAAATAGCCGTAATTAAGTAGCCCTTTTATAAAGCGAATGCTAGTCATACAATAGACATAATAAGTGTATAGTTTTAAAATGTGCGATGTGATGAATGTGAGTTGATCATTCTTTACTAATATTTTTATTTATTAGTTGTCTGTTTGATCACCTCGTTTATAAAAAAAAAAAATATTACAGTGACAGTTATTCTTTCGTAAAATAGTGATGTTAATGATCACCGTTTCGGTTGAAGGGCACTGTAGCAAGTGTAATTACTGGTCAAATCAGACTTAACGAACTAATGTCTAAAATGAGAAGTGCGGTGTGGTAACATTCAGAAAGATCTTTGCTAAACAAGGATTTGGGTGTCACTGATACTGTAATAGACTAGCGTGACTCTAACTTAGGTGCACGACCTACTCGTCTCTTTATTTCATGGTAAGGAAATGAGCACAAATTGTTAACTAAAAGTGTTACATCTCTATTATTTATTATAAAGTATCTATAACGTTTTATTTAATTATTCTTTAATTTGAAAAAGTAGTTCATAATTATTATTTCAAAATACCCATTGCGGTGACTTACGCTTTTTCGGAGAGATAATATGCTTATTATGGCTCTACCTATCAGTATATAGCCTTTGTCTGAAAATTAAGTGATTTAAAAAATATGTTTTAACATGATAAAACTTTTACGGTTCTATATACACGATATTTATAATAGGGAGGTTTGATCGCATAAAGGCTTCATTATTTAAACATAATACGTACAAAAGCAAACAAAATATATAAGCTCTAATGGTTGTAGTGAAGGACACAACGTCTGCGGTAGCACACTTCTATTCAATAATGCGCTTTGGAAATTCACTCTACGTAGGGATGAGCGATTAAAATTTTAATTGTCGATAATCGAAATAATTAAACGATTCAAAACGTTGCAAATTTATATGTAGATATATTTTAATTTTAGAATATTTCTAGCCAGTTTATTTAATTAAATGTGAAAAATATTTTAACGTTAGTGTTTTTTGCTGAGCCGATTAAAAACAACACGGAGTGTTCCATCTAGAGTTGTCAGTTGGTGGAGATAAGTTGGAGTCTTCTTTTTCTCTTCTTTTGTTCATAAATTCAAAAAAAACACTAGATTTATTTCCATTGTAAATTTAAGCCAACATATTTAAAAAAAATGGGCATGATTTTTTATTGCCTTGTAACTATTCTTATAGGCCATTTATAAATTAGGAACTTAGAACTAAATTTGAACGATTGACAAGTTATAGCTATCATATCGATTCTATCAAAGCTTCATAAGCTGAAATAAATTAATAAATAGCTTTCCTAAAGCGGAGTTTTTACTAGGAACTAAATACCGCAATTTTCTTGCAATCAGTTCATACTATGTAAGTAACATGCGAAGACTGCATATCCAAATTTAATTGCTAAAGGATTCAACGCTTCAGGAGTTAGTTTTGTTTTTTTTGTAATCAAATTAGCTACCTATTTAAAGTGATTACTAATTAATATATTACAACTCGTGTGAACTTAATTTTCAAGGTTATGACTTCTCCTCGCGCCAAACGATTATTTTTTTTTCACGACACGTGTACGTAGTAAAGCAAGGAACTCATAAGAAGTAAATTCTAGACATTTTATTTGGCCGCGTGTTATATATGAAACTTATTACATCATTCATAACATTCATTCGTAGATGTTCACAAACGATATCAAAGATAAACGAAATATTTCTCGTTTTTGTGTTTTAATTCATAATTTTTATGGCAATACTTAACTGTTCGTTATTTGGTTACAAGTCTGAATGAAATATTTTAAGTTGTAGGCTTTTTATGATAATCAACTTTTGTAATTATAATAAAAATGAATTAAAACGAATTTATTCGTCATTGGTCGACTGGTTTTAATTAGATATTAATCGAGATGTGCTTGATAGATAATAAAAATCTATATTCCGTTACCTTATAAGGCTGGCTTCAATTATGGTGGTCTGTATTTCTGAAGTTTTTATTCACGCCAAGAAGTAGATATTTTATTTTTTTAGCAGCTACTAAAATCTTTTTGGTACTTTGATTATTTACATGGTTTATAATAGAATTATATATACTGCGGGTCTTAATCGCGTGAATAGTTTAAGGTAAAATAGTACCTTGTTTATTGCCCCGATTTAACTGGTTTATATCTGTAGTGTACCTAGTTTTTGTACCTACTTGATGTGTTAGACGTATCAACAGTGCAAACAGAAATCGTACCGACTAAAAAGCATACAATATTCCGATATAAGTAATACTTGAATACCTATTTTTTCTGGAGATTTTTAGGATAAAAATGTAAGTTAATGCCTAATGGAGTGTCAATTTATTGAGTACGAAGTATTGACAATCTGCTGAACGGTTTTTTTCCCAAGTGACAGTCTATATAATCAACGAGACGAGTGAAGTGATACTTACCTGTTTATAGGTTAGAAATAAATTTAGTATTTTTTAAGAGATAGGGCAGTAAGATATCGTTTAAATTGAACAGTCTTACGGCCGAATATTTTAAGACTACTCAATTTTAAGAGTTTATGTATCAAACAACGATGCTGTTCGGTATTGGATACCTTCACAAGCGAAACAAAAAAATTAATTTGGGAGTAGCTTGATTCTGCTGTGGAAGTTCAGATTTTACTTTAATTAGGCCATCTGATCCCAAACTACGCAAAGTCTGTATTATGTCAATTATAATCGTACAAAGTCATAGAAAAATGTTAGTAAACCATAACTGCATTACACGTGCTGTTTTTTCTGCTCATATGAAATCATGGCCTCTGTTATACCTGCCTTCAGTTGTATTACCATAACTGGTGCTATTTAATTCAACGTACTCATAAAATATTAAAAACAGGACATCATAAAACTGAATTTAGTGCCATGACTCATAGCTACTTATTACTTTAATTACGTATACTAAAGCAAGTGAACGTTGCTATACATTTACAGATAAGTATTTAAAATATAATAAATCTGTTGATGAGTTCTTGATTTGTTTTTATCAAATACTATAAAACTCCGAGAGTCCGGGAGGCAGCTTTTTACGTACGCGCTACGTTCAAGCAACGAAAACATAGTCATCATACGCGGACATGGAAGCTCAGAACAACTTCAAACACAAAAATTATGATCTGTGTGTCTAGTGCGGTTTGGCTCGCTGATTGGTTATGAGCTTTGAGCGGGCCAATCGGAGTGCTAAACGTTTAAAACGTGTCGATCGCGTTAACGTAAATCAAACTCATGCACGCTTAGCACGCCCAACCACGTCATTCCAACGTCATTCTATTCGAATGTCATTCTGTTCGATTAGAGTTTATACCACTTGGTTTAAAATATCGTGTCCGTGCGCAATGTCTGTGTGTGCTTTGCTCAGCTTTTTGGTGTTTTGTGTAGGTACTATTTAATTCTTGTTTTGATATTTAATATTTATTAATGAGCTTGTTGAACTCATTTAATCACCATTCATTTTTGTACTAAGCGGTACTAAAAGAAATAATGAAGTATGTTATTATGTTGCCAAAAAATAAATAAAATATCTAGTTATTTAAATAACTTATTCTGTATTATTCTGAAAATTAATCTCTTTCGCTAATAATTTAGTGTTATAGTCCTTTGTAAGTATAATATTTTTGGATAATAACTTTCTTACAGTAACCTAACATCCTGTAACTAATTGCTGTTCTAAATTTCTAATTAATCTCTGGAATTCAATTATATTTAGAACGAACAATAAAATATATAATAAATATAGATAAAAAGAGAAATCCGAAAATATGTTTAGTTTCACAGTTTAACCGTTCAACCGATTTAAATAAAAATTGACACAGACATAGCAACGACAAGCCTGAGAAATTTTATAATAAACCAGGTAAATAATCAAAGTATTAAAATCCCCATGTATATAATTATGTAGGATTTTTCAGCAGCTAAAAAAGTAAAATATCTACTTCTTGGCGTAAATAAAAACTTCAGGAATGTCGTAAACCAACACAAGCCGACCGTGGTTAGAAAAAACATCGATAAGTATATTTCGACGGTGGTAATCACTATGCCTTAGCCAGGTGGACTGGTTCCATCAAGAGGGATAAATCAAGTTTGGCAAGATTGCTCGTCTGCCATTCAGATGTTGAAAAGTATTTTTTTAAACTATATTTGTGAGAATATTTTTCATAGGTACCTATTTCGTGTAAACTAACGACAAATGACACCCTAATGTTTAAATAAAGTATATTTAATAACTTATCCAGTCCTACTTCCTAACTAATATTATAAACAAGTGAATTTGTTCCTTTGTTACGCTATCACTCTTAAACCGCTTAACCGATTTAGATTAAAATTTGGTATGGAGATAGTTTGGATCTCAGGGAAGGACATAAAATAGTTTTTTGCGCAATAAACGACAGCGGTTCCGTATACACGGGTGGAGCGGCGACGGGTGGAAACTAGTAATACCTAATAGGATTTATAAAATCCGAAAGTTTATGAGGATATAGGTATGGATGTCTGGTGCTCTTTTAAGCAAAAACAACTGAACGGATTTTGATGAAACTTTACAATAATGTAGTTTATACATCAGGATAGCACATAGGCTATAAAAATTAAACATAACCCTAACGAAGCCTCGAAGAAAAAATTACACATCAGTGAAAAAACACCGCTAAATAAAGATGGTATGGCATCAAAAATTAAATAAGATAAGTTAAAAGCAGTCGTCCTCGAAGAGGCGTGGGAAACAACACGAATATTTTGTTGCCAATAAAATGATAACGTGTTTAATAGTTGTAGAAACACAACACTAGCTTGTTTCCTTAACGTTATTACAAGGATTGGTTCTATTTAGGAGGTTGGGTATTAAGGAAATAGCTTTTGCCTGTAACTTCGACCGCCTATACTAAAGCCACACACGATGTGTAATAAATAACAAACCATATTGTAGTGTAAGTAACGTAACTTAAATTGGTACAATTTTCGTAAATCTATATAAATAATTAGCTGACCGGCGCAAATTCGTCTGCGTCAATTTCCCTGATTTTGCAACATTTTTCATTGCTGCTTCGCTCCTCTTGATCATAGCGTGATGTTATATAGCTATAGCCTTCCTCGATAAATGGGCTATCCAACAGTAAAAGATTTTTTTAATTAGGACCCGTAGTTCCTGAGATTATCGCGATCAAACAAAAAACAAACTCTTCAGCTTTATAATTTTAAGTATAGATAAAAAAACATGAAATTGCCGAAATGTATGCAAACTCACAACTTCAGAACGACTATACCAATTTTTTTTCTTTGTCTTTGTTATTGTCATATGTTTAAAAGTTTTTTTTAAATCGTACGGAAAATTTACATTCTTAGTTTTTTTCGTATTTGTTTGTTTGTTCAGGGTTGGCGCTAAAACTACTAAACAGATTCTGTTCAAATTTTTTTGAGCATAATCTTCTATGTCCGGATTAAGTAATAGACTATATAACATCACGCTACTTTCCTTAGGACCTAAGCAGTAGAGTATATTGCCACGCGGGCGACGCCGGGCATATGCTAGTTGAATATAAAATAACTATAGTATTTTACTCTTTCTTGTTAAGATTTTACATTACCAGCTATTTATGTAGCACAATTTGACTGCCTCTGTGGCGCGGTGGGAATGTGTCCGACTGCTACGCAAGAGGTTGTGGGTTCGATTCCCACACGGGACACCACTTTGTGTGATCCAAAAATTGTTGTTCCGAGTCTGGGTGTACTTTGTGTCCGCGACTTTTATGTTTGTAAAGTCCCCCGGGACACTGGGCTTGAACCCTACTGCGGGAATCATCTTTTTTAAAATAAAAAAAAACATTGTAGGTACTACTAACATAATTAGTTAGTGTTGTGTAAATCTTGTCATGATTGGGTAACCATTAATTAGCCTATATCGGACCGTTGCTGGACCTAGATAGGCTGATTGATGGTTACCCAATCATTACAAGATTTAAACAACACCTCACTTATCTAACTCTTTTTAGAAGGCATAGTGGAATAAGGAACCTCACAAACTGAACACATACATGGACCAACCATAACACTCCTTATTTGGGACAGACATGTAAAAATAAACGTAAAATCAATCCAAGGAGTAGCCCTATATAGACATCAGGTGGAAGTACAATGGTAGAGTACTGTTACTAATTCAAAAACAGCAATCAATCAACAAAGTTTATCTCTACAATAAATGTGGAGTAATAGTCGACTCTACCCTTCGAGATCACAAAACTAATTTATTACAAATCCAGTGAACCTATTACCAGTAGAGTTCTACAGATCGTCATCACAAAATACCGTAAATACAGAAGGTAACTTTTGTACAACGCGCGCTATATCAAGTAGGTACGCTGGACATGATATCGCGACAATAACAAGACTTCCAATCGATTTTGACAATTGGACGGTCATGACAAAATGAAAAACTTTTTCACAATAAATATTACCGACTTCAAAAACAAATACCTACAAGGTAACTAAAAAGCAAAATGCAATATACCTAGAATAAAAAAAACAAACTAAACATTTTGAAGTTGGTGCCATGAAATAGTAGTCTTTATGTTTTATTCGGCACCAACTTCAAAATGTCTAATTTGTTTTTATTTCTCACTTTTTAGTGGGTTGGTTTGTAATTCACTTAAGTTACAATAGGTTTATGTCAACTGCTGAAATCCTTTTACAAAATATTGCTTGCCCCGATGCAGGGCCGTTAATTGTTGAGGAGTTCACTATTAGCTCTATTACATTGTGTAATTGTAGTATGACGAGAATAAAGTGCTACTCATTACCATATTTAAGTAACTAAATCACAAAATGTGAAATATGGAATAGGTCCGCTAGAGTTTGTTTGTTTGAACGCGATGATCTCAGAAACTACTGGTCCGAATTGAAAAAAATATTTTATTGTTGGATAGCCCATTTATCGAGAAAGGCTTAAGGCTATATAACATCACGCTACGACCAATAAGATCGGAGCAGAAATGAAAAATGTTGCAAAAACGGGAAAAATATTACGCAGACGAAGTTGGCGGGTCAGCTAGTTTATTAAATGCGTGGCTCAAGCGAGGTAAGTGTGAAGACTACCTACCGTACTCTCGCTATTTTGTGTCGTCTCTACTGACATAGGTCATAAGTTCATGTACCTTTGAACTTTTACGTTATTTTGAACATTGTCAAGGACACTTGCATAGGCTGTAATAAGTAAATATAGTAGTAATAAGAAAATCTCTACGTTTTTTAAGTCTTAATTTGAAAAATTAATGAAGACATTTTGATAGTCGTTAAGCGCGTTATTGGATAGCGACCAAGTGTTATTGGATTTTTTTAATGCAACTTATTCATAGCTATGTCTTATTTTAATAAACTTGAGCTATGGGCATAATAATAAACGAACACACTAAACCACACAAAATCAACATATCGACAAATATTTGACATTTTCTAAAATGTATCCTAAAAATTCGTCAGTATTCAAATAAATTTTCAAAACGGTTGAACCGATTTTTGTGAAACATATCTAAGAAGTGTTTGGTCACGGTAGCCCCGTCAGAAGCGAAGTTCCTCACGTATAAAGGGGATATATCACAAAACCATTTATATTTTCTCACAAAGCACACCTACTGCAAGCTGCGTTGGGGAATGTTCGTAAAACTCTTTTAAATCGGTTCATCCATTTAAGAGCTACGAATGCTTCGATGCCACAGACATACTCACATGGTTACTTGCTTAAGGGCCGGTTCGACCAAACGCAAGCAAAGTTTATTCCCAGAATAAGTAGCCACTTACTCGAGAGTAAATTAAGAGAATAGTGGCCCTATTCGGGAATAGTTATTATACCACCGTTTCTCACGGAATAAAGAGCTATTCTAACTCTACGCACGCAAGCAATTATTTTTACACAAAATATTAAAATGCAACGTCTAAATGATTTGATTGAAGAAAGTAATAGTGATGAAGAAGTTATACCTAGATGAATAGCTCTTTATGACGATGATCGTGATTTCGCGATTAGGTTTCGCATTTTCGTTTATTAAAATGAGTGCATTTGAAACCTATTTCTAAAAATAGAAAACCTAAAAATTCACACTACAAATACGTAAAACAACAGATTTTAGAGGTCCGGTCCCACGCTATAATGCGACAAAAGTGCGTTGATATGACTTACGCTTTAACACCATCCTTTTGTAGAACAATGCATACATGCCGGGTATTACGTTCGTTCATCATTATTTTTCCTATTCGCGCATAGATAATCTAAGTATAGCTATACTGAAGATTGCATGTAAAAACGTCTATTGATTTACTCGAGAATAAGATCTTCGAATAGATTATTTCTGGTATATTTACTCATGTATAAATTTCGGTTTGGTCAAATCCACCCTTAAACTTGTAACATCTGTCTTTTTGTATCGAGGTCAAAATTTCCCCTCGACTTGGGTAGGTACCTACTTTCGTCTCGAATGCTACTCAATAACACCTCCACAACTGGTGGCCTATAAATGTGACTTAATTATCCATCATTGGCAAACGTAGTGTAGGACGCCCTCAGGCCAGGTGGAGTGATGATTTGCGCAAAACGGCTGGCAGGAGCTGGATGCGAGAAGCCGAAGATAGAACAAAGTGGCGTGCAATTGGAGAGGCCTATGTCCAGCAGTGGACTGCGATAGGCTGATGATAATTAGCTATTAGCAGATTAACGCCAGTTGTAGACCATAGATACAGACAGGTAGGTACTTTAAGTATTGTCTGTCTTAAAACAAATGAAAATTCCATTACCAAGAGCGTTTTAGGTTTTTCTTTGATATATGAAATATGAAAATTTAGGCTAATTTAAAAGAAATATCTTTAAATTTTCTTGAGGAAACTATTTTTTATATACTTTTAATGTTTTTAGAACATGATTTTGAACATCCTTTGAACTGATTGCCTTTTGATTGTTAGAAATAGTTCTTAAACGTAGTAAGAAAGGACATGTACCAAATACGGCCGCCATAGGCTGTATTTGGTACCTACATGTTCTTTTTGGACAGAAAGTTGTGAAACGTTCAAATTAAATAAATGTTTTTTGAAATCTGTGTGTGGTTTTCATTTTCTGATAAAACTTGGGGGAAAGATTTTAGTTTTAAAGATTATTATTGTGAGTCTTAGGTTACGGTAGTGGCGGATGAATGTTTTATGTTGCCAGCATTAAAAATAAGTTTGATCGGTAGAAATTTCTGTAATGAAATCATTTCCATTTTAAATATCTCGTATCTCATTTCCACCAAGTTTTAGGGGGAAAAGAATTATACAGGGTAATAGGGTAGTCATTTATCCTAAAAACAAACATGGTTTCGTGTTTGTTCTTTTCAGGCCTAAAATGTAAGGCCAAATAGACCACTCCTTTCATGCTTTTTATATTGACTGATTTCCATAAAAATGTTAACCTCATTTTTACCTTCCTTAAAGGTAGAATTGTCAAAAATCCATATTTAGCTAATTTCCCCTATCTATAAACACCTATCTCCCAATTTTAGCATAATAAATGGTGTTTTTGATATTTTATATTTAGTCAGCAAAATGGTGTAGACGTAAGCATATTCAAGGCTCATTTCATTTGTAAATTTTTCAATAGGTACTTATAATCGTTCGTTTACTTATAATAAAGTTATCCATTCAAAAAAACATCAATAAAACCATCTTAACAATGAACACAGGGGGTGTAATACTCAATTCCGCTGCATTTCACTAAAAGACTGAGCTATAAGCAATGACTTTTATTATCATGGCTACTATGTTATACTACGCCGTAGCAGCACTCTATTCCGCTGCTGAATTTTAACCACACCTTTCTGTTACACGTTGAACATTATACAGATTAAAACATTTAAATAAGTATTCCAAGAGAAGAACCATATCTTTACAAAATTAATTACAATAATTTCCTTTACCATTTTCTTCTTAATCGTCAACCAAAAACATGAAAAAGGTTTATTTGTTTGACGTTCAATAGACGTCCTATAAAAACTGTAGGATTTAAGTTGTGGAATCAAGTCGTTAAGACATCTGACAGCCTCTCTTTATCCCGCGAAGAAAAACTGGGGGCGAAGAGGGGAATTTGATACTCTGCTTTGTTTCACACCTTAAATAAAGGTAGTTTAGTTTGACCTACATTTTTAAGACCGTTTTACTTACAACGAAAACATTTTTGTAACTTTTAACAGCAGCTAAAAGCTACAATTTGTGTTCCATTTTAGACCGTTTTTGGAAATTCCCCAGCGAAACGGGATTTGTTCCGTAGTCCTGTTTCGCTAGGGACTGCTTTTCAAACTTCTCATTTATAAATAAGAAAGTCTTGAATCATTAATTCACTCATCAACTTCCAGCACAAATATTTGGACCTAGAAAATTGAATTTTGCAGAAAGGTTTAATTTGAGATGTAGACAAGAAATGAGAAAGGACTTTAGCAAATCAGCTCGAGGGTCACACGGGTGGGGAATCGGAACAAGACGGATCAGAGACAGAGTGAGAGCCACGCTCATGCGCTGCAAATGCTTGTTTTTTGCGCGCGTGTGACCGTGTGAGTGTAGCGTTCCTTCTGTACTCTAAGAATGACAGTGAACTTGTGTCAAGTTGTTTCTGCACATACACTTGTGCACTATAATATATCTATTGAGATTGGCCGCCGTAATAGACATCGGTTAGGAGATCAATATTATTATTTCACACAGTTTTGTTCCGTGTAGAAATCGGTCTTTTGTCTTCTCCACCTAGGTTTTGGTCAACTTTTCTTCTGTGTAGGCGGGCTTTACCCCTGCGTAATCAACCCAGATTTACAAGAAAAACAAAACACATCTTATTTTTAAAAGCAAAATCTTGAGAGTCAATCAACAAGCGAAAACAAATTAGCTCCATATAGTGTAGTTAGTTTACTTAACCTTACAGATGTTTTACTAAGTATTGCTCACACCACACACAGGAAGACAGGCCAAATAAACACGCAGTTATTGCACAATCTGGAAACTAATAACTTTATGCCTAACCTATGTCATTTTCGTACCTAATTATTGAAACGATGCCACTATTTACTACACCTTTGATTCAATAATTAAATTTGTAGTGTTGGTTAATAAAAGCTATGAAGCTTTTAACCGCTAAATATACTTAGGTCTATCTCCCATTCGGGGTTGACTTTTGAAAAACCGTTATTGGAGTGTCGTTATTTGAAAAGTAGGTACAAAATGTATGAAATTGAAATATGTCACGTGGTCAATCCAAGTCGATGCGTAGATAAGCTGCACTATTTACAGTATCTTCGCTATTTTTTCCATTAGATTGATCACTAATGTAGCGAACGGTGAGACCATGTAGAAAACGAAATAAAATGGCGGATTTTATTTAAAAAAAATAATTGAAGTTTGCGGTGTGGAGACCATAGACTTTTTTCATATTTTTGCGAACGATCGTTTGGAATTGACGCTATTAGTACACAGTTTTTAACGTATATAGGTAGGTATAGTTACTATACCTACAGACCACAATATAAGTCTAAGATTTGAGAGCAGTAAGTACACGAACTGAGAAGTTGTAGCGTCATAATTCACTAACAGAAATAAAGTATTAAATTGATTTACCGCGTAGTTCCAAATGGTAAATTGCGCTTAAAAACTAACTGCGTCTACTTAACCGTAGAATTGAGTCATCGTCAAAACTACGCGTTATTTTAGTTTTATAACCTAGATTTTTCTTATATTAATATACTAAACGCATAACCCACGTAGTGTTGATATACACTAGTCAGATAACAGTCTTTATCACACTGTAAAACGCTCAACCGTTAAAATAAGATTACCTGAAGTCTAGAAAATAGTTTACCTAACGTTATAGATGAGTTTGACGATGGATACAAACCTGTCTAAACAATACACACGCGATGGTGCAGTTAGGCATAGATTTTAGTTAGAATCGCGAGTATTAACATAGACCTGACCTAGGTACCTACCTAAAGTATTAGTATCTACTTACTAGCGGTTGTACTTGTAAGGGTTCTGTACCCTCAATGGCAGAAACGAAACCCTTATAGTTTCGTCATGCCCGTCTGTCTGTCCGTATGTGACAGGCATTTCACTCAATGAATACACAACGAATATTTTGATGAAATTGGTGAAAATGTGTCTTGTAGCCGCAGTAAACATCAACGTGTGGCACATCATTCGACAGGTCTTTTAAAAACATTTTAAGGTTTCTATTAAAGTGTTTTTAAAAGACCAAAAGAAGATTTTGATTGAGTGAATATTTTTGAAAATAATCGCTCCGAAAGTTAGTCCCCTCCATAACCTATCTTTTGAACTGTGTGACCAAAAAATATGAAAAAACTTTATTAATTACTAAATACTTTGATTGAACTTACTTTAATTAAGTGCTATGAACATGCGTTCTTCTGCTGGTGCAATTATTCGTATCAGATTTTTTCAAAATATGTAGTGCATTTATTTGTAATAACGGCTGCGGAACCCTACACTGAGCATGGTCCGACATGCTCTGGCCCGGTTTTGATTTTTAAACTTCTCACGGGTAACAGAGCATTATAAACCCTATACCAACCTTAAAGTCCTCATGAATTACCCCAAACATTGGTGAAAACTGTATAAAACTAATTTGGTAGTTTTTGGGTTCCGCTTCGAGGCTTCAAGCCTACATTTCATCGATAGATAGATTATTGGAAAAGTCCAGTCAGTATTTGATGTTGATTTACTTTGGAAGACTTTAACTATAGGGTAATAGTAATAACAATGAAACTCCTGACACATTAATTCACTCATCAAAGCCTAGCCTAAACCTTTGGACTTAAAAAGCTGAAATTTTGCAGAGAAGTTTCTTTTGTGATGTAGGAGTTCGAGATTTCTAGAAACGCGAGTTCTAATAGGTTCTATGTGTATTTAAAAATAGCTTTGGATAGGTACATGCTTTCGGCTGCCTATTCATTGAAGCGGAGCGAGCGAGGCTGCGGAGCGGAGAAACGGAGAAATATTGACCAATATCATCATCATCAGCCTGGATTGGTCCACTGCTGGACATAGGCCTAATGTCCGTCGCAACTTATGGTCCACTGCCTTCCGCATCCAGTCCATCCCAGCGACCTTCGTTTACCGAGTCATGGTCTCCACTCTAGGACTCGTTTGCTCTATCGGCTATCGATCCTTCGGAAAATATGGCTAGCACATTGCCACTTCAACGTGCTTATGGCCACGAGTTTTTATTGCCTGTTCTTTTCTCGGGCTTTACCTATTGTTTGCGAACAGGCATTACCAGTAAATGTTGAATCGACTTTTCACAAGTGTAGTATTTTGCTTCCTAAGTGAATAAATCATTTTTATTATTATTTTCTTAATCTGCGAGCTATGTCGGTAACTTTAGTTCTTTGTCGGATGACCTCATTGCGAATTTTATCCTTCAAAAAAACCCAGCATAGCTCGCTCCATAGCCCGCATTAACCAATAGGATTACTAAAAATCAGCGGAGTGGAGATTCTAAACTCCAGTGGACAATCCTATTGCTTAAATTATATTTCTCCGATTGTCCGCTCCGCAGCCTCGCTCCGCTTCAATGGACAGGCAGCCTTATTTTCATTGATTAATTAGTATTTTACGTATATTGCCGTCCATAGGTATATTACGTAAATAAGACCCTAATACTGGGAATTACCTATTTCTTGGAAAATAACGAAATCTCTCACTAATTATAATTAAGTAAGGTTATTTGTATTTTAATTACCCACGCTTGTATTAATGATTACTAACATACGATAATAGTCTGAAATATACTGTTTCAAATTAAAACGTGACATTCATGTATTTATTAGAATATAATTAATTCGGGACACGTGTATTAATCATGAATAACGTTTTAATATGTGTTTAAATGAAATTATAAATAAGGAAATATTAGTTATTACGTACCTAAATCATATTATCTCATAATAGAAATGTACGACGTTGATTAAAAATATAATTGGAACGAAAATCGTATCTATTAAACTATCGAATTAATTATATTTTCGAGCTGAAATTTAATAAAAACTAGATCAGTTTTGAAGATGGCTTTTTGTTTTTAAATAAAACACTTGTTTCAGCGTTTTTGAAGATCCAACCATTAGGCTGTCTAACCATTTCAACAGAGGAATATTAACTAATAAGATGGCATAAAACTTCTGCTTCTCTCCAGTGGACAATCTTATTGGTTAATATTTCTCCATTTCTCCGCTCCAATGTGACACCCCGCTTCAATGGACAGGCAGCTTTAAGGGGGCAAAATCATACAAGCAGGCGAAGCCACAAGCAACAGCGGCTCTACTGCTCTATAAAAATGAAGAATATACATAAGTTTTTCTTCTTGCTTTCCGTGTTTTGTGCTTTAAGCTTGTTTATAACCCTATAATTCATGAGGGGTATATAATGCCAAAATCAAGCGAGAACGAAAAGCACAGAATTTATAATCGTGTTCGCACTTTACAGTAGAGTTCATTCTAATCTTGTCTTAATCTATCGGGAAGTTAATATACCTACTATAAAATATACTTTTAAGTATTAACCCTACAGTAAAGGGAACCACGTTAAACTTCCACGGCGGAGGCGGGGAGAAGGGGGGGTGGACACACTTTTATTAATGGCTCCAACAAATACAGTATTTCTCAGTATAACAATAATGCTTTTAATATTAAAAACGTAACCCTAGAATGCCTCAGGGTTTAAAAATCCCATTTCAATGTTATTGTCAATATATTTAGTATGTCAAGTGGTATTTTCGTTCATCGCGTGTCAACACGACATTGAGGATCGATCGAAAAGACCCACCCCTTTAGAGCAGCTGGCGGCTCAGAGGAGGGTTTATTACCCGAGGACAAGGTTGAAGGATAGAAACAAAATGATTGATTGGTTTTATGTTTTGTTGGCTAACTTGCCTGTTTTATAAATTAGGTTAACATGGTACAGTCGACAACGTAGTTGTTTAATAGAATTTTAACTTGCAAATGATAGTGTAATATGCACATGCTTTTTGAACTTTTTTGAATCGTCTAATGGTGGTGCCTCTGTATCTTGTTAATGCGTGATAGCAAATTATATATATCTGTTAGTTTTTAGCGTTTTATATTGCTTACTTAGCCGTTCGTCAATAGTTCTTTAGGACATGGTGGAAACTAAAGTCGCATTTCGTGTTTGTCTGTTTATTGGGCACTTATAACACTAACGACAACGTTTTTCAAAAAGCTTTGACTAAAATTAAGTTACGTCTCTGCACGTTTAAAATCTACGTTACCGACATATCGCACGCAGCTGATCAAGGGTTAAAACCGATGTGTCATTTGGGTTACCATTTTTATTTAGGTATCTTCTGAAAGGCTGGCCCCTACAAGCATTGTATAGTTGTTTATTCCACCTTTTAGAAGAGGAGAAAGGTAAAGAGTTTATACAAAGCTTATGCCATTGTAATAAACTCTTTACCCCCAAAAGTATAAAAAATATCCGTACTCGGGTCTGTGAGGGTCAGATATCACGGTCTAACATATGGTAATATACTGAACTAGGGCACGAAGTATCCTACAAGATTAGGGTTGCTCCACAATGTAAACAAAAAGCAGGACATTTTAAAATTAAAAATAAATCATTTATTTGAAACCAGGTATATTTTAAATTTTTGTAAGCCTGCCAAACTGCACTGTTTGTCGGCAGGGATATTTAAAAAAAATATCGATTTCTACCTACCGATTATAACATTTCATAAATTAAAACGAGTATGACGCCGAATACTCAAATTTGACGGCAATTTTTACTTCATACATTTTGTTATTACTTTGTTTTAGTTTATTAAAAAGTTTTTAGTCACATGTATGGTCCAAAATATCGTTTAAAACACTCATTTAGGTATCCGTTTAAACTCTTGATAATCTGAATACTTAAATAGCCAGACAAAGGTCGGGATTAGTGCGGACGGATGCTTACCCTAAAACCTAGATAGAGTTATACGTATATGCTTCAAGTACAACACCGAACTTAATAACGCATGTATGACCCATACTTTACATAATTCGGGATAAGCTAATTAATTTTGATGGAAATTAAAATAGTGCTAACAATAACTATGATTTTAACCAGTTGTCTTTAAACTTATACTAGTTATAACTAGAAAGTACCGAGAGTACAAGAGAAATAGATCTCGGAACAAAGTGGTTCAAAGTTGCCTCGAGATTGTGGACCAATGACGGTGAACAATATCTAAAATTACATATAAAGTTTCCTTTAAGCCGCCAATAAAGCAAATATGAAGATTCTAATGCGATTCTAGTCTTTATTTGTTTACAAATAGTTAATAGGTACGATAATTTATAACACTAATTTACTAGCAACACAGAGAATATACTCGACATCAGCCAAATTGAATTAGCAGAGGTTACGGTACAACACGATACAACGAAGTTTATGTAACAAAATGGACACGAGTCGTTTCAGTTAACCATCGTGTTAGCTTGCCTGTAGTGTTGTTTGTGTTAGCTAGCGAGCTTGCCTGTAGAGTTGTCATATTATATGCCTTTTCAATATGTAATAACTAGAACAAAATAGATTCGTTCGAATCGATCGATCTATTTTCCTGAACATGTCTTTGTATATTTTTGTGTGCCCTTTATTTTTGTACAGTAAACTGTTTGATTCGATTTTTATAGACCTAATGAGCCTGAGCTCCCCTCTAGAAAGTCTCTGAGTTCTCCCGCGTTTGTATGCTTTTCTTTCATAAAAACTACTCTCAGTCAGATCAAAATCTTGGATTAATTAGCCGGATCGAGCCCCCCCCCCTCTCTCATCATAAAAAGAAATCCTGGATCGATGGGCAGAGTTACTTCCCCAATGAGGTTGTTTATTTGTTACTAACTTTCATATCCTATTTCTTTTTATGTGTTATATTTGCATACTTACCGTAATGTTTGTTGTATTTCCTATAAAATGGTCTAATAAAAACCTATACGATGAGGAATTATAACTTTTTTATTGATACATCTGCACTATAAATCCAGTCTTTTGCCTACAGTTCGCTTAGCATAACATACACATTTCTATTTCATCAAACTCAGGCTTTCATATATGGCCCCAGTGGGCTAGCCGCCAAATACAAATCTAGGTAGGTATATAGTTTTAAAAAAATCTTTGGATATTGTCACAAACACAAGATTCTTTTGAAACCTTCGTAGGTGTTATAATCGCATGAATTGATATAAGAACTATAATACTTTAGAAAATTGAGGCAATATGAAAAGCTTAAAACTAATTTTTTCACCACTTTTTCTATTTTCGTTGACGTGCTAGTCTCCCACACGCTTCCACGTTTAGTGTTTTACTCAAACCGTCTACTCGTATGTAATCTAATACATCATTGGCTATGTAGTCGTTATTTAAGTAGAATATTATAAATAATATATTTTTTATTTCAGATAAACAAATCCATAGTACAACAAATTCTTAAAACAATTTATCAATAATTAAAGCTATTTAGCATATAAAAATGGCCTATGGCATCTAGTTACAGTATGTATGAGTATGTATACCCAGTGGGCCAAAAATGGACTGTCGGGCTTAGCATTGATGATTTTGAGAATACTGTTGGTACTGCCACAGTTTCTGTTTAGCATGGACACTGTTCTTATACGGATTGCCGCATAGAAATCTATGTGCGCATCAACAAAAATCTGAGATGTGCTACAGAATTGTGACAGTCCTATCAGCATCCTCAACCCATCGTTATATTGGACGCGCAGAGCGTTGTAGGCTCTCTGAGTATACATAATCTATAGGTTGCATGTATACAAGGACTGACAATATGCTTTAAATAAATAACATCTTGCTCCAATACTGCAGCGCGCAATTATAACTAATATTTTCAGTATCTACTTAGTAGTTTTTTTAAAACCTCAAATCTCCCTATGGGTATGCCCATGAAAGTCAGTACGTAATAACTATACAAACATATGTCTCTCTGCCAGATCACAATAAATTGGCGGCAATCAGGCGGGCGATAGGCTGTATTTAAGCTTTACACTCCAAGCTATTATTTAAGCTGTACTCATGAGTCTTTTCTGCCTTCAATAGCCAGTAATAACAACTGCTGTTGGTTGAACAAACCATCGAGTATACAAGTAAGTGTGCCTCACAACTGCGCACTACGCATTCGGCGCCCGCGGCTGCGGTGGGCCTCAAATTCAATGCCCTCTGCGCGCGCACTCCCCGCGCCTCACCGTGACGTATCCCATCATAATGGCGTTATTTATTAACTTCTTATACACCGCTATATCTTCCAATTCGTTTTTCGCAATGAATATTACATTTTTATAAATATTAATTAATTTCAAGGTAGGTTTGTTAAATGATACGGTCGTAAAAGTTTTTAGTAGGTACAAAGATAAAGTAGAACTAGACTTTCAATTATTTCTAGAATGATCAGAAATGTTTTTTTACGAAATATGTTACGGAAAAAAATCATTTTAGTTACGGCAGTAAAAAATTGATAAATGGTAGGTACAGAGGAACGGTTATATTGATGATCAAACAGAACGGCTGTAAAAACGATTTTCTAGTACCTATTTTATTTTTAGAGTGGGTTCCTAATAATTAACTCGTAATTAATATGACTAAAAATCTAGATCTATTGCTTAAAACCTACTTTAATTTAACTATATTTACCTATTTTGCCGTCAGAGCCTGGCTAAAGCGTAAGGCCTGCTAGATTGACAGCAGTTGCCTTAGCCAAGCTAAACTATACCTACGTATAAGTAACTCTCATCTCTTTTTGAAGAACCTGACCCCTGATCGTTGTAGATACTTCTGCAAAGACCTTGTATAACTTAATCGTTAATAGGAATTGCAATTTTACTGCAAAAAGGAAACAACAAAACTATTCGTTCCAAGCCGTGGACAGGAAACCTATTACACAAATTTGTTGTTTAACCGGTATGAGATAGTGACAAATTTAAACAAAACAGTCTAACATTGGCAAAGCTGCCACTCTATTTGGCCTATTATATACCTACTCATAAAACATAAATGTAGCGTAATACCCTTGACTAATGTTATCCTACTAAGTATAATCCTTATTAATATTATAAATATGAAAGTAATATTGTCTGTTACCTTTTCGCTTAGCTTGTAACATACGATGTCCTAAACCGATAAATGGATTTATCCGACCGATACCGATATTTGTATGGAGATAGTTTTCATCCCGGGGAAGGACTAGGTTAGTTTTATCACGATAACCGATATATACTAGAAATGTTATAATTAATTAATCAGGTCTGCAAATTTGAACTCTTATTTTCCCCTTTTGGATTTGATTGCTGATCTTGAGGTATTTTGGTGCTCTGATTACGAATATGTACTTGGATTTGTCCTATCACCCTCAGTTTTTTTGAAAAATCCTTTTATGTGAAATCGGAAAAAAAGGCCAACTTTACAAAGTTTTTGTTTATTACAATGAAGTAACAATTATATTACTAAACTTAAAACATTAAAAATACATTGAAGGGACAGTAATAAATAAATTAAAAATATTAAATACTTTTATGGTATCTTGCTTTTTTTTCACCGAAGCTCCGATTATGAGATTTTCGCTTGAAATTCCGACTTGGATCATCACGCTTTAATAGCCAACAGTAGTCTGCCATCATTACTTTATTCCACTTTCCCTGATAGCGACGTTCATCTCCTTCAAGTCCTGGTGAAATCTTTCGCCTTGCTCTTCACTTACAGCTCCCAAGTTATCAGGAAAGTAGTCCAAATGCGAATTAAGGAAGTGAAGTTTAATGCTCATCGAACATCCCATTTTGCCGAAATTTTCAATCATTTTCTTTACAATTTCCTCATAATTTGGACTTTTATGGTTTCCTAGAAAATGCCTCGCTACTTCCTTAATTTCCTTTTGACCACTTTCGAAGTTCACGAACGCAGGTGGTACAAACTTTATGTGGGACCCACTGTTTATCTTGATTGGCGATTGATAGGCCAAAATACATATTATAAACGTTCCTTATAAATTCGGTTATGTTATGCTGCTGTTTTCTCAGCATAAATTGCCCACAAATGTAGCAAAAATTGTCCGGAGAGTTTAAACACTTTCGCGATGACATTTTTCAAGTAAGCGTTACGAATTGCACAGAAGTCCTGACTTTTTAAAAATAGTGATGGTGCTATTTATACAAAATAATATTAATCTACCCTCATTAACTGTCTTCTAACGATTTAAGTTAATTTCTATAAAAAAAGCATTTAGCCTACAAGAAATGAGGTCTTTAGCAAATGACCTAAAAATCCACTAGTTTTTTTGATAATAAGGGTATATCACATACTTAATTAAAAGTTATGTTTAACTACATTTATGAGAACTCATTCATTAATGTCTACTTCAACCATTTAGTGTGTTTTTTGTTCAATAAGATATGATTGAAATAAAATAATTAATAAATTACTAGGAAGGCTTAAGTAATTTAGGCAAAAAAAAGGATGATCTATAACTAAAAATCCTGACGTGATGGAATTTTTTTAATATTTTTCCCGTAATCAGCGCCCCAAAATCTATCCAAATCGCTCATCAAAACTGAAAGGGGAAAACCATTGCAGACCTGTTATAATTTGTTGCCCTTTCATGTAAGAATTACTGAACGCATCTTGAAGAAACTTTACAGTAATGTTGTTTGAAGCAGAATAGCATATAGGCTAATGATGTTTTAAGTAAAAAGACGTAGATAGGTTACAAGCACTCAGAAAGCGGCACCTTAAATACTATACAATTGACTTTTTTTATATGTCAGTTTCGCATCACCGGCGTGAACAGATGAAAGCAACGGATTATATTTTTCTCTTTTTCGCTCGTGATAATTAAAACATCAATGACATAGGCTATAAAATCAAACATAATATGATCAAATCTGCAGGAAAAGTTAGTATTCATTACTAGCTTTTCCAGCAGATTTGATCGTAAGATAAGTAACTCTGTCAGTCTAGCTTTGAATAAATTGGGGTAAATTTAATGAATTTTGTATGTAGACATAACGCCTGGAGAAAGACGTAGTCTACTTTTATCGTAGGTACATAAGCACTTCAAAGTTCAAGAAAATCAAAGCTATTCAGAAATATAGAACAAATAAAGAGCGGCTTACGTTAGGAAAGCAAACATTTTTTATGTTGTTTGTCAGATACTTGGCGGTTAGGCGGTAGCCTAATGGCTAGAACATCGGTCATGGGTTCGAATCCTACCCATTATATTACCGACGTGAACCCACTCCTAACACAAGCTTTCGAGCTTAGCTGAACAACAATCTTGTTAACCTCTTCTGCTAAGCTCGAAAGCTAGTAATGTGGGACTCAATCCCACATTGCTAGTTATGTTTATTTAAAAAAAAAGTACTGAATTGTGTCAAAATCTTTGAGCCATTTAACCCCCTCCCCAGTTCCTTTTCCGCGTATTAATCATCGAATAAACACAAAAAGATACACTTACGTGTTCATATGCCAGACTTTACTAAGTTCGATTGTATCTCAGTTCATTCCGCAGACATATGCGATACGTTATTTAAATCATTCAAAACGGTATTTATTTACATAGGTATACCATGTTCACGTCGAATTTATCAAACAGAATATAATCTATTTTTAATATAGTAAAAATATCGTTGTGGGTCTCATCTGTACCTACCGAGGACGATGTTGATGACAGAAATGTGATAATTGATGACAAATATCATAGGTATGTGAACTTTTATATGGAAAATGTCAGTTGGACAAAAGAAAATAAATGAGGAAGTGTTTATGATGGTTGAAAAGCCGTGATCGTTGTAGTTGTAGAAAACCACTGTAAAGAGCGTTTGATAACGGGCGTATTCCTAAACTTTTCATAAACATTCAAATCTAAGTAAATTCAAGTCAAAATAAAGACCAAGGCACCATAAGTTACCTGGATAGGTATATTGAAATCACCCACTGAAGCCGCGATAAAGGTGCAAAGTAGAAAGGGGAAATATATAAATTGCATAAATAAAAATAATTTACAATATATCTTAAGTCGTAGAAAAAAATATAATGAACCTAATAGCTTAGTTATATCCTCTTATCATATTCCTAGGTCACTTTACCAAAAGTGTCAAATTTCACTGGAATGTCTAGTTTATAATATTTTTTGCACCAAATTAGAAATCTTAACTTTGAGTGAGGATCCAGTAACATAGAGTTTTTGGTCAGATCAATGATAAAGAATTTGATGAGATCCAAGAATTAGTTGAAGCAACCATATTTCTTGTAAACTAATGGACTTTAAGTTATTAGCAAATTAAGCAGCCATATTTCTTGTAAACTAATGGACTTTAAGTTATTAATTTTTTTTCTTGTTTCTACTAATTACAAAATCAACATGGCTCTACCGAGTAAATGCCTGGCTTGTTTTGAGACGAACACCTAATCTGTTAGCCTGATCTGCCTGCCTGAGTTACAATATACGGTGCTAATTTATGACAAGGAGAAACATTAATTATTTTCTTAAATCACGCTTATTACATTTTGTTTAACCGTTCTATCGAATTATTGCTTCTCACTTCTCGTGCCTTCACTTCTATTACCTACTTACTTATTTGTAATTACTCCAATTGTCATCAGCATTATAATTCACTTAAACGTGCCACTTAAATAACAAGCCAAGAATACAAAGAATATACTAGATAAAAACTAAAATTAAACGTAAAAACAAATAAAATAGTAGTAAAAACTAAACAATCCAAAAAAGGCTCTGTGAAACAGCCGTTTAACAATTCAAATGATTGAATATCAATAGTAAAGTCTGCCAAGGTTCCACAATGTGTGTTTAAATGTCGTTTATGCCGTAATAAAACATGTCAATCGATCCACTACCGTACATGTAATGTTGATTCACTTTATTGTTTTTATTAACAACAATAATTATATAGTTTCGAATACGCTTTTAAGAACGCTGAAAATGGTATCGAAGGCTTTAGCAAAATCTATTTCTTTACCTGTAAGTTTTTGGAGCAAAAAATCGATGTCATTGTAAGTTATTTTAATGTGGCCTGACAAGTATCAAGAAAAGCACTTTTTTAACCTACGAGCATACATTATAGTTAATTTCTATTTGCCCAGCAATTTATCTATGTTTATCATAAAAAACACCTCAGTTTGAAAATCTAATTCATCATGTGGGCCCTTCAAGTCAAAATCCTTTTGATCTTGTACAGCAACATCACTTTTTAACCATTTTTACAGTGGCAAGTCATCCAACAACATCTTTGATCAACCCGACATAGTTAGGACAGGAAGAAAAGTATTTTGCTAAATGTTTTAAATGAAACGAATTAATCGAGACACGCTTTGATCTTCTGCCAAGAAATAGAAAATTGATACTGACTTCAAAACGGAAGAGTAGACAAGATGTGATCTGATGGTGTTATACGGAAAGTTAAAATAATTAATTTAATTATTAATATTTTCTTAACCAAATTACGGTATTTAAAAGAAAGGAGAAGAAACAAAGAAATATTATTTTCGTAATTGACTTGTGTCGGTTGGGCAATCTTAAGAGCAGCCAATATGTGGACCGGTTTTGTCAGAGGGTTTGCCTGTGTTATCTTTGTTCATCCTCTTAGACATCAAATATTCTGGAATCTTCTTTATCTTTTGTCTATATTATAAAATAAAACTAAGCAAATTTTCAGCTTTCAAGGTCCAAGGGTTTGGGCTGGGCGTTGATGAGTGAAAGATTGGAGACTTTTAAGCATAGATAGTTCATAGACTAGCGATTACGTACACTCAATAACTTCGTCTTTTTTAATCTGATATAATATCGTATGACAAAGTCATACAAAACATAATCATCTCCAGAGAAATTGCCTAAACCGAGGAACAATTCTGCTTATCCGGGAAACATTGAATTGTAACCACAATTCATATCGAGTAATTTCCGTTCTTCCAACATTTACACCAAACCGAAGCGAATCGATCATTCTGCGATATTGATTGCAATGGAGACTATGCCGATATTTCTCAATATTGGTATCATCACTCGTATTGAGGATTATGTAGCTAAGCTAGCTGGTGGGATGATTAAACTGAATCCAATAATTTACATCGGTCAGATGAGTATCTGATGTATTGATGACGATGTGTTGTGTGGTTGATCCTAGAATGACATACGAGAAAGCTTGCACATATATGACTTTTAATATAAAGTAATTTGCCAATAATGCAAAAATGCATTTCAGAAAAGTTATTATTGTATGTAGGTAATGTTTAGCGAAAATATATAACTTCCGCGACTTTTAATGTGATTCAATTTTGAAGAGATTGAGAAGAACTTCTCAAAGTTGAATTGCACCGAGGGTCATCCGTAACCAGTTGTACCTATTTATACTGGTACTTTAAATGCGAAAGTTCGAATGTATGGATGTGTGGAACTCTGGAGGAAATTTGACACAGAGATAGATTATAGTATGCATAGTACATATGCTACTTTATATCCTGGAAAAAAAATTGTGAAATATTTTTTTTGAAAATTTTCACGTGAATCAAGTCACAGGCAACAGCTTGATGTATATAAATTTAAACCCCTTTAAATTGACTCAACTTAAAAAATGCCTTGTATCAAAGAAAATTGGACACATTGCCCCCCCCTCTATTTCCGCGCCGGTGTAGCAGCAAGTAAAAACGAATCAAAGCTTCAAAGGGAACCTGTATTCAATCATCAAATCCGATAATCAATTCTATGTTAGACAAACGTTGTTCGTTTGATCACTATTAATACGTCCTGTCCGAGTTCCATTTGTTATACCGCATATTCTGCTTCCTTCGTAAGTATATTATCAACCGATTCCCGTTCAATTTTTACAAAAAGGAGGATAATGTTTTTCGAGTGTTAATTTCTTTAGCACGTTCTACAGCCCAAACGGCGTGACTGATTTTGTCATGTGTGGTGTCGAAGGATTCCTCTCATTTGTGGGAGTTACAGTTATAATTTCTAAGTTAATTATTTTTAAGCGGCGGGGTTTTTTCACAATAGTTTAATGCTCCGGTCATACTAGCCCTGAAGCGTGACGGCATGCGACTGTGTGACGCAGGAGAGCATGATACTGTTTAACGCCCGGTATTTTATATCCCTATTGTAAATGCATGCTATGAACTAGCATTGCACTGTCACTGTACCTGTGCGATTGTACTTTAACTGAATTAATGTCTTCTTTCAAAACTTTGAATTTAAACCTCGTGCCTCTTTGTCTTAAAAAATGTAATAATATTAATATGTTAAAGCAAAATAGTGTGTTTGTTTGGACGAGGTAATCTTGGAAATATTGGGCCGATTTAGATGAAGTTGGTATTAGTATTTGGTAGTTTATAGTGATCCGATTTACTTAGACGAGCAGGGCAGAGCTCTCTCTTGGTAAACCGTTATACACGCAGTTAAAAAAATTAAGAAGAGGCTCTAAATTAAAATAAAACATCTTTAATATTTCAAAACAACAATAATAATCTTGGCCGAAGTTCAATATTAAAAACACGACGAAACGTAAATTATATAAATAGAAAACACAACAGCCCACAACAATTATAAACCTAGTGGCGAATTGCCCTACTCCCTTCAGTGCCTCAATATCCTACTAAATTGAAGATACCTTTTTACGATCGTAGTACGTAGTATTTTATGGAACTTCTAAATTTGTCCGGATTGGTTAGCAAGGCCGATTGGTGTTACATTCGTGCGTAAGACACTCGAAAAAAAATACTTCATCAACGATCAGCGGACGGCGTGACGCTTGGCGGTCATAGACTATGGCGTAGATACGACAATCGATTAACATGGTATTTGATTGAAATTGGTGAATGACATTACTAATTTCACGGTAGTGTTATTAAATGAGATTTGTTCTGTAACTGTTAGATGGGACTACATTAGTTTTAATATTTTGTTTATTGCGCGTTCTACCGCTGTTACAACTAGAACTGATAACCTAAACCGTTGGAAGCTAGACAGCCAAAATTTTGCAGAATGAATTCGTTTGTGATGGTTAAGTTATTCCGGAAATTCGAGCTCTATGGGGCTGAATTGGTGAGATAGGTTGTACTGTATAAAAGAACAAGGGCAGAATAAATTTGTATGGAATAGCATATCCTCATTCGACACAAAGCAGGTGGGAACTAGCAATTACATATCAACCCATAAGATGGCCCACTGCTGGGCACGGGTCTCCCCAGTAGAACCTACTAGTATGTAGATCCTGGGGGTAATTGCCATAATCGCCACGCTTGGCGAGCGGGTTGGCGATCGCAGTAAGGCTTTAAGTACGCAGAGGACGCTGCTGCCCGTCCTCCGGGGTGAAATCCCTTAGTCGCCTTGACGACACCCACGGGTAGAGATGGGGTGGTATTATTCTTAAGCCGGCACCACACGGCAACTAGCAATTATGAAAGAAAAATTATTGCTATAGTAACTTGCGACTTTTGCATAAACTATAATTACTGCAGAGTCTTTTATTTTTATAAATAATGTTTTATCTTTTTACTCTTGAATCATTTTGAGGTTTTTAATAAGTTTTGTTACGCCTATTACCTACATTAAAAACATAAATAACTATCAATGTGAGACTAGGTCCCACATTACTAGCAATCCTGTTAACCTGTCCAGCTAAGCAGCTTGTGTTAGGAGTGGGTTCACGTTAGTAGTATAATGTAGGATTAGAAACCGTGACCTCACGATTGCGAATCCAATGCTTTACCAATTAGGCTACTGCCGCTTCAAACGCATACAAATGCATCTATTAAGGGGATACAACCATGATGTTATGTAGAAAACACAAAAAAACAAAGTACCTACACAAGGTAAGCTTGAGCAATGCACTCGTAGACAATCTCGAATCCCAAACCAGACGGTGTTCTGAGATGACATAGGTATATTACGTTCGTTAGCGATATCTGACATCTGTTCGATATCGATATATGTAGTGATATCAGCAAAATATGCCTACGTAAAAATCTTTCATTCTGTTCTTTCGGTGTTACTCTATGATCGGCCGCATTAAAGATTTATACCTTACAAACATAAGTTTAATAACCTTAGTGAATCATTTGCAAACAAATTTTCCTATTTAGACTGCCTCTGTGGCGCGGTGGGAGTGTATCCGACTGCTACACAAGAGGTCGTGGGTTCGATCCCCACCCAGGATAAAACTTTGTGTGATGAGCTCGATGGTTTATTCTGTGTCTGGGTGTTATTTATTTATAATATGTATGTATTTAGAAATATATAAGTATGTTTATCAGTTGTCTGGTTTCCTTAGTACAAGCTCTGCTTAGTTTGGAATCAGATAGCGTTGTGTGAGTTGTCCCAAGATATTATTATTATTATATATTATTATATTATTAATATAAGTTTTGTTTTATACGTACATAAATAACTTAGTCTGATTGACGTAAATACTCATCGATTGCATTTAGAAATTCCTTGATTTAATAAAGCATTTTTAGATACTTTCACTTGTAGCTCCATTCGCATGGATGTCAGTTAAAACGATAAAAAAAAGTAACTATGTCCTTCCTCGAGCTACTTTCATTTCATAAAAACCGGCCCAGTATCTAGTTCGATTAGGGCGTTTAAACAATTATTGAACTTTTTAGCTTTATAATAACAAACTGTCACATAGAATGTCACTTTGACCATCCAAATTACTGACTACTCCCGGGAATCCTGCCTTATACCCGTGGCTACGTTCAAGTTGAATTTGTACACCCCGTCCTAGCTCGAGTTTCCTGAAATAATGTCTTACCATTGTCTACATACAAAATAAACCTTTCTGCAAAATTTCAGCTCTAGAGGTCCAAGGAGCCATTAATTAATGACGTAAGGATAATTTTGGCGATTTCGCACCCCCCTACCCCGCATGTAAGGGACATTTTTCGATTTTTGAATACCTCTTTTTACGTAAGATTCTTTCTCAGTTTACTGAATAGCTAATAAAATGTTGTTAAACAAAAAGACAGAAAACAAGATAAAAAACCCTATAGGATAGCATTAATGAATTCTTTTAAACTTAATATCGTGCGATATTAAGTTCAAAAGAATTCATTAATGCCTCCGACTACTACTCAACTGCTATTAAATTTATAGGGTATCTTGTTTTCTGTCTTTTTGCAGGCGGGTTTTTTTTTTTTTTTTTTTTTTATTTAGTACTTTTTAGTTATTGTAAAATAATTACAACGCGATACAAGAAGAACAATTTGTTTCATTATTAACATTGTTTTTTCAAAGATTTGTCACTCCAAACTTTTTTAAACATAAGAATTACCTATATATATTTTCGAACTTGCCTTTAATTAGATACTCCATTCTAGGTTCTTCAAAATGTTTTTTTTTCTCCGACCGCACAATAAAGCGCTCTGACACACGCGATATCGAAATGAATCTACTGACATATAATTTATTAAAATCGGTTGAGCCATTTAGGGAGTTATGAGCGGACATAGGAACATTGGAAGAATAGATACATACATACATACACGTCAAACACATAACCCTCCTCCGCAGTAGGGTAAAAACAATAACTGATTCTTTTTACACTAAATAAAACTCACAGTTTGACGTTTTTATCCGCCCCTTCCCCTTGGGACTCTTACGTTATTAGTGAATGGCCCCTAAGGATATAGGCCGGATGTTGATGAGTGTATGAATTAGTCAGTTAGTCAGGACTTACACTTTTCAATATAATAGTCCTCTAACCGAAATCGGTTACGGCGACCAATCTCCTCAGATACTGGAACGGACAGAAATCTGACACGACCGGAAAGAGATTAGGCGCAGGATCGACGGCTTAACGTGTTCTCCAAGGCACGAAGAGGTGTTAAAAATTTTGGAAAACGGTCACCCATCAATGGACGGACAGTGGTACCGTTGCTTAACCTCGTCGATATCACGATCAGCTCGGTCGCGACTCAGACTAAAAAAAGGGAAGGCCTCCCCGGCAAAGGAATACAAGATTGAATTACGGAATAAAATCACCTCTCCTTCCTGTGGTTCCTATTACAATAGGTTTTTTTTCACTATCACAAGCTTACGTATATACTTTCGTATAAATTATACACATTATTTGTTGGTTAGCTCATAGTCATATATCAGACATGACAACACTAATTAAATTGTGATAAATATTAACAAAGTTCATTAACGTAATTTTTCCGACATCATTTGCATAAAAGAAGCATGAATGAATATTATCCAATTTTATACATCCTGTTTATTTTACCACAAAGGTTTGAATGGCCACTATCATCTGTCTGTACGGGTTTTAAAAAGTAATAGAATATACAGTTGTCTCAATGTTACTTGGCCGGATTGAAGTTGGCGACAAGTGGTTGCGCAGATGCAATTTTTGGAAGTAAATGGTGACCATTGAAAATCAAGAGAATTAGAGATGCGATTGCGCAATACATTGTCATGATTAGTATTACTAACTTATGTTTTTTGTGATTATTTTCGTAAAGTTTTTTTTTTCAAACGTTCTTTAGTATTTACAGTAACTGTTCCAAATTTAAACTTTTATGAACTCGTTTAAGTAGTATTTTTTATATTTCGAATTAAAATTTTGTTGGAATTTTTAATCGATTAAACATAATTAATCGTTTTCGTAAGTAATTTTGGGTCGCACCTCTATGACATGCGCGAAAGTGTTATGAACCTAACTTCACTCCGGCCGAGTTACATTTAGACAACTGTAGCTTAGGATTTTTTAATTAAACAACTTGATAGCGGGTATTCTGAGCTGCCTGTTGACTTTATAGACCACCAAAATACTTAGGTATAGCTTATTTTTCAATATTTTAATTTGGCTTCGACCCGAATGTATGTATGTATGTTCGCCATATGCTCAAAACGTAGGGTTTTCGCTATCGACTGCAAATTTTTACAAAGGTTTTAATTCTCGATAGAGAATCCGGCGGTAATTTCAGTTCCTTTTCAAGGTTTATTTCTTTTGGTAAAGTTTACTTTACGAAATTTTACCATATCCTATCAAAATGTTAAGAAACAGTCATTTGTCAACCCAATGTCTACTAAGGCGAGGCCTATGATAGACAGATTACAGAATGATGATAGAATTTTAATTCTATTCTAAAATCACTCCTTAAACGATGGATAAAGGCCAAATTTGTTTGATTTTCAAACGTTGACCAAATTTGATGTATTTTGATATTATTATATCCTGAAATTCATCCATACAGTAATGAGGTTAAAACTTTACTCCACATTATTTAATTTTTGATTTGTATTAGATATCCTCCACGGTTTCACATGTATTATATACCTACATATATTGTGAATATTTTGGGAGAAATTCTCTACCTAAATGACTAACATTTAGGTAAAGATTTTCTTCCAAAATATGTATTTACAATGCTGGTGAAAACAGCATCAAATTCGTTGAGTAGCTTACATGAACTATACTTGTCCTGCCCTGATAGGTAACTTTACTTTGAAATGACAATGATTCACTATTACCCCCCATACCCCAGGACTTAAGAATTCCATTATTAAGCAAGCTGGGACCTAACACCTGTGCTGTGCATTCCTACAAAGCATACGCTAAAACACAGCTGCAAAATCCTGAATGAGTGTACAATGTCATATAAGGTAATTAGTCGTATCCGTATGTCTGACTGTATTTATATGAAACATGATTTTAAGGTTCCGTACCTCAAAAGGAAAAAACGGATTCCATATAGGATCACTCGTGTTTCCGAATCTACCGATTGAGTTCAAATTTGGTACATATACACCACACATATATATCACACATATCTGTGATCCAAACACGGACGCATAACGTAAATTAAAGAATTTTGAACTTCAGAGTCATTTTTCATTTAAACTAGGAAATTTAAAAAAAAGATAATTGTGTCACATCAAATTAAAGGGCTTGTTGTAAGGATGTCAATTTTTTTTTTTCAATTTCCTTTAATGGTGTAAGTAGAAAACTCATTAGTAGATCGAGAGTGTGTCATGTCAGTTAGAATTAAGATAAGAAGTGGAAGGTAAATTCGACACGATCAGAGAGAGGTCAGCGCAGGACAGACGTCATCCATTATTATATTACCTGCTAACGTGGGGTAACAAAAATAGAGCAGACAGGTACCTAACTAATTTCTAAGAAAGAACTACTTACGTACATTTAATACTACTATTTATTATAGGTATAAAAATGTTATCAAAACTAATACCAACTTGTTTACAGAAAATTTTATAAATTCGAAGTGGTGGGCACATTATCATAGCAATTGTCGCATTTGCATGTTCTTTAATCTATGGCTAGGTCGATGGCCTGGGGCGCGCGTTGGGCGCCCAAAATGTCCCAGCGAACTATAGCGATTAGCGCCGTAGTAAAACTAATGACGATTATAGTAGGGTCCAGTTTCCTGACTATAAATTAGGTAATTATTGCTTAATAAAAACCGTGAATTTCTATTTGTCGGTTTCATTAGGTATTTAAGTGTTTATGTAAGTTTCTAAGTATATAGTTTTTATTTAATATAAACTTATAGACTACATGTTTATAATAAATATCTTCCATATTGTAGATGATATCTATGATATGCCAAATGTTGTTTAGAAACGACTGTCAAAAGTATCAAAGTTAGGGTTGTCATTTCTTTAATCAAAGTAATTTTTTTTTGGAACGAAGTTCCTTAACGCGCGTTGCGTAAGGGGGCTAGATAGAAAAAATTAAGACCAAAAGTTGTAACGACACTTTAAGACCAAGAGTGGTAACGACGCTTTTTATCATAAAGTGTATTTTATATTATTTTAAAAATAATATTTTATTACAATTCCTTCACTAATTAATCGAAAGGAACTTCGTTCCATCCGGGTGTTCCTTGACACCTCTCAAGTTTTTTTTAAAATTTATTCTGGGCAAATTCATATCATAATATATTTTCCGTAATAGGTAACTGTGTGCTACAAAAACAGTTGGTAATGGAAATAATAACACGGAAGAGCGAAATATCAGTGTTATTTTATATTATATTTACGAAAATTACTGTGACGTGACAACCCTACAATTTGGTTTGTTAGTAAACAACTCGTGCGCGGCTTTTGTATCGTCAGCTATTTAGCTTGGTCGTTAACCATCAAAATTAACCCAGACTAACAAAAAACCCGGAAAAATGTGAAACATATGTATAAATTTAATAATAACGATAATATTTAAAAAATATAAAAGTTTCGAATCCTCTGTTTTCATGGGAAGTAGAAAAACTTAATACGGAAGTAGCTCAAAAGCTGTAAAAGCGCATATGTATATATTTTCATCGCGTTAAGTAACATGTAAGCACGTTTTAGAAACAATATTTAATGCCATTTTTTGTAAGTACTAGTTTTTATAATATAATACATGTTTGTTTTAATATAAAATATAATATTTTTTTAACTTAAAAACGATCTTATACATAATTCATATTGATACAGCATGATCGTAATTGCAATATTTGTCCGTACCCTAGGTACATGAAGCATTGCACGGCCGGTGCAACCTGGTCGAAACGTCAAGCAATTTTAAGGTTAATTCCCGTATAATAAATAGTTATAATCATGCAACGCGAAAGTTTAAATGTTAGCTAAAGCATTGCAGATGTAATGCATAATAAATTAATTAGCTTTTTTATAAATTTTTAAGTACTATTTATGTGCCTACTAGTATGTACAGAACCCTGCCTAGGTGCAAGAGGCTCGCAATTGGCCGGTATTATCATGCTCGTTTTTTAAGTGTTTTCCGGCGCCACCTTATCAATCTAATGGATATATCAACAAGAATGATACGTAAGTCATGTGTGCATCATGCGGCATGATGATGATGATGATGATGCATGCATGCAATTACTTTACATACTTGTAAAAAATAATATATTACAATCAAATTTTGGATAATTTTACATTTTGCATTAGGCTACTTTGCGCGGAGACGTCGGATTTAATCAAATATTTCTTCATCCTACTAAATAAGTACTAACTATAATTGTATTATAATTTTGAATTAAATTACGACAGCATTATAACATCATGCATAATTATAATAATTATACAAAATTTCTATTATAGCAGGGAAAACTGGATTTAGTATTTTTTTTTTAATGTAGTAATGTAGGTACTTTATGAAATATATTATGTAGTATTATTGGTATTATTGTTTATTACAGACAATTCAATTCAATATCAAAATTCTTTATGAACTTAGAAGGTTAAACTACATAATATACATTTTTCAGTAAATAACATTTATCAATTGTTGATAAGTTACGACTCTATCCCCCTAGGTTTTGTTAGCTCGAAGATTGAAGTAGGTTAAACTACTTCAATCTTCAAGCTATTTCCATACCTACCAAATTTTATCTAAATCGGCTTAGTATTTTTCGAGGCACAAACAAATTCTAGCTTAGTCATAAAAATAGTATCCAGTAATAATCATAGGTATTAGTATAGGTTGTGAATTTATGAGGCGTTTAGTACCTACGTACTGATGAAGTTAATACATTACTATTAGACTAAACTAAGGTTTAAGCTATTAGAGATACAGACTAAATGGAGTGTTATTGTGTCCCTACTTGCCTTTTATCGAATTAGGAGACTTTTTTGGATTAAGTGCGTACTGTTTACCAATCTTTTTATTTGTTTTGTCTAGGAATATAGTTACATCTTGTAATCATTTAATAGGTATTGTTTATATTCTCATTCGCATGTTTTTCGGATTTAGAGTATCGATATTAAATGAAGGTAAACTTAAAAAAATCTTACTTGACATTAAAAATCCTAAATAAAATAAAGATAAAGTAAAAAAAAAAAACCCCGAGACGTGAGACAAAAAGTTTATTATTTTCAAAACAGCTGAACCGATTTTCATGAAACAAAGCTAAGGAACATTACGACTAAACTATAGTTTTCTAATTTAAAAATGACACACTATACCCCTTCTTTTGCGTCGGGGAAAAACTCTTTAACCAAGCGAGACAGCTAACCAAATAAAAACTGTTTACAACAAAATATTGAACCTCCTTATTATATCACTAGCTGTCCCGCGCAACTGTATGCGTCAATTTTCCCCGTTTTTGCAACATTTTTCATTGCTGCTCCGCTCCTATTGGTCGTAGCGTGATGTTATATAGCCTAGCTACTAAAAAGCACTAAATCTATACTAATATTATAAAGCTGAAGAGTTTGTGTGTTTGTTTGCTTGAACGCGATAATCTCAAGAACTACTGTTTCAAATTAAAAAAAATCTTTTACTGTTCGATAGCCCGTTTATCGAGGAAGGCTAGGCTATATAACATCACGCTACGACCAATAGGAGCGGAGCAGCAATGAAATATGTTGCAAAAACGGGGAAATGTATTATTTGTTTTCAAATTTCGTAACAAACTAATATACAAGCATCCCTTAGCTTTTGTAAAAGTAAAAATGCGTTTCCACACTTTCATTCTCTATTTACTCTGTAGACATAATTTAGCGTCTGAAAATAACCTCAGATCTATTTTAAGACGAACAGTGTTGAGGCACGCAGACTCCCTGTACCCTTAGATAAAAAAATACCGAGAGTACAGAAGTAAAGCTCAAGCGAAAGTATAAAACGTAATTTGCTTGAGCAACCCACACTGACACCCGCATGGGCGTACCCAGAAGGGGGGATTTGGGGGGTAGAAGCCCCCATCTGAAATTGCGAAAAGGTAGGAACACAGTACACATTTGGTCAGTTTTTTGCCAATTGTACCACCTAACCAAAATAATCTTGGGTTTCGATTTCGAGCACCTCGATTGTCCACTCTGCGTGGGTGAAAACCCACTCTTAAACCTGAGTCGAATATGAGTCGAGAAATTGTGAAGGAAACTTAGATTATTTTTTTTTACAAAGATGACTAGTAATGTGGGGTTGTGGTCCCACATTACTAGCAATCCTGTTAACCCCTCCAGCTAAGCTCAATAGCTTGTGTTAGGAGGGGGATCACGTCGGTAGTATAATAGGTAGGATTCGAACCTGCGACCTCACGATTGCGAGACCGATACCTGGTTCCTGGTGACACGGAATGTCCTAACCTTCTGAACAAAGTGGAAAAAATAAGTCATCATCGTCATCATCATCATCAGCCTGAAAACGTCCACTGCTAAACTCCCAAAGACTTCCACAACGACCGATTTTGAGCGGTGTGCATCCAACGGCTCCCTGCTACCTTAATCAGGTCGTCAGTCTATCTTTGGGGGGCCGTCCTGCATTGCGTTTTCGAGTTCGAGGTCGCCACTGGAGAATTTTCCGTACCCATCTCATTGTCGGTTCTGCGAGCGATGTGGCAATAAATACATTTATATAACCGATTGAATCAGGCGTAACATGGCGGAAATCCATCTTAAGATTAAAAGGGAGGGATCCCACCACCCACCCTTGATTTGTGAATCATCACGATTGAAGTAGTAAAGAAATGCCCTTAATACAACAATCGAAATAGTTTGACAGACCGCACTCAAAAAGAGAGACCTGCAACAAAGAAAATTAGTGACAGGTACTCTTACCAAGTCGAGTGGTAGGCACCTCCGGACCCTTGACTTGCAATATTCCGCTTCCACGAAGTGAAACTTCAAATTATAATCTACTTAATACATTTATATATTTTTTTTAATTTTGATAAAATAATTATAATTTTGTGACTTCGTATGTACGGTTTCTCGGACTTTTGTTCCGTCTCTGAGAACAACGTCTATGTGCATGTTGCTCGAACACGTTTGTACAAAGCTTTCATTCTGTACTCTTGATGTTTTGTGGAGTTTTGTCGTCAGAGGATAGGCGATACGAGACAAACGCGCCCACAACACCCCCACAAATTGTGTAATCCTCAAAGGACTGACGTTTATTGAGATTTTATTTTTATTATCTACTGTTAAATTAAATAATCTGAGTCGTGCTAAATGTATTTTTGTCTCCATTGTTTACTAATAAGTGACAGTGACAGCGTGAGTAAACCGTCTTAAATCTGAGTGGAGTTTCATTAGGTACTTGGCGGAATTGAATGCAAGAAACGTACAAACTTAAGTAGATCCCGTGTAAACAAAAGAGATACAGATATTAATAGAGCGATAAAGTCGCTACTCGCTTCTCGCTCATCGCCGGCTGAGTAACAGGTTCCTAAGGGTGCGTTTCCACTGAAGAGGAGCTGGGCGGAGTAGAGCGTAGGGGACCGTCCATTGACCAATCACAGGGCTCGAAATCATACCCAGGGTTATTTCGAGCACTGTCATTGGTCAATTCACGGTCCGCTCCGTTGCACTCCATCCCGCTGCGCGTCAGTGACAACGCTCGTTTCTGTATGCTTGTCTAGTGGTTTGGTAAAGTAATAATAAATAAAACATTTTATAAAAAGGCGGAAGAAAGTATTCATCCGCCTTTTTATAAAATGTTCTATGCTATTTTAATATTATTTTTCAATGAGTGCTTGACCCGTGAAGTGCAGAACCCTGTAGTGTAAGGCCTATATCCGGGGCTTATAACAGTGTTACTGTACCTACTGAGAGCGTCGTTCACAATTTTCAAAGTATAGGCAGGGCCCGATCTAGTCATTTAGCCGCTCCGTTAAAAATATTTTTCGCCGCCCCGATGGAGCGGCTCTAAGTTTTGTGCGGCCCAGGACATTTGCCCGGCTTGCCCTGCCTTGATGTATATAGGCCCTAAGTATAGGTACTTAAGTAGGTAGGTATGTATATAATAATAAAGGTCCTGACTCATTCATTAACGTATTTACATCCAACCCAAATCCTTGGAGAAATGTGAATTCTTCGAATGTCAAAAAAAAATATGTAAACCGGACTTTAGACCTAAAGTCGTGAAAACTTGGATTTTGTATTTTTACTACAAACAAATTCACTCCATGAATTTCAGTGTTAATACCCTTTCCTAGATACCTTTTTTAACCTTTTTTTAAGTATCTGTCTGTGACATCATATATTACGCGAGTTAATTGTAGCGGTTTTCACACTCCTCCCTCACTCTAGTGAGATATCGTAAAATTTGGCTTGACCCCCCCCCCCCTATGCTTCCTAATCTCACGCGAGAATTCACATCACATAATACCTACAAATATATATACACCATGTACAGATACACCTTTGTTATAGTATTGTAACCTTGGTACAGTGATTTAAAATATTTGAGTTATTTGCACGCGTCCGCAAGCGTGGCATGGTACTATTAGCCAGACAATTTGTTCACTAACCTAGGACAAACGGCTTGTAGTTATTTGTGCATTTTACTACCTGTTTATTTCTTAGCAGATTTAGCGATCATTTAAGGTTCATTTCCGTGCATCGCGGCCGATCGCGAGCCGCGCGCGGCTTACGACAAGCGGCTGACGCTCGCGGCCGATGCGACAATATTCTCAGTGCGCGCGCAGCCTACGACAGTCGTCGGCCGCGCGCGTCTGTCGCTTACCTCGGAAACGGCACCATACATTCTCATACTCTGAGTATTGTCGCATCGGGCGCGCGCGTCAGACGCTTGTCGTAAGCCGCGCGCGACTCGCGATCGGCCGCGATGCACGGAAATGAAACTTTAATCTAATTTCGGCTTTATTCGGTCATTTTTTTCTGCTTATGTTAGGAGTGGGTTCACGTTGATATTATAATGGGTAGGATTCGAAACCGCGACCTCATGATTGCGAGTCTTATGCCTTAACTCACACTAACATAACTCAGTTATTTTTGTAACATCTTTAACGGTTTTTTGAATATTGGAATTTTTCAGAGTACCCTTCGATTAGCATTTTTTTGGTTTTCAAATTAAAATCTAATACTATGACAGCTTAGTGACATCAAAATTTAGCACCCATCTTTTTTCTCTTCTTTATCTACCTTCTTATGGCTAGTAGTAGCTTCTTATATGTGTATTAAGAACACGCAGACACATAAAGTTCAGTAAATTCAAACTGATGTTATAGGTACTAGTTGCTGCCCGTTGCTTCTCTCTTGTAACCTGTAACGTTCCTCAAGCTTCAAGCTACCTTTACTCCAGGTTTTATCTAAATCGACCAAGAATCTTTGGAGATAAAAGTGTTCATACAAACAAACCTGCTTTATTTTATTGCGATCCATTTCACGCTACCGTACTCGTGTGCAAAAGCTAGTTTCCTACACTACAGTCCCATTGTACCTACCTACCTATCAAATCAGGAATAAAAAAAAAATCTTTATTAATACGGAAATACAAACAAAATCATTATAAAAAAACCAGGCAAGTGCATGTCGGACCATGCTCAGTGTAGGGTTCCGCAGCCTTAAATAATTGCATCAACCGAAGACTTTCGGATTTCGGAGCGATTATTTAAAAAAAAATTTAGCTTCTATTACATGTATGGAGTGCCCTCCCTAAAAATATTTATTTTTATTATTTAGCTATCAAACTAAGTAGCGGCCACTATAAGACACCTTTAAACCAAATTTTATCAATGTTCATTGAGAAGTCTTTGAGTAAAATGCCTGTGACATACGGTGACAGACAGACAGACAGGCGGACATGACGAAACTATAAGGGTTCCGTTTTTTGCCATTTTGGCTACGGAACCCTAATAATCACATACTAGCATAAAACGGTGCTTTGGGAGGGCTAGCGAAGATTTCTACCAAGTAATAATTTTTAAGACAGTTGTTTATAGATAATTAGATTATGTAGCATTTTTTTAAATTTGTATAAAATGATATTTTCTTAAAAGATAACACATCTAGACGAAGCTCAAACCTGAAAGTGTGATAGTTTCTCAGTAAATGGTACCACAAAAGTGCATACGTTGTGGGATAGTGTAAGGGCTCGCTTTGCTGTCCTGATTATTATTAAAACAGAATTATGTAAGCTCACCGCAAAAATAGTGAAGAGGCAATCAAGATAAGTGCTCTTGGGTTTCCCGCCTCCGCCATATTGGTGCAAACGTCAACAGTTCGTTCACCCCGTGCGACGGTGATGCATTTAAAATTGTATCTATTTAAACAGCCTGCCTGTAATATAAGTTACAGTATAGATGGTTTTGCTTCTTTTTAAATTTTATTCTGTTGGTTATTTGTGACCTATTAGGTATCCGTAACTTATAGTTTTCCGTTAGACCGTACTGAAATATCTATTTCTAAAGTAGCGTTTAGAAAATTACTTAAACACTAAGATTTAGAAGAAGTTTATGCTTGTATTATTTATACAAGTTAAAGTATTTGTGTGATTTTCTCAATGCCACTGCTCAAAACAGTGAAGTATAACATCATGAGCAAACCGGCATGTTAAAACCAAAATTTAAAAATATATATTTTTCAATTTTTACTATATCTCTAAACATCTGTATGATAAAACAAATATCGAGAACATATCAATATATCGTTGAAGCCTAATGGTAATAAAGTACTCGCAATCGTAAGCTCGCGGGTTCGAATCCTACCCATCAAGTTTACTACCGACATGAACCCACTCCTAACAAGCAATTTAGTTTAACTAGAGGGGTTAACAGGATTGCTAGTAATGTGGGACTTACAATCCCACATTGCTAGTTACCTTAAAAAAAATGAAACGAAAACTGCAACGGCAAACGGCAGTGCATCTAGCCGTGTTTTCAACTAATGTTATATGTTTAATACCTTTATCTCTACAACGTTTCATCCCCTCAACTTTTAAACACAGAAACTGATGCCGCCTATATCACTACTTTTTTACTCACTAAGATATTAAAAAGTAATAGGAGTTCTTATTTCTTTTTAATACCTTAAAGAAATCGCGTTCAGAAATACGCAATAAATAATATCAAATAATAAAAAAAATGGCCGGTCGGCTTCTTTCTCAAGAGACTGACAATACTAATAGATCAAAGTATTTTCGATGTCCGTTAGGGACAAAAGGAAAATACTTAGTATTTTTCAGGATCAGAACGAGATCGTATGGCTGCCACCAAGTCCTTTGGGAGTTATAACATTACTTTTAGTCGTATGTTCTAACCAATTGATCTTTCTCTAATCTTTTTTTCTTTTTACAACAAGGGTTACTTTAAAAAGGGTTTTTGCAGGTCGGCTACATCAGCATCAATAGTATGTCGTATTTTGTAGTGCGTTTTTGGCAAAATAAATCAAAATGTCTTGCAAATGCAAATGTTCGCATTTTTCGCTGCACTTTTTTAATGCGTTAAAACAAGATAAGACTATCTAAGTATATAAAAATGAATTCCTTTTTTTTATTAAAAGGACAACTTGCAATGTGGAATTGTGGTCCCACATTACTAGCAATCCTGTTAACCCCTCTAGCTAAGCCCAATGGCTTGTGAAATGAAATGAAATAAAATTTATTCACTGAAATAATTTACAATCTGCATTCGTTACTTCTGCCAAACTGTATAACAGTTTGTTGGCAGATGAAGCTCCCTGATTACAAACAATTTATATTTAATGTATTATTATATTATATTATTACATCATACTATTATATTATATTATTGTATTATACTATCACATTATTAAATTAAATTATATTAAATTAAACAATCCATACTAATAGCTATTTAAAACACTAAGTAGGTAAAGGTAGTAGGTGTGGAGGTAAATGTTTCCAATAAAAATTTATTTGTCTTATTTTTAAACAATTTTTAGTAATGGTACTATCTAACAAAGAGGACGGTAGGTTATTAATGTAATGTGTTAGGAGTAGGTTCATGTCGGTAGTATAATGGGTAGGTTTCGAACCCGCGACCTAACGATTGCGAGCCCTATGCCTTAGTCATTAGGCTGCTGTCGCTTCTTTTCCCCTTCGTCACGAGATAACTAGAGAATGACTTTACCGATTTCATTTTTTCTTTTTTTTTTAGTTTTCTAATACTCTGTAGAAGGTTCTTACGTCAATGATAATTGGAAAATATAAAAAAAAACAATGTGTTTAATAATCTTAACTTGTTCTGTTTACCAATACAGGCTGATGATGATCTTGACTCATCATCATCAGCCTATATCGGTCCACTACTGCCTCTGTGGCGCGGTGGGAGTGTATCCGACTGCTATGCAAGAGGTCGTGGGTTCGATCCCCACCCAGGATAAAACTTTGTGTGATGAGCACGATGGTTTATTCTGTGTCAGGGTGTTATTTATCTATAATGTGAATGTATTTAGAAATATATAAGTATGTTTATCAGTTGTCAGGTTTCCATAGTACAAGCTCTGCTTAGTTTGGGATCAGACAGCGTTGTGTGAGTTGTCCCAAGATATTATTATTATTACTACTAGACATAGGCCTCTCCTATTTGGCGCCGAATGTTTAAAATGTAATAAGGAACTGAAAAATATATCACCGCAACCCAACGACACCTCCACGATAAAATCCATCAAGGAATACAGGCGGTCTAGTGTTTCAAAGAAATGGGAAAAAACATTAATCTCTAGTCAGTAAAAACACTCTCAAACGAGTATCAAATACGCTTAATACCCATACTAATAAATAGCTGTTTGACCTATTAATCTCTACACAACCGAACAATAGCAACAAAAACTTATTTATTATGAAACAAAAAGTCGCCAACTCATTTATTCATTACCAATAAAAATCTAGTTTCGTCAACAACTTGCAAGTTCTAGCTAGCAACTTTTATGAGTTATATATAAAATATATAAAACTATTATATAGGCAGTAACAGTAGACTTGCGTATTAATAAAACATTTTCAAGGAAATCTTATAGTAGTTATAACCAGTGGACACAGATTAGGGTTGGCAAGATCTAGAAAAAGGAAAATAAATAACTATATGATATGATATAATAATAATAATAATATTATCTTGGGACCACTCACACAGCGTCATCTGATCCCAGACTAAGCAGAGCTTGTACTATGGAAACCAGACAACTGATAAACATACTTATATATTTCTAAATACATAAATATTATAGATAAATAACACCCAGACACAGAATAAACTATCGTGCTCATCACACAAAGTTTTATCCTGGGTGGGGATCGAACCCACGACCTCTTGCGTAGCAGTCGGATACACTCCCACCGCGCCACAGAGGCAGTCTAGTGTTTTATATATTACGGGTCTTAATCGCGTGAATAATTTAAGGTAAAATACCTTGTTTTTTGCCCGACGTTTCGACCGTATTGCAACGGCCGTGGCCGTCACGGGTAGACTAGCTATTAATACCTTCAATTATTCACGATTAATATATGTATATATATTTTCATTATGTGTACAAATCGCGAAAGTTTATCAACATTGATATGATATTGATTCAGTTATTTATAATTATAGCCAATTTCAACGGAGACTAGAATACCATGAATTTTATGTATAGTTAATACTACCTCTTGTTTGTGAATCAAGTTCAATTGTGAATGTAAACCATTCTCGAATCCACTGAAACACACAAAAAAATCATCAAAATCGGTCTAGCCGTTTAGGAGGAGTTCAGTCACATAAACACGCACAGAAGAATTATATATATAAAAAGATATAGCTAAAACCAGGGCTCGGAAACCGGTTAAATTTCCAAACCGGTTTTGGTCATTGACCCCGAACCGAAATGAATTCAGGTTAAGGTTATCTTTACCGGTTATTTACCGGTTAAAGTGGGAAAACCGGTTTTTCACAAATTCCGATACTGTTCAGCGAAATAAACCGGTTAATTTGAGTTTCAAGGACATAAGTGAGTACGCGTATCTGTATTAATTTTTTGAACCGAGTGTTTCGTCTGTTTAGTCAATGTTCAGATTCACAGAGTATTTTGTATATGTTTACATTTGTATAGTTAAACATTTACGTTTGCGCATTGAATCATAATAATAATTGAGTGAAATTGTGAATATCAGTAGTTACATTTCTTAACATACAAAAATGCTATAAATTCTTATCAACGAATGAAGTCTTACCGGATAGTCAACCGCTTTTTCTTGGTGTTGCCGAAAATATACTTTCTGATACAGATGATAGTAAGTAAACATACAGTGAAATAAAGTAAAACAATTGAATTAAATCTAAAAAGTAACATATCTATACTAATATTAAAAAGCTGAAGAGTTTGTTTGTTTTAACGCGGCAATCTCAGGAACTACTAGTTCGTTTTTTTTTTTTTATAATGAAGTATCTATTACAATACTTTATATAGATTACAATCTGGCCCTAAAGACTAATGAGTAATTTAATTATGACCTAAATTGCTATAAGGACTTAAATCTAAGAATGTGTCCAATAACACTTATCTTATTGTCTCTATTACATATGTGAAGTCATTTTGTTCATGTGTTCTTTTACGTTGCACTTACACTACATTTAATATGTCACTGTTACACTCCACTAATTCAAACGGCTTCAGCCGTTTCAATCTTCTTTTTAACTCAGTGGTATCAAGGAGCTGGATTACCTCGACATTCACGTGTTGTTGAAGCCTGCTTTGATGTGCTTCAGCAATTTTTTGTATAACTGTCTCTATGTCATCCATTTTAAGGTCCCGGTGGAGATCACAGTTTCTTAAGTACCAAGGGGCGTTGACAATATCCTTGAGCACTTTGTTCTGGAATCTTTGTATTATTTGTCGATTGCACTGAGCGGTACAGCCCCAAAGCTGTATACCATAAGTCCATACTGGCATTAACACCTGTTTATATAGCAGGACTTTGTAGTATACTGAGAGGGAAGAGTGTCTTCCCAGTAGCCAGTACTTCTTCTGGTAGCGTAGGGATAGCTCTTCTCTTTTTTTCTTGACATGTGCTTTCCAGCGTAACTTTGCGTCAAGCGTCATACCGAGGTACTTAGCTGTATTCGAGTAGGGTATTGGTTGGTATAAGCACCGGGCAGTATTGACCTTTTTTATTTGTGAAGTCAACGTGAACGGACTTACTCTCATTAAGTTTTATTCTCCATTTTGTCGTCCACTCTAAGACTTGGTTGATGGCTACTTGAACCTTTTCTACTGATTCGTTGTGGGTATTTCCTACTTCTATGATGGGTGTATCGTCAGCAAAGGTTGCAATAGCATTATTTTCGAGCTCTGGAATATCACGGGTGTATAAAAGGTACAGGACCGGACCTAGAACACTGCCTTGTGGAATTCCAGCTTTTATTTCTTTATTTTTAGAACAAACATCCTCTTGGCGTATTCGAAATGCTCTACTAGAAATGTAAGATTCTAGGACAGTAGCAAATTGATCTGGTAACATTGTTTTCAGTTTATATAGCAAGCCTTCATGCCAGACTTTATCAAAAGCTTGTGCCACATCGAGTACTATAACGTAAGGTAGGATGGCCCCCAGCCAGGTCCGACGACCTAAATAAGGTGGCTGGGATGGACTGGATGCGGAAGGCAGAGGACCGGCTGTTGTGGCAAAAATTGGGAGATGCCTATGTCCAGTACTTGCGAGCTATACCGGTAACTTTAGTTCTATGTCGGATGACCTTATTGCGCGTTTTATCCTCCCAAGCATACGTCGCTCCATAGCCCGCTGCACAATTTTGTTTTTTTTTGGACTAACTCAACCGTAATAAATGACTTGGCACCGTAGGTCATAACAGGTAGGACGCACTGGTTACGTTGATCCTTCAGGCATTGCGGTTAAGGCGGAGTGAAAACTCGACGAAGTTTGCTAAACGCTACCCAACCCAATTGAATCCTTCTATCGACTTCTTGTTCGAAGTTGCTTTTACCAAACTGGAAACAATTCAAAGTCACGTTAAAGTAACCTACGGCCGAGACCCACACATCTAGAGGCTCCATTTAGGCTGTGCAGCATTTCGCTGAGCTGCTCCAGCGACTGCGCTACTACGACAATATGGTCGGCAAACCGAAGGTGTGAGATTTACTCACGGCTTATGTTTATGAAATATCCAGTCCAATCAAGTGTCTTGAAGATGTCTTCGAGAGCGTAGGTGAACAGTTTCGGGGATATGATGCTCTATTGAATTCGTTTTGCAGTCATGTATGGATGTGGTCCACGGTATTGAAGCCTTTTCGAAACCCGGCTTGTTCCGGGGGCTGGAACTCGTCGAGTTTTCTAGAGAGGATTGGTGATCACTCTCGAGAACAACTTGTAGACGTGGCTCAGGTATGAGATAGGTCTGTAGTTCTTCAGCAAGGGGTTATAATTTTTTTAAGAACAGAGCCACGCACTCCCGCTACACGTTTGTGTTAAGCCTTGGTGGATGACGGAGTTAAAGAGATTTGCTAGCTCTTTCAGGACTGGGGACTCCCACCTGCTCTCAAAAGCTCTGTAGTGATTCTGACATCACAGGGCACTTTGTCATTCTTAAGTTGCTCGAAAACTGCCCCGACCTCGCCCTGGTCGACATCCGATATGCCCTCGGTATAGTGGCACGTGAGTGGGGTTCTGTGATCAACGACGCTAAGTCCCATAGGTTTAGCCATCCGTGATGCATACATGTCCATAAAAACTCTCGATTTCCCCAATTATCTCCAGCCTTGAGGTTTTACCACTCACTGTATTTAGTATTGTCAGACAGGGTCTGCCTAGCTGCTGTGAGAAAACTTAAGTGCCTCTATTTCGATCGATCGCCGTCTCAATGTTGCGAGTGCTGTAGCGTAGGTGGTCAGGTCATGTCAGCTTCCTGATCTTCAGGTTTATGGCTCTCATATCTGACAAAGACATCTGCGTGTCTCGTCTTACCCTCATTAGGACAAGGATCTCGAGTGAGAGTTCGGACTCCCTTTTTTCGCGTTTTCCGGGAAACAACTTCCGAGATACATCCTATAGCGTTTTGACCAGTGTCGGTTTCCAGCGATGCGAAACGGTTTTGAACTTTTCGGGACATGAGGCTATCTGGGGGGCAGTAGGTCGGAGAAAAGGCCTCATTATTTGGAGTCTTTTGACCTTGAAGCTAATAATTACAGACCCTCGAACCAATATGTGATCGCTGCCAGTATTGAGCCTGTTGATCACCGAGACGTCTCTAATTATTTGCAGCTTGTCCGTAATGATGAAATCTATCTAGTTTCTTATTACACCATCTGGGCTTTGCCATGTCTACTTTCTGTGAGGCTTCTTCTTAAAGAAAGAATTCATTAAGAAAAGCTCCGACGACTGTAGAAAATTAACGAGCATTTGGGCCCTGTGATTTCTGCGTCCTACGCAGTTAGGTCCAATTTTCGTTTCGCCGCGTTTTTGTACTCTCACATTAGCATTGAAATCTCCCATAACAACGTTTTAGTGAGCTTTTGTATCCTTTCATCATCGTCCACTTTAACGGATTCGTCTGTAGACGCAACAGTAGATATATTAAATGATTCATGTCTCACAAAATTTTGTATTTAGTGATACGTATGTAAGTTCCGCTGGCCAAGTAGTAATGTAGTGACCATGTAATAATTCAAAACTTAATTTCGTAATTGGTTAGCATTTCTAAAGAAGTTCTAGGCTTATTAGTTCGTAAACTTTAACGATTTGTACACATTATGGAGTTTTATAAGCTGCGGGTTTTAATCGCGTATATATTCAATAATGAACTGATTGAACTACACGAACCACAGATCCTCTCCACTGACCGTCACTATTACTCCCGCATGGCGCGGGCAGAGGTTAAAATAAAAAAAACACGTCAATTTCAACCTAGAAGATGGATATCGTTTCTCAATATCGTAAAATCCCGCGATGATTAAGTGTACACACCGTCGAAACAAATATTACACGCCAGTGTGCAGATGTCGTTAGTGTTGTGTGTCGAAGTACCGACAGTTTCGTAATAGTGAGTGATAAAAATCAAGCGAGGGTAGTTTCCGGAACCCGCGCTTTACGGAGGCGTGCGTGGTGATTACAACCTTTCATCAAAAATTTCGATTTATTGGTCTCTTAATTTTAAGCGAACATAGATTAAATCTTATTTTATTTTCATTTTCCCATGATGAATATACACACAATTAATATAACTAACCTACACTAAATAACGGCCGCACGCTTGTAGTTTTGCAGGGAACATGATTTAACACGACGCACGACGACGGTCTAACCCATACATGTGGGAAAGAAAAAGTACTAAGTTTCAATGACGTGAGGTCGAGACCGAACGACCGTGCCTTGCGTCACGCGAATTTAACCGGTTAATTCAGCTCACATTATCGGTTAGCATTACGCTCTCTGTTTTAACCGGTAATCAAAATTATTTCGTTATGATTACCGGTATCTTGATTAACCGGTTAATCGATGAGCACACCTTAAACCGGTTTTATTAACAATAATAACCGCTATTTATAAACCGGTTCCGAGCCCTGGCTAAAACACAATACACGGAGAGTAAAGAACGAAAGCTCCAAACTACTTTACTATGTACTTTCGGAACAAAGTGGTCTGAGCTGGTCTGAGCTACCATGTCTGTGAGCGATCTCAACTGCATTTTAATAAAAAATTTCTTCTTTACTCTCGATATTGTTTAGGGTAAAACAATATCATTGTTTCCTTAAGTGACCCATATTTTACAGTCAACCCTGGACCATTCACAAATGAATAAAGTCCCCTTTGCGTTCCTGAATTTCAATTGTCGATAGCTAACGATTACCGTTTAGGATGCAAACGCCAACTACCCTGACAAATAAAGGCCTGTCCCTCGTCACAGTGGCAGTCAATGTTTATACGAGTAGAATACCATTGTTTGATATCTTGCGGTTGCTTCAAATAATTTGTTTGAAACCCTATTTTCTTCTATGGTCTCTTACTTGCGTCTCATCCGGGTTTTTCTAAAGTGAAAAAAAATATAATGAATTCAAATACATTTTTTTAAACTTTAGCGATTTGTACACATTATACACTTCGGATCTTTATTCGTCGTTCGTATAGAGTTGGATACCCTTTTCTAGATATTATAGGATTGAATAATACCTTTTTTGTTAACCGACGTTCCGACCGTATTGCAGCCCGTGACTTGCAATATGGTCGAAACGCGCGTCGCCGTGTTTAAGTATGACTCGTAGCCTATACCTAAGTTGTATAATAGATCTATCTTACACTTTTCACGTTATAAGAAACTGTAGACATTAAGTTACTGACATCCCTGCGATAAGTAAAATATAATAAGTATGGTAATAGCAGCCGTCTGGCGTTCGTCTACTACAATAGATCGTAATCTCTTTCAGACCACCGATACTTACATAAATACGAATATCATTATGGTACTCATACGCAAAGTTATACAGAATAGAGATGACACTGATGACCTAGTAGATGCTCCGATTTCTCACCTCATAGTCATAGGATAATATATTCTTCAGGAAATAGTTGACTCTAAAACAATAGCAATTAAATACTTTAAAGCGTAATATGTCACAAACGGATTGCTAAATTGGAAAATGGTTTCCACAACCCCGAAGTATTTATAAAAGACCTATCCAACCACATCCCACACGATGCTGTACGAAAAAAAATCAAATCCCCTGCCAAATTACAGCTTTCTGATACCAATATTCTCTGAGCTAAGCAGCGGACATACGGACGGACGGACAGACCGAATGGATTTTCATTAAATGAAGTCAAGAACTAAAATTAAACTGGATTTAAAAAAAAAATAGTCCATTTGTTTGGGAGCTAAACGGTTCATAGAAAAACAGATCTTTATTAGTCAGAGTAAAAAGAGTAAAAAAATGTGTATTGATATTTCCTTAAAGTAACCTATGAGATCTTTACTAAGTAGAAAGAGAGATCTTTACAAAGTAACCTAATAGAATGCCTATTCTATTATTTTTAGTACCAACTGAATGGTACGTTCAAATTGAAAAATGATTGTTTATTTAAAACTATCTTCCAAAATCTAATTCCAAATTCTTTATCTATACTTCTATACTTATACTTGTACTTGTACTTATACTTATAATATATATAATAATATATAATATTATTATATAATAAGATTATAAGAGGAAAGATTTGATTGTTTGTTTGTATTGAATAGGCTCCGAAACTACTAGACGGATTTGAAAAATTCTTTCATCGATGTGAAGCTACACTAACCCCGGGTGACATAGGCTATTTTTTATCCATGTATTCCCACGGGAACGGGAACTACGCGAGCGAAACCGCGAGGCGACGGCTAGTTCACTTATAAAACAAAAGTCAGTGACAAAATTGACATGTTCTACATTCGCAACTGGGAATGTATTCCATATCAGGTGCAGTGGGAAATTAATGGAGCTAATTTAAAACATAGTGAAAATCCACCTTAAACACCAGGTCATTGACCCAAACTGATTGACTAACTTAACACCAACACTGCATTGAAGACATGTTTTTCTATCACCCACACAATTCCACCATTCATTAAAAGTATCACATTTGAAGAATCAAAGGTCTACTCCATTGAATCATTTCCTACATAGAGGAATCCTTTTGTCACAAGTCATTACCTGCCAATTCTGCACGGTACTGACTCATTTGTGGCCTAGACGACCTGGCCTGAACTCTAGACTTAGGCTTTGTGTAGACATGTTATTAATTTGCTTGTACGACGAATATGATTATTATGTGACGTAAGGTTGCGCATATTTTTTCGCAGATGGTTTTTCGGTGATAAACATATTCTACTTAACAGAACGGAGTGCCTCTGTGGAACTATAGCTCCTTAATTGATGTGCGATTTAAACTCTGTATAATGAATAATGAGAAAACAGATTAAAACCGTAGAGGTTGATAGCTGATTAACGAAAAATCTATTCAACCGTTTTAAAGATCACAATACACTATATAATTTCTTTTCCGAAATTGTAGAGGGATTTTGGGTACTTTTTATTAATTTTTATACAGCTCACATTTAATGGTTTAAAAATGCTATGATTGATTTATCTTTGACCTTATCAAGTAATATGTATTATCGTCTGTGCAGACATATTCCGTTGTAGGAAACGTCATTATCCTTATTTGGAACATTACATCAGCAAAATCAGTTCTGGATTATCAGAATTGCCGGTAATTCTTGTAGGCCGCATTCAACTAGTTTACTTATGTTAAGTAAGCAGTCTGTTCTAGGCCTTACTCGACCCAGACTAGCGAAAGTGAGCTCATTTACTGCACTAGCTCATTGTGATCAGAACCAGACTGTATTGTGATGAACAATGACCGTCTGCGGCCTGTCGCTTAACCTGGTGGACTGGTGATGACCTTACCACATGGTAATGACCAAAAAAACTGGTATTTAGGTAGTCTGGCACGACTAACTGTTTATGATGTTAAATAATTATATGTTTTTTGACTTTTTTGACTATGTTATTTATTAGAGTTGTATGTGAACTATCCGTGAGATTAAACGATGTTGTCTAGGTTATTATTAACACATATTCATTTATAGTTAACTAGCAGACGCCTCGCGGTTTCACCCGCGTATTTCCCGTTCCCTTGGGGTCACCCCGAGTAATTTAGTGTAGCTTCACAACGATGAAAGAATTTTTCAAATCCGTCCAGTAGTTTCGGAGCCTATTCAATACAAATATAGATACAGAAGTATAGATATATATGACTTTAAACGATATTGCGTTGTCTAGATCAAAATCAATATTGTCTTGATTCGCTTTTTGAGTCTTTTTGTGTGTTCATTTGAACACATCGACGAATTTTGGGAGCAGTCTGGTCTCTCACTGTATAGGCTGACTTATGACAGTGCACTTTGTGTAATATCTCGAAGACATGCACTAAGCCTGTGCGGATGTAACGCGATCCCAAAGTACCAGTTAACCCAGGCTAGCAGTCACTCAGATACCAATTGTGAGTCCCGTTTAAAGTTAGTTTTTCAATTTTTTGTGAGTCAAATCTATCCCCCCCTCCTCCCTTCTCTCCCCCTGAACCCATGCCTGATACAAAGTGATTTTCACATTTATATTATAAATATGGAAGTCAATATCTGTCTGTCCATCTGTTAGTTCAATTAGTATAAAAATATCAGGAACCACTTAACTTGTATCGCATCATATTTTAATTTTTTATTTTAATTTAAACGACTCAAAATTGTTACCAGTACCAACCTCCTAAGTCAATATCTGTCTGTCCATCTGTTAGTTCAATTAGTATAAAAATATCAGGAACCACTTAACTTGTACCTTCTTACTTTAAAACTTACATATTGGTAAGTTACATTCGCATTCTAAACAGCGGAATTATTCACCGGCGTGCAGGAAAAGGCCCGAGGTTCGGTTCCCGGCCCGTTACCTGTCATTGCAAAGGCATTTGTTGTCGATAAACTCGCCGGTCGTGACTACGGGCGCATACCAGACTCGGGTGAGAGACCCATTTGATGGCCGACCGATTAATATTTAGTTTTTGTGTTTCTTTTGCACTAACTTTTAAAGATTTATTAGTAGTTGTTGGTACTTTGAATTTGTTATAAAATAACAAATTATTGTATTATAAAGGATGTCTATAATTTAGAACTAGCTGCATTAGACTGTTATATTTATATTATATGTTTGCTCCTAGTGATGTTAGAAAAATATTGATATTTATTTGTTATCTAAATTTAAAAATTATATTAAACCTTTCAGACAAACAGATTAGACTGTTTCTAGAGGCACCAGCCATAAACAATTTGTATATAATCACAAAAGTAATAATAAAAAATGCAATAAAAAAAAATCAATGCTCTATTTTTATTATAAATATTTGTTAAAAAAATATACATATTTATTAAAAAGTCATCTTTACGTGCGGGAAATTTCATTTCCATGTAAGCAATTAGCCATTAATATTATTCAAAAACTTCGCATCATATTTTATTTTTTTATTTCAATTTAAACGCCTCAAAATTGTTACCAGTACCTACCCTTCAACGCTACATTTAAAGTTTCACGCTGTCTGACCTGCTTGCCAATCAATTCTTTCATATTTTCCTGGTTTACTTCTCATTTTTTGTAGTCTCTCGCTCACACTATCTAAAGACGTTGACGCCATTCTTACCGTATCGAATCTGTCCATTAAAAGATTCATTTCGTTTCAATGTTTTATGGCTGGAGCACATTCGATTCTTTTAGCGATAGCGATTGGCGATTTGATAGATTCAGCAGATCGATACAGCCCTGTGCGGTTTAGAATAGAGCTCTGTCCTCAATAGGCTGAGGAATTATTTCCACGTGATACAAAACAACAGCGTTACAACTGATTTTGTGTTTCTGTGAGTAAAATACAGTCGCCACACGTCATATACGCATTTGAATAAATAAAACAGACATTATAAACTCGGCAAACTGACACGAGCCATATTAAATTCTCCAGGTGCGTCCCCTTGTAATGTACCTAACTTATTAATGCAGTAACCAAACCGCCAGCAAATGCAATGTATCGTTTGTGTTATAGCTGTTGATATTTTTCTAATGTTGCTTATATTGCACAGGTAATAAAAGTCCTATAAATAAATTTAGGATTGTTTGAATGTTAATAATAATGACATGCTGCACTATAGAAGCTTCTTCTTGCGTTCATTATTTCAATGGAAATATCACATGTATTCTTGTCAGTTTTCTGTCATTGTTTAATTACGATTGTGATGGCAAAAATATAAAAATATTACTTTTTTTTCATTAATGGTAATCCCATTGAATGCCAATGGCAAAGGAAAAAGTTGAGTGATCCATGACCAAGATTTGAAACCTAAGGAATTTACTAGCTTGCAATTTATATATCACTGTAGATGTAATGAATGTCTACTGTAACTAGCAACGAAATGAATCACCAACTGATTAGTTTTCAAGTTAATTTGCTACTAATTGGTAGAATATTTTGAAGCATATCCGCTTAAGAGCGAACGGCTTACGAACCGCGACCATTAGATGACGATATATCGCTCCCGTCACTCTGGAATTACTCTGCAATAAAAACGTATCCTATTTTAGATTAAGATATATCGTGTAGATAAGGCAAGATGTTTTTTAATTTCTAATTATACAGGAATTTGCACGCTTGATTCTGAATGAAAATCAACTGCCATTTTTTTCTCTGTTTAAAATACCATTGCGTTTTATCAACGGTCGTTACGAGTATAAATGTATTGTTATTATTTGATCTTATATTATACTAGTGTGTGTGTCCTTTTGGATAATGAATGGTGTAATTTATAACTATTTAATTACTAATTTTGCATTTAAAACCGAAAAAAATAACATTGAATTGTGCGATTTTAACAATTCTAAAGAGTGTATGAGATTCTGTTATTATAAGCGTTTGTCTATGAAAGTTTTTTTTTTAATTTTTCTATTTTTATTTAATAGGTTGACTCAATACTTTTTAGTATTTATTGTTATGTTTCAAAAGTTGAAACAACAATGATACATTAAATGACCTGGTATTGTTGATTTTCATAAACTAGGGTCACTGTTATCAAAATTAGGGTAAAACAACCAAGTCAATTCCGCAACAAGAATAAATATTTCAAATAATAAATAGCGATAGCTTTTTAACCCCGCTATAATAAACTTAGTGCTCCTGTGCACTGTTCTACTTTAGTGGCGCATTTTCTCCGCATTACTCTCAATCCCTGAAAGCTGCAAGTTTTCGAGGTTAGCACACAAAGAGGTTGTGTAGATATATTCATAAACAGCGCACTACAGCCTTCAGGTTGTCATTAAGAGTTCATTCACCCCGCCACCCATGTGCAGGGTAATACTGCGAATTGTTAACTATGGCTTTATTCTGTGTGTAGGTAGATTGCATCGGGAAATTTTGTTTTGAATGAGTCATGCGTGTGATTTAATTTATGTAGTAAAGAACCAGTCATGTTGTTATGTGTTTTTAGATAGGTACGTTAATAGGGGTGGTACAAAACTCAGAGTGAATGAGTGTATACGCGCGATTAAACGTCACGTTTTTGAAGTGATAACGTCTTGTAAAACGAAGCCCGAGTGCGAAAAAGTGTCTAAAAAAAGTCACGTTATTGTTTGATTGTTAAGCCACAGCAAATGACGATTGCAGCGACATGACATGTGATACAATTGGAACTAACGTTATTGATTGGTTGCTAAGCAACGCGAATGGCGATATGTCTTCAATGTTTTCATATGACGTTATCACGTAAAATTATAGTCCGTAAACCAACTACAGACAACCGTTTTTTTTTAGGGTACTTTTGTACTAGGGTACAAGTCCTGAATCGCCGGTCGCGGGGCCGCTCTACGGCACGGTGTATTTTAATTTTAAGGTCAAAGCACACTGCTCAACTCAAAAAGGGATCGTTACTATATAACGTGGTACGTGAGCTTGTCCGAGTCCCGAGGCGAGGCGATTACGTTACGAATCCGATTAGTGTGCGGTGTTGTAGGGAGTTTCATACAAAGAGTAGGTACTGAACGGCTCGAGTTGTTACTTTGATAATATATTTTCCACCTTTTTATTTTCTTCTCTAGGCATCCCAATAAGTCGAGATTTCTTACTGATCGATACCGCATGCCTTCCTTCATAAGCACCTTCATCTCTATTCAATTTGACTTTATTCATAAATAACTTTAAGTATGGTCTTAGCGGATAATGTTCAAGCTTTTCTTAATAACTTTGTAGTAAGAAGGAAGTTTAAGTAAAGGTATTATAATAATTTATGTATACTTCACCGGGTTATTTGAATACTTGGTAGTAATTAGTATGTATCTGCGGCTTACATTGCGTATGTTTATTAAATTATGTAAAAGTACGATGTAATCCAAGTATACATAACTTAGGCTGTTGTACAACCATGAGCGGGTAGCGAGTTGAAATAATCCGTTTTATTTTACAATTCGTAGTTATTCGACAGATTTATTCTACGGCTGCGACCATGTGTATGAGTGTGTCCCTTTGAACTCTATATACTCTATTCGGGATTAGAGTAGTTATGTGTAAAGCTTCACAGGAATGTTGATGTGTCTAAAATCTGCATTAAGGTTGTTATAATTCACAAACGCTCAGTACAGTTATCGTATAAATAGTGGTGGTAGTGGGTTCAATTCCCACGCGGGACAAAACTTTGTGTAATCCATAAATATTAATTCTGAGTCCGGGTGCATCTGTTCCGAACTGTATATTTGTAAATTCTATAATAAGGCTTGTAATCTCCGTTCAAGTTACCTTAAATTAAGAAAAAACAGTCAATATATGTCATAATTAATCATTATTAAAACTCCTGAAGTCTCTGTACGTTTTTCTATAAAAAAATAAACATCAATTGGAAATTACTTCCGCGCCTACAATAAGACATAAGCCTTATCATTCCATTACAAACTTAAGTACATAATAATCTTTGAAGCTGATTTTTTACTACAATAACACACAAACAAAATAAAATATGCAAATCTGTATAGTTGAATTATTATTCAAATTATATATCTGTGAACAACAACAAATCCCCATAAAAGTATCTAAGATTAGGAGATCTTAGACACTGTATGCGAACTTTTTATGGTTTACCTTGATAAAATTTACATTGAGGGGGTCAAGGACACATTTTTACCCCTTATCCTAAACCCAGGAATGATCACCCCTAAACCAAAACCCTGGAATGGTCAGCCTTTTCCACATCATCACAAAGCAATGTTAAAAGTGTTTAAAAAGTAAAAAAAACTTTATTAATATGTACTTTAGTTCTTACCTAAATAACATAATTTAATTAGAAAATAAATTCATTTTTTAAAACGATAAATCTAATCCTAGCATTTCTATGGCTGCTTTGTTTAAAATAAGTTAATCATGTCGAACAAAGACGTTTCATTTTTTCAATAATAAGTTTGGGCCGATATTTGGGACGTTCACCCTAACAGGTGACGGCCAAAATTGATAAATTAATTTTCATTTAGATTTTATTTCTAAAGAACGTGTAGGTGTCAACGTCCTGAGGTAGAAATAGCATCAATAATTCATTTATTTCTTCTAAAAAATGGTAGATTTTAATTTTCCTCCTTCGAAGCGTTTCGACAGCAAACGTTGTAGTCAATAAATGTGGATTAAAGTGGAAGCTCACAACTTGACCATATCATGTCCATCATCAAGCCGATTACGATTTGACCACAGCTCACAACTTGACCATGTCATGTCAGTCATCAAGCCGATTACGATTTGACCGCATACACATTGCTCAACTTAAAAAAATACTTTTTCAATTGAAAATCAAATAGGTACTATTTAAGCTTACTAGCATACTCTTTTACTCTTGTACTAAGCTCAAAGCGTGACGGCTAAGCAATTTACGAATTAAAATCACCATCCACATTCTTCAACCTTAAACAGTTTAAAAATCATACAATGTGCGATAGAGATGACGCTATACAATAAAATACATCTATCTCATTCCCTCATAGGTTTTTTTAGTAGCATTGTTACCAGTTTGTGAATGAATCATTTAGTTGTGAGTTGTAACTGAATTGTAAAACTTAAATTTAAAAATACGTTAGTTTTGTGAGAATTCAAGAGCATTGTTTCTGTTTAAACTTATGCTTAATCATCTGTTTTTCTCCAAAGCAAAAGCAGGCGTTTTACAAGTTAACGTGTGTGTCTGCGTTGGTGGGTATTTCTGTGCCATCCCAGCGCCCAAACGGATAAACGGATTTTAACGGTTTTTAGCCTCATTTGATAAAAATTGGTTCAGCCGTTTTGAAGAAAATGAACTGTTTGATTAAATCAAACATTTTATGTGTCCGGTTATTTACCCGATTGCACCCGAAGGAAAGTTATGTTTTTCAAGTGAATATATGTATGTATGTACCCTACATACATTTCTTTGGTACGTTCTAAAGTCATAGTTTTTTTTTTTTTTTTTTTTTTTTCTTTTATTATTTTGGGGTTTTTATCCTAAAGGACATGGCAACCCCATCGTACCTTTTTACAAATTATATTTTCTATTCTATTTTAAAATATATTAGAAATATGATGAGACTTGTTCACTGATAAAATATATAGTAAGTACATAATTAACTTTTTAAAATTAACTCACATAATCCTTTACAGGTCTCTGAATGTGGACTAGATAATACACTTTGTACTAAACCTACATCTAATTTGTTTAAATTTAGTTCGTTCATCAGTGACTCTCTCTCATTTTTGTTGCGGACACAATCCATCAGCAAATGTTGCACATCTTCTACTTTATCACATATGATGCAGTTCGGAGAAGTAGCTTTCTTCATTAAAAATGCAAACTTTGCCGATGGATAGTGGCCGGATCGAAGTCTTAAAACTAACTTTACATAATTTCTGCTTAAATTACCACTTACAAACCAAGGAATTCGAGGAGGCTCGCCTTGTATAGTTTTATACCAAATACCTTTTGTTTGTGAGATCTGATCATAATGTTTTTTCCAAGATTGAAAACACAATATTTTGTATTTCGGAATTAGCTCCCAATAATCTGGTAAGTAATTTAGGTTTATTCCGTCTGTCGCGGCTGCTTTTGCGATTCGGTCTGCCTCCTCGTTACCTCTCAATCCAATATGTGCTGGAATCCATTGCAATACATAGTCCGTTGTGTACTTATTTATTTCCATAAAAGCCTTTAAAATATCATATGCTATCGATGCACCTCTGTATCCAGAGGCGCAACGAGCAATATGCTGTAAAGCACTTTTACTATCGGAAAATATTACAAATTTGTTTAGCTTTTTATTTATTGCATAGTTTATTGCTTGAAAAATTGCAATGAGTTCCAGTGACATTATTGAAATATTACATTCTACTTTAACTGTATAGCTATTTTTTAAGGTTGAGTCAAAAAATGCTGCTCCTTGCCCTTGAGCACTCTTTGAACCATCAGTAAAGATTGAATGCCAGCCTATATATTTAGAGTTCATTTCAGTTAACACATTTGTAAGTAATATAGCTGGATGGTATTGCAACTTAGAATCCTGTAAGCAGGCTAGCTCGGTTTTAATAATATTGCTAGTTTCTATACTTGACACCCAGGTTTCTAAACTAAACATTCCTAGGATTTCTGAGGAGTACAGTTCACATTGTCTAGTTTCTTTAAAAGTTTTTACAAGCAAAGGTATTTTTTTGTTTTTCCAGTACTTAATGCAACTAAAGGTGTTTAGCTCTTCGATCAGGTTGGCAGTTATGTTATTTGACCATGACATAATCTTCAAAGAGTACTTGAATGCTAGGTATTCTCGTCTGACGCATAATGGTGGTATGCTCAAATCAGATTCCATAACATGTATAGGGGAGCTCTTGATGTAACCACCTACCACGCGAAGAGCCTGGTTTTGTATTCGATCCAGTTTAAGGACATGACAGTTAGCGCTACAATCATACAAGAAACATCCATAATCTAAGCGACTTCTGATCAAGGATATATACAATCTACGTAAATGGATAACATGTATGCCCCATGAACTACCCGCTAATACTTTTAAAATATTCATAAACTTAGAACATTTGCTTGTCATCTCATTAATATGTTTGTTCCATCGCAAACTTCGGTCCAACCACATGCCTAGATATTTTGTGCATTCTAGCTGTACCAAGGACTGATCATTTATTATTAGATGTGGCTGAAAGCTCCTTCTACCTCTACTGAACAAACAGAAATTAGACTTACGGAAGGATAACTCTAAACCTAGTTCATTTAATAATAAAATCATGGAATTAAGCGCGCTTTGCATATTGGTTTCACACTTTTGTATCTCTTTATCCTGGGTATACAGAATGAAGTCGTCAGCGTACTGCGATACAATCACATTGTGCAGATATTGAGCAATCTTATAAGTTATTAGATTGAAAAGCAAAGGGGACATAGGGTCGCCTTGCGCTAAGCCTCTGTTAGTCCATCTAGTTTTAATAGTCTCACTATTGTCGGACTTAATTTGCAAGTACCTTTCACTTAGAAAAGACCAGATATATTTACAAATTCTTGAACCCACCTTTAGATCATCCAATATTTTAACAGTTACATCGACCGATACATTGTTGTACGCGCTTTCAATATCCAGAAAACATGCGAGTGTAGGAATGTTTTTAGAGAAACCAATTTGAATATAAGTAACTAAACGAACTAATGAATCAATACAGGATTGAGATTTCCGAAATCCAACAGTGAATTGTGATAGAATTTTTTTATTTTCTGTGTACCATTCTAATCGCTTTACTAACATTAAATGAAACGTCTTGCACAAACAAGAAATCAAAGGTATAGGTCTTAATCTCTGATCTGTTGACGAGTTATCTGATTTAGGGATTGGGACTATTTGGATGTGTCGCCACTGATGTGGTACAGAACCAAATTTAAATATTGTATTATATATAAGTAAGAGAAAGAGTTTAGCATTATATGGTAGGTTAAAAATCATTGAATATGAAACAGCATCGTAACCTGGTGCCGAGTCTTTTTTTTTTAGACACTGTTGAAGTTCCTGGATACTGAAGTCGCGCTCCAATGTCTCGTTTTTAGACACCAATAACGGTGCTTGATTTGGAACAAAATCTGGAGTTAAAGTTTGGAGTAATTCTATTTGTTTTTCTACGGATGGATAACTATTTGAATTTTGATAACCTTTCACCCATCGCATTCGACGCCACATTTCAGAGACTGATGTGACGTGATCAATGGAATCGCAAAATCTCTGCCAACTCATAGCTTTTGCTTTTTTAATTAACCTCTGAGATTCTTTAGTTATTTCCTCTAAGCTCCTTAACTTTTCAGGGGTAGGATTACGTCGAAAATTTGCCAAAGCTAACCTGCGACGTGCAACTATATGTGATAATTCGGGGGTCCAATACTCTTTTGGCTTAAATTTTTCTGAAGGTCTATCACAGCTTTTTACGTACGGGATATGCTTATCAGCAGCATTATTTATTTGTAGTAAGAGAAAATCATACATTTCTTGGACCTCACTATTAGAAGAAAAGGACACGTTTGATAATGTGTTGTTATATTCGTACCAATTCGCCTTTTTAAAATTTCTTTTCTTTTTAACATTAAAGTGATTAGGTATATTTAATGACAGTTTTATAATTAGGTGGTCGCTGCCAAGGTTTTCATTACACACTTGCCATTCAAATTTAATCGCGATATCAGACGACACAAATGAAATATCAGGTGAGGTTTGTTGTAAAACTCCGTCAACTAATTTAACTCGAGTCGCCGCACCACTATTGAGAAATATATAATCATTATCCAATGATACATCCACTAAATCACTACCTCTTCTATTATTCTTGACAGACCAACTAGTATGGTGTGCGTTAAAATCCCCTGCTATCAGGGTTTTTTTCGAAAAATTAGAGAAAATGATATCCCAATCAGATGCTGTAGTCTGTACTGAAGATGGGCAGTAAATAGATACCACATATTCTAAATCTTTACAGTTATATAGCCTAACACTAACAATTTCTATTCCAGTATTTGGAACTTGAATAACGTTTAAGTGTGAACGTATAGATTTATGTACTAAAATTGCTACTCCCCCAAATGAATCAAACCTGTCCTTCCTATAGATATTATAGCTATTTATGTAAATATTTGTTTCACTATCTAACCAGGTCTCAGATAAGATTGCTATATGAATATTCTCTTTATTTAATAGTTCTTTGAAAGAAGTTAACTTAGGGCAGATACTTTGCGAATTCCATTGATATATATTAATTTTGAAACACATGTTTTGGACATTATTCATTGATTAAAGTTATAATTTTTTCTATAAGGCCACCTCTTAACATAAAGGATACAAGCATTTTCTTCCCTTCTTCCCAGATACTTTTTAACAACTTCAAAATTTTTTCTTCAAAAGACTCCTCTGACATAAATATACTCTTCATTTTTAATAAAAACTTTTTAAATTCAAACGCCTGTACTAGCTTTTCATCTCTTTTGTAATCTCTTTTCTCATTTTGAACAGTTGCTGATTCTTTTTCGACAGGCGTGTGGTCAATTACAGGTCGTCTATATATTTTCTTTTGATTTTTATTCTTTAACAATGGCGACTTTTCCAATAGATTCATCCTAGTATCTTCCATTGCTTTTCGTTGCACGGGTTCCTCAGTAGTAGATTGAGTTTGATTTACCAGTGATTTCGTAACCATGTTACTATATGTTTCCCTTTGATTGGTGTTATATTTTGGATAGGTACTGTTTTGTGTTGTTTCAGATATTATCCCCTCAGTATCTCGGTTTCCAATAAGTAATTGAAGAGCTTTTCTGTAGGTAACATGTTCCTTACTCATAATAACCCTTATTTGCTTTTCCTTTAAAAAGTAGGGACAACTTTTATCAAGGACAAAGTGAGCGCCTTTACAATTAAGACAAGCAATATTTTCTTTGTCACAATTGTCATGAAGGCCGCCGCATTTTGGACATAATTTCTTTTTTGTTGGGCAATATTTCGTTAAATGACCAAATTGCCAACATCCTGAGCATTGACTGACAGGGAAAACGTACGCTTCAACAGGAAAACGACAATCATATGCATATACAAATGTGGGTAGAATGTTACCTTTAAACCCAATCCTTACAGATTCACTATCAACCCATTTGCCCTCCAAATTTATTCGTTTTAACCTTTTGACAGAGATTATCTCCATGTTAGATACAAAAATATCCTTTATTTCTTTTTCATTTAAGTCACTATCTACTCCCTTTACGACTCCATATGATAATGATAACTCATTTATCAACTGACATCTAATATTCATCTCCTTAAACTTCTCGCATTCTAATAATTTCACGGCATCATCTTTTTCCTTAAATTGAACAAGCACCTTATTATGGCTTTTGTATTTGATTCTTAAGATATTTTTAATATTTTCTGCTCTCAATAATCTAGCCAATGCCATTTGTTTTGGCACACATTCTAAAGCAGTCATACATACTTCGTGTTTATCTTCTTGAACGTATTCATCATCATTTTCCATATCTACCCTCTTATTATTTTGTGTTTCTGTAGAATAACTTCTAATTAAACGTTTGGGTCTTCGTCTAACAACAGTAATAAAGCCATCTTCTTCAATATTATCATCATCCTCTCTCTCTTTTCTCTTTTCTCTCTCATTTTCTCTCAATTCCGCAATTGAACTGTCTCCCTCCATTGTTTTGTCCGACTCTTTCTCACAATTTAGTATTAATTCCGAATCATAGTTTTCTTCTTCTTCACTCTCCATTTTAAATAACACACAGACACTAGACGCGTAGGTACTATTTCAATATTGATAATACTGTGAGCAAGTAAACAACCGTGCGCTAACCTCCGATGCGCGGAAGCGACTGAAAAAAAGTCATAGTTAGAAACTATTTATTGTATTTCCTGGGAGTAATTACCATAATCGCCACGCTTGGCGAGGGGGATGGCGATCGCAGTAAGGCTTTAAAGTACACAAAGGACGCTGCTGCCTGTCCTAGGTGTGATATCCCTTAGTCGCCTTGACAACACCCACAGAAAGAGATGGGCTGGTGCAATTCTTCAGCTACTTACACTTCAGAAACGGGGACAGCCTGTCAGAAGAAAGACCTATTTACTTTACTATGGTTTTATAAGTGAAAAGTGCTTATTATTTTTATTTATTTTTACTATAAATTATTATTTTATATAAAATATTATATTATTTATCTATTTATACTATTAGTATATTTATAAAAAGGGTAGTTGAAACCAGCGTCAGGCATCTTGACTGGCATATGCTGTACTAGCTCCTATTTTTCGACTTTAATTTTACATATTGTTGTCAATTTGTCTTTATTTAAGTACCTACTTGTTTTTTCATGTACTTTTTTGTACATGAGTGTATGTACTTATTTTTTTCTGTTTTGTCGAAAATAAATATTTTTTCTTTCTTTCTTTCTGTTTCCAGTCATGCAGCTCAATTAAAGCTCAAGAAACTATTAGGTATATCCCACCCCTATCTATCAAAAACGGTTTAGTTCCATGTAATTTATAGACAAATACATCTTTGGAATGGCGTACGAATGAGCTTTGTGGAGCCATTAAGTGATTATGTTGAATTGTATTATGGCACAACTTGTGACAATTTAACTTATGCTAGATTAAATTAATTGTCAAACTAATTGCTTGTCACCTATTTAGTCAACCATTGAAAATATAGACAAATTATATTTGTAGACATGGGCGCCGCTATATTGTTAGGATTTCTTTCAGGATACTATAGATACTAGACAGATGGAAATAAATTCTTTATAAAAGTTACCCTTAAAACCATCGTAAATGTAAGAAATTGTGATAATAATAATAATATCTTGGGACAACTCACACAACGCTATCTGATCCCAAACTAAGCAGAGCTTATACTATGGAAATCAGACAACCGATAAACAACCTTATATATTTAAAAAAAATGTGTGGCACTCGGGGACTGCCGCGGTAAAGCTATTGTGCATAGTATTTTTATCAACTTAAGCAATTAAAAAAAAAATATATATTTTTAAGTGTTTTTTTTTAATTGTAAAAAAACAATGTTTGAATTTTTTTTTCTTTAAAAAAAATTTTTTTTTTTTAAATTTTAAATAAGCAATTAAAAATTTTATTTTTTTTAGTTTTTAAAAAAGTTTTTTTTTTTAAATTAAAAAAAAAATCATTAAAAGTTCTGCTATTCATTGATATATGGCAAAAGTAAAAAGTATCACCGCTGTGCCCGTCGGATTGGGGAGCGTGAGGTTTTTTCGTTACGGAATTTCTGGATTCGGTCCCCGCGCTCAAGGCCCGCGATAGAAGCTATGCAATAGCTTAAAAAAAATACATATTGTAGATAAATACCACCCAGACACAGAATAACCCATCGTTTTCATCACACAAAGTTTTATCCTTGGTGGGGATCGAACCCACGACCTCTTGCGTAGCAGTCGGATACATTCTCACCGCGCCACAGAGGCAGTCCATTCCTTATCTCATTTTTTTGATAGGGGGGTGAAAGTGTACCCTGCTACCGGCGCCCATGTTTGTAGAGAGATCTTAGAGGCATCTTAAAACTGTGCGACGTTTGAGTATAACAACTCAAACGCCACTCAGTTTAAAGATGTCTTTAACTCGCTTTTGATGTTGTAACTCCAATGTGAATGATGTATTATGATGTTGTGATAGATGTATGACAGGAGTCTTTCATTCTTGATCATTTGTAGGCTTTCTCTATTTCCCGGAAAGAAAACCTTGTAAATCTTGCGTTGTTTTATATTTCCTTGGTCTTACAGAATATATTAAAAAATATTTTGGTGTAAGCATAAGAAATTTGAATCTATTGACGACTATCGGCGAATGGATTAAATAGAAATTTCTCTCTCCTTACTTTTTCACCTTCATGTAAGAACCTATTTGATTTTCTTTAGAATTTTGTTTTTCGTTCTATTATAGTAGATCTCCAGAGATTATTAACGGTTGTACCATTCAGTTATCTATACTTATATTATAAAGCTGAAGAGTTTGTTTGTTTAAACGCGGTAATCTCAGGAACTACTGATCCGAATTGAAAAATTCTTTTACTGTTGGATAGCCCATTTATCGAGGAAGGCTATAGACTATATAACATCACGCTATGACCAATAGGAGTGGAGCAGTAATGAGAAATGTTGCAAAAACGGGGAAAATTTACGCAGATGAAGTTGCGCGGGTAAAAAAATATATGGGCAATAAACATGTATAACAAAATTACAAGTTTATCCTTTGTTGAGATCATTTATTCCATTTGTTCATTCACTTCTGTTACCGTTTGTAAGCGTGTTCGTGTTGGTGGATTTTAATTTAATTTATGCTTTAACGAAAACTGTTTTTTACAAAGATAGGTATATACTTTGAAAAAATCGCTTTACTGATACAGAATCTGATTTTTTGAACAATTAGTGTTTAGCTGTAGGCGTGATCATTTTACAAACAGACCGAATATATTTTCATATTTTAGTTGTCCGCCCGCGTGGCGTCCAATAACCGTAATAATGTAACCTTTAAGCTACGTATATTATTGTTACTATATTTAATCAAAATACATTAAGAAGATTTTGCAAAAAAATCACACATCCATCCTTACAAAGACCAAAAAGTATTTATGCGACTTATAATTATAGTAGGGTTATTAATAGTACCTACCTATTCCATCTACCTATGTAGGTATTAGTACAAAAAAACACCACTTCCACAAATACGATCATGGTAAACAAAATGCAAAACATCGGAAGCGCACAAAAATTCCATCGCATAACAAACAAGAAACTAGTTCTATATTTTTTCTTTTTTGCAAAAGAATAACAAGTTTAATACCACTAACTGCGACCCACGACTTGGTTTAGCGTGGAATTTATTTAAAAAAAAAACTTCAGTTACGTTCACGAATAATGAAGGTTAAATAATAGCTTTTACTTGCCTCTATACGGTCAGTTAATGCTATAAAAACTAGTTAATATCCTTGCCCAAGCTGCGAACAACTTTCACTTAAAATTTCATTCAAATCGGGCTTATAATTTAGCTGTGAAAAACAAGCAACCGGGCAGAATTACTTTTTAGTTATGACATTTATAGATATACTAGCTGTGCCCCGCGGTGTTACCCGCAGTTTATGTTGGTATATAGCCTATGTGTTAATCCAGGGTGTCAGCTAACTTCTTACCAAATTTTATTCAAATCGCTCCAGCCGTTTAGACGTGAAGAAGTAACAAACATACACACTCACATATTCACAAACTTGCGCCTTTATAATATTAGTGTGATTAGTGTAATGTAATTGGTGACTAACTTTTACCTGCAGCTTCACCCTCATAAATCAAATAAGCATATAACCTTTTTCAAGCATTAATCTATTTCCCTATTAAATTTCATCTAAATCGGGCGAGTATCTTCAGAGAATTGCGCGTTCAAAAAACAAAAGAACTCTACAGTGTTATTAGATTTTCAATCCCTGAACCGATGGTTAGTATCGAGTGCATTCACCCTATGCTAGGCTTTGCATGCTCGGTGCGCGGGCGCCGGTTCGAGGCATTTCCGGAGGGGCGTCGGCGGAGGAAGGAGGTGAGGCGGGGGTGTCGTGGGAGAGCCTTAGCGTAGGAATGTTGGTCAATACTTGCATCGGTATGTACTGTAACGGACTTTAGACTATGGATTGGTGGGCAGTTGATGCAGTTAGACGTTTTGAATTAAATGTGGTTTCGACGAAATTCGTATGAGAAGATAAGAGAAACGCGTTTTATATATTACATTAATATATGGTAAGTGGTTTGTATGTTAGAACAGCGTTAATTTTGATTGAAGTTTATTTCTGTTTCACCGTTTTCAAAATACGTTACGTATTTGCAAAGAAGTTTATGGCATGAGCATGATTAATCTCCGAATACTCAAAATTTATGTCGTTCTCAAAAGTACAAGAGGCTTCTAATTAATTTAACTACATTTTTGACCGAAACTACGTTTTCACTGGAAAACGAAGTTTCTATCAAAAATGTGGTGGTAATATCAGAGCCAGGAACATCTATTTAATCCACTCGTTCCAGAAAATCGTCCATGGGTTCCAACTTCTTGTGCTTAACCAAAAATTTATTAGAATAGTCCCCGTAAACTTAAGAATTTTAAGAACTTATCTTTATAACGAAAATTCATGAATTTCGTTAAAAAGAAAGTGAGTAGGCCCACAGTTCTTTCTCCACTTCAGCTTAAAGTAACCATAGGTGTACCTAGATCATAAATTGGGGGGGAGGCGGGTTAGGTACCTGCTTAGTACAATTGACCACCAGCCAAATGTATACTATGTAGATACCTACTTTTTTTGCAATTTTAAGGTAGAACCCCTTCCCACCACCCCCAAATCCTTCTCCTGGGTACGCTCATGAAAGTAACAGTGACATGCTGTCACTGTTACAGCAGCAACTTAAAACTGAGTGACTTTCGAATATTCTTCTGAAAACTTATTCCGCCTTGTTACAAATAGTCTTGTTTACACCATTATTTACACATTTACCCACACCATCAAATAATGTTATATGTAACTTAAATTATGTAGTATCTCACTCGTGCATAAATTTATACCATTTATGTACTGTGTACTCTTTTAAATTCACCTCTAATGGGAATCGGCACTGTAGGTATTCCTTACAACAAGTTACTTAAATAACCTAGCTAGGAATACAGCACCTCACCCAACATGTTAATGTAGTCTTTGTACACCCTAATACTGTAATATTATGATTGTAATTAAATTGTACTACAATGTTTATTATAATAAATAAATAATAAAATAATAATAATAATTATTATTATAAAATAAAATAATAAAATAATAATAATTATTATTATGAAGCGGCGGTAGCCTAATGGCTAAGGCATCGGTCTCGCAATCGTGAGGTCACGGGTTCGAATCCTACCCATTATACTACTGACGTGAACACACTCCTAACACAAGCATTTGAGCTTAGCTGGAGGGGTTAACAAGATTGCTAGTAATGTGGGACTCAATCCCACATTGCTAGTTATCTTTTTAAAAAAAAAAGAAAAAAAATATTATTATTATTGTATGACATTAAACAAAGATGGACAGCCCACTGGTCGACTGTTCGCTTGGGACATACGAATGTAACAACAGTGTCAGTTATTATTTCTTGAAATAGTAATGTTAACGCATCACTGTTTCGGTTGAAGTACACTGTAGCAAGTGTAATTACTGTGCAATGAGACATACGAACTAATGTCTCAAATGAGTAGCGCAGTACGGTGACATTCAGGGTCCTTACTCACGTCTTTTTTTCCGTGTCCGCGGCAAGCCCTTGCGAACTGTAAAAAAATTGTCATAATGGTAAATAGAGGGCTGCGATGTGATCTATGCATCAACGCGCATGCGCCAGTTTGCAAGGGCTTGCCACGGACACAAAATAAAGATCGTGAATGAGGACCCAGATCTTTGTCAAACAAGTATTTGGTTGGCACTGATTCTGTTATGGGCTAACGTCACACATGCCATCACGTGTCCGACCTGCTCATGTCTTCATTTCGTTGTATAAAAACAATCATCTCATCTCAATGAAACGAAAGTCTTCAGTAAAAGCTAATACATACATCTCGTGAGACTAACCCTTGCTTATCTTCAAAAGACTTAACAGATTTTCATTAAGTAAAGCTAAGTACCATCCATATTAAATTAGTTTTCTAATAAACAAAACCGTATTCAAATCCGTCTATTCCAAGTAAAAGATTTTTGGATTTACACGAGCGCGGCAGATTAACGTAAGGGGAATACTTGGTACCCTGTTGAATACCTCTACTAAATATTAGCTCTTTATATAGTGACGCGCGTCTTGGGCAGCCGATCATAATATTTTGTAAAAAAAAATGATCAATAGAAATATTAGATTACCACAATTATGTGGAAGGATTTTCATAATCTGATGATGTTCTTTTTTGAGTCTAAATCGTAAGTCATTTGACTGCCTCTGTGGCGCGGTGGGAGTATATGTCCGACTGCTACGCAAGAGGTCGTGGGTTCGATTTCCACACGGGACACCACTTTGTGTGATCCACAAATTGTTGTTTCGAGTCTGGGTATACTTTGTGTCCGTGATTTGTATGTTTGGAAAGTCTCCCGCGACACGGGGCTTGTAACCGACTGCGGGAGTCGTCTTTTTTAAAATATAAAAAAAAATGGGAGCTTTTTCAGGGTTCACTTAAATTCCCGTTCCATATGAGAGAGTATTTCATTTTTATTAAAATCTGTAGCGGCTGTAGCTGCCAACTCCCCTTTCTCACCATTGAAAGAATGCACATCCTAAACCTTTTTTCTTAAACTCTTCTTCTGCACCATAATAATCTTCAAAATCAAATAGATCCCCACGTTGCTCGAGTAAATCCAAATTTAGCACGTTGGTCTCCCCAACTATTAGTTTGGGCGCTACGACGATCTCGGAAACGGCTCCACCGATTTTCATGAAATTTAGTATGCTGGGGGTTTCGGGGGCTAAAATTCCATCTAGCTAGGTTTCATTTTTAGAAAACGTCGTTTCATTCATGTTTTCTGGCAATGAAAAAGTGCTATAATATCATTAGAACCGCCACCATCTATATGTTAATATAAGAGCTCAGATGGGACATCGGGCGGTCCCGAAAGCAGAAGACCCCGTTTCGAGTCCGTATGATTATTATTCCGTTATTCATTAAAATTTTGATTTTTGTTTTTTGATTAATATTATTCATATTTCATCAGTATGTAATTCATATCTAAATATAATTTCCAAAAAACACAATTTACCAAAAAAAATACAAGCAAAGCTCACTCAGGTACTAACAATAAAATACAATATTTTAAATGGAAGTTAAATTTATAACCTTGCTAGGCTTTTACAAAGTTTGTATAAAATATTGTCGGTAAAATAAGTTTTAAGGCACTTTAAGGTGAACTTGAAACAGACAGGATGCCGATACTGTGCGGTTATACTGGCCAAAAGTTTCAGAATTTAGATATAAAACGATTATAGAATAAGAAGTTATCTTATACTTATCGTATCTAAAGGTTTTACAGTTCAAAAGTTGCTTACTTCATGTTGATATTAGATAAATGAACTTATTTCAACTTAAAAGAGATATTTGAATAGCAAATCATACTTAATATAATCAGCTTAGACTGATTTGAACAGCGTGGCAGCGTTTCAACTACAGTCACAGTGAAACAGGTGTCCTCTACGTGGAATTTTGGAGTTTTTAATACTCGCTGGCCTGCCTGGGATTTATGAACCCCTAATCTAAGACTAAAGCTAGTATATTACTTTGTCCCAAAGTACAAACCTCATAGGATTTTTTTGTTAGCCTTTATTGCGAACAAGTAATTACCTAATGTTTAAATTTTAATTTAAATATTAGGTACTTACTGGCTATCTTAACTCAATTGTTTTAAATAAATATATTAACAATTATTTTCACAACTGGGAGAGCTTTATGTGTTTTTATTGATTAACACCGGCCAAATATACAGGTTTATGAGTTTTAATTGACTAAACACCGGCCAAATATACAGGGTGTAACAGAAAGGTGTGGTCAAATTTCATCAGCGGATAGTGTAAGTTGTCAGTATTGCACCTACCATGGTGCCATAGCCGGTTGAATTATTATTACATAGTTATAGCATATTCTTTTTGTCAAAATTCTGTAGTGAAAGGTGTATGGCATAAGAATTAAACCTGGTACAAAATTCGGTTGGATTATTATGGCATAGAAATTGTTAAGTCATACTTTTTTTAATTAATAACTTTTTCACTCATAAATAAACGAATGAAAAAATAATAAAAAAAATTTTTGGGTACACCGATTTTGATAAAATTAGGTATGTGCACTCAGTATCATGGGCACATATCAACCCCTGAATATGACCACACCTTTCTGTTACACCCTGTATAATATTATTTTGTACAATTTTGGAGGGGTGGGGTTGGAACCCCAAATCCCCCTACAACCTTTGAAACCCCATACTTTGGAACAAAGTGGTCCTGGAATGTCCTGTACGTTGCTTGTGCCCGTTCGTGTGAAGATTTGCTTAGTACCAGTGAGCTTTATAAAGAACTAGCTGTCCCGCGCAACTTCGTATGCGTTAATTTTCCCCGTTTTTGCAACATTTTTCATTGCTGTTCCGCTTCTATTGCATGAAGTTAAATAGTCTATAGCCTTCCTCGATAAATGGGCTATTCAAGAGTTTTTTTTTTAAATTCGTACCCGTAGTCCCTGAGATTACATAAAAAATAAACTCGTCAGCTTTATAATATTAGTATAGATTATTATTTCCCATGTAATTTATAACAATTTCAATTACTTCCTTTATTTAAGTGAGTACACCACACGCTTCCAAAAAGTTTCAGCAATAAGAGCTTTAATATGTTATGTTGAAATATTCTCGTTGAGTGTTTACTACGTATTGTACGGATAGCAAAAAAGTGATTTAATATTTACGTACTTTTCAATTATACAAAAAAGCACAAGAAGTTCGAAGTCCGAACGGGGCCAGCCATGCACAAATTCTTGTTTGTGCAAATAAACATTTGGGTTAAGACGGCAAAACGGTACACCGCACAAATGGCTTGCACAAAACGCTATATTGTACAAAATTGATTGACGAGTCAATTGAATCTCTGTATTTTCTATCGAAGCTTCGTTTTTATTGAATTGAAGTGCTAGATGACGATGCGAAAGATTTTTTTGGAATCAAAGACCTGGTAAATATAAATAATATAAGAACGTTACTTATTCATTAAGCGGCGGTAGCGTAATGGCTAAGGCATCGGACTCGCAATCGTCAGGTCTCGGGTTCGAATTCTACCCATTATACTACTAACGTGAACCCACTCCTAACACAAGCCTTTGAGCTTAGCTGGAGGGGTTAACAGGATTGCTAGTAATGTGGGACCTACAATCCAACATAGCTAGTTATCTTTAAAAAAAAATAGGTACGTAGTAGGTATGTGTAATAATATATTTTTAAAATTTATAACATGCGCTTGCATGTTAAATGTATAATACAGCTGGTGAATTTGTGACCACTACAAGATTGCATAAAGTAAATAATGATCGCGTTTACCCGATTTCGAATGGCCATCAATTTACTGGGCCAATATTATGAAATTACCAAATTTCATAATATTGGAACTACCAAGTGAAGCAGCTCGAAGCTATAGACTTTTATTACGGCAATCCACGGGAGTAGAGTAGATAAAACTATAAAACTGGAAATTAAAAAAAAAATGTTAAAACATTTTTTTAATTTTGTTGCTATCTGTACCACTGTGGTTGAAACAAAATCCTGTGTGACGTCACAGTAGCCATGTTTCGGATGCTTTGATATATTATATCTTTATGTTATCTCCTCGCATGATAAGTCTTGGTACTTGATACTTGTTTATTATTTTGTTAGTATTTTTATGTCACGAGGTATGCGTCTCATGGTGGTCTTGCTATAGAGGTTATTGCACAAAATAGAGAAAGTACAGAAGAAAAGTTTCATTGAAACGCTTGAACAACGCACACCTAGACATCGCTCACAAATACAGAATCTCGAAATACCTACGGGACATAATGTTCCGAAATGAGAAAGCCTTCATAATAAAATATTTTTTTAGTTTCACTATCAATTATAGTAACAAGAACCAGGTACAAATAATTGAATAAGATATATTTTTGTATCAAGTTCATGACAATTTTAAACATTCGCCTTTGGTTAGTAGAGATACTGAACGCCGATTTAATTAGTCAAAATCCCTTAGGAAGGGGAATCACACTACGGTAGGTACTCTACAAAATCAAACACAACATTTCATAAAAACGTACACAACAGCTTTATAAAAAAACGCAGTTCGTTGGGCCTGTGAAAGAAGATAGATTAAGGTACCATTTTTTTATTAATTTCGATAGAGTATCATAATATCATTGTGTCCGCAAGAATTCTTCCAACTAATTCTGCATCGAATATAGATTTTAGTTAGGAAACGTTACGTTTTAGTAATATTATAACCATATTAGATACAATAGGGTATTTGACTGAAGTCAAATCAGTCTCTTTTTAAGAAACGTCAAAAACGATCCGCTCCTTACAAATTTGTATGGAATGCTAGCATATGACGTCACGTTTAATATGGTCAAATCATTTACTTTTAGTGTTTATCTTTATGATTAAAAATCAATAAACACATTAAACTAATAAATTAACATATTTTTTCAGACCATCTTATGACATATCTTTACATGGTTAATATAAAATATTTTATTTTGATAGTAGTCAAATATCCAATTCGGGACTTAATCGCGTCAATTATTTGAAGTACGAACCTTTTATTTACCCGACGTTTCGATCGAATTGCACCGATCGTGGTCATGGGTGACCGAGGTTCGTACCTTTAAATAATTCACACGATTAAGTCCCGAATTATATCTAATATGTATAAAAATCACGAAAGTTTAAAAACAATATTATAACCATCCAAAGTTACTTTAAGGTAACAGTCATACGACCTACAGTTTTCCCTCGCGGTTCGGTCAACGGTCAACTCCTGCGCAGATGTCGACGCACCTGTCCAAGATTCAACGATTAGTTTGCTGTAACGTTCTTGTAATTGAGATGAACTTTATACGGACATGATTAACAACTGGTTTATATTTGACCACAGATTTAAGGGTTCCTCTGCTAATTTGACAATTTATTTATTTTGAGCAAGTTTTATTTTAATTTCTTTTTTTTATTGATCAAAACAATAGAATATTTACCTATATTATTATTTTATTTCGTTATTATTTTCATATATATAAAGCACATTTTAAAAATTACTTAAATAAAAAAATATTTTGTTTTAGGGTGAAAAAAACAGACATTTTTAACTCCCGAAACAAAAATAGCGTTGTTTTAACTATTAGCCTCCTCTGTATGTCTGTGTTCATGTAAGACTCTGGAATCCCAAGTATCTTAGACGAAGTAAAACGATATTCAGCCGACTACAAGGACCGCTTAATAATTCACCCAAACCCATTATCCGGTATGCTCTTGCAACCAAACCCTATCAGAAGACTCAAGAGAGCTGATGTGCTACTTTACTATGGGGAGATGGAATAGTGGCTCTGTCTCCCAAACAACAACCTCTTGCAACTTACCTGATTATATTCTAAGCGACTGATCGCAGGTGAAATACCCATAAAAAAAATGTATGACTGTGGTATCGCAGTGATCATATTTTTAATGTACTTAAATAAATTTCCTACAAGATGTTAACGGTTTTTTTTACTTTGTTATCAAATTTAGAACATTACTATCCCGTCTTTTCAAGTCTCCTCACAAATTAAAAGCTGTTACTAACACTAATATATCCCGCTACCAGTGACACCATAACTTTACTGTAAGTACTGCGATTGAACTGCTATTGAACCGGCCTGTGGCCTAATCGCCCATGAAATTGGGGCCTCTCGTTTCCATTCCTTACCACAATATCCATAAAAATACCTAGATACTTAAAACGTCGTTTTTTCCGCTTGCGGTTAGACCGTAGCCTTTCGTAGACCTTTGGAAAGTTTAAATTATAGTAAAATAAATGTTTTTGAGATGGATTTCATGGATCTGTGGGTGGATTTCGGAATTTCGGAAAGGGTTTTCCGAAATTGCAAAAAGCTAGGTACCAGTACTTGTTTCGTAAATTGTACCACTTAACAGTAATTTCGAAGGAGGGGGGCTTCGAAATAAGATCTTGTGTTTTTATGCTATTATATATTTGATGGAAAAATTTTAATGCGCTTTTTTAATAGATGGTTCTTAGTTATAAAGATAAATCATTATATAACTATCAGACGAAACATGCAGATCATTATCGTCATCTTAAACTAGCTGTTGCCCGCGGCTTCATTCGCGTAAATACAATTAAAAACTAATTTATCCCACGGGAACATTTTTCCGGGATAAAAAGCCTATGTGATATTCCAGGCTATAATCTATCTCTGGGATGTTAAGTAAAGTATCGAGTCAAATAAAATTTTGAAATATTGACCTATTTGTGACTTTGAGACGACTCACCAGCACCCGAAAGATCTCCGATCTCGAACAACTAATAAAACAGAACGATACCTCAAGTTTACTCCATGTCTATATTTTCAAACTCGGTACTCGCTCTCTCTACGACCTTGTCCTATCCATTGACTATTATTGAATCGTTGAGCAGCTGTCAAATCATCCATGAAATTGTGCTTGCTGATAAATCTGTTGGTTCAGCGCTTTGTCATCGATAAATCAGATTCTATGAGCCTGCATGAGGAGTTAGTACTTCTGTTCTGCAGTAGTGGCCGATCAGATCCATCTTTTTTTACCTAATATAAAAATTTCAAATTGAAGTTACTTTTACCAAGGCTGACTGAGACGGGACTTTCAGGACGTTACTACAACTATATATATAAAACAATGTTTGTCTGTATGTCCTCTATGCGTTCCATAATGTGTTCGATAAGATTGTGATGAAACTTTAGCAGAATGTTCTGGGAAGACTGGCGAGTATTCCTGGTTTTGAAAGCCACAGCGAAGCGTGGCTGAATTCAGTTAGTAAATTATAGGTATATAGATACTCATTTAATTCCAGCATATGATAACGTATCTATAGTATTGCGATGTCCTGTTTTATTTGAAGACTAGCTGACCTGCGCAACTTCGTTTGCGTAAATATTCCCCGTTTTAGAAACATTTTTAATTGCTGCTTCGCTCCCATTAGTCGTAGCGTGATGGTACATAGCCTATAGTCTTCCTCGATAAATGGGCTATCCAGTAAAATATTTTTTTCAATTCGGACTAGTAGTTCCTGAGATCATCGCGTTCAAACAAACAAACTCTTCAGCTTTATAATATTAGTATAGATATTTACAAATGTCTTAAAGAAATAAAGCAAATGGGGGCTAAATTCATCAGATTTCTACATCTACCTATGTGTGGTCAAAATACTTATACTACTAATATTTACCTACTGAATAATTGATTGAATTGACAAAAGGTACTGAGACAGCCGATCATGTTGATAAAAGGTACTGAGACCATGGACTACTAGGACCATGTCCTAAATTAGACCTTTTAACTTAAGATCTCTGAGGGCCTAAGGGCTCTAAGGAATTCCTCAGAAAGGCTTGTTGATACTTGCCTGGATAGGTCTAAGAATAAAGGTCTTTATCCACAATACCGTGTCGTACTGTGACTATTACCATTCTCTCTTATAAAACAATCTATTTGGAACAAAGTTCTAAAATTTGACGGCGACTAAATTCTTGCGTTTAAGGCTTGGTTATAGAACGGGATAGTAGGTTGAAACCTTTAATCATATATACGCGTATCTATAAATGTACTTTAATAATTTAGTATAGAACTTGTTTGACTGTTCAGATTGTATTTGATTTCTGGAAGGTAAATGTTTTAGTTTTAAATTAATAAACTGGTATCATTAAAGTCTAGATATATCTTATTTGGAATATAATATGATGTCTAAAGCAGTGATGTTACGGAGCTTCGACTCCGACTCCGAAAAGTCGGAACTTCCAATTGATTTTACACCTCTGACTCCGACTTCAGCTCCTTTTAAATCGGACTTTTTAATCAGAGGTACCTAGCGGGCGGCGGCTGCTCCTATGAGCTAATTTATATACCTATAATAAAAGAATAAAGGAAAAATTGTTACGGATACTCTATGAGTCCCGCCCGAGCGATTTTTTCCTTCACACATTTAATATGAACAACTGAATATTGTTTTTTATTTATATTATTATCTTAAGACTAATCTCAATTTATTTGACATCGCACACCATCTCCGACTCCGATTCTGACTACAATAAACCAAATTTAAAAACTTCGACTCCGACTTCGGTTTCGATAAAACCACCTTCGTAATATCCCTAGTCTAAAGAATATAAGTACCTACTCTGACGAATTGGGGTCTTAGAGAAGACATTTTGTTAGTTTAGATGGCATAGCTAATGAGCTGTGGTGGCAAATGTGGCTTTAATTGCGACCTTTGCGTGATTTAGACGGCAATAAAAATGCTTCAGGTTCCGTTCCTGGAGATAAAAAAAATTAACATACAATACTACAAACTCACTCACTACTATTTATTTCATACAAATACAAAATACTTTACTCACTTGAGTAGCATGAGCAAGACTTTTTTATAAGAAGAAATGAGATGACTCTAATTTTTTTTTTCTAAATTGGCAAATGCAGTGGGAAAAGAACCCAAGATCAATATTTCTAAATTGCTAGTTTTTACAATGTTTGTTTACATAATTTAGTAATATAGTCTAAGATCACCAAATTTAATAATTTTGCCTCCAAAAGTGTCAATGTTTTAAATTGCTTCCAACCGACCTACCTATCACAATATCAACCTTTACAAATGTCGATTCATGATTACACTTCAAACCTTCTTTGCTAAAGAATAAACGTTAGAAGTAGAACCTATAATAATATAACATGTCATGCAAAAAAAGAATCCCGTTCCAATCGCGAAAGTTAAAACTGAAACTCCATTAAACGAAAATTCGCCTTGAACTTTATATCATAAATAGTCGCAAAACGGGTGTTGCAGCATGGTGGGCCGGGCATCGAACCCGTTAATTACCCCCTGCCAGTCCCACGGCAAACACGCAAACTGATAAACCCAACGTTACAACCTACTTAAATGTCAATTGGGGCATGTATAACACCTTAGGTACACCCTGACAGTTGCGGAAAAAAATAATTCATATTTGTAAGGCAAAATTGAATTTTAATGTCTAGATGAACCGAGTAGAAAGGTAAAAATAAAGGAAGAAAATTGACTATTATTAAAATATATATATTACGGGTCTTAATCGCGTGAATAATTTAAGGTAAAATACCTTGTTTATTGCCCGACGTTTATATTTTAATAATGTGCACAAATCGCGAAAGTTTATCAACATTTATAGAAAATTGACTAATTTTTAACTCTTGATATAAATTGAGGGGTATTTTTTTTTTTTTTTTTTAAAGAAACAATAACGAGCAATGTAGGATTCGGTGCCACATTACTAGCAATCCAGTTAATCCCACTCTTCACGCTATGCTAAGCAGCTTGTGTTAGGAGTGGGTTCACGTCGGTAGTATTATGAGTAGGATTAAAACCCCGTGACCTCACGGTTGTGAGTCCAATGCCTTAACCATTAGGCTCCCGCCTCTTTAATTGTACCTATTATTATGTGTGTCTTCCTATTACATCGTAGAGCTCTGTGTAAAAGCTTATTTTGCTTTAATGACACAAACACGCACACACACATTTGAAAAATCCATTTACACCTTTCTTTTTTTTCTATTTAAAAATGAAAGCTTTTTCTATCTTCTTCTTTCTTATCATTTTTTATTCATTCATCAACGTCCAGCCCAGACCCTTGATCTTAGATAGCTATTTTTTTGTTGTGTACAGTCGGCCAAAAATATGGTCTATCACCCTAACTCTACGGTTGAAGTTTACTTGTACGTCATAAAACAACAAAGTTCATTTTGCCTTGTGATAATATTGTGACAGTTGCCAATTTCAACCTTATCGCTATTTTGTAACACGGGAAGTTTTGTCAAAACTGGTAGACCACTTTTCTACCTTCGTCTTACCTACTACTAGAAAGCATTTCACGAAACTTGAGCATTAAGGGGGTAAATCAATTTAACGCAAGCCACGCTGCGGGCAAAAGCTAATAGCTACATATCTAATATATCTACTCCGTTAATACGCCAACGTCATACAAAATCCTTCCACATTTTCAATATATTTCAGAAGTTATAAATTATTTATACGCTACGCAAGTATTCATCATAGCTGACTGGTACCATCTTGCAACAATTTGTCACGTGGTCTCCCTTGGGGGTGAAAACCTCCCTCACCTCTCCCTCATTTCTGTCCTCCATATTGTGGGAAGCGAGATGACGGTGCATTCACCCGTTGCGTTATACTATGAGTAACAATGGTGAAACTATTACAGCTATTACACTGTGTGAGGTATACAAATGGTATGAAAAAGGTTTTTGTTGAAAAAATAGGAGGGAAATGTAAAAGTTTTTCTATGGATAGTGTATGTTTTAAGCCTTTTTTATAGACTGAAGTGAGAAATTGTAGGTTACTTGACATGTAATGTGTGCAATAGGCGCCAACGTACTTGTAAATAGGTAGGCAGGCATTGTGTTACAAATGCATTGTGTTACTTGTTGATGCGACGAACAACTGTGCCGCGTAACCCGAATCTTGTTGACAAAAATATTGAACCAATGACTTCTAGTGTTACATTTTCCTTTTTTATTGTAACTATTGTATACGACTGGGGAAGTTATATAGTGGTGGTAACCTATTTTTGCTAAAGAATAAAATCTTTTTGGCAAACAATCCAATTGCTGAAGTGTGAAGACTATCTGTCAAAAATGTCTGTTGTTGTTGTTTGGATTTTAATGACCTGGTCGCTTGGACCTTTAAGTTACGTCTTATTTTAATAAATTTGTGACTTGTTAGTTTACACTTACACAACTCCAAAAATGTCTGTATGTAGGTACTGAGATCAGGGATGTTACGGAGCTTCGAGTCCCACTCCGAAAGGTCTGAACTTCACATTGATTTTTCACCTCCGACTCCGATATCGGTTCCGACAGTTATAAATGGGAAATCAAAGCTATAAGCTAATTAATACTGTTAATTGTTTCAAGGCGTCAAGTGCAGTCCCGCCCGTGCGTAGTTTTTATATGACCAACGGCCGGTCTCAATACTCTAACTATCGACTGATTTGGCTACTGGAGTTATATGTTTGACATAAGCTCCATACAAAATAGGTCAAAATTCTACCTCTAGTAGACAAATCCATCGATAGATAGATTATTGAAACTGGCCGTAAATAATGGTCTTTTTTACCATTTTATCTTTTTTTTTTAAGTCTTTCTGAACATATTTATTTTCTCACCACCTCCGACTTCTTTTTTAAAGAACACAAGAACAAAGTGTCTTCATGTTAATAAAAACAATAAGAATAGTGTTATAGAATGGACACGAACTTAAAATAATATTTTAAGTAGTTTACGTCAAGCTCAAATTACTAATCAGTCTCTGTAGACTAGATTGTAATTACAATGGGGACCATCACTGTTCAACAACATAAAAAAAAGAAACCTCCGACTTCGATTAAATTTGGTTTATCGGAGACGGCTACGATAAACCAAATGTAAAAATTCCGACTCCGACTTCGGTTCCTATAAAACCACCTCTGTAACATCCCTACCGTAGGTTATAGTTTTTTTTGTAGTGTTCCTGCCACAGTAAGTCAATCAAATCAGTTTATAATAGGTACTTAATTAGTACTATGACTATTACTGCCTGTGTTATGTTTTAACGCACCAAAGCAAATTCTCTTTCTCAAACACGCGAAACGACAAAGACAGCAACATATAAGGTCATTGGCAGCAGACATGAGCAAAAAGGACAGAACTAGTACTAAAAAAGAACCCACGTTCATATGTAAACGGCAATTTAATGCAAAAACACTTCCCCCTAATTAAATAGACCTAATGTTTTGCTTAAAATAAAAAAGCATGATAAAATAACCTTTATAAACGATTTATTTTATAATAAGGGGCCCGCATATTATCGACTTTTAGGAGAATGACTCGGATCGTTTTAACGCTGATTGTCGATGTCCTAATCTCGGTCTAAAACTCGGTCTAAAAGTTAGACCGAGTTAACAGTTTTGCAAGCGCTCGGAGCAGTCGTTTTGTGCATTAACGTACCTCGTAACATCTGAGCGAACCTCAGCGAACACCATTTTCTAATAGGATATAAATTTTTGGTGTGACGAAAAAGGAAAAGAAAGAAGGAAAGTTGGCCAAATTATCGCGTCCGAGACGATTTTTCTTGTATGAATAAGCATAAAATTCTCAAATAGTTTAATAGAATTAATAAGTGTTCGTTTATTTTCGACAAATACAGATAGAGTTTGTCTTACGTGTGCGAACATCCTTAGGGTCGTTGTTCATGAAACATTTAGGCAGGAAGAGTTGCGAAGTGCCTCAGGGGAAGGGGGGGGGTGTATGGGAGGTGACTGTAGGAGGGGTAAGCGCCTCATTTCCGGTGGGACTTGCAAAACTGTGTTATCAGAAATAAACTGAGGACTTTTTTGCTGACCGTCACGTTTTGGGTGCAGAATCGTGCATTTTTTTATTATTTTTATCTTTTTAACTGATTTAAAAAAAGGTGGTTGTTAGTTTGACCAGTATGTATGTATGTTCGTGATTTTTTTGAAAGCTAGTGATGCGATGTAGGTGGGGTTTTCGCTGTTGACTGCTATATGCGCTATAGACAAAAACATAGGAATGAGTCAGCCAAATTGGCATTCGGTGATGTGATTATTTATTCTTCATAGAGGCGATTCATTTTTCTTAAATAACTTATTAATTAAATATGTGGAAATGAATATAATATATGGTATGTACAGGTTTAAAGGTGAGAACAAGTGCACATTAGGACCTGCTACACGGAAGGATATATTATAAATAAAAAAGAAGAACAATGCTAGTACCTACTTATATTTATTTCGGAAAATAATACAAAAAGTAAACATAAATAATAAAACTGATTAAACAATAAAATTGTGATGAAATAATGTAACTATGACGAAAGAGGAAATAGTTCTGTGGTCCCACCCCTGGGTGTATTTTTTTTTAGAAAATTGTTATGCCCATGAAACTGAATCACTTAATATTATGTTAATATTGTTTAACCAAGAAACCTTGAACCTTGGAACACCTTAATCGCACTTTAGTTTTATTTTGGCGAGCGTTCAAGACAGAAAACTAATATATACCTATTTACCTGTATCTAATAGGTAGAATCCCCAAATATCCCTTACGATCATAACCCTTCCTTCTCAGGAAGATCCCAGCACTGGCCATAAATGCAAATCACAAGCATTAAAGTGAACCCTTCCCGTAATATCAGTATAAAGGGCTATTTCGTTTTTATTACTGTACAGTCCACCCGTTGAGGTTCATGCCGTTCGATTCTTATGCCGAATGACGTCATAAAAGGTAGGGTTACAGTAAACGCGTGTAGAAATAACAAAAGTAAATATGTATTAAAATTTAAGAAAAAATTACCGGGAAAAACGCAACCTTTAAAAAGCTGTTATGAATCTCCACTCCACTGTAAATAATTATGCAGCTGCAGGCATTCATTATTTTTAAATTTAATTTAAAATTACGATTTTAGAAAAAAACGCTAACATAAAAAATATGGGAATAAGTTAAGCTCGTCAAACGTGGGTGCTAGTTTTATTACAGATCGAGAATGTCTTTAAATGTTGATAAACTTTCGCGATTTGTACACATTCTGAAAATATATATAATACGGGTCTTAATCGCGTGAATAATTTGAGGTAAAATATCTTGTTGTATTGCAACGGTCATGGTCACGGGTAGACAGTCTACCCATGACCATGTCCGGCGGCCGTTGAAATACCGTCGAAATGTATTTTACCTTAAATTATTCACGCGATTAAGACCCGTAATATATATATATATATTTTCGTAATGAGAATGTCTTTGTTGTTAATCCGGATTGTTTTATGTGTAAGTACCAAAATACATAATCACAATTAATTCCCCAAAGTGTTTGACTTTTAAAATTGAAATGTAGCAACGACAACATCATCTCCGCTGTCAGTCATTCGCAACATTCACCCCCCCACCCCATTTGCATAGTGCCTGCGATACACGGCATCACAAATTATCAGTTGATGTATGGTATTGCGTCGTAAGGCCCTTACTTTTGTACTCAATGTAGGTCAGGAGATCGCTGCCAAAAAAGCGTTGTCGGTTTTTCACACGATCAATATTTGACACTGACAAAGTCACTTTTAAATTAGGTAGCACAGTTATTCAGTAACACACAGTTTTGTTTTTTATTGTAGTCCCATATGTTTTATTATTATTGTACCTCTTGTATGAAGGCATACGTCTCTCATGACTGAATATTATCATCTCTAGTTTTAGATGTCAAATTTAACTCTATTGTATTGTAATGCGTTAAACTAAAAAAACTCCATTACAATACCAAGAGCTGCTTTTTTTTAACAGTAAAATATAGATACATTATAACTAAAACTAGGTTTATTTTTTGAAATAGCATTTTTAAATAACGGCATACTCTAAAACTGTCCATCTATATGTATTAGGTATTAGATCTGTCGTATAACTTTATACGTTCAACGCAAGAAGAGACTGGTTCTATTCTTGGATTTCTCAGCTGAAAGCCGCACGGTCGAATAATAAATTGCCTCTTGTGATTGGTTGTTGTGCACCTAGTCTCGCATTTTAAGTGTGCGGTAGGTCAGGTCCGGCGAGGCTTGCACTCGAAAGTTTCTAACTAGAATAAGATACAGACTGTGTGGGCTTTGCTTGAATATTAGAAATGATTCCTTTTGTAATAATAAATCTATATTACGGCTTAAAGCACGCCTCAGGCTGAGCAATACCATAGTTAGCGTGATTAAGGTGTGAATGTTGAAAAAAATGCTCGTTTAGTTTTTTTTAGTCGTCACGAACAGATTTATAGGTTAAGTACTTCAGTATCGTTGTCTCCATAACCATCATAAATAAAATTCATATCATGGAATAGAATAGTTTAAAAGTTATAAGCGTTAAAAAGATAATTTGATCCATTATTGCAATTCGATATAAGCATTTTAAGTGTTCTTATCTTTGAAAGCGATCTCCCGGTGACACCTTTTTATGGAATGCAAACAAAATTGCATTGGTAGTTTAAGGCGAATTAAGTTATTAACCCATATCACCTGTAATTGTTCGTATAATGTCAAACATAACCGCGATAAATAACTTAAAATTATGTAATAATACTGTATTGAATACGCTGAGCTCGTTTTAAATCGAATATACAAAATTGCGTATTGGAATTTCATGTCATTCTCAGTCATTATTTGCACTCTTGTCGGTAGATATTCTTCTACATTCTTGGGAATGTTGATTCCTAGGTACAACATAACAGTTTTTCTTTCCTCACTCTTTTCCATTATATGCCTGCTATTTCCTATATTTCCCACTGCTATTATAATTTAATAATAGATTTCGAGTTACATATAGTTTAGTTTTATTTTTGAGTGATTATAACTGTATCATTCCGCCCCAGCTTTGAGGATCCTGATGCCTGGGTGGCCTTTCCCAAAAGGTAGTTGATCTTATGCCACCAACGCAATAATTTCCTAAGTAGGTAGTTACAAATACAAACAACGTTCCAAGAAAATACATAAAGTTAAATAAGCCAAAGTTGTGTTCGAGGAAATTTCCAAATGTCAACACGACAACATTCGTCCTACTGAAATATTTACGGTTTATTACTCGAACCAATTAAAATACCATAAAACCAGATAATATCAATAGCATCGCAAATATAATCGAACTCATTAAGTCAGTTTACAATGTATGTACAAAAATAGGCGAGACTTATTGTGATGCGCATTCGTGTCTCGTCCGATACTATTGTTCATTCCGGAAGTCTAGAACAGTTCCTCTTTTTAAAGAAAATGTACTAGCGTTTGTATTCTGCACGACACAAGGGTAGCTCTAGTTCTCAGAACGACAATGCATTTCCTTTGTCATTTCAAAGTCTTATTTGACACGTAATAGATGATCTATATGGACTATTTATTGCTGTATCAGTCGACGGTATAAATTGTCTATGTCCTGTTTTAGCTCGGATAGAGAGAAAGTCATACCAAGAATAATATCGCTTTCTACTTAGATCAAGTTTTAATTATTTTTTTGTGAGTATATGTGTATTTAAATGTCACACTACTAGGAAAGAGCGCGACCGGTGAAATAATCAATGGAAATGAATAAGTATCATAAAATCAAAACGCGGATACTGAACTGGTCAGAAATCAATTAATTATACTATATGATATGGGTAAGAGGCTAAACAAAATATAATATTTGTTAGATATTATGTATGAGGATACGCTACGTAGATAGAATCTGATTGAATTGCATCAGTGTCAGACAGCCTTGTGCGAGGACGTTCACGCCGCCTAATACATGCGTCTGGGCAGGCCGCGACAGTTGTTTTCGCGATCATCGTGTGCCGTTACACAACCTGTGTTTGTCTGTGCCCCGCTTCGTAAAAACCGAACTTAACCGAATTGTCACGAAGTGAGGACGTTATTAATTAAAGATTGGAGCACGTTTTTTTTGAGGTTATGTTTGTACAATGCGTATATTTATTCAAATAAATCCATTTGTTCGTTATCTTTATAATGTTTTCGTTGGGAAATGAGTAGTTTTGCTTTATTTAGACTGTGTCTTTTGTTTCATATTAATCCATTTAGTAAATAAACTACTTACCTAGTTCACTATTGCGGCTGCGAATCAGAGATATGTTGTATATTTTATTGTCTCTAGAGCTTAGCGGATTTAAATATTTTATACCGAAATATTTTAACCGTAGGCACGTTTGAATGAACATTGCTCTAATGTTGACAAAAATCCAAAAATTAATTTGAATTTAAAATGAACGTGACAAAATTGTCAGATTATAAGTAGATACCTGGTGGGTTGATCGTTTTATTATGTAATTAAATATTTAAATTCATGTTTCAACTTCTATTTAATAGAAAATTGATTCCGTAAGAATGTTTATGAATTAAATATGATTGCTATAAGGGAAGAGATGTTTGGTTTTTGTATGTTCAATGATCTTTTTAGGGTTACGTAGCGAAAATGGCAAATCGGAACCCATGTAGTTTCGCCATGTCCGTCCGCCCGTACGTTCTTCTGCAGCTTAGCTCAGAAACTGTTAGTGCTAGAAGGCTGTAATTTTACATGGATACACATATGACTTTCGCAATTTTTAGGGTATCTCCCTTATATGTAAAGTAGGGATGTGATTTTTTTCTTACCTACCCCATCGGGTAAGATTAGGAAGGTATTTTAAAAACATATAAGGGCTGTAAAGACTATTTTTAGGTTTAGGGATCTAAACTAAAAATATTAAACTTTAAAGTGCAAATTTTTGTTAGAGTCAAGTGCCTCCCCCTCCCTGCCAGCTAAATGGTTGATGTTGAAAAAAACACACGGTGGTAGTATATATAGTAAAATTAAAAGGAAAACTATCACAACTAAGTAGGTTTTACAACTTAACGAGTAACAGCAGACCAAGTGAGAAGTAACAAAATTTTCCTTTGAAAAATTGCTAAAGTTTGTTAGTAATATGAAACTGACTACGGAACCCTAAATTGTGCATGGTCCGACATGCACTTGACCGGTTTTTTAACCAAATTCTGAATCGATCAACTTCCTGAATCGGTTATGGCCAATTACATTTAGGACCAGCCCGACTAGCTACCAGAGGCGAAGGGCTCAAAGTTTAACTTAATAATAAAATACCTATATCTTGTAGGTATGTAAAATAGTTTTTCTTGAAATCCTTTGTTACCATCACAAAAGAAACCACTCTACAAAATTTCTGCTCACTACGTCCAAGGGTTTGGGCTGGGGGGTGACAAGTGGAATTCATATTTTTTGCAGAATCGTCTACCGATAGATACTGCGCTTACATATCAACCCATTCGATGTCCCACTGCTGGGCACTGGTCTCCCCAGTAGAACTTACTTATTATAGGTCCTGGGGGTAATTGCCATAATCGTAGTAAGGCTTTAAAGTACGCAGAAGGCGCTGCTGCCCCGTCTCCGGCGAAAAATACCGATGTACCGCACTTAATAAATTAATATAAAAAAGTAATTTTGCCATTACCTCCTAGACTATAATTACACTATTTATTATTTTTCAAGTGACAAGATGAGTACGTAATGATAAATTTTAAGAAAAAATCGAAAAGAAATATAGTAATATATCCTCGACCGATTTCGGGCACATAATAAAGGACAAAATAGGTATTAGATGAAGACGAAAAATTAATGTCGCATACTTTAGTGCCTATCTACATATCCTCGGAATACTCCAACGATACTTAAGTTTGTCATGCTCAGAGTATTTCTATTAGTGAGTATTTCTGTCTCTACTATTTACCTCTAAAGTGACAGCGACAGCATGATGTTTAGCAAATTTTACATACCTTGTTTTGGACATGGTATTATTGGGTCCTAGGTTTTTGAACACATTCCAGTTTTTTGTGGATCATACAAAGTGATGCCCCGTGTGGGAACCCACTATTTTTAGTGTAGCAGTCGTACACGATTACACGAAGACGTCAAGATTTTTGAAGAATAGGCGTAATATAGAAAATTTCGCTGTCTCACCCCTATGCTTTTATCTATATTTCTAGTGTTATATAAGCTAGGACAACGTTTTATACACAAAAACCTTCCCAGAAAAATAAGCAGTCGAAAAGCGAAAACCCCATCTAAATCGACTTGTTAGCTTTCGAGAAAATCGCGAATAGAAGAAAATCGCATACATACATACGACTCAAACAGAGAACCGCCTTTATAGGTTGAAGTTTGTTAAAAATACTATAACTTTCATACAACTCGTGCTCGACGCCCTTACTTCTACGACTACCTTCACATACAAGGTGACATACAATTGCTCGAGCAAGTAAATGTAAAATAACCTTTTGTACTCTAGGAATGATGTGACAACGTATAGGCACTTTCCGCCATCTTGCATTCACTCCACATGATGCAATACATATTTAAAACGCCACAGGAAGGCAGCGCAGGATGCAGTGACGTCACAACACCCCTCTGTGTACGACCTCTGACGTCATCACTTATGAATAATTTATTGACTCGAAGTACCAAGGAAGAGGTTTATACAGGCTGTTGTTATTGTGTGATGGATCATTGTTGGATGAGTATTTGGTGAAATGATAAGTTATGATCATGTGCTATAATTATTAGGTGTAGACATTTTTTATCTTATTTATTGATCCTCGACGCAAATGGTAGGTTTGTCATACTGTCAGACTGTGATATTGTCGTCCTAAATACTCGTAGATAGACGAGTTCGACAGCTAAGTAGTTTAATCGGGATGGATCTTATGCTGTTCGATGAAAATCTGCTCAGCTGTTCTGTGGATAATGCACTTTTTGTCTACAAATCGCGAGTTAAGTAACATAAACTATACTTTAAGTGGTGCTCAAATTATAAACTAGCTTTTGCCCGCGACTTCTTTTCGAAAATGTTGAAAAACTAATTTATATTTTTTGTGGGAAAAAATAGCCTATGTTCTATGCCATCTATCTCTGTTCCAATTTTGTCCAGATCTGTTTAGCCGTTATGGCGTGATTGAATAACAAACATGCATCCATCCATTCATCCAAACTTTCGCATTTATAATATTAGTAAGTACCTATAGATGTCTGTCTCCACTATTCACATTTAAGTGATAATGACAGTGTGAGAGTTAATGGCGAAACATTTGAATATTCTTTCATTAATGCGTTTTTTGGCGACAAGTCCAAAAATTAGATATATTTTGGGACTTAATCGCGTGAATTATTTAAAGGTACGAACCTTTTATTTACCCGACGTTTCGATTGAATTACACCGATCGTGGTCACGGGTTTAAAAACAATAAGTCCAAAAATGCCTATGTGTCATCTTACTGCCGTATGTGCAAATCTACAACTACTAGACATAAGATTTTCTTTAGGCTACTGTATATACTAACAATGCAGACTCGATTGTTGCTATTTCCTTGGCTCTCAATAAAGCGTTTCTCTGCTCACGAGTTCTGACTACTTGATAGAAAAATATCCAACGCTTTTAAATCATCGGCATCTATCAAATTGACATACACTGTTAAATTAACGATTTTCGGACCGCCATTTCATCAATGCTTATGCCTCTATTTATTATTTTAATGAGGTGCATTGTTCATCGCTGCGCATGATGACGTAATCGCATGCGGTGCAATGATCTTGATTGCTCTGCGCAGGAGTTCGTGAATACTTCTTTTTGTACGGTCAACGACATATTGGTTAGCAGCTGCTATTTTCCGAAATGTCAAAGTTCTAAAATAAAAAAAACATATGTTTGCCACTTTATATTTAAAACTGGAATAGCCTTTTAACCGGAATAGTAGAAAAGTAGCGATAGTTCAGTAGGAATGGCTTTAGCTTTAAGCTGTACATGGTCACACTTAGCATGAATTTTTTTTTAATCTTCGTGAGGACTCGGCAACCAGGAACATTTATGCAATCCTCACTGGTCCCGCAAAGTAGATGTCAACAAACTCATAAGCACGAGGCCTGTTGCACAGCAGTGAGAATCTTAGAAGGCTGAAAGCGATTATGAAACATTTTGGACGTATGTAACTTGAGACCTGTCTAGAGACTTCTTTATACATGATGACTTTAAAATCAGTCGACAAATTGATAGAGGATATTCAGTACCAGTAAACAATCGTTTTATATTGAAATATTGCCAATTGAAATTGTAAAAAAATATTACAGATTTCAAGGCCTATTGATACAAAAGTAAACAAAGTCATTAAGGATGTTAAATTTAAGAAATAAACTGAAAATTTGAACGTTTTATTATTTTTGTCAAGCGTATAATACCTAAACAAATCAAATAATAATCAAATTATCAATTTAATCACGTCCACATGGATACAAAAATGAAAATGATGTATAAAGTACTTCGAAAAAATATATTTTTTATTTATTTGATTACCTTGCACTACATGCGAATTAACCTTACCCTAAAGTTTGTCGACTGAATTAAAACTCATTTTGTAAATTCTATACACGGAACTTCAAATGATTAGAATTGTACATTCAAACTTGGTTGCATGAATGCATGTTTATTTGCTCTGGGCTCACGTGGTGGTTTATGCCTGGCATCCTCTCTCATAGAGCAGACCCATGTCTCACCAGTGAAGCCACTTTAATACTGATTATTGTAGGTATAATATACTAACATTTCTAAACACTGCTATTGCTATAAACTGCGACTCATCAAGGATCTATTGCAAGGCATGACGTAACCCACAGTGCATTGATCTTGCCTTTACAACAAAACTAAATGGGTCGCATTGTTTGTTGTATTTGCATTCATAAGTACTTCGAAATACCGACCCACTTGAAAGTATTGAGCCACATTGATCACAATTGCTGTTCTCTTTGTAATAAGGTGGCAAAGGGTGTTATTGATTAACTGTTTGTATTATCAAAAATATATATATTAATCGCGTGAATAATTAATAATAAATAACTTGTGTATTGCCCGACGTTTCGACCGTATTGCAACGGCCGTAATATATATATTTTCATAATATGTACAAATCGCGAAAGTTTATCAACATTTATAACTGTTTGCAGACAGAAGTTAGGCTCATTTACAGCTACATTTACTAAATTCATTTAAAGCTACTTTCAAAGTGATAACCTATAAGCCGACGCAGGCTCGCGCTTTCCATCTATCTAGCCACATATTCAGGTAGCTTTTACTTGAGAGGTAGGAATCACTATGAAGGTTATACTTCCCCTGTTTCCTGAGATACAAGCTTCTGCTTAATTTGGGAAACAGTGCTCAAGATAAAAACAATAATTGTAACCTAGCGTCAATAAACACCGTTTATTTAATTTATATATACTGAAGCTTAGCTAAGAGGAGGACCACAACCTCAGGAACCATCGATCACTGAGCAAGCGGATCTCGTCTTCGGGTAGCGCGTCCTCAGAACTTCTAAGGGATCCTGGTTCCTGGGGCAGACACGGAACTCGAGTCTATGGGTTTTGGTGGATATACCCAAGTGTCTTCTTGATTGATAGCTTGTCTAATCGACGTTCTTCGGTACGTTTGAGGATTTTTTGAAATGTGTCGGTACTTTTTTCAATGCATACTTAGTAGGTTGTTATAGATAGATAGTATTATTCGCCATCGTGGTAGGTACAAGCAACTTCATGAAGTGCATCATTCACACGAGTTTGGTGATGTCATCGCACGCGCAGCTCTCAGTGCAATGATCTTAATAAGTTAGCGACAATACCAAATGAAGCTCGTTGTGGCTGTGATTTTGTGTACAATACTTTTTTATTTGATTATTATTGCTTTTGCACTGTAGAATGAGGATATTACTATTAGGGCGAACATACAAATTGTCAGCAAAACAGAGTAGTTGCGTGCTAATTGCTTGCCAGTAAATTTCGATCGAAAATATATTAAGCGAATAGATAAAATCCATTGTCTATGGATCCGAACTCATTGTCCTTACAGCGCTGTCATTCGTTTACGAAGTTTCGGTTTCGAAATAGAGAATGGACCTACTAGTTTTTAAACACATTCACATAAGATAAAACTGTTACATGATATGAAACTTACGAAGAAACTTTACGGATGCTATACATACACATATCATCCATATTAGGATCATACGTATTTATTTTATGTTCTTTTCTAGTTATTTTTATTTGTGTTATGAAGAATACTATTAAGTTATTCATTTCCATTTAGTTTACTGCACCTACACGTTCCATTTCTATATCACCCAAAGGTAGACTGGCAGAGAATGCTTTTAGCATTAAGTCCGCCTCTCTAAAACTTTGTCTATATCAGATACATGCTAGTTAGGTTAGGTTAGAAAACTCCGTGCAAATCTTATTAGGCCAAATCGAGTCCATAGGACAAGTGTATGGATAGAATCATTAACGTTTCTTCCAAAGTTTAATAATGTTACGGTCTTATCTTAGTAGAATGTGTTTAAAAACTAGTAGCTCCATTCTCTATTTTGACAACGATACTTCGTAAACGAATGACCCCACTTTAAGGACCATGAGTTCAGATCCATAGACAATGTATTTTACCAACTCGCTTATTATATTTTCGATCGAAATTTCGTGTTTCGTTAACATCGTGTCTCCAGGCATAAGTTATTAAAAGAAAGGGCTTTGTAATCCATCTAGTCTAGGTATATAAAATACCTACTGTACTTACTTGGTACTCGATAGGAAGTGTATCCAATCAATTATTTATATCTGATAATATCATAAAAATTCAGTTGACGAAGGTCGGTACTATGAACATGGAGCCATTTGCGAGTAAGTATAGGGTTGTCACACCTGTGATATTTCGAAAGCTATACTTACCCAATATATAAAATAAAATTATTTATCATTAAAAAACCCCGACGAGAAAACCATTTATCTCACGTGATAAATAGTTCATTATTTTTGAAATGGTTGAATTTTATTTTCATAGAACAAAACTGAAAAATATCGCTATTATGATAGTTTTCTAATTTAAAAAACTGCATTTATATCCATCCTTCCCTTGAGCGCTATTATGGCACAGACAAAGATACACACATTAAAATAACATTTGCTCAATTGTATATATTTTATGGTGCCACTTGCTGAGTGCTTCTAACCTATCTACACCTTCCTACCTAAAACATCATTGAGTTTCATATAATAGCTATGTAAAATTTTGTGCCTCGCGGTTACAATGAATTGGTGTCCAGTTCAGCATATGCTAGGCTTGAGAGCTTGGCGCTGGTGCCAGTACCGGATTTAGAATTATTTTGAGGTGGGGCTAAAACTTGACGGTGGCGCCTCACCTTCAGTGTTTCATGATGTGCTTACGACGGAAGAGGGGATGGAGGGATTGATGCAATTAATTTTACTATTTCACTCGACATTTGAATTTTGGCACCCCTTAAACGCGCCTTTTGGTTCCCTTTTAACATGGCATTTAGGCACCTGTCCCACGAATGGCTAGAAAGCGAGTTGCGATTTTATCGCATAAGAAACGTACATACGTATGTAGATCCCGTGAAAACAAAAGAGATACAGATATTAATAGTTGATCGCTGGTCATTCACACTGGCAGCGAGTCGCTCTATACTACATCTCTTTTTTTACACGGACGGGATTTGCAATAGCGATCTATTGACGTTTCTTGAGCGATAAAATCGCTACTCGCCGTTGATGGAACAGCTGCCTTAATCCCCCTTCAACGTAGTCCAGGACGCGGGCCTTGGATTTCCCCCCAGATCCGACACTGCCCTCTGCAATAACATTGTAGGCAACCCTATTCTCTGAAGCATTATTTTATATTTACAAGCATAACAAAAGAAGTCAGAAACACCGAACCATTTTATTGCTGGGCCATAAAAAATGTAATTTTATAAGCCTGACTATAAGTACCGACATTAACTAGATTGACCAGTTAATGTTCGGAATGACTGGTCGGGACGTTGCGGGCGAATTTAATAACACCAATTTTAATTTATAGTTGTATAATTATTTTTATAACTTGATATGATACTAAAAATAATAATTTAATTAAGTGAAAGGACGTTAAAGTGGTAAGAGGCAAGCCGACTTGGTGTAGATGACCGACGGAATCAGCCAATAGGGTTCGTGCATTGATCATCAAACTATAACGACATGAACGATACGTGAAAACTATTGGTCGATTTCTACGGTCGGGCAATATAAAGTGGATTATCTTTTAGCTTTTTACATAGAGTCAAACTTTTATTATGAACATAAAAGTCTGCGAATTGAATACCTATACAATGTATGTATGATAAGATGGTTGAATGGATTTACTCTTTTCGCATAAACTGCTGAATGGCTTTGGCAATACCTGTAATATTAGGTAACATAAGCCTTATAAAGACAACTCACTCACTAGGGAACAATCTCTGTGTAACAAACGTACTATTGACGGACACAAAGGACACATACGGAACCAATTTATATGGATTTTTGTAGGCATTAATTGCCTTTGAAAGATAGAAAAAAAATAAAGTTTAGGCCCAGGAATCGAACCACCTATCTTAAATTTTTCTATCTTTCAGAAATGCAATTATTTACATAATAAAGTAATTGGTAAGAAATGCCTATAAAAAGTACTATAATATTCGGTCTGCGACATCATAATTTGTTAAAATGCTCTCTGTAACGAAGCAATAACAAAAGCCGCGATAGTTCTTTAACTAGCGGCTAGATGTCGCAAGCGAGGGCCCAACTCGCGTGCGGTAAAGGATAGAAAAAATTAAAGTCTAGTTCAGATAGGTGGTTCGATTCCGGCCCCGGTTTGGCATACGGAAGCCTCGGGTTCGATTCCTAGGTCTGTACTTAAATTTTTTATATCTTTCAAAAAGCTATTTTCATATAGATCTTAGTTCCGTGAAGGAATCAAAACCGCAACCCCTTGCATTGCAATCATGTAAGCACACCTACTGCGCCACCGATACAGTATATCTACAGTAACTTCGTGGCCATAATACCTATTGTAATAAAAACACGTGGATCATAATATCAATTGTACGCATCAACCAAGATAAAATTGTCTGCCGTTGCTACGAGGAAAATGAATATAATTGTACGAATTTTATGTTACTAAAAAAGAAACAACCCTTGTGTAAAAATGTTCTTTAGTCACTTCCCTGGAAATTGTATCTTATGTACCTTATGTACCTTTACTTATGATTTAATGACTTACAAATTAATTTATAGGTTCTATAAACCGATAAACCGACAACCGTTGGGGTAAACGAGTTCTTGAGTGGAGACTGCGTCTCGGCAAACGTAGTGTAGGACGCCATCAGGCCAGATGGAGTGATGATTTACGCAAAACGGCTGGCAGGAGCTGGATGCGAGAAGGATAGAACAAACTGGCGTGCAATTGGAGATGCCTATGTCCAGCAGTGGACTGCGATAGGCTGATGATAATGAAATTAATTTAAAAATCTAAAAATAGCGCTTAAACCATCTTGCTGGCATATATCTGGCATGCATGGCATGGTAACACTGACCTCTATGGGCTCTATGTACTGGTACATTGAATTGGCAGCCCCGTACAAAGTGACAACAATTTCAAATAACGAATCGAATATTGGCAACCCTGTACAATGTGACAACAATTTTAAATACCGAATCGAATATTAGCAACCCTGTACAAAGTGACAACAATTTCAAATAACGAATCGAATATTGGCAACCCTGTACAATGTGACAACAATTTTAAATACCGAATCGAATATTAGCAACCCCGTACAAAGTGACAACAATTTCAAATAACGAATCGAATATTGGCAACCCTGTACAATGTGACAACAATTTTAAATACCGAATCGAATATTAGCAACCCCGTACAAAGTGACAAAAATTTCAATTACCAAATCATTTGAATAAAAATATTTGTAGGTACCTAATTTATTTGCATTGATTAATTTAAATTTTATGTAATGATGACAAGAAGTGCATGAAAATTGATTTGGAAAATTCCATTAGGTACAAATATATTTTCTAATTACAAGCTGATAATAATGTACGACTCCCGCTGTAGGGTACAAGGCCTATGTTGCGGGGGACTTTACAAACATATAAGTCACGGACACAAAGTACAGCCAGACTCGGAACAACAATTTGTGGATAACACAAAGTGGTGTCCAGTGTGGGAATCGTGCCCACGACCTCTTGCGTAGCAGTCGGACACTCTCCCACCGCGCCACAGAGGCAGACAATTAAAGAGTCTTAGCCGTCCATCATTAGAATTTTTACACGAAAGACCTTAAGAATTCAAAAGCTGTTCTGAAACCTAACAAATTCTATAAATAACTACAATGTCCACACATTTGCATAACCACTCGTTATTCTAAACCGTTACATAGAAACTAATTGACGCTAGTTACATCTGCAACCATTGTGGAATGTGACTCTGCAAGCTTGATATTCCTAACAAATTCCAATACATACAAACTAGACACACTCACACACACAAATGCACGAAACGCCTGCAACATTCCTTCCGCTGCTGTGCGAAATGTCCACTTATTGATGTAGGTCAGTGTTGCCACACTCTTTACTCCCATGCCTTTTAATACTTTGTCTCCCTTGCACCAGGACAGTCCGCCCGAAGTATTTATTGAACGAGACGGCTTGCTAAGTACTGTAACTTGCATTGGTTCCAATACATTCTTAATATGACATTTATTACTTGTTGAGTCTTAATTATTCAGGAATTTAGGTCTGTGTTTAATTTATTAGTCGACTGTATCGATGTTAAGAAGAAAGCCAATGCGTTTAGATTTCATTCACCTTATTATTATGAGTTAGGGGTCTCACAGGGTACTGATATAGGACCGTCATTAAATTATCCGAAGTGTAGACACAACTGGGGTCTCGCAAGGCTCAAATATAGGCGTATTTAAATTTTCTCAACCTTATTCCCGACGGTATTGGAAAGCTTTTAGGTACTACTAATATAATTTTTTCTAGCAAACGTCCTGACCTTCGTAAACGAAAGGGATAAAATATTCTAAGGTCACAATACGGGCGTCATAGTAAATAGGACGTTTGGAGCACAGTGCCACATTCCATCAATAAATGAAGAGTTGAGGAAGGTAGAAGGAGACAGAACGGTGGAGTGAGAGAGACGGATAGATGCGGAAGAATCCGTGACGCAATCGAGAGGGTGATGTCCAATAGTGAAGTAGGTCGTGAACATATAATATGATTGATTGATAATGATGAAGTTGTTTTGTGAATCTGTTGTGAAGGCTGATTGATGGTTGCTAAGTAACTGTACTACGAATACTACGGAGTATTGATTCTTAAAAAGCTTTTTACTGTGTTTACTAAGACATGAGTTATCATTATTCGATCATATAATTACAATCTAAAATTAATGTTTATTAAAGAATCAATTTTTAAATTATCATACGTCCTTTTCCTTTTCTCCTTCCTTTTTAAATAATTCTTGTTTTTATCCACTTTATTTTAAATACTAGCTGACCCGCGCAACTTCGTCTGCGTAATTTTTCCCCGATTTTGCAACATATTCCATTGCTGCTCCGGTCCTATTGGTCGTAGCGTGCCTAGCCTATAGCCTTCCTCGATAAATGGGTTACCTGACAGAAAAATATTTTTTAATTCGGACCAGTAGTTCCTAAGATTACCGCGTTCAAACAAACAAACAAAACAAACTCTTCAGCTTTATAATATTAGTATATAGATTAAAAACTAGGCTATGTGATTTCTTAAAGAAGAAATCTAACTGGCTGGTTATGCTGCAGCCAACTGTTGGATCTAGAACTTTGAAAGCTTGAAATTAATGTAGAATAGTAGGTTCTTATATATCTATAGTCAATAAAAAGAAAGGAGATTACAAAGGCACGGGTAAAGTAATTTTTTAGGAGATTCATCTTCTTTTATATTTTAAGTAAATAAACCTAAGTGCGCGTGGAACCTATCATAAGGTCCCTTAAGTATAAGAGTAGTTAGATATTATTGGAGATTTCTATTTGATAAACTTTATTTATACCTTGGAGTTTTGACTTGGAACGAATATATTTTAACCATTATTTGGTGAATCGCAAGTATTAATACTTACTTTGAAGAGTTGGTATGTTTGTTTTGACGTGATAACGTCTTATAAATCGATGACAGCCGGTCATCACTCACGAAAAAGTGTCAAAAAAAGTCACGTTATTGATTGGTTGCTAAGCAACAGCGAGTGGCGATTGCAGCGACATAACATGCGATACAATTGAAACTAACGGTATTGATTGGTTGTTAGCAACGCGACTGGCAAATTATTGTCCGTAAACTAACTTACAGACAACCATTTTATAGTTATTATTTAAATATATATATCTAGGACTGTTTACTAGATATATGTTTGCCTTGCAGTTTTTTGTGTCTCTGTTTTTCTTAAAACTAGAATTTACAATGTTGACATGTGTGTACGGTAGGGTTACTCTATAAATGTCTCTTTTAATAGAGCATGTGGTAGTTTAAGTTATACTCTCCTAATTGCATTTTACATTTGTTTTTAACTTAACCTAATAAATAAATAAAAAATGCAAATAATTATAACTTGGGACAATAGACAATTGCATTAGGAAATAGGAGAGAATCTTGTAACGAATATGTTTTAAAACCTTAATAATATTCTACCACTAGAGATGTGTGTATTTCCATTGGCGGACATCTCTATCTCTGGCTTTATAACTGTTTAGAGTTCAGTCAATCGTAATCATAATTATAACATCGGTTATTTGTTAAGATGAAAAATAACTATAATAATAAAAAAAACTTAAAAGTAACACAAAACTACACAATATTAACCGTGTACAAAAGCATAATCTTAGTTGTATTAAAAAGAACTATACAACGAGAAATGGAAGTATTTTATCAGAGTGCGTAACAATTGTCCTTCAATACAAAAAATAGCCTTGACCGAGATTGCCCTACCCCGGCAAATTGTTATAGGCTATAATAGCCCGATAGGGTGGGTTCAGACGCGGCCAGTAAGCGGGCAATGTTAGACGGCAGGGATAGTGTATTAGGAGAGTGTTAGGAAAATGTGATTGTTATAGGACATTTTATTTAAGTGTCAAAGTTTAGTATTTGTCACTGTTTAGTATTTATGGGAAGTATCGTGGGTGTTGAGTTAAGAAGTCGCATTGGCTCGTAGTCACAGTCAGACTAAAAAATCCTGCATATCGGATATATAGCGTCGTAATAATTAATAACGTCGTAAGACATTCTGAAAGATGATTTGATAATTTGATGGTTCACAGAATTGTTATAAATGTGTATCTAAAAAAAAAAATAAGACTAATACAAATATTTCTAAATTAATGAAAACCATGTTGAACTTACTTAACTTAATAGTTTATAATGCTGCTTCATAAAGTGTTATTATTGTGTTCCTGTTGTTATTTCATCTATACAGAAGGTAAGCAGATACATTTTAATTCTATGCAAACTTGTGCAAAAGGCTTTTTAGTAGGTAAATGCAATTACAACTAAAATGAAGTCTATGTATTAATTTAATGTTTCAGCTATGTTATATTTAATAAAAACCTGTGTAGTTGGCATGAGGAGTTTAGTATGAAGGCATCTACTATAGAATTTAGTTATAAAGATTATTTCTGCTATCGGGTTGTTCTACTCAAACTACTTATACCTAAATATTGTACTAACATAGTATGTAATTGAATTTAGGTAAGTATACAAACGTAGCTCGTATAAACTTATTACTAAACTACCTTGTTCCAAAATTGAGTACCTCCTCTAGATGTTTGTCAACTTAAAGCGTAACATAAACTTGTATCACCGTCCACAAGAGCTCGTGACGAGCATACAATCTTATAAAACTAAAACTTTATACCTTTTCGCAACTTTTAGTAGTTGACAACAATATTCAAGTCTTGTAATTTTGATCGTTACGAAGTTCGGCGAGTAGAGTGAGGAGCTATCGTCGTGTGAACCGGCCGTAATGTTTGTGAGTTGTGAGCACGTTTGGATGCCGGAAAGTTACAATAACGTGGTGATCGTGATGCGAATATTGGATGGAAATAGGGATGGGTCCAATAAAGTTGAGGATTATTCGGCTAAAGATTTAACCAAATCGAATATTTGGCTCGAATATTTTGCTAAATTATTGGGTTTTTAAAGCGCTTTGCCTGTCTAATGATTATTTGACAATTGCAAATATTAACGTAGTTTATTTTGATCTAGGTACTAATTTCCTGGTCATCATTAACCTGTATCGGTCCAGTGTTGGTAATTGACCTTCGCTCAACACTCGGTTCTCCATCTTCCGAATCCAGTTCTTCCCAGCAACTTTCTAATGGTCGTCGGTTCATCAATCTGAGGGTCGTCCTCCCGTGTCATTTGGTCTCTGCTCCAGGACTCGTTTGCTCCAGCGACTATCGGTCCAGATATAACCAGCCCATTGTCACTTGCCATTCAAGTGGCATTTGGCTGTTAGTATTATTTTTAAGGTTTACTGTACCTAATTAAGTTAGGTTTTTTATATTCGGCAAGAGTTTTGTGGTCAGCATTCAGTTTCTCAAATATTGAGATCCATTATACCGAACTTTCTTCCTATCCTATTTCTAGTGGGTACAGTCGAAGACTTTGTTGTTACGCATTACATTTTTTATCATAATATTGTGCGTAGTATGTTAGTAATGATTCCAATTTATGTCGAACATGTAAATAATTTCTGGTTTTTATTATTTCCAGAAATATCTTTGTTGAATAATATGATGTGTTCATTTGTGTTATCTGCAAAACGATTCATTAATCATATTTCTCATTAGCTTGAAAAATCTCTTCTCTATATATATTATCTCAAACTATCTTTTATCTTAACGTTGTAGGGTAAAACCACTCAATAAGGCTTATAACTTTTAAAATATAAATTTATTTTAAATTATGGCTGCTTACAGGCCTAGCTTATAATAAAACGAATTGACATTAATTTTAAATTTTGACTTACGACCTTAAACAGAAAAGTAATCACTTATGCGCGTTTTTATGGTAGAACTATCGACTAGGACGCCCTTAAAGGCCCTGTCAGATGTTGTCTCTTAATTCCTGTATTGGTAATTGGTATAGTGTTGCTTATTTTGAACAGAAACTTGAAAAATCAATGGTTCCTTCCTCCTCCTTGTTCCTTCCTCTTTCCTTCGAAAGTGTTGTTTGTTTTTTGAAACTAAAATTTAAAGTGTCAATAATTGGGTGGTTTTCTTTTTATAATAATAAGCTTATGTAAGTAAATTCCAAAAGCTATGAAAAGCCTGACTCATTTAGATACTAATCGACTCCCAGTCCAAACCATAACACCTAGATAGATACTAATCGACTCCAAACTATAAGACCTAAACAGCTGAAGTTTCTCAGGGAGGTTTAGTTTGTGATGCACACAAGGATTAAGAACGAATTTCTGGTAGCTCAAGCTCCATAAATTACGAGAGATAATTTTAGTGGATTTTGACTAGCTCCCCCCCTCTCATGAGATATCGTGATATTTGGCTTGACCATAATCTCACTTGATATTTCACATTTTTATAACACTGGTCAAGTGTGAGTCGTTCGAATGAATTCCGATCTAATCATTCAGCCTCTCCGGGCAAATTCATTTTGCCGTAAGTACAAAAATATTACGTTAGATTTGCCAAGACCTTCCCGCTCTCCCACGCGAGATTTGTCGAGATTGGGCTCAACTCCCCCTCACCTCTAAACGCCCTACGTAATTAATGGACGCCTCCTAAGAAAGACACGAGAGTGAAGCCGGGGGCTAAAGCTAGTATCAAATAAATACATACTTAAGATTTACTTTTCTATAACAAAATAAGCAAATATTCTAGTAGGTCGAATCAGAATTGTAAAATCAGCTTAACATTTATTCTCTCAAAATGAAATATAACAAATCTTTTCTTCATTGTATTGCTTGTGTTGACTAAACTCAGATTTGAAACATCTCTCAAATACGCTTTATTTTATTTCTATTGTTAGTAATGTTAGTAAAGTACATCAATCGTGATTTCTAAGAATTCTTACGCGCAAAAAATGGGAAAATTATTTTAGATTTATCCCAAATTTGTCTACGCTCGCGTCTTACAAAATTGTTGACTTAATTTGCTGACAGTACAATAAGTGTTGCTATTGTTAAACTAAAAAAAATACGTACTTACTGTATTTATTCTCCATTTTCAGACTGAATTTTTTATCAAACCGATTTTTCAGAAATTGCCAAATATGTTGTTTGACCCTTATCTTCGGTCACAACGACATATTTAAAAATATTTTCTCCCCTTAAATTCGAAAATATGAAAATGTAAGAAGCCAACCCCCCCAGCCCCTTCCGAACCATGGAGTATAGATATCGTGAGGAGCATCATAAAGGGAAAAGAAGTTGAAAGAGTGGCCAGTTGGGGCCAGTTGTAAGCTGTAAATAACAGTTCAAAAACCGCAAGAGTAGATAAAGGATTTGGTATTGTCATAGCGATTTCAGACGAATTGGACGATTTATTACCTTGTTGCTACTGTAATGGGGCACCCTTTTTTAACGTATTTCAACGGACACTTTTCATACATAGAGTTATTAAAATCCTAAACTCACCACTAAAATTATAAATGCTGACTTATGTCGAGCTGTTAGTTTGATATTATACTTCGAAACACTAGCGCCATCTATTATATATAACCATAAAAAGACAAAGCGTAACCTTCAATAGGTACTTCGGTATCTTCGCTTCAGTACCCAACCTATTTCATATTAATAAAATCGATTTACTTCTGTAAATGAATGTAAATTAATGTCATTGTATAGGAATACTCTTCCGCATTTTTCCTAATACATACCTACTACAGATTCAGATACCCAAGTAAAAATTTACTACAGTACACAAGCAAAATTTGGAGTAACAGATTGAAGTAAACAATACAATCTTCATTAAAAAATAAACCATATCTTTGTGGCACAAAGTTGAAATTGAGTGCTACACTTTTCTATAGCATCGTACTGTATTCGTTGTGTGAGTTTATTGAAGTTTTTATGCGGTTCTAAGTCTTATCCCTTTGGTATATAGTTTTAAATAGCTTGTAGGGTAAGATTTGTAGGATAGTGATTGAAATACATAGCAGGTCAGGTTTCAAAAGTCCACAATCGTTTTATGATTATGTCTATTTATTATGAGACCTTGGCCATGATTCCAAATGTTCGAACTCTGCGAGAAATACACAAGTTTTATATAGGGATTATTAAATTGATTAAAACTATTAAAACATCCTTATTGAATAGTCGATTTTCCATCATTACTTTAATCCGCAGTATAACTCAGACTAATGCTAAATATAAACATCGTAAATATATTATTATTATTAAAAATAAATTGTTGTCTTTAAAATCGTATAAATCATTATTATATTATTATAATCCACCACTCTTAATAATTAAAGCTTAGGTAGGTACTTTTGTATGTACCAACTTATTTCCGTTAAGTATTTTATATTCAGCAAATTAAAATAATAATAATTCAATAAGTTAAAAAATACAAATGACATAAATCACACTCTATATTAACATAAAATACAACTGACATTTAAATCATGCACCATCTAAATTAATAATTAAGTATGTTATTAATTAATCAACACTTAATATTACTATCATTAATCACTTTGAATAAACATTATGATTAATTATTGCTATCAACTTTATTCATAACAAGTAATAATATCATTAATAATTATTATATGTATAGGTATGTACCTATTACAGGTAGGTACCTAATTAATTATAATTAGGCAGCTACCTACCTACTATAATAATTGCAATCTGTTTGCGGATAATTTTTGTTAGAAATGAACTTGCTATATTTATACATTTATTTTATTTTCCTTATAACCTTAGTTTTAGTTAGGTAAGTGGTGATTAAAGTAATAGGTTTTAGTAAACCGTTGTTATCATATAAATAAATCATTTTATAATCGCCATTTTTAACACAACTTAGATTAGGAAACATTTTCAAATATTTAATAGTTTAATTAGAGTGAATAAGATGGCCATATTCATTCAACACTTCGTATTCCTAAAACACAACATAAATGTAGCCATCACGTGGCGAGGATGGGCACGAGCGAGACAATGCATAAACCAAAGGCTTAGGTAAGAGATGGCAACACATAACCTTGACCTGCGCAGTAGATGCGAGAGCGCCGCGCTGCGTTATGTTTAGGAACTACAATATAATAACAAAAATGACGCGTAAACGGTGTTGGGTTCGTAATCTGATCTCAGACTTTTATTTTGTAAACAACTCTGTTTGTCTTGTTCGTATTTCATGGCGAAACTACTGGGCCGATGTTGATGAAATTTGAGATGGAGACTTGGGGGTGTCCAAAGGCTATTCTTTATTGCTATTTTCTACGAAAATGTACGTAGGTAATAATGTATTAATGTACAATATTTACACCATTTTTTAATATATATATCTAAGATTACTAACATCTACGTCTTTAAATGGTATAAAAAGTTGGTTTATCTGTAATTTAAAGAACTTATCTATGAATTTATTATAATCATAATTCATAACAAAGTAAATGACTTGGAAGTTAAAAAATATGATGATGTATTACATTCAACAGAACTTTTTCACTGATTTTAAAAGATTTGTCTGGACAGTCTCAAGTTAGTAGCCAAAGGAAGAAAGACTTTTGTTTTAGTCGATAAAATGGCGGCAAACCAATCTGTCATTATTTTCACAGCTCCCCGTCTAATGTGTGATGAAAATATAATAGTTAAAAACGAGACTTTGTGCAATTAAACGTACAAAAAGTACTTGACACGGGCAGAAATTACCCGATAAACCGGTTAGATTGCTCTATATCATCATCAACATAATATCTATATATAATATAATATCTATATATATAAGCATCTTAGCTTAGCTGGAGGGGTAAACATGATTAATGGTAATGTAAAAAATGTCTTTAATACTAGTATTAAAGATTTTTTTATAAGCAACAAAAGTCTTGTCCCACATTGCTAGATATCTTAAAAAAAAACAAATACATATATATTTTTTAAGATAACTTGTAATGTGGGATTTTCGGACCTCCATTCCAATTTTAGTCTTATAGACCTTACATAGACCGTGAGTTATATGTAGTTACCAAATTGCGTATAGTTAGAATTGGAAATATTGAATTAGTCGTATTAATATCTACAGTGCGCAAATAAAGGGTTAGGTATAAATAAATTTATAACGATACTATGATTCGCTTTCTACAAACAGTCCTATTTTCTTCAAGTATTTAATAAAATTAATTACTAAAAACCTTTCAGGAATAACTTTAGATCGTTCAGACATAAACTTGGCAATTTTGTGAATTATTCACGAAATAGACACCGAAATTTTGAATTTTCAATAAGGAAAATTGTTGTTTCTTAACCAGAAATTTAATTTTCTTAGGTTTTACCATTTTAACTAATGGACTTAATTACCTATCTAGCAATTAAGTTTATTGGTATTAGTACCTATACCTACTAGCAATTCAAAATATTTGTCGATTTTACTTTTTTATGAAATAATAAATTATGTGCCTACCTCATTCAAATTTCATATTTGATTCCGTATAACAAAAAAAGTTTTTTTTTCTTGATATAGATATTTATTATCTTTTCATGTAAACGGATTTTGAGAGCACTATAGGTACTGAGGCATATATGGCAGGCCCTGGGAAGAAGAAAACGGGGAAAAGAAAGAGGTTAATTAAAATATATTATAGTTTTACAAATTTATTTTATGGTTCGCTAAACTCTCTTCAGGGCGTACGTGCACACGATGGCTCACTTATCTAAGTCTTTGAGCACTGAATCACGTCCCGGAGTCTTCAGGGTATATACCGTTAAAGATAGTGTTACGAAGAGGGCAGCTTCAGATGTTCGACGACACTGTTCTAGAACGTTTTCAGTGCCATGTCGGGAGAAGATACATAATATAAATATTTTACACTAATATTATTAATTTTTTTATTACCATAATAACATTTATTAATTATTATGCAACATTTTACAATCTTGACCACGGGCAAAAGCTGATTCAAATATACTAATAAACTAAAGTCACAGTCTATACCTTTTACGTAAATAGTAAATGGAAAATAGTAAATGGAACCATTTTGGAACCTATATGTACTTAATGAAAATAGAGAAATTACATATTTACTTGAGATAAGCTTTATACAACGCTTACAAATTAATAGACATTGCTCAAAGATATGGTATCATGGACTAATATGTTCAGATGGTGTTCCTTTCTACGTCCGTGAACTCTTTAGAAAATACACAAATTTATAGGGTACGTAATTTTGCCATTTCGCATCCGTTCATCCAAAATTTAGCATTTGTTTTATCCAAGTTGCTTTTGTTTAAGTTCTTGTAGCCCCTACTAATATATAGGAATACAAGAAACTGCTTTTGCTTACAAAAGCAGTTTCTTATAAGGAGTCGTTCTTTGTTTCGTCCCACGACTCTTTCGACCCATGGGTCGTCCCACACTATTAGTGCTGGCACCGACTTAAAAAAATTTAGGTTATTTTCGTGTATATAAAAAAAACATTTCATTATTTTCAGTTAATATATATATATTTTTTTACTTTTTATTATTATAATTTGTTTTTATTAAACCCGTGACTATTTACGTAACTAAGACTGTGTTACCGGCTGTACATAAAAATAGATTTCATAAAAAAAGCAATGGTACGAATCGCAAAATGAAAAATATAAAATTATTCGAATTCTGTGATTGGTCCCATGGATCGAAAAAATCGTGGGACGAAACAGTGAATGAATCTTCATAAAGTTAGATTAATGATAAGGTACACAGAAAACGCGTCCATATCTAGCCCGAAAATAGCAATACTTACTCATTTTCAATATTTTGTTAGCAAACGTTTGCCATAAACTTATATTGAGTTATGAAAGTCATTACTAGCCAATTTCCTTTCTTGTGAGAGTCTTATCTGTTATTTACTTATAGATCTTGGTCTACAAACGCCATCTTGTTTTCCCACTACAAACTGTATTAGTTTATATAATATCCGCTGGTTGGCGTTTGTTTAGTGAGAAAATTGAATTTTCCTGTAAAATTCCTGAAATGTTCTTATAGGAAATTATTGTGTTCATAATTAAATTTATGTGAAAGGTCATTAACACACAGATTAGACATGAAAAGGCTGCTTTTCGATTTTCGGCGTCTTTTTAGATAGGATAGAAGTTTTGGTAGTTCTTCCCCAAAGGTGCACAAAAAAGAGTCGAAATTATGGTTCATAAATGTTTTTTTTAAAGATAACTAGCAAAGTGGGGTTTTGGTCCCACATTACTAGCAATCCTGTTAACCCCTCCAGCCAAGCTTAATGGCTTGTGTTAGGAGTGGGTTTTGGTAGTATAATGGGTAGGATTCGAACTCGCGACCTCACAATTGCAAGACCGATGCCTTAGCCATTAGGATACCGCCGCTTCATTACTGTATTATTATTAAGACAATTTTGTGATACCTATTTGCAACATATGTCACAATATTATCGGTATAATTGCCACTGTATTAGGTAAGTAACACATTGTTTTACTCTACTCCTGTTTGCCGAGGACTCACTTCAAGCTACAAGTGCAAAGGATTGAAAGATATTTTCTTAATGGCTTTATTATCTATGTACTTTACCTACTTTGTTATCTTTAGTTATAGAAAAGGTGGGTATGATAAGAGTAGGGTAGTTTATTTGAGGAAGCACCCTGTATCACAAAAGACTAACGTAAATTTAACATAAATTATTACTTACATAATAACCAACACGGTCTGTAGACTCTGTGGCGCGGTGGGAGTGTTACGCAAGAGGTCGTGGGTTCGATTCCCACACCGGACACCACTTTGTGTGACCCAGAAATTGTTGTTCCGAGTCTGGGTGTACTTTGTGTCCGTGACTTGCATGTTTGTAAAGTCACGACACAGGGCTAGGCAGGCAGGTAGGTACCCTATTGCGGGAGTCGTTTTTAAAAAAAAAAACAGTTGAATACAGTAACGGGGAACTCACAAGTTCTGATTACCGTAAGGTACTGCAGTCGTGTATTAACCAAAATAAAATTAACCTGAATTAAGTACTTGCTTCTTTCATTCGGAATGTTCAATATAAGCTGTACAACAAAATGTAACTGTAAAACATCCTTAAAAGTATTTCTATCGATAGAATTCTCATAAAAGTGACAAATATCATTAAGTCTTATCATAATGATACCTTTTGTTCAGGTTTCAATCATAAGGGTATTCGAAAGTTACATTTCGACTGAAAACCATCTTCCGTAGTCACAATCATGTACAAGTCTAATGAAACTTTGCATAGCCTTCATAAAGTTCGAATATTGGAAACGACCAACACTATCTCTCATAGCTAATTTTGTCTTTCTTTCTATCCAGATGTGCCGATAACCTGGCTGTCCTCACCGCGCGCGCTGGTCCCGTGCGTGGTGCCTGACGCAGACAGGATTCATACCAGGCGCCCGCCGCCGCCCCTCGCCGCAGATGACAGGTCGAAACCCAGGCAGCCCTACGTGTGGCGGAAGGGAGACACAGACCTGGAACTGTCCAGACAATCTTTAAATTATAAGTAAGTAAATAAGGCCATCCTGCTGAGATGAAGTGTTAACATTTTACTTTAATACTTTATTCTATGTTACAAATACAATAATTGTATTTTTGAAAGATAGAAAAATTTGAAATCCAGACTCAGGAATCGAACCCGAGACTTCCGTAGCCAAACTGGGGCCAGAAGCGAACCACCTATCTGAACTATGTTACTAGATATCAAATTTTTCCATATCTTAATGCTTACGAGTTAGGCCCCCGCAGCGCCATCTAGTCGATAGTTAAATAACTATCACACAATTCTATGTTGTTGGATACGGTTTTTAATGCCTATAATATTAAGCAACTGGATTTCAAAGGAAAGCCACTGAATTGCTGACGTTTCGGACACTATATGCTTGGACACAGTGTCCGTAACAACACATTTTATTTTTAATATTTTTTTTACTGACTGCCTGGCATTCTGGTAATCCTAAAATAGCTGAATAAATTTGAAGAAGACAACCTAAAGATTCGGTTCTCTACGTTGTAAATATTTAAACTTTATTTTTTCCATGATATTTTTAATAACCTACTGACCGTCTGTTATATTCTACTATGTTCATCTAGGTGATGTCATTTAGTTATTTGCAAGCGATACTTTAGTGTCCTTTAAAATACCTACCCAACAATACCCCTTATGACGGGGTAGGTGAGAAAAAAAACTCACATCCGTACTTTACGTGTTGAGGAAATACCGTACAAAATATTTTTTTCAAGATTTTATTTTACCACTTTTTCGGCGTAACTAATATGTCTATCAATTATAACTATTTATTATACGGGAATCGATGCTCATTATTTTCCTTAAAATTGCTTAATGTTTAAGGTAAATAATGCGCGTTAATTCCTGTATAATAAATAGTTGTAATCATGCTACGCGGAAGTTTAAATTTTAGTATGTATATCCATGCTAAATTACAGCTTTATAGTATTAGGGGCTCTCGGCTAACCTGGGGATAGACAGGCGGACAGACAGACGGACGGCCGGACAAAGCGAAACGATAAAGGTTCTGTTTTACCATTTTGGCCTTCATCTATAACATTTTCCATACAAGTTATAGATAACAGGTTTAAGCAAGGATGTAACATTAACATTATAACATTGTTTCAGTTTTAATGTATTAAACAATGGCACTCTGGAGTTAAGAGTGAACAAGAAAGAGAAGAACAGCACTATCGAAGGCGTCTACCAGTGCTCAGTCAGGCACGCTGGAGGCGTCGTGCTGGGATACCCTGTGCATCTCAAACTTGCTTGTAAGTACATTACCTATCTTTGTATCATATACTAGCTGTCCCGCGCAACTTCGTATGCGTAAATTTTCCCCGTTTTTGAAACATTTCTCGTCGCTTCTCCGCTCCTATTAGTCGTAGCGCGATGTTATATAGCCTATAGCCTTCCTCGATAAATGGGCTATCCAACAAAAAAAAGAATTTTTCAAATCGGACCAGTAGTTCCTGAGATTAGCGCGTTTAAACAAACAAACAAACAAACTCTTCCGCTTTATAATATTAGTATAGATAAAAGACTATATAATTACTAAGAGTATAGATACGCTGCTAGAGCACTTTATGTGAAGACTTGAGTTGGACCTTGCAGGACAGGCGTTTATTCTGGGACTACCAGAAATGTTTTGTTATTTACTAGTAACTTGGAAGTATGTAATAAGGAAGAGTGAAAATGGATGTACTTATTTATGTTTGATAGCGGTATAGTCTTATACCTTTAAACGAGCAATTCTTGTATATATATACCTATATATATAATCTAAATCTCGGCAATGGCTCCAGCGATTTTCATGAAATTTAGTATGCAGGGGCTTTCGGGGGAGATAAATCGATCTCGCTAGGTTTCATTTTTGGAAAACATCGTTTAAAAAAAATAACGAGCGAAGCTCGGTCATCCAGGTACTATATTATAATATCAATTGATTTTGGGGCGGAGCGGAGCCGTAGGCGAAAGTTAATACTTCATATAATTGTCGACAATATTAAGCTGGTAACCACCTACAACAAGCAATTATGGTGTTTTAATAGCAGTCCTACGCTCATAATACGACATACTTTGAATTATAAAGAATTTCTCAAAAGTTGGTTAGGAAATATATTTAATTAACCTTTTCTTTGAGAAATGAAGCTTTAACCTGAATGCTTTTGCACAATAGACGTTGTAAACAAAGAAATATGATATAATATGTTTTAATTATATCTGCAGTAATATGTTTTGACAACTTACACTACCCCATCTCATTTCAAGTTAGGCAGAGCCTATAACAACCAGACAATTGACGAACATACTTAGGTATAATATACGAAAACTAGCATATTTAGATAAATTATACCAAGACTCATGAATTTGTATGAAAACAGTTGAATAAGCGTAGGACGCGTGATAGATGCGTATGATAGTATGTTTCTGATTCAACTGTTTTCATACAAATTCAACAATCTAGAGTCCTTATTCACTATCTTTTTTTTCGTTTTCGCGTCAAGCCTGCGCTTTTAACTGTCAACTTTCTGTCATAATGGTTTATAGAGTACTGCGCTTAGAAATGCAAGTGCCGCGAAAACGAAAAAAAAAAACGTAGTGATTAAGGACCAAGATGTCATAATGCGTTGCATACGTTGCGTTCGTGTGTTCGCTTTGTTCACCTTTAATCATCGTGTTCATCGCACAAAGTTTTACCTTTAATGGGGGTCGAACCCACAACCTTTGGCTCAGCAGTCAGGGTCATTAACGACTAGATCAACAGGCCAGTCGATCTTTGGTACAAAAAGTACTTAGTCTATAAGCAAGCATCTCAGCAATCTAAGTCAAGCTGAAACTTCAGATATAAGCATTCCAGAGTAAGACAGATTAAATTAGGAAAGAGGATTCGACAAATCCAGAAGAATGAGCAGGACAAAGGAGAAGCAAATTGTTAGAAGATCGAAGATCTCTCAAATATCGAAGAGTCGAATGCAGTTATTTAGAAGTCGGTCATATTTATTGAGGAGTTCTCACCATAGTCAATCAAGGGAAATATCAACGTCTGGACGAGCATTGTTTTGGTTTTCAAAGGAAGAAAATTCTTTAGACGGTATAACGCCAGCAGAGTACCCGCAACCCTCTGACTTACACTAGTCACCTGAGCTTGCCAGTTGAGGTTTGCGTCTAGTGAAATGCTGAGATCCCCGACATATGAACTTAAAGGGATAATGGAGCCGTTATAGATGACTAGTGGTAACGTGTTGGTCTCTAATCGGCTTATGATGCCTTGACTCCTAATACCAATTGCCTGGCACTTGGACAGATTTACTATCAAGCCAAACGTGTCTGACCAGGACTTAATAGCATCCAGATCCCCCATTAATTTGTGTAATGGCCACAGATAAATCATTCACACTCGCCTGAGCATACAATTGCAAGTCATCAGCGTAAAGATGGAACGCACTTTGAAGAACTTTAGTAACGAGATCGATAAAAATAGATAATAGTAAAGGAGAAAGAATATCGCCTTGAGGAACACCAGCATCAAGATCTTGCCACCTCGACGAAATATCGTTCAGGCGCACTGACTGTTGACGCCTCCGAAGATAGGATGAGAACCAATCTAGAGCAATGGGCGAGACCTTTAGATGAGAGAGAATAAAGAGTAAGATCTCGTGACAGACGGCATTGAAGGCATTCGAGAAATCTACCAAGGCCAAAACTGTGACTTTGGTCTCATCAATGCCTGCCCTGATGTCGCCAGTTACTTTAAGAAGAGCAGAGCTGGTGCTATGTCCTGGCCTGAAGCCTTATTGAAACTGGCTTAACAAATTGTAATGATGAACAAATTGTGTCATTTGTTTATGTACACAGGCTTCCAGCACTTTTGATAAAAAAAAAGAATAGATATAGGGCGAAAGTGATTAGGAAGAGTGAAATTAGATATTTTAGGTAGAGGAATAACAAAAGCATAACGCCATGAAGATGGAAATGGTCCCTGTTTCCAGCTTTTGAGAAAATCGCGAAAATATATACATACATACTTACGATTCAAACAGAGAATCGCCTTTTTTGAAGGCGGTAAATTAATAGTATCAATCCGTAATCTATTGCAGAAGCATTACATAGTTAAGTTCCAAAAATACATGTTGTTTACGAGTTTGTCAATAACCCGCACCCCTGGGTCACATAATCACCTCAAATTAAAGATAAGTCTATTTCATTACAGAGATAAATTACCGAACAAAAGAAAAAGTAAATAAACAACTTTATCCAGAAAATCGAATAACAATAGGCAGTCTCGTAGTCTAAACACGACTTTTTGACATCACATCGCAGAAACGTGCGGTGACTCCATACGAGTGCAGTGCATTTTTCGCATACCCAAGTATTTCGTTTAGTTTTTTTAAAGACCACTCCTGTAGTTAACAACTCCTGCAGTTAACAAGTCCTGCAGTAGGCCACAAGTCCTAACAGACACTAAATATGTACACCCAAACTTTGAACAATTTGTGAATCGCACGAAAGGGTATCCCGTATGGGAATCAAACAAATGACATCTTCGTCACACTTATACACTTCCACATCGCCACTGAAGCAGTAAAATAGTGACTTTTGACAATTAAAGACAATTAGCTCTTGTATTTTAATTCAAAATCAACACCTGCTTACGAGGTGACTTTGAAATTAGTAGTCGACAAATTGATTCAGTTCCTGTGTAATACATTCGTTTTACATTGAAATTTTGCCAGTTATAATTGTAAAAAAAAAGCTTGTCTATAAATTTAGTTTACGGACAATAATTTTACGTGTTAACGTCATAAGGAAACATTGATGACCATTGTTAGTTCCAATTGTATCACATGTACTGTCACTGCAATCGCCATTCGCTATTGACGCTTAGCTACCAATCAATAACGTGACTTTTTTTAGACACTTTTTCGTATGTGCACCGGGTCATCGATTTATAAGCTTTTGTCACATCAAAAATATACAGTTTTTATGGTCTATCGATAAAAATGTAAACAAAGCCATTGAAGTTAATTTTAACAATAACCGTTTAATAATAAATTTTATCTGGTACGTATGCGATACAAAAATCAAAATTAAATAAGTCCCTAATGAATTTTATTTTAATACTTTGACTATACGCGGGTTCAACTCTTATGCTTTGTACGCTGAATTAAAAGTCATCCTTTTAGCACGAATGAACTACATTCATGCTAAGAGCAGAAAGTTACTGTACTTTATTATAATAACTAAAGGGTGACCAAATCGAGCATAGTAAATTGACAAGCTATAGGTACCTTTACTTCAGTATCAGTTTTAACAGTACTTGGGTTTAGAATGCGTGAGTAATACATAAGTAAAAGGTTCACCGATCCTTCAATTAAAACTATAATACCAAACTTCCCGACCGTGTAACAAGTTTGTTGGGTACATGAAAGTGTAATAAACATAGTCTTACTAAATAAATAACAGTCGAAACGATCTTCCAGCGAAGACGAAACAGGATCTTTACATAATCAACTTTGACAGATTATTCAAGAAGTCGACGAAACTCTACAACGGGATGCTACCGAGTGTTTCCCGAACTAAGATTTGTTTTCGAACAGTATCTATGGCTAATAGCTATGTTCCTGTTAAAAGTTTTGAATGAAATAACTTTAAACTTAAAGCTCATTTTAATCTATATAGCTGGGTAGCTAAGGGAGATGTATTAAAGACTTTCTGTTTATAACAATGTAGAGCCCAAACGGATCGACGATGCATAGAATTGACATTAAATGATTTTTTTAAGCTATTGCATAGCTTCTATCGCGGGCCTTGAGCGCGGGGACCGAATCCAGAAATTCCGTAACGAAAAAACATCACGCTCCCCACTTCGACGGGCACGGAGGTGTGGCTTGAAGACCATGCATCGTCTAACGTCGTTTCATTTTGTACTTATGATTCGGGCTGCAAAAATCATAATAGCGCGATTCAGACCGTAGTACATTTTGTATTGAATAGTAACAAAATTAAATACAGCGCCATCTATTGACATTATGTTACCTATTGTCATTTTAGTCTTCCCCTTTCTTGTTGTTTCTATTATAAAGGCCACAGCAAAGGGCCACACAGGAGTTGTGGTTATGTTTTGGTTTAGGTGTTGGTTCATTTTCCACCCTATTGTGTTGTGTTATTGTATTATAATAAGTAGGTAGGTATTTTATGTTCTGTCGCTGATCTAATTAATATGAAGACTAACACCCCCCATTCCGACCGGCACAGCAGTGAAACTTTTTAATTGTTTGTTCTTAAGCAGAACTTTTAATGACTTTTTTTTTAAATTAAAAAAAATAATAATAAAGAAAATAAAAATTGCTTAAATTGATAAAAATGCTATGCAATAGCTTTACCGCGGCAGTCTCCGAGTGCCACACATTTTTTTATTAGAAAGCTGGTTTCATTGGAATGATATTTAGCTAAGTGATGATAAGTTTATAGAAAATCTATTTAGTAGTTTTAAAGTTAAATCAGCAATTTTTCATGGTGTCAGGTAGGAGAATAGGTAGGTGTGACCAGCATTATTTTGTGGTCGTTTGACTTGTCGCGGTGGGAGTGTGTCCGACTGCAACGCAAGAGGTCGTAGGTTCAACCTCTTGCGTTGCATCCACAAATTGTTATTCCGAGTCTGGGTGTACTTTGTGTCCGTGACTTGTATGTTTGTAAAGTCCCGCGAGACACAGGGCATACCCTACTGCGGGAGTCGAGTTTAAAACAACATACAATAAAGGCCGATTCATGCATCAGTGAAGCCACAGTTCAGTATTAGAACTACAGTGTTGCGTCAGTGATTCAATTCACACATGTCAGTCAGTACTCAAAACGTGTCCGTTCTCTCTCCAGTCGTGTCGGATTTGCGTCCCATCGCTATTAGGAATAGAGTGAAGGAATAGAGAGGTCTAATGTCTCCTGTGTAGGTAGTTGGCTAGTGTCTGATGAGACCATTATTCAGAAATACAGAGGTATAAACACCTCGACGAGGTATACTTCGTCATCTTCATCACATACAAGACATCACAATACAAGGTACGTACGTACAGTACCCGTACCCAAAATGGTAACGATACGAATTGTTAAGTATATGAAAAAAACGTTGAAACTTGTTAAGAATTAAAGATTCAGGAGTAAAACATGATACCTTAATGAGAGAAGCTTATGCACAGCAATAAGCTTCCAATTATATACAAATAACCCGATATGAAATAAAAGCAAAAGTTTGTGAGTGTGTGTTTGTTACTTCTTCACGTTTTAATAAGGTTTCATTTTTGGAAAACAACGTTAAAAAACAATACCGATCTAGATACTATCCTTTTTAACGCAAGATTATTTATGTATTGCAAGATTTATTTTCTTAGATAAAAGTTAGTTTAGTTTATCTTTAAATACAATCACACACAAAGTCTGTTCGTCTGTTAATTTTGAAACGAGCTCGCACGAGTAACTTATTTGTAACTCGTGTGAACATAATTTACTTCTCACAGATTTCGCTTAAAATAACATTTGAACTATAACGGAGCTAAGTTTTATCCAAAATCTCAATGAGGTATTTTACTAAGTAGAAAATTATAACATTAAATATACTACGGGTCTTAATCGCGAAAATAATTTAAGGTTAACCTTTTTTGTTGCCCGACGTAAGTAAAAAATCTGAAATACCACGTGATCGTATCAAATAGTACCTACTATATTTTGTAAACAGCGCCATCTATCGAAATAAATAAGAACAACAAACGACTTGATGAGATATGAGATTAGTGACACACAATATCCTGAATCACACAAACAATGTTTACTAAACCCAAAATTTATTAAATGTTTGTGTGATTTTTCCTTTGTATTTCTAATCTCTTTCTTTATTTTCTCTCTCTTTCTGTCTGCCTTTCTTTTAAAATTGTTTGAGTCTGTGTCGTTTCATTAAATAAAAAAAAACTAAATTCTTTATTCACATAAAATGCAAAACAACACTTGTGATACGTTGGAATTATACATGTATATGTAATATGATACTATTAACTATTCTGATGATGGAGCCGGTAAATGGTCATAAGAACTTCTTAACTAGACAAGATAAACTCATCGAGTTTGGACGTATTTGTTTTGTCTTGGTGAGTACTTTGGTGCTACATGACTTCCAGGGTCTGATAGTGGAGTTGGAAGGTGGCTATAGCTTCTGAACTACACAAGGCCCAAACTTGATGGGCTTTCCATCGAGTTTGGGCTTTATTGATTACTTTCGACAAGTACTCCCTTCCTAGATGATTTCCAAGGTCTGATGATGAAGCCGATAGGTAGAACGATGGTACTCAGCAGTCATGTAATGCACCTCCACACCCCTTGTTTGGGTTCGTTAGATTCGTCTTGACAAGTGCTATTACACTTTTACGTCATATAAATAGTATAATGTAACAAATTGATGGATTTCTTTTAAAATTAAAATAAAAGGTTGTTTTAAAAAATGATTTTTTTTATTTATTTGTTTTCATTATCATTCAACTCACTTTCAGGATCAGAATAATAATAATGGATAATATCTCTTTTTTCTATCTAACCAGTGTTATAGTGGTAAAAAATACTACCTGGGCCAAAATAACGAATAGCAACGTCACTTGCGGTGTTGTTTATAGTTCTCTTTAATTAAACTTGGTCGGCGCTAATTTATTTCTTAATTATCTTAAACGTTTCTGGAATAATTTAGCTAAAAGTTATACTGATCTATACACAGGTACTATTATTCAAAAGCCGGTAAATAGTATGAATGTTTGAGTCAATCCCAAGCGTGCCTTTGATCAAACTTACATTTAATTTTAATTTATTACTGAGGAAACATACGAATGACAACTTGGGGCTGATCGTATTGGCAATATTACTAATACAATTAACGAAAACCAATTAACAGCACTTGAATTTTATTACAATCGATCAGTGAGCTTCTAAACTGGCAATACAGAATTCCTCAAAATAAGTTTTTTCTACATTTTCGAATTCATGTTAAAACATATTCTTGCATAGAAATATTTATCTGGAAAATGTGTGGAGATGGAGGACAAAGCGTAACCTGAAGGATCTTGTTTAGAAAATAGTGGGAAATAGTTCCAAAGGAAATATTGAAGTATGAAATGGCTAGAACTAGACAGGGAGAGAGTAACTGTCAATCATAATAAAGACCAATAAGCCAATTGTGGAATTGATTATAAGATAAATAAAAACATATAGATACAAATTGAAAGGCAGAATTTAGATCGTTGGTAGAGATACTATTATTATGAAGCCCTAGATTTGATAATTGACCAGTACTTCTCCGTATTTCATCATGATATTGTTTCCTAGAAACGTTTAATAGGATACAATATACTGTTTGTTATGTAACAGATTCTGGAGAACTGATTTGTAACCGTTAGATTCAATGTAAATATAAAATTTCTAGAATATTTAGTTTTTTTTAAAAAGAGAGACGTATTTATTAAGTTATAAGCCTTCTCTTTCGTACATTATATAGCCAGAGATATCATTCCATCAGAAAACCAGTGAGGTGAATGAGGATGATCTCCAAGATTATAGGATTTGCAAAACATTTTATTTGTGGTAGTTTGCGACAAAAAACGCGACGATGTGAAACAGATGGGTTCCAACTTTATACGACTGTGTTTCTTGAAATTAATTGTCAAAATCTTGGAGGCAACACCTTTGAATTTGTATTGAGCACTGCCATCGTCAATAAATCTTTTCTGACTCAGATTCGGCTGATCAAACCTTTATAACGACTACCTTTCACAATTTTGCCAAATCGTCGGCTTTAAATTGATGTTTCTGCGCTGTTGACATTGAATAACTAACTTTTAGGATATTGGAAAGGGAATACTTTTCTTTTAGTTAGATAGTTTCTTGTTTCACGTGGTTCAGACAAAGTTTTGGTTTTCTGTTGACGAGTTCTTGGTACTGGTGTTTTGTCTTCATTTGCAAAAGGTTTCGAATATTTATACACTTCTTATCTAATGAAGTGTATAAATATCCGAAACGATTTGCAAATATAACAAATTAGACCAATTTTCCCGTATATTTTTAGTTTTTTACCTGAGCCTGCAAGTTTAGAATGTGTTAAGTTATACACTAAACTAAACTTTTATCCCATAATTTACCTCCTTAGGAGAAGAACTTTTTAAAAACTCACAGATCGATTGTACAGTGCATATATTAAACCATTGAGAGATTTTTTGTGCAAAATTCATGATTTTTTCGTTTTTTCGTTCAGCTGTGCGTGGACCAATCAATAATTCTAGTGGTCATTTCAGTTTATGCGTTGTTCGATCAATAATTCTAGTGTTAGTTAGCTAAATTATATAAAACGTTACATCAGACTATAGTCCTGCCGAAAGAAATACAGAGTAATACAGAACAAGCGAGAATGACTCGCTCACCGAGACATAGTCGTATTATAGAATTTTATAAGCTACGGGTCTTAATGGCTTAAATATTTTATTTTAAGGCTAAATACCTTTGTTTATTTCCCGACGTTTACAGTCTACCCGTGACCACGGCCGTTGCAATACGGTCGAAACGTCGGGAAATAAACAAAGTTATTTAGCCGTAAAATAAAATATTTACGCGATTAAGACCCGTAGCTAAAATTCTATAATGTGTGCAAATCGCGAAAGTTTACGAACATATATTATAAGTAGTTCAGTTCAGAATCGAATCTCGCAGTTTTTTAAAGACTATATGTTTTATGATTTAATTACTAATATACGGTTTTTAGAGTTTTCCTATACTTGTAGTCTATGACGGTATTACTTGCCCAATTTCATAGTTCTAGGTCAACGGAAAATACCCTACAAAATTGATTCCTTGAGAATGTTGTAATGTACGTTTTTTGCGGCATAAACGGCCGTATCTTTTTTTTCGTTAACTTAGAAGTCTGATTTTTTCACAGCTTTAAGCAGGGGGTGTCACTTCGCAGTTTAGGTATATTCGTGCAGCGTGCTGCTCGAAGGGGCGTATGGCAGTAGGCTGTCTCTCGGCTCGCACAACAATCGCGGTCACGTCACGCTCGCGCTTACTTGAAAATATTTTTATTCTATCTCATGATGGTTGCCGGACGATCGCTGAGCGATCAATTTTCCGCAATGTTGCCCGGACAATTTTGTTGTTGTTTCAATCGCTCTCTATTTTATTGTTGCCGGGTTGCCATATAGCCTGTTTGAGAATCATGCGCCATACAATTGCACACATATTGTCATTATTGCTCGAGCAATGAGTTGCTGCAAATTGCTGTAAAAAATGGCCCATTTAGATGCCCCTTACAGTAACAGGATAGGTTAATGTTTATTAAGGAATATCTACACCCGTGACAATCGAACACACGACAATTGGAATTTTTATGTTTATAATGCTAAATGTACGTTTGTAATGCTTAATCTACTTAATTATCTTTAAACTAATATATTAACAACGTACAAAAACTTCTCAAGTGACAACCCCGTGCGGACTTCGCAGCTCGGTCACATAACTGGGGCGCGCAAAGAAAATTCACGGTTCGCGCGCGGTTATAAGTTGCAATTTAGCTTGCAGGCGAGTAGCTCTGGCGAGTCTAGGTATATTTTTATACCTAAACCTGACTTTTGTTAGGGAGTGAACCTTCTGTATATAGTACTATTACTTATTCTGTGCTTCAAGGGACTGAAGACCTGAGTATAAGGTTTAAATTTCATCTTGATACCTCCACGTGTTCCCTATAAAGGGTCAAGACAACACAGTGATTCTATAAGGGTTCCGTTTTTTCCTTTTAAGATACGGAACCCTAATGAAGGAGCTATTTCTATTACATATTAAAATTGCGCATAACTTCATACTTAAATCTACATAAATAACATTGTTTTCTGTGTTGTTTCAGTAAGTAACTTTGTCGGAATGAGGACAGGACTACCGGCCCCTTATGTTTCTTTAAAGACTCGTTGAATTATTCATGATAAAATATTATCTTAGTATCCAAACTGATCATTGGGTTGCCATAATATTATTTCATGTGAAAGATTTTAGATATTGATTGTGTGTTTAGGAACTAAGTCGGGGTTAAATAGACTTTAACTTTGAAGTTATTTGAGGAAGATAATTTTGTTGTAGACCTATTTTACCGCGTGATATTATTACCCGACTGCGGAGTATGTGTATGTATGTATGTCTATTCCTTTGTGGCACTATATATTCAAGCAGGCGGGTTTTTTGATTTTGAATTATTTTTTTTCACTATTTATTATGAAAGTTAAATTGTTTGCCAATAACGCTTGAATTAATGAATGAATGGACAAGAATGAAAATCTGAACAGTCACATATCGTACCCCGGATTAAGACATTGGCAAGAAAACTAGGAATTTGCAGGTGAAGTCGCCCCAAAAGCAAGAAGATGGAAGTAAACACAAAAACAGCTAATCTTTTTTATCTATTTACCGAATCATTTGGAGGATAAATCGTCGTCCTTTCCTGGTCCGTAGATAACCGTAGCTACACGAAAAATACTCTGGAATATATCGTGATCTCCGACCTTGATAGCTTATCATTACCTATTTTATCTCAGAGGTAAACATAAATACGCCTGTAAATTTCCAGAAGGGTTCGCTAAAATGAGGGTATTTTGTAAAACGACAGTTTGATGACGGCCGTTTTTGGACTAAATGTTCTGTGTAGGACTCTCGTTACTTACGACATGGGTTTTAAACCTTTTTAAGCTAATTGTCCGTTGTTTATTCATCGGCTTTTATTTCGTGACTTCATTTGTTGGGATTTTCAATGTAGCCTCAATATACACCGAATTTGTAAATCTAATTAAAAATCTGTTATAAAGTGCTATTTACACAATGGAGATTTCTTGGATGTTCAACAAAAAGATGTCATCGTAAACATGCCTTAATTTCATACAACTCTAGTCTGGTTAGGTCATTGATATCAATGGCAACTACTAATGTAGCAACAGAATTAAATAATTATGTTGCTGCATTAACAATTACCGTGTAGCCTAGCATCAGCTTATATGACCGTGAATATTTCTGATTTGATCAGACTTCAACAGGATTTGTTTGCAAGTTTTAATCATCCTCTATCGGCCCGCCCCATCCATTTACGGCACAATATCCAGTCCTATGCCTAGCAAACTTCTTTAGGTCGTTGATCCTTAGTTGTAGTTGATATAGGTACCTTACGTTTACCAAGTCGCTGTCTCCACTCTAAGACTCATTTGCTGCAACGATCGGTCCTTTGGAAAATATGGCCAGCCCATTGCCACTTCAGCATTTGAGCACAGATGGCAAGACATTATCAGCATTTCTATTCAATTGAGCCAAAACATTTTACTCGTGTATCACAAATAAACATTATTTCACCGAATGTTGAGAAGCAGTTACCTCTCAAGCTGTCACTATCACTTGAATTTGAATAGTAGTGTCAGTAATACTTTCAAAACATGATTCAAACATAAGTATCGTTTGCGTATTCGGAGGTGACACTCGCCCCTACCCAGTTTCTTTTGATATCTTTTTTATATCTTTATTAAACTTGATATATGAGAAAAAGTTGGCAAATATTTGATTCTGCACGGCCTAAGTCTTGTCCCAAACGGTTTACTGCGACTTCTGTAGTTAATGTGTTCTGAATCTGTTTGCGTTCGTAAACTTTTGGGACCTCTGAAGAGCCTGTCTTGGCACTGATAGCTAATTGCCTTGTATAACACGTCTCTTTCTTTTCGGTTATTACTCGGATTTGTAGCTAGAGATAACAAATAATGTGTTTGTAGCTTTTTTAATTACTATGACAAAAATCTGTCAAAAATTGATTATAGTTATAGTGTTACTTATTGTTTACTTTATATTTCTTATTATTTTATAATTGAGATGATGTTCATTTGAATATTAAATTACTGGCACTGGCACTAATTTATTAATGTACTAACTGCCCGGCTCCGGCTTCGGTTTCCCAATCTGACGCGGCTTATATAATATATACCATACCCTACATACAACTTACCATGCGACTTAGCATTTGTTATCAATTTAAACCTTACAAAAGAAAAACTCAATATTTAGACTTCTATATTGAAAAAACTTTAAATTGTTACAACTTGACCCCGCTCCTCTACGTACTTTTCGGATTTTACACGTGAATAATCAACTTTAATTATGAAACTATTTAATTGGGTTCAATTAATAACCCGATCGAAAACGAATATTCCTAATCATCTTACGATTCTACCCAGATTTCGATGGGCAAATTTGTACAAAAAGTTGTGACTTCACTATAATAGTATTATTATTATACATATAGCCTTGTGGACTTTTTTGTGGGTACCTATTATAAACTTAGATTACTTTGATGTATCATCAATAGTTTTTTTTATAATTTTGTGTTAGTTTTCAGCGCACGCCAATCTTTACGATTTTTTTAAAGGACCATTACGAAATAAACCAATTTCGACCAAAAAAAATGTTTTGAAAATCCGTCTTTATATGACGGAGTTATGCCCGAACATTAGTTATACATAAAAATAACAAACATTCGAATTGAGAACCTCTTCCTTTTTGAAGTCAATATAAAATATAGCCTATATTACTCCCCGTTATTGTAGCTTTCTATGAGTGAAAGAATTTTTAAAATCGGTCGAGCAGTTTTTGAGTTTATTTGATTAACAAACAAAAATACAAAAACACTAATACAAACATTTTCTCTTTATAATATTTAAAGGATAGTTTAATTTTAAATAATTAGACAGGACTTATTTTATCATTCATGATTATTATCATTAGTTTAGAGAGTAACGCGTGGATTGCCCTGGCCGGGGGCGGTGGAACGGATTGAATAGATATTTGTCCTTATTTACCCCGCGTCCAAAATTCCCCTATCGTCCCCTACTCCCTTTTCAATAAATGTAGGTATTTTTAATATTAATATAAACTGATTGTATTATGTAGGTATCGTATTTTAGTTGAATTAATTCTTTAATCCATAATAATTAGAACTAAACACACAAAAACTGAGTAAAAATTTCAAAATGTGTTACAGTTTTCCAAGCTTAACATTTATTTTTCTTTGACATTCCGAGAGGACATGCTTACTCGTGCGTCTATTCTTACTCGTGTCTCTGGTAATAGCTTTCAAAAAATTTCCTTAATTCATACTATCGACAAAATACTAGATAACTATATCTATACTTCTATACTAATATTATAAAGAGAAAAGATTTGATTGTTTGTTTGTATTGAATAGGCTCCGAAACTACTAGACGGATTTGAAAAATTCTTTCATCGTTGTGAAGCTACACCAACCTCGGGTGACATAGGCTATTTTTTATCCCTGTATTCCCGCAGGAACGAGAACTACGCGGGTGAAACTGCGAAGTGTCCGCTAGTATAGTGTGTTTAGTTTACTTAGAACGTAGGCATACGTAGATCTAATAAATAACCACTAGAAAAGTTCATATTTCATAACTTTCTGACCATATTTTTTGTCTCCTTTTTCTTTTGTTAGAAGGAAGAGGATTTATTATGTTTGTACCTCCTCCAATTTACTTGTAATTCAATTTGTTAGCTTTCTTTGGGCCGGGACTCCATATTTTCTGTCTTTTGGGAGGGAACAGCGAGTTTTTTAGCCGATATTAGATAGTCTAAGTGTAGTACGAAGTACTATATCTACAGTCAACAATAGAAGTCGCTTAGCGTTTTGATATTTCTTTCGTTATCACATCAAATCTTGAAATTTTTAACATACACTCACGGGTAATAGAAGTAAGTATCTAATAATAAAAACAAGCAACTTAACATTATGTTATAAAAAAAACAATTTCATTTGATATCTCAAAATTATAGTTTCTATAAAACGAAAAACGAAGATACTACATTTGACATCATCAGCATTAAAATATACCTATTATAAAAGTCATTAAAATATATAGGCATAGGAGGCATATAAAAATCAAAGATCTAATCTTTGCCAGGAGACCTTTAAGATGTAACGTAGGTATTCATTCACTTATCGACGCCCAGCTCAAACCCTAGGACGTAGAGATGATGTAGACATTGGGTCAAAAAAGGATTTTCGCGCTGGGAACTGCTAGTTACAAATAAAAGATAACCATCAGTTTATCACTGGCATAGTATAGCCACAGGTCGTCGTGGTAGGTACCACCACCACAGTTATTCTTCCGTGTACCTATTACCCATTCATGTACCTAGTGCCCTTCGAACGAAACAAGCAAATCACCGTGTTTCATTTAAAGGGCACTGTTTCAAGTGTAATTATTGGAATGACGCTTCGATCTTTGCAGAACAAGGATTTCAGTATCGCTCTGCTGCGTAGCCTCACGTGACGCTTATCACCAGGCTTGAGACCTCATCCTCATTTTCATTGATGATATAAAAAATACTATACTTTGATTGTTAACTTATATTATGTAACTTATTACGAATGAAAGCGCCTCGTTTAAGAATCAGTAGGTCTTTTCTACTCTCTTTCTTCAAAACGAAGTTCATGAATATTCGTTTATATATGTTTGTAAACTTTCGCGATTTCTACACATTATAGAATTTTATAAGCTACGGGTCTTAATCGCGTAAATTTTTAACGGCCGGTGCTATACGGTCGAAACGTCGGGCAATAAACAAAGGTATTTAGCCTTAAGATAAAATATTTACGCGATTAAGACCCGTAGCTTATTAAATTCTATAATGTTCGTTTATTTAAATTTCTTAAGTTTAGGGGGACTATTCTAATTATTTTTTGGATAATCACAAGTTCAAACTCATGGAGGATTTTCTGGAACGAGTGGATGAAATTGATGTTACTGGCTCTGTATATAACCACCTCATTTTTGATCGAAACTTCGTTTTCATCAAATTAGAGGCCAGATCTTAACAATCAAAAGCCGTTATTAGGTAAAGCAGATCAAGTGTAAATCCTAGTTCATTCCTAGCTACCTAGCACAGCAATGTAGCACCCAGAACCATTAATCTCTTCGGTTGGATTGGACGCCTCACGTCACCTTCGCGAGGTATCCTTACCGACATTGATTTACTATCGTCTTTCAACACTGATTACTCTCAGATTTGAAGGGTTGCGAAACTGGGGAATGAAAAAGTAGTGTTCTTTTTGATGTTTTTTTTATTAGCTATTGTCTGCTAGTTTGCTACCGCGGATGTTTTAAATCTTTTACCCATTATTTAACAGGGAGAAATATTAAAATTATTCGTAAGTATAATATATGGCTACGTCGTAAAAGAATCTCCGTGTCCAAATTTACTATCATCAAATCTGTTCACCCGTTTATGAGCACTCTACAAATACATGGTCACGTACACAGAGGTTTCATATTTGTAACAAAATTCTTTTCTCGTTGGAAGTTATATACAAATCAAGGTTTTAAAAGAGGACGAAGCAAGAGAAGATGAATGGACTGTGTGAAAGAAGACATGTCGAGAAAGGGAGTGAGTACAGAGAGAAGTGTATGAAGGTCGGTCTAGTGGTTAGCGACGCTGACTGCTAAGAGAGGTTGTTGGTTCGAACCCCACCCAGGAAAAAAACTTTGTGTGATGAGCAAGCTGGTTTATTCTGTGTCTGGGTGTAATTTATCTATAATTAGTAGGTTTGCGTTTGCGTAAATTTTCCCCGTTTTTGCACCATTTCTCATTGCTGCTCCGCTCCTATAGGTCGTAGCGTAATGTTATAAGCCTATAGCCTTTCTCGATAAATAGGTTTTGCAACAGTGAATTTTTTAATTCGGATCAGTAGTTCCTGAAATTACCGCGTTCAAAAAAACTCTTCAGCTTTATAATATTAGTATAGATATATAAGTATGTGTTTCAGTTGTCTGGTTGCGATAATACAGGCTCTGCCTAGTTTGGGATCAGATGGCGTTAAGGTATTATTATATTATTAAATAAAATATTGCGCCGACCACAAATAGTTGGGATAAAGGACAGAAAGATGATGAGTTAAATATAAAAAAAAACAGTTTTCAATATTGTTGTAAACGTCGGTGTATGAGCACAGGACAGAATAGAACTGCATCGGTGGCGCGGTGGGAGTGTGTCCGACTGCTACGCAAGAGGTCGTGGGTTCGATTCCTACACGAATTGTGTGATCCACAAATTGTTGTTCCGAGTCTGGGTGTACTTTGTGTCTGTGACTTGAATGTTTGTAAAGTTCCCCTCGACACAGGGCTTGTATCCAACTGCGGAGTCGTCTTTTAAAATAAACATTTAGTGAAGTGAATATTATGTGAAAATTATACATCTTTTATATGAAAAGGAAATGTAGAAATGTCTTCGTACTTATATGAAACGACGTGACGCAATTCGGAGAAAATGCTCTAGGGATAGTTGGTCGGGATCACAAAACTGAAAGTTATGTCACATCGTCGTTATATTAAGGCTTGATCTGCGCTGCAAAATTCACGCGGTTGTCATTTTAGCCATTTATTTTCAGTAAACGGCTTAAAAAAAATTAATTTTAAACCACAAGTGCATGTAATACGTGTGTTAATATACATTACCAACGACACCAACGTATCAGCTTCGCGTAATTTCGGTTGAGATCTGAAGTATCTACTTTATTCACAACTAGCTGTCCCGCGCAACTTCGTATACGTAAATTTTCCCCGTTTTTGCAACATTTCTCGTCGCTGCTCCGCTCCTATTAGTCGTAGCGTGATGTTATATAGCCTATAGCCTTCCTCGATAAATGGGCTATCCAACAAAAAAAGATTTTTTTTAATCGGACCAGTAGTTCAAACAAACTCTTCCACTTTATAATATTAGTATAGATATCAAATCCTTAATGTAACTTCAAATATAGGCTTTAGCTAAACTTTTCCTATAAAAATATGTTTTTCCATCTTTCCAGATTTAGATAGGTCGTTCTCGGTGCATCCCAGTAACTCGACGGCATGGGTCGGCCAGTCCCACGTACTGCGTTGTGACATCAAATCTGGGCCAGCCGTTACCGTCTCATGGCTGAAGAACGGACACCCCTTGCCTAGCAGCGACAGGTACTTGGTTATTTATTTTTGTATACCTGAATATCAGCTCAAAGCTGAAAGTCAGACCTAACAAATCAACATTCAACGCAAGTCGTTTTTTATTGAATCTAATATTGCCTAATTTGTGGAAGTTGATACTGACGAATATCTCGTCTTTTACTTGAAAACCTTCAACTAAAAATAAATCAGACAAAGAAAAGACACTAACTGTCTTTTTATAATAGGTACTACAGTGTTGTTATTAGAGAATGTTTTGTCTTCATCTAATTTATTTTAAAAATAGAATGAAAATCAAAAACAAAACTTTAGCTAAATAACGTCCATGGAGGTTACAATCTATGAAAGTTAAAATCAGAGTTCTTTCAAATTATACGTTTGTTACAGATATCATACGCTGCAGAATCATTTACTAATTCTGAACGTGAAGAAAGAAGATGCCGGATTATACAAGTAAATACTTAAATTGTTTGTTATACATTCAAACATATATAAATATAAAATTAGTCATAATATAGTATCATAAACAGTTAAAGGCTATAAAGCCTTTTACTTTAGCATTTATTAGTAACTAACTTTCGCCCGCGGCTCCGCCCGCGTGGATGTCAGTTACCGCGATAAAAACTATCCTATGTCCTTCCCCGGGACTCAAACTATCTCCATACCAAATTTCATCTAAATCAGTTTAGCTGCTTGAGCGTGAAAGCGTAACAGATACACAGACAGACAGAGTTACTTTCAGATTTTTAATATTAGTATGGATTTTTAAGGATTTAATTGCTGACAACTTTGATTTGCCGGAAATGCATTTTTGCATGTCAATTTAAACTTCCGTTCAGGATTTATCATGACACTGTAAGCACAGTGACAACATTTCTTTTACAAAATTACAATTACAAGAATCAAATGTCTTCATCGACATAAATATTGTGTATTTATGCTATACTTAAATGTCAATTTACCAAATTAAGGAGAAATGCCACAATCACCAAGTGGGAGTGAATATTCTATGGCTGCAACATCCAATTATGATTTAGTCCTTATCTATTAGCCCAAAGTAATAAAAAATCATTTCTGTCTTGACTGCTAGGATAACAAATTCAATTTCAAAATTCTGTGTGTTCCGCATTTAATTTCATAACGGCCAAGTACCGCGTGTGTCTAATGTAGTCCTGCCACCGATTAGGTCATCTAGCTAAACCAACCACGTTCACTTGATAGCCTGTTACCATTTCTCCAAAGTAATGAAGGATGCTCTTTACTATGTAGATATTTCAATCGAAGCCTGAAGCTCCAAGAAGTATTGCAGATTCGTCCTGATATGCATAAGACGTCTTTATTCATACGCGCAGCGCATGTTGTTAGCCTGTCTAGTAGTGTTTGTGAATACAAATTAGCGGCGCCTTTCCTACAATAGCTTATCATCTCAATCAAGTTGATTGTTGACCGCATAAGTCGCATAGCTTCCCATGAGTTCTAAGTTTGTTATTTCGTTGATATCATCTTGCTTACTATTACTAGATTCAATTAAATTAGCTGTTAGGTCAATAGTGCCTTTATTGGTGTCAGTTTTTATTATTGTCTAATTCGCTAGAGAGATTTTTTGGCACTTATTGAAGATGGGACTCGAAAGCTAATCTTGGTTTGCGAAATTTACAGTACTAGTCTAATACAGAACTGTCAATAACTGTCAATAACAAGACTTCCATTTGAATTTGACATTTGGAAGCTCATTTGACAAATCAAATAGAACTCTATGTTGTTGTAACAAGAATAATAACAACGGCCATTTGTCATTAGTGTCAAACAAGTTGACAGGATGGTCATTCGATTCGGCATTTGAAATTGCTCTCACTTTGTACGGGGTTGCCAGTCTAGACTACAGGGGTAAGAGGTCTAACTTCATACCCCTATTGCCGTGCCGACCTGTTGCTGACTATAGTCAGCATTTCATTGTTTTTATCAAGTTATGAGATAAGATGTCCTTTCTTTTCTTTCTCCAGATGTAAAGCAACTAACACATATGCGAAGGACAAAACACGTCATAGCCACGTCGGCAGATTGCACGTAAATGATGACCCTGGAGCTGTGGGCGTGGAGCCTTACCTACTTCCAGTACTGCAGCAGAGTAACATCACTGTTGACAGAGGAGAGTCTGTGGTACTGGCCTGTCCAGTCGCTGGATTTCCGAAGCCTAAGGTAAGATAAGACACGTACATGAAATTCAGGACTAAAACCATTCTGGTTCTGTGGATGAACTTTTGATTACGGTGATGATAACGTTTTAGTTACAACAGAATCGAATGGAAAAAAAATGGTTTTCGTTCAGTTTATCAAGCATGATATTGACAGGAGGACTGTGATACTTTGTTAATGGATTTGGTGATTGATTTCTACCTATTAATGGAAGTGACATTTTTATAGAAGGGTGATTACTTCCACTGTGCCTCGTCGAAATTATATACATTTCTCCATTAGACTAAGAGAATGAGAATTGGGGATTGACATTGGGTGAGGAACGATGGGCATATTCCTAGAGTTTGCATTTTTTGTGCACGATTTTGTGGCATGTTTATTTATGTGAATATATACGAGACAACTCCTTCACTAGCGTACAAGTGCTAGGTCACTGGAGACTTTACAAATAAACACAAATAACGGATACAGTCTACACCTAGACTTGAAACAAATATTTGTGGATTATTCAGTATAAGAACCGCACTCACGATCTCGCAGCCAGTCCTTACCCTTGGTAATACCGATAGTACTACTGGTAGTACCACGGGTATTATTTTTTGCCCGTACCAGTACAGGGTAGTAGTCATACGCAAAAGGTCGTGAGACTGCGCCACCGAGATTGTTACTAACTGATATTTTCAAACCTGCGCTTCCAAATCTCCTTCTTTAATGTTTGTTTTTGTTCCAGTTAACATGGATGGTGACTTACCGTGGCAAGAGGACCGCGGAGCTGGACCATACAGGCGAGGTGCTGACGTTGACCCGCCTCCGCTCGACAGACGATGGTCTCTACACCTGCCACGTCGAAGGACGCAGCGATCTGGCCAAGGTGAGTGCCTAGAACTGTAATGTATTAGTGTTTGTATGTCGGTTTAAAATCCAGGGTGTAGCTTGCCTTATTGCCCTGTGTCAAATTTGCAATTGGCTCTTCATTATGAGTGACTAGCAAAGAGGTAGGGTGGAAGGCAGGTGATGTGGCAGTAGCTACGCCCCTATTTAACATATTGGTGAACATCGGTTTGCACCAATCCTTCGGTGCAATTATTATGCTGAGGATCGCCAATGCTATGCTGAGGGACTTTTTATGAAATGAGAACATCATTCGTTGATCCAGGATTAAGGGGTGTTTATTATATTAAAGTAAAATAAAGTTCCCGTATAGTTATTACACGAGTCTTCCCTGTGCCCTATGGATAGCAACTGGCGAACGAGCGGTTGATGGAATGTGCTTTGAAGGAGCCGCGTCAGCAAGCATACATAGTAACACAACAAGAAAATAATCAAAGGTATCTGTACGAATCGTAGGTCTCAACCAAACAAAGCGCGAAAACGTTGTGATTTTTATAAAAATGGGGAAACCCGTAATTATACAACCAAAATTCTAAGACATGAGTACTTTTACTCTTTCAGAGAAGACACTAAGCTCCCAATAAATGCGAATGACTGCAGTGGGAACATTAAAACTCTTTTATAATTATGATTTATCTTACAGACAACTTCCACTAGGACTTTGTGTAACGGGTCCTAAGTACACAAAACAGTATTAAGAAAATTACCAGATAAATCCATCTTCCAATATTTAATTCAGACTTGTTTAACTTAGTTACTGTCAGTAATTACTTTTGATCTTTGTTTTAAGCACTAAAGTGTAAATCTATATGCCTATATTAAGACTAATTATAATTTGTAGTTTACTAGAAATTTGGAGTGTAATTAAAGCAATAGAAAACGTTTTTCTTACTAATTTATTTCGTAGATATCTTGTTTTGTCTCTAAACGGAATTTACCGTAATGTCTTCTAATTTATAATTAAAATCTAGAGAGTTCAAAGTGTTTGATTTCTTTGTAAAAAAAGATACAAAAATAGGCACATAAATGATATCTTCTAATTAGTAAATTTTTGAGGTTTATGTTTTTTACTGACGTTTTAGATTGGATTTAATCATTTCTTTTACAAATAGAAGCTTTAGTAACGAGAGGTCGATATGACAATCTGACTCGGCTGGTCTCAACGTAATTATTATCTACCGTTATGAAAATATATATATATTACGGGTCTTAATCGCGTGAATAATTTGAGGTAAAATACTTTGTTTATTGCCCGATACGTTTCGACCGTATTGCAACGGCCGTGACTACGGGTGAGTCTACCCGTGACCACGGCCGTGACCGTCGGGCAATAAACAAGGTATTTTACCTTAAATTATTCACGCGATTAAGACCCGTAATATATATATATATATATACAAATTTAACATTAAGAGAGACCTACCGTTGTAACTACTGTTGATATTAAATTTGTGCCGTTTACAGAACTATAATATCTGTGCCAGAAAACCTTTTGCATTGTCCATCTATCTACGGTTATTAAAACGCGCAAATGTCAATATCGTGTATTTAAACAGACAGATATCCGATATAAAAGTTACTGAGACTGTCCGTAAGACAGCACAGTCTACATCAACTACCCTCTGATTTGCGAAATCCAATAACAAAAAGTAATTATAAAACTATTTTCAAAAAACATATTTTAGACAACTTCGAGAATTACGAGTATACTTAATGATGTATCTACTGATTCACACTACGACTACACTATTGTATTGTAGTAATCAATTAGATTTACCGATATAACTGTATTGAGATCCGACTTCAATAGCATAAGGATAAACCTCAGTGGTTTATTTGTGCTATGATTATTTGTAAATTGTATGTTTTAATGATTCATTAATAAATTTAAAAAAAAACATCAGTACCCGTCGGGCGTTAATGGTGGTTCTCATTTTGACACGTATGTTCGCGAGTAAAACGTTAACATATCTTATAAAACACCAGAGATATATGTAGATTAAAACATAGGAGTGAGTCAGCGAAATTTGCATTTGGTGATGTCCTTTATTTTTATTGTTTTTAAACTTTCGCGTTTTTTATATGTATTAGATATATTTTGGGGACTTAATCGCGTGAATTATTTAAAGGTACGAACCTTTTATATTATATCGATCGAATTGCACCGATCGTGGTCACGGGTCGACTCATCCACGTTGACCCGTGACCACGATCGGTGCAATTCGATCAAACGTCGGGTAAATAAAAGGTTCCTACCTTTAAATAATTCACGCGATTAAGTCCCGAAAAAGTTATAAAGAAAGCTTACGGCGTGTTTGCCTGCTGTAGTCTTAATTTTTTGAATATAATTTAATCGATTCGAAAAATTAAGCATCTAGGGCTAGGTAGGTACCAACAAAATGATTTAAACTATGTTCCTATATGTTCACTACAGATCTATCGCATTAGCATTTTCAACTGATTTCAAAAAGGAGGTTCTCAATTCGACTGTTTTTTTTTTAATGTTTGTTATTCGATTACTCGCAGACGGCAGGACCGCTTTGCAAAAATATTTTTTTTTTATATTATTCAAGCCGTGGTTTCACTACAGCATTTCTAAATTTGATCGAAATTGTAATCAGGAGTAACCCAACAAAGGAAATTAGTGACAGGTAGGAGGATACCTGTCACTAATTTCGGTCATGACACGACTTTCTCTGACAGGCTTTTATGTCATTTTAATGGTATAATGTAAGAAATTGTTGATTACATAATTTTATTTTCAAAAATATTTTTTTTCTAGCATTTAAATAAAATTTTGTTTTAAAAAATGTTTTTTTATTTACTTATTTCTTAATTACACTTTGCATTACTGCATTAATTCTTACAGATATTTTTTTAACACTCCGTATATCGATGTATTGAGGGTATATCTAAAATTTCACCACTTATCGGCTTGGTTTTAACTTTAACTAGCTGACCCGCGCAACTTCGTCAGCGTAAATTTTCCCCATCTTAGCAACATTTTTTTTTATGCTCCGCTCCTATAGGTCGTAGCGTGATGTTATATAGCCTATAGCCTTCCTCGATAAATAGGCTATCCAATACTAAAAGATTTTTTCAATTCGAATCAGTAGTTCCTAAGATCACCGCGTTCAAACAAACAAACTCTTCAGCTTTATAATATTGGTATAGACTAGCGGCCCGCTCCGGCTTCGCACGGGTATAAAATATATGGATGTTAATATACATATAAACTTTCCGCTTTAATCACTCTATCTATTAAAAAAAACCGCATCAAAATCCGTTGCGTATTTTTAAAGATTTAAGCATACATAGTGATATAGGGACAGAGAAAGCGACTTTGTTTTATACTATGTAGTGATTATGAATTTAAGATGGATTGCCGCCATGTGACGCCTGAATAATCAGTTAACTAAATGTTTATTTTTAATTTTTTTGTCTTACAGACATTTAACGTATCTACCTACGTGCCAGTTAACATCACGATTCCTCCGACTTCAAGCCAAGCTTTACAAGCCGGTACTGTGCGGTTCAATTGTACGGCAGTCGGGTATCCAACGCCGAATATAACCTGGTACAAAGATGGAAAGCCTCTCACACTGACTGGCACGGTAAGTGTTTATTATCAGTACATTTACTTATATATCTTTAGTATACTATCGTGTTACACCGAATTTTGGGAATTTGCGTGAATTTTAACTTTATACATACTGTCATAAAACGCCGAAAGTTTACAGCGTATTCCAAAACTATGTCACACGGAAAAAGAACATTTTACTGAAAGAAGAATTCATTTTGATTTTAAAAATAATTCGAAAAGCATTCAAAGATTTTTCTTTGAAACCTCACAAAATATGAAAAAAATAAACATATATTATTTTTTTACGATACCAATCGAAAGAGTTATTATGTTTTTTTTAAATAACATAGGCAGTATCTTAAATGGAACGAAAACCCTAAAATTAAACATTTCAGTAAAAATAATTTCACCGAACTGCAACATAATACAAATTAAACATAAGGAATGCTCAATTGTTACTTAAAATATTATTATTTGTCGATTTATTCTTTTTTAAGTTTAATGATATTTATTTATTTCCAATAAAACATAACAATGTCACTTACTTGAGAACAGTAACTAATTACTTACTTACTTACACTTTTTTGCGTGATGAACGTTTGAAATAATTCGGTTAGTACAGTTTGTAACTTGAATTCATGATTCAGATTCAGATTTATTTATTTGCTATAATGATAAATAAGAAACACTGTAAAAAATTTAATAGTACCGTTCGTAATTAACTAACAAATTGTATTTTACTAAATGTAAAATTTCACTTTATCTAAGACTAGCTGTCCCGCGCAACTTTCCCCGTTTTTGCAACATTTCACGTCGCTACTCCGCTCCTATTAGTCGTAGCGCATAGCCTATAGCCTTCCTCGATAAGTGGGTTATCCAACAAAAAAAGAATTTTTCAAATCGGACTAGTAGTTCCTGAGATTAGCGCGTTTAAACAAACAAACAAAGCATACAAACAAACAAACAAAATCTTCCGCTTTATAATATTAGTAGGTATAGATAGTATGTAGAAAAAAATAATCCCTATGACTGCCCCTTTGGATTGGTGTCATAAAAATACAGGGATGGTGCTTTTTCACATTAGGCGGGTTCTATTCTCGGCTCAGACAGGCGATTATTTAAAAACTTTGAATGCATGTTTTCGCGGCAAACCCGCGCGAACTGGCGCATGCGCGATGCTCTCAAAGATGTCAGCGCGAATGCGCTATGCATTTCTAAGCGCAGCTCTCTATTTACCATTATGACAAGATTTTGTCAGTTAGAAGGGCGGGCTTGCTGCGAAAAAGAAAAAGAAAATTGTGAATATTGACCCAGTTAGGTTCATGTTAAAACTACTGATGTATATCTACTACTGGGTCCTTCTTCTTCTTCTTCTTCTTTCGGTTTTTGGCAATCTAGCCGTTTTAACAGCTAATTTCTGCCAAGTATTTATGCGTTTATTATAAGCACAAAGTCTCGTTCTTATTAAAATATCACGTATTCAAATCATTTTTTACAAGTAAACTCGGAGCTGTAAAAATAATGGCCGGTTAGTTTGCCGCCATTTTTACAACTCTACTGGGTCCTTATTCATGTTCTTTTTTTATGTTTTCGCGGTAAGCCCGTGCGAGCTGACAAAATTTTGTCATAATGGTAAATGGCATAATGGCTGTGCTTAAGTATAAATGCAACAACGCACATGCGTGGCGGACACTATTGGGCGCACCGCGTATACGCATACGGCTTGCCGCGAAAAAATAAAAAAAAAGGACGTGATTAAGGACTATGGTTTGAGTGAATCCCAAAAACAAGTAGATACCTAATTTTATTTCCAATCTCATTGGTTTTCGAATCATTCACTAAAACTTGTAGTTGTTACAGATTGTGATGACGTCAGCGTTTGGCGACAAACGAATGGAACTACTCATTAGAACCGTCACTTCTGATGATGCTGGTAAGGCTCTTAACATTTAAAGCTTGATTTTTTTTGTTGGCTATGGCATAACTGAAACTTATAGCTTAATTTTCAGTTATGCCATAGCCTTAGCCTTTATTTGCGGAATTTTGCGCTATGTGAAACAAAAAATTAAACGTTATAATAAATTTAATTGACAAAGAGTAAACAAAATGGAGTTTCGGATTTGGATACCCTTCATTAGTTACTCACATAACATTTCTTACGCAAAATGTCGCTTGGTCGCAAAATCTCCCTTTCTCATAATGTATCTTTCGCAAATAGTCTCGAAAAATATCGTACATATTTCAAAAATAAATATCGTATTATTTTATTGTATTTAATTATTATATGTATTTGATCTTTAATGAAACTAACTTTGTAATTTCGATTTAACTTGTAATTTTAATGATTTTTAGTTAAAGTTTTGTATTATTCTACGTTACAGAGACATATTTTGCGAAAGAGAGATTATGAGAAAAATACATTTTGCGACCAAGCGACAATTTTGCGAAAGATACATTATGCGACTAAGCCCAAACGCAGCTACTTCATAATTGTATAATAGTAGAATTAATTTAATACTTTTTTCCCAGGTGTATACCAATGTTTTGCCCACAATGGCCACTCCACGGCCTCAGCGTGGGCAGTCCTCGGAGTGGCCAGCCCAGGGGCCATGGCCCCCAGCGGGGTCAAGTGTTGGCCCGTGGGGGCCAGGCACGTCTTGGTGCGATGGCCTGAGATCAACGGCTCTTTGGCTTATACCGTACAAGTATCTTCGCCTGGTAAGTTGGCACTCAATTTACATGTTAAAGTTAGCAACCCTGACTATTAAGCTGGGGGTCCTGGGTTCGATCCCCATCCAAGATAAAACTTTGTGTGATGAGCACGATGGCTCATTCTGTGTCTGGGTGTAATTTACCTACAATATGTATGGATTTAGAAATATATAAGTATGTTTATCACTTGTCTGGTTGCCATAGTACAATCTCTGCTCAGTTTGGGATCAGATGACATTGTATGAGTTGTCCCAAGACATTATATTATATTGTACCCTAGTACGAAACGATTGTTTCCTAAAACAATCGTACTTATAGTAAGAAATTGTTGTTAAAGATACAAGTACAACTGCCTCGGTGGCTCGGTGGGAGTGTATCCGACTGTTACGTAAGAGATCGTGGGTTCGATTCCCACACGGGACACCACTTTGTGTGATCCACAAATTGTTGTTCCGAGTCTGGGTGCAGTTTGTGACCGTGACGTGTATGTTTGTAAAGTCCTCCGGGACACAGGGCTTAAACACTAATGCGGGAATCGTTTAAAAAAAAAAAATGTGGTACACTGCCACAGTGATGTAGTGTGTTAGTGGAGTCCTGGGCGTACACAGAATCATGGGGGGGGGGTTGTTTTGTTATGTTTGGATGTGGGGGACGGGTATTCTTTTGTATCTTTGTCCCAGGTTCCAGATATAGGATATTATAAAGTTTAATATTAAAACCCCTGCATGTTAAACCCATGTGACTATGTAAGTCTCCCAAAAAACCGGTGATCTTCCTTACAATAAGAAAGAGACCCGTAAAAAGGAGCAATATAATAATTTCCTAAATGTATTTCTAACTCATAATATGACCTTAGGTGGCGCTTCGTTGCCTAATCAACCACAACTAAAGACTGAAGAAATAATACCACTGGAAGAAGCCTTAACACCGTACAAGTTTCAGGTAAACAATTACAGAATTTCAAATAATCTTTATACTAAAATAATGGTGTAGTTATCTAAGATATAACTAAATTGATTGGCCTGTTGGTCTAGTGACTGACTGCTAAGTGGGTTCAATCCCCACCCAGGTAAATACTTTTTGTGATGAGCACGATGGTTTATTCTGTGTCTGGGTGTTATTTTTCTATGTTATGTATGTATTTAGAAATATATAAGTATGTTTATCAGTTGTCTGGTTGCCATAGCACAAGCTTTGCTTAGTTTGGGATCAGTTGGCGATGTGTGAGTTGTCCCAAGATTAAATAAATTTTAAAATTTTAAAAAAATATCTATAATATGTGTATGTACTTATTAATTTTTCTTATATTTTTTTCTAAACATAAAATGTTCTTTATCACTATTTTTGAGTGTTCCGTATCTTCATAAACTAGTACTACTAGTATTCACCCGGCTTCACCCACATTGATGTTGATTTTATCTTTAAAAGGTCGACCAAGTTAAAAATTGTTAAAAAAAATCTATAATATGTTTAAGTTTACAAATATTTAAGTATGTTTATCAGTTGTCTAGTGGCCATAATAAGTACAAGCTTTGCATGCTTAGGATCAGATGATATTGTGTAAGTAGTCTCAAGATATTATATTAAAGAGACTGTAAATTTAAAACGAAATAAAACAAACTCTTGTTCACAACACTCCCGATATTCTACCAAAGAAATAGAGAAAAAGGAACTGAAATCCAACTTTTATGAAAATGTTCAATGTGTGGTACGAGTTCATATTTTTTTTTTGTAATCACTTAGATCATCAGTAGATCACTATCAATATTTAAACTTTCGGTGTTTTTACCTGTAGGTTCGAGGTTACGTCTTGAGTACGAACACCAGGAAAAACGTCGCGAGTGACATTTCCGAGAGCGTCACCTGCCAAGGACAAGGTGGTAAGTAATCATACAAAATATATACTAATATTATAAAGCGGAAGAGTTTATTTGTTTGTTTGTTTGCTTTGTTTGTTTGTTTGTTTAAACGCGCTAATCTCAGGAACTACTGGTCCGATTTGAAAAATTATTTTAGGATATATATTTAGGAGCGGAGTAGCGACGTGAAATGTTGCAAAAACGGGGAAAATTTACGCATATGAAGTTGCGCGGGACAGCTAGTATATACATATATACCAAGTAATATTGCTGTCATTCAGCGAAACTGCAACTGCAATTGACTGGTCTGATGGTCTAGTGGTTAGTGACCCTGACTACTAAGCCAGAGGTCGTGCGTTCGATCCTCACCCAGGATAAAACTTTGTGTGATGAGCACGATGGTTAGTTGTGTCTGGATGTAATTAATTCATAATGTTTATTTATCTGGGGATCAATTCACGTATTTAAAGCAGTGCAGTTGCAGTTCAGTTGCAATTAAGTTTCGATTAAAACGGCCATTATTCTATTCTTGTAACTTTGGGATCGATCTCAAATACGCTTGCGTCAAGTATGCGTCTCGAGAGCGCAATAATGACTTTCTAGTAGGTACGGTGCGCAAGCATTTTTAAGATCGATCACAAAGCTACAAGAATATGAAAATGGCTGTTTTAATCGAAACTGAACTGCAACTGCACTGTTTTAAATACGTGAATTGACTCGCTGGATTCAAAGATATTTAAGTACATATGTTTATGGTTGTCTGGTTGCCATAGGGGGCGTCCATAAATTACGTGAGTTTTTTTTTTTATTTTCTGCCCCCCCCCTGGTGAGATCCCATCCCCCAATCTCACATGAGATTTTTCAAAATGTGGGTTTCTTACGTAAACGTTAAATGGACCAAAATATTATATTTTTTTTTGTTTCAATCAGAAAAAATATTGCGTGATATTTGCCGAGACCCCCCCTCTCTCCAACGTAAGATTAGATGAGATTTGACTCGACCCCCTCCCCCCCTTAAACATCACACGTATTTTATGAACGCCCCCATAGTACCGGCTCTGCTTATTTTAGGGTCAGACGGCGTAGTGTGAGTTATCCCAAGATATTATTATTATTACAATTCAATAACAAATGGCTTCTATTTCCACAGTTCCAATCAAGTTCTCCAGGCTGAATGATGGTATACTAGTGTCTTGGAGGAACTTCGTGTCGCAAACTCCTGGAGTCAAACAGTGGATACTGCAGTACAGAGCAGAGGACGCCGCCGCTGATTCTGAGCCGTACAATGTTACTCTTGGCCCTGAAGTTACCAATTACACCATAGCTAGTAAGTAACTCTTGTAAATTTACTTTTATTAAGGAATGCACTCGCTAATAGGTATAGTTTCTGGTTTCTCATTATATTTCCTATTATATTATTACTGACTGCCTCTGTGTGTGCTACGCAAGAGGTAGTGGGTTCGATCCCCACCCAGGATAAAACTTTGTGTGATGAGCACGATGGTTTATTCTGTGTCTGTTTGTTATTTATCTATAATATGTATGTATTTAGAAATATATAAGTCTGTATATCGGTTGTCTGGTTTCCATAGTACAAGCTCTGCTTAGTTTGGGCTTAGCTTTGTGTGAGTTGTCCCAAGATATTATTATTATACTTACTAAATATTTCCTATATTTATTGCTAAACATAAAATGTTCTTTATTATTATTTTCAAGAGTGTTTCGTATCTTCATAAAGTCCTTTCATAACTATTCACCCGGCTTCACCCACGTGGATGTTGATGTTATCTTTAAAAGATCGATCGATTTATTTTAATACGTATAAAATAATTTAGTAATTAAAATCGGCCGGTCTTTTATAACTATTTTATTTATGTCAGTCATGTAGATACAGCCGCAGAATGAAAATTTTCGTCAGTTTTCAAATACACTCATTTAACGTATTGCAAACACATATTACCTTTTCAAACTATGTATCACATTACTGTTGTCTACTCGTATTGTGCTTAACAGTTTGACAACAAAGTTTAAATTTATTCAGACGAATAATCCTTAACTATGAGTAGTTTCAAGCAAAATTGGACTTTAAGGTGACAAACATTTTCATTCCGCGGCTGTAAAAATATGATTATATTCTTTTCACACCTTAAATGACCTACTTTAGCACATTAAACCTATAATAAAAAAAAGACAGTCAAAGAAAACATGAGATAAAACAACATACCTACATAAATTGCGTATTTGAGACCGATCTCAAAGTTACAAGAACACAAAAATGGCTGTTTCAATTGATACATATCTGAAACTACACTGTTTTAAATACGTTACCTGTATCCTGTGTACACATCCTGTCACCCTATATAAACGTAGGTATAACTTCCACAGCGTCATACCCGGAGCTACAGGTGCGCTTACTGGGCACCACGCAGATCCCCTGGCTGCAGCAGAACCTCACGCTGGTGCCCTGGAGGTCCACCGTCAACGCGGAGTACGGACCCGAATCGGGGTGAGGTTCTATCGGCTTGTCAATATACTCTTATTTTTTCATCTTTAATTTACACTTTACCCGTTTAAAATAACACACACAAAGCATTCGTTCATACAAACATTTATAGTTTTAAAAATATACCTACAACTAATCATCATTTAATATAATATCATTGTTTTTACGACAAAATGTTGTTCAGATAACAACATTTTGTCGTAAAAACATTACAAACTGTAATATCTTTTTACTTTTGTTCACGTATACTTTATTGTTACTTTCATAGTTAATATTACCTACTATTGTACAATTATTCAGAGTTAAGAGCCTACCACCCTTAATACAAGTTATTTACAATAACTTGGCAAGGGTGCTAGTCACCGCAAATAATTATAGTGTACGTACTATATAGTAACTTGTAAATCTGTTCTTAATAAGAAACCGAAGTCTGTAAGTTTGTTTCTGGTGAAAAATAAATAAATATTATTAATATTATTATTATTGTTTACCATGAGCATACCCAGGATAACTTTTAAGAGAGGATAGTTTAATTATCTGAACACTGGTTAAATAAATGTCGATAAACTTTGAAAAAAAATGCTAGCGAGCTTTTTCAGCCTGCACTGGTTTAACAAATTTATTGGACACCTAGGCCTCAGTTGACACTTCAGAATATTATCTACAAGCTGTCCCGCGCAACTTCGTCTACGTAAATTTTACCCGTTTTTGCAACATTTCTCATTGCTGCCCCGTTCCCATTGGTAGTAGCGTGATGTTATACATATAGGCCTTACTCGATAAATGGGCTATCCAACAGTGAAAGAATTTTCAAATTCGGATCAGTAGTTCCTGAAATTACCGCGTTCAAACAAACACACTCTTCAGCTTTATAATATTAGTACCTATAGATAAATATTCTATACTAATATTATAAAGAGGTAAAGTGTGCGAGTTTGTGACGTTGTAGGGGATGGTAATCTCTGGATCTACCGAACCGATTTTGAAAATTCTAAAAAACCAATAGACACCACGTTATTCGTGAGTGTCATAGGCTATATAACATCACGCTACGACTAATAGGAGCGGAGCATCAATGAAAATTGTTGCAAAAATGGGGGACAATGACGTAAACGAAGTTGTGCGGGCCAGCTACCTACCTACACCTACTCAACAGGAAAAGTTAACTGGTCCATTTATTAAACTATCTATCCTTTATTCAGGGTAGTGACAGTGAAGATAGATAATGTGGAGATAACGGACATAGGACCAAGGAAGTTAACAGTACACTGGCGCTGCGACGCCGCGGAAGAGACGGCCTCCACCTACGAGTACAAAGTGTGCATCACCAAGCTTGATGAAGAAGATGAGAAGGAAGAATGCGTTGAAACGTAATTTTATTTTATTTATTTCTTAATTTTTCCCGCCTATACAATTTCGTGTGCTTGATCAGTATCAAAAAAGCAACATATATAAAAAAAGTTTTTTTTTAAATTTTGCGTGCTCAGAACAATATTGCATAAATAATTTATTGTTATGTACACTGTACATGCGAGCGGTTTTGTTGGGAGCCGGCCATCTATACCTATTTAATTTGTGACGAAAGCCACGATACGATACAGATCCGGACGTCAGCGACCCACGGTCGGTGTACTTAACAATAATAAGCAATATAAATATAAAAAATATAATATAAATATGTGACAGGTCGTTTTCTGATACTGATACTGATAAAGTTCAGATATTTGATTTTGGTTAAAATGTTGAACCCGTTAAAAAAACCGTTATGCGCGAATATATGGCTACCTTATAATCTGTTAAACCCAATCCGTTCAGTAGTTCGAGTTGTGCGTTGATAAACAGATAAATTTTGTGAATTTGACTACAATAAAAATAAATTATATAATACTTATACAATAGTAGATAGAAAATAAAGTCAAAGAGCAAAAAGTCGCTTAAGGCATTTGTCCCTCCAACAGCGAGTAGCGAGCAACTATCAACTATTTTCTCGCTCAAGAATATTTAATACCTCGCTCATACAACAGATTTAAGTACTATACGTCGTTTCAAATGAGAAGATAATCGCGATTGCGACAACTTCACTCTGTACTTGTCAAAATTAGTTAGTTAGTAGTCGGGTAGAGTAAGTATGTGTATGGTAATGGAACGAACGTAATATTTATTTTCTTTGAACTATGTACCTAACATTTTTTTATTAAAGTAATATTAGTATTCTTTTTATATGTAAATGGGCAAAATATAAGAATATTCTACACTTTTGTGGTCTTTCAGTCAAACGCGATATTTTTTTGAACTTTTATTGCCATAAACTCAAAGAAGAAGAAAAGAGATACAGTATAGGGAGGGTCCTCACCAGCAGTGTGAATAATCAGCGATCAACTATTAATATGTGCACCTTTTTTTATACGGGTTTTACATCTATTGTAACTTTCTTGAGCGAGAAAATAGAGGATAATCCGAGCGGTTATCCGTTGTTCTTTCTCGCTGTTGGTGGGACCTAACCTACCTAACTCTTATTAAACATATACGAACTTTTCTTTACAGAGATAAAACCCAATTCGTAGTGAAAGGTCTGATGCCAGGGTCGGAGTACTCCGTGAGAGTGAGAGCCACGATTCCCTCACAGCCCTACTTAGTGACTGAGTTCTCACAATCCATACAAGTGGGCACTCCTATTGAAGGTAAGTGATCACATAAACCAACGTTTGTTTTTTAATCGATTTCAAAAAGTACAACTTCAAAAGGACTACCGAAATCAGCCTGGCTGTTTAATAAATTGCATTCAATGGTATAGTAATTTATTACGCTGGTTTCAGTCTTATATTAGTAACCGTAGCCAAAGTGTAGTAAGTAACGGGTATCATTCTAACTCTTTGCTGCCTTCTTCAGGCGTCCCACAGGGATCAGTTCTCGGCCCATTGTTATTCATTATCTCCATTAATAACATTTGATTTATGTACTACTAGCTGTCCCGCGCAACTTCGTCTGCGTAAATTTTCCCCTTTTTTTTATAATCCTATGTTACTTCTAATACCTCCAAGAATATGTGTACAAAGTTTCATGATGATCGGTTGAGTAGTTTTCGCGTGAAAGCGTAACAAACAAACTTACATTCACATTTATATATTAGTAGGGATTATGAACTGTTGTTCATAGTACATAAATCTCAAAATATTTAAAAATAGTTTAACGTTAGATGATTGCTACATGCTGCAATCCGATTTAGATAAACAATCTAACTCTTGCAAAAATAAAAAAATTACAAACAAGTATATTCAAATCTCAGGTTCGATTCCTAGATCTGGTTTTCAAATTTTTCTATCTTTCAAAATGCAATTATTGTATTATTAAAGCAGTTGGCAAGTTGGCCTCTAAAAATTACGATAAGTAGACATTTTTGCTTCTAACCGTAATGTTTTTAAAAACACTGTAATCAATATTCTGAAAACCTAAATTATATTTATTATGTAGTAATTTCGTATTTATAATAATAATAATAATAAATATTTATTTAGGTACTTAAATGTTCTTAATTATGTTAGGCTTATGGTACTATTTTAAAATCTACAATAATGATATGGTTGAGTACTGTATTAGCTAGCGTTAATGAATAACTGTACTCAATTGTAATACGAGGAAACGCTGTTGATTTAATTTCTAAGATAGAACTAGAATTAAGACTGAATGTACAATTCGCAAAAAAAAAAAAAATAACTTTTGCACTATAATATTTCCTGCGTCGTTAGCTAATCTCGGACGAGATAACCGCTGTAACCGAAACCGGTTAGAAGACCATTATATTAAAACCTTTTTTCTATTACACTTAGGCGCGGAACTCATCAAGGACCTAACATATAAAGTGGTCAATTCATCCGCGATCCGCGTGTATTGGAACAGCGAGCCTGACAACTATACGATATACTACAACGTCGCTCTAAGCCTGCCCATCAATCAGTGGCCTAGCGTTGAAACTGTTGGCAATACTGTATTGGTAAGTCTTTTTTTTATTTTATTTTTGAGTTCATGGAACTGACTGATCTATATTATAAAGGGTGTAACAGAAAGGTGTGGTCATATTCAAGGGTTGGTATATGCCCATGATACTGAGTACACATACCTAATTTTATAAAAATCGGAGTACCCTAAAAAATTTTTTTTCATTCGTTTATTTATGAATGAAAAAGTTATTAATTAAAAAAAGTATGACTTAAAAAGTTCTATGTCATAATAATCCAATCGAATGTTGAATCAGGGAAGGTATAATTCTTATGCCATACGCCTTTCACTACAACATTTTTGACAAAAAGAATATAATATACTATAAACTATGTAATAATAATGCAACCAGCTAGGGCATCATGGTAGGTGCAATACTGATAACATACCATATCAGCTGCTGAAATTTGACTACACTTTTCTGTTACACCCTGTATGCTGTAAGCTGGACACGCTTCCGACGACCACAACAAGACTTCCATTTGATTTTGACATTTGGAAGGTCTTTTGACAAAATCAAGTCAATACTTCTGTAACAAGTGGAAGTCTATACTTCTGTAACAAGGATAACAACAACGGCCTTTTGTCATAACTGTCAAAACAGTTTACACGGCGATCATTCGATTCAGTATTTGAAATTGTTGTCACTTTGTATAGTCTGGGTGTACTTTGTGACCGTGAATTGAATGTTTGTAAAGTCCCTCGCGATACAGGACTAATACTACAGAAAAAAAAAGAAAAAACATAACAAACACCACTTATAAGTTGAAGATTGTGACTTATGTACTTTCGGAATTGGATCACAAGTATCGATATTGTATTCGTAAGAAGAAGGTATCGCATAAAAATAATATAGAAATATGATCCATTATGTCTGCCTAATGCTAATGCAATGACCAATTGGTCATAAAGTCCATCGAGACAAAATGCATGCTTGACTAATAATAACTTACAGTTAAAGGTCTTTTCATTTCAATTATTGTCACCCATTTACAGATCTATCACAGAAAACGTTAGGTACTTAACTTCGCTGATCTAACAGTATTATCCAGTCCGTCTGATAGTCAAAATAATTGTTTCAGATAACTGGAATAAATACATCGAAACCGTTGTATGTTATGGTGTCTGGATATGACCCATTGGGTCATAGCGCCATCTTGGAAATACCCGCCAGAGTGCCCGGTAAGTCAAAATACGTTTATACAATAGTGTTGTCCGGAGAACTATGCAGGCCATAATTTCAATACTCACTGCTATCTTTTATTCTCTGCATACTATTTACAACTCTATGAGAGTTTTAATAAAGTCGAATTTTAATTATATCATTGGAAAAATACTCCAATAGTTTTCTACCTAAGAATTGACAAAACTCATATTTTTTCTTCTTCTAGTGATTCTCCTCCTCCTTTCTCTCTCTCTCTCTCTCTCTCTCTCTCTCTCTCTCTCTGCTTTCTTATTCTTTCGTTTTCCCGTAGTAAGATGGAAAAACTCCGCGTAGCTTTTCAACCTACTACAAAATCACATGGGTTTTATGACTGATATGTTTTAGATGTGAGGGACTTACAATGGACATTCACGAGCACGGGACTAACAGTGAAGTGGAAGGGTGAGGGACCCCGTGTTGTGAAGTATTCTCAGGATGACACCCTTCCTAAGGATCAGTGGTCCATCATCAATGCTACCACTAATAGCGTACAAGTAAGTTGTTGCTGGCAAAATACCCTTTGACATTATTGTTTGGTATAAGGTACTACCATGTACACATACATAAACATCAGGGGCTTAACTACTGCCGTATCAACCATATCAATGCCCCTGTGCCTTTGTGCAATCGACTCGCATTAGTCCTATGACCAATTGGGGCATAGAACAAATTGTGATACAGCGCCTATCTAAGGCAAGCTACGCTTTCGATAAGCATTAAGTACATGGAGACTATCAGCTTAAATTTTATTAATTTAGAGTTAATGTGGGTTCCTTTAAGCACAGATAATATAATACTATACTAGTACTTTAAGTAAAAAGCCTTTGCTCTTTCAGATACCAGGTGTGAACAAATCTAAAGATGTGTATGTGATGGTGTCGGCTCACGACCCGTTGGACCAAGCCGCCATCTTGCAAATACCCGTGCAAGTTTCTCGTAAGTATAAACTCAATAATCATACTATTTCAAGGTATCTATACCTCAATGGATCGGGCCGAATATTTTTAAATAGTTGGGTTTTATTACGACTGTCCTGTTGGTTAGTGACCCTGACTGCTAAGCTGGAGGTCGTGGGTTCGATCCCCACCCATGATAAAACTTAGTGTGATGATCACGATGGTTTATTCTGTGTCTGGGTGTTATGTATCTATAATATGTATGTATTTAGAAATACATAAGTACGTTTAACAGTTGTCTGGTTTCCAAAGTACAAGCTCTGCTCAGTTTGGGATCAGATGGCGTTGTATGGATTGTCCCAAGATATTTTTATTACTTCGGGTCAGACTTTTAGACCTTTCTGTTTAGAAGCTTTTTGAATTTTTGAGTATCTATGGTCAAGAATTACAATGATTTAAAAAAAAAAAAAAAATGACTGATTCCCAGTATCTTCGAAGACGTTTATAAGACGCCTTATAAACAGCTTAGTTTAAGTAAATTATAAATATTTTAATAGTTAAAAATTGTGTAACTAACCACAAAAAACTAATGAATTTTGTATTTTGTTATGTTATAGAAGTATCAGACTTAGAATACACCTTCACAAGTACTGGACTCACTGTGACATGGCAAGGGGATGGTCCGAGAGTGGTCCACTACTCGCAAAACTTGACGCAGCCGTTGGATCAATGGCCTACTATTAACGTCACCACCAATACCGTACATGTAAGTATCTCATATATTATCTGCTAGGGGGTCCGGCTTTGCACGGACTTTTCGCCATCATGTATGACGCATCTGCTTAAATGGAGTTTAACCTGAATCTTCCATTATAATTAAACAACTATCATAAAACTTTTAAGAGTATTTAAGTTAGAATATTAGCTTTATTTTAAAATAAAGTGAACAAAGTCTAATCATGGAGTCAACTCCGAAGAAATAAACAGATATGAAAATGAGAAGCATACCAATCAACTAATTAAGGATTTTTGAATCTGAATGTATTCAGATTCAAAAATCTTTAATTAGTTGATTTACCTAAGTTATCTATACTAATATTATAAAGCTGAAGAGAAAAAAGCTAAAGAGTTTATTTGTTTGTTTTTTTGTTTGATCGCAGTAATCTCAGGAACCACTGGTCCCAATTGAAGAATTCTTTCACTGTTGAATAGCCCATTTATCGAGGTGGGCTATAGGCTATATCGCTACGACTAATAGGAGCGGAGCAGCGATGAAATAGCGATGAATTGTTGCAAAAACGGGGAAAATTGACGCATACGAAGTTGCGCAGGACAGGTTTATATGGCGTCTCAAAAGTTCAAAACAGAAAGACGTTTGAGTTAAGCATTTATTTTAAAAAAAATATCGAATCGCGTATTACTGTCGACGTGACGGGTAAACCGTGCATTAACCCATACTGCTAAACCGAATTGCTTGTGTTAGGAGTGGGTTCACATCAATAACATAATGGGATTCAAAGCCGTGACCTTTCGATTGCAAATACCACCGCTAGTCTGACAGTCTTATAACGGTACATTTTTGTTATCAGATCACTGGGTTGGACAGTTCGCTGATGACACACCTGGTGGTGACCGCGCCAGGACAGTCGCAACCGTTCTCAGTGCCCACCAGACCATTGGACACTGACGACGGTAGTGACAACTCCTGGTTTTACTATGGTAAGTTATTTTACGCGTATCTTGTCTATAACTCTCTCTGTCGTGTTATTTGTTTCCAAACACATATTGGTACGGTATTGGTTTCCAAATTCGAAATTTTACATGTAGCAAAAATATTAATATTCATGGGTCGATACAGGATTTCACTCTGCCGGATCTAACATACTTCTGGGTGACATGCTGGGGGTGCATTTGTTCCGCCCGACATCTTCCAAATGTGTGTTTTAGGGGGGGGGGGGGAGGGGCACAAGAAGCAAATGGGCACAAACCAACCGTCTGTCGGGCACGTGCCCGTGCCCCCACTTCTGAATCCGCCTATGTTGATATTCAAGTGGATTTCATACTTTCTTTAATATCTGCGTTTCGTAGATGTAAACCATCGAAAGTATCAAACCTAATTGTAATTTCATACTTTCGACTACAATCACTCTGTAGATGTAATCCACATCTAATCACACTAATATTATAAAGGCGAAAGTTTGTGAGTATGTGAGTGTGTATGTTTGTTACTTCTTCACGTCTAAACGGCTGGAGCGATTTTAATAAACTTTGGTATGGAGTTAGCTGATACCCTGGATTAACACATAGGCTAATAAACTGCGAGTAATACCGCGGGGCACAGCTAGTATCTATATATCTTTAAAAAACGAGTGATTGTGGTTGAAGAAATCGAAGTCACAAGTTTAGAAGTTACCAATACTTAACATGACTGCACATCCTCGGATCGCTTTGTTACATTACTTTTTTAATTTTAAAAGCTGTTTTATATTGGTTTTCCTTTAAAGCCTCCCTCACATTTAAATTCAGAGTTGTATGTTAAGTACTTATATTTCCATCTCAGGTGCGGGCATCGCCTGTGGCATAATAGTGCTGTGTGCGCTGGTCATGATTTTCTGCTTCTGGCATAGAAGGAAGAGGGCTAATTCGTCTGCCAGGTACGTTTTTATAAATATTGTAATTTTTCATGTTAAATTGTTAATGAAACAGTGTAATTTACTTGCAGATGTTTTGTTTGTATTATCAACGCCCCGCCTAAACCCATATGTAATGCAATGGTTTGTTTTCAAAAGCCTTAATTTTAAATAAGTAGGTAATCAAAGTTTCTTTTCGGTATACTTTTAGTAATAAATGACTTTACGCAAAAGGTCGTGGGTTCAATCCCCACCCAGGATAAAACTGGATGGTTTATGCTGTGTCTGGGTGTTATTTATCTATAATATGTATGTACCTATTTAGAAATATATAAGTATATTTATCAGTTGTCTGGTTTCTGTAGCTCTGCTTAGTTTGGGATCAGATAGCGTTGTATGAGTTGCCCCAAGATATTATTATTATTATTATTATTAAATTGGCATAGCAAATTATAGTTAATATTATAATGTTTTTTTAATGATAACTAGCAATGTGGGATTCTGGGTCCCACATTACTAGCAATTCTGGTAATCCCTCCAACTAAGCTCAATAGCTTGGAATAATGGATCTCACTGAAAACCAGCGCTGACTCCAGTAGCAATACTGGAGAGGCAGCACAATGCTGAGTGATATCCAATTTTTTTACACACACGTAATTTTTTTCTTTTTTAATGTATTGTAAATAAGATTTCCTTGTATTGTGTAAAGAATAAACGCTTTTTGTTTATTTTTTCTTTCTTTCTAACTTGTGTTAGGAATGGGTAGGATTCGAACCCGCGACCTCACGATTGCGAGTCCGATTCCTTAGCCATATATTTACCTTTTTTTGCAGATCACGAAGGAGGAATGTGTCCCCTACGGAAGGGCACGAAGGAGACGTGGCAGAAATGAAGGTACGAACACACTCCGAAACTGAATCATTGTGTGAGATTTGATATTATACTTTTGCATAATTTAAAACTAAATATTTCGATGCAAATAATAAAAGAATTGCAGAAAAGAATTTGTAGGTGTATAAGTGTTCGTTCTCTTTAAGACAAATACTACTAAACGGATTTTGATGAAACTCTTAGGTATCAGAATAACGTAATTTATCTGGATAGAAGCCGGGATGCATAGCCTGGAAGTCGCTGCGACATAAAAGATCTATTTCTTCCTTAAAGGACATCTCCAAGGTTTAGTCTGACCATGAAGTTGACTATAACTCTTGGTGGTATGGTGTTAGCGTCGTCAGGTGTGATTAAGTGTCCTCCAAGGTGCTGGCTTCTAGTTGCCTCGTGGCCACAGAGGATGTGTATAGGTGTTTCTTAATCCTTGTGGCAGAACCTGTAAACATTAGTATCGTTGAGACGCATCTTGTGCATGTGTTTGTTTAGTCTGCAGTGCCCTTTCAGGGTTCTGGTTAGAATTCTGATTTGATTCTTACTCATAGTAAGCGCCTTTGTAGTGAACCTTGCGTTCAATAATAACGTATACTAAATTCCTGACAATGACAATTTTATAATTGTGAAAATTTGTGAAGATGGATACCTATATTTGTATCTCTTTCACGCCAAATAGGCTAAACGGATCTGGGTGAAATTTCGCACAGAGATATATTATAGCTTGAAATATCATCACATGGGCTACTTTTTATCCCGAAAAAGTGCAGGCACGGTACTCGTAGGATAGATGTTTTTAAAAAAATCTACGCGGACAAAGTCGCGGGCAACTACTAGTAATTTATATTATATACCGATACCTATCTATACTAATATTATAAAGCTGGAGAGTTTGTTTGTTTGAACGCGGTAATCTCAGGAACTACTGATTAGAATTGAATTTTTTTTTACGGTTGGGTAGCCCATTTATTGAGGAAGGTTATAGGATATATAAAATCACGCTACGACCAATAGGAGCGGAGCAGCAATTAGAAATGTTGAAGTGGAGCTGCGCGCAAAAACTAGTATGAATATAATATTGATATTTACAGAACGTGAGCAGTCTACTCGCGAATGGTGGTGGATCCAAAGACGCAGGAGAGCCACTCTTGAATGGACACGTCCATATCACTGAGAACCCCAATGTAAGTACAGTTTTCTCGATAAGTATTTAGGGTTTTTATTGTATGATACTCCAAGGTAGCTGCGGTAGCCTAATGGCGTGGGTTCAAATCCTGCCCATTATATTACCGACGTGAACCCACTCCTAACACAAGCCATAGAGCTTAGCTGGGGTTAACAGGATTGCTAGTAATGTGGGACCACAATCCCACATTGCTAGTTATCTTTTAAGAAATAAAAGTGGCAAGAGCTGTTAGAGTAGTGAAAACTCAATAATATTTTTTTGGAATTAAGTTATTGCATTATCAACAGCAATCCAAGACCCCAAACGGTCGCATGCGCAGAGGGCACCGCTACGAGCCAAGTTTCGACGTCGTACGGTACGAAGACCCTGAAATAACCCAGGAGACAGTCCTCGACGATTCCTCCACCACATACAACCTGCTGGACACCTCCCGAAGACCAGAGTTCGACCTCTCAAGGTCTTCCCGGGATATCAGCACGAACAACTCATTCAACAAACTACCAGACGATAACATGAACTCTGAACTAACTAGAAGTACTGACTTTCAATTAGACAACAGCAAAATTCTTCCCACCCTTCAACCTAACGGTTGAGACAACCATAAAACACCCCTCACAAGAGAAATATACTAGGGGTAGGCGACCCCTGAAGTCTACAGACTTCTCGCGTCAATTCGAATGGTGTTGCTATTTTAAGTCAAGAATTGAAAAATTGTGTACAGACATATTTTTTTTTAATAGTTAGACACAGTAAAATGGATATACGACTATATTAGGAAGGATAATACTTAAAAAAATAAGATAAGAGGCTTGGAATAGTCGGATACGGATTACGCGAGGATAGCTTCTGTGTTCGGTTCCTAACTTTAGAATTTATTTTTAATGATTGTAAGGCTGATATAATTTTGGTAAACAATAGTACGGGTACGTAATTTAAGTATTAAAAATGGATTCAGAAGGCAAATCGCCGTTGTTTAGTACCACGTAGAGTTATTCTCGCTTAAACTGTTGAGAGCTTCGCAATAGAAAGATCACATCCTATGATTGTTATTATGTATATATAATGTTTTTATTGCCGTTTTGTGGCATCATGCACTTGTATATAACGTTATTAACGGCCTGAGATTATAATGCGTCTGACAATAAAATTTAGGGATGGCGCTAACTGGCTACAAGTGTTTTGTAATCAAGATATTTGTGGTATGTAAATACAGTGCCTCAAACAAGTACACAATATTGAAGAGAACATTAGATTCATACAAAATAGTTTTCACCGTTAGTGCAACATTATCGTACAAAGAATAGACCAAAATAATAAGAAAACACTCATTAAATTCGTGTGTACATAACATTAAAGTATTTTATCGATGTTGAATTGATGATTTTTTTTTTCTGATTTTTTTTTTCATACAGATCATAGACAAAGCCTCAGAAGCTAATAACCTACAATTTACATTCCAAGTTTTTTTTCTATGTTATATATATATATACTTCTACACATCACAATATAATCGCAAACGCACAGGTTTATTAGATATATATACGTAAATATAATTGTTATAATTTATACAGCAGTGTTCACACCCTTTTCCACAAAGTTCTTTCTAGATACTTAAAACCTAAGAAATCAAGTAGATAGAATAAAAATAATTGTAAAATATTTAAGTATATATAAAAAGTAATAATTTATTACAACGAACTAAGACTATTATAAAATGAAAAAATAGTTTATAAAATTAATTAAATAACGTTATATCGTTATAAAGTTACTAAAGTTATTGCACATCTGTCCCTACGTTTAAAAGCTAAAACATGTTTAGCTTACGTCACGTTAATGATAACGATCTGGTCATAGCTGTCTCATTCTATGTAGATAGATTTCATTAGTCATTTAATAACTATTTTATTCTAATAAAATTCGTAGGACAACTCTCACACGTCCTTCTGACCACAAACGAGGCGGAGCCTGTAGCTACTATGGCAGCCTCACTACAGATAATACATAGATACGTTTCTATTTCTAAATTTATTTGCTCATAACACCAATATTTACCCTGAATGGGATTCAAACCGACGATCTGTAATCAATATTTAGTAATACTTAGCGCGCTAGCCAAATATTTCGTCCAAGATGTAATTAAGTTAGAGATTTCTGTGTGACGCGGACGTTATTTTGGTATTGACCCGAATCTATTACTACGATTTAAATGTAATTAAGAACTATAACTAATAAATCACTTTCACTACAATCTACAGTTTAATATTCGCAGTTAATGCAACAGACTTTCTTCGAACACTCGAAGGTCCCCTTAAAGGCAATTCAATCTAGAGCAATTTGTAACCGGCAACTCGTACCTACTCTTTAAGTGGTATACAAAACCAAAATTATATTTTAAATATAATTTCATTTTATTATAATTTCATCTAGTATGTAGAGTTACTATGATTATATTTGACGAATCTTCTATATAAAATACATAAGACTGACATGGCCAAATCTGTGGTAACGTAAGCTAAACATACGGCTCAGTACATTACTATGTTGATCATTATTCCATATCACAATTGATATCTACCTCATTTTATTCGTTGTAAGTTTATTTAGATGTTAATCAAATTTTTAATGTTGAAACGATTAAGTTTTCTATGGTAGCCCAACGAGACGGTTAACGGCCCTTTCTGGATAGTTTTATTGTTTTTTTATTTATTTATTATTAGGAGACTAAGCACTTCACTGATTATCCGTATTTTTCTTTTTATAGCATCAATAAGTTTCGATGGTTATGTTAATATGGTCGACAATTTTTTAATTTCTGTCATGTTTTTTTTTTGTTATGAAGTAGATCTTAATACCTAACTACACTAGTTCAACTTTGTTTGCCTCCGAAACCAATCTATATTAGGTATATTTTAATAATATTTCTTTGTCAAAATATTGAAAATAACGACTAAAACAAACTGTTTTGAGACTTTTCATTTTTAATTGTTTTTTTTTTGTTTTATCTAGCTTAAATCAGACGCCTATATTCAAGTATGTATTTGTGTACCTATTTCTAAGTTGAGTAAAAGGCACCTAGGTACAATTTATTATACTTATACTGTAAGATTACGCGGCTAAAATGTTAAAAGTCAAAAAATAAAATGTAATTATTTTCATATTTAATCTTCAAAATAATTAATAACATTTAAGAGTCAATCGTTAAATTTTCCTCTAAATTTTAATAATAATGTTTGTACCTAATATTATTATTTTTTGACTTTAGGCATTGTGCTGCTATTGTAAATATAAAAGTATAAACTCAGTTTAATATTAAATTGAAAAGGAAAAACGCCGACTATGTACCTGAAAAAATTCAATTACACTAAGTAAGCTAGACTTAGGTGTAGTGTTAGATCTTTAAAAATCTAGAATTTTATCTTTGATGCTAGGTTTTGTCACAGGGTCTAAGCTTCGATTTTGACTTTGTAATATGTGCTGATTATTTGCTATTTTTTTAGTAAAAAGTCAGTGTATATTTAAAGTTTTTCACTTTACTTGCTAGGGCTTGATGTAGTGCGCTGATTATATTCATTGTTTAATTATATTATTTATTTTTACAAAATTTGTCTAATACGTTTTTGTAAACGTGACAGAATTTCGCTGTTGTCTTTTATACGAATTACCATCTTAACTCTGTTTTTACAATACAGCTTAAGGACCATTTACAGCCAAAAATATATAAATTCACGATTTATTAAATCGCCTATTTCATTTCTAAAATGTAAGTTGTATAAAGTTTTCCAAAAATAAAATTACACGTAAATCAATTTTAATAAAATAAAAATAACATTAAATGTTTTCTATTTAAACAAAATAATAATAAAAACGTTTTCAATATGACTATAACACCAAACATATTTTTCTGTAAATTGATACATACTGTTTCGTAAATTAAATTTTATGATGGAACTAAAAATACAATTTTAGTAAAATGATAAGCGTTGCATTTATAAGAATTATAAAATATTATTAATAGTATTTGCTACACTTGAAAATGAATTTAATAATACCATTTGATTTTATACAACTTATAATGAAATAGGTTAAATATGAATGTTCAAATGTACCGTAGATTTAAGAATGATTAATTTTTACCATAGGATTACCGTCTAGTTAACATTTTTGCTGTAACTTATTTTTATTATTTTTAATCAATAATTATGGATCTAGAAGTTCACTCGTGGTTGTGTTATATAATAATTTAACCACTTTAACTGTATTGGAAACTGTTGGATTTATTATTATTATTTTTTTCTATTTTTATCAATTATTGAATTATGGAACCAAAACAATTAAATCGCAATAACAGATACCTGAATAATGTACAATGTTTTTTTGTAACTTATTTATATAAACTAGTGCATGCATTTACCTATAACTATGTTGTGTGTATATTTGTCCAGTTTATTTATTGGTAAGTAATTCAATGATGAAACGTTATTGCATCATCACGTGCATTATTATATAGGTACCTCACTTTTTCCAAATGGGAAAATAGCATTATTTTGCCCCCATTTTTACCTCGTAGTGAAGGCATTGTATATCATATGTTGTTATTGAAATTCACAGCAGTTCCTAAAACAAGTTTTCTTCACACGAAAAAAATCGTATTATATTATACTTCTTTCATGTTGAAAGGAGTTTCGTCACTTCCTGCTACTACTTTTTTAAATTATTAATCCGAAAAAAGTAAGTAGGTTTACTTAATATGCACGTGGTTGTACCTTTATAAAAAGCTCATTATTTAATTATAAAGCTGATTACAATATGCACTCGTGCGTTTGGTGCGTCACAACCAATTACCGCCTTTTAATTAAAACATTCAAGCCTTTTTTCTTGAAAAATACCATTTTTTCATATTTTACCAATAAATAGATGACACAAAAATATAGAAATAAGATTTACTACAATAATTTTCCGTATGCCGACATTTATTTAAATGTTACTTGTATACATTTCTACTTTTTTATATTGGCTTGTCCGTCCTTGGAGTGAAAATTAAGAAAATAATTAAAAGCCTGATATTGTGCCTCTGATGATAATTTTTGAATCTCATTTCGCAATATTATCATTAATATGCAACATCTTTGAAATGGGGATGGTTTTGTTTGTCACCATAAAGAAAATGTTTTGTCTTGACCAAATACCTTCTTGAGATTTCTGCTAACATAATATGTAGATATTTCGTTTACATATTCAGCAACAGAACTGCTCAGAATAATAAATGAAAACGCACCAAAAAGTTTATGATCATTAATTTCAATTATTTTTTAATTATTTTAATTAATAAAAAATAATAACGTTATTTTTAATATGTAATTTCACACGACATATTAAGCTAACCATCCCCTATTATTATTCATTTTCACGTAATTATTTAACAATATCAAAGCGGGTAAACCATTCCACTATATTTATTCAATAGATACCTTATTTTTACTACCGCACATTCCATATTGACTGCAATAGTACCATAAACCCACAGATCCTTTTATGTAAATACAGTTTTTGTTTGTGTTTTTTTATTTACTATACACATGTGTTACATTTATATTACATTATTATTTAACAATGCGAATGTTACAATTACATAGCTGACCAATTTGTTACAAAATATTAATAATAAACTCATAAATAAGCAATAATGATATGTTATTGAGTAAATAGTAATAGCCAAGTACCTATCTGTTAAATACATACACTAATGATTAAAAACACAGAGTGAAATTGAAAATATTTTGTTTTTTGATTATAACGTTATTTTAATATATTTATTTCCTGGGAATTGTGGCATATTTAAAATTATACAGACGACGATAATAAAATAATAATTTACTTTGTTAGTTTCATTTATTAATTAAGTACTATTATTATCCAATAAAAACTGTTTCATTAGAAAATATTATATTAGCCAAATAAATAATAAAACATTTTCAATTGCATTCTGTGTAAATTGATTTGATTGTGACATGTTACAGTGTAACATGTTACATATACAAATGTTCCATCGTGATTATGTAACTGTAAAGCAATAGAATAGTTATATTTGTTGTATATATACTTATGTATGTTGTTCATATTCTGACTTTAGTAATTTTGCTCTATTCAAAAATATATTAAAATGTTTAAGTCTTTTGTTATCAAAGGATTAAAAAAAAAACATAATTTTACGGGAGCTAACTAACAAGTGATTAGAAAAATAAATAAATCAAGTTAGTTATTTTTAGGTTGAACAATTCTCTAAATTCGGCCTCTTATTAAATGTTCTAGTAAATATTATTGTTATAAAAGTGTCCTTTGCTTTCAAAATGACGATAACAAACTATCTGTGTTAAGACTCTAACAGCGTGACGTTTATTTAGTAGCATGTACTTAGTTCAACGCGTCCAAATATGTATAAAAAAATTACATCATGAAATTAACAACTAAAAAAAAAAAGCTTTTTTTCCTGTATTGGTAGGCTGTTTGCTTTGGTTACCTTTGCGACGAAACAAAATGGCGGAGCTCCAAAATTAAATAGGTATAAAAATTAATCAGGGGACCAAAACCTCTGTAGATTACCTTTCCTCTTGTATTCCAAGAAATTTTCACTTAGCTATGAATTGCCAGCTTGTTGTAAACTGACTTCTGCCTTAACAATTCAAATTTTACCGATTTCTCGTTAAAATGGCCCGTGGTGTGGCCAATGCGAGAAAACTCAGTGGACTTGTATTGTTTGTTGCCGACGAAGAAGGTATAACTCATTATTTTGTGTATATTTTGTACGCACAGAGGATAAAGAAGAATTTTAAATTTTTTGTTAAAGTAAATAGATGATCCCCGAGAAATAGTTACAAAAGTTTTGTAATTTTGAAATAGCAAGAAGTTTTTTGTAAAATGTTTTAAAATAACATTCGTTTAAGGTTTAAATATGTACTTACTTGGATGACCTACTCTTTTTCTCATTATTATGTGTACCCGAGGTATGATTTCTGTCTCGCGAAAATATTCCAATAAATCTGTTTCGATGGAATATTCGACTGCCTCGGTGGCACGGCGGTAGTGTGTCCGACTGCTACGCAATAGGTCGTGGGTTCGATTCCCTCACGGGATACCACTTTGTGTCATCCACAAATTGCTGTTCCGACTCTGTGTGTAGGTACTTTGCGGCCGTGACTAGTATGTTTGAAAATTCTCCCCCGTCGTCTTTAAAAAGAATAAACAATAATTATTTAGCAACAATGATTTCTGTATTAAATGCAGAAATAGTCTACCTTCTATATATTTAATTATAATTATAAATTCTTTCAAATACAGTCGGTATCTTGTGAACAGACAACAGAGGCAGAAGTTAGGTATATTTTATATTCGTTGCAAAGCACCAATAGCATTTCTACAGGACATAATTTAAGATGTTGTTGTAAATTAATATTATACAAGTTTAAAATTTTAAAGACCATAGTGGTGGCTCAATTTCGATGTAAGGTACCTATTGATAGCCACAATCCAGTGCTTTTAAGTCAAATATTTTGTATAACACGACTTATTGAGGTATTTTAATATGTCCATGCCTTTAATAAAATTAGTATATTATTATGATTACTGTAATTTTCGGGTTTGTGGATGAAACACCATTTTAGGTTATATTTAATAAAATATCTAGGTTTATCGTCGTATTTCTAAATTTTTCACGAATATTAAAATATCTCAATGTTCTAAATCTATTATAAGGAACTATTCGAAATATATTGTGGGGACATGGTGATTTATTTCGATTTTATAAAACTTGTACCTTTGAAGGTTAAATTGTAAAAAATATTAAACACGAAAAATTTCTTGAATCGAAAGTGTTTTTTGATCTATCACACTAACGTGACATTGAACAGAAAATATAAAGTTTATAGGAGTCTGAAAAACGAATCAAATAAGTACCTACTTACATTAAAAACAATTAAATGTAAAACCTGTGAAATGTTAATCTACTTATAAAAAAACTCGTTGCCCAATCATGTACCCACAATAGTTAGTTATAAATATAACTGAATCTACCTCAACCAAATTACCCATTAATATTGTTTATAAGTGTTCTTTTGAGTCTTATTATTACTAATAAATACTGAAATGTAGTGTTTTTTATAATGATACTATTAGTTGCAACATCCACATTTTGATATGGTAATTATTGTTACCGAACTATTGAATGGACGGCGGACTGTTGACATGGTATTGTATGAAATGATATTAAATTTGAAAATAAAGTATGGTTATTTGACTTTCATTTCACCTACCTACCTACTGAATGCATAAAAACTGATCGACAAAGAAGACCGACATTTTTTCTATGATGGCTAGTATTTAAAAGCCAAAGGATTTACAGTACTCCAAAAGTAATAATGCGCATAGAAATCTTCGGAAATCTTCGTCATTGTTCGGCAACGGTCGTATTACCCGAGCGTCGAAAGAAGATATTTATATAGAGTGGTTAAGAGCAATTTCTCTATGCCTAATTTTATATATTATGTGTTTTGTGCTAAAACAGATTTGATTTACCTGTAACGAAATTTGATTCGATAATTCCATGTAAGTAAATAGCGAAAACGCTACAATCATTGTTGGAGTGATTAGTTTTCAAGTGTCTTACCGAAGTTGGTGTAATTATGGAGGAAAAGGTTTAAATAACATAAGGTTTTATTAGAAGGAGAAAAAAATGTTTTCAAATAGAGGTTTACATAAAATATAATCAAAATCTCAGTTCAAATTTGTTTACAGCACTAATCATTCCAGAAAAATAATACAATTATAAAAAAATTAATCAGAATCGAGGAAGACCTCTATTCCCGACATCGCAGATTCATCAGAAGTTTCATTATGCTCTTGTTCATTTACACTTTCCTCACTGCTATCACCTGTGTAAATAATCAGTTTATCGGAATAACTATCGATTCTTGGCTCAAATTTTCTATATTCATCTTCGCATTGAACCGCATGATCAGAAACTTTTTTCCATTCTTCTGGTCCTATTTTATTGATTTTTTCTAATATAGCATCTTTAACTGACGTCACAGTCATTGCAATATTTCTCTTGGCCACGTGTTGCTTTATTTGGGACCAAATATTTTCAATAGGGTTAAAATCGGGATGATATGGTGGCAATCGTATAATTTTATGCCCATGTTCCTCCATTATACGGTCAATGGCAAATTCTGTGTAATTTTCTTTGTATCTTTGTATAATTTTATACAAATCGGGTTTCAGTTTCTTTGGGTCATGCGGAATGTTGTGTTGTTGTAACCAAGCTGTCATTTGTGGTTTAGATGTGTTTGAGTTTGGTGGTTTCACAGACAGCTTATTATGATATGGGGCGTTGTCTATTACCAACACACTATTAGGAGGCAAGTTGGGAATCAATTGATTGCGTAGCCAAGTTTGATAACGTTCCGCGTTTATTTCTTTATGATAGTCACCTTCTGAGTCGACACATTTATGTAACATTAGAGCCCCTGGGACGAAGCCTTTTTCATTGCCTGCGTGTACAATAATTATTCGCTCTCCTTTGGAAATGGGTTGTTTGATACCTTTTTTGTTGCTATCTTGCCAAGTTTTACCCTTAGTATGTGATGTGTGCACATACGACTCGTCCATAAATACTATGTTTCTACCAGAACTCCTCAGCTGTTGTATTTCTCTGAGATATTTGATCCTTTTTAGGCGTATATCATGTTTTTCCATAAGTAATTGTCTGTTATTATCAGTTTTCAGAAACCTAAACCCCATGTCTTTCAAGATCAACCTTAAAGTCTCGGCACAGCCTTTGAAATTAATAGCTTCGATCAACTTTATTCTTAAATTATTTACAGTTGGGAGTTCTTTCAGCGTCAATTGAAAATTGTATATCATATTACGAATAACACAGTAGTCGAAATCATCAAGTACCAGCCGAAATCTACTTTTAGGTCTTCCTTTTTTCGGTGTAGAAAATTTCTTTGATTGATTATGTTTTTTTTCGTTTAAGATATTACTCAAAGTTCGTCGCGAAATTCCTGTAGCTTTTGTAACACGGTCTTGAATTTTTTTAAAATAACCATCATGGTCTCTGTTGAAAACATTGGCTTCATTTAAGAAATAAAGGTACACATTAAATACCATTTGCCGTGCTTGTGAATTAAGCGGTTTTCCACGTTTAAATTTATCCATTTTGGAAGAATTCGTCTGAAAGAAAATGGCATGGGCAGAGTTAGGTATATATTTTTTATGCATGTTTATCTATTTATTTAATTTAAATAAATCTCATTTTTTAAATGTTTTTCTAGTACTTAATATGTATTTAATGTAGGTATTTTATTTTTTTAATATTAAAAAAACGTGAAATATGTTATTTATTTTCCTTTTTTCAAAATATACTATTTAAATCTGAATAAGCTAATTAATGTTGAAATTATATTTACCAAGAAGGGTGTGTAATAGCAGCTCTATATATTTCCACAAATAGAGAACACGTGCAGTCACTACCAATATATAAAGACGACTGACAGACATTTCGCTGACCGGCGACAGCTGCCGAACGCCCGATTTGTTTTCGATTGTGCACACATGATATTGACTCCTATCTCTTTTAAACAAGGTGCAAAATGCAAATGCCTTGTTTAGGGCTCTTACGATTCCATGATTCGAGTGTTTCCGGGAATACGACAATTAGCGAAGATCTGCATGTGCATTATTAATTTGGGAGTACTGTACATGTTATTGAAATACCTAGGACACAGGTGACGAACCTATATGTTTTACCGTGCTATATTTTCTGAATAAATTTTAAATAAGGCCATAGACGTGCAGTCAAATAATTTTGACGAGTTAGGATAACGTTTTAAAAACTGAAATCTTCCCAGAAAAATATGCAGTCGAATAGCGAAAGTCTCATCTAAATCGGATTACTAGCTTTCGAGAAAATCGTGAACATGCATGCATACCTAGGTATATACCGGTCAAACAACACCACCTTTTTTGAAAGGGTTTATTAACTTCATTCTTCGTAGTGGACTTGGTGATCGGTGGCGTGCCGAAAATATTGTATTGGGTGCAAAATGGCACGCGTGCCCTTGGTTCGTCCCTGACATAGGTTATACTTTTCCCACATTTTCAATTTGTATAACAGCACATTAAAAAAGTGTACTTTCGAAGCTTCAGTGGTGGGCAACCCTAGGCAAGTACAAGTTGGGAAAATGGTTGAAACAACTCTCACACAGATACATACCCAGGTACCTATATATCACGTATAAATAAAATAAATTCACCTTTGATATTAACAGAATAAACTAAAACGACATTCTGTTAATAAATATCAAAGATAAATAGAATATATTTATTTATTTATTATATTTCTGTATTATACATAATCTGAATCTCCGACAATGGCTACAAACGATTTTATAAAATTTAATGTGAAGGGGGTTTTGGGGGCGATAAATCGATCGAAATCTAAAAGGAACCTACTTTTGAATAAACCTGAATAAGTTACCTATATAGTTTACAACTAGTTAAAGCAAATTTTAAATGGAGACCTCATACAAATGTCGGACTGGACGTCACTATTTTTTCTCGTCAAATCACTTCTTTTTATAATATGATTTTAATGATTAAAAAAACATTTTAACACAAAACTTAATCGAGTTTATTTACTTATTATTTTTTGCTTACCTAAGAAACTAAGTTATTACACCCTTACCATGTGTTTAGCATCGGTTATCAAACCTCTTTAGGTATATGAAGTGCCTTGAAAAAATGTCTTTATGCAGAGACTTTAGTTGGTTAATGCAAGATGTTGCAAGAGAGTGGAAATAAAACAACATGTACCCAATAACTAGTGATATATTCAGTGTTTATTGATGAGTTGAACGAGTAGACTCTGTCGACAGAGACGTGATACTGCGCCCTCGTCACGCCGCCTCAACTTGGCTGCGAAGCGGGCCAGGCTGAAGCGTGAGCGACGTGTGCCTTCACGACGATTGCCTGTGTAAAAAAAAAAAAAAAACAGTTCAAGTTAAGGGGCGTCTAAACGGGCCATTTTTCACGGCAATTTGTGGCGGCAATGCTGTTGCCGGCAACATTGCTAGCAATACTGGCAAGACCGTAATATTGACGTAATGTTCCGACCATATGGCAATACATGTTTTGTATGGCCACCAATATTGGTCAATATTGATTTGATAGGTTGCCGGGCGATCGCTGAGCAATAGATTTTCCGCATTATGGCATGAGTTATCCTTGTCTACGCGACATGAAGTTTGCTGTGGGTGACGCCGCGCCGTGACTTATTGCTAAATTCTGTGTTGTCAGGTGTCATGTTGTTTTAGGTTATTTGTAAAAGATTTTAGTCGTCTTTGATAGGTACTGAAAAATGAAGTCAACTAAGAACACTGACCTCTATAGTCGTAATATTTAAAGTGAACTGCCAATGGTCTCCAATGAGCAGTACCTATGAACTGAATCGACCACCGATGATACCAGTACCTACACGAAATTGCGGAGCGGCGATGGGAATAGTTCCAACATCAAATTATTTGTACTACTGACACTTACAGTGATGTAACATCGTGCGAACATTTGAACGAAAATGAATAGATACTGTGCACCTTGACCTTACCCATATACTTACAGCATAAAGCAACGACATCCATATGTGAAGCGCAAATTCTAAACAACTGAATCACATCAAGCACTGCCTGGAAATTGTAAAAACCCAACAAGAGGCGTTGAATGTGAGAGCAGAAGCCCACGAAAGCCATCATTAGGTACACCATGTATGCAATTTTATTACTTGGTGGCTTATTCATAGGACTGTGTGGCACCCTAAAGGTCAAGCAATGTCTCCACAACCACACACAACAGAGGAGCGCGGCGAGTCCACATCAGATCGCACTCAAGCAATAGAATTGTTGTCGTGTACTGCTGGACACCAAGTCGACAGTGAGAGAGTCAGAAGTGAGTTAACCCATCGTCAATCATTGCCATCAATGATAACATTTACAATTCACGAACCTATGTAATGAGAAAATAAAATAAAGATTACATTATTTCATTTAAATATATTTTCCTTTACATATTCCATAGTTTGTGTTTATCTTAAGTTATAACTTTATGCTGCATAGGTTAACCTAGCGCCTGTGCACTCTGTATATGTTTTTACTTTTTATACAATAACTTTTCCAGTACATTAAACACAACATATTTTTTCTCATATACATTACAATTTTCTGAACATGCTTCTTACCACATTTACCAAATTCTGGAAAAAGCTTGAAAATAAATAAAAAGGCAAAATAATTTAGGATCAAATGTTTTATTAGTTAAAGTACACAGTTTGGTTTTTACATAAGAGTATTTTATCGAATATGTCATCCAAAAACTTAGCTGGGGTAGATGTATCTCATCATATCTAAGTACCCCCGCCCAAATACCATGTCAGTGTCAACATGGGCACAGCAACCTACAGTTATATTTCCAACAACTGCAGCAATAACCTGAGATAGCATCTATAGTATTGACAACATTTTAATAATAAATTAGTAAAATAAGTTCTGCTACCAATATGTCTGGACTTTACTCTCTTTCTAATTAAATACCTATAATTAGAGGGATAACATCTTTAAGGGCATCCTAGTCAATGATTCTACCATACAAACATGCATAAGTGATTACTACTCTGTATGAGGTCGCAATTCAAAGCTTAAAATCATCATATCATTTTGTTTTATCATAAACTAGGCTTGTAAAAAACGATAATTGAAATATTTTCAATTACTGCTTTCTACAAGCCTAGTTTATGATAAAACGAATTGATATTAATTTTAAGCTCTCACTTACACTAGGGTGCTCTTAATTTCATTATTTACTTCTAATGTGTAGGTGCCATTTATTCATACATGCTCACCACATCTTTGCTTACCACATAGTATGACCGGGCTGTTGATATGTCCCAATTGCCAACTCAATCTAGAATATGACCATAACATACCGTAAATGGCTTTAACAAATTTTGATATTTATGTAAACTATGTCTTTAAAAAAAAAATAGTTGCTACTAGTTTGCAGATAAACATATCATGTTGCATCACAAATGATAATAGCAGGCTCGATTTCATTGAGCAGATCAGGATTTCCAGATAAGCTCTCAGGTATTATTCTGCTCCTCAAATCAACTTCTGCCACCATCGCCAGGTGCCATCTGCAGGCTCATGCACTCTCTTGCCTTAGACATATACCGTTCTAATGGCTTTCGGCTTATGACACAGACTACTTCTATGCAATTTATCCAAGTAAATACTTAATGCAACACTTGCAGAAGGTACTTCATCACCTAATCTTCCCATTAATGTCCCTAGTACTGGAGGTGGTACAGGTAAGAGATACATTCTGAAAACAAGACAATATGATATTATTCTAAATTCAAATTGTTAACATGTCTGTTATCATCTTGCTAAATTATACCTATGCACATTTCTCGTAGCAGTCATCCAACATGTTGCGCAAATGTGTTTATGATTTGTAATAAAAACATTTGTTACTTTTAATAGGTATATATAGAAACATTAGGAAGTTTGAGAATTGAAAGCTTGATAAAACGATACACAGTGAATGGTGCTTGCTTTAAGTTTTATGAAATATGTACTACTAATTGTATTATCAAGTCCAAGAGATGAATTGAAAGTTTCAAAATCATGAATTGTGTGTGTAGGCAGCACAGCAGATTTGGATAACTAAGTAGATACTAACCGTCGTTGGTGACATCCAGCCACTAAGAATATTCACCATGGCTTCAGTTGCATCTAAAAACAAGCGCCGGCGCTGGTGCGTATGTCATAACGAACCATTCTCGGTAGAGGAGAGAATAAAAGTAAAAATCATAATAAATAATTTTGACAGTTATTTGTTGTTTTATTGTAAGCTTCGGTGTTGCCAGTCATATCATAACATAATAAAGATTTTGAATTTGTGTATCGATTCTCATCTACTGATTTTATTTTGTTATTAATTATAGAATAAATTTACACTTGTATTTAGTTTTTTCTATTTTATTACAGTTCTATTGGATTATGTCGTAGATTTATGTAAAGAATGGTTCATATTTTTATGAAGGCAACAGAGATTATTTGGTAAATAATTTATTATTAAAAATCGATTAATCGTAACATACTGGAATATATTGAAGCAGCAGGTAGTTAATTGGTAGATATAGGAAGTTACAGGTGCTTTGAACTAGACTTGGGTTATGTTTTGTACTTTTTTCTGGTGAAGTTATGGTTGCTATTACACGGGGTTTTATGAGAATTAAGTTTACTTACTAGAAGCATTTGTGTATTTCAACATTGCAGCTGTCCAAGCACTAAGCACTTGTGCTGCAACACTCACTATATTTTTTTAAATTTTGTTGGGGATGACATGATACACATTCAATTTAGGCAGCGCTCTAGTGTGACCCAATTTGCTGTTTATGTTATAAATAAACTTGATGTCTTTCCATGTGCCAACATCTTTAGCTATCATAAAATATAAGTACTTATGTTCTGTCCTGCTTTTTGATTTACCAAGACCAGGTCGAAAGGTGAGACCTTGGTCACACATAAGATCCAATGGCGACGATCCTGCTTCTCTTCCAATACAATATCTTTTATTAATTGTACAAGCTCTACTGCTTGTACTTTTAATGAAGTAATAAGCCAAGCTATTACTTCATACTAACTGACTAACTAACTGTCACCAAGGAGAAATATCCCTATAATCATGAATACCAGAGTATGGTCACGATATTTTTGCGACCTTTCATTTTGAACCAACTCTACAAAGCCATTAATGATGTCCCTTGCTTCGATATGTGTTAAATGTGGGTTTCTAACATTTGGTTGGTATCTCATCAAACACTAAGTACCTACATAATTATAATACTATATAATACACTAGCTGTCCCGCGCAACTTCGTATGCGTAATTTTTCCCCGTTTTTTAAACATTTCTCGTCGCTTCTCCGCTCCTATTAGTCGTAGCGCGATGTTATATATGGGCTATCCAACAAAAAAAGAACTTTTCAAATCGGACCAGTAGATCCTGAGATTAGCGCGTTTAAACAAACAAACAAACAAACTCTTCCGCTTTATAATATTAGTATAGATATGCAAGATGCATTATAATATTATATTTCTGAATAGTATGTAGTACCTAATATCTAGTTATTAATTTAATTAGTTATTTGCTGACGATAGTACGGTTACCGTAACATGTAATAATATGGACACTTATGAATTTGACATCAATAAATCATTAACATCTAAGCATAATTAAATGGCTTGATAATAATAATTTAAAAAATAATTTAAATAAAACTAATATTATGCATTTTGATCAAAGATCAGAAAGTCCATCTGACATTAAGCTAGTCTACAAAGATTCTATTATTTCCGAAACTGATACGACACGATTTCTTGGTCTAATAATTGACAAGAAATTAAATTTCAAACCTTTTGTAGATAGCTTATGTAAAAAAATTAGTAGTTCTTCATACGCCCTATATAAACTCTCGCTCGTAATTAATACTAACACAATATTAACAGCATATTATGGTCTCGTTGAATCGTCCCTGAGATTTGGTATGACAATACCAAATCTCAGGGACGATTCAACGAGAGAGAGAGAGAGAGAGATATTTTCGAGTTGCCCCAGAAGATATTCTGGGGCAACTCGAAAATATATTTAAAACGCAAAAGCGCTGCATTCGCGCAATGTTTGGACTCCAAAATACAGATAGCTGTATACCAATGTTTAGAAAGCACAGAATTCTAACACTTCCATCATTATATTGAAATAGCTCTATTCGTAACAAATAATCCTCATCTGTTTCCACGTCTGTGTGATAGAGTGATCCGTAATCGACGTGATAACGATAGATTCTGTTTACATCGATCTAAAACCACTCTATTGCACAATAGTGTCGTATGTATGGCGCCTATTATATACAATAAAATTCCAAAATGTTTTAAGATATTTTAAATGCATTTAAGAGTAAATTAAAAAACTTGTTAGTCGAAAAATGCTATTATTCTGTCAAAGATTGTATTTTGTTTTTTATGTCTATTGATTCATATTATTACATTAATAGTTGCAGATTTTATTACCTAAGTTTTCTATTTTATTCATATTGTATTTTAAAATTATATTGTAATCTGAATTTTGAACACTGATATCGGTAAAACATGTTGATCCAATAATAACATAACACGTCTGTATCTACCTTACACATGTTTTGCAAATAAATAAATTTTGTATTTATTTTGTATTTTGCAGCACCCTTACGGGGTATATGTTTATGGACTGCCTGTAACAACATCATGCAATAAATGATTAAATAAATAATTAAGTAAATAATTTCTTATTTACTTCCTAGTTTTTTTAAAAACAAATTTGACTTGGACGAAACAAGAGAACAACAGAAACAAAGAGCATCAGAAAGTTTTCATATTTCTAGTCATAGTCAATATCAAAAATTTTCAGATGTCATTAGTGACAGTTCAACCAAATTATATGTCATAGAGTTTGGCCATTGTTGCTGGGTTGTGTTGCCCGCTTATGAGTCTGGGTCATGCGCCATACTATTGCCGACATATTGCCATACATTGCCTAACCATAGACTACTTGGCCATCAGTTACATTTTTGTGATGTTTGGGCAATAAGTTGCCAATAGTGCCGCCACAAATTGCCGTAAAAAATGGCCCGTTTAGACGCCCCTTTAGGCATTGACATAAAGACCAGGACTACGCTATAACTTCACAAAATTGACCACTCTCTAGAAAAAGACAACGCTACTTAGTGGACTATACCTGACAAAGGCAGCACGAGATTTTTATCTCTTTCACGCTTTGCAGTCAATATTTACTTTTTAATTGAAAGAGATGGCGTGGTCCTGGTCTATACGTCAATGGTTTAGTACCTACCATTGATCTACCATCCTATTAAATATTGACTGCGAAGCGTTAAAGAGAGATAAAGCTTGTGCGGTCCTGTCCTTTTTTTTTTTTTATTTTTTTTTTATTTATTGGTTCACAAACCAGATAATACATTTATTACATACAATAGTTTTGATACATATAAATAAAATATACATTTACTCTTTGACAGATATTGTCCACAAAGTAGCGTTGTCTCTTTTTAAAAAGTGGTCAATTTTGTGACGTTATGGCGCAGTCCAGGTCTATACGTCGATGGTACCTACCCACAATAGTCTAATATTATATTATTTGAAAAGAATAAAAGAAAGAAAAAAAAGAAGAAAAGAATTGCACTAGGTATTTTGTGCTATAACAGAGAAGCGTTTCTGCGTGTAGTGTTTGTTTGACTAGCAACGAGGCGCTTTCGTCAAGAAAGGAATATAAGTTATGTTCTATAACGAATAACTAGGCTCCTCCTTTATGTAGCGGATGCTTAACTTCCAGTTTAATGTACATTAATAATAGTCAGATAACCAATATATCGGTTACAGCGGCCAATCTCATTCGAGACTAGCCAACTACGTAGGAGATATTATAGTTCACAGACAAAGAATACTATCTATTACTACGTAGCGCCAGTTTACGCGCAGACAGTGCACTCTTTTCCCTCACTCTTATAGTCCGATGGAAATCCGACACGAGCGGATTAGGCACAGGACCGATGGTTTCATCTGCTCTCCGAAGCATTGAGGGGTGTGACAATATTCGAAAACGGTCACCCATCTATGGACCGACAGTGGCTACGAGCGTTAGCGAGATTAAGCAACTTAATCTCGCTAACATTGCGATCTATTCGATCGCCACTGACTCAATCAATACTTAACGTTTAAGTTCTAGGTTGAACAATGCGCGGTCGATGTCAATCATTTTGTTTTTAACTGCCATGCCACGCAAACAGTGAGTTTCTTTTTAATAACGCTTACATAGTTATGAGGTATGAGAGGTATATAAAATGTACCTTCAGCGACTCTTTGCCAAGCTTCCCTGTCTACATTGACCATGCCGGTGGAGGCGCTTCTGCCTAGCGCCGCTGACTCCTGAGTGCCGGAAGAGTGTGACTCCGCGACGTCACTCTCACAACTTATTCTACTGGATCTGGATTCGAAATTCGTTTATTAAGACATTTTTCTACCAATCATCCATTATCATTATTTACATAGAAAAAAGTAGAGTTACTTGCTACGGATTTTGATATGGCTTTCATTTGTAAAAGGTTTATATTTGGGATAAAATGAAGACTCCATCCTACTTTCTTTTAGAAGAAAACCCATTCAAATACGTCCATGCACTCATATTGTCACCCAATTTAAAGAGACCGAACCTTTCTTTTGTTTAAGTTCTATATTATTAGCCATAATAAGAGACCTTACTAATGTACTTACCTTTTTGAGAGAAAATAAAATACGAGTATATTATTATACAATCATCTTGGTAGAATTGTTAGCATACCTATCCCCAGGCCTCAAATCGCTGGCAGAACTGGTACCCTCTCGCCGCATAGGCACGGTTGAAGACAGGAACTTCTCCCTAGCAGCCTTAATTTTCGCTGCCCTCTCGGTTAAGCTAGCTGCTGCAGGCTCATAGTCCACAAACGTCGGGGTTTCAACAGTCGAAATCGATCTACCGAATAATCCTGCATTGCCAGACATATAACTGCTTAGACTTGGTAATGTAGTCTCAGATATTTGACTTAAAACTTGAAGAGATTCTGAGTTTGAAGGCGTTTCTGGTAAGTTTCTGGTTAGATCTGGTACTATTGTGTCGGTGCTGGCGGTACCCGTAATAGTTTCTTGACTATCTTCGATGTTTTTCTGAATGGGTGTTTCGGTCTTTGATTGTTCAGGGTGTAAAGCGTTTGCGCTGTGCGATTTGAGAACGCCATCCAAACTTGTAGATGGTGCTGGAGTGAGACGTTTCTCAGCTGATGTCGCATCACGTCGTGATAATTGGCAAGCGCTAGCTGACTTCTGGACTTCCCTTTCAAGGAATGGGTTATTTCTGGAACAAAGCATTATTTCAATATCAAAACTACTAATTATAGGTTTAATTGAGACAATATGTTTTTAAATTTTGACAAAGGTCTTTTACCTGATGTTAACACCAACAGGCATATCCGGAGGTCTTCGGCGTTCAGTTGCAGGCGATCGCCAAGCAGGAGACGATGCTCCGCTGCTGACTGGTGAAGTACCTGTAAATTGAATTTATTCTTTAAGGATGTTTTGATAACATCAGAATATCAAAATTTTCCTAAATAAAAAAAACAATTTAATTTTAAGGTGTGTCTGCCTTCATCAATTTGCTTTAGATAAGTTTGGAAACATTTAAAGATGCCTGCGTGCAGACAATCTGATGTATTTATGTAGAACTAGCTGTGCCCCGCGGTGTTACCTGCGGTTTATTAGCCTATGTGTTAATCCAGGGTGTCAGCTAACTCCATACCAAATTTAATTAAAATCGCTCCAGCCGTTTAGACATACTCACAAACTTTCACCTTTATAATATTAGTGTGATATCTATGGGTTAAAATAGATTTCATATAATAAATTTACCTTCTTCATTGATCTTTTTGTTATATCTCTGTATCATTATGCGAATAGACGGAGCAGTTTCTTTTGGCTGCGGCTTCCTTTGAGAAGATGGAGATGATGGCAAAGGAGGTCTAGTTCTCTTTTTAATTTCTTCTGTGTCATGAAGATCACCAGAACTTTTCGAACGAGTACTCTTGTCTTGTTTACCTTCTTTTTCAGTTTTAGCTTCTTTTTTCTTGCCTTCTTTTCTGTGGCTGTGTTCGAATGACTTGACTTCAGGTAGATCTTCAACGTTTACAGGTATAACTGCACTTGGTAACGTTTCACCGCTGCGGACAACTGGTGAAAATATTTTGCGTATTGTCTTGACAATAACTTCTGGTGAATGGTCACGTTCACCTGATGTTTTGAGTTTTAAGATAAAAACCTGCAAAAATGTATTTTATTAGCATAGTCATATATTAGAAAATTAGAGTTAAGACTTATTATTTATAATTATCACGTTAATACATACCTCGCCTTCTGAATCTGAATGCAAAGAGGTTGGAGGAGTTCTTGGCTTCTCAGACGCTCTTCTGGGCCTCTTTTTTCGTCTTGGTATCTCCACAGTGACAGTATCTACATCATGCTCTGTGTCACTTTCAGATGGCTTCGATTGTTCCCTTTCTAATCTAGCTCTTGATTTAGATTTCTTTTTACCGTTTGTTTTCTCAGCATCTTTAAACTTAAAATCATCTTTAATTTCACCGTAACTATCACCATCTTTATTAACTATATTTCTTTCTTTTTCATATGGTTTTGTGGGATTTGGACTATATTCTTTTTGAGAAATTGTTTCTCTATCTGTACTTTTATCACGGGTTTCATTATCAGTAACATCTTTTTCTTTAAACCTATTAGAGCTACACCTTTCTATTTCTTGAATAGCATTTCTAATGAATATGGCATCTTCTTCTATGCTGGGCTGCCTGTTAATCTTCCTTCTGGTTTTGGTATCAGTGGGCTTACTCTGAAATGATATTTACTTATGAATGGTATAAATGAAATTGATTAATAAACGATGAATGTTTGTGTTACCTGTTCGCGAGTCTTAGGACGAGCTCCTGATGACTCTTTTGATTTTACGCTGCGTGTATCTGAAAGAACAACTGCGAAAATTGTGAGACTTTGCTTTATCGTGAAGTAACTTTGGTAAATATTATTCATTTTATCAGCTCACCAGCTCCATTTGGTTGCAAAACCGCAGTTCCAGTGACAGCTGAGCTGGTCTCACATAACAACCTTGCCTCAGCTTGTCCATACGTATACACAGGCTTCTGAGGAGTATGTCGAGGAGATACAGCGACTAATGGAGCTGCAGTGCATACCTCCTCATCCTCTATCTCGACTAGAACTGCTCCACGACTTTGAGGACCATCACATTCATCGCCACCATCGAGCTGAATAGAAAGACGAAAATTGTTTTCGTTATTTTGCAGTTGTTTCGGGAAGTAGGTACCTATGAATAAGCTATTAGTTTTCAAACGACACTACGTCACAAAATTATTAAAAGACATCCCCCCTCATCCCTTCGAAAATATTGAAGGTGGCCGCTTATGATATCCAATACCCGCTAAGTCGATATGTAATAAAATAATATAAACATTTTTACAAAAATATAATATAGGTACAACAACAAAAAATAATTAAACATTTTGAAGTTGGTGTCAGGAAATTTCGTTTTATATTGTAGGCACCACAAACTGTTCTTTTCTTTTTACAAAATGTTGCGTTTTGCGATACAAGGCCGTCGATTTTAGAGGAGTTCACCTGATACCAAACCATCAGTTCCATTACATGATTTGACGGAGGCGAAGAATCAGGTATCGAACACGGTACTCAGATCGCAACCCGCAATATTAATTATTGAATAGTACCGTTAGTCATCTTTGGTCTTCATCATCAGTTCCATTTCACTCAATGGTGTTTTTAAAAGTAAATGCGCGAATTACAACAAAATATATCCAAATTACTATAGGTGTGCCTTTAATATTTGAAGAGTTCCCTCCATTTCTCCAAGAACCTATCATCAGATCAAAACTTTGATGACAATGGGACTAATCTGAAAGTATACCCGTTCAAACACAAAAATATTTTTTGAAATCGGTCCAGCCGTCTGCGAGTAATCGGATAACAAACATTAAAAAAAAATACAGTTCAATTTAGAACCTCCTCCTTTTTGAAGTCGGTTCAAAATTAATATAATGTCAAGATACTTGTACTTACAGAATGCTCTCTCTCGTATTCCGAGTCGAAGTCATCAACGTCATTTACGCTAAGACTGGAAGCATGATGCCTTCCTGATCCAGCTGCTGACGGAGCCACGCTACCGTCTGATTGCGTCCGCGTCAAAGGAGCCTGGGCTACTTTGGCATTACGAGCTCGGGCTGCCCGAAGTAACGCTGACGTGGACGCTTCAGGAGCTATGCCACGAGACTTCTCCCACTCATGGAGTTTCCGTGTGAAGGAACGGGAGATGCCTGAAATGACATAATTTTGTATGTTGTGGTGATCTTGGTCTTTTTCATCTTTCACGGTAGGCTTCATAAATATTGATATCGTGGAGTCTAGTGTGAAGCATTTGAACTCAGTTGTTAATACGTAGTTAGAAAGAAAGTTTAAAACACTAGTTGACGGGCTAATTCTGTGGTCTCTTTAAGCAGTAGATATAGCAGTGTCGACCCCGTTATTATACCTACCCACGATGATGCCACACGGAGGAAAACTACCTTAAATATTGTAAAAAACATTTTACTGAAAGAAGACTATAATTATTTTCATTTAAAAAAAACGCAGTTTGCATTCAAAGTTTTTTTAAATAATTGCCTGTCTAAACGAGGAATCGAACCCGTCTAATGTGAAAAAGCATCTGTATTTTTATGACACCAATCCAAAGGGTCAGTCATAGGGATTATTTTTTCTAAGTAAATAAAAATTAACATCTGTGTGGCATCGCCGTGGGACACACATGGACATAATATATTAAGATAAGTATGATACGTTCATGGGGACACCCTGTACCCTGTGTTTATGGTGTTGACAGGCACATTATACACAGATAACAAACATTAATCAAATAACTTCGATCAACAACGGTAAAAAGTGGCGGTTGCTAAATGGCTAAGGCATCGGTCTCGCAATGGTGAGGTCACGGGTTCGAATCCTACCCATTATACTACCGATATAAACCCACTCTTAACACAAGCCATTGAGCTTAGCTGGCGGGGTTAACAGGATTGCTAGTAATGTGGGACAACATTGCTAGTTATCTTTTAAAGAAAACAAAAAAAAAACAAGCTAATAGTCAAGAAGTTTATAGAGAAGACTGGAGACCAAAATTAAGTGTCCCTACAGCTGATCGTGTTGTCTCGCTTAGAAAGATTCTCTTTCTAGTATAATCATGGTTACCGTAGTCACAAAAGAGAAAGACGGTCTAGCGAAATGTCGAACAGTTAAAATCTTATAACTAGTGTTAACTCCAGTTTTCACTATAAGATACTTGCTAATAGCCCTTGGTTTTGCGTCGGGGGTTAAAAAGGTGTCTCACAACGTCTTCAAATATATTGAGAAAATACCTTGGAACTTGAAAAGGCCAGTCGAAGTTTGCACCAGCACTTCATCAGGTTTGGCCTCTTCTTCCCAAGCTGGTACCGAATTGGTCTCCTTCATACGTTTCCATTCATCTGAAAACCACAACAAAGACGAAGTTTTAACTAAAGCTAAGCTTTTAACTAAAGCTGGCTAAAGCCCGGGGCTTCTTCCCATTGATCAGATCGGGTTAAATAGTAGCCCTTAACCTTCCTCAAGCTACCTCCACACCATAATTTTTAAACTCTTTAGAGTATAGGTTTCGTCACCGGTTCTGCTCGTATCGTCGGTTATCGCGATAAAACCTATCCTATGTCCTTTCCCGGGACTCAAACTATCTCCTTACCAAGTTTTATCTAAATCGGTTCCGCGGTACGTGTTATTTTTTTCGTTTTCGCGCCAAGCGCGTGCAAACTGTCAAAATCTTGTCATATTGGTACATAGAGACCTGCGCGGCGGAATTTAGCGCATCATCCATGCGCCAGTTCGCATGGGCTTGCCGCGAAAACGGAAAAAAAGAACGTGAATAAGGACCCCGGCAGACCAAGTTACGTTCAGATTTATAATATTAGTTTGGAAATGCCGTGCCGTGTGGTGCCGGCTTAAGAATAGTACCACCCCATCTCTACCCGTGGGTGTCGTCAAGGCGACTAAGGGATTTTACCCCGGAGGACGGGCAGCAGCGTCCTCTGCGTACTTAAAGCCTTACTGCGATCGCCAACCCGCTCGCCAAGCGTGGCGATTATGGCAATTACCCCCAGGATCTACATACTAGTAGGTTCTACTGGGGAGACCCGTGCCCAGCAGTGGGCCATCTTATGGGTTGATATGTATGTATGTAGTTTGGAAATAGGTATTATTTTTAAAATTCTAGTAATATTTTTAGGGATTCTATCCATCCCTGTTTTTTGTCTATTGTCAGATAATGTGTTAAAAATTATTTTACCCCATTTTTTAAGGAAGTCTTCGCTGAGGTCTTGCCGGGCTGGCACAGGAAGGGGCTGCTTGACGCCCTTCTTCAGTTTCCATTCCTCTAGCTTCTTACGGAAGTCAGCTGACAGCTGTTCCTCGGTCGCGACTGGACGTGCACCTGCAATTTCAATTCAAATTTAAAATTTGGGTAAAAATGGCCTTCATTTCAGAAACTGATTTTTTTAGAAGAGTCGCACTAGGGTACAAGCCCGGTGTCGCAGGGGACTTAACCTACTAACATACAAATCACAAACACAAAGTACCTATACCCAGACTTGGAACAATAGTTTGTAGACTTGTGGGAATCGAACCCACGACCCTGATTAGCAGCCATGGTCAGGAACTACTAGACCAACAGGATAGTCGGGCTAGTTTCAAAAAAGGAAAAGAAGAAAAACCATTGTCCTGCCTTCATTATATTACGCAGAACTAAGGGTCTCGCAGTACTCTCTCACTCGCAGTAAAGACATCAGTCCTGCATCAAATCTTTTACCAGTTGGGTCAGACTGTCGACTCTTCGGGTTATGACATTAAGAAATACAGAACGCACATGTTGCATACAAATAGTGATAATTTGGACTCTGTAAAGCCACTTTAAATTTCTGTGGAAAACAAGAGTCTATGAGTTAAGCTGTGGAAAGACGAACGGACGGTCAGACATGGCAAAACTATAAGGGTTTCTTTTTTAGGTACTACGGAACCCTAAAAAAAGTTCAGTGGATTATGTGCTTCATTTAGATATATCGAATGAATTGCTTTAACAAATTACACTTAAGCGCTATTATAATTACGATGTATAGTATCTATATATATAATGTATAGTACGACGTTTTCTAAAAATGAAACCTAGCTTGGTCGATTTATCGCCCCCGAAACCCCTGCATACAAAATTTCATGAAAATCGCTGGAACCGTTGCCGAGATTGAGATAATAAATATAAGTAAATATATATAATTATACAAGAATTGCTCGTTTAAAGGTATAAGATTATAGTTTTTCATAACTTACCAGGGTACAACTTCCCTCGTCTGTCGGAGAATTCTCGTCTGAGGCGCGACTGAAGCGCAGCGTAATCTCTCGCAATTTCATCTCTTACACATCCGCTTGCCTCACACCCACTGCTTAGACCCTCAGTTTCTGTAAAAAATAATTAAAACAGTAAATTAGAATTTGGACGTTTTACCACTATAATACATAGTATGGACTTCGACAAAATAATCAGTCCATCAATCAATCAGCCTATATCGGCCCACTGCTGGACATAGGCCTCTCCTATTTTACGCCACAAAACCCGGTCCTTAGCTTTCAAATTCTGATTGTGGGTCGTCCTACCTTAAAATACGTCCTAATCAGATGGGCGGAAAACCTGCATGGCAACTACACGATATCGACTTGAACGCAAAACAGTTTGTGCCAAATTGGCGCAAAACCTGCATGGCGTCTACACGATAACGACTTGAAAGCGAAACAGTTTATGCAAAAATTGGCGTAAAACTTGCATGGTGTCTACACAATAAAGACTAGAATGCGGAAAACAGTTTGTGCAAAAATTGGCGAAAAACCTGCATGGCAAACGTTTATGCATTTATATTGTAGGTACCGTCTTCACATACGTACTTAATTGTGCAAATCAATTTTGTACAAACTAGCGTTTTATGCAAACCATTTGTTCGTCTTGCTTGCACAAACAAGAATTTGCAGCATGTAGCCGGGCCCTATTAGAAGAATAGGCTTTAAAACCGTATCCTATGTGCCACACCACCATAGTTCAATAAAAAAGTAAAATTGATCTCATTTCTGTCAGATCAAAATGTCAAAACAACAAACACTTTAGTCTTTTTAAAATAAACAAAAATATTTACATAGCCGATGACTATTATAAAAAAATGGTTTAAGTGACAATAAAAATATGTAGGTATTTGCTTCCTAAAATGTTAATTTCTTCCCATAATACCTACTATAATACTGGTCTGCATCACAAAATAAATCTGTCTCGGTTTGGGATGGGCATTGTTGAGTGAATGAACGAGAATACTTTCGTTTTTATTTACAAGAATCTTTCATCCCGTGACTATCCCCCCCCCCCCCCCGTTATGTTTGATTTTGAAAGCCTACAAGCTGAACCCGCTTACGTTTTGCAGTTTTTTGGTCAGAAACCCTCGCGGACGTCACTCTACAAAAGTTTCATCACAATCTCATTAATGGTTTCGTAACGCACAGAAGACAACCAGACACCCATCAATCCATCTGTAAACTTTTGGATATTTAATTTACTAATCGTCGTTAACTATGTTTCAGGAGGCAGGAGTGCATCCACCAATGGCACCAGTTATTTTACTGTCATTCGTAACCTTGATAATATTAACAATATGGTTTATAGTAAGTAATACTCATCAATCACTGTTATCTTTTTAATAGTTTATTCAGCAAAATGTTACTGGATTCATAATTGGCTAAAGCCTGGTAGGGGGGCCTATCACTCGTTGGATCCAATACATTTATGATAATGATGATGATGACGCTACTTACTTTGGCTTCTGGATAAGATCAAGAGGAGAAGAATCATTTCCACTGGTATTGAGGCAACTATTGTGGTCTCTTTGGAATTGGATTTTGTAGCAAATTCTGTCATCGCTGAATTACATTGAAAACGTAAAGCTTCAAGTTTCTATACCCAATAGTTTTGGAATATGACTTAATCAGTCTGTCAGTTCTGTAAACAAGACAGAGAAGGAACTTGGTACCTACACAAGGAATAAGATTAGTTATAGTTTAAATAATATATTATACTTTAGCTACTTTGCCACGGCAAAGCTGCACTCCACTGTGCTAGCTTTGCCGTGGTTTTATTTTATTTTCCAACAATGCACCATTATCATTGAGAACTGCAGTTGTATTGTTCATTCGGCCAACAAAGCTTAACACGGGACATCAAAGCTCACGAGTCCGGTGTGATCTGCTTAGTTTTATGCAAAGCTCAGGTCTGCGTAGTCACAACGCAAGGCATCACGTCTTGTTTGTTTCCCCGTTGAATTTATAGCGTACAGAGTTGCCTAGAAAGCACATTTTAGCAGCAGATTACAAATATTATTCATCCGTAAGTACTGGCACATAAAACTTAAAACATTAAGCAAATAACTTAGGCAAGATGTTTCTCACGTTGTTCGCAAATTTCTAATACATACAGAAAACGAATGGTCTACTCTTACGAACTTAAGGATCTCTTTCTAAAAACCATGATAATATTTAAATTAGTCCTTGGAGTACTAGAGCAGAGAATTTAGGGGTTTTACACCTGGATGAAAGATAGAAATCCCCAGAAAGCAATCCTGGGTAAGTCTCTTGATTTACTATACTACTACTATTACTCTTTTTCAGATACTCATCGATCCAAGTATACTCAGCATGCCGAAATCTGTCATATGCGAATTATGGTTGCAAAAATGTGGCTTATATTGCCGCAAGTCTCAGGCTATCCAGGCATCTGTGGGTTTGCAGAATACTGAACAGCAAATTTCTAGACAGTTCATCGGGCAAATTTCTGGACAGACCCCTGGGCAAATTCCTGGGCAATCTAGTGGTGAAACAGCTGCTAACTATATTTTACAATGTGTCTGTGATACCTGTCCATGTGATATGATAGATAAATATAGCAGGTACGAGTATATATGGGACAATTTATACATGAATACCTATATACTATTTCTTTTTGTCTTGTGTCCTTTACTTTATTGTAAATATTATAGTACAGGATCCAAGAACACATTTTAAAAAGATAGATGCTAAGCTGGAAATGTTATGGTAATGGCATTAGACTTTTATTTCGGAACAAAATTACATTTATGTTGAAAATAAACCTTTAAATCTTACAAACACAAACAAGATACATACTACACAACAAAATACACAAGTGGAAAAAAACAGAAAACATAATAAAACCTAAAATCATAAAATATTTGTTGCACCTTATAGGCATAAGCCATTCATTTTCATATTTTGTCCTTAAGATATTCATCAACGCTATAATATTTTTTTTAAGGAGATGTGTTTTGAATCTAATTTTAAAGATTCTGTAGTGGTATGGTATATCACTGATGTATTTATTACCGAACCTGTTAAGAAGTGACTATATGGACAAAATAATATGTTTACCCTGTACGTGTGTACGTGAACAAACTCATCATCGAGTTGTTTCACTTCGGTATTTCTCAGTCGAGTTAATCTATGGATAAAGCTTTGTTGCTGTGTTGATGCATAGTACTTCAACATAGCGTCATGTAGTTGAGTAGTGATTGGTTCATCATCCGTCAATCCTTTCCGATTCGTTCTGTTCATTACATTTAACACTTTTGTACGAACTGCCTCAAATGTTTTGTTTGTAAGTCTAAGAAATCTAAGCAATAGACTTCTCAATGTGAGTGATTTCTCATTATGGCCTCCATAACGAAACTACCTAAAAAGTCGATCAACTCATAATAATCCTAAATAATAATAATAATAATAATAATCTTTATTGGCACCAAAGAAATATAATTTATCTAATATCATTATGATTTTCAGAATTTGCAACCCAGAGCGCGTGTGTTCCAAAATATCAGACGCATTTGATAGAGGCTTCATAGGGGTACGTCTTAGTTTTATTGTAGCATGCTATCAATGTAGTCTTTGTAAAAATCGCTTGGCGCATTTCCAAGTTCACATCCTAAGTGCTAAACCAAAGCCAATTAATTCACGTTTAGATATTTGTGATTCACTTACAGAATTTGATCATGAGTTCAATTTTCGCTTTATTAGTGATGGTAGCAAAACAATTTTGAAATTACAGCTTTTTATGACTATAATAAACCTAGCTAATTCAATTGATTTTATGTTATTTTTTAATCACGAATGTCATGTATGAATTGTTTTCAAATATTGTAAAATCAATTTCTTCTTCTTTGTATGGTATATCTTACTGAAGGTTGGGGTTCATTATGAGGATTTTATTGGAACTTAGGTAAAATAGAAAAAAATATCATTAGCCTAGATTTTGAGATAAAGGCTGTCTATTATACTACACGTTGCCTAGTTTGCCCAAATGTGACTGTAAAAAGAGATGTCCTGTATATTGAACGTCATCAAATTACAGTACAAAGTTTGCTTGTTTGTTTGTTTAATTCATTTTAAATTAATGATTGAATTGGTAATTCAGTATCAAAACTTGTCAAAAATGTAATATCTTTGTTGTTAAAAATGTTACGCATTGTAATCTTGAAGTTTTTCAAGTTTTCCAGTGATTAAGTAAACAATTTTGATAGAAAGTCTAGGAAAGTGGTAATTTTACAGAGTACCCTAACTCAGTGGTTCTCAAACTTTTTAAATGACGGAACCCTTTTGGGAAGCAAAATACTTGATGGAACCCTACAATAAAACAATTATTTTTATAAGTGTATTCTTTATTAATCAGCATAATAAAAGTACAATGTATCAGTTACTAATTATTATTTACTTTACCACTTGGTAAGGACAATAATAGAAAACATTAAAAAAGAAAAAATCTAACTAGTGGGAGGTATGAAACTGTTTTTTATTTTTCATCAATTGCTTGATATCAGGTTTGATGGAAGAAAGTTGGAGTCTCATATCAGCTTCGGCGTCCAGTCTATTGCGATATTTTGTTTTCGTGGCTGCGTAGGTAGAGAATCCTGTTTCGCACAAATATGTAGTTGGGAACGGGAGAAGAATATCCAGAGCCATTTGGCCAAGCATTGCATATTCATCTTGGATTCTGCACCAAAAATCATTAAGAGGCGTCGCACAGTGTTTTTTTAGCCCTTAAAATCGGACATGCCCTTTTTATTCCAATAATAGATGCTGTAACATGTTTGAAATGCGAGAGAAGAACACTCAGAGTTCAATTTTATTTAGAACCAAAGTTATGGTCGTTTTTATTATTTTTCTATGGAAACCAGAAAAATCACAAAAACATTAATATAAAAAAAAGTATTGAATAATTAAAATATATTTATATACAGTATTATAAAACACCATTTTGTCTTTATTTTAAGATAATACTTGTAATTTTTACTGCATTCAAATGGGAGTTATGAATTTTTTAGCTTCATTTCGTATTTTATTTTTTATTTTTTTATCTCAGCGAATATGGATTTTAATTCTTAATGTACTTATTAATTATATCCTTATCTATTCAAATTCAAAATATCGAATCCATATCTAGCAGGATCTCGAAGCTATCGGATTTTGAAAATGACGACCTAGGGTTGACACAAATAAAAAATTACAAAATATTTTCCTAAAAAATACCTAATTGTGGACAGGTGATAGCAATACGTAATAATAACGTTTTGCGCTTTTAATATGTAAGTTAATTAAAATAGAAGTAATTTTTCAAAATATTGTTATTTTTGGAGGTAGTACTAATCAATAAGAAATAAGCTATTCTTGTAATAGGTACGTGCAATATGGGTTCAATACTAACCTAAAATGTCAATGATTAAATTTTACTTTTCCTCTGCATCATCCAAAGTTTGACTAGTAGAAAATTACTTTTATGACTTTAGAATTAAGTTCACCTTATGCAATTCATTTACATTAAGTTTTAAATATATGAATAAAAGATACTTAGAAATTCAACAAATACCATGAACGTTCTTTTTAATTTACAATATTTGTAAGTATTTAAGCATAGGTTCCTTCTTCATAATAAATAGGAATATTTTAATTTTCTATTTTTATATTAACGTAAGCAAATGACTCTATTCCACCTGATGTTAAGCGGAAATAGAGTCCAAACGTAAGGCCGGACAGTGCAGCACTATGTGCAGCCCTATCCGTCCTTACCTTGCTCAGAGATGTGCTAGTAGAGAGTTCCATTTTTTGGAAGTGCGTCATGGAAATGAGTCACCGAATTTCTTTGTTCGGGATGGGATGGTTTCCACCGTCCACAATGTCTGTTCACATTAAAAGTGATTTAAATCTGATGAAGGAGATTATTTGGTAAAGGGAAGGGGTCCGCCCTCGTTAGGTTTCAACTAAAACCCTTTACTGTTAAATAATCTCTGGAGGAACGGGGGTGAGGCACCATGGAGCCGTTAAAGACCCATGGTACCATTTCGCCTCAACAGGAGTTGACCCACCCTGTTGAGGGATGTCTGTCCGGGCTCCGACCGGCTGACTTAATGCAAGGAGGGCAAGAGGGCGCCAACCCTCTTGTTGGTCAGCGAGCGGCAAATGAAGCTGTGGATACCGCCACAGCCGGTGCTCTTCAGTCTCCGAGAGTACCCGCAAATGCGCAAGGAGAACCTTTAACACCTAATTTTACCAAATTAAAAGCGTACCAAATACTTGTCGGCGCTGCTAAAAAACTTGGAAAAAATGTCCGACCCACTGATTTAGACATAAGCGATCGCATTTCAATTATTTTAGAAGCTCTGTCACTACCCTTAACTCACCAAACCAATAAAGACTTGCATAAGTTAATAATTAAATTTACCTCTAAATGTGAAACATTATACAAAAAATGTAATTATAATTATAATATTTTTATAACAAAACACAAAAGGTGGCTAAATGAAGATTTTTCTAAGCAGTGGTCTTGTCTTGTAGCCGAACCTCTTCTTAGTAATTCTATTCTTGAACCTAGTTCCAGTTCTGTCCCAGATTACATTCCAAGCTTTGATTTATGTCCTGTTTCTGAATCTGGTCCTTCAGTCGTCCTTGACCTTTCATCTCAGTCAATTACCAATTCGAACTATCCTATTCCTGAACCTGGTCCCGGTCACGTCCTAGATTCATATCCTGTCTCCGTTTCCATCCCCTCTACTGATTCATCTTTGATTTCCGGTTCTGTACCGATGAGGAGATATGACGATCCCATTCTTGAACCTAGTCCCAGTTCTGTACCAGATTACATTCCAAGTTCTGATTTATGTCCTGTTTCTGAATCTGGTCCTTCAGTCGTCCTTGACCTTTCATCTCAGTCAATTACCAATTCGAACTATCCTATTCCTGAACCTGGTCCCGGTCACGTCCTAGATTCATATCCTGTCTCCGTTTCCATCCCCTCTACTGATTCATCTTTGATTTCCGGTTCTGTACCGATGAGGAGATATGACGATCCCATTCTTGAACCTAGTCCCAGTTCTGTACCAGATTACATTCCAAGTTCTGATTTATGTCCTGTTTCTGAACCTAGTCCCTTAAGCTTCCTTAACTTAGATCTTTCTTCTCAATCTATTCCCAATTCGAACTATCCTATCCCTGAACCTGGTCCTAGTCACATCCTTAATTCATATCCTGTCTCCGTTTCCATCCCCTCTACTGATTCATCTTTGATTCCCGGTTCTTTACCGATGAGTAGATATGATGATCTTTCTCTAAGACAGAAACACAGAGCTCGAAAACGATTGCAGGATTATTTAGAAAAAGAGTCTCCAAAGAAAGTAATATCAGTCTTTGCGAGTACTGTTGAAGTAGGAGGTAAAAAATTAAAAAAGAGCGTTTCCAAAGATTTAGAATTTATTGTCGATTCATGTGTACAGACTCCAACAAGAGCGACAAAAATTGCTTCAAAAATTAGAACGCAACCGACACCTTATTCAGCAGATGAAGCGCTAGCTATTTATATTGACAGAAAGTTTTCAGTGGCGACATACAAATTTTTACAACAAGATTTAAAAGCTCGTGGATTTAACGCCTTTCCTCCATACAGCCAAGTGCTCGAAGCCAAAATACAATGCTACCCGTTACATCCAGTCCATGTATCTGATACAGAAGCTATTATTCCAGTTTCCAGCCTAGTATCTCATTCTTTCGAAAGATTAGTTCAATCTTATGACGCAACTTTTACTGACTACTGTAATCGAAAAGATACCAATAAATTAAATTGTATTTTTGAAGCATCTTGGGGGTTTGACGGTAGTACAGGCCAATCACTGTATAAACAGAACTTTTCCCAAAATGAACATGACGAGAGTTGCCTTTTTGCAACTACTTTTATACCGTTGCAGATCAAAACAACCTGTGGACAAGTTCTGTGGCGTAACCCTACTCCACAATCGTATAGATATTGTCGCCCAATTCATATTCAATATAAAAAAGAAACGACTGATTTAATAATTGCTGAAAAACTATTAATACAAAATCAAATTGACCAATTAGACAGATTTGATACTAAAACTTTAAGTGGTCAAACTATTTCTACAGAGTTTAAACTATATTTGACAATAATAGATGGTAAAGTTTTAAATATAATTACTAATACAATGTCTCAACTTCGGTGCCCTTTTTGTAAAGCGACTTCCAAAGAATTTAATAATTTAGAGTTTGTGTATTTAAAACCTGTTGATCAAAACCTTTTGAGATATGGCATAAGTCCGTTGCACGCATGGATTCGTGTTTTGGAATGTTTGTTACATTTAGGTTATAAAAAAATTGTAAAAAAATGGAGAGTACCTAAAAGTTCCCCGGAAGCCGTTCTTGTCAATGAGAATAAAAAAAAAATTCAGGATGAAATCCGAACTAAATTAGGGCTGCTCGTAGATGTGGTTAAGCCTAATACGGGTACGACTAATGACGGAAATACTGCAAGGACGGCCCTGTCTAATAAGTGTCGTACAGTATTTGCTGAAATTTTAGGATTACAGCAATGGCTTTTGGATGACTTACATGTCATACTAGTAGTTTTATCAAGTGGATTACCTGTTAATGCAGATAAATTTGATGAGTTTTGTAAATTATTGGCCAAAAAATACGTAGAAGAGTATTCGTGGTACCCGATGACCGTAACTCTACATAAAATACTTGTGCACGGCAAAGATATCATAAAAAACTCTGCACTACCCATGGGACTGTTATCCGAGCAGGCTGGAGAAGCGCGTAATAAATTTTGGAGACACGACCGCGAGCACCACACAAGAAAATCAGATAGAGAAAAAACAATGTTAGACCTTTTCCATCGAGCACTTGAATCCTCTGACCCCTTTATATCGAATATAAGGCTTAATAAAAGATTAAATAAGCTTAAGCGTCAACCTCTTCCACCTCAAGCCCTCATATTGTTAGAGCCTTTTGATGTTCCAACGGACGAAGAAGAGGCTGATCCTGGGGAAAATATAACCATCATGGAGAATGACTTCCCAGATAATTTCGAAATGTTATCTGAAGATGTGGATTTTGATGATACGTAGAGTCTTCTGGGTTCTCCGATGCGGTACAAGAAAGGTGTTAAAAAAATGAGTGAAAGTATCTACTTTCACTCATTTTTTTAACACCTTTCTGTATCTCAGACAATATATATTGCATTGATCTAGAAATATAATTCTTAAAATACAGATATCAATTATTTAATAGAAAATAACTTAACAGAAAAGGAAAACCGCCTTCAAAACCCATAAAATAAACTTATAATAGACTAGCAGCGCCCCGCGGTTTCACCCGCGTAATTCCCGTTCCGCTAGGAATATGGGGATAAAATATAGCCTATGTTACTCGGTGAACGAATTTAACGGTGAAAGATTTTTTACAATCGGTTGAGTAGTTTTTGAGTTAAATCGGAACAAACAAACAAACAAATCTTTCCTCTTTATAATATTAGTTTAGATACGGTTTAAGAAGTCCGAGACAGTTTTTTTTCAATTAAACTATAATAGTTTATTTTATGGGTTTTAGAAGATGGTTTTACTTTTTTTGTCAAAAGTTTTATTATTCTTAATTTTTAGTGCCGTAAAAAAATGAATCTTTGATTTACAACAATCATAATTCATTTATACACACAACTAAAATGAAACCAAAATGCAGATGTAACAATAATACAGCAACTACACCCTTACTGTATTATTGTTATATCTGCTTACCCATTTACAGTACGTAATGTTATTTTATGGAAGAGTGTAATCAAAGCATAGTCACACAATTAAAGCAATCGCGGGTAATTTGCTGTAAGTTATTGAAGAGTTCCGTTGTCGGTCTCCGAAACTCTTAATCAGATCTTTACGAAATTTGAATGGGACCATTCCGGAGTAAGTGAACTTATTTTTAACCAAAAAACAAATCAAAAAAATCTACAAATAACGGAGTTATGCCCGAACACAAAAAATAATAATATAAACATCCGAATAGAGAACCTCCTTTCTTGAGGTCGGTAAATAATAAATAGGTAGTCCCAGAAAACGTAGCAATCAATAAATTAGGGTAGCCGCTATGCAATCCGAATTTCAAAAAATATTTCTACGAAGTTTATTTTCAATTACCTACATCTAAGAGAGGCAACCCTAAAATCATAGAAATTCTATGAGAACTTTAGAAGCATGTATCTCCGAGATCCTACTAGATATGGACACGGTTATTTTTTTGGAGTTTTATTGTATCTTAGTTAATGTAATGAGCTAGAAATAAAATCCATATTCGTTTGGATTTATCATAAATAAAATAAAACCTTAAATTACAAAAAAGCCTGATACTGGGTTTCCTTTCGTAGTTAAAGGCTTGTAAATATAGTCAAGAAATGCCTAAAATACACCGTTAATTGTATATTGTAACAGAAATATGAAAAACTTTTCCTGAGACGAGGTATTTTGAGATTTAGCAAAATACCTAAAAAAATCAAAATGGCTCTAACTTTGGTTCTAAGTATATTTGAACTCCGGGTGTTCTACTCTCGCATTTCAAACAGTTTCAAGCATCTATTAACGAAATAAAAAGGGCATGTCCGATTTTTAGGGTAAAAAAAACACTGTGCGTCGTTTTGAACAATGACTCCATACTTGTGTCTGATGACATTTCTAAAAGAGATTCATATATCTCATTTGACATGTTTTCAGGCTTTTCCAAGTTGGGTAAAAAAGGATTATGAATCCAGGAGTTCACTTTAATTTTTGTATTGTGTTCTTCGGGAAAATACTTTTCAAAAGATGCGCGCATCGAACTGAGATATTGGACCAATTCTTCAAACACATTATCTTCAAACATTTCTGAGTCGTTTTCGCTAACAAACTCACTGAGTAACGTAAAACTTTCTATTTCTTTCTTACCAATGCAAATGATCCAAAAATCTAATTTTCTTTTAAAAGCAGTTATTTTATTATAGGCCTGAAACACTGTTGTCTGTTTACCTTGCAACGATAAATTTAATTCGTTAAGTTTTTGAAAGATATCCGCCATAAAAGACAATCGGAACAACCAAGTTTTATCATACAAACGGTCCTTCAAATTAAAAGAAGTATCTGCTGAAAGAAACATTTGTAACTCGGCTCTAAGTTCAAATAGCCTTGTTAAAGTTTTTCCCCGAGACAGCCATCGCACTTCTGTATGGAGCAGCAGTGTTTTATGTTTGCTGCCATAATCTTCACACAATAATGAGAACAATCGGGATTGTAGTGGTCGTGATTTGATAAAATTAATTATTTTTACCGCTTCATCCATAACTAATTTTAGATTAGACGGCATTTGCTACATCGCAAGTGCTTGTCTATGCAGAATACAATGACTTTTTTTTTTTTTTTTTTTTTATAGATGGGAAATCATCAAATGACTTCTCCCGCTGTGGGCACGAGCGGGAGGGCGTGTCAGACTCTTACTGACTAAAACCCATCTGTGTTCCTTCTTTCGCCCTGGTGTTCCGGGAGCACGGTAACTCTTTCGAACGATCCCGCACTCCCGGTGGGCGCCGGCCCAATGGGGCCCCGTCACTTGCTGACACCTGACACCTCTTTGAGGCGCGCGTGGAACACTAGCGCGCCGTCGACCCGGGCCTGGTCCTAAGCTGGACGGCAAGCTACCCACTGCTCGTCGTCCGCAGGCCTGCGCCTAGGGTGGCCGGATGTCGTCCCTTGGCACCCGTGCCGCGCGGCGGCCGGGGCGTGAGGACCGTCTGTCTCTCACGCGTTCCGCCGTCTCCTTCTGCAGCATCACCTCCTCGCAGAAGGAGACGACTGCCTCCCATTCCCTCTCGCTTCGCAGCATGGCTCGAATGAGGCCCGGACGCGAGAGGTCACCGCCGCCGATCGCTGCCACGAGGGCAAGCCGCTGCTCGGCCCAAGCGGGGCATACCTCCACCGTGTGTTCTACTGTGTCTTCCGGCCGGTCACCACAATGGTGACACCCAGGCGTTTCCTCCCGCTTGATGCGATGCAGGTACCTCCCGAAACACCCGTGTCCGGTGAGTACCTGCGTCAGGCGGTAGGTGAGGACACCATGGCGCCTCTCCAGCCACTCCTCAAAAAAGGGGCTTACTGCTGCTATCGCGGCGTGCCCTGCTCGTGGTTGCGACAGACGGTCCCTCCACGACGCCATGAGATCGAGCCGGAGCTCCCTCCGCCACACAGCAATTTGTCGCGGCAGCGGAGTTTCGTCTCGGCTCATCGCCTCCTCTCGCCACTCGTATGCGAGTGCTAGGGCTATCGCCTCCAGATCCCACGGCGCCATTCCGGCGAAGAGGCAAGCTGCCTCGCGGGAGACCGTCCGGTATCCCCGGATGACCCTGATAGCTGTCACCTTTTGGGGCGAGTTCAGGAAATGGGCGGCTCGTCGCCCCAAGGACCGCGCCCATACCGGTAACAGTTATCAAAATTATATAATAGAAATTATATACCTACCTTAAACGGGTCTTAATCGCGTCTTAATCGCTGAATAATTTAAGGTAAAAACGCGATTAAGACCCGTAGTAGTAGTATATAATTTTATAATGTGTACAAAGAGCGAAAGTTTATCAACAAGGTTAAAACACGTTTAAAAATACATATCTTTTTAGGGTTCCGTAGCCAAAATGGGGAAACGGAACCCTTATAGTTTCGCCATGTCCGTCCGTTCGTAGCTTAGCTCAGAGACTTAGCTGCTAGAAGGCTGTAATTTTGCAACCATTTTTAGATTTAGAAATAATAAGCTTTAAAGTGCAATTTTTTGTTAGTGTAAGGTAAAAAAATCACTGTATATAAGAATAGTGAAATTAAAAGGGAAACTATCACAGCTAAGTATCTCATTTGATCAGGTGTTACTCGTAAACTTGTAAAATTTAACATTTTCGTAACAAAATTTTCGTGAAAATATAATTATTATGTAGGTAGCTTAAATTAAGTAGTATAAAACAAAAACAGCAGAAAACCCACTTCTTAAGCCGCATTATTCGGGGGGACTACGGAACCCTACATTGTGCGACATGCAATTGCCCAGATTTTTAACAGAATTTTAAAGATAAAAATGGTTGCCATGAGTTATGCATAAAGAATCTATAGATATGAGATAAGCTCTCGTGGACTTTTTATAGAACTTTTAGAGAGGAACAATTTACCATACATTATTTGTGTTTATGAAACGTATGCGTACACTCTGAAAGCTGTCAAGACGCAGAATTTTATACATTTTTGTTGACTTAGATGACGTACCTATATCGTCATAACTAGGTATAGATAATTTTCACATTATACCTACACATTAATAAAGTCTAGGGATATTCCGCATTTTGTTGATTTTAATAAAACTATAAGTATTTTGTTAAGAAAACTGGGTACGGTAAGATTCCGATTTTTATATTCTATACTTAATTAAAAATAAAATTAAAAGTATTTAATATTATTTCAATACTATTCAATATTATTATTTAAATCTAATATAAAATTCTCCTGTCACGGGGTGCGTAATCGAACTCCTCCGAAACGGCTCGACCGATTTTGATGAAATTTTGTGTGCATATTGGGTAGGTCTGAGAATCGGACAACATCTATTTTTCATCCCCCTAAGAGTTTGTTTGTTTGTTTGTACGCGATGATCTCAGGAACTACTGGGCCGCACTGAAAAAATATTTTACTGTTGGATAGCCGATTTATTGAGAAAGGCTATAGGCTATATAACATCACGCTAAGACCTATAGGAGCTGAGCAGCAATGATAAATGTTGCAAAAACGGGTAAAATTTACGCAGACGAAGTTGCGCGGGTCAGCTAGTCTAATATATAAAATTCTCGTGTCACAGTTTTCGTTGCCATACTCCTCCGAAACGGCTTGACCGATTTTGATGAAATTTTGTGTGCATATTGGGTAGGTCTGAGAATCGGACAACATCTATTTTTCATCCCCCTAAGAGTTTGTTTGTTTGTTTGAACGCGATAATCTCAGGAACTACTGGGCCGCATTGAAAAAATATTTTATTGTTGGATAGCCCATTTATCGAGGAAGGCGACCAATAGGAGCGGAGCAGCAATGAAAAATGTTGTAAAAAAAGGAAGAAAAAAGGGAAAATTTACGCAGACGAAGTTGCGCGGGTCATTGCCCACCCCTAACATTTATAACTATACTATAATATTTTAAAGCTGAAGAGTTTGTTTGCTTGTTTGAACGCTATAATCTCAAGAACTGCGGGTCCTAAATAAAAAAATATTTTACTGTTAGATGGCCCATTTATCGAGGAAGGTTATAGGTTTTATAACATCACGCTACGACTAATAGGAGCGGAGCAGCAATGAAAAATGTTGTAAAAAAAAGGGAGAAAAAAGGGAAAATTACAATCTATTATTCATGCCCCTAAGTGATAAGGGTTATCCACCCCTAACATTTATAACTATACTATAATATTAGAAGAGAGAGAAGAGTTTGTTTGTTTGTTTGAACGCGATAATCTCAGAAACTACGGGTCCAAATTGAAAAAAATATTTTACTTTTAGATAGCCCATTTATCGAGGAATGCTATAGGCCAGTGGTTCTCAAACTTTTTAAATGACGGAACCCTTTTGGGAAGCAAAATACTTGATGGAACCCTACAATAAAACAATTATTTTTATAAGTGTATTCTTTATTAATCAGCATAATAAAAGTACAATGTATCAGTTACTAATTATTATTTACTTCACCACTTGGTAAGGACAATAATAGAAAACATTAAAAAAGAAAAAATCTAACTAGTGGGAGGTATGAAACTGTTTTTTATTTTTCATCAATTGCTTGATATCAGGTTTGATGGAAGAAAGTTGGAGTCTCATATCAGCTTCGGCGTCCAGTCTATTGCGATATTTTGTTTTCGTGGCTGCGTAGGTAGAGAATCCTGTTTCGCACAAATATGTAGTTGGGAACGGGAGAAGAATATCCAGAGCCATTTGGCCAAGCATTGCATATTCATCTTGGATTCTGCACCAAAAATCATTAAGAGGCGTCGTTTTGAACAATGACTCCATACTTGTGTCTGATGACATTTCTAAAAGAGATTCATATATCTCATTTGACATGTTTTCAGGCTTTTCCAAGTTGGGTAAAAAAGGATTATGAATCCAGGAGTTCACTTTAATTTTTGTATTGTGTTCTTCGGGAAAATACTTTTCAAAAGATGCGCGCATCGAACTGAGATATTGGACCAATTCTTCAAACACATTATCTTCAAACATTTCTGAGTCGTTTTCGCTAACAAACTCACTGAGTAACGTAAAACTTTCTATTTCTTTCTTACCAATGCAAATGATCCAAAAATCTAATTTTCTTTTAAAAGCAGTTATTTTATTATAGGCCTGAAACACTGTTGTCTGTTTACCTTGCAACGATAAATTTAATTCGTTAAGTTTTTGAAAGATATCCGCCATAAAAGACAATCGGAACAACCAAGTTTTATCATACAAACGGTCCTTCAAATTAAAAGAAGTATCTGCTGAAAGAAACATTTGTAACTCGGCTCTAAGTTCAAATAGCCTTGTTAAAGTTTTTCCCCGAGACAGCCATCGCACTTCTGTATGGAGCAGCAGTGTTTTATGTTTGCTGCCATAATCTTCACACAATAATGAGAACAATCGGGATTGTAGTGGTCGTGATTTGATAAAATTAATTATTTTTACCGCTTCATCCATAACTAATTTTAGATTAGACGGCATTTGCTTCATCGCAAGTGCTTGTCTATGCAGAATACAATGACTGGAACTACAATTAGGCGCTTTATTTTTCATTCGTGACACTGCTCCTGCTGTTTTACCTGTCATCGCCTTGGCCCCATCTGTACAAATGTCAATGCAATTGTTCCAACTGAGATTATGTTCTTCAAAAAATATATTTATTTTATTAAAAATTTCTTCCCCGGTAGTGTTTGTAAGCAGCGATGAACACATAAGCATGTCTTCTTCAAAAGAACTTTTATATGGATATCTCACAATAACCAGCAGGATAGCCAAACCAGCGACATCAGTCGACTCGTCCATTTGCAAAGCGAATCGTGTATTTTGTAGACGTGTAACTAGTTCTTGTTTGACGTAGCTTGCCAGATCATGGATTCGTCGTGAAACAGTATCGTTTGATAGCGGAACAGTAGAAAGATGCTTTGCAGATTTTTCATCAAGCATACATTTTGTTATGTCTAATACACATGGTTTTATTAATTTCTCAGCGATAGTGTGCGCTTCACCTGCTTGTGCAATGCGATAGCTAACTAAATATGATGCCTCCGTGGCCTTTTCGTTGGTAGTTTGTGTTACATGCATCATATTTTTTTGACTTTCTAATAACTGATCTTTTTTGCGAACAAAAAATTCTTTATTCTTGTCTTTAGTCTCGGGGTGTACGGTTTCTAAATGTCGACGCAATTTGGCAGGTGCCATGGAACTATTAGGAAGCAGTTTACTACAGAGCATGCAGAGAGGTGAGCCGTTGGAATCAACAAATCCGAAACTGATATAAGATTCATCATACTTCCTTTTTTTCGTCTTTGAAACCGTCGAGCTTGACGTCGTGGCACTCGTGGCATCATCTTCTGGATCGGTGATTGCTAAATTCTCCGCGCGCATTGCTTTTGAACATTCAGCGTCATTAGAAGATGTTGTTGGAACACGTTTAACACCTTTAAGCCAACGTTCCATTCTTCTTTATTTATAATGTTACAAGTCAGGATAGTGGGGTTTAAATAATGCACAATCGTTACTGCGTATAAGAGACTAAATTTAGAACCTACAGGGAAGAAATGTATAAAACTGAGACAACAGAATACAGCAGGCAGTAAAACAATGAACACTAGTTTCTCGCTAGCGAGCTTGTAAGTAGGTAGTAACTTATCGCTCCGAACGCTAATCATCAACTGACGACGCCAACGCGCGATCGCCGCTTTTATACTTAGTCCTAGACTCGATCTCAAATATTCTCGAAAATACTCGAGTCGGCACCTTTGATAAACAAAAAGCAAAAATAAAAACAGAAATTTAAAAATAGCGTTGTAAACAATATCGACTTTATCCTTTGAAGTTAGAGACGAAAGTCGCTTGTTGACAACTATAGCGTCTAATTCAGAGGCGGCTTTTATCAAAGAGACTGAGCGCTTACAAGTATACTACCCGCTCGTTTTAAGTTTGCCGCTGGCGATAGGTATGAGTGTATGACGTTCGAAATTTTTTATTTAATTGTAACAATAAAAATTGTGTACGGTAGATATTTGGGTAAAACTATGACACATTATAAGTTTTGTTGTCACGTGGGGGAGGGTACGCGCATTCCACAGACCGGCAAACTTAGAGCGAACGCGTTGTACAAGTATAAAATTGTTGAGACCAAACTTATAAGATATTGTACCAGCTAATGTAACACAAGCTTATACAAATACAAATAAATAAATAAATAACATTCATAGCGTTTTGTCTCCGCGAGGCCGCGGAGTCCGCACAGCCGCGGAGCGACCAGAGAGAGGTGTTTTGATTTTTTTATTTCTAAATTCTTGCGGAACCCCGACAGAGGTATCACGGAACCCTAGGGTTCCGCGGAACACACTTAGAGTATAGCTGCCCTAACTGATTTTCCTTTTAAATAATGAGGCATAATATATTGAAATAAATGCCAATTTAGAATTTCCAAAATAATGATCTTTTCTGAAGAAATTGAATTTTTCTTATGAATTTTACCAGAATTTCTCCATCATCCCATGCATCATCAAATTTGAAAGGTGACTTGAGCAGTGACAAGGAACCTGAGAACCTAAATCAATTCCGATGCTTTTGCATAAAAAAAAATAAGGGCTACAGTCAAATATTTTTATGTAGTAATGTCATACAATTACACTTCCATGATACTGTGTGGGATTTTTATGTAATATCGTAAAGTTCTTTGACTTCAAACACGGTTGTATGTTTTGGAATCGTTTTAAGTTCTGATGTTTCTCGTCATTACACGAATCTCGATGTTAATCTTACAGCCAGTGGTAAGAGTGTACGTGAAGCCTGTTTTGCACCCTGTAAACAAGAGTTCCTTGGGGCAAGGAACGTAATGACACAATATAAGATGTGAGATGCAAAGAAATGTTAATTCTTAGCACACAAATTCTCGGATAGGGTTGTTATTTATTCAACCTATCAAATTATTATCATACTTGAATATAATATACAGTAACCTACTGCTGGGATTCCAATCCAAACACTAGGTATACAAGTCGAACGGACTATTTTATAATTTGACACTGTCTAGTATATAGTTAGTCACGCTAGTGCAAATTTGGCAATGGTAGTAAATTAGACCTGTAAGTTTGACAATGTATTTTGTAAAATTCAAGCATGATAATATAATTATAATCTATGTAAATACATTCATAGGTTTTGTATAATATACTGTAAATCTTTAGTTGACATTGCAAGGAAAAAATAAGAAATATTAGTGACCACTCGAGAGCGGTTACGACACATTTACTCTCCCCAACTTTGCGCAATGATTGACAAGCCGAGGGCAGTTGCACAGCTTTGACGATTTTTGGTATTATAATGTATATAATTTAAAAACTGTTGACGATAATTTAAATAAAAACGATGTGAAATATTTGGCACTACATTTTTTAAAGTTGTTGTCCAGTATATTGTCCAACGTCAAATTAAGGTTAAAAACAATATAACGAGTGTTAAACAGTTTAAACAAGATGCAAAAATAAACTGAATAACATATTTTCATTAACATTGCCCGATGTTTAGGTGTCTACACACCTAAGCGGTCGGCCAGGCGGTTTGTTATGTAGATACCTTTTTAGAAAATGTATCTAGTACATTGTTTATCCGTGAATATTCTTACTTTAAAGGTTCATTTCCGTGCATCGCGACCGATCACGAGCCGCTCGCGGCTTACGACAAGCGGCTGAGGTAAGTGACAGACGCGCGCGGCCGACGACTGTCGTAGGCCTGCGCGCGTATTGTGAATATTGTCGCATCGGCCGCGAGCGTCAGCCGCTTGTCGTAAGCCGCAAGCGGCTCGCGATCGGCCGCGATGCTCGGAAATGAACCTTTACATGGTCGTTAATTTGCAGATCCATAATGCAGTTAGCAATATACTCGGAGTGGAGCCAGAAATCTACACGCCAAATAATGAGCCTGAAGAGCTTCAGGTATATTGATTGTCTTTAATTGTATTTTTCTAGCAATGACACCCCAAGTCATATTTGTCCATAAATCAATGATGGAGTGGAAATAAATACAAATGAGTAACGACAATGGGAATGTTGACTGTCAAGTCAAATAAGTTTTTTTGTAGCGGCGGTAGCCTAATGGCTAAGGCATCGGACTCGCAATCGTGAGGTCGTGGATTCGAATCCTGGTCATTATACTACCGACGTGAACCCACTCCTAACACAAGCCATAGAGCTTAGCTGAGGGGTTAAGCAGGATTGCTAGTAATGTGGGACACATTGCTAGTTATCTTTAAAAAAAAAATCTTTTAATATGAAATGTCAAAACGACAAGCTCTATAGAAATGTATATGGAAGAGCAACCTATGACGTCATAAGTTCCTATCATCAAATCATTACTTTTAGTATTCGTTTTCATGCTTTTAAATTCAAAAACATGTTAAATTGCAAAAGGACACTTATGTTCAGAGCATTTTAAGATCTACTTTTACCTGATTAGTATAAAATAATTTACTCTATAATATACTCTATAAATATACTCTATTTATTTGTAGTCAACTACCCTATTAATATCATGGTTTAAGTTATCTGATATACACGCTTCTCTGCAATATTTTAATGAGTTTAAATATTAAGATCAATTAATTAACCTTAGTCCTTCAGTTACAGGGAGTTCCGAGTGAAAACTTTACTTTTGACAAATCAAAAAAGGCAAAATCGGCTGCCTCAATGACAAAAAATAACCTTATAGATTTTGTCAGATCTCATTTACTTTCATCTTCAAATTTAAATGTAATACGAACTGGCTCTACTCATACATCGATGCAATCATCCATTGCTGTACCTGCCACAGCCAGTTCTTCAAAGCCTTCGTGCACACGCGCAACTTCATCAAAGTATGAACATCTGGCCTTCTGGAAACGGAAAAAATGTTGGGATGCACCTATAGGTTTGGGCATAACAGCTCAAGATGCTGCTTCAATTATGGATCGTCGAGGTTCACGGGTCGAGCCAACCCCTGCGCCTGTACGAGTAAGTCGCATGACAGTTTCAAGCGTGCCTTCGGCCCATCCTGTTACAGATGAAACAGATTTACAACGGGTGTATGGTGCGCCTGCAGTACCACGAACCAATGAATTTACCATTGGAGGTAAGGCACAAGATACACCAGTTAATAGTTGTCCCAGGTGTAAAGAGGCAGGACAGATATGTCTTCGTGGATGTCCTCGTGCCCGTGCGCCTCGTTCTGAACAAAACAGCGATGATAAAAGAGCAAGAACTTAATGAAGAAGCTTGGCTTTTTAATGTCAATAAAGTATTGTGCAAATCGAAGTTTTCAGTTTCTACAATGTACAGTGATGGTCAGAACCAGATTTATTTCAAGACGATCACAAAAAAGTCGTCGCGTCTATAAAATAAATATTCTTAACTGAATAAATGAAATAAATTGTAATAATTGTAATTCTTTATTTTTATGTTGTTCACACAATTTTGAGGTCGTCAGATTTTTAACTTTAATACGTAAGTAAGGATCCCTAGAAAATATTTTGAAGTGTATTTTAATATATAAAGCTGGAATGGTCACAGTAGCTTCGTTTTGACAAGATGCCTAACTTTATGTATACGACAAATTTAAATTGTGGTACGCTAGTGAAAAAAATAATGTGTTAAACATGACAAACTTAACTTTGCCGTTGGAAAACTATTATCCTCATAAATCAACATCTATGTTATTAAATTTATTTGCAGCTGATAAAATAACCGTTCAGTTCATCAACTTAAAAAAGTGCATTATATTATATATACAGGAAACTGTAACCAAGTAACCAGCGGTAGATCCTGAACTGGTTTGAGAGGAGCCGGTTCCAGCTGAGCAGGAGGACTCAGACATGAGCGAGTGGCTGGAACTCCTTAGTCTCTCGAACTCAATCCACCCCCATAAGTAACCAATTACGAAACAATAAACGATACGACGGGTTTTATATTTATTCAATATAAGTAGTTCCCCTTTGTTCTATGGAAAATGACGTCATAGGACGAAATAAAACATTTTGTACTATAAAACATGTAATATTTTAATTTCCCAAATTGTTCTAAAGATAGAAAATAGAAAAGTTGTCATTATCAATGCCTTAAATATGTCATGGATAATTTTGGGAATTTTTATTCCCAATTGGTCCTACGGCGCGGCGGTAGACTCGGGTAAAGAGTTATCATGTAGTTCTATGGAACAAAAAGTGTTGTTTTGCCCTATGACGTCATGTTCCATAGAACGAATGGGAATTACTCAATCAATATTATCTTGTTGCAAGGAAGGTTACAAGTAAATTATACTGAGGGACAGTGATTTTGCGGCATGGACTTATAATATTAAAATCAGTTGATTTTATCAAAACTTTTATTTTCGACAATTTATTAGGGAGTTTCATACGCTCCTAGTGATTACTTTCTCTGTGTACGCTCCGACAGCTTGCACAAGAATCAGCTGCGATGCGTCGGACGTACTTACGAGTACAGCAATTTTAGTCTCACAAAATCAATGTTTTTAAACTAACTTAAAGTAGTTTGTATGAGTCCTGTTTTAGAATTAATAAAAGTTATGTAGTGTAAATTGTCATTATTATTAATTACGAATCAATTAATTACAATGATTAATCACTTTTTAAATAATAAGTTCGTTACTTTTATACAGTGTTCGTTAAACACAGTGAATTAATGGAATGAGTTAATTACAATCAGTTTTATTATTAATATTTGTTGTTTCTAGCCGTCGGTCCATAGATGAGTGCAGTTTTCCCAGTTTGCCCGCATGTTCCGCCGTCAGCCCTATGCCCAATCTCTCTCCGGCATGTGTCGGATTTCCGTGCCATCGGACTATGAGAGTGGGGGAATAGAGAGTGCACTTGTGTCTGCACATACACTCGTGCACTATAATATCTCCTGCGTAGTTAACTAGCCTCATTTAAGATTGGCCGCCGTAACCGAAATCGGTCAGGAGACCATTATTAAAAAAATGTATAGAAATATATGTAGCTTGTCTGGCTATCCTATACTATAATATAGATCCCGATTAAGTTAGTCGAATCCCCGCGAGACATATATATAATTTCGTGTCTGCCTTTATAAAGCGTGGGCTCCGCTGCCCTCTATACTACAAGTAGAGGTCAGTGGTGGGCTTCCATACACCATCATACGTGCAGTTGCCGCAGCCAGGTTCCCTAATGCCTAGCCACCATGAAAATACCTATGCTTTTATTCGATCTCACAAATATATTTAAATAGTGCCTACTATGAATGATTTAAATTCTTTGATTCTTAGAGAATTTCAATTTTGTGGTGTGTTTAAATTATCTAAGTCTTTGATTGATACTATGCTTAATATATTAATCTGTAGCAATATTTTTTTTCTTTATGGTCTATCTTGTTACCTTTTTGCTGTTTGAAGCTTGACGTTATCCAAAGAGTAAAATAATACTTGACGTTATCACACATCGCCGCACCAGATTCACAAGGAACTTTTTATAAACAATTTATACGTCATCATATATTTGCAACAACATGGTCTCATAACGAATATTTTAATAATGAATGTGCATATTGACATAATTTGAAATACCAATTAATGACAAATAGCTCAGAATATGAAACGTTTGGATTTGAAAACAATGTATACTGTCGTCATGTTAGGGATGTAATGAAGCCGGTATGCCATCAGGAGCCTGTAACTGCGACCCGGACGATTCAGGTAAAATTAGCGCTAACTGTAGTAATAATAATAATAATAAAAATGATTTATTCACTTAGGAAGCAAAATACTACACTTGTGAAAAGTCGGTTCTACATTTACTGGTAATGCCTGTTCGCAAACAATAGGTAAAGCCCGAGAAAAGAACAGGCAATAAAAACTCGTGGCCACTCTTCAAATTGCCAATGTTTACAATGTTTCTCTGTTTATAAACTGTACATGCAGGTAAGGTGCTGCCACCATTATTTTATACACCATATTAGAGGACCGATGCAAAAAAAAAGAGGTCATATTAGAAGAGTACACGAGATCGGATACATCAGCCTCAATGGGCACAACATAGTAGGAGCATCCACTTACGATGTAAAAACTTTGTGCTTAAATATTGGCCAATTTACTGCTACTTAATGAATAAGTATACATGTTTTTCAAAGGAAAAAAAAGAATGGCCGTAATTTATCACGCAGAATCTTTACTTACAAAAGTAAATCGTTTTCTTAACTAGTACCTAAGTAACATCATCAAACTGTGACAACAGTATTCACCTAGTAAAATGCAATAAACTATACAACACAATACATTAATAGGGAGCAACGAACTACATCCATTTATCTTTATCAGTTAAATAATCATCGATACAATAGTAAGCTCTTTGTATAAGATGTCTCTTGACTACATTCTTAAATTTATTTACTGGTAGTTTCTTATTCTCATCATTTACTAACCTGGTTCTGATTACTGATATGTTGTGCCATGGACTCTAGTTCGATACGGTGTCAATAAGAATTATCTTAAGATTTCAACTTGGTAGAAAATGCTTTTTCACAAACTTTGCATCTGCAAGAGCGACCTTATGCATGTTTCAGACGGTTGGAAACAAGGCTTCCCGCCAAGGTGCCCTTGCTGGTTTCCAACAGTGTAGACGCCTGTTGCAAACCATGTACCAAGTAATTTGGTTTACTACAGCTGTCTACACTGTTGGAAACCAGCAAGGTCAACTTGGCGGGAAGCCTTGTTTCCAACCGCCTAGAAGACGCTTTAGTTTTGTGGAAGCATACTGCTACGAAATAATAAGCATTAAGTCTGCTATAGTATATCATTGTGCATACAATTTGAATATCAAAAGATTGCAGATAAACTATCCGCTCATAGTCTTATCACAATCTACCAAGAGTACAGCGCCAGCTTCATAGAACGGGCGCTCGAACCTAACACTACAAAGACATCGCTCTTGAATATCAAATCTCGGGACGCCTTCCAAACAAAGTGGACTGTAATTTCGTGTCCGTGAATGATTTTTATGTGTGTGTTCCTTGAGCTAAGTAGGTGAATGTTAACTTCTATACTGTCAGCATTTTGTGATCTTATTTTTTTCAGATGAGTGCATTAATCAAAGGTCTAGACAGTTGCAAAGGCAACGATGGTACAGAGGAGCAAATATAAAACAATACATTCCATGTGCAATAGTTTTTACTTGTTTGGCGGTTAGTAAACTATTTCGATTATTTTGTACATATAGCTATTTGGGCAGGTTTAGGTTATGAAGATACGTTCATCTGAATTCTATTATTGGTTTTTTGCTGAAGATGTATCTAGACTCAGTGCTTTTGATAAATGTCGTGTTGTCCTCGAATGTTGGTTCTAGAACATCGTTTGCTTCTCAAGGCTCATAAGACTAAAAAATTATCATTGTTCATTGAATCACCACTGTTCTCAAGGTGGTATGATATTTGAATATTAACTATCATGAATTTGATTTTTGATATATATTTCTACCCTGTTTTACTAACAGTCTCTGAGATAAGCTGCGGACGGACAGACATGGCAAAACTATAAGGGTTCCGTTTTGCCGGAACCCTTGTGTTTCGACTACGGAATCTTAAAAATGGGCTGTTAGTGGCAAGATGTCTATACGAATATGATAATAATAATATTCAAAGTTGGATACATAAAAACAATGTTATTTCCAGGTTTTAGCCTGTCAGGGGCCTGAATTCTTTGGACAACTCTTTACTGCTCTTTCCAAACCGATATTCAGGTATTTATTTAATAATTACTTATATTACATTCACTTTTATTCAAGGTGAAAAATTTTGCGCTAACGTTCAAATATGGTAAAAGGTATTTTTTTTATCGCGATTCGATCCACGGAGATGAAACCGCGAGCTAAAGGTAGTCAATTTATAAATTGTCTATTACAGAACACTGATCTTTTATAACAAATCATGTCGATTTATTGCTATTTTACTGTGTTTAAAAAGAATAAACCTTATTTATTCGAAGCAGCGTTGTCACTAGATAACGCTGCTTCGAATATGGTTTATTCTTTGTAACCGCTAGGTTAAGACATAAAATTGCCAAATTGCCGAGGGTCATGGGTTCGAATCCCGACCATTAATTCGCTCAAACACAAGCTAGCTCAGCTTGAAGATTAAACAAGATTGCTGGTACAGCACTAACTTAATTAGCATAGTAAACAAATATTATTATTATTATTAACAATTTGATTTTATTTCAGATTTATCAACTTGATTTGCACTTTCGTACAGACAGTAGTGGATATTTTTGTAGACTTACTTCAAGATGTAAGTAAACTTTACAGTGAGGTTTGGTGCAGACAGAAGATGAAATTTTCGTTTTAGCCGGGACTCGAAACAGCGACCTTAGGGGGACCCGTCTTAAGCCGTCCAACTCCAGCAGAGGCTCCCCTGACACAATCGAATTACCCTCCATGTTTTTAGTTCCATCCAATATTTATGGCGATCGTTTCGATTTTGTCAGGCGTGTCTCGGTTTCCCGGGCACCGTGACGTAGCTAGTAACGGCTTAGGGCCGGTGCCCCTAAGGTTGCCCATTCGAGTCCGATCTGAGACAATGTTTTTTCTATACATTTAATATGTATAAATAGAATAAAAATGCTTTAAGAATTACAAAAAGTGTAATGTTTCAATGAACACGAGACATTGTACTATATATTTACAGCTTTTCGATTCATTGTTTCTTTAACATGACGACTTTATTAAGCTTTGTATCATTTTCATGGTTTCGTAGTAAACAAGGAACCTCATAGTTTCTCTATGTCCGCTCGTCAGTTCCAAATCTAGACAAAATCTCTTATAAATATATAGTAGATCGGTGGAAAAGACCAATAGAACCAGTACGAATACACGTAAATTAACTGGACAATATGCACCTGCCAGCTTACCACACATCTCTTTTCCACCCAAAGGTTGACTGGTAGAAAGCGCCATTGGCATTAAGTCCACCTTTTGCAACGTATTTGCAAGAAGTTTTTAAATAAATAAATACTCCAATTAAATCCACTACTTTAGAACACCTTATGACGTAGAACTACTGAGGAAAAAAACCCACTATGTAGTAGAACAATTGGGAACAAAGCATTCCAGCTGTTGGGGCACTTCTCTTTAATAGAAGGTACCAACGGGGCTCAGTACGGATTGGTGAACATAGGGTGTATTCGACACAGTTTCGTAGTCAAATCCTTGACCACAGGGTCTCCATTTTATTTTAAATACGTCTTCGTCTTCATCTTCACTAGGGTACTAGAGCCCTGTGTCGTGGGGACTTTAAGAACATACAATTCACGAACTCAAATTACATCCAGACTCGGAACAACAATTTTTGGATCACACAAAGTGGTGTCCCATGTGGGAATCGAACTCACGACTTTTTTGAAACTCACGACTGATAGCAGTCAGGGTCACTCACCATTACACCAACAGACCAGACAGACCAAATATCAAAATATCAGTAAAGACATTAAATAACTTAAAAGTCTATCTTTCACAGTTATTTCGACTTGTTCGCTGTGGTCCACGATGTCCGGGACCGGCCGTGATCAAATGTAAGAAATAGTGATGTAAACAACCAAGCTAAATGTTTTGCTGTCTGAAACTTGATTGGAGCAATACAAAAGTCTACGTTTATTAATAACGCATTGACTGATGCATCCATATTACATACGGAGACTTCAAGAGAGAACCAGCCAGGTAATCGACCCAGTATGCACGCTTCAAGCCATACTTTAATATTTTTCAAGTAAGGGACAAAATAATGATCTAGTCTGTGAAGATCTCAGAAAATTCTACTTTTCGATGTTCTTAGAGAGAGTTTGAAAGCCTAACTTACAAAATAAAAAAATACAGAGCTATTTGAAAAGTTTCTGACCATGTGTCCAATTATTGACATGAAGCTATTTTGTCCTAGTATGTATCTTTTAAAAAGAAAATAAATAAAATAGAATAAGAAGCAAAGCAAATTACACCACGAAGAAGTACTAGACCGATGTCAGAAAAAATGCTTGTTGGTTTCCAAATGTGCGAAGTACAGAAAATGAGTTTTTAATTTTATATACCTATGAGAACTGCAATAAAAAAGTATTTGTAATTGTATTACTTTGTTTCATTTTCTTGGACCTGTTTTTGGGACCAGTCTCATCCAATGATTTGAGTTACAGATTTATTTTGGTTCTAGAAGTCGGTTTGCTGACAACACTAGTCACTAATGGGTTAGACCCATTTACGGCCGGTCTCAATAACCTATCTATCGATGGGTTTGGCTACTAGAGGTCGAATTTTGACATATTTTGTATACTTCCAGTAGCCAAATCCATCGATAGATAGATTATTGAGACCAGCCGTTAAGGTTTGATCTTTAAACCAAACCACCTTTACACTTTGACGTTTTTTTTATTTTCGTGACATCCATCAGGTCAGTCAAGGCATCTTTAAAAATAAATGATTGGATTTGGTCACTCGTTTGAAATGAATTTTAACTCCGATTATCCCGCTATAATAATCTCTTAATGGCGGATATGGAACGTCTGATAAATCGAAATATTGGTGACACACTTGGGACAAAACTGACATTCAAACCTGGGACTTATAGTAGGACCATGAGTGACCTGTGTTGCTCTATGACTAAAAGACAGAGTAAGTAATGACTCCGACGAGAGAGAAAGAGTAAACCAAAACTAATGCAGGAGAGAGGTCATCAATCTATGGTATTATATATACTTTTGAATCTATAGTACTTTTGACCAAAGAGAATTTAAGACTATTGTACGTTAAACTTTTGTTGATGTGACAAACATTAACATCATAGACTTAGGAAGTCGATGATCAACACACAGAGAAAGTACTGTAATGTCATAAAGACATGTAAACATAAAATAACAATGAAATATATTATTAAATCAACACTATCGTGGTAGTAATATAAAATACATAAAAAAAATTGACGCTGATGCCACGGCGTTACATACCTGATTAGGCTATGGAACTGTGTACCAGGTAAAAAGGCTTGGATCTTCGGAAGACACAACTGTTATGCTAACCAATTTACGACAAAAGATTAATTCAAGTTGTTACCCCAAGCGTGGATGTTTCTTGCTTCTATAATTCGAATATTCGTATCTTCTTATTTCACAAGGGCTGGTAATAAGAACAGCTATTGTATTTTTAAAAAAGAAATGGAAAAACTTGCTCTTTTTTATGGTTCCGTATTGGTATTTTCATCCTGTAACTCGTTTTTTAATAATACCACAGCAACCAATATTTTTTCTGCGATAAAAAAGTATTAAGTAGAGGCTACATGATCCAGCAATAATACATTTAGCTAGTTTATTAATTGGTATTTTAATATCTGCAGGACTAAATTTACGGATGAAACTTTCAGTATATATGATTTTGACTTTATTTATCTTGGTTAGTATCAAATTCTTGATTTTAATAAACTATTAATATTGATATCCTAACCGATCAGATCAAAAACTTTGCAGCAGCTATTATAATGCACAAGTGTATGCGCAGACACAAGTGCACTCTCTATTCTCTCACTCTCAAAGCCCAATGGGACGGAAATCCGACATGGCCGGTGAGACATTAAACGCAGCACCGACGGCTTATCGTGCTCTCCGATGCACATCTGTAGTAGTAACGCTGCTTAACCTTGCAGCTATCTCGATTTGTTAACTATTGAACAACCTAATCCAGTAGTGTAGTTCCATCAGCAAACCTTCGATCTTCTGAGTGAAGCTATCATTGTTCTTGATCCTCACTCTTTTTAGAAGTCTTGATAATATTCGCCATGGACTGCCAATTCATCGACATCACTTGTTATTTTGATTTTAGTCATAAATTTTATTGTGGTAAAAACATTCCTAATTACGGAAGTTGAAGAAAAAATAGGGCACAGCATCAAATTTAACCACCTGACTGGAGTATTTTCACATATCGAAGACCACAATAAAGCAATTGATGCTGTAGCAATTGAAAAAATATATTAAAAATAATAATTATGATTGCGAAATCTTCTTTCTCTCCCATCGTTTCAAAATTTAGAGTCCATAGTTTTTATTTTCACTTGACTACAAAATTGTTACGTATATTTATTGCTTTAGAATTAAAAGGAACTTATTTGAGGTTTGATGAACTAAACACTTTATTCTAAATACGCTGAAATCTTTAATAATTTTTAGATCTCGGGGTGCATGGTGGTAAAGAATCCTGAATGTAACGACTTGTACTCAGTTGTATGCAATGTGCATACTCTGTTTGTTCCCCATCTAATTGTCAGGTATTGTATTCTATTTTATATCTTGGAAGTGTTTAGGGGATGTCTATATTTAGCAACGGACGTCTTCGGGCTGATGATGATGATTTTATTTATATCAATTTAATATGCCTATAATCATAGGTACTCGTACATTATGTATATTTTGAGGGGTTCCTGACTCCGAAGATGATTGTTGATGTGTTTTCTTTCAGAGCTATTTTGCACGACTTAATATGTTTAAGAAATTTTCTGAGCGAGCGTATTTCAAATTTGATTAAAGTAAGTCTATTATGTCATTATATTTAAGATAAACTTAACACAATGGTTTATTTAAGAATAAACCATTGTGTTAAGTTGTAAGTAGATGCTACTAAGTACCACGAGATGCTGATACGTAAAAATATAAACCTCGATTTTCATTTTTTATTATACGGGCTATTTCTATCATTCCTCTAATGTGGAGCACGAAATGTTGATGGCAGCACCTGAGCTTATAAACAAACAGACATTGTCAATTTGAAATGAGTAGCCGCAAGGGTTTTATTTTTACCTACAAGTATGGATCATGACTTGTGACAAGTGTAATATCTTTTAAAAATTTACCTTTGCTTCCTAAATGAATAAAGAATTTTGAATTTAAATAGATCGTATTTCAAACAGTATATATTTCTATTTAAATACTTGATTAATTTTTTTTTTCTTAATACTAAGAAGTGAAAAACATAGTTGACTTTAAATTATCACCAAAACACATAATTTTATGTTACAGTTTTTTCAACTATTTAAATGCACAGAGGATTTTACCAACAAGATATACTACCAAACATCAAAACTATCTATTGAACAATTAATTAGATCAATATACCGGAGTGCAGACGCTGATTTTATAACTGCAGTTGATGAAGAATGTATTCTTTAAGCCAACCTACATCATAATCTGAACCATTTGGAATTAGTTTTGAGCATAACGAAATTGGCATATAAAAATCTAAGTAATTCGCCAGGATCAATAGCTTTCGATCGCTCAGACGTCAAGACTTCCATTACCGACGAAACGGATTCTTCATGGAATCAAAACGTATAAAGGTAAAGCTGAATAGTGGTATTTTATATAGGTATGTAGATAAAGTTTAAAACACTTTTACTCTTGCCTAAATTTCATAATGGCGCTATCACAAAAAAAGACAACATACTGATCCCTCTTAGAAAACCAAAAAATTAAGGTTAACCTACGAGGGTGGATCGAAATATTCGCGGCCTACCACATAAATACTTGACTTATTTTAATGTAACTGACCTCATTCGATTTGTTTACTCTCTGGTTGTCACATTGTAAAATTCTGTCACAATAGCATTATCTGTTTTTAAATTAGACTGAATTTTGTGAGCCTAAGTGCAGCGTTTTTAAAGAATGGAGAAAATTGAGCAACGTGCGGTCATCAAATACCTGTTTAAAAAAAAACTGACTCCAAAAGAGATTCACGAAGATATGTCAACAACATTGGGGGAATCTGCTCCATCGTATACGACTGTGAAAAAGTGGGTTGCAGAATTTAAACGCAGACGAGAGAGTATTGAAGATGACCCTCGCTCCGGCCGGCCTACTACGTCTACGACTGAAGAAAACATTGGGAAAATCTGTGATCTGATATTGGCAGATCGGAGATTGACCATCAGGGAGATTGCTGACACTATTGGCATCTCATATGAACGAACACAAAACATCATAGTCAATGAACTTGGATTTTCTAAGGTTTCTGCGCGGTGGGTCCCCAGATTGCTTTCAGTTGAACAAAAACGAATACGGCTCACGATTTCTCGCGACAGTTTGGAAATGTTTGAGACTGATCCACAAGATTTTTTGGACAGACTTGTTACAATGGATGAAACCTGGGTACACCACTACACCCCAGAGTCAAAACAGCAATCCAAGCAGTGGAAAAAACCTGATGAACCGACTCCAAAAAAAGCCAAAACAATTTTGTCAGCTGGCAAGGTGATGGCGTCAGTTTTTTGGGATGCTAAGGGTGTCATCATGGTGGACTACCTTGCAAAAGGTGAGACTATAAACTCTGCTTATTACTGCACCCTTTTACGTCATTTGCGGGAAACGATCAAAGAGAAAAGGCCAGGACTACTCAGCAAGAAAGTGTTGTTCCATCAGGATAATGCACGCGTTCACACGTCTGTTGAATCAATGGCTCAAATTCGTGATTGTGGCTTTGAATTACTGCCCCATCCCGCCTATTCCCCTGATTTGGCACCTTCGGACTTTCATTTATTCCCAAACCTTAAAAAACACCTTGGAGGTCAAAAATTTTCATCAAATGAGGAGGTTGAAACCGCGGTGGGTGACTTTTTTGAAGGCCTTGAAGAAACTTTTTTTATGACCGGCATACAGGCGTTGGAAACCAGATGGAAGAAGTGCATTGAGTTAAGTGGAGATTACGTGGAAAAATAAAATTACTTTTGTTTATATTTTATATTGTTTTCTTGCTGAGGCCGCGAACTTTTCAATCCACCCTCGTACCATATTTTTTTCTAAGCGGGTTTCTACGTTTATAATTAGGATGTTAGAATATTATCGAGACTTAATCGCGTGAAATATTTATTTATTTATTATTTATTTATTAACTTTATGCACAAAGATATTGTACAAAGGCGGACTTAATGCTGAAAGCATTCTCTACCAGCCAACCTTTGGGTGATGTAACATAAAATTATATAGGTGCAGGTTGTTGACAGCTAATGCTAGTTATTTCCGATGAATACAATAGAATAAATATATATATATATATATATATATATATACACATACGTATACTTAAAAACATAACATACATACAAATATACATAACTATACTCAACTACATTACTTACATACAAAATACATATATCAACTTAAATACATTACATACATACAAATAAACATATACTTAAATTCATACCATACAGACATACGTAACAGTTTATGTGGCTAACGTTGAGTTTCAGCTATACCATCGAGTAACAGTGTACGAACTTTCAGCTTGAAATTAAAGCGATTAGAAGCCATTCTGATTTCGGGGGGCAATGCATTCCAGAGTAAAACAGACTGTACAAGGAAAGAGGATCCGACGAATCCAGAAGAATGAGCAGGACATAAAAGAAGCATATTGTTGGAAGAACGAAGCTCTCTACCATGGCTGGAGCACAAGTATTGAAAATTAGAAGTTAAGTAAGAGGGGCTAGTAGGAGAATTAAGAATAGAATAGAGAGTAGTGAGAACGCGCAAACTACGGCGCTGACGAATAGGAAGCCATTTCAGTTCAGAAAGATAAGAAGACACATGGTCAAACTTACGGAGATTGAAAATAAATCGAATGCAATTATTTAGAAGTCGATCGTATTTATTGAGGAGGTCTGCACTATTTACAGGTACGAACCTTTTATTTACCCGACGATCGAATTGCACCGATCGTGGTCACGGGTCGTCTCAATATTTCACGCGATTAAGTCCGGATGATATTCTTAAATGTGTAAATATCGCGAAGTTTAAAAACAATTAGGATGTGTTTTCCTAGCCTTATTAATTCTCAATGGAGCTGGCGACATGATCCTAATTCGTAGTTTAAATTATAACCTCTAAACCCTTGTACCGATTTTGATATTCGGGGTAGGGCTTACACGAAGCCTGGGGAACTATGTCACGAGAACCGGTTTCCACGTATACGGAGTTGCGGGCAAATGGTTCCAAGTATACACATACAAATCTAACCTAATCATACAACTATTACTGATCTTCTAAAATTTAAAGGAAGTCCACGGACAACTACGGACCAATAAATTCATATTCATTATTCAAATCGTAGGTATCAAAAACCATAAATAGCAGCATTATAGTGAAAAAATGTCATAATCTCTGTGGTAACAATAATGACAATGATTGACAATGACGTATTCCTGTCTTTCGATAATGAAGTAAATCAAAGATCAAATCTGGCAAAGTAAATAAATAAAGTATTCAATATGTAGCCGCGTTGTAAGAACCATTGTTTTTAGTTTTACCTCACCAATGTTGAAATAGAACTGGTTAAATACCTAAAAGCAGCACTTATTGTGGAAGACTAGATTGATATGGATACCCTGTGCTGCGTTTGTTTACGTGAAAGGCAATGTGGTTCTTCTCCAGGTGTATCCACAGGTAACTTAGTTCTTCGTCAGGTGTATCCACAGGTAACTTATGGAAAAGTGTGGTCATATGATCAAAGTGCTAACTTTCGTTGGCTCGAAAGAATGAAACTAAGGCGCTGAGTTATTTTGACGCGTTTTTCAGTCATCCTCGTAACGTTAAGTGTCACTCTAATATAATTTAGAAGAAAGATTTGTTGTTATGAATTCTGTCTTATCTATGAAACTACAGTGTTGGATTATAATGCAATTTGTTATAAGGTTGGATAGCAATGCACTTGAGAGCCGTGGGGAACAGTGAATGTCTCTACCGGAGTCTTAACACAGGCCTAGTCTCTCAACCGATGATATAACAAGTTTCGGCGACTCGTTCGTGAAGGTGACGAGTACATACACGGCGGGGTTTTTAGTCGAGGCAGGTCCCTTAATATCCCTAGCGCTGAGGGTATGCGTTTAGAAATTTCCGCGCTAAAACAAAAAAGGCTCTGAGAGAAGGGAAGACTGTACCATACGGACCCAGTAACACAGCATTAACTTTTTGCTGGTAATGTTTATAACCGTGTTACAAAATAACCGCGATAGGATGACAGGGCAATCTGCAGGGTTAGTGAAATCTGTCGTGGAAACCCTGCGCCATCTTATTCTGCACTAGTTTTAGTCTACGATTTGTCATGATTGAAAATTGCCATGATTTTTCAATTACAGATCAAGCTAAATATATGAGATTCATAAGATCATTTCTGAATGCTGTTTTTGTACTAGGCCTTCTGATATTTGTTCTAGTAAGTATAATCATTACGAATAAATAAGTACTTACCTAAATAATTTTGAGGACTAGTGTGTTAGAGAACATATTTTTAGAAAGAAATAAATGTCGTATCTGTGGCAACGAGGCTTCCAGCACATAGTTATGCTGCAGCTATAGCCACAATATAGTGCTATATTTTAGTGAAGCCTCATAAGTATTTATGACTCAGTGATTGTTGAAAACTAAAAGATAAGAGAAGTTATACAGCCACTGTTAGTTCCTTGGATCGTCAAGCATTTTCTATAGATTTCATACTCCTCCATAGACACTTTTCAAAATGGCCGTCGGTTTTATAGGCCTACTAACTCTACTACTCTTTCTCTAAAACGAAATTAATATTTTTTTCTCGTTTTGGTTTTCTTCTATTTTATTATTTTATTATTTAGGATAAGCACAAGAAGTCCGAGCCCATAGACGATTAGAGGAACTAGAGGATTGACCTCATTTGTAGATCGAAAAGTAGGCCTCCTGTTCTCTGCGATCGTGTCAGTTTTTCTTCCATTTGGGTTATAAGAGTAGTGTATATGAGGATAAAGTCCACTCACTTCTGTTACTCAGTAGCGATCGAGCAGCCCACGACCAAGATTCCTAGAGTCACGGCAGCAAAACATCTCCTGAACCATTATTTTAATGAAATTGTTAATTTGATGTTATTCTTTTCAGTTCTTTCCTTTAGGAGACCCAAAAGTAGTTTGTTCATCATGTCGGTCGAATGACAATAAAATTATGAAGTACATTTGTAAAGTTTACAGGTAATAAGTTAATAACTCTGGTCTTATTTTTTATTGACTAAATTATATCTACAATAACTTTCGCACCCGACTTCTAATCGCGATAAAAGTAAAATATACCTCCTTCCCCGGAACTCAAACTATCTACATACCAATCTTCATCTGAATCGGTTTAGCGGTTTAAGTGTGAAAACGTAACAGGCTGACAGACTGACTTTCACATATCTAATATAAGTTTGGATTAAAGTAGACCCTATACGGACCCTCCAGTTCATGGAACGATTTAAAGATTATTCATTGATTATTCATGAAAACTGCTACTAAACCTGCTACTTCAGTTAGCTTTAGGTTAGACATATAATTTTTGGCAAATCAACCCCCAAGTGGCTAAAATATGAGATAACTGCAAACAACAGCTAGTATTATTAAGTTTTATTAACTTTGCTTCAGATTCCTAACCCGTGTTACAAGATTAAGAGAAGTAAGTGATTGTTTTTTAAATATTACTAATAAATAAAAAAGGATTTTTCATTAGGGACATTGCTCTTGAGAAAACTTTTAAATATTGTTAAAGAAGTGGCGATAGTCTATTGGTTACCTAATACTTTTAATTTAACGGAACACCCATCTTTGAATTTATAAAACTCCCAGTTCATGACGGGGAGTAATTAATCTGACAAAGATCTCGGTTGATTTATCAAATATCTAATTATAAGGCCACTAGAAAGTTTTGCACTGTTTTTGTGTAAGGTACCGTTGTTCGAATTTAGACTTTCCCTCCACATTTTTTCCTGAGCCAAATTAAATTATCGTGTCTCATTTAAAAATGGATTTGCATCTAGAACATTTTCTACGATTTTAAATGTGGCCTAAAACCTGATGAGTCATTTGATCGACTTCAAATGGCTTTTATGGACGAAAGATCTTCAAAAGCTACCATCTACCGTTGGCATAGCGAGATCCAGCACAGTCGCCTTACTTTGGAGGATGAACAAAGGAGTGGTGGTCCTACGACGGCTTTCACGGAAGAAAGTGTGCTGGTAGTAAAAAAGTAAAACAAAATAAAAAATCAGAAAAAGGTGAATTACATACGAAGAGATTCAGCATACACTGCAGATTGATTCGAGAAGCGTTCACGAGATTCGCGGTGGGTGCCGCACAACCTCACCGAAGCTCTGAAGCAGGCACACTGTGGAGTGGTGCCGTGTTATAATTCAAAAATTTAAAGCAGGCTCGTTTCGGCGCACGACATTGTGACAGGTGACAAATCCTGGATTTATCAATACGATTCAGAAACAAAGCGTCAGTCGACAATTTGATTGTTTCAAAACGATCCAACGCCTACAAAAGTGAAGCGAACGAGAATCGCAGGGAAAATTTTGCTCGCTAATTTCTTCACTTTCACGGGGTATCTGGTTTCAAATCCACCACAAACCCAAAGCAGCATCAACGCCGAATAGTATACTACAAAATGCCAGCCAGAAGTTTTGTCTGCAATGAGCAACAAGCGACCAAACACCGGGCTCTGTGGGGTACTGATTCACCATGACGACGCGGCCGCGCACTCAGCGCTTAAAACGAGGGACTTGCTGGACAACACACCGGTCAAAGTCTTGGGTCACCCTCTTTACAGTCTTAATCTGGTACCGCGTGACTTCTTTTATTTCCCTACAATAAAAAAGTACAGTTTTCATCGCTGGAAGAAGCGCTAGCAGCGTTGGAGAAGGCCGTGGTAGAGGTGTCTGCATCGGACTGGAAAATATGTTTCAAAAATTGGTTCAGATGCATGAAACTTTGTATAGAGGCTGATGGAGAGCTCTTTGAAAATATTTATTTAAAATATTTTATACAAAGACGTTATTTTTTTAGTTTCGCAAAACTTTCTGAATGTCCTACGTATGATAGCGATCTTTCTACGCAGGCTTTCTAATCACCATTTTTTTTTTCAATATTTCGCGGAATCCTGGTAACTTGTCTACAGAACCCCTAAACCTCATGTAAACCAATTTGGGAAACGCTGACTAAGGCATTAAAAAACCCGATTGAAATTCCCTCATATAAACTCCTTTACCCTTTGTTGGAAAAGTTAAATATTACCTATTTTTTATTAATTCTTTAAAAGAATAGTTAATTTACTTTGTTTGATCCTTTGTTTTCTATTTACAGGATAGTGCAATAAAACAAGGCTGCAGAATAATTAAATGTATGACTAGTTAAAGAAAACAATTACAAATAATAACAGAAGTATATGGGTTTGTCCAAAAAAATGCGACAATCGTGCGCGATTGCCCGCGTGGCCTGGTGCGATGTGATTGTGCTTGTCTCTGAATTGCCGCGCGCTACGAGCGTGCAAACATTTCAATATGTCCCTAACTAGTTCGCGGCAGAATTGTATTTTGTTGCCGCGCACTTGCCTTTTATATTTGGACACACCTTTACAATATTTTGCTATACACTGACTTGATTAATAGTAATAAAACTGTACATCTAACGTGACTACTATAAATAGAGATATTTAACAAAAAGTTGTAACAATTTATGAAAATATATTCTATAAAAATGAGTTTGTTTTTTTTGTCTATAAAAACGTTACAGAAAATATCTAAACCGATAGAAAACATGATATCTAAGTCTACGGTATCACCAGCTATACAATTCTAAATCAACAAAGCAGTTAAATATGCATCAAAATTATTTACTTATAAAAAATAGGCTATTCACACTTCGATAACTATAAAATATATTTTTACGGCCGCACTCGTAAAGATAACGTTGGATATAACTGAATTATTTACGGCCCAGCTATTTTTACAGCAGCTTTTTGTAGATTGATCGACGAATCCAATATGAAGAGACTCATGACAACGTATTATATGTTGCTTTCTTTACTTTTGGTGAGTATTTGTTTTAGATGCTTCTTAATTTATTTCTCTTTTACTACCGACGGGTGACAGAAGAAACAGAAGGGTGTTTAACTAATTCCAGAGGAAAGCGAATAATTATGCTGTATGGATACAAGTTTTCTAGACATTTATCAAGAGGTTAACTCACAAGATGGTTCTGCACCAACCATCGTAAAAAAGAATGCAATGCTGGAATATACAACGTTATGCTTGGTATAGCGTAAACCTGAAAGTAGTTTGCTCAGAATCAATACCACAATTAAATGGGGTAGTTTTTGGACCATGTTATATTATACAATTAATTTACTAATCAATCATTAATTAATTAATTAATCATGCTAACAATATGATGTGAAATGTAGTCATCACTTATGTTTCAATAATAACCATGGATTACGTGCTACGGGACGAAATGAGCACGATAGCGCGAAGAACACACGACGACTATTATAATGGCTTAAGACTCTGCAAGTTTTCAATATTTTCATTTTCTTTTTTTATATGATTTCTTAAAGTAAAAATCATGTTGAGCTTTGCACTATACCAAAAATAACCTTGTATACTCGCGAAAATAATTTCCTAGGGCATCGTAGCTACAAAACGGATCGATGATTAGAATGGTATTTTTGAAATTAAAAGTAGATATACTAGGAAAGGTGCTGTATTCAGTGGTGAAACCAGGGTTTTTTTTGAGGGGGGGGGGCTCTGGACCTAACAATGCAGGATTATGATTTTGTGGGGTTGATCCAGCTTAGGCAAATTGTTATCAAGTTGAGCAATAAAAAGTACACAATAAAAAAGGATTCTGTAGTATAGTTATTGCCCTTAGCTCTCTCCAGCAATCGCCACTGATTGTATTTGATGAAAATCCATTATATTGTGTCAATGCGTTTATAGCCAGAGTGTAAAAACACTTGCATACAAGAATATTGTGTAAAAAAAAAAAATATTGTGTATAAACATTTTAACGTAAAGTTCGCAGAGGCAGCTGATATTAATAAAAATGAAGTAGATAAGGTGATAGAAGATGAGATCACCCTCAAAATGAGCGACGACCTACTGCAGAGCCTTGAGAGAAAGTTCCAGGTTGACTTGCAGAAGTAAGTAGCTCGAAGCTTAAATTTTTATTTGAAGCATGTTAAATACTACTCATACTCATTTATAACAGTAAACTAAAGCCCGATTTCCACCAAGAGCGGAATGAACACGGCACGCAAAATGCATAAATCGCAAAATGTACCAAACGGCACGCAAAATGTATAAGAAAGGCCTAAAGACTCATTCATAGTCGTGACGTGACATTCACGTAAAAAATATACATATTAACATACAGACACGAACTCCAACCACCGCCGGTGACCCATATCGTTATTAAAATGTTCTATATCCGTATTGTAAACTAGCTGACCCGCGCAATTACGTCTGCGTAAATTTTACCCTTTTTTTGTACATTTTGCGCCGAAGGGAATCCTTTAAGCTCGCAAGAATAAACTGCATACTAGCATTTCCACCAACAAGTAGTCGTGCGAAAGGACTATGCGAGCCAAACATAGAAATAAATACGATCAGTTTACAATTAAGATAGATGAATTGTTGGTGGAAACGCAATGGAAGCAGAACGTCCTTTCTCTTCAGCTATTTCCTGCTTAATACCCTTCCGCTAATGATTCAAAGGCTAGTAACAATTTCAAATATATCTAGATCAGTAGACACGGTGCTGATGAAGATTAAGCTGCTGCTGAAGAATGGAACGACGCACATTCAGGACAAATTGGCGGAGCTGAAGGAAACGATGGAGGTCATTAGGATCCATGGAGAAAAAGAGGTATGAATTCAGTATTCACGACAGCTCCAGAATATGACCATCGATATAGAAGGTAAGATGGAGAATACCAAGACGGTACGCCAAACACACACGCGCAGCGCCTGCTACATCTTAGTTTGGTGTTTACACCAGTTCCCAGTTTTCCAGTTGTAATTTTGCTTAGGTATTTATCTACATTTGTGAAATTGTCATGTCGATCTGCCGTAGACTATAGGTTATCTGCTCTTGAATAAAAAAACTTGTTGACTGATGAACAAGTCCAATAGCCTTCGTGCATGGCTAGCTCTGGCTTCCAGATCAACCAACTTTGAGTTTGTTTAGGTTATAAGTCAAATAGGTATAAGTTATTAGGTAACCAACTCATGGTTGTAATTTTTAAATATCTGAAATAGTAGAACATTCTAAAAATTGTGTGCTGTAACATATTAATATTTAGTACCTGGATGACCGAAATTAGCTCGGCATTTTTTTTAACGATGTTTTCGAAAAATGATACAAAGCTAGATGGATTTATCACCACCGAAACCCCCTGCATACTAAATTTCATAAAAACCCTTGAAGCCGTTTCCGAGATCTAAATTATAGATAGCTTAGATGTGTTAGTTAGTTTTGTAGAAAAATACAGGCACGCCAATTTGATCTAAAACCGTTTATTTATTATTAACCGCACATTTATTTCCAAATATGTTTTATATATAAAATTTGTTCTAGAACGAATCGTACACAATTCTTACTATATATTTTATGTTTGCTTCCAAACAAGTTAAGTACGAACACAGTGTTTGCAACGTATCTAAATAAACTGAAATGTATTTATCGCACTTCCTTAGCATAAATACTTGAAAATCTAAGCCAATGTGCAAGCATTCTGGTGTTTGGATCAATATGACCTGATTTTGTATAATATTGATCTTAAATCATAATTACGTAGCGTATTAGAGTCACGAGCATGAGAAGAACCAACGGCTTCCTTTGAAAACAGAGATAATGTATCCTGTATCTAAAATTTATAACCGCTTAATGTTAAATTAGTTATGGGTTCTGGGATGTATTTATATTGGTTATTTTAGTAACCTTTTTAATTTTTAATACGACAATTTCCACGTTAAGGTACAAAACCGTGACGGGGAACTCAACAAAGGAAAACTCTTTTATGAATGTTACAAAGCTTTGTTGTATGTGGCTTAATAGCCACATACAACAAAGCTTTGTAACATTTATAACAACTGATGTTTTAAAGGTTACTGTTTTAATAAACAGTAACCTTTAAAACATCAGTTGTTGTTGATATTAGGATGATTATGCGTCTGCCTATGACTGTCATGGTCGTGTCCAGGTGCATTTGTTCGAGAAGGATTTTAATTAAGAGGGGGACGGGGGGGGGGTGTTGTACTCCCAATTCCCACCTCCCCTGGGTATGTCTCCTTACTATCTAACAGTCTTTACTTTACCAACACAGCTTGAAGATTGTCTGACAGCTAAACAGAATGAAACTGCAAGTCTCGCTGAGAAAGCACTTCACCAGATGGTGATCTGTGGCTATGCGTTGATCGGTCATGATCCTGCGCACGCTGTACATAGTGTGTTGACTCTCAAGACTATGATACGGGAAGGTATTCAACCGGTAAGAAGCCAATTGGTTTAGATTAACAAACATTTTTTTTTTAAATTTCAGCCAAACTTTAGTTTGCGTTTTGTAAATCAACTAGTCAAAAAATCGAAAGTATTTCCATTTTTTGTTATTTTATGTCTGATTCATAACTAACATTATATGTTTGTTTTTGTCGATATCAAGATGGATTTATTCCCAACTTCTGATGTGATTTGAAACTGTAACTGAGCGACTATTTGATATCATACAAGATATTGACAACGGATGATTATTTACACTGGCGTAAAAGAAAGAATTCTCTGGCTGTAGCTTTTGTTAGATTTGAAATCACTTTCAGAAAAAGTAAATTATACACACGCAAATTCTTTCTTAATAACAGCCAATGTATACAGAGTTTGTTTACAAATCTTAGAGAATTTTGAAAAGTGCGCACACAGGTCAACTTTGCTCTAAGTTAAATCAACAAATGTACAACAATGATATGCTTTTCCAGTGGTACGTAAAGACGACGACAGACGTATTTGGGACTTACATAAATTAAAATCGAATACAGATATTTCGAATATGTTAGAATATCATCAGTTTATTCCGAAATCAAATTGGCGTTTAGCCAATCGAAATTGTTTTGGAAAGATCGTTACACTACATAGTATGAAATCCTTGTTTCTCAAAAGGCATCCAATCCTATTTTACTTCGAAGTTGTATTTAGAACTAATGTGTGATACTGATGAGTCTTCCTTTGTGAATATGTTCGTAGATCTTTCGAAAACTTAATAATCTTCAATAATGGAGGAGTTTGTTTGGTTTAATGCTTTTTGTCATGACAACATTAGGATAAAGGAACTCCATTGTTCGTGATGGAAATTAATGTGATATATTTTTTATTTAATTCATTCTATGAAATTATGATTTGAATGCAAGAATTGCTATTTTTACTACGGGCTCGGAATCGAGTGCCGAGATTACCTAGGTATCTTTTTTTGTTATCATATAAATTTCTAGTTGTCCCGCGCAACTTGGTAATTCGTATGCGTCAGTTTTCCCCGTTTTTGCAACATTTTTTATTGCTGCTCCGCTTCTATTGGTCGTAGCGTGATGCTCGATAAATGGGCTACTCAACAAAAAAATATTTTTCAATTCGGACCAGTAGTTCCTGAGATTACCGCGTTCAAACAAACAAACTCTTCAGCTTTATAACATTAGTATAGATTCTATGTCTTAATTTATAATGGTACTATTGCAAGACTGCGTTCCCACACATATAAATATATTTTTTACACTTAAAATAACGTCAGTTTAATAGGATTTGGTACTATGGTATAGTGTCTTTGTCACTAAAGAAGATTTCATGAAAAAGCTCAAGTATATAGTTATTGTAAACCTCAGGCATAGCACAAACCCTCGTACGAATATGTTAAAAAACGCTACACTGACTTCATAATCAAAATGGTCATGATGATCAATCATAACCATTTTGCGATTATGACGTTTTGCTTTATAAATGTCCAGCTACCATCATCAACCTGTTTTTATATGGTTTATTGTCATTTTGCGATCCTCACTTATGTATTTTCAAGACCCTAACTCACTTAACACTTCTTTTGTAGGATTCGGGTCAAATAGCTCTCGGTCTTTAGGGCATACTTCAGCAAACTATTATTACTTAAGTACATTTCAAATGGTTATTTTCTGGTGTAAATATTAGTGAATAGCTCTATAAATTACTTCAGCAGTAGACCGCACACGGGAAGTGGTAGAAAGATGAATGTGTGTCCTACTATTCACCACTAATGATTTACGTGGAAATGGTAAATTTAGAATTTACTAAACCACTTTGGCTATTGAACGTTCTTAATTTATTCCAGGAGAAAGATTGATATCGATGGTGAAGAGTTATTTTACTGTTCCTCGGATCTATTTCTAAGGTTTATCAAGGTTTCTGGGACGATCGTAAATTGCTGTGTTAGATGTTCTTGTGATTATTGATATTTTTTCGGTTGTGTCTGTCTCTTTTTGGAGATTCTCCCGTAAAATAGTGATGTTAACACATCTCTGTGCTTCGGTTGAGTCGCTGTAGTAAGTGTAATTACGGGGTAAATGATGAGATTTATGAACTAACTAGCTGTGCCCCGCGGTGTTACCCGCGCTTCATTAGCCTAAGTGTTAAACCAAAGTGTCAGCCAACTCCAAGAAGTTTTATTAAAATCGCTCCAGCCGTTTAGACGTGAAGAAGTAACAAACATACACACTCACATACTCACAAACTTTCACCTTTATAATATTAGTGTGATGCTTTAAACCACCACTAAGGTAGCCAGTTCAGAAAACGTAGTTCGTGGACGATTATTTGCTGTTGTTTTATAAAATTGCAATTATACTAGGAATCTCACATCAGTTTTCGTTAACATTCAGACAATACTTCCATTTCTCTCATTTTTATACAATTTTTGAAATCTGTTTACCGATGTGACGATAACAGATATCTGTTATCGTCACATCGGTAAACAGATATGAGATGTGACAATTTGTGTCACATCTCATATGAGATGTGACACAAATTGAAAACAATCATAAATATATGAAGCAGAGTGTTCACTAGCAATAAAATTTGCACAAATTAGCCTTAGCACGACGCTTGCACTATTGAAACACTCACAGCAAGTTGTCGATTTTCATCGCTATAACTAAAATAGAAAAAAACTGCCAGAAATATTATCGAAACTACTTGCTAGTAACACTTTGTTTATTACAGACTTCGCAAATATCAAGAAATTTCATACAGAGACAATTGATTCCGTTTAACTGTCAAACATCCACAAATCTAATTTTGATACTTAATCAAGGTAATTTGCCGAGACTATAGATCAGCAGTTCACATGCCCAACGTCCATTAACATCAAAGCAACGATACAGGTACAACACATAACAGTAAATTAAAATTACAGATATATGACCAGAAAGCTGAAGTTTATGGGCTACTGAAAGTCTGCGGGCACGACCACGATACGCTGAAAAAGGTCATCAAATGCGTCATCTCCAAGGTGAGACGATCTTGTCGACGGTTCAGACTTAACGACTTTCGAACGGCTGTAGAAACCACAATTAGAACAACCTGAATAGATGTTTTGATCTAAATGTGGTCAATAGACGAAACACTTGTAGGGCTGTTGACTGCCGACTATAGTGACAAAACCATAATCTTTAATATTAACGATGATATTATTTTTAGTTGTACAGATTTAGTTGAAATAGTTAATTACCTGGATAAACTTGATGTCTTCCTAGAATCAATAGGTACCATACATGGATCGAGGTAATAAATAGGTATATAATTAATAATACGAGTAATGTACCAGTTGAAAATTGGGTCGAGGGGTACCTATGACTTAAGTATATTAAGTAAAAAGAGTTGAAAAGTTTGAAAAGTTTGCTATGTAAATAGATAATTAAAAAGTTTTGGAGAACAAAAAGCAGGTTTAATGCGTGTTACAGAAATAACAAGTGGTAAGTCTGGTGCCGCACTTTACGATGTTTACAGAAAATTCTATAGATACAATGTGTAGCTAATAAACGTATTAACCGTTTGAGGAAACCGTACCTAAGAAGCATCGCGAGAGGATTGGTGGTTCAATTTCTGCAATTAACATTCCAATTACTAACGGTACAGTATATTAGTAGAGAAGGAAAAAGGTACAAATTATTAAAAATTGCTTAAAAGTATTATTGTAATAACTATTGCTTATTACGAAATCAAAGAAATTTTGTTATAACAGTTAAAAAACAGTTTCTTCTGAACTCATCGTTATATTAATTCGCGGCCATTGTGTAAACAATTGCAATAAAACGCCAAAAGACGGAAGAATAAAAGCTTGCAGTTGACACTCAAACAAACCTTGAGTTTTTGCCAACTTTCCTTCACTCTATTGTTCAATCCATTAAATATATACTTACTAATAAAATAATGCTATTTTAACAAATATATCACAAACGAGAAAGTACAACTGAACAATTTCGCTAAATTAGAAAAATGACATAATAAACTAGCTGCCTGCCCCAGTTTCGACGGGTGTCATATCGTAGTTTATACCTTGAGTTACATTATTGTAATTTACGTAGGGATCTCTATTTTTTTTTTTGAAAATAAAATATAGTCTTATGTTACTTCCCAATAATGTATCTTTCTAATGATGAAAGAATTTTTAAGATCGGTCCAGTAGTTTCGGAGCCTATTCAATGCAAACAAACAATGAAATCTTTATAATATTAGAATAGAAGTATAGATAACAATAGATATAACAACACAAATAAAATTAATTGATAATTCTAAATTTTACAAGATTAATTAATTGATAATTCTAAATTTTACAAGATTGATTTTAGTTTCTTTTGTAAAATTTACTACACTGTACCTAAGCCATTTTTAAATCTGTTTTTAAATCAAACTAGTTTATACAAATCTAATTATTCTTGGTGTACGCTGATTTATTATAAGCGAACCTAGAATTCACGATAGCACAGGCATTCACCCTTGTGAAAAATAATTTGGAAAAAGCAGCGGAGAGTCTGGCAACATTGATTACATTACAGTGTAATTCAGTGTGTATAATGAGAATAGCAACAATGAATAATAACTGTGTTGAGTAACAGAAATGTGTATCTGCATCAAAATTTAGACAAAGATTTACAACAGCTACCTAGATCTAACCTTGGATCAAGTTCGTCTTTCATTTTCTTATACTCAAACTAAAATAGTTCTTTAAACTCAAATGAGTACATTATGCAACACTTGTAATGAACCATTGACAGAATGACATTTGATTAATCATTGTTCATTTAGTGCCAAGTTCGTAATGCAATCGGTAGAGTCAATTAGAATAAGAACGAGGCAAGAAAAGTCCCCTACTATGTTTATTTACATATCGTTTGTAGAGTTATACACATTTTTTATGTCGTGATAATTGTGTTAATATCATCTAGTGCATCTACTTCATTATTTAAATTACTTTCTACTCAGGACATAGTAGTATCAATTATCATAACACTTAATTTAGAAAGGAACTGTAAAAAATTCGCAATCTCTGTCGAAAATTAGTCATTTCCGGCGAACGAAGTAAATATGTTTGAGAAAACTCGCTCCAGCTTGGCACTTTACGACTTTTTAGCAATGAAGCTTTCAATGCCTGTTACCGTATGTTTTTATCGTTTTATCTGATAATTTTCTCGTATTTTAAAGAGAGAGAAAATGAAAAAATAAACCAGTTAGTTTTTTTCTGAGAAATTGTAGGAGTCAATTGAGAGAAATATCTGAAGTTTAACTGGGTATCTGTTTAAAACGAATACTAATTTTGAACTTCGCTGTAATAGATGGTATCACTAACGAGTATTTGATTTGAGCATTTTCAGGGACCATAACCTTGTGCTTGCACAACATCATCCAGGGTTGAAAACACCTTTAGGAATGGAATTTTGAAATGATCCTTTCGATGATGTTACATAGTGCATTTTGATAGACGTAATGGACACAAAAAAAACCTTTAACCAAATGGATGAAGGTTTTTTTTTGTCAATCTGTCCAAGAAAAACCACAAGAATAACACTTTTGCTATCCTTCTCTTCTGTACATAGATGATTCCTATCCAGTCAAACTAAAATGTGTAAAAGAGCATCTTAATGGGAAAATATCATATAGTTTCCAATAAGTCTTTTATCTACACTGTATTTGAAATAAACATTTTGTAAGCCGCCATACATTAAAAATTACCATTATTAGTTATGTTATGAGCAGCTTGTCACCTTTAAATACTATATATGTTTTATCGCCATCGGCAGCGTGCCAGTGTCTAGAAACGCTAACTAGTCTAGTCGCTATAATAAATTTAGAATAGAATGGAAAATATTTGAGGATTTGATAAAATTAACAGACAAAATGATTGCGACAGATGCGTGCTGAGGTATGAAAAAGCATCGTCGTGACGTAAGGTTACGTACTAAAGGGGCTATTCCATTAGGCAAGTCTTGCATACCAGTATGACGTCACATGCGCGTACAGGTTACTTGCATTGGAAACATGCTTATACCATCAAGAACAAAACAGTTCGAATACCTCATACAAGTTGTAACTTGTATACAAGTAACTTGCCCAATGTAATAGCGATAAACTGCAAAAATAAATGCATTTCTGTGCATTCTATGTTACGTCACTGTCGAAAGATCTAATTCTGTATCAACTTTATTGTAAAATGGTCATTTGTTTTTAATCCTGGCAGTGTAGTGTTGATTAACCTCTTACGATATCTTAATAGATCAAAAGATCTATCGGTCTGTTTGGTCACTATATACACACAAACATGTTATTCTAACGTTATTCTAAATCATAATAATATTTTGTTTCAGTCACCATTAATAAAATCAGCATTGATGGATATCACTAGCAAACTAATCGATGGTGTGGTCAAGCTTACAAAGTTAATGGCACATGGAGCTATGCACGAAGCTTGCCTTATAGAAGTTATAAGGTCCATAGAAGATGAAGCGTTCACTCTAGTAGGAGAAATTAGGAAATGTGCTTATAATACCAACAATAACACTTTCTTAACAGAAGTTGATAGTTACCTAAAACAAAACAATGCTACTGTTCTCGATGTATCAAAAAAAGAAAATCGAGTCAGTGAAAACGAAGTAAATAGCAAGAAAGATGGAGATATGAAGGACATTATACGGAAGATGCTAGCAGATAATAAAATGCAAAATTTAGATAATACTTTCAAAAATAAATTGATGAAATTCACTGACGATTTGACTACGATTGATACTAATCACATTGATAAAAGTGTTAAGAAAGATTAATAAAGTGTGATAGATTGAGTTAATATTAATTCTTTTATTTTACATGCTCTTTCCAGTCTCATGTCATCATATTCATCATCATATCAACTCTTATGATGGCCCACTGCTGGGCACGGGTCTCCCCAGTAGAACCTACTGGTATGTAGATCCTGGGGGTAATTGCCATAATCGCCACGCTTGGCGAGCGGGTTGGCGATCGCAGTAAGGCTTTAAGTACGCAGAGGACGCTGCTGCCCGTCCTCCGGTGTGAAATCCCTTAGTCGCCTTGACGACACCCACGGGAAGAGATGGGGTGGTACTATTCTTAAGCCGGTACCACACGGCATGTAAATTTGCTAAATTAATCTTTAGATAATAGATTTTGGATGTATGGATGTTTGTTATTCAATCATGCCACAACGGATCTGAACGAACAGAGACGGATTATAGTCTGCAATAGCACATAGTCTACTTTTATCCAGGAAAAAATATTTCTATGGCATCTATTGACGTGGTCTCAAAATTTTCACAGCTAGTGAAATATATGGAAAATTAAAAATCTACTCAAGCTCTGAATGCCAAACCCCAGGTACTTTTACCAGTAGTAGATCTGAACCACAGGCCATCTTGGTGGGTAACATAACAGTGTCAGTTATTCTTTTGTGAATAACTGATACTGTTAATTAGTGATGTTAACACATTAGTTGAATGCCACTATAGCAAGTGTAATTACTGGGCAAATGAGAAATGAACTAATGTCTCAAATGAGGAGCGCGGTGGGTGACATTCAGATCTTTGCCCAACAAGGATATGGGTGACAGTGATATTGTTATGGGCTGGCGTGACTCTTTACCAATGTCTTCACATTTCCTAGAATAAAAAAAAAACTCAGAAACTTCTCCCTTTCTTTAAAAATCTATCTGAAAGAAATTATCCAAATGAGAGATAGAGAAAACCGTACTAAAATTTACTAACAATCATAGATTACATTAATGACCTAAGCGCACAATTGAAAAAGAAAAGCGACTTTAATGAAATGTTATTGATGAACCATATCCACACTGAAATGAATTCGACCAACAATGGAAAATTCCATGGTTGCTGTCTTGCCAACTATTTTTGACAATGTATACTGCGCAATGGATTTAAGCCAAAAACCACTCATTTCACTCACATTAGTTTAAAAGGGTTTAAAGGTTCAAGACAAGTTCATTAACAATTTAAGGTGAAAATTGTGGAACTCATAGTAATGATTACTTAAACTTTTATATGGAAATTAAACGCCTATAGCAATATGGTTGAATTAAATCAAGATTCCTTTAGCTAGACGATACCCAAACATTAAAAATAGTTCACTTACGAAACGAAGAAGTGTTTACGATAGAGGATAGCGGCCGTCGGCTGTCCGCGGTTCTTGTTTACTTGACCGGATAAAGACTGCTGCATACATAGCGATTAGTAGTATGAGTGTTGAAATTGATGTAATTTTGGATTTGATGTGTAGATGCGATGTCGACAATGATTTGTGGCATCTTAAAATTGTAGTACAGCTTGCGTAGATCGAAGTACTCGCTGTGGTAAATAGAGAATTGTCTTGGCATATGGACTTTTGTATAATATTAGCATTTTTAATGGATTGAAGTAAAAAGCTATTGAATTATATTCGAAACCTATAATAAAAACTTAATAGGCAATGAAAATTATGATCACTATGCTTTATTTTGCAAATGGAAGACCAAAATAGTCGCAATCAAGTTGACAAAGATTTATATTATTTTTTCATTGTTAAGAACACCGAAATGTTTGTATCCTTTTTGGAGAATGTACCTGTGTTGAATCAAATGCCCCCCCCCCCCCCCTCCCAACATGCGAGCAACTTCTGACCATAATAGAACACGATTTTTCCGTGGACAGTCTTCGCGAAATTCAAACCTTTCGAAACATCTTTAGGTTGAATATACTTTGTAGGCGAGCTCTGTCGATAGATGATCCATTTTGATTCATTGTATCAGAGAAAGCAATTTGTTAAAAGCCGATGTTTGGAAGCACTATTAATATCTGAAGCTACAACAGCACGCGTAGAACGCAATAAATTATTTATTTTCTGACTACTTAAATCACCGACATCGTTGTTTTCATCAGATTTTTTTTTTATTGTTATTATTTATTATTATTATTATTATTTGTTATAGTATCTAGTGTCACTCTCAGAACTAAGGCGAATCTAACGACATCTTTCAAGTAAAAATCCGTTTAGGCTAGAGCCTAAACGGCTTCATAGATTTTAGGTTGAAAGGTGTCATTAGTTTCGAAGCCAAAGAAATATACAGATATACACACATATACTCGAAAAATATAACCCTTCTTCTTGCGCAGCCGGGTAATAATAGCATATAAACAATGTGTCTCATTCACTTATTCCTACGTAAGTAGGTAATCAACACCATTCATTAAATCACTGTTTTGTTTCTGTGCTCTATTTCTGTTTCTCTTACTTTTATCAATATCTTCTTCAAATATTTGGATTTATTAATCTATTAAAACATTTTCTTGATCAAGTTTTCTAGTATGAAGTCATTTGTACTCGATGATGTTAGTTACATTATGTGTCTTGCACGCTTTTGAACCAGCGAGTTAGTACAAATCATGAACATCGAAACTAATAAGTACTATATAAATGTGAAAGTAGCTCTCTCCGTTTGTCTGTTACGTATTCATACTTAAACCACTGAATTGATTCAATAGGTTGGATAGCACATTTATCGAGGAAGGCTATAGGCTATAGGAAGGTATATAATGTCACGCTACGACAAATAGGAACAGAGCAGCAATGAAAAATGTTACAAAAACGAGTAAAATTGACGCAGACGAAGTTGTTTGGGTCAGCTAGTTTGTAATATTACTACAGATAAACACTTTCATGTCTTCGGGTTCACTGTAGTAATTTGGATAAATCAATGGCAGCGAAAACGACCGTATGCGTTCCTTAGTTTTAAATAACACTACTTCGGCCGTACAAGAAGTGGTACAATAGAAAATGACGACTCATTTCTTCATACTACTCGGCGTAGGTGTCATCGTCCAAACCCTTGGCTAGTTACCACCAATTAATGATTGATCAAATTTGGTATGGAGTTAGTTTGAGTCGCGGAAAAGGGCATAGGATAGTTTATATTGCGATAACTGACATCCACGCGGGTGAAGCCGCCGACGAAATTAAGTTTCTTATATAACGTTACTCGTCATGTTTCTATATATTCAAGGAAGATGTCTTTGAATAGATAGAAACTAATAAATTTGTGCATTATCTTTTAGACTTCTGAAAGAAGTATAAGAGATCAAAGGGCAATCTTAAAATATAATGAGATCTGTAAATTTCATGAATGAGCAACATAATGATGTTTTTTTTAATTGTAAATAAAATAGTTGCGTCATTCGATTAATCTTTTGCTGATGAATGAATACCCACTCGTGAATCGATTCAAAGCGTTGGCTTTGCCTAATGTTGATTAGGTATTTCGTTTTAATATATTTCATATTGTAGACGTCCTCCAAAGTTTTGAATCAGCTTGTAGAATCCAGTTGATTAAAATCAGATAATAAGTTACTGACAAATAACTTGACTATTGTTAATTGTTATAGGCATTTCTTGCCATTTACTTTATTAATAGCCCTAATATTTCTTTAACTACGGGCTAGATGGCGCATGCCAGGGCCCAACTCGCATGGAGAAAAGGATAGAAAAAATTTAGGTCTAGTAACATAGTGCAGATAGGTGGTTCGATTCCGGCCCCGGTTTGGCATACAGAAGTCTCAGTATCGATTCCTGGGTCTGGACTTAAAATTTTTCTATCTTTCGAAAATGCAATTATTGTATATATAACTTAATATCTCAGGTCATCTTAATGTAGGTATAATACTTTCATAATGTGTAACAGAAAGTGTTGTCAAATTACGGCAGCTGTACCTATATGACTAAAGTGTTCTGTCTGTGTAACCTGTCATTATGCCAAATCTCTCTAGATAGTGTTGTATTGCATCAACCACAATGCAAAATTCGATTGCATAGATCTTTTTGATAACTATTTCATTCCTAAATAGTCAAGTAAAATAATATGGGAAATATTCGGATGCTTAGATTTTGATCAAATTGGGTACCTACAATAGTACGGGTTCCCTAGAACAAATTTCAAAATGATACATATCAAGCTGGAATTGGCATGGTAGCTTCGTTTTGACGAGACGCCTAACTTTATGTATACGACAACTTTATATAGTGTCGTGTAAATAAAATTGTTATTAAAAAATGACTTTTATAATGCAACGATTATGGCTTTTACTTGTGCTAAGTACCATGTAGCTTGTAGTAAAAGCCATAATCGTTGCATCACAATTTTTTTTTTATATTACAATTTTATTTGCGGTTGGTAAACTAACTGCGGCCTATGTTGATGTATGGGGATAATAGTTTTCCAACGGCAAAGTTAAGTTTGTCATATTTAACACCTGTTTTTTTTTACTAACATACCACTATATAAAGTTGTCGTATACATAAAGTTGGGCGTCTCGTCAAAACGAAGCTACCATGCCAATTCCAGCTTGATAAGTATCATTTTAAAATTTGTTCTAGGGAACCCGTACTACAAGCAGTACCATGAGCATTTAACGATTAGATTAGATTTATTTATTTGTTTCTCACACAGTCAAATGTACACAAGGATTTAACAAACATCGTCTCCAAGCTAGGTCACACCTTACTGTTACAAGTTGTATAACAAAATTGCAATTACTCATATAAATGTATAATTATCGCAGCGTTATTCAGGTGAATGCCCTTTAGTATTTTTTTTAATTATTTGTCTTTCTGGCCGGCAGCCAAGTTTAATGTGTGAACATATGGCGGGTCTACTATGCGTGCGAGACGTGTATTGCGATTACGGATACGTCGAATATGTTTATGAAAATATCGTGGCAGTTAGGAAGGAAAGAGAAAGAAATAAGAACGAAGGAATTAGATCGGTCCAAGATTAAAATATACATTGTATTGTTACAAAAGTGAAAACTATCTTGAAACTAGTAAATAGATAAAGACAGATATCCTATAGTAGCTGTTGCAAACTTCTTTCGCGTGAAAATGTTGAAAAGCAAATTTATCTCAGGGAAACATTATTCCGGGATGAAAAGTAGCCTATGTGCTATTCCAGACTATAATCTATCTCTGATCCAAATTTTATCCAGATCCGTTGACCCCTTGTGGCGTGATGGAATAACAAACATCCATCGAGCCACACATCCATACATCCAAACTTTCACATTTATAGTATTAGTATAGATAGTATTGATTAAACAAATGAAAGTCTTGCCTCATTCAAAAAAGCAATCGAGAGGTCGGGTTCGAATCCTACCCATTATACTACCGACGTGAACCCACTCCTAACACAAATAATGTAGCTTAGCAGTAGGGGTTAACAAGATTGCTAGTAATGTGCGACCTACATTGCTGGTTACTTTAATAAAAAAAATACTGACCATTGCCCAGCTGAAACTTTAGGTCCTATAACCACGAATGGTGACAAAATAATTGAACTCCTACCACAATGAAATAATTGACGATATATGGAACCCGTAGATTTCTTACAGGATAAAAAAATAAATCTAAGTATTCTATCATTTATGGACTAATGAAAGACTCACATTAGTTCTACTTTCAAGGACTTTTCCAATATCCTATTGATAACACCACATAGCAGTACAAGAGGTAGGGAAGGCGAAAATAAATTCTTCATATCATTGATAGTCGAAAGCCATTACGGATGCCTTGTTTTCGTTCCGTAGGAGATGAGTACAAAGACTGTAGTCATGTATTTATATATTTTAATGTAATATCATTTTATGTTCTATGCCTTTATATGTTTATCATCTATTTACAATTATAACAAAAAATGTTTATTATAATTTACTAACATATTTATTGCAATGTATTATACCTACATATTATTTCTTTAATTATGGATATACTTTAATGGTTTCGGACGTCACTTGGGGTTCACACTGAAAACCAGCGCTGTGTTGTGGCTCATGCCACAATATGGCATTTAAGCTGAGTGGAAACCTCGTTTGTCGCAGATACGACGTGCAAGCACAAACTCAGTTGTAATTTAATTTGTTTCTATGAAGCGTATTGTATCTGTGGCAAATAAACGATTTTTATTTTTCTCTTTTCTTTCTTCTTATAACATATATTTCGGGACTTAATCGCGTGAATTATTTAAAGGTACGATTTACCCGACGTTTCGATCGAATTGCAACGATCGTGGTCACGGGTCGACTGTCGATATTCACGCGATTAAGTCCCAAAAAATATATCTAATATGTATAAAAATCGCGAAAGTTTAAAAACAATAAATCCTTCTTATTTTACAAATGCGAAAGTTTGGATGGATCTGGATGAAATCTAGCTTATAGATGGATAGTCTTGAATAGCAAATAGATATTTATTGTACCGGAAATATGTTCAGCTCCCCTGGGATATATTTATTTAACACTTAATGTACAAAGGTTTAATGCTCAAAACATTATCTGCTAGTCTACCTTTGGATGATGTAAAAATAAAAATATGTAGGTGCAGATTGTAAGAAAGCTAGATAAAGATAAATAATGAAAAAATATAAAATGACGAGAAAAAAATGTATTTTAATAATAATAATAAAATCAACTCACACAACGCTATCTATTATTGGGAAACCAGACAACTAATAAACATACTTAAATAATTCTAAATACATACATATTATAGATAAATAACACCCAGACACAGAATAAACCATCATGGTCATCGCACAAAGTATTATCGAACCCACCACCTCCGGCTTAGCAGTCAGAGTCACTAACAGGCCAGTCAATATAACTATATACCTACAAAAATACATAAACAAATTCATGCTAATATAAACATACATACATATTTAAAATAAACATAAATATATTATATACAATACATACATACATTATAATTCAATAAGTTGTTAACTTTGTGAAGATATATTTGTTTTTTTTTTAATTTTCGCGAGCAACAGCTCTATAGATACAAATAAAATAAACCATCCAGTTAGTAACCTACTCCAGTAATACTGTCAACAGCTAATCTTTAAATAGTTCTCTTAAATAACTTTACAACAATTTCCTCGATAGTTAAAGGGACACATCCGGATATCACAAAAGTATAAAAATTACTCATTTTCCCGCAAAACTCGTAAATGTCTCCTAAAAGCTAAGATTTAGTAGGTGTTTCTACATCATCATCAACATCTTGTAAACTGCCAAAAGATTAAAAAGCCCTACGATGATAAAACAGTCAAGTTACATTCGCTAATAAATTTTATACCTATATCATGAGCTTTTATTTATTTTATTATATTTTATTTAAAACTTACTGCAGATGGGAAGCCTGAACTGAGAAAGAAGAATGAATTATGACTGAGCTTTGAGGCGAACAGAGAAGTAAAAAAGTATTAGAAGACCCAACATTTCTAACATGATTGGAGCACAATGAAAAATGAGAGGAAAAATAAGAAGGGGCATTCGGAAAATGAAGAATAGAGTATAGCAAGGTCAGCACCCTCAGACTTCGACGCTGTCGTATGAGCAACCATGTCAATTGGGAGCGATATAATTCAACACATGGTCATATTTGAAGGATGAATATGAATCGAATGCAATTGTTGAGAAGACGAACGAACTTGTTAGGCAGATCTGCATTCAGGTCGAGATAACACACCTCACCATAGTCAACAATAGGAAAAAATAAAGTTTGTTCAAACATTGTTTTATTTTTAATTGCGAGAAAATTCTTAAGCCTATATAAAGCCCGTAATGTTCCAGTGAACTTTTGACTGACATTTGAAACTCGGCATTGGCACTACCACTTGCCGTCGAGGTGCAAATCAAGATCTTTAACCGTCGGGCTAAAAGAAATGATCGTCCCATTAAATCCACAGGTGTGAGAGATGGCATGTTGATTCGTGTTCGACACTTCGTGGGATTTACAACAAGTTTCTTGAACCAGCTCTAAATTTTCTCTAGATCCCGGTTAATCTCATTAACTGCTAAACTTCAGTTAACTAAGTGGATGATAATAGGTAAAGGTGGTCCAGAATGGAAATAATCATGAAACGACTAATCTCGTCGCATCCAATGGCCCCAGACGAGGGTATATGATAAAAAAATGAGGTCGTGATGAGAAAAGCTGAGATGTTGACCATGACAGAAAACTAGAGTAGAGGTGAAAGTTATGAGTAGGTCTATCCACGTGTCTTCTCCATGTTGAATAAGGTAAGTGGCGTGTAAAGGTAAAACATGGATACAGTTTGATGTTAATAAATTTGGTGGTTTACGAGAGCGACGAGAATCAGAAGAAAGAGATCCGTTTTAACCATAATGATGTGGGCATCAAACTCAGATCCTAGTGATTCCAAAATCGATTCAAATTCGGTTAAAAATAGTCGATGGTGGACAGTAAACTACACCAAGTATGGTTTTGACACCTTTAACCGCTACCTCAAGGAAAATATATTCAGCGGAATCTGAAGAATTGGATGAGGTGGCAACAACTTTAAACGTGAACACAATACGTAGGTAGATAGCCACCTCGCCAACTCTTCTTTTAACGCGATCGTTACGTATTAAAACGAAACCAGGAAAAAGAAGGATGTTGATTGCGATTGCGGTTTAAACCAGCTTTCTGAAATTAAGTTAGCAAAATTACTCTTAATTTCCTTGTACTTACACATTCCGTTGTATTTCACATGCTATGATATACATAGATACAATCTAAGAAACATATGACGATGCTAAAGAAAGCATCTTTTCATTTCTAAAATGCATTAAAATCAGTTCTTCTCTTTGGACACTACTCTGCTACAGATAATCAAATTTGAGGAAAAGGATTTGACAGTTTCCTCACTTCTTCCACAAACTATATTCGTGCTTTTGCCATACTAATATCCACTACTCCTTATACAGTATAATAATGAGTACTGAGTACAGAATAGGCACTCTCAGTGGCGAATCATCAGATCAGGATATAGTTCTTACTCAAACCCGCTAAGGAACCCAGGTTGTATTGGATGAACTTGCCTTCTCTGGGGTTAGATGTATCAAAAAGTTTTTGGGAGAGAGGTTTGAGCTTCTTAGACCTGCCCCACCGAGGACCCATTAGTGCACTAACTGCTTTCCACTGAAAACGACCCCACCCTAGCCCTGTTAAAGCCTAATTGCCAATTGCCACGGATTAGTACGCATGAGCACGTCTATCCACTCTCATGGGCATAGAACCCCTAGGTACTCACAAAGAAGAACTTATGACTGTGTGCGTTAAAGGTTATTAGGACCCATTTATTTTATACATTTCAAAAATATCTGAGGAGTGATAGCTATTTATATAAATTTTCTATTATTAGTATTATATAATAGATTCATCCTTCTCTCTGTTTCTGTGCCGCGATGCCCAGCTGCAAGGCTGCTGTAGTGCGTTTTCGTTCTTTAGAAACAGTGGTAAGAATATTTAATAAAGGCCACACCGCGAAGCACCTTTCCACTGCCGTGCCGCTATAGTGTGATTTAACCTTTAGTTTAAGATACAGTATCTACCTCATCAAATACCGTAGCCACAGTATGATTCATTTTCACCAAGGTCTTGAAAATCAAACTCAAATATCTGAAGTTTATCGTAAAACATTTGAAATAAACAATTGTAGGTACTAATAGAATAATAATATTCGTGATGCAAAGCGTTTTCTTTAGAGCAGGTTTTCATGTTTTGAATAAAGTTTCCGGAAAACATTCATGAGTATTTGGAAGTGTTTTCGACGTTGTTACTTCATGAGGAAACGTGTGCAAGATGTTTTGGTAAATACATTTCAAAGTAAGTATTTGTGATTTGAGTTTCAATGTATTATCCATCGATAGCTCTGCCGCAGTACAAGTGTTAGTGCCTCATTCATGTTAATAAGGTCAAAAAGAACCTCAAGATTTTATCCAGTCCTTTCTATGTTATTTTCTAAAATATTATTTTACATTATTAACCTTTCTACAATGCAAACATTAGTTGCAACAAAGCGCAAAAAAGCTTATTTCTGAAAATTACTTTTCTAAATTTCTAAACTTTCTCGATTACTTGAATTAAAATGCACTTTTATCGAACGTATCGATGTCGAATATCTTTGCAATGGACATTATACTAGTAAGCTATAGAAACAGTAACAGATTTCACACAATACACGCGTGGTAGTATGTTATTTTAGTAATATGGCTCATACATTAGCACAGATTTGTCGATACTAGTAGTTATTACTGAGTATTACCGATCGTGCTAACGTCACGACCAACCTTGACACATATTAATCTATACATTTGTGTTTAATTTAATTTCTGCATTTAAATTGTTACAATGTTGGTACACTAAGATTTTGAGGTTAAGCTCTAAAACACTACCGATAAAGCAATTTATTGATAAATTTAGAAAATTGGCACGCTTTTACAATTGGTATGGTAATTGAATAATATACAGAATGTTAAATTAAACTTACGCGTTGCATTATATACCTACACAATTCGACACGGAAATAAACGCGTTTAAACTAGGTAAATAAAGTATTTACCATAAGCTTGACGTTTCGACCGGGTTACACCGACCGTGGTCAAGAAATACATCTTTTGCATGGGTTTAAGTCAAGTATCGCGTGGCATTAAGATACATTCAATGACGGACACAAAATATACCCGGACTTAGAACAACAATTTTCCACAAATTGACTACAAGTATTGTAATAAGGGTTTCCAGTGTCAGAATGAAACGCACGACCTCTCGCGAAGAATTCATACATACCTACTCCCACTGCCACGCAGCCTATAGGTACTAATGTTTTTCAAATGGCCTATTATTTAGAATTACTCGTAATGTCTAATTTCGTATTACAAGACCTAAACAAAAAAAAACAATGTCTTCATTCTCCTAAGCCATTAAAACATCAGTGACCCTCAACTAATTCGAATTAATATTACTGACTAGCTGACCCACGCAACTTCATCTGCCTAAATTTTCCCCGTTTTTGCAACATTTTTCATTGCTGCTCCGCTTCTATTGGTCGTAGCGTGATGTTTTATAGCCTTCATTTAAACAAACATACACAAATTCTTCAGCTTTATAACATTATAATAATAAAAATCATTTATTCACTTAGGAAGCAAAATACTACACTTGTGAAAAGTCGATTCTACATTTACTGGTAATGCCTGTTCGCAAACAATAGGTAAAGCCCGAGAAAAGAACAGGCAATAAAAACTCGTGGCCACTCTTTTCAAATTGCCAATGTTTACAATGTTTCTCTGTTTATAAACTGTTTATGCAGGTAAGGTGCTGCCACCATTATATTATACACCATATATTAGAGGACTGATGCAAAAAAAGAGGTCATTAATATTAGAAGAGTACACGAGATCGGATACATCAGCCTCAATGGGCACAACATAGTAGGAGCATCCACTTACGATGTAAAAACTTTATGTGCTTAAATATTGGCCAATTTACAGCTACTTTAATGAATAAGTATACATGTTTTTCAAAGGAAAGAAAAGAATGGCCGTAATTTATCACGCAGAATCTTTACTTACAAAAGTAAATCGTTTTCTTAACTAGTACCTAAGTAACATTATCAAACTGTGACAACAATATTCACCTAGTAAAATGCAATAAACTATACAACCCAATACATTAATAGGGAGCAACGAACTACATCCATTTATCTTTATCAGTTAAATAATCATCGATTGAATAGTAAGCTCTTTGTATAAGATGTCTCTTGACTACATTCTTAAATTTATTTACTGGTAGACTCGATATGCTGACTGGGATTTTATTGAAAAATTTAACACCTAGTCCCATGAATGAGTTATGAGTTTTATGAAGCCTATGATATCGACCTACCAATTTGTGCTTATTTCTTGTATTCACAGAGTGAATATCACTATTTTTGTTATATAAATGTAAGTTTTGCTTTACAAACATAACGTTTGCATATATATATTGTGATGCAACTGTCAAAATGCCTATCTCTTTAAACTTTTCTCTAAGGGAAACTCGTGCTCCTAGTTGATATATCGCACGCACTGCACGTTTTTGAAGAATAAAAATAGTTTGTATATCAGCCGCCTTGCCCCAAAGCAATATACCGTAGGACATGACGCTGTGAAAATAACCAAAATATACTAGTCGAGCTGTTTCTACGTTCGTAAGCTGTCTAACTTTGCTGACAGCATACGCTGCAGAACTGAGTTTTCCTGCGAGACATGATATTTGGGTGCCCCACTGTAACCTATTGTCTAATGTAATTCCCAAAAAAACTGTCGAGTCGACAAAGCTAATCACCTCATTATTTAAAATTATACTCGTATTAGTACTTTTCACATTTGGCAAACTAAACTTAATACATTTAGTTTTTTTGGGATTTAGAAGTAGGTTGTTCGTTGTAAACCAATCTTGAACTAGTGCGAGTGTTCTATTTATTTTCTCAAAATTTTCTAGTTTACGATCGATTTTAAAAATTAGAGAAGTGTCATCAGCAAATAGAATGATGTCACAAAAGTTATTAACATAAAATGGTAAATCATTAATATATACCAAAAATAAGAAGGGACCGAGTATTGATCCCTGAGGCACGCCCATACTAATTGGAGATCCAGACGACCTTACTCCCCCTATATCAACATATTGAATTCTTTCACTTAGGTAAGAGGCAAGTAGATCCAGCGCTGTACCTTTAATACCGTAATGCCTAAGTTTCAGGAGAAGTGTCCTATGCGCCACACAATCAAAAGCTTTAGAAAGATCACAGAACACTCCAATGGCATCCTGTGAATCTTCCCAGGCACTAAAAATATGTTTCAGTAGCTTAGTACCTGCATCAATTGTAGAGCGACCCTTTGTAAAACCATATTGATCGGGATGCAGTAGATTATTAAAATTAAAGTGTGATTCTAACTGCATAAGTATAGCCTTTTCAAAAATTTTACTAATAGCTGGCAAGATGGATATTGGTCTAAAATTACTAGGGTCATTCTTTGATCCGGATTTAAATAATGGTATTACTTTACTATGTTTCATCAGATCAGGAAACATTCCGGTATCAACACATTGATTAAATATTATAGATAACTGTGGCGCTATGCCAGTAATTATACTGTGAATTAATTTTACTGAAATACCCCATAAATCAGCAGTTTTTTTTAAATTGAGTGACTTGAATATTTTAATTATTTCACTGGGGTATATATATTTAAAAGCAAATGGTACATTGCATTGATCCACATTATCTCTCAAGAGTGATTCGGCTTTATCTGGGCAAGCGTTCAAGGAGCTGGTTGTGGTTAGTGGTATGTCAGCAAAGAAATCATTGAAAGTTTGTGCTAGGTCTAAATTATCAGTAACAGTCTTATTGTTAATTAATAATTCAAAGCTTTTATCCCGAGGCTTTGCCCGTCCGCTTTCCGAATTAATAATATTCCAAGTGGCTTTTATTTTATTATCAGATTTTTTAATATTTCTACTAATAAGTAAAGCTTTGGCACATGCACAAGCTTTTTTAAAAGTTTTTGAATAGTTTCTCACATACTGAATAAAGTTTTGATCAAAATTAAATTGTTTCATACCATATAACTCGTATAACTTAGCTCTACTTTTATAAATGCCGGTAGTTGCCCAATCACAAAAGCTACGTTTAGAATTCTTATAAAAAGTTTTTGATTTAAATATATTATTGTATTCACTTTTGATTATATTAAACACTGAGGAGTAAAGATAGTTCGGATCAGAGTGGCTGAAATCTATACTGGTAATATTAGCAGAAACGTTAGAATTAAATTTTTCTAAGCGAGCCGTACTCATTGGCCTACATGTGATCTTATCTATTTTGGCCACTGTGTGTGAGGGAAAAGTGACTTTCTGCCCACAGTGATCTGATGTTAAATCACTCAATATTACCTCATTAAAATAACTACAGTTGCAGAATATATTATCTAAGCAAGTAGCAGAATGTGATGTAATTCTTGTTGGTTCATTAAATAAGTACACTAAATTAAATGATTTAAATAGGTTAACTAATCTGGTAGACAAAGATGATTGTTCAAGTAAATTTACATTGAAGTCGCCACACACTACTATATGCTTAATACCGTAACTTACCCTTTTAAGCACATCTTCCATTAAAGATTCAAATAAGTTAAAATCACTCAGTGGTGGTCGATATGCACAAACTATAATATATCTCTCCAGCTCCACACATGATAATTCTATAGTACGCTCAACAGACAGATGTACTATATCCTTGCGTTCCTTACATTTAACATTGTTGCATACAAATATCATAGACCCACCATGTATAGCCCTTTCTCTTATAAATGCACTAACCATACAATAATAACTATTATTAAATATCAGTTCATTAGTTTTCAACCAATGTTTTTTTTTTTTTTTTTTTTAATCTTTATTTAATTTAGGAACTTTTGAACAATACATTCATGCCAGTTCCATCGTAACCTAATCTAAATTAATTAACATAGTACCTACTAATAGTTAGCTAATTTATACAACATTTTAGCCTCGCGAGACATAGGTTGCGTTAAAAAGTAGTTAAATATCCCTAAATCTATTTTATTAATATTTAACTCTTTTATTAGGTGGCTTCTTATTGGTTCGTTTCTGACACACTCCACTAAGAGGTGTTGCACATCTTCCACTTTTCCGCAGACTTCACAATTAGGCGAATCCACTTTTTTCATTAAATATGCGAACGCTCGCAGTGGCATATGTCCGGAACGAACCCTATGAGCAGTCACTACAGTGTTCAACCAATGTTCAGTTAAGCAACAAATATCAACACTGTGCATTTTAAGGAACAATTCGAGTTCCTCTATTTTGCTGGATAAGCCTTGAATATTTTGGTGAACTACAGTTAGACCACCTGTGGGCTTGTCCATTGTCTGACTTACTAGTTTAAACTAGGAGTCTTAATAACATTCATAGTAGAACTGCTAACACTAAATGAATCCTGCAAAGTACTGTTTGTACCTAGGTCAGGGTGTAAATTAAATGCTAATAACTTAGCAAGTTGTCTTTTGTAGAATGTGGAAAGATACATTCTATCTTTCGTTAAAATAAAATTACGAATAAATTTATTCGTGTCAAAAAACAAAATATACTTACTATGTAAGTAAGTACTGTTATATAGTAAAAGATTCAAGCTCTGTACATGCTTGTTTTGTAATTCAGATACTGACTGCGAATAAGGTAGACTACATAAAATAAACTTACAACCTACTTTTTCATGCATGTATGTAATAGTTTCTGTTAATTTAATTATGTCTCTCTTTGTGACTGAGAAGCTGTCACCATATAATACTATAACTGTTGACCTATTATCTAAGGTGGTATTATTTAATTTACTAATTAAATTACAAAAATTTGATCCTGTTGAACAATAATTTATGACCCTATACTTTGTGTGACCTATAATAAACCTGCTAAAATCTATACCTAATTGGTCAGAAAAAATCACAACTTTATTTTCTGTAAAATTCAGAGTATGCTGGTCAGATAACAATCTGCAGTCAGAGTCAGACTTACTGCATTTACTGCTCTGTAATTGCCGTGTATTGGTGTGAGTGTTGTGTTGACCGACAAATGGTGGTAGTGAGCAATTGTAGCATAGGTTGTTTTTAATCTGAGAGGTTAATTGTTGTGTTTCCTCTCTAGCTACTCTGGCTACCTCCTCATACTTGTTAATGAATACTTGAGTTTCTGTTTGGTGTTCAAGCATGAGAGTTGTTAGACGGGAGTGCAAGTTCGTTATTTGTGTGTTAAGCTCCTGTGTATGGCGGTCATACATTAACCTGCTGGCAATCATTTGATCTTTGCAGTTGTCCAAGTCTGACTGCAGTCTTTTATGTTCCTTTGTCAATTTAGAATTAATTTTAGATAAAGTTTTAACTTTTCCTAACTTATCACTTTGTTTTTTAATATTGCTTATTAATTTATTTAATTTTGAGTATTTTCTCTGTTTCTTGCGGCTAAGTAACTTAAGTTTTAAGTGCGACACCCACTTTACACCTAAGAGCTCACTATAGAGGTTCTGAGTCACGTTACTGTTTGTTGCCTGTATTGTGTGATTAAGGGAAACTATAGTCCTATGAGCTTCGTTCAGATCACGTTGTAATTCAGTATTGTGACTCAGAGACTCTGAAAACACTTCACTACAGTCACTAAAAGAGTTTATTTCCTGTTGAAGACGGCCACATTGTTCTTGAAGATCCATATTTTGTAAGTCCAGTTCTGTAAGTTGTTTCTTCAGTGCAGCTACCTTCTCATTTAGTCTCACAATTTCTACTTCACAGTCGCTGCGCTCTGACAGCAGTTGTTGACAGTGTTTTATAGATAGATTATGTATAGATATGTAGTTATATCAGAAAGGCTTAACCTATTGTTTGCGAACTTGGCATTACATGTACATGTAGAATCCTGACGTATCACAAGAGTTGTTTTGCATTCTAAGTGAATAAAGAATTTTGAATTGAATTTTGAATTTAACTCTGTCTATTTGTTACGTTTTCAAGCTTAAACCGCTGAACCGATTTAGATCAAATTTGGTATGGAGATAGTTTTTTATCGCAATAACCGACATATACGCGGGTGGAGCCGCGGGCGAAAGCTAATGGTATATACAAAAGCAACACTGAGTCGAATTTGAATGCATTTGCCCTCAATCACATTCAATAAGGTTAAGTAATTTTCAGCTCGTAACGTTTATGGGTAGATAAACAATCATACGCGTACGCATGACTGTTAAACGGATTAAGTAACTTTTTCTACAATCATAAACCTTTTGATGGTGTTCGGTCTGGCCAACTTTGCCAGATGTGATATTGAGGCCATTCTCTTTATTTCTACAATTTGGTAGATTGCTGGAAATCAATTATTTTTCGCTAAACAAACAGCTCCTGGTCAGGAAAATAATGTTCATTCACAATTTAAACTAAGAGTATATAGTCATCAAAACAAATATTTAAATATAAAGTAGATAATTGGTTGGTAGATATTAAGTATGATGTCAAAACATCTTTACATAATATAAAATAAAGTCGCACCCGCTGTCTGTGCGCTTAGATCTATTGAACTACGCAACGGATTTTAATGTAGTTTCCAGCAATAGATAGAGTGATTCGAGAGGAAAGTTTATATGCATACATATAAACCTTCCGCGGAAACGGCATCCGCGGATGTCTACTAGTTTCAAATAAAATAAGAAAAAAACCGACAAGAGCATATCGGACCATGCTCAGTGTAGCAGCCTTGAGTAGGTCAAGAGCGTATCAGACCAGGTCCTCGTTCCACAGCCTTGAATAATTGCATCAGCAGAAGAACGATTATGCCACTTACGCCCTCTTGTGCAGAAACACAGTTTTTCGGCAATAAATCAATGACGGTAAATCCGATCATGTCCAAAATAAGCTAAGCTTAAAGTATTTATTAAGCGCCAACTTTGAGATTTTTTTCATAATATTTGGCCACAAGGCTCAAAAGATAAGGGGCGAACACAATTTATGCAACTTTCGGAGCGATTATTTCCAAAAATATTCACTCAATGAAAAAAGTTTTTAAGAAACCTTAAAATGTTTTTGAAAGAGTTGTCGAATAATCTGCCACACGTTGATGTTTGCTAAAAAAAAGTTTTTTCAGCTTCTGTAACATGTATGGAGTGGCCTCCTTAAAATTTTATTATTATTTACCTATCAAACTAAGTAGCGGCTACTACAAGACACATTTCTGACAAATTTTATCAATATTCTTTGAGTAAAATTCCTGTGACATACGAACATGACGACACTATAAGGGTTTAGTTTTTGCCATTTTGGCTACAGTACCCTAAAAAGGTGTTTATCCTTTTGACCTCTCAAAAAGCGAGTGGGTAATGGGTTCGTCTTCACATGTGATGTGAAATTTCAATGTCATAATGAAATTCTCATCGGTATTGATGACTCACACAACGCCATCTGATCCCAAACTAAGCAGTGCTATAGGCCGACCGCTTAACTCGTATATCGCCTGCGCGGTGAGACCACCGCGCAGGCGATATACGAGTTAAGCGGTCGGCCTATAGTAACAACAGCCAACTGATAAACATACTAATATATTTCTTAATATATTATAGAAAATTTACATCCAGACACAGAATAAACCATCGTTCTCATCACACAAAGTTTTGTGCTTAGTGGGGATCGAACCCACGACCTCTGGCTTAGCCACTAGTCACTAAACACTAGAGCAACAGGCCAGGCCAGTCCTCCTTAATACTAATAAGAAGCCAAAATAACCCTCAAATTATGGCCCACCAACATGGTCGCTGGGGCACTTCCATTATTTGTCGGCAATTGATGTCATTGTGCATTTAGTGTAGAAGTCATTAGAGCCGCGAATCTCTATCTCCTACATAGTTCTACATTCTCATAGCGTTTTACGACGTACGGCACGGTTTCGCGACAATATTAAATAAGAATATAATTAAAATAAGAAACTACTTACAGTGAGCTCGTGAACAAAAAACTTCACAGTTTTGAATTTCAAAGGCTGTAATGACGTGATCTTTTCGCGGTTTTAAATGATAAAAATAAAAATAAAAACTATGTTTCTGTCTGTTTTTTTTTTCTATGAATAAAATGTTAAGTATTTAAGAAAATAAAAGAAAAATATGAAGGTCATAAATAGGGATAGGTATTTATAATTTATATTTCTTGGAACCAGAAAACTTTTTATTTTACGATTTTCTTGTTTCAAGGTATGTTTGGCACAATATGATTGATTTCTATTTTATTGATAAAAGTATAGATGAGATATTAAGAAATATTGATTTGAGTCTGAAATATTTTTTAGCTGGCGCGTACAAATGAGAAAATCAGAGGGCATCAAGCTAATAGTGTACAGTAATATAGATTTTAATATATTAAGCATAAGGTATTTAATTTATTTACACAATAAAGACGTCACTCCCAAGTACGTTAGCTATGTAACATTTTGTAATAATAAACTGGTTTTAGTATTTATTGCTTCTGTTGTTTTCCCAAATATAATATAATTTATTACCGATGACTACCCGGGATTTGGCATTCGGTTCGACCATAATACGTAACAGCTGGAAGAAAATAATTACGTGGAACTAGTGACTACTAAATTACTACTAATAGTTGTAACATTTCGTGATTTGTACACATTATAGAATTTTATAAGCTACGCGTAAATATTTATTTTAAGGCTAAATACCTTTGTTTTATTGCCCGACGTTTCGACCGTATTGCAACGGCCGTGGTCACGGGTAGACTACCCTACTACGGGGAGAGTCTACCCGTGACCGTGTCATAGTTAATTTCTAAGCTTAGAGCGGTCAAAAAAATAGTACAAAGAGAGTCAGAGAGAAGAATAAACTCAATCTTTATTTGGAAATTTATTTGAGTACAAAAATTCCTAATGTTCGACTATTCGTCAAATAATAAATAAAAACTCGAAGTTTTGTGAGTGTTGGAGGCTCTCCGACAATCATCGGGAGGATCCTGGGAGGATCATCAAACATAGATAGGATAGATGGGTCCCAAACAGTAAATGTTTGATAGAAACACTTTAAACCGAGGTTATACCGAAACTAGGAACAATTAAAAAATAATACCAAAAAAAGAAAAAGGGACCTATTAAAAGGTTTAAAAACAAAGGCACATACCTGCATCGGTGAAGAAGGCGGAATGCCTGTTAGGGCTGGAGGGAACCGAAGCAGATGCAGAAGTGAGGAAGGCTCTCTTAACCTTGGTCCACTTGGAGGCACGAGGGGGGCGGTGCTGCGGAGGACGAGCTCCGAGCTCCAGGGAACGCTGCTTACGAAGCACAGGGTGGGGTTCTGATTCTGCAAGAGAGATGGGTGATCAACGAAAATATAGAAGAGCCTATTCCTTTCAATGCAGGGCTTACGTAACGCCCAGAAGGAGCAATGGGGTAAAAAAGGTTGATCTTTGGGCAATCTCCGTGCAGAGATGAAAAAACAGTTATCATATAATAAGGTTAAGGGAGATGATAATGCTAATTGGAATAAAAAACCGTTTTAATTGTAAACCTAAAGTGTGAATAATTTAAAATTTTGCTGATACTTTGTAATGAAATGTAATTACCATTACGTTTCTCTCCTTAAATTCAAAAGAAATAAATAAATCTTTACTTTAAAAATATTTTTAAAAAAAGGTTGATCTTTAGGCAATCTCCATGTGGAGACGAAAAAACATTCATATAATAAGGTTAAGGGAGATGATAATGCTTATTGGAATAAAAACCGTTTTAATTGTAGGCCCAAAGTGTAAATAATTTAAAATTTTGCTGATACTTTGTAATAAAATGAAATTACCAATACGTTTCTCTCCTTAAATTCTTATGAAATAAATAAATCTTTAGTTTAAAAATAATTTTCTTGAGTTAATACCGGCCAAGTGCGAGAGGAACTTGGGGTTCCGTACAAACTTATTATAATAGGTGTGTTTCATCAGCGGGAATTTATATAAACACACCGCACTGTGTCAACGAGGTTGCGAAATGATGACTCACAAGCCGTGGTTACCCAAAACATTTCAAACCATGGGTTACCGTGGCTTGAAATGTGCAATGCGGGTTGTACCGAGTACAAATCGTTGAAAAAAAACATCATGTATGATTGTAGCTGTGAACGAATATAGCACTTCAAAAAAACTTAATTTCTAATTATAATTTTTAAACTTACGCGTTGCATTATATAAACTAATATCATAAAGCTGAAGAGTTGACTGCCTCTGTGGCGCGGTGGGAGTGTATCCGATTGCTACGCAAGAGGTCGTGGGTTCGATTCCCACACGGGACACCACTTTGTGTGATCCACAAATTGTTGTTTCGAGTCTGGGTGTACTTTGTGTCCGTGACTTGTATGTTTGTAAAATCCCCCGCGACACAGGGCTTGTATCCTAATGCGGGAGTCGTCTTTTTATATATAAAAAAAAAAATCCAATAAAAAAAAAATAAAAAAAGTTTGTTTGAACGCGGTAATCTCAGGAAGTACTGGTCTGAATTGAAAATATTTTTCTGTTGGGTAGACGAGGAAGGGTCGGTATCCAGGAAATTATTAAAAAACTTTATGAATATCGACCCCTCTTTGATATTACTACCCCACAGTTTTGAAAGAAAGTAGTGTAAAGATAATGTTGCTAATCGCCTAGCTTGATGGGTCCTGTGCTTCGCCCGCGTGGATGCCAGATTGTTACCAAAATATTTAACGGCCAAGTTTTATACTAACTTTGCACCCCCGTTTTACCCCCTTAGGGGGTAAATTTTCAAAAATCTTTTCTTAATGCTCTCTTACGTTATAAAAGGAACCCCTGTGCAAAATTTCAAGTTTCTAATCCTTACCCTTGCGTTGATATGTCAGACAGTTTGTGTTCGTGATTTTAATATTTGTAAAGTCCCCCGCGACACAGGGCTTGTAACCTACTACGGTAGTCATCTTTAAAAAAAAAACAGTCAGTCAGCTTCTCCTTTTTTAAATATAGATAGATTATGATTAAGGGGGCCTGACTGCTAAGTAAGATGTCGTGGGTTCGATTCTCATCCAGCATAAATATTTGTATGATGATTACGATTGTTTATTCTGTCTGGATAAATCAAAGATCTTGAAAATCGACCCACCCGTTGTTGATTAATAGATGGTGTAACTAAACATGACTTTTACTTAGAATTATATAAGTACTAGCTGACCCGCGCAACTTCGTCTGCGTAAATTTTCCCTTTTTAATTTTTTCTTCCTTTTTTTTTTTACAACATTTTTCATTGCTGCTCCGCTCCTATTGGTCGTAGCGTGATGTTTTAACCTGTAAACCTTCCTCTATAAATGGACTATCCAACAATGCGGCCCAGTAGTTCCTGAGATTACCGCGTTCAAACAAACAAACAAACTCTTAGGGGTATGAAAAATAGATGTTGGCCGATTCTCATAGATACCGGATAAGCAAAAAATTTCATCAAAATCGGTCAAGCCGTTTCGGAGGAGTATGGCAACGAAAACTGTGACACGAGAATTTTATATATTACAGAAGAAGATGATTACGAGCATCAGTTGTCTGGTTGCTAGAGTAGAGGCTTTGTCCAGTTTGGGTTAAATATTGTTTAATTACAAAGATTACGTTGAAAACAAGAATGTGAAAATATGTCAGTTGGTTAAAGGTTGCGCTATAACAAAAGTTAGATTTAACTGGAAATCTTGCACAATTTGACGCGGTGGTCGGTGTAACCCGGTACTTTACCTAGTTTAAACGCGTTTATTCCCGTGTCAAATTGTGTATATATATTAATACTAGCTGACTGACTGACTGACAACTTCGTATGCGTCAATTTTCCCCGTTTTAACAACATTTGCCATTGCTGCTCTGCTCCTATTGGTCGTAGCGTGATGTTACACAGCCTATAAGCCTTCCTCGATAAATGGGCTATTCAGCAGTAAAATAATTTTTCAATTCGGATCAGTAGTTCCTGAGATTACCACGTTAAAACAAACAAACAAACTTTTCAGCTTTCTCTATAATATTAGTGTAGATGTAAGACACTTAATTCACAAAATGTTTATCTAAGCCTAAATTTACTTCTTTAGTTTAAAAGAAAAAAAGCTTAGCCTAAGTATTTACTCCATGTTTGACACATAAACTTACCAAGTTCCTCAGACGATGGTATAGTCAAAGTCAAAGCCGGTGGAGCATCACTATCACCACCATCGCTTAAAGACCTTCGTCTCTTCGGCACAACATCTGGTGAACTCTTTGAACCTCTATTGGTTTTCTTCTTGACGGATTCCCTGTGCGTCTGGATGATGTCGCGCATCTTTCCCCACGGGCTTTTGTGGAGTTTGTTTGGAGATGGTGAAGTGAAGCTGTCATCCTAAAAACAATAAGTTGTTTAAAACAGATGGCTTTAGCTATTAGTAGATTAAAATTAGAGAATCATGCAAAGAAAAAAGTAAATTAAATGGTATGCGATGATCGATCTGTATGCCACCAATGATCATGGAATTCCCCTCGTTAAACGTTTTATTTCCATCCTAAATAATAAATCTTTTTAGGAGAAACTAATGTCATGTGACAAATAATTCAAACAGTATATGAATAACAAGTAACGTAAAAAGAAATTCAAATAAAAATGTAAAATTTCTTTAAAGTTTTAGCCAATTTCAGTCGCAATGTCATAGTTAACTAAACAATCGTTATTAAATTGATCATGGTGACGATAGAGAGAGCATATGATTTGATGACAGTGATCATGATAAGAAACTCTAGTATATGCGGCAGCTTTAGATAGAATGATCTATTTTAGTTTATCTATAGATATACTGACTTGCGGGGGCAGATGTAGGAATGTGTTGTCGCCATCATCTCGGATACTTTTGCGGATACCTGGAAATTGTTGGCATTCAGTAGAAATTCTTTAAATATAACAAATATTGTTGAAAAAAATATGAATGTGTTCAACAATATTAACAAGTCTTCAAATATGTGAATGAAAACGAAATAGTTTTTGTTGACATCAAGACATGACAGACAAATGATTATGGCCCTGTACGAAATAATAATATCATTGAGGTATCTAAGCTATAAGAGATGATATTTCTTAATTTAACAAACAGTAGGAGAAAGCTTAAAAAAATAATGAATTTATTGTTTACATAGAAATCATTAATATCAAAGCAAAATAAATAGAAAATTTCCAGTAAACTGTAAAGTAAATACGAAAAAATTACGGATATATAAGTAAGTTTAGTGCGTGCCTTTGATATTCTTCAAGAAAAATCCGGTCAGATTTCAACAGAAACATGTTTTTAAACGATTTATTACATGCGATTGCGAAGTAAAACATATAAAAAGTAATAGAGATCATATTCTTGGTTGTGATACCGAGAAATTTATCATATTATTCGTGTCATTAGCTTTTTATAATGTTTTTTCCAATGTTGAGGAAACTGTTATGAGACACGGGGTTCTGCGAAAAGATGTATACAATCATAATAATAAGTAGATTCTGGTTTATGTCCACATTTCTGTCTACTTCAGCCATCTTGCGGCAGATTATAAAAACATTACTCATCCATAAAGTAACTATCCTAGCACACATGTTTTTCATCGCGTTGGAAATAGTTTACGCAGAGTTAGATCAAAGTGGTAACTACACCAACCTAAGACTGTAGTTAGTAACGAGTAAGAAGTAAATCAGATTAGACAATTATCTTTTTTTAGGAGATCTCCCACATTAGGGTCATGGGGGACTTTAAATCAAGGAGACAATGTACACTCAGACTCGGAACAACAATTAGTGGATCCCTCAAACTGGTGATCAGCGTGGGCTGAGCATTGACGAGTAAATGAATGAGTCAGGACTTTCATTTTTATATATTAGACCAGACACTAATTATCCTCGATTGCATATTTAAGAAATTTAACCCACCAAAACGTTTAGGTTTCACCTACGTCATTTCATTACACAATCTGTAATTCTAGCTACAATTTTTGAATGGTTGTTTTAACGGACATAGGTAAGATTACTGAGACCTTATTCTCGTTGATTAGTAAAAAGACCATTTCGTATGTATATAGCAAGGTCAAATATATCCCTTACGAATAGCACGACTTCTAAAATCATTATTCTGTCACAATAAAGTTTCTAGTTTCGTTCTGAATTATATTGGCAGATATTATGGCAATTGATGTTCTACGTAGTTGTGTTCTTTGTAACGGTAACATATAGCCTGACCTAATTCACCAAAAAAATTATGCGGTTTTTTAACAAAATAAAAAAAAACCGTAATTGTTAAATACTAAATGTTTAGCACAGCTGAAATTGGAATAAATTAGCAGAGTCCTTTCAAGACAAAGTGACTAAAGTGGCATATTTTAACAAAACTGGCAGTAAAGAGCATGATGGATTATGTATGAAGCATCTTATATGAGCTTTTAACCAAAGTGGTGATGAAAATAAACACCTTGTTTCAAATAAAAAATGTGTCAGTTTGCATGCAATTTTTTTTGTTTATAGTTCAAACATGATTTGTGACACGTCGAGTTCCTAATTGTATTGTATTAAAAAAATAATGTCCTATATTTTTGGCAGTTGATGTGTTAGTCATGCACAGAAATTCATGTGCAAAATTTAAATAAAATAAGAATATAAATTAAACTAAGAATTTTCTATGTAGTACCCACCACAGGGATACAGACCTCTTCTTAGAACCTAACTAGGCTTAGAACCAAATTAGTTAAAAATTGTGTGAAGCAAACTACTATTAGAAACGATACGTTTGCGATTACTTTTTTGAGTTATTGACTTACTCGTAAGCATATTTACGGTCGAACTAATGTCTTTTTAATTTTGCTTATTTTTATATTATTTATTTATGCTCAATAAGTGGACTTTCTTTGAGTAATAAAGATCTTTAAACCTAAGATGATTCCTACTTTAATGGCAATCAATTAGAAAATTTACTCTAAGCTTATTTTTGCATAACTGTAATATATTTTAGGATAAACAGACATTATTAGATTTATAAATTGTAAAGTCTTTGGCAAGAAATGCCTATAAAAATTACTTCAATATTCGGCCTGCGTCATCATAATTTGTTAAAATGCTCTCTGTAACGAAGCAATAACAAAAGCCGTGATAGTTCTTTAACTACCGACTAGATGTCGCTACGGGGGCCTAACCCGTAAGCATTAAGAGATAGAAGAATTTGATATCTAGTAACATAGTCCAGATAGGTGGCTCGCTTCTGGCCCCGGTTTGGCTACGGAAGTCTCGGGTTCGATTCCTGAGTCTGGATTCAAATTTTTCTATCTTTCAAAAATGCAATTATTGTATTTGTAAACAGACATGGAAATGTTTTTCATGATTTTTCATAAGAGCTGATGAAATCTAATTTAAAGATAAAAGATTTCCTCATTCTGATTACTGTAATTATAAATTCAACAAGAAAGCAGGTAACACCATAATATAAGGCATGAAAGAAAAAAGTTAAATGTAGTTACACGAAAAAAGAACAAGGCAATAATAAAGTAGCAGCCACTCTTTTTAAATTGCCAATATATACTTTGCCAATATTTGATGTTAGTGTAAATGTGTGCAATAACCGATATATATATATATTTTTAAAGATAACTAGCAATGTGGGATTGTGGCCCCACATTACTAGCAATCCTGTTAAACCCTCCGGCTAAGCTCTATGGCTTGTGTTAGGAGTGGGTTCACGTCGGTAGTATAATGGGCAGGATTCGAACCCACGATCTCACGATTGCGAGGCCGATGCCTTAGCCCTTAGGCTACCACTGCTGAGCATATTAAAAAGTGGTTAATCTCTATACAATTAACAATAAGATTTAGTAGATAAACAGACCATATACCTACTAGATTAAATAATTAAAAAATTGTTGAAAGCCTTGACTGACATACCAGTATCGACTCGCAGCTCCTCGCATGAAGAGTTAGGAGTCATTGATATCGCGCTTCCTGGAGTCAAGCTGGCAGAGTCTCTTGGCTCAGGGTTGGTCAGTGTGGCTGTTGATGGGGAGGACCCAGCCAAGGCTACTGCCCCCACCATTGCACCGGCTGCTACTGCACTCGCAGCTCCACCGATGGCTACTGCTGGCCATTGGGCTTTCTCCCATCTGAAGGACCAAAGAAAATAGTTTTTTTTTTATAAAAGACTAGACTGCCGCAGTAGGGTACAAGCCCTGTGTCGCTGGGGACTTTACAAACATACAAGTCACAGACACAAAGTACGCCCAGACCCGGAACAACACTTTGTGCATCACACAAAGTGGTGTCCCGTGTGGGAATCGAACTCACGACCTTTTGCGTAGCAGTTGGACACATTCCCACCGCGCCACAGAGGCAGTACAGCTGCTTACGTGTTGTTATTCTTTCATTTTATCATTTATTCTATACTATTTACACTAGTACTGCTTATACTACTAATACTGCTTCTGTGGCGGATAAATACAGGATAAAACTTTGTGTGATGAGCACGATGGTTTTTTCTGTGTCTGTGAGTTATTTATCTATAATATGTATGTATTTAGAAATATATAAGTATGTTTATCAGTTGTCTCGTTTCCATAGTAAAAGCTCTGCTTAGTTTGGGATCAGATAGCGTTATGTGAGTGGTCCCAAAAAAAAATACACACAATACTAATAAAGCTGACATATTTGTTTCTTTGAATGTATTATTCTCAAAACCTACAGACGACGATTTAGACAAAATTTGGTCAGAGGGTATTTCAAAGCTTGGAGGAAGGTTGATCTTTATCGCGATCCGATCCCCAGCGGCGATGCCATGAGCAAACATTTGTTGTATCCATAAATTAGGTAATCCAACCACCTGGGGTGCTGTTTGCCGGAAAACCTCCGCGTGGTGCACCCCGGGCAACGTGTGCTGGTGGATTCGCGGCTTTTCGCGAAACCACCGTCACACGGCTAATGTTCTGGCAGAGTAGGAGGCGGCCTTTCCCTGGGCTGCCCGGAGGGAGGGCGAGGGGCGGCGGGTTCGCCGTCTATTTATAGATGGTGAACGCGGTCTGATGCAGACCACCGACCGGCCCGACCCGTAACCCTGAATGGACAGGAACGGGAGCCCACACTTTTGTGGGCTGCGGGGAAGTAAACCCCTTTAAAAAATTCCCTAATCCTACGCTTGTGGTGCCTGGCAATGGGATGAATGGCTGAGGGGTCCTCAGTCCCAAGGGCTACCTAGACGCAGGTCTATAAACTTAAACAAAATGTCGCAGGTCAAAGATATGGATACATCTACCCAGGAGGGTCCCGAACGCTCTTCGTTCGGGGAATCCCTTCCGGAGCCAGTCGGCTCCGGCAGTCCCACGTACTCTGGGGGGGACAACCCACGACACACCAGCCCGTCGCCGAGCCGTAAATCCGGCACCGAAAATAGCGCAAGGGTCGCGATCCAAGAGGAGGCAACGCGTGAGTTGCCAGTTTCATCGGCGGAGTCGAGGTCTCCGCTGCTAACTGTTTCTGCGGGAAGCTCGGCGTGCATCAGTCGGTGCGGTTCCGTGTCCTCTATCAGCGACATGGAGCTGTTAGGGGGCGAGAAACGTCCCGAAGTCTGTTTAATGGGTGTTGGGCGACGTTCTACTAAGAAGCAGCAACCAAAGCGCAGACGCTCACCAGAAGCAGACCAGGACCTGCCAGAGGCAGACATTCGAATCCCTCGGAAAGTGAGGACTTCAAATAGAGGCGGTTCGCGTGCGAGAACGCGGTCTTTAACACCCTTCTCGCGCCCACAATCTCCAGTGACGGCGACACCAGCCAATATCACCTCGGCTGGTTCGTCCGTCTTTTCTCGCCGGGAAGCGTATGCCCGTGTTAGAGAAGAGGGTGAGTTGGCTGCTGAAGAACGAGTTGGCCAGGTCATGGAGAGGCTTCGCCAAACGGGAGGGGATACAGACGCGAAAACCGCGGCGGAGCTACTCGAATCAGCGGCGAACTCGGTGGCTCTTATAGTGAATGTGGCCACCAAGTCCAGAAATTTGAAGGGCACCTTCGCAAAGGGCCTCAAGGAATCCGCGTCCAGTATTAAGAACGTGGTGGAGGCTCTTGTTGAGCGCTCCGCTGCCCCGGACGCGGTACTTGAAAGGTTGAGAGCGGACAATGTTCGACTAGAACGGGAGATAGGCGAACTCCGTACAGAGCTCGCCCAGTTACGGGCTGATTTGGTGTCGGCCAGAACCGGCCTCGTCTCGGCCCCTTCTGCTCCGGCCAGCTCACAGGTCACTTCAGCCCTCGCCCGCGCTTCGCAGATCTCTTCGATCCCTGCTCAGGCGGCCCAAACATCTACGACACCAGCTCAGACCAAGGCCACTCGGGCTGATAAGCAACAGCCGACAATTGCTTCTTCGTCGTCTTCAGCCACTGAGGCTGAAGCCCATTTGCAGCCCATTTGACAAGAGCAGCCGGCAAATGCCTTTACAGAGGCGCAATGCCGGCAGCTAATGATAATGTTTGGGACGATGATTGATGGGAGGCTGGCCACCATCAAGGACCGTCTCCCTCCCGAACCAAGCTGCCGGCCACCTCTTGCGGCGAACAGGCCAAAGCCCCCCCAGGGGTATAAAGCCTCACCTCCCACGCCCCTACCCTGTTCCGGGGGACGCGTGGAGTCATTCGCCGAGGTGGCTGCGCCGAAGGCGGCTGCTAGTAGAGTGCAACGTGCACCAACTTCTCAGCCAGCTATGAGAATGGTGCAGCCTGCGAGGGCCGGTCCCGCACGGTGGGTTTCTCAATCCCATCCCCTGCCTAAGCGAACACAAAGAGGGGCGCCTCGTGCGGTCACCGGCATATCCAATGAGCCGGAGGCCGTAGCTAGTGCTCCCGAGCTCGTTCCTACTCCCATCGTCACAGCCCCGTCTGGTGAGGAGTGGCGGACGGCCGGGCGCAAAAAGCGACGTGGGAAGAAGGTTAGGAAAGCTGCACAACCTGAGGCTGTTCTGCCAGCCCACCCTAAGAGTGGCAAGAGAAAGCCAAAACTTTCTCCGCCCAAGTCAGCAGCCGTCGTTGTGACGCTGTCGCCAGAGGCGGAGAGGAGTGGCAAAGTCTCCTACGCGGAGATTTTCCGCCAGGCGAGAGTGACCCTTAACGCCAACAATCTTGGCGCGGGGGTCTCCTTCCGCCAAGCCCAGACCGGGGCCAGGATTCTAGAGTGTCCCGGTCAGGATGGTACAAAGGTGGCGGACTTCGTGGCGGAGACGCTACGGGGGCTTACCAAGGGGAAGGAGGGCGTAAAGATCGCCAGGCCCACAAAATGCGCAGAATTGCGCATTTCGGGCCTGGATGACTCGATCACGACCGAAGATATCCGAGAGGCCATTGAGACAAAAACTCAATGTGCCTCCGGATCCGTGAAGGTCGGCGCCATCCGCCCCGGTCCCGGTGGAGTGGGTGCAGCTTGGGTGCGCTGCCCCGTCGCTTCGGCCAAAACCCTGGCCGACGCAGGCCGGCTCCTTGTAGGCTTCTCTTCCGCTAGGATCACTGTCCTGGAGGAGAGGCCTACGAGGTGCTATAAGTGTATGGCCACGGGGCACTTGCGACCCAGGTGCACCAGTGGTTTTGACCACCGGGACATAGGGCGGCGGAATGCTCTGCCGCCCCCCACTGCCCCATGTGTGCGGCGGGCAATCTACCCGCCAATCATATGGTAGGGCGGAAGGGATGTAAGCCCCCCAAGGCTTCCAAGCCACTCCCGGGCAGCAGCCAATCGACCCAGGCTGCCCCCGGAGCTCAGCCACCAACTGAGGTGGAGGTGATGGATGTAGTGCCGCACCCCTAAATGGACAGCGGTAACTCCTCCATCATCCTCCAGACGAACCTCAACCACTCCGCCGCTGCCCAGGACCTCCTCCTGCAGACCATGGCGGAGTGGTCGATAGGTGTCGCCGTAGCCGCGGAGCCCTACTTTGTTCCTCCCCGCCCGAACTGGGCGGGTGACCGGGACGGCTCCGTGGCAATCGTCAGCTCCGCTGCGCTTCATTCCCTGCCCTTGTCGATCAGAGACAAGGGTTCGGGATATGTTGCTGCCGACTGGGGAGGGGTCACGCTCTACGGAGTATACTTCTCCCCAAACCGGAGTTTTACCGATTTCGAGGTCTTCCTTACCAACCTGGAGACCTCGATACGGCGGTTGGCACCTCGCCACGTACTGGTGCTGGGGGACTTCAACGCCAAATCTACGGCGTGGGGGTCACCCAGCACGGACGTCCGCGGTTCGGCGGTTGAGGAGTGGGCGGCGTCGGTGGGTCTCTGTCTCCTAAACAGAGGCGCCACCAATACGTGCGTTCGACAGCAGGGGGGGTCGATAGTGGACCTTTCGTTCGCTACCCCTGCCGTCGAAGCGCGAGTAAGGAACTGGGTCGTCCTGGATGAGGTTGAGACGCTCTCGGATCACCGATATATCCGATTGGAGCTCTCCCGGTCTTCCAGGAACCAGGACTCAGTTAGGGGTCACACGGCGCGCAGAACGCCTCGGTTTCCGCGGTGGGCTGTGGGTGCGTTGGACAGGGGCCTCCTGGAAGAGGCGGCCATCGTGGCATCATGGTCGTCTCCACCTCCAACCGAGGAGGTGGACGTCATGGCTGGCCGCATTCGCGATGCGTTTACGCAGATCTGCGATGCGGCCATGCCCCGCTCACGACGTCGCACCCCGAGGAAGGGGGTGTATTGGTGGTCCCAGGAGCTTGCCTCCCTCCGCGCCGCTTGCATCAGTGCGCGGAGGTCCTATACCCGCAGCCGGACTCGTCACCGCGATGTCCAGGAGGAGAGCCAGCTTTATGAGGCGTATCGCCAAGCGAGGGACGCCTTTAAGCTGGCTATCTGTCGCGCCAAGGAGAGGGCGAGAGAGGAGATGCTGGAGGGTCTCGACCGTGACCCCTGGGGTCGCCCATATCGAGCGGCGCTGAACAAGCTTCGCTCGGCGGGCCCCCCCCTTACCGAGACTCTCCAGCCCAGCTTCCTTGCGGAAGTGGTCCAGGGTCTATTCCCGCTGCAGGCAGAGCACGCGCCCCCGGCGATGGTCTCCGAGGATGAGACCGATGACCGGGAGGCCGACACAACTGTGCCGCCTGTCACCGAAGCGGAGGTGGGCGCGGCTGTTCTTCGAATGCGTTCGAAGAACACCGCTCCCGGGCCGGATGGGATTCCCGCCCGGGTTTTGGCCCTGACCCTCGACCATATCGGGGACCGCCTCAGGGGACTGTTCGACGTGTGCCTGGCGTCCGGACGGTTCCCTGACTGCTGGAAGGCAGGGAAGCTGGTGCTCCTTCCAAAGCCGGGACGGCCTCCCGACTCAATTGCGGCCTACAGGCCTATCGTGTTGCTGGACGAGGCGGGGAAGTTGCTGGAGAGGATTCTCGCTACCCGCATCGTCCGGCATTTGAACGAGGTCGGCCCTAATCTGTCGGACGCTCAGTACGGCTTTCGTGCTGGGCGCTCGACCATTGGGGCCATTCTGCGCTTGAGGGCCGCATCGGAGGAGGCCGTCGCCGGTGGAGGAGTAATGTTGGCGATATCGCTCGATATCGCCAACGCCTTCGGGTCTCTGCCATTCAGCTGTATCAACGAGGCGCTCCGGTATCATGGAGTGCCCGCGTACCTGAGGCAGCTAGTGGCAGACTACCTCGAAGGCAGGAGGATCCTGTACGAGGACCGAGAGGGTGAGGTAATCCGCAGGGACGTCTCGTGCGGTGTTCCACAGGGCTCTGTCTTAGGGCCCCTTTTGTGGAACATTGGCTACGACTGGGCCCTGCGGTGTGGCTTCCCCCCCGGGATAGGGGTCATCTGCTATGCGGATGACACCCTCATCACGGCCTGGGGTGGGAATTTTGAGGAGGCGGCGCGCCTGGCCAACCTAGGGATTTCCCGAATGGTCGGGCGCATCGAGGCGCTGGGGCTTAGGGTGGCTCTTTCTAAGACGGAGGCCCTATTATTCCATGGGCCCCGTCGCGGTCCACCTGCTGGCGCCTCGATAGCCGTCGGCTCGGTCCTCGTACAGGTCCGGGCCCAGATGAAGTATCTGGGCCTGGTAGTAGACGGGCGGTGGCTCTTCGACGAGCACTTTCGCATTTTGGCGCCAAAACTCGAGGCTGCGGCGTCCGCACTGGGGAGGCTGTTGCCGAACCTGGGCGGACCCAGTGCCTCGAGTAGACGGTTGTACACGGGGGTGGTGCGGTCAATGGCTTTGTACGGCGCACCCGTGTGGGCGGCGTCCCTGACCGCCCAGAATAGGGTCCGCCTAGGGAGACCCCAGCGGACCATGGCGGTCAGGGCCATACGCGGCTACCGCACGGTGTCTGCAGAGGCGGCGTGCGCATTGGCCGGCACACCCCCGTGGGATTTGGATGCGGAAGTGCTCGCCGAAGTGCATCGGCGGGCGGTGGCTGTTCGGGCAGGGGGTTCGGTGCCCCTGCCCGAGGAGCTACGCGCTTGGCGCGGTGAGGCCCACCGGGCAATCATGGCCTGGTGGCAGGGCCGGCTGGAGGCTCCACGGGCAGGTGTTCGAACCGTGGAGGCGCTCCGGCCGGTCCTGGAGGAGTGGGCGGGGCGGCAGCACGGGACCCTTTCCTTCCGGCTGGTGCAGGTCCTCTCCGGGCACGGGTGCTTCGGGAAGTACCTGCACACGGTCGCTAGGAGGGAACCGAGTCCCGCCTGCCACCACTGCGACTGCGGTGAGGACTCGGCGCAGCACACCCTCCAGCATTGTCCAGCTTGGGAGGGGCAACGTCGAGTTCTCACCGCAGTGGTCGGAAGTGACCTCTCGTTGCCGGCCGTGGTTCTGTCCATGGTCCGGGGCGAGGGGTCGTGGAATGCGGTCGCATCCTTCTGCGAGGACGTCATCTCGCAGAAGGAGGCGGCGGAGCGCGTCAGGGAAGAGAGTTCCCTGGCAGACCCGCTCCGTCGCCGGCGAACCGGGCGGCGTCGGCGCGCATATCTGCGCTTGATGCCGCCTTAGGTGGGGCTGCGGGCGGGCGTACGGGGTAATCTGCCCCGCCCGCGGCCTTCCGTGGAGGCGCGGCGCCCTGTGTGTATCCAGGGGCCGCGTAGGTGTGAAATGCCCGGAACGCAATAACATCGCGTCCGGGCATTGCCACTGGGCGGGCCGCCGACGGTATAACGAATTCCGGCGGCCCGTTCGCAAAGGTGGCGAGCGATACACGGCGGGTTTTTTAGTGGGTGCAAACCCCACACTACCTCCATCATCTTCCCCGGATGGTGGGGGTGTTCGTCAGGAATTTTTCCCGCCGAACAAAAAAAAAAAAAAAAAAAAAAAAAGGTAATCCAACCACCTTAATCTTGACCCATTTTGACAGATAATCGTTTAAAACCGTTTAAAATGTTTTCTTTGTACGGCATTCAGGACTTTCTCATTATTAAATTAACTGCGCTAATACATAACAGAGATCTATGCTATTACGAACTTTGTTACTTTTTTACTTTGGATTGTGGTAAACAAAAAACCGGGCAAGTGCCTGTCGGGCCACGCACAATGTAGGGTTTCGTGGTCACCTCCCCCCCCCCCCCCCATTCGAATAATGTTGCTTAAGAAGTTGGTTTTCTGTTGTTTTTGTTTCATACTTACAACGTTATATCTACGTGATAATATTTTGTACGAAAATTTTATTATTTCTCATTTGATCAGCTGTTACTCATAAACTTGTGAAGCCTACTTAGCCGTGATAGTTATCCTTTAAATTTCACTATATATACTACTACCGTGATTTTTTTCACATACCCAACATCAACCATTTAGCTGGTAGGGGGAGGACCCTTGTCTCTTACAAAAATTTGCACTTTAACGCTTAATATTTTACAAACGGATCCCTAAATCTAAAAACCATCTTTCCAACCCCTAAACGAGACCAATTTAATGATGTTTTTTTTCTCACTACCACGATGGGGTAGGTGAGAAAAAAAAGCACACCCGCACTTTACATATACAAAAAACGTATATACAATAAATGTATATGTATATGTAATATACCCTATAAAAATGTTTTTCAAGATTTTATTCTTGTACTTTGTCGGCGTAAGTAATAGGTGTATCCATGCAAAATTACGCCTCCTAGCACTAACGGTCTCTGAGCAAAGTTGCGGACGGACATGGCGAAACTATAAGGGTTCCGTTTCGAAACCCTAAAACGGAGAGCGATTATTTGTTATTGCTCTCCTTTTCTTATTCTGTATGACGTCAATGACATGTCAATTTTTAATTTGAAAATTTGTATTCGCGGAAATGTCCAATGAAACTGTACCAAATTCTATATTAAGATTATAGTGACTGCCTGCCTATATATTATAGTGACTGCCTCTGTGGCGCGGTGCGAGTGTATCCGACTGCTACGCAAGAGGTCGTGGGTTCGATCCCCACCCAGGATAACACTTTGTGTGATGAGCACGATGGTTTATTCTTTGTCTGGGTGTTATTTATCTATAATATGTATGTATTTAGAAATATATAAGTATGTTTATCAGTTGTCTGGTTTCCATAGAACAAGCTCTGCTTAGTTTGGGATCAGATAGCGTTGTGTGAGTTGTCCCAAGATATTATTATTATTATTATTATTATACAGTTTAAAGTACCAGTTTAATCAAATTTTCCAATAGCTAGCGGCGTTTCGCGATTTCGTCTGTCTTGAATATAATTCTTAATATAGAAATTGGTACAGTTTGGCAGGTATTATTTAGCAAGTTTAGCTACCTATGGAGTTAAAAACTATACTGCCTAATTTATTAGTAAATACATAACATACAGAAGAACATGATAATAATTGGGTTTAATAGATATTATTGCTTATCGTCTAAATAGCCTGTAAGTTTCATGTCATTGCCATTTTTAGATTATTTTGTCGATGTAATTGTCACCATGGTATCCACATTCAGACAACATTCTTCAGGTTTGAATTCATTCCGACTTCAAGTCATAATTTTGTAAATAAATAAGTAATTTTCAGTGTCTAATAAAAAAATCATTTAATGATAAATCTGTTTTCAAGAAATTGTACATATGTAGGGAGATTTAAACCTAATTGCATTTGAATTTCTCAAAATAAACCTATCTAGGGTCAAGATTCAAATTTGTTGATAGAACATTTTAAAATGCGAATAAGAGATACAATTATCCTAATATTTCTTAAACTAGTACTTTCGTACCAAATTTCATCAAAATCAACGGAGTACTTTCTGAGTTTAACTCGTTCAAAGAAATAAAACAAGATCATCAATTTTAATATAATCAAAAACAAATATTTTTTTATGTTGACATACGTTAACGTTTGCGTTAGGTAATATGTTAACTTTTGCGATTGGTGTACCAATCGCAAAAGAAAAAATATAAAATGCCTGTGATATACGGACGGACAGAGAGACAGACAGAGGACGGACATGACGAAACTATAAGGGTTCTGTTTTGGCTACGGAACCCTAAAAATGTATAATGCTTTATGTACACATAAAGCATTATACATTTTTAGGGTTCCGTACACATAAAGCATTATACATTTTTAGGGTTCCGTACACATAAAGCATTATACATTTTTAGGGTTCCGTAGCCAAAACAGAACCCTTATAGTTTCGTCATGTCCGTCCTCTGTCTGTCTGTCTGTCCGTCCGTATATCACAGGCATTTTACTCCAAGACTTATCAATGAATATTAATGGAATTTGCGAAAAGGTGTCTTATAAAAAAAAAAAATAGGGGGGCACTCCATACATATAACAGAAGCTGAAAAATTTTGGAAATAATCGCTCCGATTGTTGCATAAATTGCATAAATTGTGTGGGGGATACACAATTTATGCAATTTATGGAACTTTCAAATTTAAATATTAACTTTACAACCGTGTGACAAAAATATATGAAAATAACCACAAAGTTAGCGCTTAACAAATAATTTAAACTAAAATTATTTCGAACATGATCGGATATACCGTCATTGAGTTATAGCCGAAAAACTGCTTTTCACAACTAAAGGGCGTAAGTGCCATGAACATACGCTCTTCTGCTAATGCAATTGTTTAAGGCTACGGAACCCTACACTGAGTATAGTCCGACATGCTCTTAGCCGGTTTTTTTATAGACTAATCGCGTAAATATTGAGGACCCAGTGCCCTATGTATACCCTATCCAATTTCGGTCACGGTGTATATCAAATAGGTACCTTCCTCATATATAATGTTAAACTTGATGTAAGTAGGTTGGTTTACTCACTTATTAATAATCTTCTAATATATAAAATTCTCGTGTCACAGTTTTCGTTGCCATACTCCTCCGAAACGGCTTGACCGATTTTGATGACATTTTGTGTGCATATTGGGTAGGTCTGAGAATCGGACAACATCTATTTTTCATCCCCCTGAGAGTTTGTTTGTTTGTTTAAACGCGATAATCTCAGGAACTACTGGGCCGCATTGAAAAAATATTTTATTGTTCGATAGCCCATTTATCGAGGAAGGCTATAGGTTATAACATCACGCTACGACCAATAGGAGCGGAGCAGCAATGAAAAATGTTGTAAAAAAAAAAATGGAAAATTTACGCAGACGAAGTTGCGCGGGTCAGCTAGTATACCAATATATTTTTAGTAGCTGTTGGCCATGAGTCCACGACTTTGTTTGCCTAAAAATGTTATCCCACAAAAACATTTATCCGGTATAAAAAGTAGCCTAATGCAGACTATAATATCTGTTCTAAATATGGTCCAGATTCGTTTACCCGTTGTGGCGCGATTCAAAAACAAATAACATTTAAGTAGACCGGCCATAAGTTCTGTTACAAATGAAAATGCATTTTTTTATGAAGTATTGTAATATTACTAAAACTTATATGTACATATTTATTAAAGTCTCAGCATAAAATAAAAACAATATTATATTTAAAATGGCCACCTTTGGCTTTTATACAGACCTTTAATCTGTCTAGTCACGAATCTATGGATTTACGCAGTTTCCATGGGAAATTTCGCCATTGCTAGCCAGAGATTTTTTAAGAGACTCAATGTCGCCGTGTCGTTTAGAGGAAGCCATGTCCTCTAAACTCTCCATAAAAACTCACTATAATTTGTAGTCTAAAGGTTGAGGAGTGTCATCAATGAAAAATATTGCAAAAACGGATAAAATTTACGCAGACGAAGTTGCGCATAACACAAATTTTAGTTTGCACGAAATTTATAGTCAACAGCTAATTTGATGGAGGAAGCTTAATTAATTTGTCCACATGTTATAAAGTAAAACAACTCATAATCTCTATAAAATATTGGCATATAAATATCTATATAAAATATTTACATTTTTTAAATAGTAGTACAGCGTTAACTATTAATCTGGCAAATACACAATATCAGCTGTACTGATTAAATAAAAACAAAGTTAAAAAATTTTAGGAACATTTACTTCGCCGATTAAAACTCGAAACCACCTTAAATCCTTACTCGGCGAAATCTACTGTAATCTACTGTATTATTTGCTTACCAAAACACAAATCTGCGGGTGTCATCTTCTAAAAAAAAACACAACAAACTTTTCACCTACAGTTGGATCAACGTAACTAGGCCGGACTGAAGTAGGCGACAAGTGGTTGCGCAGATGGATTTTTTGGAAGTAAATGGTGACAGGAAGCGGGGGGCGGGGGCGGTAACTAAACCAAGAGAATTAGAGATGCGATTACGCATTACATTGTCATAATTAGTATTACTAACTCATGTTTCTTGTGATTATTTTCGTAAATAAATTGTTTTTCAAAGTTTCTTTAGTATTTACTGTAACTGTTCTAAATTTAAACTTTTATGAACTCATTTAAATAGTGTTTTTATATTGTTGAATTAAAATGTTGTTAGTATTTTTAATCCATTAATCATAATTAATCGTTTTCGTAAGTAATTTTAGGGTCGCATCTCTATGACATGCACGAAAGTAATAAAAACCTAACTTAAATCCGGTCAAGTTACGTTGATCGTACTGTACTAAATAAATCTCGGGAAAGTTCATTGACACACGCTTTTGACAATTCTGACATTTCTTTATAAATCTGACTGAAATTGTTACATTACATACATTATCAACATTACACTAAAAAATAATAATAATCAAAATATACAAGAATAATAATTTAAAATTTAACTATACCCTAGAATTCAAGGACAATTATCACAATAAACACCAAAAATACGTCATGTGACCATAATTTGTAGTCTAAAGGTTGAGGAGTGTCATCAATGAAAAATATTGCAAAAACGGATAAAATTGACGCATATCACAAATTTTAGTTTGCACGAAATTTATAGTCAACAGCTAATTTGATGGAGGAAGCTTAATTAATTTATCCACATGTTATAAAGTAAAACAACTCATAATCTCTATAAAATATTGGCATATAAATATCTATATAAAATATTTACATTTTTTAAATAGTAGTACAGCGTTAACTATTAATCTGGCAAATACACAATATCAGCTGTACTGATTAAATAAAAACAAAGTTAAAAAATTTTAGGAACCTTTACTTCGCCGATTAAAACTCGAAACCACCTTAAATCCTTACTCGGCGAAATCTACTGTAATCTACTGTATTATTTGCTTACCAAAACACAAATCTGCGGGTGTCATCTTCTAAAAAAAAAACACAACAAACTTTTCACCTACAGTTGGATCAACGTAACTAGGCCGGACTGAAGTAGGCGACAAGTGGTTGCGCAGATGGATTTTTTGGAAGTAAATGGTGACAGGAAGCGGGGGGCGGGGGCGGTAACTAAACCAAGAGAATTAGAGATGCGATTACGCATTACATTGTCATAATTAGTATTACTAACTCATGTTTCTTGTGATTATTTTCGTAAATAAATTGTTTTTCAAAGTTTCTTTAGTATTTACTGTAACTGTTCTAAATTTAAACTTTTATGAACTCATTTAAATAGTGTTTTTATATTGTTGAATTAAAATGTTGTTAGTATTTTTAATCGATTAATCATAATTAATCGTTTTCGTAAGTAGGTAATTTTAGGGTCGCATCTCTATGACATGCACGAAAGTGATAAAAACCTAACTTCAATCCGGTCAAGTTACGTTGATCGTACTGTACTAAATAAATCGCGGGAAAGTTCATTGACACACGCTTTTGACAATTCTGACATTTCTTTATAAATCTGACTGAAATTGTTACATTACATACATTATCAACATTACACTAAAAAATAATAATAATCAAAATATACAAGAATAATAATTTAAAATTTAACTATACACAAGAATTCAAGGACAATTATCACAATAAACACCAAAAATACGTCATGTGACCTCCAAGTCAGCTACAGAGTAAAGACATTGGTCCAACAGGTAGGCCTTTAGTTGCGATATAAATTTATTAGAATTTTAAACGATTTCCTTTAGGTAAGTAGGCAGTCTATTGAACAACTCAACTGTTTGATTCTAGGATTCTAGGACTTTCCTATACCCAATACTTCTCAAAAATAATATAATAATATCTTGGGACAACTCACACAATGCTATCTGATCCCAAACTAAGCAGAGCTATTGTGTGAAAACCAGACAACTGATAAACATACTTATATATTTTTAATACAAACATATTATAGATAAATAACCCCTAGACACAGAATAAACCCTCGTGCTTATCACACAAAGTTTTATCCTGGGCGGGGATCAAACCCACGTCCTCCGGCTTAGCCACTAGTTACTAATCACTAGACCTACAGGCCAGTCGAAATAGAAGTATATGAAGCTCACTTTTACAATGCAGTGCTAACAAACAATGCAATCCAACGATTTAAGTCTTTATTACTAGAATTTATACTACTTTTGAGAGAGAGCCCGGGTCTAATCGGATTCTGGATCCCACGCAAGACCACTAAAATTAAAACTAAGCAGGTATTAATTTTAATAGTATGTTTGTTTATTTGTCCTTAGTAAAGATATAAACCTAGTTTCTCTATTTCTAAGAAAAACAATAGAAACACTGCGTTTATTGCTTTCTTTTGAAGATCTGTGACTGCACAGAATTATTGAAAATATAATTCACTGTAATAATAAAAAGGGATTTAGGAGGAATCAGAGAACATACCACTCACATTTGGTTGGGTAATGTGTTAATAAATAATAATATAATATTAATAATATCTTGGGACAACTCACACAACACTATCTGATCCCAAACTAAGCAGAGCTTGTACTATGGAAACCAGACAACTGATAAACATACCTATATATTTCTAAATACATACCTAATAAAGATAAATAACACCCAGACGATGCGATAAGCCGAGGATAGAACAAAGTGGCGTGCAATTGGAGAGGCCTATGTCCAGCAGTGGACTGCGATAGGCTGATGATGATGATGATGAACACCCAGACACAGAATAATCCATCGTGCTCATCACACATAGTTTTATCCTGGGTGGGGATCGAACCCAAGACCTCTTAGCAGTTAGCGTAGCAGTCAGACACACTCCCACCGCGCTACAGCGGCAGTCAAAATTTATTTGGCAAGTTTTTAAAATTATTATAAGTTATGATATGAATTATAACTGACCCGCGCAACTTCGTTTGCGTCATTTCACCCCGTTTTTACAACTTTTTTTTATTGATGCTCCGCTCTTATTGATTTTAGCGTGATATATTATATAGCCTATGACACTCACAAATAACGTGGCTATCTATTGGTGAAAGAATTTTCAAAATCGGTTCAGTAGATTCAGAGATTACTCCCTACAACCTCACAACCTAACAAACTCACAAACTTTACCTCTTTTTTTTTTTTTTTTACTCTTTTAAAAAAGACGACTCCCGCATTAGGGTACAAGCCCTGTGTCGCGGGGGACTTTACAAACATACAAGTCACGGACACAAACACCCAGACTCGGAACAACAATTTGTGGATCACACAAAGTGGTGTCCCGTGTGGGAATCGAACCCACGACCTCTTGCGTAGCAGTCGGACAAACTCCCACCGCGCCACGATACATAATATTAGTTTAGATAAAGAAATCAAAATATTAATAGTCTCATCGATTATGTATCGTGTATTGTAACTTAATTGATGTAATTTTTATAAAACTATAATAGGCTAAAGTTTTAAAAATAGGTTCAGTAAATTCAGAAATTACCCCCTATAACCTCACAAACTCACCAACTTTACCTCTTTATAAAACCAGTACAGATAGATGAACGAAATAATATATACGACTTGCTAAATACTAAACTACTAAAAAAAACTATCCAAAGATATTTACTACTCAGTGTATTAAAGATACGTAGTAATAGTTAGTATTCTTTGCTACAGTGGTCACTGGTATTTACAAAAACAAAAGAAAACATTATAGGAGGCATACAGGAGGATACAAAATCGTTTAGGCATCAGAGCACTGACATATATACCTAGTACCTACCACAGAGAAAGTAACACTACGTTTTACCTAGTACTATATAGTACGCTGTACTGGCTATCCTCTACAAAATGACAGATTTTTTTTGTGTTGAATCATATGAGATTCATAGATTAGACAAATGGCCGCTATATACACAGGTATAGACCATTTTTGTTGATTGAACGTATCAAATGTTAGAATACTAATTGTAGTTGTCGGAGTAGTAGGCATACTAGTACTACAGAGGTTAGTGCGTCAAAGAATGCCTTCCCATCAATATCAACTAGTAGGTAACGTTCCCAGAAGGCTGGCAGCATTGCCACGTTGGATGGCAATGTCAAGTATATTGACAATATTCTCAAAACAGAAGTGCATATTGTTTTATTTGGAATTTTAAGGCCATCCCTCACCGCGAACATGCTCCTGTAATGTAACATTTATGATTCGATTTCAAGCATTACGTTACAATACTACCTCCCTGACTGACGAGCATGCACCTGTAATGTAAAATTGATTCGATTTTCGATGCGATCCTTTTTTTTATTGATGTTACAAGTTGTATCAAAATACATATTACAGGTTGCGCATTGTAATGGTCGGTCCTCCTCCCTCATTGATGTAATGCTTGGATCTGTAACGTTACATTACAGGCGAATGCTCGCGGTGAGGAAGCACCCTTAGACTGTTACATTGAACATGTCAACATTATGATAACTAGTTAAAAACTAGGTAATAAAGACTTACGAGCAGTGGGTTGCGGGTTCAAAGCCCCAGGCGTGACTTGTGTGACTTATTTCGTGGCCACTGTTCATAATCAGCGTAACGTAAAAAGATTAAGTAATGTTACACAAAAAAATACTGAAAAGCGAGGCCTTATTCTACTTTTTTTTGACAGACTACATCTGCAGTAAGTTGTAAACCTTATGTCACGGGGACGTGTGCTATGCGGGGCACGGCTTTCCCTAGTCGTACCTACTGAGTATAGATCTGGGGGTAACTATCATAATCGCCATGCTTGGCGAGCGGGTTTGCGATCTCAGTCTTCCTTAAAGTACGCAGAGGACGCTGCTGTTCGTCCTCCGGTGTTAAATAACTTACTCGCCTTGACGATAATACCCACGAAAAGAGATGGAGTGGCATTGTTCTTATGCCACACGGCTAGCGGGAACTTTATTAACTCTCTCCCACAAAGTTCTGTCTCGTGTTGGTATCGAATCTATAACCTTAAGCACAGCAGTCGTACGCATTCTCTCTTCTATGAATTAATTTTAATTTAGGTACGACGTAGTTTAAAAGATCTTATAAGTTTATAGAATTTGGCTCCATGGTAAAAATTACCCTGTGATTACCCACCGTGAATTACGTTTAGAAAATAGCTCTCAGCTAGTCAGAGCGGTACAGGTGAGTACACGAGTCTTGGAAAAAGCATGCGACCCCCGCTTTTCACCCCTGTACAGTAAAAATGTACGATGTTATTGTTTAATATATGTATTTAAGTATAGAAAATAAATTACAAAATGCCATACAATAATAAGTTTACAATAATTATTGGCTAATTAAAAAATTGTACTGGCTTCCGATACCACTACTTCTGTGTGGCACTAGGCTTACTTTTAGGGTTCCGTAGCTAAAATGGAAAAACGAAACCCTTATAGTTTCGCCATGTCCATCCGTTCGTTCGTCCGCACCTTTGTTCAGAGACTGTTAGTGCTAGGAGGCTGTAATTTTGCATGGATACACATATTATTTACGCCGACAAAGTGAAAGGGTGAGGTACCCTAATTTTTTTTTTTCAAAATGTCATTTACACGTAGTTTATTTTTTAACCGACTTCAAAAAGGAGGAGATTCTCAATTCGACTGTTTTTTTTTTGTTTTTATGTTTGTTATCTGATTACACGGCTGGATCGATTTTAATAAATCTTTTTGGGTTTAAAAGGGTTACTTCCAGATTGGTCCCATTGTCATCAAAGTTTGGATCTGATGATGAGATCTTGGAGAAATCGAGGGAACTCTTAAATATTAAAGGCACTCCTATAGTAATTATGGTATATTTTGTTGTAAATCGTGTATTTACTCTTAAGAAACACCATTGAGTGAAATGGAAGTGATGTCGAAGACCACAGATGATCAGCGGTACTATTCAATAATAAATATTGCGGGTTGCGATCTGAGTACCGTGTTCGATACCTGATTCTTCGCCTCCATCAACTCATGTAATGGAACTGATAGTCTAGTATCAGGTGAACTCCTAAAAAATCAGTTTTGGAAGTCGGTTTTTATTTTGTTGTAAAAAGATTTTTGTAGATACAAAATTTTGAAAACTTTTTACAACGTTATTTTTGGTATTGTGCAAACCAATATAATGCATAGTTCATCCAATGAAATCGTTTTTGGGCCATTTTATATTTTAAAATTAATTGATTATTTAATAAATAATTAATCATTCCAACAGTCCAAATCTTGTTCACAATGTTATGAGAAATGCAATCGATTACTTATTTTCAAAAATAGCCATGGATTACGTACTACTCATGGTACGTACTGCGAAGAACATAAGACAACTTTAATGTCTTCTAACTCTTCAAGTTTTCAATATTTTCAATTTCTTTTTTTTATATGATTTCTTGAAGTAAAAACCTTTTTGGGATATCATAGCATTGCGCTTTACGAAAAATAACCTTGCATATATCATTAGTGGGTTGCGGCCAGGCTCTCTATTTGCAAATGCAAAGTAAAAAATATTATATTATGTCTAACATATTTACCTAAACGCAGCTTTCACTCTTGTCCATTTAGAGACTTTTGATTTATCCACTTCTTTCATGAATATACCTTCAGATCTTCTTCTTAAAGGAGTTCCTGGGGCTACATCACTCTCATCTCCACCTGCAGAGCGAGACCTTTGTTTTCTTAAAAGAGATCCTCCAAACCTCGAATGAGTTTTCCACTTAGACCCTGACCTCTTCATAGTTCTGCCACCCATCAAGACAGAATCAAACAGAATCTGTCCATATTCACATTCAAACTCAGTGTCTAAAACTTCATTGATCTCTTCTAATTCTTTACATTCTGATTTCAATCTCTCATTTTCATGGTCTATCTTCTTATGAGCTGAATGAAGCCTCTTCAAATGATTAACATCTTTTAATCTTCTTAGAATGCGGGCATTATTTTCTTTCAATAATACAAATTGGTCTAATAGTTCCAGCAGCTTTTCCAATTGGTCCAAAGCTTCGACTGTATCTTTCGTTCTTTGGGCTACCTCTCTACCTCGTTGAGATATAGCATCATTCTGGTCTTTCAGTCTCTGCAGCATGCTTTCACATAATGCTTCTGGATCTGGCGTTTCTGCATCGTTTAGTATCCAGTATTCATCAGGTGGGCTCGGGCCTGCAGTACACGGTGAAGACCCTTCAGCATCTGAAGGTGTCTGCGGAGATCTGACTGACAGAGACTCAGGCGGTTCACCCCTTCGTCTCTTATGCAGAGAGGTACCACTCGGTGGCAGTTCAGATAAATCTTTCGGCTCTTTTCGTTCAATTCTACTATTCTTCTCTTCTTCGGCGAGGCTGCCGGTGACGTCACAGTTCTCTTTTGATGACGTCATATTGCAGCGGAGTGTCGGCTTGTGTCTGGACTATTTATAAATGAAAATAAAAACACGTGCATCGTCCGGTTGCGCGGCACGGCACTTCAATACGGAATGCATTTGTCGTGATATCTGTCGATAAATCTTTGAACCAGTCTGTTATTATAAATATTTTTTACGGCACTTGATTTATCACTTATACATTAATTTGTACATTTAACTAACACACTTTCACATACACACACACTGAAGTTAAATTATTTTAAAGCTTTATCATACTTTTCAATTTGTTACACTATAAATAAATAGTACTTCTAATTTATTATATAGATGACATAATATAAAATAAATTAAATATAAATATAATAAAGAAAATGTTACTATTTAAATAATATTCAGCGCCGCCCAACGCGTGTGCGCACGTTCGGCGGGCGGGCGGCCGCGCACTGCCGAGCTTTGCCGATCGCCGGCGGAAATACCCGAAAGTTTCCGAGCACGTATTTTTAACTTGAACATTCCTTACATTGTAGCCGATTTAAAATCACTCCTATTCCGATGGAATAAGGTCCATGCACGAAGTAAAACATAATTTTGTTGTAATAATACATTCTTAATGTTAACGCGGCGCTTCCGAGCTGTAAGCCCATTAACCCATTTATGAAAAAGGGACTAAAAATCTCATTTTCTTGTCTTGTTCGAGATTTAGCAACTGGTATTTAAATTAATGGTATTTTTAAAACACGCTGTTACATGTGTAAGACGTTTTGAAACGTAACTGAATATATAAGAAACAGGTTTTGCATCCATTTGCTTTAAAAAAAACTAGTTAATGTAACTAGTGCACCCCTATAAAGACACGGCTGTTCTGTTGGTTTAGTGGCTGTTTTGTTCAAAACACACGCCGCTCAGATAGGGTATGTAATGTAGTTACTACCCGAACATGCCTTGCACGACGCCAGTATCATTCCCTCAGCCCAAGACTGCTAGGTCAAAAGTTTTGGTTCGATCCCCACCCAGGATAAATCTTTGTGATTAATTACATCCAGACAGAATAAACAACATCTCTAAAACGACTGCCTCGGTGACGCGGTGGGAGTGTGTCCGCTACGCCAGAGGTCGTGGGTTCGATTCCCACACGGGACAGCATTTTGTATAGGTAAACCACAAATTGTTGTTCCGAGCCTGGGTGTACTTTGTGTCCGTAACTACTATGTTTGTAAAGTCCCCCGTGACACAGGGCTTATATAATAATAGCACTATATCAATTCAAAATGAGTTTTACGTTTGCCAGTCATGCGAAATTTTGTAACCAGGCGCGTCAGTCATGCGTTAAAGTTGTATTCATTACTAGCTGTCCCGCGCAACTTCGTTAGCATACATTTTCCCGTTTTTGCAACATTTCTCATTGCTGCCTCGCTCCTATTGGTCGTAGCGTGATGTTATATAGCCTATAGCCTTCCTCGATAAATGGGCTATCCAATAGTGAAAGAATTTTTCAATTCGGATCAGTAGTTCCTGAGAACAAACAAACAAACAAACTCTTCAGCTTTATAATATTAGTATAGATTAGTGTTCGATCTGCGCGTGATATCGAATGTGTAATCTGAAATTTAGTATAGCCGGTGAAAAATATTATCAGAATCACAGACAGTCACATCAGTATAACTCCGTAACAGATGCTCTCAGTAGCCGATTAAAGTCCTGGGGCTTATTCACTATCTTTTTTTTCATTTTCGCGTCAAGCCCGCGCTTTTAACTGTCTAAATCTTGGCATAATGGTATATAAAGAGCAGCGCTTAGAAATGCATCGCGCATGCGCGATCTATATTAATAGATCTATAATCTATACTAATATTATAACGCGGAAGAGTTTCTTTGTTTGTTTGTTTGAACGCGGTAATCTCAGGAACTACTGATCCGAATTGAAAAAATCTTTCACTGTTGGATAGCCCATTTATCGAGGAAGGCTATAGGCTATATAACATTACGCTACGAAAACGGGAACATTTACGCAGACGAAGTAGCGCGGGACAGCTAGTAATGTTATAAAGCTGAAGCTGTTTGTTTGTTTGACCGCGGTAATCTCAGGAACTACGGATCCGAATTGAAAAAATATTTTACTGTTGGATAGCTAATTTATCGAGGAAGGCTATAGGTTATATAATATCACGCTACGACTAATAGGAGCAGCAGTGAGAAATGTTGCAAAAACGGGAAAAATTTACACAGACGAAGTTGCGCGGGATAGCTAGTGTTTAATATAATTGGGATAACGCTCTAAAAATAATGGACCTAGGTGAGCACTATTCGTTCGCAAAATATTTAATTTCAGGATGAAACGTTCCCAATTTCAAAATGTTATTTCACGAAGTACCCAGTGATTACCTTCAGTATAACAATTTAAAATATCGCTATGTAAAACTTTTGCATTTTACAATATAGTTAGCAATATACTACTTATTAAACTTTAGTTTAATTCATGAAGTAAATCAATCATTTTAGACAAAACTTTGCATTAATTTTAAGTGAAATAGCGTAAAAAGAAATAAAACCTTACACGTAACTTCAAAAATTACTAACATTTTTTGAAAAGCAGATCCAAAGAGTATTTAACTCTAGCAGGATCTGCACACTGGCACATATTTTCTTCTTTACCAAATTTTTGAAATTTGAATGACCAGTCAGTCGAAACAAATTATATTTCTGGAATGTTCTGTTTGTAGGAAGTCTATTTTATGTGTTATTTTTTTTATATGTTTGGGCGTCTTTTCTTATCAAAATTTTAATTTGAAGATCTTACAACAATGATTTAACGGCCGGCAAATGTTAACTGGTATGTGTATGCTTATTTGTAGTTTATTACTTTTCAGAAATAGTGTTTTTTGTACTTTTGTCTGTTTTTGGACGCTCTCGCAATTACCACACTAGGCAATCTGGCCTAATCTTATTGGTATAACGGTAAAGTCACGATTGGCTGGTGCCAATCCACAGCCAGTCGTGACTTTTCCATCAGTTTCCGAACATAGAATACGTCTGGCTGCTACGACAACTTCCCAGAGACTGATGACAGTCATTTACATTAAACCTGGCCCTCCTGGCTAGTGCCCTACTCTGGGTGCGTGCAGCTAATGGGTTGCCGTGCAGGGCCTAATGACGTATGTAAAACCTCATTGCAGCTCACGTTTTACTGGCTGCTGCAGCTGGGATTTCGTTGCTGTATAGTGCAGGGCTCCCATACTGTCTTATGTTCCTGGCTGACGCCTGCCTAGCTCAAAAGATGTAGCTCACGATACTTTTCAATGATCGATTGTATTATATTTAGTGTACAGAGTATTTCTTGGCTTGTTTTTAGGATTTCGTACCTACTTCAAAAGTAAAAAAACTGAACACTTGTAGGATCACTTTGTTTTCCGTCTGTGCGTTCGGCCTTCCGTCCGGCCTGCCGTCCGTTCGGCCTTCCATCCGTGCACTAATGAGTCACGGCCTATTATCTCGGTAACATGTTGATTAAAATTATAAGCATATACCTACTCCAATGATTTCTTGAACTTATGTACCCACAAATTTGTACAGAACCGGTACCTAGGCGAGTCTGATTCGGACTTATCCGGTTTTACACAATAATAATGTCCAGTAATAATAATAATGCTTTTGCCACTTAGGACAACATTTCTGGGAACGGCACATAACTCAATAGCCCAGATTGGACAGTTTTATGAATGGACATTTTTATGAATGGACCCTTTTTATTGGACATTTTTAAAAATGGACATTATGAATATTTTGTAAATGGCCAATTCGAATATTTTGTAAATGGCCATTTTGGATATTTTTTATGAATGGACATTATGGATATATTTTAGGAATGGACATTATGGGTTTTTTTTATGAATGGATATTATGACTGCCTCTGTGGCGCGGTGGGAGTGTCCGACTTATACGCAAAAGGTCGTGGTTCGATCCCCACCCGGGATAAAAATCCAGTTGTCTGGTTTCCATAGTACAAGCTCAGCTTAGTTTGGGATCAGATAGCGTTGTGAGTTGTCCCAAGATATAATTATATTTATTATTATTGATATTTTTTATGAATGGACATTGTTAAGAGAAGTCATACGAAGGAAAAAGTACAATCTAATGATGCTTAAAAAAGTGTTTCAAATTGTCCTATGACCTCATGTTCCATAGAATAAATGGGAACTACTCGTAAATACATAACTATAGATAACTATATAGGCTTTTGCTTGCGGCTACGCCCTCCCTGTATATATTAAAGGCAACCGTTACTGACTGATGTATCCGCTCACAGCTCAAACCACTAAAAGGATTGCGCTGAAATTCGGCACTCGGACAATTATGACTTAGGCATCCGCTAAAAATATATTCTAAAACTCACCCCCTAAAGGGATCAAACGGGGTCCTAAAGTTTGTATGGAGAAACAATATTCACGCAGGCGAAAGCTAGTTTACATACAGGGCGCACAAATTGATAAGGGAGATTCAGTAACTGTAATACTTTCATTCTACTTAGAAATATTGCCAATTAATATTGTGATCTATTGATAAAAATGTTTTTAATCGCGAGAATTATTTAAAGGTACGAACCTCTGTCGACCCGTGACCACGATCGGTGCAATTCGATCGAAACGTCGTTGGTAGGTAAATATTTCACGCGATTAAGTCCAGATTTAAATCTAACTAGTTTACGCCCGAGGTTTCACCCGCGTGGATGCCAGATTGTTACCAAAATATTTAAACGGCAAAGTTTTATACTAACTTTGCAAGCCCGTTTTACCCCCATAGGAGGTGCATTTCTTATACTTTAGGCCCTGCTGATATATCAGCCAGCCAGCTTCTCCCAGATATGAATAAAAATGTAAAGTCATTGAGTAGGTGGAACAAATAAACTGAAAATACCAACGTTTTAGTGATTTTGTCAAACTTATATTATGTAAACAAATTAATAATAATCAAATTATAAAGTTAGTCTGGTGCACATGAGATTTATTGCCCATTATATTTTTTTATTATCCAAACCTTTACAGGGTAGGTATGTAGGTAAGGTTTAAATTCAATAATTCTGGATATTTTATTAATTTAAGTTTATAATTATTAAAGGGGAACCTCGGTCGCCGCGTCGCAATGGATCCGGAGGACGAGAACAAAAAGAAGTTGAACGACGATGTGGTGGTGTTTATGCGCAAGCGCAGCGAAACTGAAGCGCCGCGCTACACCGCTCGTCTCAAGACTTACGTCGACATTCAGCAAAAGTAAGCTTTTATAAATTATTCCTCTTTTTGGGTCTTTGTGACTATAGATTTAGTTGTTAAACTTGTCAAACTCCTGAGGTTTTGACAAGTTTAACAACTTATTCTATGGTTAAATGACTATACTATTAATTTCTATAAGGTTAAATTGAATCAAATTTATACAGAATGCGAGCTTTATACCACGCAGACCTAGATACTTTGATATTAAAAGCGCCCCTAAGCATCGTCAAAATATAGACTGTCATTCAGACGTTTAAGTAGGGCTGCCAATACTGATTGGTAGAACTCCTATCAGTTATATTTGTGACAGTAAGTCTACTTAATTTTAAACATTGCTATGCTCTTGATCTCAGACATCGGCGTGCTGCAGCAGCCCGTCGTCATAATGATGGCTACAAGGGGTATAAAGCTGCAAGCAAAAGAGATGACCAACTACAATCACCTGGTGAAAACGCGTAAGTCTTGCGTCTCGAATAGTTTGTAGACTTGCAGTAGATATTTCATGCAAAGTAGACAGTGCTAAAAAGGGTCGACCTTTGTCACTTTTGGCAATAGGTTTTTATAGCGCCACTACGCTGTCCAGCACCGGCCTTATTTAGTAGCGCGTTGTTCTAAGCGCCTTATTACAAACCTTTTCCAGTCGATTAATCAAATTCAAATAAGTTTTTCGTATTTTTTTCTATTTGGCGATTTGTGAGAAGCAAATGCGTTGACGTTTAAAAACTTTAAGCAAAGAGCCATGAATTTCATAAATATAACAATTCGGTTAACTTAATTAATTATAGGCACCCATTTTTTTTAAATAAATTTTTGAAGTCATGTTTAAATAATGGAGAAAATGGTCAACCTAACGGTCCGAAAGGTTTTTACTTTCAGCACGTTCAAATTTGAAATATATTGTCAATTGTACCGCTAAGCTGGGTCTAGTCTAAATCACTAACGGCCGGTCTCAATAATCTATCTATCGATGGATTGAGCTACTAAAGCTATAAATTTGACATAAGCGGCATATAAAATATGTCAAAATTCAACCTCTAGTAGCCTAATCTATCGACAGATAGATTATTGAGACCGGCCGTTAGTTGGACGTTAATGTAACTTCACTGAGCACATTATTATATGACTGAACATTTTTATAACTGGGCATTACATATTTCGAACTGGACATTTTTTAAATGGTACATTAGTCGATAAACCATATCGGTCACATTCATTGCGTGGTGTGCAAATTGTCGGCGTGTTTTTCCTTTCCTAAAAAATATTGCATTTGAAAAAGTAGTTATTTTGAGCCTGAAATTGAATTCTCATTTCGTTAATCACGCTTTTCTTGTTTTAGCCTTGCTGGCAATGAAACAAACAGCGATAGTCGGTATGTTGGATCATGCGTGTCACTCATAAAATTAGATTACATGCTGTAGATTCTCTTAGCTTCATGCGATCCATCGTATCCACGCGAATCCATTATTCGAATATCCACTAACCATAGTATCAAATCAGGCCCAAAATGATTACTTTTCTAAGTACTGTCAAGTAGATGTAATTAGCCTTTGTACGACTAATGACCAATTATGAAAAATGACCAGCACTCTAAAAATGTCCATTTATAAAATTGTCCAATCATAAAATTGTCCAATAATAAAATTGTCCAATCATAAAATTGTCCAATCATAAAATTGTCCAAACATAAAAATGTCTGAATTTTAATCCTAACCATAGCTAACAGTAAAGTTTCTGTACACTGCCACCGCGCCATCGAGGCTGTCAATGATAATAAATAGGTATGTACCTATTTCCAATACTTATAAAACCTATTTGATAAGGCCACTTGTAAAATAAGTATACAATAAGTGTCACTTTAACATATGTCATATTTCCGTGTATTGTTAGGTACGTTTTGTCAGTTGAATGTGTCTGATAATATATTTTTACCAAAATGGATTTTAAATTTTCAATAAACCAAAAGGGAAACAAGACACTACTTTTAGGTGTGAATCGTTACAATTTGAATGTAACCAATAAGAATGGCAGTCAATTATGGCGTTGTGTCAATAGAACAGAGTGCTCAGCTTCTATTACATTAGATAAAGAATTAAATATACTACGCAGAAGCAGTCATACTTGTGAACAAAGTCTACTTAAACAAGAAGTGTATTTAGCGATGAATAGCATAAAGCAGGAAGTTTGTGAAGATCTAGCACCAGTGGGTTCAATTTACGAGAAACATGTTAATATTTTATTACAAAAACAAAGTGACGAGGACAAAGAAAACCTGATAGATTATTTACCACCACTGAAAAAAGTTCAAGATGCTCTGTATAAAAAACGCAAGAGGTATTTGAACTGTCCAAAACTTACTTTTACTAATTTAGAGGAGGTAAAGGTACCAAACGCATTAGGAAATAACTTTTTAGTATGTGAAGATGGAATGAAAGACAAAATCCTAATATTTGCTTCAAGAACTGCAAGAAGACTTATTAAAGGCAGAAAAGGATTTTACCTCATTGACGGGACATTTCAAACTTGTCCCCAGCCATTCTACCAGTTAGTCAGCTTACACATGGATCTGGGATCTACTGACGAGTCTAATAATGTAGTTGCAGTAGTGTTTGCTTTACTACCTGATAAAAGAGAACATACGTACGTACGTTTCTTCAGCTTGATTAAAGAACATCTCAAAATCCGAATTCAATTCCTGAAAAGCGATTATGAAATAGCTATTATGAATGCAGCTATTCAAGTTTTCCCTGAGGCAGAGGTTTTTGGATGCCTATACCATTACCAGAGGGCTATTTTTAAGAAAGCCAAGAAACTTGATTTGGACCGAACACCTAAGGATAGAAAAGTAATAAGAATGATTTCCAACTTGCCACTTCTACCAGCAAGTCATATTAGAGACGGTTGGTTGAGCATTTTAGAGATAAGTGAAGATAGCGAGGAAATGAAAAAATTTAAAAAATATTTTGATAGACAGTGGCTGGGGAAATTTTCATCAAACACTTTGAGTTGTTCTTGTACAAAACATCGTACGACGAATTTATTAGAAGGCTGGCATAGAAGACTTGCTGCGAGAATTCCGAAAAAACCCAACGTTTTTCTTTTTTTACAAAAACTTATTAAAGAGGCAGCTAGGAATGATTATAAAATAAAAAACCATTTATTCTTCTCAACAAGAAAAAATAGACGAAACTCGGATATACTTTACGATAAAAAATATAAGTGTTATTTGAAGGAACTTGAAGACGGAACTCTAACTTCATTCCAGTTTCTGCGAAAGATGATATTCTGCAGATTAAATTTACTAACAATCAGTGATTAAAAAGTGGCAAAAAAGGCTACAATTGGCTACATTTTTTCTCACTGATTGTAAGATGTTATTTTAAGTTAAAAATCCTTTTTTTTGTTTAAGAATTAAATTTAGTATTAGTTTTGGCTCAATAAAGTGTTTTATGCCATAAATACATACCTTTTTCTTACGTTAGCACATAATGACTTCGAAACGTGGAAACTGATAATTGGACATTATTCTAGTTGGACATTATTCCATTTGGACATTATTCTAGTTGGACATTATTCCATTTGGACATTATTCTAGTTGGACATTATTCCATTTGGACGTTATTCTAGTTAGACTTTTTTAATTTTGGACATTAGTCGTGCAAAGGGTAATTAGTTTTAGTTAAAATGGCTAAACAAGCATTTGGCCCAGCATATGGTCACTCGGTTTATACTTACTGTTCTTATCATGTGCATAGGCTCACGGTGTGTCAATTATGACTTGACAAGATGCTGAAGACTAGCATGGGGATCAAACAAGTTGTGATAAATGTCACAAGAGCGTCTGGAAGCTACTTGTCTGCAAGTAAACAATGTAAAAACATGGCAGCCCTGGATACTAAGACCACGCTGTGTGCATGTAGCGTGGTCTGCCCTCCCCTTTGCGTCACGTCCTTCAACTTTTGCACTCTACTCTATCTAAATGGCTTTGTCGAACGACTAAGAGTTATTTGACTGCAACTAAAGCTTTCTTGGTACTTTAACAGGGTTCGTGGGTCTGAGAAAGGCCGAATGAAACCAATGAACACGTTCTCTGTAGCCGGATCTGAGCCATCAGACAGCTGCCGACGGCGACGTAGGAGACGCTCGGTTCGTAACTTACGTTGTCTAAGGCCCTGCGCCGAGGCGGTTGAGCGGTCTTGATGACCGCGACGCAATAAAGACCACGTCCCCGCGGAAGCCCGCGTTGTGAATTCAAAGCGAATGTGGCGTACCCAGCGGCCACTGGTGGCGCGGTACATATACAATTCCCTTTGTTCAATCGTTCGCGGCGTCAGCGTGGGGCCTTAGTCTCAATTAATAATGGCGCAGCAAATTTTTTTTTATTTGTTAATATTTTTAAAATTCGAATCGCACCCTCTTTAATTTTTGTAGGTTGATGATCCCAACCACGTCATTAAAGGTTAATTCATTTAAAACTTTTACCTACTTTGGACTTTTTATAGCGAATTCTTTAAAATGCTTCCAAGCATATTGACCTTCTTGGAAGTGCTTGACCCCGCTGGAGTAGTGACCCATAGGTTTGGGTTACCTCGTTAAGGGTAGTTTTTGTCAAGGAAATACACGGCTTGACAACTTTTTTGGGGCTTGCCTGAATCAGCCACTGTAGTCTTTATAATTACTACGTACTACCACAGATAATATAATACTATAGTACTTCATAATAACCAAATTCGTTTTTTGAGGCGATTCCCACAGTTTAATATTGTCTTGTTCTGTTCAGTGCCGTCGTCGCCGCCGTTGTGGCCGGCGCCGTCGTCGCCGCCGCCGCAGCTGCCGGCGCCGACGCCGCCGCCGTCGAAGCTGTCGGCGTCGCCGGCGCCGCCGCAGTTGCAGCCGCCGCCGCCGTCGTCGCAGCTGCCGTAGACGTCGGCGCCGCCGTTGTCGCCGTCGTCGTCGCCGTCGCAGCTGCTAGGTTACCTAGGTGGATAGATCCCCCACCCTGTAACTGTCTTAAAAAAATGTGATGTTGTTGTAATATATTTAATTAAAACTAATTTTTTTTTGTTGTTTCCCCAGTAGATTACGACCAAATTATGGTATTTTTTATCAGTTCGCTAAGATCCAGCTACGTATTCGGAGAACATTTTTAGACAGTCCGAGACCTCACAGCGTATGTCACGTTCTAAACATGTCACGTTCTAAACATGTCACGTTCTAAACATGTCACGTTCTAAACATGTCACGTTCTAAATATGTCACGTTCTAAACATGTCACGTTCTAAACATGTCACGTTCTAAACATGTCACGTTCTAAACATGTCACGTTCTAAACATGTCACGTTCTAAACATGTCACGTTCTAAACATGTCACGTTCTAAACATGTCACGTTCTAAACATGTCACGTTCTAAACATGTCACGTTCTAAACATGTCACGTTCTAAACATGTCACGTTCTAAACATGTCACGTTCTAAACATGTCACGTTCTAAACATGTCACGTTCTAAACATGTCACGTTCTAAACATGTCACGTTCTAAACCCTTTCGGCGGTCTGTGACAACTTCTTGTAACGTCCTCTTCTGGATATGACTAATTCTGTTTTTGACCACTTCTTGTTACGCCCGGTTCTAGTAATGCCCACTTCTGTTTTTGACCATTTCGTGTTATGACTATAAGTAGGTACAGGCGTAAACAAAAAGATACAAGAGATATCCCACATTTTTTAATAATAGTTAGTAACAAAGAGATTTTTTTAATACATTTCAATATGTGTGCCGCAACTTATAATAGATAATTTTTTTTAGGAATTCGATTTCGGTAATTTCATTCTCCTCAAGTTTTTGTAAATTTTTGTTTAACTCTTTATCAAATTTTATATCTGTAGCCCTTCGATTTTTTTTAAGACTAATAAAATAGGATCTTTTTATTACATGGTCGTAATGTCACTGTCAGACTGCCTCTGTGGCGCGGTGGGAATGTATCCGACTGCTACGCAAGAGGTCGTGGGTTCGATCCCCACCCAGGATAAAACTTTGTGTGATGAGCACGATGGTTTATTGTGTCTGGGTGTTATTTATCTATAATATGTATGTATTTAGAAATATATAAGTATGTTTATCAGTTGTCTGGTTTCCATAGTACAAGCTCTGCTTAGTTTGGGATCAGATGGCGTTGTGTGAGTTGTCCCAAGATATTATTATTATATTATTATTATTATTAATGTATTGCCTCCTTCTTCAAACAGGCCACAAATGCAAAGAATGCAGGTTTTCTTGGTATTCTAGCGTTTAATCGTTTGTGCCATCCTTCAAGCGGGTTTGTAGTCCGGTGTCGCTCATAAGCACAACTCAAAATTTTAGGGTCCAGTTTTAATATCCATTGCTCTTCAAAATATTTTTTAAATTGAACAATTTCATCCGTCACGGGTGCAGAATTGATTATAGAAATCCATGCGTTTGAAATTCTATTAAATGGCAACAGAGGCAACAAAAGCCATTCTGGTAAAATTCCGGCCGTCCGAGTTGGCAGTCACATTTAAGGCTTTACTTTTTTTCCATACATTTTTATTGAAATGATAAAAACATGTTGTTGTTTGGCAATTGGGATATATTATTTTTATTGCATTTATGACAGCAATTTCAAAGTCACACTTAAAATTTTTTTTCAACTCTTAATTTCGATCTAATTAGTGTAAATAATCTAGCATAAGTTGCTTCTGTTTTGTTCGGTACAAAGCAAAAATGATGGGTACAATGTTTGTGGTGTGCTGGTCTGAAAACAAATCAACATGGAGCGTGTACAGCTGATAAAATTGGTGAGGGACGCATTTGAACGTTCCATCACCGAAAAAACAGTTTTGTCATCGGGTTTTTCAAAAGTCTTCTAGACTGCATGGAACAAAAAATTATTACCTATTTTACTGCTGGATCCATCTTCACATATAAGAAATTTATTACCTAAGCCTTCTGGAACAGAAATTTCTTCAATCGATTTATAATTTAGCCGGTCACATTGTAAAAACATTTTTCTGCGTAGATAGATGGCATCTTTTACATAGCCAAATGTTGGTATATAATCAATTTCATCGGATGAACATTCATTTTTGAGATTTTCAGTGTTTCTCAAAAATTTTTTGTATGGGTTCGAAGTCCCTCAGGCTGAGAAGGACAACTTCATAAAATGACAACTTCCGAAAACGACAACTTCCTAAAATGACAACTTCTTAAAATGACAATTTCCTAAAATGACAATTTCCTAAAATGACAACTTCCTAAAATGACAACTTCCTAAAATGACAACTTCCTAAAATGACAACTTCCTAAAATGACAACTATGTCATTCATACAGTAATTCATTTACATCCAGTCAGATATTACTTGATACTACGAAAACCCTTCATAGTTGAGTCCGACTCGCACTTGGCCATTTTTCGTTACAAATATTTATATATTAATTACAAATTATATTCATACTCGAGTGAAGTGCACTTTACTTTTCTCGAAATGCTACTTCCTCCTTACTTCATTAAAACTCAGTGATAAACTCCTTTATCCAGCAGTTCTTGCCACTGGCATAATTAAAAAGTCTTTTTGTAATATTCCTCTATGATTTATTTTTAGGCATAAAAAACTAGTGTATAATTTGGTAAATATATACCGGTAAATTGATTACCGTTCTTCCTACTGCAGTTGAAAGTTGTTACAACAGCAAATAACAAGTGTAATTAATATGAAAAACCAAAAATCCCCCCTGACTGTACCTATAGTAAAATCACCTTTTAAAATTCTTTATTTTATCCCACTTGATAGGTTTGGAAGAAAAAAAAAATTTGGAGCATACATTATATCGCCGAAAATCTGCCAATTTGATTTGTCATGTCTATGACACTTCGGGAGAACGATTCTAATGTCACCTCACAATTCAAAATCGACCAATCCGTTTAGGCTACAGAAGGGTAACAATGCAACAGACGTATCTACAAACATACATACTTATACCTATATACATGCATACATACACACGAAAATCATTACTCTGGCATTACTAAACGAGCAACATGACACTTAGTAAGTTGTCATTTTCAGAAGTTGTCATTTTTGGAAGTTGTCATTTTCGGAAGTTGTCATTTTCGGAAGTTGTCATTTTCGGAAGTAGTCATTTTCGGAATTTGGCCTTTTGGGAATATGTCATTTTCAGAATTTGTCTTTTTTAGAATAGACGTTTTAAGAAGTTGTCGTTTTCGGAAGTTGTCATTTTATGAAGTTGTCGTTCTCAGCCTGAGGGTTCGAAGTTATAACACACTTCCTCTTTGCAAGCGTTTAATTTTAATAATACTTCATTTTCAATTCTCCGTGAGGAGCAACTGTGATTTGTGCTCCTTAGAATACACTTCTCTTTATTAATTGTAATGGTAGCGCTACAAACCCCTCGGTGAACACACCGCCATCGAGAAGAACCATTTTTGTTATTGGCACCTAGATTATATCGATATTTTCCACATAGTAACGTCTCTTGGCCTTTTTTATTTTTGATAAACTCAAAGTTTGCTGTGTCCATTTTATAATGTAGGTAAGTAATTATTTACTATAAATATACTTATTATCAAACTGACAGGAAAACGTCAATTAAAATGATTTTATTAGTGGCCAGCATAATTACCAAAGAGATTGAATTACTATGTAGGTGAAGTAGGTACCTAAATGATTAAATAAATTGTTATAATTAAGATTTTTTGTTCTCGATCTTACTTGTAATAGTCATAACACGAAATGGTCAAAAACAGAAGTGGGCATTACTAGAACCGGGCGTAACAAGAAGTGGTCAAAAACAGAATTAGTCATATCCAGAAGAGGAAGTTGTCACAGACCGCCGAAAGGTTCTAAACATGTCACGTTCTAAACATGTCACGTTCTAAACCACGTTCGCGAAATGTCACGTTTGCGAAATGTCACGTTTGCGAAATGTCACGTTTGCGAAATGTCACGTTTGCGAAATGTCACGTTCGCGAAATGTCACGTTCGAGAAATGTCACGTTCGCGAAATGTCACGTTCGCGAAATGTCACGTTCGCGAAATGTCACGCTCGCGAAATGTCACGTTCGCGAAAATGTCGTTGTGTCGTTGTTTCTGCTAAAGTCAATGTGAATGGTAAAGATCTGATAAAACGGGTGGGGAGTTCGTTGAAAAGTTCCGTCGCCATACTTCATTTTGTTTTTATTGTCATTATGGAGTAATTTTCTGACTTGTTGAGTGTGTGATGTGAGCTATTTCGAGGGCGATGTATGTGGAATTCGTTTACGGGTGTCACGCACATAAAGATAATGTAGCTGAATGTACCTTTTGTGTCAGGCTTTACGCATTTCCGACAATTAATAATGAAGACTTATAGAAAATCAGTCATTTCGGGAAAAGATCTTTTTGAAATACGTACCTACTTTATGTAGATCAGTACATTTTGACATTCAGACCAAACCACCCGTATAGATACTATAGCATACTCGCGTGTCACTCCCTAGAATCCTCTTGTATCATCCTCTTCATGTTAAAAAGAAACGATCGGAGTTAGAATTTCGCTATAAAAATATGAACTGGCTACTCGGTAGACACTCCACACTATCAGTGGAATACAAAAAAAATTATAGACAAGTCCTCATGCCAATATGGACTTATGGTATTCAGCTCTGGGGCTGTACCAGACAAAGTAACATTGACATCATTCAAAGGATTCAGAACAAAGTACTTCGGGGTATTGTAAACGCTCCCTGGTACATTAGAAATGAGGATCTCCATCGTGACCTGAAGGTTGACCTTGTTGTAAATGTTATAAAAAAGTATGCCGAAGCTCATGAACAACGACTTCTCCAACATGTGAACGTTGAGGCTATCCAGCTCCTCGACACCACAGACATAGTGCGAAGGCTTAGGAGAACTAAACCTTTTGAATTAACTTTGTGAAGTTAGTGTTAAGTGGTATAGTGAAGGCTACTCGTAAAGAACACAAGAACAAAGTGTCTGACCTTTACTAGAGACAATAAGAAAAGTGACTATGGACACTCTTAATATTATAAAATATTCACCCTAGCAGTTTAAGTTACAACAAAATTACTTATTAGATTGTAATCTCAAAAACCTAAATAGGTTCTATCATTTAAAAAAAAAAAACATATCCTCGATAACCATTCAGCAAGCTGAGCTAATCTTAAATGTCACTGTCAATGCGTCAATGGGACAGTTTGTCAAGTAACTATTTATTTACTTGACAAACTAAACTATGTAGGTATCTACCTATATATTTATGTGTACAACTGTGTACATATACATTTATTTTTTTATAATACATTGTATTTATCATATACAGGGTGATTTGTAATATACTAACCTTCCGCTCGTGGCTATAGACACATTACACTAAATAACTTATGGAGTTATGACCTTAACCACCGACAAGACTATTTTACTGGAGTAAAATCATTATTTATTGGGTTTGGGACAGTTGGGGCCCTTATTGTTTAGGCTCGCCGAAAAAAAACCTTTGTTATAATATGTCCCTTTCTTCTTATGCCCCGTTCGCGTTATGCCCCGTTCGCATTGTCCCGTTCTATGAAGACGAGTAGGTACCACAAAAAAAAATTCTAGATATATTTTTACCACTTTGTTGGCGTACCTTATATGTATTCATGCCAAATTACAGCTTTCTAGTACTAAGGGTCTCTGAGCTACCTAAAGACAGACAGACAGACAGACGGACATACGGACGGATGGACACAGCAAAGCTATAAGGATTCCTTGTTTACTACGTAATCCTAAAGATATCAGATCCGCGAGCAAGACAGTAGGTAAATAAATATATCGCAAACGAGCATGGCATTATACCGAGGGCATTCAGGAAATTAGACGTTCACACATTTTGGAAACGAAATATTCAGACCCACAACCATACATTCGGGAAATGACATATTTTGGAAACTAAACAATTAAGGAAACTGCATTCAAGAACTAGGCGGTTGGGAAATTAGAAATTCAAGCACTAAATATTCATTTGTTATTGCAGTACGTCCCATTCGGTCCTGCTGTTGCAAACAGTCCAACTCGCACAAGGTCCCATTTGCAAACTGTCGCTTTCGCAAATTATCCAACGAATAACAACTAACTACAAGAAAAGAAATACAAAACAAAACTTTTTTGGGACGGTTTGCGCCTAATCTTATTATTATTATATTATTATTAATCTAAACTATCATCTTTACAAACGCCTTGTAAGTTTTAATAGCAAAGATTTTTTCAGTCCTTACATACGTTCTAAAATAAATTGCTATTGAGATTCGGATAGTTCTGTCAAATTATTTAGGTAGTATCATTTGTACCTACTACAAGTTGAACTTTGAACGTTGTAATCTGTATTGAAACCCTATCGAATTTTATAGCCCCTATCATTGTTTTTTTTTTGTAGTAGCTTTATTACTACTACCTACAAACAAACTAAATTATTACAAAACAAAAAAGTCGACTGCTTAACAAAAATCCGAATTTTTTTTTTCTAATTTTGATGTAGGTACTCGCACAACTGCGACGAATCTAGCGACACCTCTCAAGCTGAAATATATCAAGCCATTTATGCTTTAGAGCGTTCCAAATAAATATACATACAAACAAACACTCGAAAAATATAACCATAACCCTCTTTCTTACGCAGTGCAGTAAAAATAATAATAGGTACAAGGTTAACTACCAGTACTCTGTAGGAATACTCATCCGGAGGGGTAAATACATAAGATTTTAAAGCTCCAAGCACATTGATCAACTCTGACAGGGATCGTCATTGTATCGTTTCGCCGTCAACTGTTCATGAGCTTGTCCCGAGGCGAGTCGATTACGTTACGAATCTGATTAGTGTGCGTTGTACTAGGGAATTTTAAACAATCAATACTGAACAGCTTGAGTTGACCTTTAAGCGCTCTTACTAACTAGTGGTTAACCACGGGGCCAGTCGATTTGCCATTTTAATATGAAACCGCTTGACGCGATCCCTTAGCGGTTGCTTTAACCGCTAGGGGATTTTCTAATCATTTGTGATCTGTTTTCAAAGTCTTGTACCCATTTATAAAAAAAATGCTGTTTCCAGCGGCTCCACTCTGTGTAAGTATGTTTCTTATTACGATAAAAGTAGTAGTTTAAAACTTGTGGAAAGAAATGTCAGACAGTGTAATGTACCCGCGCTTCACTGAGATGACGCTGAGCTGAACCAGTCTACTCGTAGGTAACCACGGCCATCACAACACGATCAAAACGTCGGGCAAATATTTACGCGATTAAAACACGTAAATAAAATTCTGTAAATACAATGTAGGTATATATCAAACTAGCTGTCCCGCGCAACTTCGTCTGCATAATTTTTTCCCGTTTTCGCAACATTTCTCATTGCTGCTCCGCTCTTATTGGTCGTAGCGTAATGTTATACATATAGCCTCTCGAGAGGAATAATTTTTCAAATCGGATCAGTAGTTCCTGAGATTACCGCATTCAAACAAACAAGCAAACAAACTATTCAGATTTATAATATTGTATAGATTTCAACAAAATCGAGTAAATACTCGTAAGTTGTTTTAGAGATTAATTATTAGGTAGGTATACTTATTAGATTTAAATGTAATAGTTACTTCCATGAAAGTACAATATACTTAATATACATCATAACTACAATTGACTGCCTCTGTGGCGCGGTGGGAGTGTATCCGACTGCTACGCAAGAGGTCGTGGGTTCGATCCCCACCCAGAATAAAACTTTGTGTGATGAGCACGATGGTTTATTCTGTGTCTGAATGTTATTTATCTATAATATATATGTATTTAGAAATATATAAGTAAATTTATCAGTTGTCTGGTTTCCATAGTACAAGCTCTGCTTAGTTTGGGATCAGATAACGTTGTGTGAGTTGTCCCAAGATATTATTATTATTTAATATAGATATTAATTTATTACCTAAGTATTTACATTTACTACAGCTGGTCTGTTGGTCTACCCGATCTTGACTGCTTAGCCAGAGCCCACATGGGACACCACATTATGTGATCCTAAAATTGTTGCTCCGAGTCATTGTGACCGTGACGACGTGTTCCACGCTTATGTTTTTAAAGGCGGTACCTGAATAGTGCCATCCCATCTCGTCTGCCATTTAAAAGCGCTGAATCAAGCTCAAATATTTTTGTGCATGTGACAGAGTAGCGAATGGCAGAATCCGACGGATTTTCATCAGTTACTCACCTCCTGTTAGTCGGGAAGCTTTAACCTTTTTACGCCCGTCGTGGGTTTTAATAAACTATCTTTAAACTAATGAAGTAATTTTTATAGGCATTTTTTGCCAATTACTTTACAAATACAATAATTGCAATTTTGAAAGATAGAAAAATTTTAAGTCCAGACCCAGGAATCGAATCCAAGACTTCCGTAACCAAACCGGGGCCAGAAGCAAACCACCTTTCTGGACTATGTTACTAGACCTCATTTTTTTTTCTATCTCTTGATGCTCGCGAGTTTGGGCCCTCGCATGCGCCATCTAGTCGGTAGTTAAAGAACTATCACGGCTTTTGTTATTGCTTCGTTACAGAGAGCATTTTAACAAAATATGATGTCGCAGGGCGAATAATGAAGTAATTTTTAAAGGCATTTTTGCCAATTACTTTACAAATACAATAATTGCATTTTTGAAAGATAGAAAAATTTGAAGTCCAGACCCAGGAATCGAACCCAAAACTTCCGTAGCCAAACCGGGGCCAGAAGCAAACTACCTATCTGGACTATGTTACTAGTCCTCAATTTTTTTTCTATCTCTTGATGCTCGCGAATTTGGTCCCTCGCATTTTCTATCTTTCAAAAATGCAATTATCTTTAAACTAGTTGTAGGGCGTGTGGTACCGGCTTAGGAATAGTGACGCACCCCCCCCCCCCCCCGCATCTCTTCCCTGACTAAGTTATTTTACACCAGAGGACGGACTGCAGCGTCCTCCGTATACTTTAAAGCCTTACTGCGATCGCCAACCCGCTCGCCAAGCGTGGCGATTGTTACAACTACCCCCAGGATGTAATAAATAGGTTCTACTGGGGAGACGCGTCTTTGGAGTTGATAAATGAAATAAATTAGTTTATTTAATTTTCTTTGTTCAATTTATATATTTTTCATTTAAACATACCTTATGCTAAGGACGATGTTTGAGCACCACGTTTAAGACAACCGTCAACATTAAAACTGTCTTTTTTTCAAACATTTAATATCTACGTTCATACAACATTCAATATAGTATAACAAAAATAACAAAGTAAGTTACGTTTTTAACATGTACTCTTCTTAGTATAAAGTGTGTAAATAAACCCTGTCTAATCTGAAAGAGGCATGTAAAATAGAAAAAAATATTATCCGTCAAAGCGTCATTTTAAGTGTAGGTAGGTTTAGGCACACTAACATTCAAGATTTTAGTACTTAATTTTGCCGAAATGTGTCAATTTTTCAAGATTTGTTATTAACATTGTTTGTATAAGTCTTTAAAATCAAAACGCTTTTTCTGTTTTTTGTTTTTCATCATTACATTTACAAAATAACGTATGTCGAATAGGATCACGATATCTAACAACACCATCATTGATCGAACAGAGATTTATTTACAAATACCTAGTCTTTTTGAGCTACATTCATAATTGTCCCAAAAAGACTTAATACACCTAACTACATAGGTGAATTCAAGTTTCCAGCTCCTCTAGAAAATGGATAAAATCAATTGCAAAATTCCAGTGGAACAAAAATCGAGGTATTTAAACAACAAAACTAACAAACAAGCACGCGTTCTGGACTATACAATGTGAGTTGATCCCTTTGATATCAAGTAGGTACAATAATTCACTAAAGCCAGATCCTCGAAATCTTTTGTTATTTTGAGCATTTTCATGCAAAATTATGCATAATTGTGTAAAGAAAAATCTAACTCGAACGTGACTTGAGCTACAAAAGTCGTTGCGCTTGAGTACCATAGGGACTCCGTTCCCATGGTACAGTCAGCTTAATAAATCGCTCAACAGAAGCAATATTTCAAAGTATCAAAGCCTTAAAACTAAATTGGACAACTCACGAGATTTTTACTTTTTTAAATTTTAGAATGACTTTGGTTCAAAATTTTGGAAATGTTAAGGGGCGTCTAAACGGGCCATTTTTTATGGCAATTTGTGGCGGAACTATTGGCAACTAATTGCTTGGCCAATAACACAATTGTATGGCGCATGATCCAGTCTCCACAACCCGGCAACAATAAAATAGAGGGCGACTGAAACAACAACAAAATTGGCCGGGTAACATTGCGGAAAATAGATCGCTCAGTGATCGTCCGGCAACCATCAAATCAATATTAGAGAGTACTGCCATGTTGCCGGCCACAGCATTGCCGCCACAAACTGCCGTAAAAAATGGCCCGTTTAGACGCCCTTTAAAACGACTTTTGTAGCTGACAATTTGCTACTGCCATCGGATCTCACCCAGAGTCAAAGAATCTAACCTCCATATATTAGTTCGCCGAAGTTTTGATAAACATTCGCAATCACAAATACAGTTTCACTTCAAACTTAATTATCGCGACAAGGTAAAATATCACATTTCAGCCTTAAGTTATACCCTAACCATAATCTCGTCGAGTTTCTTCCGAGACAGATCTGGTACTGTTGCGTCTTCATGAGGTCTCCCTACAGGCAGAAGGAGTTCTAGTCTCTCAGTAACTGGCCTAGAGAGGAGGTCTTGGAGCCGAGCGTTGCAGTTGAGAGGAGTTGATGTGAGTGCCACTAAGCCACAGTACTGGAATGCAAAAATAGAGAGCATTTGAGAGGAGATAGTATTAATTTCTTCATAGATTTAGCTTTCTGTATCTCTATCTATACATATGGAAATTTGAAAATGGCCCTTTGGAGAAAATTCAAAATAGACCAGCTCAGGCAATGACTACGATTGGAGGGGTTACCATTGGGAACAGTTACGATCACCACACGGGACATAGATTAATGTTTGTAAAACTGCATAGGTACTATTGAGACCCAGAAAGAAACCATGTCGAATTTATAAACAAATGTTTCAAAATATAAGATAGAAATAGAAACAAAGATAATAGATCTGATAGAAACTTTTGCACTGAAAAAGCTCCCTGTTTAGAAATTTATTTTAAATCAAGACAATCTGTCGAGACTCAACAAAGGTGAATCACAAAGCGGTATCTCAAACGGAGATCAAATCTGAAAGACTTAGATTCTGTCGTAAATTCCAGCTCTTCATCATACCCGTGCAATCAAGATCACGGGCAAAAGCACTTTAGTGTTATTACCTGAATAGCAGCTAATAGTATTCCAGCAGCTATCGCTGTACTGATTTCGCTGTAGTAATGCATTCTCTTCTTCCCGTCTTCTCTCCAAGAGTGCGTCTGTCTGAAGACGAGGACTAAAGCTGGGGCATCTGAAAGGTAAGGCTTCACCGGTTTCGTGGCAAAAGGCTTCAAGTCTGTCACCCACTGTCGAGACATCCTCTGGTTATAGTTCAATTCTTCTTCCTCCTCGACTATCACTCGTATGGCTTCTTTGGTCTCTAAGTCTTGTACTACAACGAAAGTCCAAGGCTCAGTGTGTGCTCCTGATGGTGATGTACCTGGAATTAATTTTGAGGGTATTTAAAAATAAATTTAGAAATTGTGACTAGTTATATTATTACCGACGCTTGTGTTAATACTTATTACTCTACGGGCTTGGAGAACACTGATAGTACCAAATCATCATTAATGCAACTAACTGCTAATAGACCTTCAACGTCTAAATGAAACTGAAGCGGCGGTAGCCTAATGTCTAAGGCATCGGTCTCGCAATCGTGAGGTTGCGGGTTCGAATCCTACCCATTATACTACCGACGTGAACCCACTCCTAACACAAGCCTTTGAGCTTAGCTGGAGGGGTTAACAAGATTGCTAGTAATGTTGGACTCAATCCCACATTGTTAGTTATCTTTTTTAATAAAAAAATAAATAAAAACGTCTAAATATTTGACATGATCTAGACTTATATAGAGAAAATGTTGTCTATGATCTGCTTATATCTTATCTCTGGTTTCTGACAGACTGTCATAACCTAAAAATGTCACTTTAATAAACATTTTTATGTATTTTATTTTCATTGTTTTGTATTTTACCAACAATCACTATAAGTCCGAATACTTTTGTCAAAATCTTCATAGCAATATTTACGGTAACCATGATCACAATTGTTTACGAGGTCACTCAATACACAACGCCTTTACAAATACAAAGGAAACAACTTGTGCAAGTACATAATTTCAACAATTCCAACTATACTATCCATAATTACAGAGCAGAATTACAAAAAAGAGGAATTAAACTTCAAGATACTGACAAGATAATAAGACAGGTCAAAAGAAATAACTCGACACTATCAGATCACGAGTATGACTCCACTACGTTGAAATATAATACCCTTGTAAAAATAGGCTTTATTTTAGATGAAATTCCTATTGATTTATAGAGTTATCTACACTTTGTCACAGAAAGTGAACATGGGTGTCAACTGTGTTAATTTTCTTTAGTGAATATACATTCTTTTACCAATATTCAAGTTCCATTCCATCCATATGAAATTCCCGGGCTGGGATTCGCAAAAGATGAAGAAATAAATGTATAGAAGAACAGGTGATGACAAATAAACAGATTTGTTTAATACCTATTCTTGAAGTCACTAAAAGATACGAGATCATTATGTAAACGCAACTTTTAAAAAGGAGAAATGTTGCTGTTGTTCTTAATGGTGATGATTTAATTGGTTCAATAGTTCCAAGTTTTAAGTGGACTATTCTAAATGTTTACTTCTACAGGTAAAAATTTTGTACCTACTTTAAAATTCCTAGTGTAAGAACCTAAAGTTACACTCGGTATAAGTATTTTGCCTTTTGATCGGGTATGAATATATTTAAATAAAGGTCTCAATGTTTGGACAATCGTGTTTTTTAATTTTCTAATTTACATAGGTATTATGTGCTTGTTTAAAAATAAGTTACAAGATCAATTTATACATTTTATGTAGGAAAACCTTGATCAACAAATTTATCTGTGCGTATTATTTACTTAAAACAGTGTGTGGTATCGTAAATGTCATTGTTACTTGTTTGACGAATAAATTACCTACCTTTAATGATCCTCCCTTCGTGTCGGAGGGACTTAACACCTTGCCCTCCACAGACTTTTGTCTTTGCGATTACAACAAATTATGAAGGTACGGAACTCATTATGATGGGATTACAGTATAGTAAATATTTAGCAGTCTGCATCGATTTGACAAAGGGATTGAAGGCTCCTTGACTTGGTATTGGAACAGTAATCGACAGATCCATTTATTTTGCTCGTTTTAAAAATTACAAACAATCGTTCAAGGCATCGTAAATTACCGAAGAACACTTAACTTTATTAGCCTTGTACCGGCTTCAACAATGTTTCGTGCTGCAGTTTGCGAAATCAAGCAACATTGTAATAAAAAGGGTTTTAAAAAATAGTTTGAAATGAATGAAATGTTAGTCATCAGTTCTTCGTCGGACCTCTCGTATTATCATTTGAAACTATACGCTATACGATCCGTACATACCTACGACTAGACTAAACAGGTTGGAGCATAATCGTCCTGATGATTGCGGCTAAAATGGTACAAGGCGTTTTTAGAAAAAAAGAAATATCCTGTACATAGCTATAGTAAAAATTTGCAGCGCAAGGCAGCGTTCGGAAAACTAAGTAGCATCTTATATAAGATCCCTCAACACTTAAAGTCAAAATTCAACAACCAATGCGTGCTGCCCGTGATCTCGTATGGATCCATGACTTGGTCCTTAACTGAAGATCTAGGAAACAAGCTCAAGATTACACAGAAAGCTATTGAGAGAGCTATGCTATGGGTGTCTCTCTACGAGATGGGATTCGCAACGAAGTAATCCGCAGACGAACACAAGTAACCGTTATAGCGCTAACAATTACCGAGCTGAAGTGGAAATGGGCAGGCCACATCGCTCGGAGAACTGATAAAAGATGGAGAAGAAAAGGTCTCGAGGGGCGACGACTCGGCAGACGCAGTGTGGGCCAAACTCCCACTAGATGGTCAAAGCAGCCAGGACCAAATGGATGATTGTGGCCCTGGGTCGTCAGGAATGGAAAATAGGAGGCCTTTGATCAACAATGGGCGTCTGTAGAGTAATGAAAAAGGAAACAAAAAACAATAGCAAGGCTGATTTTTCTAATACATGGCCTTTCGTGACCTGTGTGCCCGACCACCTGCACTCAGGAGGATTTGATGGCTGCCTCAGATAATGTAGTCGATATGGCCGCGTTCTGGGCCACATTGATATAATATTTTATGCCCCCTTAATGTTTACGCTAAGAATAAAAATAGATACAACAAATTAAAGTATTTATTTATTTCTACGCAGTTCCTGATTGTAGGTCACTGCGATAAGATTAGGAAGAATAGCATACTTTTTTATCAAAATAAATTAATATTTGTTATCTGTCCAAATACAAAACGAAAGTAAGTCTGTCTGCCTGACGATAATTTTGTTTCCCCGTCATCTACTTAATTGGTAATTAAAATAAGTATTTATTTTGGCTTTCAATATAGGTAGTACGATAACCTTCTTCTTTTTCATTTGTTAATTAGGTCATTAGTTAATTAAAGTTTAATTAAATTGTTTTAAGAGATTAACTGTCTCCAGACATTCAAACAAAAGTCAAACACATTTACAATATTATTACGATAATAAAAGCAGAATATTATTAAGATAAAAAGAATTCTACTAACAAAATAGTGAAATGAATACAAGTAACATTCGAAATTTAAACTTCTACTCATCTCAGCTTACAGTAAGAACTTACCACAAGTACTTTGCTTCCTAATCCTATAAATAGAAATTCGATAATCTTTATTCACTAAAGAATATCGAATTTCAATTTATAATCAATCAATCAGCCTGTAAAATCATGTCTATCGGTTCATGACTGAATCTCTGGGATAACACCCAGTACGTCACAACACCGGCTTATCTATACTAATATTAAAAAGCTGAAGAGTTTGTTTGTTTGAACCCGGTAACCTCTGGAACTAGAATTGAAAAAATATTTTACTGTTGGATAGCCCATTTATCTAGGAAGACTGTAGGCTATATAAGATCACGCAACGACCAACAGGAATAGAGCAGCAATGAGAAATGTTGCAAAAACGGGGAAAATTTACGCGGATGAAGTTGGGCGAGACAGCTAGTATATATATATGGTATGGCCGGTTATCCGTCAGAAGCATCCAAATACAAAAAGAGGAGAACCTGGGGGTTGCGGCGTAAATTAGGAGGATTTAATGAGCAAGAGAATAATATAATTACAGAATTGTAATTTCTTGGGACAAGTCATACAACGCTATCTGATCCCAAACTAAGCACAGCTTGTACTATGGAAACCATACAACTGATATATAAGTTTCTAAATACTGCTTCTTTTTTTGTTTTATTTTTAAAAGATGACGGTATAAGCCCTGTGTCGCGGGGGACTTTACAAACATTAAATTCACGGACACAAAGTACCCAGACTCGGAACAACAATTTGTGGATCACACAAAGTGGTGTCCCGTGTGGGAATCGAATCTACGACCTCTTTCGCAGCAGTCGGACACACTCCCACTGCGAAACAGAGCCACTCAAATGATGTCAAAAGATGACATATTACAGTTACTTATGTGGATAATAGCATTGACAGTAGGTATATTATCATCTTACCAGCAGTCTTAATCAGGTTATCTAGCACCTCTTGTGGTATCGGCTCCGGACTGAACGCCCTCACCGTTCTTCTCTCAGCCATCAGCTCATAGTACTCCCTCGATCTCCTCAGGATCTCGTCGTCAGATCTTTTGGTTGGTTTGTAAGGCACATGTGGCGTGTCTTCGGCGATTGCTGATATCAGAAGGTCGGGGTCATCATCGTTGTCTGGGAAGTCACGTGCTAAAAGATAATGGAAAATGATAATGAGTAAAGCAAGTATAGTATATCAGGCATTTATTATACCGCTTTAGCCCTATTGGGACTGTATGCAACTATGGATTTTTGGGTTCCAAAGAAAACAATCAGAACATTTAGTTGTTCCGGTTCAGAAGGTTCCAGTTTAAACGCAGTAAATTGATTGTTATAGGAAAAGAAGCGCTTTTGGGAAAGGGGTAAAACGCGAAGGTGAATTTCGGGAATGGGGTGTTTGGGGGAAAGAACATATCGTGAATTGTTCTTGAAGGGGAAGGCGCTTTACAGGAAAGAGACCGTTTCGAACCGGGGGATCTTAGGTGACCTTTTTGGGAAAGGGACCTTCTGAGCCTGAATGCATTTAGTATCTATACTGTCTATCCGTGATCACGGCCGCTGCAATACGGTCCAAACGTCGGGCAATAAAACAAAGGTATTTAGCCTTAAAATAAAATATTTATGCGATTAAGGCTTATAAAATTCTATGTGTACAAATCGCGAAAGTTTAAGAACCTATATCTAGACTGTCTCGGCCAATTTTTGTGGTGTCAGGGTGTTAGGCTAAACTCATAAATTAACCAACCACGTCATTTTATTTATACCAAAATTTCACCAATTTTCAACCGACTTCAAAAAAAAGGAGGTTCTCAATTCGTCTGTATGTTTTTTTTTTTTTTTTTTTGTATGTTTGTTCACCGATTACGCTAAGACGGCTAAACCGATTTGAAAAATTGTTTTTGTGTTTGAAAGGGTATACTTTCAAGTTGGTCCCATTGTCATCAGATCACGATCTGATGATGGGATCTTGGAGAAATCGAGGGAACTCTTAAAATATTAAAGGCACACCTACAGTGATTTAGGTATATTTCATAGTGATTCGTGCATTTACTCTTACAAAATACCAATTGATGAAGTGGAACTGATGATGAAGACCACAAATGACGAGCAGACCTATTCAATATTTCAGTTTGCGATTCAGTTATTTTAATATGGTATTGAGTAGCACTTTATTCTCGTTATACTACTACTCCACAATGTAATAGAGCTGATAGTGAACTCCTCAACAATTAATGGCCCTGCATCGGGGTAAGCAATATTTTGTAAAAGGATTTCAGCAGTTGACATAAGCCTATTGTAACTTAAGTGAATTACAAACCAACCCACTAAAAAGTGAGAAATAAAAACTTTTTTACAAAAAAATATCACCGACTTCTAAAATAAATACAAGGCAACTAAAAAGCAATAAATAATGTACCTTGAATAACAAAAACAAATTAAACATTTTGATGTTGGTGCCGAATAAAACATAAAGACTACTATTTCCTGGCACCAACTTCAAAATGTTTAATTTGTTTTTGTTATTCAAGGTACATTATTTATTGCTTTTTAGTTGCCTTGTATTTATTTTAGAAGTCGGTGATATTTTTTTGTAAAAAAGTTTTTTTCAGAATAATTACCCCTAGTGTAACATCTGATTGCATTCCTTTTTTGACCAACCCTTGATTTGAGCAAGCCTTTCTGTCACACCTTATAATGTGGTAGGTACCTACCAACTGAACCTTTGAACATTAACGCCTTGCTTACATTATATCACAAAATAAAGAATAATCTGTGATTATAAGTAGGGCCGAACAAACGTTATGTACTTATGCCTGACAATAGTTTATGGTTTAAACAATTTATAGTTTTACCAACAGTTACAGTTTACAGTATAAACAGTTCATTTATAAATATTTGTGTAAGAATGTACAATACCCGTTATGAATTACGATCCGTGGCAAAGGCGTATTCCCATTGCAAGGACACGGCCCTTCTCTTGGAAATATCTGCGGGCCACATTGTACTCCGTGGACATAGTTCAGATTGATGGTACCCACACAACTATTATAGGACTCCTGACTCAGTGACGACCAAGCAGATCACGATATCTGTGAGTTTAAGTAACTCTACCACGGTAGGACTATAGATCGGTGGAAGTTTTCGAACAATATCCCAGTGTATGAAGCTTGCCCTTTGTACTGTTGGAGCTATTATACTGTGCCAATAATAATGGTCTCCTAACTGATGTCGGTTACGACAATCTCATCTGAGACTAGCGAACAACGCAGGAGATAATAATAATAATATCTTAGGACAACTCACACCACGCTATCTGATCCCAAACTAAGCAGAGCTTGTATAATGGAAACCAGACATTTTTGATAAACATACTTGTATATTTCTAAATACATACCTACTTATTAAAGACTAGGTGACGCGCCACTTCGTATTAGTTTCCCCGTTTTTGCAACATTTTTCATTGCTGGTCCGCGCCTATTGGTCATAGCATGATATTATATAGCCTATAACCTTCCTCGATAAATGAACTACCCAACAGGAAAATAATTGGTCGTTGTGCTCTTCACAAAGTTTTATCCTGGGTCACGATCGAACCCACGACCTCCGACTAGATTATAGTGCACAAGTGTGTACGCCAACACAAGTGCACACTCTATTCCTTAAATCTCAAGGCTCCCACATATTATCAGTCCGCCTGCAGTCTATTACCCTATCGGGCCGCTTATCGTCGTAGGTCTGCAAAGCTCACACACTAGTAGTCGACAGCCGGCAGTTTCAGACTGCAAGATCACGCGCCTAGAAGCCTTTAGCCTAATCGGACGGAAATCTGACATGACCGGAGAGAATCCGGCAAAACCGGTAAAAAAAAGGTAAGACCGACAGGTTTAACGAACTCTCCGAGGCACAGTGGAGTGTGACAGTGTTTTTCGAAAATAGTCCTTGTATAATTATACCTTGGGACAACTCACACAACGTCATCTGATTCCTAACTAAGCAGAGCTTGTACTATGGAAACCAGACAACTGATATACACTATACTTAGATATTTCTAAATACGTACATATTATAGATAAATAACACCCAGACACAGAATAAACCATCGTGCTCGTCACACAAAGTTTTATTCTGGGTGGGGATCGAACCCACGACCTCTTGCGTAGCAGTCGGATACACTCCCACCGCGCCACAGAGATAGTCCACCAAGTAGTAGTGTACCGAGAGTGGCAACATTATATAACCTCACAGATATTTCGATCTGTTTCGCTATTATACCTACTGCCATTACTGTGCCATTACACAGAAAAACAATAATAACAGTAGATATCTACCTATATCATGGATTATTATTAGATTCTGTACGGAAGCAGATAAACAAGTTCCAGTTATTTATATGCGGATAACATCTAATACATTCGTAAAAAAAGTAATTACGCATGAAATGTGCTCTAACGCTATTAAATAATATATGTGTACTTATAAATGGAGACCGCAAATGACTGATATATCAACGCACAGCTCAAATCCCTGAACGAATTTGGTTGAAATTAGTATAAATGTAACTATATCAATCTACTTTCGAATAGTAATCAAGGGATTGGTACCTTAACGTTGCTTAAACTCACTGACCCCTCATTCTGCCAAAGTGGGTGTGGGTCTGTTTGTTACTTTTTCAGCAGGATTTTTTGTGTCCCGTATGGGAATCGAACCTCTTACGTAGCAGTCGGATATACTCCCACCGCGCCACCGAGGCAGTGAAAACGTTGAACAGATCTTAATAACTTAGGCTAGTAGATAAATGTTACTTATGTAATGACCCTTTACAGACATTCATTAAAAACAGATTTTTGAAAATATGACCCTAAAACGGGTGAACAAAGTCGGTTCCCGTAAATAGAATCAGTTAACGATTTCAAACTACACATTAACGAGTCGGACGGTGCTTTTGTATACATATTGTATAGCAATTACTACGTCGCGTGTCTCGTGCACGATGTTGTATCGATCGATATGCACTATTAACATTCTGATAAAAAAACAAACGGCCTTGACCGTTGTCATGCGCGTACTATGAGAAAGAGATAACAGAAATAAGAAGTGTTTTTAACCCCTGGCAAAGAAGGGGATTAAGTTCTAACCAGGCGCTGAACCAAGGGCGGGAGCAACAGCCCCCACCCCCCCACCAGACTCATGAATTTTCAAGTATTCGCCAAGTGGCGGTAGCCTAATGGCTAAGGCATCGGTCTCGCAATCGTGAGGTCGCGGGTTCGAATCCTATCTATTATATAGCGACGTGAACCCACTCCTAACACAAGCCATTAAGCTTAGCTGGAGGTGTTAACAGGATTGCTAGTAATGTGGGACCAAAACCCCACATTGCTAGTCATCTTTAAAAAAAAAATTGGTCTGCGCGACACTTGGCCGGTATTAGGTCAAACTGCCCCACCCCAAAACATGACCCTGGATCCGCGCCTGGTTCTAACAAACAATATAATAAGGACTCCTCTTTTTGTATGCATTTCGATTTTTCTCGCTCGGCGGTTGACAATTCTTACATAAAGCAATACAAGTCAATACAAAATAAACAAAATCGTCGTTTTCACAGTATGTTTTTAGTATCTTAAATAGACACACGCCCCTTTCGGATCTGACAAGGGTTTTTAACACACTGTAGGTATAGCAATTACTACGTCGCGTGTCTCGTGCACGATGTTGTATCGATCGATATGCACTATTAACATTCTGATAAAAAACGTACGGCCTTGACCGTTGTCACTGTTATATGCGTAATATGTGAAAGAGACAACAATATAGGCACGGTTTCTAAGTAGCAAAAAGAAGTGTTCTTAACCCCTGGTGAAGAATAGAGATAAGTGTTAACAAACGGTAGAACGATCTAACGTTCAAGTTAGTGTTGGAAAAATATATTGAGAACGAACCTACTAAACACACTCTCGTATAGTAATCGAATAGTTCTATACCGTTTTGAGTTAACTTTCACTTACTATAGGAACTTTTATAGGCATTTTTTGCCAATTACCATAATAACACAATAATTGGATATTTTAAAAAGATAAATTTGAAGTCCAGACCCATGAATCGAACCCGAGATCAGTAAGGACAGAAGAATTTGAGATTTAGTAACATAGTCCCGGTTAGATGGTTCGATTCTGGCCCCGGATGGTACGGAAGTCTCGGATTTGATTCCTGGGTCTGGACTTCAAATATTCCAATCTTTCAAAAATGCAATTTCGCTTACCTACTAGTAATACTATATATCACATACATCACATATCAACCTATTTCATATCCCACTGCTGGGCACGGACTCTTTAATAAGTAGGTTCTACGGTTTCCTTCGTAGAACATACTTATTATAGATCCTGGGGGTAGTTGCCATAATCGCCTCGCTTGCCCAAGGGGTTGGTGATCGCAGTAAGGCTTTAAAGTACACAAAGGACGCTGCTGCCTGTCTTCTAGTGTGAAGTCCCTTAGACACCCACGGGAAGAGATGCGGTGCGGGGGGGACACTATTCTTAAGCCTGTACAACACGACCTAGACCTAGTTTAAAGATAGTTTATTAAAACCCTCGAGGGACGTAAAAAAGAATCAAATAACATTTTATAAACCCTCGACTAACAGGAGGTAAGTGACCAAAGATAATACGTCGGGGTCTCTCATTCGCTGCTCTGTCACTTGCTTCTAACACTTGAGTTCAATTCAGGGCAGTAAACCTGTTACTGTACCTACTCCTGTTAAGGTTCATTTCCGAGCATCGCGGCCGATTCCGAGCCGCTCGCGGCTTACGACAAGCGGCTGACGCGCGCGGCCGATGCGACAATAGTCAGAGTGCCTGCGCAGCCTACGTCAGTTGTCGGCCGCGCGCGTCTGTCGCAGACCTCGGAAACGGCGCCATATATTCTCATACTCTGACTATTATCGCATCGGCTGCGCGCTTCAGACGCTTGTCGTAAGCCGATATAAAGATAAAAGAAATGAACCTTTAATCGTAGTGGTAGTTAGTGGTTTTAATAATAATAATAATTCTTTTAAATGTTATTTGATTCTTTTATACGCCCTTCGTGGGGTTTTTCTTTTTTTTAACGCAAAATGTTATAAGTTTTACGTGTCTGTCTGGCTCAAACAAATGGACAGATTGGGTGTGCTTGTTTTATTACAAAACTAATTTAATCGATTTGTTTGATAAAAAACAATTCAGCTATTTTAAAGAAAATCATGTTTTGTGGTTTTCTTAATGTGGAAAAACTGATTAGATAATCATAAACATTGCAGTTTTTATACTCGTACATAAATTATATACAAAACCGGGCAAGAGCAAGTCGGGACACGCAAAAGTGTAGGGTTCCGTAGTTGCCCATTACTGTAACATCTATCACACTCAATAATGCCGTCTAAGTAGGTTTTCTTTCTGTTGTTTTTGCTTCCTGTTGTTTCCTAATGTTGTGGTGAGAATTTGTACGATAATTATTGTTACTTCTCACTTGGTCAGCTATTAGGTACTTGTAAACTTGTAAAGCCTACTTAGATGTGATAGTTTACTTTGAATTTCGTTATAGGTATGGACTGCTACCGTATTTAAGCACATATCCAACAATACTATATTATTGCTTGCGTGAGTTTCGTGGTATAATGGTTGCAGCACCTTACTGGCTTTACTGTATATATACATCATCATCATTATTATTATTTCAAATTTTGTCTGACGTTCATAAGCGTTGCATTTGTAGCCTTCACAGCTCCACAATAATAAAGACCTATCCCACACGATAGGGTAGATAAGAAATAAAATAACATCCTCACTTTACGTGTGGGGGACCTCCCCCACACGTAAAGTGGGGATGTTATTTTTTTTAAAGCCCATTTTTTTAAAGATATTAAACTTTGTCGTAACTAATACACTGACGGACTCATAAACTGCATCAAAGTTCAGGTTTACTCTAAAAGGATTTTTTTATAATAAGTATGCAAACTTTTTAGATTAAATTATATAAATATGGAAAGACTGGCTCTTAATCTTAAAAAAAAATTTAATTTAAAAATAGAACTGCGGTAAAACAAATGAATATAGCCGGGAAAAGAAAATTTACTCGTAGTATCAGATTTGCGTGTTATTTATAGCAAAGTTTTAAACATTGATTTTTTTTGTTTGGTCAATTGAAATATTGTTACCAGCATAATTGTTGGGTTAGTTTTTTAACACATCGAGAGTTTTTGAACCATAATATGGATACTTCGTCCGAACAAGCGGCACAAATTGTAGCATTGGTGCGGGAGGGCTTGGATCAACGAACGATTGGTAGAAATTTAAATTTAAACCAGTCTACGGTTTGTAGAATATACAGAAGGTTTGTAGAGACAGGTTCTTACAGGAGGAGACGTGGTACAGGCAGAACTCGAGCAACCACAGGTCGTGATGACCGATTTATTGTTACAACTTCCCTGCGAAATCGTTTCCTCACGTCAGTTAACATCAAAACCGAGCTTAATGAAGTGCGTGGAAAAAACGTGTGTGCACGAACAATAAGAAGAAGGTTAAAGGAAGCGGCTATCACCCCTTTTAGACCAGCAAATGGTCCAAAGTTGTCTGCAGCTCACAGACAAGCTCGCTTAAGATTTGCGCGTCATCACCTGAATTGGACAGAAGAGCAGTGGGCCTCTGTATTGTTCACGGACGAGTGTAGGACATGTTTATATGGTGCAGATGGTCGCAGAAGAGTCTATCGTCGACGTGGGGAGCGATATGCTCAAAGTTGCATTGAGGAGCGTGTTCCTTTTGGAGGCGGTTCATGTATGGTCTGGGGTGGCATATCGATGAACGGGCGAACAGAACTTGTGTTCATAGACATGGTCCGTCAAAACGGTAATAGAGGGGGTTTGACAGCACATCGCTACATAACAGAGATATTAGAAGATCACGTGGTGCCTTACATGGGATTCATAGGCGAAAATTTCACTTTAATGCAGGATAATGCCCGGCCGCATGCAGCTGCACAAGTTCAACATTATTGCGAAGAGGTTGGGATACGTACAATGAATTGGCCAGCACGCAGCCCGGATCTTAATCCCATCGAGCATGTTTGGGACAATTTAAAAAGAGCTGTATATGCGAGAAACCCTTCGCCTACGACAGTGGCAGCACTAAGAACAGCACTTTCAGAAGAATGGGACAATATTCCGCAAGATCTTTTAAAAACCCTTATAAAATCTATGCGGAACCGATTAGAATCCGTAATAAGGGCACGTGGGGGTAATACACCTTATTAAAACACAAATAAACCCTTGCATAAAGTTTGTGTCTATTGTTAAAACCAATTTTTTAATTAAACAATTTTTCCTTAAACTTCTGTTTTTTCTTCAAAAAAGGTCTTAAGGTCCTTTCCAGTACATAAACTTAAACTTAAAGATATGATCCTACGCTGTTTTAAAGTTCACGAACCAATCTAGAGGTTTCAATTTAAATCTGTATAGAAAGTTTGCATACTTGGTTAAAATATTTATTTCAAAGTCGTCTATTACTTTGATGCAGTTTATAAGTCCGTCAGTGTATTCATGCCAAATTACATCTTTCTAGTGCTAAGGGTCTCTATGCTAATTTTAAGTGTATGAAAAAAAAAATTGGCTCAGGCGAGTCTCTATGCTAATCTGGGGACAGACAGATGGTCAGACGGACGTACAGACAGAGCGAAACTATAATTCTTGTTTATCTAAGTCATTCTTAAGTTTTTATTTTAAATAGTTTTGATACCTACATAGTTTCTCTTGTACTCCCACAGCCCAGATCCAGTACAAAGAAGCAAGAGACACACTCAAAAAGTCTGTGGCGAAAATAACAGAATCGCCAAAAACAAAAAAAGAAAAAAAATGTTGTTTACTACGGAACCCTAAAAAGGGTACAGTGGCTTTTGTTGTTCAAATTTGGCACTGGACAGCACTGGGCCACTTGTTTATATATTGACCTCAATTGTCTTAATATAGTAATGACCTGCTTTTTTGTCTTTTTTATTCATAATAAATTCGCAGATGTTTTAAGAACATTTTAAAAAACGTCTGGTCTTTGTTTTTTAATCCATTTCCAAAATTAAAAAGAGGACAAAACATTCGCTAGTTAAAATGTTCTTAAAACAGTTGCTAATTCATCTATACTAATATTATAAAGTTGAAGACTTTGTTTGTTTGAACGCTACAGTCTCAGGAACCTATGGTCCGAATTGAAAAATTATGTTACTGTTGGATAGCCTATTTATCGAGAAAAGGTATAGGCTATATAACATCACGCTACGACCATTAAGAGCAGAGCAGCAATGAAAAATGTTGCAAAAACGGGTAAAATTTACGCCGACGAAGTTGCGCGGGTCAGCTAGTTATGAATAAGGCGGTAAGTATTTACCAAAATATGTAGTAATAAAGCAGTTTAGAAGACTACCGCTTCGTAAATTTGTACTTTATGCGTAGTAATTAGCGTACCTACGTAAGCTTCATTCTAATGGTCCTGCCAAACAGCAGTTTAAAAAAAACCAATACATTTCATAATAATTTTTACACGAAAACATTAATTTAGGTAACATTAAAGTAACATGCTATTGATTGTTAAGTAGATATTTTTAAAGCTTCTACATTATTAAAACATGTTGTAGGTAAGTATAACATTTAAAACCACTACTTGTTCCATTTTGTTACAAAAGTCTTGTTCTGTCAAAAATATTCACTACACATTATGCTATTGTGCCATATATTTATTAATTTTTAAAATTAGAATTGTGGATTATACAATGTGAAAGTTTAGATGCAAATTATTGTAGGTATAGTCACACGAAGGAAGAGCTAACACACAACGTGATATCAGATACGAATGATTTTTTTAATTAAAGACGACTCCCGCATTAGTGTACAAGCCCTGTGTCGCGGGGGACTTTACAAACATACAAGTTACAGACACAAAGTACACCCAGTTTCGGAACAACAATTTGTGGATCACAGAAAGTGGTGTCCCGTGTGGGAATTAAACCTGCGACCTCTTGTGTAGCAGTCAGACACTATCCACCCGCGCCACAGAGGCAGCCATTGATATAACTGTGACGAAATTTATGCAGGATGGCCTACCATAAGTACCTACTTTTTAGGTTTGTGTGTTATAAAAATCCCTCATTGAGGTGCAGTCAGTGCCTCAAATTTCATTAGAATCTTTTCTAACCAGTGAAAACAAGAGTTGGTCATTATGCATCCTAGGTTTTAGCTGCACTACATTATTTTCTTTAGTCTATTTTTCCAGTGTATCAATGGCCTTAATAACATGACTTCTGACATTATTGTGACCTAAATACATACGTTTAATTACCTCTTTATCTCAAGGTAAGTGACAACTTCACATATTGGCCTCGCGAAAGGAGAAGGCCAAACAGACACTACAAATGCATATAAATTTGGAGAGATTGTCAAAACCGGAGTTCCATCGTGAATTGGAAACAATATTTTTTACATTGAAGTCATTTTTATAGGCATTTCTTGCCAAAGACTTTACAAATATTTGTGAAGTCTTTGGCAAGAAATGCCTATAAAAATGACTTCAATATTCGGCCTGCGTCATCATAATTTGTTAAAATGCTCTCTGTAACGAAGCAATAACAAAAGCCGTGATAGTTCTTTAACTACCGACTAGATGGCGCTACGGGGGCCTAACCCGTAAGCATTAAGAGATAGAAGAATTTGATATCTAGTAACATAGTCCAGATAGGTGGTTCGCTTCTGGCCCCGGTTTGGCTACGAAAGTCTCGGGTTCGATTCCTGAGTCTGGATTTCAATTTTTTCTATCTTTCAAAATGCAATAGGTATACCTGTTAACTAACTGTTGCCCGCGACTTCCTTCGCGTGGACATTTTGAAAAACAAATCTATTCAACGAGAACCACACTTTTTACGGGCTATAAAGTAGCCTGATGATCTTGTGGGTGATCTTTCTCTAGCCGCGCCGCTCGACACCCCACGCTGCTCACACCCATGTTGCTCCCTGTCGCCTGTTTGACTGTATGCCTGTGGCGGCCAGAAGGGGGCCCATCTAGTGAGTGGCGAGTCACCGCCTGCCCATTTGTCAGTGTGTTTTTACCATGTGTTTGCAGGGCAGGCGCCATAGTCCTTCAATAGTACCACATCATCTCCATAACCCAGTTTCTTAGCTACCACTTTTTGACAATAGTTTTTACACTAACCGGGGAATGTCGCTGGGTACATTTATATAGTGTATACAACGATATTCGGCGGTTTGTGTCACATAGCCTTTAGATTAAAGTGTCTAACGGGCCTCTACGTGTTGGCTTCGGCCCCACGCACGCCTCCCAAATGACCGGGACTCCATAGTCTTGGATATGGAAACGACATACATAATAATAATAATAAATAATACCTACTAGCCTACGTGATATTTCAGACTATAATCTAACCGTGTGCCAAATTTCATCCAGACCCGTGTAGCCCTTTTGGCGTGATTGGATAACGAACATCCATCCATTCATTTAAACCAATGGTCCCTAACCACTGGTCCGCAGAAATCAAAGACTGTGCCGTGCGCATGCGCCTTCTATTTCTGCACGGGACACCACTTTGTGTGATCTACAAACTGATAGTCCCAGTCTTCTATTTGTATCAGTTTTCCTAATTACAACGCTTTAAGAAGATCATAATCAATACACATAGAAGGCGGGTCAGTGACCTTTAGCCGGCAACCGGGTACCCGGCGCGAAGTGTATGGCGATATACGGTAGCTTACACATGGTCCGGCGTCCGTTCTGTCCAGTCTACCCGGCTACCGGCGCCGGATTGCAACCGGAATGTGTGAAAAGAACCTTACTAAACAATGTTAACAATAGATAAAACAAAAATAAAAAAAGGGTCATTCAACGGGAAGTTACCCTAGGGACCTATCACTTAAATTGTGAACTATAACAAATGTGAGATAACATGCTTCTGATACGTTATCATCAGTTACGGATATTGTTCCAGTTTTAAGCTACGATGTTGGTAAAAATACAAGAAAGGAAAGCAATAGCGAAGCGGAAAGGAAATACGATTTTGACTTTAATGTTGCATTTACACGCTTTCGTTCAAAGCGACATTCAACGAGCACAGAAACGAACGCAAATATGTGAATGTTTTGCTTGGCTGTTTGTCAACAGCTTGTTTGGACGGCAAGCCCGTGTTATTATACTTTCTGCGCTGCTTTCTGGGCTGCGTACCGCGCGTGTGAAACCACTATTGTAGCTATCCTCACACGAGCCGCCTGGGTCGTGGACGGACCGTGCTCTGTCACTGGAACGCATAGATTGAGCATGGTATTTTGACCGACTGGCATTTCAGTCCCTTGGTATATTGGTCTACTGTTCTTTTGTTTTAGGTACAAGTATTTTGCCCAGCTGTTTATTTGGTCTACTAGTCACACATGGTGGCAGGTATATTATGCATCTTCGCTCAAATCTATACTAATATTATAAAGCGGAAGAGTTTGTTTGTTTGTTTGTTTGTTTAAACGCGCTAATCTCAGGATCTACTGGTCCGATTTAAAAAAATCTTTTTTTGTTGGATAGCCCATTTATCGAGGAAGGCTATAGGCTATGTTACAGTACAATATCTTTGTGCTGTATCTACAATCTACATCACAATCTTATGTTCCTTATCGCACGTTCAGTATCTATTAAATGTTTCCACTATCTGTTATCAACACGAAGTCGTTAGTATATAAGATGCACCTTTAGATAATTATAACCAGACTATACTACATCTTTTGTCTCATTTATACCTAATCATATATTGCCAAGTAGTTTGGCAAATTGGTGACCCCGACGAACGAATACGCAGCAAGAAACATGGCACAATCACCGTGCAAGGCGAACATAAATCAGCAAGGAACACTTGAGTAGGGTATAATTGGGGGTTCTGGATCACTTCCTCGCTTCGCTCGGTGCGTGATCCAGAACCCCCAATTCTCCACACATAGAACATGATCCAGAACCCCCAATTTTCTACACATGCAATATGATCCAGAACCCCCAATTTTCCTCACATTCAATATGATCCAGAACCCCCAATTTTCTACACATGCAATGCAGAGCGCTCCAATATCACACTATCATGATCGATGATTCTCTTAACTGCTCATCTTTTCAACTTAATAGGAACCGGTTTATGAACAGCTTAATCGCAGCAACTCAAGCTGTTATGCACAGCCTGTTCCTATGTATTAGGTTTCTTCTATCAAATCTACAAGATTGTTGTAGATTTGATGCTGGATTATTCGAGCCCATAGCTTAATCCCTTTAAAGCGAATTTTAGAGCATTTGCCGTTATCTCTAGAGCAAGGTATTAGGATTGCATTATACTGCTCGTGATTAATTATTTCTACAATATGAAGCCCGCATAATCGCTTTTCTACTATCAATACCTGTACACGATCTCCAATTCTCAATGTCATGTTATTCAGCAAGTAAGTCGAAGCTTGTATTTTATTTAGAAAACTGATATTTCAAATTTTTAATCTTGCTAATTACGTACGTAAATGCTTGCGAAAGTTTTTTAAGACTAAGGTTGAGGAACAGGGAAATTTTGAGCAAACAAAATAAGAAAAAAAAAAACCACTTAATTAAAAAGTTTATTATCGAAACACCATTTTTTTAAACATAAAACATTTTTTAAAGAACATATTGAGTCATGATATATACAACTGTAAACGGTTTCAGAATCTTTATATTGCTCATACAAGCTTAACAAATTAGGACAGTTTTTATCTTCTAAATTAATAACATTATTATTATTCGACATAACTTGCAACCATGACACTTTTTCTAAACCTTTAGTGTAAACACATTTATTTCTTAACAGATCTTCAAGTAAACATAGGCAATTAGAATAAGGAATAAATCCTTCACCCCAATGTATTTTTCTGTTGCGCTCGATCCAGCTTACTTGACGTCTTTCTGATTTTGTCAAGTTGTAATAGGGAAATGGTGGCTTAATTAAGAACACTTGTATTTTGTTATCACACCATATAGCAATTTCTTTTATTATAAACTCATTTGCTTCTGTTTTGAAACCTTGAACGTCTACAATAGCAGTCATGATAATCTTCGCACTATATTACTCAAAGGCTTATATTCCACCAGACGATCGTTGATAATCAAACAATATGCGGCAGTATTATCTGGTATTGAAGTTGAACATTCAATTTCTAATCGAACATCGACTGGACCTGATTTTAGACTATCGTTTTGCCTTGAACAATCTAATATAAAAAGAGGAGCCTTTTCTTTAAAGTCCTTTAGACTAAGCAATGGGTCTGCTGGACTGTTGTAATACGACTGACGGAATTTGGCATACATTTCGTATAATATACTGTATTTGTTCTCAGAAAACTTTAAGCTCAAAAGTTCATATGGATAATATTGTGAATTCAAAAAGAGAGTGACATTTGTAACTTCACAATGATCAAATCGCGAACTGTCATTGAGTTTATTATTTTTTCTATTAGTTTGTAAGCAGAAAATTACATATCTAGGTTTCTCTAATTGTGACGCAGTTTTAACTGCCCACGAATGCTTTGTAGTTTTAGGAAGCAAAGGGTACTCATACAAATCCCAATTTCTAAATGCCATTTGAATAGGCTTATCCTTTTCTAGTAATTTTAAAAGAGCCAGTCTTTCTCGATCTGACACTTTTATATGTGGTACTCTCCATTGAAGCCTTTCTATATCTATTTTGCAATAAGCAATATCATCAGCAAGTATAACACTATTTAAATTGGAGTTACTTCTATTCAATATAAGTTCATGTTTGCAGTTTATTACAATTTTTTTATAGTCTTCCGCAAACCCTAAAATCTTATTTAAAGGTATTACAGCACTAAAATGGCCATCATTTTTAATACCGTTTGAATTCCAGCCCCATAAGGCAGCCACTTTATTTTCTGCTTCATTTAATGAGATATAAGATTTTATTGTGGACGTTATGCCGGAATTTTTTATACGATCTATTTCTATACCATTCATTTCGTACCTGATGTCTTGAAACAAGAACAAAATATAGTTATTACTAAATGTAACAATTTTTTCAATCGGCTTTCCATCTTTACCGAAGAATTTTGCTTGACCTTCGATGTAAATTGAACTGGCTGATGGTAACACGTATATATCTTGCTGGTGTATGGGAATTCTGATTTCGTCATTTTCTCTGAAGCAGTTATTGTAGGGATTGTAAGAATGGACTTCATAACTTTCGATTGAAGAATCGAAATGCGGTAAATCATTAATCTGTAGTATATTCATACTTTAAAACCTAAAGCTTTAAGAAAATCTATATTTGCTTTAGTCAACTTCCTCACTTTTTTCTTACGTCTACGCGTATTAGTGGTTGTAGAAGAAATAAGACGTTTTACTTTGACTGAAGGGTTTATATTATATTGTATCATTTTATTTTTCTTAAATGAAGACGCAGTTGAATATGTTCTACGAAGTTAATACTGTAACCAAACTGATCGACAACTTTAATAGATATAGATGAAATTGTATTTTTGTTTACCGGAAAATAAATAACGTTCTGAGGCGTTTCTATATATTGGTCGTCTACAACGGTATTAGGCACAAATTCGTGAATAATGTGAGTTGGTAATCCGTTGGTATAGGAACCGTATATCAAATCACATTCAATTCTGATAACAGATGAGGTATTGTTACTAAAACGACGACCTGATGTTGAGTTCAGTATTGAAAAGTATAATAATCCACACTCATATTTTCCAGATAAACTCAGAGGTGGTTGAAAATATGATTCTAATTCTGATTTATTGCCGGAGATAGTTACTGTAGTAGACATACTTGCATACTGAACTCTTTTCTTAAATTCTGTTTATTTTATTCCATGATTAATCCAAAAAAATCTTAAAAAGTTTAAACAAAGATGTCCGCAATGGAAAGGATGATTGCCTTGTACATTTTCATAATTGTAGTGAATTTTAGAGCCTAAATATTTTATTAATTCTTTTGGAGGCTTAAGATTTCCATAACTATCAAAATATTCGATATAATCTTTGCATTTTGCATAGGCTACCCAATGAGAGCCGGGGTTTTTAGAAATATCTAAATTAATAATACCACATTCATATTTAAAAGGGTGTGTAGGAAGTTCGTCTCTCATAAAGACACCTCTAAAATAAGGAATATTATTTCCATATTTTACAATGTCAAAATTAGTCAAGGCTCGATTGGGTAGCCGATACTTTAGTTTTTTTCTTTTGATACGAAAATTCCCAGACCATTTTTATGTGGCTTAACATGTAATCCATTTCCAATACAAAGGGCTTCCATTTTTTCATTGTGTCTCTTCGATTCATCATATAGCTTTTTAGCCATCTTGAATTCATTTATAGTTTTAGCTATACCAGCCGCCCCGCCTGCTATGGCTCCCGCTGCGGATAATCCAGCAAAAATAGGAATCAAAGGCAAAACTCCACCCGTTTTTGGTATAGGAATAACGCGGGGAAGTTTAATAGAAGAATCTTCAACTAATTCTCTGGCAGCAGCCATAGCTAGTTTTATTGCCCCTTTCTTGCATTTTGGTTTTAATTTTTTCATTCGTTTTTTCGCGACAGTAAGAACATTTTTAAATTTATTTTTAAGTCCTTTTCCAGAAGTCCTTTTGCATGAAGATTTTTGGCTGTAAGTTTTTAGGCCAGTACCAGTTTTAATTTTGCTTGTCATAATATTGCTCACTAGACGCGCTGCAATTTTTTCTCCTGTACCTGCATCAGCTGCAACTATACGTTTTTTCGCCATTTTAAACAAAATCAAATCAGCCTTATGGCGATCTTTTAAGTTCGAAGATTTGTGATATGCAATATCGTGTTCTTTACAATATTCGTCTAATTTGTTGATACCTTTATCACCACGCGCAAGTCTCCTAATTAATTTTGTACCTGGACCACAGTAATTGTATCCCGGCAAATGTAATTCAAATGGTAAATGGTTTATAAGCCAATTGAGAAGACTACTCTCTCCAGTGCCCATAATAAGACTGTTTAAAAATAAATTAAACACTTTATAAATATAATGCGTTGAATAAACAATTGACAGTTATCTAAGTTTATAAGTATAAATAATGGAATCAGACATTATTTTGCAATAATCTATTTAATTTGTTTCTTATAGCGCATTTGACTTATCTATCCAACTATTTTCTGCAGAAGATAAACCTAACCATTTTACTAAAACTCTGTTTCCTCTCTTTTTAAGAACTTTTTCGACTAGATACACATTAGGATGTTTAGTCTTTTGAAGTTCTTGCACATAAAATGCTCCTAAAATAGGCTGACCTCTAATAGTATCTTCAATTAAATAGGTGATAGGAATTGTATTACGTATTTCTCGAATTTTAAATATTTCTGTTGACCAGTTAGGTGTATATCCTTTTTCAAATGTTCCTTTGTACTTACTGATACGTACATAATCACCCACTTTATATCTTACTTTTACACTAACTTTTTTTACTAAACTTGCATAACGTTCTAATATACGTTTTTTATTTATATTATTCACATTCGCAGGGATTTCATCAATCGTTCTATGGTATGTGTGATTGTATTTATGAATAACATTATTGAGGGTATTATTTATCCAATTATAATTGCCTTTCAAACTGAATTCTTTGTACAATTTAGATTTCAATGTCCTAATAAATCGCTCGACTATTGAAGCTTTTTTTGATGAGAATGTTGAGTAATGATTAATATTATAAGATTGCATTAGATTTTGAAATCTATTATTATAAAACTCTGTCCCATTATCAGTTTGAATATTTTTAGGGACACGGCCTCTATCCAATAATATCTTAAAAGTATTACATACAATCTCTTTGTTTTTACTTTTGAGAGGAAAGGTCCAAGCATATTTAGAAAATGTGTCAATAACAGCGAGGATAAATCTAAAGCTTTTATTTTCTTTAGAAATAGATTGCATATCAATTAAGTCCGCCTGCCATAGATCGTCTATATCTTTCATAATAACTTTTCGTCGAGGAAAATTTATCCTGGCATTTTTATGAAGCTCATTTACCACATCGGCTTTGATCATGATGATTTTTCGTTCAAATTTATATTTTTGTCTTTTAGCTCAGATTGATTTAATAACAAATTTTGGTAATGATCGTGATTGTTAAGTATGTTAAACTGAATTAAATGTCTATTGCTGTTCCTATTTATTCCTTTATTATATTAGCTTCTTTTAGTTCTTCAATGATAGATAATATTTCATTATCATGATTTGTATTGCCAGCGTCTCTTGAAGCCATTAATAATTTTAATCTCTCAATCAATTCATTGGGATCATCCCAGTATACTAAATCAGTGTTGTTTTTAAATTTTTTTAGTTTTGGTAAGTTTCCTCCAAGTTTTGATTTAGGTTTACTGTCAGACGTTTCCGAAAACAAGGGTTTAATTATTTCCCGATATTTTTTACCTTTACTTGACTTTATCTGACCTCTGGGGCTAAAATTTCTTCTATGAGCATTTGTATAATGTAGCATATCTTTGTAGATCCGCTTATCTTCATTTGATATTAATTTTAAATCAGGCTTTCTTTTAAATAAAAGTTCTTTCAAACCTAATGTAAAGTTGTAAACTTTGTCATCGATTTTAACTAAAACGTTCTTATCATTATTCAAACTAGAAAATGATACTACTGAGTTACCCATCATGTAAGTCTTGTTTTTACTTCTAATTCCAAACGGTATATTAAGGTCATCATATATACCACAGATATCTTCTCCCTCTAATGATATTTCATCTAGCGATTCCTTTTTAGGGCTTTCAATGAATTGAGTAGAATCCAGATCTGGACTGTAACATTCTTCAAATTTACTCGATGAACTAGTATTTATATCATCGGACTCAATGCCTTCCAAATTAAGTAGTGTTTTATTTTCTACATTTTTATTTTTTTCCGCAGGTAAATTCGCGTCAACTAAAGACTTAAGGGGATCTGTTACAGGTTTTAGGACTTTATCGAGTGATAAATTCATCGAGTGTTCCTGGTTCTTCATTTGTTTTATTTTGTTCTTTATTGAGTTCACAGACTTCATTAATTCAATTTTAATATTTTTCTCCATATTTATATTAAAACAACTGTGTTCAGGGAATGAAGATCTAATACTGAATTTGTTATTCATGTTATTTATTATATATAAATTCAGTCAAATTTCAAAAATGTATCAAAATTCTGTCTGTACCTTCCATTATTTACGGGCGATTCTTTATTAATAAGTACGAAATTATATGGGTTACTCCAAATGGTTTTACAGATATCTTTAAACTGTTTCCATTGTAGATCGGAGCCGACATGTTCATCGTAAACATGTTTTAAATTCGTATCATCTTGTTTAAATAATATAAGAAAATTAACATTGTCACGTAACAATTGTTTCGGAATTTTAGAATAGGTTTGAGATAAATAAAAACAATCTATTTGTTTATGTCTGCCCATACAAAAATAATTACGGATATTAACTTGATTTTCACATGCAACATCATCAAAAATAAATACAGAGTTAGTCAAAGCTTCACTCGGAGCTATAACATCTTTATCATCTTTTAATTCATAGAAGTTAATCTGAGGAACTCTTTTTAATACCTCGCTCAAGAATCGATATTTTGGCTGAAAAGAAGTTTTGGAGTAAAGATAAAGATTTTTAAATTTCAATCCATTTTTATGTAACAGTAAGCTGATCATAACGTTTGTTTTACCACAGTTCGACGGACCACATATTATACAACGAATTGTATTTGGTAATAAAGCACTATGTCTGATTTGGCGAGAAGGTTCATTAAATTGTATACCGCTAACTTTCAGAGATATGGGTTGCTTAACCAACTTCATCTTGTCAATGATTATGTTGAATGGCTAACATACGTTTTTGTGTTCACTTTTTATACTAAAAAGGGGAAATTATGTAAAACATAACATGACATTTTGTTACTATTTCCGTACCTACATGTTTAGATAAGTTTTATTAACATAAGTAAGTATGTAATTACTCGTAATAAACATATTAAATCAAATTAAGCATGTGCACAATATGCATATAAATAATAATATCATATTAGACATGACTATTCAACTAACGCGTTTCTACAGGTTTAGACAGATTTATTTCATTATTGAAATCGTCAGCAAAAATATTATATGAAACATGACATGACAAAGAATATTCATTTATCGCGTTTCTACAGGTTAAGACAGGTTCGTTTAATTATTGAAATCATTAATGAAAATATTGCATTCTCGCATTACTCAATATCAAATGCCACTGTTTAAAATAATCCACATCTAAGTTAGGTAGGTAGTCGCTTCATTTCATTGCAGTATTTGCCATAAGCTGGACCTCTTGTTTGTCAATTAAACTACAATTGCCTGGTAAGTTTTGTTTTTTTTTTTTCTATTTTATTTTAATGCCATGCATTTTTTTTTTACTTTCAATAAGTGTTTAATAATTAATATTAATTTATTTACAGAATCATGTCTCTGGCACCGTCCTACAGCCCCTCTATAGATATCGCAGATAATTTACGTGAGGTAATTAAATATTGCGTTTATCTTAACTTACTTAAATCCATTTTTCATATTACTTGTGTTATTTATTTATTGAATGACTGTTTTTTTTTTTTTTTTTTTTTCAGAATTTAATAGGAGATGCGGACCCAATCACCAATCCTTTTTATTATGCTCAGGATAGAGAAAGCTGGTATGCAGAAGTAGCAGCCAAATCTCGCGAAGAATATAAAAAACAAAAAGCAGAGGAACAAGAAGCAATAAAGAAGAAAAAAATTAAATCAAAATGTTTTAAAAATACCTCTTTTGTTATGCGTAAGGAGCCGGGTCAAGTTCGTAATTTAATACAAATATACATACATAATTTGGACAATAGTAATATGGATAAAATAAACCTTGATCCTGACAGCGCGGGTGTGAGTGTGCAATATTTAGTGACTAGTGATTACGATGACGTCATGAATGAGACTGAACATTTAGTTAGTAAAATAGTCAAAAAGTTAAGCAGACATAATGTGTAATCTTTTATTAAATACTGTAATCTACTTATTATTATTGTCATGATAAATTATATTATTTTAAAAAAATCTGTTTATTTCATATTGGAACAATAAATTTTTAAAATATATAAGATTATATAATACCTTTATTATAATGAATACTCAACCCAGTAAATATATTGTAAGTACATAGTAAAAAATAAAAAATTATTAACCTAACTAACAATTTTATTATATTTATGCTTGTTATTAGGTCAGTGACACATGTTGTAAATAAAAATATTTTTACACTAACAATATAATATTTTACTGTACATCTTACAAGCAAACTTAAATACAAGAAGCTTACAAGTATTTTGTTTTTTACAATAAATTTAATATTAACCAAAACATTTGTTTTACTCAAAATGTTGTTGTATAATTTTGCGCCTAAACCTACAAATTCCGTTATAATTTCACCACCTAATTTATCTTTTAAATAATCAGGTATTTTAATTAGCTTTTGGAATATTAAATAAATTATCCTTTTCGAAATTACTAATTAACTACAAACAAAAATATTTAGATAAAGTATAGGCGCAAAAGGCTGGAGGTCAGAGTCCGCAATTCCGCATTGACAAACATTTTCATGACGTAGCGCTAGGTGACTTAACATGTGACATGTCATTTGTCACTGTCACTTTAAAACAAAAATATGTCGCAAAATCTCTATTTTACTATGCCAACCAAATAAAAACACAAAGAAAAATACGAAAGTTGTACGATGTGCCTACAAAATAGGGCAAGGTACTCAGCATTCATAGGATGAGCATGACGACCCATCTTATTACTGGTTTTCAGTGTTGCCCAGTCTTGAACGTTAACGCCGTAACTACATTTCCAAGTCTTCATTGTTGTATTGAAATATGTGCAGCAAATCTAGCATGGCAAGTGTGCATAAACTATTAAACTACCTCCTACTATTATATAACTACTAAGATTATAATTCCTGCTTATATTTTTATATTAATTAAACCCAATACTAAAAAAAAAACTGATATTTAGCTATGGGACTGATTTCTTTAACTTATGTGTCTATATTATTTTAATATAACAGTAAAATACTGAACCACAATGCTTTATTCTTGTGAAAACAATGTGTATAAAAAGAAAGCTCACAAAGCCGCTACACTTCTACTCACAACAATCTTCTGCATAGTCAAATATATTAGAGTACTTGAGACATCAAATCCCAGTCTATTTATTTAAGTTTAGTTATTTTCTTTATGCTTTAGGTTCTCCACACAGAATTTACTAGTTAACTAGTTAATAGAGAGTTAAAAATTACCGCTGCCATTCCAAGATCCTGTGAAAGCTGGTCTGTTGCCACACTATGCGGTCATAAATCACTAATGGACTAAGACAGCAAGGTAACCATTTGTATTAAACATGTATTTGAGCTGAGAATTGAACTCAGACTCAGGTTATAGGTACTTAGGCAAATTATATTTATTACACAAATACAAAAATGAAACAAGAAACATTATGATTCATAAGATTTTTTTATTTATGCATTAAACAAAGTAAATACATGGGTAGATACATAGTCACAATTATAGCTCTAAATTATTGTAACATTATAAACATAAAGTAAATACATGGTAGATACTAAAATTAGGTAGGTATGTAGATACATAGTCACAATTATAACTTTAAATTATTTTAACATAAACAATGGTAGATTCTAAAATTAGGTAGATTCACAATTTTAGCTTTAAATTACTGTAACATTATAAACAGAAAAGATAGTAAATACAGTCACAATTATAGCTTAAAACATAGTACGATAATGACCCCAAGGTACAGTATAAATTATATTTCTTTTAATTTGACGTTTGTCATCATTTCCGTTGAGTACTAATTTATTAATTTTCTGTGTATACAACTTGTGATTTTTGGATCGAATGACATACATAGTATCTCTGAAATTTATATCATTATTCAAAGTATTTTTATATTTTTCAATTGTGAGCCTATTAGAAATAGGTTTTTTAACTCCTTTAGCTTTTTTAATTGTATTATTTAAACTATTTAAACAGTATAATTTAGCCCTCAAACCAATAAACTCTGTAATGATATCACCACCCATCTCATCTTTAAAATAGCCAGGTATTTGTTTATTCACTTTTGGAATACCATAAATATTATTGTCTTCAAAGTTGCTTGTATCAAAATATTTTATATTTTGTTTCATGTCTTTATAAAAATCATCAGTTTGTATTAAATACAAGAGACTATCAGTATCAGTATAACAAAGGCTTATGTCATTTTTGTATATTTTCTTCATAACAGAATAGTGAAATTGATATAAATGACGCTTTGCTAACTCCAGTATCGTAAAACCAATATATATTGGTCGATCTAAAACTACTTTAGCAGGCTCTAATTGAATAGCAACAAGGTTCTCTGAAATAATAGCCATATTTTTAAAATTAGGGGCGCTCACATATTTTTCTGCCCCTTTTATTTTATTGGTCTTATTAAAGTTATCTTTCCACACATTAACTAATTTAACATCTACTTGTTTCCTTTTGTTTTCAATTGTTTTACCAAATATTGAATTATTTTGCTTCTTGAAAAAATCTCTTTCGAATACTGAGTTAGCTTTTTGTCTAAGTATTGTATTAAGATTTATGTATGGTTCTAAGATATTTTTTTGAGTAAATGCTAGAATTTTATGAATATTTAATAATATAAGACCATTCTTTAAACATTCTTGTAAATGAACATAGTGAATGACATATCTATATTTATCATACAGATTAGCAATTAGTTTTGTGTTTTTGTCATCACATGGAACAGGAACGGGCATTTTTTCTGGTGCAAATGGCAAATCAGAATGTTCGTCATGTATATCAGGCGGATAATGAATATCAACTTCAAGTATGTACCCTTCATCACTATCAGCAGTAACAGATGCAATTTCAAATAAAGCTATTTCAGATTTTGTTAAAAACCTAAAATTTCCTGTGGGAAGTCTTTGTGTCATAGCATGCCCATACAAATTGACACAATCTAAGTAAACTAAAAATGTATCGGGTTCTTTTTCGTTATAGTCTGGCAAATATTTATTATTAGCCTTTGCATATCGCAGCGAACATTGGGCAAGACCTCCTCTAATACCCTTTTCTAGCATTTGATATATTTCTATATCAGATATTAAATCTAATTCTACTTTAGTTAACAAGAGCATGGCGTCCCAGCTTAATGATGGTGATGAAACGTAATGACAAGGGTCAAGCTCATAGTGACATAAACTCATAGATCGGAATTTCTCAAATACATCGCACAATAGTAAGACATCACATTTCAAATATAAATCAGTATATTCGCCTAAATTCTTAATACCAAATATAGCCCACATCTTTAAAGCGTGATTGTAATCGTCAGTAGACACTGTATCGGATGTGAGTTTATTATAAAAATTTGAGCGATCTGGTAACTGAGTTTCTGCATATCGTTCCCAGGAGTCTATATAGTCATAGCAATACACGCCTTTCCTAAGGCATAATTGAAATAATTTTTTATCAATGAAAAATGATCGTAAATGCTTTAAATCATTGGAGTCCAATGTCTTTACTAAGTTGTCTAAACTCGAACTTAAGAAATTAAAAGAATCTATAAATTTTAATTGGACTACTTTCTGAGAATTAAATGGAAAAAATTTGGTAAAAGAAATATATTTTTCCTTAGTCTTTGGAATTAAATTGATTCGACCGGAAACACTTGAAAGTTCTTTTATAAATAAATGACAGTCATATCCTGAAAGATTATGAAATATTATGGGAATAAATTTTACAGACTTATTATTTAAATTGCATGAATTATGAGCTGGACCCCGATATTTACCTGTGAAATGATCATGGTCATGAACAATACAGTCATTATTAGAAAAATTTTCTTTACAAATATGACATACTGTAGCAGTCTTAAATGAAAGAAGCTCTTCATCATTCAGTGGAATCATGTCTCTAGGCAAAGATAAAATGTCATATAAAGTTTCTAAATCCTTAGCAATAGAATCTACAAACTTTTTTGAACAATTTGGACCTCGATAAGATACTAAATTATTAAGCTCTGGATTACTCTCACAGCATATATAATAGGCGAAACAAGTTGCTTCATGAATTTGTATGTTTTCGACATACTGACTTTTATTTTTATCTGAATATTCTCGAAGTAAGCTTTCAAAGTCTCCATAAATAACAATAGGAATTCTTTGAGTTCTTATATAATTAGAAAATCGAAGCTTGCTATTCTCTTCTGGGAGCAGTGTTTGTATTCGTGCGCAATTATGATTATTTAGTTTTGTCTCTGAATCAAAATATATAAAACATTCATCACATAAGTGAATTTTAGATTTGTGTTTTGTTAGTTGATCATGCACTAGTCGCGCGAAATTTTTTATTAAACAGAAATGACTTTTGTCTCCTCTTTCAATTAGTAATAAATTTACGTGGGTCAGTTTCCGTTGTAAAGTTTTGTATAATGGCCCAGTAATAGTGTTATTTTTTTCTAAACCATAAACATTTACACTTATAGTCGGATTTTTTTTTTCGAATTGTTTTATGTCATCAAATGTTGGTGGGAAAGATATACCATTTATATTTAATAAATTTAAGTAATGTGGATATGATGAAACTCTATTACTGTTATGCCGTGCTGGATACATATGTGCTACAATACACCAGAGAAAGCAATGTCTATCTTTATTGCAAATGTTAAGACATGATTTTGTTTTAAGAATTTTTAGGGGTAAAGATATGTAACTGCCAGCTTTTAAGGGATTATACTTAACTATATTCATTTCCAAATGATTAATCGACTCTATAGCCCAGCCAGATTCTGACATTTCAAATTCGGTGCATTTATACAGCAATTTTTGCACACATTCTTCAAAAAATAATTTTATATTAGTATTTTGTATTATCACATAATACTTTGTATTAAAAGATTTCAAAGACAATTCTTCATTTTTAGGTAACTTGTACAATACAAAAAGCTCAAATTGTATTTTAATCGCTCGGTGTTTTATTCGCAATGTCTCAATAATCTTGTAAACCATGCTAGAAATATCTGATAAAAATATCTCTGGTGATATGTTATCTGTATTCATAGGATTAAATCTGTAACTAGCAATTCTATTTTTAAAAGCTGTAGCTATTATTTGCACATTATCAAATTCAGTACTCAACAAACAGTTTGATTTATGTATATTACTTTTCTTATGTGATGAATATTTTTGAACATAAACTTTACAATCTGGGCAAAATTTCATGTTTGTTTGGTTATGTTAAATACAAAAAGTAAAGCAGTACCTAATTCATAAATTTAATCGTAAATTCAATTAGACAAAATATAAAATATTTATTTTGAGCTATAGTTGATATATAAGTTTTAATTTAGTACTTAAAGGTCATAATTTTTGATTACTTCAAGATTAAAAGTTCAAGGTCACAATTACTGATCTGGATTTATTAAGTTCTTAAAAAATAAGATTCAAGATCATATTAAATGGTCATGAATTTTAAAATTTGACATTCATTAATTCGAGTTTATTGGCTTTTGGATTTTGGCTTTTGGTTTTTGTTTTTAGTTTTTTGGTTTACTGAAAGAAAATCATACAAATAATCATTATAAATATTATATGAGTAAGTACTCATGCAATATTATTTCATTACAATTATCTGAGGAAATAAACATTAAAAAATATCAATTATAGACTTTATGCATAGGTACTTACTTACTTAAATTCAACAATATAGAACATGCTTTTCAAACAAGTTTAATATAATTATTAATATTATTCAAAAGAACAAAAAAGGAAAACATTGAAAAATATAGGTATATCATAAGTAGGTATTTTAAATGGTTTTTAAATATGTAGGTACAATATTATGGGTCCTTTAAATAGGTACTAGTAGGACACTTACCTAATTTTAAAATACGTTTGACTGATAGAGTATCGGTTGTATCTTCCGATAATCTTCTTTCGCAACAGTCACAAGTTTTGTGACTGCTTTCCACACCGGACTGCTGTCGTCAACAGCCGATTTGTAGGTAACTAGTGCTCGTTTCCAGCGGTCATTGCTGAGCACCTCCGCTTCTCGAGCGTTGTAAACACGCAGTTCCACGTAGTAGTTGCCCTGCCGGGTGGGGTCCCGCTGAAGTGTATAACCGGAACCACTACGTCTTGATAAGAAGCTCCGCAACGCAGCCGCTCGAATGGGTTCACCACCAAGTTCTTGCTCGTTCTGAAATTTAAAAATGATTATCATTAGAAACAAGAATAAGTTTAAAAAACTAAAAATTTTATCCGTAGTCGGGACTACGGATAAAATTTATATAGCCTATGTCACCCGGGCTATTCTTACGAATTCATTGACACCTCATTTATTAAAATCCGTTGAGTAGTTTAGGCGCTGTGGTGGAACATACAAACATACATACATAGACTGCCAAAATCATTACCCTTCCTTTTGGCTTCGCCGTAGTCAGGTAAATAATTTAAAAGGAAAGCATGACAGATTCTGAAAAAAATATACTGAACCATAAATTTTACCTAACCCCTCGGGAATCGTATTTAGAACATCAAAGTCTAACTAATATGCTAAAATAATGGAAAATAAAAGGACTCCGTATTTACAAATAAAAAAACTTCAGCATACCTCTGAATCCGACAGCTTCCTTTTTTTGAGCGATTTCGTTGGCGCTGGCAAATCAACTTCTGTCTCCGAGTCGGACCCAAAAAAGCTAGATTTGACCACCGCCGGAGCAATTTTTTTCACAGAATTTTTATTTGTTTTTCCGACAACCTTTTTCCTTATCTTCTTTTTTTCTACCGACGGCGATGGCTGAGATGGTGGTATTTCGCAGTCAGAATCGAAGGGATTGGTCGACCTAAAATTAAGAACACCATAAATAAATTTCACTCACAAATTCAACTTACTATTAGATTATTCGATATAAATAGTGATTGTAGAGTTGTACGTACATACTTCCTGTTCTCTTGTTCACAATATATTGTAAAATATTATTGTCAAAGACAAGCTGCAAGTGCAGGAGATGTGTGCTAATTAAAATGAAATTATGCCATGCAGTCTTATTTGTAGATCACATTTTTAAGCAGTGGTTTTAGTGACAAATCGCTAGCTAAGTGAGAAAGCGATTTTGATATGTGTGCTAAAAAATGAGTTCTATGTTATCAGCAAATAAGATCTAAAATTAATTGATTGTTACTTACTCAATATGACCACATGCTTACTTTCCTTATTCGGCGATGGCGCCGCTCCGTCGCGTATACCTGAGACGATTTTCTAAAAAGGAATTGGTATGTACTCTCTCAGAACAATAAGATCGATACCTATCTATCACTGGGTAACTTTAAAACCAAATTAAGTATGTTTCTATTGAAAAATGTAACCAAGTCCAATATTTTTTTCCTAGTTTCATGTCACACCCAAACCGAAACGTATATCTGTATGTCATACAAATATTTGCTCGCGTGGTAATCAAACCCGCGACTCGATAGCAGTAGCCAATGGCTTATCCACTGCACCAGCTGGGTACCCGATCGATATGTCAAATTAAAGGGAGAGATTATTTATTGATTAGTAGATGATTGTGTGCGATAAGAAATTTCATTGTTTAAAATGTTAATAGCATTTTAATAAGCGGTGTTTACCTATAAGTAATTGTTACATTGTTTTTATTTTTGGGCATGTATTAGTTTTAAGTAGGTATTCATGTAAATCATGTTTTTTTTTTTTATTAATCTTAATAAATAAATAAAATAAAAAGTGTTTGAACTAGAATGTACATTTTTTTTTAAAGACTACTCCCGCAGTATGGTGCAAGCCCCGTGTCGCGGGGACTTTACAAACATACATGTCACGGACACAAAGAACACCCAGACTCAGAACAACAATTTGTGGATCACACACAGTGGCGTCCTGTGTGGGAATCGAACCTACAACCTCTTGCGCAGCAGTCGGACACACTCCCACTGCGCCACAGAGGCAGTCATACATACGCATACATAATTATATTATTTAGAGTTCAGCTCCAAATCAAACGGTTGATTAGTTTCTCAGACTCGCGTCGATAAATGCATCACACATTGTAGTTATTAATCGCTCGCGTATGTGTAGAAAATTGGGGGTTCTGGATCATATTGCATGTGTAGAAAATTGGGGGTTCTGGATCATATTGCATGTGTAGAAAATTGGGGGTTCTGGATCATGTTCTATGTGTGGAGAATTGGGGGTTCTGGATCACGCGCCGAGCGAAGCGAGGAAGTGATCCAGAACCCCCAATTATACCCTACTCACTTGAAGTAGCTGCTGGCACCTCGGTTTTATCCCGCATTCCGGAATTTTGGAAAGACCAACCAAGATTATGGTTCACGCAACTAGAAGCCATATTAGCACCACAGAAGCAAGGAGACGAATACAAATACTGTACAGTAATAGCAAAGTTATCCAAGGAAGAAATACTACAGGTTAGTGACCTAATCACTTCACCACCGACTACAGATAAATACAAAAACATCAAGGAACGTTTAATTGATTGTTACGAAGAAACAGAACAGCGACAGTTTCAAAAATTAATATCAGAGACAGAACTCGGTGATCAAAAACCTTCGCAGTTATTACGTCAAATGCGAGTCCTCGGGAGAGGAAAAATCAGTGACGAAACAATTAAACTACTATGGTTCAGGCTTTTACCAACATCAGTTACTACGGTTCTAGCAGTTACGGAAGACATGGAAATTGACAAACTGAGCCAAATTGCAGACAAAATAATAATGAATTCAAAAGTAACCGAAATATCAGCTGTTAGCAACGACACTTCAAACGACAACAATACAGCATGCATTTTAGCCCAGCTAGCAAAATTACAGATAGATATTGACGCAATTCAGCAAGGTCAATATGGCTATCGACCCAACACGCACAATCATTTCAAGAAACGTCAACAATTCCCGATTATGAGGCCGAGAACAAACTATAGAGGAGCAAATCGATTTTGTTACTACCACGAAAGATTCGGAAAATATGCAAAGAACTGCATTAAACCATGCAGTTGGAAACCAATGACTTACGTACGGAACCAGGGAAACGAATAAGAGCACAGACAACGGCGAAACTCTGTGCAATCCACCCATCCAATCGCCTCACCATTACCGACCGAAAAAGTGGTATGAAGTTTTTGATTGACACGGGCGCAAATATTTCAGTCATTAGCAAGCAACAGAGACATTCAGTTTTACAAAATGAACAATACACACTATACGCTGCAAATGGGACTAAAATTAGGACTTACGGCGAGAAGACGCTTACCTTGAATTTAGGACTACAACGATGTTATAAATGGAATTTTGTAATCGCCGATGTTACACAACCAATAATTGGAGCAGATTTTCTAGAGCACTATAAACTATTAGTCGACATAGCAGGTCGCAAACTTATCGACAAAGTTACAGAGCTGACAACGCATGTAACTTCGGAAAAAGCGACACAACAAACAATTCGTAATATCGCAGTGGGAACGAATCCACGTATTACGCAACTTTTAAACAAATACGAAGACATCACGAAAGGGTCCTCTCTCCGCAATGCGCCCAAACATAAGATTGAACATCACATTATCACTACAGGACCACCCGTCGCAGCTCGGGCAAGACCATTACCTCCAGAAAAATACGACATAGCCAAAAAGGAATTTCAAAATATGATAGAACTCGGAATTTGCCGACCGTCAGATAGCCCATGGGCAAGCCCATTACATATGGTAAAAAAGAAAAATGGCGAATGGAGACCATGCGGAGACTATCGAATGCTCAATAGCACGACAGTACCGGACAAATACCCACTACCAAGATTAACTGACTTTACATACATATTAGAAAATAAGAAGATACTAAGCAAGATAGATATACGTAAAGCATACCATTGTATTCCTGTTAAAGATATAGAAAAAACAGCCATCATCACACCTTTTGGACTTTTTGAGTACTTAAGAATGCCTTTCGGATTACGCAATGCGGCACAAACATTTCAACGATTCATGGATTCCTTATTTAGAGATTTAAACTACGTATTTATATTTGTAGACGACTGTCTCATTCAGCGGACAACGAAGATTTGCATTATCAGCATTTAGAAACGGTTTTCAAACGTTTACACGAGAATGGAATAACCATTAATCTCGAAAAATGCGAATTTCTCAGAAGGGAAATAGATTTCTTAGGTTATCATATAACGAGCCAAGGAATACTCCCTACCGAAGAAAATTACAAAGCAATCATGGAATTTCCCAAACCGAAAACAATTCAAGAATTAAGAAGATTTTTGGGCATGGTCAATTTCTACAGAAGTAATATTCCATGCGCAGCGGAAAATCAAAGAATTTTAAACGAATATCTACATGGTTCAAAAAAGAACGATAATTCACCTGTTCCTTGGACAACGGAAGCAGACAAAGCTTACGAAAAATGCAAGGAAAGCATGAAAAACGCAGTGTTAACAGCGCATCCTTCCCGCAACGCATCACTAGCGCTCATGACCGACGCTAGTGCTACTTGCGTTGGTGGAGTTTTACAACAAAAATCCGGACGCAATTGGGAACCATTAGGATTTTTTTCACAAAAATTGAGCGAAACTCAACAAAAATATTCTACGTTTGACAGAGAGCTGTTAGGAATATACATGGCCGTCAAACATTTTCACAGATTAATCGAGGGAAGAGAATTTACAATATTTACGGATCACCGACCTTTGACATACGCATTCTCCCAAAAACCATCATCAAACGATACACCGCGACGGGTCCGGCAGTTAGATTTCATTTCACAATACAGTACCAACATTCAACACATAAGCGGACGTGACAATATTACCGCCGATGCCTTATCTCGAATAGAGGAAATATACGTGCCATCACCTATCGATTACGCTGAATTGGAAAAATGTCAATCAACAGATAATGAACTAAGTAAATTACATGACAATAAAAGATTAAAATTCAAAAACATTACGCTTCCGGGTTCCACAATAAACATCACCTGCGACACCTCTACTGGAAAAAGCCGCCCCTACTTACCAAAGCATTTTCGCAAACAAATTTTCGATACCATTCATGGTATGAGCCATCCAGGAAAAAGAACTACGAGAAAAATGATAACCCAAAGGTATTTATGGCCGTATATGAACAAAGATATCAATAACTGGTGTAGATCATGTATAGCCTGCCAAAAATCAAAAATACAACGACATACGATATCACCTCCTGGTACATTTATGACAGCGCAACGTTTTGAACATTTACATATTGACATCGTCGGACCACTTCCGATTTCACAAGGGAAGAGATATTTAATCACAATCATAGATCGTTGTACGTCATGGCCCGAAATATTTCCGGTAGAAGATATAACTGCAGAAACAGTAGCCAAGACACTTTTCGAGGGATGGATTACTCGTTTTGGATGTCCATTGCGCATTACTACGGATCAAGGCCGACAGTTTGAATCAAGAATATTTGAGTCACTCTCACAATTTTTGGGAATACATAAAATTAGGACAACACCTTATCATCCACAATCCAATGGAATGATAGAGAGATTTCATAGAACTTTAAAGGCGGCGTTAATGACAAGAGAATCCAACGAAAATTGGTTAAAAGAAATTCCAACAGTTTTACTCGGGTTGCGGAGTAGCTTGCGAGAAGACACAGGTTATAGTTCAGCAGAGATGACATATGGAACGCCAATACGACTCCCTGGAGGATTTTTTGAGTCATCAGCAGCACAGTTATCAACGTACGAAGAGTTTGTAAAACAAATTCAAAAGGACATCACACAAATGACATCAATTCCGAAAAGAAAAAAACACAATCAAGCTATATTTGTGCATCCCGAACTCAAAGAATGCTCACACGTATTTGTTCGGTGTGATAGAATTAAGAAAGCCCTGACACCGCCGTATGAAGGACCCTACCCAGTAATTAGTAAAACAGATAAAACATTTTGCATTAGAATTAGGGATAAAGAGACAGTGATATCAATTGATAGATTGAAACCAGCTTTCATGATCAATGACGAATCAAACTACGTGCCAGATTCAAAGGATTGCGACAGGCATTCACACACGTACACTACACGATCGGGACGTAAAGTAAAGCCAGTAGTACGTCTATAAAAAATCGCTGATATAAGCAAGCTATTCGTATATATATTAACATAGATCTTAACATATACCATTAATTCACAACTACTCGTAACAACAAGACATCTAAAATGGGAAATCAAAGTTCTAAGGACCAGATAACATACAATACGGACAATTGCCTCAATCAAAACGAAGCGGACCAACTCCGTAACCTGATCCAGGAGGACTTACGGTGGACAAGAAATGTTGCAATGGGACAGATTATTTTAACAATCGGCGTGATCCTAATTTACGGCATAATGAAAACACTGGACAGAAGAATGAAGAGTTTAACGGAAAAAAATAATAAACACTCGTGCAACAGCTAAGTCAAAATTACAGACGTCAGCAAATCACACCACAACAGGCGTCATCAAATTCCACCGCGTACAATAGCATTATTATTTATATACATCAGCAAATAACTAGTAAGGTCTAGGTCAAATTTATATTGTAAACACTATTACCATATTTTTTTTTTTTTAAAGGGGGGTGTACTGTTACAGTACAATATCTTTGTGCTGTATCTACAATCTACATCACAATCTTATGTTCCTTATCGCACGTTCAGTATCTATTAAATGTTTCCACTATCTGTTATCAACACGAAGTCGTTAGTATATAAGATGCACCTTTAGATAATTATAACCAGACTATACTACATCTTTTGTCTCATTTATACCTAATCATATATTGCCAAGTAGTTTGGCAAAGGCTACATAACATCGCGCTACGACTAATAGGAGCGGAGCAGCGACGAGAAATGTTGTAAAAACGGGGAAAATTGCATACGAAGTTGCGCGGGACAGCTAGTTGAAATATATTTATTTCGTAAATGCAAATTAGCTCATAAGAAGAAGGTGCATAAAAACTCATGGGCTACTCTTTTAAAAATCATCATGTTATATTGCACAGTGTAATATCTATACTAATATTATAAAGCAGAAGAGTTTGTTTGTTTATTTGTTTGTTTGTTTGTTTGTTTAAACGCGCTAATCTCAGGAACTACGGGTCCGATTTGAAAAATTATATTTTTGCTGGATAGCCCATTTATCGAGGAAGGCTATAGGCTACATAACATCGCGCTACGACTAATAGGAGCGGAGCAGCGACGAGAAATGTTGTAAAAACGGGGAAAATTGCATACGAAGTTGCACGGGACAGCTAGTCTGTAATATATTGGGACAACTCACACAACGCTATCTGCACAACGCTATCCCAAACTAAGCAGAGCTCAGTACTAAACCAGACAACTGAAAAACATACTTATATATTTCTAAATAACACATTTTCAAATAACACCCAGACACAGAATAAACCATTCTGCTCATCACACAAAGTTTTATCCTGGGTGGGGATCGAACCCACGACCTCCAGCTCAGCAGTCAGGGACACTATCCACTACACCATTAGGCCAGTCAAGTGTGTTTGGGAAAAATCTAACAGTGGACGAATTTGTACCTAGGTATAAAATTTAGAACACAAGTGTCATATCGTCATATTAATTATCTTTCTTATTATTATTATTTCGTTAGTCGATTATCAAAAATCAGACAATGGTATACAAGTGTTCGAATTAGATCATTCGCCATTGTAATGTCTTTTGTTATACAATACAATACACACATAAATACAATATTGTATACAAACATGTACACAGATGTTATAAATATACCTACCTATACTGTCAGCTCTAGAAAGCACCCACATAATAACGAGAGTACCGAAGATACGCGACTCGGTACACGTAAGGTACCGCCACAGTAGGTCTAAAGGATTCTGTAAACGATCAAATACATATGTACATATATTTGACAAACATATTTGTCAAACTTCACATATTCGTCAGAAAATAGCTAAACCGTTCAAACCAACTATCTAACATGTTTGTCAAACAACGTGCAAATATTAAAATTTTGTCGCTTGAGATTTTATTTGACAAACCGTACACATTCAAACATGTTTTGTCAAACACCCATCCAACACGACGTCAATCCAAATTCTCCTCAAACACTTAGATTGTTTGACAAACACTTCAAATAAAGCGGTAGATTATCAAATTATTTGACAAACACGTAAAATTTTACAAACAATTTGATCGTCAACAGATTAAGTGATTAGGCGTCTTGGAGCGTACCACCACAGTGCCAGTTAATCTTCCGTGAAATAGTGATATGAACACTTCACTGTGTTTCGGTTGAAGGGCACTAAAATGAGATTAAGGACCTAATGTTTGCCAAACAAGGATAAGGGTCTCACTGACACTGTTATAAGCTAGCGTGACGCTTAGGTACCATCAGACTCACCACACACGACCTGCGTGTCCCTTCATTTTGTGGTATAAAAAAATTATACCCCCAGCACAGATAATATAAAAATGTGTGGCACTCGGGGACTGCCGCGGTAAAGCTATTGCATAGCATTTTTATCAACTTAAGCAATTAAAAAAAAAAAAATGTTTTTTTTTATTTTGAATTATAAAAAAAACAATGTTTTTAATTTTTTTTCTTTAATTTTTTTAAAAAAAAAGCATAAAAAAAAATTTAAAAGTTTTTTTTTTATTATAAAATATTTTTGTTTTTATTATTTTTTTCTTTTTAAATTTAAAAAAAAGTAATTAAAAGTTCTGCTATTCACCGCTGTGCCCGTCGGAGTGGGGAGCGTGAGGTTTTTTCGTTACGGAATTTCTGGATTCGGTCCCCGCGCTCAAGGCCCGCGATAGAAGCTATGCAATAGCTTAATAACTATACTAGTACGCCATTCAGATGGATCGACGTGATGACCTAAAGAAGGTCGCTGGAATGAACTGGATACATACGGCGGAGGACCGGGCGATGTGTCTTAAATTAGAAGAGGTCTATGTCTAGCAGTGGACCGAAACAGGTTAATTGATTGACAGAGTGTAATCTTTATGTACGATTTCCAGCAAGCGGGCTTCGGAACGCAGCGCAGCGGATCGTAGTGGATGCGCGAGCAGCCGAACGCAATCTGCTGCAACCCGGGCGCATGCTTAAATAACTAAGTGCGGAAATCAAAACCCCAAACATAGAACATAGCCAATTTGTTCAGGAAGCGTCCTGAGATTCTCGTCTCTGTGGGCAAAGCATAATGTGTATCGGTCAAGCACGCGTTGTATGGAGGGCAATTTCTGTACTGGCGTATTTTATGACATAACAAAATATTTCCTTTTAATTTAATTAGGTAATTGGTGATTACCAGCTTTCGCACACGGCTCCGCCCCCGTGTTACATCTATCTTCTTGAAAAATTTCATTGATTCAACATAACAGACAGGCACACAGTTTGATCCTCATATTTGAATAAACTAATTTTATTTTCCAATCTTATCTTTTCTAAATATGTATATAAAAATCTCGTGTCACAGTGTTTGTGGTCAAACTCCTCCGAAACGGCTCGACCGATTAGTCTGTGCCTACCGATAGGTATCAGAATAGATCGTAATTTTTGTATGAATTACAAAAACGTGGTCAGCTAGTTCATATATTATAAAGCTAAAGAGTTTCTTTGTTTGGACGCAATAATCTCAGGAACTACTGGTCTGCATTGAAAAATTATTTCACTGTTGGGTAGCCCATTTATCGAGGAAGGATATTTATCATCACGCTACGACGTACAGGAGCGGAGCAGCAATAATAAATGTTTTAAAAACGAGGAAATTTTACGCAGACGTAGTTGCGCAGGTCAGCTAGTTATAAAAATAAAAGTCTTTACTCATTCATTCCCTCATCATGATGATACGGTGACGGAGAAGAGTGAATCAGTTGTTCATCAGTCTATGTGTGTGAGACAAATACCAGCGTAATGATGATAAAATATCTACATTTAATTGCTAAGTACAGAGCAAAGTTAACAAAGAAAGGTGACTAAAGACTAATTAGATGATAATTTATGTAATGTAAGTATAAACATGACAAGAACAGCCTGGACATAAGCCTATTTTACGTAATTGTTTTAATAATATTAGTTATGTGTAAAGAATCATTGATTAGGTAGGTACATATAAACTGGTTCTAGCTTATGTCCGTGGCTTAACCCGCGTGGATGCTAGATTGTTACCAAAATATTTTAACAGCAAAGTTTCATACCAACTTTTTACCCCTTTAGGGGGTGAATTTTCTAAAATCCTTTCTTAGTGGTCCTCTACGTTATAAAAGGAACTCCTGTGCAAAATTTCAAGTTTTCTAACCCTTATATTTTTGACTCATGCGGGAGTCGTCTTTAAAAAAAAAAAAAATATTGATAAGTACTTATAGGTATACCTACTACCGACGCGAATCCTCTCCTAACACAAGCCATTAATCTTAATCCCTCCAGGGTTAACAGGATTGCTAGTAGGTAATGTGGGACGTCAAACTGAATATGCTAAAAAACAAGCTGTAACATTTATCTTTGCGTAACTTTTAATCTGTATTTTAAAATTGTTGGCTAAAAATGGTAAAATGAAAATAAAACCGAGGCTAGGGAGCAAATGCCTTGGAGAAATTCCTTGCGCACATAGCGTTAGATATCTATGTGCTTGAGAGTCATATAAACTCGGTTTTAAATTTCTTAGCAAATTTCTTATCTATGTGTGTCGCGGGGACAAAACAACGTACATTTTAGCGTTGTAGTATTACAATCCATATACAACTTATAACAGAAGGGAGTGGGCATTCATTTGCTGACGGACCAACAAAACGTTTTCAAACTCTGAGTAGCTTAAAATGTCATTAAATCATTTTTAGTGTCCCGTGCTTGAAAAGGTAAAAATGGAACCCTTTTAAGATCACTCTCTTGTCCGTCTGTCCGTGTCTCAACACCGATTTTCTCAGGAACGGGTAGCAAGTTTTATATATACCACATACTGAGGTCTATAGTACTCATTTGGTGTATAAAAACGGTCCTGAGTCAACACCATAGAAGGATATGGGCAAATTTAGATTTTCTTGAAAACTTGTAAGTACTTAAAAATTTTGATAAACTTTCGCGACTTATACACATTATGAAACGAAATTATATTATACTACGGGTCTTAATCCCGTGAATAATTTAACGTAAAATACCTTGTTTATTGCTCGACGTTTCGGCCGTATTGCGACGCCGTGGTGACGGCTGTGGTCACCCACTGACTTTTACGAAGCTCACGACAGCTCCGTAATAGTGAGTGATAAAAATCAAGCGAGGGTAGTTTCCGAAACCCGCGCTTCTCGGAGGCGACGCTGAGCTGAACTAGTCTACCCGTGACCACGACCGTTGCAATACGGTCGAAATGTCGGTATAAACAAGGTATTTTACCTTAAATTATTCACGCTATTAAGACCCGTAGTATATATTATATCATAAATTGTAAGTAGGTACTTCCAAAATTTACCTTAATTATCAAATTATTTTTATTTTTCGCAATTTTACCTTTATTTAATTTTGTGCTGTAAAACCTTGCTTTTAACCAAAATTGGCAATTTTAGGTCAACTGGAAGTACCCATACATAAGTTTTGGATCGAAAACCTACTTATATGATAGTTCCTGTTGACCTTGAATCACGAAATCTGGCAAAAAGCAAAGTCACAAATAAAGGAAAAAATCCAAAAAATAATAAAAACTGAGAAATAATGGGTAGGATTCGAACCCGCGACCCCAAGATTGCGAGGCCGATGCCTTAGCCATTAGGTTACCGCCGCTTTATAATTCTTCAAAATCTTCGTAGTTTTATTCTATATAATTATATTAAAAAGTAGTCGGTTTTGATTTTGACCTAGACTTCGTTCCTGTTAATCGGATTAAATTAAAATGTCTGGTATCTTCCTCAAGCTTTAAGTCACCTTTATATCAAACTAGCTGTCCCGAGCAACTGCGTCTGCGTAAATGTTCCCCGTTTTTGCAACATTTCTCATTGCTGCTCCGCTCCTATTGATCATAACGTGATGTTATATAGCCAGCCTTCCTCGACAAATTTGCTATCCAACAGTGAAAAAATTTTTCAATTCGGACCAGTAGTTCCTGAGGTTACCGCGTTCAAGCAAACAAACTCTTTAGCTTTATAATATTAGTATAGATTTCAAATACTCGTAGATCGACTCAGAAACGTTAGTTATCAACCAAACAAAATGAATGTTAGTACCTACTAGCTGCCTGCTCCGGCTTTGCATGACTGTAAATACGAGTACCAACTAATGAAGAAAATGAAACCAATTATTACCGTTTACATCCACCAGGAAATTATACAATATTTTTTCAAGCATTTTTCCATAAAAAAAAGAAAAGCAAATCGGCGGTAGCCTAATGTTTAAGGCAATATACTCCCAATCGTGAGATGCGGGTTCGAAAGAATGTATAATGACAAAACAGAATAGAAGATAATAAAAACTATTAAATGTCCTTCCTCGGGAATCAATCTGTTCCATACAAAATATTGTCTAAATAGGCTTAAGCGTGAAAACGTAACAGAGTTACTTTCACATCTATACTAATATTATAAGGCTGAAGAGTTTGTTTGAACGCGGTAATCTCAGGAACTACTGATCCGACTTGAAAAAATATTTCACTGTTGGATAGCCCATTTATCGAGGAAGGCTATAGGCTATATAACATCACGCTACAACCAATAGGAGCGGAGCAGCAATAAGAAATGTTGCAAAAACAGGGAAAATTTACGTAGACGAAGTTGCGCGGGACAGCTAGTCTATATATATAAAAATGAAACCCGTTTTCCGTTGTCACGACATAGCATGAAAACGGCTTGACCGATTTGGCTGATTTTTTTTTTGTAGTTTTCTAATACTCTGTACAAGGTTCTTACGGAAAAAAATATTAAGAAAATCTCTCAGAAAGATTGAAAAATATACATTTAATTTTGCATAGGTATTTTAAAAAAAGCGCGTTACGAATGTCAGCTATACAAAATAAAGTAGTGCATCAAATTTTCGCTAAGGCGGTACGAAGTTCGCCGGGTCAGCTAGTATAAAATAATAGTAAAGACGGTCCTTAGTATAAACCCCACTATTATTTGTTAAACTAAACGGTTGTCTACAATGTTTATTGATCGGCATACATCAACCTCGTACAACGAACTTAATAAATATGTATGAACGTCATTTTCTACTGACGATTAAACCAACAACACAGGTTGTGTGGAAAACGATTACACGCAATATTTACTACTATTTAACTGTTTAGGTAGTGTGAGTTGTAGAGGGGAACCGGGTTTAACAGTACAAACCTGCAAGTTCAAAATTTCATAAAAAAGGACCCTATCTACTTATCTATACTAATATTATAAAGCGGAAGAGTTTGTTTCTTTGTTTGTTTGCTTTGTTTGTTTGTTTAAACGCACTAATCTCAGGAACTACTAATCCGAATTGAAAAAATCGTTCACTGTTGGATAGCCCATTTATTGAGGAAGGCTATAGGCTATATAACATCACGCTACAACCAAAAGGAACGGAGGAGCAATAAGAAATGTTGCAAAAACGGGGAAACATTACGCAGACGAAATTGCGCGGGACAGCTAGTTTATAATAAAACTATCTATTGCTTCCGCAAAGCTCGCGTAGAAATTTTGAAAAATAAAAGCAAGTGGGCTAGTCCTGGCTATAGTCTATCTCTATATATATATATATAGCCAAACTGCATCTAGATTCGCTCAGCCGTTCTGGTGAATAATAAACATTCATCTATTCAAAGTTTCGCATTCACGACGAGTATAATATAAGGTCGGGGCAAAAGTATTTTCGTATTTTTTAGGTATAATTTTGTATTTATTTAAAATATTTATGTGCCGTTTTGATCGATGACTTGTTGCCATCTTGTGGGTATTGCTATAATCCCATGGCTGTAAAAAAATTGAGAATTTTTATCGAAAAATCTGACAGGTGGTTTTCACAGTGTTCTTTTGAGGTTAACTTTTTGCTTAGATAGGTGACGATTGAAAAAAACAAACATGCGGCTGTGAGATGTCAAAATAAAGAGTGAAAAATAAATTATTAGAATACTGCAATATGGGTATCAAATTAAAGAGCTCATTTTAAGCATTTCAAAAAGGTATAAACATGATTATGACTGTGTATAGTGATACTAAAAAAGTTAGTTTAAACTATTATTTTTTCAATTTTCAATAATTATATAATTTCATACAGTCGGAGGCCCTAGTTCATCGAGATTCATGAATGCCTTCGACTGCATAAAACTATATAATTCTGTAGGGGTTCTTGTTTCCATGCTTTTTGTGCAGTCGGTTTTTTTTGTAATAAAACTTTTTACGTACCGAATTTCTTCCTCACATATATGTTCATTTTGCTTAATTGAAAAACAATTTAAAAATGGGAACTAGTTTTTTTTTTATTTATTGCATCTTCAGAATGTCACCATTTTAATGGTATTAAAACCAGCCAGTTATATTCAGTACAACCAAAGAGGTTTGATTACTAACAATACATTCAAAATACGAAAATACATTTGCCCCTAACTATTATTACTAGAGATAGTATTACTCAACTTATAGGTGAATTATGTACATACCAGATTTTGAATTAAATAAATAAATAAAAATAAAAATTATTTATTCACTTAGGAAGCAAAATACTGCACTTGTGAAAAGTCGATTCTACATTTACATGTAATGCCTATTCACAAACAATAGGTAGGTAGGTAGTAGTCTGTAGTAATAGTAGTAGAGGTAGTACTATAGGCCGACCGCTTAACTCGTATATCGCCTGCGCGGTGAGAAGGGAGCGCGGGGTGATGTTAACGGGTGGGTGAGCGGTGTGCGCGGGACGTTCTCTGTCCCGCGCACACCGCTCACCCACCCGTTAACATCACCCCGCGCTCCCTTCTCACCGCGCAGGCGATATACGAGTTAAGCGGTCGGCCTATAGTAGTCGGTAGGTAGTAGTTAATAATAATAATATCTTGGGACAACTCACACATCGCTATCTGATCCCAAACTAAGCATAACTTGTACTATGGAAACTAAACATAGGTACTTAAATATTTCTAAATACATACATATTATAGATAAATGACATCCAGGCACAGAATAAACCATCGTGATCATCACACAAAGTTTTATCCTGGGTGGGGATCGAACCCGCGACCTTTTGCGTAGCAGTCGGACACACTCCCACCGCGCCACAGAGGCACCTACATACAACAATACGTCTCTGAAAATCGCGTTCAATTTAGTGCATTTTTTTTTAGTACAAACGCAAGGACGATAAGGACAAGACCTAGAGAAGTATACCTTAGGCTTGCCGTTTCGACCGGATTACACCGATTGCTCCACTACCGAAGCTGACAGTCAGCTTGTGACCACGGTCGGTTTAACCCGGTCGAAACATCAAGCATAAGGTAAATACTTTACCTAATTTAAACGCGTTTATTCCCGTGTCAAATTGTGTATAGTCAATGTAGTTGTGGGAAGTAGTGCAGCTGTAAAAATAGCTATCTTCCTACCCGCCACGTCTACATAGTCTGGGGATACTAATTTTAGATCATTATATTTCTAGCGTTCTATTTACTAAATCTTATTTGATTTGCAAAATCTTATCGCAGTACGACAATGAGACAAGTTTTGAGGCCGATTGTGATGACGATAAGAATTTTCGACTGGAAGAAATATAAGGAATTAAAGTTCCAGTAGTTTTGATGGGTCTGTGTAGAGATTAACTTTGCCTAACGAGAGGTCTCCTACTCAGTGGCAAACGAACAGATAGAGATATCTGCGAGGTTAAGAAACGTTACCATTCTTGGGTATATAAATGGGTTGTACTTAAATTTTAAACTTACGCGTTGCAAACGAAGCGGTCCATTGCTGAACGGGTCAAAGAACACATTGCAGCTGTTAAGAATCGACAAACCAACAAGTCCGCGATTGCCGAACATATACTACAAACGGACACTAATCACTGGATCGAATTTCATCGCACGGAAGTCCTCTCCACCGATCGCCACTTTTATTCCAGAGTAGTGCGAGAAGCGATTGAAATTAAAAAATACAAGAATTTCAATTGAGAAGATGGATTTAATCTATCTCCGACGTGGAATCCAGTGATTAAATTAACACCACCTCGTTTTAGTTCGCAATCGTGTAGATATCAAAATAGGCACCCGTCGGTCGACTCACAGAATAGGGACACGGTTAGTGTTGTGTGCGCGGGTACTTGGAAGAAACAAGAAAATGTGAGGGTGGATGAAGAAACGTTCACCTCACACACGGAGTCGTGACGCCCGCCTTGTCCCAGTCAGCTTGTGACCACGGTCGGTGTAACCCGGTCGAAACGTCAAGCATTAGGTAAATACTTTACCTAGTTTAAACGCGTTTCTTCCCGTGTCAAATTGTATTTTTATAAATGGGTGCCTTGAAGAGCCTGTTAACGCACTGTCCTACGTGGACGACTCAACGCGAACGCGATTGCGAAACGATCCGATGCGAATTTAATGCGATGCGGCTACTCTGTCCTACGTGCGCGCGAACCGTCCCCTCCGCGCCCTCCGCCGCCGTTCAGTTCAGTTAAACATTTGTCATGGACGGACGGAAGCTAATGTTGTTGGAAACGGCTAGACGGCTTAACGTGCTCAGTCTTGAAGAGCACGTTAAGCCGTCTCTCCTACGCTCAATCACTCTCCGGTCGTCTCAGATTTCCGTCCCATCCGGCTATGAGAGTGAGAGTGAGGTCATTACTATTCCGTACTTCGCTCGAGCAACGCACACACAGACATAGTTCACATACTACTTCGGACCACCGGAGACCACTTTGTTTTAGAAGGCGTTCCGAGTCCTTAAACGATGTGTATGTGTACTAACATCGAGCACCCATTTTATGAAGATTACGAGCCTCCTGTACTTTCTGCTGCGTCAATTTTCCTAGTTTTTCCAATATTTTTATTTATGCTCCGCTCCTAGTGGTCGTAGAGTAATGTTGTATAGCTCATAGCCTTCCTCGATAAATGGGCTATCCAACATTAAAACAATATTTGAATTCGAACCAGTACTTCCTAAGATTATCGTGTTTAACCAAACAAACAAACTCTTCAGCTTTATAATATGAGTATAGATTAGGGACACAAAATTTGTAGCTGTATCATAGCTTTAAACTATAAGCTGAAACTATAACTTGGACTTATCGAAACTGCTGTTTTAATCGCTTTTTGTTTCTTCTAGTGAAAGATTAGAAAGGGGTCTTGAAATCCCTTTAGATGTCATTTAAAATCTCGCATGGTTAATCGGTAAGAAGATGACTTAGAGTTTCTTGTAAAAAAAATGTACTGTCAGTTAATTGGCCGAGATTATCGTCTCTGAGTTCAAAGGGTCTAATTTTAATACGCAAAACTTAAATGTTAATCGGAAAATCGGTCTCGCAATCATGAGGTCGTGGGTTCGAACCCTGGCCATTATACTACCGGCGTGAACCCACTTCTAACACAAGACATAGAGCTTAGCTGGAGGGATTAACAGGATTGCTAGTAATGTGGAACCACAATACCACATTGTTAGTTAGCTTTTAAAAAAATGGGTGGTCTGTAGCTACTATGTGGGTCGGTACTGACAGGGAACCGGTCTAATTCCTTGTCATCAGATATGTTGAAGCGTAAGCAATCATATAATTGGTAAATATAATAATACTAGCCTGCTGTTCCGCGCAACTTCGTATGCGTAAATTTTCCCCGTTTTTGCAACATTTCTCGTCGCTGGTCCGCTCCTATTAGTCGTAGCGCGATGTTATATAGCCAATAGCCTTCCTCGATAAATGGGCTATTCAACAAAAAACGTTTTTTTTTCCAATCGGACCAGTAGTTCCTGAGATTAGCGCATTTAAACAAACAAACAATCAAACTCTTCCGCTTTATAATATTATAGTATATATAGTATAGATTAAACTTGCCTATAAATACGAATACTCGTAACTAAGAAATAACGCCATCACTTGTGGTTTAGAATGCTTAATACAACAAGCAGTATGCATAAATTAGAAGCGCTTGTTGACCAGCCTTCTGCAGAGATAGCAAGTGAACCGGCTTCACACAGGAGTCACAGGCTTTTCCACTTTCTATAAACACATGTGTTTATTTATAGATTGTACAGTTTTATGAAGAAAACTCTTTAAGTGATAGTGCTTAATGTTACAGGAACTGAGCACATAATCAGATAGACCCAGTAGGCCAACTGACCAGTCACTATTTTGATACATTGCTTATCGAAAGATTATTGAATAAATATGATTGTTTTGTAAAAGTACTAAGACAGACATTCGCAAAGGGAAATATAATATAATAATAATATAATAGTATCTTGGGACAAACTAAGCAGAGCTTGTACTATGGTAACCAGACAACTGATAAATATACTTATATATTTGTAAATACAAACATATTATAGATAAATAACACCCAGACACAGAATAAACCATCGTGCTTATCACACAAAGTTTTATCCTGGGTGGGAATCGAACCCACGACCTCTTGCGTAGCAGGCAGACACCGCGCCACAGGGCAAAACAAGTTGTACAAATCTTCGAGCGATTTATAAAATAATTGCACAAATATGGCATATTGAATTTAAGACCATTATTAAGGCAAGTACTGATTGGCTATTATTCGTACTATAGTCATATACCTACCTACAATGAATGCATTGATTGGGTAACGGCTTCATTCAAGAATCAAAATATCCTTATTAAACTGACCTAAAAACAGCTTGGAAAATAGCAAAAATCCTTTACAATAGTCCTAGGATTTTCGCAGTAATTCCATTTGTCTAATTAACCTTCGCCTTAACTATATTAATATTATAAAGCTGAAGAGTTTGTTTGTTTGAACGCGGTTATCTCGGGAGCTACTGGTCCAAATTGAAAAAATCTTTTATTGTTGGGTAGCTCATTTATCGTGGAAGGCTATAGGCTATATAACATCACGCTACGGCCCATAGGAGCGGAGCAGCAATGAAAAATATTGCAAAAACGGGGAAAATGTACGCATACGAAGTAGCGCGTGTCAGCTATCTATACTAATACTAGCTGTCCCGCGCAACTTCGTATGCGTAAATTTTCCCCGTTTTTGCAACATTTCACGTCGCTACTCCGCTCCTATTAGTCGTAGCGCGATGTTATATAGCCTATAGCCTTCCTCGATAAATGGGCTATCCAACAAAAAAAGTTTTTTTCAAATCGGACCAGTAGATCCTGAGATTAGCGCGTTTAAACAAACAAACAAACAAACAAACAAACAAACAAACAAACTCTTCCGCTTTATAATATTAGTATAGATTATAAAGCTGAAGAGTTTGTTTGTTTATTTCAACGCAATAATCACAAGAGCTACGGGTGCGAATTGAAAAAATCTTTTACAGTTAAATAGCCTATTTATCGAGGTAGGTTATAGGCTATATAATAGCACGCTACGACCAATAGAAGCGAAGCAGCAATGAAAAATGTTGCAAAAACGGGGTTAATTCACGTATACAAAGTTGCGCGGGTCAGCTAGATAATTAGTCAAGGAAAACTGCTTCTTTATGACAATCGTCATCGATTGTCTTCAGACAGTTTAATTGACTGATTGTGATCAGCAACTGGTCTAGATTCTTGAGTCACGCAGGTGAACGAGGTCAGACCTTGTTACCTTATAGCAAGGTTCAATTCTTCAAAGAAACAAGCAATCTATACTAATACTAGCTGACCCGCGCAACTTCGTCTGCGTAAATTTTCCCTTTTTTCTTTTTCTTCCTTTTTTTTTACAACATTTTTCATTGCTGCTCCGCTCCTATTGGTCGTAGCGTCATGTTATAACCTATAGCCTTCCTCGATAAATGGACTATCCAACAATAAAATATTTTTTCAGTGCAGCCCAGTAGTTCCTGAGATTATCGCATTCAAACAAACAAACAAACTCCTAGGGGTATGAAAAATAGATGTTGGCCGATTCTCATAGATACCGGATAAGCACAAAAAATTTCATCAAAATCGGTCAAGCCGTTTCGGAGGAGTATGGCAACGAAAACTGTGACACGAGAATTTTATATATCTATACTAATATTAAAAGCGGAAGAGTTTGTTTGTTTGATTGTTTGTTTGTTTAAACGCGCTAATCTCAGGATCTACTGGTCCGATTTGAAAAAATCTTTTTTTGTTGGATAGCCTATTTATCGAGGAAGGCTATAGGCTATATAACATCGCTACGACCAATAGGAGCGGAGCAGCAATGAGAAATTTTGCAAAAACGGAGAAAATTTACGCAAACGTAGTTGCGCGGGACAGCTACTTTAACAATAAATACCTACCTACTGTGACATAGGGCACTACTATTAATTTATTAGACCTATCTGTTGATCTAGTGGTTAGTGGTGAATTTGGCTGCTATGCCAGAGGATGTGTGTTCGATTTCCGCCCAGGATAAATCTTTGTGTGATGAGCACGATTGCATCTGGTTGCAATTTACTTATTATTATTATGCTTTTATTAGCTTCATAAGTATGTTAGTATGTAGGTATGTTAGTATGTAACTGAATCTTTGAATGTGTTTTTCACCCCCTTCAGAACGTTTTAATTGAAACTTAAAACAAACACTTATCAAGGACCGATGATAGTACAATCCGATAAAAGGGTTTTTAAAAATTCATCCCCTAAGAGGGTAAAATAGTGGTTGTAAGTCTATATGAAACTCTGCCTTTTATTGGTTTAAAATAAAGAAAAGGTGTTTCGGCGTTTGTGAAAAATCGACCCCCAAGGGGATAAAATAGGGGTTGCAAGTTTTTATAAAACTCTGTTAGATTTAAAGTAAGATCTGTAAATTTCCTATTTGGCTTTGTGGTTTAAAACTTTTATAATAGTTTAAAAATCTAAAAAACACGATTTTGTAAATAGCTGTACCTACTTACTTAAAAGTAGGTAATAAATTAAAAGCGTGATTTTTTTAGTTTTTTGAACTATTATTTATATTAATATGGTTTTATTTGAATTAACAATCTATACTAATATTATATAGCTGAAGAGTTTGTTTGTTTGATAGTTTGTTTGAACGTCGTAATCTCAGGATCTACTGATCCGAAGTTGAAAATCTTTCACTGTTGGATAGTCCATTTATCGAGGAAGACTATAGGCTATAGGTATAACATCACGCTACAACCAATAGGAGCGGGGCAGCAATGAGAAATGTTGCAAAAACGGGGAAAATTTACGCAGACGAAATTGCGCGGGACAACTAGTACTATTTAAAGTTGTCTGGTTGTCATTGTACAGGTTCTGCCTAGTTTAAAATAATATTTCCGTATGTGAGTCGTCTTAAAATCTTTATCTTGTCTTTAATATTCTTATTTAGCAAGTCTTAAAAACAATCTAGGAAAAACAAAATAGGAAGACATAAGAAAAGATGGGTTGACGATATTGTACAAACAGCTGGGAAAAACTGGGTAAACACTGCCCAAAACAGGCAAAGATGGAAAAAGTTGGAGGAGGCTTTTTACCCTATTGGGGCCATATACGAGTAATAAAATTGTTACTATACATATAAATAATTCAGAATGTAACCATAATAATTGTATGGATAAATAAAGCTATAATAATAATAAAAAAAAAACAATCTATAATAACAGGAAAGCTGCCTACAAGACCTTTCTTGATCAGTGATGATAACAAACTCCTTTTGAATTCAAATAATAATAGAGAACAACTATTATAAAAATACTAAAATGTCTTCGGTTAAGTGAACTGCATTAAAGTGTAGAGGAATGAGGAGAAAACTATGTAGGTTCAAGTTCCAACCTTAATGGTTTTGGAGTTAAGTGGATAAGGCACTTGAGAGGCTTGACCAACAATGTGTACGAAGGCTCGAAGGTATGGCTTACCTATTTATTATTTTGGTTGGGAAAAGGTGACCAAGATATTTGCACTATGTACGAAGATTCAGCCTCGGCTTACTTACATAATTCTTCTGGTTGGAGCAAGCTAGGAAGATTTTTGGAGCTTCGCAGAATTATAATGACTGATACCACTTATAACCGTGTCTATCTGTTTATCTGCCAGTTAGGTTTAAACACCTAAACCACTATACCACTTCTGATAAACTTTGTCTGCCTGGTTAGTGATCTAATATACTCTTATCGCGATAATCAGCTTAATAATTGAAAATTATCTGTGTTAGATATTTTGGTAGGTATGTAGGTACTTCGAGGCACGTGCTACCAGTAGGTAACTAAGAATATTTTCGATTTTTTACATATGTTTTGATCACATAGTTCAAAAGATAAGGGGCACTACAATTTATTCTGTAAACAAAAAATGCCCGAATGAGAGGTTGTGGAGTTTATTTACCCAGTTTTTGTTAAAGTTTTTGTAAAATATTGTGTACGAACTCTTAAATTATGCTTTTTTGTATGGTAACTATGGTTATACCTATCTATTATGATCGCAAATAGCATATTGTGTAAGTTCCTTTTACGTAAATACCAAAAACTAAAAACTAAGGCTGTGTGATAAGTATACACATCTAAGACTGGCTTAAATACCACATTGTACATATTTTGTTGTTCTTGACTGTTGATAATTATAGTTTTAGAAACTTCTTAGTAATTGATTGAATCAAGCGTCACATGGCGGAAAGTCATTCTTAGTTATTCTATAAATTTAACAGTCAGCTTACTGTTTTATGTTTTTTGTAAAGTTTCAGACAAGAGAAGATACGATACGAGTTGTTAAATTGAGAAGCGATTTCACAAAGCGATACAACAAACATTATTTTTAATATATCACCTTTTCTATAGCTGGTTACTACGAAACTAACAAATTCTGTAAGTGATACATAAACCATTAAAATCTCTAAAGCAGTAGATTTTGTAATATTTCTGCAAACCCTGATGCTCAAATGCTCTATGAAGATGTGCCCTGAAGTCTTGATGAAGAGCCGTTTATTTAATTTACCTATACATATATTCTGAATTTAAACCCTAAGTATATAGTTTTCTTTAAAAATACATCAACAGTTAATAAATAAACATTTTTAAAAACTTGTCATTTTGTAATTTATTTATTTTAAATGTTAATGTTTGATTATGTTTTTTTTGTGCTTAACGAATATTACTCAATAAAGTAACTATATGAATAATCGAGTTTTTTATTAAAATTGCTTAAAACTAGGTAGACGACTCTATACTAATATTATAAAGCTGAAGAGTTTGTTTATTTGTTTGAACGCGCTAATCTCCAGAAATACGGCTCCGAATTGAGAAAATAATTTTACTGTTAGATAGCCCATTTATCGAGGAAGGCTAGAGGCTATATAACATCACGCTACGACCAATAAGAGCGGAGCAGCAATGAAAAATATTGCAAAGCGGGAAATTAACGCATACCTACAAAGTTGCGCGAGTCAGCTGGTAATCAAATAAAGTAGTTACAGAAATAAAAACAGCTGTCTTTTTGTAATGTTTTGTGTAAACGCTCTTCAATTATAATATTGACTGCCTCTGTGGCGACGTGGAGTGTGTTCGACTGCTACGCAAGAGGTCGTGGGTTCGATTCCCACACGGGACACCACTTTGTATGATCCACAAATTGTTGTTCCGGGCCTGGGTGTACTTTGTGTCCGTGACTTGTATGTTTGTAAAGTCCCCCGTGACACAAGGCTTGTATATTACGGCGGGATTCGTCTTTAAAAAAAAACTTGATAGTATTTCAATATTGTGAACAACTAAAAACGGCATGCGTGGTAAGTTAATTAATTGAATCCAGTATGAAAACTAAGTACCTAACCAATTATTGTCAGTTTTTGAAAAAAACTATACAACACTTTTAATAGATCAAAGGAAATAAACATAATTTAATTCTTTCATTCATAGATCATATGTAAGTTAAATATGATATTAAACCTAAATTTAGACTAATATTATAAAGTTGAAGAGTTTGTTTGTTTGTTTGTTTGAACGCGGCAATCTCAGGAACAAGTGGTCCGAATTGAAAAAATATTTTTCTGTTGGGTAGCCCATTTATCGAGGAAGGCTATAGGCTAGGCACGCTACGACCAATAGGACCGTAGCAGCAATGAAAAATGTTGCAAAAACGGGGAAAATTTACGCATACGAAGTTGCGCGGGTCAGTTAGTACACAATGTAAACCACTATGTCCTACCAGATATTCACAATTACGAATACAAAACAAATATAAATATACTCTTATAAAAGTGCACAGTGGGTCAAAATAGATAAAAATTCCTCTGTATTATTTAGGTCGTGGGTTCGATTCCCACCCAGGATAAAACTTTGTGTGATGGGCACAATGGTTTATTCTGAGTCTGGGTGTTATTTATCTTTAAAATTTATGTATTTAGAAATATATAAGAATGTTTATCAGTTGTCTGGTTTCCATAGTACAAGCTCTGCTTAGTTTGGGATCAGATAGCGTTGTTTGAGTTGTCCTAAGATATTATTTAGTTACCTACTGTTTTTTAATCAATAAACACACAAATAAGTATGAAAACCATAGGATTATACTCACCCCCTCTTCCACTATTTCCGGTTCGCGTAATTTTTTCTTTTCTCGACCGTTCCCTGTAATGCACCTCCAACTTATTTTTATGAAACAAAGTGAACGCTATAAAACAAACTATCATCGCCGTGTACACAATAAAACAATTTTTTTCTAATGTCCATATTGCTAACGAAATTATATTCATTTTAGAAAAAAATGATACGGATTCCTCACACGTGTTCACTCGCCCGCAATGCGCGCGTTACTGACTGACTGTAGTTTGTTTTGTTGTCATGTATAATTGCCACAAACACATACACTTGATAAACCTATTAACATTCAAAATTAAACCTTATTTCTTTAGTAATAAAGTAGTAATAAATTGGCGAGGTCATCACGAGTGTTAGGTATATTGGCATCCTGCAACATCTTTTTGCCAACAATAATGTCCTTGACTTTTTTGTGCCGCAGACATTTTTATTATTTGCCCTAACCAAAGTTTATTTTATCGTAAAGCTAAATCTTATACTAATACGGGTAAAATAATATCCATTCTTACAAGTGCCATAGTAACGGCTAGTCTAGTGGTTATAGACCACAGGTTGAAATTGTACCAATTACACCCAACGATGTTTAATTACAATATCAACACATATGATGGCCCACTGCTGGGCACGGGTCTCCCCAGTAGAACCTACTAGTATGTAGATCCTAGGGGTAATTGCCATAATCACCACGCTTGGCGAGCGGGTTGGTGATCGCAGTAAGGCTTTGAGTACGCAGAGGACGCTGCTGCTCGTCCTCCGGTGTGAAATCCCTTAGTCGCCTTGACAACACCCACGGGAAGAGATGGGGTGGTACTATTCTTAAGCCGGCACCACGCGGATGTTTAATTATCACAAGTGAAAAACAGAAAAATGTAATCCTGTGCCTTCATTTATTAACGCTGGCGATGTGGCACTGACATAAAAACCGGGCAAGTGCATGTAGGGTTCCGTAGTCAATCCGAATAATATGGCTTTAGATATCTACTTATCTTAATAATATTTTTCAATGGAATTTATACGAAAATTTTATTACTTCTCATTTGAAAGCCTACTTAGCTATTAGTTTTCTTTTTAACTTCACTATATATACTACTAAATTTTTTTTCACATATCATTTAGCTGGCGGGGGGGGGACATCAATTGATTATTACACCACTGATGTAAAAGCATTCCGAAAATAATCAATTTAGCTTAGTTAAACGGCATTCATAAAATTGGTAGGTAGTTAAATAAAAAAAAAAAATTAAAAGTACCTATCTACCTACTAAAACTAAAGACTTTGTTTAACGTGCTAGTCTCCGAAGATACTGGGCCAATGCAGATTATTTTTTCAACATAAAACAAACTAATCGCAAATACATTCATACTCGACCTAACGCTCTCTTAAAAACTAATTTTACTTTAAGATAAAACAAACAAAAATGTATTAGCAAAAACATATATATTTAGGCACCTGTCCCACCAACGGCGAGAAGGCGAGTAGCGATTTTGTCGCTCAAGAAACGTACCTACATAGCGGATCCCGTTTAAACAAAAGAGATACAGATATTAATAGTAGATCGCTGATCAACTATTAGTGACAGATTTAGGTATGAGCGAAACAAATCAATTTTTTCAAGGGTCAAGGTTTCTAAGCTAGAAGACGCTTTTGGTGCCCCGTGACCATGCCTGGAGCGGCTGTTCAGTTCGCCCTACGGACGGTCCGTCCTTGCTTTGCTATTTTTTTATTAAAGACTACTTTCGCTGTAGTACCTATATAAGTCCTGTGTCACGGGGGGACTTTACAAACGTACAAGTCTCGGACACAAAGTACACCCAGACCAGGAACAATAATAAAAGTGTTGTCCCGTGTGGTAATCGATCTCTTGCATAGCAGTCGGACACACTCCCACCGCGCCACAGAGGCAGTCGAATTGAGTATAGAGGTAGCTTGCAACTTGAGGAAGGTTAACAATCTTATAAATAGAGGGGAAATTGCTGACAGAATGTTGTACCTAATAGGTTTAATAATGGAAAGGTAGCTAAGTATATTTTGAATTCAATTTTATTTGCATAGACTGACATTTATATAGAACTAGCAGACCCGCGCAACTTCGTCTGCGTAAATTTTCCCCGTTTTTGCAACACTTCTTATTGCTGCTTCGCTCCTTATTTCTCCACTATTTGATGGATGTTATTATAAACCTTCTTCTGCAATCACTCTATCTATTAAAAAAACCGCATCAAAATCCGTTGCGTAGTTTTAAAGATTTAAGCATACATAGGGATATAGGGACAGAGCAAGCGACTTTGTTTTATACTATGTAGTGACTAGCGCACGCCACGCAGCTCACGCCTTCATCCGCGTAGTTTTTTTTTAACGATAACTAGCTATGTGGGATTGTGGTCACACATTACTAGCAATCTTGTTAACCCCTCCAGCTAAGCTCAATGGCTTGTGTAAGGAGTGGGTTCACGTCGGTATAATGGGTAAGATTCGAACCCGCAACCTCACAATTGCGAGACCTATGCCTTATCCATTAGGCTTCTGTCGCTTCGAAAACTAGCCTATGTCACCCATGGATAGTGTAGCTTCACAACGGCAAAATATTTTTTTAAATCGGTCCATTAGTTTTTAAGTTTAATCGTTACATACAAAAATACAAATATTTCCTCTACGTATATAATACCTATTAGTATAGAATAGGTATACTAGATATAGAAGTATAGATTAATCGAATTGTCATTGTATAATCACATTAACAAAATTCACTAAAATTATTATTTATTAAGTACTTTATATTCTTTAAAATGTATTAATGCCATTAATTAGATTACTTAATATAAAAATAATTGTAAGTAAGTATAGTGGTGATGAAAAGATATTTAAAAATAATATGTGTATGATTTATGGCAAAACATAGAGATGTTGATGTGCTTCCTGTTTATAACACCTAACATACTAACCTATGTTTACAAATAAACGATTCTGATTCTATAACTTTTAAACTGGTGAACAATGTTGTTCGAATTTACAGCCCAATCTTTACCTGCCTAAACCAATCTGAAATCAATACGTGGTTTCAAATCTAAACTACTTAATTAAAATGTAGAATTGAGATTTCACCAATATACTATCTGCTGTGCCTAATCTTATCACATTTTGTTTGGCAATTTATCAGACTTATAACGTAGGTTGGTATGACCAGCTAGACGGATGTCGTCAAAGATTACCTAAACAAAACAATAAAACGTCTTTTATCATCAACTGAAGCGTTATTATTTTTTGTAATCCATACATAGTTCAACGTCTAGGGTTGCCGTGGAGACTATTTGTTTAGAAAAACTCTACTAGCATACAAGTCCTAGTGTGAGGTTCAGTGACATTGCTTTTTTAGAACGTAAGTATTTCTTGGTAATCAATGATATGCTAAACAACCACTGTATTAATGTACTAGCTGTCCCGCGCAACTTCGTATGCGTATTTTTTTCCCGTTTTTGAAACATTTCTCGTCGCTTCTCCGCTCCTTTTAGTCGTAGCGCGATGTTATATAGTCTATAGCCTTCCTGGATAAATGGGCTATCCAACAGAACAAGAATTTTTCAAATCGGACCAGTAGATCCTGAGATTAGCGCGTTTAAACAAACAAACAAACAAACTCTTCCGCTTTATAATATTAGTATAGTTAAGATACAGAAATACATTTTTATTATTATTAACATTCAGTTAATGAAGACAAAGTACACCCAGACTGGGAACAACTTAAGACATCGGTCTCGCAATCGTGTGGTCGCGGGTTCGAATCCTACCTATTATACTACCGACGTGAACCCACTCCTAAAACAAGCCATTGGGCTTATCTGGAGGGGTTAACAGGATTGCTAGTAATGTGGGACTAAAATCCCACATTGCTAATTATCTTTTTTTAAGAAAAAAAAAAAATTGTGGTGTCTCGTGTGGGAATCGAAATTACGACCTCTTGCGTAGTTGTACACACTCCCACCGCGCCGTATGTAAGGAAATATACATGAAATCAGCTGTGTCCTCACATATAGATATACACGTATTGTTACAAAATTACATATATAACTAATAGACTAATGTCCTAACTATTTTCTGGTCACGTTTAAACTTACATACATTTATGTACGGTTTAGTTACAGTTACATTCCTTTGTTAACTTTTATGTAAATTAAGCAATTAAAAGTATAATAATAATAATATCTTGGGACATCTCACACAACGCTATCTGATCCCAAACTAAGCAGAGCTTGTACTATGGCAACCAGATCACTGATAAACATACTTATATATTTCTAAATACATTCATATTATAGATAAATAACATCCAGACAGAATAAACCATCGTGCTCATCACAAAAGTTTTATCCTGGGTGGGGATCGAACCCACGACCTCTTGCGTAGCAGTCGGATATACTCCCACCGCGCCACAGAGGCAGTCAAAAAGTAGATATCGCCATTACGTATTTGTCTCAAATAACATACATCGACTGACGACTGATGAAGAACTGATTGTTAGATTACTTTCCACCATCACCTTAACATATCTGCCGAAAGATCAATGGCCGCTACAGCAAACGAATCCCAACCAGATGGCTGGGGGTCGTCCTACCTACGTTCATCGAGTCGCGGTCTCCACTCTTGGAGTCGTTTGCTCCATCGGCCATCGGTCTTTCGACAAATATATGTAGCTAATCTCGGTATTTGCCACTCTTTTTAATTTTGCCAATAAATACCTACCAAGATTTGTTTGTGAAGCACCTAGGTACAATAATTTATTCTTCAATAAAAGTGCTGCAACCATCAAACCATGAAACTTATTCCAACAATAATAATAATAGGTACGAATATAGTAGGTAAGTACAGTAGATCTTTACTAATATTAAAAAGTTGAAGAGTTTGTTTGTTTGTTTGAACGTGATAATCTCAGGAACTACTGATCCGAATTGAAAAGTTCTTTCACTGTTGGATAGCCCATTCATCGAGGAAGACTAAAGGCTATATAACTAACATAATAGGTACGACAAATAGGAGCGGAGCAGCAATGAGAAATGTTGCAAAAACGGGAAAATTTACGCAGATGAAGTTGCGCGGGACAGCTAGTATAATATAAAATCAAAATTGTTTATTCACTGAGGAAGCAAAATTATTATTATTAAAAAACACTCAATTAGCTAAGAGATCGGTTACATACATACAAAGAGGATTAAATTAGTAATTACATTAAAATAACTTTGATTGTGGAGACAATAATTAAAATTTTACATAATATTAATGAATTGTATTCTTTGTTTGTTGCATCCCACGGTGTCAGTCGCACTCAGACCGACAAAAAGATAGCAACTAATGCAATAAACTATAATAAGTAAATGACCATTCAGTGACCTTTTTAGGGGGTTTCAGAATTGTTCAATTTCGTCCTGCTTATACGACGATTGCCTTATTCTGTATCACTACATAGCATAAAACTAAGTCGCTTTCTCTGTCCCTATATCCCTATGTATGCTTAAATCTTTAAAACTACGCAACGGATTTTGATGCGGTTTTTTTAATAGATAGAGTGATTGAAGAGGAAGGTTTATATGTATAATAACATCCATTAAATAGTGGAGAAATAAGGAGCGAGGCAGCAATAAGAAATGTTGCAAAAACGGGGAAAACTTACGCAGACGAAGTTGCGCGGGTCAGCTAGTTTTATAAATAAAAGGCAACAGTTACTGACAGACTGATCAACACACAGCTGTAATCGCTAAGCGGATTGAGCTGAAATATTGGTGACGTAGACATTCGAGGATTTCCTAAATTCACCCCTAAGAAGCTGAAACGGGGGTGCAAAGTGACCTGATAAATATTTTCTTTTTTAATTTTTTATTTTAAAATATAGTAATAAGATATTTTAAAAAAGGTCTGCAAAAAGACTACGCAAAAATAAGAAAATACAATTCATAACTGGCATTTTTTATCTACAATGTTCTGTGTTTTAAAATTAATTTATCTAGAAAAACAAGCTTTTACTCATCAGGTCATACGTAACGATTACGTTTTTGTTATATATCTATACTAATACTATAAAGCTGAAGAGTATGTGTGTTTGTCAACAAACAAACTCTTCAGCTTTATAATATTAGTATAGATATGACGGCGCAACATATAGCAACACTTGACATTCACTGTCATTTACGTCGGAAAAGAATGAGGGTAGTTGATCATTCTTGCGGAACGTCACATGGACGTGATGGCGGGGCAGCCATCTTGTAGGCAGTTCGCCGACGAGGGCCGTTTGCCCACCACGTGCCCGACGAATCGCTAATTTCTGACCCGATCATTTTATTTTTTCTTATAGTGATATGTGGAATCAATTATTAGCTATTTAATTTAGACGCGTCTACAATAGTATTATTTCGTTTATCAAATTATCTGTCGTGAAATTAAGATTTAAATTGAAATAATAATGGTAAAATCTAAACCTAGTGATCTCCCGGTGTTCGTGAACGAACCTACAGATATAAAAAATTACGACATTTCCCATCAATGCTACGGCTTTGCCAGGCTCTTACTGTTAGTTGGCACATGGCCTACAAACCATTGACGTAGATACCATCACTGCGCCATAACGTCACAAAATTGACCCCTCTCTAGAAAGAGACAACGTTACTTTGTGGACAATACCTGTCAAAAGCCTCACGAGTTTTTTTTCTCTTTCACGCTTTGCAATATTTACTTTTTAATTGATAGGGATGGCACGGCCCAGGTCTATACCTCAATGCTGCAAACGAAGCTACAGATTAAAATACAGGGTATAATAAAGCAGTACTTCTTCTTCTTCTTCTTTGCGTTTATGGCAATCTAGCCGTTTTAACGGCTAATTTCTGCCAGTGTCAAGTATTTATGCGCTTATTACATGCACAAAGTCTCGAATAAAGCAGTACTTAGTGCAAGAAGTATTAAAATGCACATGACATAACAAACATGACACTTGTACGCTACGCAATAGGTCTTTCGAATACTAGTAAATAGTACAGAATACATAATTTGCGATTGCCTTCACTTATTTCGTATTCTACGTAAGGTTTAGTTGAGCTCTAGATGTTATAAAACAATGCAATCAAACAATGCAATATATGTGAAGTTTGATAGTGGGCTAAGTGATAAATACGGTGATACTCAAGTGGTTTAAGGCCGTACCCTGACCAAATAACCTTGAGCTTTCGTTCCCTCTTCGCCACACCGAAGCGAATGCGTTCAGTTTTTAGAATAAAGTCGTTTGAAAAAAATGTTTCTAGCTTAATGTTTTTTATTGAATTGCCTATCTATTAGTGTAAATAGCAAATCAAAGAAAATGGTACTTTACGAGGAGATGCATTTTATCAATAATTATTTCTCATTTCCGTGGTTTCGTTGCTAGGAGATTATATAAAAATTATACGCATTTAACAAAAACAAAATTTACCATTTTGGAGTCAAAATTAATATATGGTTCCGCAACTTTTACTACAAATAAATGCACTTCATATGAAAAAAATACGGTCTAAAAAAGGCACTAGTAAAAGAGCGTATCTTCATGGCACTTGCGTCCTATTAGTAAGATGATAACTCAAAGATCAAATACCCGATAATATTGAAAATAATGTTAGTTGGAAGTATTTATGAAGCGTTACCTTCGTGATTTCTTTCATATTTTTTGGCCATACGGCCGAGAAACAAAGTTATCGACATGGCCCACCGGATTAGCAAGCTGAAGTGGCAGTGGGCTGGCCATATTAGCCAAAAAACCGACAACCGTTGGGGTAAACGAGTTCTTGAGTGGAGACCGCATCTCGGCAAACGTAGTGTAGGACGCCGTCAAGCCAGGTGGAGTGATGATTTACGCAAAACGGCTGGCAGGAGCTAGATGCGAGAAGCCGAAGATAGAACAAAGTGGCGTACAATTGGAGAGGCCTATGTCCAGCAGTGGACTGCGATAGGCTGATGATGATGGTTTAAAAGATAAAGAGGGGTAGGGGACACAATTTATACTAACTTTATTGCCAAAAATTATAAATTACCTGACACATTAAAGAGTTTAGACAATGATAACTTAAAAAAAAAATACTTTCTGTATTAATACTTATGTGTTACTACTCCTTATTCGAATACCTAAATTCTTTATTGTATTTTGTAAATGTAGGAATCCGAGATAATGTATTGTTATACTGACTTTATAATAATAATGATAATGTTGTATTGAATGAATCTTAAAATTATACCTACTTACTTAAATATTTGTACACCATAAAGTGGTAAAACATAGCACACTAATTAACTTTGTAATATCCAACACACTATTGTATTCACCTATGTCTACAAATAAATTCATTTGATTTTGATTTTGAAAAAAATCACCTATGCAAAAATATTTATTAGTAACCATAAAATATTTTTAAAAGACCTATCGAATAATACACATAGATGTTTACTGAAAAAAAAAGTCAGGCTTCTGTATGGAGTGCCCCTCTAGAAATAATTATTTATGTTATTTAACTAAGTAGCGGCTTATACGAGACACCTATACTCCAAATTTAATTTTGAGTAAAATGCCTCTGATATTCGCACGGACAGACAGACGGGCGAACATGGCGAAACTGTAAGGGTTCCGTTTAAACCCTAAAAAAGGAAACTTCAACCACTTATTTAAATAACTTGTTATTTAACAGACAAGAGTGGAAGTCAGTGACCCTATGAATTGTATTATTGTAGTCCCCACCAACATGTTTATTTATTTGACATAGGTGACACTAATGATATCTATTGTCCAAACAATAGGACTCATTGTACTTGCAACAATGACGTTGACTATTAGCATTTCTATTAAAATAAGAGTCAACTTGGGTACATGCCTACTCAGTAGTAGGCATATACACAAGTTGACTCTCTTATTTTCAGTCAGCATATTAGCCTATTATTTTCATAATAAGCTTATCTCCTTATTGCATTCCGTTGTTGCGCTAAGTTAAAAACGATCCAAAATATATTATAATTCTATACTAATATTATAAAGCTGAGAGTTTGTTTGTTTCTTTCAACGCGAATCTCAGGAACTAATGGTCCGAATTGAGAAGTAAAAAATATATAACATCACGCTACGTCCAATAGGAGCGGAGCAGCAATGAAAAAATTTACAATCGTGGGGTCCTACCCGTTATACTACCGGCGTGAACCCACTCCTAACACAAGCCTTTGAGCTTAGCTGGAGGGGTTAACAAGATTGCTAGTAATGTGGGACTCAATCCCACATTGCTAGTTATCTTTTTTTAATATTAACGAACACGGAAAATTTACGCAGTCGAAGACGCAATTTCGTCTGCGTCCAATATAATAAATCTCGTGTCACGCACGGTGTTTGTGGTCAAAAACTGCTCAACAGATTTTAATGATTTTTGTATATTTGGTTGGTATGAGAATAAGTTGTAAAGTATATATTTTTGAAGTGAAACTTTTATTACATCGTCTCAAACTTTTTCGTCTGTGTGTTGCATGTCGCGTGACGGTCGGCCGCGGAGTAGGTTACTTGTTGGAGATTTGACTCTACTTTTATTATTCCAATTTTCCAAGTATAAAATTAAGATTGATAAAGCGATTTTTATACCCTTGGAATATTATTCCAAAAGTTTAGTTAAATGTCTATAATGTGAAAAAATGTGAAAAAAAGTTTCACTTTTACCGTGGATTCATAAAACCACACAATCCTTTTTTAATCGCGGTTTTAGTATTTTTGTACGAATTCGTCTACGGGAAAAATTGACGCAAAGAAAGTTGCGTGGGTCAGCTAGTTAATCTATACTTAAATCATTAAGCTGAAGAGTTAAAAGAGCCGGAACTACTGGTTCGAATTGAAAGAATATTTTTGTGTTGGATAGTCCATCTATTGAGGAAGGCTAATAAGGCCAATAACGCAATGAAAAATGTTGCAAAAACGGTGAAAAACATTCTTTTTGAGGGCTTCTGATGCGTGTGCTGCGCAAACGGTTAAAGGTATACAACAATAATGTATGACGGATTTTTTTTTCTTAAAAACTTCTTAAAACTACTGCCTACATTTATAAGGTAATCAAATTTGTTCTAAAATAATGCATTTAAGCGAAAGTGTTCTAACAAACATGGTATTTACCCTTATCCAAATAAATACGTTACATATTCATCACAAATATTTAATTGTGAACAAAATTGCTCTTACTTCATTTGATTTCAATCAATATATTAGGAGATATTTATACTGGGTGGCGCAAAAGTAAAGACCCTATTTGGTTCAGCTATAACATTTTTTCTAAATTAGAAAACTAGATTTAGATTTTTTTAAATGTACATATATTTGTGCCATTAAATTTCGTACCATTAGGATTTAAAGATGATGTCTTTTAAATGGTGACCTCCAGAGTTGATACACATTTGAGCCCTATTTATGACATTTTGCATAACTTGCCGTAACACTTCCTGCGATATGTTCGTTATTTCTTGACGAATGTTTTCTTTTAGAGCTGCGAGAGTCTGTGGCTTGTTCACATACACCCGAGATTTCAAAAAACCCCAAAGAAAGAAGTCTGGACTGGTCAGATCGGGTGATCTTGCAGGCCAAGGCAAATCGCCAAAACGAGAGATAACTCGGCCTGGAAAAGCGTCCCTCACTAAGTCCATAGTGTCGCGCGCTGTGTGTGTGTCCAGATGTGCTCCAGCCCCAATTCGTCCAAACTGGGTATCAAAAACTCACGTAACATGGTTCTGTAGCGTTCTCCAGTGACAGTTATCGCATTGCCTCCAGCGTCTTCGAAAAAATAGGGTCCGATCACTCTGTCAACACAGATGCCACACCATACAGTAACTTTTAGTGGGTGTAGAGGTGTTTCTTGAATAATGCGCGGATTATCAGTGCCCCAGAACCGAGTATTCTGCTTATTGACATGCCCTGAGAGATGGAAATGCGCTTCGTCACTCATAACCAATTTTGAAGGAAAATCATCCTCTTCAAGGTTGAGGTTTATGACGCGCTGGCAGTAATCTAGACGAGCTCGGTGGTCAGCAGGCAGCAGCTGATGAGTCATTTGAGTTTTATACGGGAACATCTTTAAGTCTTTCACCAAAATACGCTGCAGGGTCCGTCTGGAAATGCCCAATTGCGTGGCACGTCGCCTCGTTGATGTTTCTGGACACTCTTCCACATCTTCGCGCACAGCATCGATATTTTCAGCTGAACGGCCTGTTCTTGGTCTCCCAGACTTAGGTCTATCCAATGTTGAGCCAGTTGCTTCAAGGCGTGTGGCAAAGCGTCGAATTGTGCGACCAATCGGTGCCGGACGGTGGGGAAATCGTCGACGAAATTCACGTTGTGTTCTTATCACTGATGAATTATTCCGTAAGAACATTGACACAATTATTCCACGTTCTTGGGGAGTAAAACGGTCCATGTTTATTTTCAGTGTATTTTACATTTGTTCACTACACAATTTTCAACAACAGAATGACAGAAAATGTCATATAAAAAAAAAAAAAGTATTTTCTTTAGTGCCACTACTTTTGCGCCACCCAGTAGTTTTAAAATATTACGCAAAAAAATCAGGGGCGGACCCAGAACTGTGTTCTGGGGGACAACTACTGGCTCAACTAGCCAAGTCTGAGTTATTCGAATCAATGGAGGGCCCCCGCCCTCCATTGATTCGAATAACTTATTTCGAATAACTTATTTTTAACGCATTAGATTCAACACCAGTATATCAACAACCACGGGAGAGCGGAGGATGAATATGCCTGTCAAAATACATCAACGCAAATCTGATGGGAGGCGAGTCATTATCTAGCCTATTAAAACCTGAGCGGTGTTAGTTGTAGAGGTCACAGAGTACATTTGTGTATACTGGTAGAGGTAATACCGCGGGTTTTGCTCAGGTAAGTATTTGAGATGAAGTTCCGTCGCTAGAGCGTAATAGTTAGTAGGTTAGAAGTATCACCGCGTACCTACCCGCTCGATATTCTCTACCGCTTAGATTTGAAATTTTGAATATCGTATCGTAGCCACCCAGCGTTCCTCTATTATTCCTGTTGCACCGGTAAGTGCATAGCATGGTGTACCCTAAAATAGCCTATGTTATACTTTTAACGTTAATAATAAATACAAAATTACCCACTACGGACATACAAACAATGTTTTCCCTTGTTTCTTTTATCAAGTTTTGTTAAATTAATGTTTTTAAACTTTCGGGATTTTTATACATATTAGATATACTTCGGGACTTATCGATCGAATTACACCAATCGTGGTCACGATCGGCGCAATTCGATCGAAACGTCGGGTAAATAAAGGGTCGTACCTTTAAATAATTCACGCGATTAAGTCCCGAAATATATCTAATTTTGTTCAATCGTTCTCAAGTGGTTGGTGGATAAAACAAAGAAAGTTTCAGTTGCTTTAGGATTGTATTGTAAGTGCCCAACTGCCCACTCTGTCTAGCCCTCTCATGTGACGCAGACGAAGTTGCGAGGATCAGCTATCTGTGCATTTAAGAAGCATAAGAGTAAACTGTGATTGACTGATATAATTTGGTACACATATAGGAAGTTGTTATGATGTAGGCATCCACTACAAAGCCTAAAGCAAATCTTTAAGGGGGTGAGATGGCAGTCCAAACATGGCGTGGGCGAAGCCGCGGGCAGAAACTATACAATAATAATAATGTCCTATTTTATATATTATTTTATATTATTAAACAATACCTGCAAGATATGTACATACAAAAAGAAGTAAAACCGTTTAGAAGTCAAAGAATTGCTCTCCATCGAAGTCTTAACTACCTATTTCTTGAATTACTACTATATACTAGTATACCATGACTCACCTGCCTAGGTGTTTTTCTTATTTTAATAGCCTACGTGCTTTTCTGATGTATAAACTTATACATTACTGTAAGGATTTAACAAAATCCGTTCAGTAGTTTTTGCGTGAAAGAGAAACAATTAATCAATCCAGCAAAACATCTCACATCATCACAAATATTTGGATTTATACTATTAGTAGTATTTACTGACTAATTTGGCTTAAGTAACAGCGTATCGCATACTTACCTATGTCGTAGGATAGTCGCGAAAACCTGATCGTTGCTAAAATCTTGGGATGATTGCAGAGATTGAACAAGCAGGTAATTTGAAAATATGGTTAATTTTCTCTATCGTCCCAATTTTAAGGATAATCGTTAAATACAAAGTTATCCCTTCTTCTGCATTATCATTTCCTCATTGCTGAGGGTCGTGCCCGCCATGGAACGCTATTACAGCACCGTAGATGAGCTGCTTCCATGCCACTCGGTCTTCAGCTTGTCTAAGAGCTGTGATGGTAACATTAAGTCCCGTTATAGGTTTAATTATGAAGCGGCGGTAGCCTAATGGTTAAGGCATCGGTCTCGTAATCGTGTGGTCGCTGGTTCGAGTCTTACTCATTATACTACCGACGTGAACCCATTCCTAACACAAGCCATTGAGCTTAGCTGGAGGGGATAACAGGATTGCTGGTAATGTGGGACCACAATCCCGCATTGCTAGATATATTTTTAAAGAGAATAAATGATCGGACCAGCGGGTAGCAGGCGGCAGGTGGGCGCTAGTCTGCCAACTATAATTACCTACTTTATCCAGGTTATCTGTCTGCGTGCGATATGACCAAAGTAGCTCAGGACTCGTTGATGGCATGTTGTAGATAGCCTGGTATGGATTTTAAGCTGGTTCAAAATTGACTTGTTGGTTCGCTTTGTTGTCCATGGTATGTGCAGCATCCTCCTCTAATATCACATCACAGAAGCGTCGGTTTTCTTTCGATCGGCTGCACTGATTGATCAAAATTCGAAGCCATATAAGAATGTAAAGAATATCAGAGTTGACGAGTCTTTTTAGATATATCTGTCTTGTAATTTTCTCGTCATCTTGCTCGTGTCTGCTTCAGCCATATGTGATTAGAAGGTGTACACCTTCTAATTTTTCTATCTCAGCCTCCTTGGACGGTGATCAAAAACCCAAGGTACACAACTCAATAACGAACTCTAAATCCGCTAGTCACGAATCCCTACTTGATGTACGTTGACGTCTATCTACCTTAAGTCATCTATACTAATATTATAAAGCTGAAGAGTTTGTTTGTTTGAACGCGGTAATCTCAGAAACTACTGGTCCGAATTGAAAAAATCTTTCACTGTTGGATAGCTCATTTATCGAGAAAGGCTATAGGCTTTATAACATCACACTACCACGCTAGAAATGTTGCTAAAACAGGGAAAATTTACGCAGACGAAGTTGCGCGGGACTGCTAGTTATCTATAAGTACGGATCACAGAACGAAATAAATAGACCCACAAAAGTATATTAAAATCAAATTTTTGGAATTCAAGTAGGTCTTTATAGTACCTCTTAAGAGACTCAATTATTTAATTATATTCATGAATATTATAATTGAGTCTATAAATAGGTACTACAAAAACCTACTTGAATTCAAAATATTTGATGTGGATATACTATTGAGGGTCTATTTATTTCGTTCTGTGATCCGTACCTAAAGATAATGACTTAGGTAGATCGACGTCCGACGAATCCCTATTTGATGTCAAAAATATTTTGACATCAAGTAGGGATTCGTGACTAGCGGATTTAAGTTCGTTATTGAGTTTGTGTACCTTGGGTTTTTGATCACCGTCCAAGGAGGCTGAGATAGAAAAATTAGAAGGTGTACACCTTCTAATCACATATGGCTGAAGCAGACATGAGCAAGATGACGAGAAAATTACAAGACAGATGTATCTAAAAAGACTCGTGAACTCTGATATTCTTTAAGCCCAAGGAGGCTGAGATAGAAAAATCAGAAGGTGTACACCTTCTAATTTTCCAGCTCCAACGCCTTCATCACAAACGTAAGCAACGGTAGGTTCAATTTTTTGCTAACATAAATTATCAGGCGTTTTAGGCCAACCTAATAAATTACAGCTAAATATTATTATATTATTTACCTCGACTATATTGAACCATATACCAATGAATGTCGATCCAACACCCGTACAGGGCCGCGGCTAGGGAGGGGGTAGACATAGTGGGGCAATGCCCTGTGACTAGCGGATTTAAAGTTCGTTATTGAGTTTGTGTACCTTGGGTTTTTGATCACCGCCCAAGGAGGCTGAGATAGAAAAATTAGAAGGTGTACACCTTCTAATCATATTATATGGCTAAAGCAGCCATGAGTACAGATATATCTCGAATATCACAAAGAAAAGACTCGTCAAGACCCTGATATTCTCTACATTATTATATGGCTTCCAATTTTGATCAATCAGTGCAGCCGATCGAAAGAAAATTGACGCTTCTGTGATGTCATATTAGAGGAGGATGCTGCACATACCATGGACAGCAAAGCGAACCAACAAGTCAATTTTGAACCAGCTCAAAATCCATACCAGGCTATCTACAACATGCCATCAACGAGTCCTGAGCTACTTTGGTCATATCGCACGCAGACAGATAACCTGGACAAGGTAATTATAGTTGGCAGACTAGCGCCCACCTGCCGCCTGCTACCCGCTGCTGGTCCGATCATTTTTTTCTCTTTAAAAAGTTATCTAGCAATGCGGGATTGTGGTAGTCCCACATCACTAGCAATCCTGTTAACCCCTCCAGCTAAGCTCAATGATTTGTGTTAAGAATGGGTTCAGTCGGTAGTATAGCTACTGTGTGTGTGTAAAATCCTGTTATCAGCAAAATGCAATCGTAACCGTAACGACACCGCGCCTCAGTGTAAAGAAGTTGTAAGTGTAGTGTGTAGAAGTACCGACAGTACAAATTGTCGAAATTATCAAGACCAGGCGAAGGTAGTTGAAAAACCCTGCGAAAAACATCGCTAAGCTGCTATCAGTCGACTCCTGACCACGATCGGTGCAATTCGATCGAAACGTCGGGTAAATAAAAGTCCTGAAATATATCTAATATGTATAGGTAAACAAATAAACTAAAAATATCAACATTTTATTACTTTGTGAAGCGTAGGTATAATAGGTATCTAAACAAATCAAATCCATTTTAACCGGTAATAATAAATAAATAAAAAAAAAATGTTTATTTCTTTTTCTACATTTGGGTAGGTACATTACATTACATTTGGAGTTTCCATTTAAGCCATATAATGCTTGTGAGAGGAGACTCCGCTCTTCCGAGTTATTAACAGGATTAGCGTGTTCGAAGCTAGACATTTTTATTAAATTTTTAATAACATGCAGTGATAAAAGAATATAAAACAAAAAGTAACATACACAGACAAACTTTCAAGGTTTCACCGGTACGGCATGCGATATAAGAATCAAAATTATGTAAGTGTACCTAGCAAAAAAAAAATTACTTCGACTGCATACGGGTTGACCCCTTAAAGTTTGTCGACTGAATAGGCACATTGGAGTATTCTACTTCAATCCACTAATTTCAGGCGCGAAGTCACCGATAGCGAAAAAGTGATGTGATTGGTTCATTTTCTCACCTTTAGGCTGGTTTTCCTCTAACGCTGATCGTCAGCGCTGACTAACTGACGCTGTATGTAATCAAATGTAACGTTTCTGTTTTCCTCTCAAGCATGTAGTCGACGTTGACTAACTGACGCTGTATCTAATTAAATGTAACGTTTCTATTTTCCTCTTACGCTGATTTTCGGCGCTGACTAAATGACGCTGTATGTAATTAAAAGTAACGTATCTGTTTTTTTTCTCGTGTTTGTCGTCGGCGTTGTGTCAACGCCTGATGCTGTATAAAATTCTAACTGACGCTATATGTAATCAAATGTAACGTTTCTGTTTTCCTCTCAAGCTGACTTTCGGCGCTGACTAACTGACGCTGTATGTAATTAAAAGTAACGTTTCTGTTTTTTTTCTCGTTGTGTCAACGCCTGACGCTGTATAAAATTAAATGTAACGTTTCTGTTTTCCTCTCACGCATGTAGTCGGCGCTGACTAACTGACGCTGTATGTAATCAAATGTAACGTTTCTGTTTTCCTCTCACGATGATTTTCGGCGCTGACTAACTGACGCTGTATGTAATTAAAAGTAACGTTTCTGAGTGACGCTGACCGATCAGAGCCGACGTTCGTCGGCTCCTCATACATAGCGTGTTAGCGCCAACGATCAACGTGAGAGAAAAACCAACCCCTATATACATTTTTTCTGACTGTCCTGTTGGTCTAGTGGTTAGTAGCCCGATTGCTAAGCCAGAGGTCGTGTGTTCGATCCCCACCCACGATAAAACTTTGTGTGGTGAGCACGATGGTTTATTCTGTGTCTGGGTGTAATTTCACTAATAATGTGTATGTATTATGAAATATATATGTATGTTTATCAGTTGTCTGGTTGCCATAATCCAACTTCGCTTACTTTCGGATCAGACCGCGTTGTGTGAGTTGTCCCAAGATATTATTTCTTTGTTTTTCTTTAAGTATGGCTACGTTGTTTAACTAGCAACACCAAAAGCAGGAGCCACTGATCGTGATTTTAATATACATAACTAATAGCTTATAAAATAATACCGCTATATAATAAGTTACATAATTATAAAACTAATAACACACCTGTAGTAGGTAATTCAATTAATGATTACCTAATCCATGTCCTTTGGCTTTACCAACCGCTTAAGGTCAGGTTCCAGATAAGTATTTCGGTTACAATTAGTTACGTTCTAGGTAAGCATTTACATATTAACCTTCAGTTAGCCACAGAATATACTAAAGCTGTAGATTAGGTTCCTACGTAAGTTCGAAAATTGATGGGCACCTGGAGGCCTACTCGAATTCGACGAAAACGAAGATTCGATCAAAAATGAGGTGGTAATAAACGAAAATTCGTGAATTTAGTTTTAAAGAAAGAGTAAGCCTACTGGTGTTCGAGGCGCTCCTAATTGGATCGCTCTAGATCCTATCTATTAGTATTCATTATTTGTCTTTAACTTTTCATTCGTCGTTAAGCACCGAACAATAGTAGAAGTACTCATGGAGTTGCTAATTCTCTATCACAAAATAAAATAAATAAGAAGGACTTACCTACCAGTTTTTAGTTTAAAAACATGGTTTAAAATTGCTTTGACATAAGTTTACGCTTTTGAAAAGTACCTACTCCCGCCATTTGCTGTAGAATGAAATAGTACCTATGACTGAAATTTGTAGTCATGCCAGAAATATTATAATGAAGCGCCTTAATGTTAATAACTAGCAATTTTACAAGCTAAAACATTGCCGTATGATAAATAATAGCAATTTTTTATATTTTAACAATTTTTTCTCTCTAAAAAAAGGCATCTAAAAAGCAAAAAATAATATACATAGAATAACAAAAACAAATAAAACGTTTTGAAGTTGATGCCATGAAATAGTAGTCTTTATGTTTTATTCGGCACCAACTTCAAAATGTTTTTTTTTATTAGTTTTTGCTTTTTCGTTGCCTTTTTTGAAGTCGGTAATATTTTTTTGTAACAATTTTTTTATTTCTCACTTTTTAGTGGGTTGGTTTGTAATTCACTCAAGTTACAATAGGGTTATGTCAACTGCTCAAATCCCTTTACACAATAATGCTTGCCCCGATGCAGGGCCGTTAATTGTTGAGGAGTTTACTATCAGCTCTATTACATTGTGTAATAGTAGTATAACGAGAATAAAGTGCTACTCAATACCATATTAAAGTAACTGAATCGCAAACTGTGAAATATTGAATAGGTCTGGTCGTCATTTGTGGTGTTCATCATCAGTTCCACTTCACCAATTGGTGTTTTTTATGAGTAAATGCACGAATTACTAAGAAATATACCTAAATCACTGTAGGTATGGCTTTAATATTTTAAGAGTTCCCTCGATTTCTCCAGGATCCCATCATCAGATCGTGATCGGATGACAATCGGACCAACTTGGAAGTGTACCCTTTCAAACACAAAAACGTTTTTCACGTCTTTGCGTAATCGGTGAACAAACATAAGTACAAAAAAAATATACAGACGAATTGAGAACCTCCTCCTTTTTGAAGTCAGTTGAAAATATTCTCGAATGTCGAAGTTGATGTAGGTACCTGCTTGCCATAATATTAATTTAACTTACAGAAAGCCACACAAAGTTGTAAAATATGACGACTATTATGTCCAAGCTTTGATCTTTTTTATTACTTTTTTGTTAAGTAGATACTATATTATATGCTATATAAGCAGTTTAGTGACGCATACAAGACATCTAAAAGGTTTCCGAACAAAGTATTTAAGCACTTATCCTTTGATATTCACATAACCAAACATTTAAATCATTTTACTACAGACATATATCATCGGCGGCCACGATTTTGACGTAAGACGGCGTTCGTGACGTGAAAATCTTCGGTTTTTTTCACCAAACGTGACTAAATGGAGCACTTAATTGGTTAAATTTGTTATATGACCTTATATTAGATTTGTTTTGAAGACACGCCTAATTAGTACCTATAACAACTGTGATTTCAAGTGTTGAAGGTTCGATCACCGCACGTGACACCAGTTTGCGTGGTCCATAAGTGCAAGTTGTTGCACAAAATACATATCAGCCTGTATGATGTCCCACTGTTGGGCACGGGTCTCCCTATGTAAAATCTACTTATTATAGATCCTAGGGGTAACTACCACAAACGCCACACTTAGCGAGCGGTTTGACAAACGCAAAAAGTACACAGATGACGTTGCGTCCCATCCTCCGGTCTGAAATCCCTTAGTTGCCTTTACGACACCCTCAGGGAGAGATGGGGTGGCACTATTCTTAAGCCGGTACCACACGGTCAAAAGAACAATTGCACAAAATACCGAGAATTTCTAAAAAGGATTTAATTCCGTCATATTCGAGGGCAAAATGCCGCAAGCGTGAAGCAGAAGTGTAGTGGTGCTCTTCTTCAAAAAGAAGATTCTTATTGAAGAACTACAGGCCCATCTCTCTTTGGAGCCACAACTACCAGTTGTTTTAGAGAGCCATTACGAATCGCCTGCAGGCCGGTTTGTATAGTAGACCACATATTCAGAGTATAACCTACCACTTTGGTTGGCATTTGTGTACTATGAGAAAGCCTTTAATTCGATCGAGACTTGGGCTGTGCTACAGGCTCACCAAAGGTGGCAAATTTACTACTGGTACATCGAAGTACTGATGGGTTTGTATGAAAATGCTGTCAGTCCGATTACAATACCAAAACTCGAATCCTATTCAACTGCAACGAGGAATGAGACAGGGAGATGTAATATGTAATATCTTCGAAACTTCTGCCCCACTGTTCTGGCCTGAAAAGGATTTAGTTTATACATTAACCGCGAATACATCACACACACAGAAGGTGTCTGTGTGTGTATGGATTGCTGATGATATAATAGTTATGGCTGAGACCACGTAAGATCTAACACCCTCCGAACGAGTGGGTCTTGAAATGAATATAGATTAGACGAAGATCATAGCGACCTCTCCCGTAAAAGTCGGAGACTCTACGCTCAAAGTTGTAGAAAAATTCAATTAGAAAGTCTAATTTCGAGCAAAAGGTCAGGCGACGAATCCAGAATTTCCGGGCAGCGTGTGTTTGGGCCTCAAGAAAGCTTAAGTTCACCCAAGGGCGAGGGAGAGGGCTATGATCGGAGTTTATCTGCTAGTTCGAATTAAGACCAAGGAAATCCGCAGAAGAACCAAGGTAATCACCGATATAGCCCAGAAAGTTGCCTGACTCAAGTAGGCAACTTTATTGGGCTGGGCAGATTGCTCGGAGAACCGATGGCCAATCGGGCCGAAGCGTTCTCGTTCTCACAAGATGGACCGACGACCTATTGGAGGTGACGGGAAACACTGGATGCGAGTGGCGCAGGACCGTTCATTGTGGCGATCCTTAGGGGAGGCCTATGTTCAACAATGGACGTCTTTCGGCTGAAGCGAACGAATGAACGGTAGAAATAAAATCAAATCATCTTTATTCATGGAACATATTATGTTACATTTAGGTTGTTATTATACAGTGTATATGGTACACTGTATAATAACAACCTAAATGTAACCGTGTGCCCATCACTCGTCAGCGACTGAGCTCTGTCATTGCCGATGTATCCTGAGGATGCCTCGTGTAGAGGCGAAACACATGTCGAAGTCTCACTTCGTGGAATCGAAATATGGCATATTTAGGGCCCAGAGGTGCCTACCACTTGTGATGATAACAGTACCTGTCACTAACCTGTCACCCTTGTGACAGGTTTCTGTTTTTTCGAATGAGGGTGTTCGGTATGTCAATCTAAACCAACATGTCTTGAGGTAGGTCAACGTACGGTATAAATTAAAAAAAAATGGTTGTTATTAAAAACACTTCAAATTTATTCAAGCATATGTAAGTACCTATCTCTTAATAATTGTGAAGTGACCACCCTTTACGACCACTTTTATTGCTTTGTCATGTCACTTCTGTCAACAAGTTATCACAAGTAAGTACTACATAAGTGATTAAAACATTTTATAGTTCAAGCGGAGGATTATAAAAACATCTGACGTCTCAATCGTCGTTAGGCCAATTAGTTCTCCTGTTTTCCTTCTGTATGCTGTACTCCGAAATAATTATAATGATAATAGTATCGATATAGTCGCTAAATCGAGCAATTTACGGCATAAACTCAACTCAATTGAATCTTTTAGACGTAGATTTTACTTTCGCGACAAATAACCGACATCCACGCGGGCGGAACCACGGTCAAAAGCTAGTAATTTTATAAACAAAGTAATTAAGTAAACTTAACTAAAACTTAAATTTTTTTTTTAAGTTTTAGTTAAGTTTAAAATTTTATTTTAATTTGATACATACTCGTAGTAGCTATTACGTTTTTTTTTTAATGTGGGTACCGGTAATCCAACCAGATTCGATTTTAAAAATATCGATTGTTTTTAGTTAAAATTTCTGTTTTGTTATTAAATAGGCAGAGCTTTTGATTTCTATGAAACCTTTTTTTTTGGTTTGATTTCAATCTTTTGGTTTTATTGAGAATACAGATTTTACATAGTTTTCAAGTTCAAATTAGAATTGAAACAGGATACAGATGATTGCAGATTCTACAACAGATAAAAGGTTTAATGCACCTGGCAACATTGCGCTCAGTTGAAGCACGAGCAAACGATCGTGTTGTCATATGACCATGTGAATGGTTCCCCAACTTTTTTTTAAATCCCCGAAAATAAGATCCTTAAAAAAAAATCCCAAACTCAACACTCGTTGGTGCGAGGAAGAGGGGACCCCCCCTTTGTAACATGTAATTTTAAATTGTATTGACTGTTTTCTGTTTAGTGTGCCTAATAAAATAAATAAATATGGTACTAAAAGGCCTACAAAATGTCCCCCAAAATTCCCCCACAGAGCCGAAAAAAGACTCCGAATTTGCAGAGAATCCCCCCAATTTTTTAACAGTGGATTACCTTCCAAGGTCAGCGAGCATGTGGAGCCAACTTGGAATATCCTTCGTTGGCGTTCACTGGGCCGGTGTGTACGCGACAAAGCATAAGGCTCTACAAGAACCATGTGTTTGATGGCCGATTTTTCAACATCTGGTTATTTGTTTAGAAAAAAATAGATACTAAAATGTAAAGAAGAAAGGCCGAAAAAAAGAAAGAAAGAAAGAAAACTACATTTATTTCGGACTGGGCCAATAGATGCAACAACATTGTACAAAAATAAATATACTTAAACAAAAAAATAAAAAACACAACAAATTATAATAGGAATAGTAGGTACAGTATGCTCCGCTAGCCCGTGCTGAAAAGGTCACCACCTCAGCATAAGCTAGGCTTGACACCTAGCGCTGATTTTCAGTTGGCAACCTTGGCTGAGTGACGCACGACGCACGTAATTAGCAAATATAGTAATCTAGTCGGAGATTACATATTTGAGCCGTTTGGGGTTAAGACGGCCATGGGGTCCAAGTGCTCGCCTCTTATTCAAAGACACTTCCCAGCGTCTTGTCAGTGCATCTCGTGATCAGAAGGCTGGCCTTTTCTTTGCACAGAGAATAAGCATTGCCATACAACGTGGCAATGCTGCCCGCCTTTTGGGCACTATACCGGTTGACATCGATGGGGAGGCATTCTTCGACGCCTAACTCTTTTTTTTTGTACCCCCTTTTTATGTTATACTTTTTTTTGTAGTTTACTAGGTAAGTTGTAAATAATGTTAATAGTATGTATATAGTTCGTTCGTAGGGTAATCTAGCTTGTATTTATTAACATTGTAAATTTTGCTGATTAATAAACAAAATTAGCAAAATGTATATGTAAATAAACGATTTGACATAAGCGGTTACCTTTGTGATATTATGTAAAAGTGAATGGTATGGTATGGGTATTTCAAATGTGGTAAAATAGCATGTATTTCGGTTGTTGTAAATATGTACAATGCGTACCTACAAATACCTACATGTAGATTTGTTTTTCAATGAAACAATTTGCAATTTTATGTCCATATATATACTGTGATATGATACTGTGTAAACTTTTTTACGTCTTAACTTCTGATGATTTCCGCCGTAGTCAGAGGCCAGTTAGGTTTTTATGAAGGTTAGCCTAGTGTTTTTTTTAACGTATTTTTTGCCTATCTATCGCTACATGCCAATAAATTTAAGCTAGGACCAAATTAAGTGTTTGTCAGATAATTATCAAAATTGACAATTTATCGTTTAAATCTTATGAAAAAAATATTGGGTACCAGTAGCGGAGAGACCTTAGAACACCATTACTTTCGTCTTCCCTTTGGATTATAGTTACTTGGCATTATAACCAAATCCAGCAAGATTTATTTTTGTATCGGGTTACCTTAAAAAAAAAAAAAACACCCTGCGCTTCTGCTGGGTACACTCTCGAACAGACGGATGGATATAACGAAACAATAAAACTATTTAGGCTACAGAAGCCTAATTATTAAACACAAAATGTAGGTACTCCAAGTCCGTTTTTATGGTTCCGAAGCCGTACCTAGACTCAGAACGAACATTTATGAACATCACAAAACTCAGTCCAACGGGAGAAGCAAACCCAGAAACTCTTGGACAGCCTACTGCGCAACTTCTTCTCCCTAGTACCTTAATGAATGAAGGTCTTGACCACATGAAATCATCGTTCTGTCGGTAACGGTTTTATGATACCCGGACAGATGTGGAACTGGTTTCTGCTTCCCGGACAGGCGTTCGGAGGTTCCCTAACTGGTTTCTGTTTTCCGGACAGACGTTCGGAGGTTCCCTAACTGGTTTCTGCTTTCCGGACAGACGTTCGGGTTCCCTAACTGGTTTCTGCTTTCCGGACAGACGTTCGGAGGTTCCCTCCGCAGACCTCGTTCACCACATCTGTCCACTGGGTTGGTGCTCTATCGCGGCCAATTTTTCCTTTCGCAGAATGAGTTTTTCTAGATTATCTGGCTCTCTTTTTGCCACGAGTGTGAAGTACCTAATAAGGAGCCGTACCTACCAGGGGGGGAGGGGTAAAATTTTAACACAATAATATATCTTGATGGATACGGTTATTCACACCTTTATTATTAAGTAACTACAACTTAAAGGGAAACCGAAAATATTGGTGTTCTTAGGAGCCTCCGCCACTGGTAAAGCTGAAGAGTTTGTTTGTTTGAACGTGATAATCTCAGGAACTGCTGGTTCTAATTCAAAAAATATTTTACTGTTGGATAGATTTATTCATCGAGGAAGGCTATAGGCTAAATAACATCACGCAATAGGAGCAAAGCAGAAATATAAAATGTTGCAAAAACAGGGAAAGTTGAAAAGGACGAAGTTGGGCGGGTCAATTATTTAAAAATAAAACTCTACCGATTTCAAAGGAAAAAGTTGAAAAGGACGAAGTTGGGCGGGTCAATTATTTAAAAATAAAACTCTACCGATTTCGGACGTCCCTTGGACCCCAAGAAGCGTCAGTAGAGATGAAACGAATAGCTGTTTGGCCGGCTATTCGGCCAACACTCTAGCCGGATAGCCGGATATCGGGCCTTAAATTACTATTCGGCCGGATACCGGATATACTCGGCTATCCGGCCAAATACCAGATTTAAAAAAAAAACAATTTATATATTTTTTTCTCACTGAAAACAGCACAGTGGTTTATGTTTTTACCTAGGTTTCCCTGAGTTGAAACCTCATTCTCACAGATACGATGTGAAATATATACGAAATACCTACCTAACCTACATACGAGTATTTATAAAAATCGTCTTTTTAAGTATCTGTGACAGTAAATACATTTTCAAACGATCCGGTTTCAATACGGTCCGGCGCCGCGCACTTGGCGCGATGTGTATGGCGATGTACGGTAGATTTCACATGTCCCGACGTCAGTCCGGTCCAGTCGCTGTACATTAGCGCCAGTGTGAAAAGGGTCTAAATATTTTCTTTCTTTTTCCTTTTTTATTAAAAAACAGTTTTGTTAAAGCTTGTGGTTACCATACGCTGAAGTAATGATGCGGTCATCTTAGGGATCGTCCATTAATTATTTTTTGATATTTGTATCACCAGAGGGAGTGATATGTAGTGAGGTTTGGACTAACCCCCTCTACTAATGTCCTACCCCACGTAAATTTTTTGGGTACAAAAAATATTTCTACAATTTTCCCACGAATGTAAGTCTTGAACTGTTATGTCTTGTGAGTCTGTTATGTTTTACGAGTAAGTAACTATATAATATATGTACCTACGTACATTAATCACTCGGTGTTCCTACGTCACATCGCGGCGCGCCGAGCGAGGCTTCGGCGGACCGGTTCTACAGTCACGGTTGGCCGCCCGCTCCCCGCTCCGCGCCTCACCGCAGACACTCGCTCACCGCTTCCTACCACGCGCGCACGCATCGGCCATCTGTACCTACCAGCTACCTAATTATAGTCTTCCAAATCAAGAAGCAGTTTTATTATATTAGTCAAGACCACCAGAATCCCACCCCTGGAGCTTGGCATTCAACATATGGTCCTTCGAAAAGAAGATCGCCGTCTTTTTACTGCGTTCGTGACAAATACCGGACTGCCACACGCACCGCCCCGCCCGTGCACATTGCGGACTTAAGGTCACTCCAAGGACAGTCTACGTGGAGGAATATTTTACATACTGAGTGAGTCCGTTCCATGTTCTTCTCAATTCCTTATTAATTCCTGTCTTCTATTGCTTATTTCCAGGAATTTAAAATAGTGCTTCACGGATCAGGCATAGTGATCTCTTCATGCGAGCCTATTTAACTTAGCTTAATTCATTTAATCTTTTCATCATACGAATATTTATTTGTTAAGATCATAAATACCTATTTCATTCAAAAACTAAATCTAATAACTTGTTTACCTACTTAATGTGTTGAACGTAATAAAGCAGCATTTTTATTTTTATTGCACCTCATTGTGTAGCTATGCCTATGTTATCTCTTGCTTAATGCGGTTTTTCGCTTAGCACGTCGCATACGGATCAGCTGTGAGATACCGTTAGCTACGCACAGCTGTTTATTTATCCCGTTATAATTTGCTTGACTCACTTCATTTTATACCTTTCTTTCGCCTTATTTGCATGTTAGATTTTTATTTCATCTTAATCATAATTATGTCTGACGCTAAGTTGAGGGAACTGGTGAAGAAGCGTGGCAGCCTTAAAGCAAAGTTAACACATTTCTCTAGTTTCATTAAATTACTGCCTTTAAGCGATTTAAATTCTTTCCAACGCTTAGAATTGCAATGCCGTCTTGATCTTATGGCAATCTTATATAAGGATTTCGACGTGTTACAGACGGAATTGGAGCTGTTGTCGGAGGAAACCGATGTCGTGTACACCGAGCGGGAACAATTTGAGTCGCAGTACTATGCGCAGGTGGGCCACGCGAAGGCATTACTTGCCCTCGCGCGTCCCGCTTTGCCCGCGCTCCCATCCGCCATCTCTGATGACATCAGCCCCGGTCATGGTTCTAGATGCAAGCACGACTTTGTCCGTCTACCAAAGATAGACTTACCTCACTTCAACGGGGACTATCAGCACTGGCTCGAGTTTCGAGATACGTATATTTCTTTAATTCATACAAACGACAGTATACAGTCAATAAACAAATTCCATTACCTACGCGCAGCTTTAACTGGCAGCGCGTCTTTAGTTATTGGAAGTATTGACTTCAAAGCAGATAATTACAATATGGCTTGGCAGTTATTAACTGAGAGATACAACAATGAAATCCTTCTCATTAACAATCATTTACAAGAGTTATTTAACTTCAATACTATTCAAAAAGAATCATCTAGCTCCTTACGTAACATGATTGACGTAACAAACAAAAATTTAAGGGCGCTTGACACTCTTGGACAACCTACTCAACACTGGGACACCTTAATCATTTTTATGATGTCGAAAAAACTAGATCCCGTGACTGATCGTGAGTGGGAAGAACATAAAAATAGTTCTAAATCATTTCCAAAATTAGTAGACTTTACAAAATTTTTATCTAACCGAGCTGATTTACTTGAAACTTTAGCATACAAACAAACTTCAAAAATTACAAATAGTTCAACAACATTAAAATTCAACAACAATAAACATAGAAATTACCTTACAGCAACTCATTCTAAAACTACTGAAAATAATTACAAATATACATGTCCTATATGTTCCCAGAATCACTTCTTATTCAGTTGTCAACATTTCAGAAATCTAGATGTTGAATCACGCATTAAGAAGGCTTCAGACAGCAATGTTTGTACGAATTGTTTGCGACCTGGACATACAGATAAGCGTTGCAAACTATCGCATTGCAAATATTGCAGTTTAAAACATAATACCCTCTTACATAGGGACTCAACAGACAATCAGTTAGGAGACAACAACGTAGCATTGTCAACTAATACAACTTTACCCTATACAACACATAACAAAGCCCTCGTACTCTTATCCACAGCTTTGGCGAAGGTGGCCGACGTCAAGGGAAGGCTACACACCGTCAGACTCCTACTGGATAACGGAAGTACCTCCAACTTTATCACCCAAGACCTCTGTAAGAAGCTTGGATTGGTAAGACAAAGCACAAGCTCAACCGTCTCAGGCATAAACGGGCTAACTTCGTTTACCTCAGAGAGCTGTAGCTTCACTGTGCAGTCTTGCCATGGTGGATATCGGGCGAACGTAAGCTGTCTTATATTACCTAATATCACGCAAACGCTGCCTGGCACCTATGTGGACAAAAGACTTATTTCTATCCCGCCAGGTCTTCAGTTAGCCGATCCCTCTTTTAATATACCTTCAGCTATCGATATTCTTATGGGAGCAGAGGTATTTTGGAACGTCTTAGGTTCCTCTACTATCAATTTAGGCAAAAATCAACCCAAATTGCAGTCATCAAAATTAGGTTGGCTTATTTCAGGTTGTGTATCTCAACCTACTCTTCAACAACCTACTATATGTAATTTCCTCTCACAAGAGGAGTCCGATCAGCTCACTCGTTTTTGGGAACTTGATTCTGTGTCGTCTAGTAACTGTTTCTCTTCAGATGAGCAGGCTTGTGAAAAGCTCTTTCAAGAGACGACACAACGTAATGCCAGTGGTCAATTCGTTGTCACCATTCCATTGAAGGACTCACCCGAGTGCTTAGGTGATTCTTACGCGATGGCCAAGCTTCGGTTTCTCTCTCTAGAACGTAGATTCGAGCGTAATCCAGAATTCAAAAATCAGTATTTACAATTCATGCGAGAATATCTTAAATTAAATCATATGTTAGAGAATCCCAAGTCAAAACAATCAAAATTCAATTATTATATGCCTCATCACGGTGTTGTGCGTGAGTCTAGTTCAACTACCAAGCTTCGCGTAGTGTTCGATGCTTCGGCCGCCAGCACTTTGGGTAAGTCCTTTAATGACATCCAGTTGGTAGGGCCCACCGTACAGGAGGATTTACTATCCATACTACTGAGGTACAGACAGCATAAATTTGTTGTAACAGGCGACGTCAAAAAGATGTACCGAGCTATTTTAGTTCAGCCGTCTCAACGCTCTTTACAACAAATCGTCTTCAGGTTTGATTCCTCTGAGCCTTTAAAAACATATACGCTCAGTACACTGAGTTACGGTACTGCTTCAGCACCCTACTTGGCAACAAAGTGTTTAGTGTCGCTTGCCAATCACTGTTCAGACCCTAAGGTTAGTGAGTCTATAAGGCGTAACTTTTATATCGACGATTATTTGAATAGTGGGGAATCGATTGAGTCCGTTATAACATTGACTAAAGGTGTCACAAAGGCTCTCGAATCTGCTAAGTTTCACCTTCGTAAGTGGCGATCAAATAGTCCAGAAATCCTTAAGGCGATCACTAGCACTAGGCCAGAATATTCAAATAAAAAATTAAATTTAAACGATTCACATTTAAATAAAACCCTTGGTTTATATTGGGATTGCAATACCGACAATTTGTTCTATTCAGTTAATCTTAAAATTTCAAAGTTTAAAATTACTAAACGTAACATTTTATCGTTAGTAAGTCAGGTGTTTGATCCCCTAGGCCTTGTAGGCCCGTGCATAGTACTATTCAAATTCATCCTACAACAGTTGTGGGTACTAAAATGCAACTGGGATGAAGAAATACCAGTAGAATTAAAATGTCAGTTCTTAGAATTTGTAGATTTACTTCCAGCTCTTAACTCTCTTCGTATTCCACGGTGGGTATCTTGCAGCGATCCCTCTTTAATTGAACTCCATACTTTTACAGACGCTTCTGAACGTGCTTATGGGGCATGCGTTTACGTGAGAACGGTGACAGTTGATGGCACTGCTTGCGTTCGCCTTTTGACTTCCAAGAACAAGGTTGCCCCTATTAAGCCCACAACAATACCACGCTTAGAGTTATGTGGAGCTTTATTAGGTACTCGACTTTACTTGAAGGTACGAAAATCACTTACTCTAGATTTCAAACAATGTTATTTTTGGTGCGACTCGTCGATCGTCCTTGGTTGGCTATCTACACCGCCAAGTCGACTCGAACAGTTTGTCCGCAACCGAGTGAGTGAGATTCAAGAGAATACGACCAATCAGACATGGCATTACGTGCCGTCTAAAAGCAACCCAGCCGATCTTGCATCTCGAGGGGTGAAGGCTGATTGTATCAGCGCGTCCGCCATTTGGTGGTCAGGTCCCGATTTTCTGAATCAAACTACTATACAATTTCCTACGTTACCTAACACAAAAGTACATCCACTATCAGAACAATCACTACATACAATAAAAAACAATAATAATTCAACTGACAATAATTTATTACAAAATCTAATTCACAACTCATCTTCATTTACAAAACTAATCAGAATAATAGCATATATACAAAGATTTACACATAATTGTAGAAAACAGAATAATATAAAACTAAACAGACCTTACATAACATATACAGAATTACAATCATCACAGAACTTAATATTACAGATTTCTCAGCTGGAAATGTTCCCTGAGGAATATACAATTCTTCAAAATAATCAACACTTACATAAAAAGAATCGATTAATAAGTCTTTCACCTTTCATTCATTCAGACAACTTAATACGCGTAGGTGGGCGTCTTGAGAACTCTAACTACAGTTATGACGTTAAGCATCCTATCCTACTGTGTAGTAAGCATCATCTTACAAAAATTATATTCCAAAAGGAGCACAAAACACTCTTACATGCAGGACCTCAATTACTTCTGGCACACATCAGACTTACCTACTGGCCTCTAGCAGGCAAGAATCTAGCCAAACAAACAGTTCGTAATTGTGTTCGCTGTACTCGCTTTAAGGCGCAGCCAATCCAGGTCATAATGGGGAACCTGCCTAGCGATAGGATCCAGCTAGAGTTCCCTTTCTTAAATACAGGTCTCGATTACGCTGGGCCAGTGCTTATAGCCGACCGCAAGGGCAGAGGTTGTAAATTAATTAAATCTTATATTTGTGTTTTTGTGTGCTTCGCAGTCAGAGCCGTTCACCTAGAGTTGGTCTCTGATCTCACTAAAGAGGCGTTTCTAGCGGCCTTCAGTCGCTTCATCAGCCGTCGGGGCAAACCTCGGCGCGTCTATTCCGACAACGGCACCACCTTTGTAGGAGCTTTTAATGAACTGTCACGATTCTTGCAAGCTTCGTCTGACGACATAGAGTCAGACATTACAAATCAGGGCATAGAGTTCAAATTTATACCTGTATATAGCCCACATTTTGGTGGCATTTGGGAGGCAGCAGTTAAGTCTACCAAACATTTATTGCGTAAAGTCATAGGCTTAACCCACTTAACGTACGAAGAGCTCGCAACGTGTCTCATCCAAGTGGAGGCTATTTTAAATTCTAGACCTTTAACACCTCTATCCACAGATCCTTCCGATCTTTCATATCTGTCACCTTCACACTTCCTTATCGGACGAACGCTCACTTCATTTCCTCGTCCGCAAATCATAGACAAGAACATCAGTCAACTACAGCGCTTCGACCGTATAGAAAAACTGAGGCAACACTTTTGGCAGCGTTTTTCTAACGAATACGTCTCTCTTCTGCAGCAGCGGACAAAATGGCAGACAACCGGGGCGGACCTAAAGACCGGAGCCATGGTCTTAGTGAGGGACGCCAACTTGCCCCCTCTTCTATGGCTACTGGGCAGAATAACCGCCGTCAGGCCAGGATCTGACGGTCTTAACAGAGTGGCCGACATTCGAACGAAAAAAGGCACTATTACCCGTGCCTACAATAATATTTGCGCTCTCCCTATTTAAGGTTTATCACTCTTTGAAGTCTTCAGCGTCTCCAGCGGCTTCAAAGTACTTCAACCCGGGGAATCTGTTCCTACGTCACATCGCGGCGCGCCGAGCGAGGCTTCGGCGGACCGGTTCTACAGTCACGGTTGGCCGCCCGCTCCCCGCTCCGCGCCTCACCGCAGACACTCGCTCACCGCTTCCTACCACGCGCGCACGCATCGGCCATCTGTACCTACCAGCTACCTAATTATAGTCTTCCAAATCAAGAAGCAGTTTTATTATATTAGTCAAGACCACCAGAATCCCACCCCTGGAGCTTGGCATTCAACACTCGGTTACCCCTTAATTAAACTAAGTAAGAGGTTATTTCTGCCTAAATTTATATTTTATTCGGAAACGCCTTATCTAAAATACATACAGATATCAATTTCATTTGTTATGGTAATACCCACATATTAATTACACTTTGTAAAAGGCACTTACCTAGTCTATAAAAAACATTAGTTTGTAAGATTATAATATTATTTCTAAGTATTATGTGTTTACTAAAGACATTTATTTACCCTTATATGAATAAAAAAGACATTTCTAATTTAAAAATCAAATCCTAAACGATGGAGGGGCTGCAATAGATCCAACATCGGTCTAGGTCAGAGGGGAGTGCAATGGCTTCAACGCCGGTCATTGAAAAATCCCGTTAAAAAAAATACACTTGATATGACACTACACCCTCACCGTGGTGATATTTCGTGATTTTTTCCGAAACTCCTCCCCCCTTTTCTAGCCTCACGTGATTAAGGGACGAGTCCTTATTCGAAAATTTTCCTTTGTTTTGCAAATTGAATAAGTAAAATATAATCTAACAATGGCGTACTATATAACCGTCATTGAGTAATTTATGGCTATATGTTTTATTAAATACAATTAACACCTATGTCTTCATTCAACATCTATTGGCGTCATATTATTTACTTAGTAAAGCTTTTAAGGAGCAACTACACACGTGATGAATTTACATTAAATTTATTTAATGCCATAAAGAGTGAAGATCCTGGTTTATTATATCACGAAAGATTTAAAGTTGAAAGTCATTTTTTTGCTAGCAATGTCACATTGTGCAATTTTTATTTAAGTAACCAATTGGAAGTTCACTCGCACGTTGACGGTAAAGTACAATAATAATAATAATAATATCTAGGGACAACTCACACAACGCTATCTGATCCTAAACTAAGCAGAGCTTGTACTATGGAAACCAGACAACTGATAAACATACTTATATATTTCTAAATACATACATATTATAGATAAATAACACCCAGACACAGAATAAACCATCGTGCTCATCACACAAAGTTTTATCCTGGGTGGGGATCGAACCCACGACCTCTTGCGTATCAGTCGGATACACTCCCACCGCGCCACAGAGGCAATCAATGTCTCCGTATAGCAGAAAAAAATTTGGTAAGTAATATTTTATTGACTTACTTTTATTTTCTCATATGAATTAACAATAATTCACTTACTGAGAAACAATATTCACTAAATTAGCTTAGGAGAGTGTACATTAACATAATTAATTAATACTTACGAAATCACGATTGATACGGTTATTCGCACCTTTATTAATAATTAACTACAACTTAAAGGGAAACCGAAAATATTGGTGTTCTTAGGAGCCTCCGCCACTGGTAAAGCTGAAGAGTTTGTTTGTTTGAACGTGATAATCTCAGGAACTGCTGGTTCTAATTCAAAAAATATTTTACTGTTGGACAGCTTATTTTATAACTATTTATTATACGGGAATTAACGCGCATTGTTTACCTTAAAATCGCTTGACGTTTCGACCAGGTTGCACCGGCCGTGGTCACAAGCGGACTGTCGCAGCGATGTTAAGACTCCGTCAGGCCGATGAATCTTCATCCACCCTCTTTTTACTTTTCGAAAAGTTAGGGTCACTGCACACTACACTGATTTTTTCCATGTTAACCGACAACCTCGTATTGTTTCGCAGTCGGTTAACAGTTATAATCATGCAACGCGAAAGTTTAAATGTTAGGATAGCTTATTTATCGAGGAAGGCTATAGGCTAAATAACATCACGCAATAGGAGCAAAGCAGAAACAAAAAATGTTGCAAAAACAGGGTAAGTTGAAAAGAAAAGGACGAAGTTGGGCGTGTCAATCATCTATCTATACATATAATAAAACTGTAAATTTCACGTGTCTGTACATGGCCGAACTTAGTGAAAAAAAATATTAGGAAATGTTCGAAAAGAGTATTTAAACACTTTGCTGCATTTTTAGAAATGTCTGTCTGTCTGTCTGTCTGTCTGTCTGTCTGTCTGTCTGTCTGTCTGTCTGTCTGTCTGTCTGTTTGTTTGAACACGCATCACGCTAAAACTACCGTACAGATTCGGTTGAAATTTTGCACGTGCAATCTAATAGATGCAGATTAACATTTAGGCTATAAATTATCACGCTTTTTCCCATAGGAGCTAAGCAGTAAGGGATAATGTCTGTAGCTATTTTTCGTTATAAAACAGTAACTACTTGACGGATCTTTATGAAAATTTGCAGTTTTATAGTAAATACTATAGGACATTATTTACACTATGAATCATTACGCTAACGTCTATGGGGAACGAGTAGCAACGTATTTTTTGTCGCACCATAATGGTTTATCACAAAAATTTCCACAATTAGACATTATCTATAATTGTAACCCGTGGAATGCATTACTTCACGCTAAAACTAAAAGGAGCTAAACACAACATTGTTAAGTTTCATAAGAACAGTTATTTTGACGTGGTATGTAGCGAACAGTATAGCCTCGAAGCTATGCTAGAGGACTTTGACGACGAAGTCCCAGGCTCGAATCTGATGTCTGAATTTGTTCTTTTTGTATTTATTTAAATTGTCTTTATCCTTTTTTAATATTTTTCTGAATGTTTTAGTTATTTTTTCGACCGTAGGTAACTTATTTACTTTGATTATTACTTTTTATATTAAAAATCAAGTAAATTATGCAATTAATTATAGGTATTGCATGCACTGCTGAGAGTAATGAATTAATCGTAGTAGAAATGAAAAACAATATTACATTATAATTAAAAAGTATAAGACATTTTCCAGAAATGATGTGTTCGTCTAAAAAAAAAGACATTACACACGTAAAAAGTAAAAGTAAAAGTACATGTAGCGCCATCTATGAAATCAAATTGTGAACAACAAAACAACGGCAACATTCTTGAAAGTAGATGGCGTTGTATTCAATAATGTTCTATACTTAGTAAAAGAAGTTTTAAAAAGAAACACATTGCTATGATTTTTAGAAATGTTTGTTTGACCACGCATCACACAGGTGCATCGAGGATCATGTTTTGGGGTTATGGTTGGAGATTACGTGTTCATCAATTCAACGATAATGAATGGCTCAACATCGTTCAAGTGTGAGTAGTTCGGGTGACGGGAGGAGGGGGGTCGTTGTTTGTCAACCGTACCTTTAGGGATATCTGACATTTTCGCGGGCATGACACACATGACACGCTCTGTGTTTGCTTACTAAAGTGTTACAGCAGTTTTATTATTAGTATTGCGTTGTAACACTATATGAAATACACCCCATTTTTAGCCAAAATGACAAAACAGAACCCTTATAGTTCCCTTATAGCCGTCCGTCCGCAGCTTAGCTCAGAGACTGTTAGTGCTAGAAGGTTGCAACTTTTGCATGAATAAATTACTAACGCCGATAAAGTGAAAGAACAAAATCTTGAAAATCATTATTTTTTTAAGGGTAGGTACCTCTCTTATATGTAAAGTGGGGATGTGATTTTTTTCTCACCTACCTACCCCATCGTGTGTGGTATCATTAGATAGGTCTTTTAAAAAGCGTTTAGGGTTTGTGAAGACTATTTTTAGATTTAAGGATTCCTTTGTGTATAATATTAGGCTTTATAGTGAACATTTTTGTTAGAGTCAAGTGTCCCCCTGCCAGCTAAATGGTTGATGTTGGGTATGTGAAAAAATTCAGGGTAGTAGTATAAATACTAAAATTATAAGGAAATCTATCACAGTTAAGTACTTAGGCTTTACAAGTTTACGATCACATGAGAAGTAACAACATTTTCGTACAAATTATATTAAAAATGATTAGGTAATAAGTAGGTATAACGTTGAAAGAATGAAACAAAAACAACAGAAAACCCACTTCTTAAGCCGCACACCAAACTAACTATTTAAAAGAATAGAACAGATCGATTTTTATTTAGTAAGTATTTAGTCAACAGGACTGTTTCCAACATATTTACACAGAAGTTATTTCGTTACCTAAACTACCTTAATTTAAACCCGACTTTCACGCGAACGAAGTCGCGGGCACAACTATTATGAATATATATATATTACGGGTCTTAACCGCGTTTAGGTTAAATACCTTGCTTACCTACGTTTAATATGCATGATAGTTTAAGTATAATTTAATTTAAAGTCATCAAGTATTAAAATAAACTTATCCAGTTTTGAAAATAGATGGCGTTTAAATACAAATGAAACAGAATCAGGTAAATTGATTTAAAAAATTAATCTGAAATTCTTACGTAGAGGGATATGAATTTATGATGATCTTAATTAACGACAGGTTCATCATCATCATCATCAGCCTATCGCAGTCCAGTGCTGGACATAAGCCTCTCTAATTGCACGCCACTTTGTTCTATCCTCGGCTACGACAGTAGTTTAGTATTTAAACTAAACGTTTCTAAAAGACATACTAATTCACTATATCTTTTAGAAACGTTTGAATGTTGTCTGTTTGTTTGAACACGCATCACAGTACCGCGGGAATGCAATGTTTTAAAACCAGGATATTTTTTTAAAAACTTATCTCACACTAGCCCTATTTCGCGCGAGTACTTGGGCGGTTTCGGGCTTCATTTAACCCGAAACCGATAATAGTAATATTTGATGTGATGCAAATCATTTTGGTAAAATACTATTATAATTTGTCTTCTAACCGTCTGGCGCCATAAACTTTGTCGCCCTTCATTTTGCTGCACTGGGCATTTGCTTGGCTTGCCTTGCCATAGGTCGGGCCCTGATTAGAGCTAGGCCCTAATATCCATAGATGCCACAGAGCATTGTGGAGCATGTTTCCAATATGTTTTACACAGAAGTTAAATTGTAACATAAACTACCTTAATATAAACCCAACTTCCACGCGAACGAAGTCGCGGGCACAGCTAGTTTAAAAATAAAACTCTACCGATTTCGGACGTCCCTTGGACCCCAAGAAGCGTCAGTAGAGATGAAACGAATAGCTTTTTGGCCGGCTATTCGGCCAACCTTCTAGCCGGATAGACGGATATCTGGTCTTAAATTACTATCCGGCCAAATACCGGATTAAAAAAAATTCATAATATATATATTTTTCTCACTGAAAACAGCGCAGTGGTTTATGTTTTAACCTAGCTTTCCTTGAATTGAGGATACGATGTGAAATATACCTACATACGAGTATTTATAAAAATCGTCTTTTTAAGTATCTGTGACAGTAAATACATTTTCACACGATCCGGTTTCAATACGGTCCGGCGCCACGCACTTGGCGCGATGTGTATGGCGATGTACGGTAGATTTCACATGTTCCGACGTCAGTCCGGTCCAGTCGCTGTACATTGGCGCCAGTCACCGGCGCCGGACCAGATTGAAACCGGAACGTGTGAAAAGGGTCTATATGTTTTCTTTCTTTCTTTTTCCTTTCTTATTAAAAAACAGTTTAGTTATAGCTTGTGGCTACCATGCGCTGAAGTAATGATGCGGTCATCTTAGGGATCGTCCATTAATCATTTTTTGACATTTGTATCACCAGAGGGGGTGATATGTGGTGAGGTTTGGACTAATCCCCTACCTCACGTGTATTTTTTGGTACAAAAAATATTTCAGCAATTTTCTCTGTGTGAGTCAGTTATGTTTTACAAGTAAGTATAGGGTTATTTCTGTTTATTTATTAAACTTAAGTATATGTACCTACATACATTAATCACTCGGTTACCCCTAATTAAACTAAGTAAGAGGTTATTTCAGCTTAAATTTAAATTTTATTCCTTATCTAAAATACATACAAGACATGCAAGTCATTTAAAATCTATACAAATCAGATATCAATTTCATTAGATATGGTAATACCCTTTGATATTATTTACACTTTGTAAACGGCGCTTACCTAGTCTATAAAAACATTAGTTTGTAAGATTATAATATTATTTCTAAGTATTATGTGTTTACTAAAGACATTTATTTACCCTATCATGAATAAAAAGACATTTCTAATTTAAAAATCAAATCCTAAACGATGAAGGGGCTGCAATAAATCCAACATCGGTCCAGATCAGAGGGGAGTGCAATGGATTCAACGCCGATCATTGAAAAGTCCCGTTAAAAAAAGTACACTTGATATGTCACTACACCCTCACCGTGGTGATATTTCATGATTTTTTCCGAACCTCCTCCCCCCTTTTCTAGCCTCACGTGATTAAGGGACGAGTCCTTATTCGAAAATTTTCCTTTGTTTTGCAAATTGAATAAGTATAATATAATCTAACAATGTCGTACTATATAACCGTCATTGAGTAATTTATGGCTATATGTTTTATTAAATACAATTAACACCTATGTCTTCATTCAACATCTATTGGCGTCATATTATTTACTTAGTAAAACATTTAAGGAGCAACTATACACGTGATGAATTTACATTAAATTTATTTAATGCCATAAAGAGTGAAGATCCTGGTTTATTATATCACGAAAGATTTAAAGTTGAAAGTCATTTTTTTGCTAGCAATGTCACATTGTGCAATTTTTATTTAAGTAACCAATTGGAAGTTCACTCGCACGTTGACGGTAAAGTACAATAATAATAATAATAATATCTAGGGACAACTCACACAACGCTATCTGATCCTAAACTAAGCAGAGCTTGTACTATGGAAACCAGACAACTGATAAACATACTTATATATTTCTAAATACATACATATTATAGATAAATAACACCCAGACACAGAATAAACCATCGTGCTCATCACACAAAGTTTTATCCTGGGTGGGGATCGAACCCACGACCTCTTGCGTATCAGTCGGATACACTCCCACCGCGCCACAGAGGCAATCAATGTCTCCGTATAGCAGAAAAAAATTTGGTAAGTAATATTTTATTGACTTACTTTTATTTTCTCATATGAATTAACAATAATTCACTTACTGAGAAACAATATTCACTAAATTAGCTTAGGAGAGTGTACATTAACATAATTAATTAATACTTACTTAAAAGTAAACAACACAAAAGTTAATATGACAGTTATTAGCTAAATGCCACAAAGTGGGTATAATGCAACTTAAAGATTTTAGCGATCTTTGTCAACAGTACACGGATGTTGTAACTAACTACAAAGCAACTAGATGAGGCTTGAGGATTTCGGTACAGTATCGTGGTATGACGACCCCCCCACGGGGATATGTCTAACTAAATTGACATCCAGTATAATATTTTTACAATTAAAAAAGGTGGTTTAACAGTTGCCAAGATGCCATAGTACAGGCTACCTAGTCTGGGATCAGATGGCCGTGTATGAGTTGTCCTGAGATATTCTTATTACAATTATTACATCTACGACTACTAAGTCGGGGCCTCAAGTAATAAAGCTATTGAATAAAGTCCAATGTTTTTACACAGAGTACCGAGAGTACAGAAGGCAACCTTCACACGTATTTCACTCGACGACGCACACATGGACACCGTTCACATTAATCACATCGGTGCACTTTGTTCGCGAAATTCCATTAAGCCAGAGCAGATGTATCAGTGCCTATAAACCTGACAAGAGTGAAGGACAAGAGAGAGAGAGAGAAACGATTTATTTTGTACGAATATAAGAAGCCTGAAGTTAATTTCTAGATAATATTAATTCTGGCTATAAGCTAAGCTTCCAGTTTTTATAACAAGGCAGTTTTTTCAAAGTTCTAAAATTATAAAGAAGCTCGATGTTGTGAAAGCACGAATATAGAGTAGTATGCAAAAAAATAAGTCACATAAAAGAAGTTATAAGTTCTGAACAAGCGCACAGCTGTGAACTGAACGCAGATCTATATTAATATTATAAAGCTAAAGAGTGTATTTGTTTAAATGCGATAATCTCAGGAACTACTGATTCGAATTGAAAAATCCTTAGTGGCACGGTGGGTGTGTTTCCGACTGCTACGCACGAGGTTGTGGGTTCGATTCCCACACGGGACACCACTTTATGTGATCCACAAATTGTTGTTCCTAGTCTGGATGTACTTTGAGTCCGCGACTTCTATGTTTGTAAAGTCCCTCGCGATACAGGGCTTGTAACCTAATGCGGGAGTCGTCTTTAAAAAAAATAGCCCATTTATCGAAAAAGTCTATATAATATCACGGTACGACCAATAGGAGCGAGCAGGGTCCTTATTCTCTACATATTTTTTCGTTTCCGCGGCAAGCCCGCGCGAACTGTTGCATGCGCGGTTCGCTCAAAGATGTCCGCGCGCTTGTGCGATGCATTTCTAAGCGCAGCTCTCTATGTACCAATACGACAAGATTGTGACAATTAGACGCGCGGGCTTGACGTGAAAATGAAAAAAAAGGTTGCACGAGTCAGCTAGTAAATTATCAAATGTAACAAAAAAAAAACTAAGCTGTGCAGTATACTACTAGCTAAAGAAAGCTTGTATTATAGGTACATTAAAAAAGAGATGATTGCATAAAGTGTACCCTGAATAGAATGCTTGAGGAGATATATAAAATATTTTAAAACTATTGACGGCCGGTCTCAAGAACTTAACTTGTCGTTAATAATATAGCTATCTAATTCTAGTAGCAAAATCACATTTGTGCGCTTCACAGTATGAAATTAATCGTAATAAAGCTGAGTACTCAATAGCGATCTATAACGGTTAATGGATACATAAAGTAACGGGGTTTTATATTCTGACCATTAATCACCTGTTAAATTTGAAAAAGTTGTCAAGATTTGATGAAATTTAAATAGTGACTGCCTCTGTGGTGCGGTGGGAATGTATCCGACTGCTACGCAAGAGGTCGTGGGTTCGATCCCCACTCAGGATAAATCTTTGTGTGATGAGCACGATGGTTTATTCTATGTCTGGGTATTGTTTATCTATAATATGGTATGTATTTAGAAATATATACGTATGTTTATCAGTTGTCTGGTTTCCATAGTACAAGCTCTGCTTAGTTGAGGATCAGATAGCGTTGTGAGAGTTGTTGTAAAAAAAAATTGGGAAGAATGTTTGATACAATGGTTTGATTTTATCAAGTGAAACTTATGAAACCACTGGGAACTGAAATGGCTCCCTATTCCAGCGCCGTAGTTACCGCATTGTCACTACCCTTTACTCCATTAGTAACTTTCCTCATACTCCCTCTTACCTGTCTCCTAGCTTTCAATTATTGTGCTCCAACCATAACAGAGATCTCCGTTCTTTCAACATTCTGTTACTTTTGTCGGCTCGCTCATTCTACTGGATTCGTGGGATCCTGTTTCTTTGTTCAATCTGTTGTACTCTGGAATGCGCTGCCCCCCGAAATCAGGATGGCACCTACGCAATTACGCTCGTACGCTGTTCTTCAATAGTTTAGCTGAATCTTCACAATGCTAACAACTTATTCGATTATAATATATGTATGTATATAACTATGTATATATGTATGTAAGTAATGTATTTATTTATGTTTATATTGGTATGTGATTGATTGATTTGTATGGTGATTTTTGTGTGTGTATATATATATATATATATATATATATATATATATATATATATATATATATATACATATAATATATTATATACATATAATATAAAAAGTAACTTTTGAAGAAAAGAAAAGAATAGAAACGATTGTTCAACCACTTATGTCACAGCTCAGCAGCACAATTTAAAGAATAACATAAAATATTAAAAACAAAAATAACAGAATATAATAAAAATAAATCAATTTAAAGAAATATCATTCGACAAAAAATAATAATAATGAAATGGACAGGTACTTATATATCTAATTATACTTGAAAAAAAATATGTTTCTTTATCTAGCTTTCTATCATATCTTTACTTCAACCAAAGGTAGGTGTAGAGAAAGCTTGTAGTATTAAGTCCGCCTTTGTACACTATTTGTACATTTAGTGTAAATGAAATAAATAATAAAAAATAAAACAATAACCAATAAATAATTCCTATTCTAATTCGTGCGCTCAAAACTTTGAAGATAAAGAAAAAAAAGAAGAATATTGCATATGCGTGAAAAAGTTTAACAATTAAAAATATATCTCTGTCCATTTGAATACAAAGTCACATTATTTGAGTTCCTTTAGATGGATCCATATAGAAGCATAGAAGTACTTTCCCCTAACATAGGCTAGAAAAATAGTCAGGTACTATACTTGCCAAATCAGAATTACATTAATGTGATGATTCATTTATTTCGTACATGTAATCATTTGGTATAGCAGACAAAAGTAAATACTTACCATTAGTCTATAATCATTTAATTTTACTCATAATAAACACTTTTGTTCTATGAATAATAAGTTCTTTATAATAGAAACAATGTCACATGTTACTAGTATTTTTATTAATCTGAAAACAAATACTTATGGATAGATATCGACTAGTATGGTTACACCTTAATAATAAGGTGAGCCCAAATAATACCTGTCAATATATGTTTTACGATTGGTGATTGAGACGTTTTTACGTATCAATAATTTTAGTTTTAACTTCAAAATGAACGCATTTGACGGTTAATTTTATAATCGGTAACAGAACAGTGCTAATTTATTAACTCATTTAGTATTTACTTTATAATAATTTATGACGATTTTGTTATTATGACGTAATGACAAAATATAGTATTATTGATTTAATTGCAGTGCCTGTAAAAGTAAAAAAATATATAAATATTGATAAACTTTCACGGTTTGTACACATTATGAAATTATATTTTCTGCGGGTTTTAATCGCCTGAATATTAAAGTTACCTTTTCATTGCCCGACATTTCGACCGTATTGTAACAAACCGGTAGGCACGGATTAGTCTACCCGTGGTATTTTCCTTAAAATCACGCGATTAAGACCCGTAATATATAATTTATAACGATTTTTTTATATTTAATATGCCTTAAAATTGATAGTATTCCTTTATTTGTATGTTAGTAAAGAAATTCGTGACACATCCAGCTTGTTTAGGTATAGTGTAGGCGTTATCTAAAACTATGGATATGGGCTTTTAACGCACGTTAATAAATCGTTCGTGTGAAATAGTTCAAATTCAAATACCTTTATTTCACAAAACCAAATCATTAATTATTTGAAAACGTCAAATTAATATCATAGTGTAATGCTCTTAAGAAGAAGATTCTAGAATGCAGACCGCGACTCGGTCAACGTAAGGTAGGATGACCAGCCAGGTGGACCGACGGACAACCATTGAAGAAGGCGGAGGAACAGCACTCATGCTTTAAATTGGGAAAGGTGTAAAGTAGTGGAATGATTATCCTGTGAAGAGCATTAAGGTTCATTTCCGTGCATCGCGACCGATCGCGAGCCGCTCGCGGCTTACGACAAGCGGCTGAGGTAAGTGACAGACGCGCGCGGCCGACGACTGTCGTAGGCCTGCGCGCGCACTGTGAATATTGTCGCATCGGCCGCGAGCGTTAGCCGCTTGTCGTAAGCCGCGAGCGGCTCGCGATCGGCCGCGATGCTCGGAAATGAACCTTTACAGAGAAATTACGTTTGTTACGTAATTTCTAGCAAGTAACATAGACGACAAGACAAGACCATAATTTTTAAATTTTTAGATTGCCATCTATATAAATACCTAAGAGATTATAGGCATATAAACCAATTAACTATAATATTAAGTAACTAATATTTATGTCAGGTTTATCATTGCCCAATATTTCATTCAGAAAATAACCTTGCGTGTTACGATTAATAACGTTATACGAACAAACCTTCTAAATGATTTAACTGTTTATTAAATGTTTCGAAATTATTAGTTAGAAATATTGCTATAACTGTATTATTTTTGTACCTTACTATTAAATGAAATGAGATGTTTAAGCGTATGTTATCTTAAAACAAAGTCGGTTTAGTTTCGTTAGGTTATATAACCAACAAGCCGGGTGAGCCGATTTTCATGATCTTTGTATTTTTTTAAGTTTGTCTCCGTTGCTACAGAATAACTTAAATTATGTCAGAAAAGTTCTCCGGGATGGTGTGTGTGTGTGTGTGTGTGTGTGTGTGAGAGAGAGAGAGAGAGTGTGTGAGAGAGAGAGAGTGAGTGTGTGTGTTAGAACACTTAGTGGACAAACAACAAATTCTCTATGTCTGTCATTACAGGTGTAAAACTACTTTTTCACCTGTAATGACAGACAAATCAGACAAGTGCGAGTCGTACTCGCTCACCGAGGGCTCCGTACAAATTTGTAGGTACAATATTATAAATAGTTAAGGAATCGAGTCACGTAGTTAAGACTTTTTTTTTATGATTTAATTACGGCCCCCGTTTGGCATACGGAAGTCTCGGGTTCGATTCCTGGGTCTGGACTTCAAATTTATCTTCAAAAATGCAATTATTGTATTTACGAACTAATGTCTCAAATGAGGAGCGCAGTGCGGTGACATTCCGATCTTTTCCAAGGATTTGGCACTGAAACTGTTATGGGCTAGCGGCTAGCGTGGCGTTTACAATCAGGCTCACAACATGCTCGTCTCTTCATTTTGCAGTATAAAAAAGAATATATATTTAATCTTGGGAGAACTCACATTTGACCTTTTGATGACGAAACCAGAATTAAACTTTCACGGCATTAAAATTTTCTGAATCAGTCTACAAACTCTTGAAGGTACTTACTTAGTATTTTATATTTCGCGATTTTTACATTCAGGACCTAATCGCGTGAAATATTTAAAGGTACGAACCTTTTATTTATAAAAGATATCGATCGGTGACGGGTCCCGACAATTCTTTCGTAGCATACCCACGTAGTGGGAAAAGCTACGAACCCGGACGCGTAGCAACGCAGTCGTAGACTTGCCGAAATTTATGTGGCCTAGATAGTTGTACCATCCATACTAATATTATAAATGTGAAAGTAACTCTGTCTGTCTGTTACGCTTTAGCTAAACCGGTTTAGATGAAATTTGGTATGGAGATAGTTTGAGTCCCGGGGAAGGACATAGGATAGCTTTTATCGCGATAACCGACATCAACGCGAAGCCCCAGGCGAAAGTAGTATATATTAATCCTCGATGAGAATCGAATTCTCAACTTCTGACCTAGCATCTAGACTCACTAGCAAATAGACCAACTGACCAGTACTTTACAAAGGCAAACGAACGAGCGGATCACCTGATTAAAGAGTTGTGGAGTGGAGTTTTCTTTTTTTTTATGAATAAAATACAACTCTGCGGGAGTTCTTATAGGGTACAAGCCCTGTATCGTGGGGACTTTACAAACATACAAATAACGGACTCAAAGTACACCTAGACTCGAAACAACAACTTAAGGATCACACAAAATGGTGTACCGTGTAAGAATCGAACACGGCTTCTTGCGCAGCAGTGGTATACACTCCCATCGCGCCGTCCAGTCAGTCAACAGTTTTAAATTATTGTGTCTGCCACAATAATTATTGTAGCTCAGGATCCTTATTCACTATCTTTTTTTTCGTTTTCGCGTTAAACCCTCGCTTCTAACTGTCAAAATCTTGTCATAATGGTATATAGAGAGCTGCACTTAGAAATGCATCGCGCATGCGCGCGGACATCTTTGTGCGCGCCGCGCATACGCTAGATGGCGCGGGCTTGCCGCGAAGATGAAAAAAACATAGTGAATAAGAACCCATATCTTACTTTCATGCTGAATTTCATACTCTAACTTTTATGATACTATAGTTACCGATGTTCAAGTGAAAGGAGGAAATATCTTAATTATTGAGTTCTAATAACCTTCGAAATAAATCGAATCATTTTTCATTCAAAACGTTTATAATAATTGATAGACACGTCTCAATTACATGCACTTTATATAACATTAATATTATTTTTTATAAAATAGTATTAGTTAATTTTAATTAAAAAATAATAAGTATCTACAGCTTACACCGGTAATGCTTTGCGTTATTTATATGGTCTGTTTTTTGCTGTAGGTATAATGAAAATGTTCGTCACCGCTTAAGTCCATTTTTGCTTGAACCGGATCAATGAGCAATAAAGCCAAAATGTCTAACTAATGAAAAGGTATTAGTTCAACTATTCATAGTCAAGGAATATTGTCTGAATGGATTTAAACCCTGTTGGTTAACAGTTTAGCATAATTGACAATATACTAAAATAAATAGGTACAACTGTCTTATAACATAGTTTGAAAAAAATTGTTAACATTGCCTAGCATGTATATATTAGAAGCTGCTAAATTTGTAAAAAAACACATGAGTATATTCACTTTGGCTAGAGATAAATATCCTAGAAATACTCGCGATCCAGCAAAAATTGTTTTGACTAGCGTGCCCAAAACCACATTGTTACAGAAAAATTGTTATGCCATGTGCGGACGGATTTACAATAAAATCCCTAATGAGATAAAAGACCTGCCAATTAAAATATTCATCAGGAAACTTAAGCAATGGCTATTAATGAAATCATTCTATTCAATAAAGGATTTTCTGAATGATATGTAACGTAACAAAATTAATGTCTTTTTTTTTATTATTTTTTAGTATTATTATGTATTTTTAGTATTTTTTGACATAAATGTGATAAATGGACCTACCAATTTGTAATTTTATAGAACAATTATTCATATTGTGTAATTAATTTTAAAAAAATAATGTATTTTTTTCGTATTATGCTTAAGGTAATAAGAAACAAATTCAGCAGATATCTTATATAAACGAAACAATATTTGCATGTCACTATTGACTGAAGTTGTAAGAACTAAATAATTTATAAGACCACAGATGTACCAACTTTTGTGCAAATAAAAAAAATATTATTATTATTATTATTAAAGGTAACATGTGGTTGCAAAGCGTTAAATAAGTGTATTTGAAAACTGACGAACAAGCTGTATTGTTAATTGATAAACTTTGCCAATTTTGATAAAATTTAGTATCATTATTAATGTTAAAATATTGTTATTAACCCCCGACGCAAAAATGACGGGGTGTTATAAGTTTGACGTGTATGTCTAGTGTGCTTAGCTATGTTTGATGTTAATCCGTTCAAGATGGCCGCCGCCACAAAATGACGGATTATATATTTTTTCACAACTCCCTTAATAAGGGTATCAAATGAAAGGCCTTGACTAGAATACTATACACTACTACAAAATTCAAATCTAAAATGGCCGCTACCACAAAATAGTCATTTGCACTTTTTTTTCACAAACCCCTCAATATGGGTAGGTATCAAATAAAAAGGCTTGACTAGTTTCTACTAGTAGTTTATTCATAGTATTCTTATTATGAATAAACTATGATAAATTTCAAATCCAAAATGGCCGCAACCACAAATTGGCGTATTATTTTTTTTTAAATTATTATTTCGGATTATATATTAGCTCCGTTGCAATTAAATGTTTACTCTCAACACGGATAAGTCGAAGTCGCATATTATGTAAAAAATCTTTTCAAGTTAAATATTTTTGAAAAACCCCCGACGGACGTAAAATAGAATCAAATACAGTTTGTTAACCCCCTGATAATCAGGAGATAAGTAACCACCGAAAATCCGTCGGGATCTGCCATTCGCTGACCTGTTATAGGCTCAAAAATATATTACATTTCAATTATAATTATATTTTAGTTCAATTCTGGGCAATTCGTTAGTCGGGTTTTTTTTTAATTTTAATTTTGGTTTTTATTTAAACCTGAAAGTCGGTAATCAAAATCCATTCACACATTTTTGCAGCAACAAAAAATGGTATAACGGAACCCTTATAATTTCGTCATGTCCGTCTGTCTGTCTGTCTGTCTGTCGCCAGGTTAGCTCAGAGACCCTTAATACTAGAAAGCTATCATTTGACAAAGTAGTTGAATAAAATTTGGGATTTTATTTTCTTACCTACCCCATCGTGTGGAGTGTCATTGAATAGGTATTTTTATAATATTTTGGGATTGTGAATATCATTTTTCGATTTAGGGATTCGTTTGTGAAATATTGTTATAAATATTTTTTTGTTATAGTCTCCCAGCTAAATGGTTATTTTAAGATATGTAAATTTAGGGTAGTAGTATATATAATTCAAGTTTACGAGTAACAGCAGAAACAACATTTTCGTACAAGTTCATAGATAAAAAAATACTTATATAACGTTGTTAGTAGTATGAAACAAAAACAACAGAAAACCCACTTCTTATACAGCATAATTGTGCTGGGTAGCTACGGTAACGATATGCACTTGCAGGCAAGTATTTTTAAATAAATACAGTGTGATTTGTTATATACTAATAACCTCCCACTCGTGGCTTCTCTATATTAAATCAACCCTATATTAGGTTAACCCTTCATTGCCTATTACCTACTTGTGTCACACAACCATTTACCATACATGTGTGAGTAAAATCGGTGCTTTTTGTCAGATTTGGGGCCTAAACCTCACAATAAACAACGATTTTACTCCTGTAGAGCTACGCCTTGCGATTGCCAACCCGCCTGTCCAGCGATTCATTATTATTATTATTATTATTTTGGTTTTTATGTATACTCGACTTACAGTCGGTAAATTAATGACGGCTACGGGTTGTAACCAAGTAACCGCCATTTACGTAACTTATTCGATAGAAAAAGAGGTTCTTTGTTCGGTATTACTGGTGTCTAATCCTTCTGATTCTTCGTTCTGCATAAATTTTCGCACTATTCTACAGGTGTTTAATATGGCAGCTTTTTGGATGTTTATATAAATATTAGGAGATAGATCAAGTAGTTTTATACTATGGTGTAGGTATTTTGGAATCACTCCGGTGGTAGAAATAACTACTGGTATAATGTAGACTTTGTGAACTTTCCAAATTCTTACTATTTCTTCTTTCAGTTCTGTGTACTTATTGATTTTTTCCGTTATCGTCTTTAACAGGTTATGTGTATTTGGTACTGCTATATCAACTATGTATGTTGTTCTTTCCGATTTATTGTGTATTGTAATATCTGGTCTATTAAAATGTATAGTTCTGTCTGTAAGTATAGCACGGTCGTAGTAAATTTTATGGATGTTATTTTCTAAAACGGGATTTGGGATGTATTTATAATAAGGCGTCTGTGTGTCTTGTATAAGTTTGTATTTAATGGCCAGTTTTTGATGTATTATATTAACTATTTGGTTGTGGCGGTGAGTGTAATCAGTTTGAGTGAGTGTGGCACATGCTCCTGTTATATGTTGGATAGTTTCTGACTGTCTGTGGCATTTACGGCATCTATCATCCAAGGCATTGGCATCTTTAATTATATATTTCCTATAGTTTTTGGTGTTAATAACTTGGTCCTGGATCGCTATCATAAAACCTTCAGTTTCTGGAAACAGATAACCATTAGTAAGCCATCTGTTTGAAGCCTGTGTGTCTATATGTGACTGTTCTAGATCATGAGGATGGCGACCATGTAGTGATTTAGATTTCCATTTATAAATTTTACTACTTTCAACTTCAACTTCCGTAGGCTGGTTTTCTGTCTGCATATCGTTAGGTATCTCGGCTAAATTATTATTATTATTATTCTCTTTATTTCGGTTTTTTCTTATAAATTACATTTTTAAATATATATATAAAAAATACATTTAAAAATAAAAAAATAGTGTTCCACCGGCATCGGGTACAGGGACCAAGCTACCGGTGGTTACGGCCCCAGAGAAAGGAACCTCCTCACAATGCGAGCCGTGTCCAGAAGTACTGCCTTCTGCATCAAGCGCTTGATCCAACCGTCTAACGCGAGCCTCTCAAGGTGTTGGTCGAGGCTCTTGGCAATCAAACCATTAACAGAGACGACTATCGGTACAATGATTGCCGAATCAACATCCCACATGTCGACAATCTCGTGCGCCAGATCCAGATATTTTATTTGTTTATCCTTTTCGGCTTTCACGAGATTTTCGTCATGGGGGATGGTGATGTCGACAATCATTGCACGGCGCTCAGATCGGTCTATCAGCACAATATCAGGTTTGTTAGCGACAACAGTCCTGTCTGTGATGATAGAGCGATCCCAGTACAACGTGATACGACTATTTTCAAGAACTGGCTCAGCAACGTACCTGTAGTACGGGACTTTACACCCACCTTTGGTCCCTTTGGAACATGCAGTTCACGTTATACCTGTCCACGCGTTTTTTGTACCTGCGTATTCGGTTTGCCCATGCATAGATTTTTTGCTTCAGGAAGTCGATGCGCTCTGTGACATGCGACATACATCCTGAGGTCTGATGTCAGTCCCCAAGAATGCCCGTTTCACAAAGCGCATCACTCTCGGGCGAGTGTTCCCGGTCCTGAAGCAGGACAACTTGCCGATGAGTACCCTTGCCCCGGCAATACGGCGCTCAATCCTGCATTGCCACGCGGGTACGGCGCACCTTGGTCGTATAGTAGGGGTTTCTGCTAAAAGCTTAACACCTCCTATACGACATGCCGCAACAGCTGCACAATACAGGATTGAGTGGGTATCGCCGAGGTCTTCGCTATTGTCTAGGTAAGTAGGCAATAACGAATCAAGAGCACACACCAGCGAAATGTTCCGTCTATGCATAGGTAACCGAGACAGACGTAGCCTAATATTGTGGGGCGTGGACCGATATTCGCGAAGCGCAAATTCCAAAGCGGCCTTAATCTTCTCATTGCACTGAGTACTTACCACAATAGCCGCGGTATCCGGCCCCGTAGCTTCACAGTCAACTACATTTGTAGGAACCTGTACCGGGGCAGGGATCTCGCGGCTAGTCTGGGCGTACTCCGAGCGTAGTCTCTCAAGTGCGGCCTCATCTAGCAGATGACAGCGCTGAATGGCCCGCACTTGGTCCGATAATCGTTGTGCCGAAACGTTGACAGTCGGCTCAAGCACCTGAAACAGAGGCAGCATCCGTTCACGGTACACAGTAAGGTTAGTTCCCCCCTCTGTAGCCGCATAATATGCCCGCATGACGTTCTCGTTCATCGATGTCGTCAATCGCATGCGGCGTACATCACCACCGACAGCGGGGGCCCTGTTTGAGGCCGGTGGGCCTCAGGGTCTTAAGCTGGTCGGCGGCCGGCCTCTCCCTCGCCGACGTACAGGTGGTGGCGACGTTGGCAGAGAGAAATACTCGTCACTCGACGAGCTCGACGCCTCAGCAACGGCTGGTGTTGAATCCTGTGGTTGCGAGGCGGAGCGGAGCGACGAGTCCGGGGGTGGAGGGTGTGCTTGTAGATGTAACTGGGCTCTGCTTCGAGTTATCATAGTTTAAATCGTGCATTTCTGTTGTTCGTGTGGTTTCATCTTGACATACATATGTCATTTTCCTGTTTTCTATTTTGTATGGTTTTCTTGTTGATATTCTGATTTATGGCGTTTTTTATAGTTTATTGAATGTAATAAATACTTTATTGGGTTGATATAATAATTTATGTGTGATTTAGAGGTGATTTATTTAAAATTAATCGAAAAAAATATTGTATTCAGAAACGACGTTTTCACTGCTCGGTGTTGCCCGGTTATTATTATTATTATTATTAATGTTGTTGAAATGTCCAGCGTGTCGAACAGGGTAGCGTACCTCATTATTAAGCTCACCGAGACGTATAGCCTCAAGGTGGTGCATGTAAGCACCGACCTCGGCACATCCAGACGACGAAGTGGAGGATATGTTCGATGACATATCGAGGGTCCCACACCACTAAGACCCACTACAACGTTGTTATGGGTGACTTCAACGCTAAAGTGGGAGTACAAAATTGCAGCGAATTGGTAGTAGGATCCCATGGATTTGGAAGCAGAAATCATAGGGGGCAAATGCTAGTCAACTTCCACGAACAGGGGAAGCTCTTCTTGATGAACTCTTTTTTCAAGAAACAGCCCCAAAGGAAGTGGACGTGGCAAAGCCTCGACACTATGACGAGTAATGAAAACGACTTCATCATGACGGACAAAAAGCATATATTCAGAGACGTCACCGTGATCAACAGGTTTAATAACGGCAGTGATCACCGACTTGTCCGAGGCTCTCTGAATATCGACTTCAAGGCGAAACGTGCCCGTCTGATGAGGTCCAGGCTCCGACCTACTTTGCTCCAAACCATGATAGGATCCGAAGCGTTCCAGTCAAACCTGGTTATCCGATTTGCTGCCGTGGAAACCACAACAGACGTAAACCAGAAGCTCGTAAATGTGGTTCGGATACTCAGGGAAGAAGGTACGAGATTTTGTGAAATGCAGCGTAAGGGCAAGAAGTCAAAGCTTTCGGAAAATACTTTAGGACTAATAAAGAAATGACGTGTAAACGCACCCGTCATTTCGTCGGAAAAGCGCGCTCTAAACCAAGAGACCAATAAGCATATACGATACGACCTTCGGCGCTCCAACACTCTCTCGACTAAAAGAGCGATCGAGCAGAACCGGGGGTTAAAAGTGTTCGTACAATCTCTTGGAAGAAGCCACCTGACGAAGTTGACCACAGCAAGTGGAGACAGCAGCACCGGCAGTCCTCTCCGAAGTGGAAGGCTTCTATGGCCGGTTATATTTTGATCAGTGCGTCCTACCCGTCATGACATACGGAGCCGAAACGTGGACACTGACGGTACGGCTAGTCCACAAGTTCAAAGTCGCTCAGCGGGCTATGGAAAGGGCTATGCTCGGAGTTTCTCATAGGGACAAAATCAGAAATGAGGTGATCCGGCAGAGGACCAAAGTTATCGACATAGCCCACCGGATTAGCAAGCTGAAGTGGCAGTGGGCTGGCCATATTTGCCGAAGAACCGACAACCGTTGGGGTAAACGAGTTCTTGAGTGGAGACCACGGCACGGCAAACGTAGTGTAGGACGCCCTCAGGCCAGGTGGAGTGATGATTTACGCAAAACGGCTGGCAGGAGCTGGATGCGAGAAGCCGAAGATAGAACAAAGTGGCGTGCAATTGGAGAGGCCTATGTCCAGCAGTGGGCTGCGATAGGCTGATGATAATGATGAAATTTTTTGAAGTCCAGACCCAGGAACCGTATCCGAGTAAAAATCATCCTGTATATTCTATATATTCAATTATTATAATTGTAGAGAGTAGACAAAGAGAGACAATAAAATAAACAAAACTATCACATGTCAGAAAATACGACTGACAAATGAAATGAAACAGCAGACGCAATCTCAAATCAATTACTTATAATGCGTAGGTACACATTGTGCACGTGTTTGTGAAGGTGCTTCACTGCTCGGTAAATGATTAATTAGGTACTAACAAACCGGGCTCCTCCCCCTCCTCCGGCTAAGGCTCCTGTCTCACCAACACGGCGATGAGCGAGAAGCGAGAAGCGACTTTATCGCTCAAGACACGCACAATAGATGTATATTGTAATCCCGTCCGTGTAAACAAAAGAGATGCAGTATAGAGCGAGTACTCGCTGGCAGTGGAACGGTCAGTGATCAACTATTACTATCCGTATCGCTCTTTGTTTACACGGGATCTACATAAGTATGTACGAGAACATTTCTAGAGGGATAAAGTCGCTACTCGCCATTCGTTTTCTCGCCGTCAGCGGGACAGGTGCCTTAGGAGCCTACCACGCCAAATGCTTTCAAGGAGCTCTAAATTGATTGATTTGCATTTTAATTTAATTGAATAAAAGTATTGATAAACTTTCGCGATTTGTACACATTATTAAAATATATATATTACGGGTCTTAATTGCGTGAATAATTTAAGGTAAAATACCTTGTTTATTGCCCGACGTTTCGACCGTATTGCAACGGCCGTGGTCACGGGAAGACTGTCACGGGAAAACGTCGGGCAATAAACAAGGTATTTTACCTTAAATTATTCACGCGATTAAGACCCGTAATATATATATTTTAATAATGAATAAAAGTATGTTTATCAGTTGTCTGGTTGCCATAGTATGGGGCTATGCATAGTTTGGTATCAGGCCGTGTGTGGTCGTTATTCCAACTGTTTATTTACGTTTTTAGGGTTCCATACCTCAAAAGGAAAAAAACGGAACCCTCAAAGGATCACTCGTGATTCAGTCTGTCTGTCTGTCACAGCCGATTTGCACCTAATCTTTCAGACCGATTAAGTTCAAATTTGTTACACGTATGCGTTTCTGTGACCCAAACATAGGCGCATAACGTAAATAAAAAAAAATTAAATAATAACTTAAGAACCATTTTTTGGGGGCAAACAAATGAAAGGGCTTGTTGTAAGAATTTCAATCTATTTTTTATTATTTTAATATTTTTAAAGTTACAAATAGACCATTCCCCCCCCCCCCCTATCTCCGAAGCTACTGTGCCAAATACATATTTTGGAAAAAATGCAAGCGATAATTCGTAATCTATAGATTAGAGGACATCCTATAGGAAGTCTGAAATTTATACATGGGTGTCATTTTTGTAACAAATTTAAAAAAGAAAAAGAAATAATTCGTTTTAAAGTTATATAAGAAAAACCATGAAATAGACCCCCCCCCCTTATCTCCGAAGCTACGGAACTTTTATATTTTTGGAAAAATATCTGTTAGTAGTGTGACTTTTGACCATGAGGGCCATTTTAGGTGTAAATACCGTTATGAAAACAAATGAAACGCTTGGTATAAGTGCCTTAATGTAAATAATAATCAATTAAGCAATTTTGAACTAAGTTTTTTTAACTACTAGCAATGTGGGTTGCACATTACCGTGGCCTGAAATGCCTCGTGTAACCACGGTCAGTGAGTCGCCATTTTGCAACTTGGTTGATACAGTGCCGTGTGTCTAGAGAGATTCCCGTGTTGATTGAACTATTTACATACTTATAAGTTAGTACAGAACCCTCAGTGCGCGAGTCATATTCGCACTTGGCCGGCTTTTTTTAACCGACTTCAAAGAGGAGGAGGTTCTCAATTCGTCTGTATTTTGTTTTTTTTTTTTTGTATGTTCACCGATTACGCAAAGACGGCTGGACCGATTTGAAAAATTATTTTTATGTTTGAAAAGCTATACTTCCAAGTTGGTCCCATTGTCCCCAGATCACGATCTGATGATGGGATCCTGGAGAAATCGAGGGAACTCTTAAAATATTAAAAGCACACCTACAGTGATTTAGGTATATTTCATAGTGATTCGTGCATTTACTCTCAAAAAACACCAATTGGTGAAGTGGAACTGATGATGAAGACCAAAAATTACGAGCAGACCTATTCAATATTTCACAGTTTGCGATTCAATTTAATGCTGTCCTGTTTGAAGGGAGAACTCCGGAGGCGTGGAGTAGAAGTGTAGTCGTCTTGTTCTTCAAAAAAGGAGATAAGACCCGGCTGAAGAACTACCGACCTATTTCTCTTCTAAGCCACGTCTATAAGCTGTTTTCAAAAGTCATCACGAACCGTCTTGCGCGAAGACTTGACGAATTCCAACCACCGGAACAGGCTGGATTTCGGAGCGGATATGGCACCATAGACCACATCCACACAGTGCGGCAGATTATACAAAAGACCCAGGAGTATGTTACAGTACAATATCTTTGTGCTGTATCTACAATCTACATCACAATCTTATGTTCCTTATCGCACGTTCAGTATCTATTAAATGTTTCTACTATCTGTTATCAACACGAAGTCGTTAGTATATAAGATGCACCTTTGGATAATTATAACCAGACTATACTACATCTTTTGTCTCATTTATACCTAATCATATACTGCCAAGAAGTTTGGCAAATTGGTGACCCCGACGAACGAATACGCAGCAAGAAACATGGCACAATTACCGTGCAAGGCGAACATAAATCAGCAAGGAACACTTGAAGTAGCTGCTGGCACCTCGGTTTTATCCCGCATTCCGGAATTTTGGAAAGATCAACCAAGATTATGGTTCACGCAACTAGAAGCCATATTAGCACCACAGAAGCAAGGAGACGAATACAAATACTGTACAGTAATAGCAAAGTTATCCAAGGAAGAAATACTACAAGTTAGTGACCTAATCACTTCACCACCGACTACAGATAAATACAAAAACATCAAGGAACGTTTAATTGATTGTTACGAAGAAACAGAACAGCGACAGTTTCAAAAATTAATATCAGAGACAGAACTCGGTGATCAAAAACCTTCGCAGTTATTACGTCAAATGCGAGTCCTCGGGAGAGGAAAAATCAGTGACGAAACAATTAAACTACTATGGTTCAGGCTTTTACCAACATCAGTTACTACGGTTCTAGCAGTTACGGAAGATATGGAAATTGACAAACTGAGCCAAATTGCAGACAAAATAATAATGAATTCAAAAGTAACCGAAATATCAGCTGTTAGCAACGACACTTCAAACGACAACAATACAGCATGCATTTTAGCCCAGCTAGCAAAATTACAGATAGATATTGACGCAATTCAGCAAGGTCAATATGGCTATCGACCCAACACGCACAATCATTTCAAGAAACGTCAACAATTCCCGATTATGAGGCCGAGAACAAACTATAGAGGAGCAAATCGATTTTGTTACTACCACGAAAGATTCGGAAAATATGCAAAGAACTGCATTAAACCATGCGGTTGGAAACCAATGACTTACGTACGGAACCAGGGAAACGAATAAGAGCACAGACAACGGCGAAACTCTGTGCAATCCACCCATCCAATCGCCTCACCATTACCGACCGAAAAAGTGGTATGAAGTTTTTGATTGACACGGGCGCAAATATTTCAGTCATTAGCAAGCAACAGAGACATTCAATTTTACAAAATGAACAATACACACTATACGCTGCAAATGGGACTAAAATTAGGACTTACGGCGAGAAGACGCTTACCTTGAATTTAGGACTACAACGATGTTATAAATGGAATTTTGTAATCGCCGATGTTACACAACCAATAATTGGAGCAGATTTTCTAGAGCACTATAAACTATTAGTCGACATAGCAGGTCGCAAACTTATCGACAAAGTTACAGAGCTGACAACGCATGTAACTTCGGAAAAAGCGACACAACAAACAATTCGTACTATCGCAGTGGGAACGAATCCACGTATTACGCAACTTTTAAACAAATACGAAGACATCACGAAAGGGTCCTCTCTCCGCAATGCGCCCAAACATAAGATTGAACATCACATTATCACTACAGGACCACCCGTCGCAGCTCGGGCAAGACCATTACCTCCAGAAAAATACGACATAGCCAAAAAGGAATTTCAAAATATGATAGAACTCGGAATTTGCCGACCATCAGATAGCCCATGGGCAAGCCCATTACATATGGTAAAAAAGAAAAATGGCGAATGGAGACCGTGCGGAGACTATCGAATGCTCAATAGCACGACAGTACCGGTACAAATACCCACTACCAAGATTAACTGACTTTACATACATATTAGAAAATAAGAAGATACTAAGCAAGATAGATATACGTAAAGCATACCATTGTATTCCTGTTAAAGATATAGAAAAAACAGCCATCATCACACCTTTTGGACTTTTTGAGTACTTAAGAATGCCTTTCGGATTACGCAATGCGGCACAAACATTTCAACGATTCATGGATTCCTTATTTAGAGATTTAAACTTCGTATTTATATTTGTAGACGACTGTCTCATCGCATCGGACAACGAAGATTTGCATTATCAGCATTTAGAAACGGTTTTCAAACGTTTACACGAGAATGGAATAACCATTAATCTCGAAAAATGCGAATTTCTCAGAAGGGAAATAGATTTCTTAGGTTATCATATAACGAGCCAAGGAATACACCCTACCGAAGAAAATTACAAAGCAATCATGGAATTTCCCAAACCGAAAACAATTCAAGAATTAAGAAGATTTTTGGGCATGGTCAATTTCTACAGAAGTAATATTCCACGCGCAGCGGAAAATCAAAGAATTTTAAACGAATATCTACATGGTTCAAAAAATAACGATAATTCACCTGTTCCTTGGACAACGGAAGCAGACAAAGCTTACGAAAAATGCAAGAAAAGCATGAAAAACGCAGTGTTAACAGCGCATCCTTCCCGCAACGCATCACTAGCGCTCATGACCGACGCTAGTGCTACTTGCGTTGGTGGAGTTTTACAACAAAAATCCGGACGCAATTGGGAACCATTAGGATTTTTTTCACAAAAATTGAGCGAAACTCAACAAAAATATTCTACGTTTGACAGAGAGCTGTTAGGAATATACATGGCCGTCAAACATTTTCACAGATTAATCGAGGGAAGAGAATTTACAATATTTACGGATCACCGACCTTTGACATACGCATTCTCCCAAAAACCATCATCAAACGATACACCGCGACGGGTCCGGCAGTTAGATTTCATTTCACAATACAGTACCAACATTCAACACATAAGCGGACGTGACAATATTACCGCCGATGCCTTATCTCGAATAGAGGAAATATACGTGCCATCACCTATCGATTACGCTGAATTGGAAAAATGTCAATCAACAGATAATGAACTAAGTAAATTACATGACAATAAAAGATTAAAATTCAAAAACATTACGCTTCCGGGTTCCACAATAAACATCACCTGCGACACGTCTATTGGAAAAAGCCGCCCCTACTTACCAAAGCATTTTCGCAAACAAATTTTCGATACCATTCATGGTATGAGCCATCCAGGAAAAAGAACTACGAGAAAAATGATAACCCAAAGGTATTTATGACCGTATATGAACAAAGATATCAATAATTGGTGTAGATCATGTATAGCCTGCCAAAAATCAAAAATACAACGACATACGATATCACCTCCTGGTACATTTATGACAGCGCAACGTTTTGAACATTTACATATTGACATCGTCGGACCACTTCCGATTTCACAAGGGAAAAGATATTTAATCACAATCATAGATCGTTGTACGTCATGGCCCGAAATATTTCCGGTAGAAGATATAACTGCAGAAACAGTAGCCAAGACACTTTTCGAAGGATGGATTACTCGTTTTGGATGTCCATTGCGCATTACTACGGATCAAGGCCGACAGTTTGAATCAAGAATATTTGAGTCACTCTCACAATTTTTGGAAATACATAAAATTAGGACAACACCTTATCATCCACAATCCAATGGAATGATAGAGAGATTTCATAGAACTTTAAAGGCGGCGTTAATGACAAGAGAATCCAACGAAAATTGGTTAAAAGAAATTCCAACAGTTTTACTCGGGTTGCGGAGTAGCTTGCGAGAAGACACAGGTTATAGTTCAGCAGAGATGACATATGGAACGCCAATACGACTCCCTGGAGGATTTTTTGAGTCATCAGCAGCACAGTTATCAACGTACGAAGAGTTTGTAAAACAAATTCAAAAGGACATCACACAAATGACATCAATTCCGAAAAGAAAAAAACACAATCAAGCTATATTTGTGCATCCCGAACTCAAAGAATGCTCACACGTATTTGTTCGGTGTGATAGAATTAAGAAAGCCCTGACACCGCCGTATGAAGGACCCTACCCAGTAATTAGTAAAACAGATAAAACATTTTGCATTAGAATTAGGGATAAAGAGACAGTGATATCAATTGATAGATTGAAACCAGCTTTCATGATCAATGACGAATCAAACTACGTGCCAGATTCAAAGGATTGCGACAGGCATTCACACACGTACACTACACGATCGGGACGCAAAGTAAAGCCAGTAGTACGTCTATAAAAAATCGCTGATATAAGCAAGCTATTCGTATATATATTAACATAGATCTTAACATATACCATTAATTCACAACTACTCGTAACAACAAGACATCTAAAATGGGAAATCAAAGTTTTAAGGACCAGATAACATACAATACGGACAATTGCCTCAATCAAAACGAAGCGGACCAACTCCGTAACCTGATCCAGGAGGACTTACGGTGAACAAGAAATGTTGCAATGGGACAGATTATTTTAACAATCGGCGTGATCCTAATTTACGGCATAATGAAAACACTGGACAGAAGAATGAAGAGTTTAACGGAAAAAAATAATAAACACTAGTTCAACAGCTAAGTCAAAATTACAGACGTCAGCAAATCACACCACAACAGGCGTCATCAAATTCCACCGCGTACAATAGCATTATTATTTATATACATCAGCAAATAACTAGTAAGGTCTAGGTCAAATTTATATTGTAAACACTATTACCATAATTTTTTTTTAAAGGGGGGTGTACTGTTACAGTACAATATCTTTGTGCTGTATCTACAATCTACATCACAATCTTATGTTCCTTATCGCACGTTCAGTATCTATTAAATGTTTCTACTATCTGTTATCAACACGAAGTCGTTAGTATATAAGATGCACCTTTGGATAATTATAACCAGACTATACTACATCTTTTGTCTCATTTATACCTAATCATATACTGCCAAGAAGTTTGGCAAAAGTATAATCAGCCCCTGTGTCTAGCATTCGTGGACTATGAGAAGGCCTTTGACTCGATTGAAATCTGGTCCGTTCTGGAGTCTCTGCAGCGATGCCAAGTAGATTGGCAATATATCCAAGTGATGAGATGTCTCTACGAAGCCGCCACCATGTCCGTCCAAGTACAGAATCAGCAAACAAAACCTATACCATTGCATCGAGGAGTGAGGCAAGGGGATGTTATTTCCCCGAAACTGTTCACAAATGCAATGGAGGATATGTTCAAGACGCTGCACTGGAAAGGGCGGGGCATCAACATCAATGGTGAATACATTTCTCACTTGCGATTTGCAGATGACATTGTCATCATGGCGGAAACGCTGCAGGACCTGCAACGGATGCTGAATGACCTGGCTGACTCCTCCGTACGCATCGGCCTACGGATGAACTTGGATAAAACCAAGGTCATGTTCAATGAACATGTACTACCGGAACCGACAGCGGTGCACGGCGCCGTTCTCGAAGTTGTTCAAAAATATGTGTACCTCGGGCAGTCATTGCAGTTAGGTAGAAACAACTTCGAGGACGAGGTAAACAGGAGAATTCGGTTGGGTTGAGCAGCGTTTGGTAAGCTACGTCAAGTCTTCTCATCGTCGATCCCACAATGTCTAAAGACTAAAGTCTTTAATTAGTGCGTCCTACCCGTCATGGCATACGGAGCCGAAACGTGGACACTGACGGTACGGCTGGTCCACAAGTTCAAAGTCGCTCAGCGGGCTATGGAACGGGCTATGCTCGGAGTTTCTCTTAGGGACAAAATCAGAAATGAGGTGATCCGGCAGAGAACCAAAGTTATCGACATAGCCCACCGGATTAGCAAGTTGAAGTGGCAGTGGGCTGGCCATATTAGCCGAAGAACCGACAACCGTTGGGGTAAACGAGTTCTTGAGTGGAGACCGCGGCTCGGCAAACGTAGTGTAGGACGCCCTCAAGCCAGGTGGAGTGATGATATACGCAAAACGGCTGGCAGGAGCTGGATGCGAGAAGCCGAAGATAGAACAAAGTGGCGTGCAATTGGAGAGGCCTATGTCCAGCAGTGGACTGCGATAGGCTGATGATGATTCAATTAAGTACTTTAATATGGTATTGAATAGCACTTTAATCTCGATATACTACTATTATACAATGTAATAAAGCTGATAGTGAACTCCTCAACAATTAACGGCCCTGCATCGGAGCAAGCAATATTTCGTAAAAGGATTTGAGCAGATGACTTATGCCTATTGTAACTTAAGTGAATTATAAACCAACCCACTAAAAAGTAAGAAATAAAAACTTTTTAACAAAAAATATTACCGACTTCAAAAATAAATACAAGGCAACTAAAAAGCAAAAAATAATATACCTAGAATAACAAAAACAAATTGAAAATTTTGAAGTTGGTGCCGAATAAAACATAAAGACTACTATTTCATGGCACCAACTTCAAATTGTTTAATTTGTTTTTGTTATTCTAGGTATATTATTTTTTGCTTTTTAGTTGCCTTGTATTTATTTTTGAAGTCGGTAATATTTTTTGTTAAAAAGTTTTTATTTATATTCTTTGTATGTCGGGTAAAGGTACTTCCCCGTAAGAGTTGTCTAATTTATTGGATTACTCATTGCACAACATATTATTAATATATGCACGAAAGTGAGTCTGTCTGGCTGCTCAATAGGGCCTAATGGTAAGTCACACGCTTGCGTTCAAAGCGACATTCTACGGGCACGAACTCGAGTGTGAGCACATGAATGTGTTGCTCGGCTGTTTGTGAAAAGTTTTTTGTACCGCCGGCTCGTCTGAAGCGTCTGAATGCAGCAGTGCTGGAGCCCAATTTCATTTATAAAGTCTTTCATTCATAGCAAGTAACAAACAATCATTCATGCAAACTTCAAGACTATGACTATTGGGCTGTTGGTCTACTGGTTAGTGACTCTGACTGCTAAGCCGAAGTTGTGGGTTCGATTCCCACCCGAGATAAAACTTTTGTGTGATGAGCACGATGTTTTAATCTGTGTTTATGTTATCTATCTATAAAATGTATGTTTTTAGAAATATGTGATTAGTTTGGTATCAGATAGCGTTGTGTGAGTTGTCCCAAGATTTTATTATTATTATATTATACAACCACTCATTTCTGCATAAAATATACTAAGTTTTAGTGTTAGTTTAGGTGTACTGGAAGAAGCGAAATATTATAAATATTGTGTATTATCTCTGGAACTTCGGGGCCTATTTTGATGACATTTGGTACAGAAACAGCTTTAAGCTTGGTTAGAGATTACACTACATTTATTATTGTAACATTGTTATCTATACTAATATTATAAAGCTGAAGAGTTTGTTTGTTTGAACACGGCAATCTCAGGAACTGCTGATCCGAATTGAAAAAATCTTTCACTGTTGGATAGCTCATTTATCGACTACGCTACGACCAATAGATAAATGTTGCATTATTAGAGCGGAGCAGCAATGAGAAATGTTGCAAAAAAACAACATAATATATGCAGCCGAAGCCGCAGAAATAAGCGAGTATCAAATGAATCGTGACGAATTATTTAAGACTGTTTATTTATTTCTGGTATTTCTCATTCATACAAACGCACGTTTCAAGGCAATATTTGTTTTCAACTGTTAAAATTCGTACTGTTGACACTCTAGATATGATTCTACGCAATCACCTATATAGAGAAGGTGCTAATACCTGTTATGTAATCAGCGGGAAGTAGGTAATAGAGGGATATTCCTTCTATTAAAATATATTGACGTAAATCTTTAGGTGCCATATTGGGTCTCATATTTGTTTTGTCATAATTAGATATAGATTAATTTTATTTGCAATAATTGGCGTTACGCATAATATTGTTTCGCATAAATCCTTACGCATAATTTTGACACACATAACTACTTTTGGCATAATGATTGAAAAGCATACTATTTTATAGCATAATGCTACACGCGCATAACGTTATTTCTGCATAATGCTACATGGCATAACAACAATACGATACGAATTATACCTAAATGTAATGTTCGACTTATTACCGAATTAACAGCCAGAACGCATATGGCAAAGGTTAGTATTGTTATTTAGTAGTAAAAAATAAACACATTAGCGGCTAAGTGGTGGCCCAAGAGCCACCCCCGCCACACCTTAACCTACAGTCACAATTTAGAAATGTTACAAAGGGAACCCTTATAGTTTGGTCATGTCCATCCGTCTTACTATCTGTCCGTATGCCTTAGGCATTTTACTCAAAAACAAAACATGAATGTATGGTACATCATTCGACAGGCCTTTTAAAACACTTTAACGTTTCTAAGAAACTTTTTTATTTCTATTAAAAATATTTTTGTTAAAAAACAATGGCTCCGAAAGTTACACCGTTTGACTTATTACCGAAAAACTGCACTTCTCAACAAAAGGACGTAAGTCCTATGGGGATACGCTCTTCTGCTAGTACACTTTTTCACAAAGTGTGTAGTGCATTAGGGTACAAGCCCTGTGTCGCGGGGGACTTTACAAACATACAAGTCACGGTCACAAAGTATACCCCGACTCGAAACAACAATTTATGGATCACACAAAGTGGTGTCCCGTGCCGTGTGGGAATCGAACCCACGACCTCTTGCGTAGCAGTCGGATACACTCCCACAGCGTCATTGAGGCAGTTTGTTTGCAGGTTATAGAACCCTACACTGAGCTCGGTTTGACATGCTCATAACTGTATTTTTTACGATTATACCTAATAGCTGTTTAACGGGCAAAAAATATGCTTTATAACTTTATGCGATGGTTTTATGTTTTAAAAAAGACGACTCCTGCAGTAGGGTACAAGCCATGTGTCACGGGAGACTTTACAAAAATACTAGTCACAAACACAATCTAGACTAAATTTGGATTCAAAGTTAGACCAAATGAATATAGTCTAAACGATATTTATGCCTACTAAAACATGATGCTAAAGTAGCAATATGTGAAAGTATTGTTATGCCTTTAACAGTTAAGCCAAAGTCGCTATGCGAAAATATTTTTATAAGTATGTATTGTTTTTTCTTTCAAATTACCATAATTGATAGGTACGTTAAATGATAAGTGATGAGATTGTTTGTTATAATTTTGTTATTCCATTGTGACAGAAGCGTGGGTCCCACAAGCTTTTTTTTTTATTTTATTTTTTTATAAAAAAAGACGACTCCCGCACTAGGGTACAAGCCCTATGTCGCGGGGGACTTTACAAACATACAAGTCACGGACACATAGTACACCCAGACTCGGAACAACAATTTGTGGATCACACAAAGTGGTGTCCCGTGTGGGAATCGAACCCACAACCTCTTGCGTAGCAGTCGGACACACTCCCACCGCGCCACAGAATTGACAACGACCTGGTGAAGGTAGTGGGAAAACACTGGATGCAGGTGGCGTAGGACTGGTCGTTGTAGCGATTCTTGGGATAGTAATGTAATCATAATGCTGTCCTAATTGATCTCGGTCATGGTAGTCATCCTCATCAATATTTATGTGCAGACAACAGTGTTGGATTAACCCAGCAAATTAGGCCATTACTTAGGGCATGACGTCGTGGGGGGCACCAGAAATAGAAACGACTGCTAAACGGGAGGTCGTGGGGAGGCCTATGGTCAACAGAGGATGTATTTTGGCTGAAACGACGATAACGACAACCATTGAGTCAGGAATAAGTAATATCTTGGCCAATATTTTTTTATGTGATGGGATCAGACGAACAAGGGGCTGACCTGATCATGTCCATACCCAGGATCATTTATCGTGAGGTGCTTTTGTAATTTCGGGGGTTTAGGTGGGGACCAATTGACTAAACCCTATCTAAACCATAGACTTAGGATATACTATCTATCCTAAGTCTTTGGGCCAAAAGCCTACGTTTTTGCTGTGGGCCTTTGCCGATCTAACTCGGATCTGCGCTCAACAATGCGTCGTATGGTTGACACCTACGATAAGTTATTCGAACACGTCGATATTTTTGCTGTTTCTATAGGTCAGTTTCAGAGTCTTATTCTTAAGTCACTATTCCCCCAAATCCCCCTCCTCTCTGGGTACACCGGTGCACCAGATGGTAAGTGATTATTACTGACTATTGATATCTGTGACACAAGAATTATAGCAGATGCGTTGCCGGCCTTTTAGAAAGGAGTGGCGACGCAGTTTGATTCTTCAATATTTCGGCGTTTGTTTAACATGAAATCTTCACGATAAATACTCTCTTGATGTTAAAATACTTGCCTTACTCGTGCTATCTGTCTATCTATCTCTTTCTCCGACTTCTGTAATCCGTACAGATGAGAGAGATAGGTATCCATATCAAAATTATCTTCTAAGACACCTAGTGTCCATTCATGGACGTACCCAGTATAATTATTCGGGTGGCGAGAGAAAATTTCGAGGAAGCCTTTAGGTAGTACAATATTTTTTTTTTAAAGATAACTAGCAATGTGGAATTATGGTCCCACATTACTAGCAATCTTGTTAACCCCTCCAGATAAACTCAATGGCTTATGTTAGAAGTGGGTTCACGTCGGTAGTATATTGGGTAGGATTCAAACCTCACGATTGGGAGACCGATGCCTTAGCCTACCGCCACTTTAACTAAACACCGATCATATATAAGGTGTTAAAAAATTAACTACAAGAGTTTTAACCAGCGGCGCCAAGTGTCAAAACAAAAATCATATTTAATAATTCGTTTTAAAATTATGCGCTATTTTCTTTACTCTCATAAAATCATATGCTCACTGTACCAGGGTCACTGTAATTTTCCTATCACATTTCTCAAACTTGGACTGACAATTTATACACACGATCCATAAAAAAGTTTTATGCTCAATTGTATTTTTTAGGTGAAAAAAAAAACGCTTTTTTTGTTTTTTTTTCGATGTTCGATACCTATCACGTACACGAAATTCTTGCAGTTAATTTTTTAACACCTTGTATGTACTCACATTATTTGGAATTTCCGGAAGATGTTCAACTTAAAATCCCGCCCCGGGGTACACCCATGTATCCATTCACAGTATGGACTATTTAGTGTCCATAATGGACACATGGGGATTACAGTGTATTAGGATATCCATCCCAAGCTATTAATGATTGTATTTGGTAAAGTTCTAGGAAACAGTGACTCAACAATCTCGAATGAATGTTATTTGGTTAACATATCATTGATAGTTAGAAATTGTGTGACACAGTGATCCACCTTGAGTCATGCCCTCGCTAGCCACTCACGAGTGATATTGCCTTCGGAAAATTCCCACGGTCATGTCCCTACTGAAAGTGTGACTCTGTAACCATAATGTTCTCCTAACTGATCTCGATCATGGCGGTCATTGTCAGCAATATTTGTGTGCAGATAACAGTGTTGGATTAACCCAAAAGCAAGGGCATCACGCCAAGGGCATCAGAAACAGAAACAAAAAATACTTGCTTTTGGCTTGATTTCACTGCTTCTGTGGCGCGGTGGGAGTGTTTCCGACTGCTAAACGTGGGTCACATTGTGTGGTGAGCATGATGGTTTATTCTGTGTCTGGGTGTTGTTTATCTATACTAATGTTATAAAGTTGAAGAGTTTGTAACGCGACAATCTCAGGAACTACGGGTCCGAATTGAAAAATTATTTCACTGTTGGATAGCCCATTTATCGTGGAGGCTATAGGCTATATAACACTAAACTGTTAGTATGCGAGCTATTTACATTTTATTTTACGTTAAGATCCCTCGAGGTAGTTAGTTGTAAAAAGATAACAAATAAATAAAATAAAGTCACACATTTTTGACTGCCTCTGTTGCGCGGTGGGAGTGTGTCCGACTGCTACGCAAAAGTTCGTGAGTTCGATCCCCACCCAGGATAAAACTTTGTGTGATGAGCACGACGGTTTATTCTGTGTCTGGGTGTAATTAATCTATAATTTGTCTGTATTTAGAAATATATGAGTATGTTTAACAATTATCTGGTTTCCATAGTAGAAACTCTGCTTAGTTGGTGCGGGATCAGATAGCGTTGTGTGAGTTGCACCAAGATATTATTATTAAGATTATTATTATACTTTCATATAAACTTTACGTTATTACGTTTAAGCGCAATTGCGGGGAATACCTAGTGTAATGAACAAAAAGATTATCATATTCCTACGTCATTAAAAACATGCTTTATCTACCTTGTTCATTGCAAAGTCCTAGAACATAGGTATTTTTTATTCTTACAATGTGTGAAACTGACCCCTGTTGAACTTAAATTAATTCTAAGTGTAAATATAATTGATTATCCTCATAATTCCGTGAACAGAGATGACGGCAATAAAGCGTTAACTGACTGTGCATGTTTAAATGGACATCATTTTAAGACTATTATGTACTATTTCGCTATGTACCCAAACTAGGTGACTCACACAACAACGTCTGCGTAATTTTCCCCCATTTTGCTACATTTTTCATTGATGCTTAGCTCCTATTGGTCGTTGCGTGACGTGATGTAGACTATAGCCTTCCTCAATAAATGGGCTATTCAACACTAAAATATTTTTTCAATTCGGACTAGTAGTTGCTGAGATAATCGCGTTCAAACAAACAAACAAACTCTTCAGCTTTATAATTTTAGTAAAGCCATTGATAAATCTTAAATGTCATGAGAACTCACACGTAGCTATTTAATTCCAAACTAGGCAGAGCCTGTACTATGTAATCAGGCAATTGATAAACATCCTAATAAATAACAATAAAATGCCTGTCTCCTATGTACAGTGTTACAGTACAATATCTTTGTGCTGTATCTACAATCTACATCACAATCTTATGTTCCTTATCGCACGTTCAGTATCTATTAAATGTTTCTACTATCTGTTATCAACACGAAGTCGTTAGTATATAAGATGCACCTTTGGATAATTATAACCAGACTATACTACATCTTTTGTCTCATTTATACCTAATCATATACTGCCAAGAAGTTTGGCAAATTGGTGACCCCGACGAACGAATACGCAGCAAGAAACATGGCACAATCACCGTGCAAGGCGAAAATAAATCAGCAAGGAACACTTGAAGTAGCTGCTGGCACCTCGGTTTTATCCCGCATTCCGGAATTTTGGAAAGACCAACCAAGATTATGGTTCACGCAACTAGAAGCCATATTAGCACCACAGAAGCAAGGAGACGAATACAAATACTGTACAGTAATAGCAAAGTTATCCAAGGAAGAAATACTACAAGTTAGTGACCTAATCACTTCACCACCGACTACAGATAAATACAAAAACATCAAGGAACGTTTAATTGATTGTTACGAAGAAACAGAACAGCGACAGTTTCAAAAATTTTCGCAGTTATTACGTCAAATGCGAGTCCTCGGGAGAGGAAAAATCAGTGACGAAACAATTAAACTACTATGGTTCAGGCTTTTACCAACATCAGTTACTACGGTTCTAGCAGTTACGGAAGACATGGAAATTGACAAACTGAGCCAAATTGCAGACAAAATAATAATGAATTCAAAAGTAACCGAAATATCAGCTGTTAGCAACGACACTTCAAACGACAACAATACAGCATGCATTTTAGCCCAGCTAGCAAAATTACAGATAGATATTGACGCAATTCAGCAAGGTCAATATGGCTATCGACCCAACACGCACAATCATTTCAAGAAACGTCAACAATTCCCGATTATGAGGCCGAGAACAAACTATAGAGGAGCAAATCGATTTTGTTACTACCACGAAAGATTCGGAAAATATGCAAAGAACTGCATTAAACCATGCGGTTGGAAACCAATGACTTACGTACGGAACCAGGGAAACGAATAAGAGCACAGACAACGGCGAAACTCTGTGCAATCCACCCATCCAATCGCCTCACCATTACCGACCGAAAAAGTGGTATGAAGTTTTTGATTGACACGGGCGCAAATATTTCAGTCATTAGCAAGCAACAGAGACATTCAATTTTACAAAATGAACAATACACACTATACGCTGCAAATGGGACTAACATTAGGACTTACGGCGAGAAGACGCTTACCTTGAATTTAGGACTACAACGATGTTATAAATGGAATTTTGTAATCGCCGATGTTACACAACCAATAATTGGAGCAGATTTTCTAGAGCACTATAAACTATTAGTCGACATAGCAGGTCGCAAACTTATCGACAAAGTTACAGAGCTGACAACGCATGTAACTTCGGAAAAAGCGACACAACAAACAATTCGTACTATCGCAGTGCGAACGAATCCACGTATTACGCAACTTTTAAACAAATACGAAGACATCACGAAAGGGTCCTCTCTCCGCAATGCGCCCAAACATAAGATTGAACATCACATTATCACTACAGGACCACCCGTCGCAGCTCGGGCAAGACCATTACCTCCAGAAAAATACGACATAGCCAAAAAGGAATTTCAAAATATGATAGAACTCGGAATTTGCCGACCGTCAGATAGCCCATGGGCAAGCCCATTACATATGGTAAAAAAGAAAAATGGCGAATGGAGACCGTGCGGAGACTATCGAATGCTCAATAGCACGACAGTACCGGACAAATACCCACTACCAAGATTAACTGACTCTACATACATATTAGAAAATAAGAAGATACTAAGCAAGATAGATATACGTAAAGCATACCATTGTATTCCTGTTAAAGATATAGAAAAAACTGCCATCATCACACCTTTTGGACTTTTTGAGTACTTAAGAATGCCTTTCGGATTACGCAATGCGGCACAAACATTTCAACGATTCATGGATTCCTTATTTAGAGATTTAAACTTCGTATTTATATTTGTAGACGACTGTCTCATCGCATCGGACAACGAAGATTTGCATTATCAGCATTTAGAAACGGTTTTCAAACGTTTACACGAGAATGGAATAACCATTAATCTCGAAAAATGCGAATTTCTCAGAAGGGAAATAGATTTCTTAGGTTATCATATAACGAGCCAAGGAATACACCCTACCGAAGAAAATTACAAAGCAATCATGGAATTTCCCAAACCGAAAACAATTCAAGAATTAAGAAGATTTTTGGGCATGGTCAATTTCTACAGAAGTAATATTCCACGCGCAGCGGAAAATCAAAGAATTTTAAACGAATATCTACATGGTTCAAAAAATAACGATAATTCACCTGTTCCTTGGACAACGGAAGCAGACAAAGCTTACGAAAAATGCAAGGAAAGCATGAAAAACGCAGTGTTAACAGCGCATCCTTCCCGCAACGCATCACTAGCGCTCATGACCGACGCTAGTGCTACTTGCGTTGGTGGAGTTTTACAACAAAAATCCGGACGCAATTGGGAACCATTAGGATTTTTTTCACAAAAATTGAGCGAAACTCAACAAAAATATTCTACGTTTGACAGAGAGCTGTTAGGAATATACATGGCCGTCAAACATTTTCACAGATTAATCGAGGGAAGAGAATTTACAATATTTACGGATCACCGACCTTTGACATACGCATTCTCCCAAAAACCATCATCAAACGATACACCGCGACGGGTCCGGCAGTTAGATTTCATTTCACAATACAGTACCAACATTCAACACATAAGCGGACGTGACAATATTACCGCCGATGCCTTATCTCGAATAGAGGAAATATACGTGCCATCACCTATCGATTACGCTGAATTGGAAAAATGTCAATCAACAGATAATGAACTAAGTAAATTACATGACAATAAAAGATTAAAATTCAAAAACATTACGCTTCCGGGTTCCACAATAAACATCACCTGCGACACGCTTTCCATTCAGATGGCGCCACCGTCAACTAAAGTGTCAACTTCTATGAGCTCCGTAAAAGTTTTTATTTAAAAATAGTTTAAACATAAATTACGTGTAAATATAATTAATACTATATGAAGAACAAGTGACAATGTTAGCAAGTAAATATAGTGCGAAATAGTGAAATTATACGAACTAACTTTAACTTCAAGTGAAATTGAACAAACATTGAAATACTGTTTTACAAAAGTGATTAAATTGGTGTAATTTAGTACATTATTACAATTATCAAGCAATAATATCGTAGAAAGACAATATTTAATGTGCAAAATACACAAATTTGTTGATTTTAAAAGTGTAGGTGACAGTGAAAAAAAATACAAACGTCTCAAATGATAACGTCCGTCTCGCAGTTCGCAGATCCAAAAAATTCTCGGGAGTAAAGTTATGACCATTTATTTCGCATTTGTCATTAACTGCTCAGATTGCTTCGCCGTAGTGGAGGCGGTATTAGTACGACACGAAAGCTGCGGGTTCAAATCCTAGCTAACAGTTGCACTTTTTGTGGTGAAAAGCATTTGTTTCTAACCAAATATAAATAAGTCTACAAACAAAACAAATAGGGACTGCGAAAAAAGGCAAAATTAGCGACCCCTAGCGACGAGTGTTAAAATACCTTGTGTAATAAAAATAAATTGTGAGTACAATGGCTCAATCAGAAAACTTCACCCTGAGGCGTAGGCGAATGCACTCTTTCACAGACACCGATATGAACATAAACGTCAGTTCCGTAAATCACTCGCAAGATGGCACTGTGCATAGCTTTCAATCATTATCAGAAGATGAAGACACTGATTTAATAACACAATTGAAGAGTCAGCTGAATTAACTCACACAAAAATTGCGAAATGCTGATGACCAAATTGACTCATTATTGTTAGAAAATAGTGAGTTGAAAACAGAGAACGAAAATTTAATTCGAAAGAACTCTCTATATAAACAAATTGCCACTAGTCCAATTAAACTAACAACCGAAACGCCTAAAAAAAGAAATACATGTTTAAATCATACCGATTTAATCAAACCATTAATGCTCAATAAAGATACTCAAACCGAGAAATTGCACACTAAGACACAAGATAAAAGAAAAGAAAAATCTATCTACACACAATCTCAAATAGAAAAAACTGTAACAAAACCAAAACACAAAAATAAGATGTGTATATTGAGCAATTACAGACAAGAAGGGTCTCTATCTTTAATTGAAGACGAATTTTCTGATTATTTTAATTTCTGTCACTACTCATTTCCCAATTGTAAGATATCAGAACTTCTGTGTAATATAGAAAATAAGTTACAAAATTACACTTTCAACGATTATTGCATTCTGTTAATTGGAGGTAATGACATAATAACGAGGCAGGACCATTCATACACAATAAACGCAATAAAAGAATCGCTACAAAAGGTCACTCATACCAATATTGTTATATGCTTACCAACATATATAGCAGGAGCACCAATATACAATTTCAAAATTGAAATGTTCAATAACCAATTAAGCTCGAATATACAAAGCAATGGGTATGGATACGTGTTTGATAGTAACTGCGAACTTTCTCTGAACATGTTTTCATACAGAACTGGCAAAATCAATAAAAATGGATTAAGAAACATGTATAAACATATCATAAAAAACATACTAATTGATCTGAGTTTACCGAAGCAAATAGAACCAACCGCAATCAACGACGATGAACAACACATAAGAAACATACAAACTCAAACTACACAATGTGATAAAAATACAACCAATGAGTTTTTTCTATAATAAATATATATATGCATTGCATCAGAATATTGCAGGATTGTTAAACAAGGCAGATACTTTAATTGTAAATTTAGAAGAGCTCAAGGACAATCACAAACTTGTTCATATTTTGTGTATAACTGAACATTTCATGATTAAAGGACAAGAGATCAACCTAAATCTACCCAATTACACTCTGGCGGCATCCTACAGTCGTGAAAGTAAATATAAAAGAGGAGGATCATGCATTTTACTGAGAAATGATATTAATTTTATTGAACTCTCAGATATTAACAAACACGGCATCGATTATGTATTTGAGTGCTGTGCAGTTAGGCTTATTGAATATGACATTATTGTTATTTGCATATATAGAATACCTGAAAAAAAAAACGTGTGTACATTCTTTCATAGACTAGAAAAACTTTTGATATTTACATCTAAATTGAAATGTAAACATATTTTAATTGCTGGCGATTTTAACATAGATGTTCTAAAATATAGTAATGTCGTCCTAGATTTTAGATGCTTACTACTCAATCATAATTTTAAGTTAGCCATTCATCAACCTACTAGATTAGCTAGACAAACCTGTATAGACAATTTTGCTCATAATTTTAATTCAAATTGTAAAACGGAAGTTCTAGACATAGGCCTATCAGATCATACAGCACAATTGATCAAACTGCCGGTAAAAAAAATTATATCATTTAATTTTTGGCGAATTTTAAAACGTGATTACTGCTTAGAAAACATAAATAAATTTAAAATGTGCATAGAAAGCCTAACATTTTCCAATATTTATTGCACAGATGATCCAAATGTAGCCTATAAAAATTTTATAAATGATTTCAGACTGTTCTATAACCTTTGTTTCCCACAAAAACAATTAAAAATTAAAGTTAATAGAAATAAAAAATGGATATCACGTGGTATTAAGATTTGCAGTAAAAATAAAAAGGATCTGCTTTGGAAATCCAGACTAAACCCTACAAATAAAAATAAATTAAAATATAAAAATTACTGTAAACTATTTAAAAAAATCATTGTACTAACAAAGCGTGCACAAAATTGTTACAACATAAAAACATCTGCTAATAAAGGCAAAACCACATGGCAAATCATTAACCAAACGAAACTGAACTTACCAAAGCAACCCATTGTCGACATACAAACTGCAGACAATACCTACATCAGTAATCCGGCTGAAATTGCGGAGGCATTTAATAAATATTTTGTTGAAATAGTCAATCCTATTTCGGGTGCTGGCAAAATAGTAACAAATTTAATTAATCACAGCTTAAACTCGATGTGCAACCATGCTCAGCTGATAAAATTAATAAAATCATAAAAAGTCTTAAAAATACAAACAGCGTGGGACATGATGGCTTCTCTACTAGAATTATTAAAGCGGTAAATGATAATATCTGCCATCACTTAAGTCATATATTAAACTTAAGCATTTCATCAGGAACTTTCCCATCAGATCTTAAACTGACTGTCATTAAGCCCTTGTTCAAAAAAGATAATAAGCAAAGAATGGAAAATTACAGACCAATAGCGCTACTATCAGTATTCTCTAAGATTTTTGAGAAATATCTTTATAGTGAAATAAACTCCTATCTTGAAAAAAATTATCTTTTATGCAACGAACAGAAAGGGTTTCGCCAAAATAAGAATTGCTGATTTTTGGCAGGCTATACATGATCTACACCAATTATTGATATCTTTGTTCATATACGGCCATAAATACCTTTGGGTTATCATTTTTCTCGTAGTTCTTTTTCCTGGATGGCTCATACCATGAATGGTATCGAAAATTTGTTTGCGAAAATGCTTTGGTAAGTAGGGGCGGCTTTTTCCAGTAGACGTGATTCAAAGATTCAAAGATTCAAAGATATTTATTTTGCAAAAACATGTGTAGATAAGCAATACATTGTTTACATGCATAATACTTATTGGTGTTCCAGTACAATAGACACAACATGTTTAACCGTTGCCGGTGTACAAAAAATGGCTGTTTATGAATTTATTAAGAATATCTTGTATCATATTGATAAAACATCTCCGATTTGTGCTATATACTGCGATATGTCACGGGCTTTCGATCACGTAGATCACAAAATACTTATAAAAAAGCTCGAAGCTTATGGTATTAGAGGTAATGTCTTAAAATTGCTACAATCTTATTTAATGAACAGACAACAGATGACGCAAATAGCTAGAGTCAATCCCAAATCAAAAAATGAAGAAGTATATACTTCTATGAAGCGCTATACGTCTTATGGCGTCCCACAGGGCAGCGTATTAGGACCTCTCCTATTCATTATCTACATTAACGACTTACCAAAAGCCACAACTCAACCAATGACATTATTCGCTGATGATAGCACCATTACAATTGCATGCAAGGACATTAATAATTATCAATCTGACATAAATAATTCATTGACATCTGTAATTTCATGGCTTGATAATAATAATTTAAAAATTAACTTAAAGAAGACAAGTATAATGCATTTTGGCCAAAGATCTCAAAACTCGTTAAACGTAAACGTAATCCAGGATAATCACACCATAACAGAAGTAGCCACTGCTCGTTTTTTAGGTTTACTTATAGATCACAAATTGAACTGGAAAGATCACGTTGACGCACTCTGTACAAAGATTAGCAGCACATCATATGCATTATATAAATTAGCTCCAGTTGTTAATACGGAAGCGCTACTTTCAGCATATTATGGGCTCGTAGAATCTTCTCTTAGATATGGCATAATTTTCTGGGCGAATTCTACTAATAAAGAAATGGCATTTAAGATGCAAAAAAGATGTATACGGTCAATGTTTCAGATTCAAAGCACTGAAAGTTGCAGAGCTCTGTTTATCAAACATAAAATTCTCACGCTACCATCACTGTACATACTGGAGACTGCCCTATTTGTTAGACAGAATCCCCATCTCTTTCCTCGTCTATCAGACAGACGAAATAATCGGCGTGATAACACAAAACTTTGCGTACACCCAGCCAGAACAGCCCTGCTATATAAAAGCATAGTATGCAAGGCGCCATTAATTTATAATAAAATACCAAAAGACTGGAAACAACTAAATACAGAAAAATTCAAAAAAACTTTAAAAAATATGCTTACAAATATGCTTACAAATAAATGTTATTATAAGGTTGATGATTTCCTCAATGACATAAATATATTATATTAGTTGGTGTCCTATGATTGTGATGTGCATGATTTTTATTTTAGTATTGAAATTAATTTATTATGATATTTTTATAAGACTTGACATTTTTAATTAATAATAATTGTATTTAAAATTAATTTTCTAATAATATACATTTTTTTTTCTCTTATAATTTTTGTACACCGGCAACGGTTAAACATGTTGTGTCTATTGTACTGGAACACCAATAAGTATTATGCATGTAAACAATGTATTGCTTATCTACACATGTTTTTGCAAAATAAATATCTTTGAATCTTTGAATCTTTGAATCTTTGAATCACGTCTACTGGAAAAAGCCGCCCCTACTTACCAAAGCATTTTCGCAAACAAATTTTCGATACCATTCATGGTATGAGCCATCCAGGAAAAAGAACTACGAGAAAAATGATAACCCAAAGGTATTTATGGCCGTATATGAACAAAGATATCAATAATTGGTGTAGATCATGTATAGCCTGCCAAAAATCAAAAATACAACGACATACGATATCACCTCCTGGTACATTTATGACAGCGCAACGTTTTGAACATTTACATATTGACATCGTCGGACCACTTCCGATTTCACAAGGGAAGAGATATTTAATCACAATCATAGATCGTTGTACGTCATGGCCCGAAATATTTCCGGTAGAAGATATAACTGCAGAAACAGTAGCCAAGACACTTTTCGAAGGATGGATTACTCGTTTTGGATGTCCATTGCGCATTACTACGGATCAAGGCCGACAGTTTGAATCAAGAATATTTGAGTCACTCTCACAATTTTTGGGAATACATAAAATTAGGACAACACTTTATCATCCACAATCCAATGGAATGATAGAAAGATTTCATAGAACTTTAAAGGCGGCGTTAATGACAAGAGAATCCAACGAAAATTGGTTAAAAGAAATTCCAACAGTTTTACTCGGGTTGCGGAGTAGCTTGCGAGAAGACACAGGTTATAGTTCAGCAGAGATGACATATGGAACGCCAATACGACTCCCTGGAGGATTTTTTGAGTCATCAGCAGCACAGTTATCAACGTACGAAGAGTTTGTAAAACAAATTCAAAAGGACATCACACAAATGACATCAATTCCGAAAAGAAAAAAACACAATCAAGCTATATTTGTGCATCCCGAACTCAAAGAATGCTCACACGTATTTGTTCGGTGTGATAGAATTAAGAAAGCCCTGACACCGCCGTATGAAGGACCCTACCCAGTAATTAGTAAAACAGATAAAACATTTTGCATTAGAATTAGGGATAAAGAGACAGTGATATCAATTGATAGATTGAAACCAGCTTTCATGATCAATGACGAATCAAACTACGTGCCAGATTCAAAGGATTGCGACAGGCATTCACACACGTACACTACACGATCGGGACGTAAAGTAAAGCCAGTAGTACGTCTATAAAAAATCGCTGATATAAGCAAGGTATTCGTATATATATTAACATAGATCTTAACATATACCATTAATTCACAACTACTCGTAACAACAAGACATCTAAAATGGGAAATCAAAGTTCTAAGGACCAGATAACATACAATACGGACAATATTGCCTCAATCAAAACAAAGCGGACCAACTCCGTAACCTGATCCAGGAGGACTTACGGTGGACAAGAAATGTTGCAATGGGACAGATTATTTTAACAATCGGCGTGATCCTAATTTACGGCATAATGAAAACACTGGACAGAAGAATGAAGAGTTTAACGGAAAAAAATAATAAACACTCGTGCAACAGCTAAGTCAAAATTACAGACGTCAGCAAATCACACCACAACAGGCGTCATCAAATTCCACCGCGTACAATAGCATTATTATTTATATACATCAGCAAATAACTAATGACAGGCGTCACCAAATTCCACCGCGTACAATAGCATTATTATTTATATACATCAGCAAATAACTAGTAAGGTCTAGGTCAAATTTATATTGTAAACACTATTACCATAAATTTTTTTTAAAGGGGGTGTACTGTTACAGTACACTATCTTTGTGCTGTATCTACAATCTACATCACAATCTTATGTTCCTTATCGCACGTTCAGTATCTATTAAATGTTTCTACTATCTGTTATCAACACGAAGTCGTTAGTATATAAGATGCACCTTTGGATAATTATAACCAGACTATACTACATCTTTTGTCTCATTTATACCTAATCATATACTGCCAAGAAGTTTGGCAAATACAGCAATCAAGTGATTTGACCAATCAAAGAAAAATAAATCTATATGTATAGTAAGGTACTAGTATAATATAATATGGTGAAGATCATATTGATGATAATGAGTCATTTATATGACAATACGCAGTAAGTACATATTTTACTAAAGAGAAAGGAGGCACTTGTTTTCGTTTGCTACGTAAATAATGACATTGAAACTTCTCAATTATGTAATATCAATTTAATGCTGTTGTAAACATACTTACATACATGGCTTTGAAATTAAAGTATGGACTAAATACCTGTATCTACTTTGTATTTATATCAATAACTTTAATATTTTTTTTACTCAATTAATGCTAATCATAAACTATTTGAAATATGTTTTTCTTTCATCCAGGAACGCAGACATGAAGAAGGTTAGTGATATTTTACATGTAATATTTTTTACAGTATAATTAGATCATCCATTCCAAAAAATAAACAGCTATAGGTACAAGGTCCAAATTACTTAATTGAATATTATCTTCAATTAGGGACTTAATCGCGTGCAATATTTAAAGGTACGAACCTTTTATTTACCCGACGTTTTCATCGAATTGCACCGATCTTGGTATCGGGTCGACCGTGACTACGATTACACTATTAAGTGTAAACATCACGAAAGCTTAAAAACAATTAGTTAAATTACTGTTTAAACATATTTTTCAGTGTAAAAAATTGTTTAAACATCTGTTAACTTTTGGTCAACCGTTGGTGAACAATATAATCTTAGTTGAACTTTGACCCGGAAAAGTAAAGTTTACCTACATTAAATAGAACACTTTTCTAAACTGGGAGCACGGAGCACTTTAAAGGTGTTCTAGGCCGCATCCAGCACCAGTCACCTGAACTTTTTATTATTCAACGGTTTTTTGCATCTTCCCTTTTATTTGACGTCTCTCTCATACCCGTCTTTCCATATCTATACATAAAAGAAGGTCAACCAACAAAAACACTCACTTATAACTACATAAAACAAATTAATATACTTTTTCTTCCGTGCGGAGAAATGACGTATCAGACATCACATAATTATCATCCATTAACTCATTTGACATTAAGCTGACGTATTATTACTTCACGTCGACATCATCCGCCTTGACCGCGGAAGTGACGGAGGAGGCTCCACTGTGGTTGTTGACATCAAGTACTTTTACATAAAGCACTTTTATCTGTTTTAATTTTGTGGCCTCGGGTACATCATACCATGTTGCCGGTGTCTTAAGACAAATAAGCCTAAAAACAATTAGAGTAAGGTACAGCCGTCCAAAAAAGCCGTAGGTATACAACTTTTGACAAAAGTTCCTGTGTAAACAAAAAAGAATTAATGTTGAGGTATAAGGAAAAAACAACTTTATTGTTTTATGACGTGCAAAAATACTTCAGCTGGAGGGTGATACGTGGTAGGATGTATGGATGCATGTACCAGCCCAGGACGTCAGCATAAACATTAATGGTTCGTTGGAATTTGAGTTTTGGAATTGCCGTGTGGTGCCGGCTTAAGAATAGTACCACCCCATCTCTACCCGTGGGTGTCGTCAAGGCGACTAAGGGATTTCACCCCGGAGGACGGGCAGCAGCGTCCTCTGCGTACTTAAAGCCCTACTGCGATCGCCAACCCGCTCGCCAAGCGTGGCGATTATGGCAATTACCCCCAGGATCTACATACTAGTAGGTTCTACTGGGGAGACCCGTGCCCAGCAGTGGGCCATCTTATGGGTTGATATGTTGGAATTTGAGAATAACTGAAGCAGAGTCGATGAAAGGTTTCATTGGTGTAGTGTTTTGAAATAGACGCAGATTCGGAACTTGTAACGTAAGTATTGCTTCGTGAACTTAGCTTGTAAATTCAGGGGTCTCTTATAGTGATCAAAGCGAGTGCGGTACAGCGTATTACAAGCCTAAATCATACCCTCATAAGGAACACAAATTCGTCGGACTGAGTTTCAGACGATTCGTGCTCCTTGCGAAGGTTATCCTAATTCAGGCATATGTAATGCTATAGATATTTGTGCAATATATTTGTTATCTTAATCATACTGTATAATATTAAAATGTTTACAGTAAGCAAAATTTTTATCTAATAATATATTGGGACAACTCACACAACTCTATCTGATGCCAAACTAAGCAGAGCTTGTACTATGGAAACCAGACAACCGATAAACATACTTACATATTTCTAAATACATACATATTATAGATAAATAACACCCAGACACAGAATAAACCATCGTTCTCATCACACAAAGTTTTATCCTGGTTGGGGATCGAACCCACGACCTCTTGCGTAGCAGTCAGATACACACCCACCGCGCCACAGAGGCAATGGAAATTGAACAGGCAGTTATAACGATATGTGTAAATTTCGTTTTGAATAACGAAGAGCATCGTAATATATAAGATTTTGCCTTGCTAAGATTTGTATGACAATGAGATACAACGAGTCTACTCTTATCTGAAAGGTCGGCAATGCATCTGCTATGCCTCCGGTGTCACTGATGTCGATCAATGTCAACGCTGGTCACTTACCATCAGGTGAGCCGCCCCCTATAACATAAAAAAATACAATTTTATCATTAATTTGCCAAACGCGTGGCCGTGCAAATTGAAGTAAGTTCCCTGTTAACTACTTAACATAAGTGTTGCGGTTGCTTAGAGTAAAATCAAGATCTTTTAATATGAAGTACACGTAATACTACTATCACCAATTTGTCAACAGTGTCAATGAAATAAGACAGTTATTTATAGCCTAGTTATTTATAACTTCAATATTTTAAGTGTTAATGAACACTATTTTTAGAACCTTAATTAAAACAAATATCACGTTCTAGATTAAGATTTCTATCTCGGAAACTACCATTAGGTTTGGTTTCAAGGCAGATCAACAACCAGACAACCCCTTATTTTTCCGTAAAAATTTTTTCACTTTGTCGGCGTAAGTAACATGTACGGTATTTTTGCATATGTAGTGCATTTTATTTGTAACTAGCTGACCCGCGCCACTTCGTCTCCGTAAATTTTCCCCGTTTTTGCAACATTTCTTATTGCTGCTCTGCTCCTTATTTCTCCACTATTTAATAAATGTTATCACATATAAACCTTCCTCTTCAATCACTCTATCAATTAAAAACACCGCATAAAAATCCGTTGCGTAGTTTTAAAGATTTAAGCATACTTATGGATATAGGGACAGAGAAAGCGACTTTGTTTTATACTATGTAGTGATAACGACAGCGGAACACTACACTGAGTATGGTCCGACATGCTCTTGCCAGGATTTTATAAGTTTAATGTGTGTCTATGTATCTAATGTGGCATCGTACCGCCCTAACGAACGAAATTTGATGGGTGTAAAATGTGTGTAGATGTTTTTATTGGGGTTCCGTAGCCAAAATGTCAAAACGGAACCCTTCAAGTTTCGTCATGCTCGTCCGTCAGTCGGTCTGTCCGTCCGTCCATATGTCACAGGCATTTTACTCAAAAACTTCACAATAAATACCTATTGATGGAATTTGAAAAATCGGTGTCTTGTATGAGCCGTTATCTAGTTTGATAGATAAATAAATATTTTTAGGGGGGCACTCCATTCCTGTAATAGAAGTTGAAAAAGTTAGCAAACATCATCATCATCATCATCAGCCTATCGCAGTCCACTGCTGGACATAGGCCTCTCCAATTTCACGCCACTTTGTTCTATCCTCGGCTTCTCGCATACAGCTCCTGCCAGCAAACATCAACGTGTGTATTTTTACCCGACTGTAAAGAAGGGTTATTTCATAATTATTGCGCTTATTTACACTACACTAAATCAGGGACTTAGGGTCCCTGATTTAGTGTAGTGTAAATAAGCGCAATAATTATCTCATATATCGCTCGCGCACCTCATTTTTGTATCAATTTATTTGTCCTCATATTTAATGCGCTTATTACACTACACTGAATCAGGGACCCTAAATCCTTAAAAAGAGAGGTGTAACAAGAGTTAGGGCCCTAATTATCTAACAAATCAAGATCACCTCGATTTAGGGCCCTGATTTAGGTTAGTTTAATGGCCATTTTAAGTACTGCAGTTGTTTGTAACTAGCTGACCTGTGCCCACTTTGTTGAGCCTATGGCACTCACAAATAACGTGGCTTTCTATTGGTAAAAGAATTTTTATAATCGGTTCAGTAGATCCAGAGATTACCCCCTATTACCTCACATACTCACTAACTTTAACTCTTTTTAATATTATCTATACTAGGATACTATAGATAAAAGCTTTGAAATCCTACACTGAGCATGGTTCGACATGCTTTTTCCCGGTATCATAATAAAGCTAATTTAAGCGAAATGGTTGTAAGCTTTGCGAAAACGCTGCAGGACCTACAACGGATGCTGAATGACCTGGCTGACTCCTCTGTACGCATCGGCCTACGGATGAACTTGTATAAAACCAAGGTCATGTTCAATGAACATGTACTACCGGAACCGACAGCGGTGCACGGCGCCGTTCTCGAAGTTGTTCAAAAATATGTGTACCTCGGGCAGTCATTGCAGTTAGGTAGAAACAACTTCGAGGACGAGGTGAACAAAAGAATTCGGTTGGGTTGGGCAGCGTTGGGTAAGCTACATCAAGTCTTCTCATCGTCGATCCCACAATGCCTTAAGACTAAAGTCTTTAATCAGTGCGTCCTACCCGTCATAACATACGGAGCCGGAACGTGGATACTGACGGTACGACTGGTCCACAAGTTTAAAGTCGCTCAGCGGGCTATGATAGGTTGTAACCTTTGTTTGATAAAAAATCCTTTAGCCTTTTTGAAGATAGCTTATGTGCACGGCTATGCTTATGGCTTTTTGCTTATGTACACGCCTACGGCACAGCACCACTTTCTTGCAGAGGAGTCTCAAAAGCAGATATAATATAGAGCAAGGTGTGTGGAAAGAGGCCTAGAAGCAGTATCCCAATGCGCTGGACGGACCAGATTCGCTCTGCCATCCGCGCTGCCGAGGATAGGGTGAGCTGGCGATAAATGGTCAAGGAGAAGGTGGTACGCAGAGACCACGACCGAGCGAGGAGGAGGAGACGTCTACACTATATTATTTTGTTTAGAAATATTTTGCGACATGATTTTAAGCTTCTATAACTTTTGTGTCCAGTTTATTTTTATATCAGGCTTGGCGACGTTATTTCTGGCTGATCATGACAGCTCTGGAAAAATAGCGTTAAGCTGAATTGTCATCAGTTTCCGAGCTCAGTATTTAATGTGTGAAAATACACGAAGTACTTCCAAAATTCGCATCACCGAGTCTTTGTGTACAATAAATAGGTTCTTGACACTCGAAGTCGAACAGGGTCTAATCTGTCTGGCACATGCTGAACTGGGTCCTATTTTCGGCATATAACCGTTTTGTCTGCGTTCATTTTTTACTTATTATTATTATTTTTTATGTGTTTTTGTAATGTTTACTTTTCAATCGACTTCAAAGAAGGGGGAGATTCTTAATTCGACTGTATTTTTTTTGTGTGTTTGTTCACCGATTACGCGAAGGCGGCTGGACCGATTTGTAAAAATATTTTGGTGTTTTGTAGAGTATATTTCCAAGTTGGTCCCATTGTCATCAGATCCGGACCTGATGATGGGATTCCGGAGAAATCGAGGGAACTCTTCTAATATTAAAGGCCTCTAATACTGTGATTTAGATATATTTCATATTGATTCGTGCATTTACTCTCAAAAAGCACTAATTGGAACAGTGGAACTCATGTTGAAGACCACAAATGACGAGCGGAACTATTCAATATTTCACGGTTTGCGATTCAACCTTAATATGGTATAGAGTAGCGCTTTAATCTCGTCATACTACTATTACACAATGTAATAGAGCTGATGGTGAACTGTCATGTGAACTCCTCAATAATTAACGGCTCTGCATCGGGAAAAGCAATATTTTGCAAAAGGATTTGAGCAGTTGACGTAATCCTATTGTAACCTAAGTGAATTATAAACCAACCTACGTACCTAAAGTTTTTTTATTTCTTACTCATTAAGTAAGAAATAAAAAAACTGTTTTTACAAAAAAATATTACCGACTTCAAAAATAAATACAAGGCAACTAAAAAGCAAAAAATAATCTAGAATGACAATAAAAAAAAACATTTTGAAGTTGGTGTCGAACAAAACCTAAAAACTACTATTTCATGGCACCAACTTTAAAATGTTTTCTTTCTTTCTTTTACTTTCTACCCAAACTATTGTGTTATTTGTAAAAAATATTACAAAGTAGGCACAATCATCTAGTCGAGCAATATAAAGTTTATTGGCTTCTTGATGATGCCATTTTTATGGCTTCTAAGAAAATAATAACTGCAGTGTTTACTGCTTACCTGCCAATTTACATAGTGGCACATTTGATTGTTAATTTAGAATCCAGTAAACAAATTAAAAACGCTTTTTGCTTTTTCAACAGTAGGTATATAGAATTAAAAATGAAATCATTCTCATAAATATAAATAGATTTGAAATGTATAAATAAAGAAATATTTTTAGTGATTTTGAGGGAAAAATATCAAATTATTTTTTAATAGCTAACTCAAAAAAAAGCTTAATTCATGGGGTTTCATCACGAAGAAACAGAAACGTAGGTCAAATAAATATCAACATATAATGGCGTTATAAGTATCGATTTGATATTTAAGTTTTTTTTTAATTTAGAATATCAAAAGATATGTACTAAAAAGTGTGTATTATATAAATTTTTTTAACAAACTATACAAGGGGTTGTAAAATAATAGGTTTCTAAATCTAATTTCCATAACTTTTAAATTGGTTCAATCTAACTATAGATGGCACTATTTAGGAATTCTGTCCATACCTACATTTTGTTGGTATATTTAACTTATTTTTCTAAACTATTTGACTACGACTCGAGGCATGCGCGGATTTAGGATCATGTTCTGGGGGAAGGGGCAACACCGGTCAAGTGTAAGTTAGTTCACGCACCGTGGAGAGATAAGGGGGTTAATAAGTAATCATATCCCTCACTCCCCCTTAACGCCTCGGGACCCACCAATGTACCTGTTATATATCTGATAACGGTGCTTCGACACGTGATCACGGGGTCAAAACTTTGAATGTGCCTTTTTCATACATGTATGTCTTACGAAGTATGGGGGAGGGGGGGGCACCTTTTTGTACTCAAATTTCTTGTTTTTAGGAGATCAATTTGATCACGACATCAAAACTTTGAACGCCTATATATTAGGAACTATAGGGCGCAGACTCACCTTGTTTGTACTCAAACTTCTTGTTTTGACGAGATCTACGTGATCGCGCGGTCAATACTTTGGACTCCTATTTCGTATGATATAGGAGTTCAAAGTTTTGTGTTCTTTCATCTCAAGATAACTATCTGTAGTAACCGCTTCGAAATGACACGCTACGCCTCGCTGTACCTTTCGCTGTGACGTCTTGTTAACGAATAAGTATGGTGTTACTGTTGTGCCACACCCGCACCCGCAGTCTCCTAGTTCAGCCGAGCGCGTGGGCGGCGGCGCACGGCACAACCATTAAATACTATGCTACGCGATGTTTTTACCGCCATCTATTGCCGACTTTAGAAAGGAGGGCCTATTAAATCCATCAGCTGTCCGTAGCCCAAGTCCCTACTGTTAGCGCCATCTAGCGTCCCTATAATATAATATTAATAACCCGAAGAATTGCCCGAGTTATGTCGATCGCATTTCTTAGTATGGGATGAGGTATATTACCTGTGCTTATAGGTACCTATTTGTAATCTTCTGTACGAAAGATTATTATGCGCGTTCAAACACATAGTAAGTTCCACAGAATTCATAGTATAAGGCCTGTGGCACACTGCCCCGCACTACGCTGCGGCGAGCGTGGCGACGGAAACACGCACGTGGTTGCTGTAGTGCAGATCTATCTCTCTCTCTATCAGAATAACAATAAAACGTGCGAGGGCGCGTGTTCTCTTCATGTAGGCGCGTTATCATAAATGCGTTTGTTTCTGTGTGTTACACTATGCGTGTTTTCTATACAAAGCGAGGTACTTACAAGCAACGTGAGAACACGGACCCCCGCGCTACGCTTCGTGATGCGGGACAATGTGTGCCAATCGCCTTAGTCAATGTATACTAATATTAAAATGCGAAATTTTGTATGTATGGATGAATGTTTGTTATTCAATCACGCCACAATGGGTAATCGGAGCTGAATGAAATTCGGCACAAAGATAGACTATAGTCTGTAATAACTGTAATATTTTCTATCCCGGAAAAATGTTCCCGTAGGATTAATTTGTTTTTCAAAATTTTTACGCGTACGAAGTCGCTGGCAACAGCTAGATAACAATATTTTCAAATTTGGGGGCTACAGATTTTTGTTTATGACCATAGATCATAGTTATAAAACATTGTCCTTCAAATTCAAATCAAATTCTAATAACTCGTTACTGTTCTTTATCAAGCTAAAGTACAGTAATGAGTTATTAGAATTTTATTTACCGTTCGTTAATGATAAATAATGACTGATGGGTGCATTATCCAGATAGTAGTGGCAGTAAAGGAATGTTATACGGCCAAGAAAATAAGAAACATAGACAGTCCCTCGGCTGACAAGGAATTGTTGTTTGCTATAACCACGGGTAAAAATGTTATTTTTTTCTTGTGTGTTGTATACTTACCACCTAGCTACACTGATAAACAATATTTAGATGCTTTAACGTGTATGGAAAATGCTATAAATATGTATTCTAAGCTGCACTTTATTATTGTAGGCGATTTCAATTTAAAATCTTGTAGTAAAGCTACTAAAACCCAGTATGATTACTGTAAACTAAAACAATGTAATAACGTCTGTAATAAATATGATTTGATTCTGACTAATTTGTAGCCTGGGAACATCAATACATCATCAGAGGTCGAACCTCTAGTTCCAATCTCTCTTCAAGATATAATGCTTACGGTGCCTAAAAATGTCTCGACTACTAGAACTGTACATCAAAAACTGATGCTTAGCTCTATCACTGAATGGAACTTTCGTAAAGCGGACTTCCAAGGCTTATAAATCCGAAATCACTGAAATAGATTGGGCGGGTCTATTTTAAGAAAATAATGTAAATGTTACAGTTGATTTACTATACAGCAAATTAAAAAGCCTTATATAGGTCTATGTACCTTTGAGGAATATAGAATTGAGTCATAAATGTAATTATCCAACCTGGTATAACTCATTATTATAATACAATTAAGTTATTTTGCCGTACCCGACAGGGTCCACGATGGTCTAATTTTCAGCTTAAACAGTACATTGTGGGATGCAAATAAATGATTGAATTGAATAGAAATAATTGGTACGTTATATAAAACTAAGGTACTAATAAGGAATATAGTTTAACAGAGATATACTATAGAACCAAGGTCAAATGGCTCATTGGAATTTATTTCTTTTGCAAAACATGTATACAGGAAGACTTTGAATTGAGTCGACAAACTTCAATGAGTAAACCTGCGTGTAACCAAGATTTTTTAGGACATATATTAGAAGAAAATATTAATGTTCTATGATACTTTAAAATACAAAAAAATACATTAGTATCTAATCTGTAACTCCATGCGCCGCCGTTTTTTGTTTCCGTGAGCATGAATGAATACAGACAGAGTGTTGAGTCATTCAGTCAACATAGCGCCGCGCTCAGGCGGCGCGGGGGGGACGGCGGGTTGCGGGAGCGGGACTCCCCGGTCGCCGCACCGCAGCGCATGTATTCAACGCACAACCGCGCTCGCGCACCTCATTTTTGTATCAATTTATTTGTCCTCATATTTAATGCGCTTATTACACTACACTGAATCAGGGACCCTAAATCCTTAAAAAGAGCGGTGTAATAAGAATTAGGGCCCTAATTCTCTAACAAATTTTCAAGGCCACCTCGATTTACGGCCCTGATTCAGGGTAGTGTAATAGCCGTTTAAGTACCGCGACTAACAGTTGTACGATTCTTTGTTATCCATTATAATATTTATACAGTCCACTGCCTTATTTTAGGTACGGTAACGAATCGACGAACTATCTGTACCTAACCTACCTATCATGCCGCGAAACAAAACAATGTTAAACCAATTTTTCCTTCATACTTTTACATGGCATGGGTGGGAACATGAAGACTACTTACCGAAGTCCAAAAGGTTTCGAGTGGCACTTAGTATCCTCTCTAAGGACGGTTGGTTTTGCCGTGGATAATTTTCTCGCCATCTTCGCTGCGTTTCCTTTAAATTGTTAGTTTGGCTATACCAAATCACCACATTTAAAATTTGTTGGTTATCAAAAAGTTCACTGTTTCTTCTCGTACCCCCTAGGCATCTTCGAAAACTTATCACTTAACAGTACACAACTACGATAACTACTCAATCGATTACTTTTCTAAGCAGCACACGACCGTCACCTAATTAAGCTTTCGTCCGACTGGTGAAATTGTTTGCAACGATTGGCTCGCGCCCGCGCCGTTTAGGGATGATACTATGGGAGCAAATGAAATTCATCGATATTTCCGTAGATAATGATCATTACTTATTTTAATTACATACTTGTAATTATTCACTCGTACTTGTACTTACGAGGACTGAAGTGACTTGCATGCTGTGTTGGTATTAATGTATTTAATTGTTCTCAGTAAGTATGATTTGTGTTTTCAATTCCTCTTTTTATAAATAAATGAAGTTTGTTTAAAATGTACTCGACAACAATCCTAACAAACTTTATTAGAATACTGGATAGAGTATGCGAACGTACTAGAAGTTTTCTAAAAAGCTATTAACACTTGTAAAAATATCAATCCTTAACATTCAAGAATGCTACTTTACAAGTATGTGATTTCGAAAAAGTATCGATATCGGTATGTTTCATTCCCCCCAGCGGCACCACCCGCGTTACACGTGCCGGCCGACGGAATCCCCGATCGGGTTTGTCGTCGGGAGTGCATTACACAAAACACCGAGAGTACAGAAGATAACGTTCATACGTAGCGACGCGCACATACACATCGTTCACATCACATCGTGCACATACACATCATACACACGTGGTCTAAAGTGATATTTATACCCTGTTCCACAGGGTATAAATATCACTTTAGACCACGTAGTTCGGAAGGCGACGCGAGATTTTGTGTCCGTGAACGGTGTTTAAGTGTCCGTTGTTATTCAGCGCGTTGTTTGAATGTTACCTTCTGTACTTTCTTTATTTGGTGTTTATGATCAATGACCCTTTGAATGAACTACGTTTTTACGAAATTATGATCATATGATTTTTATAGCGCGTCGTACGATTTTTAAACTTTGTTCATTTTATTTATTTGTTTAAGTTTTAGACATATGGAAATAATGATAATGTACTGATTCTTTTAGTTTACTAAACCTTAATAGACCTGTCACCGTCGTTTTAAGCAATAAAATCGGATGTTTTTTTACAATTTAAATTCACAATTTGTCAATGCATAATGTAAGTACTAACGGTGCTGATACTCCCCTATCAATTTGTCGACTGATTTCAAAGTCACCCTGTATATTGTAAACATTGGCAATTTGAAAAGAGTGGCCACGAGTTTTTATTGCCTGTTCTTTTCTCGGGCTTTACCTATTGTTTGCGAAGAGGTATTACAAGTAAATGTAGAATCGACTTTTCACAAGTGTAGTATTTTGCTTCCTAAGTAAATAAATTATTTATTATTATTATGAATAGCATAAAAAAATATATAAAAGTGATGGAAAGTAATATAACTCCCGACTCGTCAGCATACTGATAATACGTAAAGCAAAGACGTAATAGTAGACAAAGATTCAAGAATTTATACATGAAGTCAACGAATCGAGTCAAGAATTTTTACAATGCATTTGCAGAGTATTTCAGTTCTGTCTCTCTTAAGAATGTTCCGACTTTAAATCCAGATTTGGCAAATCAAGCCGTACTTACTATACAGGTTTCATGAATATTACGCACGCTCTGGAGTAAGTCAAGGTAGTAACCTCGGCCCAATCCAGTTTCTGATAATGGTAAATGACTTAACTAGTGTAGTGAAAAAGCAGTGCTTGATATTCGCGGGCGACCGAGTTGTTCCTCTAAGTCACTGGAGCCGATGACTGTGTATTATTTCAGCGTGACATAAATGCAGTACTTGAGTGGAGTGACTACTGTTACTAGGACTCGAATCCCTACGACTACGAACTAGGAGGGACATCACTCGAGAGTGAGACCGGTATACGAGATCTGGGGGTCATTTTTGCTAGCCAAATGAACTTTTATGAGCACATTATACAAGTAGGTATGCAAAGATGCAAATAAATCTCTAGGGTTTCTCATCAGAACCTCGTATGAGTTCAATGATGTAACAATTTGAAAGATGTTGTTTAATATGCCGTACGCTGTAAACTGGAATATAATGCAGTCACTCCATGTGACTGCATTATATGTATTATAGCCACACGAAAAGGTTCGAAATACTCATGGTTAAAAAAATTCCGCGTTGTATATTTAAACGGATATATTCTTGTATCTCTCCATGCTTGTGTCAGGCATGGTCGCTCTCGATACTTTGCAACTTAGGCGGGATTATATGCATATCATGCATTATTTTTTATTAATGGCAATTAAAGTAGACACTCCTTTTGTATGCGAGAACTTAAATTTGTATGTGCCAGACCGATATATATACGAAGTGTTGGACGGCGACAACACCGGCTACTCACTTGCCCACCAGAATAGCGTCTTAGTTAAAACCACGAGTAATCGTAGAATTTATTTATTAGAATTAGATTCCAATCAGGGTGCCGACATATTTCACGATACATTTAGAATTACTTCGATTAATGTTAAGTTTTACTTTAATACCCAATATAAATATTGATTATACCTAATATAACTACAATTTGTGTTTAATAATTTATCTGTAATTTTTGATCTAATTAATAAGAGATTTGGAATTTAACTACTTACTGTAAGCATAAATTGTATTTATATGAATAAATTAATACCTAGATTCCTGTGGGGCAGATTTTATTAAATCCATAGATTTTATTAAATATGGTCACTTCCCACTTTTTTACCCGACTGTAAGGAAGGGTTATGTTTTTCGCGCGTATCTTGTATGTATGTATGCATGTATATTGTATGTATGTATGTAATATTCTACCTCATATCTCACAACACTGGACGAATGTATACAATTAAGACGTCGATAAACTTTCGCGCTTTGTACACATTATGAAAATATATGGTATATTTAAGGTAAAATACCTTGTTTATTAATAATAATATCTTAATAATATCTTGGGACAACTCACACAACGCTATCTGATCCCTGACTAAGCAGAGCTTGTACTATGAAAACCAGACAACTGATAAACATACTTATATATTTCTAAATACATACATATTATAGATAAATAACACCCAGACACAGAATAAACCATCGTGCTCATCACACAAAGTTTTATCCTGGGTGGGGATCGAACCCACGACCTCTTGCGTAGCAGTCGGATACACTCCCACCGCGCCACAGAGGCAGTCAAGTATTTCCTGACGTTTCGACCGTATTGCCACATGTATTTACCACGGCCGTTGCAATACAGTCGAAACGTCGGGAAATAAACAATGTATTTTACCTTAAATTAGTCACGCGATTAAAACTCGTAATATATACCTATATTTCCATAATTAAGACGTTGTTAGATAGAGTCTTGACCGCCCAAGTATTCTTAGATAAGTGGCGTTTAAAAAAACAAACATGGCGGCTGTGAGACGTCAAAATAAAGAGTAGTAGTAGAGGTATCAAATTAAAGGGATCTTCCTAAGCATTTCAAAAAGGTATATGATTATGTCTGTCATACTAAAAAAGTTAGTTAACAACCATTATTTTTTACATTTTCAATACTTTACAATAGCTGTGATAAAAAGTTAGTAGTTACATCCTACTACTAATCAAAATAATTGAATAAAAAAAAAACACTTTACTAAGTTCATCGAGATTTATGAATGCCTCCGACCGCATGAAATTATAAATGTAGGGGTCTTGTTTCCATCTTTTTGTACAGGCGGGTATTTTTTTTTTTAACGAATTATCTGGTAACCCTGGGGACACGTATTGACATTTTGTTTTTTTTTATACAAAAATAATAATTTCTGTTATGAAAGATATAAAATACATAGGTATAGCTTGCTCAAATTGATCAGCCAGAATCAATCAATCAATCAAATCAATCAATCAAATATTTTATTTGCGAACATGGGTACAGTAAGCTCTTATGAAATATATAGTAGGTATCTCCATATTCCACCAATCGGCATGCAAAATTATTATATTAAAATTATACATTGCTATTGAGTAATATTATTTCGTATTTATGTCAAAAAAAATTAAATTTATGTGATAATAATAAAAGATTAAAAATAGTGACATGTCAAACAATTAAATTAATTTTAATAATCATTGGACATCCGAAATAAGAGAATTACATTTTTTTTAATTACAATAATAATATTATTCACCGTCTAAGAAATTCTTAACATTGTAGTAACATTTATTTATTAAATATTCCTTCAGATGTTTTTTAAACATATTCACCTTGAGATCTCTTATTTCTCTAGGAACTTTATTATATATCACAGGCGCCATACAGAATATGCTTTTATGCATCAGAGCCGTTTTGCTTTTACATATACGCAGTCTGTCACATGTGATAAAACGTCTGTTACGATTAACAGTGTCTGCGAGTTTTTCGAAGAGCTCCGGATTCGTCTTTACAAAAACGGCTGACTCGTATATGTATAGGCAAGGTAACGACAAAATTTTGTATTGTACAAAATATGGCGCACAGCTATCCGTAGTCTTAAGTTTAAACATGGCCCTTATACATCGCTTTTGAGCCTTGAAAATAATATCTTTGTCTATTGCATTACCCCAGAATATGATTCCGTATCTCAATTTTGAAGCAGTTATACCATGATATGCCATTAACAGAGCATCCGTGTTGAGAATAGGAGCGAGTTTATATAAAGCGTACGCTGTAGAGCTAATCTTTTTACATAACTCTTCAATGTGAGTTTTCCAATTGATTTTACTATCGATTGTCAAGCCCAAAAATTTATTAGAATCAACTACATTTACTTTATCATTTTTATAGTTTACATCTAAGTCAACTATTCGAGGCATTCTTTGTGAAAATTGAATTATATTTGTTTTATTGATATTAATCTTTAAATTATTATTATCCATCCATTCTATTATTGTTGTCAATGTGTTATTAATGTCCGTTTCATACAAATCTCTGTTTCTACAATCTATTGCAACTGTGCTGTCATCGGCAAATAATGTTAAAGGGTATGGTGTTACTTTAGGCATGTCATTAATATACAGAATAAAAATTAAAGGTCCGAGCACACTGCCCTGTCCCACACCATAGTTCACTGTACGTACATGAGAACTGTATAGTTGTTCTTCTCTTGTATCGTGGTTTATATTCTTTAGTTGAACGTATTGTTTTCTATTCGTTAGATATGATTTAATTAAATTCTGGACATTGCCACGAATGCCATACGCGTCGAGTTTAGTAAGTAATATATTATGATCCACATAGTCGAATGCCTGGGTCATATCACAGAATATAGCGCACACGGGTATTTTGCTATCAACTTTTGAAGTTATTATTTTTTAAAAATCGAAAATGGCTCGATTGATGCTTTTATTCTGACGGAAACCTTTTTGTTCCTCAGCCAAGATATTGTTTTTTTCTAAGTAGCCATAGAGTTGACTGTAAATATATTTTTCAAAAATTTTTGACATTATAGGTATTAGTGTGATTGGTCTATAACAAGTCATGGATTCTCTATCATTCTTTTTAAAAAGTGGTTTGACAACGGAAATTTTTAGTCTTTCCGGGTAAACTCCTGCACATATACTTAAATTAATAATATGACTTACATGTTTAGATAGATAATGACCCGCAGACTTAATGACTCGAGTAGATATGCCATCATACCCAACGCTATCAGTATTTTTTAACGCTTTTATAACTACTTCAATCTCCGTGGGTAGACAGGGTTGCATGAACATTGATTTTGTTTTTTTGTCAATGTGTTGTGCAACATTGACCCCATAGTTAGCAACGGGAACAACCTTGTCGACAAAATAATCATTAAAAGCATTTGCTATATCTTGCGGGTGTGAGATGATTTTATTTTCACATGTTTTTATTTTAGTGATAGTCTCCTCGTGTTTAGTCTGAATTGACTTATTTATTATGCTCCAGGAAGTTTTGGATACATTCTTAGAGGTTTTTATTTTATGCATGTTTTGAGCACGTTGGGTCAGTCTAATGATCTTCTTATATCGCGCAGAATATGTTTTATAGTTTGTTTTATTGGTATAATTAGGTTGTAACCTACACTTCCACAGAAGTTTTCTTTTATTTGTGCTACATTGTTTGATTACTTTGTGATTTTATAGTAACATATTTAAAGGGAAAACATAGGTTATAGAACAATGTAAAGGTGTCTATAAACGAGTTGTAGGCTTCATTAGGATCGTCAGTTAAATAAACATCATTAAATGAGAGACTTTTCATACATAATGCAAATTTATCAAGATTTTCTCGATTATAGTCACGTTTTGTTACTTTCCAAGATTTCATTTCCATTTCTTTTTTTATTGGGCATTCAATAATTTGTTCGGTGTGGTCAGACAAAGACAGTTCAATTATTTTGGTTTTGCATGGTTTTACAAAATTATGCAGAAAATTATCAAGGCAAGTGTTACTTATTATTCTAGTAGGCGCATAGATAGCAAATTGTAAGTTAAATTGACATAGTAGACATTCAAAATCTAAAGTTATTTTATTTTTGTTCAATATGTCGACATTGAAGTCGCCAGCAATGACAATCTTTTTATTACGTTTATTACACATGATATTTAATAACATAGTCATCTTATCAAAAAATAAATTTATGTTACTGGTATTTGGAACTCTGTATACGCATATTATAATGAGGTTACAATTTATTATTTCTACGGCACAGCATTCGAAAATACCAGAAACTGACAGTTTTGCAATTTCAGGTAATTCACAATATTGTAGTCCTCTTTTTACTAGGATACATACACCTCCCCTCTTTCTATCTTTTCTGCAAAATGTTCCCGCTAAATGATAATTCGGTAATGTGAGGTTTATTTCCATTCCAGACATCATAAAGTGCTCGGTTATACAAAGCACATCAACATAGATTTTTCTTTCTGACAGTTCTTCTAGAGATACGGCAAGGTAGTCACATTTATTTAATAACCCTGCAATGTTTTGATGTATTATGTGTAAGTATTTATTACAGAAAAAACGTGTTTTCTTCTAGATTTTTAACTGTATTTTCATTATGGACAACGTCACATGAGGTAACAAATCCCGCCGTCTTATTACTTATGCGTATGTCTTCTATCAGGTCATTTAAATCATTAAGTAGGGTTAGCATTCCACTTTTTGTAATCAAACCAGACCATTTATTAAACATCGTCTCGTCATATTTGAGATTAAGGTTCGAATCCAATCCATAGTAGACATGCTCATGAGTCATTAAATCCATGTATATTAAATTATTGAAGTTTTCAATTCTCCAGTTGTAAATACTATTTGCATGGACACTGCATCTATAGGTAGGCAGGCATATTATTAAGTTGGTGTTAGTTATATCTTTTATCATATTTCTTAAACAGATGACCATTTGTACATAGTCCCTTGTCATAGTGAAATCTTCAGAACCTATAAGGATGGCACAGTAATCATCCATTGTGTAATCAACTAGTTTGGATTTTAAGCCATTCAGTAAAATTTTTATTCCACAACTGGGAGAATAACGTTCTCTCCGTGCCATTTGCGCAAAGAAACTCACGGAACCTAAATCCGGTTTATATCCGGGTTTTTATGGGAAATACCCTTTGACATTGACATTGATTGGTAAAATTAATTTATAATTAGAGCCATCACCGGCTATTAAACCTAATTAGACTTTCAAATTAGTATGTTTGATTTTGACACACTTATTTCATTATTTATTTTAATGTACAGTAGATACTTACTAATTTATTTGTGAGTTTTAAGCATTTTTATGCTTACCATATTAAAACATATTAAATTTATGATCGCGGATTCAAGTTCCGCCCGAGTCAAATTTTCCTTCATACATTTGAGATACTACGACAAGTACCAACTTCATATGAGTATAGGTACTAATCTTCTCGGAAACGGCTCTAACAATCTTGATCCAATTTTATATATAAATAGAGAATGTTTTTACATAGATAGTTTTAGTTCTTTATATGTTTACTTTTGTTTGTTATTGAATCAAATTACTTTTATAGTTTTAGTTTCTCATTAATATTTCTATATTTCCTTTTTCTTTTTTAAATTAAGTTATATAGTTTTAGTTTCTTATTTATATTATTAGCAACTTTTTCTGAAAACTAATGTATATTTTTAGTTTTTTTTTACATTTTTCTTTTTAAACTTATTTTTAATTATTGTTTTTAAACTTTCGCGATTTTTATACATATTAGATACATTTCGGGACTTAATCGAGTGAAATTATTTAAAGGAATTGCACCGATTGTGTAGTAGTACCGACAGTACAAATTATCAAAATTATCAAGCCCAGGCGAGGGTAGTTGAAAAACCCCGCGCCTCACGGAGACATCGCTAAGCTGCCATCAGTCGACCCGTGACCACGATCGGTATACAAGTATTTTTATAACTGGGGTGTCTTAACTACTGTTATGTAGGAAGATGAGACACAATAAATATTTTTTAAATTTAATTTTAATTTTTTTAAATGGCTTCTTTAACATTTGTAATTGGTATTTGGATATATGTTATTCTTCAACCCTAAAACTATTCAGCGATATCAACAGGTATTTGGATATTTTTTATTCTTCAACGCACGAATAGATCCACTAGGGCGAAACCCCAGGGAGTGAGCTCCGTACAACATTTGTAACAGATACATTGATATTGTTGTGGACGACGACCGGCGCCGTGAAAATAACTATATCAAAGGGGATAGACGTATGCGGAAGGCGGACCTACCCAGCGGCGACTGTACAAAATACTATTCCAGTACTTACATTTCAAAATATCATTTGCAACCCCTAAGTAACATAGGCTAATCGAACTTTTCAATCTCTCGCAGGCCCCCGCTACTTGCGTGACTTTGCAACCCACTTATGCGCGCACGTCAGCGGGCCGAATGTCGAACAGTATTACAGCGAAAATAAGAATTTAACAAGAAGGAACAAAACACCAAAAAATAAGAAACACTAGAAGCAACCCCTCTGTACGGGCCGAGGGGACCGATACGACAGGAACACCGGGGCTTCGAGATCAAGTCTCAAGAAACATGATCACCACGATCGAATAGACGAGAAAACCAGTACATTATCCCCTGGTCTAACAATCACTATGAGCACAGTACCAGAAAACATATAGTTCCATCTATCTATAATGAATTACTAGTCTGTATAATAAATGAAAGCTGTTCCAAAAATGTATTTAAACTTAAGTGTAGAAAATTTTATATGAATAGATTTAATTCAAAATTCAATAGTAGATTAAGTAATAGAATAGTTTAAGCTATATTGTACCTACCTACCAATTAGTAATTTAACTACAATGCACTGTTAAAAGGGAGTGAACTTTCTGCCAACAAACTGCTGAGCAGTTTGACGGTTAGTAACAAAAGTGTACTTGAATGTTGTGAATATATTTTTTTTTATTGTTTATTGTTTGTAACCAATAAATACGGCGGTGTGCCTTTCAACCTTTATTGAGTGTTTCCATTGCATCTCCATGTAGCTGTCCCGTACAGATATCCAAAAAAGACACTATAAGCATATATTATTAAGGAATCGCCCTCAACATATTGTTGTTATATACAAATTGTAGGTTCGAACTATCGCTATGTCTAATGCCTCGATACACGTTCTCTTCGCCGTTTTGCAGTTAAACTAAAAGCTATCTTAGACGAACCGAATAATCGCATACTACTCGCAATATACCCCATTCAGATGGGGGAGGTGAGTCAAGATAAGCCACAACCCACCACTCACCGTGTGCTCTTTACAGGAGAAAACTACATTTTTTACTTTATTTTTCAAATCAATCGAGCTAGCACCTACTACGAACTACTATTTAAAATGTCCTCCTATTTTAAATATTATTATTGTAACTACAGTCGTTACACTATATTTAGGTCTGAGTTTTTTTTATTAAAAAAAATATAACTGGCAATGATTCCACTAGCAATCTTGTTAACCCCTCCAACTAAGCTCAAAGACTTGTGTTAGTAGTGGGTTCACGTCGGTAGTTTAAGGGGTAGGATTTGGACCCGCGGCCTCAGGATTGCGAGACCGATGCCTTAGCCATTAGGCTACCACCCATTCAAAAAACTTCACCTACACTTGATCAATAGTTCAATTAAGTAAATTAAATTTTAAAGTTGTGGAAAATTTTGTTTAAACTATGTTTTGACCATAATCTTTTTGTGCCTAAATATAGGCAAGTAAATATGGGTAGTATAGACAGCGGGAAGCAATTTTGATTTCTACTGTATAACTAATCTATAAATCTCGATGATCTTGGGTCTTAATCGCTTACTGGTCGGTGTGAAACATCATCACCAATACGGTTTTTATTATAGTTTTGTGTTGTTTTACGTTATGACGTAGGAAATACGCACACCCTTAGTTAAAAAACTTGTTGGAACCAAACAATTTGGTACAAAGATCACTGTAATCAAGAACTTAAAGCTCCATTACATTTGATTATTGCGATGATGAATAGTTTGGGTTCTATGACGCACTTTGGTAAGGCCAGCCACAAATGGCCGAAAATCGCGTCGATATTTTAAGGTAGCAATTTCATTTTTTCCATATTTAACTTCCTGGTCAACGCTTCACGTGACCAGAAGGCGTAGCTTGTACTTCGCTTATCAAATCAGCATTGCTATTCAACGTGGCTGTCCGCCTTCTGGGCAGGCGCGGAGCCAGGATTCTGGGGGAGTACTTTGACCCAACACTGGCTAAGTGTGAGTAGTTTTGCCCAAAAGAGCAGACCAAATGTATGTGCAACATTTGAAAATTCATGAGTCTGGAGTGGGGGGGGGGGGGCAATTGCCCCTGTTGCCCCATCTTGGATCCGCACCTGCATATACTCTTCTGGGCACGGTACCAGTCGTCGATAATGATAGAAAGAAATTTTATGACGCCTGCTAACTTTTCATTAATTATTTTTATTTTATTTTACCTTTTAAGGTTGAATACCTACATTGTTCCGGCTGATGACGATCTTTCGTCACAAAACACTGGGAGCCCAGAAGGAAATATTACTATACTCGCTGGGGCAAATACCTCATCATAGCTCGAGCAAGCATTTATTATGAAGCTCTGTAGTATTAACTGCGACGTCCTTGTTACAGGTGGACTGATAAAAACATGAAGATAATAAAAAAAAATGATTGTAAATAGATTTAACTCACTTGTTGCTGAAACTATTTTTTGTCTCCCATTAACTTGATTTTAGGATATATTTTGTCAAAAGACTTACATTGACTAGAAAAAATAATAAAAAAGGAGGTTTTCAGGGAAAATATAAAAAGGTGGCCTTTTAAAAGACCAGTTACAACGTAATATAACTTTATACTTTAAGCTAAACAACCTTCTGAACAATCTCAGCAGGAGCTGTTAAAATATTGATTTAAAACAAAGTAATAAAGTTTTTTTTGTTGATAACATATCCTAAATTAAATTTTGTAAATAAGATATTCTAATTACACGCATGTAAATATAATAAATACTCATCTTTGTGCAGCCATTACAAATAAATAATTAATATTCTACGAAAACACTAAAATTGTAACTGCACCAATTGAAACATTGATACATACTGTAAAATATAAGCTTTACAGTATAACTTGGAACTGCCGTCTAACCTCATTTTGTTTTTTTTTTTCAAACAATCATAATTTTATATATTTTTTTTAGTATGTATTAATTTGACGTTTTCAAATAATCATTAACCTGATTTTACGAAATAAAGATCAAATATCTTTATTTAGTTTGAGTTTTTAACATGACAGTATAAACATGTTAGACAATTGTTAATATAATGTGAATAAATAAATCAGATTTGACACTTTTTTGGGTCTTAATTGAAGTTTCCATTCAAAACATGTGAGTAAATGCTATACCTACTTAGTCGCATATTGATTAAAAAAGAAAAAATAAGGCTTTATAATAATAAGTAATACTTCATTGTAGTAGGCGTATGTACCTAAACTAACTTATGTTAAAGTGGAGTCGCATAAGTCGACTGAGTGTAAACAACCTAAGCTTTTTTAGCCACGATATAATTTTAAAACAAAAAGAACTAATAATTTTGTATTACTAAGGTTCAGTACCCTATAAAGAAGTTATGAACCTAGTATGGCTAGCTGCTTTTTACTTGAAATTTACAGGTATATTATTATGGTTTACAACTAATTGAAAATGGTTTCAAAGTGCCTTTTTAAAGCTTTTGAATCGAACGGACGCAAACTAAAATATCATTATTTCCTAACACCAAATCCAAGATTGTTTGAAAATACACACACACACACACACACAACTAAAGTAAAAACTAGGCAAATGCATGTCAAGTGTTTTTGCCCATTACAATAATGCGGTGTAAGAAATGGGTATTCTGTTGTTTTTATTTCATACTTACTAACTAGATCTTAATACATACCTATAAGTACTTTTTTATGAGTTTTGCACGAAAATTATTGTTACTACTTACTTGCCTATAACTTAATATTTTTAAATAAAAATAGGTAGGTACCAGTCGTAAAGGGGCCATAGAATACCATTATTTTCTGTTTCCCTCTAAATTGTATTTAATTAATATTGTACGAGTACGTACAAAAACCGTCTCTAACAGGATACATTTTCGTATTGGGTTACCTCAGGAAAATTTTAAGCCTTCGCCTCTGGTACTCATTTAATACCTAAACGCTGATATTGAGATTTCATAGTATTTGTGTGAGGCGACAGGTCGCTTAAACATATATCCGTAAAAACCACAACGGTAAACTTTACATCTGTTGTTTACTGCACCTGCGTTTCCTAGAAGAAAATAATAATAATAATATCTTGGGAAAACTCAAACGGCATCTGATTCCAAACTAAGCGGAGCTGGTATTATGGCGAACCTATAGTCCGGCCATAAGTTCCGTTACAAATGAAAATTCATTTTTTTTTAAATGAAGTAATGTAATATTACTAAAACTTATATATACATATTTATTAAAGTCTCAGCAAAAAATAAAAACAATATTGTATTCCAAATGGCCACCTTTGGCTTTTATACAGGCCTTTATTCTGTCTGGCCACGAATCTATGGATTTACGCACTGTTTCCATGGGAATTTCGGCACTGCTTGCTTCAGAGATTTTTTAAGAGACTCAATGTCGCCGTGTCCTTTAGAGCAAGCCATGTCCTCTAAAACTGACCATGGCTAGATGAGGGCCAGTCTTCAGCTCTTATAAAGTCCGCTACGTTGGTTTCAAGCCAGACTTGGATAGTTCGTGCCTTGTGACCAGGTGCAGAGTCCTGCTGGAAAGTCCACGGTACATTTTTAAAAAGTGTATAGCTGAGAGTTTTTACAACACGATCCAAGACTATCTCTTGATACACTGTAGTGATAATTCTTACCTCGTATATGTATATATGTCCTTGTAGTGTTATTTCGTTCGCATTTCTGTATATATTAGTTATATATTTCGCCATTTTTAACATAATAAATATCTCTGTAAGACTTATTGTAAGCATTATTTTTCATAGATCGGATCTGTCATGTCGACAAATATTTTCTATGGTTGCTATGACAACAAGATAAGCATAGAGTTCTTTGTAAAGTATGGTCTACATTGTGAAACTGGCTGTGCGTAAATCCTAAATTAAAAATAAGTTAAGCTTTAAAATTTTAAATTGCTTCTAGAGAGTTTTCTTTAGGAATACAAAACCGAAGAAGAGTGAGTGAATAACCAGCTCTCTAAAAGAGAAGCAGTGAAGAGCCAGCTCTCTAAAAGAGAAGGAGGAAGAACTAGCTCTCTAAAAGAGAAGGAGTGGGAAATTAAGAGAAGGAGACCATTCCTACCGGCGTCGCCTTTCTACCTACCGGCGTCGCCTTTCTACCTACCGGCGTCGCCTCTCTACCTACCGGCGTCGCCTCTCTACCTACCGGCGTCGCCTCTCTACATACCGGCGTCGCCTCTCTACCTAACGGGCCGCCTCTCTTATATACCGGGCCGGACCTCTACGACGCGTCGCTCCTCTACCTGCCGACGTCGCGCCACTACTACCTACCAGCGCCGTGCCTCTGCCTACCGGCGCCGTGCCTCTACCTACCGGCGCCGCGCCTCTACCTACCGGCGGCGCGCCCCTACCTACTGGCGCCGCGCCTCTACCTATCGGTGCCGCGCACTCTACCTACGAGTGCCGCATCTTGACCTACCAGCGCCGCATCTCCGCCTGGACGCCGTACCTCTACCTACCAGCACTGCATCTCCGCCAGCATCGGTTGTAAATTTATCTTTAATTTTAAGTAGTTTTAAGTTCTTTTTGTAAATATAGTTCTATTCTAAACCTACCCTTTCATTACACGACAGTTTGGCGCCCATCAAGCATACCACCCACGACCCTTCTCAAAATTCAAAAATAAATACTTGCACAAGTTTCCACCGCTTTTAGCGTAATTTGGCTGCAACTTTGGAAGACTCATCTCTCACCTCACCGCTTTTATCGTAGTCTCATTATCTACCTATATCGTTGTCTCACTGTCTATCTATATATTATTATTATTATATATGTATTTTTTTTCCGTAGCTTAATTTTTTTTCTTAATCAGTCGTATCAGTCTATTACTTTTATTAAGGTTGGCGCAATTTGTCTAATTTATCTTTCCTTATTTTTCAGTTTGTTCCCTTCTCTATCCCTTGCCTCCCTATACCCCTACTGAACTTGTTCCTTTCACCTTTTTACTAAAATTATACACATTTTATACTGTTACTTTTTATTTTCTTTTTTATTGTTAGCTCTTTTTATCTACCTCTTTTTAGTCTGTTCCTACCTTTTACCCTATATAATGTTGGCGATGCGTCACATTTTATTTTTATTTTTTCCCCTTTTCTCTGTACAGTGTTATAAATAACTTATGTTTATAGTTCTGTACATAATTTTATTAACTATTGCTAATTTCTTCTTTTTCTCTTTCCTTTACTTTTTACTCTCTTAACGTACTTTATTATCTTTTCTTCTTTCATCTTCTTTTATTTCCCTTCCTTATTTTATCTCTGACTTGTCTTTTTCTTCACGAGCGGGTTATGACTCGTAAAACAAGCCCTCATTCCCTCTATTTTTACTTTTTGACTTGTACACTTGGCGGACTTGTAGGGCTCTAAACCCACTGTCTCTAGCCTTGTTGTCGGGTCTCTTTGCTCTAAAGCAACTTGTCTTTGTCTTCACGAGCGGGTTATGACTCGTTAAACAAGCCCACATTCTCTCTATTTCTACTCTTTGACTTTCTGACTTGGCGGACTTTTGGGCTCTAAACCCACTGTCTCTAGCCTTGTTGGTGTCACACCCCTTTGCTCTAAAGCAACTTGTCTTTGTCTTCACGAGCGGGTTATGACTCGTAAAACAAGCCCTCATTCTCTCTATTTTTACTTCTTTAACTTGTACACTTGGCGGACTTTTAGGGCTCTAAACCCACTGTCTCTAGCCTTGTTGTCGGGTCTCTTTGCTCTAAAGCAACTTGTCTTTGTCTTCACGAGCGGGTTATGACTCGTAAAACAAGCCCTCATTCTCTCTATTTTTACTTCTTTGACTTGTACACTTGGCGGACTTATAGGGCTCTAAACCCACTGTCTCTAGCCTTGTTGTCGGGTCTCTTTGCTCTAAAGCAACTAGTCTTTGTCTTCACGAGCGGGTTATGACTCGTAAAACAAGCCCTCATTCCCTCTATTTTTACTTTTTTGACTTGTACACTTGGCGGACTTGTAGGGCTCTAAACCCACTGTCTCTAGCCTTGTTGTCGGGTCTCTTTGCTCTAAAGCAACTTGTCTTTTCTTCACGAGCGGGTTATGACTCGTTAAAGAAGCCCACATTATCTCTATTACTATTCCTTTGACTTGCACACTTGGCGGACTTTAATGTCTCTAGCCTTGTTGTCGGGTCTCCTTGCTCATAAGCAACTTGACTTGTGCCTAACTTGGAACGGCGCAGTACTACTTCTACTTCTTCTTCTTCTTCTACTACTGAGCTTCTTGTGCTCAAAAGGTACTAAATGTACTTCGTAATTTTGGAGACTCTTGAGCTCCGTTTCATCTTTTGAATTTCTATTGCATCTTTGTGACATTTCCCTGGAGTACGCGTCATTGAATGTGAACGCTACCCCGCTTTTGTTTGGTGATGGATGCTAGGGTATTTATGTTTGTATGAGTATGTTTGCTGTGGGATTTTTGTCTCTCCAACTTCAAAGACAAGGAAATTTTCGTAAGTCGAAAATTTTCCGGGTTTTTGGGGTAATGTAGTGATAATTCTTACCTCGTATATGTATATATGTCCTTGTAGTGTTATTTCGTTCGCATTTCTGTATATATTAGTTATATATTTCGCCATTTTTAACATAATAAATATCTCTGTAAGACTTATTGTAAGCATTATTTTTCATAGATCGGATCTGTCATGTCGACAAATATTTTCTATGGTTGCTATGACAACAAGATAAGCATAGAGTTCTTTGTAAAGTATGGTCTACATTGTGAAACTGGCTGTGCGTAAATCCTAAATTAAAAATAAGTTAAGCTTTAAAATTTTAAATTGCTTCTAGAGAGTTTTCTTTAGGAATACAAAACCGAAGAAGAGTGAGTGAATAACCAGCTCTCTAAAAGAGAAGCAGTGAAGAGCCAGCTCTCTAAAAGAGAAGGAGGAAGAACTAGCTCTCTAAAACAGAAGGAGTGGGAAATTAAGAGAAGGAGACCATTCCTACCGGCGTCGCCTTTCTACCTACCGGCGTCGCCTTTCTACCTACTGGCGTCGCCTTTCTACCTACCGGCGTCGCCTTTCTACCTACCGGCGTCGCCTCTCTACCTACCGGCGTCGCCTCTCTACATACCGGCGTCGCCTCTCTACCTAACGGGCCGCCTCTCTTATATACCGGGCCGCACCTCTACGACGCGTCGCACCTCTACCTGCCGACGTCGCGCCACTACTACCTACCAGCGCCGTGCCTCTGCCTACCGGCGCCGTGCCTCTACCTACCGGCGCCGCGCCTCTACCTACCGGCGGCGCGCCCCTACCTACTGGCGCCGCGCTTCTACCTATCGGTGCCGCGCACTCTACCTACGAGTGCCGCATCTTGACCTACCAGCGCCGCATCTCCGCCTGGACGCCGTACCTCTACCTACCAGCACTGCATCTCCGCCAGCATCGGTTGTAAATTTATCTTTAATTATAAGTAGTTTTAAGTTCTTTTTGTAAATATAGTTCTATTCTAAACCTACCCTTTCATTACACTACAACACTTTGACTGAAGTTTTCACTCCTTTTTCGCAAAAATGTAGCTTTGTGACGCCTTGATAAGACACGCCCCACCAAACCATCACTGACGCAGGATGATGACCACACTGTACCTTCCCGACCACTTGAACAGCTTCTTTAGAACTGTGAGCGTATACTTTATCATTTTGCTTATTGTAGTGCTTTTCAATCGTAATTTTTTTTTCATCGCTAAAGAGGATATTTCTGTTCCATTTATCCTTGGTGGGGATAGAAACCACAATCTCGGCCTTATCAGACAGAATCATAACCACTAGACTAACAGGCCAGTCAAAATTATATCTTTTTTAATGTATGTTAAGTTTTTTTTTTTTTTAAGACAACTCCCGCATTAGGGTACAAGCCCTGTGTCGCGGGGGACTTTACAAACATACAAATCACGGACACAAAGTACACACAGACTCGGAACAATAATTTGTGGATCACACAAAGTGGTGTCTCGTGTGGGAATCAAACCCACTACCTCTTGCGTAGCAGTCGGACACATACCACTGCGCCACAGAGGTAGTCAATAATGTCAAATTAATTAATTAATTTATAAATAGGTACCATTTTACACGAATGCCCTGCAAAAGGAGAGTACCTTCTTAATGTTTTTAATTTTCATGTGTGTATGTACCTAACTATCTGTATTTATACTTAATATTATAAGGAGAGAGACCGAATTTTGTAGTTTATGTATAGTATAATCTTCGAAACCACTCGAAAGATTTGAAAAAATATATAACCATTTGAAAGATACACTACGATGGTTATAGGCTACTAGTTGACCCGCGCAACTTCGTCTGCGTAAATATTCCCCGTTTTCACAACATTTCTCATTGCTGCTCCGCTCCTATTGTACGTAGCGTGATATTATAACGTGCCTATAGCCTTCAATTTTAGTTTAAACTAGAATTATTTCGGACATGATTTAACAACAAATTATCTCAACAAAAGGGCGTAAGTGCCTTCTGCTCTTCTGCTGATGCATTTGTTCGAGGTTGCGGAACCCTACACTGAACATGGTCGGACATGCTCTTGCCTGATTTTTATTTTTACCTAAATCTATACATAGGTACCTATATATACCAATATAAAATAAAATTTAAGTATCTGTTTGTAATGTCAAAATTACAGCTTTTTACATAATGCATATGAGAGTATTTATGTTACTTATAACAAAACACAGTTTTTAATTTTTTGTCTGTCTGTATGTTCCAGCTAATCTCCGAATCGGCTGGACGAATTTTAACGGGAGTTTCACTGTCAGACACATGCTATTATAAGATGTAACTAACGCTACTATTACCATCACGCTAACGTCCATAGGGGCTAAGCAGCACTGCAACTTCATGCGGACGAAATCGCGGGCGCAGCTAGTAATATAAGTCGCTGACCTAAATAATATATTTTGTATCCAAAAAAGTAAATAAATCAACAATTATGTCATAACCTGTCAATGCCAACATTTATGAACATAAAAAATAAACATTATAGTAATAATTACAATGTTTATTTGTTGCTAGCTGTCCCGCGCAACTTCGTCTTCGTAAATTTTCCTCGTTTTTGCAACATTTTTCATTGCTGCTCCGATCCTATTGATCGTAGCGTGATGTTTTATAGCCTTTCTCGATAAATGGGCTATCCAACATTTTTTTTATTAATTCGGACCAATTCGTAGGCTTATGTTAATGAACATACTGCCGACTTCCGAGGGCCGGGGTCGGAATCGAACCACCTATATGGACTATGCTACTAGACCTCTAATTTTTTTATCTCTTAATGCACGCGAGTTGGGCCCATTCTTGCGACATCTAGCCGTTAGTTAAATAACTATCACGGCTTTTTGTTATTGCTTCGTTGCAGAGAGCATTTTAACAAATTATGATGTCACAGGCCGAATATTATATTAGTGGTTTGGCATACGAAAGTCTCGGATTCGATTCCTGGGTCTGGATTTCAAACTTTCTATCCTTCAAAAATGCAATTATTGTATTAATAAAGTAATGTGCAAGAAATGCCTATGAAAAATACTATAATGTATTTTTTTTTAAGTCATATTTTTGTTATACTTATTCGTGTTTTTCAAGCATGTTCTGATGTTGTGACATAAGGCAGGTCTTCTTCTTCTATACTGTATCTTTTTAATAGATGTAGGTATCTATTTTATGTTTCGTAAGCCAGAAGATAGTTGATAGATGCTCGCTATTCGCCGGCGATAGGACAAGTTCCTAAAGAATCATCCCCTGACCAGAGTGTGGTATTCAGGTTTGAAATACTATTGGATGGAGTACGAGTCATCCAACACTTCTTACCTATACTTAGGCTCAAAACATACATTTATAGATCAAGCAGTTTAATGTACCTTGCGATGGATAAATCGGCGCGCAGACATTGACCTTGTTACGAAATGAATCTTGAAAGATTGCCTTACAATCACGCATTACCTATATTTTTATATAACCTGTCATCATATAGCCTATTTTATTAAGTTTATTATTATATTTTCTTGTTTAAACAATAAAAATACCGGCATTATCGTTGTTATTCGAGATTTTTGGGGCATTTCGTCCTCGGCCTTCGCGTTGCGTCATTAATAGTAAAATAACCAGTTGTGTTAGGTTAGTATTAAGGTCTGCGTCTGCATTTTAAGAGATACTTATTGCTGTAGTATTAAATGTTCACTTTCAAAGTAGTAGGCGATAGCTTTATTGGACAAATTAAGATTTTTTTTAAAAATATAACGGTTAGTCCCACATTACTAGCAATCCTGTTAACCGTTTCAACTAAGCTAAAATGTTGTGTTAGGAGTGGGTTCACGTCGGTAGTATAATAGGATTCGAACCCGCGACCTCACGAGACCGATGCCTTAACCGTTAATCTATAGAAAAAACATCACGTAGGTATAAAAAACTTACGTCATGTTTTTTTTATAATCCTTAAAATTGACTACTCGGTGGCTTAGTGAGATTGTGTACGACTACTGCGCATCTTGGGTTCGGTTCCCATACAGTACACGACTTAGTGTGATCCACAAATTGTTGTACAAAGTTTGGGTTTACTTAGTGCCCGTCACTTGTATGTAAACTCTCACGCTACTCAGGGTTTTTACACTAAAGCAGTCTTCTTTTTAAGTTATACCATGGGGGGAAACAAGCAACTCAACCAATTCGATTCCCGATTCCTATACATAAATTTGCGATAAAAAAAAATGTTCTATAGACATCTTTGATTGGCCTGTCGGTCTAGTGGTTAGTGACCCTGACTGCTCAGCAGGATGTCTGTGAAAACTTTGTGTGATGAGCCCGATGGTCTATTCTGTGTCTGGGTGTTATTTATCTATAATAATATATGTATGTATTTAGAAATATATAGCTACTAGCTGACCCTCGCAACTTCGTCTGCGTCAAATTAACCCGTTGATGATTGTAGAAGGGTGAAAATTCAGGGTTGTAACTTGTATGTAATTTTGAATACGGTATCATAAAAAAATAAAAATTTACCTAAAAATTAAAAAAAAAAAAATAGGGGTGCACTACCCTTAACATTTAAGGGGATGAAAAAAAAATGTAGTTTGATTCTCAGACCTACCCAATATGCACATAAAATTTAATGACAATCGGTCGAGCCGTTTCGGAGGAGTTAAATTACAAACACCGTGACACGAGAATTTTATATATTAGATTAGGTGATTATCAGTTGTCTGATTTCCATAGGTACAAGCTCTGCTTAGTTTAGGATCAGATAGCATTGTGTAAGTTGTCCCAAGATACTTTTATTATTACCATTGGTTACAAGTTTTTTAAGAATCCAGTATTATATGGGCGCTAGTCTATAAAACAATTAGTATTACAAAGTAATAATCTAAATTAATTTGTATTGTGCGTCAGTGTTCTCCAAAAGTTCACTATATAGGTATAACACTTAACGCAGAATCGCTCAGTTCAATATACGCGCGACAACCAATCGGTGCGAAGTGGCCATACGCATGTGCTAGTGTTAATAAACTATTGTGAAAAATTTATTTATTATTCGGACATTTATTTGGAAGTGCATTTTAGTGTTATTTTGGAATTAGGTATGTTTTTTATTTATTGTGTTAATTTTATTTTTAGCAAGTATTTGTTTATTAATTTATTTTAAAGTAGTATTATCTATACTAATATTATAAAGCTGAAGAAATTGTTTGTTTGAACGCGATAATCTCGGGAACTACTGGTCTGAATTAAAAAAAATATTTTACTGTTGGATAGCTCATTTATCGTAGAAGGCTATAGGCTATAAAACATCACGCTACAACCAATAGGAGCGGAGCAGGAATGAAAAATGTTGCATAAACGGGCAAAATTGACGCAGACGAAGTTGCGCGGGTCAGCTAGTTTAATATATATAGGTGTAGTAAGATGAATTTAGTTTTTTTCGGTGCATGAATAACACAATGGTTAAAATAACGTCTGCGAGTGTGATAGTTGCGGGTACGTTCCCGTTGAACATAAGTTATAAACAGTTGTTTAGACTTTAGAGTGTGGTTGTAATAAACTTTGGGTTAATTATACTTAAACATATATTAAAAAATGGTTAATGTAGATTAATCTAAATTTTTTAGCAAATAAAAAATGTATTTAATGAATATTTTGACTGCCTTTAATGAATATTTTGATTTTGATTGCGACCCCTTGCTTAGCAGCCGGGCACATTCCCACCGCGCCCTAGACGCGGGGGGAATGTGCCCGACTGCTAAGCAAGGGGTCGCAGGTTGACTACCACACAGGACACCTTTGTGTGATCCACAAATTGTTGTTCCGAGTCTGGGTGTGCTTTGTGTCCGTGACTTGTATGTTTGTAAAGTCCCCCGTGACACAGTGCTTGTACCATACTGCGGGAGTCGTTTATTAAAAAAAATATATATACTTAATACTTATTCCGTTAAAAATATTATAATAAAATATTTCGGGTTAAATATTTAAAGTAAAATTTAAAAGAAAATAGGTATTTGAAAAATAATTGAAGTAAATAAAAAATCAAAACACACATAACATCGAGATAAATAACTCAACATGGACATAACACAACCAAACTTAAACATATTAAATATCTACAAGAACAGTAAATATTTATTTTTCTCAAAAACACCGCCGGCGCCTGCGCATTGAACTTTAACTGATTGTTATCAATGGGTTTACTCAACAATTATTTAATATTTGACGTTATCTTATATATTTAATTAACTTACACCTCGTAATTTTTATTTATTACATAAATGTATGTTTAACTAAAAGGGGTTACGCTTTGATAAACTTATAAAATTAGTAGTGGTAGAAATGGTTTCCTATTTAAAAAAAAAATTAAAACTTTTTTTAAAATAAACGGTTTCTGGAGTTTCGTTGTCTGTCTCTGAAACTCATCATAAGATTTTTACGCAATTTTATGGTATTTAAAAAAAAAGGTAGACAACCTTTTTTTTCGAAAGACGTTTATTTAAAAATACCATAAAATTTAAAGTCGGTTTACGGACCATAATTTTATGTGATAACGTCATATGAATATCGCCATTCGCGTTGCTTAGCAACCAATCAATAACGTTAGTTCCAATTGTATCGCATGTCATCTCGCTGCAATCGCCATTTGCTGTTCCTTAGCAACCAATCAATAACGTGACTTTTTTTAGACACTTTGTCGTGAGTGCAGAGGGTTATCGATTTATAAGACGTTGTCACGTCAAAAAAGAATTTTAAAAATCCGTCAATATAGAAGGAGTTATGCTCTAACAAACATAAAAAAACAAACATTCGAATTGAACCTCATCCTTTTCGAAATCGGTTAAATATAATGGCAGAGACAAAACATTGACTAGTTATTATATCTACTTTATTATTAACTGTTTACTATCGTTTTATGAATAAGTAAACTATCAGTGAAACTGGGGTTAAAATAAAATAACATAGACCATATGATCAAAAGGAAACCGAAAAGAATGAACCCTCCGCCGCTAGTACCTACTTAAATTGTTTGTATTGCCTTTCAACGTGAACCATGCTTTTTGTACACAATATATATCGTTCAAGAGTAATTCAATAAATAATAAAATTGAATCTATCTCTACGAGACGGCACAGTGACCTTTAAACTATGCCGGCGGTTATTACGAGACGGCATAACTGCTGGATTTTCAATATATGCTCTGTTCGATGCCGGTATTGAACCGGCATTCGTCGCGCTTGCGTCCACTCGCCTAGCCAATAGATAAGGCAGTGTGTTCCTATTTTCTATCTCTCTAATTTCTTTGTATTTAGGTAATTGGTCAATAAAATCGAATAAACATCTGTTATCGGAATCGTATTAGGTCCAAGTTCTATTTTGATTCAGTACCTATCTACTGCTTATAATGTTAATAGGGGATATATGGTTTTATTATAAGCAAACGTTTTCTTGTGTTGACACCATTCATAGAGTCCTAGGTCGTACTTCAGATCAGCTAACTTATGATCTAAGAGCCTAACTACAGATCCAATTTAGGTATAGAGCAATGAAATCGACGGGAGCTTTTAACATTTTGTTAGAATTACAAGAAGATATCTAACTTTTCCATATTTTTGACGAAATTCGGTCTTCTAGGTATTGATATTGGTATTTCAATCTTTTCTTATTTATACATAAATATGCGGTTTGCAAATTTCTGACGGATTGTGTGCATAGGTTTTTACAGAAATACTTACTAATGAAGTGCTTAACTAATTAGGTATGTTTATATTTTGTTGTTTACATACATGAAAAATGTATGTACTTAAAGATGACTTCTCTAATTATCAGCTTAACTTAACAAAAAATATGACATTCATAGAGACATCATTTACTATACATTAATAAACTGACGATTAAACATTGTTAAATTTCTCTGTACTTAATCAACCCCACATTACTAGTTATTTTTAAAGATATCTAGCAATGGGGTTATATACTGATTACGTACAAGATTGCAAGTAATGTAGAAACATTACTTGCAATCTTGTACTTAATCAGTTTACTCGTACAATCCAAATAAGTAAATTGGTTACTATTATTACATCTTAATCCAAGGACGATTGATTTAATATTTCATTGATTTTCTACAAAGAATGTTGACTTTGTTTATAATTCTTCTTTTTTAAAGTTTGCGAGCTAGCTACTTTAATATATTATGCGAAGAGTTTTTAACATTTAAACTTTCGCGTTACATGATTATAACTATTTATTTTACGGGAATTAACGCGCATTGTTTACCTTAAAATTGCTTGACGTTTCGACCAGGTTGCACCGGCCCGGTCGTGGTCTAAAGCCGACTGTTCGATTGTGACCACGGCCGGTGCAACCAATGCGCTTTAATTCCCATATAATAAATAGTTATATGCGAAGAGTATTGACAAATTTGATTCATTTTACTATGTAAGCAATGTAGGATCCATTTCTAACAATGTTGATAACCCCTACAGCTAAGCTGAAACGTATAAAGCAAACACAAATCTAATTTAGAAGTAAATATTAATAGCTTGTGAGAGAAACCTATTTCAGTAAGTCTTATGGGGTCCTTTAAAAGAGGTGTGAAGAAGCACCTTGCAGGTGAGCAAGGTAAGGACAGAGAGTGTTGCACATAGTGCTGTACCGTCTGGCCTTGCTTTTGGACTCAATTTCCACTTAACATCAGGTGGAATGGAATCATTTGTTTACCTATAAATAAAAAAAATTAAAAAGTCATTAATGCCTGAAATAAATAGTATTTTTTGACAACTCACATACATTATTGATGATATTTAATACTAGCTGACCCTCGCAACTTCGTCTGCGTTAATTTTACACGTTTTTGCAATTCATAGAAAAATGATAGAATCGCGATATATACCTAACAATATACAAAAAAAAATATATTAAAATCGGTCGAGGCATTTCGAAGCAGGTCGACCACAAACACCGTGAAACAAACTTTTTTTATATTAGATTTATTATAAACCTATATTAACTAAGTATCTGCTAGACCACATCATGTGATATCGTTTGATGGATTAATACCTCTAAGTACGTCATTATCGGATTGTGTTGTGAGTGTTTTATCACCACTTCCCCAGGAAATAAGATTAACGATCATACTTAATTACTTAAACAACATAATTTAATCAATGCCAAGTACCATTTGTTTGTCATTAGAGAAACAAATAAATAAACCCTGTTTATTTATCTATGACCCAATATTATAGATCTATTTGTTAAAATTTCCGGGGAAATGAATTTTGAATATTAGGAAAATATGTCATTAGTTTAAAGGTTATACTAATCAGTTATTCTAGTAGGAATGAGGGCTTTTGTTAAATCAGTTGACGGTTGTAGGAAGTAAGCACAAATTATATAACTGGAACAAATTCATTATCAGTCACATTACATAGTCTTATGAGTCGGTTGGTTTAGTGATTAGTGACCCTTACTGCTAAGTGGTCGTACGTTCGATTCCTACACGAGGGACCTCCTTGTATGATCTGCAAGTACAACCTTCTGTACTCTTTGCTTCAGCAAGCATGCGAAGATACAATGGGAGTTGTAAAAATGGCGGCAAACTGACATGTCGCTATTTTTACAGCTCCGAATTAAAGTGTAAAACAGTGTAAAATATAGGTACTTGAAATACGTGATAACTGGACAAGAACGAGACTTTGTGATTGAAAGAAGAAAACTAGAAAGAAATTATACTTGAAACTGGCGTATGCACATAATGTGCGAGCCATAATCTCTATCGATTAATATTGGAGGGAAGAGGAAAAAAAAACAGATACAATGGCCGATTTAAATGAACTTTGAAGCTTGAGAAAGCTTATTTTTATGGCGATCCAATCCTCTGTTAAAAATATGTTGTAATCATTATGCCATAGATAATTCTACACACAGCTCAATGACCTCCTGACTCTTTGAAAGGAGATAGGTAAGTACCCATGATCGCAATATTGTGAAGTGCCGATAGGCCATAGTTTAATTGCTAAGAAATCGGATTGGCAATCAAGTGATTACGAGATCTGATTCGATTCGTGTATATATTTAGAATAATTGTGCAAAATATTATTGTTTTAGAACGTTAGATGAAACAGATAGGCATTGCTTGTAATATGTGTTAATCTTTATCAACATTATTACTTTGTATAAAGTCAGCAGTAATGTCAGCTTCCGCGTCTGTCTGTTTTGATACGGAGTTTGATACTGTTGCATTATTTCCTCAATAGATTTATTTTTAAATAATAATAATATCTTGGGGCAACTCACACTGACGTTGTGTGAGTTGTTCTGATACCAAACTAAGCCGAGCTTGTACTTTGACAACCAGACAACTGGTAAACATACTACTTATAAAGTATGTATATTTAATACCTGTCCGACTCCTTAATGTGTTGTTAGGTGTCATGTACCGATTCCATTTATGCCATTTTTTTTAAATTTAATGATGAAAATCGATAATTTTTCTTGATAGAAGTCATATGAGAAAATATGTGGAGGCAGAACAGATTGTTTTTATTGTAAAGAGACTTTATGCAAACAATGTCTATAAAAAATCTTGCAAATTTACACATTTCGATGAAGTTGGGTACTTAAATCGTGAATTTTGATATTCAATAAAAAAAATAATTAACGGATATTTTTCTATATTTTTTTTAGCATTGTTATCAGAATACATTCCTTTCGGGTCGGACAGGGATTAATGTACACCTTGTATACTTCTAAATACATACATATTATAGATAAATTACACCCAGACACAGAATAAACCCTCGTACACGTCACACAAAGTTTTATCCTGGGTGGAGATCGAACCCACGACCTCTGGTTTAGCAGGCAGGGTCACAAACCCCTAGGCCAGTCGTTAGCTGTAGACTGGGGCTATACCCGCGTAACCCCTGTAGAGTTTGATTTTCCTTATATACTATGACCACATAAAAAAATCTCCCTGCAAAATTTTAGAATGTTTTATTTGGTTTTTCATTCGTATATTAAATAAAAGGGTTATAATTCCACTGTCATTAGTTAAAGACGTACCGACAGCTAAAAAAACATATTACAACAATAACATAAAGAGATAAACACTTATATGATTAAGTACTTAACTGATATTTGTACCTATACTTAATGGTCTTTAAGTTACTTGTTAAACTAACAGTACAAGTACATTAACATAATAAAAATAAGCTAATTGTCCTTCGAATATGGGTTTTGTATACCGTTATGGTGTTTAGTTTAATTAATAGGTATTACATAGTTTGGGGTCATGACGGGTCCCTGACTCAGTAGCGAATGAGCAGATTAATAATAATAATAATAATAAAAATGATTTATTCACTTAGGAAGCAAAATACTACAATTGTGAAAATTCGATTCTACATTTACTTGTAATGCCTGTTCGCAAACAATAGGTAAAGCCCGAGATAAGAACAGGCAATAAAAACTCGTGGGATTTAGATATATATCAAGGTTAAGCAACGTTACTATTGTCGGTACATAGATAAGTGGCCATTTTCGGACATTTTCTCACTCCTGAGTGCCTCGGATGTTCTCCGAGGCATAGAGGAGTGTTAATCCAACGCTCCTATCCACACTATAGGAGGCTAATTCATTTAAAACTTGATTATACCTACTTTACGTACTACGGTTATTGCTTGCGTGAGTTTCATGGTGTTATGGTTGCAGCACCTTACTGGCATAACCGTATATATAGGTACAAATATATTGTAAAAAATAGCATTTATAAAAGTGGCTATGAGTTTTTATTGCCAAGTTCTTTTGAGGCTTTACTCTTGCGAACTTGGCATTAAATGTTTTGGCATAATATGTTTTGTCTGACGTTCATAAGCATTGCATTTTGTAACCTAAGTGAATAAAGTACTTTGACTTTGAGTTTGGTTCGGCGCCTAATCTCTCTCCGGTCGTGTCGGATTTCCGTCCCATTGCTCTATGAGAGTGAGTTAATAGAGATTGCACTTGTGTCAGCGCATACACTTGTTTGTTTGAACGCGGTAATCTCAGGAACTACTAGTCCGAATTGAAAAAATATTTTACTGTTGGATAGCCCATTTAACAAGGAAGGCTATGATTTATATAACATCACGCTACGACCAATAGGAGCGGATCAGCAATGAAAAATGTGGTGAAAACGGGGAAAATTTACGCAAACGAAACGTTGTGCGGGTCAGCTAGTATACTATAAAATCTCCTCCGTAGTTATCAAGTCTCACATGTGATTGGCTGCCATAACCGACATCGATTAGGAGACCATTATAATTAGGTATACGTGTGAATAATAAGTAGGTGCTACTAGTAACTTATTCTAAAAATACTATGAGTACGGTTACATTTTTCACCTTAATTTGAATGAGTAAGTACATACAAAGGACAGATGGCGTTAGAATCAAGGTGTGGTATATGTTAAATTGAAACTTGTTTGTTAAAATATGTAATTATAATTTGGTTGTTTATCTGCCTCGTTGGTGCAGGCGTGAGTACGGCTGCTGTGCAATTGTTTTGTGTTTGATTCCTTTACGAAATATTAATAATATTCTGTAATTATTAAAATTGTATTATGTTTAACAGTTGTCTGATTGCCATAGTACAGGCTATACCTAGTTTGGGATCAGATGACCATGTGTGTTGTACCAAACTATTAGTATTAGATTTTATTATGTATCTGCTGTCTAATTTTATGTATATGTTATTTTTTGTAAAAGGTTTTCCGTAATAAATTTATTATTATTATTATATTATTATTATTCACTTAGGAATTAAAATACTACTCTTGTGAAAAGTCCATTCTAAATTCACATGTTATGCCTGTTCGCAAACAATAGGTCAATCCGAAGAACAGAACGAGGCAAAAAAACCTCGATGTCACTCTTTTCAAATTGCCAGTGTTTACAATGTTTCTTTGTTTATAAACTGTATATGCAGGTAAGATGCTGCCACCATTATGTTATACACCATAATAGACTAATGCAAAAACGAGAGATAAAAAAATGTTAAAAGAAGAATACACGAGATTGGATATAATTAACTAAATACAGCTTTGTGAAATACATAAATGTTAGTTACATATCTCTGTGTCGAAACGTTTATTTGGAGACCATTATATTTTTGTAAAATCTACTGCGACACAAGGAGTGTCTGAAATGTGTCTTTGGGTTGGGAGTTAGGTTTTTAAAAAGATTTAATAAATTTCGATTATAGGTAAAAGAGATCCCTCTAGGTTAATAATGCCTACCTGTATGATATACAATTTCACAAGAATTGCTATGTATTGTGCATAAGTGTTCAATACTGCACAAGCCTATTCGTGAACTATCAATAATAAAAAACTTGAGAGGTGTCAAGGGACACCCGGATGGAACGAAGTTCTTATCTTATTCTTTATTTTTTTTTATAATCTTCGCAACACCACACTGTTCAATGCGAAATAGAAAGACGAAACGAAAATAACTTACAAAAAGACGATTGTATACCGAAGGCTCGAACCCACAACTACAAAATTGTCACCAATACTGTGTACCCAACGACCATATGGTCGTTGTGTGTACCGAATTTATGGCTCTAGACCAAATCGACAGGTGACTTCTTCGTCAAATTAGATGTTCATATCTTACGCGCACGCCGCACGGCTTGTGTGTGTCAAAAAGTGTCGTTACAACTTTACATGAGATTTTTTTTCCGTCTAGCCCCCTTTCACAACGCGAGATAAGAAACTTCGTTCCAAAATGAGAAAGGAGTGGACTATGTTCCAGTCTAAAGATCAAAGCACATTGATTAACTGGGAAAGGGATCGGTGTCGTATCAACTCGGGCAGTTCAGGGTCTATTCACTATGTTTTTTTTTCGTTTTCGTGCGCTCAAAGATATCCGCGCGCATACGCGATGCATTTCTAAGCGCAGCTCTCTTTAAATCATGATGACAAGATTTAGACAGTTAAAAGCGCGGGCTTGACGCGAAAACGAAAAAAAAGATAGTGAATAAGGACCCTGTAATCTTTGTATGAAACTCCCTACTGCAATGCAACCAATCGGAATAATAACATAATCGCCTCGCCTCGGTACAAGCTCTTAAGCAATTGACGGCGAGGCGATATGACGCCGATCCCTTTCCAAGCTCTTACATCTCCTTATTTCTACCAGTGTCAAGTATTTATCGTAGACTTTAATTGCACAAAGAGTTCCTTGTATTTTACACGTATTCTAATGTAGGATAACAGTTTGCTGCAATTTGCACAACTCTTAGGAGTTGTAATCTTTCTAGAAGGATCTTATGATGTAATGAAAAATACAAAAAAAATGTCACAGGTCTTTAAAACCTGTAAAAACTTACTTAGTTACTAATTAAATAATAGATATATGCTAAAAATCTCACCATTAAATAAGTCAAGTAATTATTTTTTTGTTTAAAAGGCTTGTAGTAACTGGCAGGTTCGTGACAGGTTTATGTGTTTAAAATCTAGTCATTGGAATTACAAATGCTCAATTAAATCCACACATATCACAGTAGCCGCGAGTCATAAATTACTATAATTTAAATTTTAAAAACTTGTATAAAATCTACACTAATAATCTAAGATAATAACTATGTGCTAAAACCAGCGTGAGGCACTTACCTGCGTCCTTATTCACGGTCTTTTTTTATCCACTGCAAGCCCATATGGAACTGTCAAAATCTTCTCATAATTGTAAATGGAGAGCTGCGCATAGAAATACGTACGCGTGGCGGACATTTTTAAGAGGGCTGTACATGCGCTTTGATGCATTTGTCAGTACACCTGCCCATTTGCCATAATGACATAATTTTGACGGTTCCGTATGGGCTTACCGTGGATACGGAAAAAAGATCTTGAATAAAGACCCGGTTTATGCTGAACTAAGTCTTATTTTCAACATTAGATTTTTACTTTACTTTATTGTTTTCACTACTCTGTACTTCTTAGAGGTTATTTTTTATTGGTATATCTGTTCTCTATATAAATAATTAATTTTATTTGGCTTATCACTCTACCTATAGATATTAATCTCGGTTTAGTATTTCGTTTTCACGGTTAACTCATGGCGAACGATTTTTTTTTATAACTTTCATAATTATTAATATCCTATAATAGGTAGGACCAGTCACACAACGCCATCTGATCCCAAATTTAGCAGAACCTGTACTATGGCAACCAGGCAACTGATAAATTTTAATATACTAAATACATAGGTATATATTACAGATGAATTACACTAAGACACAGAAAAAAAAACCTTTCATTCCACGCTAGCCGCCGCCCGGTGCACACGTCTCCACGACAGTCCGTGCCAAATTCCGACGCGACTTTCCCGCTCAAACATTCCGACACTTCGACAGTTGTAGCGACTTGTTGTTTTCACAACAAGTTGTCTATTAATTGTCAAGTTACTGTTCTTTTTAGAACAATCGCACACACACTTCCTAGACAATTGTAACGACTTGTTATTTTCATAACGAGTTGTTAATAATTGTCTAGTCACTGTTCTTTTTAGAACAATCACACACACACTCACAACATCCTACCTTCGTTTCTTGTCCTTCTAGGGACATAGATAACAAAAGTCTGTTCTTTTCAGAACAACCGCACACACACACACTACACAACACTACCCCCTTGTTTCTTGTCCTTCTAGGGACATAGATAACAAAAGTCTGTTCTTTTCAGAACACCCCACACACACATACACCCACAACATTGCGTTTCTCTTGTCCTTATCAGGACATAGAACACAAAAGTCTCGCCGCGAGCGTCCCGCGTCCCGCCGTTTTCACAGCGGTCAGCGGCCCACCTCGCAGCGATTGTCCTTGTCAGGACACTACACTACTACGTACACCACTTACCTCACAACACCGTGTCCGCTGCGAACTGTACTGCCCTTCTCGGGGCATACACGAGCACCGGCACACACCACACACAACCCCGGCGTCGGTCCAGTCCTTTCCAGGGCTCCGCACCCGGCTCACTTCACCACACACTACAACAACACGAAACACAGCACATTAACACCCGTGCACTTTTAAGCGCGCGGCCCACATCGGAGCCCTACCGTCACCGGAGGCCCTGTACACGTAGGTACTCACAACATTTTTTCGCGCGCTTTTTGATCCGTCGAAAAGAGCGCGAAACTCACTACACCACAAATCACTACACACCTACATCGCACCTACATACATTTACATTCATCTACATTACACTACATTCATTTATACAACATAACACGTACGTTGCTACGCGAGCGACTATCAGCTGGGCGCGGCGAGAGGCCACCGGCCGGGACGCGACCGCCGCAAAAAGCGCGCGAACGTAGCATCGACGCTCACTCGATACACTATCCATACATCTACATACGTACGTATAACACACCTATTTTATACATCGAATTTTGATCGCGTCTCACAGCTGTTTACGCAGTTGTATTCGCGTGAAAACTTCGGTGTTTAACTTCACATATTTTTGGCCCCTTCAGGGTAAAACCAGCTTGGTCTGGTCCTCGGTGGAAACCTCACAGGTGCCAACGAAACCGGGTGAGGCGTTGACCCGACACGCCTGCCGCGCCCCATAAGGGCAAAGCTAACCGTCGGACGGGACCAGGTAGCACGGCCTTGGGGGTGTCCCCTAGTCGTGTCTGGTTGTCTCCTACCGTCCCACCCTTACCCCTTCCTTACTTCCATTCCTTTACACTAGTTTGGGTGTGCCGGCCGTCAGGCCCATACCACCCCGGTGTAGAGGCAGTTAGGAATCCTCTACTCGCGTGAGTTGCACAGAGGAATACAAGTTGTTTAGGTACACACCACACCACGCACTACTCATCCTCCTGGCTTCCCGCCGGGAGGGATCGTAATCAAGGCGGCCGACTAAAAGTCAACAACTTTTTATTTGTCGTCCTTGTTGCAAATCCCTACTAAGTGTAACTCGATCGAGTTTCACTTAGTACAAAATGTTATCACTCGAGGTTCTATTACAGGACCCCGAGGTTTATGCCTTTTTAAAGGCAAAGTTTGGGGACGGCATCCCTTCCGCCGCCCCCGCTTCCTTCCCCTCACAACCCCTCACCCCAGCCGCCACTGCCGAAGCGCGATCTTCTATCGGTCGCAAATCCCGTCGGGACGCAGTCCCAAGCACCCCCGCCTCCCCCACGCGTTCGCGGAGCTCTCACTCCACGAGACGCACCCCCTCCCCCGTCATCACCCCCTCTCCCTCCGATATGGAGGCTTCTGAAATTAGCAGTCAGGAATCTGACGACGGGTTTCAACCCGACCCGCGCAATGAGCGCAAAAAGAGGAGGCGCAACCCTCCTCTCCCCCCCTCTTCGGGCACTGACGCCCTTCTACCCACCCCCCCCTCCCAACCGCCCAAGCCCGCCTCGCAGAAGAGGCCGCTCTCTCCCCGTCAAGGGGACGCTCCACGAAAGGAGCAAACCCCCCCACCCCTCTTCGTTCATGAGAAGTCCAAATGGACTTCTATTTCAGGTTGGTGTGCTGAAAAGCACATCAACTTCACCTCCGCACGATCCACCGCTCAGGGGATCAAAATCACTGTCCCCACTTCTCGGGACCATAGGTCCCTCACCCTCCTTCTCAAGGAAAGGGCTATCCCTTTCCACACTTTCACCCTTGAGGAGGAACGCCTCCTCAGGGTAGTCATTCGAGGTGTCCCCAGGGAGATCCCCACGGAGGAGGTTCTATCCTCCCTCCGCTCCCAATCTTATCCCGTGCACGCCGTGCACCGCATGGTCCGGGGGAAATCCCACGATCCATACGACATGGTTCTGGTCTCCCTCGACCGCACCGACGCCGGAAAGGCGATCTTCCGCCTCACCAGCGTATGCCAACTTCACGGCATAGCTGTTGAGCCCCCCCACAAGCGTGACACTGTTTCCCAGTGCCACCGCTGCCAACAATACGGGCACTCCGCCCGCAATTGTTTCGCCAAGCCTAGGTGCGTCAAGTGCCTAGGTGACCACTCCACCGCCCAGTGCGACCGGCCCAAGGACAAGTCCTTGTGCACGTCTCCCCCCGCATGTGTTCTCTGCGGGGAGATCGGACATCCCGCGAACTACCGCGGGTGCCCGAAAGCCCCTCGCCCCCTTAAGGGGAAAACCCCTCGCACTCCGGCAAGGCGCAATCCCCCCCCACCCACGACTCCCCCAAGCCCCCCCAAACCCAACCCTTGGGGATCAAAGGCAGTAGCCCCTGCGGTGAAGCCTATGTTCCCCGCCCTCCCCAGCCGAGCAACCCCTCCTGTGGCTGCCTCGGCTCCCCCCACCCCCGACCCCCCCTCGGCTAAGATACCGACCCCGGTATTCCTAGCCCCCTCCCCCCCCTCCCCCTCCATCAACAACTCGGATCTGGGAATAGTTGCTCGCTTTGCGAGCCTTATAAACTACGCCCAGCTTCGAGAAATGGCCGACCTGATTCGCGCCAATGAGGGCAACCCATTGGCACTGCTGGATATCTCGATCAGGTACTCCAGCATCATCGAATCACTAGCCAACTTTAGGGTAAATCCGTAATGGATTTACAACCCCAAGGTAGAGTCAAACCGAAATCCCTACGTTTAGGTTATTTCAATGCAAATGGCATTAAAACCCAGCGCGACGAGATCGCCACTTTTCTCCGCGATCATGACTTAGATATTCTTTTAGTGCAAGAAACCTTTTTAAAACCCGCTCATAGGGACCCGAAAATTGCAAACTATTGCATAGTTCGCAATGATAGGGTCAGATCCCGCCTCGGCGGCACTCTAATCTATTACAAAAAATCCTTGCACTGTGTTCCCATGGACCCGCCCTCCCTCACGTCAAACATTGAAGCTTCGATATGTAAGTTAGGCATGTCAGGACATCAACCCATTGTGATAGGTTCGTTGTACTGCCCCCCGGGCGAAGATTACTCACTATGGGATAGTGACTTCGCGGCCCTCGCCAACCTCGGGGGTGCAGTCATTCTGGCAGGAGACATAAATGCCAAAAACTCCCTTTGGGGTTGTAACACTACAACTCAAAGGGGCAGAGTTCTCAACAGGATCTCTGAATCCCTAGGTTTCGACATTCTCGCTCCGAATGAGCCAACCCATTACCCCGTCAACCTAGCACATCGCCCTGATGTACTAGACGTCGCACTCCTAAAGAGCATCAATCTGAGGTTGTGTTCGATAGAAGTGCACAAGGAGCTTGACTCCGATCACAGGCCAGTAGTACTAGACTTCGCTCCCCGCGTAGGTCCCCGCGAAGCAGGCCAACCTCTTCCTACCAGGCTTGTAACAGACTGGAATCGTCTTGAGGAAAGCCTCAAGGCGACTACCTCCGACCATCTAGATGGTATACCAGATATTATCACGTCCGTAGACGAAACGGTAGCGGCAATCGACTCCCTCACAAATCACGTGCAATCGCTTATTAGTGATTGCTCCCGGAGAGTACCGGTGGAGGACAGCCTCCACTGGCGCCTCCCCGAGGACGTACGAGATTTACTGAGGGAGAAGAACGCAGCTATCAGAGCCTACGATAGAGTTCCCTCCGAAGCCAATAGGGCACAGCTTAGATCACTTCAGCGCGCCGTCAAAGCGCGAATTGGCGAGCTACGCCAGGATAGATGGGACAGCACTCTCGAAAGTTTAGAACCTACACACCAAGCGTTCTGGCAACTTTCGAGAGCCCTTACTAAGGATACTGTTGTTCCCATACCTCCCCTCAACAGGCCCAACCTTCCTCCCGCTTTTGATGATAGCGAGAAAACCGAATGTCTAGCTGACTGTCTCGAGCTTCAATGTTCCCCCAGCACCCTCCCAGTCGACTTAGATCACCTCGAAGAGGTAAACCAAGAGGTGGAACGGCTAGCCTCACTACCGTTACCCACCCTATCCGAAGAGGATGAAGACCCTGTCCCCCCAGTCACACCCGATGAGGTATCAGGTATCATCAAGAAACTAAAACCTAGGAAATCCCCCGGTTCGGATCTAATCAACAACAGAGTTATCAAACTCTTTCCCCCCATCCTTATCGCCCTCATGACCGCCATCTTCAATGGGGCCATGTCTAACAACATCTTTCCACACCAGTGGAAAAATGCCATCGTCATTGGCATCCCAAAACCGGGCAAGCCCAAGACCGAACCGAGTAGTTATCGACCCATCAGCCTTCTCAACGGCATGGGCAAGATATACGAACGACTTATACTCAGTCGTCTCCTAGCATACGCCGATGCTAACCTGCTCATTCCCCATGAGCAATTTGGCTTTAGGAATCACCATTCCTGTGTTCAGCAAGTCCACCGACTGGTTGAGCACATAAGTCACAAACTCATGTACGGTCAACGTACGGGCGTCCTCTACTTTGATGTGGCGAAGGCGTTCGACAAGGTCTGGCACAACGGCTTATTATATAAGCTGTGGCAGATGGAAGTGCCACACAGACTCGTGCTCATCATACGAGACTACTTGTCGAATCGCCTTTTCCGCTACAGAGTCGAAGGCGCCCTCTCCTCCCCCCACCCCGTTCATGCCGGAGTCCCACAGGGCTCGGTATTATCTCCAATCCTGTTCTCGCTGTTCACAAGCGACATACCAAAGCATCGGCAAGCTCAGTTAGCACTTTTCGCAGACGACACTGCAATCTACGCCTCTGGTACTAGTCTGGATTCCATAGCCAAGAACCTCCAATCCTCGGCCGACGCACTCGGTGCATGGTTTAGGAAGTGGCGGATCGAGGTGAATCCAGACAAAAGTCAAGCAGTGCTATACCATAGGCAAGCTAACAAACTCCCCCCTCCCCGCCCGCCCACGATTCGTATGTTTGGTAAGCCGATCCCTTGGGAGAAGCAAGCCAAATACCTAGGAGTTATTCTTGATGATCATCTGTCGTTCATTCCGCACATTAAGACCGTGCGCGCTAGGGCCGCTATGGCACAAAGTCGACTATACTTCCTCTTAAACCGTCGTTCAAAGCTTTCGCTAAGGAACAAAGTCCGCCTTTATACGGCTTGCATACGCCCCATCATGACGTATGCCTCCCCTGTGTTCGCACACACCCCCCCCTGTAGAATTCGTAAACTTCAGGTTCTCCAGAACAGATTCATGCGTAAAGCAACAGGAGCTCCCTGGTATGTTAGGACAGAGAATCTTCACATAGACCTCGGTCTGCCTACAATTAGGCAATTCATGAAGCGCTGCTCTCAGAACTTCTTTGACTCCGCCGCCGCACACAAGAACCCACTCATAGTGGCATCGTCTTCCTACACACCGTCTTGCATCTCGCGCATTCGCCGTCCGAGACACGTTCTCGGCGAGGATGACGACGAGATCACCAAGGCGCAGGAAGCCGCATACTCATCTATGAGACACAACTCACCCCGCACCGGCAACTCACCGCGATACCGACCTCGTCGTAGGGGTCGTTTGTATCGTCACCGCGTCACTACACAATCGGGCCGGCCCGCCACACCTAGCATAGCCCACAACTAGGGTTCGAGTTCCCTTGGTAGGGGACGCCCTATGCATATGCAGCACTCACACTCACTCATATGACCGTAGGCAAATTTTTGTTAGTTCCGTCTAACAAAAGTTTGAATACGTAGGTACATTTAGGTTAGGAGCACACGCTCGCCGCACGACCGCGCAAGGGTGTACATAGCCTAACGGCTTACACTTATCACCTCACAAAAAAAAAAAAAAAAAAAAACTAAGACACAGAATAAACTATCGTGCTCATCACCCAAAGTTTTATTCTGAGTGGGGATCAAACCCATAACCTCTGGCTCAGCAGTTAGGGTCACCAACCACTACACCAACTGGCAAAAATGATTTCATTATATTTTTTAGATTGTAAATAGCTCTCTATTTATCTAATTCAGTATTTAATTAATCATTAAGTTCATCTGTTGAAATAAGCTTGAAATAGATTATAAATATTCTATTACGAATATTTAGTTCACGAAAGTTGGACTAGCTATTTAAAATGTGTTTGAAATCAATTTTAAATTATGGCAACACTTGTGAAACACCTGAATGACAGAGATTGTAGAAGAGATAGTAGTTTTTAAAATAAGTAGATACATTATATTGAGAAATGGACTAACATTACAAATTTTACCAAACTAACACGTTTTTTTAATAAATATTTTTAGAAGTGTATCAAAATTTTTTTTTTTTAAATTAACAAAATATTATGTTCTATGACTTTACAAAATTAAAACTTTATTCATACAAAAATTATTAATATTATGATTTTGCTCTAAAAGTCAACCATAAACATTTTGAACAGACTTTTAATTTATTTTTTTGAACAATCTAAAAAGTAGAAAAAGTAACCTTTATAAATAAATCGTAACTTCGTAGAACAAAAGTAACAGTAGGGTCTCCGTTAACTTGCACTTACTAACATCTAATTTACACTTTAATGACGGTAAAACTAAATGAACTTAGTTGTTGACTTACGCATTTATGTGAGAAATATATATATACATATTTACCACTTTGTCGGAGTAACTAATATGTATATACCAAATTACAGTTTTCTAGTACTATAAGTCTCTGATTTAATTACGGGACCCTAAAAATGAAAGTCCTGACGCTTTATATGACTTATTAGCTGTCCCGCGCAACTTCGTCTGCGTAAATTTTCCCCGTTTTTGTAACATTTCTCATTGCTGCTCCGCTCCTATTGGTCGTAGCGCGATGTTATATAGCCTATAGCCTTCCTTGATAAATGGGCTATCCAACAGTGAAAGAATTTTTCATTTCGGACCCGTAGTTCCTGAGATTACCGCGTTCAAACAAACAAACGAACTCTTCAGCTTTATAATATTAGTGTAGATATGACTTATACGAGGGTCAAACTGAAAGTTCTTAAAAAATCAAAAACTGATTACATTAGCCAGTTATTAGTTTTATTATATCTTTTCAAAATATTGTCCATTCACGTCAATACACCGCTGCATGCGATGGAACCACTGGGAAAAGCACTTTGCCCACTCGTTCTTAGGGGTCTCTTCAATGGCATCGCGATACGCAGACACCGCTTCTTCAGCATTCATAAACCGCTTTCCTTTAAGTTTTTCTTAAATTTTTGGAAATAAATAAAAATCACAAGGCGCGAGGTCGGGGCTATACGGCGGGTGACCCAGTAATTCAACGTTTGATGTCGCCAAATAGGTAGTCGATCGTTCGCTTGGCGGTGTGCGACGAGGCATTGTCGTGGTGAAGGAGGATCCTACTGCGAGGTCGTTTCTCTCGAACTTTTTCCAAGACAAGTGGCAAACAATTGGTAGTGTACCATTCCGCAGAAACTGTTTTTTGATCCTCTAACACAATTGTTGCGAAATGACCTATCCTTCCAAAGAACGAGGCCACCATTTTTTTTCCCGCACTTCGATCTCTTTTCACTTTAGTTGGCAACTCCTCGAAAGGAAACACCCACTGAGCAGATTGTCTTTTGGTTTCAGGATCATAACAGTAAATCCAGCTTTCGTCACCTGTTAGTATGTCGAACACAGCATTTGAGTCACCTCCGTTAAATCTTTCAATCATTTTACGGCACCAGTCCACACGATGGAGTTTTTGAGCCTCAGTCAAATTATGAGGTATCCACCGGGCGCAAAGCTTCCTGACCGCTAAATGTTCGTGGAGGATTTTGTGCACTTGACTCATACCGATGCCTAAGCTTGTCCGAATCTGCTGATAGGTCACTCTTTTGTCAGTCTCTATCATACGCCGCACAACACAGATGTTATCTTCAGTCGTCGCCGTAGAAGGCCGTCCCTCACGTAAATCATCAGTGAGATTAGTGCGACCACGTTTAAACTCATTAAACCAGTTGTAAACAGTCGCACGAGATGGGGCTTCATCGTGAAAGGCCAATCGTAGTCTATCATAACTTTCTTGTTGACTTAAATGACATCGAAAGTCATAAAATATCATTGCACGAAAATTTTCTCGTGTTAAATTCATGTTGACGTGACACAGACAATTTTCAATTTGCCGCCAAATCGTAAAACAAATGACAAATGAATGAAATATGTACTCAGTAATATTGGCAAAGAGTTATATTTTTAAATTTTAGAATTATTTTTTTATTATATAGTTTATAAGTGGCCAGTTCTAAGAACTTTCAGTTTGACCCTCGTAATAAAGACTAAATTATTTTGATATTTGGACGTCCATTTGACAAAATGTAATGAAAGTCAACTCTTGTGTAACAAGAATAACAACAGCTATTTATCATAAACTAGCTGTCCCGCGCAACTTCGTATGCGTAAATTTTCCCCGTTTTTGCAACATTTCTCGTCGCTACTCCGCTCCTATTAGTCGTAGCGTGATGTTATATAGCCTATAGCCTTCCTCGATAAATGGGCTATCCAATAAAAAAAGATTTTTTTAAATCGTACCAGTAGATCCTGAGATTAGCGCGTTTAAACAAACAAACAAACAAACTCTTCCGCTTTATAATATTAGTATAGATTCATAACCAAGCGTCCAAAAAGTTAACAGAACGGTCATTCGATTCGGCATTTGAAATTGCTATCACTTCGTACGTTGTAGCTAGTCTAGCGTACAACCTCTATGGTCTGTAGGTACTACAGGTGAAAAAAAAATGCACAAGTTACAAAATTTCATTTAAACATTTTGCTTTAAGACTCACATCATCTAAAAAGATAATAAAAACTGGGACTAATATACGACAAATAGAAGTACGGGCCTCATTCACTTATTATTCTGTGAAGGTACAAACGCTTGGAACAAAATTGTGCTCATCGTAGCTAATAATCACGTTTTTGTGCGAAAATTGAGCATTTTGTATGAAGATTACATAGTCCCAAATTTACCAATAAATCTAACGCTATAGTAACGGACATTTGTGCTTAGATCATCTTAGAACTTATGGGTATATATATACCCACAAGTGGAATGAAAATGATCTAAAATAATAATAATATTAATAATATCTTGGGACAACTCACACAACGTTAACTGATCCCAAACTAAGCAGAGCTTGTACTATGGAAACCAGACAACTGATAAACATACTTATATATTTCTAAATACATACATATTATAGATAAATAACACCCAGACACAGAATAAACCATCGTGCTCATCACACAAAGTTTTATTATGGGTGGGGATCGAACCCACGACCTCTTGCGTAGCAGTCGGATACACTCCCACCGCGCCACAGAGGCAGTCAAAATGAGATGAACGGGTGAGTTACTTTAAAAGATTCAAATTTTTTATTTGATTTACCTATTTACTACGGCCGTTTAGTTAAGTGTGAAAATACACATACCCGTAGCAAGCACACTTGCGTAACAATTCCTTGCACGTGGTCCTTAATTGTCATTTGTTTAAGCTAACTGGTATGCCTGTATATGATTAAGATTTAAAGGCATGTGTATCTCCACTCAAAGGCATTTGTCCCACAAATAGTGAGAAAGCAAGTAGCGAGTAGCGATTTTGTCGCCTAAGATAAACTTGAAGAAGCATAATACATATCAACCCATAAGATGGCCCACTGCTGGGCACGGGTCTCCCCAGTAGAACCTACTAGTATGTAGATCCTGGGGGTCATTGCCATAATCGCCACGCTTGGCGAGCGGGTTGGCGATCGCAGTAAGGCTTTAAGTACGCAGAGGACGCTGCTGCCCGTCTTCCGGGTTAAAATCCCTTAGTCGCCTTGACGACACCCACGGGTAGAGATGGGGTGGTACTATTCTTAAGCCGGCACCACACGGCAATATAGAAGCATAATATTTAGATTTTTTAGATGACTATGTCTGCAAATTATTGTTTTTAAACTTTCGCGATTTTTATACATATTAGATATATTTCGGGACTTAATCGCGTGAATTATTTAAAGTTACGATAACGATCGGTGCAATTCGATCGAAACGTCAGGTAAATAAAAGATCGTACCTTTAAATAATTCACGCGATTAAGTCCCGAAATATATCAAATATGTCTGCAAAGTCGACGGTCAGCATACTCAGCATAAACTTGGTCTAGTTTTGTGAAATGCTAATTTTGAGCTAAGCCTAAGTGCGCTATACAGATTTTCAGTAGATATTGTAAGGTATAATACCTTTTTAGTGTGCATGATAAATGCACGCATCTACGCCACATGGCGACAGTGACAGCGTTTCATATAAGTGTCTAACATTATTCACGAACAAAATGCATGAATTGATTTTTAAGCACCACTTACTATTCGATCTGTTAAATAGCGAGGCAGAGTCACAGCTAATCCTACTAATATTATAAATATGAAATTTTGTGAGATTGGATAGAGGATGCATGTTTGTTGCTCTTTTACACAAAAACTACTGAACGGATTTTGATAAAACTTTACAGTAGTATAGGTTAGTCATCAGAATAGCACATAGACTAAAATCGATCATAACGCGAACAAGGCGACGGGGAAAGCTAGCATTTTATCACTTATTTAAATTTTAATGGCTACACGCATGTATCCAAGTATTTCGACCTCAATTAGCACAAACATATTACTTACCACCAAAACATACCGCACGCCCTTGAAACTGAACATGCATACTCATAATTACACTCACATTATATTTATATTAGCGTTTTGTTTTCCTGTGGAAATTTCCTTTAAAATAAACTCAAATCTTACAAATTTATAGTTTTTAAATATTAGGTATATTAATTTATTCATTCCGTTTTTAATATTCTACCGGTGTTTCTGTTGGCGTTACATTGACCTATGCCAATGACAATAAACGCGATACTAGACTATGTCTAAAATATGTACATGTGATACTCAACGGCTCTATCTGTCCTTACATCTTTTATACGTCGTGAATATCATTTATCCAATTCCCATTTTTTTATCACGTAATGTGGCCAGCCGGTCAATTCACGTATTTAAAGTGCAGTTGCAGTTCATTTGCAGTTAAGTTTCGATTAAAACTGCCATTTTCGTATTCTTGTAACTTTGGGATCGATCTCAAAAACGCGTTAAACTGTGTTAAATACGTGAATCTACCCCCTGTTTTTTTAAATAATAATTACATATAGCATACTGAAGTAATTTTTATAGGCATTTCTTACCAAAGACTTTACAAATACAATAATTGCATTTTTGAAAGATAGAAAAAATTGAAATCCAGACTCAGGAATCGAACCCGAGACTTCCGTAGCCAAACCGGGGCCAGAAGCGAACCACCTATCTGAACTATGTTACTAGATATCATGATAATAATAGAGATGTTATTATCCAAGATTATGTTAAGCTTGCGATAAGAACAATAATAACAACAGTCAGCACATGCTTCGTCAAATTTAATCTTAAATAACATAGAGTTAAGCTAAACTTTACAGATCTTGGAAATTAGTTTAAAGTCTACTTACTTATATAAAAAATAAAAAAAAAATGTGTGGCACTCGGGGACTGCCGCGGTTAACACATTTTTATGAACTTAAGCAATTAAAAAAAAAAGTTTTAATTTTTAAAAAAGTTTTTTTTTTAATTATTAAAAAACAATGTTTATAATTCATTAAAAGTTCTGCTATTCATCGATAGATGGCAAAACTAAAACGTATCACCGCTGTGCCGGTTGGAGTGGGGTGTTAGGTTATTTACGTTACGTAATTTCTGGATTCGGTCTCCACGCTGAAGGCCCGCGATAGAAGCTATGCCATAGCTTAAATATAACCAACTAAAATCACGGTTAATTTGCTGGAATTTATTAAGGAGTTTGGTTGTCTGTCTCCGAAACTCATTTCACACACACATTCCCGAAATTTATACGAAACCACTTTATAATAAACATCTTTCGAACAAAAAAGAATTTTGAAAATCCGTCTATAATAACGGAGTTATGCCCGAACATACTACATTAAAAAAATACATTAGAATTGAGAACCTCCTTCTCCTTGAACTGTTGAAATTACTGGGCTGCCTAAGCGACGGGGGTATCTGTTAGACATTTTGGTTGTATAGCGCATAAGCGACTTCATAGTGTCTGACCAAGATGGCGCCTATGGGGATATCCTTTACGGAATTCCCAAGGTCTGGCACAATAGATCGAACAAATCCCGGCCGCTATCCAAATAGATACACTAAGTATATACATATATCTCGGTATACATTTTATAGATCTCAGACTTTGTATTGTTTTTACGATTATGTAATCTTGAAGACTTGCGCAGAATATATACATATATAATTTTAGCAATATTAGTAAGATAAACAAACTTGAACTATAAAGATATTGCGGTTTGTTCTTTAAGTTTAAATAATTAGGGAACAACCGACCTTCCCTTGAACCTATTTGCTTGAAGACAACTTAGTTTTAATAACTTTTGCGGTGTGGTTTTATATTATTTGGCTTGGGTGTGACTGTATAATATAGCATTTATGTGACTCACAGCACTCGGAAGAAAACAAGGAAGCTGTGACATGATTCAGTCATCTTGTATTTGCATTCGTTTTTTTATTTAAATGAGGTCAAATTCCAAATCAAAATGAGGTCAAACGCCTAGTCCAACTTGTTTATTAAGGGACCGTCTCTACTGGCGAGAGAATCGCAGCGATATTATCGTCATGCCACCATTTCTATACACTCTCTTAAAACATGTCTCGGCGATGTTATCGCGGTGATGCGACGATTGGCTGAGTACAAGAGAAATTTTATAATGTCCCGGACACCGGACATGCGGTGATTTCGTGACGAGTCGCGACGATACGTTGGCGGAATAATCGCCGACGATAGTACCTAGAGCGGAATCGCCGCAAATCTATCGCCCGTTGCGACGGTCCTTTACTTAGGAACAATGCAAAATACGTGTAATAAGTTGTTGTTACAATTTACTTTTATGGCAAGTTCGTAAAACAATAATTGACTTCGCGATCTTTCCTGCACTGCTAGTCTTTTTATTTTAGTTCATAATTCATATCGATGGCATGATGCCTATTCTTTTGTAGGTTTATGCTCCCATTCATACCATGTGAGGCTAATCATATTAAATTATGGTTACTTCAATATTATTACTTGAATATGTTTCATTGTATAGTGCTGGCAGTTTACCTACTTAGTGACAAAATTGTGCACAGACAAATATTGTAATAAAAAGGTGGTCATGAGGTTTTATTGCCAAGTTCAATTCTCTCTGGCCTTTTGCGATCTTGACATTAGGTAAATGTAGATTAATACTGTTCCAACCTTCATATGAGTTGCATTTTGTAAACCAAGTGAATAAAGTACTTTAACTTTAATGTAATCTATCTATGATCACGGGGATGGTGGATGATAATATCTTGGGACAACTCACACAACGCTATCTGATCCCAAACTAAGCAGAGCTCATACTATGGAAACCAGACAACTGATAAACATACTTATATATTTCTAAATACATACATTATTATAGATAAATAACACCCAGACACAGAATAAACCATCATGCTCATCACACAAAGTTTTATCCTGGGTGGGGATCGAACCCACGACCTCTTGCGTAGCAGTCGGATACAGTCTCACCGCGCCACAGAGGCAGTCAAAATATGGATATATGTATATATAAATATGGATAGGACATTGAACCACCACAAATAACCACCTTTTTAATCTTTCCTTTTTTTTCTTTTTTGGAATTTACTTTACAACTATAAAGGTACTAATAAATTAATGGTGTCTTATAATGATCGTTATTGATTAGTTAATGTTAAAATTTAAATAACTTCACACACTAGTTATTGCTTTAAAGGTTTTTTATTTATCTACCGTTAACTTAAAAAAATGCTTAAGTTATGAGAAATATACATACTTCTTCAATACATATATAGTAAATTAAATTGTGTGTTTGTTATAAATAAATATGCTGATTACCTTGGCACAGCAGTAGAAATGCGTAAAACTTAAGTTCAAGTTGTTTTGGTTCGATTACTGCACGTGATAGAGTTTTAAGCTTTTCTGAGTGTTCTTATTATAAAGTCCTGCGGTTATAGGATTTGTACCATAAAGCGCAAATTGTTTTTTTTTTCTAACCTTTTTTTTTTAATGTGGCGGGAAAAAATCTTTACGGACACCCCCACCGTCCGGGGAAGACGATGGAGGTAGTGTGGGGTTTGCACCCACTAAAAAACCCGCCGTGTATCGCTCGCCACCTTCGCGAACGGCCGCCGGAATTTGTTATACCATCGGAATTTCTAACCTAACATAGCCGTATCTTGGCCGAAACGTTCATAATTATCAACCCATGTGACGTGGAACGTCATATGGGCACGGGTCTCCCCAGTAGAACCTACTTATTATAAATTCGGGGTGTTTGCCATAATCGCCACGCTTGGCGAGCGGGTTGGCGATCGCAGTAAGGCTTTAAAGTACGCAGAGGTCACTGCTGCCCGTCGTCCGGTGTGAAATCCATTAGTCGCCTTGACGACACCCACGGGAAGAAATGGGGTGGTATTATTCTTAAGCCTTAAGATACCACACGGTCAGAAACGTAGAAATGCAAAAAATATTCGTAAACATCATCATCATCATCAGCCTATCGCAGTCCACTGCTGGACATAGGCCTCTCCAATTGCACGCCACTTTGTTCTATCTTCGGCTTCTCGCATCCAGCTCCTGCCAGCCGTTTTGCGTATATCATCACTCCACCTGGCTTGAGGGCGTCCTACACTACGTTTGCCAAGCCGCGGTCTCCACTCAAGAACTCGTTTACCCCAACGGTTGTCGGTTCTTCGGCTAATATGGCCAGCCCACTGCCACTTCAACTTGCTAATCCGGTGGGCTATGTCGATAACTTTGGTTCTCTGCCGGATCACCTCATTTCTGATTTTGTCCCTAAGAGAAACTCCGAGCATAGCCCTTTCCATAGCCCGCTGAGCGACTTTGAACTTGTGGACCAGCCGTACCGTCAGTGTCCACGTTTCGGCTCCATATGTCATGACGGGTAGGACGCACTGATTAAAGACTTTAGTCTTTAGACATTGTGGGATCGACGATGAGAAGACTTGACGTAGCTTACCAAACGCTGCCCAACCCAACCGAATTCTCCTGTTCACCTCGTCCTCGAAGTTGTTTCTACCTAACTGCAAAGACTGCCCGAGGTACACATATTTTTGAACAACTTCGAGAACGGCGCCGTGCACCGCTATCGGTTCCGGTAGTACATGTTCATTGAACATGACCTTGGTTTTATCCAAGTTCATCCGTAGGCCAATGCGTACAGAGGAGTCAGCCAGGTCATTCAGCATCCGTTGCAGGTCCTGTAGCGTTTCCGCCATTATGACAATGTCATCTGCAAATCGCAAGTGAGAAATGTATTCACCATTGATGTTGATGCCCCGCCCTTTCCAGTGCAGCGTCTTGAACATATCCTCCATTGCATTTGTGAACAGTTTCGGGGAAATAACGTCCCCTTGCCTCACTCCTCGATGCAATGGTATAGGTTTTGTTTGCTGATTCTGTACTTGGACGGACATAGTGGCGGCTTCGTAGAGACATCTCATCACTTGGATATATCGCCAATCTACTTGGCATCGCTGCAGAGACTCCAGAACGGACCAGATTTCAATCGAGTCAAAGGCCTTCTCATAGTCCACGAATGCTAGACACAGGGGCTGATTATACTCCTGGGTCTTTTGTATAATCTGCCGCACTGTGTGGATGTGGTCTATGGTGCCATATCCGCTCCGAAATCCAGCCTGTTCCGGTGGTTGGAATTCGTCAAGTCTTCGCGCAAGACGGTTCGTGATGACTCTTGAAAACAGCTTATAGACGTGGCTTAGAAGAGAAATAGGTCGGTAGTTCTTCAGCCGGGTCTTATCTCCTTTTTTGAAGAACAAGACGACTACACTTCTACTCCACGCCTCCGGAGTTCTCCCTTCAAACAGGACAGCATTCGTAAACGAATGGTTTAATAACTTTTAAACTTACCCGTTGCATGATATGTATACCTACATAAATCGACACGGATATAAACGCGTTTAATATGTAAGTTTTTATCTCATGCTTGACATCTGGGTCTTTATTCACGTCAATAAGGACCCTAGACCGGATTACTCCTACCGTGGTCACAAGCTGACTCGAGCGAAACTTCAGTTTTTACTACAGGAGTAAGTAGATCTTTAGATATGCTTGTACAATGTATATTCGTAAGTGCAAACCTAACAAGGATGGGGAGGAATATTTCGACGCGTAAGCGGGTCTTGCCTTTTTTTCAGTTATTTTTGCTTTGTTATTTTGTAAATATATAGTTCCTAGATTGTAAGTTTGTGTCTATTTTGTTGTTAATAATTTGTTTGCTGTAAGTTATGTAAACTATACTTATAATATAATAATAAAATAATAGGCATCGGTAAATCCAATTAAGAAGGATCTACGTATAATATTAAATGCGTACAAAACCGCGAGAAAATGCTACTAAATTTAGATTAGTTTAGTTTAGTACTTAAAGTATTTTTAAATATATTACATTTAACTATGGGATCGAAACTTTAAATACAATAATTTATGTAAATAATTATATTAATGGTTTTTTCAAACCCATAAAATATCTATTAGGAGTTCTGTTTTAACAAGTTTATGTTGTAAGACGGCCGTCGCCATGGGATTTGATTGGACGAAGTTTGTCCATGTCAGCATGGAATGAAGTTGTCCTTGGTAGCTCAGTTCTCCATGCTTACATAAATAAAAATATGTAATATGTTATACAATTTGTCATCCGTAGGTACATTACTTCTTTCAAATGAACCTTGTTCAAACATAGTTTTTTGAGAATAAAGATTTTTTTTAATTTAAGAAACAGTAATGCGTTTAATACACTACTCTGAATCAGGGACCCTAAACCCTTAAAAAGAGCGGTGTAAAAAGAGTTAAGGCCCTAATTTTCTAACAAATTTTCAAGGCCACCTCGATTTAGGGCCCTGATTCAGGACTACCCTACGATTCACCGATTAATCCTGGATTTGTAGTTGAAGTTGTAGTCATCACGTGGTAAAAACCAAATGCCCCTAATTTTGCACCTTTGTATAAAATTCCATGTCAATAATTAATGACTAATTCGTTTTCTTAAAAATGTCAAGTGTATCAGTTCTAATATCATGTCTATTACGTCAATATTTGTATGAACGAAACCGCTACAATACTCATAAAATGTGTTAGCACCTTAAGTGTTAACGAAGAGTCAACACCAATACAATTGTTAATTGAATATCAATCTTAATCCATTTTAATAAAGCTGAAAATTTAATACGGGAATAAGTCTGAATTCGATGTGCAACTACGTGCAATTTCGCAAACGATTTTTAGCTTTGTGTAAATTGACTATGGTTCATATTTAAATGTTAATTTTAGTTAACCTGTCAACACACTAGGTAACAAAAAACCTATAGAACTATTTATAGCTAGCAAAATTCGTCTATGACATAAATAATATGTCTTTGTCTGTAGTATATATACTTGAGTTTTTGCGGAAGTATTAAGATTAAAGTGCTATTAGTTGTACGGCTGTGTTACTTCTTCTTTAATGTTAAGATACCGGGAAATATGTAAAGTAACTGTTACATCAAACGGTTATTTTTGGTATATCTATGTGTCATTCGTTTTAAGAGAATAGTAGGTAAGTACTCTAATCCGTTCGTTCGTTTTATAAGTGTTTTTACAATGATCTCTTTTCGTTCAGTTATAGGAAATGAGATAATTTAATGGGCTTGTCACAAGAAGGCTTGATGACACGTAAAATAGGCTTTTATTTTATTGTCTAATCTTTTATTTTTAGTAGCAATAACATTGTAAATTAGTTTATTAACTACTAGCTGTCCCGCGCAATCGTCATCGCGCAACTTCGTTTGCGTAAATTTTCCCCGTTTTTGAAACATTTCTCATTGCTGCTCCGCTCCTATTAGTCGTAGCGCGATGTTATATAACCTATAGCCTTCCTCAATAAAGGGGCTATCCAACAAATAAATAATTCAATTCGGACCTATAGTTCCTGAGATTAGCGCGTTTAAACAAACAAACTCTTCCGCTTTTTAATATTAGTATAGATTAACTATACAAGCTGAATCTAAAAACTCAAATTATAGACAGAGCAGGTATAGTAGGTTTTTCTTATGAAACATAACTCACTCTGTAGGGTACATTCCCTGTGTTGCCGAGAAATTTCCTAACATTCAATAAACAATTCTGTCTTACGGGAATCGAACGCACAACCTCTGTCACAGCACATACTTCCCACCACCGAGACAGCCAAATACATTAAACAGAGGAGTTTAAAATTAATTGATAAGTGCACATTGAATATTACCAAAGTACTTATCGTTTTTTGCTTTAAACGTAAACAATAGATCATATAACGGTCACTTACATTTTAACTAATTGATGAAGATGATTAAGGAAAACCCAAAAAATCTTTCAAAACTATTCCCGAAATAACGTCAGATGCATGTCATTAGTACGAAAATAAATAACTATTTATAATTACAAAATGCACATATTAAGCGTCTCAAGGTTGTTTAAGGATGATTTAGATTTCAGATTTATCCAACAATCAACAAGTTAAATGAACAGGGATATTTATAATTCATCAATTAGGGTTGACAACCGTAGTTAAAGGGAATATATATTTCTATTTTACTATTACTGTAAATGTTGATAAACTTTCGTAATTTGTACACCCGTGACCACGGCCGTTGCAATACGGTCGAATCCTTCCTACTACTACTAGTAGGTATAGTATTATATTATCTGTGCTACTACCTTAAATTATTTATGCGAATAAGACCCGTAGTAATGGATAATTTCTTCTCCTGTACTCAAGTACTGAAACAACACACTTTTTAGAGGGTCGAGTTGTCGAGTTGAGTAGGCTAAAACCATCTTTGCATTATATGTTTGTAAACTTTCGCGATTTGTACACATTATATGAGTCTACCCGTGACCACGGCCGATGCAATACGGTCGAAACGTCGGGCAATAAACAAAGGTATTTAGCCTTAAAATAAAATATTTACGCGATTAAGACCCGTAGCTTATAAAATTCTATAACATCTTTGCATTATTGGTTTGGAGCACATCGGTTGAATGGTTTCAAAGTCTTTAGCGGACATAGAAACATTTTTTGTGTTTTATAAATTAAGATTGAGTCAATACCATGAAAGACAAACAGGTTGAGTTCCTATATTTTTTATGAAATCAACTTATTACAATTAAAATAGTGTGCAATAAAACGTGAAATATTAATTTAAGAAAAAAAGCCTCGCATATTAAATAGATTTATTGCGAAAAGTTTTTATTACGATTTTATTTTTTGTATTTTAATTGCGGGATACAGGTTTATTTAAATTGCAACATATGTTTTTTTTTTCTTAGGTCGACGCATTGACGTAGAGAAAAGGACACAAAATTGACCACTCAATTTTGTGAGGTTATGGCGCAATCCTCTTCTCTACGTCCTGTCATAGAGACAGGGCCGCACGAGTTTTCTCTCTTTCACGCATTGCAGTCAATATTTACTTTTTCATTGAAAGGAAAGGCGCAGTCCTGTTCTCTACGTCAATAGGTCGAAGTCACGTGCGGTTTTGTTAATGACTTTTGACGTTTGAATTTTCGACGATTATGTTACAGCTTAGTTAGCAGTAATCATTTATACTTTAGACTTGTTGACTTAAATTTAGTTTTCTTTTTCATTTATCACATTTCCTAACGTCATATGTACATAAATGGAATCCAAACTAAGGGCGGTTTCCGACTAGCGTTTTATACGCGCGTTTTTTGGAAGAGCATGCAGGCGCTTAGGTTTTGGCGCGCCTTATGCTACACGCACAACTAGTACGAGGGTTGACGCGTTTATAAGTTCGTATAAGTATTTTCAAAATTTAAATTCAAAATTCACTTAGTATGCAAAAAAACTTTGTGATACGTCGGGATTCTACAAGTACCTACATGTAATGACAAGTTCTCTAGCAATACGTAAAGCCGAAGAAAAGAACCGGCAATAAAAACTCGCGGCCACTCTTTTCAAATTGCCAATTTTTTTATGTTTGAATGTTTATAAACTTAATATGGGGGTAAGGTGCTGTGACTAATATACTATACACCATGTTAAAGGACTGATGCAAATTATATTATTGAAACATAAGAGTAATTGATATTGACTCACTTCTACCGAGCGGTTCGAGCGAACACGCCGGAATATATCCGTGTATACGAGTCTGGTTTTTAAAGCGTGAAATGTTGCGTGCGTGTAACCGCGTATGCTGAAACTACCGTATACGCGCGTAAAACGTTAGTCTGAATCCGCCCTAAGAATACCTCCTTGAAAATCAAAATATTTGACATACAACGCGCGCTGTAGTTCACACAGCCATAGCTCACAGCCACGGAATCAAGGACTACTTTGTTTATGTTCCGAGGTACCGTATTCTGTAGATTCGTCGCTTTGTGTTGCAGTTCTCAGGATACTGTTGAGAGATTGCGACTGTCTCTCATTTTTCATAACAGAGAAAAATAATTTAAAGTCTTTTATTAACGCTATTAACGTTGATTTACTTGTGTAATGATGACGAGTGTAGTAGAACGTATCTATTTTATTTTATAACTAAGTAGTTACTTATTTTTTTTAATAGCCAATAGCAGTAATTTTTTTGGAACGAAGTTCCTTATCGTGCGTTGTGAAAGGGGGCTAGAACGGAAAAAATCTCACGAAAAGTTGTAACGACACTTTTTGACACACACAAGCCGTGCGGCGTGCGCGTAAGATATGAACATCTAATTTGACTAAGAAGTCACCTGTCGATTTGGTCTAGAGGCATAAATTCGGTACACAGTATTGGTGACAATTGTGTAGTTGTGGCTTCGAGCCTTCGGTATACAAACGTCTTTTTGTAAGTTATTTTTGTTTCGTCTTTCTATTTCGCATTGAACAGTGTGGTGTTGCGAAGATTATAAAAAGAAAAAAAAAATAGGATAAGAACTTCGTTCCATCCGGGTATCCCTTGACACCTCTCAAGTTTTTTATTTGTTTTTTTAAATTGTTATAATGACATTAGATATTTTCTAGAAAATAAATAAATAAAAAAGCAGTATTTTGTGTGTGTACATACCTACATTAATGATGTCGTAATATCATAGTAATGAGTTTATTAATACAACTTTAACAAACAAAGTGTAAGCTTAAGTAAACACTGCGGATAAAATTAAATAGAAATTTTATTAACTGTTAATTAATTTTAATAAGTGTATTGTGAAAATGTCCAAATGGCAGCATTTGACAATTTTTTTTTATATTTTAAATTTATCATGTGAGATTTTATGTGCCTACTTAGGCCCGTGTTCCGATACTTATACAATAGGTAACGGGAATTTAAATATACTTTTACGCAAGAAATGTTATTTAAGCTTCATTCCCGAGTTTGTCAATGTCGTTGAACTCGGTTCTAATGCGCTTATTACACTACACTGAATCAGGGACCCTAAATCCTTAAAAAGAGCGGTGTAATAAAAGTTAGGGCCCTAATTCTCTAACATTTTTTCAAGGCCATCACGATTTAGGGCCCTGATTCAGGGTAGTGTAATAGCCGTTTAAATCATATTTACTTTCTGATTAGGTATTAGGCGAGATGTTAACTAAATAATATGTTTTGCAGATTACATGTTTTAAACACAATAATGAGAAAAATATTCTATAGTCAGAAATAACAACAAAACTAGCATTAATTGATAGGTACGAGAATAGTTTACATTGCCTAATTATAACCAAGTTTTTAAACATCATGGCAACAGAGACAGAGCGCGTTCCTACACACGTGAACCAAAGAGTAAACTAATACTACGGAACGTAAATTCAATTTTTTTAGAACGCCATGCAGAAGAAATCAATTTGAATTTCGAAACCATAGATAAATATAGGTTGTATGTGGTTGTATGTTTGCGAATATGCGGTCATTAATTTAATTTGTTAGTGAATCTTCTTTTTTAATTTTAGAATGTTTGCTTTGAAGGTGTGTAATACTGGCTGAATGCAGATGAAATTGACAAACTTTAAAAAAAAAGATGCTTTATGGCGCCATTTTTTTTACGTAAAATCAGTAGTCTAATCAATATTTTTGGATGTTGTTTTAAATAGTAGAGTTAAATAAAATGTTATTTTTTTGGACAATATCCTAAATATTAAATATTATTGCAAGTAGTTCAATTTCAAGGCTTTGATTCTTTAGCGTTGTTGTATTATGAAAACATGGTTTAAAGCTGAGTTATATTATTTTTGTTAATGTGACGCACAATAGAATTTTGTCTTTTGACCCGTTTTTTTTTTTAAATAGGTATCTATTTGGGTACATACATAAATAAGTTTGTAATTACTCGTTCAACAAAAAAGTATTTGAATATATGAAATGAAAACTGTTTTTTTTTTGTTTCAGAAGACTGAAAAATGGTTGTCGGCACGTTACAGCAGGTACCCAGTAAGGGTCGTATATCTATTATGAGGATACAAAACTTTACAGTACAGAAAAGACGTAAGTCATCTCTTCTATATTTCCTTATACACATTTTTTTTTAAATCATTCACTCATCCATGTCTTAGGCTGACTGTCCGCTATCAAAATTTAATTTTCAACTACTGAAACCCCTGAAATACTCGCACGGTGCTGAACTTTGAGTGTTATGCTTAGAAGTATTTCGATCGTCACTTTTCATATTTATGGGACAGTGGCTGATGACTGCTAACGTAGTACTGTGCTGAGTGGCGCTTTAGGATTAGCCAGGGTTGACCTTATCCATGAGGCGAACAGAGCGGCTGCTTCTGGCACCATAGGATCTCGATCCAACCTAAATATGGCCTCGGGCAGGGCTTTATAAAGTTTTCTGCTTTACGTAATAAGTACCTACTTTTATATATTTATACTTTATATTTACGTACCTAACTCTCTGTAAGAAACACCTTATAATTTTGTAACAATTATGTAGGTATCTATAATTAATATTTTTCCGACTCTTTTAATAGCAAGTTAGACGTATTCAATTTTCTTCCAAAAATAAAAACCTATTAATATTTTTTAATTACAACGTTTCCATACCTATGCTATCAATTATAACGAATCTAATTATATATTTTCAAAACTTGTAACATTTAAATTTTTTTTTTAAATTTTCGGTATCTAAGTAATTAAAGACATTCAATATTTTAGACTTCTAAAAATATATGTTTTATGGTTATAAAACATATATTTTTATATTTTTGTCTGCCAGAAATAAATAGACATCGAATTAGAATATATTCAGAACAGACACGGCTCGACATTAAAACATTTTAGTACCACTGTACTTTAAAAGTCGTGTCATACGCGTGTATGTGTTAGTCTGTGGTCAACCTACTATGATGTAGATATTTTTTATCCGTCCTCGATAAATGGGCTATCCAACAGTGACATAATTTTTCAATTTGCTTAAGTAGTTCTTGAGATTATCGCATTCAAACAAACAAACTCTTCAGCTTTATAATGTTAGTATAGATGTGCAAGCATTAACGTCATCATTAAATGTCCTCAAACATTACATTAATATGGGTTTAACATAACCTACTATTTCTAGTTCATTTATTTAAAACCTATTTATAAAAATGTAGAATAATTTTATATATATTACAAAGATATTTAGTGTTATGTAAAGAAGCCACAAGCGGGAGGTTCATATAGTATATTAAAAATTAACCTGTATAATTTATATACAATATCTTATACCTTTAAACGAGCAATTCTTGTATATATATACCTATATATATAATCTGAATCTCGGCAATGGCTCCAGCGATTTTCATGAAATTTAGTATGCAGGGGCTTTCGGGGGAGATAAATCGATCTAGCTAGGTTTCATTTTTGGAAAACATCGTTTAAAAAAAATAACGAGCGAAGCTCGGTCATCCAGGTACTTTGTATATAATGAGGGGAATGTTTAATTTCAAAGTTTTCATTCACATTGTGGCATGACGTTAAATGACACATCCTCCGCCGACCTCGGGTAATGACTAATGACTAATACTAATACCTAGTACTGAGTTAAAACTAGTAAATATAAGACCTACCTCAACGTTCACATAATAAAAGATTTTTTATAAAAAAGATTGAATGACTTTATTAACAAAAATAACATACCCACATTTATCTAAGTAAAGGAAAAAACTTTAAAACCTATGTACATTTTTTTCTATTTAGTAGCTTGTACAGTCAGCTACAATAATTGTTTTTGTTTTTACAGACAATTTTTATATATATATATATATATATTTCTTGTGTGCGTGTGTATGTCACTGAACTCCTCCTAGACGGCTGGACTAATTTTGATGACATTTTTTGTGTGAGTTCAAGGGGATTTAAGGATGGTTTAGATTCACAATTGAACCCGATTTACAAAAAAAAAGAGTCGAGACGAAGTTCGCCGGGACAGCTAGTATCTTATAAAATTATAATATATATACCTACTACGGGTAAAGGTTAATCGCGTGAAATATTTAAGGTAAAATACCTTGTTTATTGCCCGACGTTTCGACCGTATTGTAACGGCCGTGGTCACAGGTAGACTTCTACCCGTGACCACGGCCGTTGCAATACGATAATTACTCACGCGATTAAGTCCTGTAGTATATATAAATTTATAATGTGTACAAATCGTGAAAGTTTATCAACATTTATAGTCAATATCTTGTCCCTAATATTATTTCTGCACTCAACAAAAATCGGTCAGAAAAAAAGTGTATATATTAACAAATGTTATGTGACTTACTATGAAGCTGACTCTACATAATTAAAAACTATTCAGTCTTTAATATAGGAAGTATCGTTAAAGTGTATTTTTTTGTTATTAGATTCGGTGATCAAGCTCTCATATGGCGTTCTTCTGGTGATGATAGGAATAGTCATGGCAGCCATCAAACCTATAGAAATCATCACACATTATGTAAGTAAATATTTTTAAGCGACTTCAAAAATAGAGGAAATTTTATATTCGCTCACAAAAAATACATTTTAGATATTTTGTACAATTTTCTAGACTACTTTATGGTCTTATATAATTGGATTTCAAGTGCGACTTTTAGATCGTCGGGAAATGAAAGGCATTTTACATAAAATATATTGACTGATATATTGACTTCCAACATATCATTAAAATATTATATTAGATTAAGGATACATTTTATTTTATTACCGGGGATGTCTCATTTATATCAAAATGTGTGTAACTGTTTTGAGACAATTAAACAATTTCAATTTCAGTTTTAACATTTTCCTATTTTTGAGAGGTCCAGTATTTTTTTATTTAAAAATATATCTAGTTAAGTGGGATTGTATTTGAAGACAACAATTTAATAATTTCAAATTGCATTTGGACGTTAGTTAAATATAATAAATAGGTACTTTAATTTGCCAAAATGGTCCGATTAATAAATTACGACATGAATCTTTGTACTCATATGTACGTCCTAAACGATCTCCATCACTGTCACTTTAATTTTAATAAAACGTTATTTTAGGTATAATTAAAATCTATTCAAAGAATTACAATCTGGTACTATAAATAGTACCTTTATAATCAAATCCGTATTTACGATGTACTACTCATAAATTCCTTTGTATTCATTTTGAGCTTCATTATCTCAAAAACAGCTGTATTATCTTCAATTGCTGCAAAAACTTATGATAGACAGCCATTCAAATCAATAGCTTTATCTAGAACTAGAAAAAAGGACGCTGAGTACTTACCCAAATGTTATTAACTTTATGGGTGTTCAATATTTTTTTCATCGACTTTGGTACAGTCAGTAACCTAAATCGTTAGTCATTTAAATTTACGAATTAGTTTAGTTACTTTAATCACAACATAGATTACTGGCGAATGTGCAAGCATGTTGTTCTTTATGTACTTTTTTAAATGTTGTATGCATGAGCTGTGGAAAGATCTGAATAAATAAATAATCAAGTCAAAAATTTTGACATGACGTGTGACGTCCAATGTAGATTTAACAAATTATCTGCAGAAGCTGTCATTTTGACATTTAAATAAATTGAATGGATTTTAATTCGATGCGATGATTCGTTACTATTTTGTTCCCAGATGATTTTTATTAAAATCATCTGGGATAAAATCTTCCTCAATCATAGACTATTACGATTTTTCCATTTCATGAAAATGTGAGTAATAAACCATTGCTTAATGACTTTTGTGCCTGACTGTATCTGGCTGGCTTAATTGTGTATTCTATTCAGATGTTTAATTAGGTAAAAAATATGTTACCATACTGAAGAACTTGAGTTTTCATTGACGAGTTTGAATGATGAAAAAAATGGATACTACAAGTTAATTAAGTAATAACAATTTGTGCAAAATAGCGATGACCAAGAAAGTCAAGGAACTTATAATTTGATTTAGCATGATATACGTCATCGGTTTCGTTACAAACAGAACACGTTGCCGTAACAAAAATTTAATTAAAATAATAATAAGCCTATACTATAATTAAAATTAAAATAAAATATTTTACTATATATATATTTGTTTAATAGTATCCAACACCAATATAATATAGTAGCAACTAGCTCGGAGAGTTTTGTTCCAAGATACGGTATCTATGACGTGAACGCAGTATACGAGTATTATGAATTATGAATTTATTATTAATGAATATTTTATTTTATTTACTAACTAGCTGTCCCGCGCAATTTCGTCTGCGTAAATTTTCCCCGTTTTTGCAACATTTCGCATTGCTGCTCCGCTCCTACAAGTCGTAGCGTGATGTTACATAGCCTTTAGCCTTCCTCGATAAATGGGCTATCCAACAGGGAAAGAATTTTTCAATTCGGATCAGTAGTTTCTGAGATAACCGCGTTCAAACAAACAAACACTTCAGCTTTATAATTTTAAGTATAGATAGGCTATTATCTACTTTTTATTTCAAAAGTATTTGTAATTTCGAAGTCGATGATATCAAATACATCTACCTTACTTACGTCTAATCGTAAAAATTATTATTTTCCGCATTCACCTTGCAAATAATGCAATTAAAATAATATAATATTAACGAACCAATATGCCTTTGAAGAGATATGTAATAAATTGCTATCAGATCAAGTTTTATTGCCCTTGAATATGTGACATTCACGGTCAAAGTCAAATTGCAATACCCACTTTATTTATTAAAGAATAATTTGTTAATAACAATGAAACTTAACACTTTGTCAGCATTAATGATGTATCATTATGTACGTTATTGTCCCATGAAATATATAATGCATCCTCATGCAACAGGACAGGACACTCACTTGTTTTTTTATGGCTTTTGTGTGCATGTTGGGCTTAACAGGATATATATTTATCAATGAACGTAAATTTATCCGATGATGATATAATATAGTACCTATACTATTGTATAAAATAATAAGCTATACTATTATACCTACTATACTATTATTACTTAATTTTAATATAGTACTTCAGTACTCTGCCATACTAACTGACCAATAGTGTTTACAACAATTTTTTTATTTATATTATTTATTTATACTATATATATCCTATTGGTCGTAGCGTGATGTTATATAGCGCATAGCCTTCCTCGATAATTGGGCTACCCAACTATTAACGACCAGTAGTTCCTGAGATTACCGCGTTCAAACAAACAAACTCTTTAACTTTATAATATTAGTATAGATACTAAGTTATTTAGAAAAAAAAAATTCTATAAGACCCTTTGGATTGGTGTCATTAAAATACAGGATGGTGCTTTTTCACACCAGGCGGGTTAGATTTTTGGTTCAGACAGGCGGTTATAACCTTGAATGTTCGAATTTCAATAAAATGTTCTATCTACAATATTTAAGGTACTTTCCCTCCGTGTGGTATAGTTTTGGGACATCCTGTATAGTATAGTATAAATCACAGTATAGTACAATATAAAATACATATAGTAAGAATGTTAGAGACCAGTCAACTACCTTACATATTCCATGCGGTTAAACTTGACCTAGCATATCAGGAAAATACTTATTGATCAATAATGAATTAATTTACATATATTACTGTCAAAAAGAACAAATTATATACCTACATAAAGATAACGCGCGGATTTCGTTAACCTTAATCATTGGACATAGACAAACCTTGTACTTGAACCTCCACGAATTATTTTTTAAATTAATAGATAACATATTTTAATTAATAAATACAATTGGCTGATGAAAAGTTTGTCTATGCTTTGTCCATTTTATTTTGTCATTTTTTTTTTAACTATTGCATAGCTTTTATCGCGGAATCAAGAAATTCCGTAACGAAAATAAAACCTAACTAACCCACTCCGCCTACCATGTAGCTCGGCCGAGCGTTCGCTTAACGTATATGTATATGGTACGACTGTACGAAGCTCGCACGGATCGAGACGAGCTCCTCCGAAAAGTAATGGAAAAAAAAATATTTTTTTTTAATTTTTGTTAAAAGAAAAAAAATTATAGAAAACATTTTTTTTTTTAATTTATTATGGTCACTACACTAACTCAAAAGGTTTGCTCCTTTTCAGTCTTCTCACTATGTCCGTCTTATCGAGGAGCTGGATAGCATCAATATTAATTTAGCCATTTAGCCAAATTATTAATTTTTTTTAACCGCGTTCAAAAAAGGTGGTTCTCTGTTTATATATATACATACATATTCGCGATTTTCTCGAAAGCTAATAATCTGATTTAGATGCGGTTTTTACTATTCGACTGCATATTTTTCTGTTAAAGTTTTAATGTATATAACGTTGTCCTAGCTTATAAAACACCCCAGATATAAACTAAAACATAGTGAGTGAGTCAGCGAAATTTTCATTCGGTGATGTGCTTAATATTTTTTTTCCTTATAGGCGGTTCATTTTTCATAAAACAGTTATTGCGATAACTACTTCATAAATGTAGAAGTGTGAAGTCGTGTTGCAGCATGAGCCACAACACAGCGTTGATTTTTAGTGAAACCCCGGGTGACGTCCAAAATAATTAAAAACCGACGTGGTGTAAGATAGATCTTATTTTTACCCGACTGCGTAAGAAGGAGGGTTATGTTTTTCGAATGTATTTATGTATATATGTATGTATGTATGTATATTTCTTTAACACGGCCTAAAGCCTAAACGGTTTGATGGATTTTAGCTTGAGAGGTGTCATTAGATTCATCTTAGTTGTGAGAGTGACACTGGGTATTTGACTTTTTCTTTTAAATTAAAAAAAAGTAAAATACCTTAATATTGGCGCCATTTTTTACTTATGTTTAAAAAATATATCTTCAAAACCTATCCGGTGGGGTATTACAACGAAGGATTTTAAGAGCTGATAACAAATATATTATATCTTATATATTTAAATGTAATTTGGAATAAGAAATACTAAAAAAAACAATGTAAATAAAAAAAATAATTTAAAAATTAAAAGAACCCGCCTGCAAAAGACGCAAACAAGATACCCTTCACATTTAATATCATGCAGTCGGAGGTACAATTTTTAAATTCAACAATATTCATTGATGCCTCCGACTGCATTATATTAAACTAGCTTTCGCCCGCGGCTCCGCCCGCGTGGATGTCGGTTTTTTTTTCTTAATAAAAAGTATCCCATGTTACTTCTAATACCTCCAAGAATATGTGTACAAAGTTTCATGATAATCGGTTGAGTAGTTTTCGCGTGAAAGCGTAACAAACAAACTTACATTCACATTTATATATTAGTAGGGATAGGGATGTGAAGTGTATCTTGTTTCCGTCTTTTTGCAGGTGGGTTTTTTTTTAATTTTAAAATTTAATTATACATAGAAGGTAAGCTTTTAGATTATATTCTCGAACAAGAATGTTTAAACCCTTTTAAAATGTTACCTCTCAAGAATTGTAACAAGAGCATTTCACTTCATAAGGGCTTTACGAACGAGCCTTAAAACTTCTTAAGGGAGTCTTGTATCCCTAAAAAATAAATACGAACAATAGCATTCATATGAAATTTATATTTGTATAAGTTGACCCAACCCTGCCTTTGCTACGCTAATTAAATAAATTCTAAGTCAATTCCCACTGACCCTTAGAGACAATTAAATTTAAAAATAAATTATAATTGGAATCTGTAACTTAATTAGTTCATAAAAAACCAGTTCCATTATCAACATTAATTTGACATAAAATAGTAAAAAAAACATAAGTAGGTAATATTCATTTTTAGGGTTCGTAGCCAAAATGACAAAAAAACCCTTAATTTCGTCATGTCCGTCTGTCTGTCTGCCTGTCCGTCCGTATGTCACAGGCATTTTACTCAAAGACTACCTAATGAATGTTGATTAAATTTGGTGAAAAGGTGTCTTGTAGTAGCCGTTATTTAGTTTGATAGCTAAAAATAAAAATAATTATTTTTAGAGGGGGCAACTCCATACATGTAACAGAAGCTTAAAAAAAATGTTGAACATTCATAACGTGTGGCACATCATTCGACAGGTTTTTAAAAACATTTTAAAGGTTTTTTTTTTTTTTAAATTAAGGGATAATTTTGGAAATAATCTCCCCGAAAGTTGCATAAATTGTGTGACCGTGTGACCAAAAAATATAAAAAAAAAAAAAGTAGCGCTTAACAAATACTTTGAAATAAAATTATTTCAAAAATGATCAGATATACTGTCATTGAGCTATTGCCGTAAAACTGCGTTTCTCAACAAAAGGGCGTAAGTGCCTTAAACATACGCTCCTCTGCTGGTGCTTTATTCAAATTGGATTTTCTTATACGGCAAAGGCTCCGGAACCCTACACTTACGAGAAGATTTTTAACAGAGGTCATTATACATACATTTTAATTAAAACGGCTTTTGTTTGACAGTAAAAAATCTGAAATATTTAGGACTAGTCAACATTATTTTTTAAATGCTTTTTTCAGTATTTTTTATAATTAATATTTTCAAAACCTGGCAAAGCTCAATTTAATCATAATAAAATCTATTTACTAAGATTTATGTCTAAATATTTATGTGCTAGTGTGTTTACTATATATATGATCGTGTTCTACGTCATTCAAATAGTCGGTTGATTGCTCTGACGCCTTAATTAATTACATTTTATAAACGAAACAAGTTTATTACATGTTATTCATACTTTCCATAAATTCTAAGAAGAAATAACGTAAATATATAAAATTTTGTACGAAATATATAAAGTTACGTAGATTTTGTACGAAAATGAGTTAATTATTAAGAAAGTATCAGAAATCAAGAAATTAGAACAGATTTATTAATATTATAGTTGTATTCTTAACTAACACAAATGTCAAGTAATTAATATAAAAAAAAAATTGTAATAATATTATAAAGCTGAAGAGTTTGTTTGTTTGCTTGTTTGTTTGAACGCGGTAATCTCAGGAACTACTGGTCCGAATTGAAAAATTATTTCACTGTTAAACAGCCCATTTAACGAGGAAGGCTATAGGCTATATAACATCACTACGACCAATAGGAGTGGAGCAGCAATGAGAAATGTTGCAAAAACGGGGTAAATTTACGCAGACGAAGTTGCGCGGGACAGCCAGTGTTCCTATATTTGTCCTCTATGCGTTCCGAAACCATTGATCAGGATTCACTATCTTTATTTCGTTGATGCATTTCTAAGAGCAGCTCCCTCTCGCATGCGCGGTGGACATATTTGAGCTCTCCGCGCATGCGTCAGTTCGCACGGGCTTTTCACGACAACGATATAAAGATAGTGAATAAGGACCCAAATTGTGATGAAACTTTAGAAAGGTCTCCTGGGGACGCCCGAGGATTGGCTGAAAAAGTCACAGTGAAGCGGAGCAGGTTCAACTAGTACTAACATATTGTTATACAGGCAATATTTAAAAACAATAAAAACTTACGAAACAAACACAAAAAACATAACGTCCAAACAGCTACCAAGCAGTTTAATTAAAGAGTCAAGTGTACACCTAACAAGGATTTATTTCACACGTGTTCTAACGTAAACAAGAATACGGAAAACTAAGCAATAGAGCGTAGATACACAAAACACCGAAAGCACAGTAGTAAAACTTCGAACAAGTAAAGCATACATAGACACTGCTCATAGACACGGGGTCCCAGAACATCTGCAGAAAAAAGTGTATAGAAGTGCACGAGTTCAGACAGAGAGAGCCAAGTCAGGAAAAATACATAAATATCAAAGAGAAGAAAAATGATAGGACAAGGAACAGGCACATTAAAACGTGTAGTAAAGATATTAGTTATATTAATATATATGTTGGGATAACTCACACAACGCTATCTGATCCCAAACTACTTGAAACCAGACAACTGATAAATGTTTTTAAATGCATACATATTATAGATACCCAGACACAGAATAAATCATCGTGCTCATCACACAAAATTTTATTCTTAGCTGTCTGACAGTGAAACTCTCGTCAAAATATGTCCAGCCGAACAAACAGACAGATAAACAGACAAGCAGATACAAAATTAAACTTTTTGTTATAAGTACCATGTATTAAATAATTTGACACTTAATTTTTTTTATACATTATAAATATTACATCACCCGAATTTTTGTTTGGCGATTATCTGAATGTCACAATGTTTTAAATTAATAATTATCAACGCCAATAGTTGCAAACTGCACTGGGCGACACGTATTTTTAATCTGACAGATTTTTGACATAATTTACAAAATTTATTACAAACAGATGACATAAAGGTAAACGACCTTATATTTACAAGATATCTGAATTAATATGACAGGTAAATTAATTATTGATATCGTCTATTCCGGTTGTCTAGAGTTTGTTTTGTGACATTGAAATTTTATATAAAAAAACTGCCCTTGGCAGACGATACATTGTTTTATGCATTTCACGGTTATACTTTTAAACGTATAATAATATCAATTGATTAGTTATATAGTATTTTGTAATATATCTTTACTAATATTATAAAGCTGAAAAGTTTGTTGGTTCGTTTGTTTGAACGTGATAATCTCAGAAACTACTGGTCCGAATTTGAAAAATAGTTTTCTGTTGGGTAGCCCATTTATCGAGGAAGGCAATAGTTTATATAACATCGCGCTACGACTAATAGGAGCAGAGCAGCAATGAAAAATGTTGCAAAAACTGGGAAAATTGACGTATACGAAGTTGCGCGGAACAGCCTGTCAACCCATACGATCTGCTATATCTCCCCAGTAGACCCTACTTATTATTGAGCCTGGGGGTAATTGCCATAATCGCCCCGCTTGGCGAGTGAGCTGGCGATCGCAGTAAGGCTTAAAGTAAGCAGAAGATGCTGCTGACCGTCCTCCAGAGTGAAATCCCTTAGTTGCCTTGACGACACCCACGGGAGGAGATGAGGTGGTACTATTCTTAAGCCGGTAGCACACAGCCAAACTGCATCTGAATTTTTCTATTTGTGTGGATGATACGACGTAACAGACAAACACACATTCATGCCTAATACCCCTTCTATTGTGTCAGGGGTTAAACAAGTTTTCCTCGTTAAGTGTCAAACTATAAGGTTTTGACAAACAATATCTTTACTAAGGAATGATTTAACTAAGCATTAAACGACTTATTGTCGTACTCACAGTCGTTTAATGCTTACTTAAATTTATAAATTTTATCATAAAAATCTTTACTAACGAATGATTTAATAAGCATTAAATGACTGAGTGCTGTAGTTAATGTTAAGTATCATTTGAGTATTAGTGAAGTTATGAGCTATTTAAGAATTAGAAAATGTTTATTTGTACTTAAATAAAGCTTATAGCCGTGTGGTGCCGGCTTAAGAATAGTACCACCCCATCTCTTCCCGTGGGTGTCGTCAAGGCGACTAAGGGATTTCACTCCGGAGGACGGGCAGCAGCGTCCTCTGCGTACTTAAAGCCTTACTGCGATCGCCAACCCGCTCGCCAAGCGTGGCAATTATGGCAATTACCCCCAGGATGGACTAGTAGGTTCTACTGGGGAGACCCGTGCCCAGCAGTGGGCCATCATATGGGTTGATATGTAAAGCTTATAGTTTTAACATAAAGACGTTCGTCGTTTACGTTCGACAACAGGTGTATATTTAATTATACACCTGTTGTCGAACGTAACAAAATACGACTTAGCAAATCAAAAGTTAAGTAACATTTAGAAATAAGTAAGGCGGTTTAAACAAGCTTTAAATCTTACTAAAAGCTTGCTTAATTTACACTAATATTATAAAGCTTACGATAATCCAAACTAAAAACTTATTTAACTGTTGGATAGCCTATTTCTCGAGGAAGGCTATAGGCTATATAACATCACACTACGACTAATAGGAGCGGAGCAGCAATGAGAAATGTTACAAAAACGAGGAATATTTACGCAGACGAAGTTGCGCGGGACAGCTATAATAAAATAATAGCCTTTTTTAACAATCAAACATAGATTTTAAATTTAGGTACAATTTTAGGCATATTGTTTTTCTTTCGCTTATGCCTCCCCCAGGCTCTTGCAATGATCACTGTCGTGACATAGTCTGCTCCATAGTATTCCTGCATTTTCTTTCACATCATAGGTCCATCAACGACATGGTCTCCCGCAATGTCTTCTTCCTTCGGTTACACTTTTGTCCATTTTTTCTGTTTGTTTTGTATCAGATTATTGCCCGTTGTCATTTCAAAAGCTTGCCTAAGATCCTCTAATTTATACTTACAAATATGACTGCTGTCCTAAAAACATCAAAAAGATTTTATTATAATTATTACTTAGGCAGGTTTGCCGAGCTTCTGATATTAACTACTATTATTATTCATTAGATATGTATTACAAATAACTGTCAATCATTATTTTGTAAACATAGATTAAAACATAAACAAGATAACGTTTCCCAATGTCATATCTAATTTGTTCTACTTTCATAATTTGTTGTGTAAATTCTTTGTATATAAAAACGTATGTTTACTTATCTAAAGTATGTAATTATCTGTCACGTAATTAGGGTATTGTTTCTATTTTAGAAACATTTTCAATGGCGATAATGTTTATTATATTAATCAAATTCGGTCACAGCACCCTAATCTTAAAAAAGACTAGACAACTACGCGGAAACAGTTTTTTTTGTTTACAACATCGTATGTCGCAAATCTATACTAATATTATAAAGCTGTAGAGTTTATTTGTTTGAACGCGATAAGCTCAGGAACTACTGATCCGAATTGAAAAATTATTTTACTGTTGGATAGCCTATTTATCGAGAAAGGCTATAGACTATATAACATTACGCTTCGGCCAATAGGAGCGGAGCAGCAATGAAAAATGTTACAAAAACGGGGGAAAATTACGCAGATGAAGTTGCGCGGGTCAGCTGTAATAGATATATTCCAAAACATTATGAATTTGATTTTTCAATTTTTTTTTATTAGTTACTTCGTATCAAACTTATTTTAAAGTCGATTACAGAGCGTCCTGCCTGCTATGACTTAGGTCGTTGGTTTTAATCCGGCGGCGGCGAATGTATAACGACCGGAACGGGCGGATACCGGAACACGTGAAAGCTACGGTATACCCGGGTACCCGTCGCCGGCTACCGGGTCGGCCGGTATGAAATCGGAACATGTGAAAAGGACTTTCGGTCCCAAAACGTGGACACTAAGGCCCTTTACACGCTATCCGTTTTTGACTCGGCACCGGGTATCCGCTCGCATATACATTGGCGAATGTATGGCGACCTGAATGGACGGACGCCGTAACATGTTGTGAAGGCTACCATAAATAGCCATACACTTCGCGCCGGGTACCCGGTTTCAATCAAAACATCAAATTATTTATAGCTCTCATGTTAGATTGTGATTTCATAAAGAGTAAATCATTTACTCACTATACAAAAAATACTAATTAGAAGTATCACCTAATGATTTAGTAATTTATTGATTAATCGAGTTAATCAAGTAATTGAGTTAATCTGTACTCAGGCCTTTTGATTAATTGTATTATTTTTAATAAATAGCAATATAATGCACCAATGCCCCTAGGATCCACGAGGTTTTCAATCAATAAATAGACATAATGTCCCTGTGCAACAGTGGCGCATCATAACATTGACATTTTATTATAATTATTACTATGCCATGTTGTCCCACTGCTGGGCAAAGACCTCCACTTCCTTATCTTCCACTGCTTTCAATTCAAGGTATTCCAGGTAACCCTTGGAGTATACTCATTGCCACTCTTTATGTTTCTGATATAGACAAAAAGAGAGTCTCTTATTGAATTTCTAGAAAAGCAATATATTTACAAAGAGGGGAAGAGACTTAATTGTTAATAAAATAAATGTTAATATTTTATTTTTACTGTTAGAAGATAATACAGCCAAAATCACATAAATAAGTAGACGCCATTTTGTCGTGTGAAAAAAACATACTTAATGGTTTTATTATTCTAAGCTTCCAACTAGTTTCACAAGCCTCCATAGTTTTGACTCATGAGGTTCCGAACCTTAAACATTTTACCTTAAACATGACATAATCTTCGTAAGTTATCTCTCGTTTGTAATTTTTAGGCCTCTATAAACAGATCTCCTTATAAATAGGTTAATTAATATGCTATTATTTTTTGTAATTTATTTTAATTTTAAATCCATTGTAATAAGAATGAAATGTTTTAAGGAATATATTTAAATAAAATTTTATAAAGCGGAAGAGTTTGTTTGTTTGTTTGTTTGAACGCGGCAATCTCGGAACCTTCTGGTCCGAATTGAAAAAATATTTTTCTGTTGGGTAGCCTATTTATCTATAAATAGGAAGGCTATAGTAATGAAAAATGTCGCAAAAACGGGAAAAATTCACGCATACAAAGTTGCGCGGGGGAGCAGCTAGTATTTAAAATAAAATCCAATGTATACGAGCTTTCGCGATTTGTACACATTATTAAAATATATATATTACGGGTCTTAATCGCGTGAATAATTTAAGGTAAAATACCTTGTTTATTGCCCGACGTTTCGACCGTATTGCAACGGCCGTGGTCACGGGAAGACTCCGTGTCCGTCTTTCATAAACAAGGTATTTTACCTTAAATTATTCACGCGATTAAGACCCGTAATATATATATATTTTAATAATGTATACGAGCTATTATATATAAATATATATATATTCTTTATATATATCTCAGGAGCGGTTCTAATGATTTGATTCGTATCCTAAAAGATATCTCGCGATTTCGTTTTATAAGATGACATCTATTATGGTTCGATACACGATACATAATCGATGAGACTATTAATATTTTGATATCTGTATCTAAACTAATATTATAAAGAGGTAAAGTTTGTGAGTTTGCTAGGTTGTGAGGTTGTAGGGAGTACCTAACCTCTGAAAGTACAGAACCGATTTTGAAAATAGTATTACCAATAGAAAGCCACGTTATTATTGAGTGTTATAAGCTATATAACATCACGCTACGACTAATAGGAGCGGATCATCAATGAATCCTTCTGCACTCCGTTGAATGAAGAAGTAGCTTTGATACGGGATTCTAAAAAACAAAAAAATATAGGTATACATTTAATGAGTTGTGTTTTACAGCCATGGTGGTGATCATTATTATACAATTTTTGCTATTGTTTCAAGTTTTTATGTACTCGTAGTACCCACTCTAATAAGTGGAATAGCTAGCAAAAAAGGCTTATTAAATGTGTTTTGTGCTGCAATAAACTTTACAGTATTTCTTTATAGTTATATAATAGTAATTTGGATTGTAAAGACAGGATGATAAGTAGAAATCCAGATGGCATGGATTCAAATGCCTAAATTGTGTGTCCCCCCCCCCCCTTAACCGTGTGACCAAAAAATGGCTTGATCGGATATACCTACCGTCATTGAGTTATTGCTAAAAAACTGCGTTTCTCTACAAAAGGGCATAAGTACCATGAACATTAGCTCTTCTACTGATGCAATTATTCAAGGCTGCTGCTATTCATTGTTGTCTGTAAAGTCGGTTTACGGACGATAATTAACATAAGAACAGATTGATGACATTGTAATAAACAACCATGCTAGTGACAGCTTTAGTGGACCCGGGCACATGCGATTAACAGGCGGAACGTGACTGTGACACTTTTTCATGCATGCACCCGGTCATCGATTATTTTATGCCAGCCAGAGAGACCTGCCAGCCAGCCAGCTAATAGATAATAGAATATAGAGAAGAACATGCGAAGATCCAATGCCTCACAAAGTCACTAGTTACGCAAAGAAAACGGCATAACTTAATTTCCCATATAAAATATTATAATTATAGGTGAGTACATAATGACATAGGTATATGTCGTCAACTTAGTATTTGCATGAGGTGTCAAAGGTCTAATGATCAAGGGTTAGGGCTAGATGATAGCCTCGTGAAGCCACGTGACGACGCATAATTTGAGGCTTCAGCTATTGTTGGCGTTTATTTAAAACGTGATATTTCAAATGATTCAGTTGCCTTAATAGTGTGTAGTGCTTTATGTTAATACTGTAACTAGGTCAAAGACTTAATAAATATTTTTTGTATGAACCCTTTAATGTACATTTTATGTACATTAAAAACAAGTTAATATTATATTTTTACTGCCTAAAAGTTGTTTTTTTTTAAACAACAACTCGCGCAATAGGTTACCAGCCCTGTGTCACGGGGGACTTTACAAACATACAAGTCACGGACACAAAGTACACCCAGACTCGGAACAACAATTTGTGGATCACACAAAGTGGTGTCCCGTGTGGGAATCGAACCCACGACCTCTTGCGTAGCAATCGAGCACTCTCCCACCGCACCACAGAGGCAGTCAAAAATTAATTTTGTGTGTTGCTATTTACAAAAGAAGAGATTAATAATAGAAAGAGAAATACGTAACATGAATTTAGTAAAATTACTAGAGTTAGTAAAATTACTAGTTAAAAAGGTGCTAATTGGCCAGCTAAAGACGAATCCAGATCGTACAATCAAAATGACACGTGCCACTGGGTCAATCAGGGTCATAATGATGACCCAGGTTCCATTTTGTCCATATATGACCAATGCCTATTTGAATGCCTTCAAAAAGTAACGTGCCGTACAACGTGCTACAAAAAATTTATGTTCAAAGCTTTTTATTCGATTGAAATAATGAAATATACACGCCTGACACAAAAACTGTTAGTATACTAAGATTTTTTTGGCATTTAGCAAAAAAAAAGCACATTAATTTCCATCTAAAGTCGTCATGGATCAAGATTATAAGTAGAGGAACGTACGAGGGGAATGATCGACAGATTTTTTTTACTTCAATGTTTTTTTTATTGTAACTGATCAACTGATAGTGAACTTCACACTTATCGTCTCCATCTTCAGCTAAATATTATATTAAATTGTAGAGTCTGTCGGTACAATGAAGATATTTAAAAAATAAAAACTTTTTCACAATAAAATATTACCGACTTCAAATATAAATACAAGGCAACTAAAAAGCATAAAATAATATACCTACTCGTAGAATAACAAAAACAAAGTAAACATTTTGAAGCTGGTGCTATGAAATAGGTACATTATATTTTGCTTTTTAGTTGCCTTGTATTTATTTTTGAAGTCGGTAATATTTTTTTGTAAAAAAGTTTTTTATTTCTTACTTTTTAGTGGGTTTGTTTGTAATTCATTTAAGTTACAATAGGCTTATGTCAGCTGTTAGATACTTTTCGGCACTTAATCGCGTGAATTATTAAAATGTACAAACCTTTTAATTATCCGACATTTCGATCGAATTGCATCGGGTCACGGGTCGATGCTCGATGTCACCTGCCTCAAATCCTTTTACAAAATATTGCTTGCCCCGATGCAGGGCCGTTAATTGTTAAGGAGTTCACTATCAGTAGAAATAGGATTTATAAATATTGTTAGTAATAGTTTTATTGGTGGTAGGTCTAAGGCTGTCTTGGTGGGTACGGCAACAGCGTCAGTTATATATTAATAGTGATGTTAACACAGCTTTTTAGCACTATATTTTTGTTGTAGGGCACTGTATAATCATATCATAGCAACCCTTACGATATCCCACTGCTGCACGGGTCTCCCCAGTAGAACCTACTTATTACACATCTTGGGGGTAATTGTCATAATCGCCACGCCACGAGCGGGTTGGCGATCGTAGTAAGCCTTTAAAGTACGTAGAGGACGCTGCTGCCCATCCTCCGGTGTGAAATCCCTTAGTCGCCTTGACACCCAAAGATAGAAATGGGGTGAAAGGTTGTATTCAGATCTTTGCCAAACGGTTACGCGACTATTAGGCGCACAACCTGCTTGTCTCTTACATTAGTAATACAAAAAAAAAATAGTAATAGTACCTAGGTAGTATCTTAGCCGTTTGTGATGCTTCACAGAAACAGCATCGTGAACGATACTTTACCTTTATACGTAACCATTCTCATTCTTGATTGTTTTACATGATGTATGTGTCAGGTTATGATTAATGGTCTGAATTTAACATACAAAAACTTGGAAGCATTTAAGTAATCATGTAGGTGCAACAAAAAGTTTTTGAATATAGTCATTTTTTAAATTTTATTTTAAACTAATTATTGTGTGTTTTCAGCTTCGAATAGTTAATAAGAAGAGGTACAAAATAGTAAACCTACAGTATTCTTGGCACTTAGACAGGAAAGACAAAGACTACGTGTCAAACACTCGCGTGGCATTAGTCCCGTAGTCCCTATCGAATGCATTTTATAAGACGTTATCACGTCAAAACAGATATTATTGCAAACTAAGCAGAGCTTGTACTATGGAACCAGACAACTAATAAACATACTTATATAGTATAGATAAATAACACCCAGACACAGAATAAATCATCGTGCTCATCACACAAAGTTTTATCCTGGGTGGGGATCGAACCCGACATGTAGTGTATCCGACTGCTACGCAAGAGGTCGTCCTCTTGCGTAGCAGTCGGATACACTCCCACCGCGCCGCAGAGGCAGTCATGATGTGAAAGAATAACAATTCTTTTACACAAAAACTACTGGATAAATAAAACTTTGAAGTAAATAATATCACATACAAAGAACCGGTTAATAATTATTTTAATTGATCTGAATCACTATAACTTCATACGTATTTATTTATCATGACGTTTCTCAGAAGTGTAATAAATTTCGCATTGATATTCACGTGGTATATCCGGGAATTGAACTCCTGACCTCACGATCTGCATCAAAGCAATCATAAACACGTGTCTAAACACCTATTGTCATGGCTTACTTAATTATTTATTCTCATATACATAATAATTACAATGTTCAAGTTCACCTTGAGTTTTCTGCAATTTAACACTAATAAATGGTTAATTAATTCTATAAGTATCTAATATATTTAAAAGAGTAATTTTTATGTAACAGCCGTAACGATTGTGGTCAAATTTTGTAAATAGATTTGTACTCAAAGAGTTTTGCTTGCTATGTATTTCTAAATTTTTGGTTCTACAAAAAAACTAAAGTAAACATAAAATAAAATGAGAGACTTTGATTGAAGTTGATACCCTCGGTGGCACAGGGTGACTGTGTGCGACTGCTGCGAAATAATTATAATAAAATCTTGATACAACTCAACGCCATCTGATCCCAAACTAGGCAGAACCTTTACTATGGCAACCAGACAATATACATACTATTAATTTTCTAAATACATACAACATGCGTCGACACCCTAGCGCCTTCCCATCTTCCAAACACTCTTCGAGCTGTGCCCGCGCTGCTGCTGCATCTGCGGAGACTCAAACGGCGCAAATATAGTAACTAGTCAGAGATTACATATTTGGCCATGGTCCAAGTGCTTGCCTGTAATTCAAAGATATTTCCCAGCGTCTTGTTGTCATTTTCTTTGCACAGAGTTATAAATGTTAGGAGTGGACCACCCTTATCACTTAGGGGTATGAAAAATAGATAGTAGCCGGTTCTCAGACCTGACTGACTGTACTGAATATGCGTATAAAATTTCATAAACATCGGTCAAACCGTTTCGAAGGAGTATGGTTACTAACATTGTGACATGAATATGTTATATATTAAATAGCTTAAAGCTTAAAGCTCAAGGAAGGCTTTAATCACGATCCAATCGGTGAAGCTGCACCCAAAATATAGTGTTAAAATTATACGTAGGTACCACGTGCCTGCACAATCCTAAAAATATATTTAAATATTTTTCTAAGAATATATCCTAGGGTCAAATGTCATTGAATCTTAACAAAAAGTTCTTTAACTCTAATTGGCCAACAAATTAAATGCTTTTGTAAGTCTTTTATATCTAATGATTTATGAGGAGGTCACGGAAATTGAACCAGGTATCTTTTTAGATCTTAATGATATCACGATTTGTTATCACTACTTACCTATTGCGATGAAATGTATCATAATGTTCTTCCTCAGGATTTGTAGACTATATTATTAAAAACCGATACAGAAGCTCAATGAACGCACACATATCTATACTTATATTATAAAGCTAAAGAGTTTGTTTGTTTGTTTGAACGCGGTAATCTTAGGAACTACTGGTCCCAATTGAAAAAATATTTCACTGTTGGATAGCCCATTTATCGAGGAAGGTTACAGGCTATATAACATCACGCTACAAGCAATAGGAGCGAAGCAGCAATGAGAATATTGCAAAAACGGAGAAAATTTACGTAGACGAAGTTGTGCGGGACAGCTAGTAACATATAGGAACACGATATCACGGAACATCTTGGAAACAAAGTAGTCCGAGATTCCATGTCTGTGAACAATGGTTATGTGTCCTTTTTCAAGTGTGGTGTACTCTAGGTGTTTTGGATCAATGCTAGCAGAATGTAGGTATTTATACTACAGGGTTGGGAAGAGGGTTTGAAAAGGCGCACGCAAAATCGATTCTTGTCTCTGGAATCGACTTCTAGTTCGAACATTCAGAAAGTCGATTAATGATAAACATATGAAAATCAAAGTTAAAAGTCATCCAGTGAAAGTTGAATCTAGTTAAGTTGAGGCAATTGAAGTCGATTTCAAAAAGTTAAAAAAGATTCAACTTTTTCAACCCTACAAGAAAATAATCTTAATTACCGACTTCAAAAATAAATACAAGGCAACTAAGAAGCAAAAAATAGATAAAATAACTAAAAAAAAAAAATTGAACTTGGTGCCATGAAGTTGTACTTTTTTATGTTTTATTCGGCACCAACTTCAAAATGTTTATTTTTTTTGTTATTCTAAATTATTTTTTGCATTTTAGTTGCCTTATATTCCTTTAAGTCGGTAATATTTTTTGTAAAGAACTTTTTTATTTCTCACTTTTCAGGGGGTTGATTTGGTTGTTTTCACTTAAGTTACAATAACTTATGTCAACTGCTTTAATCCTTTTACAAAACATTGCTTTTCCCGTTGCCAGGCCGTTAACTGTTGAAAAGTTCACATGATAGTTCACCATCAGCTCTATTAGATTGTGTAATAGTAGTATAAAGAGAATAAAGTGCGACTCAATACCATATTAAAGTAATTGAATCGCAAACCGTGAAATATTGCATAGGTCCTCTCGTCATTTGTAGTCTTTATCATCATTTCCACTTCACCAATAGCTTTTTGAGTGTTCACGAATCACTATGCAATATACCTAAATCACTGTACGTTATTATTTAAAAACTCCCTCGATTTCTCCAGGGTACAATGACCCAACTTGAAAGTATACCCTTTCAAACACAGAAATAATTTTTCAAATTGGTCTAGCCGTGTGCGTAATCGGTGAACAAACATACAAAAAAAAACATGCAGTCGAATTGAGAACTTTCTTCTTTTTGAAGTTGGTTGAACATAGAACATAATAACGTACTTTGATGTTAGCCGTGCTTAGGTAATAGGCATAAGGTAGTAACAAGAAGCCCTGATGTACAAAACATATTTTAAAATTCATGTGATAATTACTCTGCTATGTCCATTGATGAATGTGTGAATAGGCAGAATTAACAATTGTTTTTATCCATTAGCACCTTACACGGAACTTGGAACTCTTTTGGTATACTAGCTCATATTTTAAGAAGTACCTGGATGACCGAGCTGATAACCTAGCTAAATCGATTTATCGTCTCCGAAACCTCCTGCATACTAATTTCTTGTTCTTGAAAATCTTTGGAGCGGTTGCAATGCAGATTGTATTTATACATTTGTAGCTTAATGGCTAAGGCATCGGTGTCGCAATCGTGAGGTCGCGGATTCAAATCCTACCCATAAGGTATACTACCGACGTGAACCCACACCTAACACAAGCCATTGAGCTTAGCTGTAGGGATTAATATATGCTAGTAATGTGGGACCACAATATATTAGATCTAGCTATGCCTAAAACAAAAGTACCTAGAGTTACTAAATAAAATAGTTTTTCTTGTTCGCAATTTTTTTATTCATAATAAAGTTTACTATTAATGCAACAGTCATTAGTTGCAGTGCTACTTGCCGAATCACGCAATTTGTAAACTAACATATTTAAAAAAATTACAATTTGAGAGATTGGCAAGCATTTTTTTATAGCCAAGTGCGTTTCTCAATATTTCGTACAACTTAGCAAATCATGATACATAATAATGACTGTTGTCAAAAGATGCCACTTCTAAGATACAGGCCTCGTCTCTGAGAGAGAGTACAAAGTGTACTCTAACACGTGGGCCCTATACAATGTTTGGAATTGCTACTAACTATCTGTTTTGTGTCATGGCTTAAGACCAGTCAATGAGGATAAATAAGGTAAATAATAACCATTTTCTCAGAGGCAGCAATAAAATATACCTAATTCAGATATACATACTGACAAAAAACATTGACAAAAAGTTCAGTTAGAGACGTCATACGACTTCGTTATAAGGCCAATTACTCAAAGATAATAAACAAACCGACATCTCAATACATAATTAATAGTTATGTTAAAAAAAATGACAAAAACTAGATTGGAACTGTATTTCATTCTGATTAGTTTTTAACCGATTTCAAAAACGAGGAGGTTCTCAAGGTTTTTAAGGTTCCATAGCCAAACTGGCAAAACGGAAACCTTATGGTTTCGCCATGTTTGTCCGTCTGACTCTCCTGAGGTTAGCTTATAGACCCTTAGTATTAGAAAGCTGTAATTTGGCATGGATATATACAGTACTTAAGCCGACCGAGTGGTAAGATAAAGTCTTGAAAAAAATTGGACACCCCTGGTGCGTCTGTAAAGTGGAGATGTGATTTTTTTTCTCACCTACCCATCATCTTTGGCATCATTAGATAGGTCGTTAAAAAACATTTAGGTGTATTGAATATGATTTTTCGATTTATGGATTTGTTTATGAAACATTAAGCCCTAAAATGATTGCCTTGCCCCTCAAATGATTGTTTTTAGGGATGTGAAAAAAACAGGGTAGTAGTACATATGATGAAATTGAAAGAAGAATTATCACAATAAGAGCTTTACAAGTATAGGAGTAACAGCCGACCTAGTGAAAAGTAACAAAATTGTTGTACAAATTCCATTGAAAATTACTTAAGTAACGTTGTTAGTACTATTAAACAAAAACCCAATTCATATACCGCATTATTGTGCTGGGCAGCTACGGAACCCTACATTGTGCGTGGCCTGACATACATTTGCCCGTTTTTCTTGTATGTTCAGGCATAACTCAGACAGATTTTCATAATTCTGATTAGCACGTTTTCATTAGCTCAAGCTCAGAATGCCAAGATGGCGGTGGTACGGAGGTGGTCTGTAAGACCGTTTCGTGAACGATGTTTTTGCGTTGCTTAAAAGAGATTTTACACTTTGCATTGGATATAGGCTGCGTTCATTGACGCGTATATTAACGCGTTTATTCTTACTAATTGAAATAAACTATCAATCAAAAAAATTTATATAATATATGACGGTGGAAGGACCTCAGATGCATTTTTGAAAAGCGTGACGTTAACAGAGCTGACGTCAAGATCTTCAATTTGCTGATAACTCATATTAAAATGCAGTTGATTTTATTATAACTTTTATTTTCGGAAGTACGCTTCGACAGCTCGAACTACATAATAAATATATTCTACGAGAAGAATGTCAACTTCCATAGAAAAATGTCCACGCAACGATTAGTCCCGTCCACATATAGTGTGCCCCCAAATACCATATGGCTGTACCTGGAAGGCACATTTATCAGTTCAACATTAAATTTGCGTAGAGCACAAGAGCAACACACGAGTTTTGCAATTCATTCTTAGTTAAAAAATAATACGCAATACTAGCTGTAGTTTTCAAGTTTCGTGTTCGAGTCACCAGCTGTCTTTAGAATCTCACTTAACACCACTTCCTTTTTTCGTTTTAATCCTTATCTCGTACTCAATAAAGGTATCGAAGCACAAACCATAACTTAGGGCAACGGCAAGAACGATTATGTTAATGTAATTAGTTTTGTTGTGTTTGTAATTGTCAGGACAAGATTTGTACGAAAGAAAAATTTAAAAAAAAAATTTTCGTAGATATTGTAAAAGGAAAATTTGGTCTTATTTTCTACATTATTATCGTGCAACGCCGGGGCGTGCATCTAATCACGCATAAAGCCTAGTTATTAAATAACCTGTTCAAATCGTAATGGTTATGCCACACTGGGTTCAAAATAGCTCTCGATTGCGAAGTCCGAACAGCCTTCACCTTTCTACGCGTGATATCGCACGTGGCAATAATTAAAGCTACAAGTATACATGAGTATAACGCAACGATGCATCATCAAGAACATTTACTGAATGTCATTGATAATATTTTAAACTATGTAGTAGTTTTGAAGGCGTTCCACTTAAAAGAATACTGCTTGTTACATTTCAAACGCAAAAGAGTTAAAAAATTAAAGTTTTAAAGAAACGCGATGGGGCGAAACACGTGTACCTATCGCTCACGGACCGTTCCGAAGGTGTTCCGAGATTCCGTGGCCGCGTGGCATTGCTGGAGAAAACGACTGCCGAAGTTCATACTACCAACGACCATTTGTTGGTAGGTTTAAGCTATAAGGCCGTCTTGGTCATATTCTTCCGTGAAATAGTGATGTTAACACTTATCTGTATTTCGGTTGAAGGGGACTGTAGCAATTGTTATTACTGGGCAAATGAGACTAATGAAATAATGTCTTGTTATTCAATGTATGCCAAACAAGGATTTGGGTGGCATTGATAGTGTTAAGAGCTGCGAGTAGGGCGTGACGCTGACAAACAGGCGCACGATCTACTCGTCTTTTCATTTTGTAGTATAACAGAAACCGAAATCTCCACTTGTGTCTGCGTCTCGAACAACAACAGGTGGACGAAATCGGCCAGTGTACTAAATTAATTTTCTATTAAAGACAGGCTTAGCACTATTTCTACAAATTCCTTAAAAAAAATCGGCAAAGTGCAAGTCGTATCATGCGTCAAGGGTGTTGTTGACGTATGTCTATTCAATGTCAACGGTCTAACTCAAACTTTTTGCCTAGTATTGTAAAACAACAACCTAAAAAAAAATAGAAAAATTAGCAATAGTCTGCTAAAAACCACCTAACTATTTATGTAAAGTGCCTGTTAAGGTTCAAAAGACAAAACTTTATAATATTACTAAATCTGTCTGACAGATAGCGTATATTCTCGACCAATCAATCGTTGACACACCAGCACTACAGGAGATAATATAGCCAAGCCCACTTCTAGGTTTAAGCTCTTTTTGTCAAGCTCAAAGGCATCTTCTGATCATGAACATTGATCTGTACTGTTTCTGCGATATGTACTCTCGTTATTATTTATAACTACAAGAAAGGGTCAAATTAACACTCCTTAGACGCAGAACCAAAAAAAGAACCAAGAAAACGGTATTCGAAGACACGTTTATTTACTCAGAAATACATTGCATATAATTAATGTTGAACCGACGACCTTTTCATACGTCAGATGACTACTTAACTGTAACCTATGTGGCTATTATTCCATTCATTATAACAAAGAACCGTTGAGTCTCTTTTTGTTAAAAAAAAATCACACGAATTTGTGTTTATGTATGTAGGTAGTTACTACGTCATTTTAAAGAGGGGATTCCCCGATTTTAGTTAAGTTTACCGAGTATATATACAGTGGATAAATAGTAATGTTAATGTTTTAGTGATTTACTAAAACTATTTTTAGTTGCAAGTCATTTAGTCAAATGTTAATATGTAATGTTATTAACCAATATACTCGGTCTCGTCGTTGGCAAAAATGGGAAGTAACCACCTGATAAGAAAATTCAAATTAATTAAAAAAAAACACAAATGCTTTAAGATATTAAATACTCAACAAGAATCCTTAACGAAAGACAACTTCAATAAACAGTACATGCCTAAAATATTTGAGGGTTCCCTTCGAATTATCATATGACTGTGACATTCGGACGGATAGACAGACAGACGGACATGTCGAAACTATAACCTTTTTTGGCATTTTGGCTACAGAATTCTAAAAAGTCAAATTTCTACTCATTGGAAATATTGTGGTTGATTTATTTTTCCTTGATTTTACAATATTTAGATTTGAAGTTGGCTCATATTTTTGTTATACAGAGTGTAACAAAAAGGTGTGGTCAAATTTCAGCAGCGGATACGGTATGTTATCAGTATTGCACCTACCATGGTGCCATAGCTGGTTGCATTATTATTACATAGTTATAGCATATTCAATTTGTCAAAATTCAGTAGTGAAAGGCGTATGGCAAAATAATTATACCTCCCCTGGTAGAAAATTCAATTGGATTATTATGGCATAGAACTTTTTAAGTCATACTTTTTTTAATTATTAACTTTTTCATTCATAAACAAACGAATGAAAAAATAATAAATATATTTTTAGGGTACTCCGATTTTGATAAAATAAGGTACAATATGTGCACTCAGTATCATGGGCACATACCAACCCTTGAATATGACCACACCTTTCTGTTACACCCTGTATAACCTAAAAAGCAAAGTCAGTTTCAATATTTTATTAAATATATTTTTTCTTTGTCGACAGTTTGTAGACATGAGAGAAGGCTCTTTCATATTCAACATGTGGGCGGATCCAACGTACGAGTTGTTCGTAGACACATGGGTGTTCAACTACACAAACACGCCGGAGTACCTGAGTGGGGCAGAGAAGGTAATGAGAATCAAAGAAGTTGGACCTTTTAGATATAAGTAAGTACTGATTTGGAAAGACACAACGGTTCTCTACTTTCCCTTTCTTTGACTGACTATTACTGACAGGGTAGATTTGACCAGGATCCATTTGACTTAACATGTCAAGTGTGAGTCGCTCGCATGGCTGGGGGGGGCGTGCATTTGATTTAACACTGGTACACCATATCCACCATCACTCCGATTCAGTGTCAAAATTCTTAAATTCTCCAAAAAAGGTCATACAGTAGAGCTTGGGGGGGTGCTATTGCCCCTGTTGACACCCCCCTGTTGACGTCCGCTGTATCGTATCCATGTGTTAATAAAGAAGTGTTATATTAAACAAAGTAAGTATTCATTCAGAACGAATGTTTATACAAGAAGACTATACTCATACTTCACTCAATTTTTGAACGCAGTTTCTTAAGTGAAAATGACAACGTCGCTAACTGTCATGCTGCCGTCTGCCGTCGGTCCTTCGCCTAATCTCTCTCCGGTCATGTTGGATTTCCGTCCCATCGGCCTATGAGAGTAATGGAATAAAGAGTGCACTTGAGTCTGCACACACTTTGTGCACTAAAATATCTCCTGCACAAACTAGTCTCTGTTAAGATTAGCCGCCGTAACCGACATCGGTATATAGACTATTAACATGTTGTGAATATGGAAGAAGTTCTAAACACGCATTAGCAAAAGGCGCGTCTAACACTCGTCATTTGAACGAAGGCCAGTGGCAATTTAAGTTATTATAGAATTTTATAAGCTACGGGTCTTAATCGCGTGAATATTTTATTTTAAGGCTTAAATACCTTTGTTTTATTGCGCGATTAAGACCCGTAGCTTATAAAATTCTTAAGGTGTACAAATCACGAAAGTTTACATATAATTTAAATTATATCTGATTCTATCAATATTTGTAAGGAGGGGTACATGTTTGTTGCTCTTTCACGTACAAACTACTGAACGGATTTTAATGAAACTTTACAATAATAGTAGTTTATATCTATACTAATATTATTAACAGGTTAAGTTTGTGAGTTTGTTACGTTGTATTGGTAAACTCTGGATCTACTGAACCAATTTTGAAAATTCTTTTACTAATAGAAAGCCACGTTATTTGTGAGCGACATATGCTATATAATATAAAGCTATGACCAATAGGAGTTGAGTATTAATAAAAAAATATTGCATAAATGGGGGAAACTGACGCAAACGAAGTTGCGCGGGTCACTTAGTCCATACTAATATTATAAATGCGAAATTAACACTGTCTGGCTGTCTGTTACGCTTTCACGCTTAAATAGTTAAACCGATTAACGGCCGGTCTCAATAATCTAACTATCGATGGATTTGGCTACTAGAGGTAGAATTTTGGCATATTTTGTATGGAGCTTATGTCAAATATATACCTCTAGTAGCCAAATCCATCGATAGTTAGATTATTGAGACCGGCCGTTAGATGAAATTGGGGATGGAGATAGTTTGAGTCACGGTAAAGGAAATAGAGGTTTTTATCGCGATAACCGACATCAACGCGGGCGGAGCCGCGGGCGAAACCTAGTAGGTTATAAAGATCAAACACCGGGGGAAGGTACCTAATAATTAAATAAGATACATAATTATGTTTAGCAGATTGAGATTTAAGATGACAATGAGTCATCGTCGGTCAATCCCGTAGACTTTAGATATATTTCGGGACTTAATCGCGTGAATTATTTAAAGGTTTTATTTACCCGACATTATATCTAATGTGTATAAAAATCGCGAAAGTTTAAAAACAATAATCCTGTAGACATCGTGACGGTCATAGGTGTTTCCTGTCCCGTATATGGAGAATCCAACTTCCTTGTTGATATTTGCATAAAATAATTTAATGTTATTTAAGTAAATTTTAAGAATTACGTAAAACACTAAGCCGTTTCTGAGTAACCTTCTAACAAAGAGACAAATAAACTCAATTTGTGGAACATGTTTCCCTTGTATGTCAAACTTGTATGCGTAAATTTTAGCAATAATAAGTATTCATTCTTTCCTCATTCTTATCCTACCTCGTTGTACTACACGACGTCGTGCGTTTTCGCGGCACCAGCCCTAAAGCTAATCTATAGGTCCAAATAAATAAAATTGTTTTTAAGTAATGTTAAAACATTAAAAAAAAAATTCAACTGCCTATATGTTTGTCCCGGCTAATCTTCGATTATGATGGGCATACCACAGGAAGATAGCTGATTTATTTATTATATACTAGCTTTCTCCTGCTGTTATCACGATAAGAGCTATAGCTATACTATGTCCATCCCCTGGGTTCAAACCTACAAAGTTCATCTACATCGGTTAAACAGACAGACAGAGTCACATTTATAATGTTAGTTTGTTTATGGAGTAACTTAAGCTAGTTTAAATAAAAAAATAAAAAAAATATTCCACGCTGATGATGTAGCCATGCGCAGTACTAGTAATAAATGTCTAGTTTTTTGCTAATATCAAAATTGCAATTTAAGGTGGCCTGTTGCTTCGAACATTAATCAATCCAAACATAAAGCCTCATTTTGCTCAAAGGTATCCATCCATATCATTAGAGGTCATCTTTAATTGCGAACTTTAATACTACCTGCATGACCTGTAAATACACACATCAAAAGTGTCTAGGGATCAACATATATTTTTGCAATAACTTTTCTCCTGATTGTTTTTTTTTTTTTTATTTCTTTAAGGATTCATCAAATAAAGTGTTTTCGTTTGTCACAGTAACGATAAACCAAGTCACCTTTGCATTAATAAAGAAATTTGCCATTTTCCTAATAAAGGGATTTTTGACATTTGAACCACTAACATTAAAGTTCGAAAAAAAGACTGAAATAACAGTTTTCTTTAAAATTTTATTGGGTAACTTAAACAATTAATAATCCGTGTTTCTACCGCGAACACTAACAACACAAGAACATCGGTTTGGCATACTCAAAATGAGTTCATCCAAATCACGCTGTGGAATGGCCGCCCATGTTCGTTGCAACAACAAAAAAAGGTCTTCTTGCGACTGGATACCCTCCATATTCGGCAGAGCTCTTCTCTGTAGCATATCCCATGCATGCTCAATCGGGTTCAAGTCTGGCGACTGAGCAGGCCAGGGCAGGACATTGATGTTAGCTGCGGCGAGAGTCTGTCTTACAACTCTTGCGGTGTGCGGTCGTGCATTATCATGCATTAACTGAAATAAGGGACCGATTTGCACTTGTAGAGGAACGATGACGTCTGATACAATCGTCTCAGCATAAATTTGAGCGTTGAGGTTGCCTCTGATCCAAATCAACTCAGTTCTTCCGCCGATCCAAATACCCGCCCATACCATGATGGTTCCACCACTATAAGGATGGACTTCCTGGCAGGATTTTAATCGCTGTTGGCGTCCAGGGGTTCTCCAGTGTCGTATACGTCTTGTATCCGGTCTCATACCAAAACGAGACTCATCAGAAAAGCACACGAAACGCCATTGTTCTTCTGCCCAATTTCTGTGTTCAAGAGCCCATTGATATCGAATCCTACGATTGTGCATTGCTATAGGTGGTACCCGTAGCGGTCTTCGGGAATGAAGGTTCACTTCATGCAAGCGGTTTCTGACTGTTTGGTCGCTAATTAAGTTCCCTGAAGAGTGATGAAGCCTCACGGCTAACATCATGGCGGTTATTGTTGGACCTCTTCGAGTTAAGATTTGAATGTATCGGTCTTGTCTCCGTGTGGTGCAGCGATACCGTCCTCCATGGCGCTCAGCCACGGTACCAGTGCTTCGGTAACGTGTCCAAAGTCGACTGATAACACTCTGACTTGTATTCAGAGCTAAAGCCACAGTACGTTGCCGGGAACCAGCTTCTATCATTCCCACGGCTCTGAGCATTTCTTCCCTGCTTAAATGACGTCGCCGCTCCATAATAACGTTGGTTTTAATCAGTAGTAGGGAAACAGTAGCACTAATAATGTCTTCAATGCGTTGTATGTTTTTATAGGGAAAATATTGACAGCTGATTTTCATCTTTTACTCGAATTTGATTCACAGTTCCTGATTCAAATTATGAAATGCACCAAAAGGGATCCATATAAATTTATAAAATCATAAATTTATTACAAAGCCACATCTCAATCTCAAGAAATCCGCATAAAAATGCTTGATCCCTAGACACTTTTGATGTGTGTATTTTGCGAGCGAAGATATGTGTATAAAGCCTCTGTCAGGGTTCTTAATCACTATGTTTTTTTTCGTTTTCGCGTTTTTCTAACTGTCAAAATCCTGTCATAATGGTAAAAAGAGAGTTGCGCTTAGAAATGCATCGCGAATGCTCGCGGACATCTACAACCTGCGCATTCGTTGTGCGCTCAAAGACAAAGATGTGTGTGACCCTATACTAATAAAGCTAAAGAGTTTGTTTCTTTAAAAGTTTGAATGTACTAATCTCCGATGTTACTGGGCTGGAGATAGCTTGAAGCTTGAGGAAGTATTTAGACTTTTTAAAGCGAGCCGATCTTCGGTTACTTGCACACTGTTCCTGTTCTTACTGATTATTTGGCATACCTACTGTCTTTTTGGCATACTTATTAATATTCAGATGGTTATCTACTTAACTCCAAAATCAGGACTCTCTGTTGAAAGTATAATGAGTCCTCAAATTTTAGCAACCCCACTGACTCGTTAAGTTGTTTCAAACTATTATTTAAATTGGACATACTACCCAGTCGAGATGCTCGAATTACCGTATTTCCAATACCGTTAATTTGGCATACTGCTCATTTGGCATAATTATTTGTCTGCAGGGAAGTACGCACAAATAACAATATGCGCGTGGACAAGGAGAAAGGAGTGCTGACGATGAACCCGCGGATGGTACTGGAATTCATCAAGGAAAAGTCAATAGATGACCCTCAGAATTTGACCTTCATATTTCCAAACGTGCCTCTAATTGTAAGTACAAATAACATTACCTATTTTTAATTTTTTACCCCACTCCCTAAGTTAAAAGTGTGTATTTTTTTTAAAGAGACGACTCCCGCAGTAGGGTACATGCCCTGTGTCGCGGGGGACTTTACAAACATACAAGTCACGGACACAAAGTACACCCAGACACGGAACAACAATTTGTGGATCACACAAAGTGGTGTCCCGTGTGGAAATTGAACCCACGACCTCTTGAGTAGCAGTCGGATACACTTCCACCGCGCCACAGAGGCTATATTATGAATTTAACTAGTGTGGCGCGCCCAAGATTTGGATGCGGCTTTTTCAAATATTAATAAAATATTAACTACCTAAACATACATTTACGGTGTGCCTATGTTTACAAAAATAACAAGAGAATTGATTGACTGGTTATTAGACGCAGAAGCAGGTTTTTCTGTTAATTTGTACCCTAGTAACAATACTCAAACCACTCTAAAACTACGTGTTTAAATCTATATAGATTATCTCGAGAATTTCGCAATAATCGTTCTTTGGTGCTAATTTGGTTAACATAAATAACGCCTATGCAGAATCGCTACCTATGCCTAATAGTATTTTTTAAATTTCAATCTACTCAACATTGAATTAATCAGAACATTTATCTAGTTAATCTACCAATGTGTCTACTATAGGTAGGGGTATGAACATTATTAATAAATGTAAACCAATGATTATGTAAATTAGGTAGGTATACTTTGGGTCGCCTAGTGCTAGTTCATTATTTTCATAAATTACAAGTTTTTTAGTCACTAGCGGACGCCTCGCGGTTTCACCCGCGTAGTTCCCGTTCCCATGGAAATACAGGGATAAAAAAAAGCCTATATCATCTGGGGTTAGTGCGGCTTCTCAACGGCGAAAGAATTTTTGAAATCGGTCCCGTAGTTTTTAAATTAATTCATTACAAACATACACACACACAAAAATACAAATCTTTCCTCTTTATAATATTAATATACATATATATACCTATCTACTACTTTTTAACACGCTTTTATTAGCTTCACTTGTAACTAACTATGTATGTAAGAAAATCTTGAAATCTTAGTTAGACCCACTTCCCGGTTTTCGATTAAAATGAAATTTTGCTCACGCTCTGAGTTCTGATGACAATACATGACTAGCTACGAAACGTCATAACAAATCCAATATGGCGGCCTCCCCAAGATGGCGGACTGGCTGTTTGAAATCCACCCCCATGATATGGGTATCAAATGAAAGGGTTTTCTGTCAGGAATACGAAAAAAATCTGTGGCTTTTTGTAATTTTTAGTGCGTGCTAAAAGCGTGTTTTTTGGTTTTTTAAACTATTATTTTCTGTTTTAAACCAATCTCAATCTGTCAAATCAATTTTGTGTATGATATTGGTGGTGTATCTTACACGTGGTGGTTTCTGTCATGTTACTTCTTATATTTTTTAGCATTGTTAATAGAATACCTACACACAGCTTTTGGGTCGGACAGGGATTAATTAACACATTGCATAGATAAATAATATTTAATTTACATAATCTATTTGTAGCACACATATCCTTACTAATCGCAAAACTATGTCTGTCTATCCGATTACTTTTTCACGACTGAACGGTTTTTAAACTTTATTTATTCATTTTGTTATAAGGTACATGGTAACCATACAAATTACAAAGTAATTTACTGTCCCGCAAAATTGTAAGTGCAAATCTGCCTCTGTGGCGCGATGGGAGTGTATCCGACTGCTACGCAAGAGGTCGTGGGTTCGATCCCCACCCAGGATAAAACTTTGTGTGATGAGCACGATGGTTTATTCTGTGTCTGGGTGTTATTTATCTATAATATGTATGTATTTAGAAATATATAAGTATGTTTATCAGTTGTCTGGTTGCCATAGTACAAGCTCTGCTTAGTTTGGGATCAGATAGCGTTGTGTGAGTTGTCCCAAGATATATATATTTATAAATACTTTGACTATGGGATCGGGTCACATACTCGTACAAGTCAAGCAATTATTTTGAAGTGCAATAGTGAAAATTCATACTTGTAGCTTGCACTCAAGCGTAACAGCTTCTTACACGCTCTACACAAGTGTCATCTGTATACGTTAACTGAAATGTTTGTTTTACAGCCATATTTATAAATCATAGTAACACATATGCCTGTTTCTTATTTTGATCGTTAGTAACATAGGTTACGGTCGGTTGAGGTCTAGTAACAGATAGGTGGTTCGATTCCGATCCCGGTTTGGCATACGGAAGTCTCGGGTTCGATTCCTGGGTCTGGACTTTAATTTTAATATCTTTCTAAAGTGCAATTATTGTATTAATTAAGTAATTGGCAATAAATGTCTATAAAAATCACGGTGCTGTTTTTTAACTTTCACGATTTGTACACATAATAAAACAATGTATACTCTAGCTGTCCCGGCGAACTTCGGACCGCCTCTTTTTTTGTGAATCGGGTTTAACTGTGAATCTAAATCATTCTCGAATCCACTGAAACACACAAAAAAAATCATTAAAATCGGTCCAGCCGTTTAGGAGAATTTCAGTGACATTCGCACGCACAGAAGAATTTTATATGAAAAGAGAGGTGCTACGGGTCTTAATCGCGTTAATATTGGTCGAAACGTCGGGCTATAAAAAAGGTATTACCTTCAAATATTCACGCGATTAAGACCCGTCGTATATATAATTTTATAATGGGATGTGTATCTCCATCCTGCCTATTACCTACGGAGAATATATCTTAATGAAATTTGGCATATAACGGTTTAAGACATTTATTTCTTAAAAGATTACAATAATCACGTATAGAGAAAAATACGATACTTCATAACAAAAAAATATTAGCCGATATGCGTTGTTAGTAGGGTAATTATAAAATAAAAATGTTTAAGGGATGTATGAGTGAGATTTGTTGGAAAACGTTTGTGTAGAAAGAATGCATGTTTGTTAAGGCTTGTGACATAGTGATGTACAATAATTAAAATTTTTGGGTTTGCTAAAAACGATGATTTGATTTATATGTAATATGATAAGAAGAAAAAATATATATAAATATAAATATTATCACACTAATATTATAAAAGCGAAAGTTTGTGAGTATGTGAGTGTGTATGTTTGTTACTTCTTCACGTCTAAACGGCTGCAGCGATTTTAATAAAATTTGGTATGGAGTTAGCTGACACCCTGGATTAACACATAGGCTAATAAAACGCGAGTAACACCGCGGGGCACAGCTAGTATATAAATAAATGGTATTGATGGCAAAAGCTATTATATATTGTAAACTTCGTATATAATTCTTCTCCATATTAAACTATAACTGACTACGACAAACGCCACACTCTATGGAGTGTGGCATTTGAACAATGAGCAATTTCCAAAGTCCATGCAAAATTAACGTTCGTATCGTAAATTTAGTTCCCATGTTAGCTAAAATATTCAACAAATAAAAGAATATCATAAAAACCTTATGACGTTAAACTTTATGTGCCAATCAATATAAAAAGCCTACGTATAGGTGCTGACCTTAAGCATGTTATCTGCTAAAAGTAATCAAATTTTAGGTTTTTTGTGCAATATCTGATTAAAAAAGATATCAAGTTTAGATTAAGATTTTTAACTGATTAGCTACATAACTGGTTTTTATAATCCAACTGGAATATAACTAGCTAAGAATGATAAACATTATTCGATGGAAAATTGGTACGCGTACAAAATATAAAATCTGTTGGTGTTATAAAAGAAATCCATGACAGTCTATTAATACACAACTGAAAGCACTGAACAAATTGGGTTGAAATTTGACATCCAGATAGACAGTTATGTCGCAGGGGACTTTACAAATATACAAGTCACGGACGCAAAGTACGCCCAGACCCGGAACAACAATTTGTGGACACAAAGTGCTGTCCCGTGTCGAAATCGGACCCACGATCCCTTGCGTAGCAGTTGGACACACTCCCACCGCGCTACAGAGGCAGTATGTGCCTATTTTCTAGATTTTTAACAGACTTTAAATTTGACTGAGTTTGGCCAAGTATACCGCCTCATCCATTGCTCTCGTTATATGCTTCTTTGGTTCGCCACCAATTGCTTCACGGGTTTGCTTTTTAGAGCCACAGGGTGCCCTACTATTTAATAGTCTCCCTATTAAATAAGACACAAATCTTTATTTACTCAGGCACTACGAAAAGGCTTAGATACCTACTCGACCTGTTTATTTGGTATCTGCCGGTTTACAAACTAACAACGAACAATCGTTGAGTGACGTTTAAGATTTAGGTAAGACTCCGAATCATGACCACCAACCCAACTGCTGTTAAAAACTAAAACAGATGATGATTTTCAAATCAGCTTAAGGGACTTTAAATCAGCGTCGATGTCGATAATGGAAAATAATTTTATTATGGAATTTGACGTTTGCGGTGGAGACCATAGACATTTTTTTATTTTTTTTGCGAACAATTAGTACGGCGTTATCGAATTCGCCACGGAACGAATGTACCTTATCTAACCCCCCAGGGTTTACCAGGAACATGTTAAAAAAATATTAGGTAAATATTATGTCTGATGCGAGAAGCCGAGGATAGAACAAAGTGGCGTGCAATTGGAGAGGCCTATGTCCAGCAGTGGACTGCGATAGGCTGGTGATGATGTGTTACCTACCTTAACTAAGACCCCTGAAAACCCAAAAAGGGTTCACGATTATTAATACCCAGTGCCTATGACCTTCACGAAGTTAAACCATGACGTAATTTCTAATTGTTTATACCTATCCTTTTTCCTATTTTTGTTAAATGTAAATAAATAATATGTTTACATATAGTTTTTCCTTTTGTATTTGCGTAGTCAATCGTAAATTATTACCTACTTATTATGTTGTTTAGTATGCTATAATTATGTTTTTTGAATGCTCAGTATTCTGTAACAATATAAAATGTAACTTCTTACTTTGATTTAGTGGCTTGTTGGTCAGGTGGTTTTTCTGACTGCTAAGCCAACGGTCGTGGGTTCGATTTCCACCCAAGATACGTTTTTGTAATTTGTCTACACTTAATATGTATTTATCTTTTATATTTTGGAACAACAGACACAACGCTATCCCAAACTAAATTTTTATTGTTTTAGGAGATTTTAACGTCACAAAAGCAACTTGGACATATGATGACAACTCGAATAGTTTGATTATACAATCAAGTAATGACTGTTTATCGAACATTACCTCCGATTTTATGAACCTCGCATTATTAAACCAATTTAACACTCATTTTAATATTAACAATCGTCTGTTGGATCTCGTATTCTGTAATCTTTATTGTGAAATTAATACACCTCACGCCCCTCTTGTTTCGGAAGACCCACACCATAAAGCCTTAAGCTTTGATCTACCTATATCCATACAAGCTCCGTTAAAAAATAACTACTTCCTCAAACAAATGTTTTTTAGAGCTGACTATGACTCGATTAAGAACGCCCTTAAATCTTTTGACTGGGATACTATATTTTCAAACATAAATGATGTAAATTCTCAAGTAGCTTTATTTTATCAACTTCTTAATGAACTGATTGTTCAATTCGTACCAACACGTTACATTTCCAACAGTTCTAATTCTCATCCTCCCTGGTACACGCGTCCCTTAATTAAACCCACGAATGAAAAACGTAAATACTATGAGGGGGGTACCACAAGGAAGTGTCCTTGGACCCTTACTCTTTCTCATTTACATTAATGATTTGCCCACATCCATCAATTGTAAAACTGTCTTGTTCGCTGATGACATTACGCTCATTATTCCATGCGAAAACATATGTAGATACGAAGACGATATTAATCACTATATACACTGCGTAATAAACTGGTTACTCATGAATAATTTAAAAATTAATTTGGAAAAAACACAAGTTATGTCATTCTATCAAAAAACAAAAAACCTAAATCTTAACATTACATATGCAGGTCAAAAAATAACAGAAACCAATAGTGCTAGATTTCTAGGACTCCAACTTGATAGTCATCTAAATTGGAAAAAACATATAGAAACTATTTGTATGAAACTAAATAAGTATGCATATGCACTATATAATTTAGCAAAAATAGTTAGTGAAACAGTAGTCCTTACCGCGTACAAAGCTTACGTTACATCACTTCTTCGATTCGGCATTATACATTGGGGTAACTCTTCTGACAGAGAGATAGCTTTCAAAGCCCAAAAAAAATGTTTACGTGCAGTGTTTAAGCTCAAATCAACAGATAGCTGTGCTCCACTTTTTAAAAAATATAACATTCTTACTTTCCCTTGTTTATATATATTTGAAACTGCAGTATTTGTAAAGTCGAACTTGCATATGTTTCAAACACTGAAATCTCTTAGACATAATAAAGAAATATGTGCAATACAACATACGACCGCACTATTTTCAAAATATTTTCTAGGTATGGCCCCTAGGATCTATAACAAGATACCTCTGTCTATCAGGGATATAGAAGATGTAACTGATTTCAGAAATAAGTTACTAACATTACTTTGCACAAAAACATATTACACAGTTAATGAATTCTTAACTGACAAATTCTAATATGTATAGATATAAATTTAATATGTATAAGTATAAATAGTTAACTATTTAAATATTGTTTTAAGTACGTTCTCTTTATTAGAGTACCTAATATATTTGTACGCCGCTGACGGCAAGACATAGCGATCCATATATTATTATAACTGAACATCTGTAACACCTATGATCTACAAATAAAATATTTGATTTTGATTTTGATTTTGATTTTAAGTTCCATAAGAAATGGAAAATATATGGCCGTAGATCAGATTATGATACCTTTTCTCTTCTAAGAAAAAGATTAAATAAATTAGAGAGGGAATGCTACAGAAATTATTTATGTTACTCAGAACAGAAAATAAAATCCAACCCTAAATTTTTCTGGTCATATGTTAAATCAAAACGACAATCTGGGCAGATTCCACAAACAATGATTTATGATAGTGTTATGTTGTCGGATGGTGAGAAAATCTGCGAAGCTTTTAATAAACACTTTCAATCAACTTTTGTTAGAACAGCTCTCAATGGTAATCTCCCGATTTCATCCAAGCCTAGGCATCAGCCCGTAGTTGACCTTGACTGTATAAACATTGACGAGAAAATAATTCTTAAAGAACTGAAACAAGTTGACATTCACAAAAGTGCGGGACCTGATGGTATTCATCCGATACTTATTTCCAAATGTGCTGATGAACTACTGAAACCAGTTTACCTTATATTTCAAAGATCTGTTTCCACGGGGATCTTCCCTTCATTATGGAAACAAGCTATCATAACTCCCATACCAAAAAATCAACAAACTAATCTAATAACACAATATAGGCCTATATCTAAATTAAGTATTTTAGGGAAACTCCTAGAAAAAATAGTTACTACACAATTGTCTTACGCGGTTCGTAATTACATTTCCGACAAACAACATGGCTTCATTCAATTACGTAGCGTAGACTCGAATATGTTAACTTTTACAGATTACTTATTGAATGCCATGGATTCTAACCTACAGGTGGATGTCGTGTATACCGATTTCTCGAAAGCATTCGATAAAATAAATCATGACTTATTAATTATAAAGCTCGAGAACATTGGTATACACGGTAACCTACTGAGATGGATGGACTCCTACATACGGAATCGTTCGCAAGCGGTGTGTCTTAAGGGTTATTGCTCTAGCTACCTGCCTGTTCCCTCTGGCGTCCCTCAGGGGTCCCATCTTGGTCCTGTACTCTTTTCCTTATATATTAATGACATGGGCGACCACCTCAATGACACTCATCATCTACTTTACGCTGATGATACCAAGATATTCAGAGATATAACTGGAGTCTCAGACTGTCAGGATCTTCAAAATACCCTAGTATCCTTATCCAAATACTGTGCTGATAATCAACTTTACCTTAATACGGATAAATGTTTCATTATGACATATTCACGAAAGAAAAACAATATTAAATATGATTATCATATTGGTGACAGTTATTTAAGGCGTGTTCACACTATCCGAGATCTCGGCATCGTAATGGATGACAAGGTTTCCTTTAACGCACATATTGATAATATCATAGGAAGGGCTTTTAGGATCCGGGCTTTATCAATAGAATTACTAAACCGTTTCAACATGCAATTACCTTAAAACTTTTATATTTCAGTTATGTCAGATCAATATTAGACTTTGGTTGCTCAGTATGGAACCCTTTCTACAAATGTCATATCGATCGCATAGAAAGGGTACAAAAAAAAATCATTAAAATTATGAATTATCGACACTCCATTACCGACAGTACTTACGATGAATCGTTAAATAAATACAACCTTCTTTCCTTAGAAAATCGCCGTAAGCAGTTTGACGTTGTCACCCTTTATAAAATTCTCAATAACAAAATAGATTCTTCAACATTACTCTCCAAAATTAACTTCATCACCCATGCTCGTCTTCCCGTCCGTCCCTCTCGAAAGTTAGACACCTTCGTACCGCCATCGCTTCATAAAAATTATACCCGCAACAACTTTATTACTCGCTCGATTACGTTATAATTATAATAAAGAATTTCATGACATAGACCTCTTTAACAACTCATTGAACACTCTAAAATCTAAACTAATGCTGCAATTGAAACACGAACACCCCTAGCAGCACATAGATATGTATTTTTTACGATTGTTTTTCCCTATGTAATTATATTTTTTTACTTTATAATTAGTTATATGTTTTATATGTTTAACCGCTAGCATTTAAGCACAATTACTGTTAATTGTTTTCTTTTGGGTACTCTTTGTCTTTACATTAAGTCTATATTTTTTGTTATTTTGTATTCTGATGACTGTTTGTACCAAAATAAAATAAAATAAAAATAAAACAAACTAAGCAGAGCTTACACTATGGGAACCAGACAACTCATAAACATACTTATATGTTTCGAAATACATACATATTATAGATAAATAACACCCAGACACAGAATAAACCATCGTGCCATCACACAAAGTTTTATCCTGGGTAGGGATCGAATCCACAACCTCCGGATTAGCAGTCAGGGTCACTAACCACTTGACCAACAGGTTAGTAAAAGTAGGCCAGAAATATTTAGGTTGTGTATATTTATGTTTATCAGTTGTCTGGTTGCCATAGTACAGGCTCTGTCTGGTTTGGAATCAAATAGCCGAGTGTGAGTTGATTTTGCCGTCAGGTAGGTGGGTAACATGAGGTTCTCCTCGAATAAGTCTTCTCCGACAAATACCTGCTACTAATAAACCGTTTTTTCTCGTTCCAGGCTATCAGCACTCTCTTAGCAGACAAGCTGGGCTACATAGCAAACGCAGGCGCATATTACTCTATATCAGCCCTAGGTCAGAAAGTGTTCAAAGAGTTGACAGCTCAGGAGATACTGTGGGGTTATAGCGATCCCATGGTCACGTTGGCTAACACCTTGCTGCCTGGCTGGATTGACTTCAAGAAGATTGGACTACTTGATCGGGTTAGTACTTGAGTGCTCTTTATAGAATTCCGTGATATTCTAGGTGGATTGACTATGCATTTATCTTTTTCTTTTTTTCTTTTTTTAAAAGACGACTCCCGCAGTACAAGCCCTGTGTCGCGGGGGACTTTACAAACATACAAGTCACGAACACAAATTACACCCAGACCCGGAACAACAATTTGTGGATCACACAAAGTGATGTTCCGTGTGGGATTCGAACCCACGACCTCTTGCGTAGCAGTCGGACACACTGCCACCGCGCCACAGAGGTATACATTGGTAGTGTAGTTTTAACGATGGGTCATGTTTTAGCGATGTGTATGTTTCGTATTACGTACCCATACTCTACGGGTGCCATTATATTAAACACTCTCTTTTGCTATAACGAGCACATTCCACTAGCAGATGTTGGACATCCATCACAGCAATTAGGAGTTGGAACTTTTTTCATGAGAAAGCCAAATTTTCAGAAAACTTGTTAAGTCCAGTTCATAACCTGTGCTGTAACAATTAGATTTCTACTTAGCTCTGCCAAACCAGGGTGCATGAGGTCCTGTGCCAGAACCCTTCCTCTTTTCAAATGTTGTCGAAGTGCTCTTTCCAAATTTTGTAAAAAGAAATGTTGTACCTATTTACATAGCATCTCAGAGTAATAACTTTTGACGTCTATACCCGTTATTATAGATAAATAGTTATTTCTAATTTTATAACGTATTACATACATTTCGGGACTTAATCCCGTGAATTATTTAAAGGTACGAACCTTTTATTTACACGACGTTTCGATCGAATTGCACCGATCGTGGTGACGGGTCGACTTTCATATTTCTTTTTAAATGATTCACGCGATTAAGTCCTGAAATTTATCTATTATGTATAAAAATCACAAAGTTTAAAAATAATAATTTTATAACATGTTTGCTAGATCGAGTAAAACCGTATGTGAGTACGGAACTTCATGTTGCTTTTTTATATATTTATTTATTATCGCGTTTAAACAAACAAACAAACTCTTCAGCTTTATAATATTAATAATATAGATTTGCAATTTACAACAATATACCTACTATGGAAACAATAATATCTGTTATAGAAATCTACGTTATAAATCATGGTGTACTTTCAACACATGCTATATTTTTTGCAGATATACCCAGACAGGCCGGAGTCTTCTGAAGTGGAACTAAAGAACGCAAGTATGAGGTATTCGCTCAATGCTTGGGACAACAGCACCGGCCTCAAAGAACAAGGATTTTCTGACTGGAATTCAAGGTAAAAACATAATCATCTTAGTTTATAGAGATGTAGTTATGTCGTCTACATTTAATAGATTTTCTTTTTCTACGGAATTGTAACACTTTTGTACAAAAGTAACACCCGAGATATTTGTTCCACGTTTTGAAAATGTTTAATCATTATTTAATTAAATATTCATAATTTTAATTAATACAGCTACTTAATTTAGTTTTAGTTAACCATTTTTTTGGGGATACATTACTCTGTGGCGCGGTGGGAGTGTATCCGACTGCTACGCAAGAGGTCGTGGGTTCGATCCCCGCCCAGGATAATACTTTGTGTGATGAGCACGATGGTTTATTCTGTGTCTAGGTGTTATTTATCTATAATATGTATGAATTTAGAAATATTATAAGTATGTTTATCAGTTGTCTGGTTGCCATAGTACAAGCTCTGCTTAGTTTGGGATCAGATGACGTTGTGTGAGTTGTCCCAAGATATTATTATTATTATAAAAATACTAGGTCACTAATAATAAAAAACGGCCAAGTGCATGTCGAGTCACGCACAATGTAGGGTTCCGTAGCTGCCCAGCACAATAATGCGGTATAAGAAGTGAGGTTTTTGTTATTTTTGTTTCATATATACATATCATATATGTAATATTCAACGAAGTTTGTACGCAAATTTTGTTACTTCTCACTTGGTCTGCTGTTATTCGTAAACTTGTAAAGCCTACTTAGCTGTGATAGTTTTCCTTTTAATGTATATATACTACTAACCTGTTTTCTTTCATCTCCAAAAACAATGATTTAGCTGGGAAGGAAGGGGGGAGACACTTGACTCAAATAAAAATACTTTAGGTTAGGTTTAAAGACATTTATTTTCCATAAGAACATAGCTACGGAACCCTAAAAAAGTACTTAGTAGTAAAAAATGCATAGCTTTAAAAGTCTTTAATTATTAATTAATACTTATATAGACTTCTTAAATATTATTAATGAATAACAATTAGGATGAATTAGAATTAATTTTGGTACCTTGCATAGTAAATTTAATGCAATAATAAGTAAAAGATTAAGGTCATATTAGCGTAATCTAGACTTTTAATCACAATTTATTTAAATTACTTCCTTAATATTTTTGGATATTTCTTGCTAATTATTTGTCCTATTACAATAATTGGATTCAAAAGATAAATTTAAAGTACAAACCGAACCGAACTTTAAACTTCCTATTGTTGTACAGAAAAATAATGTTAGGCAGGTACATCTTCTCCCACTGTCTACGGGGTTCAAACCTCCCCTTTTCCTTCATATCAACCTATATGATATCCCACTGCTGTGCACTGGTCTCCCCAGTAGAACCTACTTATTATTCTGGGGGTAATTTCCATAATCGCCGCGAGCGAGTTGGCGATTGCAGTAAGTAACCCTCCCCTTCAAAACGAAATCTTGGATAGCACCGATGGGTAAAACCAAAATCAAACCTCACAAAAATGCCGCAACATAAGGTCTATATACATCCAATTTTAGTATTACCATAATAATAATAATATCTTGGGACAACTCACACAACGCTATCTGATCCCAAACTAAGCAGAGCTTGTACTATGGAAACCAGACAACTGATAAACAATAAGTACAGCATTTTGTTCATATATTGCTATTAAATTGGTTATCGAAAATCTTTTACATGCCCAAAGATAGACTAAGGTTTTTTTCACCCGTTCCGGTTTCAATTCAGCGCTGTACTCAGCGCGGAGTGTATGGCGATGTACGGTAGCTTCCACACGGTCCGGTATCCGTCCGGTTCGGTCGCCATACATTCGCCGCTGGATACCCAACTTCAATCCGGCGCCAGATTGAAACATTAGAAAAAGACCTAGTGGAGAATCCTTTTAGCACGCTGCTTTGAATCTTTTTTAAGAAGTTAACTAGCATATGGAATTATGTCCCACATTACTAGCAATCTTGTTAACCCCTTCAGCTAAGCTCAACGACTTGTGTTAAGATTGGGTTCACGTCGGTAGTATAATGGGTAGGATTAGAACCCACTACCTCATGATGCCTTAGCCATTAAGCTACCGCAGCTTCATTTATCACTATGATGTCTATTGTCTCGACAGCACCCCATGCAACAGGATCAAGGGCACATTCGAGGGTCTAATGCTGCCCCCCAACTTCGAGAAGGGTCGGAACTGGACGGTGTTCAGGAAGCAAGCCTGTCGCGCTTTCCCCTTCACCTTCGTTGAAGAGAAAACTTCTGAATATGGATTTCCTGGATATAGGTGAGTTTAATACTATTTATTGTCTTTTTATATAGCTTCCTAATCTCTCTCCGGTGATGTCGTATGAGAGTGAGGGGATAGAGAGTGCACTTGTGTCTGCGCATACACTTGTGTAATGTAATATCTCCTATGTAGTTAACTAGTCTGTAATGAGATTTACCGCCGTAACCGACATCGGTTAGGACGCCATTTCTAAAGTCAACAAGTTTTCTTCGTAACGCACGATGTTGATCTTTATTTTTATTTGTGAAATTAAACAATTTGTATTTGGTTATTATATCTAGAATATAATATAATCATAGAAAAGTAAGAAGTTTATAAAAATATTTTAATTGAACATTTAATTATAATTAAAATATTTTCAAAATGTAAATTTATTTATTTTGAATCGGTACCTAATCGTATTGTAAAAGTAAAAATATTTATTTGATCGAATTACATTTTTTATTTTAGGCATTGATTACTTATCGTCAGCCACACCACTATTTTCTATTCCTCTAATAAAGTTTTTTAGCAGAAAAATACTAAATATGAGGCCGGTGATTAATTGTCATCGCTATTGTACATAACATCTAGTCTATTACAGCATATTTAAATATATATATATTTTTGTTATTAGGTTCGTAATGGAACAAAATGCACTCAGTAGAAGTTCTCCTTATGACTGCAAGTGCATAAACAACTGCCTTCCTGAAGGAGTCGTCGACATCAGCAACTGCTACTATGGTGAGTAACTGAAAACAAATAGTTTAAGCTGAAAGTTGATTTATAACATCTAGAGGTGGCGAACGGCGCGGGCGGCGTGACGAACGGCGCCGATGACTTTGCCCACGCCGATAGCCGCTAGTAAAAATCGGCGTCATCGGCGTGGGGCAAAATATAGTATTTAAATTTTTAAATCGATTTCTTAAAGAACATAAAAACATAAATAAATAGACAATAATAAAATAAATGAAAGGTCACAATAGTTAGGCTAATTGCTACAAGTATTAAGACAAGGTAACTGTAAAGCGGCGGTAGCCTAATGGCTTCGGACATACAATCGTGAGGTCGCAGGTTCGAATCCTACCGATTATACTACCCACTCCTAATACAAGCCATTGAGCTTAGCTTCAGTGATTAACAGGATTGCTAGTAATATGGGATCCACAACTCACATTGCCATACATCTATAAAAAAATATATACAATAAAAAACATAAGCTTAGCTTAAAGATACGCAGTTACCGTAAATAGTGGTTAACGTTGTCATTATTTTTACAGCCCCAAGTATAACTTGTAAAAAATGAATTGAATACGTTGGCGCAACTAAAGTGTACAATAAATACTTGACACTGACAGAAATTAACCGTTAAAAATTCAAAGAAGAAGAATAATAGAATTCCAGGGACATTTATAACGCATCTGAACTCTGAATCTTTAGCATCAGACATGTCTGATGAGGTTACAGTTACCTTGTCTTAATACTTGTAGCAATAGAGTACCTAGTTGACTCCAAAAAAGTAAATTATTTAATACTAATCAGGTAAAAGTAGATCTTAAAATGCTCTAAAAATAACTGTTCTTTTACAATTTAACATATTTTTGAATTTAAAAGCATGTAAACGAATACTAAAAGTAATGATTAGACTATAGGAACTTATGACGTCATAGGTTGCTATTCTATAGAGCTTGTCTTTTTGACATTTCATAAAAAGAGATTGATTTGACTTGACAGTCAATATCTCCATTAGCCAAACTCTGGTGACCTTTCACTTCTTATAATATTGTCTATTGTCTGCTTCTAAAATCGTTTGTATTGGCTAAATAATCAACCCACAGCTCAAACTACTAAGACAAGAAAACTGAAATTAGGAATATAGGTGTTCTTTTATTATAAGATAAAAACGTCTTTATGTTATTAAATGAATATCATATTACGCACATGACACGATTTTACGAAATCGCCCCCTGAAGGGGTGAAAAGAGATGCCAAAGTTTGTATAGTCATTCATATTTTCCTATTTATTTAAAGACGGGGTGAATGAGGGATTTCATTTATATTGTACGAAAAATCAGAACTATTGAAACTACATAGTTAGTTAGAGTTCAAGTTTTCCACAGCTTTTATTAGCCCCCCCTTCAATTTCTTATTTTCTCTGTTGGTACAACTCACACAACGTCATCTGATCTCAAACTTGCAGAGCTTGTGCTATGGCAACCAAACAACTGATAAACATACTTATATATTTCTTCATATACCTATAGGTACATATTATAGATAAATTCCATGACAAAATAAACCAACGTGCTCATCACACAAACTTTTATCCTTTGTGGGGATCGAACCCAAGACCTCTGGCTTAACAGTCAGGGTCACTAACCACTAAGTTCTTTCCTCGCCGAAAAATCTATTGTATAGAAATCAAATTAGTTTTTGTGCCAAGGTTTTTAAGAAGAAAATATCTGAATTTTAAAACGTTAGTCTGTTAATTCCAGGGTTCCCGATAGCACTAACGAAGCCCCACTTCATGGACGTAGACCCTCAACACAACGCGTACTATGAAGGGATGCAGCCTTCTGTAGAAAACCATACGTCGTTTTATGAATTGGAACCGGTAAGTCTTAATATTTTTAAGCTATTGTTATCTTTTATCGCGGGCTTCGAGCGCGCCGATCGAATCAAGAAATTCCGTAACGAAAATAAAACCTAACAACCAAATAAACCCCCCCCCCTCCGCCTACCATGTAGCTCGGCCGAGCGTTCGCTTAACGTATATGTATATGGTACGACTGTGCGAAGCTCGCACGGATCGAGACGAGCTCCTCCGAAATGTAATGAAAAGAAAAAAAAAAAATAATAATACTGCATAAATAAAAAATAAATAAATAATTATAGTTGCATAAGTTGATAAAAAATGCTATGCAATAGCTTTACCGCGGCAGTCCCCGAGTGCCACACATTTTTTATTCAATTTTATTTGGGAAAACAAACAATCATACAATAAACCTTAATTCTAATTCTATCTTACAAATGAAGTATATGTACTTTTTTTGAATACCGCAATATGGGTATCAAATTAAAGGGCTCATCGTAAGCATTCATTTCAAAAAGGTATAATATTATGACTGTAATACTAAAAAAGTCAATTAGCAAGCAATATTTTTTTCAATTTTCAATACTTGGCAATAGATGTGATGAGTAAAAGTTAGTTATTACATCCTACAATTACTAAAAAGTAATAGATAAAAAAATAAATTCAAAATCCACCAGCACAAAAAGTCGTCTCATCCTTCATGTAACAGCCATTTTGAAGTTTTAGACATAACAAATCAAGTTATATTTCCAACAGACCCTAGGAATCCCTCTGCATTTCGCGATCAAGTTCCAAATCAACTTGGCGGCGAGGATGTCTTCAGGGAACCCCATCACGAAGCCGGTCAAAGACAAGATCCTGCCTCTCATGTGGTTGCAATTGGTGAGTTATATTACAAGATAATTACACACAAGTAATCTCATTTATAATTTTCGTTAGCTGTAAAAAAGAATAATAATAATAATAATAATATCTTGGGACAACTCACACAACGCTACCTGATCCCAAACTAAGCAGAGCTTGTACTATGGAAACCAGACAACTGATAAACATACTTATATATTTCTAAATACATACATAATATCTTGGGACAACTCACACAACGCCATCTGATTCCAAACTAAGCAGTGCTTATACTATGGAAACCAGTTAACTGCTAAACATACTGAAATATTTCTAAATACATACATGTTATAGATAAATTACACCCAGACACAGAATAAACCATCATGCTCATCACATAAAGTTTTATCCTGGATGGGAATCGAACCCACGACCTCTTGCGTAGCAGTCGGACACACTCCCACCGCGCCACAGAGACAGTCTAAGAGAACTGATTGATATATCAATTTACAATCAGCAAACAATATGGTCTGTCACCCTACGGTCGAAACGCATTTGCACGTCATATACAACAAGGTTGATTTTCCCTTGCAATAATATACTGACAGTTACTAATTTCAACCTTAACTCTATTTGATTACAAAGGAAGCTTTGTCAAAACCTGCGGTCGGCTAAGGAGCTGATAGACCACTTTCTTGGCCGATCGTACGTACAGCTCAAACCACTGAACAAATCCGGTTGAAATTTAGCAAACAGATAGCTAAGACTGGCCTGGTTTTTGGCCTTTTTAATAATTATTTTCATAATTTTAGACGCATTTTATTAAATTATAAAAGTCGGCTCCCGCAGTTGGGTATAAGCCCTGTGTCGCGGTGGACTTTACAAACGTACAAGTCACGAACACAAAGTACACCTAGACTCGAAACAACAATTTGTGGATCACACAAAGTAATGTCCCATGTGGAAATCGAACTTACAATCTCTTGCCACACTCCCACTGCGCCACACAGGCAGTCTGTATTGATGTAGACACAATTCTAAACTTTAAAAGTACATGTAAAAAAAAATTAACCCTCACTTGCATATTACTTATTGTCATAAAACCATTATTATGGGCATTAAAACTGTTGTTATTTCTCCCCAGTCCTGTGAACAACCACCAGCACAAGTAATCACGTTGCTCAAACTTCGTCTAGTCATCGGACCTCCACTCTACATCACCTTCGTAGTCATCCTCTTCATCGCTGGCTTCATCCTTGGGGCCCAAGGCTTCTACCGAGTCCTCAAACCCAAGTACAAGATCATCCCCCCCACAGAACCACTTCCTCCCATTATTAGGAGGAGAAGTCAAGAGCGGAGAAGAAGCAGTGTCCATGAGAATATCGGCTTCAAAGATGATGATGATGAAATGGGTAAAGAAGCCATTTCACTTTTAGCTATTAATGAGGAGGAAAATGATTTTGTTGAGTTGCTTATCGATGATGATGATGATTTGGAATGAAGTGAAGTTTTGGTTTGTGATGTTAAATCTGACAAGAAAAATAAAAAGAAAATTCACAATATAAGAAATTCATAGACAACAATAACCTGAAAACGTAATTAGTATGATACTTAAGAATTTTTGTCTAGTCAGGTTTTATATAACAAACTAAATCTTTCAACGAATTAGTTCCACCCATCATTAGGAATAGAAGCCAAGAGAAGGAATGAAGTAGAGTTCATGAGAATATTGCTTTTAAAGATGACGATGAAATAAGTAAAGAAGACGTTTCTCCATTTACTATCAACGAGGAAGAAAGTGATTTTGTTGAGTTGCTCATTTTGATGATGACGATTCGGAATGAGGTGATGAGATTTTGGTGGAATTTTGGTTATGTGTGATTTAAAACCTGACCAATAATTTAAATATATACCTAATACTAGGTTAAAAATATTAACATCATAAAACAAATTACCATATTTCCTTAAAAGATTTTTATAATCTGGTTTTAAATTATAAACCATATTTTACAAGTTCTATCCATCATTAGGAGAAAAGATCATTAACGGCCGTTCTCAATAATCTATCTATCGATGGATTTGGCTACTAGAGGTAGAATTTTGACATATTTTGTATGGAGCTTATTTCATTTATATACCTCTAGTAGACAAATTCATCGTTATGTTCATTATTGAGACCGGCTGTAAGAGAGTCAGAAGAGGGAGATGGAACAGTGTTCATTAGCACATTGCCTTCAAAGATGATAAGAAGTCATTCCACTATTAGCTAATAATGAGAAAGAAAGTGATTTCGTTGAGTTGATTATTGTTAATGAAGATCATATGAAGATGAGAAGTATGGGCCATACTGACCACTGCAATAGCGCTTGCAAGACCGCGCATTTTAAATATGAGATTCGCGGTTTTGCGCGCACAACTACGTCATACTTTCTTTTTTTAAAGATAAATAGCAATGTAGGACTGTTGGTCCCACATTACCAGCAATCCTGTTAACCCCTCCAGCTAAGCTCAATGGCTTGTGTTAGGAGTGGGTTCACGTCGGGAATATGACGGATAGGATTCGAACCCGTGACCTCGCGATTACGAGTCAGATGCCTTAGCCATTAGGTTACCGCAGCTTACAGTTTATTCTAAGCTGATCAAAAAAAAAAATACTACAAATATAAAACCTTTAGGGAGTTTAGCGCCATATTTTTCTTTAAACAGTGGTTAGTATTGTTAATGCCATCTAGTGAAGATAACAAGAACTATTTGCTTTTTACTCGAGACAGTGACAGTTTTATGTCACGCAGTTTTGAATCGAATTAGCAAAGAGAGTAAACTAATACTACGAATTACTTTCAGAGGAATCCAAGAAATGTGACTTCTTATATATTTTGCAAATCATTGCAAAATCTCTTAATTAATAGATACCTATTTATTAATTTCAATAAATAGTACAATTTTGTATACGCAATGCGTATGTTTATTATTGCCCGGAAATTGTAAGCTAAGGGCTATGTTTATTATTAAATTATAACAATAATGCCCGGGCAATAGACATTATTTATATTATATTTAATATTTTAAGAACTATTAAGTTACACCGCGGGCGGTTAAACGAGGTAAAATAATTGTAATGTAAAGTTATATTATTATATACATACATTTATATGTCCCTTTCACGCATGTATATTTTAGGTTATGGTTTTGGTTAAATAATTAATGCTCAAAATTAATATTAAATGGCAATTTAGTTTTTAAAACATAAAATTATTTTTGTTAATGCCAATGTAAATAGAATTCAAAATAATTAATGCGCCAAATAAATAATTAAGTTAATTTAAATTTCATGAAATTATTTGATATTTAAACTAAATTGATGGTAAAAAGTTTTAATAATAACTTAAGTTTACTTACTTTAAGTTTAAAAAAAAATAATAACTGCATAAATGTATTTTTATCAGAGCTTTGATTGAATTTTACAATTATTAATTTAATTTACACACAAATAATCTAAATCTGATTATCAATATAATTTGACTGTATTTGGATATAATAATAATATTTTATAAAGTTTTTATTTGTTATTTTGTGTACACAATTAAATTTTGTTTATATTGGCATTTCAAAATTATTATTTTTTGTGAATAATTTACTGCTAATATTAAGATTTGTTATATTATAAGTTATGCAAAAAACTTATAAACATGGCAATGTTCTATACAATTATTGGTATCATTCCTTTTTGCATTTTTTATTAAATTTTATTAAGCGTAAAGGGATCTTAGCCATTATTAGAAATTGTGATATTATTTATAATGTTAGTAATTAAATTTGTAAATAAGTGTATATAGTTTATTTAATAGACTGATGGTGAATTGTTTGTACTTTTTATACAAAATCAAATAAAACATTTCCTATTAAAAACTTTTTGTTTTATTTATGTACAATAACAAAGTATGTTCTAAAATAAATTAATTAAATATTTTTATTACAATTTATTAAATAAGTGAAGTCATTATTACCCGGACATATTTTTACCATGCCCAGATGATTATGAAAACAACATAATCTTACTATTAAGTCTAATTAATTTCAAAAAGAGTAAGATGAAATAAAGTACATGATTGATAAAGAAAATTATACTAATTAAATCACAGTTATTTTGATTGGTTACATTTAGAAAATATTCTTAAATTTAAATGAATAAACATTATGTACTATGCGTTTCAAATGAGAAGATAATCGCGATCGCGTCAACTTCACTCTGTACTTGTCAAAATTGTACCGCTAGCAACAAAAACTCCCAAGTCGGGTAAAGTACGTATGTGTATTATGGTAATGGAACTGACGTAATATTTATTTTCTTTGAACTATGTAGGTACCTACCTAACATTTTTCTTTATCATACTTAATATTATTATTATTATTCTTTATTATTCAATAAACACGTATCATAAATTAGAGAATAGGCAAAATATAAGAATATTCTACACTTTAGTGGCCTTTCAGTCAGACGTAATATGTTTTTACCTAAAACATAATAAATACTAAAATACAGTGCTTATAAATAGTTCATTAGAGTAGGTAGGTACTTCTGTGTAATACTAATGACACCTTTTTACGAATCATTTTATTGCTGACCTTACGTTACGCAATGAAGTTGCAGTCGTATTGCGAAACAAAATATCATCATGACAGTTATCAACTCATTTGAAACGCATAGTAACTATTGTTACGAATATTGGTTTAAAATTTTTAATTATCAATTACTTCTAAACTCAAGAGAAATATATCTTAAATAAGTAGTTTCTATAATAATAAATATTAATATTTAACGTATCGGTAACTAAATTACAAAATACTGTACTTTCAACCTATTATAAAAAAGTTATTTTATGATAAGTTTTAATACACTTATCAAAAAAACCATTAATTAAATAGAGACTAGAGGGTATATTTACAATCTGGTAATCATCATTACATTACATATTAAAAACTATCTGTCCCGCGCAACTTCGTTCCCTTAAATTTTCCCCGTTTTTGTAACATTTTATTGCTGCTCCACTCCTATTAATAGTAGCGTGATGTTATAAAGCCTGTAGCCTTCCTCAATAAATGGGCTATCCAACAGTAAAAGAATTTTTCAATTCGGACCAATAGTTCCTGAGATTATCGCGTTCAAGCAAACAAACTCTTCAGCTCTATAATATTAGTATATATGTAAAAAAAACCTTTTCTTTTGATACGATATACTTTTGTCATTAGGAGATTAATCTTAACATTATTATATATCCAAAATATTTTGATATTTCCATATTTAAATTGCTATTTAGTATTTCTTTTACAAAAGACTTCCTTTAAATCTGTATCAATATTATAAAGCTGAAGAGTTTGTTAGTTTGTTTGTATGTTTGAACGAGATAATCTCAGGAACTACTAGTCCGAATTGAATAACTCTTTCACTGATAGATAGCCTATTTATCGAAGAAGGCTTTAGACTATATAACATGATGCTACGAACTAAAAATTACGCAGACGAAGTTGCGCGGATTAGCTAGTTACTAATAACAGCTTAAAGGAGATTGACAGCTTCGTTTATAAATAAATGGATGACAATAATAAAACTTATTTTCAAATATCTACACGACTCCCAGCCAGATTAACAATAAACTTTTATTCCTAACCGTCCATTCATATCAATTAGAATCACAATTAAATTGAGTCTAGCTTTCAAATTTACATTGAATAAAACCTCATATAAGTAAGTAAATCTATACAAATTAAAATTAAAAAATACAAAATATAACACGTCCTTATTGTGGCACACAGCAGGTAAGCAGGTACACTCAAGCAGGTAAATAGGCACACTAATCCAAAGGTCAGCTCACAGCTCAATAGAAAATCCTCGTACATACAGGATGAATTGTAATATACAAATAACCTCCCGCTTGTGGCTTCTTTACATAATACTAAATAACTTTGTAATATCAGTTTTGGATATTAAACCTCATTCATCTACCACTTGTTTTTTTGTTTATTAGTCGTAGCGTGATATTATATAGCCTATAGCCTTCCTCGATAAATGGGCTATCCAACAGTGAAAGAATTTTTCAATTCGGACCAGTAGTTCCTGAGAATACCGCGTTCAAACAAACAAACAAACTCTTCAGCTTTATAATATTAGTATAGATAAATGGTCGTGTGGCATAAGGTACCTAGTATAATTCATTTTTTCAAAATTTATGTTACGAAGTTATTTGGTGTAATGATAAAAAGCCAAGAGCGGGAGGTTATTAGAATAATAAAAATCACCCTGTATAGACGCACGTATGGACGAGCTCAACGTGTGCAGTCTCGGTTGTCATTCGACCGAGATATTATGACATGTGTACGTGCGCGTCTGTGTATATGAGCCTGTTTTCTCTCATTGTAAGGAGCTGGCCATCTGTATCAATCTAATTTGTGCTACAGCTAAACAGGCAGGTACTAGCTAGCATAAACATGTGCGTATATCCAAGATACGTAGTGTGCCACATTAGTATAAACATCTGGAACTCCTCGCCTGGCGCATCCTGACCCGAATGACGTCAGACCACGAAGCTCCCAGCGACCACCAGTCCGACACTGCAGTGGACCTCCACTGTCACCCTGGAAACACCAAAAAAACATTTTATTAGTATTCTTTTTATGAGACATCTTCGTAGCCTAACTTCGAAGTATTTTCACATTTGTGTACAGGAAACCAACAGTGAAACAACAAATTTTGGTGTGTGAAAAGTAACGAAGATAGAGCTCGATGTATATGTATCCAAAATGTTTTACCAAAACATAATAAAATTATCTTTAAAAACCTTCAGCATCGAGGATTTCGGTTTTAGATTTTTTTGTTTAGTCATTCAGTAATGTTGAAGAATTTTCTAGTGCCCTTATCTGGTGTGGGTGAAAATATGGATGATTGTAATATTTTTTGAAAAACATAGTCTTGCCTATGAAATATGGAAAAATAAAGAAAATAAAAATAGCAACCGAAATTAGTTTGAATCAATGTATTTATACATAAATCAATCGGAGCCCTACTCATAATGATTTCTCGCATTAATCTTACACCTACTTAAATAAAGCTTTGTCCATTAACAATTCAGTATGACAGTGAATTTGGTGTTAATCTAAAAGAAAACAAGACGTTTTGACGGATTTGTAGTATTTTACTACTCATTTCGCTATCATTCATTAAAAAACATATTAAAGGTGAGTCAGGATCAACATAGTTGACCCAACAAGAAACGCCTAAAGGGACATTCAGAGAAAACCCGTTCAAGTTGCCGCAGTACCTTATCCCAGATCTAAATCTAGCTGACCCTAACCTTGCATATCTACAGAACTAATATTGCTCATTGATATAATTGTATAAGTAGTGAAAGCTAAAGAATTTTGATTGCACTTTCCAATGTACTGTCCAATGTCATAAGAATTAATAAGAGCAATATTAAAATATAGCAGACGATTGATTGTATCTGTTTGGCAGAGATTGTCGGTCACGTCTTCGATCTGATGAGTGTACCTACCTACAGAAAGATTGAGCGGACAGGAAATAGGTACATATCCACGTTATATTGACTGATAAAATTGAAATTGATAAAAGATGGAGATTTCTTTACAGCAGAAAGAGAAAAAGTCATTGAGACAACTCATGCCAAACACTTATTAATCTGCATGACAAAAAGTAAAGTGAAATAAATATTAAACAGCGTTGAATACTAGCTATTAACTCAAACGTAGGTATTTGCAATATAATTCCTGATGTCTAAGTTAGGATTAGATAAAATACGTTCTGTCAAAGCTTTGAAATATTTGGTTTGATGGTTGTTTAAGTATCTAATACGTACAAAACCAACTTAAAGTTACTTAATTTTGGTATCTGATGGTTACGTTTGAATTCTTTAGCGAATTGTGTGTGAGAGATATCATAATAAAATATTTAATGGCAACATATAGGTATAACAATTTAATAATGCAAAAAATTTTAAATACTTAATGTTTTAAATCGTAAGAAAATTAGTAAACCCAAATACAAAATTTCTTAGTTTTTAGCTGTACCAAAACTATATTTAATTTTTTAAATGTTGAGACAACAATCTAAATATTTATGAAGCGAGCGATCGACGAGCAATCTAAAAATATAATTGGCTCAATTAAAATTTATTATAAAATACCATGCAAGCCGTTGGTTGCTAAATAATTAGAATCAAAATTATTTGGCAACCAACGACGATGAAAAATCAAAAGACGAGAGAATATTGGTTATATTTAAATACACATTTTGAAGAAATTTAGCAATGCTGCAGGCTATTTGTCACTGAAATATTTTTTGGTAAACCTACTCTGAAGGAAACATTCAAAATTTACTTTACTTACCACACAAGCTCCTGTACTGCCATCAGTACTTCCAGCACACAAATGCCCTTCATTTAAAGGCAAAGTTAAGGAATATCTATCTCTACAAATATGCAAAGGCAACACAGGCACTTCAGCTTCTAGTAGAACATCAGTCAAAGTTCCATTTGTCTGCTCTCTTCCCCAACCAGTGGCATAGCACTCATCTTTGAAGTCCAATCTATTATTATCATCAATAAAAGGATCAATTTCTTCTCCAAACATCAATTTTTTATCACTTCTATTAATATTTACTTTGTAATCATCCCTTAGAAGTCTCGTTCTAATAAGTTTTATAACACTATCTAAGGTTGCACTATCATAGATTAAATCATTATTTCCTCTTTCGCTATCTGATTTTCTTAATTCTTCTCCGTTTTTAGTATCTATTTCTCTTTCAGAATCATTAGAAACTCTAACATTATATCTAAGATTTTTATGTTTCTTGTTACCAAACCCTGAAAAAATATTCTTCGTTAGATTATTCAGCTTTTCTAAATATTTCACAGCGGTATCTGGATTTGGTTTTGAGGGTTTTGATTTTCTTCTAGATGGTTCAGAATTTGATCCTGGCCTCATGTAAAATGAGTTGGTGCCTTTATCTGTGTCAAAATTTGCGATGGGTGGCTCAAATGGTGGTAAGCAGATGGTTCGGATCCGGCTGCTTTTGCTTACGTCGGCTGGTCTGGTTAGCTTCATTAATGCTGAAATGATGGAAATTTATTCTCAATTTTAGAAAACATGTATACTTTAATTATTTTACTAATATTTTATGGCTCAGACTGAGTTTTATCATGTTTTCAGTCAGCAGCTTAAAAAGATTTTTTATATATTTTAATATGTACACATGCATTTTATCGATAATATTTTGATGATTTTACCTATATCATGTTGATAGTTATGGAATCGATGATGCAAGACAATCTTCTCGATGGGCACGTAGGCTCCCTTCTGCTCAGCTCGGTCCCACTCACCCAGGACTGCGGTCCAAAGAGCTGGCACTGGTAGATTGAAAAGCTCACTGGAATATAGGAGAAGAGAAATTCAGCTCGTTTTTTGTCTTCTTACTTATTAATCAAATAATGTCACAACAGTGTTGTTCTCATCGTTAGTAAAAATATTATTATTATACGTATTATGTTGTGTATGTGTAAAACTTTTCCTTTTCTAAGATATTTATAGATTAGTTAAGTACCTACCTATATGTAAAGTTTAAATTCACACAAAAAGAGAATTCTGGGTTCGAAACTATTATATCGCAACTGGTTGATTCAATAGCAATCTGTCTAAAATACGATTTGGTTAATTGATACCTCCACAAATAAATGATATAATAGGTATTACTTGTGTATGCAGTGTGCTGTTGTCAACAGCCACATCGGATGCACCAGCACTCCGCCGCACCAGTGCCCGATCAGGCCGTAGTTAGGATGAAGCAGCTGAAGGGACACCTGAAAATTATTTTATGAACGGTTTAATATTATGGCAAAATAACTACTACTGTTGAATTATGGCGGGGAGGTCATGGGGTCATAACTTCTGGCGCATGTCCTGGAAGCATAAGTATTCGACTATAAACCAGTCTACAGTGAGCCCGTCCGGCTGATTACTACACCCCGCAGTAAGGTACAAGCCCTGTGTCACGGGGGACTTTATAAACACACAAAGTGGTGTCATTCCACTTCCACAGCGCCTCCGAGGCAGTCAAATTGATAACAATAGGTTTTATATTTTTCTAATGTTGTATCCCATTTTTAGTCTGCTGTCAAACAACAGCTACCAAACAATTCCTTAATTTCTTTAAACTTTCATTGCTAATACCTGAACACCGGTAGTTGATACTAGCAGTCGATTATCATTTCAAGTTTTTTCGTACTCCAACAAATCCTCAAATATTGTCTTTTACTGTGATGTTTGAGAGTGTTACCTGCCATGGCCATGCTCCTCGCTTGGACTCCCGACCCTTGATGATGCGCAGCTGCCCCGGGGTCCTCTCCCGCGGCTGCCGAGTGAGTCGACGCAACGGTATGCCGCAGTCTGAAGTTAAAATAAAACAACCATTTATTATCTACGCAGACTGGCATCGATCGACACAGGCCGGGCGGTAAAATCAAATATGGGCTTTAAATACTCAGTTAATAATAAGAATAACAATTCCTTATTCACTTATGAAGGAAAATACTACACTTGTGAACAGTCGATTATACATTTACATGTAATGCCTGTTTGCAAACAATAGGTAATGCCGGAGAAAAGAACAAGCAATAAAAACTCGCGGCCACTCTTTTTAAATTGCCATTATATTATACACCATATTAGAGGACTGAACAAAAACAAGAGGTCAAAATATTAATAGAAGAGTACACGACATTGGCTAAATCAACCTCAAATGGCACAACATAGTCGGAGCATCCACATAAAATATAAAAACAATATGTGCTTAAATATTGGCCAATTTACTGCTACTTAATGAATAAGTATAAATGTTTCGCAAAAGAAAGAAACACTTCGCTAGGTAAGCACAGTCGGGCGGCAACTGCCGACTTAGGCACCTGTCCCAATAACAACGATGAGCGAGAAGCTAGTAACGAGTTATCGCACAGAAACGTACAACAGATGTATATTTTGTAGAGCTCGTCCGTATAAACAAAAGAGATGCAGTATAGAACGAGTACTCGCCGACAATGTTGTTTACATTTACTCAGCGATTTACTATTAATATCTGTATCTCTTTTGTTTACATGGAATTTACATAAGTACGTACTACGTATCTTGAGCGATAAAATCACTACTCGCTACTCTTTTTCTCGCCGTCGGACAGGTGCCTTACGCCGATCGACTTCGCCGTGCAATAAATACGGCTGAATCGGATGATGTGCCGGCCCGATTGACCTACCCGATCGGCACTTGTTATTGAAGCCAGACATGTGTAGTAGTTGCTTCGGGTCGGCTTTGTTGTTCTGCAAATACGCTTAAATGTGTAACAACATTAAACTATGTCCATGAACCATCCACCCATGGTTCGAGCGTCGAACTTATGGAACTTTTCTTTTTTCGTATGAAGCGATCTTTTTTCTTTTCTTTTTCCTTTTTTTTGCGATCGATTAGTAGATAAGAAAACTCGCACCATGGAGCACTGAGAACTGTCGTTAATTTATATTACGGCTTGTCTTATCTAGGTACTAATCGATCGTGCTGATTATTTATGTGGGAACTAAGCAAAGTCGTGTAGTGGTGACCGGTGATATCTCATTTGATTCCAAACAGTAGTTAACGTTAGGAACTAACGATTACGATCGAATCGAACAGTTAATAAATATAGATTAATAATAATTAATACATTTCAATATTTAATAGATTTCAGTCACGGCAACCGATCTCGACACAAACTACACCAATTACGTAGGAGATATTATAGCACACAAGTATGCACATAGACCAGAATGGCTGCTAATAAGCTCTACTCTAAGAATTTGTCGTATCAACTGCGACATCATAATTTGTTATGATGCTTTCTGCAAACGAAGCAATAACTAAAGCCGTGATAGTTCTTAAACTACCTGACTTCTTCGGCTCCGGCCCCGGCATGGCATGCGGAAGTCTTAGGTTCGATTCCTGGATCTGGACTTCAAATTTGTTTATCTTTCAAAAGTGCAATTATTGTGTTAATAGAGTAATTGACAAGAAATGCCAATAAAAAATACTATAATTTATCGTATGTCCTGACACCCTGAATGTAATATTAGCAAGACATGATGTGTAACGAAGATACAGACTTCGTTAAATCTTGTGGGTCTTGTATTGACTTACAGCTCTATTCAAAAACATCTGAAATTAGTTTTTCCTTACATTTGACTTTATTAATTGTCAAAACGAGGCAAAACAATTTTTAATTTACAAACGCTTACGAATAGCACTTTAATTTTTAAGCTATTGCATAGCTTCTATCGCGGGCCTTGAGCATGGAGACCGAATCCAGAAATTCCGTAACGAAAATAACCTAACACCCCCCACTCCGACCGGCACAGCGGTGATACTTTTTAGTTTTTTGTTTTTAATTATTATTGTATAAGTTGATAAAAAATGCTATGTAATAGCTTTACCGCGGCAGTCCCCGAGTACCACACATTTTTTTAATTTGAACTCAAACACTTTTCTTTCCAGCAGTACCTACAATTGTTTACATAGAATCCAAGAATTTCGTGTATAGCGAAACTTTTTAGGAGGTATTTTTCGAGACGAGCATCGGGACTAGAGCATAGAGTGTGAATGACCGCCTGACACCATTTTGTGTGATCCACAAATTGTTGTTCCAAGTCTGGGTATACTTTGAGTCCGTGATTTATGTTTGTAAAGTCCCCCGCGACACAAGGCATGTGGCATACCACGGGAATTGGGAGTATTCTTAAAAAAAATGCAGTTCATTTTCGCATGCTCGCCGAGGTAAAAAGATGATGTGATTTTTTTTTAAATACCGGGCAAGTGCATGTCGGGCCACGCACAATGCAGGGTTCCGTAGCTGCCCAGCACAATAATGCGGTATAAAAAGTGGGTTTTCTGTTGTTTTTGTTCCATACTACTAACAACGTTAAACAGGGTGATTTTTAATATACTAATAACCTCCCGCTTGTGACTCCTTCACCATAACACTAAACAATTTTGTAATACTAATTTTGGAAAATATTTAAAATTTTTATCTTTAAGCTGGAGAGGTTAACAGGATGGCTAGTAATGTGGGACCACAATCCCACATTGCTAGTTATCTTTTTTTTGTTAAACAAAAACACCTACTGTTTCTGGAGTTATGTCTTTAACCACTGACTATTTTACTGGAGTAAAATCGTGGTTTATTGTGAGGTTTAGGCCATAAACATGACAAAGAAGCATCGTTTTTACATGATTGTGTGGCAAAAGTAGATGGTACCTATGTGGTGAAGGGTTAATTTGTATTTTGTTTTCAAACATTAAAATACGAAGTTATTTGGTGTAATGAAGCCGAAAGCGAAAAGTTATTAGTATATTAATAATACAGGTATAGGCAAGTAATTCGTGTAATTCAATGGAATTTGTAAATTGGAAATCACGAAAAAATCCTGATTTTATTCTACTATTACTTTGTCGGTCGGTGTAAGACTAATAAGTATATCCATACAGAATTACATTTTTCTAGTACTAAGGGTCTCTCAGCTAAAGCGGGGACGGACGGACGGACGGACAACGAAACGATTTTTATCATTTTGGCTACGGAACCCCTAAACACGTCACCCACTTGCATAACCTCGTTAATCTTTTGATCTTCGCTATCACCTCTAAATCACGGAACTTGTGGTGATCGAGTTGATCAGGGAGTAAATTTGCATTAGGCACAGAACAGATAAAGCCGTAAAATTTGCCCTGAGTCAACAAATATGTACTCTTTGACTATGGTAATTTCTGCGTTTCACTATATTTTCTCTCTATTTAAGTATTTCTGTGGAAATTGATTGATCCTTAAATATAGCTAACCGAATGGCTCTTCATAAAAGTAATGATTACACGGATTAACTGTTAACCTACTCTCACGTTTTTACATAATTGGTATGATTTTGTTGACTACTTGGATGGTGAATGGCCACCATCAAACTAGTCAACAATCCATCGGATTCATACAATCAATTATTATTATATATGCGTGCATAGAATATATATAATTATGTAAAATATACCAGGCAAGAGCATGTTCGACCATGCTCAGTGTAGGGTTACGCAGCCTTGAATGATTGCATCTGCAGAAGAGCGTATGTTCTTGGCACTTACGCTCTTTTGTTGAGAAACGCAGTTTTTAGACAATAACTCAATGACGGTATATCCGATCATGTTCAACACTACATTTTTGTTTTTTTTTTACATTTTTTCGTCACACCATTCAAAAGTTAAGGGACCATTTATGCAACTTTCGGAGCGATTATTTAAAAAAAAAAATTTTTTTCAATCAATCAAAAAGTTTATTAGAAACCTTTATTTTTATTTTTAAAATACCTGACGAATGATGTGCCACACGTTGATGTTAGCTGTTTTTTTTTTCAGCATCTGTTACATGTGTGGAGTGCCTAAAAAATATTTATTTTTATTATTTAGCTATCAAACTAAGTAGCGGCTACTACATGACACCTTTTTACCAAATTTCATCAATATTTATTGAGTAGTCTTTGAGTGAAATGCATGTGACCTACGGACGGACAGACAGACAGACAAACAAACATGACGAAACTATAAGGGTTCCGTTTTTGCCATTTTGTCTACGGAATCTTAAAAAAGAATCCCTATTTCCCTTGGTTGGTCACGAGATATCTAGAGAACAACTTTACAGATTTCATTAATTCTGTTTTTGGGTTCTCCTCCTAGTTTCTCCATAGTCCTCCATAAAGTTTCGCCATGTTCGTCTGTCCGTCCGTCCGCAGCTTAGCTTAGAGACTGTTAGTGCTAGAAGGCTGTAATTTTGCATGATATACATATTACTTACACCGACATAATGAAAGAATAAAATCTTGAAAAACATTTTTGTTTAGGGTTCCTCCCCGATATGTATAGTGGGGATGTATTTTTTTTTCTCACCTACCCCATAATTTGGGGTGTCATTAGATAGGTCTTTTAAAAACGTTTAGGGGTTGCCAAGACCATTTTTAGATTAAGGGATCCGTTTGTGAAATAAAAATTAAAGGGAAAATTTTCTTAGAGTGAAGTAGAAACCATTTACCTGGCAGCCTGCCATCTAAATGGTTGATGTTGAGTATGTGAAAACATTCACGGTAGTAGTATATATAGTGAAATTAAAAGTAAAACTATCACAGCTAAGTAGGCTTTACAAGTTTGCGAGTTACAGCTGATGAAATGAGAAGTAACAAAATTTTCGTTCAAATTGAATTGAAAATTATTATTAAGTAGATATAACGTTGTAAGTATGAAATAAAAGCAACAGAAAACCCACTTCTAAAGCCGCATTATTCATATGGAGGAGGGGAGGGGCTACGGAAAATATATTATTTTCGACGTGATCGGATATACCGTCATTGAGTTATTGCCGAAAAACTGAGTTTCTCAACAAAAGAGTGTAAATATTCTCTGCTGGTGTAATAATTAAAATCATTTTTTTATTTTATTTGAATGTAGCGGATTTGCATTTATTAGTAATAACGGTTGCGGAACCCTACACTGAACATGGTCCGACACGCTCTTGTTCGGTTTTTATCTTTAAAAATGTATAACCATGGCGCGGTGGGAGTGTATCCGACTGCTACGCAAGAGGTCGTGGGTTCGAACCCAGAATAAAACCTTTATGTGATGAGCACGATGGTTTATTCTGTGTCTGTATGTTACTTTTCTATAATATGTATGTATTTAGAATTTAATATGTATATTTATCAGTTGTCTGGTTGCCATAGTACAAGCTCTGCTTAGTTTCGGATCAGATGACTTGTCCCAAGATATTATTATAGATATTATAGATATAATTTGTGTAATTGTTTAATTTGTTATTCAAAATTTCCACGCGAATTAACTCCTTACTAATAACTACATAATTAGTAGATGTTAATTAGACATTATAGCAATGATTGTAGTTTACACGCGCACTTGACAATTTCGTACTCGTATCCAATTTATTTACGAAACAATTGTCTTTATCTGCTCATCGCACGTGAGTTTTTGTCATACTGATGCGAATTACATCGAGTTAAGTATGAGGAACGAATTACTAAACACGCGATTGTTTGCTGTTAGTTTGTTACGCAGGTCTCAGTGCAAGCGGTAAGCGGTAGCGATTTCTCACGCATCTACCAGGAGTAGTAGATGCGTGAGAAATCGCTACAGCTTAATATTATAAACTATCTGACTCACGCAACTTCGTCTGCGTAAATTTATCCGTTTTTGCAACATGTTTAACTGCTGCTCCGCTCCTATTAGTCGTAGCGTAATGTTAAGTTGGTTTGCCTATGTTGTAAAACTTAAAAAGTCCTACATGGATTGATATACAACCAGCTACAGTCATTGTTTTTAAGAAGAACCCGTCATACATACCCAATGCGCCACCGAGGCGGAATACCTAGAGTATAATGAGTAGGTTTCTCTCCAATCTTCTTACCATTAACGCAAAAACCTCTAACTTTACCTAATGAGATAATTCAAGAATCTAAAGAAGATAAATATTTAGGTTTAATAGACAATAGACTAATATGAAGAATTAAAAAAGAAAACACAAAATCAAAACTCTTGCCACTAATTGGAGCACTACACCGAATAAAAACTGCATTCCACATAATATTAGATTACTCATATACAACTCGCTTATAAAGCCCCATCTAGAATACCTAATTGAAATCTGGGGAAGTGCCAGTCTACTGGAAATACAAGTCACACAAAACAAACTAAATAAAGTTTTATATCATTAGTATTACCTAACACGAGCATATAAAATATTTAAAGATACTAAACTTCTAAACATTGAACAATTATACGCCTATAAATAATTCTAAAAGAAACACATTTAAAACCCAGAACAAACTATGGAAAGAAGAAATTACTGTATGCAGTTGTACAAGTAGATAACAATTTGCCGGACGAGGTAACAAATAGTAAAACCTTACTCATGTATAAAAAACGTTGTTAATATACTTTAATACCGAATATTTCAAACTCAAATATGTTTTATACAAGGTGTAACAGAAAAGTATGGTCTTATTCAATGGTTGGTATGTGCCCATGATACTGAGTAAAACTTAAAATATAACTAATTTTATCAAAATCGAAGTACCCTAAAAATATATTTATTATTTTTTTCATTCGTTCATTTATGAGTGAAAAAGTTCTCAATTAAAAAAAAGTATGACTTAAAAAGTTCTTTGCCATAATAATCAATAAAAATCAAAAATCAAATTTTGTACCAGGGGAGTTATACTCGTAATTCTTAAGCCTTACACCTTTCACTACAAAATTTTAACAAAAAGAATATGCTATAACGATGTAATAATAATGCAACAAGCTATGGCACAGTGGTAGGTGCAATACTGATAACATACTCTATCCGCTGCTGAAATTTTAACCACACCTATCTGTTACACCCTGTGTATATTTAAGTGAACTGTATCTGTACTTTATAAGAATAAATAATCTTTAACTCGAAGTAATTAAACAAAAAATATAAATTACATTTTTATCACCAATGTATCTAAAACGCGAGGGATCGGAACTGTAACTCCTTCATACAGGTTACTCAGTAACCTAGTTAGGAGCGCAGAGCTGCACCCAATACAATTGTAATTCAGTAATCGATTGTTTTACTCATCTATTATCTGTTTTATTGCACAGTATTGCTAAAATCGCTATCCGCTTTCAGTATGTCAGAGCTTCATGTAATGATACTTTTTACGCGTTATATTATAGTAACCCAAAAAACCACTTGCTTAGTTTGTTACTAAATTCAATTGACATGAGCACTTAATATAATTTTTTTTATCTGTTTTGTAGTCATAAATTATTTATGTCTTCATTTATTAACCTAGTACAGCCTTTTTAAACACATAGATGAATAATGAAACCACAATATTATATGTTTTTTGTTTCTTTTGTCTATACTTTCTCAATCAAAAGAGTTATTTTCAGTTACTCTGTATGTTTATCTATTACGTTTGACTCAAAAACCGCTGTATCGATTAAGATTAAATTTCGTAAGGAGATAGTTTGAGGCTCGGGAAAGCATAGATTATACGCGCGGGCGGATCCTGGGCGATGACTAGTAAATATAATAAAGTTAAATATATTTTTTTTAAATATATATTTTTGTTTGTTAATTCTAAGTAGTTACTGATACCTACAAGTTTTCATTGAAATTTGTTTTTTAAAACGTTTTCCGGTTGCGAATGCATTTCAAACATAAGGCACTAATGGTCCCCGTGCCAGCTACAAACTTTGTCAGCCATTTCCTCTCAGGTGTTGACTTGTAAAATGCTTCTGAAATTTGTATCACTGCTTAATCCACCTGCCGAATCGCAGCTGACGTTCAAGAAGCGCCATAATACAACTCTCTAAAGCATTTTACAAGTATACACCCGAGAAGAACTTGGTCATGACAATCTGTTGCTGGTTCATAGCAACAGATTGTCCTGATTGTCTTCGTGGTCGAGGAAATAATTTAGTATGTAAAAGTGATTGAGTGTTCAATATCTGACACAAACCAACCGTAACGAATAGGTACTAAGTGAATGTAGACAATGTAATTTAAGGACGGAAGGACAGTGACAGGGGACGTAACACGGAACAACTCGTGTGTGTACTGCGATTACTCAACCGAGCAGTAAGTAGGTGCGATGTTGATACACATAATTAAGTCCAAGTAGGGTTGACTATTTATATGTACTAACTAATATTTTACTATAAATGTTGATAAACTTTCGCGATTTGTACACATTATGAAAATATATATATTACGGGTCTCAATCGCGTGAATAATTTAGAGTAAAATACCTTGTTTATTGCCCGACGTTTCGACCATATTGCAACGGCCGTGGCACAACGTGTGGCACATTTTTCGACAGGTCTTTCAAAAACATTTTCAGGTTTCTAATAAACTTCTTTGAATGAATTAATATTTTTGGAAATAATCGCTCCGAAAGTTGCATAAATTGTGTCCCCCTTAACTTTTAACCGTGTGACCAAAAAGTAAGGATAAAATTACAAGGTAGCGCATAAATATCTTAAACTAAAATTATTTAAGACATGTTCGGGTATTCCGTCATTGAGTTATTGCCAAAACATATGTTCTTTTGCTGATGCAATTATTCAAGGCTGCGGAACTCTACACTGGGTATGGTCCGACATGCTCTTGCCGGGTTTTTATTTGATTTTTGTCGAAAGCAACCTTTTTTTTTTCAATTTCCTATGTTTCGTCGGTCGCGAATCACATCTCAAGTTTGCAAACGACAGGCTGCCCTGCCGGTCGTTCTCAAGCCAACGATATCAGGGGGGGCGGAGATCGTTTTCTTCCCTTTGTCGAGGGGTGCGGCTTCTGCGGGATGGAACAATGCTGGTCCTCTCTCTTTTTTCTTTCCGCAGCCTCTTTCCTTGCTACGAAAGCAACCTGCATTTTACCATTTTAGGGGTGACATTTTTAACGGATACGTCTGTCAAATCTCTCTATCAGTGTGTGTAATTTTAACCCCGCTTTTCACTGGTTTGAGCTGTATATTGATATAATTTTAAGTTAGTAATAGTTTTCTCTTATACACGGATTACAGTACCTTCGATTTAATATTAATATATTAAATCGGAGGTACTGTAATCCGTCCGCGACTGAACGCGAAACGCAAACGTTTTCCATGATAATTCATGGAAAACGTTTGCGTTTCGCGTTCAGTCGCGGACCCAGTCGCAGACCCAGAACTTTATTCAGAAGGGGGCGGGGCATCATGTGACCTAACCGGCTAAGGGTTAGAAGCTACCATGGCCAGCCACCATCGAGGGTAGGGAGGGGAATGATCCGTGCCTGAACACGTTATCGCGTTAAGCACACTTAAATAATTATATCTGTTTTCCGTACAATTGGCAACCCTACGTCCAACTATTACCTATTACTTATTCCAAACGACCACACGTAACATAATTCAAGTTTAAATGCACAGTGCGACTTTCAGCGGAGTACTGTTAATCGCCAATATTTATACTAGGCTAGTGTAACAGAATTCAAAGTGTTATGTAACAACGTGTAAGCATTACATATATTATGGTCTATGTGTAAATGTGGGAGTGCGTACAACAGCTGTGCAAGAGGTTGATCAAGGTTTGTTTACCAGAGCTTTAACTCTCGCTGTAGGGTACGTACAAACGGTGAATCGCTGAAGAATTTACAAATAGAGTGAACAGACACAAAGTACACAGACTCGAAGTCAATATTAAGGATCTCACAAATCTGTTCCTTAAGGGAATCGAACAGCACAACAACTTAACCTCTTGCACAGCAGTCGTACGCCAATCAAGAGTTTCAAGGAGTTTTTTTAGGTATAGTTAGTGAATCAGAAAAATCTGTAACTTTACAAAAGTTTAAACTACGTACATAATAGTGTACTTTCTTAAGTATCTACTTCCTTTTCTACGCAACGGCTTTCGATACAACTTTTCTGTCATACTCTCGGCCTTTTGGCTAATATCAATGTGTAGGGTAATTCTTGCAAAAAGTTTGTTACTTATTTATTAAATACCTGCAAAGTACAACCATGACAAATTGAGATAAGGCGAGACTGGAGTACCCACTTCTTCTCAATAATCCATAGATAATAATTACGAAATATCGAATGTCTACGGTCCTAAAAAATACATAATTATTCATACAAAACTATAAAATAACACCAAATCGTTCACTTTACACACACCGTTAGCAAAATTACCCAAACCCAAGAATAACGGTAGAGTCCACATATCAAGTGTAATTATAAGGACTCAGCTTTAATTTACTGTATTCATCCTATTTCTTTAATAACTGCAACTAACAGACTATACGATTTGATAGGGTCCGATCAATTATATTATCGACATTTTGGAGGAAAACATAGTAACTCACTTTTTGATCAAATTGAGGTACAATCGTAGCTAAATTTATAATTAAATTCTCTTTTTTTTTATCTAATTCACGAGTCTCTAAGTCTTTTCGTTTGCTATTTAGAAAGTGTATTAAAAGTAATGGCATCTTAATTTACGAACACAATTCAGAGACAATGTGTTCATTACTTAAGTTACGATTAAAATAACATTTACCACATAAAACACATGATTTTGTTAAAGAATTTTCATGATTATTTAAAAAAATAATTCTAAGTATGTTAAATACTTTCTTTTACATAAAATAAAATACAATATAGTAGATAGAAATTAAAAATTTAAAGTTTATCTTAAACAAGGGCTTTTTGTATACCCACACGGATTTTTGCAATCTATGACGCGCTCTCCTGAAAATTTGCCAAAAGTAAGTTACCATGATTTTCACTGCAGGTACATAAGAACAAATGAAAGTTACAGATTTTTCCATATGTCACAAAGTACTTTAGCTATCAATGATTCACTAACAAGACTTAAAAAACTCCTTGAAACTCTTTAACATACGAGTACACCGTCGGTGGCGTACGACTGCTGTGCAAGAGGTATTATTATTTGTATATTTTTTATTTGAAAAACTTACAGCTAACCTAAACATACCCACGCCTAGTATAAGTGTATATTAAAGAGTAAACTAATTGATGTTCATCTAAAAGTTTTCACTGATAGAGATAGGTACATCAGCCAATAGTAAATGTTGAAGAAATGGCTTATTTCACTGATGTTTTGATGGCTAATGCTATAGATTCGTAACTAAATTGGATTGTCTGATAGCTCTTTATAAATTTGATATGGACAGGTTTTTTGGAAGGTTTCAATTAAAGCTGTCTTTTACAAATTCCAGTAAATAAATTATTTTGGAATGTTTTTAAAATTTACAGCAAATTTGTACCTGATTATAAAATTTTTTAAGCTACGGGTTTTAATCGCGTAAATATTTTATTTTAAGGCTAAATACCTATGTTTTATTGCTTGACGTTTCGCCCGTATTGCAACGGCCGTGGTCACGGGTAGACTGTCAGTCTACCCGGGACCACAAATGTGTACAAACGCGAAAGTTTACGAACATATATTGTACCTAATTGTTTAGGTTTTTTTAATATCCTGGTGTTTTGGTTTTGGGCAACAATCTACTATTATACAATATTATACAACAATCTACTATTACTTATTCAACGGCTTTTTTAAAAGTATTTGAAAACCTTTTTTTTTTTACATAATCTTACAATAGAAACTTATAGAATTATTTATAATACTACGTTGCATTTCCAAAAGCTCATTACTAAATTAGAAAAATGACTAACCTAAGTTTATACAAGATTGAAGCATATCCCCTAAATTAATGTTAATTTATTATCATACAAATATACCTAATTGCCATTATAAACTGCTATTAACATGGAAACTACTTGCAAACATAGAGTAACACTGTAACTCTTGATCACAAAGCAAACAAGTTGTATGAAAGTGAAATGATGTCATGTTCTGTTAGCTCTTTAATGTAGTGGACGTTTTGCATACTGTGTAGGCGTTTAGGTGTAACGTACACTGGATTACCAGACAATGTATTTCATAGTATTTTCACCAATGTCGAAAAAAAAGAGGCCTTACGTATTTCATTTTGTACACTGTAAATGATAGATAGCATTATTGTGTTTGGGTGTCTTTCATTTAGGAAATGAATACTTCAATTTATAAATAACAGGAATATGAAGGATATTAACCTTGATCTTAATTGTATTATTTTCTACTTTTAAGTTACTTTACGTTTCGACTGCTGATAAAGCGTGTTTTAGGGTTCCGTAGACACTATTGATAGGTAGGTCTTGTAGTGGCCGCTACTTAGTTTGATAGCTAAATAAAAAAAAAAAAAAATTAGGGCGGGGGGGCACTCCATAAATGTTATTTGTGAGTGTTATAGCTAAGACCAATAGGTACCAATGAAAAATATTGCAGAAACGGGGAAAAATGACGCAAAAGAAGTTGAGCGGCTCAGTTAGTAAACTAACAACACGGTTATAAATAACACGGTAAAACTGTAAATGAGAATTATATATTATACACTAGCTGACCCGCGCAACTTCGTCTGCGTAAATTTTTTCCCATTTTTGCAACATTTTTCCATGCTGCTCCGCTCCTATTGGTCGTAGCGTGATGTTATAACCTATAGCCTTCCACGATAAATGGGCTATCCAACAATAAAATATTTTTTCAATGCAGCCCAGTAGTTCCTGAGATTATCGCGTTCAAACAAACAAACAAACTCTTAGGGGGATGAAAAATAGATGTTGGCCTATTCTCATAGATACCGGATAAGCACAAAAAATTTCATCAAAATCGGTCAAGCCGTTTCGGAGGAGTATGGCAACGAAAACTGTGACACGAGAATTTTATATATTAGATATGACATTATCTACCCTCTTGTCGTCAAAAACTGTAAAAAATATTTTGTCAATTCTATGATACCGGTTTAAGAATAGTACCTAATCTCTTCCCGTGGGTGTCGTCAAGGCGACTAAGGGATTTTCACAACGAAGGACATGCAGCAACGTCCTCTGCGTACTTTAAAGCCTTACTGCGATCTCCAACCCGCTCGCCAAGCGTGGCGATTATGGCAAATACCCCCAGGATCTACAATAAGTAGATTCTACTGGGGAGACCCGTGCCCGGCAGTGGGACATCATTTGGTCTGATATGTTTGATAAAAAACAATGGTTGTCTGTAAAGTCGGTTTACGGAAGATAATTTTACGTGACAACGGGGACAGCTTTAGCTCCAATTGTACCGCATGTCGCTGCAATCGCCATTCGCTGTTGCTTAGCAACCAAACAATATAATTAATTCTAATTGTATCGCATGCCATGTCGCTGCAATCGCCATTCGCTGTTGCATAGCAACCAATCAGTAACGTGATTTCTTAGCAAGCAATTAATAACGTGACACTTTTTCGTGTGTGCACTCGATCATCGATTTATAAGACGTTTTTACGTCAAAATATTTTTAAATTTATTAAACGCTTGTGTAAGCGCATCTTTTTGTGTTAGCTACGTTAGCTAACACTCATTTTGTCCATATTTGTAACATAAGTGGTCCGAAAATAATTTTCAATAGTTTTACTTTTACATAATCAACCATATTTGTGTATTCATTAGTACTTTTGGACATGACAAGCTTTTAAATGACGATTTGTGAGCAATTATGGTCGTTCTGTATTTTTGTCCCATCGGCATCGGTCTGTAGGAGTGCGGGCATAAGCAAGATATTCTTATTTAAGTAACTCCTTTTAGGGCCTTTCTTATTCTCTTACTTATATCATGTCTATGGGAGAAAAGTAATATCTTGGGACAACTCATACAATCTCATCTGATCCCAAACTAGGTAGAGCCTGTACCTACTTACTACGGCAACGAGAGAACTGATAGGTAGTTTTGGCTGATTTAATTTATCTCATGTTCATCAGTCCTTTGTTGTTAACATGTATAGTATATTAAGGATTATAGTAGTACCTTACCCCCGTAACAAGTTCATAAACGTACTTTATAAATTGTCAATTTGAAAAGAGTGGCCGCGAGTTTTTTATTGCCATGTTCTTTTCTCCGACTTTACGACTTTATTGTTTGCGAATTTGGCATTACATGTACCGGATGTATCACAAGTGTTGTTTTGCATCCTAAATTAATTAAGATTTTGGAATTTTACACATACTCATATATTTCTAAATACATAATTACAAACGACGTAATCATTATGATAAATTACACCCAGACACAGAATAAACCATTATGCTCTTTACACAAACCTAAATTGTATCATGGGTGGGGATCGACTCCACGATCACTAGCATGTCAGTCGTAAGTGGGAGGGGACACCTATTATCATGTCTCTTGCTTTATCACCATATCTCTCATCAAGGAAATCGTTAGTTCTTTGGGAGCTAACACGGCTGGACGGCTGGGCGAATGTGTATGATATGCGGATTTTTTTTTAGATAATCAAATTCTAGATACTCTTCGTCATTAACAATAGTTTAACGTTTGTATAATTACTTAACTTCATAGCTAGCTTTTAACTACGTTTAACTATACTTTTTAAGGTAATTTGTGGAAACGCCGTTAATTGTACATTAATTTAGTTTATTATGCCAGTAATACACAATGTACAATTGTTTGTTTTCTCCAATGAATTAAAATAAAAAATAAAATAAAAAATGGGATGAAACACATTATTTATTACCAAAGGAAAGGTTAATTTGCTTTACATATGAAAGTATAAGACTGATTACAAAATTAAAATATTAATAAATAATCAAGGTTTTTATTACATGTAACATAAATTATATCGAGAAATACATACATTCAGAAAGAAACCGGATAGATGCCGCTCTTTGCCGAATAGTCGCCGACTACGATAGTGGCCTGATGGTCGATTATTATTATTCTTTTTAATTACCAATGAATGTTGATCTTGAAATCATACATAAACAAAAATAGTACATCTTATATCTTTAAACGAGCAATTATTATGTATATAATCTGAATCTCGGCGACGGCTCCAGCAGTTTTAGGGGCGATAAATCGATCTAGGTAGGTTACATTTTTAGAAATCGTCGTTTAAAAAACCCTCCTCGGTCATCCAGGTCCTCGGTTAACCCTTTACTACTTTAGTGGTAACGTTGCATAAACTCACAGGCATATGTAAAGTGAGTTTATGCAACGTTACCACTGTCGATTCGTAGACGGAGAGCACGTTAAGCCGTTGGTCCTGCGCCTAATCCCTCTCCGGTCATTCTCCTGTTTAGTGTCGCAGCCCTCCGGTCTAGAGACTAGCCAACTACACAGGCGACCTACGTAGATAGGTTCAACAGACCAAACTACATTATATAATATTATACCTAGTCATGCGGTTGCTCTGTCGCCGACCCCATCAACATCACATCAGCGTAATGATAGACTTTCACTGCGCGCACGCATCCATCTCGACAATATGGCGGGCGCTTCTATTGTGTAACCTATTATGTCAAACATTATTTTGTTACCTTTGAAGGGCTTTATGTCAATTTTGATGTAACAGATAGATAATTGTTTGTTTTTATATGTAGTTTTAGTCATGAATTGTAATTGAAATACCTTTAGTACTTTGCATAAATGGCTGTGTAATTGATTGATTGTAATTAAATAGACCTGTAGGTAAGAAAACTCTTCTAAAGAATAATTAGAATGCAATACTCATGTAATAACTGCACTGTTGGTGAATTTAGAAGTCACGGCAAGTGTCTTAACGCTTAAGTCCTTAAAGGTTCATTTCCGTGCATCGCGCACGATCGCGAGCCGCGCGCGGCTTACGACAAGCGTCTGACGCGCGCGGCCGATGCGACAATACTCATAGTATGAGAATGTATGGCGCCGTTTCCGAGGTCTGCGACAGACGCGCGCGGCCGACGACTGCCGTAGGCTGCGCGCGCGTCAGTCGCTTGTCGTAAGCCGCGCGCGGCTCGCGATCGGGCGCGATGCTCGGAAATGAACCTTAACCACACCTTTCTGCTACACGTTGTATAATAATAACTTACCGATAAACTCTGTCATTACTTTGTCTATCTATACAATAATGGTCTCCTAACCGGTATCGGTTACTGCGGCCAATCTCATTAGAGACTAGCCAACTACGCAGGAGATATTATAGTGCACAAGTGTATGCGCAGGCACAAGTGCACTCTTTATTCTCTCACTCTCCGACACTACTAGCGAGAGATTGGGTGCAAGATCGACAGCTTAACGTGCTCTCAGAGACACGAAGGGGTGTGACAAATCTCGAAATGGTTACCCTTCTATGGATCAGCCGTGGTAACGTTGCTCAACCTCGCAGATATCTGCTCGGTCGCCACTGAGACAGGGACCCTCTATACGATAGCAGCATTATAAAAAAAAATGGAGCTCATACCCTGAAATCGAACCCTTATATGTCGTTAAGCAACCAGGGTCCTTATTCACTCGTGAACAAGCACCCTAAAAGCTCATGCGTAAAAGGCGCGCTCCAAAATGACCGCCGCGTATGCGCCTTGCGTTGATGCGTTTCTTAGCGCAGCTCTCCAATTACCATTATGACAAGATTTTGACAGTTCCGTAAGGGCTTGCCGTGGACACGGAAAAAAGAATAGTGAATATTGACCATTTGTTGTTTCCACCAAGTTGTTTCAAAGCACTCAGTTCCCGAATCTTATATTGCTCAACGTCAGAAAAGAAACTACCTATCTTTAAACTAAATAAAAGACTTTATAAGTTTCGTCGCCTCCATTAGATGGCATCATTAAATGAAATAAAGCCGACTTAAGATGATCGTTATCACAGCATCTCAGTTATCAGATTCATCTGAGCAATTAGTCGCTACCTACCGTTTATACACCCGATGGCCTGGTTTATAAGATCTATCATTTGTTTCGGAGAAATTCCGGGTCAAACGAGCCGAACTGAGTTTTAGGAATAGATTAAATAGTAGATTAAATTATAAAAATACCCAGGATATTATAAATGTTGTTATCAATTTGTTCTAAGTATCTTTTAAAACACACGTTAAAATCTAAGGCTGGACTCCCAAGCGCGTTTGATGCCTGTTTATATTATGAAAGATAAAATTGCGTTTTTGAAAGATAGAAAAATTTGAAGTCCAGACACAGGAATTGAACCCAAGAATTCTGTATGGCAAATCGGGGCGGAATCGAATCATCTATCGGGACAATGCTACTAGACCTAAAATTTTTCTATATTTCCTGCACACGAGTCGAGCCCTAGCTTGCGCCATCTAGCCCATAGATTAAAAACTATTTCATAAAAACAAGTTCGTTTTTTAGGTTCTGAAGTCAATCTATAGTTTTGCCGGTCGGCCGTGCGTCTGTCATTCCGCAGTCTATTACTTTTTTTATAGGTACTTTTAATAAAATCTATAAACTTTCAAGTAGACTGTAAAACTGAATGCTAACTGAAAATACCTTGAAATACAGACCAATAGCGTTAGCTCATTTAATTTCATTGGTTTGACATAATGATAAATGACAAGTTGGGTCATCTGATATCGTTTTAAGACTACATTTGAACTTTAGCCCGCACTCATGTAATATTTATTCGCCATTTTTCTTCTCCTTACTGAAACGGCTATTACACTACCCTGAATCAGTGCCCTAAATTGAGGTGGCCTTGAAATTTTGTTAGAGAATTAGAGACCTAACTCTTATTTTTTCTTTTTTAAAAAAAAAAGACGCCTCCCGCACTAGGGTACAAGCCCTGTGTCGCGGGGGACTTTACAAACATACAAGTCACGGACACAAAGTACACCCAGACTCGGGACAACAATTTGTTGATCACACAAAGGGTGTCCCGTGTGGGAATCGAAACCACGACCGCGCCACAGAGGCAGGCTCTTTTTAAGGGTTTAGGGTCCTTGATTTAGTGTAGTATATTATGCGCATCAATCCTACATAACCTTGGTCTACAGCACATAAGAAACCTCTCTGCCAAATTTCTGCTTCTTAGATCCAAGGGTTTGGACGGGGCATTGATAAGTTTAAGAATTTTTATGAAAACGTAGTTCATCATAGACATAATTATACGTTATAAGTCAATGTACCAACTGTAAATTGCAAAGGGAAGTCAGGGTCAAGAACTAGTTATACCAGCTGTAAAACTTAACTAACTTTCATTCAAGGGAGTTAATTACTTCGTTAAACTGTCGCGTTTAGATTACACTCTATGTAGATTGACTTATACGAGACGACTTCTTGATCAATTTACACCTAAGTTTATTGACATAGACAAATTAAGGCTGAATATTATTTCTTACGTAAATTTAAACTCCTGGTAATTGTTGGGTCTGGCGACCAAATGGTCACCCGTAGATCGACTCAATAGTTGATTGCAAGGGCAAGAAGAGAAACTAAAACCAACACCTGGATCAAACAGTAAAAAAACGAATGACAGGACACGTCTGAAAATCTCGTTCTTGGAGTGAAGCCGTCTTGACTTCAAGAGGTAAAGAAAAGCCAGTTAGGGACCACAGTCGGTGTAACCCGGTTGAAACGTCAAGCATAAGGTAAATACTATACCTAGTTTTAACGCGTTTATTACTGAGTCAAGTTTTGTTTATAATGCAACGCGTAAATTTAAGAGTTATAACATAGGTAAAGACATATAAAACCATACAATGCGAAACTCCTCATATCAAATGATTTAGAATTAATGTTGATAAACTTTCGAGATTTGTACACATTATAAAATTATATAAACTACGGGTCTTAATCGCGTGAATAATTTAACGTATTGCAACTGTCGTGGTCACGGGTAGACTCTGCCCGTGACCACGGCCGTTGCAATACGGTACAAAATAGTTTAGTGACTTTAAAATCAGCCGAAACATTTTGGTAACTGCTTTCAGAACTCATTCTGGACACGTATGTCTCCAGAATGAGTTGAATCTTTTCATTGAAGCTTTTGCAAATGTTATAATTTGTGATAAAGTTGAAGACACTCATCATCTCTTGGTAGAGTGAGTCTGAGAGGAGATGCCTCATAAGTAAATTTAATTTAAATAAATTAGATGTACGTTTATTTAATGTAATTCTCTAATGTGTTAGTTTATTTGTTAGTTAAAATTAAGATGCAGATATTAAGATCAGGTTACAATGGAACCAGCATAACAATTTCTAAGGTTTTTAAAATAAATAATGAGAAAAAAAGACCGGCCTAGAGGAAACCAATTCAATATGAATGGCGCCAGACCTTACAGTACAGACTTAAATAGCGAATCTAAAAGCGGCTAAATGGCTAGGAACGAAATAATTGATAAGAATTAGAACTCAATTTAACATGCACTAGAATGTATAAACATCAAAACTAATACTGAAAGTAAACGATTTAAAAACGGGATCTCACGACGTATAATTGACATTAGGAAGTTCCAGATTCCAGTTGTATTTCATACAAAAAAAAATTGACGTTTTGACATTTCATAAAAATAGTCTGTATATTTGACTTGTCAGTCAACTACTCTTTTATAAGAAGTCGTCAGTCACATATTGTCTCTGTCACTTGAAGGTAAATAGTAGGGACAGACATACTTTTAGGCACAACTAAAATTTAAGTAGGTATCGTTTGAGTATACGAAGGTTGATTAGTAGCCATTCCTACTTTTCTTCCCATTACAAGGCTGTGTGTTTATCTATAATTTGACTTGAACGGCGCCGGTTATAGCTGCTAGGCTCTGTTTAAGTTAATTAAATGATTATTGACTGTTTTTTATGCTGCTGGCTAAATCGTTGCAGAGGTAAATCTTTCTATCCTAGCTAAAATGCTTTAATGGTACTTAAAGAAAGAAGAAGAAAAATATCCCGTATCGATACTTCTATTTCTATAATTATCTACATATACTATTATTATAAAGAGGAAAGATTTTATTGTTTGTTTGTATTGAATAGGCTCCGAAACTACTAGACGGATTTGAAAAATTCTTTAATCGTTGTGAAGCTACTCTAACCCCGGGTGACTTAAGCTATTTTTTATCCCTGTATTCCCACGGGAACGGGAACTACGCGGGTGAAACCGCGAGGCGTCCGCTAGTGTTATATATGTATGTGTGGCTATTATCGCTATTTTCTCAAAAGCTCGTGATCCGATTTATATGGGGTTTTCGCTATTCGACTGCATATTTTTCTAGGACGATTTTAATATATAAAACGTTATCCTAACATATAAAACACCAGAGATATAAACTAAAACATAGGAGTGAGTCAGCGAAATTTGCATTCGGTGATGTGCTTCTTTTTTTCCTTGAAGACGATTCATTTTTGCTTAAAAATGTTATTTTACTAAAAGTTCACTACTATGAACCTCGCTCCGCTCCGCTCATCTCAAACCTCATCATTACAATTCCACAAAGAATCTCGACCAACTGAGTCACAAGCACAAGTCAACGCTCTATGAATACGAATCGATTTCGACCATTAGTATTTAGGAGACGGAAGTCCACAGTGTGGCTGACAGTCCATCAATCATTGCAGGTCATCTGAAATAATCCGCTTTCACTGCATATACTGTAGGTATTAAGATGCAGACAGAATGTGATTATAGTTCATTTTAAGTAGCTACAAAACCAAATCCAATATCTGAAGTTTCTTAGTGGAATCAAGCCTTTCTTGTTACCAACCTAAATCTTGGATCCGCTACGTAATATTGTATCATACATTAAACTGACATTTTAATGACGAGTATACTGTAAAAATGTCATATATTTGACTGCCTCTGTGCAACCAATTGTCGCCAACTTCAATCCGGTCGAGTTACATTGATCCAACTGTAATAGTATATTTGAACGCTCTCGTACAAATGCTAATACAAAAATGCCTCTACTAAAAATAGCATTTTTTGTGTTACGACCTTATGCGTAGGAACCATCGATATCGTGTCAAAATTGAATAAAATATTTAAATGAGACCTCGTTATATGCGCATATAATTTGAAACTTGCCGCAAAATTTTAATTCCTGAGGTCGTATTCCTTTCTTTTCTCGCTATGCGAACTAGAATTTAAACGTAAATGTAAGCCATAGAGTCAAAATAACGATTTACTAGGAGAATAGATTATTTTACAGGAGTTATAACAAACTTGTAGATCTTCCTTCCTAGTTATAAGAAGAAAATTTGAGTTCTGGACCACACCATCCCTTTCAATTAAAAAGGAAATATTGACTGCAAAGCGTGAAAGAGAGAAAAAACTCGTGCGACCTTTGACAGGTATTGTTCACAAAGTAGCGTCGTCTCTTTCTAGAGTTTTTAATTTCGTGAGGTTATAACGCAGTCGGTCAAAAGTTTCCTGATTACTATGGTTTGTCCTTTTTGCCGCTTTGATTATCCGAAATATTCCCTTTGTAAAACTACTTGTCATGTTTAAAAATAGTCAGTACAAAGCATCGATAGTGGAGAAGAAAATTGCATCTCGGAACACTTTGTTCAGAAAGTGGTCTGAGATTACAAATTCCTAAATAATGTCTATGTACCCAATGCTCGATCCCTTCAATCAATCAATCAATTAGTATATTTTTTCTTTTATTACTCGTCACTACATGTAGTAACAAAGTATAAAGTATAGTTAACTCAGAAAGCAACTTTACCACAATGTAGTGAGTTTATCAAACTGATAACAAGTGATTTATGTAACCACAACTTGATTATAACCGGTGTTTACTATACAAGATGGATATTATAATTACTTACGAGTATAATACTTGTTGGTAGTACTTGTCACTAAGAACAACACGCAAATAAGTCTACGTGAAACTAGTGAGTAAATAGAATTTCTTAGAGATGTGCTAAAAATATCCTTAAGAATAATCATTCTTGAGGATATTTTTAGCACATCTCTAAGAAATCAGAACATTGCGAATACCTATTCGCAATTTAACCTACTTACCTATCACACAGATTGTAAAATAATTATTATGTAGGCGGAGTTTTGAAAATTCTACACTAAAAGGGATGAAACAGGGATTCCAAATTTCAATCAAAATCAAACTTGACGCGGAAAAACTCAGCAGAGGAAACTATAAGAAGCACATTCCATGGTTAAATTATATTGACGCCTTTTTATATTGTAAGCAAACACTTAAAAGGATTTTGAGAAATTTGACGACTAGGAATAAGAATCAGAAAAGCTAGTAATAATTTTTTATCATGTGTTTAACCATGGTACTGCGACATACGTATAACGACCCTTGAATTTGACCACACCTTTCAGTAACACGTTATATAACTAGTCAGAACAGTTAATTAGAAAGAGATATATGATACACTCGTATATCTACATTTAAGTATACATATGGTCTACAGCAATTCGTTTTTCTCTCTTTAATGACCAGCCTTCACCAAATACGGAAATACATGTGATGTTTTATAGCAAAAGGTTATCAAACTATATCCTATAAATATGAAAGTTAATGGGACTGCCCCTGGGGCGCGGTGGGAATGTGTCCGACTGCTACGCAAGAGGTCGTTCGATTTCCACACGAGACACCACTTTGTGTGATCCACAAATTGTTGTTTCGAGTCTGGGTGTACTTTGTGTCCGTGACTTGTATGTTTGTAAAGTGCCTCCGCGACACAGGGCTTGTACACTACTGCGGGAGCAGTTATATTTAAATTAGGAGAGGTATATGTCCAGCAGTGGACCGATACGGGTGTTTTTTTTTTGTAATGAACACAACAAACACTGTTCTCTACTTTTGCTTCAGTTCACATGCTGGTTCAGTATATGCGCCATTGTTTTCGTCATTTTTCATAATGGTCTGTTTGCCTAACTCGTCAGTTTTCGTAAACTCACATCAACCTAATCTGAATATGAAAACTGACGAGTATAGCAAACAGCCCAATAAGAAAAATGACGGGTAACCACCTAAATTGTAGATAGAATAAAGCACAAATTACGAAGAATACAGAACCTTCACACACAGACATCGTGTTAAAGTACACACAGACAGCGTACACTTCAGACCACTTTGTTTGGAAGGCATCTTCAGATTCCATTTCCTTGAGCGATATTTACTTACGTCCGTGACAACTACTCCCACAGCTTTATTAATATACTAGCGGACGCCTCGCGGTTTCACCCGCGTAGTTCCTGTTCCGGTGGGAATACAGGGATAAAAAATAGCCTATGTCACCCGGGGTTAGTGCAGCTTCACAACGATGAAAGAATTTTTCAAACCCGTCCAGTAGTTTCAGACCCTATTCAATACAAACAAACAATCAAATATTTCCTCTTTATAATATTAGTATAGAAGTATAGATTAAATCCCAAATAACCATATATCTGTTTCTTACAAAAATGCTACTACCTTAAAGTAATGTCAAAATCCATTACCAAATTAGTATTTAGCCACAAAAACCACACATAACTCGGCTTTCGACCAAAACCCATCACCTTTGTTTACCACAAAGACATCACATTTGACAGATCACTTCCATTGTACCTCAAAAACACAACCAATCACCAGTTTTCGAACCAAAATATAAAAGCCTTGAATCCAAGAAGAATGGCGGTGAAATCTAAAAAAAGAGAAATTAGTCTAACAAAAAAGGTGTTGATGTTTTTGTAAAAGTAATTACCGGGATTACTGCTGTGTCGTAACGTTACGTGACAAGCGACATTATTGGTTGAACCGGATCTCGGTGTTAACTATGAACTTGGGTGGCCGAACGAATAATGATGTTATGATGCAGACTGATTGATTTGACGTCAAAACTAATCAAAAACTAATTTAGTTGATGATATAATTTTTGCAAACACATACTGCATAGCTTTTTTGCCAACATATTCTTTTATTAATAATTGGGAAAGTACGTAATTATGCTTTAGATTTTTAATTTAAGAAGCGAACGGAGCGATCTATTAAAAATAATTAAGTCAGTTATGGGATTGACAAAGAATAAAAGTACCTAAATAATTTGACCATAGGAAATTGACGTCACGTGTAAGCATCGTGTCGTTTTTTTTACACTTAAACTTTCTACTGCACTAAAAAGAAAAAAAAATAATTAAGTTTAGAAAAAGTAGGTACTAAAATAATATCTAACCTTTGATTATATAATGTCTAGATGTAGCATTCTCTCATTAAGCCTATAAAAAAAATGAAGCATTCCCTCTTTGACGTTTGACACTCGTTAATGAGAACAACTATGGCTAAAACATTGGATGGCGGCTTTTTACCTGTCAAAAAGTACGTCCACTTGACCGTACTTTTTGACAGTTCAATTTTAGATGCCGGATTAGGAATCTAGACATTATATAATCAAAGTATCTAACCAGTTTTGAAAACTACGGAGTGGTTAGGTTAGGTCAAGATTGATTCCGGCCCGCCGACGGTATGTCAAATTCGGACAACCCATTTGCGAAGGTCGCTAGTGATACACGTCAGGTTTTTTAGTGCGTGCAAGCCCTACAGTCTTCCCGGCCATTTTCCCCGCCAAAACAAAAAAAACCAGTCAAGTGCGAGTGGTACTCGCTCTTCGAGGGTTCCCTACAAATTTGTATCGCAGTTTTTAAAGACAATTTTTTTTAGGATTTAATTTCAAATGAATTAAATGAAAATTATATACTTGTAGTATAATTAAGACAGTATTACTTGCCAAATTTCATAGTTTTAGGTCAAGTGTCAAAATATTTTTTTTTTGACGATAACTATAAATGTGGGATTGAGTCCCACATTACTAGCAGTCTTGTTAACCCCTCCAGCTAAGCTCAAAGGCTTGTGTTAGGAGTGGGTTCACGTCCGTAGCATAATGCGTACGCGACCTCACGATTGCGACACCGATGCCTTAGCCATTAGGCTACCGCCGCTTCATATATGTTAGAAGTTTAATTTTTTTCATAGCTTCAAGGACTGTAGACCTGAGTATATGGTTTTAATTTCAATTCGATACCTCCACCCCTTCCCTAGATAAAAGGTCTTGACAGACGGACGTACAACAAAGTGATCATATAAGGGTTCCGTTTTATCCTTTTAAGGTGCGGAACTCTAAAAAGGCCAAGATGCATTCAAAGATGGTAGCAAAAGATATAATCGAACAGAAACTTGAAAGTGGTTGCCACTTTTCAAAATGTCAACATTTAAAATAATTTTCATACAATCGTTTGCACGTCAGAACAATAATTCAATATCATCAATCTACAATTATCTCTATTACGAAACGCAACAAAATAACTATCATAATTCAATGACAATCCAATGAAAGTTTCAACTATTATTTACCCAAAGTCTACATTCACTATGGTTATATTGCCACAAAATACCATGAGTACAGAAGGTGACTTTCGTGTAATACGCACCTAAGAAACGCATAGGTAAGAAAACGTAAGACTTTGCTCACGAACACGAAATGTTGAAAAGCTTGTTCCTATGTTCTTGGGACAACTCACGCAACGCCACCACATCCCAAACTAGGCAGAACCTGTACTGATATATTATAGCAATAAGACAACTAATAAACATACTTATATATTTCTAAATACACACATGTTTCAGATATTAAATATATATCGGGACTTAATCACGATCCAACGATTGGTGAAAGTTTAAAAACAATTATACTATAGATAAATTACACCTAGGTACACAATAAACTATCTTGCTCATCACACAAAGTTTTATCCTGGGTGGGGATCGAACCCCGACCTCCGGCTTAGCAAGGTCAGGGTCACTAACCACTAGGTTCAAGAGGCCAGCCTTTCAGGTTTCGATTTTTTTTACGAGACTTTGAGAGACGTGCAGTAAGTGCTCAAGCCCACAAGAAGATCTTCTTAAGTAAAGAAACCACTAGTAGGTTTCTTTACTTAAGAAGATCTTCTTGTGGGCTTGAGCAACCCACACATGGAGCGTTATCTATGTGTGCACTTGTGACTTTTCAATGACAACAGTGATTAAGATAATGTTGAGTTTTCAATACTGATCTATTCGGAAAGCGATCAGCACCGTTTCACCTCGCCGTCAACTGTTAGTGAGCTTGTCCTAAACCTAGACGATCACGTTTCGAATCCGATTAGTGTGCGTTGCAGTACTTCCAGTAGGGAGTTTCATACAAAGAATACTGAACGGCTCTAGTTGATACGATGCCGAAGTTTCCGAGTTGATCAGTGTCCTTTAATCTTAAAGCTTGCCTTCTGCACTCTCTGTATTTTGAGATATTATCCGTAGAGGATAGAACAATATTTTGGCGGTTAGCGCAGATAATTACGCGTCGGAATTACGTAATAAATAAATTACGGGTGATCGCGTAATTCTGTTACGTTGTTCTTTCTGTACGTGAGTTACTTGTGTCCGGTTCCGTTTAATTGTTTATTTGTTTCGATGTTTTGTAATTTGATTGTTGTTGTTTGCAACTAAGAAAAGATTGATCAATACTTTCTGGCGTTGTTGTAAAAAAATGTTGTTTGGGAAACGTTTTAGGATGCCTATTTTAATAAAGATAAATATCATTACGTAGTAGATTTGCTTATGATATTAGAGCTCGACAAGTTTAGTTGTAAGTCATTGAATTAAGATTTTTAATAGTTTCGTTTTTTTTCCACATTTTAAACTAAACTAATTTATGGTCATCGTCTTTGACATTGGAATTTCGAAATATGACCGTAAGCAACGAATGTATACCTGCCTAGTTAATTGAATATCAGTAGGTGCCTGTATTTTAACTCCGCATTCAATTTAACTAAGCTAAAACTACACAACTTTTAAAAGTTTTTGGTGGTAGGCAGCACTTGTCGCGAAAGCTACATACTCTATTAACCATGTTTGGTTAATTAAACCTTACATAACTTTAACTACTAAGTCATACAATATACCTACAACACGAAACAAGCACCCGAACAGACATTTTTAGTCTGTTCGGGTGCTTGTTTCGTGTACACCTGACAATAAAACCTTAAACTTTTTCTTCGAGAAAAAAATGTGATCAACAAACACACTTGCGCCACAAATTGAATCGTGCGCAGATCGGCGCGTGATCGGAAAACCTCGTTCAGCACGCTTTCCATCTCACTTGCACATTTCTTCCTGACTTTTACTTTCTGCCAAGAAAATGTATACCGACTACAAAGATCAGATTACTACAAAGAGGTCGATGACATAGGAAATACTGCTTTGTAATATATATGCTGATGAAGTTTTCATAATAAATGACAACTCGTTTGAATATTCATATTTCATAATATTGCTATTTAATGATAATGTTAAATGTTAGTGTAAAATGAGCTACGAGTGCTTGTGTAAGTTCTCGTGTTGTCAAAAGACCATAAACTCTTTGAAAGTGCCAAAGGTACTTGGCAGAATGAGTTAAAAAGTTTTACAAATGATTCCAAATGAATGGTATTAGAAGTATTGCAGAGGGATTTATGAAAATGGCAAACTGAGCGGTCTGTCCTCATTTCATTGGTCCGCGTTTAACTTGAAAAGTACACAGAATAACTGAAATATTTTGGCGCCATATCTCAGCTATTAATTTTTTTTTTTTATTTATTTATCAACATCCTAAGTGAGACGAATCTAACGATAACTCTCAAGCTAATACCCATTACTTTAAGCCATTTAGGCTCTAGAATCTAGAGCGTCCCATCTTGCACAGTCGGGCAAAATCCATGGTACCGAATCATTGTGTTGTTAAAATATGTCATAATACAATATAATATAATATTTTGGGACAACTCACACAACGCTATCTGATTCTAAACTAAGCAGAGCTTGTACTATGGTAACCAGACAACTGATAAACATACTTATATATTTCTAAATACATACATATTATAGATAAATAACACCCAGACACAGAATAAACCATCGTACTCATCACACACAGTTTTATCCTGGGTGGGGATCGAACCCACCACCTCATGCGTAGCAGTCGGATACAGTCCCACCGCGCCACAGAGGCAGTCTTAGAGAGTTGACTAAAAACATAGTAGTGTAGTGTAAGTATTCGATATAAATTTACTTGACATATTCTTTCGTAAGAAATTCACAAACAGGCGGACAACGAAGTTATCTTACAATGGTGGAACCATTGTATTACCTTATCATATCAGTCTTATAACATTCCCACTAATGGCATCCAAGAAGAACCCCACTACACGACCCGCTGCGAATTGATATACATATAATTGAATGCCGTATAAAGCCACGGAAAATATAAAATTTTGAAGGTTTATAGAAGCGTTTGACTGATCTATCAACCCACAGCTAAATACTGAACAGATTATCTTCAAACTTGGCACACAGAATAGTACCTACCTAATTATGACGATAAAGTTTTACAGCTTCCAAATCTATTATGAAAATATATATATTACGGGTCTTACTCGCGTGAATTAAGGTTGCTTGTTTATTCCAAATCTAGTCAAAAATCAGGGGCAAAAATTACTTATATAACAACAACCACAATTTATAGACATAAAAACATTCTGAACCAGATTACAGATACCTACTTATAATACTAATAAATAATGAAACCAATTAATTTTAATAAACAGTAATCAATCTTTACCCGCGATTTAATCATATGATAATAAAATGACCATAATTTAATCAATCATAAATCTTAGTCATTATCATCGTACATGGTCGTTACGCTAAATTATAATAGTGACGTAACTCCGGGCTCATGGCGTATGCACCATGACAGGTGTATGCACGTGTTACTTGCTGTGACGCAATGGATCTATGGTCTAAGTTATAAGAGGAATGGATAAAGTAATATTCGAAGCTTTTTAAAAATTTTATGATCGCCAACAAAACATATTTATTAATTATAAAATTATATATAATTGCGTGAATAATTTAAGGTAAAATACCTTGTTTATTGTGCAACGTTTCGACAATATTGCAACGGCCGTGGTCACGGGTAGACTCACTACCCGTGACCACGGCCGTTATTCACGCTATTAAGACCCGTAGTACATATAATTTTATAATGTGTACAAATCGCGAAAGTTTATCAACATATTTATTGACTCATAGGGAGCTCTATTGAAGCCTATATACATAAAAATAATTGAGCCGGTGGTCTTCTTTTCTAAAGTCAGTTAAAAAAAGTCACAGCGTGACAAATCTAGGTGTTTTAGGAAAAGATTTTGACAGTCCGCAGGGTTTGCCGCGAAAACGGAAAAAAATAACGTGAATAAGGACCCACATTAGCTTTTATACAAAAGCCTAGATATGACCATAAAGGGTTTTATTTGGTTTTAGTAATATTATTTAATTTTATTACTAAAAACCTTGGGACCACTCACACAACGTCATCTGATCCCAAACTAAGCAGAGCTTGTACTATGGCAACCAGACAACTTATAAACATACTTATATATTTCTAAATACATATTATAGATAAATAACACCCAGACACAGAATAAATCATCGTGCTCATCACACAAAGTTTTATCCTGGGTGGGGATCGAACCCACAACCTCTTGCGTAGCAGTCGGATACACTCCCACCGCGCCACAGAGGTAGTAATTATTAAAAATGTTTTTTTTTTATATTCCACACGAGATTTAGATATTTGTTAGTCTTTTCGCTGAATGGTTTTGGATGTCTGGTACATAAACAGACCAAATCCTGGATTCTCATACACATGGACACAGGCAAAGGTAACTGTGATTTATGAGAACAAAGACTATATTTGCAAGCACCAAACTCGCTACCTCTTATGCCATACATCTAAAATAAACCCAAGTCACGGCGCTCAGTGAAAATGCATTCCACTGCGCACTGACAACGTGCCATACATACATATATCGGTTCAAACCCTTCATTACTTCCTTACGTAACCTAGGAAGTGGCCCCAGAAGTCACAAGTGCCACAAGTCAAACCTATTGAATATTAAAAGGTTGTTAAAAGGTTACAACACGACAGTAATTGGTACTTTGTCGTAGTAACTTTTATTGTATGATAATCGTTATATAATTTATTGTACTGTGAGTTGTATGGAAGGTAAATATTGTTGAGGTAACGTACGGTAACTGCTTAGGTAGTATCAGATGGGCCTAGGCGCGGATTCTGGGACCTTTATTCCAGGTCCGACTTTTCGACCTTTGTTCTGGGGGAGGGGGGGGGGCAACATTTGATTTAACACCGGTACACCATAGCCACCGAGAAGAGGGGAGGGGAAGTGCCTGCCTAAACACTCCAGTGTCAAAATTCTTAAATTCCCCAAAAAAAAATTCACTTAGTCAAGTCTGGGGTGCCCCAGTTGCCCTCCAACCTGTATCCGCGCCTGGAAGGGTCGTATCATTAGTACCGCAAATATCGTAAATATACGATACTAATGGGGTTTGAATGATGTTTACTTAACTGTCAATTATAAAACTTGACGTTTCTTGGTTCTGTTTGTTTATGGTCGATTCATGTGAGAACCCTGTATCTAATTTAGTTGGTTTTAAATCATAGTTACGTTATTCAGACAAATTGTGTGTATATTTAGTTATACAATTTTGTACAAAATAAAATAATACGATATTGTCGAAAGTAGCGATTACCGAGTTGCAGTTTATAAGAATTTATCTCAAGTACAAGCGGGCAACCGTATGACATCCGTGTAAAGTCGGGGTAGGCAGCTAGTAGGAGGTACTTTATATTTATTTTGTATTGAGATATTTCGGAAAATTAAGATTATTTTAGGCGTGGCAAAGATCGATTACGGTAATCGATCTACGCAACGGAGATTATCGCTTTCAACCCAATAAACAAACTCTTCACCTTTATAATATATATATACGAGTATATATACCCTAAGATCGCTAATATAAACATTTAAAACTACAGTTTTAAGGACCCCTTCCTTAAAACTGTATAGTTTTAAATGTTTATATTAGCGATCACTAAATATATAAACAAACATGGACTAATTATAAACTACTAGGAATTATTATTTAAAAATTCAAATGGCATTATTTACGAAATTGAATTTACATTTAATTTAAGTATTGTATTTACATTTAATTTTAAATCTATTGTAATTTATGATAAGTATATGTATGAATTATTTTGTATTTCTAGTTTTAAGAATTAACAAAGGCTTTTTTATTGTTTATTAATTTAATTTTATATACAGGGTGTATTTTTGAAACGGGTCAGTAAGGGCAAGTACCTTAACCGTTGCAGTTACAGCAAAACGTTCTTAGAAGACCTTCCCTAACTTTTTGACATACTTTGAACTGCATTCACAGATTTTGTAAAAAACTTACAGTTGGCAAAAAAAATGCAAAAAGTCCAAAAAATTTTTTTTTATGCCAATCGATTCTATTTCATGTGGGGATCAAAAAACTCTATGAAACCATTTTAGCTTTCAGTACTAGAAAAGACAGAAATCGCCAAAAACGTTTCCCATACATTTCGGCAACAGAAACAAATTTCTACGATGGTCGAACTTTTTGTTATGGCCAGGAAGTGGGTAGAATTGACTGTAAAGTAAATAAAAATAATTTTTACCTTCAAATTTCGAATTTCATTCGAAAATCTGTGTGTCAGCTGAGAAACTTCGTATGAGTTATTATTAATTAAGGATTTTCGCTAAAATGTCTTCTAATCGTGAAAAAATTGACTTATTAGAAGCGTATTTTGTCAATAATCGAAATGCGGGAGCTGCATTAGTGTGGTACCGCAATAAGTATCCGTTGCGACATGTGCCAACAAGAAAGGTTATTAGAAATCTTTTGAAAAACCTGGAATTGCAGGGTTCTTTCAAAAGAAAGCGGCAGCCTCGTGTGGACATGGACACGGAGATTGCGGTTCTGACTTATGTCGAAGCATATCCAGAGGTATCGTCCAGGCATGTCGCCTTTGAAGTAGGTGTATCCCACTCCCTTGTGATAAAGATATGGAAGAAATACGGCTACAAGTGCTATCGATATGGGCGCATAGTTCAAGTGTTACATCCGGGTGATGATGTTCGAAGGCTTACTTTTTGCAGGTGGCTAAGAGGAAAAATAAGCAGAGATCATGAATTTTTAAATTACATACTGTGGTCAGACGAAACGAATTTTTCCAATAACGGTATGTACAACAGAAAAAATCACCACTATTGGTCCAAAGAAAATCCACTAAGAGTTACGGCAAGTCATAATCAGGTTCGCTTCTCATTCAACTGTTGGTGTGGTATAATGTCCAATCGAGTTATAATGGTGGAATTTTATGAAGGGAAACTGAATTCTGCCATGTATAATGAAGTCATTTTACACCATCTTGAAAACGAGATGGACGAATGGCCCCTGTCGGAATTGCGAAAAGTTCATTTTCAACAAGATGGTGCTCCGCCACATAACAGTCACCTTTCACGTTCCAATTTGAGCCGCCTATTCGGTACACAGTGGATAGGTACACATGGTCCAACACAGTGGCCACCTCGTAGCCCCGATCTAACACCACTTGATTTTTTTTTATGGGGCTTCGTGAAAAACGAGGTGTATAAGACGACGTACGCCAGTGTTCAAGAGCTCAAGGATGCATTAATGACCATTTTACGTAATATTCATCCCAGAACATTATTAGCCGCCATTCGTTCAGTGCAAAAAAGGATAGACTTATGTATTCGTGAAAATGGAAATCATTTTGAGCAATTTATTTCATAAACCAATTTCTAAAATGTTTAAATGATTTTTTTTATTTAAAAAAGTTTAAAATTTTACCTGTCCTATGAGTTTCGAGTTGATTTATCATATTTCCGTAGGAAATGTATGGGAAACGTTTTTGGAGATTTCTGTCTTTTCTAGTACTGAAAGCTAAAATGGTTTCATAGAGTTTTTTGATCCCCACATAAAATAGAATCGATTGGCATAAAAAAAATTTTTTTGGACTTTTTGCATTTTTTTTGCCAACTGTAAGTTTTTTACAAAATCTGTGAATGCAGTTCAAAGTATGTCAAAAAGTTAGGGAAGGTCTTCTAAGAACGTTTTGCTGTAACTGCAACGGTTAAGGTACTTGCCCTTACTGACCCGTTTCAAAAATACACCCTGTATATTTGTAAACGGCTGGACCGATTTTAATGAATGATTGAAAAAGAGACGCTACGAATTTCGCCGGGACAGCTACTCGTAGTATTAGTATAAAATATAAATACTCTCGGTATATTGTGCGTACCGTTTACCTACTTTTTGTTTCATTGTCTAACTTCAATGACAATTAATACATACTACATAAACGATAACAAACAATAATACTTTCACAACAAAATATATATCTTCCCATAAACAGAACGTGTAACAATTAATCACAAAATAAAACCTCATTACTACACTACTTCACGTGTTATTACAACGTAATATAACATTACAGAGATTACTATAACACCATCGTCATCTAATGGTGCATCTACATCTAGGTAACGTTATAAAGAGCCACTTTTTACATCACTAATATTTTCTGTGACATAATTTAAAAACGTAAATTTATGTTATATTTGTATCAAAATAGTTTGTATTGTGAGCCAAGTAAATAAAATAAAATCAAAATATTTGTTGTTGTTATTCTAGGTTTAAAATTAAATCTTATTCTGTTTAGAATTAAAATAAAAGGCTTGCAGTATATCTTTTGATATAAAATTTGTATTGCTCAGATTTACATTTTCAAAATTATTATTCTAATATGTAAACATACATTGTAATATTATGCATTTGAGAGATATGGCTTCATAAGTAGATATATCTATATGTAATAATTAAGTCCTAAGTAACGCGAACAATGTTTGTAAGACAGAATAAATTGATATTAAAGATGTAGGTACGTGGGTACAGTTTGTTTATATTATAATAACATATAGATTGTGTTCTAACAATAATTGACATATAGGCATGGCTACTTGCATAGCCATGTCTGTTGTACACAATTATTACTTATAGATATGTCTACTTATATAGCCATATCTCTCACATTCATTATAGTATTATGCTTTCACTGCATTACCTACGAATATCTAAGTTTTTTTAATTGTTGTTTGCTCTTAAAATGTCAAGATATTAAAATGTTACAATAATATAAGCTGACTATATTTTAAGTTTATCCTCACCATTTTATACTTTAAATAAATAAACTAACTGTAAGTTATTGTATGGTATCTGCTTAACTCCGCGACATTAAACATATTTTTTGTTATCCATTGTTGGCCACTTTACTCGCAGTAGTTGATCTTTCTTAGTTGTGGCTGCACTTTAATGTGCAGGTAATCTGTTCTGAGAAATGAGTAGCGCAGGCGCAATGTCATCGGGCAGACGTCGAACCCGCGACCTTCGGGAGAAAGTCGAGAAACTGACATCTTATATTACTTGAAGGCAAATTGCTTGGATTACGTTATGCAATATAGACTAGATTACGTTAGAATGGAAAGAAAGGGCTGATTGATAAACGAACGAGGTGAAGTAAACTTTTGATAATCAGTTAAGTACCTATAACTTCTATAGATATATATAATTATATTTTTTATTGAAATTTGTTTTATTGAACCTGTTACGATTTACCTAACTAAGATTATGTTACGGACTGAACCAAATATAGGAATAGGACGAATCGCAAAATCAAAAAAATAATAACTATGATTCGTCCCATGGGCCGAAATAATCGTGCGACGAAACAGCGAACGAGCCTTTTATAAAAAGTTAGACGAGTTGGCACAATTTCTGGTCCAAGTTTATGACCACAGTAGTACTGACTCAGTGGCGACCGAGCTGATCGAGATATCTGCGAGGTTAAGCAACTGAACCACTGTCGGTCCACAGATGGGTGACCGTATTCGAACATTGTCACACTCCTTCCTGCCTTGGAGAGCACGTAAAGCCGTTAAGATTTCTATCCCATCAGACTATGAGAGTGACGGAATAGAGAATGCACTTGTGTTTGCGCATACACTCGTGCTCTATAATGTACTGTACTTTATCCACTTCACCCTATCCATGATGTCGTTCATGGAACTACTGAGACAAAATAGTGTCAGTTGTCCCATCACGGGACTAGTAGGAGAGACCCGGTTTCTGTTTCAGACTCTACGGACACCATAATTTGGATTATCCATACTATCCCACTTACTGCTATATTCATTCACTAGCTGTCCCGCGCAACTTCGTCTGCGTAAAAAAACCCCGTTTTTGCAGCATTTCTCATTGCTGCCGTTCCTATTGGTCGTAGCGTGATTTTGTATAGCCTTTAGCCTTCCTCGATAAATGGGCTATCCAACATTGAAAGAATTTTTCAATTCGGACTCGTAGTTCCTGAGATTACCGAGTTTAAACAAACAAACTCTTCAGCTTTTTATTATAGATACTACTAGTAAACTTGAGCCTCTTCCTATATAGAACCAGGTGACCTTTTGTTACTTTCTATCTGCCTCATAGAAAGTAACCAGGGATAGCTTAGATGCTTAGGGTCGCTGTATCCTATGTAGAATGTTATTTGGAAGGTTGTTTACCAAGTGTGAATTACGTCCGAAGTTGTTTACTGTTATTTTAAGGGTCTCTGCAAATTACAGATTAGATGACTCCCGCAGTAGTGTACAAGCCTTGTATCGTGGGGGACTTCACAAACATACAAGTCACGGACTCAAAGTACACCCAGACTCGGAACAACAATTTGTGGATCACACAAAGTGGTGTCCGGTGTGGGAATCGAACCCACGACCTCTTGCGTAGCAGTCGGACATACACCCACCGCGCCACAGAGGCAGTATTATACATGAATAGTTTGGAATTAGCGTAATACGTCTTTTTTAATGTAATGTCTAATAACTATTGATTGTTTTTTTTTTCACTTACAATATCGACGCAATATGCTTAGCCATGTTAATTAAGAGACTAACATTACAGAATCGAAAAACGATTTTGCTCAAAAAATGTTTGCAATTTTTACCTGTGTACTTGCTTGTGATTTCTGTTAATTAACTACATCGTCATACGAGGGTTATTCTTATTTCATACCAAAGTAAATATCATTGTTATTAATTGTCTTAGATACAATAATTTAAAGTCGCTAGATACCTAGATCGTCGTAGTCTTAGAAATTTAAAACGACTATTTCCTAGAATCAAATTTGTGTTACACTTATGAAAATAATATTCCAAAAACAACTCGTCAGTTCCGTAAACAAAACTGATAATAACATGATCATCACGCCACTCTTTGGGTCTCTCATCATGTGATGATTTCAACTTTTAACATCCTAAACTAACACCCAGCTTCAAAAAGAATTTCTCAAAAGATTGATTGATTTTTGCTTTGACAAGCATTCTAAAAAGCTGACGTCTTAAACCTCACAATCAGTAAATTACATTGTTTATAAGAACGACAGTATACTGTCATTCAGCGGCAGATATTCGTGCCATGTGGATATAATAGCGTCTGCGGTCAAGGCCTCTTCCTACACCACACCACTTTTACTTTCATATGCTACGTCCGATACATAAGACTGACTTGACAACTTGTTACTAGTTTACAAGAAAAGCATAAGATTGGACGTGTATTTCCCGACCTTCCCTAAGTATTTTAAATCTTATATACAGAGGTAGCTGTGCCAACAAGTTTTCCATGTATTTAAATGACATAAAACTTAAAATGTATTTATTTCTAAGCTGTGTTTGCCACTTGATATTAATAATAATATCTTGGGACAACTCACACAACGCTATCTGATCCCAAACTAAGCAGAGCTTGTACTATGGAAACCAGAAAACTTATAAACATACTTATATATTTTGAAATACATACATATTATAGATAAATAACACCCAGACACAGAATAAACAATCGTGCCCATCACACAACATTTTATCATGGGTGGGCATCGAACCCACCACCTCTAGCGTAGCAGTCGGACACACTCCCACCGCGCCACAGAGGCAGTGTATTGTGGAATAACAAATTTGTTCATATCTCGTTACGACGTACTATTTATTACCTGATTACTGAAAATAATTTATTTTACTGTAGTCATCATCTCAATTGTCATTGCGCGGGCAAAACTGCGAAACTTATATTAAAAAAAAAACACATTCGCGGTTTTGCGCGCAACGACATCGTTCTATTCGATTGTCATTCTATTCAATTAGCGTTTATGACACTTGTCTAGGAGCTTAGCACAGATAAAATTAAAAAAATATGATACCTTTCTAAAAGGCATAAAAATATTCATTAAGTTTTTGCGTAACAAATACACTATAATTTTGATGTTAGCCAATAATTAACTGAATACCTAAGTGCACATTTTGCGGCAACTTCACATAATAATCTTCAACTAAATAATTTTGCGTTAATTGTTAATCGGTGCGTGCGTTTAAACATTTCAAGTCCAACACTCATTTAGGTCACATAATACTGAGACTAAACCAAAATAGCTTAAGGAGTAGGTACTTCGCTCGAGCAATGTAGACATGGAACCTCAGACCACCTTTGAATCAAAGTGGTCCGAACTCCGAGGCATGGACGTACCCAGAATCATATTTACGGGGGATTTTCGGTAGTACAATTGTCTAAAAATTTATTTCTTTTTAAACTTTCTTTATCCAAATTAATTATTGAAAGGTTACCTTTTATTTACCCGACGTTTCGATCGAATTGCATCGATCGTGGTAACGGGTCGCCTATGCTAAATTATATTATATTCTAATTCTATGATAATTCACGCGATTAAGTCCCGATATATCTATACTAATATTTTAAAGCTGTAGAATTTGTTTGTTTGCACGCGATAATCTTGACTCGAATCGAAAAATTATTTTACTGTTGGATAGCCCATTTATCGAGGAAGGCCATAGGCTATATAACATCACGCTACGACCAATAGGAGCGTACCAGCAATGAAAAATGTTACAAAAACGACGAATATTGACGCAGACGAAGTTGCGCCGGTCTGCTAGTATATAATATATCTAAACACTTGCCAAATAATGTCGGGGGGAGGTGGGAGTCATCCCCCAAACCCTCCCCAGAGCTCATGATCCGAGGTGATCCGCAAAATCCGCCTATTAGAGCGCTGCTCGAACGCATTATTGTAAGAAGCAATCCTTCTGTGTTCTACGTTTAGGTTATTTTGCAGTGCCGTTTATAATCAACTACAATACAGTACGTAATAATTCTGCGCCGTTAATATTATTTAATAGTACATAAAGTACCAGTCAAGACAATCATTACACAAAATAAATAACTCCATCTCTAACGAAAGTGACAATGTACTATTATTAAGTACTATTAAGTTGTTATGTAGTCATTTATTTGAGCAGAAATAGAATTTCTCTTATAATTTTGTTATAGGAATACATTGTATGGTACCAAATGTTTCGCAATTTCAGTTTTGTGCAAATTCTTTGGATGTGGATGTGCCTATTATCTTTGATTTGGTTGAAATTGAAAGTAATAGGCGAAGTATGTAATCATTTTACAGTTACATTTTAATATAGAAGCAATAGAATTTAATTACTATAAATGATAATAAGATGTTGACAGATTCTGTTAGAATTACGCTTAATAGATGCCTTTATATTACAGACTCTGTTAAGTTAGATTGCGCTATGACTATTTCCACATCTTTGGCCCCTCATAGTGTAGTATGAGTCGGAAAATGAAATGAAATGAGTTCAAAAGAAGATTGATAGTTTATTCACGATCAATTCACGATACAAGAAACAGATTCAGACAGAAGGAGTAACAGTAGAAAGGAAGACGAATTTGTAACTCTTGTTCTTTAAGCACTAGCTAGTCGGAGGAGCCTCCCTTTTATGTTAGAAGGTCGTATCACCTTACCCTTCACAATGGCATAGTTGGCGCAGTCTTGTCAAGAAATTGACGTAGTAATTATTAGTTTGGTTTATAAAATAATTTTAATCTCGATTCTTTCGTCTCTCTCCACAGTTGCTGTAGTCTCCAGTTGAGATTTATGACTTGCCAAATTATTTATGTAATCAGGACATATGAAAAACGACTAACGCATAACATTCATATTAATTCGAGGTTTACCACTAAGTAATTTATTAATCATCATCTTTTTTTGGAGTACCTGGCAGGACTTGATTTATTTTTGAAAAAAAAAAAAAATACATTCTATATTTAAAAAAAAAATTGTATAGGTATATGTAGTATGTAGTATGTAGGTAGGTAATTGTATAAGGTAAATACACTTCCAAGTCCGTCTGTTTATGCCTGAGTCATACCCAATATCTTATCTCTCGTTTTCACAATTTTATTCAGTAGTTTACTACTGTACTTACTTACTATTTTATTACGTAAAATATCTAAAAATTATATAATTTAACTAAACATTAGTTTTAATTATGTAGTTAAAATAACCTTTCTATATAATAATCATACATAAGATATGTCCCTATACTAAAATTTGGCACGCCTCATAGAAATTCAATTCCGTCCTCGTTTACCTGAATTAAACAAACTATGGAAGTTAAAATTAAAGTTGAAGCCTGGATGAGTCCATACTTTTAATCGTAATGAACTGTCATCTAAGGGAGTAGAGCCGTTCAAATACTTTTATATGTTATGTATACGTGGTGGTGTGTGCATTAAACTTGTCAATCACACAAACGATCATGCGTTTGCTACAAAAAGGCACAAGTCATGACGTGTGCAGCCATCGACACAAGACATACATTTAAGGGGTTGACAACAAAGATAAACCTATAAGTATTCCCAATTAAATAGGTAACTACAATCTGTGTGAAAGTTTTCAATTTCCTCCCCGACATCGTTTCTCTTATCTAACAATTTCTTTTTCTCCTCTCACAAGCATTATATAGCTTAAATGGAAACTCAAAATGTAATGTAATGTACCCAAATATAGAAAACGAAATAAACATTTTTTTTTTTTTTTTTTGATTATATTTAAAGCAATTGCTGTCCATTAGTCTCACAAATACTCGAAAACAGCTCGACCGATTTGTACATTTTAATGCAACGATAGTTGTAAACTAAATACTATGTTGTACGTTAGCTGTTAATGACTCAGTTTCCCCCAACAAAAATAGGGTTGTTATAAATTTGTACTCTTTGTGTGTCTGTTTGTTTGTAGCATTATTTTAAAAAATCGGTTTATTTGAGTCGATTTTTAACTTTACATCATAACTGCTGGGCACGGGTCTCCCCAGTAGAAGCTACTTATTATAGATCCTGGGGGTATTTGTCATAATCGCCACGCTTGGCGAGCGGGTTGGCGATCGCAGTAAGGCTTTAAAATACGCAGATGTCACTGCTGCCCGTCCTCCGTTGTCAAATCTCTTACGACGACACCCACGCGAAGAGATGGGTTGATACTATTCTTAGGCCGGTAAATCTGTTCAGTAGTTTCGAAAATAGTAAAGTATTAATCAGGTTTTAAACTTACATTACGATGTAGAGACACATTTGACTACATCGGTACATGTTTAACAGCTTTTCGAAGAGTTTTTGCGATCTGAAGCACCTACTCACTTGTAGAAACACAGCCAGTAAAGAGCCTTAAACATATCGACAAGGAAAACCGAGACAATAGTCATATAATTCACAAGCGTCTTTTATGTTTTGCAAACGCATCTGTCATCACTAATGTGCAAGAAACGTCTGGTGAAAAGTGTTGTTATTGTTCTATTTCAGATTGTCTACAAATGATATTCGTTTTATTATCAATTGTTTCATATTTTTTGCGCTGGACAAGTATGAAAGGACTTTGGCGTACCTGCAGACCGTTTGATACAGTTCGTTGCTTTGTTGATGTGAAATGAAAGTTATTTATACTAACTGCCTCTGTGGCGCAGTGGGAGTGTGTCCGACTACTACGCAAGAGGTTCGATTCCCACACGGGACACCACTTTGTGTGATCCCCAAATTGTTGTTCCGAGTCTGGGTGTACTTTTGTGTCCGTGACTTGTATATTTGTAAAGTCCCCCGCGACACAGGGCTTGTACCCTACCGTGGGAGTCGTTTTTAAAAAATATATATATCTCCTTACCGAACTAGCTGTTTGGTTTTTAATAACGACTGAATTCTTTAATGTAACTCAATTATAAGATTTCCATTAACTTATTTTGTCACAACTACTTATAAAAACGGATTACACTGTCACATATAAGAACTGATTACATTGCCACGAACTGATTACTATTCTTGTTTGAGCATATAATATACTATTGTGGTGTATGACATATGTTATGTAGTACCAGCTGTCCCGCGCAACTTGGTCTGCGTAAATTTTTCCCGTTTTTGCAACTTTTCTCATTGCATCTCCGCTCTTATTGGTCGTAGCGTGATGTTATATAGCCTATAGCCTTCCTCGATAAATGGACTATACAACAGTGAAATAATTTTTCAATTCGGATCAATAGTTCCTGAGATTACCGCGTTCAAAAAAACAAACAAACAAACTCTTCAGCATTATAATATAAGTATAGATAACGGCTCAATCAGCTGTTGATGACCTTTGTTAACTAAACCCACAACAAAAAGCAAGGTATTATAAATTAGTTCTCAATGTGTTTGTTTGTCTGTATCATTACCTATTTACAATTTAAAGCTTTGTTTAAAGGGAATCCCTTTAGTTGTATATAAAATTATTATAAAATTAATCAGTTAGTATTTTCCGCATGTTTGGGATGTAGAGACACATTTGACAGCTACATCAATGCATGCTTAATAACTCTTGATACTTTAGATGGGTATCTACTTATGAAATAATGAAAAATAGATACCTCAGTTATACCGATGCGAGTTATAGATTAGTTCTTGGTCTACAAGCGTTTCCAAATTCTCATTCACATGTTTTAAACGGCTCATAACAAAGTTTCGAATTAAAGCTCGAAAGTTAACAAAAATAAAAACATTTAATACAATTTCACTTGCGAGATTCAATTACCTTTAGCTTTTATTTTCACTTGTACCGAACTCACAAATAATTCAATAGTGGGCAGAGTAATTCGTCTATTTTTCTAAATTCATCTAATGCACCATAATGTTTGTAACATAATTAGTTTTGTCAGTAATCGAACGATTGCACTTAACTTCTAATATGTGAAAGTGGCACTAATTCGTCAAATAAATCGATTATTTTGAAGATATAAACTAAAGTCTGATTGAGTCAAAGGCTGAAGGTGTGATCCTTTTGGGTCCTGTAGAAAACTAGTACTTTAATAATACTTCTAACGTGATTCGAGAGTATATACTTGGCTATGCATAAAAACGAAACACTCTTTTATATTTTACTAGCGGCCTGCTCCGGCTTCGCACGGGTATAAAATATATGTAGATTATTGTACATATAAACCTTCCTCTTCAATCACTCTATCTATTAAAAAAACCGCATCAAAATCCGTTGCGAAGTTTTAAAGATTTAAGCATACATAGGAATATAGGGACAGAGAAAGCGACTTTGTTTTATACTATGTAGTGAAATCAACGACTGTAATCTATACTAATATTATAAAGAGGAAAGATTTGTATTTTTGTATCGAATAAACTTAAAAACTACTAGACTAGTGGGAAAGCTACTCCATCCCCGGGTGACATAGGCTACATTTTATCCCTGTGAAACCGCGAGGCATCCGCTAGTTCGAAATAAACTCTATGTTGAAAACATAGCTAAATAACGTGACTTGGGTTTATTTTAGATGTATGGCATAAGAGGTAGCGGGTTTGGTGCTTGAAATATAGTCTTTGTTCTCATAAATCACAGTTACCTTTGCCTGTGTCTGTAGATTTGGTCTGTTTATATACCAGACATCCAAAACCGTTCAGCGAAAAGACTAATAAATATCTAAATCTCGTGTGGAATATAAAAAAACATTTTTAATAATTACTACCTCTGTGGCGCGGTGTGAATGTATCCGACTGCTACTTAAGAGGTCGTGGGTTCGATCCCCACCCGGGATAAAACTTTGTGTGATGAGCACGATGGTTTATTCTGTGTCTGGGTGTAATTTATGTATAACTAGCTGTCCCGCGCAACTTCGTATGCGTAATTTTTCCCCGTTTTTGAAACATTTCTCGTCGCTTCTCCGCTTCTATTAGTCGTAGCGCGATGATATATCGATAAATGGGCTATCCAACAAAAAAAGAATTTTTCAAATCGGACCAGTAGATCCTGAGATTAGCGCGTTTAAACAAACAAACAAACAAACAATCAAACAAACAAACTCTTCCGCTTTATAATATTAAGTATAGATATGTCTGTATTTAGAAATATATAAGTATGTTTATCAGTTGTCTGGTTTCCATAGTACAAGCTCTGCTTAGTTTGGGATCAGATAGCGCTGTGTGAGTTGTCCCAAGATATTATTATTGTTATTATAAGTCTTTGGATAAAAATATTCATCTAGACAGGATAACGATGAAAATTTAGTCAGAATCATGTTTTTATTTTACTGGTAATATGTATAAATGAAGGTATGCCCAATTTATTTATCAGTGTTACTGTATAATATAGTATGGTATAGTAACACTCACGTGAATGAATTCGAGCGTGGAAATAAATCAAATCGAGACCCAAATATCGATCATTTAAATAATTAAATAACAGCAACTGTTCATTTCCGTACAGCCACCAGTTTCTAAATCTTGTATCGAATAAAATAATTTGTATCGATCACGAGATGGTAGGTACAAATCGTTTTGGGCCAAAGTGGAACGATGCGAATCGAGAAATTGATCTATTGTGACGTCACGGTGGCCAGTGCGCAGGCGTTGTTTTTGCACCGCAGCTTTCCTCGCAAACATTTTGTGTTTCGTAATAAATGTAACAGTGACAATGAATTCGGTAATTCCTTGTACAACAATAGTAAACGGTAAACAGAACGGCTTTTTGTTGATCGATAGGTATCTACTTTAATTTTGTTATTGAATAACTGTTTTGTGGCGTTTGAAATGAATTGCTGGAATCAGCGGTGGTGCTTTTGACAGTTATTAGTTTAACTAAACGCACGGTGAAATAGGTCTATTTTCAATAATCATTCTTGTAGTTATATTACTGCTGGGACTTAGGTTTCCGAAATCCAATACACGGGCACAATGCTGAATGATTCCCCCTATGATAGAGATAACAGTTCATCGCTTAAGAATGGCTCTACCTATTTTTTAAGTAGTCTTCAAATGTCAACGAATTTATATCTACTTAAAAGATTTTATTCAAAATCTATCCGAAATGCTCCAACAACAAACTATTTTATTTTTAATGTTTACAGGTACGATCGCAAAAAAAGTTTCGAGGAAATACATCGGGGCACCGAACGGAGGAGAGGCAAAATTTTAATGATGTATCATCTAATTTGTGTGATCTAATTTGGTATTTCTCAACCATTTTTTTTTTACATAAATGACTAGAAGCCCAACTTACAACAAAGACAACCTAGGACAGACGGTCCTGGCGCATAAAAACGAGAAGAACCGACCCCTAGTAATAAAATAAAGGCTCTATTCCTTTATTCGATAAAATTGGGACATAAATAAATAGTAAAAAAAAAAAAAAACTAGCTTAATCATTTAAGCTCTAAACTATTTTTTCTAAGCGCAGCTGTTTATATACCATTATGACAAGATTTTGACGTGTGCATTTCGGGCCATGCAATAATGTAGGGTTCCGTAGTCACCCCCCCCCCCCCTCCATCCGAAAAATGCGGCTTATGAAGTGGGTTTTCTGTTATTTTTGTACGTTATACTTTATACCTACTTAATAATAATTTTCAATGGCTTTGTACGAAATTTTGTTACTTCTCATTTGATCAGCTGTTGTTTATGTAAAGCCTACTAACTTAGCTGTGATAGTTTTCCGTTTAATTTCACTATATGTACTACAGTGATTTTTTTTTACATACCCAACATCAACCATTTAGCCGACAGAGGGGGGAAGGGGCACTTGACTCTAACAAAAATTTGCACTTTAAATCTTAATATTTCACAAACGGATACTTAAATCTAAAAATGGTCTTCCCAACTCCTATACGTTTATAAGACCTAGCTAACGATACCCCACACGATAGGATAGGTGAGAGAAAAAAAAACACTACTTTTAGAGGAGGTACCCTAAAACAACCTGTTTTTCAAGATTTTATTCTTTCATTTTGTTGGAGTAAGTAATTTAAGTATTCATGCAAAATTATACCGTTCTAGTAACAGTCTCTGAGAAAAGCTGCGGGCGGACGGACGGACATGGCGAAACTATAAGGGTTCAGTTTTGCCATTTTGGCTACGGAACCCTAAAAAGTTATGTTGACCATGGATAAAAAAAAGGATTTCAGGAAAATCAAGCAAGGAAACAAACTTAAGATAAACGAAGATACGAGGATAACCTAGTATAGTATAAAACTGCGCTTATTTAGTTTTTATAATTTATTTATACCTAGTCATTATATCACAGTACCTAATAGTTAGCTGTCAGATCGGCACTTATCACGAGATATTGTCTACGATCATTTAAAGGGAAAACTACTCGTTTGCAACAAACGACTCGATATAAATATTGAGATTTGAAAGTGAAACCACGGATTTGTGTTGTAAAATAGTTTCCTGTACAACTGATATTGATTATGTAGTAACTTTATGATAGGCTATTATCATATATACGTGTATTGTACTAATTAATGTTGCATAATACGTGTTTATTTTGGGTCTTAACCAAACCTCGAGCTCGAAGTACAATTTTGTTGAACCAGGACAAATTGCGCAGGAAAATAAAATGACGCGGGATTTGCTAAAAGATGGTTTCTTCTCCAAATACGGCTGATGAACCTATATATCATAAGTTGACTGACAAAACAAACTAACATTGCGTTTGGTGATCCCCTGATAGTCGCTTAGACAGGACGCCCCGATAGGCCTCGTAACCCCTGGAAAGTGCCAGAGTCAATCGCTCTACCTGGTCGTTGCTCTACACATACTAAGTAGAGTCGCATCCTATCTCACATACAATTCAAAATTCAAAGTTCTTTATTCACTTAAGATGCAAAACAACTCTTGTGATACGTCGGAATTCTACATGTACATGTAATGCCAAGTTCGCAAACAATAGGTAAAGCCGGAGAAAAGGACCTGGCAATTAAAACTTGCGGCCACTCTTTTTCAATGTTTAAATGTTTATAAACTTGATATGGGGGTAAGGTGCTGCGACTAATATACTATACACCATGTTAAATGACTGATGCAAATTGTATTATCGAAAAGTTGAAACATGAGATAAACCAAAATCAGCGTAGTGGATAAAATATAGAAGGAGCATCTACTTCAACAAAGGTAAAAACTATGCTTAAATATTGGCCAAAGTACTTGTTACGAATGATTAAATATAAAATATTAATTCTGATATCAAAAGGAATAAAAGAATGGCCTTTATTAGTCACGCAGAATCATACATATTCTGCGTGACGAATGCATATCGGTTATCAGAGAGCCCCCAGAGCATCCAATTTATTCGGATCCGACATCCAACTAGTGGGAACGGAGTGTCAGTATCAAAAGTACAAATTCCCGGCCAACAAGCACAACTTTTATGATCATTTTTATAAGACAGTGTCTATGATTTCCTTTATAAGCAATCTGGGATGCAAATTATCACGCGTCAAATTAAATGTAGCAACATTTTCATGCCGATGACGTAGCTTTTACTCTGTAATATTTTCAAGTAGGTAAACTTATCTTTAGGTACCTATCTCTTACAAATAATAGCTTATTAGAGACGGTTATGAATTGACGATCTATTGTGTCTCTTAGCCGTGAGTTATTGAGATGTAATAATAAGACCAACCCTGTATCAGGATAGACGGAGAAAATGTTTCAGAGCCCTTTTGTCGACGTTTTCACTTCATGTAGAAAAGCTACAAATAAATTTTTGTATTTGACTATTTGTCATAATTTGCTACGAGGCACCTAAAGCGATCACTCGTCTCGCTCTATCCTAGGGTCGGCCCTGCAAAAGTCTGCACTATGTAGCAAAAGTAGAGAAGGTACACACACATAAAATACGCTCACAGACATGGAACTCCAGGACCTCCGAAGAAATTGCTTTGAAGTGTGAATACGTGTACCTATCTCGAGATACTACATGTATAAAATTTACCATCTCTAGGTAATCTTTAAGTATTTTGCGCTTTGAGGGAGACTACACACATAAGCGGGTCGGTTCGTCAGTATTTGCCGAACAACAAAGCCGACCCGAAGCAACTACTATTCTCATGTTCGGCTTCATTCATTTGATTTTACCGGCCCACTGTTGCCCGGTTTAGTATACGTGTTCGGCAAGGCCCAGCGGCTATTTTCCCGAACGCTCATCCATAAATATTCGCCCGGCCTGTGCCAAATGTGTGTAGCAAGTTTTACGGAGTTTCTGATATAATTATTCTCTGAATAATTTATATTCTTTGTTTGTTTGAACGCGATAATCTCAGGAACTACTGGTCTGAATTTAAAAATATTTTACTGTTGGATAGCCCATTTATCGAGGGAGGCTACAGGCTATATAACATCACACTACGACCAATAGGAGCGGACCAGCAATGAAAAATGTTGTTAGAGCAGGGAAAATTCACGCAGACGAAGTTGCGCGGGTCAGCTAGTATTACAATAAGTTTGACACTCCTAAAATCTATATCTATACTTTTATACTTCAATACTAATATTATGAAGAGGAAAGATTTGATTGTTTGTTTGATTGTTTGTTTGTATTGAATTAGGATTTTGTATTGAATAGGCTCCGAAACTACTGGACGGATTTAAAAAATTATTTCATCGTTGTGAAGCTACACTAACCCCGGGTGACATAGGCTATTTTTTATTCCTGTATTACCATGGGTACGGGAACTACGCGGATGAAACCGCGAGGCGTCGGCTAGTTTAATATAAAGAGGTAAAGTTTGTAAGTTTGTGAGGTTGTAGGTGGTAATCTCTGGATATACTGAAAGCCACGTTATTTTGAGTGTCATAGGCCATAAAACATCACGCTACGATCAATAGGAGCGGAGCATCAATGAAAAATGTTGCAAAACCGATGGAAAATAACGCAAACGAAGTTGCGCGGGTCAGTTAGTTGTATTATAAGTTTGATTCTTTGGTGAATTATGAAACCAATGTAACCATTCACGCTTAACGTTAATTACCTCTTAGATTCAGACTTAAAGCTTGTATGTGAACATAAAACGCTCATCATCACAATTAATCGCTTCTAATTCTTAAATGACTAGGTGGTTTCATAGACGTCTTTAGCGTTATAAAATGTTTTATTTTTAGTTTGCACAACTAACTGTGTCGTTTAATAAGCTTTTGATAGAAATAAAAGAAAAAAAAAGCTTTTATGTAATATTATCGAGATTACCTCTATTTTTATGGAGATTACTTATTAGTTTGTATGACGGACATTGTGGGAAAAGCTTCGAAAATAGGCAAAAAATATTGTTGTGCAACGAATTTTTAAAAGGTGCACTGCGTAAGTATATACCAACTTATTACGTACCTACTTGTTTTTTTATTGTACCTATATAGCTTGTTTTTAACTGTAAATATGTACCAAATTAGATAAAAAATACCATAAGATTTGATTATTTACTTCCTTTGACGATTTCAAGACACGTGAGTGCCAAAAACGATTTTTCAGTTTAAAATTATATATTTTCATTTTCATATTATCTTTTTAATATTATGCTAAGTGCTTACCTCTGGGACTGTAACCAACACAATTGTCCGTAAATAACGCCAATATTACAATTAAAGCACAACAGATAACACGCGTCATAGTCATTATTTTACACGAAAACTGTTATCATTACACTCCATCCACGCACAATTTACGATATTACGCGTAAATTACGCGACGATACGTATCGATATTTAACGATTCATAAACATCACTATTAATCATCGTAACGGCCAATAAAAACTCGGTAAAAGTCAGTGGTTCGATTTTTAAATTTGAAAAAAGATGATTTTTGAGACACGTGCGGTGGTGACGGTGTCGGAATTAGAAATGGTCGGAAAAAAGTGCGCTCTGCGCTTGCGTCGTTATTAATGAGTAACGATAGTGTTTTTACTTTTTTCCGTGGTGCGCCGGCGCCTAAGCCCCCACCGGGAAAATGGTGGGAGGTTGACAACAATTTGTTGGGGTATTTTGAAAGGAAGGAAACGACAGTTGATTTATACATAAGTAAGGTAGGTTGTAAAATGGCTGCGGTAGGAATATTCAAATTGTTCGCGTGATTTGATGCTTCTGTGAAAATCGTTAAAGTTTCTTTTATGCAAAACCACATTGCAAGTAACACTTAAGTACTTCCTATTAGATAGTATGTAGTAATACCAGACCAGGATAACTAAATACACAAAAGACAAATTATAGAGTCCTAAAATTGGACACAGATGTAAAAATATTGAAAAAAATAAACTGGTAAAATTTGTTTGAATTGTAAGATAGATATCCTAGTTAAAAATCTGAAACGGTTTAGAATGAAATTTGGAATGGGAATAGCTAAAACGATTAGGGAAAAAGCCGGTTAACGATTTTTTTGTGTATTAAGTTCCAAATACAATCTAAAGAAACGGAAATGAAACACAGTAACATTGTAATACAAAATGTTGATGAGCAATGTCATAGAGAGTGAAATGATCAGCGCGTGCGCAGGTATCGGTTGCAGTCGCAGGCGCAGTCGATCAGAGATCGCTGGAGCGTCAACACCACGTGGGATTTGTTTATGTTTTTTTTGTTATTCTACAATGCATTGATACGGTTGGTTTGTGGTTTATTGTCTATATGTAATAATATAATAATATATATTTATTTAAGGTCCCAATTACATAGCAAGTCATACCTATGATAACCTCACTAGGCGGAGCCTGTGTCGAGGCAATCATGTTTACAATTGGCCAAGCTTAGGACTATTTTTCTTTAACATTAAATTATTTGTCATCTATAAGAAGAACAATATTAGATATTAAATAAATCAAAAGATAATGTTAAATTAAAATTTAAAACAATAACACCAAAGTAAGTCTATATAATCGAAATCAATAAAGTATATAATGTATAATAGAAACATTAAAAGTAATAAAAACAAAATTAATAAAATACATTCATAATAATTAAATTAAAATTAATGGCCTTAAAACTAATAAAACAGAAAAAAAAATTGATGGTACTAAAATTAACTAAATAAAGAAAACGAATTAAAATAATATAGCAAATAAAAATAACATTTGTAATAGAAATACCTCCTTTGTCAGTTGTTTACCAGTCACTGTCTCTTGCGCGTTGTGTGTGTGTGTGTATATGTGTGTTTGTGTGTGTGTGAGAGAGTGTATGACTATTTCAGTCAAATTGTCCTAAGGAGTTGCTCCGTTTCATAATAATTGAAATTAGATAGCTGATATGCAACATTAGATTTGGCTTCATGAATTGTGTCATATTTTATGTCGCATATTTAATGTAGTATGTATTAATGTATACCTGTATTGGCTCAGTCTTAGTTAGTAGTAGGAGTTCTTTTTAGAGTCCCTGTGAGCGGTGTCTTTGTTCAATTATTTATTACAGGACCGATTGTCTGATTTGTTTTTTTTTTTAAACAAAACTTTTTTTTTTTTTTAAATAATGAATTTCGATAGTAAATGACAATGCTAAAAAAACAGAACTGTTAGTGGTATAAAGATAATATCATTCTGTAGCGATTTTAACATTGATTTTTCTTACGGAACGGTTTTTTAAGGTTCTGTAGGCAAAATGGAACCCTTATCACAGGCATTTTACTCAAATATGTATATTGATTAGGTGTCTTGTAGTTGCCGCTGCTTAGTTTGATAGCTAAATAATAAAACTAAATATTTATAATAATAATAAATCTAAAAATAATCTAACATAAGTTAAAAACTTTTTTTGAAATCAACGTGTGGTTTCATTCGACAGGTCTATTAAAAACATTTCAATGTTTATTAAATATTTATTGTGATTAAGTGAATATTTTTGAAACTAATAGTCTCGAAAGTTACATAAGTTGTCCCCCCCCCCCCAAAACACGAAAAAGGTTTAAAAATAGCTTTAAACTAAAGTTATATTTTGGACATGATAGGATATACCGGTCATTAAGATATTGCCGGAAAACTGCGTTTCTTAACAAAACTCTTCTGCTGGTGATTGCACCAGCAGAAGAGTTTTGTTAAGAAACGCAGTTTTCCGGCAATTTCCGATTCAAATCGGAGTTTTTCGTACAGCAACGGCTCCGGAACTCTACACTGGGCATGGTCCGACATGCTCTTGCCCGTTTTTTTCGATTTAGTGGTCCATTTGTGAAATATTAGAAAAAAAGCCCTAAAGCGCAAATTTTTGTCATGGTCAAGTTCCAGCTAAATGCTAGCTTTTGGAGACGTGGAAAAATTCATAGTCTATATATTATAAGTATTACTAGCTGTCCCGCGCAACTTCGTCTGCGTAAATTTTCCCCGTTTTTAAAACATTTCTCATTGCTGCTCCTATTAGTCGTAGCGCGATGTTATATAGCCTATAACCTTCCTCGATAAATGGGCTATCCAACAAAAAAAGATTTTTTGAAATCGGACCAGTACTTCCTGAGATTAGCGCGTTTAAACAAACAAACTCTTCCGCTTTATAATATTAGTATAGTAAAGTATAGATCTACTATTATCTTGAACGCGGTAATCTCAGGAACTACTAGTCCGAATTGAAAAAAAAATTTTTTGTTGAGTAGCCCATTTATCGAGGAAGGCTATAGGCTATATAACATTACGCTAAGACCAATAGGAGCGGAGCAGCAATAAAAATGTTGCAAAAACGGGGAAAATGTACGCATACAAAGTTGCGCGAATCAGCTTGTAGTACATATAATAGTGTATATAAAATGAAATTAAAAGGAAAACTATCACACCTAAGTAGGCTTAACGACTATCAGCAGACCAAGTGAGAAATATTTTTTTTTTGTACAAATACTAGGTAATCATTGAAAAATACTTATAAAACTAAAAAAACAACAGAAAACCTACTACTAAGTACTACTACTCTATCTCATGTTCTATTAAAAGTAGCTACAGTCCATCAAATCTAAGAGGTACCGTTTGACGTTTCATATTTTTCAAACCGAAACAACTTTGTTCATACGTACATTATTCAGTTTCGATAACCTTTTTCATAAAACCATGAATTTAGAAAGATTTCATTATTGTATCTAAAAATGTACAATTCTTAATATCTAAATGTAATTGAAAACTTTCAAACAAAGCAAAATAACACATATTTACACAGTAAATAATTTCTAATAGTTATATTCTTGACCTCATTACAAAGTTACGTAGTTAGGTCACTGCACGTAGTGTTGCGACTCTTCGGATACACTTGTATGCAAAAAAATCGTTTACATATACGAAAAATCGAATGTATTATTTACAAATTACACTTGACAACCAAACAAATATTTTTTCATGTGAATGGGATTTATCTCACATATTACGATTACATAACTAAATAGTTATGTAATCGTAAAATATGAGATAAAACCCATTCACCAAAAATACGTATTTATAAATCAAATATATTTGCTTCTTTAAAAAGTTGTTGAAAGCGATTTGTCGATTTTTGATTTTTGCGCCCAAATAAGTCGGGGTTTCTCGCGCTAACGCTGTCGAAATAGTAAATGGAGTCAGGGATAGTGTTTTTACATTTATTTTTGTGTATGATAGTATGGGTTTGCATATTACAGAGAAATAAACAAATTTTTAACAAGCACATCCATTGATTTTACAATTACAATTTTTTCTTCTAAGTCTTATTTCTACGTCTAAAACTAATAAAAATAAGGTATGTAGAACCCATTCACAAAAATGTTGTTGCCTGATGTTATAAATTGACGACGTTACTGCGCGACCGCATAATGCACTGAATACACAGATACCCTAAAATAAATTAATTTAATTATTTTTAGGTCAATAGGCAAAATCGCAGGTGTCCAAGTCTCTACAATTTTTTTTTTCTGGCAACACTGCCAACTACAAGCGCACGCGGTCCGCTCGGTCGGTTCGGCGTCAGCAGTCTCTCGCCATCTTGGAAGCTGACTGTGCGCGTACTTGCTTTCTCGTTTGTGTTTTACAATTTGTGACTTGGCTATTACTTTTCTGGACTGATCATTCTTTATCCGTTTACCTTGGCAATATTTATACTGGACTCCGAACTAAGCAAGTGTTTATTAATAATGTCGAAAAGAGGACGTACTTTGAACAGCCAGGCTCGTGAATTGGTGGTGAAATTACACGAGTATTTTGAGCGTGAATCTCAAAATGGTGGACTTCTACTGCCAGTTACACAAGTTCGGGATCGCGTCGGTGAAGCTCTCGGTATTGGTAGCCGCACCGTTGGCAAAATATTAAGTGAAAAATATGGGCCTTGGGGAGTGACAGTAACGTACTTCACACACCGAAAAAACGAAAAAGAAATAAACCTGTGACAGGCATCGATGAATTCGATAGTCATGCTATTAGAAACCATATATACGGGTATTTTACAAGAGGCGAATTTCCAACATTGGCAAAGTTATGTGCAACTTTAAAAGATGCCGGGCTGTATAAGGGAAGCATAGAGTCGTTGAGAACGGTAATAACAGGAATTGGCTTCAGATACAAAAAAGTTGACAAACGAAAAATTGTTATGGAGCGACATGACATAATTATGCAGCGACTAACATTCCTGCGCGAAGTTAAACAAATTATAAACTGGGATAATGTAATATTTTTGGACGAAACCTGGCTAAATTCCAACCATTCTGTGCCGAAAACATGGACTGATGATTCTGAAGCTTCGTGCTCGAAGGTGCCGATAGGAAAAGGTGGACGCCTCATAATATGCCATGCTGGGTCAGCGTCTACAGGCTTCGTGGAAAACTCTTTATTAGCTTTCCAATCCAAAAGCACTAAACAGTATCATGAAGAAATGGACGCAGTAAGGTTCCGAGAGTGGTTCTTAAATTTATTACAGAATATCCCTCCTAACAGCACAATTATAATGGATAATGCCCCATACCACTCTGTGCAAATTGATAAAGCACCTACGTCAGCCAATAAGAAAGCAGATTTGGTGGCATGGCTGCAAAGAAAAGGAGTGGATGCCGACATGTCACTATTAAAAGCTGAATTATTACAGTTAGTGAAATTGCATAAACCACCAAAACCGACATATGTAATTGACCAATTGGCCGAAGAGCACGGGCACAAAGTCATACGACTTCCTCCGTACCATTGCCAATATAATGCCATTGAACTGATTTGGGCCCAAGTTAAAGGTAATATTTTATAATATTATAATAATAACACGAGTACTTCTAACATTTATAATTTAAACAATGGTTTTCGTCTGCTATCAAATAGTTACATTATTGTTTTACAGGTTATGCAGCAAGACACAACACAAAACCACCCTTCAGTGTCAAGAAAATGGAAGGTTTATTAAAGGAAGCATGTGCCCAAGTTACACAGGAAGCTTGGAGTAAAGTAGTACAAAAAACAAAGAAAATAATAATGGACGACTTCGAAAGAGACGTACACTTTGATAATGTAATGGACAATCAACTGGTCATTAATTTAAATGACGATGATGACGAAGACGACGATACTAGTACTAGTAGTGAATAAAAAAATATCCTAAACATTTCTTTTATTTAATTATAACAATTGATTTCTTAAAATTCGGATATTATAGTAATCGATCTCTTAAAGTTCGGATATTATAGTAATCGATTTTTTCATCCCATCCCTATCATTCAATTGTCAGAACTGTCAAACGGTACTTCTTAGATTTGACGGACTGTAGGGTCCACTATAAACTTACACAGTGCTTGACCCAACGTGCACTTGCCCGGTTTTTTATGTATGACAATATTTAATATATTTATCTATTTTGATGCCAAATATCTCTGTTTGTCATCAACAAAATTTATAATCGTTTAAAGGGGGGTCCCTCAATCGTTGCTGACTGGGACTCATATCTCTTAAATTTATTATTTACTTAAAATTTACAAATGTTACGTCAGATAACTTTTAGTTAAAAATTAACTAATTTACTAAATATAAACCCTTTCTGATCATAATCATAAAGAACGAGCATGGAAAAGGTGTTTTGGTGTAGATAAAAATGGAATTTGGAATTTCTGTATGGATGTAGCTTTAGCGCTAGTCTGTAGACCTAGACCAGGAGGCCTACTCTATTTCAATGAAAACGAAGTTTCGATCAAAAATGAGGTGGTGACATACAGAGCCAGGAACATCAATTCAATCCACTCGTGTCTGAAAATCGTCTATGAGTTCGGGCTTCTTGTGCTTATCCAAAAAATAATTAGAATATTCCCCGTAAACTCGAGAAATTTAATAAAACGAAAATTCATGAATTTCGTTTTAAACAAAGAGAGTAGGCCTACTGGACAAGGAATTGACCACCTTTTCCATACTCCTTTCCTCTCTTCCTCTCTTTTTATTCAGTGATCAGAAAGGGTTGATATTTGGTAAATTATTTTACAAATATTTTACTCAAAGTTGCCATTCTTAACATTTATAAATTTTAAGTAGGTAGGTACTTATATAATGAATTTATGAGGTACAAAAGAGTGTCAGTCAGTCACGATTCAGGAACCAGCTTTAAAAGATTATAACTTTTGTATCGTTACTTTTACAAATTAAATCGTTGTATTTACAATTGTTTGAGAACTTTTACTAAAGGTTGGTCCATTCAAAACTCAATTTGAAAATGTGGTCCCTCAATACAAATGGTGAATGCGCCATCTAGCGGTCAAGCTTCTAACTATGTTGGCCATCTTGGAGTCTGGCGCGCGCTATCTATTGACAAATTGATGTATCAAGCAACTTGTCAATAAAATCGAAGCCTTCTCACTTAGTAGTTACACTTAGTACCACCAGAGGCGCTACAGTCGCATGCAATTATTGCATTACGGTTTGGGTCATCTGTCTCTTTCCCACGTTAATTTAATAGTATAGCTAGAAAGAGATAGACTTAACCATGTCAATGAAACGTAACGTAAACATAGTTGTCAGTTGTCGAGCTAAATTCCACGGTGGCGGGTTACAAAGAGATTTTTAGACTAGTTTAATCTAAATACCGTGTGTATTACATGATATTAAATAAAAAACAATTATGTAGATTTGTGTTTACTTCTAAAGTGTTGATAAGTGAGTTTTTGTGTGTCTAAAGGCTGTTTTCTGTGATGTCAAGCTGTTGAGGTAACGGTATTGTGTTGTGCTGTGAAGTCTGTGAACCACTGGTTTTGTATCATTTTGAACACACCTAGTTGTTGAAGAAGCTCGTTTTTGTGAACAAAAGTACAGGATGCTGCATCACATGTGATTTTTGTGACCTTATTACTGTAAGTAGCCTATACCACCTATTTAAGTTAAAAATACATAAGTGCCTACAGCCTACCTGTTATACCTTTATGGGTAAGTAGGTAGGTACATAATTATACTACATACTTTACATAATAATATATTATGTAGCTAGTCCGTCGTTTTCCATAATAATTTAAAAAAAGTTTTTTTTTATGAAATTCTTATGTACCAGTTAAAAAAAGGAATGATTCGAATTTTAAATTCAAACTTCTATGATTTTTTTTTTATGGCAAACTATATACAATTTTAAAGGAGTTGCTTATACTTTTAGCCGGATATTAATCCAATATTCTCATTTTATGATTCATAAGTAAAGTTCGAGTGTTAAGCAAGCCGCGACCTTGTTGTAAAGGTCCCTATTTGCCATTCTCCACCGGTTTGTCACGCACATTTATCCAACAGAGAAAACACCTAAATTATTGACTAATTTATTCATGGCAGAACGGTAAACTTTATTTGTAAGTTAAATTATGACGAGTTAACGTCTGTTTGAATTTACGGAGGTGTGGTAGTTATTGATTGGTCGAACTTACACATTGGCAAACGGCAATAAAATATTTTACTAACATTCCAACACAATAATTATCTTAACTACCTACTTAACTAATTTTTAAACCTCGACGGAAAAGAAGAGCTTACTTACCTAAATAATTAACGTGGATCATGCCCATTGGCGGATCAAGGGGGGGCACGTGCACCCCCTGACGGTTGTTTTGTATATTGAATATCTTTTATTGTATTGAATTTGTGTATAAAAAAAAGTGAGGAATCACGATCCGTAAAAATACACGTGATTTCTCACAAAACCCCCTCCCACCTCGTGATCTTTCGTGATTTTACGAAATCCCAGCCTCCCCCTTCGAGCCTAACGTGACGACCCCTAAAATATATTATTAGATATCTCTTTTACCTTTTCTGTGGTCTGTGCCCTGATGTGTCATCATAACGACCATATTATTAGATAGACCTGTTTTATGAAGTGTGACTTTATTTTCCTGTATTCTCGTGGTGCTTCAAAGTATAGGGATGTTTCGGAGCTTCGACTCCGACTCCGAAAGGTCGGAACTTCCGATTTTACATCTCTGACTCCGACTTCGGCTCCCACACTTTTAAATCTGGCTTTAAATCGGAGGTGAATAATGTTTCTTTTTTATTTACCTAATTTTCTTTATCTCGACATATTTGTCTTCTCCTACCACCTCGGACTCCTGTTCCGACTCCGACAAACCAAATTTATAAACTCCGACTCTGACTTCGGTTCCGATAAAACCACCTCCGTAACATCCTTACTTCAAAGCTATACCACTGATGTTCCTTCGAGGCTTTTTCTCCATAGTCCCAGCCATTTCAAGCGTCATAAAGCGTCGCGCGAATAAATACGAGTATTTATTCCTACACAAGGGTCTCGATACAGGACCCAGTAAGAGAATACTGGAGCACTGAACGTTACATAGATAGGTAATCTATTTACGTATGGGCTATAGTCCATTAAAATAATAATAGTCTTCGTAACCGATGTCGGTTACGGCGGCCAATCTCATTAGAGACTAGTCAACTACGCAGGAGATATTATAGTGCACAAGTGTATGCGCAGACACAAGTGCAGTCTCTATTCCCTCACTCTCATAGTCCGATGAGATGAAAATCCGACACGACTGGAGATGGATTGGGCGCAGGACTGACGTCTTAACTTGCTCTCTAAGGCACAGAGGGGCGTGACAAATTTCGGAAATGGTCACCCGTCTATGAGCCGGCAGTGGTAACGTTGCTTAACCTCGCAGATATCTCGATCTGCTCGGTCCCCACTGAATCAGGGACCCAATAGCCCATTAGTTATGTAAACACGTTATGTGGTCAAAAGCTTGCTCTATTTAGGCAATATTTCTATTTTTGTATGTTCAGATTGCGTTCAATATTTGGGTGTATATATGGACAGTGCACTGAACTGGGGTAAGCACATAGAAACAGTTACTTCCAGAGTGAGACGACTAATACACAGAGACTGCGCTCCACTGGACAATATAAAATAAATCTATTTATCCCTAGTTCACTCAATTATCCAGTACTGCATTCCAGTATGTGGAGGAGCGGCTTAAACGCTACTACTTCTAGAGAGGGCACAAAGAGCTGTGTTGAAAGCCTCTCAGATACCCCACTGTTAAATTGTACGCTGAATGTAAGTGAGATTGCTAGCTTTGGGGTGCGTAGCCGGGATTATTTCTTCAAGGGATGAGGAATCAAACTCTATTTTATTTGCCCAGAAACTATACTATATATTTAACAATTTGTAATCTTATTAATTTACACTTCAATAGTTTTTCAGACCATTCGTCTTGACGCTTCCTTCAATTCTCCCGATTGTTTTTTCGTTATCTTCTTCTTCATTATTTCAAACTTTTGAAACGTCAAGACAAACAGTTAACAATTAATGAGGCTTTATGCGAGTGGCCGGTCGAGTTTCCGACGCACCTGCCACAGTATTAACAGTTCGACAGCTCTGTGCAAAAATCTACACTAAGAAGGCATCGATGCGTCTCTCCACCTGAGCCAAAGATACGCAATAAAGCATTACTTTGCCATAGTGTCCGCTGTAACACCGCTTTCGCCTGGAGACAATTCTACCGCACAAGTTGCAGGCTATATAGTCTTCTTAACAAAGAGTTTAACATTGTAGGACTCGTAAACAAAATTGATAAATCCCGAGTCGCTGAGTGGCTCCAACTACAAGACTACCAAAAAACCGAGGACCTACTCATATACATTACCTAACCCAGGCCCGTATACAACTATAAACTCCTTACATAAACACACACTGTGTGTGTGTGTTTATGTAAGGAGTTTATACGCACAAATAATAATACAACGACCAAACACCTGTTTCCCGAGATACAAGCTTCTGCTTAGTTTGGGAAACAGTAACTGTATCTCTTGTACCGTACTGTACGATCAACGTAACTTGACCGGATTGAAGTTAGGTTTTTATCACTTTCGCGCATGTCATAGAGATGCGACCCTAAAATTACTTACGAAAAAGACTAAATATGTTTTATCGATTAAAAATACTAACAACATTTTAATTCAACAATATAAAAACACTATATAAATGAGGTCATTAACGTTTAAATTTTGAACAGTTACAGTAAATACTAAAGAAACTTTGAAAAACAATTTCTTTACGAAAATAATCACAAAAAAACATGAGTTAGTAATACTAATTATGACAATGTAATGCGTAATCGCATCTCGAATTCTCTTGGTTTAGTTACCGCCCCCGCCCCCCGCTTCCTGTCACCATTTACTTCCAAAAATGCATCTGCGCAACCACTTGTCGCCTACTTCAGTCCGGCCTAGTTACGTTGATCCTACTGTATATTATAGCCGAAATGGATGTGAAATGAATAAGACTAGTCAGCTTGTAAAGAGAAACTGCTACTTGGAGAACAAATAAAACACTGCAACAGTCATACAATATTCGGCTTCTTCTTCAGTAGGCCTACTCTCTTTCTTTATAACGAAATACATGAATTTTCGTTTACATATATTTCTTAAGATTTCAAACTCAACAATTTCAAAACCATGGTTGATTATCTGCAACGATTGAATTAAGTAAATGTTCCTGACTCTGTATATCACCACATCATTTTTGATCAAATCTTCGTTTTCATTGAATTAGAGTAGGCCTCCAGTATTCGACGAAACAACAAACGAACACATAGGCCACTCATTCTGACCGCCAACCTATTGGTACATCAGAGCTATGACAATCTTCACAATCAGACGCATTGCTCTAAACTTAAAGCCTAAACCTCAAAGTCACCAAACGTTGACAAGAGTTAAACCAGAGTTAAGTAAAAATATGTTCTGTATAATATTTTATTTACATTCAAGTACTTCAGATAACTATTGCTCAGATGTCGGCGAACAGTATTACTTGCCTCAGCTTAATGTATTCGACAAAAAACTTAAAAAAGGTCAAGAATTTGTCGTATTATGAAGACACTGCGGTATGAAGGATAAAATACAAAAAATATTTATCCAATAAATCTAATAATGTCAAAATTCTACCTCTAGTAGCCAAATCCATCGATAGGTAGATTATTGAGACCGGCCGTAAGCGGTCCATGGGTTAGGTACGTAACTACGTAAGTACTACATTCTTAAAGAGAAATGCTTTTACTAAAATCAAGCTTGAAATTCAGCTTACCCCAGATAACGAGAATGTACCTACACCACATCCACTTTCATCAGACAACCTGCCGGACGGGTTGGGCTGCCATTCTAAAATAACAATGAAACCTTTTGATATATAAGTATACAATATACAATAGTATACGTTATCTACTGCTGAACTGTGCTAAACCTATTAGAGGATTAGTTCCACATTGACAAAAATAAATGCTCTGTTTTACGGTGTAATATTCGTAAGGAAGTAGGTGGAGTGTGTCCGACAGCTACGCAAGAAGAGGTCGTGGGTTCGATTCCCACTCGGCACAACAATTTGTGTGATCCACAAATTATTGTACCGAGTCTGGGTATACTTTGTGCCCGTGACTTGTATATTTGTAAAGTACCCCGCGAGTCGCGACACAGGGCTTGTACCTGCTGCTTGTACTGCGAGGGTCGTCTTTTTATTTAAAAAAATAAACGGTAATCCGTCACGTCCATTTTCTGTTCAGATTTACGGTCAAAATATTATTTTGTTTTTGAAAAGGGCAATTCGCGGTCTATTTTAAGTTTTACCGGTGTGGGAATCGAATCCACAAGCTCTTCAGAAGTCATACATTGTCCCACCAATGGACGAACCCCCTTATATTCAAACGAAACCTTGAGTTGTACTCCAACTCCACTATTCCCATTCATTCATACTTTTTTGTCTCCATTGCGACAGCAACAGCATGAGAGAAAAAGCAGGGTGTCTCAAAATATTTAAGTAAGGCAATTTTGAGAAGTAATGGTATTAAATAATAAGAGTAGGAACTTTCCTCATTCTTCATGGTTGCAAGGCATATTATGTCTCGGTCGATACCTTCTTTATTAAGATCGTCGAACGCACAAGCGTATAAATGATTCGCATCACGCGTGCAATAATTATTAGATGATGTCCTACAAAAAGATGATCTAATATATGATAGAGATGATAAAATAACCACGGCAGTTGCAATACGGTCAAAACGTCGGGCAATAAACAAAGGTAATTTAGCCTTAAAATAAAATATTTACGTGATTAAGACTCGTAGCTTATAAAATTCTATAATGATCTAATAAGTTAGACACGATTTTATAATGACTTCGTTAGCGTGCCTACTTATCTATTACATAGGAAAACGTTTTAACTTGTCTTTAATAACAGCAATAAAAAATTTAATAGGTATGTAAGTAATAATGCATTTAGACGTGACGTGTGACTGCTAAGAAGCACGTATAGTAGTTTACCACTTACAAAATGCTTCTCTTCTTAGTATAACAATACAAGATGCAATGTTCAAAACTACTTACCTAATAGATTATCTTATAGCATAGCAAGTTAAAGCCAGCTTTATGGTGCCTTTTCTATTAAAGATGTGATAGTAGCTACGTTTTCAACCCGATCGCTAACTAGCAGGTGTATCTAGGTAGTTGGATCCTGTTTTTATATCGCGTTAAACCCATTGCGTAGCTAACTAGTGGAAAGGCAGCTCAAAACTAGTTTCAGGTTTAGCCATGGTTGTCAATTTAGCTGTTCCGTGTTGGAAACAAACTCACAGCTTCTTTTTTTTACGACTCCAGCACTAGGGTACAAGTCCTATGTCACGGAGAACTTTACAAATATACTATCACGTATACAAAGTAAACCCAGACTCGGAAAAACCATTTGTGGATCACACAAAGTGAGGTGACCATGTGGGAATCGAACCCACGCTTAGCAGTTAGGGTAACCTACTAACCACTAGATCAACAAGCCAGTCAACCTCTCGCTCGTGCGTTGAACTTTCTGCCCCGGTGATGTCTCGTATTCTGTTTAGTGATAAAGAATGAAGAACGACCGAATGTCCTATCTATACTAATATTATAAAGCGGAAGAGTTTGTTTGTTTGCTTTGTTTGTTTGTTTAAACGCGCTAATCTCAGGAACTACTGGTCCGATTTGTTTTTTTTTTTTTGTTGGATAGCCCATTTAAAGGCTATAGGCTATATAACATCGCGCTACGACTAATAGGAGCGGAGTAGCGACGTGAAATGTTGCAAAAACGGGGAAAATTTACGCGTATGTACGAAGTTGCGCGGGACAGCTAGTCTATACTAATATTATAAAGCTGAAGAGTTTGTTTGTTTGTTTGAACGCGGTAATCTCAGGAACTACTAATCCGAATTGAAAAATTCTTTCACTGTTGGATAGCCCATTAATCGAGGAAGGCTATAGGCTAAATAACATCACGCTACAACCAATAGGAGCGGATCAGCAATGAGAAATGTTGCAAAAACGATGAAAATTTACGAAGACAAAGTTGCGCGGGACAGCTAGTCCCATATATAATAATAGCTAAAACGGTCATAAAATACGAGTGACAGGTCATGTTGGCCTCTACGACCTCTATTCGTGAGTGTAACAATGAGACGCGCTGTGCAATGATATATTCTGCAGTCCGTTCTGACGCACAAAAGGTCGCTAAACGAGTTCTTATAGCTCTCTGACTCACTGTGACCATACTGACGTGTTATTTTGGCAACCATAGTTACTGCAACAAGTTCCTTAGTGTTTCCTTAAACACTGTGCATGTAATTATAATACAATTACCTATTGTAATAAATTAAATGCGTTTTTTTCCGACTGTAAGGAAGGATTATGTTTTTCGCGCGTATCTTTTATGTATGTAATATTCTTTATTACCTGATATCTCACAATCCACTGAATTAAGACGTCATTAGATTCATCTTGATCGCCCAAGTCAGTGTTCTTAGATATGTGACGTTTTAAAAAACAAACATGGCGGCTGTGAGATGTCAAAATAAAGGTGGTTGAGTTGTAAGAGGTGTGAAAAAAAAAGTTGTTTTGAATACTGCAATATGGGTATCAAATTAAAGGGCTCATCTTAAGCATTTCTAAAAGGTATAACATGATTATGACTGTAATACTAAAAAAGTTAGCAACTATTTTTTTTTTCAATACTTGACAATAGTTGTGATAAAAAATTGTTGTTACATCGGTTACATTCTACAACTACTAAAAAGTATTACTTAAATAAAAAATCGAATTATAAAAATAAAAAACCTACCTGCACAAAAAAGATGTTTGTTGTTAAGATGAAGATTGTAAATGAGCCTTTAAAGGCATTTATATTAAATCGCTTGCAATTATTGCAGTTATAATGAACCTTCACGTTTGCCTTGCCATACCAGTGAGTCAGTAGCCTAAGTTTAGAGTGATTTAAAGTCTGTGTCATCTGCTCGTATGCTTTTAATATGAATTTTCGTTTGCATTGTGCTAATGTATAGCGTGTAGCGTACCTGAGGGCTTAGACAAATGCCACACACTTCTTTTTCCGCACACGCCAACGCGAAAAAATGTATGCATTTGACATAAGGTTGACAAAACGTCACGCGACTGTTGCTGAATTGGTAGACCAAAAACAACAGTAGCGTGTGCGGAAAAAGAAGCGTGTGTCATTTGTCTAAGCCCCCTGGTACTACATAGACATTGTATCTACATTCTTGTTTAGATATAGATACAGGCTGTCGAACGAGATTTTTTGTGTGGGAGGCTTCGGCAAACAGTTCGCCTACACTAGATTAAGAAATACTGGTGGATTTGGTTACTAAGAAACTAACCGGTACTTTGACTTTGTCAAACTAGTGTTAGTATTCATTATCTTACTTATTGACTGGCCTGTTGGTCTAGTGGTTAGTGACCCTGACTGCTAAGCCGGAGGTCGTAGGTTTTTTTTTTCTTTAATCTTTATTTTGTAAAAGGACTTGGTTCACAATAAAAAGCGACCATGTCGTCCTCGTGATGCTGCTTAACACTAAACAACAATGACTTATAATCTATATCTTAAATAATGTTTGTTTGTTTGTTGTAACTACTGATCCGAATTGAAAATTTATCGAGGAAGGCTATAGGCTATATAACATCACGCTGCGACCAATAGGAACAGAGCAGCAATGAGAAATGTTGCAAAAACGGGAAAAAAATACGCAGACGAAGTTGCGCGGGACAGCTAGTCTATTATAGGTAGGTATGTATTTAGAAATAATATATGATATATAGTTGTTTATCAGTTGTCTGGTTGCCATATTACAAGCTCTGCTTAGTTTGGAATTGATGGCGTTGTGCGAGTTGTCCCAAGATATTATTATTATACGGTAATGTTTGTGAGGATGAATATGGATGTTGGTTTCTCCATCACGCTACTGGATCGATTTTGATGAAATTTTGCCATTTTTAGCTTAGTAGGCATAGTGTACAAGTATTTAGTAGTTAAGTTAAGAAATATTACCCCTAATAGTAGCGCACAGGCTATAAAATATCGGACTCGCCCTCCGAAGGTTCCGTACAAATTTGTAGGCACATATTATAAAATAGAACTTCAGCAATCGGGTCTCGCAGTTTTTAAGATAAACGGCCGTATCTTTTTTTCACGTTAACTTAGAAGTTTGATTATTTTTACAGCTTCAAGGGACTGTAGACCCGAGTATATGGTTTAAATTTCAACTCGATACCTCCAAGCGTTCCCGAGATAAAGAGTCTTGCTTGACCGACAGACGGACGGACAGCAAAGTGATCCTATACGGGTTCCGCTTTTTCCTTTTGAGGTATCTACAGAGCCGTAAAAACAAGAATCCACAGATATATACCTACACTGTAAACTAAACAGGCAAAATTCGCCACGAGGCGCCATTAATATAAGACCGGCACTGCTAATAGTCGTTACCTACATTACAACACTATAAGCCCAGACAACTCGTTCAGATCACGCAACAAAGTCATTATGAATGAAAATATATTTGAATCGAGTCTCTTAATCGTGATTATGATCACATAACGGTTTTGAGGAGGACAAACAGTAGATTGTAGGGTATCTCTATGACCGAGTTTCGGTTGAAGTAGATGCCTGCATAATTAGCACGAATGCCGGTAACCGGTTCTTTTAAGTATGGTGAATGATGCTGTGTTGGGTACTAACTGCTGATGCAATATCAGACCACACCCATGTGGTACGAGTCGATTAGTATAATAATTAAATACTTTAGAAAGCCTTGCAAACACTATGGTTGAAATATGCTTAGAGCTTATTACAATACCTCCCAACATGTGTAAAAAAAGATTTCCCCTAATCTTTCCATAATTTACGTGCGGTGATTTTGGCGGATTTTGGTCCCGTCCGTCCCGTCCCTACCCTTTAGTGATTTAGTGAGAATCCCCCCCCCCCCTACCTAATCTTACGTGAGATTTCACATTTAGTTTAACACTGGCCAAGTGTGAGTCGCTCGCATGACGGGGCGAGCAATAATTGTCAAATCCAGTCCAAAATTATAAAAAAAAATGTAAATTTAGAGCGATGTTTTATCTGTATTTCAATACAGACAAAAAATCACATAGACAGACACACAAATACTACGTTTAACTTAAAATAAAACCCCTCCTTTTGCATCGGGGGTAAAAAGGGACGAGTTCCAGGGCCTGTGAATATTTGTGAGAATGAACGCTGGAAGTGTCAACTATAGCTACTTAACAAAATCGTTTTCCAATCCAAGGCAATCTTTAAGGACATTGCCTTGAATCGGAAAACGATCTTTTGATGACGACATAGAAATTCACAACAAGTGACGAGGGAGAAGAGTCTTAGAGAGTAAAAGAAGATTCTTAGAATGAGTACATAAGCGTCATTTTTTATATCTAATATTGTTTTGTTAAAGTTTCTAACCGAGTATCACGCAAACTTATAGTTTATTATTAAACACTAACGGTGCGCTTCGGCTTCGCACGGATTTTTCTCCAATAAATAAACTTAAGGACGTCTAAAATGCAGTTTTCGTAAGGATCTTTATTTTGTTTAGAATAAAATATAGCCTATGTTACTTCCCGAAAATGCAGCTTTCTAGAAGGGAAAAAAAATGAAAAAGGTCCAGTAGTTTTTGAGTTTATTCGTTACATACAAATCTTTCCTCTTTATAATATTAGTATGGAAGTATAGATTATACAGTTCATTGATTGGCAATAACCTCACACATTCATCACTAAATTACTCAAACCTGTTTTACTTTACTTGAGATACCTACAATCAAGGTATAATATTGTACCTATGTGGATAAAAACACTTCTAATAAATGACTAAGACGTGAGGTCATTGGGTACGTGCCTTTTTGCCGTTTGGCATCTGCTTAGCCCGCTTTTGTTACATTCCGTAATACACTGCACGACTTTACTTACTCTGTAAAATTATCTGGTGATCTGTCTCCTAACGGCGGTTTAGTTTACGCATAGTTTTTTAATCAGACAGTAAAGATTAACAAAAATAAGTTTTTTAACAAACATTTTTTAATTATTAAAAAAAAAGAGACGACTCCCGCATTAGGGTACAAGCCCTGTGTCGCTGGGGACTTTACAAACATACAAGACACGGACACAAAGCACACCCAGACTCCGAAAAACATTTTGTGGATCACACAAAATGATGTCCCGTGTGCGAATGGAACCCGCGACCTCTTGCGTAGCAGTCGGACGGACGCACTCCCACCGCGCCACAGAGGCAGTCGAATAATGGTTGCTAATTGAAGTTTTTAGTATTACACTCTTAATCATGTTGTACCTTTTTGAAATGCTTATGATGAGCATGAGCCCTTTAATTTGATATCCATATTGCGATTTTTTCATACTTTGTTTGTATTTGACATGTCACAGCCGCCATGTTTGTTTTTTTTAAACGTGACTTATTTAAGAACACTTGGGCGGTCAAGACAAATCTAACGACGTCTTAATTGTTTAAATTCGTCTAGTGGTTTGAAAGATATGAGCTCATAATTAATTAAATATATCATACAAGATACGCGCGAAAAACATATCTAACCCTTCCTTGCAGTCGGGTAAAACGAACAACTTCAAATGATAACTAAAAGAAGTGTAGGTAAAAGTACGGGTTTCTTAGAACAAATTTTAAAATGATACATATCAAGCTGGAATTGCCATGGTAGCTTCGTTTTGACGACGCTCAACTTTATATAGTGGTACGTTAGTGAAAAAAACAGGTGTTGAATATGACGACCTACTTACTTATGCCGTTGGAAAACTATTACCCCCATACATCAACATAGGCCGAAGTTAGTTTATATACAAACAATTAAATACAAACGAAACCTTATTTCAAAATATTTATTCAGTTAGATAGGTACTCGTACGTGGGGTGGGTCACTCAAAAAGTTTTGAGAAACTAAAAAACGAACTTCTATGAAGTACCTACCCCGCGGAATCCGGTGTTCGGCCGCTTATTGCTCATTGCAGGCAAAACTTCTGGCAGGCATTTTGTGGTACATACTATTCGGCGTTGATACCCAGATACCCCGTCAAAGTGAATTCCCAGTCGCTTCACTTTCGTAGACGTTGGTTCGTTTTGAAACAGGCAAACTGTCGACTGACGCTTTATTTCTGGATCGTATTGATAAATCTCACACGCACTGTCACAATGTCGTAAACGCTTCAAAATGTTTAAACCATATCACGGTACCACTCCATTCTCTGGCTGGTTCTCGAAGAAATGTGTAGGGAAATTCGATCAGTGGTATTTTTACTTCTAACTTTTTTTTCAAATATAATTGCCTTATAAAGTGGCCTGGTAATGAATATTACAACGACCGAAAACTAACCCAGGTATACTGAGCATTTTCATATTCGAAGCTGATAATACAATACGAGCTCCGTCGTAGGCTGGAGTCGTGCAGAGGTTTTGTATGTGTTTAACAAACAAACAGACGAGAGAGCTTCTACTGTACAGCTATGTGTACACAATCAATTTGACGCAAAACATTTGAGCTAACTACAAACTTAATTCTCCTCTATGAGTCAACTGGAAGTGAAAGTCATTGAAATAATAGATAGATTTTAATACCATATGTACCTATTCAAATTGTTTTGTTTTCGTCTGTCGAATGTAGAGTTACCTGTTGTCATAGAAAGTGACAAAAAAGTGACGGAACATTATTTAAGAAATAAACGTAGTATACAATCCCGGCTGTTTCTACGTCCGTTGACAACATTATAGTTACTTACTAGCTTATACCCGCGACTTTGGCTTTGATAAAACGTCGTCTGTAACTCTTCCTAAGTTTCTCTAAAAAAGCCCTGTATTTTCGGAGATTAAAGCGTTAAAATAAACGAACTCTTCATCTATATTAAATTAGTTCCTATAGATTTCTGCAATCGCATAGATTTCAACAGCATTTAAAATGCGCATGTATGCCTCGTTCAGCGAATACTTGGTCTGTCAAGGTCGACGAGATTGTTGCTGGAGAGTAATACTAGTAGGAAATGGATAAAGGATGCATTGAATGGATTCATTAATAAAATAATATATGAATTCAATAATAAATGCCAAAGTAACTCTGTTTGTGCCCTTGTTACGTGTGAAAATGTTACAGGCAGACAGTCTAAGAGGCCAGCAGAACTATTAAAGTTAGCAATTTAGTATGGATTGGATATTACTGAACATTAGTAGGAAAGGTACTTTTGCCGTGTGATACCGGCTTAAGAATAGTATCATCCCATTTCTTCCCGTGGGTGTCGTCAAGGTGACTAAGGGAATTCACACCGTCGTCTGCGTACTTTAAAGCCTTACTGCGATCGCCAACCGCTCGCCAAGCGTGGCGATTGTGGCAACTGCCCCCAGGATCTATAATAAATAGGTTCTTTTGGTGAGACCCATGCCCAGCAGTGCGACATCATATGGGTGTATATGTAGTAGGTACTATTTGTCGCAAAAATAAATTTTAAAGAGAGTTTGTATGTGAAACAATATGAGACAAGCCGGTAAAGGCAGTTGAGTTATGGTTATGACTATGAGATACCTGCAGTACCTAAGTATTTAAAGAAAATAAATCAATATGACATGAATTATGAAGACATAGGGACAAAGCTCACGAAAAGATAAAAGTTATAATTTTGAAATAATATTGTCTAAGGGCGCTGGGCTTTATAGTATAAATATATTTAGACAACCCTGTTGTTGGTAGGTATGTGTTGCAGACATACCTACTAACAAGTGGTGTGATTGGACCTTCAAAACGAACGGACAGAACTTTGTAAAGAAATCTGCTTTATCGGGAATTAAGAGGGTTCTTTATTCGTAACTAGCTGTACGTATCCGTCAATTTTCCCCGTTTTTACAACATTTCTCATTGCTGCTCCGCTCCTATTGGTCGTAGCGTTATGTAATATATATATGCCTATAGCCTTACTTGATAAATGGACTACCCAACAGAAAAATATTTTTTCAATTCGGACCAGTACCTGAGATTACCGCGTTCAAACAAACGAACTCTTCAGCTTTATAATATAATATAAGTATAGATTAACTTTTTATAAAAACCTTTTTTTAAAGACTATCATTGGTTTTCATTAAATAGAAAGGAATCTTGAGTGTGGAAGATTCTTAATGCATATTTCATGTTATAAAGTTGAAATCAATTAAAAATAACTTGTGTAAGTAGGTACTAAAATAGGTACATTATCGCATTAGTAAATGACTCATTCTTGTTATTCGCCAAAATTAAGATACCGTGAGGTATTAAAAAAAAAACGTAAGTCGGTACTTAATAAGTTTTCTTCCGTTGCAATTGAATTAGTGACGTTATTTCATTTAACAATGGCAGTAAATGTTATTAATTAAACAGTAACTTAACAATGTACATGCAATTCTATGTTATCGTAAACTTAAGCTTTGTTATATCGTGTAATGTTGTGTGATCATGCTGTGGAATGTTTTCATCTGTTCTGTTAATATATACCTTAAGGGTAGGTTACGCGAATCAGGGTTCGGCTCTCACAAAAAATTATATAGAAAACCTAAATATTAGGATACGAAAAAAATTGTGTCACTAGTCAAAGAGTTATAAAGAAACTAGCTGTCCCGGCGAACTTCGTCTCGAGTCTTTTTTTTTGTAAATCGGGTTCAATTGTGAATCTAAACCATCCTCGAATCCCCTTGAACTCACACAAAAAATTTCATCAAAATCGGTCCATCCGTCTAGGAGGAGTTCAGTGACATACACACGCACACAAGAAATATACTTATATATATATAAAGATTTAAGAATATGTCATAATATGATCCCGCAAATAAATCTTGAAGTTACGGAAAAAATCAAAAATGAGCATTTTCGTATTGTCATAGTCATGGCGTTCGTAATCTAACATATGTACCAACGAATATTCTACTTTATTTTGTCCTGCGCTCCTGCGCACTGTGAAGTAATGGTTGTGTGCGGAAGAGCGAGGCCGACGATCGTGTGATCTGTGCGTAGCGCTAAATATATAATTCTCTCAGTGTAATGCCCCCACTAGTAAAAAGTGTAAAGTATCAAATTTTTTATTTTTTTAATGTCTTCGCACATTACACAAACTCGACACCAATCCAACACTGTTTCACTGCATGCATCGTACTTCTCGGTTTCAGACTTTCAGATATTCAGTTAATCCGATTCGTTAATGGAAATAGCTCAACTATTAATAATTTTTCATTTCGGACCAGTAGTTCCTGAGATTACCGCAACAAACAAACAAACTCTTCAGCTTTATAATATTAATATTAGATGTATTTTGATTTATGTAGGTATGATATAAGTAGGTGCCTTTATCAGAACAGTTGTGTGGTTTTCATAGGCTTTTCCTAGTTTAGTGTTAGATTGCCTGCACAGGCAATACGATTATCATTATTTGATAATATCTGAATGTAGACTTTACCACGTAGACAATAATTGCATTTTTGAAAGATAGAAATATTAAAGTAATTTTTATAGGCATTTCTTGCCAATTACTTTACAAATACAATAATTGCATTTTGGCCCCGGTTTGGCTACGGAAATCTCGGGTTCGATTCCTGGATCTGGACTTCAAATTTTTCTATCTTTCAAAAATGTAAAATAATTGGCAAGAAATGTCTATAAAAAATACTTCAATTTACCACGTAGAACCACAAAATAAGGTAGAACGTTCAACGCACGCCCCCCAGTCGTGCCTGCACCCATCTGTAACGTTCATATAAAAACAAGAGCAAACTGTTAAGAAAGAACAATGTTTTAGTTAAACAGTTACATTTTACGAAACAATTACTTCACTTGATTCACGTAATTGCTGTGTAATGACTGAGATTTATGATTCATGAGATGTTAATCATTCATTTCTTATGTCCATTCTTAACACGCAAAATGCCGGTAGGATTTCATGAAATGTTCATTTCTGCATATGCCAACGGCTATGAATAGCCAGTTTGTCGACTATGCTAATATTATAAATGGGAAAGCGCCTATCTATCGGTTTGTAGCTATAATTTTCACGATTAATCATTACGAAGGTTTTGATAAAATTTAATTGGATGTAATTTTATATGAAGAGAAGAAACCTAGGTTACATATTGCAGTAACCGATGTTTCTTTAGATAGTTTACGAATCACAGATTAAAAAAAAGCGATGTCTAGAGGTGGACCGCGCGCCCACGTCTGGGGCAAATTAAAGCTCTTAAAATGGAATAATGAAAGAATTTGAAAATTTCTTGCCAAGAAACACTTTTCAATTTTTTTCATTATAGTTTTCTTTGTGAATTTAAATTAAAAAAGACTACATTACTATTGAAGAAAACCATGCACTGAGATAATTACTCTACTGTTAGTACAAATTAATTATATTTATGGTTATTACAGTATAGAATAACGGTTCTCTCTAATGTTTGCCAAATCACAATACAACTATGAAGGCAATCGAACCAAACACCGTGGTGATCTTTAATCTCTGGTGTTTCTAGAAGCGCGCAATCGGCGACACCTTGCTTAATATGTACTTTAGAGCCTCTATTGAACAAAGCTCAAGGTTAAATACTTCTTATCATCAGAAGCCAACACTTTCTGGTATTTTAGGTCGTTTTGTGCCGCTATACATATATGACTAAGTACCTAAGGTTCACACTAAAACACAATAAATCGAGAATACAGGTTTACAGCATCTTCCTACGTAGGTCGCTCAAGCAACAGATAAGTGACAGTAAGCAAACGGCTTGTCTGTCTACTGTTAAGAGTTATCTCAGCCAATGGATGCTTAAGAAAGCATGGGGTTTTAATGGAAAGAGTATAAATGTTCCGTACTTACAGTTTTACTTTCCAAGAAAAATACATGCTGTAGAATCTTTTAGGAAATTCCAAAAACCTAACTCATGTGAAATACATTCATTACCAACAAAAAAGCACCTGTTACGTGCGTGTCCAAAAATCAACAAAATGGCTCTAAACCAACATGTCACCATACAACATGACCCACATAGACCATTGAAAACACAAAACCGAACGGCAGATGCATTGTCCGAACACTTTCTTTTGCTTCCTTTGCCTATTATGAAACAAACAATACTTGTCTATGGTCCGTGACTACTAAAATGAAGCATACACCACCCAATTGCACAACACTAGTGAAATTTGTTGGCAGTTTTAAACAGTTTTTAAAATAGTTCAGTTTAGAAAGTATCGATTTGGAGGTTTTATGTAAAAAAATAAACAAACAGAAATATAAAGACATGCTATAAAAAGCAGAGACTTGAATTGCTTCAATTAAATTGACGTTTACTTTTGGTTAACGTACCTATTCATGGTCAAAATTGCAAGCGTGAATTGGGTATTAGGTTCTACTTCTTATACGAATATTGCCAGTTACCTGTACTAGTAGTCTATGGATGGATGTTAGCATTAAGAGTGGCTGATGCCAAAGAGAATATAAAACTTCGTTAGCTGATGCGTTGACTGTATATACGTTTCAGAACAGTCCAATATAGGGTAGACTGGGTACGGTTGTGCCAGGGTACGGTAGTGACAGTCGTTATAACCGCGAATCTATACGAAATTCGGGAAAGAGTGTAAGGGAAAAAAGAAGCGCAATGCATGTTTACACATGTTGCCCCATATTGCATTACCCGGTGCGCGACGTAAACAAAAGCAGGAGGCCACATTGCTTTTTTACAGCCAAAAGTAAGTTTTCTTGTTCGGATTTTTTAAATATTTACTTCTATTGATTTACAGATATTCTATGGCAAATATTTTTTTGTTCTAAATTGAATATTAGTAGTTAATTACAAATGATTACTTTTTATGTAGATAATTTAGGTTAGTCGTGGTGTTTTATTGTTTTCAGAACTATGCGTTGGGTACGGTTGTGACAAATGTATTGGGTACGGTTGTGACGTATATTTTCTTATGGTTTTGCATTTAGATACCCAGATAACACTTGCGGAAGACTGAAAGAGCACGGTCTGATATTTGTCAATACAAGGATGCTTATGATGAAGTAATGATTTTATGATTTTAAAGAAGATGGTTATAATAACAGATTATGTTGCAGTGCCTTATTAATTATAAGAGTAGACTTAATTTAATTTGATATATAAATGTAAACTTTATATAGAACAAAAGAATTTTGTGTCATGTTAAATATTTTTAACAATAAAAATCATTATAAACAATTTCTGTAAATGTTTATATATCTGTCACTACTGACCCCAACCACTGTCACAACCGTCCTTGGAGTGGGGCCGGTTGTGACATTTTCTTTTTTTTTTTTAATTTGATGCTATAAGTAATACAGCGTATTTTGAGACAAAATTTCAGTATTTTTATGTGGACAAATTTACAAGCTACGATTTAAGTAATTTTTGTCTCAACTAACTAATAAATTAACAAAATTATTGACGGTCAAACCTAAATTGTCACAACCGTACCCAGTCTACCCTACTCTCTATAGTTCCATAAACGCAAGCATAAGCTGTAAGTCCTAGAGTGGGGACCGCGACTCGGTAAACTTAAGGTAGGACGACCCCCAGCCAGATGGACCGATGACCTAAAGAAGGTCGCTGGGATGAATTGGATGCAAAGGGTGGAGGACCGGATGTTGTGGCATAAATTAGGAAAGGCCTGTATGCAGCAGTGGTCCACAGTTGCATACAGGCCTTTCCTAATTTACATCATACAGGCTATTGATTGAGCTAAAGCTATTTACAATATTATTTCCAAAATAAAAAAAATGGTTGCCTATAAAGTCGGTTGACCGACGATAAATTTACGTGATAATCTCCTAAGAAAACTTCGATGACATTGAATAAATAACCATGTCTGTGACAGCTTTAGCGGACCCGGGAGCATACGCCCACAATACTTCAGCCTATCAACAGGCGGAACTTGAACGGAATGTGACACTTTTTCCAGAGTGCAGCCGGTCATCGATTTATAAGACTTTATCCCGTCAAAAAGAATAGTATAGGCGATGTTTGACCAATTCTTCTGTGAAGAAACCAAGTTGTCATTCATAACACTACTACATTAATTCGCCATGGTGATCAATTGCGACAAATTGCACATACCACAATGGTCACACTCATTACAAAATACAAAGACATCCGCGGCCATTTCAATTAAATTAACTTCTTCAACAAGCTTAGTTCGCAACTTGCCAAACAATTAAATGTTAAATTTTATACAAATACTTGTTCTATCGGCTTCGCACGTTTGTTTACAATCAGGTCACCTGATTCTCACCATTGTGGCTTGATTGTACATCAGTATAATATACCCTTGTTTTCATAATAAATTCTGTTAAGATAAGCTAGACATCATAATAATATGGTAACGCCGGCGGCGGACTGATGTTTTGCAGAACTTGGTATAATTGATATTATTCGAACTCGTGCAGTATTCGGAAATTTGTACTGATTCTATTTTTTAATGGTTAGTGGAAATGATTTATATAAAACCTAATTGCGTAGGAACAGGTATCATCATCACAAGTCATTAAGATTATTCTTAGTTAAATTTACATTATTAATACAATAACTGCATTTTTTGCAAGGGCCCAACTCGCTTGCAGAAAAGGATAGAACGATTTGAGGTCTAGTAACAAAGTTCAGATTGGTGGTTCGATTCCGGCCCTGGTTGGCACACTGAAGTCTCGGGTTCGGTTCAAATTTTTCGATCGTAATTGACAAGAAATTCCTTTGAAAAATACTAAAAATTTACATTAATTAAATTATATTTTAATTTATTAAATTAACAAAACAAGCCGGGCTTGTGCATGTCGGCCCACGCACTATGTAGGGTTCCGTACCCGAATTCGAATAATGCAGCTTAAGAAATGGGTTTTCTGTTGTTTTTGTTTCATACTACCAACAACGTTATACCTATTATAATAATTTTCAATGTGATTTGTACGAACATTTTGTTACGTCTCATTTGATCAGCTGTTAATCGAAAATTTGTAAAGCTTACTTAGCTGTGATAGTTATCCTTTTAATTTCACTATATGAACTACTACCGTGTTTTTTTTTCACATACGTAACATCAACCATTTCGCTGGCGGGGGCTGGGAGACACTTGACTCTAACAAAAATTTGCATTTTTAAGCTTAATAACTTACAAACGGATCCATAAATCGAAAAATGATTTACAACCCCTAAAAGTTTTTAAAGACCTATCCAATGATACTCCACACGATGGGGTAGGTGAGAAAAAAAAAATCCTATCCCCACTTTACATCTAAACATTTTTTTTAGAGTAGGGACCTTCCCTAATGGAGATACCCTAAAAAAAATTAAGATATTATTCTCTCGGTGTAAGTAGTAGTATTGTGCCGTGTGGTGCCGGCTTAAGAATAGTACCACCCCATCTCTTCCCGTGGGTGTCGTCAAGGCGACTAAGGGATTTCACTCCGGAGGACGGGCAGCAGCGTCCTCTGCGTACTTAAAGCCTTACTGCGATCGCCAACCCGCTCGCCAAGCGTGGCGATTATGGCAATTACCCCCAGGATCTACTGGGGAGACCCGTGCCCAGCAGTGGGCCATCATATGGGTTGATATGATGAAGTAGTATTTGTATCCATGCAAAATTACAGCCTTCTAGCACTAACAGTCTCTGAGCTAAGCTGCGTACAGAGGTACGGACATGGCGAAATTACATAAATAGGTTCCGTTTTGCCATTTTGGCTACGGAACCCTAAAAAGAAGCTACTTTATATTTTAAATGCATGTTTTAATTGTAAGGTCAATTGATTTAGGTAGCATGAAAAATATAATAAAAAAAAAATAATAATAAAAATGATTTATTCACTTAGGAAGCAAAATACTACACTTGTGAAAAGTCGATTCTACATTTACTTGTAATGCCTGTTCGCAAACAATAGGTAAAGTCCGAGAAAAGAACAGGCAATAAAAACTCGTGGCCACTCTTTTCAAATTGCCAATGTTTACAATGTTTCTCTGTTTATAAACTGTATATGCAGGTAAGGTGCTGCCACCATTATATTATACACCATATTAGAGGACTGATGCAAAAAAAAGAGGTCAATAATATTAGAAGAGTACACGAGATCGGATACATCAGCCTCAATGGGCACAACATAGCATATATCAAGAAAACATAACATAATATGAGTTGCAGGTAGGTAAGGCGCTGCTAAATTGATCGGACAATCAATGCCAAGAATGTAATCGTCTAAGGCATTTTTAAAAATGCTTAACATTACAATCTATAATGTTCACGTGACAATGGTTGGTCATTACTCTCTGTAGAGATTTAACTCAGTCGGAGGCAGAACAGAAACAGATAATGATAAACACTTTGTTTTAGCCATTTTGGCAAACTTCATAATATATACTTATACGAATAGGTTTGTTATTTAATTTTTTTTATTTAAAAAAAACGCCACCTAGCAATATGGAATTGTGGTCCCACATTACTAGCAATCCTGTTAACCCCTGTGTTAGGAGTGGGTTCACGTCGGTAGTATAATGGGTAGGACTCGTACCCGCGACCTCACGATTGCGAGTCCGACGCCTTACCCATTAGGCTACCGCCGCTTCTATATTATTTTAACAGAAGGTAATAACAAATCGGTAAGGTAACAAAACTCGGTTAAACAAACATTTTCATTTCAGGGGAATTTTGTAACACCTATCCTAGTATAATTTTGTTTCGAGTTATCTCAATTGAACCCTTCGCTTCTGATGTTTCCGTAAATCTATGCTTTAGGTTCATTTCTGTGCATTGCGGCCGATCGCGAGTCGCGCGCGGCTTACGACAAGCGGCTGACGCTCGCGGCCGATGCGACAATATTCTGAGTGCGCGCGCAGCCTACGACAGTCGTTGGCCGCGCGCGTCTGTCGCTTACCTCGGAAACGGCACCATACATTCTCATACTCTGACTATAGTCGCATAGGCCGCGCGCGTCAGACGCTTGTCCGCGATGCACGGAAATGAACCTTTAGGTACTAATCTTATCAACTTTAGTTTATTCGAACAAAATAGGTAGAACGTTTAATATCACAAAAAAATGTCGCACAACAACTTTTCCCGCAAGGCAAACATCTCAGCCATTTCTTGTACTTAGGTTTCTATTTCTGTAAGGTATTTAGTTCCTACATTAACTGGCTACAGTTTAAACACGTACTTAGTAGTAGGTAAATAACTTTGTACTACAATTTCCTAGTACAGCGTGGTTATGGATAGGCTTCCTGCTTATACTGTATTGTGCAATAATCATAAACGTATGAAAGGTATGGCATTAGTTTCTTCATTTATATTGGGCAAGCAAATCACCTAAACGACATATAACATTATAAGGCAACATGACTGCCTCTGTGGCGCGGTGGGAGTGTGTCCGACTGCTACGCTAGAGGTCGTGGGTTCGATCCCCACCCAGGATAAAACTTTGTGTGATGAGATGTTTATTTTGTGTCTGGGTGTTATTTATCTATAATATGTATGTATTTAGAAATATATAAATATATGTTTATCAGTTGTCTGGTTTCCATAGTACGAGCTCTGCTTAGTTTGGGATCAGATAGCGTTGTGTGATGTCCCAAGATATTATTATTGACCAACTGTTTCCGGTATTAGCTATCAATTGGAAAATACTGGATGGATGGATAGCCTTCCTAGTAATGGTCTTCGAACTATAAAATGACATTAACCTCGCCTTTAGTTGGGTTGGTAGGTATCATCGTTTGAGCTCAAAATAAAGAAAGCACATACTTATAATCTGACTGCCTGCCTGCCTCTGTGTCTGCAAGAGGTCGTGGGTTCGATTCCCATACGACACTACTTTGTATGAGCCACAAATTTTTGTCCCGCGTCTGGGTGTACTTTGTGTTTGTGACTTGTAAGTATGTTTGTAAAGTCCCCCGTGATACAGAGCTAGTACCCTAAAAAAAGTTTAAAAAAAAAACAGTAATTCGGGTTTGTTATTGTTGTCTAAGTTGGCGCCGAACTTAGCAATGAATTAACTAGATGTTGTAGTTGTACCTAGTGTGAAGCTCTTTTAACAGTTCTGTCATGTAGTAGATGGCCCTTCGTACATAGGGTTCGCATCTCACATACATAATAATGTTGTGAGAATCCATTACCTACGATAAATGAACTTCTTCCAAAAATCGACAGTATGATACCTTTGTAGATTGCCACCTCAACTCACCAAATCAATTCGACACCATGATAAGCTTAACTTTCGACCATGTTTAAACAGGTTTGATCCCATCCAAAGAAATAAAAATCACACATAAACTGCCACGAAGTAATCCATTACCAATTTAATTATTTAAATTAACCTTGAGGTTTATCTAAGTTAAATGTAGCTAAGTGTTGAATATTCATTAGTTATGTTTGTTTAAAGTTCAAGTTTTCATGTTCTATGTCGAAATGTTGATCGTTTAGAAAAATGTGTTTAACTTTAATCTCTCCAATTTAAGAAAAGGGGCTTAATGGGGGAACCAAATTACGTTTTAGTGGAGCACCTCGATATTTTTTCTTGTTTGGTGATCGCCAGATTAAGGTCCTATTTTAACATGTAACGAACTCTAAAAATGTCGTACTCATTGAGAGTCTTATAAGTACTTTACTTTACTTTGTCAGATTTGACTATGTCGCCCCCATTTAACTTTACAGTTGGATGAACGTAACTTGACCGGATTGAAGTTAGGTTCTTATCACTTACGCGCATGTTATAGAGATGCGACCCTAAAATTACATAAGAAAACGATGAATAATGTTTAATCGATTGAAAATACTAACAAAATTTTACTTAACAATATAAAAAAACTATAAACATGACTTCATTAGAGTTTAAATTTAGAACGGTTACAGTAAATACTGAAGAAAGTTTGAAAAACAATTTCTTTACGAAAAAAATCCCAAAAAACATGGGTTAGTAATACTAATTATGACAGTGTACTGCGTAATCTTTCGCATCTCTAAGTCTCTTGGTTTAGTTACAGCCCCCGCCCCTAGGTTCCTGGCACCATTTACTACTAAAAATGCACCTGCGCAACGAAGTTACGTTGATACTACTGTAAAAGTGCTTTTTTGAGACATTGATGATTCATGGGATCATGAACAAGTAGGCACTTGTGCAATGACCACGCACTAGTTCCTAAAGACAACGAACCTTATCTCTCTTGAAAAAGTTTACCTCATTACATCATAATAATTCAGGGCAAAGAAAACCTTCTTTGTACGTACGCGAGTGCCAATTTTTGGAAAAAAAAAACATAATGACAGATCATGGCGGACCCATCTATGGTAGTCCTAAAATTGTTTTTAGGTTTCCGTAGCCAAAATGGCAAAAAACGGAACCCTTATAGTTTCGTCATGTCCGTCTGTCTGTCTGTCTGTCTGTCCGTCAGTATATCACAAGCATTTTACTCACAGACTACTCAATGAATCTTGATGAAATTTAGAAAAGGTGTCTTGTAGTTGCCGCTACTTAGTTTGGTAGCTAAATAATAATAACAAATATTTTTAGCACTCCATACCTACTACACGTACAGAAGCTGATTTTTTTATTCATAAATCGTGAAAGTTGCATAAATCGTTACCTTAACTTTTGAACCGTGTGACCAAAAAATATGAAAAATATCAAAGATAGTGCTTAATAAATACTTTAAACTAAAATTAATATTTCATTGACATTAAGTAATTGCCGAAAGACTGCGTTTCACAACAACAGGGCGTAAGTGTCATGAACATACCCTTTTCTGTTGATACAATGTTCAAGGCTGCGGAACCCTACACTGAGCATGGCCCGACATGCTCTTGCCCGGTTTTTTTTCCGGTTTTTCCCGTTCTTTATAGCCGGCTACATTTCAAACGTTCACTCGTCGTAGTATTTCAAAAGTGCGTAGAACTCATACGCGTGTGAATCTGAATTCACATTGCATTACTAAGCAAATTTTCTCAGCATAAATCTATCACGCAATCAGTGGACAAAGCCGACTGCCGAGCGTGGTAATGTCACGAGAGGTTTATTACTGCTGCTGTCACGATTGCCTCCGTTACAACATACCTCTGTCGCAGACAATTTGTGTTGTACAGACATTAGAAATTGTACGATTAGGTTCATGTTGTCAAACCAGCATTAACTTTTGTAGCTTATCCCAGTAAATAAAATAAATACTTTGTGGAAATTCAAACACGGTCGCATTCTGATCTCCAACTAGGCATAAATCTTTCTGGTAAAAAGAGTTGGCGAAATATAATGCATTCCCAAAATAAAAAAAAAATATGATCTTTAATGTTAAAATTAACCAACCTATTTGCGACAGTTTAGTTTGTATTTGGGTCTAAATGGGTTAACCCATTTATGGATAACCCACTATAACATTATTATGATACACTACTTGGGACAATAAATACGGTAGCAAACAAAAGATTTATAAATTATAAGAAAATTTATCGGTAGTTGAAGGACTGTCCCTGCACAGGGACAGTGGATCTAAATGGGTTAAGGTACTATCGATGACCCCACGAGGAATCATTATTCTATTGCAAGTCCTTTATCGTACTGCATCAGCTTTGGAAAGTAAACCCTTCGAATTAGTTCGGAACAATAATAAATTATAACTTTTAAACTTACGCGTTGCATTATAAATACAATTTGACAAATACAAATACAAATAATTTATTTGCCATAATGTGGTACAAATAGATGTTACATCGAGTTATGGTCAGCACATTAGTCATCTCAATTTTATGACATACAAATATTTTAACTTAAAACTAAACGGGAAATAATCATATGTTAACTATAAGAATTCCTATTCAACTTAATTAAACTAATTACAACCATGTCAATCGAATTTAAAACTTAGAAAATCTTTAACAGAGTAGAAACATTGTTCAACTAACCACCTATATAATTGTCTTTTAAATTTACTTAGTGGTAAGTCTCGGACATCTTGGGGTAGGTGATTAAATATGCGTACTGACATTGCATAGCTATTCCTACTACTTACTTCTGTTCTCAATAAAGGGAGAGTAAGGTTGTTTGGGTATCTTGTATTAAAATTACAAGAATCCTTTTTATAAATAAACAAATCATTATTATTTTTAACAAAAGTACATATTTCTAAAATGTAAATGCATGGTAGAGTGAGTAGCGAAAGCTCTCGGAAGAAAGGCTTACAGGTTACCCAAGGAGCGACATTGCAAATGGATCTTACACATTGCTTTTGAGCTATAAATGCTCTATTTATATTTACTGAGTTGCCCCAAAGCACTATGCCTTATCTAAGTGGCACGGGAATAAACGCGTTTAACCTAGGTAAAGTATTTACTTTATGCTCGAGTCAGCTTGTGACCACGGTCGGTGTAACCCGGTCGAAACGTCAAGCATAAGGTAAATACTTTACCTAGGTTAAACGCGATTATTCCCATGTCAAATAGTATTAATAATAAATTGGCAAAAGATATCGCATTCCCAAAAGACAAAATACAAGAAAAGAACCTCTATTTTAAAATGGTTTAAAATAAATTATAACTCTCGAACGGTTTAACATAGCTTTGTCTCATTCATTCCTATAAGTAAACAAGCCTAACAAATCTTACAGATCATTGAAGATCTAGTGATTACCTCAGGCGTGCAGTATTGCAGTTGCGGTTGACCCAAGCTATTGTCCGTTACACCATAGCCATTATCTTACTGTTACTCAGTTATAGATTACCGGCTGTACGAATTGTCGACACGGAAATATAGACGAATAATGTACAGTTCACGTTGCATCGTTTGTTTTAATGTTGGGAAGTAGACGGGTATGATTAAGCGTGAAATTTGGCTAGTCAATATGACGTGAAAGTTGGGTGAAGTGTTTTTGCAGAAAATTTTATTAGATTTCTTAATACGGTTAGGGTTAACTTTGGAGCCTTTAATCTTGAATCTCTCTTTGATGATTGAATTCGAGTATTGTAATGTATCCACACACAGAACTTATCTTTTTTAAAAGACGGATACAGTTTAGCTCCTTTTTCAGGATCTGCCAATAGGGCAGATCCTGAAAAAGGAGCTAAACTGTCCTCGTCTGAGTGCTTTTCCTTAAAAAATCATACCCTGAGCGGGTCAATCCTGCCCCTTGAACCAACATCTTGGATTCCTCAGCGGGGTCAAGTGACAGCAACAAGCGTTGATATCGCTCACGGAAACAGAATCTTACAATGCCTTGCGAATAAAGTGTTCTGAAGTGGTTTGAAATTCCATGCCCATGTAGGTACCTTGTCTATGTGTGTGTTGCTCAAGAGAAACACGTATGAAAGTTATCTTCTGTACTGTCGGTATTTTATGGCATGCTGAGACAATCCAATTGAAATATTGGACTTGAGGTCACATATCTGTTGTATTAAACTAATTTATATTCGACCTGTATTATACAATTCTCTCTACATTAGAGCGAACATATACATTCTCCAAATTGATCAATTTTGACATGTAATGTTTTTATTGCCAATATGCCTGAAGGTTATCGAATGAAATCGATTGTTTCCATCGATATAAATAGACACTACAGATATCGATTATGAATGGTCAGAATTAGATAAGCTATCAATGGAGAATCATTTTAACTCAATTGTTTTTAATCTAGGTTATGTTATCATAGTTTTCTTTACACAGTCCTTTATTTTGCTATTACCATATTAATTAGTAGGTATATAAGTATTCTATTATATAGAATTAACGAAGTAAATCATTTGTTTACGTTTCATAGAAAGGAACAACTGTTGATTTGATTGGCAGGTGTTTACTTAATTAGGTACCTACTTATTCGTAAATATCTCGTAATTTAATTTGATTTTGTAGAGTTAAACTCACTTCATCATACTGACACAGAGTCAAAGTAGATTTCCTAAATGTTACGTATTATATTGACCTTTATTTCCTACAATGTAAGTATCAATATTACGTAGAAATGATACAAGTTACTCACCACCTATTAAAAGCAACAACATTTTGCCTCGACTAATAGCATTAGGTAACCTGAGTAAATCATAACGTTCTATGTTCTATCTTCTGTCGGTTTAGAACAGGTTAGCGTACAACCACCATCTATGTTGTGTAATATAACTTGTAAGTTGCCTGCCTCATCTTGTTCTAGCTTAGACGAGTGTTGACCAACAAAACAATAAATGACGCGGTGGGAGTATGTCCGACTGCTACGCAAGAGGTCGTAGGTTCGATTCCCACACGGGACACCACTTTGTGTGATCCACAAATTGTTGTTCCGAGTCTGGTTGTGCTTTGTGTCCGTGACTTGTATGTTTGTAAAGTCCCCCGCAACACAGGGCTTGGACCCAAATGTGGTTGTCTTTTTAAAAATAAAATAAATGTAGGGTATAACTTTACCGGCACTGGCTCAGAATCCCCACTTCTCAAAATAGATCTGCTGTTGTATAGATGTTTTGAAAAGTGCCCGTTATGAGATGTGTCCTTACGAAAAGTGCAGCAGATGCGTTTTTGTGCAGTGCATATTCTGAGCCTAAGCCCCTTTACCTAGCAGGATGCCTAGATGCCACAGACATACATTCAAATACGACCTTACACCCGAAAAAACTAAATCTGCTCGTTTGAACGCGATAATCTCAGGAACTACTGGTCAGAATTAAAAAAATATTTTACTGTTGAATAGCCCATTTATCGAGGAAGGCTATATAACACGCTACGACCAATAGGAGCGCGGTAGCAAAAAAAAGTGTTGGGAAAACGAAGACAATTTACACAGACTTCACAGAAGTTGCGCGGATCAGCTAGTCTTAAATATTATTTATTTTAATTAATTTTGAAACTGATTACCTCACTATCCACACAATGCTTAGAAAAAATCATTACCTTAAATTACTCTTTACTTATATCTAAAGTTATGCACATTTTTTAAAAAAAGCTTGAGAAAAATTTCATCGGCTAAGCAGCCATTGTATGACGTCACAAGGCAGCATTCTGGTTCATATCCCACATACCAAGGCCGAAGGCTTCTAATTAAACAAAATATTTATAAAGAACAATATGCCGGCACAAACATTAAAATGTTACCCTTGAAAACAATAAAACAATGCGTAGCAAATGAATTAAATATTTAGATATATGTGGAAATAATATGCGGTGTCTAACAGTCTAATGGCTGTGCATAGACATTATAAACATAGAGTGGTAAATTCACACAAGGTTGAGTTTATTCCCATTGGTTTTAATGACTACGACTGTGAAAACTAATATGAAATTGGTAGTGGCGATGTAGTTCAGTTATTTCTTATGCGCTTATTACACTACACTGAATCAGGGACCCTAAATCCTTAAAAAGAGCGGTGTAATAAGAGTTAGGGCCCTAATTCTCTAACAAATTTTCAAGGCCACCTCGATTTAGGGCCCTGATTCAGGGTAGTGTAATAGCCGTTTTAGACATTATAGCTGATAGGAGAAAAGCACAGAAATACCTACAATTTACTCCTACTAATACGCTTATTGCACTACACTAAATCAGGGACCCTAAATCCTTAAAAAGAAGAGAGGTGTAACAAGAGTTAGGGCCCTGATTCTGGGTAGTGTAATAGCCATTTAAGTCACCGCTGATTCACGACAGATCGAGTTTATTCCCATTGATTCTAATGATTATGACTATGAGAACTAATGAAATTGGTAGTGGGGATGAAATTAAATTATTTTTTTGATAATAAAACTGATAGGAGAGAAGCACAGAAATACTTAAAATTTACTTCTAGTAAATCACTCCTGACTCACGACAGATCGAGTTTATTCCAATTAATTTTATTGACTACGACTATCAGAACTAAAGAAATTGGTAGTGGCGATGAAGTTCAGTTATTTTTTAGACAATAAAGGTAGGAGAAAAGCACAGAAATACCTAAAATTTACCTATTCCTGACTTACGACAGCCCAAGAGTTGAAATAAATCAGCTAATGAGTGTGGCATAAGGTTACAAGAGCAACCATTTATTAAAGTTGGTCACAAATCCGGTTTAATTTGCTAAATGTACGTGTGTCATTTTAGCTAGCTAAACTGCTAGTTTGCGAAATTGAAATGAAGAAACTCGATCTCAAATTAGTCGTATAATTTATTACTAGCTGACCCGCGCAATTTAGTCTGCGTATTTTTTCCCGTTACTGTAACATTTTTAATTGCTGCTCTGCTCCTATTGGTCGTAGCGTGATGTTATATAGCCTATAGCCTTCCTCGATAAACGGGCTATCCAACAGTAAAATAATTTTTCAATTTGGAAAATTAGTTCCTGAGATAATTGCGTTCAAACAAAATCCATTGAGTTGTAGTCGTACTGTGTTTAATTGTTATTGTGCATTTCAGAGTTTTTTTTTGTTTTTATTCTATTTTAGTCAACTCTATGTAGGTATTTATCTTTATATGACGCTCACACGGGATCGCCGAGACAACGAAACGAACTCTAAACGCAAACTATATCGTGTTGTGACGTAATTGTGCGAAACAGTTATTGTGCAATGCATTGTTCTAAAGATCTGGTTCGGTTTTTGTCAGTTACCGCGTGCTGATTATTAAGAAAGGCGTTTTTAAGGCTGTTATGAATGGCTTAATGGCTTAACTAGCGGGCTATTGAGTAATTAAGTCTGTGCAAGATATTATTAATCTAGCAATACTGTTCAGAAGAAAGTAAATTAGAGGACAATCAACTCTGTTGTAAGATCTTTACGAAACACCTCCAGATATGATTAACGACATTAGTTGCGTATAGATCCAGTTTTTCATAATCATGTTAGTATTATAAAATTACAGAAACGTAGTTGTTTTATCTGGCAGAGTGAAAGTTGAGTACCTATGTGTCTGTTTGTAATAACGTATGTTCTACTGTAGCGCCTATACTATTGCATATTCTATTATGTTTGACTATGACACTCATTTGATTTGAATGAAATAGATGTCATTGTCTATAGATTTATATGATGGGGGTGACAGAATAACACAATAATATCACAGAGTAAGTAATCACTTCGTTATAATAATATTTTCACGTAGTCGAGTCACAGTTTATAGTCGATTTCAATTAGCTTTTAGTTTTAAGAGAAAAGAGAAGGTGCTTCATTTATTAATGTTCAAATTCGTCATCGTTTCAGCCATTTAACAGTGCAAACGTAGTAACGTGGCTAAGATTTATTACTAGTTATTGTCTATTATAATCAAAATAAAGCTAAATATTTTTTTATCTGAAAGCGCTTGTATCTGAAAATACTGGGCTGATTTTGATACAATTTGGCAACTTAAAGTTTGAGGTAAGTAAGATATACCAAGATAGGTTGTCTGTTGCCTTTCTGTTCAATCCGATCTACGGGGACGAAGACGCGGACCAAAGCTAGTTTATCTATACTTCTATACTAATATTATAAAGCGGAAGAGTTTGTTTGTTTGTTTGTTTAAACGCGCTAATCTCAGGAACTACTGGTCCGATTTAAAAAAATATTTTTTTGTTGGATAGCCCATTTATCGAGGAAGGCTATAGGCTATATAACATTACGCTACAACTAATAGGAGCGGAGTAGCGACGAGAAATGTTGCAAAAACGGGCAAAATTTACGCATACGAAGTTGCGCGGGACAGCTTGTATATTATAAAGCTGAAGAGTTTGTTTGTTTGAACGCGATGATCTCTGGAACTACTGATTCGAATTGAAAAAAAAACTTTTTGTGTTGGATAGCCCATTTATTGGGGAAGGCTTTAGGCTATATAACATCACGCTACGGTCAATAGGTGCGGGGCAGCAATGAGAAATGTAGCAAAAACGGGGGAAAATTTACACTCACGAAGTTGCGCGCGACAGCTAGGTTTATTTATAAGCCACGTAATACAAAACAGCTGATGACCACAAGTACTGAAGTACCTAACTCTGTCACAATGCGAAACGAACGTGACAGACACTCAAGGTCACCGACGGAAGCGCATAGTTTACGTTCTATTCTATCATCTATTGACACGTAACCTTTGACACTTGAATTCTTAACAGTACCTACAATGGAGATTTATTTTTGTAACATAATATTTTGTAACAATGATTGGCTGTCTTGGAGGCGTGGGAGTGCGTGCGACTGCTTTGCTTGAGGTTGTGGATTCGATTGCTACATGGTACACCATTTTATGTTACTCGTAAAATTGTCTGATAGATTACATAAAATACTTGTAAAATTACCCAAAATACAACGATATTATAGCCTACGAAATCCGGGTTTTGCTAGCTGCATCAATGCGTCATACAGTGGTCTAATTGATTGTCAATTCTGTCAGCGTGTCAAGGCCGTTCTCGCAGTGAAACAGTTAATTTGGTTAGAGTTATTAAAATTAATATCGACGTCCAAGGTGGAGACAGCGTTAAAACAATAAATCTGCAGTGTCATGCATAACAAAATTTAGGCCTCCATCAAACAAAATGGGAGAAAATGATTAATGGCCTCCTTTTTAAAACCGAACGAATACATAATGTGCATAAGTAACTGTCTGTCTGGTACGTTTTCACACTTAAGCCGCTGAACCGATTTATGTTTGAGTTAGGGTTGCCAACTGTACTCTAAAATAGAGTATTCTACTATTTTAAAGTACAGTTGTATGTAGGTATATCATGCAAGTGCACTGTATAATCTATAACACTAATAGAGTAGGTACGCTAAAATACTATAAAATACTTTTTACCCAATGTATACTATACTGCAAAAGCTACCAAAAAACACCTTTTTTAAAATTATAATAAATTATACTAATTTTTTATAAGTCCGTACGTTCTCTATATCTACATAACTATAACACTAAGTGAGTGGGTACGCTTAAATACTCTTTTTTACTCAATGTTTACTATACTGCAAAAGCTACCAAATAACACCTTTTTAAAATTTTAAATAAATGATACTATTCTCATTTTTTTAAGCCCGCACACTTTTTTTACCGTCCTTTGAAATCAGATATACTCTATTTCTTGTAATAAAGTTGGCAACCCTAGTTAAAGTCCCGGGAAGGGACATAGGATAGTTTTTATCACGATAATCGACATCCATGCGGATGGAGCCGCCGGCGAAAGCTAGTGTCATTCTCATAAAAGCATTTCACTGCTTCTTCTCCCGGTTATTTTATATATTCGATTACAAAACACCGAGATATAGAAAAAGAAGCTTCATAACAAAAATCCAAAGCAGTCATAATGGTCCTACTTAAATGATAAAGAGATCATTTCAAAATATGGACATTGTGGGAACAGGACATTTTGGCAAGTTGATTTTATGGGATTCAGTCATTACAAGAACCGATTATTTTAAGAACGTCTAGTTCTTTTTAAAAAAAAAGAACGAAACGTTCTAAAAAATCTTTTTTTGAACGTCTAGTATTTAGGAAAAGGACAAAGAGACTACAAAAATCCAAAGCGGTCATTTTGGGGATTCTTTCGAGCAACGAACACGCAGATAACACCTATAGATATGGAAACTCGGATCACGTCGGACCACTTTGTTCCGAAAGTGTCCAAGGATTTTACATCCGTATCCGTGAACTACGTTTTGATTTGGTTGTAAATGTACCAGTTTCGTCACATTCACAATCAAATGACAAATTGTCAAGATAACAGGCAACAATAATATCAAATCAATTATTAAACATTGACCTCAAATCATAATCATTAGATAATTAATTTAGCAAAGAGCCCTGATACGAATTAGTTACGAAATATCGTGGTCTAACGAGCACGACATATTTACCTAAGTAGCGTGAACTTATCTTACTAATTCACTATAGTCTTATAGTAAATACTATTATACCTAATAGTGCCATAGTTAAAGCTCATAATAAAAAGCTTAGCATTGTATTGTGTTTGTATTTACAATGTTAATTAGTTGGTATTTATACTTTACTAGCTGACCCGCGCAACTTCGTATGCGTCAATTTTCCCCGATTTTGCAACATTTTTTATTGCTGCTCCGCTCGTATTGGTCGTAGCGTGATGTTATATAGCCTATAGCCTTCATCGATAAATGGGCTACCCAACAAAAAATAATTTTTCAATTCGGACCAGTAGTTCCTAAGATTACCGCGTTCTAACTAATTAACATTGTAAATACAGACACAATACTATGCTAAGTTTTTTACTTCGAGTCTTAACTATAGCATTATATGTATAATAGTATTTACTCCCGCAGTAGGGTACAAGCCCTGTGTCGCGGGGGACTTTACAAACATACAAGTCACGGACACAAAGTACACCCAGATTCGGAACGTCGTGACGTGAACTCACTCGTAACACAAGCCATTGCGCTTAGCTGGAGGAGTTAACAAGACTACTAGTAATGTTATCTTTAAAAAAAAAGTGCCAATAATTGGACGAGTGCCAACGATTGGTTGGTTTACTCTACGTATAAATTAAGTTTTTCTTTGGTACCTAGTTACTTTCGGTGTTTTGTAGTACAACTTTAAATTGGGTACGTTGTCAGTAAGTATGAAAGCCGAAGATAGAACAAAGTGGCGTGCAATTGGAGAGGCCTATGTCCAACAGTGGACTGCGATAGCCTGATGATGATGATGAAGTATGAAAGTGGAAATTGAATACAGCTAGATGCTAGGTAGGTACTTAGCGTAGTGTTGTAATGGTTATTAAAGTCAATGTCAATTAATTGGGTAAATAATTTCAAGTAGGTAGAAATACTTGAATTAAAATTTATAAACGTTTTTTAATTAAAAAATAATAGTGAATCTGACTTTGTATAATAAATTAGTGCAATAAATAACGTAACGTTTTGTATGATAATTTTGGATATAAAAAATATAATAGGTAAGTAAACCTGCATATCTACTTAGTTTAATCTGTTACCACTAAAGATGTCTATTATTATAAAATTACTAGCTGACCTGCGCAACTTCGTCTGCGTCAATTTTCCCTTTTTTACAACATTTTTCATTGCTGCTCCGCTCCTATTGGTCGTAGCGTGATGTTATAACCTATAGCCTTCCTCGATAAATGGGCTATCCAACAATAAAATATTTTTTCAATGCGGCCCAGTAGTTCCTGAGATTATCGCGTTCAAACAAACAAACAAACTCTTAGGGGGATGAAAAATAGATGTTGTCCGATTCTCAGACCTACCCAATATGCACACAAAATTTCATCAAAATCGGTCAAGCCGTTTCGGAGGAGTATGGCAACGAAAACTGTGACTCGAGAATTTTATATATTAGAGATATATAAGTACTATGGGTCTTAATCGTGTGAATAATTTAAGGTAAAATACTTAGTTTATTGCCCGACATTTCGACCGTATTGCAACGGCCGTAGTTAGGTCTACCGGTGACCACGTAAATTATTCACGCGATTAAGACCCGTAGTACCTATATATAATTTTATAATGTGTACAAATCATGATCACTAGAATCGTGGTCACAATCGGTGCAATTCGATCGAAACGTCGGGTAAATAAAAGATTCGTACCTTTAAATAATTCACGTGAAGTCCCGAAATATATCTAATATGTATAAAAAACGCGAAAGTTTAAAAACAATAAAAGTTTATCAATTATTTCTATTATTGCTTTTTAAAACTTCCTACAAGTACATTTGCAAGACGCTTCAATACGAAACATCACTTACTTACCTATTTCATGGTTATGATCTTTCTAAGACATATTTCATGGTTTCTCAATACCCACTATACCTACAGGATACTTCAATTTAACAGTACAATTGTACGTATCAATTATATAATGAGAGCGATTTAACGGTGTTCCGAGGTGAGGTGGAACGGTCATGGCGACTGACCTCCAATTAACCTAGCGGGCTTAGAGCTACCTAATTATTGACTTGCGCATTGCTACTGCGCAGGTTTAGCGATCTAGAAGTACGGGTATGCTGCTTACACGTAGGTATATGGAAAAAATAGATGTTAAATTCTTCACGGATCGAAATTCTTCTAGATACATTTGCTTTTCTTCGCGAGTTTGCCCATGTTAAGTTTTGGTATCAGAAAACATAATTAAATTATTAAAAACTGTAATCAAATTGTTCCGTCAATTCTCGAACTTTTACACTTTGAAGACATGAATGGTGGATGTTTTTCGTTGCGCATTCTACATTACTGTAAAGTTTCATCAAAACCCGTTCAGTACTTTTTGCGTGAAAGAGAAACAAACATCCATAATCCATTCATCTTCAAAAAACTTCGGGTTTAGGTATACAGGGTGGAATTTTGTAATGCCACCTGGAGGGGAAGTACTCTTAATACTTTAGATAGAAAATTTTACTCAAAGGAAACATTTCTTTATTTTTGAAAAGAAAAAAAACGGCATTAAAGATTTTTAAAAATTCGCTTGCCGCACACGGTAATCGAACCGACTAAAATCTGTAAAAGTTGCACCGTGTACTTTTATTGCATTGATTGTTAGGGTCAATAAGGATGAAATCTCTTTAACAAACTTCATAAATTGAATTACATGAAAACAATTAAATTTTAAATTAATTTAATTATGTACAAAAATTTAAACTAACTAATTAATTGCTCGAAATGAGCTCCATTTTCAGAAGTTAAATGAATGGAAAACAATGAAATCTTAAATTATTAATTCAATGGGTCAAGTTAAAGCACTTTTACTCAAAGATCTATCTGTGTACTTATGTTATTCATTAATTATTATCATTGACGTCATTTATCCATCGAAATGACGAATTACTATTTAGATAAGACGATTGCAATTTGCACGTGTTTGTAATGCAGACTCCTTTCTTAGATGCGACATAACTGCGTGTATGACGTAGTTTAAATATGGAATGTTACATTTGAAAATAGATTTTCATCTGTTATTCACATTTGATTGTTTTTACAAATCATTTCATAATTTGTTTCACGGTAAAAATGGCTTATCAAGAGCAATTTGATTTAATGGAAGCTTATTTTTTAAATAATAAAGATGTGAATCGTGCTCTGCGGTGGTATGGAGAGAGATATCGAGACCGTCAGACACCAACTCGATTTGTACTGAAAAGAATGATAGAAAATTTAAAGAACACTGGAAGTTTCAAAAAGCGACGGCACCCTCTTCAACAAAACAACTTTGATTTTGAATTAAATATTTTAACATACTTCGAAGCATTTCCGAAGGCTTCAAGCAGAGATGCTGCCGAAGTAATTGGAACAACCCACACTCGCATACTTAAAGTGCTGAAAAAGTATAAGTTTAGATGTTATCGTGATGGTCGGTTGGTACAAAAATTGCATCCTGGGGATTGTGAGAGACGACTACAATTTTGTCAAAACATGCTGAGAGAAATTGACCGTAACCCTAATTTTTTGAGTAACATTGTATGGTCTGACGAAACCAACTTCAGCAATAACGGCATGTACAATCGCCGCAATAATCACTATTGGTCTAGAGTGAATCCTCTTCGTGTTCATGAAACTAACAGTCAAGTAAGATTTTCTTTCAACGTTTGGTGCGGAATTATGAGAAATATGGTTGTGTTAGTCCATGTATACGAAGGTCACTTAAACACTGTTAAGTATTTAGAAATACTCGATTTATTAAGAAACGAGTTAAATGGTTTCCCCGAGGAAGAGCGAAACCAAATAATTCTACAGCAAGACGGTGCTCCAGCCCATAACAGCAGAATCACTACTGCCTACATTAATAACCATTTTAATACCTGGATTGGTACAAACGGCACAATCAGATGGCCTGCGAGATCACCAGATCTCGCACCCTTTAGATTTTTTTTTGTGGGGATATGTAAAAAATCAAATTTACACTAAATCTTATGAGAATGTAAACGAGTTGAGAGTTGAAGTTCAGAATACGATTTATAACATTCACCACAATACGTTATTGAAGGTAACTAGAAATGAATTCGTTAGAAGAATAAATTTGTGTATCCAAGAAAATGGAGCCCATTTCGAGCAATTAATTAGTTAGTTTAAATTTTTGTACATAATTAAATTAATTTAAAATTTAATTGTTTTCATGTAATTCAATTTATGAAGTTTGTTAAAGAGATTTCATCCTTATTGACCCTAACAATCAATGCAATAAAAGTACACGGTACTTTTACAGATTTTAGTCGGTTCGATTACCGTGTGCGGCAAGCGAATTTTTAAAAATCTTCTTGCCGTTTTTTTTCTTTTCAAAAATAAAGAAATGTTTCCTTTGAGTAAAATTTTCTAGCTAAAGTATTAAGAGTACTTCCCCTCCAGGTGGCATTACAAAATTCCACCCTCAGGATGCGGGATGTCGCAGACTCGCAGTTACATACAAAAGGTTCTTACCTATTTCTTCAATAGGGTATATACATATACATATATATATATATATATATATATATTACAAACTGATAAAAGCATTTAAAGCGCTATTGATGCGTAAAAAAGTCATGGACTGTGACGTCATGGCAAACGCGACAGCCAATGAGAGCACAGCATGTCTTATCATAATATGAACTGTTACAACTTTCGTTTCAACTACTTTGAATTTCCCGCCCGATTTTTGGCCTTTTTAATCATAAATTTCATAATTAAGGATGCATTTAAATAAAATACATTGATTTAAACACAATTCCAAACGAATTAAGTATATATAAAAAAATATTTAATCCTTATTTGCTTCATACGCATATTCCTAATTCTATGTTAATAGTAGACCTCGAGCAACTTTTGTTCGAAATTTCACTACAATCGATTCTACGAAGTTGCAGTGAACAAGTAACAAACAGAGAGACAGCCACTTTCCTTATACAGAATGTAACAGAAAGGTGTGGTCATATTCAAGGGTTGGTATGTGCCCATGATACTGAGTGCACATATTTAATTTTACCAAAATCGGAGTACCCTAAAAAAATATTCATTATTTTTTCATTCGTTTATTTATGAATGAAAAAAATATTAATTAAAAAAAGTATGACTTAAAAAGTTCTATCCCATAATAATCCAAACGAATTTTGTACCAGGGGAGGTATAATTCTTATGCCATACGCCTTTCACTACTGAATTTTGACAAAAAGAATATGCTATAACTATGTATTAGTAATGCTGATAACATAGCCTATCCGCTGCTGAAACCACACCTTTCTGTTACACCCTGTATTAGTAAGTATCACCTATGGATTTTGAATCATAGTGAAAGGAATACTATTCAACCTAGATCTGCATGCATTATTGCCCGCGGCTGCGCCCGCATGGCCTCCGGTTAATGAGACCATTTTACTTGAGCTCTTTAATGTATGAGGCCGCCAGTAAAGCAGAGGTCAAGCTGCATCTACCGTTATACTTAACCAATTTTGATGAAACTTAAAGCAGCATTTAGGTGAGGATAGTTAAAGTAATCCAAATCTATTCACTGAGTTTGGCGTCAACCTCTGATAATAAAAAAAACTACAAAACAACTAATAAAAATGGGATTTGTTCTTAAATCCGAAACCATAATTGTTTCGGATTTAAGAACAAATCCCTTATTAATTAGTTGATCTAGCTGTTATTAGTTTTTTTAATGTTTTCAAAGTACCTACAGACAGGTCTAATGTAATAGTTTGTACAATGTTAAATAATAGTAAAGATTACGAATCGATCTTATACTGATTTGACTGCCTCTGTGGGATTTGTTCTTAAATCCGAAACCATAATTGTTTCGGATTTAAGAACAAATCCCTTATTAATTAGTTGATCTAGCTGTTATTAGTTTTTTTAATGTTTTCAAAGTACCTACAGACAGGTCTAATGTAATAGTTTGTACAATGTTAAATAATAGTAAAGATTACGAATCGATCTTATACTGATTTGACTGCCTCTGTGGCGCGGTGGGAGTGTATCCGACTGCTACGCAAGAGGTCGTGGGTTCGATCCCCACCCAGGATAAAACTTTGTGTGATGAGCACGATGGTTTATTCTGTGTCTGGGTGTTATTTATCTATAATATGTATGTATTTAGATATATATAAGTATGTTTATCAGTTGTCTGGTTTCCATAGTACAAGCTCTGCTTAGTTTGGGATCAGATAGCGTTGTCCCAAGATATTATTATCATTACTGATAGTAAACAATAATTTCTAAAACATTAGAATGCAATGCGTTTGCGTATTGCGGACTTGCGGCCTCTCTCTAGCCACTCCACTCACCCAGGGGTCCGGATTACAAGGCTCAAGGGCAACATAGTATGAATTGGAGCAAGGACATTCGCATTATAGAGAGCAACTTATCAGTAACCGATCACACTAGTCGTCAATACTTGACTAAATGACTATTTAGTGGTTTTTAGTACAAAATAGTGAGGCGCTGTCACTATTTTGTATGAAAGCATTGCCACTGTAATTGACACTATCATGAAATTATTTTTTTTACTTCTTACTATAGTCCTTAGACTGTCTATTTATTCATGTGTTCGACACGTTTTTCATCATACATAATGTAGATAATCTATATTATTATTATAAACTAGCGGACGCCTCGCGGTTTCACCCGCGTAGTTCCCGTTTCCGTGGGAATTCAGGGATAAAAAATAGCCTATGTCACCCGGCGTTAGGGTAGCTTCGAAAAAAAAATATATTATAAAAAAATGCACGCCTATCTGAAGGCATTTTATTTTATGAAGAAGTTGATTTGAAGCTAAAGAGTTTGTTTGTTTGAACGCGATAATCTCCGAAACCACTGATTCTATAAAAAAAAACTTTTAGTGTTCCATTATTTGGGCTCATTTATCGAGGAAGGCTTAATAGGCTATATAAAATCACCGGACAAGTGCGAATCTGACTCCGCTGAATGACCTTTTCTTTGGCGAATTTGAGAATTTTGATACTGGATCTGAGTGTTTAGGCAGGCAATTACCCTCTCGCTCAGTGGTGATGGATGCGAGCGACCCACACTTCATCGATTGAGTTCATTATTGCCCCCCCTTTCAGAACAAAGTTTTGGAACCGCACCTGACGTACATACCAGCGCAATTTCTTTTGCGTATAATGGACAGATAGCGGAAAGCTATTTTGTTTTATGAAGCCTACTAGGTACCTATGCTTAGATCTTCTTTATTACCTAAGTAGGTACCATAAAGGTTAATTTCCGTGCATCGCGGCCGATCGCGAGCCGCGCACTTCTTACGACGAATAGCTGACGCGCGCGGCCATGCTACTATAGTCAGAGTGCGCGCGCAGCCTACGTTAGTCGTCGGCCGCGCGCGTCTGTCGCTCACCTCGGAAACGGCACCATACATTCTCATACTTTGGCTATTGTCACATCGGCCGCGCGCGTCAGCCGCTTGTCGTAAGCCGCGCGCGGCTCGCGATCGGTCGCGATGCACGGAAATGTACCTTTAGAGATATGTTCCAGTAGGTGTTAAATATTGGGACGGGCCGCTAGTTAAATAAGTACCCAATCATTAAGTATAGATGCTTACATTGATTGATTTAATAGTCAAGTCAAACATTAACAGCAATTATCTGAGTACCAAGCCTTTGAATAGGCTGGATTACCATATTTAATTATAATTAGGTACATTCATCACTATTAGTATTCATATAATATCAAATTACGCATTAACACTATTTAAGGACATTTAAATAATTATTTTTTTCCTGTAATGAAAACCTACCTAACTAATAATTACGCGGTCTATAGTTTCTGTCAGTTTTGAACTATTGCTCATACAGTTAGCAAGTGTTAATCTAAATACACGTGAAGGCTTTATTTGAGATAGTTTGAACTAATTCTTCGTTAATTGGTATGTTTTTTTCCTTACTCAATATGTTAGTAGCGTTACCACTGTCGTTCTACCTGGAAGGGTACCATGTTTATATACTTATACCATTTATTATTACATACTCTCCATGTTTCGAAAGCAAGTTAAGCGTTCGTTCCTAATTTTCGATTATGTCGGATTTCTGTCTCATCGGTCTCTGATTCCAAGGGATTGTTACTAGTAATCTTGTTTACCTTTTCAACCAAAAGCAACTTTTCAAGCTTGATGTGTCAGGGTGTAACCATCACTAATGTAATGGTACCTAAACGCGATTGCTTGATTGTAAATTCCTATTCCTGCAGTATATGTTCGTAAACGTTCGCGATTTGTACATATTATAGAATTTTATAAGCTACGGGTCTTAATCGCGTAAATATTTTATTTTAAGGCTAAATACCTTTGTTTATTGCCTGACTATACGGTCGACCGACTTTTCTACCGTATTACAATACAGTCGAAACGTCAGGCAATAAACAAAGGTATTTAGCCTTAAAATAAAATATTTACGCGATTAAGACCCGTAGCTTATAAAATTCTATAATGTAAATTCCTCGCCTTAACCTCTCCTGGGTATCACTTTTTAGAAAGCACCCCAGTACGAACCACAAGTAAAATTAACATAATTACTAATGAGGCGTTTGTTTTTGCAATATAAAGGCGGCTGTACATGGTACTGGCCCAGCACGATGAGCCAATACAACAACCAAGCGAGCCAAGAATTTTTTGATATGTACCCGAAAAACTGACTCCATTCGGTTGGCCAGCCAGTGTTGGCGCAAGCTACCAATATATCACCATGCCCCCATATGCTAGACCGAATACTTGGTCGTATGTGTACAGCCGCCTTTAAACATTGATTGAAGACAGACGTGAGAAAAGCCTGTCGTTACCTACACAATAAAACAACACAAGGTAATTTGATACTGACAACTGCATCTATCACAATGGGTAAAATTACCACCACGATATACCTTTGTGTGTGGTTACACTCTCAAATTGTAATTAAGGTGCCAACATAATAATGCGGTATTTTGCTCAATGGGATTTTGGTTGTGTTTGCAAAAAATGTCAGGGACTGAATGAATCTACGTTGGAACGATGGATTTGTTGACTTCTACTCACACTATTTTATCAGGATAAAAGATAAGGGTTTAGGTCCTTAAGAGGAAGCTTAAAGTTTTCAAAGACGATTGTGTTTGATATTGTTTGATAAGGGATGAAAGGCGTTTCCGTATGACGTTACATACGCGTAGAAACACACGATTTTTTGAGGGATTATTGGTGTCAGTAAAAGTATAAAAGGCTTGAGTGTAACAATAAAAACTAGCGTTAAACCGTTTTGTTGAACACCCAAGTCCCCTTCCTGGATATACCTTTATTTTCTATATGTCTAAATCTATTCTACCGGTTGGACAAGTACCTACCTACTAATTTATATCGTATGCACCTGTTAGACGCTGTTACAGTGTAGGCAGGTAGAGACAACCCAGGCGCGGATCCAGGATCATATTAGGGGGGGGGGGCACTTTGACCTAATCTGGTGTTAGTAGTTTTGCCCGTAAACGCCGACCAAATGTATGACAAAAACTTGAAAATTCATGGGTCTAGGATCCGCGTCTCCGACCTTTTAGTATCCCAACACGCGTTGTGTAATTATAAAGTTATGATGAAGTAATATTAATAATCCGTATGTATTGTTGCAGATAAATAAAGATGGAGACACGATGGAGCTACATTGTAGTGTGGGCGGCTCTTTGTTTTATATTAGGTAAGTTTAATACGCATTTTTTTTTTTTTTTAATTATTATTATCTTTTATTGTTTTTTTATCAAAATATTGTAAATTATAAACATAATAATAATAATATTTACACTACCTATGTACAATGTTTATTACGTTGTTTAACATAAGTATAATTATTTTTTCTTTAGGAGAGATTAATCAGGACACTATTATGCTATTTATAATCATGGCTTTATGAATCATGATAACTTAAATGGGCTTTGCAATTTAATTGTTATTTCAGTTGCGTTGTTTATCAAATTGTCTGGTCGTTCATTATGAATATTGCTACATAACTGTTATGCAATTTCATAATGTAGGTTAGCAAGGACTTTAATCGAGGTTATTTGATGTTGTAGAGACCTCTTGTGTGCGCTTTGCTAATTGTTGACAGAGTTGAGCATCGAACAATATATATACACCTGTGTATATTTCGGGAATTAAACAAAATTGAGAAGATAGAACATTAAATTACATTACAATAGACTTGTTATTATTTTTTTTTTCTTCACAAATTAGTCAAATGCAAAACTTGACAATTGCAGGTTTCTTTCAAAATATTGTATTATAAATTGTAAAAATACATGTATTATTCAGTGGATTTGTCAATTGATATAGTTTCTAACAAAAAGCGCCTGTCTTGCAGTACTCTAGACTCTTTCCTAAACTAAATCATCGACATCCTAGGAAGTCAAAAATTATTCCATTCTTCATCAAAACCAAAGCTAATAACAGCTCCTAGCATCTTTCTTATTGTTACAACTGAAACAATAACACCGCTATTGTAACCGGACAAATGTCACAAAATACTGAGAATACAGAAGGTATAGGTAGTAAGCCGGACAAAATAACAAGGCGGTAAAAACTACCCGGCCACTCTTTTCAAATTGTCAATGTTTGATATATATTACTTGATGTTTAATCACAAGATGACACAACTTATGAAAGAAATCCATGGAACCCGTTGAAACGTCAAGCAATCTATGTATCTTGGATCATTATATGTAGTTTTAACAAAAATATAAATTAAAAAAAAAATTTTTTAGGTATTTAATCTCTTCTAACGTTTAACGCAGCTATTGCCAAGTATTGAAACATTTAAAAAAATGGTTTTACTAACTTTTTTAGTATTGCAGTCATTATCATGTTGAAATCCTTACTGCAGTATTCAAAACAACTTTTTTTTACACCTCTTTATTCTGAAATCTAACGGCCGCCATGTTTGTTTTTCTAAACGTCACATAACTAAGATCACTTGGGCGGTCAAGACGAATCCTACGTATTAATTGTAGATATCCGTCTAGTGTGAGTATAGGATACGCGCGAAAAATATAAACCCATAACCACAAGAAAACTTTTTGCAACCGACTAGGCGGTCAGTCAGCTAGTCGGTCAAAGTTATAGACAGCCCATCTGTCATGTCCATGTCCATGTATGCGTTGGTCGAGTGAAGTACGTATGAAGAGTTATGTTCTGTACTTTCGCTACTTTGTGGCAGCTATTAGCACGGCTATCGACCATAACATCATCGCTATAGATTTTAGCACCTGCTGATTTTTGTGTTCATTCTTTCTCTTTAAGGTTATTGTGTAATCTAGGTTTGTGGGGCGAAAGTTCTTTTGCTTTTACACTTGGTTTCATATCGAAGTTATATTGGTTTTGTAAATTGGTACTTGGAATGTAATGGCATTTCGGTTTCCATTAGTTTAGTTACTAGGGCAACAAAAACGAGTTATAAAAAAATGTCATATTTTTTAATGTTTATTGGTTGGAAAGGTAGGTAGGTAATAGATTCTTTCAATTAAATGTTGATCGACTAGGTACCTCTGTACCGAATAATGTATTTTTTTGCACTTATTGTTATAAAGAAACCTAACAAACCTCGACCTAATACGGACTAAAATCAATCAACCTCAAAGACGAAGTCGCGAACAGCAGTTAATTTCAATGAATATCTTTATTTTTGCCCGACTGTAAGGAAGGGTTATGTTTTTCGCGTGTATCTTGTATGTATGTATGTATGTAATATTGTTTATTACCTGATATATCACAATCCACTGAAGGGATTTACACAATTACGTCGTTAGATTCATCTTGATCGCCCAAGTGTTCTTAGATATATGACGTTTGAAAAAAAACAAAATGGCGGCTGTGAGATGTCAAAATAAAGAGGTGTGAAAACAATGTTGTTTTGAATACTGCAATATGGGTATCATATTAAAGGGCTCGTCCTAAGCATTTCAAAAAGGTATAATATGATTATGAATATAATATTAAAAAAGTTAGTTAACACCCATTCATTTTTAATTTTCAATACTTGACTACACCTGTGATAAAAGTTAGTTGTTACATCGGTTACATCCTACAACTACTAAAAAGATTAAATAAAAAATAAATTATAAAAATAAAAAAAACCCGCTGCACAAAAAAGATGGAAACAAGATCCCCTTCATAATTATATAATTTCATGCAGTCGGAGGCACTCATTAATGCCTCCGACTTTTTACTTCGAGCTGAAAGGCCCACTACATGGCGTTATAACAAACCTATGCGGTTCTATTTTAACTATTTACTCTGCCCTAGTTTGATACATAGTATCTATGTATATAGTAATCTGTGACAAGCCCAGATCACGTAGGCACAACATGGGGTCCTGTGAGCGTACCTATAGAATCCACGACCTCTTGCGCAGCGTCTTATCACGGAGCCACCGAAGCAGTCAAACTTTTTAAATGTAAATATATAAAACTAAGTTAACTTTTTTTACTACAGGGTCGACAAACACGCTGCCAGTATTAACACACGACATGAACAACCTGGCGTTATCAGAGAGCACTCCAGTCGGCACCGTGGTCTACAGGCTACAAGTCGACGCTGAAGGGCTACCGGTCAGTATGACTTACTGATCCTATTTAGATCAAGTAGATCACTGTTTTAAAATTGTTTACGATATAGGAATGCGAGTAAAAAATATAGCATAGAGCAGTAATTTTAAATTTTCAAGGGGGTAAAATAAAATAGCTTTTAGGCAAGCTATGTACCTAAATGGGGTTGGACAAAAATGTATTGACTCCAGCCAAATAAGCGCCTGAAGCGGCTGCTCAATTCGCCCTACAGACAGTCCGGACCTAAGTAGCCACATACTATGTCTGTCGGGTACCTTTATTAATTTCAATCTAATTTGCTTTTGGTCACTCTAAAAATATTGTGAGCAAGATCTTATGAAATCGCTTAATGTCGATTGTCGACCTGCTGCGGATTCGAATATCATCTTTAATAAGAAAATATTCGCATAGATGTCACAAAGTGATACCTCGTCGGAACGGCGCGGGTGCAGTTGATGTTCGGGGAAAACATTCATGATGCATCATCGTTCAAAATACACTAGAACATTACCTTACATTTTTGTACCATTCGGCGTCTAGACCCTTGGCCCATGGGGTCCCAGCGCGAACAAATTCTTTAAAGAAATTTCCATAAAATTGGTCGACTCCACTGGTGACCGTAGAGCTGGCGGCTTCCTTGCACTACGCATCACCATTGCTATACAGCGAGGAAATGCTGCCAGCATCTGTGGAACCATGCCCAGGGGCCCCATTTTTTTTAGATATATTTCTTTATTGTTTTTAAACTTTCGCGATTTTTATACATATTAGATATATTTCGGGACTTAATCGCGTGAATTATTTAAAGGTACCTTACCTTTTATTTATACCTTTTATTTACCCGACGTTTCGATCGAACTGCACCGATCGTGGTCACGGGTCGACTGACCTTTAGTCTTATTTAGTGTTAATTTTTAGTTTTGATTAATTACTTATATTGTTTTTAAACTTCATGTACCTACATAGAACATTTAAATTACAACTAAATTTTGTGGTTGGGAATTTTATTTATGTAATAACACATAAATAAAATTCCCAACCACAAAGTTTAGTTGTAATTTATTATCCTTTGCGTGATTTAAACAATTTACTTACCTACATAAAGTTTGGCATTAAATAAGTAGGTACTTAGCTATTTTTATTTTTAGATAACATTGTTAGTTTAGTTTTCCTTATTTTGTCCTTTGTTATTTCAGATTAAATACAGTTTGGCGGGAACGGACAAGTTTTCAGTAAATCCTGACACCGGTGACGTCACGTTAACCCGACCATTAGACAGAGAGGTATGTATTGCTGTTTCATTCTTAGATTAGTTTGCTTCTATGATTTTTTCGAATTTGTTTATGTTTACATGCTTTTATGAAAATTAAGGTCATTAGGCATGCCTAGTGTTATGCCTAAAGAGCACTTAATGCACCAGATAATACAACATGTACATTTTGTTTTCTTTACAAAATAAATCTAATATGTAAAATTCTCGTGTCACAGTTTTCGTTGCCATACTCCTCCGAAACGGATTGACCGATTTTGATGAAATTTTTTGTGCTTATCCGGTATCTATGAGAATCGGCCAACATCTATTTTTCATACACCTAAGAGTTTCTTTGTTTGTTTGAATGCGATAATCTCAGGAACTACTGGGCTGCACTGAAAAATTTATTTTATTGTTGGATAGCCCATTTATCGAGGAAGGCTATAGGTTATAACATCACGCTACGACCAATAGGAGCGGAGCAGCAATGAAAAATATTGTAAAAAAAAAAAGGAAGAAAAAGAATAAAGAAAGAAGGGAGGGAGGGAATTTACGCAGACGAAGTTACGCGGGTCAGCTAGTAAACTAATAAATAAACACTTGAGGCATGCTTTGAAACTCATCAAGATATAAAATCTTGATATGTTATACAGCATGTCTGCGGTCATCTATGTCAGTGATTTGCTCTAAATGTGGTTATGCTACTCGTACACAATAATGTATAATAAGTAGGTATATAGCAATATGACTAGCTGACCCGCGCAACTTCGTCTGCGTCAATTTTCCCAGTTTTTGCAACATTTTTCATTGATGCTTCGCTCCTATTGGTTAAAGTGTGATGTTATAGCCTATAGCCTTCCTCGATAAATGGGCTATCCAACACTAACAGGTGTTTTTCAATTTTAACTAGTAGTTCCTGAGATTATCACGTTCAAATAAACAAACAAACACTTCAACTTTATAATATTAGTATAGATACTTACAGAATGTGTGATGGTCGTTGGTACAAAATTTGAATTCCAGTGAATTATAGGTAAAATACCCGTTAATGTGGTAGGTAATTTAATTGCTCTTACAGTCTACATACCGTACTTAGGTACTAATTTAATACTTTCATGTACTCGATATACTTACATTTTTTTAAAAATCGTGATATCGATCGTTAGAGGTCGTGGGTTCGATTGCCACACGGGACACCACTTTTTGTGATCCACAAATTGTTGTTCCGAGTCTGGGTGTCTTTGTGTCTGTGACTTATATGTTTGTAAAGTCCCGAGCGACACAAGGCCTATAATAGGTTATAAGCCTTGTATCGCTTAAAAAAAAATGTAAAATTGCGTTAGAACTATTGCTGGCACTGTTACCTACCCTATATTAAAACACTAGCTGTCCCGCGCAACTTCGTATGCGCAATTTTTCCCCGTTTTTAAAACATTTCTCGTTGCTTCTCCGCTCCTATTAGTCGTAGCGCAATGTTATATAGCCTATAGCCTTCCTCGATAAATGGGCTATCCAACAAAAAAAGATTTTTTTAAATCGGACCAGTAGATCCTGAGATTAGCGCGTTTAAACAAACAAACAAACTCTTTCGCTTTATAATATTAGTATTAGTATAGATTGAACCTTAAACTTGCAGGTGGAAGACACAATAAAGTTCCTAGTATCAATAAGAGACGCGAACCCTGAACAGAACCAGGAACACACGCAACCGGTGACTGTGATCGTCGTCGATGAGAATGATAACCCGCCTATATTTAATAATGTAAGTACTTTCTAAATATTTCTATGGGATCCTGCACAACTGTACACTGCTATGACCTAAAAAGAATAGGATCACCATGCCAGGTCAGAGGTAAGCTGATCCCGTACGGGCATTTGCTCTTTAAAGCTTAATATTTCACAAACGGATCCCTAAGTCTAAAAATAGGCTTCACAACCACGAAACGTTTTTAAAAAATCCTATCTAATGATACCCCACAAGATAGGGTAGGTGAGAAAAAAAATGTTTTTCTAGATTTTATTCTTTCACCTTGTTAGCGTCAGTAATATGTGTATCCATGAAAATTACAGCCTTTGTACTAAAAGTTACAAACGGACGGACGGACATGGCTAAACTAAAAATAAAAATACGGAACCCCTAAAAAATTATCATGCCAGTTACATTTTTTTTTAGATAACTAGCAATGTGGAATTGTGGTCCCAAATTACTAGCAAACCTGTCACCCACTCCTAACACAAGCCATTGAGCTTAGCTAAAGGTGTTACTCTAGCTAAGCTCAATGGCTTGTGTTTGGAGTGGGTTCACGTTGGTAGTATCATGGGTAGGATTCAAATCCGTGACCTCACGATTGCAAGACCGATGCCTTATCCATTAGCTACTTACCAAAACAAAGCAATTTTGTATCTTGAGTCTGAGCTACTCTTTTGTTTTTAAATTAAGAATACAAGAGGAATCGTTAACAAGTGTACAAAGAGATTGGTACCATAGTACCAAACTCTTTGTAAAATTTAGGATTTGAAGTCCAAATCGTCCATACTTTCCATTTATAAAATTTGAGTCTTTATTTCAGAGTCCTTACGAGGTAAGCGTACCAGAAGACGAGCAAGTTGGCACAACTATCTTAAGGAATATCGAAGTCGAAGACAAAGATTCTGTTGGAGACAATCTAGAAGTTGGTTGTGTGCCTAGTGAACAGGTAAGTTCTATATCAAAAGTATTTGATAGTACGCATTCTACTAGATTTCATCATCGACAGGATATTTGACGTATGACATTATATGCTCTATAAAAGTAAATACAATCTTGAACCATATTTATGAATTAACAATGATTAAAACAATGTACGATTATTTGGCCATCGAAAGAAGTGACGTCACTATTCTATAGTAGGTAGGTACATACAAATTTATTTAAGGCTTATTTTTTTGATGTGTCATAAAATGTGTTCATTCAATACAATGTGTTTAACACATTATTATTAATCAAACTGCTCTACAATCTGTACATAATCTAATTCAACACAATGTATTATTAATCAAACTGGTCTACAATCTGTACATATCTAATTCAACACAATGTAAATTGTAATACATTTTAGTTTAAAGACTAATTATTCATCCCCATAATAAGTACCACATCTATGATTTAATTGAACATAATTCAAACAATTTTGGACTATTTTCCTATTGCATCTGTGTGAACTGATCTGCAGTTCTGCTCATAGCAGCTTTGGCTATCTGTGTACGCCTTTCTCTCTAGCAGCCTCCCTGGTCGGAGATCAAAGACCCAAGGTACACAAACTCATTAACCAACTCTAGATCCGCTAGTTCACAAGCGGGTCAATTCACGTATTTAAAGCAGTGCAGTTGCAGTAGGTACAGTTGCAATTAAGTTTCGATTAAAACGGCCATTTTCGTATTCTTGTAACTTTGGGATCGATCTCAAAAACGCTTGCGCACCGTACTAGGATGTCGTTATTGCGCTCTCGAGACGCATACTTGACGCAAGCGTATTTAAGATCGATCCCAAACTTACAAGAATACAAAAATGTCCGTTTCAATCGAAACTTAACCACAACTGCTCTGCTTTAAATACGTGAATTGACCCCCTGTACGTGTGTGTTGTTCAGCACGGTCAATGACCATAACTCAGTCAGCTCTTACCATGCCTACTAATGCAATTCTCACATGATTAAATACCACTTGGGAACTGTCAAAATAGTATCACACATCACCCAGTGCTTGCCCCTGTGTCGAGTGCTGCGGGATTCGCTCAAGAGATTTCAAGTATGAAACAAATTGTTGACCCGCATGTGACTATAGGTACTTTGCGATAGTTAATTATTAAATGTTTATGAAGGCCAAACCGGGTCCATTGTACAGGAGTTGATACTAACAATACTGAAATTTACTGAATAGAACGTCGTTTTGTCTTGCAAAGCTACATCAATTCGATTACAACGCTATAAGGTAGAGAGATACTTCTCTACCTTATAGAGTTGTAATCGAATTGATGTTTGAAAAAAAAAAACATTTTCTGCGTCCCGAGATTAGATGGTTGCAATGACAAGGAAATCATGCGGTTTCAGTACCTACGTTTTTTTTTTCATTCTTCTCATCAGTAAACTACTATTTGTATAAGCTACTGGTATACCTTTATATTCGATTCTTATTTGAAGTTTCTTTGTTTTCCCATATATTTATATTACATACTACTTCTACCATATGAAGTTGCAGTGCTACTCACTCCCTATAGACGTTAGCGTGATGATAAAAGTAGCCTAAGTAACTTTTTAGAAAGTTCTGTCAAAATACGTCCAGCCGTTTCGGAGGTTAGCCGGAACAAACAGACAGAAGAATAGACGAACAGACAAAGACAATTAAAAACTGTGTTTTTGTTTTAAGTACTAGTATTTATACTTTCTTAAACATTTAGTAAACCGCTGTTATTTTGATATTACTAACAGACACTTCAATTTTATAATTTCTATAGATTTTATCTAAACTTAAACTTATACATATAAAGTTAAGGTACTTCAACCTGCATAATTATGTTATGTTCCAGTGGCCAGAAGCGTGCGCCACATTCGAGGTAGTCCCCATCAGCTCCTCGGCTCACCAGTACACCGGCGCGCTCGTGCTGAAGAGGCCGTTAAACTACAACGAGAGACAGTTCTATCAATACCAGTTGTATGCTGACGTGAGTATAACCTCTTTCATGATGCTATCAGGCCATTAACTAAACAAATAAAAAAAAAATTTGACCGCGTCTTCGAAGTTTTGAAATATGAACTTATTCCTCGGCAACCGAGAAGAAAAGTATTTATGTGGTATTTCAATATATAATCCATTTCTGTGTAAAAATTCATCCAGATTCGCTCAGCGGTTTTAGCGTGGTTGAGTAAAACCATCCGTCGTATAGATATGTTAGTGCAAAAATTTGGAAATGTGAGCGATGTCTAAATCGATCCGTACGGGATTTCGGAACGCGTGTCGAACAAATTGGTTCAAAATTCCGTGATTTCTGAATCGTGAAGTTGTAACCTTCACAATTCTAAATTTTAACATCACGGAATTTCAAACATATTTGTTTGGTACGCATTCCGAAATCCCATGTCCTTGAGCGTTGGTCGAACCAGTTAGGTACTTTCCATTGACGTACCTATAGACCTGGACCGCGCCCTTACCTTTCAATTAAAAAATTAAATATTTACTGCAAAGCGTGAAGGAGAGAAAAAACACGTGCAACCTTGAAAGAGACAACGGTACTTTGTGGACAATACAATACCTGTCAAAGAGAGAGTCTTTGACAGGTATTGTCCACAAAGTAGCGTTGTCTCTTTCTAGAGAGTGTTCAATTTCGTGAGGTTATATCGCAGTTCAGGTCAATACGTCAATTATCATGAAATTTCAAACCAATTTGTTCGATACGCATTCCGAAATCCCGTGTCCTTGAGCGTTGCTCGAACCCGATAAGTACCTTCCATTGACGTACAGGCCTGGACCGCGCTCATCCCTTTCAATTAAATAGTAAATATTGACCGCAAAGTGTGAAAGAGAAAATCTCGTGCGGCCTTGTATCTTTGACAGGTATTGTCCACGAAGTAGCGTTGTCTCTTTCTAGAGAGTGGTCAATTTTGTGAAGTTATATCGCAGTCCAGGTCAAAGCGTCAATGGTACCTTCTTTACTAAAGATATTTTATGTTATAACATTTTAACTTACTCAAACCTTCTCACTCCAACAGGATGGCAAACTCAACTCCACAACCCACATAGAGATCAAAGTTGTGGACGTCCAGAACTCTCCTCCAGTATTCAGCGGATCCCTCAGCGCGGCGTTGTCAGAAGACGCGCCAGTCGGTACCCTGGCTCTCACTGTGAAGGCCAGGGATGCTGACAGAGCTCAGCCTAGAGATGTCGTCTTGGAACTTGTTAATAGTTAGTATATTATGTGTCTTGCAATAGCCTATAATGCTGGAAATATAATAGAGTAACCCTCGCCACGCTACCCCATGGCTTCTTTTTTTGGCCAGAAACATTCGCTGGCGTCCCCAGAACACCCTGCCAAAGTTTCATCACAATCTGATCAATGGTTTGGAAACGCATAGAGGACATACAGACAGATAAATATTCATTTTTATATATATACAGGGTGTAACAGAAAGGTGTGGTCATATTCTAGGGATGGTATGTGCCCATGATACCTCTGATTTCAATTTATTTCATAACAATCACAACAATCTGATGCACATACCTAATTTTATCAAAATCGGAGTACCCTAAAAACATTTATTATTTTTTCACTCGTTTATTTGTAAATGAAAAAGTTATTGATTAAAAAAAGTATGACTTAAAAAGTTCTATGCCATAATAATTCAATCGAATTTTGTACGAGGGGAGGTATAATTCTTATGCCATACGCCTTTAAAAAGAATATGCTATAACAATGTAATAATAATGCAACCAGCTATGGTACCATGGTAGGTACAATACTGACAACATACACTATCCGCTGCTGAAATTTGACCACACCTTTCTTTTACACCCTGTATAGACTAGTGACCCTGGCCACGCTTAACTGTGCCTGTTTTTGCCCAGAAACATTCGCGGGCGTCCCCAGAAAACCCTACTAAAGTTTTATCACAATCTGATCAATGGTTTCAAAACGCATAGAGAACATACAGACAGACAAACATGCGTTTTTATATATATAGACTAGTTGTTGCCTGCGGATCCGCCTTTGTGTATGTTAGTTATAACTTTAAAGTTGTCTGCCCTTTCTCACGTAAAAAGTTTAAGTACTTGGGGGTATAAACTGAATTTCATCAAAATCGGCCCGTTGTTTTATAGATTACTCAAAACTAATAAACATTTTAAATAAATATTTTTACTGACATTATGGCAAAAATATTCAAACGAATATCAAAAATATATCACGTAATCAGTCGACATTCCATTCCTTTTTTGACATTTTAATAACAAAACATGAAATTGAAGTAATTTTTATAGGCATTTCTTGCCAATTACTTTACAAATACAATAACTGCATTTTTGAAAGATAGAATTCAAAAATGCAATTATTGTATTTGTTAAGTAATTGGCAAGAAATGCCTATAAGAATTACTTCAATATTCGGCCTGCGACATCATAATTTGTTAAAATGCTCTCTGTAACGAAGCAATAACAAAAGCCGTGATAATTCTTAACTACCGACTAGATGGCGCATGCGAGGGCCCAAACTCGCGAGCATCAAGGGATAGAAAAAAATTGAGTTCTAGTAACATAGTCCAGATAGATGGTTCGCTTCTGGCCCCGTTTTGGCTACGGAAGTCTCGGGTTCGATTCCTGGGGCTGGACTTAAAATTTTTCCATCTTTCAAAATTGCAATTATTGTATTTGTAAAACATGAAATATCACAATTTGTGTCCGACTGCTACGCAAGAAGTTATGGTTTCAATTCCCACACGGGACACCACTTTGAGTGGTCCACAAATTGTTGTTCCTAGTTTGGGTGTACTTTGCGTCCGTGACTTGTATGTTTGTAAAGTCCCCCGCGATACAGGGCTTGTACCCTACTTCGGTAGTCATCTTTTTCTAAAAAAAGAAGAGAAAGGAAGACTCAAGAAAGTAAACAAACTTTAGCCTTTACACTATTCATGATACCTTTTTTCTACAGATCCTTTGGATTTCTTCCTTCTGGACAGCTCAACTGGAGAACTGCGGACTGCTAAACCTTTGGACAGAGAAGCATTAGCTGATCCGTCATCACCACTCAATCTTACTGTTCGAGTGAGTAACTAATCCAGAATACACAAGTACCTAGGTGTATCTATTGATTCTGAACTTGCTAAAAGAGAATAATGAAAATTCGTGATAATTTTGTGTAATCATTTTACTTGTACTCTCTAATGTTTGCTGTGTCTTTTATACTTAACTGATTTTTAAAAAAAAAAACCCCTACTAAAACATTTTTTAATTAATTACAGTATAAAACTATGACGGACATATGTATTAATATAAATAATATAGACATTTTAAAACTATGGTGGACATATGTATAATATATAAATACTAGCTGACCCGCGCAACTTCGTCTGCGTAAATTTTCCCCATTTTTGCAACATTTCTTATTGCTGCTCCGCATCTTATTTCTCCACTATTTAATGGATGTTATTATAAATATAAACCTTCCTCTTCAATTACTCTATCTATTAAAAAAAACCGCATCAAAATCCGTGGCGTAGTTTTAAAGATCTAAGCATACATAGGGACAGACAGACAGGAAGCAACTTTGTTTTATACTATGTAGTGATGGCGTGTGGCTGTCGCCATTTTGAATTTTGATTGCTGTCATGTCTTTAGTGACATTGACAAGATTAATACGAACCGATTGACGTATGAATCATCAAAATCCGCCCACGCGTTTGGTCTATAAAGTGCCACAAAGGAATATACATACATACATAGACGACAAACACATTACCCTCTTTTGCGTCGCGCAGTCGGGTAAAAAGCTACCACTTAGAAAAATACTTTAATTTTAAAGGGTACAATCCCCCCACGGAAAACATTAGAAGAGTCTTAGTGGTACCTACTTTGTGATCTTTATTTCTAAGTTTTTATATTTCTCTGTGATACAACAATTGCGATGATGACCAAAAATAATTTCCAGTAATCAGGCAATGTCATGACTAAAATACTTAAAGTAATGATTTGATCCTTAGTTGTGACGTCATGCCTCAGTATTCCATACAAATTGGTGCGAAATGTATCGCTATGATGTTTCTCTAATTTGACTTGACATTTATAACCTACTAGCTGTGCCCCGCGGTGTCACCCTCGTTTATTTAGCCTATGTGTTAATCCAGGCTGTCAGCTAACTCCATACCAAATTTTATTGAAAACGCTCCAGCCGTTTAGACATGAAGAAGTAACAAACATATACACTCACAAACTTTCGCCTTTATAATATTAGTGTGACTAGCTGTCCCGCGCAACTTTGTATGCGTAAATTTTTCCCGTTTTTGCAACGTTTCTCGCCGCTGCTCCGCTCCTATTAGTCGTAGCGATGTTATATAGCCTATAGCCTTCCTCGATGAATGGACTATCCAACATTGAAAGATTTTTTCAATCCGGATCAGTAGATTCTGAGATTACCCCGTTCAAACAAACAAACTCTTCAGCTTTATAATATTAGTACATATTATAGGCTTTTTTTTTAAGATAGCTAGCAATGTGGGATTTTGGCTGTCCTGATCATATTACCTAAAAATCAAATTAACTACGAAGCAGGAGTGACTAATTTTTAATTTGTCTATGAAGCAAAATGCCTAAATTGTTAAATTACTTGTTTTCAGAATATTTTGTCCCACATTACTAGCAATCCTGTTAACCCCTCCAGCTAAGCTCAACAGCTTGTGTTAGGAGGAGTTGGTTCACGTCGGTAGTATAATGGGTAGGATTCGAACCCGAGACCTCACGATTGCGAGTCCGATGCCTTTTTATACCCAAATTATAGCGGGTTGTGTTTTTATTACGAGAAAACATGTCTCCTCTAATGACCCAACCATCTTCTTAATAACTTCTCTTTCTTTTCAGGCAACAGAAGTAGTAAACGGTGCACCTTTCATCTCCGATCTAACTTCAACCCTCGCCACAGTGACGATCACAATCAAAGACGTGAACGACGAACCGCCGAGGTTCAACCGACGGGAGTACAGCGTGGACATACCTGAGAGTCTACCTATTGGTACACCACTACCTAATTTGGATATGGTGGTCACTGATACTGATGTGGTGAGTAGCATTTGTAGCTTCAAACTTGATACTTATATGCCATCATATTTAGAAATATATAAGTATGTTTATCAGTAGGTAGTCTGATTGCCATAGTACTGGCTTTGCCTAGTTTATGCCAAACTATTATGTCAGATATTGATATATTCAGGACTAGTCGCAACAAATTTAAGACAAATATTCAAGGCCTGCTATGTTTGAATAGTTCTAACCATTGGTAAAAAGAAATAGATACATAACTCTATTTTACAGTAGGTATCTTTGTTTAAATTCATATTTTGTTTTTTTTTAAAACTATTATAATACTAACACATTAACACTAGTGTAAGTAATTAACTAAGTATAATTATGTAATTTTCATATACTAATACAACTAACCAGCATAAATCGTGCATACTGTACGCACTAGCTTAGAATTACAATCTAGTTTTCTATTGTAATATTCTTGTTGTACCTGTTTAATGATTGTAATTTGTTTTGTGAGCCTAATAAATAAAATAAAATAAAATAAAATAAAACTAGGCAGAGCCTGTATAATGGGAACCATATAAACATTCTTGTATATTTCATAATACGTACATATATAAATAAATGACACTTATACACAGAATAAACCATCGTGTGGGTAGTGAGTGGATAGCAGTCAGGATCACTAATAATAAAAATATTAATACAAATCTTTATTCACTTCGGAAGCAAAATACTACACTTGTGAAAAGTCGATTCTACATTTACTGGTAATGCCTGTTCGCAAACAATAGGTAAAGCCCGAGAAAAGAACAAGCAATAAAAACTCGTGGCCACTCTTTTCAAATTGCCAATGTTTACAATGTTTCTCTGTTTATAAACTGTATATGCAGGTAAGGTGCTGCCACCATTATATTATACACCATGTTAGAGGGCTGATGCAAAAACAAGATGTCAATAATATTAAAAGAAGAGTACACTACACAGAGATTGGATATGCCTCAATGGGCATAACATAGTAGGAGCATCCACTTACAATAGAAACAAAACTTATGTGCTTTATGGCAACTATGCCGATATCGACAATTATTCTGCCAACGTCAGATGTGCAATGGAGTAACATAAAATTTTGGGTTTTTTTAGCGTTGAACGATTTGTAGAAATCTAATTAATCCACGTCACACGCGTATATTCTCATAATATAAAATAAATATTTGAAAGTAATTTTATCACGATGTGGGCGGTAAGTACTTACGTAAGAGTCGGGACTATCACATAATAAAATAATGGTCCTTTACAGCGAGGTAATGCGTTACCTGTAGAGGGGAGTTGAAAATAATCTCTACATGCTCTTATCTTGGGAGGAGGAAGGTAAAATCCATTCTTCTATAATATTTTAAAAATCGATTTTTTTTTAAATATTATATAAGAATGGAAATTAAAAATCTAGTTCCATTTAGGATCCTAAACAGTTTTTTTTATTCTATACATTGGATATGCGAGGGTTAAAAGTCGCCAAAATATTTTTCACGTAATTAATGAATAATCCCTACCAATAATAACTTTTAAACCTACGCGTTGCATTATAAACACAATTTTACGGTAATAAACGCGTTTAATCTAGGTAAAGTATTTTCCTTATGCTTGACGTTTCGACCGGGTTACACCGACCGTGGTCACAAGCTGACTAGTGGGGCAGGGCGGGCGTCACGACTCCGTGTGTGAGGCGGACGTTTCTTCATCCACCCTCACATTGTCTTGTTTCTTCCAAGTACCTGCACACAACACTAACCGTGTCCCTATTCTGTAAGTCGACCGACGGGTGCCTATTCTGATATCTACACAATTGCGAACTAAAACGAGGTGGTGTTAAAAGTTACTAGCCTAATGTTAATATTGGCAGGGTCTAAACTCGGTGTTCAGCTTGCGGCTGTCGGACGACCGCGGCGCGTTCATCGTGGAGCCGGCGACTGCGACCGGCAGCGCCTCCGTCACGCTGCGGCTCAACTCTACGCTCGACTATGAAGATCCCAACCAGAGGAAGTTCATCTTAGAAGTGAGTTTATTTTTTTTCTCCTCCGTTTTTTTACATACTGTGCATCAGCCAGTTTCAGTTTCTTTTTAGTTTTCTTCTTTGAATTTAAGGTCTTGTTTTTATTCAGTTATCACGTACTTCAAGTATATTTTACACGCTAAACGCAGTTGTGAAAATAATGATATGTCAGTTTGCCGCCATTTGTACAATTGGTGAGTTTCTTGAGCTATCTTTCCAGCGAGATGTTACCTCCAGCGCTTTGCTGGTTGATGCTTTATCTTTCTTGTAGAAGTATGTACTTAGATAAATTTATACCCAGGCTTTTTATGTAGGTAATCCTTCAGGATTAAACATCTAAATTTCGAGTTTTGGCTCACGGACTTCCATAACCAGTTTCAATAGACTTTTTTTCGTAAAATTTCGATAACTTAGCCATTATGCTAAGGCATCGGTCTCGCAATCGTGAAGTCATGGATACGAATCCTGCCCATTATACTACCGACGTCCTAACACAAGCCATTGAGCTTAGCTGGAGGGGTTAACAGAATTGCTAGTAATGTGGGACCAAAATCTCACATCGCAAAATGCCACTGGATCACAACTTGTTACAAGACTTTAGATTGAAATCATATAGATTACATTATATAGATTTTAAGTACTTATAAGGTAAATAGGTATAATAGTAATTACAACTAATACTTTTTCACATTTATTTACTTATAAATAATAATTCTTCGCTTATTATAAGCTAAGCGACTGTTTCGTATGTCAATAACGCGGTTAGCCTCACTCCATATACATACAGACATGTGGTCATTTGATCAACTGCACTTACACTTTCAAAGGAAATTTACAATGAAAATTATTATCAGATTTGATCTTCCTTCTCATAAATTTATATTATAACTCAAAAAATATTGAAATTAGGGTCTACCCAGCTCTGTAGATCATTATTCGCAACTATTAATTGCAACATTTTTGGTTATGTCATCAAAAATAAATAAAATTTCCTAAAAAATAAGTGACACTTCGTCTAAGACAAGTTTAGTTTAAATGGTTTTAAATAACTAGCTCCGCTTTACAGCTTTGCATCGATCATCGAAACAGCCTGTATAACACAATATTAAATAATTTATTTTATAACAGGTAATAGCCGAAGAGCTCCACACATCCCCCCGCCTATCGTCGAAGGCGAGCGTCACAATCTCGCTAACAGACGTGAACGACAACGCGCCGCAGTTCGCCGACGAGCCGTACTCGGCCGCTGTGCCTGAAGCTTCACCTCCCGGGACTAGGGTCACTGCTGTCAGAGCTACTGACCGGGACACGGGCCGGTAAGTGACTCATGGAGCCTGCAGTACGAATACATATTTGAAATCAAAATATACGACGTGGGAGGTTTTCTGCGATATGTCGACACATGAGACAGAAGATATTTTATCTCTTTCGTTTACCTGTAGATGTCAGGTTACACGATTGGTGCCTACAAATCATGTATCCTATGGTCCTATGCAACAAATCTGTTTTTAGAGGCATCTGGGGGTTAATTCATGTATTTAAGCAAAGCAGTGCAGTTGTAGTTCAGTTGCAGTTAAGTTTCGATTAAAACGGCCATTTTTGTATTCTTGTAACTTTGTGATCGATCTCAAATACGCTTGCGTCAGTATGCGTTTGGAGAGTGCAATAACGACATTCTAGCTCGGTGCGCAAGCGTTTTTGAGATCGATCCCAAAGTTACAAGAATACGAAAATGGCCGTTTTAATCGAAACTTTGTTTTTTTAACTACTATATATATATACGGCTTTAAGTACGTGAATTGGCCTTCTGACGGTTATGGGTAATATCAATAATATACAATAACAAAATACATCCTGATCTGAAACTAAATTTTAGAAGTAGGTACTACAAAACTTTGTCCTGTGTTAAATCTACAAACATTTGCACAGCAGTTGTACACGTGTATCACTGAAAAATAGCAATGTCAAAAATTATGAAAAAAAAAATACTAAATTTAATCCAGTTTTAAATTACGTGACATTTGCTAAGACCTCCCCCCTCCTCCACGAGAGATTTGGTGAGATTCGGCTCACCCCCCACTCCCCTCTAACCACCTCAGTGTGCCAGATAGTACCTAATATCTAAACGTACCTAATTGGTCCTTTGTTTTGTTTCCAAACGTTTTAAACACTTATTGTACCATCCATAGTCACGATTCCTTAAAAAACATAACCATTTATTCCTCCAGTTTCGGCACGGAAGGCATAGTATACCAGCTGTCAGGCAACGGAGCGGAGCTGTTCCGCGTGGACAACCGCAGCGGAGTGATCACTGTGGCGGAGTGCCTCGCGCCGGGACAGCAGCCCTGCTTGGACTATGAGGCTAGGAAGGACTACTTCTTGCAGTATAAGGTATGATGATGAATGTTTTGGCCTGGCCATAGTAGCCCAAGAACCGACAACCGTTGCGGTAAACGAGTTCTTGAGTGGAGACCGCGTCTTGGTAAATGTAGTGTAGGACGCCCTCAGGCCAGGTGGAGTGTTGATTTACGCAAAACGGCTGGATGCGAAAAGCCGAGGATAGAACAACGTGGCGTGCAATTGGAGAGGCTTATGTCCAGCAGTGGACTGTGATAGGCTGATGATGATGATGTTTCATTGATAGGTAATGTGGTTGCTGTAATGTGAAGCTATGTTAATAGTCTGATTTTGTTGTAGAATTATTACAAAACTAAAAAACCGACTGCTTAAAATAACTGAAATATTTGGGCGCTAAAAATCTGCCATGATTTTTTTCTAATTTTAATATAGGTACCTAGTGTCACTGTAACAACGGAGAAGAATCTCAAGCTAAAACCCAGTATGCCATTAAGGCTCTATGAGCGTACCGAAGAAAATACATACATACATACATAAAAACATACATTATTCTTTGACCTTATTTTTTGACTTTTGAAAATCAGCCGAGGCACCCCAAGCTTCTATCCCCTAAAAAACGAACCTGTGATTGTTTTTCATTGAGTTTTAGAGGTCGCTACCGCATGTCAAAGTTTAAAAATTGAACCCTCGACCGCACGATTGCGAGCCCTATGCCTTAGCCATTAACCTACCACCAACCAAATGTTGACTGATAGAGAATGCTTGTGGCATTAAGTCCGCCTTTTGCAATGTATTTGCAAAGAGTATTTAAATAAACATCTGTTAAGTAGTTCTCTTAAATACTTGTAATTAAAAACAATGTATTTGTATTGTCCAGGCAACAGACGACGATGGCTCTGGTCAGATGACAGTGGTGTCCCTTCAGATATCACTCACAGACTCCAACGACAACCCTCCTGTGTTCGTCACGCCGGTCTACAAAGCTTCTATCGACGAAGATGCTGTTAAATTTGAACCGGAACTGCAGGTAACTTAATTATGTTAAGAGTGGGTGCTCATAATTAGTATGGAATCATACTAATTATTAACATGCGCCATTGACAATTGGGTAGATGACTACAATAGCAATAAATTGTTTTACACTATACAGGAAAATATTCTGGAAAACAATGTTTCTCTACAATTTTACGTTATCATGAATTTATAAACATCAAAACAAACATTGAAACTACATGATTTGACCAAACAAAAGAATGACGTCATTGTTTTGTATTTCATGTAAATTAGTACGGGGCAAATCGTTTTGAGGTTTTTTAAAAAGATACTGATTTGACTTAACAGTCATCTACCCTATTGCGATATATTATCCATTATATAACATTTTTCATTGCTGCTTCGTTCCTTTTAGCCGTAGCGTGATGTTATATACCTTATAGCCTTCCTTGATAAGTGGGCTACCCAACAATATTTTTTTTTTTATTCGGACCGGTAGCTCCTGAGATTATCGAGTTCAAACCAACCCTTCAGCTTTATAATATTAGTATAAATAATGTTAATAGCTTTTCCTGCATAGCAGCAGCATCTTTAGAAGTGGGGGACATACTCTTGTTAGTGTATAGCTAGGCTAATTATAATAAAGTTGATCAACACCCCGAGACATTTGGCATTAATGCTAATCGAGTAGAATAAAATAGAATGACTTCGTCGCGCACACAAAACCGCGAGTACAAATTATTTTTAATATAAGATTCGCAGTTTTGGGGCAACGACGTAATTCTATTTGATTGGTGATTATGCCACATGTCTAGGGGGTCTGCTTTGCAATTTTGTTCAAGGGCTTGAGAACCATAGAGCTCAATAAGACCAATTATAACTTTAAAATAGAAACACAGGAAAGTACCATACTTTATAGAATTTTATAAGCTACTTATTTCCCGACGTTTCGATCGTATTCGTATATTATATCGGCCGAAAAGTCGGGAAATAAACAAAGATATTCTACCCGTGACCACGACCGTTGCAATACGGTCGAAACGTCAGGCAATAAACAAAGGTATTTAGTCTTAAAATAAAATATTTACTCGATTAAGACCCGTAGCTTATAAAATTCTATAATGTGTACAAATCGCGAAATTTACGAACATATAAGCACCATACTGCCGCGAACTTTTGATGTACATAATATTAGCTCGGCTGGTATTTATACGTTGGATATTATACTCTGTTGTGCATTGCGCTTACCTGCCCTGATGTCTTCGAATGTCCCTCTGATGTTTACGAATATTTTAGGTTATTGTTTCCTAACATACTTATTCTTTTAAAAAAATACTAGTTTTATAATGCCTTTCAATTACCGAATTGTTTCTTAGGTGCAAGCTCGCGATGTGGACGTGACATCAGAGATTCGCTACTCGATCATCGAACCCGCTACCCACCCGTTCTGGATCGACGCGTTCAGCGGCAAGATCGCGGTGCGGCCTGAAAGTGGAGGAGTGGAGGCGCCTGAAGGAACCAATAAGATATTTTTGACTATACTTGTGAGTATAATTGTAAAATATTTTTGTAGCGTAACTGCGAACCAACATACATTACAGTTGCTGGATCAATTGTGAGAATTTTTAGATAATCTATACTAGCAAGAAGCGATGCTTTAGGAGGGCTCGCGAAGTTTTCTACCAAGTAATAATAATTTCTTTAATTGATAACACATCTAGACATAAACTTAAATTACCATATCTAGAAAATCTCTGACTCATTTCTCTGTCGCATATCCAAAACATGGAACTCCCTACCAGCATATGTGTTCCCTCCTAACTACGACATGGGGTCTTTAAAAAGAGGCGTCAAGAAGCACCTTGCAGGTGAGCAAGGTAAGGACAGTCAGTGCTGCACATAGTGCTGTACCAGACAGTACATCACTATGTGCAGCACTGACTTGCGTTTGGACTCTATTGCCACTTAACATCAGGTGGAATGGAGTCATTTGCTTACCTATAAAAAAAAAATCAAAGCCCAAACCTGAAGTCTGATAGTTTCGCAGTAAATGGTAGCACAAAAATGGATACATTGTGGGACAGCGTTAGGATAGGATAATTACACCTTTTTCCCAAATTCATATAATTCCTAATCTGGAAGATATTTTTTTTTAAAATTAATCATCCTTATTTCTAAACTATACAATAGAAAGTATAACAATAAACCTTCAAACTACCTCCGTATCAAATTTCAACTAAATCCGCCATGTTTCCCCGGAGTTAAACATATTGAGACAAACAAATTCTTCTTTTTGCAGCTAACGAATCGTTTAAATTGTAAAAGAACATTATTTTATTTGTATAACTGTCCGATTAATTTTAATTAATCTGTCATTATAATACATAGTACATTGTACACAGGCAACCGACGGTGTCCACAACGCCACAAGCAAAGTGGAGATCACGGTCCGAGACGTGAACAATCACGCGCCCGTGTTCGACAGCAACAAGTATGATGCCGATATATCTGAAGATGCACCTATTGGTAAGTGGCAAGAATACTGAAGAATTGTTGGTTTAATTTAATACTAGTTGACCTGCGTAACTTCGTCTGCGTAAATTTTCCCCGTTTTTTTTTGCAACATTTTCATTGCTGCTCCGCTCCTATTGGTCGTAGCGTGACGTTATGTACCGTATAGCCTTCCTGGATAACTGGGCTATTCAATTGTAAAATAATTTTCCAATTCGGACCAGTAGTTCCTGAGATTATCGCGTTCAAACAAACAAATTCTTCGTTTTTATTAGTATAGATAATTCAATGAGTAAAGAATTTCTTTGAGATATAATAAACAAGGTATTATACCTTAAATTATTCACGCGATTAAGACCGAGCCTCGATGAGTCGACCTATTCGAGCTGATTTCTTGTGTTTTAAAAATTATAATATGGTTTGTTCCCAGGTACGGAGGTAGCAGCGGTGCGCGCTACAGACCAAGACAGCGGCATCAACTCCGAGGTGAAGTACTCCATACAGAAGGGCGCGCTGGACGCGTTCTCGGTGCACAACGCGACGGGCGTCGTCACGGTCGCGGCCAAACTTGACTACGACAGGAGAAACACTTACAGGATACAGATAGTCGCTACTGATTTTGGTGAGTATTTGTACTTTAAGTCGAATTATGATCAAATATAAAAATCTTTTTTACAAAAAAAATATTACCGACTTCAAAAATAAATATAAGGCAACTAAAAAACAAAAAATAATAATAATAATAATAATAATAATAATAATAAAATCTTTATTTGCTTTAAATAGGGTTACAAAGATGTTATATTAACTTACAGTACACGCCTATTTAGCCATCAAAGATAGCATGCAGATAATCATGCATTAAGGATAACATTACATTAAATTACATTATGTTAAACATTAATTCTATTATATCATTATATGTTAAACATTCATTACATTATATTACACATTCATTATATTATATTACACATTACATTATATTACTCATTCATTATATTATATTATACATTACATTATATTACACATTAATTTGATATTATAATAAATTTTCATGCTTATATTCTAAAAATTCTTTGACCGAATAAAATGTTCTCTCCATTAGCCAACAGCTTAGTGAGGGTATAAATTTATTAATAGGTAGATTCTTATAATGTTCGGGTATTTTATTATATATTCGTATACACATTCCATAACAATTATTTTGAAATCTACTAGTCTTAGGTACCATATTTAAAACTAGCCTATTCGGGTTTCTAAGATTATTTCTATTTGTTACCTCTTTAGCCTCTTTGAATAGTTCCGGATGCTGTTTAACAAATTTGCCTATTTCCAGCACATATAAACAAGGCAGAGGCAGGATTTTTAATTCTCTAAAGTAGGAAAGACAAGAGACATCCGGCGCTATATTACAGATGGATCGTATGCACTGTTTCTGTGCTTTAAATACTTTATTTATGTCTGTGCCATACCCCCACAAAAGTAACCCATATCTTAGTACAGACTTAACATAAGCAAAATATGCTGTACATGCTGTGGATCTATTAGAAATTTTGCCCAACTTGTACAGAGCAAATGAGAAACTATTTATTTTATTAGTTACTTTGTTTATATGTTCTTTCCAATTAAGTGTGTTGTTAATAATTAGTCCTAGGAATGTCACAGTATTAGATTTTAATAGAATTTGTCCATTATAATTAACATTTAAATTATTATTATTCTTGAAATTATTAAAATTGATAAAATTAGTTTTTAATAGATTAATTTTTAAATTGTTATTATTTAACCATTGAATAATGTCTGCCAAAGTATTATTAACATCTATTTCATGTTGATTGAATGTCATATCTCTGTGAGTTGATACTATGACAGATATAGTCATAGTATCAAGTATCATCAGCAAATAGGATAGTTTTGTGATGAGTGACACTAGGTAAGTCGTTTATATATAATAAGAAGAGTAGTGGGCCCAGTACACTACCTTGAGGAACACCAAATTTGTTACATTTGTACTTTGACCTATAGACTTGGATAATGTCTTCAGAGTTTATTTGTGTTACTTCCACACATTGTACTCTGTTATGTAGATATGTTTTAAGCCAGTTTAAGGCTGGTCCTCTGATACCATAATCCTCTAATTTATGTAACAGTGTTTTTTTTAATATCTACCTAGAATAACAAAAATAAATTAACATTTGAAGTTGGTGCCATGAAATATTTGTTTTTGTTTAATTCGGCACCAACTTCAAAATGTTAATTTGTTTTTACAGTCGAATTGAGAACCTCCTCCTTTTTGAAGTCGGTTAACAATAATAATGACTTACTAACTGATTTCGTTTACAGCGGCAATTTTTTTTTTTAATATCTTGGAACAACTCACACAACGCTATCTAATCCCAAACTAAGCAGAAATTGTACAATGGCAACCAGATAACTGATAAACATACCTACTTATATATTTCTAAATACATACATATTATAGATAAATAACACCCAGACACAAAATAAACTATCATGCTCATCACACAAAGTTTTATCCTGGGTGGAGATCGAACCCACGACCTCTTGCGTAGCAGTCGGACACACTCCCACTGCGCCACAGAGGCAGTAATTACATCCGAAACTGGGCAATAATGCTGGAGATATTATAATGTTCAAATTTATGACCCAGCGGGTCAATTCACGTAATTAAAGCAGTGCAGTTGTAGTTCAGTTGCAGTTAAGTTTCAATTAAAACGGCCATTTTCGTATTCTTGTAACTTTGGGATCGATCTCAAAAACGCTTGCGTTTTTTATGACTCACTTAAGGTATTTCTAGAATCAGTTTATGAAATATAAAAAAAAACAGTTGAAGTATGTAATAAGTATGTGGCGCGGTGGGAGTGTATCCGACTGCTACGCAAAAGGTCGTGGGTTCGATTCCCACACGGGACACCACTTTGTGTGATCCACAAATTGTTGTTCCGAGTCTGGGTGTACTTTGCGTCCGTGACTTGTATGTTGTAAAGTACCCCGTGACTCAGAGCTTGTACACTACTGCGGGAGTCGTCTTTAAAAAAAAAATTTCCTTATTTTTTTTTAAACGATTATCTATAACATAGATTTCTATTTCTCATACAAAGTTTATTATCTTTTTAGGTACTCCAAGCCTAACAGGCACAACCGAGCTAACGGTCCACGTGTTAAACGTGAACGACAAGCCGCCATACTTCACGCCTCACACGCAGCGCGCCGAGGTCTCGGCAGACGCGCCCATAGGCTCAGTGGTGCACCAGCTCACCGCTGTAGACCCCGACGTGGAGGATAGTGGGTTGCTGGTCTATGATATGACTGAACAGATCATTAAAGCTGTGGATATTAATGGGAAAGAAGTAAGTAACCTTTAACTATTACTATAGCATAGTCCCAAGTCATAGTGTGAAGACGAGAGCGGGCCGCTGAGAGTTTATGTTCGGGCCGGCATCATTTGGTGTGCCGAATAATGCCGGCCCGAACATATTGTATTGTGAACACATAGTGTATATATGGATGAACGCTCGGGAAAAAGCCGCTCGACTACTGAACTCGAACTACCCGATCGGAACTTGTTAATAAAAATAACATATTTTTTAAAATTTCAAAACATTTATTCACAACATACACAGTGTTTGTTGGCAGAAAGTTCACTCTGTTTTAACACTGCATTGTACAGTTGGATCAACGTAACTAGGCCGGACTGAAGTAGGCGACAAGTGGTTGCGCAGATGCATTTTTTGGAAGTAAATGGTGACAGGAAGCGGGGGGCGGGGGCGGTAACTAAACCGAGAGAATTAGAGATGCGATTACGCATTACATTGTCATAATTAGTATTACTAACTCATGTTTTTTTTGTGATTATTTTCGTAAAGAAATTGTTTTTCAAAGTTTCTTTAATATTTACTACGTAACTGTTCTAAATTTAAACTTTTATGAACTCACTTAAATAGTGTTTGATATGACGATATCACGTAAAATTATCGTCCGTAAACCAACTTTACAGACAACCATTTTTTAGTCTAATGGCACGCTTTACCTCAAGGCAAGAACCCAAAGTTTAAACCTCACTTATCTAACGATTTGCTCTTCTGATTTTGTTCGAATGACAACCAAAACCGTGCACGTATATGCTCGCACGTATATCGTCAACGAGCGCGGCTCTATGGTCTATGTGCATGTTTTGTTATTGACTTGTGAGGCGGCTGTATACCTATATACTTTGTCCAACAGGTATCAGAGTCAGGCATCTTCTCATCATGGTTCTCGGTGCAACCCAATGGTAGCGTGATTGTATCATCGCGGCTGTTGCGCGCGCGGGCTGCGGTGCTGTCTCTGCCTGTCCGGGTCACTGATGCTGCTGCGCCTGCCTTGCAGGAAGGACTGGGTATGTGTTACCATGGCTGAATCCAGGATTTTATCTGGGGGGGGGGGCATGGGAGGAAAATGGTAGTGCTGGGGGAGGGGAGCATTCGTGTCGCCCGACACCGGTCAATAGGGTATTTGACTGCAGCCTCTTTTTAAGAAACGTCAAAAACGAGCCGCTCTGTACAAATTTGTATGGAATGCTAGCATATGACGTCACGTTTTCTGTGGTCAAATTATTTACTTTCAGTGTTTCTCTTTATGATTATAAATTAAGTAACACATTAAATTAATAAATGAACATATTTTTAGAACACTTTATGACATATTTTTACCTGGTTATTTTAAAATATTTTATTTTGATTGTAGTCAAATACCCAATTGTGAAAGGGTGGGTGCCCCGAAACGATTCGTTGGGAGAGGGGGGGGGGGGAATTCACAAGAGGCCAAGAAATTGAATGCAATACAAGAAAATTTGTACACAAAGCAAACATCTCGGGGGTGCGTACGAGATACGACGTACAGAACAACTTGTAGATGTAATGTTAAAAATAGAAGTCAGTTTGTAGAAGTCATATTACGTATATAAGATAAGTCATGTTAAGTAGACGTTAGTACGTCGTGATCTCATTACATAAATGTCAGTTCGCTTGTCAATTGAGTATTTGAATGTCAAGTCAAATTAGTATCTTTTTTATAAAATGTCAAAACGAATCGTTCTGTAGAGATTTGTATGCAATTTAACATTGTGACGTCATTATGTTCTGGCTTCAAATCATTTACTTTTAGTATTTATTTTGATGATTATAAATACTAAAACATATTAAATTATGCTCGAATATATATTTTTAAGATCTTTTAAAGGCATATTATTATTTGGTAAGTGTAAAATAATTTATTGTTATTGATTGATTTGACATTCAAATACCTAATTACGTACAGGAATGCCTTGTGGTAATTTTTGATGTCAGTTCTTAAACGCTTATTACTTATTTATTTATTTGTTGGAAGAACAAGAACATTGACAACTGATTATAAACATAACGATAAGCGAGAACAATATTAATAAATGGTTATAAAATAGCAATAAGCGATTAATAGCCACTACGTAGAAAGCTTGTGGTAAGATTAAGCTAATGATGTGTTTTCATCATACAAAATGCAGTGTAGTACTGTCGACCACTAACCTTATGTAGAGTGAAATCACTAGAAAGTCTTAATCTTAAGTAAGAATAGGTTTTAATTATTTTTTTTTCAATTTAAAAAAAGACGGCTCCCGCATTAGGGTGCAAGCCCTGTGTCGCGGGTGACTTTACAAACATTCAATTCACGACACAAAGTACACCCAGACTCGAAACAACAATTTGTGGATCACACAAAGTGGTGTCCCGTGTGGGAATCGAACCCACGATCGCTTGCTTAGCAGTCGGACACACTCTCACCGCGCCAGAGCTCACTATGGCGCGGAAAAGGAAGAAGATAAAGTATAAATTAAACCTCTGTTTAATTTATACTTTATCTTCTTCCTTTTACAGTGTTAAAACAAAAGCTGTTTTTTACTATTAATTTATTTTGTCTGTATCGAATCTCAACGCCGTATGTAATTTATCCCTAGATATATTTTATTAAATTCCTATGTATTTCCAATTCCAGGAGAACTAATAATAACGATAGTGGACGTCAACCGACATGCACCAGTGTTCTCTCAACCCTCGTACCTGGAGAGTATAGTGGAGGAGCAGCCGGTAGGCACCGTGCTCGCCGCGTACAGCGCCACTGATAACGAGACGCCGATATCCGCCATTGTCATACAGCCGCCCAGTCCTTACTTTGAGATAGATAATGTTACTGGTAAGTCTAGTCTAGCTTTTGTTTAGAACTAGATGCCCGCCCTGGTTTCGGCAAGAGCATGTCGGACCATGCTCAGTGTAGGGTTCCGCAGCCTTCAATAATTGCATCAGCAGAAGACCTGTCGAATGATGTACCACAAGTTGTTGTTTGCTAAAAAAAAAAATTAGCTTAGATAATGAGTGCCACCCAAAAAAATAAATATAATTATTGCTATTAAACTAATTAGCGGCTACTACAAGACTCCTTTTCACCAAATTTCATCAATATTCATTGAGTAGTCTTTGAGTATAACACCTGTAACATACGGACGGACAGACGGACAAACACACAGACAGACGGACATGACGGAACCCTTATAGTTTTGTTTGACATTTTGGCTACGGAACCCTAAAAATGAGACCACTTTACCATGTAAAAAAACAATTATTATAATTCGAATTTTATACTTTATATCTGCGACTTTTCAAACATTTTCTTCTTTTTTTAGTTTACTTTATGGATATCTAGCCTATTTAAAGGCTACTTTCTGTCAGGGTTAAGTCTTTATTGTAACAACACTTTAACTGCATGCAGTTAAAGTGTTATATATGTTCATAAACTTTCGCGATTTGTACACATTATAGAATTTTATTAGCTACGGGTGTTAATCGCGTAAATATTTTATTTTAAGGCTAAATACCTTTGTTTATTTCCCGACGTTTCGACCGTATTGCAACGGCCGTGGTCACGGGTAGACTGCTCAGTCTACCCGTGACCACGGCCGTTGCAATACGGTATTAGTATTTAGCCTTAAAATAAAATATTTACGCTATTAAGACCCGTAGCTTATAAAATTCTATAACAGTTAAAGTGTTGTTCCACGTTTAACATGCTTACTACATAGTATACAAGTAATCTGTGTTTAACATGTAAAATACTTGACATACATACTTGTACTTCAAGTGTTTTTATGTCATAATATTGATAGGTCAGTCTGGCGCCATTTTTACAACTCGCAAACATTTCTTTCATAAAAACGTTGTGCTTATAGGCAATTTTCGCACAAGGGTGCAAGCCCTATAATTTGAATTATGTGTCTGTGATTTATGTGTTTGTATCACATAAGTCACAAACACATTTTACAGTAGGATCAACGTAACTAGGCCGGACTGAAGTAGGCGACTTTTTTGGAAGTAAATGGTGACAGGAAGCGGGGGGCGGGGGCGGTAACTAAACCAAGAGAAATAAAGATGTGATTACGCATTACATTGTCATAATTAGTATTACTAACTCATGTTTTTTTGTGATTATTTTCGTAAAGAAATTGTTTTTTAAAGTTTCTTTAGTACTGTTCTAAATTTAAACTTTTATCAACTCATTTAAATAGTGTTTTTATATTGTTGAATTAAAATGTTGTTAGTATTTTTAATCGATTAAACATAATTAATCGTTTTCGTTAGTAATTTTACGGTCGCATCTCTATGACATGCGCGAAAGTAATAAAAACCTTACTTCAATCCGGTCAAGTTACATTGATAGTACTGTACACCCCAAAATCGGAACAATACTTTTAAGTATTTTCACGTCACTTTAGTTAGTAGTGCCGGTAACGCTTTTAAAGTTTAATCAAATCAAATTTCCCATTTGTGTGACGTCTCATTTATACTTCCCAGGTGTAGTAAAAACTACTCAACGCATAGACTACGAGAAAATCCACACAATCAACTTCACTCTAGTGGCCTACGACTCCGGAGTGCCCCAGTTAAGCACCTCGGCCGGGGTCACGGTGTCGGTGGTGAACGCTAACGATGAAGAGCCGAAGTTCTCAGCGCCGGGGTATGACGCGGAAGTCGAAGAACATGTGCCGCCCGGGACTAGTGTGCTTACTGTTAATGCTACTGATGGGGATGAAGGTATTCTAGTTTTTATTATAAATATACATATAAACAAAATCTATACTAATATTTTAAAGCTGAAGAGTTTGTTTGAACGGGGTAATCTCAAGAACTACTGATCCGAATTTGAAGAAGGCTGTAGGCTATATAACATCACGCTACGATACGACAATAGGAGCGCAGCAGCAATGAGAAATGTTGCAAAAACGGGGTAAATTTAAAACGCAGACGAAGTTGCGCGGGACAGCTCAAGTACGTATTTATTGTACACTTGAACTTCACGCGACAAGCGAATGGCAGAGCGACGACGACCTCATGCGGTCACGACCCTCATTCATGAGGATTATGACCACATGAATACGGAGATTTTCGCAACTTCCATCACCTATTTTTTTTAAAATCGTTTTTGAAAAAGATAACTAGCAATGTGGGTTTGGCTTCAACATTACTAGCTATCAGCAGCGAAGAGTCAAATTTATAGCAAGGGGACTCGATACGATTCATTGGAAAAAAATCTAATTGTTCACTTGGTTCTATCAAAACCATTGCATACAACAATATCATTAAAATACGTAAATATTATCGTGGTACTGAAACGATATCTCGAATTCAAATCAAGCAACGCCATCTATTAGGCTAAGTAGGACACTATTCACACAATCCGCGTGTCATTCAACCGCGGTAGCCTAATGGCATCGGTCTCGCAATCGTGAGGTCGCGGGTTCGAATCCTACCCATCATACTACCGACGTGAACCCACTCCTAACACAAGCCATTGAGCTTAGCTGGAGGGGTTAGCCATTAGTATACTGCCGCTTTAATCACCAATACTCATTTTTTCAGGTGAGTTCGGCGAAGTAACATACAGTCTCTCAGGCACATCGTTATTCACCATCGACCCGATCACCGGCGAGATCACCGTGGCGGAAGGCGCCGTGATCGACCGAGAAGTGACCACCGATGTGTATCTCCGAGCTATCGCCAGTGATAATGCTCAGGCGCATATTAAGAGGAATAGTATTGTGCCTGTGAGTATTATTGTTTATTGTTTTTGGAACGTAGTTCCTTATCGCACGTTTTTGTTTGGGAGCTGATAGGGTATAAATAAATACCATACCACCGCTGTGCCGGTCGGAGTGGGGGGTGTTGGGTTATTTTCGTTACGGAATTTCTGGATTCGGTCTCCACATTCAAGGCCCGCGATAGAAGCTATGCAATAGCTTAATAAATTCTTTATTTGCATAAAAGTTGGTATATCTGTGGTCTTATAAACTATTTAGTTCTTACAACTTCAGTCAATAGTGACATGCGAATTTTATTTCGTTTAAATAATAGGAAGAGGAGGCTAGACGGAAAAAAATGTAATATTTTGACATGTATCAAAAATCTATTATTTATGATTATGTGAAGTTAGACTACGGAGGTTGTGTTATATAAGTTGTTTGTATTTTTGTAAAAGGTTGTGATGTTTATTTTACCTAAAGTTTATTTTACCTATGTCAATTTTATTATACTAATAACTTCCCGCTCTTGGGAGTTCAGTTGTGAGATTGACTCTGGCTACATCAAATCTGGCGCGATTTTTGGCGCTAAATATTTCAGTTACTAATTTTAAGTATTTTATTTTTTTGATATTTTTTTTAATTTGGGAAAACAAACAATTGTACATTTATACTTAATTCTAATTCTATCTTACAAATTAAATCTATGTACAATCCACAGCGTTTCCACGTTTTACAATTAGAGTACAGTGATTATACATAAATACAATAATTGCATTTTTGAAAGATAGAAAAATTTGAATCCAGACTCAGGAATCGAACCCGAGACTTCCGTAGCCAAACCGGGGCCAGAAGCGAACCACCTATCTGGACTATGTTACTAGATATCAAATTCTTCTATCTCTTAATGCTTTTACGGGTTAGGCCCCCGTAGCGCCATCTAGTCGGAAGTTAAAGAACTATCACGGCTTTTGTTATTGCTTCGTTACAGAGAGCATTTTAACAAATTTTTCTATCTTTCAAAAATGCAATTATTGTATTTGTAAAGTCTTTGGCAAGAAATGCCTATAAAAATTACTTCAATTATACATAAACGCTAATTAATATAATTTAGATTTTAATAATACTGATTAAAGTGCTTTTTATAGTTTCAAGTAGTCGTTTTTGTTTTGTCATAATTTAGCTTGGTTAGTTGAGCTTTTAGGTAATTTTCATAACTTTCGGATAGTTTTAATGTTATGTTAAAATTATAAATTTCAAAAAGTAAATCCCCGACACCTGACCCCGACACCTGAAACAATAGCTAATATTTTTTTTTTTATATTCATATATTTTAGCTCCTTTTACATTACGTTAAATTTTAAATAATTATAATACGCACATGAGTTAAAAAGAATACGTGAACATTAAAATCCTCGACGCTAACTTTAAACAATACTAAGAAAAAACATAATACAGCTTATATTCATCAAGCTTTAATCTACTTCCATTCCAAATTTCAACAAAATCGGGCTTATAATTTTGTAACTGTCATCTACAACTTTTCACCAACAAAACAACATTAGTATACACAACTAACAAAAGTGTTTAAAACTACCTAATCAAATTCCAGGTGCACATAAAGATTCTAGACATAAATGACCACTCCCCAGTCTTCACTCAGAAGGTATACAAAGCGACAATAGCTGAGAACCTACAGCTAAACCCTCCGGCCGCCATACTCCAAGTCTTGGCTGAGGATAAGGATGAAGGAAACAATGGGAAAGTGCGGTACAAGATTGTGGAACAGACTGAGCCTGGTAATAATACAAGATGACTTTGAAATCAACCGATAAATTATTGATACGTACGATTCAGTACGTACCTGTAATACAATCGTTTTACCTAAAAATATTGCCAATTATAAATTCATAGTTCAACAGATCTGTGAGAAATCTTAATTTGAAATGGGACAATTTTTCAAATGTTATGTTCTTTCAGTTTTTTTTTATCATTAAATAATACGAACATAAAATATATATAGCAAATGGAACTACGTTCCAACCGGGTGTCCATAAGAAACCTCTCTCTTTTATTATTTATTTTTATTTGATGGTTATTACCCGACTGCGTAAGAAGAAGGGTTATGATTTTTGAGTTTGAGTATCAAAATCATTGAGAAGGCTAAATTTAACAAATTGAAAACATCGCCGTTTTATTACTTTTGTCAAACGTATAATACCTAAGCAAATGTCCTGCTTTGACCGGTTGGTGGAAATCGTTCATTATAGTCAAGCTGTGACCACGGCCGTTGCAATATGGCTGAAATTTACAAGTGGCGCGGTGGGAGTCTACCCGACTGCTACGCAAGAGGTCGTGGGTTCGATTCCCACACGGGTCACCACTTTGTGTGATCCATAAATTGTTGTTCCAAGTCTGGGTGTACTTTGTGTCCGTGACTTGTATGTTTGTAGAGTCCCCCGGGACACAGGGCTCGTACCCTACTGTAGAGTCGTGTTTTAAAAAAATAAATTAAGAACCACATTGTATAACATCTCTCTAACATTATAAAATTATATATATTACGGGTCTTAATCGCGTGAATAGTAAAAGGTAAAAAATACCTTGTTTATTACCCGACGTTTCGACCGTATTGCAACACAATTAAGACCCGTAGTATATATAATCTTATAATGTGTACAAATCGCGAAAGTTTATCAACATCTCTGTAACACACAAATCACTAAAAATATCAACAGCTTTCCTTCCAGGGGTGTTCTCGGTGGACCCAACCAACGGCATCATATACCCGTCCAAGCCAGTGCTCGGCAACACGACGTACCACCTCACCGTTATAGCGACCGACGAGGACGGGTTCGGTTCCCGGTCTGACAACGCCAGGGTTGATATCACAGTGCTCAGTGTTAATAGACACAAACCTGTGTTTGTGCATCCCAGTGCTGAGCAGAAGCAGTTGGAGATACCTGAGGTAGGTAGACTGGAATATTAAGCTTTGAAACAGTCTTGACTGGTCTGTTGATCTAGTGGTTAGGGACCCTGACTGCTAAGCCAGAGGTCGTGGGTTCTATCCCCACCCAGGGTAAAACTTTGTGTGATGGGCACGATGGTTCATTCTGTGTCTGGGTGGAAATATTTAAGTATGTTTATCAGTTGTCTGGTTTCCATAGTACAAGCTTTGCCTATTTTGGGATCAGATGGCGTTGTGTGAGTTGTCCCAAGATATTATTAAGTGAATGAAAATTGTTTATACGATAGTTTTACGTGATAACGTCATAAGAAAACATTGATAGCATTGTAATAAACTACCATACCTGTGACAGCTTTAGTGGACCCGGGCGCAAGCCCGGCCATAATATATCAGCCTATCAGCAGGTGGAATCGCCATTCGCGTTGCTTAGCAACCAGTCAATAACTTGACTCCTTAGCAACCATCAATAACTTTATCTCCAATTGTATCGCATGTCATATCACTGCAATCGCCATTCGCTGTTGCTTAGCAACCAATCAATAACGTGACCGTTGCTTAGCAAATCGATAACGTGACACTTTTTCGTACCCGGACATCGATTTATAAAACGTTATCATGTCAAAAAATGTTTTTGTGTAATTAATGTAAAAATGTGTTTAGACAGAAAACTCTTTTTATTTGTGTATAATAGATAGATTAATTACAGCATTTTCAACTATCAAATAATTGTTACTATAGTCACACTGTCACATCGAAATTTATACCACAATGTAAATATAGAAGAAATTGATATAAAACAGACGCTCCAAATTTAATCGAAATCAAACTTGCGGAACACCACTGGAAAAACCAGTTACATATGTTTATACTAGCTTTCGCCCGCGACTCCACCCCGTGAACCCAAACTATCTCTATGCCGATTCAGTGTTTTTTTTTTTTAAAGATAACTAGCAATGTCTTAACCCCTCCAACTAAGCTTAAAGACTTGTGTTAGGAGTGGGTTCACGTCGGTAGCTTAATGGGTAGGATTCGAACCCGCGACCTCACGATTGCCTTAGCCATTAGTAACCGTAGTTAAAATGTAAATATGTGTGCTTCATTACAGAACGCAGCCCAAGCTGACTACCTAGTAACAACAATCAAGGCAACCGACGAGGACTCGGGCGAGAACGGCCGCGTCTCTTACTATCTGAAGGAAAACAATCAAAATGTCGGCGAAACGGCCGAGTTCAGTCTGGACAAGGATACTGGAGAACTGAGGACCAAGACCTTCTTGGATAGGGAGCATAAGTCTGAGTATCAGGTTTGTTGATCTTGGTTCACCAATACTTACATTAAAAACAAAAATAAAAAAAACTGTGTGGGGACCATGCTCAGTGTAGGGTTCCCCAGCCTTGAATAATTGCGAAGAAGAGCGTATGTTCATGGCACTTACGCCCTTTTGTTGAGAAACGCAGCTTTCGGAGCGATTATCCAGTTTAGACGATCAAAATAATAATTTATAATCACCTTTTAAAATATTTCTTGATACCCTACCTCGATTGGTTTGGGAGTAACCTAAAACCCTTGAGAAATAAATTGTTGTGAGAATTATAATGTCACAATTATCGCGTTTCCCACTTCATCATAAAAAAAATATATATCTTTCAATTATATTTTTAATCTGCCATCGTTGTATCGAACCCGCAACAATTTTATTGCAATAAGAGTAACCACCAAAAATCACACTAATATTAAAAAGGCGAAAGTTTGTGAGTATGTGAGTGTGTATGTTTGTTACTTCTTCACGTCTAAACGGCTAGAGCGATTTTAATAAAATTTGTTATGGAGTTAGCTGACACCCTGGATTAACACATAAGCTAATAAACTGCGGGGCACAGCTAGTAAATTATAAGAGTACGATATACACTACACGTAGATACGTGCGTAAGTGCAGTTTTCTATAGTAATTGTGTTGTTAATTAACGCCAAATTTTTATCCGTTTCCAGCTTGTCATCGTAGCTGTAGACAACGGCACTCCGGCGCAATTTGAAACCCTTCAGCTGTTGACTGTGGTACTAGCTGATGACAACGACAATGCGCCACGCTTTTCCTCCCAACAATACCAGTTCAGCATCAAGGAAAACTTGCTGCCTGGCGTTATCATTGGTAAGTAATACCTCCAGCAAGTAACTAAATATGTACTTTTTGTCGTAGTCATAATTTATAGAGCAAGGTCTTCTTCAAAACTTTGTAAATAACAATGTTATACCAACATTTAAACTTTCGTGTTGCATGATTATAACTATTTATTATACGGGAATTGACGCGCATTGTTTACCTTAAAATTGCTTGACATTTCGACCAGGTTGCACCGGCCGTGGTCACAAGCGGACTGACCACGCCGCTTGTGACCACGACCACACAATAACTTTATATTCTTAATTCATACATTTTTTTATTTAATTTATTGTAATCAGATTTAATTAATTTAATATTGATAACATTGCCAATTTAGTGACAGCGCTTTCATCATAACACAAACATTTCAAACATAGGCCGCTAGATGGCGCTGTACATGTGACGTCACTTACTCTGAATCGTGGTGTTAAAGACTCCGCGACTGAATGACAACCCCCGAATCCGTATGTTTCCGTATAGTCCGAGAGCCAGTAACAGATTTATATGACCAAGTTCCTCTCTAGTGATAATTAGTAAAATGCATCAGAAAATCGAACCATAAAGTCTCGTGAACGTCAGCTGAGGCTCGGTGGGGGGGATGAGGAATTGTAACCTCCCACGCTCGAAGAAAAAAAAATACATTCATTCATTTCCTCTCGGCTAAAAATTTATCAAATTATAGCTGACCCAATGTCTCAACAAAAAAAAAATATCAGCTGGCTATAACATAGTGTATTGTACGTCAGCTGATGTCTTGATCATGGAAAAAAAAATCTTCACTTTCAGTGATATCCTCTCAAATAAAAATTTACGTGATGATAGCTTATATGTAACTATTGATAAATATATACGTCAGCTGGCTGTATCTCGGTGGAAAAATCGTCAGCTGATACTTTGAAGGTCGTTACGTAGAAGTTAGTCAGTAGCATTTACTGACTATTTAAATGCATCAGCTGACTAGGTTTCCCTCGACTTACTGCTAGCTGATTTTTTTTATTTATCACCGTAATATATTTAAAATCAGCTCACAAATTTTCATGTGGGAGGAAATGACATCTCTTTAATTATTCGACATAGCACTCCAATATGAGTGTTGAGGTGAAACAAATATTCCTTATCAATTTTTTTTTAAATTTAGTTCTATTCCAATATTTAAATAATCTATTTACTTAGTAGAAATTAACTAGTTACTTGATAGAAAATATTTATTATAAAAAAATTATGAAAAATTACAATAAGAATGACAATGTTATTTAATCATTTTCATTTTCGCTATGGCTTGAGTCACAACCATCTTCCTTCCATTAAAAATACAAAAAAACAAACATAACCTTAAAAATACTTCCTATTACTTAAAAGAAGACTACCCAATCGAAGTCTTAATTAAGCGTAAAGAGCTACAAGTCCAATTACAGAAAGAAAAAGATGCAGGAAACGCCGCTTTTATAAAATACGACAAAATTATTATACTGAGCAACAAAAAACCCCCACAGAAACAATCAAGCAAAAGAAACCTATCAGAGTCCCCGGAGACGCTCCACCCTGACAGCAAAAATGTTCATCAGACTAGTAAACAACCACCTAAGAAAAATAAAGGGGACATGAAGAACTATATAATACAAAAGCCCAAACTAATTCTCGCTCAGACAGAATCAACTCAACGCCAATCAGACCATAACACGGCATAGCAACCAAAATCGGACCCTCTTCCAACCCCAAATCTCCCAGTAAGGCCGGTCACCGCGGGAGAGTTCGACCAAAACCCCCCAAGAACAATTATCAAAACGAAAAATACCGTCTAAATTTGCACCTTCAACGTAAGATCATTATCTTCTGATCAAAAATATGTTGAGCTCAAAGCTGCACTAGAAGATATTATGCATGATATAATAGGTTTGAGCGAAGTTCGCCGCCTAGGAGAAAAGACAATCGAAGACGACGAATACATCTTCTACTACATTGGCCAAACAAAAGGTCTTTAAGGAGTAGGTTTTCTAGTAAAGAAGAAACACAAAGATAACATCGTAAAATTTACTGGAATATCTGAGAGAGTGTGCGTACTGGAAATCAAAATAGAAAACCTGTATTTTGCTGTAATTTAAGCGCACGCCCCCACTGAAAACTCATCACAGGAAGAAATAGACAATTTTTACGAGGACTTATCGAAAGCTCATGATTCCACATCTACTGAGTACATATTTTCTATAGGCGTAGTCGATAAAAATAGGTAGTCGATAATTAAAGCAAATAATAATTTAAAGTAATTATAAAAAAAATAAAAAATATATATATATAATTAGAAATCAAATTCATATAGTTATGTGTAATAAATGTAATTGAATATAATAAATTAATAAGTTACCAACTGTTATCGTCTAATATGTACTATGCATGGAACTAAATAAAGCTTTATTATTATTATTATTATTAAATGCTACTGACTAACTTCTACGTAACGACCTTCAAAGTATCAGCTGACGATTTTTCCACCGAGATACAGCCAGCTGACGTATATATTTATCAATAGTTACATATAAGCTATCATCACGTAAATTTTTATTTGAGAGGATATCACTGAAAGTGAAGATTTTTTTTTCCATGATCAAGACATCAGCTGACGTACAATACACTATGTTATAGCCAGCTGATATTTTTTTTTTGTTGAGACATTGGGTCAGCTATAATTTGATAAATTTTTAGCCGAGAGGAAATGAATGAATGTATTTTTTTTTCTTCGAGCGTGGGAGGTTACAACTCCTCATCCCCCCCACCGTGCCGCAGCTGACGGTCATAAGGCTTCATGATACTATTGTCTGATGCATATCACCAATTATCTCTCGAGAAGAAATAATTAACCAAATTTTCACCTGGCTCTCGGACTAGTAATAGGCATGGGCAATATCGATTTTTTGGGACATCTGATGTCCAACCGATATTTAGATTTCACATCGATATTGACATCCGATTTTAGATGCCGATTGCAACGGGTAATGACATCCAAAATCTGATGGAAACTAACAGAAATGTCAAAAGTTTAAACAATAACTTCGTTACTTGGTTATACCAAATGCGATCTTATCCCATTCACATAAAAGCTATTTTAGAAAACATTTGGAGGAATAACAGGGATTAAAATTGAACGACAGCTACAAACAAGCCAAAAATTCTGTTCGTAACTCATACTCAGCACAAAGAGCATAGACGTACACGCATCGGATATCGTTGCGACATTCGCTTCATCTCTTTCACACAGGCGGGAGGACGTAAAGTTAAACAGAGAAGGAGCAAATGTCGAACCAATATTCGAACAACGGTTGACTCGTAACATCATATCGATGTCATCTGATGTTCGGATGACATCGGATTTTGGATGCGATGTGATACATCGGACACATGCCTATTCCGTAACGACTTTTGGGCTTTGGGCTAAGATAAGCGCGTCAGCTTTCGCGAATGGCTATTTACTTCAAACATATTTAACTGACTTTTGTACCGCGACGGGATGACAAGCGGTCGCTCCACACTCCACTCCCATCACGGGTCGGCCCACATATTACCATTATCTAGCTCGTAGCACAGTGGCAGATTGTCTGTTTGTTTGTTATTTAATCACGCCAGAATAGCTGAACGAATAATGGCATGGTTGAAATTTGGCACAAAGAAAGGTTATAGTCTGGAATATCACGGTTGGTTATAACCACAGAGGGCTTTCCCTATATTAATCCAGGAAAAAGGTACAGTAATGATGAGATAGAAGTCGTTGGTAATAAAATATTACTACATTCCCATGAAAATATTGAAAAACAAGTCTCACCCTGAGAAGCATGTTTTTCCGAAATAAAAAGTAGCGTATATGCTTTTCTCTACTTTGCTCTTTTATACATATCCGTTATGGCGTGATTAAGTAACAAACATAAATCCAATCAAACTTACGTATTTATAATATTAGGACTTCAATTTTATTAAATTTTCCAGTGGCATCCATACAAGACGCTTGCATGCCACAGAGGCGTTATAACACTTCGCCTTTTTGTCACTGCTGGGCTCGGGTTTCCGCAGTAGAACCTGGGGGTAATTGCCATAATCGCCACGCTTGACGAGGGGGTTAGCGATCGCAGTAAGGCTTTAAAGTACGCAGACTTACATATTGTTAATTTAAAAAAATAAACAATAACAAAACTAGTAATTTCAATGTGAATTATTTCGTAATAATTATTTTACGTGATAATATTTTTTTAACGTGATAATGTCTTATAAATTGATGACCGGCTGCACTCATAAAAAAGTGACACGTCAACGCTTACGTTCGTTCCGTTGACTGGTTGCTAAGCAACGCGAATGGCGATATGTCATCACGTTATTGACTGTGGCCGTCGGACGCAAGCGCTAGGATCCACTAAAGCTGTCACAGGCATGGTTGTTTATTACAATGTTATCAATGTATTGGCGATTGCAGCGACATGCGATACAATTGGAAAAAAAAATGTCATCAATAGGAGGTTAGGACGTTATCACGTAAAATTATCGTCTGTAAAGCGACTTTACAGATAACCATCTTTTTTCCAGGTACAGTGAAAGCGATTGACAAAGATTCCGGCGACAATGGTAAAGTATACTACCACGTGCTTGAAGGCAACCAGGAAGGTGCTTTCACTATGGATAGAACCTCGGGCATTATTAGAGCTAATATCAGTTTCGACAGGTGAGGCTATAATTTAGATACTACGTTTGCGTAATTAGTTTCGTGTCTTAAAGGTGAATAATGGTCTCCTTAACGATTTCTGTCACCGCCGCCAAGCCTATCAGACTAGGTGACCCCGTCTTTGTCTACGTAAATTTTCCCCGTTTTAGCAACATTTTTCATTGCTGCTCCGCTCCTATTGATTGTAGTGTTATGTTATACGCCTATAACCTTCCTCGATAATGGGCTATCCAACAGTAAAATATTTATTTAATTCGAACCAGTAGTTACTGAGATTATCGCATTGCTGAGAGTATTAGCATAAAACTCACAAAAAGTATTATCTTACCTAAACTATGTACTTGTCTTGTAGTCGGCTACAGAATGCCCGAGAAGCGTGAATATGATCTATGTCTCGTCGTCTCGTTCTCGCACTCGCCTGTTCTCCGATTGGTGTCAACTGCGGGCGAGAACTCGCCCTATACTCTATCTCTTGTCTATTATATACAGAATCTACGTCTATTGTACGTTTCTTAAGCGAGAAAACAGTTCATAGCTCGCTACCCGCTGGCGATGAAACAAGTGCCTAAATGGTTTAGCTTTTTTAGATCCGTACAGATTATTTTTCAAGATAACATGATAGAATGTTGTTTGCGGGATCGAGTCCTGCTGAATTTTTGCTTTTATACATTTTTGTTTGTAACAAGGGATGGCGTCTTCCTCTTTCTCCTTTATGTCACTCAATGATTCACGTCGCAGGTCATGAAACCTGATCGTCACGCGTCGCCTATAACAGTATCTGTGATATAAAAATACATGTTTGGATGTCACCTCGCTGCTCTCCTCTTTTGAGACATTAGTTATTAAGTCTTATTTACCCAGTAATTGTTTTTATAATCTAAACAATACAGTACTTTTTTCCAGAGAGCAACAATCGGAGTATTCGTTCACGGTATACGCGAGCAACAACCCCATCCTAGAGCACGCGGCCGCCATTTTGAACTCAGTAGAGAACACCACAGAAGGCGTAGATCCTAGCGTCACTGTCGTCAGAGTGAGGGTGTTGGATGAGAATGACAACGAGCCTAAGTTCCAACAGAAGGTTTACTACGCAGGTAACTTCATACAATAATCCATACTAATATTATAAATGTGAAAGTAACTCTGTCTGTCTGTTACGCTTTCACGCTCAAACAGCTAAATCGATTTAGACGAAATTTGATATGGAGATAGTTTTAAACCCGGGGAAGAACATAGATATGAACGCGGGTGAAGCCGCGGGCGATAGCTAGCGACTAAACATCTAAGGACAAACCACACCCGGCCATCTCATCCCTAGCTAAACAGGAATTATATGTAATAGTAGATTAAACTTTCATAACCACTCAAACGCCTGGGCGACTAGAGCAGCCTAAAAAATTATAGCGTTGAACGTTAGGGCGACTAGAGCAGCCCAAGCTGACTAGCGGATTTTAAACGTATTTTTGTCTATGGGAGTCTTATAAGAACTTTTTGAATTCGACACTAGATGGTGTTGTTTTAAATAACGCGTCTCTGTGAGTAAAACAGTATCAAACTTGACAGCCAGTGTTGAAGAAAAAAATTGTTTACAAACTTGTGTGACAAGTGTTTTGAAGTGCTTGTGAGCTCTGCATTTAAGATGTAAGTATTATTTTATTTATTACCAAAGTGTAGTAGTGTTATATATTAAAATAATCCTCGAGATAATGTCTTTCAGAATATCTATAAATGCTATGATTCCAAAGTCAGGTAAAATATTTTTATACGTGATAAAGTGGGCATGTCAAAAATTTCACCTCTTTGTGTCGTATTTCGTAATCAAATTTTGTAATATATTCTAAGTATTACTGAAATATTTCTTGTAATTGGTAAAACAGATCATTATTAATATTTAATTAGACTGATACAAAAAGAATATGACGAAAATAGTGAGTATTTTACATTTTTATAATATCTTCCCCAGGTTGTAGGTATGGGCGGCTTATCGGGCGACAACAGCCGCCCGTAACGTTTACGTAAATATCACAAACCTACAAACTGTGAATCGTTGGTGTGTTTCATTATGATTTTACGATTTTTCGTCGCTGCTTTTATGGTTGTCGGTACTTATGGCGTGGGTAAAGCATTTATCAAGCTTTGTTTTTTTAACACATTTTTTTTCACTGTTTGATGATTTGACGGTTTTGTAATGACTTTTCAATGGTCGTTGGCTTGACGGTTTTGGTTTTTCAGTGGTCGTTGGTTGGTGCTTAAAAAAAGTTTATGCAGTACTAAACTACGTAAACTTTTTTTTTTGTTACTTTTAAGCTGATTTTTATTTTTCTAATGTTTATTTGATTTCTGCGAAAACTAAGTTACGATTCAATTCTAGGTCTGAAAATCAATTCGGTAGTGGGGATCCCAATAGGGCGTCGTCAGAACAACCGTGAGTATTAAGTTTTAATAGTTAATTTCTTGTAATGACATTATTATTACTACAATTAATTAATACAATTTATTTTAGAATTACAAATAGTCAGGTAAGAGGTCGAGGACGTGGACGTGGCAGAGGACGAGGACGTGGGCGTGGGCGCGGGCTCGGCAGAGGGCGAGATGAAGAAGTGTATGTGTTTTTTCTTTTTACCAATCATATTTTAATTACTGTTAATATAAAAGTTCATATAAAACAATATTGTTCTAAGACGAGGACAATTTGGAAATGCGAGGAATGCGACGTAAACCTCTGTATCGAGGGATGTTTCAAGGCGTACCACAAACCCTAGTATTATATTTGTTTTTTTTTATTATTATTTTTTATTATTTGTAAATAAATATATACCTATAATAATTGTCTATCATTACAAATAAAATAAAAAAAATATAAGTACATCGACATTCATTTACATTTTGTTAACTATTTACACACTAAACATTACTACAAAATAAATAATGTTTACCGTTTGTAGAAGCCCTTCGATGGGCGGCCATCTTGCCGTCATTTCGTTATCGTAATGATGCGATCGCGGTGACAGATTGTTGTGGAATGTGTAGTTTGTTTTTGATAATTTATACTGCATTGTGCATTCCAATCAATGATATATTGGTATTAAAATAAAGGTTATTTAATCTACTTTAATAACAAATAAATTTATTTAATGACATTGATATAAAAAGTTACGTAAATACTTGTATAAAACAAATGTTTTACTCAAATTTAACGTGAAAGCAAACTTCTTTATTTTTTTTATTTTTGTGGGTTGATAGTTGTACTTTATTTCATATATATAAAGATACCCTATAGTTTCAGCTTTGCTGGGGTATATAGTTTTTTATTCTGCTATAGTTGCAGTAGTTTGCTAGAAATTACATTTTAAATCAGCAACGGCATAGCGCGCTCAACGCAGTTCAATTGCGATCGCGCGGGCGGGCGTACAAGCCAATGGCATCTGTATAGCTCGGGCGTTTTAGTGGATAAATGTGTAATATAATCATGGTAAGTAAAGCACCTCTGTGGCGCCTTGGAAATGTATCCGACTGCTACACAAGAGGTCTTGGGTTCGATTCCCACACGGGACACTGTGTGATCCAGAAATTGTTGTTCCGAGTCTGGGTTTACTTTGTGTCCGTGACTTGTTGTTCAACTTGACTCTAACAAAAAATTAAACCTTAAAGATTAATTTTTGACCAACGGATACCTAAATCTAAAAATGGTGTTTTCAATCCCTAAACTTTTTTAAAAGACCTATCTCACGATGGGGTACGTGGCAAAAAATCGCATCCCATCCCATAGGGGAGGTACCCTCAAATTTTGTCGGCATAAGTAATATGTGTTTCCATGTAAAATACAACCTTCTAGCACTAACAGTCTTTGAGCTAAGCTGCGGACGAACGGACGGACATGGCAAAACTATAAGGGTTCCGTTTTGCCATTTTGGTTACTGAACCCTTATGTTTACATACTTATATAGGCTTTTTTAAATAGGTTAACAAGTCAACAATTTAATCTTGTACATTTTAAAATTTCTTTTGAGGCATACTATTTTAACGACCTCTGGCTTAGCAGTCAGGGTTTAACACTAACTAACCACTAGACTAACAGGCCAGTCTAAAGTTCTGCAACTTTAGACTGGCCTGTTAGTCTCTATGAGTTGTTACTAATCTATTGTCCCTCCCCCAGGTATCAAACACACAGCCCGCATCAACGAGCCGGTCCTCTCGGTAGCGGCCGAGGACCCTGACTTAGACGAGAACGGAACCTTGATCTACATGGTGGCTGCCTCCAATTTGTACAAGTTTGGTGCCCAAGTGTCCAGTGGTAGTGTTGTGCCGTCGCCTTTCAATATCAGTCAAGATGGTTAGTTTTACAATTTGTTTTCTATTCAAGAAAACATAATACGACGGGCGGTTGGCGACGATTTGAATTGATAAAACACCGTCCAAATGTATACTGTGTATCTTTTTTGTAATTTGGGGGGGAGGGGGGGGTTTCAACCTTAACGTTTCCCAGCCCTGGGTAGTCCCAGGACGAGAGGGAAGGGAGTACAACTGAATTGATTAAACATCGGCCAAATGTTTACTATGTAACCTACCTTTTTGTAATTTCGCTCCCCCCCCCCCCCCGAAATGGGGGGCTTTTGTACACTACCGGATGTAGCGCGTACCCTGGCCATGACGTTTAAAGGGCGTCAAATTCAAACGTGGCAAACTAGTACATCAACATTAAAACATTGGAATTTCGCCAAAATGGTTGTTCAAGTTGTTTAAACTCTTGAATGTTTTGGCTTATAACTTTTGAAATATTAATTTATTATCAATTATGGCTATGGTCTACAGGCCTAGTTTATGATAAAATAAATTGATATTGATTTTAGGCTTTAACTTACGACCTCATACAGATAAGTACCTAATCACTTAAGCGCTTTTATATAGTAGAACCATCGACTAGGGTGCCCTTAAGAGGTACCACCGTAACTATATACATATGTTTGTTCCATAGGTGTTCTAATGACAGCCCACTACATGTCGGAGTACAACCAAGACCGTTTCGTGTTGGACATCATCGCACAAGAGATGGCGCCACCACACAGACAGGCCAAGGCACAAGTTTATGTAAGTAAATCATGTCTACCTAATTACAAAGTCCTAATAGATTGAGATATCAGCGAGGTTAAGCAACGTTACCACTGTCGGTCTAAAGATGGAAGACTGTTTTCAAAATATCACACGCTTCCATGCTTCAGAGAGGTCATTAAAAAAAAAATGCATCAGAGTGAAGTCAGAATGCGGTCACCCCATTTATTATATGTGTGTGACGATTTCAAAATACGGTAATATCTATGAATCTGAAGGCTAATTCACGTATTCAAAGCAGTTTAGTTTTGAATAAAACAATTCTCGTAACTACGATGGATATAAAATACGCTCGCGTCAAGTGTGCGTCTCGGGAGCACTACAGCTGTATTCTATTGCGGCGCACGTTAGTAATTTATATTATTTTAATCTATACTAATATTATTAAAGTTGTTTGTTTGTTTGAACGTGGTAATCTGGAACTACTGATCCAAATTTAAAAATTCTTTCACTGTTGGTTAGCCAATTTATCGAAGAAGGCTATATAACATCACGCTACGACCAATAGGAGTTGAGCGGCAATGAGAAATGTTGCAAAAACGGAGAAAATTTACGCAGACGAACTTGTGCGGATCAGCTAGTTATAATATACTAGCTGTCCCGCGCAACTTCGTCTGCGTAAATTTTCCCCATTTTTTCAATTTGGATAAGTAGTTCCTGAGATTACCGCTTTCAAACAAACAAACTCTTCAGCTTTATAATATTAGTATAGATAGTACAGTTATAAATGTTAGGGGTGGAAAACCCTTATCACTTAGGGGTATGCAAAATAGATAGTAGCCGATTCTCAGACCTACTAAATATGCATATAAAATTTCATAAAAATCGGTCAAGCCGTTTCGGAGGAGTATGGTAACTAACATTGTGACAAGAAAATTTTATATACAAGACTAGCTGTCCCAGGAACTTCGTACCCCCTTTCTTTTTGTGATTCGGTTTCAATTGTTAATGTAAACCATTCTCGAATCCACTAGAACACACACAAAAAAATCGTCAAAATCGTTCCAGCCATTTAGGAGGAGTTCAGTGACATACACACGTACAGTAGAATTATATATTACTAGCGGACGCCTCGCGGTTCCACCCGCGTAGTTCCCGTTCCCGTGAGAATACAGGGATAAAAAACAGCCTCTGTCACCCGGGGTTAGTGTAGCTTCACAACATGAAAGAATTTTTCAAATACGTCCAGTAGTTTCGGAGCCTATTCAATACAAACAAACAATCAAACAAAAAATCAAATCTTTCCTCTTTATAATATTAGTATAGACTAAATTAACAACTTAGTAAAACTGACAAATGAAGAAATTGGCGAATTCAAAAACTGTCTACAATGCGTTACATAATATTGTTGTTTTATTTAAATAAAAACTAGGGAATTAGAATCTCCCAAGTTGGGAACTCCATGTCGTCTACGCTAGGTGCTTAGGTGATATTGGGTAAAATGATTTGTTTGCAGTCACCCCCTGTCGCGATTTTCACTTGAGTGTCACGTAACGTTTAGGGAGGGGGGTACAGTAAATTGTTATGGTGCGTTACATGAGGCGTGGGGATGGGGGTAAAAAATCTTAAAACTTTGCGTTGCGTAATACTTGAACGCCCCAGACAAAATTTGAAATATAATGATTCTACATTTAATGCCAAGTTCGCAAGAGTAAAGCCGTGAGAAAAGAACTTGGCAATTAAAACTCATAATGCCAATTTTTACAATATATTTGTACATATATCAGTAAAGCCAGTAAGGTACTGCAACGATAACATCATGAAACTTACGCACGCAAGCAATAAGCATAGTACGTGAAATAGGAATAATCAAGTTTTAAATGAATTAGCCTCCTACGGTGTGGATGGGAGCATCAACTTACAAAAGTACAGAAGAGGGTAAAGGCATCATGCGATTCGATTATTTTTAGAAAGATTACTTAGTATGCAAACATTTATGAACCACTAATTAAAAAAAAAATAATAGACTTACAAAATGATAATGACAAGGCCGACCAGTCACCCCAAGTAGCACCCGTTTACGAGTTTGACGCATGGGTCAGCCATCATCCCCATCGCCATATTGGGGGGAAACTCAAACTCAAATATCTTTGTTTCGTAAAATCAGGTTAATGATTATTTGAAAATGTCAAAATAATACATACTAAAAAAATTATAAAATTATGATTGTTTGAAAAAAAAACAAAATGAGGTTAGGTGGCAGTTCCAAGTGTAAAGCTCATGAGAAGAAGCTTCCAAGAAACTCATGTGCCACTCTTTTAAAATCATCAAGTTTTTCTTTACAAAAATAAATTTTACTGAATGAACCAGTGTGTCTGGTGAGTGTAATCGTTTATAAATTAAGGATAATTAAATAATAATACTATTAGTAACTTTAAAATGAGTATATATAAACGTATTCAGCAAACACAATACTTCACTTCTTACAAAGTAAATATGTATATATATGTACATATAATCTTTAAGTACATTTTAATAGCCTGTGAGAGAAAGCAGTTCAATCCCAAGCGTTTTTGTCTTCCATATAATCAATTATTGAGTAGTAACTTTTCATAAACAATTTTTCCTTAATGGTACACTTAAATTTATTACTTCATTTTTAAATATCGCTAGGGCTTTTATTGTAGAAAGCTTGACGCTGGTACAACAAGTTTATGTTTGTTCCGCGTGTGAATATTATGTATATCACATTTCTTATAGAAACTATCAATATTTTTGTGAACATATATAAGGTTTTCATAGATATACTGACATGCAATAGTCATGATATTGATTTCCTTATTTTTTTCTCTAAGTGAGTGTCTACTACTAAAATCGTAAATTGATCGAATAGCCCTCTTCTGCAGAACGAAAATGGTTTCAATGTCGGCAGCATTCCCCCACAATAGAATACTGTACGACATTAAACTATGAAAGTAACTAAAATAAACTAATCGCGCTGTTTCAACGTCTGTTAGCTGACGAATTTTTCTAACCGCGTACGCTGCAGAACTGAATCTATTAGACAATTCACTTAAATGTGGGCCCCACTGAAGCTTAGAATCTAGAGTAATTCCTAAAAACTTTGTGGTCTCTACAGGGTTCAACTCATCTACTTTTATTTTTATAGTGTTTTTTACTGGTTTCACGTTAGGTGTTATAAATCGAATACATTTAGTTTGCCCTCGTTTAAGAGTAAATTGTTAACATCCAACCAGTTAACCACTTTTGAGATAGCCATATTTACATCTTCAAAGTCTTTTTCTGGCGTTTTAATTTAAATAAGAGTGATGTATCATCTGCAAACAGGACTATCTCATGATTATTATTTACTAAATATGGTAAGTCGTTTATGTAAATTAAAAACAATAACGGCCCGAGAATAGAACCCTGTGGGACTCCCATTTTGAGCACAGACCCCGGGGAAATTATCCACACCAAAACCAACCGTCCTTAGAGAGAATACTAAGTGCCACTCAAACCTTTAAACCTTTTGGACTTCGGGAAGAAGTCTTCATGTTCCCACCTATACCCAAGCAAGTCCTAAGCCGGGAAAAGTATGAAGGAAAAATTAGATTTACATTGTTTTGTTTCGCGGCATGATAGATAGGTTAGGTACAGATAGTTCGTCGACTCGTTACCGTACTGCGTCCCTTGCACGGTATGACAACGTTGCACTGTGGTGGGGTCACGGCGTCTTGAGGTGGTAATAAAATAAGGCAGTGGACTGTATAAATATTACAATGGATAACAAAGAATCGTACAACTGTTAGTCGCGGTACTTAAATATGAGGACAAATAAATTGATAATATGAAGTGCGCGAGCGCGGTTGTGCGTTGAATACATGCGCTGCGTTGCCGCAGGCGGCGGGCGCGTCGGGAGTCCCGCTCCCGCACCCCGCCGTCCCCTCCGAGCCGCCTGAGCGCGGCACTGTGTTGAGTGAATGACTCAACACTCTGTCTGTATTCATTCATGCTCACGCATGGAGTTACTTACTTACTTATGTATTTTTTTTGTATTTTAAAGTATCATAGAACATTAATATATACTTCTAATAATATGTCCTAAACATTCTTGGATACACGCAGGTTTACTCATCGAAGTTTGTCGACTCAATTCAAAGTCATCCTGTATATTGCGAGGTAACAGTCAGTATACCTATTTCCTTAAGTTTTTCCCTTAGTGAAACCTTAGCTCCAAGCTGATATACTGCACGAACTGCTCTTTTCTGTAGTATGAAAATACTTTCGATATCAGCGGCTCTGCCCCAAAGTAATATCCCATATGACATAACGCTATGAAAATAGCTAAAATAAACAAGTCTGGCAGTGTCAACGTCTGTTAGGTCACATACCTTCCTACAGTACGATCTACGTATCTTGACCGGATTGAAGTTAGGTTTTTATCACTTTCGCGCATGTCATAGAGATGCGACCCTAAAATTACTTACGAAAGCGATTAATCGATTAAAAATACTAACAACATTTTAATTCAACAATATAAAAACACTATATATATGAGTTCATAAAAGTTTAAATTTAGAACAGTTATAGTAAATAATAAAGAAACTTTGAAAAACATTTTCTTTACCGAACTAATCACAAAAAAAACATGAATTAGTAATACTAATTATGACAATGTAATGCGTAATCGCATCTCTAATTCTCTTGGTTTAGTTACCGACCCTGCCCCGCGCTTCCTGTCACCATTTACTTCCAAAAAATGCATCTGCGCAACCACTTGTCGCCTACTTCAGTCCGGCCTAGTTACGTTGATCCAACTGTAACAGCGTAAGCAGCCCAGTTGAGTTTACCAGCGAGACGAGATATATGTGCACCCCATTGCTACTTATTATCTAGCGTGATCCCTAAAAATACAGTGTCGGTAGCAGATTCCAAGATTTCCTGATTCAATGCAATGTTTGGTCAAAGATTCTTCACATTAGGAAGTGCAAATTTTATACATTTAGTCTTCTTGGCATTAAGAACTAAGTTATTAAGCGTGAACCAACCATTCCGTTACCTGAGAGAGAGAGCACAGTTCACTTCGTCAAAATGTTCTCTGTTTCTATCTACTTTAAAAACAAGAGATGTATCATCCGCATACAGTACAACTTTCGATGGTAAATCGTTTATATAAATTAAAAACACAATGGGCCTAAAATCGAACATTGTGCCACGCCTAACTGAACCGGTAAGCCGGTAGACTTCACACCATTAACATCAACACATTCAATTCTGTTACTCAAATAGGATGTGACAGCAGCTAATGCATTGTCCCGCACGCCATAAAATTATATTTTTTTTATAAGCGTGTCATGACAAACACAATCGAACGCCTTCGAAAGGTCGCAGAATACGCCAATGGCATTTTTCAAGTCTTCCCAGACACTGTAGATGTGTTTTAACAGAGCAACTCCTGCATCTGTTGTTGAGCGACCTTTAGTAAAACCATACTGATCATTATGTAGGAGCCATTTACGTTTACATTTTATTTATTTTTATTTAATGCAAGATTAATTGTGACTCAATCGTTTTTTTTATGTAACACTATCGTAAGTCTGAATGTGGTGCAGCTTACTCGCAGTTTATAGATACTGAACTAAACTCTAATCATAAATCTAGTACTGATACCAACGTCCGTTATTAAATTGCTGAAAATAGCAGCATTATTTAACCTTGCGAAACTGTCGATTTTAAGAATATTAAATAAATTACTTTATATGTTGGTACTTCATACGTTACGATTTATGGCAATTGAAAAAAATGTCCAAACAGTTAGATAATAAAGAGCATCATCTGCCTAGTCCTCAAGAAACTTTCGTACGGTCTTTGTGAGTTTAATTGCAGGAACTATTTAAACACAGACTTTTGATGACTTTGGGCCGAAATACTTAGTAAATTATTTTATACACACATTATCGCCGACATATAAACGCGGTAAACGACTGTGAAGTGGACTTTGTCTGATGCCGCAGTACTGACACCTGTTTTGAGACCAACACGCGTGGTGTCATATCATGTTATCAGTCTCAGATATTGCGCGTGATTTTGTCGCAGCGCGCAGCGCGCCCCAGCGCGTGACACGGAACATTGTGATAATCGTCTAACATAATGCCAATAATTCCAGGTATGGATAATCGACCGTTCGTCGTTAATCCGCATGGTGGTGTCCCGCACGTGCGGCACGGCCGCGGCCGGCGTGCAGCGGCGCCTGGGAGCCAGCGCGCGCGCGCTGCTGGTGCCCGGCACGCGCCTGCCGCTCGTACACGCCGACAGGAGGTACACAGACTGGTGAGTACTGACACATGCTGGTGCCCCGCACGCGCCTGCCGCTCGTACACGCCGACAGGAGGTACACAGACTGGTGAGTACTGACACATGCTGGTGCCCCGCACGCGCCTGCCGCTCGTACACGCCGACAGGAGGTACACAGACTGGTGAGTACTGACACATGCTGGTGCCCCGCACGCGCCTGCCGCTCGTACACGCCGACAGGAGGTACACAGACTGGTGAGTACTGACACATGCTGGTGCCCGGCACGCGCCTGCCGCTCGTACACGCCGACAGGAGGTACACAGACTGGTGAGTACTGACACATGCTGGTGCCCCGCACGCGCCTGCCGCTCGTACACGCCGACAGGAGGTACACAGACTGGTGAGTACTGACACATGCTGGTGCCCCGCACGCGCCTGCCGCTCGTACACGCCGACAGGAGGTACACAGACTGGTGAGTACTGACACATGCTGGTGCCCGGCACGCGCCTGCCGCTCGTACACGCCGACAGGAGGTACACAGACTGGTGAGTACTGACACATGCTGGTGCCCCGCACGCGCCTGCCGCTCGTACACGCCGACAGGAGGTACACAGACTGGTGAGTACTGACACATGCTGGTGCCCCGCACGCGCCTGCCGCTCGTACACGCCGACAGGAGGTACACAGACTGGTGAGTACTGACACATGCTGGTGCCCCGCACGCGCCTGCCGCTCGTACACGCCGACAGGAGGTACACAGACTGGTGAGTACTGACACATGCTGGTGCCCCGCACGCGCCTGCCGCTCGTACACGCCGACAGGAGGTACACAGACTGGTGAGTACTGACACATGCTGGTGCCCCGCACGCGCCTGCCGCTCGTACACGCCGACAGGAGGTACACAGACTGGTGAGTACTGACACATGCTGGTGCCCGGCACGCGCCTGCCGCTCGTACACGCCGACAGGAGGTACACAGACTGGTGAGTACTGACACATGCTGGTGCCCGGCACGCGCCTGCCGCTCGTACACGCCGACAGGAGGTACACAGACTGGTGAGTACTGACACATGCTGGTGCCCGGCACGCGCCTGCCGCTCGTACACGCCGACAGGAGGTACACAGACTGGTGAGTACTGACACATGCTGGTGCCCGGCACGCGCCTGCCGCTCGTACACGCCGACAGGAGGTACACAGACTGGTGAGTACTGACACATGCTGGTGCCCGGCACGCGCCTGCCGCTCGTACACGCCGACAGGAGGTACACAGACTGGTGAGTACTGACACATGCTGGTGCCCGGCACGCGCCTGCCGCTCGTACACGCCGACAGGAGGTACACAGACTGGTGAGTACTGACACATGCTGGTGCCCGGCACGCGCCTGCCGCTCGTACACGCCGACAGGAGGTACACAGACTGGTGAGTACTGACACATGCTGGTGCCCGGCACGTGCCTGCCGCTCGTACACGCCGACAGGAGGTACACAGACTGGTGAGTACTGACACATGCTGGTGCCCGGCACGCGCCTGCCGCTCGTACACGCCGACAGGAGGTACACAGACTGGTGAGTACTGACACATGCTGGTGCCCGGCACGCGCCTGCCGCTCGTACACGCCGACAGGAGGTACACAGACTGGTGAGTACTGACACATGCTGGTGCCCGGCTCAATGCTATGCACGCGCCCTAGCCGCTCGCCTAGGTAACCACATCGCTTGGAACTCGCGGCTTGCTGTTAGGCGGCGTGCCGGCGAACGGTGTCTTAGATAGGTTGGGTAGCATTGCTCAGTGGTGCACGTAACCCGTCGTGCCGCGTTTTAACAGCGTAACTATAAAACGCAACTAGCTACTCGTGCATTTGTAAACGCGCGCGTCTGGACGGCGTTGTTCAATCGCATGACTGTGAAACCAGCCTTAAGGGAGGGCGAATCGGTCGTTTACAGTCGACGCACCTAACTATTCGGTACATTTTTACAGTTGGTAGGCGAACTGTCACATTATTAGAGGTGCCGTGATGGAACGTAGCACTGTAATCCTTGACACATAAAGCTTTAAATATTTTTTGAAGCAAAAATAGCTAAAGTCCAACCCAGTGTACTATTTAATTTGCCGTCCTATGGTGAAATTCCTATCAAAATCTTTCCAGTCATAAATGGCATGTGCAATCACTTACCTACCAGTGTACATTATACATATATATCATATTAGTTTATGCCCGCGGCTTCGCCCTCGTGGATGCCAGATTGTTACCAAAATATTTTAACAGCAAAGTTTCAAATTTACTTTGCACCCCCGTTTTACCCCCTTCAGGAGTGAAATTTCAAAAATCCTTTCTTAGTGCTTCCTACGTTATAAAAGGAACCCCTGTTAATTTTAAATTTTCTAACCCTTATACACACATCAAAAGTGTCTAGGGATCAAGCATTTTTATGCGGATTTCTTGAGATTGAGATGTGGCTTTGTAATAAATTTATGATTTTATAAATTTATATGGATCCTTTTTGGTGCATTTCATAATTTGAATCAGGAACTGTGAATCAAATTCGAGTAAAAGATGAAAATCAGCTGTCAATATTTTCCCTATAAAAACATACAACGCATTGAAGACATTATTAGTGCTACTGTTTCCCTACTACTGATTAAAACCAACGTTATTATGGAGCGGCGACGTCATTTAAGCAGGGAAGAAATGCTCAGAGCCGTGGGAATGATAGAAGCTGGTTCCCGGCAACGTACTGTGGCTTTAGCTCTGAATACAAGTCAGAGTGTTATCAGTCGACTTTGGACACGTTACCGAAGCACTGGTACCGTGGCTGAGCGCCATGGAGGACGGTATCGCTGCACCACACGGAGACAAGACCGATACATTCAAATCTTAACTCGAAGAGGTCCAACAATAACCGCCATGATGTTAGCCGTGAGGCTTCATCACTCTTCAGGGAACTTAATTAGCGACCAAACAGTCAGAAACCGCTTGCATGAAGTGAACCTTCATTCCCGAAGACCGCTACGGGTACCACCTATAGCAATGCACAATCGTAGGATTCGATATCAATGGGCTCTTGAACACAGAAATTGGGCAGAAGAACAATGGCGTTTCGTGTGCTTTTCTGATGAGTCTCGTTTTGGTATGAGACCGGATACAAGACGTATACGACACTGGAGAACCCCTGGACGCCAACAGCGATTAAAATCCTGCCAGGAAGTCCATCCTTATAGTGGTGGAACCATCATGGTATGGGCGGGTATTTGGATCGGCGGAAGAACTGAGTTGATTTGGATCAGAGGCAACCTCAACGCTCAAATTTATGCTGAGACGATTGTATCAGACGTCATCGTTCCTCTACAAGTGCAAATCGGTCCCTTATTTCAGTTAATGCATGATAATGCACGACCGCACACCGCAAGAGTTGTAAGACAGACTCTCGCCGCAGCTAACATCAATGTCCTGCCCTCGCCTGCTCAGTCGCCAGACTTGAACCCGATTGAGCATGCATGGGATATGCTACAGAGAAGAGCTCTGCCGAATATGGAGTGTATCCAGTCGCAAGAAGACCTTTTTTTGTTGTTGCAACGAACATGGGCGGCCATTCCACAGCGTGATTTGGATGAACTCATTTTGAGTATGCCAAACCGATGTTCTTGTGTTGTTAGTGTTCGCGGTAGAAACACGGATTATTAATTGTTTAAGTTACCCAATAAAATTTTAAAGAAAACTGTTATTTCAGTCTTTTTTTCGAACTTTAATGTTAGTGGTTCAAATGTCAAAAATCCCTTTATTAGGAAAATGGCAAATTTCTTTATTAATGCAAAGGTGACTTGGTTTATCGTAACTGTGACAAACGAAAACACTTTATTTGATGAATCCTTAAAGAAATAAAAAAAAAAAATCAATCAGGAGAAAAGTTATTGCAAAAATATATGTTGATCCCTAGACACTTTTGATGTGTGTAGTTTAGGCCCTGTGTTCATACGTCAGTCAGTATATTTAAATAGATATGACATATCTAGATATTCTTGATTTAGATACAATGACTTAAGCTACATAATTTTTCAAGAAATTAGTATTAACCAATCAACTTTCTATTTTCCTAATAATTACAAATTAACTACGAAAACATTTTAGACATTACAATAAAATCAACCCTAAAATACGTATTGTTGCTGAAGCTACTTCAACTAATACCTAACTCATTTCCCTCATCTACCTATCCAGGTGTGAGATCCACCTGCACGCCGTAGACCCTGGCACGTACCAGGTGTTGCCAGTGGAGAAGGTGCTGGAGACCATCGACTCCAAGTACGACGAGTTAAAGGACATATACCAGGAGTATGGTGTTGAGACCCTCATAGCTGCCAGTGCTTCTTCTAAAGGTAACTATTTTGTTTTAGCTTGTTGATCTAGTGGTTAGTGACTGACCTGACTATTCTGTGTCTGGATGTTAATTATCGATGATAAAACGATTGAAGCTTTGTAAAGAGAGTTATAAAAATGGCAGCAAACTGACATGTCATGAAAGTGTAAAACAGTGTAAAATATACTTGAAATACGTGATAACTGGACAAGAACGAGACTTTGTGATTAAAAGAAGAAAACCAGAAATATATTATACTTGAAACTGGCGTATGCACATAATGTGCGAGCCATAATCTCTACCGATTAATATTGGAGGGAAGAGGAAAAAAAAAAACTTTGTAAAGAGGCGGGTGGAGAGTTCTTTGAAAAATTTAATTAAAATATTTTATCCACAGTAGTTAATCAGTTTATTACTTTCTCAAAACTTTCTGAGTATCCCACGTATATATACATGATGACATGTTTTTTTTTATCAAATTTAATTAAATTATATCAAGCAGGTACATCCCCTTAGACGAAAACAGATTGCATTATTACGGCGAAGAACTTTTAAAGTGATAGTTCTTTTAATTGACAACTTATTCTTAACTTATCTGACTGCCTCTGTGGCGCGGTGGGAGTGTATCCGACTGCTACGCAAGAGATCGTGGGTTCGATCCCCACCCAGGATAAAACTTTGTGTGATGAGCACGAAGGTTTATTCTGTGTCTGGGTGTTATTTATCTATAATATGTATGTATTTAGAAATATATAAGTTTGTTTATCAGTTGTCTGGTTTCCATAGTACAAGCTCTGCTTAGTTTGGCATCAGATAGCGTTGTGTGAGTTGTCCCAAGATATTATTATTGTTACAAACATAAAGTGGGCACAGCCTCGGGGATAAACTAGTAAATTATAATTTTGTCAGCGCAACGTTGCTTCATACAAAAGAGGAATAGGCCTTCAATAGTTCTAACAAATTGTAATTAATAAATTTCAGCTCCAGACAGTTTTGACCCAGCATTAGCCGCGTTGATAGCATTACTCATAGTGCTGTTCACAGGCATCGTCACTTTCATAGTCGTGTGCGCATGTCTTAAACATTGGTAAGTTACCCCCCCCCCCTCTCTCTCTCATTCCAACCGATTTATGCCAGTATAAAGTATTTATTACACACCAATTGCCTCTGTGGCGCGGTGGGAGTGGGTTCGATTCCCACACGGGACACCACTTTGTTGTTTCGGGTGCACTTTGTGTCTGTGACTTGTATGTTTGTAAATTCCCCGCGACACAGTGCTTGTACCCTAATATGGGAGCCGATTTTTAAAAACAAAAAAAAAGTGTAATATTAAAAATCACCCGGTATTGTAATTATTTGAAGGAAAAATCAATTTTTTGCTCAATCAATAAATAATTTATAAATCCATAACAACTTTCAGGGTAATACCCCCACCATCGATGCAATCCAGCAAAGGTGACAGCCTGGCTCGTCGCCGCATTCTAGAAGAATTATCTACGACGGAGAACCCTCTGTGGTTGGAGACGAAACTGAGACCTTACGAGGAGCAGGAGCTGACCATGAACGTGTTTGGTGACCAGGAGCAGCAGATAGTGGAGCCTGCACCGGTGAGTCACTTCTTTTTAAAATATAACTTGCAGGATGATACTTCCACCATGGGTGCACCCAGAAGCGAATTGAGGGTTAAGGCAACCCTCCCCCGAAGTTGAAGAAATTGGTCAAAAATAGGTTAGTCGTTTTTTAATCAAAACAATCCCCCACTCTAGTCTATCGAGTAATTTTTGTTATAGGCACAAAATTAGATTTACTAATAAATTTTGTGCCTATTCCTAGAAATGTAGACAAATTCCAACCAGACAGAATTAATCATGCTGATCACACAGTGTCCTTTATTCTCCTCATCGTACTGCATCTTTGGAAGTTACTCAATTACCGGTATAATTCTTTAATAAAAAGACAATGAAAATAAATGTTCAATACTTGTTTGGAAACTCGACACTTGATGTCGCTTTAAGAATTGTGATAGTTAAGATGACGCTCTGGAGCAGTGAAGTTGCAGTTAAGTTTCGATTAAAACGGCCATTTTCGTATTCTTGTAACTTTGGGATCGATCTTAAATACGTTTGCACACCGTACTAGAATGTTGTTATTGCGCTCTCGAGACGCATACTTGACGCAAGCGTATTTGAGATCGATCCCAAAATTACTTACAAGAATACAAAAATGACCGTTTTAATCGAAACTTAACTGCAATTGCACTGCTTAAAATACGTGAATTGACCTACAGATCTTTGTAAAATTAATTGGTCTGTAATGAAAAAAAATGTGTTCAGAGTGGCATCGAACAAAGAAAATGGAAGAAATTGACTCCCAAACTTTCTTTAACAGAGTGGCACTAGTAGAAGTATCTTTAATAGTATTAATCCTAACTTCCCAAACTTCCTTTAACAGAGTGGCACTAGTAGAAGCATCTTTAATAGTACTAAATGAATAATAACAACTAAGTTATTTTAGACAGCTATCTTAATAAGTTACATTTGTTCCCAGACGGACAACACATACGCAACAATCCAAGGCAGCAGGACGACGGAGCGTTTCGGCGACTACGCGACGCTGGCCGGAGACTCGCCCACACCTGCTGAAGCCGCGCTCGGCTTTCAGGTACAACCTAGCTTAGCTTATTGTCTTGCTTGCCAAAACCACCACTATGCACCTAGCCTTAAAGCTCATATTAGCATCATGTAAAATTGTGAAAATGATGTCTAATGTACAAAGGCTGTAACTACCACTTTTTGAAGAGGGAATTTATATTTCAAAATATACAGATAAAAACCTGTATGTACCTGTATATATGTGACTGACTTGCACATAGGTTGTGAATTTGATTCCCTCGCCGACGGAATTTATGTGATTTATAAAAATATTTATTCCGGGTCTAAGTTTGACCATAGTGCGGAAGTTATAGGTCTAGTGGTTAGTGACTCTGACTGCTAAGTGGGTTCGATCCCCACCCAAGATAAAACTTTGTGTGATAAGCACGATGGTTTATTCTGTGTCTGGGTGTTATTTATCTATAATATATATGTATTTAAAAATATATAAGTATGTTTATCACTTGTCTGGTTTCCATAATACAAGCTCTGTTTAGTTTGGGATTAGATAGGTTTGTGTGAGTTGTCCCAAGATATTATTATGGGACATTTAGATTGATGAGGTTTTTCTTCTTTACCATGAAGTACTTCAACAAAGTCTTTTACGGGATAGATAAATACAAATATAATATAGTGTTTGTTATAATTCCAGGGTAGTACATTCAAGCCTCCTTCAGCAGACACGCCGGAGCCGCCGCCTCGACCCTCAGGGTTGGGAGTGCTTTGATGGTGAGTACATATATTTTACAATTTGAGCAAACAAAACAAAGTTGCTTAGCAACCATTGATAAAAGTATTAAAGGTTGACTGCAACTGTGTGTGCCTTTCGTATTTAAAGGCTTTTATTATTTCAATAATAATGCAGCGGTAGCCTAATGGCTAAGGCATCGGTCTCGCAATCGTTAGGTCGCGGGTTCGAATCCTGCCCATTATAGTACCGACGTGAACCCCCTCCTAACACAAACCTTTGAGCTTAGCTGGAGGAGTTAACAGGATTGCTAGTAATGTGGTACCCAATCACACATGCTAATTATCTTTCAATAAAATTCTATGTTACTATGTGCTTTTTTGAAATAAATATTATTATTATTAATTAAAAAAATATTACCTAGTATAGAGCGAAGCATTTTTGGGCAAATGATTTTTCAAATTCATATATATCTATTTCAGAAGGCGACAAAACAATGGTGGATTTATAAATATAAATCTAAGTAAGTGTAAATAAATAATTATAATTAGGTAGTGCATGTTGGCAATGTATTATAACTGTTGTTTTATAACTCAAAGTAAGACTGTCCGTATATTACTTATATTTTGTTACCATTTATATACATTTTTGAAATATTTTGTGATACATTGACAACGTCCATAAAATATGGTGTATTAGATATAAATATGGTTCATAATATGTGTTTTTATTTTATCATTTTGGTCAATGGCAAAGATTTTTTTTGGAATATTATAGTGCTTGCAATTTACGAATTATATCTTCTATGTTTATAATGTTGAGACTTGTGAGTTGACAGTTTAGTAAAGTCACTGAAATTATCTTTACAAAGATATTGACATATACATACATAGAAACAATAAAAATTTAGTACAAAATGCAATATCTATGGCAATACTGTTTATTTATATAAAATTAGGTAATGCCCACGGCTTAGCCCGCTTGGATGCCAGATTGTAATCAAAACATTTAAAAGCAAATTTTTATACTAACTTTGCACCCCTGTTTTACCCCCTCAGAGGGGGAATTTTCAAAAAACCTTTCTTAGTGCTCACCTACGTTATAAAAGGAAGTTTAGGCTCTGCGTTGGTATGTCAGTCAGTCAGCATATACTTTTATATATAATCCGTAAATGGCATGGACTATATAATCAAAGACTGCTAAATTGCATAATTGAATATTTCTTCGAAAATATATTTTTGTAACAATATTTCACATTAATATGTATATAAGTATGATTTGTATCTTGAATCTCATTAAATCTTAGCCAATCTTTAGATTAATTAGTTTTATAATCTAAATTATTTCCTACTGTCATCTCGAATAAATACTGCCATATAAATATATTGTAAAATACATGTATTGTACAAAATACAATATTAAATGTTAAGATATATATTATATTTTAAATAGTAGGTGATTGTAATCTGTACACATAAGTGTACAAGATATTTTAAGTGTCCAAAAATACTGGAAACACTTTCATACTTAATTATTTCTATAATAAACTCTAGGTCTTTTGAAAAAGTAAGATTTATGTGAAAAATGCTATAATACACAGTACAAATGTTTCTAAGCAGCCCTTGATGTTCAAAACTTCTTCTGAAATCATAATATTCTTTTATCTTCTTGGTACAGAAAAGTGTACAATCTTTATTAGAAAAAAGAAAGCCTCTAAATACTAAAATAATTATAATTAAAGCATTTTTTTTGTGCTATTGGGTTGTCTACATTAAAATGTTAGTATTACATTATTTTAATGAATCCCTGTGGCGATGAAATAGAAAAATAATGATAATGTTTTTTGATAAACTATAGGGGAGTTTATGGATACTTGATCCCCTTTCTGTTGGAGCCTACTGCTTTGAATGTGTGGAACAAAACGATTTAACGTTACTCACTTAGAATGGTCGTTAGCCTATCAATATCATTTGGCGTTTTGTGTTACATTACGAGATTTTATATAAAAAGTAGCATTAGGTAAAATTATCAAGTCTCCTATAGTGAAGAAAACCTGATACCAAGCAGCAGGAAACTTGATTTATAAGTGTTTTAAATAAAAGTCAAACATTTATTATTGCTACCTGATACTTATCTATTAAAATGAAATTAAATGGTTCATGAACTGCTTACCGTCTCCAAAAAAATAATAAACCTCTAAATAAATGCACTATTTTTTAAAAAACCTTGCCGCCAAAAAATAATAATAATAATAAGTTTAAAATTCGGAGATATCAATCAATCATAACCGCTTGATAATGCTGCTAGTGTTAAAGTTGTAAGTGTGAAATTAATAGGAGGGGGGGGGGGGGGTCATGTTTCTTGAGGAATCAAGTATCCACACTCTCCCTCACTGCTTGTCTGTCAAGTCACTGATAAATTAATACATCAGGTACAAATTATCTATTAAACATTAAATTATTTAAACTATTTCTTACTGCCGAAATCAATAATTTAGCTGCCTCGGTGATACAGCGAACAAAAATTAAAGAAAGTTGACTTAATTACAATCTCCAGTTCAATGATTAGACTGCCTCTGTGGCGCGGTGGGGGTGAGTCCGACTGCTACACAAGAGGCCGTCGGTTCGATTCCCACATGGAACACCAGTTTGTGTGATCCACAAATTGTTGTTCCGAGTCTGAGTGTACTTTGTGTCTGTGACTTGTATGTTTATAAAGTTTCCTCGTCGACACAGGGCTTGTGCGATACTGCGGGAGTCGTCTTTAAAAAAAAATCATATCGAGATTTTGTTTTGATAAGTTTATCCGATGCATTTGAAATCTCTTAAAAACAAAAAAAGGTTGGACTGGTTATTAATTTTGGCAGTAAACCAACAATTTCTTGCTTTTAACGTAATGTTTTAAATTTAGTGGTAACTCAAGACTTTGAGAAACAAATATAGTCATAAGTTAGGAATTGAGATGTAAATATCTATATGTTTTTATACCTTTAAAGTATTATTTAACAACGAAATAAAGAGATTTCCTGTAACACTTTTTTTACTTATCACTAACAAACCTACACTCGTATTGATACAATAACCTACCAAGAAAAAAATCACTTGCTTCTTTCTTTCTTTCACTTGTCGTTGACAGAAGTGGGCAGTAGAATTCAATGATTCCATTCTATTTTTGTACTGTATTTTTAATTGCTGCGCAAGACGTCGTGGGTTCGATTCCCACACGGGACACCACTTCGTGCGATTAAAAAATTGTTGTTCCGAGTTTAGGTGTACTTTGTGTCTGTAAATTGAATGTTTGTAAAGTCCTCCGCGACACGGCGTACAAGTTGTTAAAAAAAACGGAAATAATTTTGGCAATACTACTACTATGAGGCAGAACATTATGACGTGATAACGTTGTATTTAATACCAATTTGTACAGATGGTAATTTCTGTCTTAAAAGTACGTGTAGGAGATTTTGTTACCTACTTATTTACTAAATGTAGAATTACCACCGTCCGTTCATAGATGGGTGTCAGTTTTAGTAAAATGTCACTCCCCACCCCTCTGTGCCTCGGAGAGCAGGTAAGCAGTCGGTCCTGCATACACGCATACACTTATCAATACTAATATTATTCAGCTTTATAATATTAGTATTGATAAGTGTATGCGTAGACACAAGTGCACTCTCATAGCCCGATGAGATGGAAAACCCCACCAGAGAGACTGGGCGTAGGACCGACTGCTTACCTTTGTTTGTTTGTTTGAACACGGTAATCTCAGGAAGTAATGATCCAAATAAAAAAAAAAACACTGTATATAACATCATGCTACGGTCAAAATAAGCGGAGCAGCAATGAGAAATATTGCAGAAACGGGGAAAATTTACGCAGACTAAGTTGTGTGCATCTGGATTGATGGCAATCATTCATCGAGATCAAAATTTTAAAATAAAAATGATTAACCTAGAGACAGTACTTTGTGAGATTTAGGCTATGCCATTTTATGCACGCGTCTGTATTGAGGGCCCAAGTTATTTAATCATAACAGTTTTAATTCACGTTTAAGAAATTCACAGCCGTTTACTAGGTATAAGTTTTTACTATTTTTTTACTAATTTTCCTGTAAGTATTAATTCGTATTTCAAAGATTTAAAAAAATGGCCTTCGATCCAGATGCACATGACAAAGTTGCGCGGGACAGCTTGTGCACTATAATATCTCCTGCGTAGTTAGCTAGTCTCTAATGAGATTAGCCGCCGTAACCGAAATCGGTTAAGAGACTATTATTAAACGTAAGTAGTAGCTAATCCTGGTTTAAGTTTGCCTGGGGCTGAGGCTGACAGCACCTTTTCCTCTTCTTAGATCAACAACTGAGTAGTGCCAACTTCACGAAACAAAATAAAACAAGTAATTATCTAGTAATACTATAACATTTATTTAAATTTTCCATGATCTCTCTAACTTTGTCCAGGTATCGCGAGAGCTGTGTGTGCAAACACTCTTCTAGATCGGTCACAGAAGATTGGTAGTACGCCTGTAGAGTGCTCATAGCAGATTGCTTTAGAATTATAAGTCTACCGACTACTTCGTCATATTTATCATTCTGCATCTGAAAATAATAAAAAATAGGTTTACTGTAACTCCGTAAGCATAATATTTCGTTACAAGTACTTTAGTCCATATTTAGGCACATATAGCTTTTACCTTTGTTGTAAGTAGATGCTCCTACTATATTGTACCCACTAAGGCTGATTTTGGTTTATCTCATGTTCCAACTTTTTAATAATATAATTTGCATCTGTCCTTTAACATGGTGTATAGTATATTAGTGGCAGCACCTTACCCCTATATCAACTTTATAAACATTTAAACATTGTAAAATAGGCAATTTGAAAAGAGTGGCCGCGAGGTTTGTTGCCAGGTTCTTTTCTCCGGCTTTACCTATTGTTAGCGAACTTGACATTACATATACATGTAGAATCCTGACGTATCACAAGAGTTGTTTTGTATCATAAGTGAATAAAGAATTTTGAATTTGAATTAGCATGAAAATCTTTCATCTGAGACGCATATTAGATTGGTATAACAGAGATAGTAGGTACCTAGTAAAGAAAATCGTAGATAAACAACATGTTGTGCTAATGCACTTACAGCGGCGTTATGATGCCCTACTGCTACACACTGTATTCTGAATCGCTGTGTTAATGTACCTACCTAGTTGAAGTCAAAATATTTAACACTAGCTTTCGCCTGCGGCACCGCCCGCGTGGATATCGGTTATCACGATAAAAACTATCCTATGTATTTTACCGGGACTCATACTAAATTTCATCTAAATCGGCTTAGCTGTTTGAGCGTGAAAGCGAGAGTTACTTTCACATTTATAATATTAGTATGGATTGATGGACATATGTTCAGACGAGAAAGGTAGATAGCTACGTGTTAGTACATCAATCCAATGCCGCTCCACAGTCGGCATTCAAAGTTATCAACGCTCATAGAAAAGTAACTGATTGTAATATTAATCGTCTAGTTTGGGAAAGAACGACTGTCGAAATAAAAGATTAGATAATGATAGAGAGATAAAATAAATAGATGCTAGAATAGTAGTAGTAACTTATTCAGCGAGGATGCAGGTAGGTTGTAGCGATTCACCCTCAGAGTGCAGCGCCGAGTTGCAGGAATGCACTTCAGAATACAGCGCCGATATGATTATTATAGCTCTCTATCACTATATAATCTTTCATTGCATGACAAGCCTTTTTTAGGGTTTCGTAGGCAAAATGGCAAAAAACGGAACCCTTATAGTTTCGTCATGTACGTCTGTCTGTCTCTCCGTCCGTATGTCACAGGCATTTTACACAGAGACTTCTCAATGAATATTGATGAAATTTGGTAATGTCTTATAGTGGCCGCTATTTAGTTTGATAGCTAAATAATAGATATGTGAGAGGATACTTACCAGCTGAACCAAGCACTGGCGAGCGGTTTCATCGTCCCCTGCTTTTTCTATACCACAATGGAACATCAGGTATCTGTAGCCTCTACGCCATTTTGTTATCTGTGGCACACGGACACCAAAACAAACATTACATTGAAACGAATGTTGAATGGGATGGAAATCCGACAGGACTGGAGAGAGCTTAATCGCAGGAAGGACGGCCTTAACGCGCTCACCAAGGTACGATATATCTGGGTATATTACAATATAATAGTAATGGAGACTTGTTCCAACTTACTTGTTTCTCTAACTGTTCTACTTCTCCTTTTTTCTCAGCATCTCTTGAAGTGACAGACCGGAGACACTCCAGCTCATTGTCATGGTAAAACCTTTCGGATCTTCTGATCTCCTTTCTATGAATATATAGGCAGTTGTTCCACTGAAACGTTTAATTGAGCAGTCAGATCATTCACGATCCTCAAAGCTTCGAAATTAGGTAAAAGGAGTTATGATCTTTAAACTTTATTTTTAAATAACAATGTTTTGTTATAACATGTTTAGTTGTTTTTTTTATAAAAGTACTAGCTGTCCCGTGCAACTTCTTATGCGTAAATTTTCCCCGTTTTTGCAACATTTCTAGTCGCTGCTCCGCTCCTATTAGTCGTAGCGCGATGTTATATAGCCTATAGCCTAATGGGTTATCCAACAAAAAAAGATTTTTTCAAATTGGACCAGTAGTTCCTTAGATCAGCGCGTTTAAACAAACAAACAAACAAACAAATAAACAAACAAACAAACTCTTCCGCTTTATAATATTAGTATAGATTAGATAGGGACACGTGTGTTTGTATGTTTGTACAGTCCCACGCGTGTCGCGGAGGACTGTACAAACATACAACTCACGGACACAAAGTACACCCAGACTCGGAACAACAATTTATGGATCACACAAACTGGTGTCCCATGTGGGAATCAAACCCTTGCGTAGCAGTCGGACACACTCCCACCGCGCCACCGAGGCAATGTTTTAAAATAATGTGAAGCTTCCATTTCTTATAAAACCTAGAAATTATTATTATTAAACCAGATTCCCCTACTGGTCGTTTTACGCCCAACAAAAATAATTACAAGTACCCTCAATTAATGTTCAATAATTGTCGTTGTAGTCGATTATTCACCTCATTTTTACAAACTAGTGCTACTACTCTATACGTGAGTTAGTGAATTTTAAAGTATAACATTAGCATATTGCCTGTTACTTGGTGTTTTAGTCAAAAGGGAAAATATTTTTGCATTATGGCTTTCAAAAGGTGAGTTTCAACATTATTTTTGGTATGATACTGATTTTTTTGTGCCTGGATATATATAGTTACTAAATGAACTAAAAAATAAACAGTAAATAAACCTTTTGTTCTACATATTTCTGTTTGATATCGATCTATACTATTCATGACCGTTATGTCCAGTAGTAGGGAATGTACGTCTTTTTTATTTTCAGATCTCGAGTTTGAAAATTGAAGTGAAATTATTGAAGTGCTGCATTGTATTGATGATGATCAGCTACTGCCACATAGCGTTGTTATATTTCGTCCAGAAAACGCTAACGCAGATCTTACCGACGAGAATTCTGGTGATAAAGAAATAGTAACATGGGACAACCTTACAGGCTCCCAGCTGAGGGCAGAAGCTGATCTTATTTATTCTGACAGTGAAGAAAAGTCAGACAGTGAAGATGATTTACCAATGTCATCAATAGCAAAGAGACGCTTTACAGCTGATTCAGAACCGGTACCGAGTACTTCAACAAATATTCTTAAAAACGAATATATGGTAGCCCCAAGTGTGCTGAGTAATCAAAAATATCAGTGGAGAATTATCATAATCCCCTTCCGCTCCCAAAATGGCAAAATATGCAGGGTCCAAGCAATTTACAGTCACCGCTTTATTAATTTGATTGCATGTTTGATGAAAATTATTTTTATTTGTCAGTGACTCTAACAAATGAATACGCCAGTAAGAAAAACAAAGTTGAGAATGCTCAGTGAGTGAAATGTAATGTTTTTGGCGTTCTTTTGTTTAGTGGTTATGTAGCTGTCCTACGAAGATTTATGTACTAGGAGACTTCATCAGATACAAATTATGGCATTGTAAGTAATGCCATATCCAGAGATAGCTTCGATTTCATCATGTGGAATAAAGATTGTTGTGACAACGCAACAAAACAGAATAGCGATGACAAGTAGGCTAAAGTAAGACCTCTATTTGATATATTGAATAAAAACTTTTTATCTTTCGCACCTTTGGAATACAACTATAGTGTTGACGAGGCCATGGTGCCTTATTACGGTAGACACAGCTCCAAGCAGATTATTCGAGAAAAAACAATTCATTGGGGCTATAAATAATTATAGGTTGGTGCTAAAATACTAGGATATGTCATCTGATTTGATCCATATCAAGGCAAATCTTCTACAATACCTGAAGCTTACAAACGTTTTGGTTTAGGATTGCGATTTGCTAACACTGTGCAATCCAACAATCCTCAATGGCCGTTTACCATTTTGCCATTTTTTTTTACATCTATACCTCTTTTGAATGAACTAACTAGTAGAGGACTAAATCCTACAGGCACTATAAGAGAAAACCGTACACCGAAATGCCCACCAAACAGACATGAAAAAAAGTGATAGAGTCACATACAATTTTATGTCAAGTCGACCAGCTGACATTTTGTGGATACTGTGGCTTCTAACACTGAGCAAACACAACCACTTCAAGATGCAAAGCGCTTTTCTCAACAGCTCAAGACGTACGTACACATAGAGCAGCGTAAATAATAAAAACGTACAATAAATCATTTGTGACGTTGATCGAGCTGTCCATAATATTAGTCTTTACAGAACTTCTATTAGGGATAAGAATTGGTATTAACCTCTTGGAAAAAAAATGCCTAAATGTTCCATCTAAATTTATAAGGTTCAACCCTCCTATTAATTTAACTAAGGTTTCCACTAATTACAGACAAAATTCTTTCCTTGTAGCAAGTCGTATTTTCAATAAAATTTGTAAAACAAGCGATTTGGACCCGTTTGTTACAAGGGTTGCAGTAGCGAGGCGGAGTCTAAGCCTGAGCAGAATTGTCTATAGAGAGCTGCGCTTAGAAATGTATCGCGCATGCGTGTGGACATCTTTAAGCGCACCGCGAATGCGCCAATTCGCGCGGGCTTGCCACGAAATCGAAAAAACATAGTGAATAAGGACCCTGAGCGCACAACCACACCGCCAGTGCGCCTGTGTGGCGAAACATGCGGCCGTGTGGTTTGGCTCGTAGCTATTAGGATTATTCATTCAAAAGTTTACAATTTGAGTACCTACCTTATCGCTATTATACATTTGGAACACCAGAGGCTTTGCAGGTGCATTTAAGAAAAGAGTAGACTTTTTGATTGCACTAGGTGTTTGTGTTGTGGCAGAAAATGGCGTTTGAAAGGGTCTCAATATCGTACCTTGTCGTTCTCACCAGTCTTGAAGCTGTGCTCCTCATGCTTGGCCATTTGCATCCTGTACTTCAAGGAGACGTCGAGCCTTTTAACCTGGTATTCGTCAATCCAGTTGGTCATCAGTATCCTGTCTTCTCTCTGCAGGATCTTGGATGTGTCTGCGCTCTGCTCGTATTTTAAGACGAGGGCTTTTGTGTCTGAGGACTTTACAAAATTAGAACTATTTTTAACCTGTACTGTCTCATTGTTGGACAAAAGTCTCACGAATGCGCTTCGAAACCTTATAAAAATGAAATTGAAATTTTATTTTTTATTTATTAATTTCATTCAATGAGACGGTAAAATGTCCGCCGCGCATGCGCGTTGATGCATTTCTAAGCGCAGCTCTCTATTTACCATTATGACAAGATTTTGACAGTTCGCACGCGCTTGTCGCGAAAACGGAAATAAATAACGTGAATAAGGACCCTGAACTTAAACATTTTTATATAAGATACTAGCTGACCCGCGCAACTTCGTCTGCGTAAATTTTCCCCATTTTTGCAAACATTTTTACTTGCTGCTCCGCTCCCATTAGTTGTAGCGCGATGTTTTATAGCCTATAGCATTCCTCGATAAATGGGCTATCTAAAAGTAAAATATTTTTTCCCAATATATTATTATTATAATGATGAATAAACAAACATACCTTAGACGCACTTGGCCAAAAACACATTATAGACACAATAATAAATTCTTGAATTATCATTTTGCTAACTTGTTGTTACTCCATTAATTCCAGTAGTTAATATTTATCAAGAGACTTGTACCTACTACAGCGAAGATATGTTCCATTCTGACTGTTATCTGTGTTTATACTTATTAATGCATAAAATAGTAATATTATTTTAACTAGCGCGACACATGACTTCTTCTTTTATAAAATAAAATATATATTAAATCTATAATAATATTATAAAGCTGAAGAGTTCGTTTGTTTGTTTGAACGCGGTAATCTCAGGAACTACTGGTCCGAATTGAAAAAAAAATATATATATACCTATATATATATATATATATATATATATATATATATATATATATATATATATATATATATATATATATATTCTGATGGGTAGCTCATTTATCGAGGAAGGCTATATAACATCACGCTTCGACCAGCAATGAAAACGGCGAAAATTGACGCACACGAAGTTGCGCGGGACAGCTAGTTATACCTAATAATCTCATGTATTCTTCTTTTAATATATTTTATCTCTTGTTTTTTCATCAGTTCTCTACTATTGTGTAGGTGTATTATATATTATGGTGGCAGCACCTTTCCTACATATAAGGTCGGGGCAAAAGTATTTTCGTATATTTCATGCAAAGAATAAAAAAAAATGTTAGGTATAATTTATATAGGTATATTTATTTATTATATGTATGTGTCGTTTTGATCGATGACTTGTTCCCATCTTGTAGGTAGTAAATTAAGATTTTTGATCAAAAAATCTGACAGGTAGTTTTCACAGTGTTCTTTTGAGGTTAACTTTATGCTTCCTAAAGAGTTCTAAAGTGATCGAAACAGACGGAAATCTGATGGAGCAAGATCAGGAATATACGAAGGATGCATCAACACATTCCAGCCAAGCTCTCTCAATTTTTGCTGAGTGGCTATATATGAGTGCTGTCTGGCATTGTCATCATGGAACACCACGCTCTTCCTGTTCACCAGCTCCGGCTTCTTTTAACCTCATCAGTTGCAAGTAGTAAAGGTCAGAATCGAAAGTTTTACCCGGCGGCAAAAGCTCATAGTTAACGATTCCTTTCTAATCCCAACACACAGCATCACTTGTTCCGAGTCAGGCCGGGCTTTGCCACGGTCTGTAGGGCTAGTCCATGCTTCGACCACGATCTTTTTCGGACATTCTTATCTTAAGTGACCCGTTTTTCATCACCCGTAATCAACCGTTTAAGAAATGGGTTGGAATTGTTACGTTTCAACAAAGAATCGCAAATGGAAACACGTTGCATTAAGTTTCTCTCAGTGAGATCATGTGGTACCCAAATACGAAGTTTTTTCTTGTACTCAGACTTTTGTAAATGACGTAAAACTATTTTGTGATCAACATCCAGCTCTTCTGCAATATCGTAACTATTAATATGTCGATCTTGCTCCACTTTTTAAAAGATGGCACTGATTTTATCCGTGACAGGGCGTCCAGAGCGAGCCTCATTTTCACACTAAAATATCCAGACTTGAAACGCTTGAACCACCTTTGTGCTATTCGTATTGATACCACATTAGGTCCGTAAACCGCACAAATTTTATTCGCGGCGTTCGTTGCATTTTGCCTTTTTTGTATTAAAACTTTAAAATGTACCGAATTCCTTCGTCACATACGCGCATTTTACTTGCTTGAAAAACAATTGAAAAATGGCGGCACTAGTTTTTTTATTTTGTTTAGAATGTCACCATTTAATCGTATTAAAATCAGACAGTTACATTCAGTACAATTAATTATGATTAAAAAAAATAGCAGAATGACCTGCTACTAGCGGTTAGGTACAGTGAATCGGTGTCTAGTACACAATGAATAACGCAAGTACAGTAGTTTCCTACAAAATAAGCTAAATAGCGGTCAACTGGTTATTTATTCTTAAAAATAACTCTTTTAGTCTCAATATTATCAATTGATAACTTAATAACATTTTAAAGTTGTGAAAGGAACGCCTAAAACGTTAGCAGTTTTCCTCACACTTAGGTATTCCGTTCTCAGTAGGTATATTGTAATGCTTTCTTCATGTTGTCTTAGTTTAGTTTGGTTTCCGATTTTACGAGGTTTTGTTGGGCGATGTATAGGTATTTAATATTATCTATATCTACTATAAGGTGGGTGTCTATTATTAGCATGTCTATTAATAGCATGTCTATTATTAGCATGTAGTACACATTGACTTATGAACCACTGTGTACTCAGGCAGTATGAGCCACTGTGTACAATGTCGCGTTTTTATATTTACGACACCCTTTATGCAACACTGTTGCATGGGGGGCGTTATATTATATGTAACAATGATGCCAGTATAAACATTGATCTTTATTTAGACATTGATCCATAAATTTATTAGTAACAGAGACGAAGTATTTCTTAGCTTAAAATAAAACTTTTCCCTCTTCTGAACAAAAATAGTCGCACTACTCAAGCTAGTTAAGTCGCAGATGAAATCCGACTAGGCATGACGTGTTCGTATCCCGAAACTATCCAAAGAGTCGATAAGATGTTATCACTTACTAGCTGTCCCGCGCAACTTTATATGCATAATTTTTCCCCGTTTTTGAAACATTTCTCGTCGCTTCTGCGCTCCTATTAGTCGTAGCGCGATGTTATATATGAGATAAATGGGCTATCCAACAAAAAAAGATTTTTTCAAATCGGACCAGTAGATCCTGAGATTAGCACGTTTAAACAAACAAACAAACTCTTCCGCTTTATAATATTAGTATAGATACTTTCTCACCAAACGCTACTGAGCCACTGTTGTCGCTAAAACCACTGTAGCCGCTTTGACCCTACATGTATAATCGACTTTTCACAAGTGTAGTATTTTGCTTCTTAAATAAAGATTTTTTATTATTTTTATAATGTATGTGACTAGTTCTTCTTGACTGACGCTGCGGTTAAAAATTTAAGTAGTAGGATATTAAAAAAATGAAAATTCTGGTAAATTAGAAAATTTGTCCGCGGCAGTCAACGTTATTACAATTGTTATAAAATAATAAAACCGAGTGTTTAAAATGATTTAATTGGCCACTGTGCTAGAGAAATGGACTTACATGCTCTCGAAAACATTACTCTCCTTTTAGTACAGTGGGATAAAAATGGAGAAAAAATGTATTTCTTTATTTTTATTTAATTTCAAAACATGTCGTTTCAGTTTTTGGGATTACACATGTTGCATTTTGTACTTGCAGACTCTACACTAGTGCGTTTGTATGATAACCTGTAGGCTATCTTAGGATTTAATTATTGTGTGTTTGTAAATATCACACAAGGCCGGCTAATAAGTTATGTGAGTAAAGAATGGCGTGAATTTCTTCCTTATTGCGTTGTAATTAAGTAATTCCTTCATCTGAGTATCATCTGGAATGCTAGAATCGCTATGATAATTCATACATTATTAGGTGCCTACATAGTTTTCTGTATTCTAACAAGTTCTGCCGACCAACTCAGTTGACTGAACTAGCACGATGAGAACTATAATAATAACAATATCTTGGGATAACTCACACAACGCTATCAGATCTCATATTAAGCAGAGCATGTACTATGGAAACCAGACAACTGACACAGAATAAACCTTCGTGCTCATCACACAAAGTTTTATCCTGGGTGAGGATCGAACCCACGACCTTCGGCTTAGCAATCAAGGCCACTAACCACTAGACCAACAGGCAACTGTTTCTATAGTGCCTCACAATCGTGAAGGTTCGCATCCTAGCCATTATACTCGTATCTAATACCGACGTGAACCCACTCCTAGGACAAGCAATTTAACTTAGGGGTTAACAGGATTGCTAATAATAAGGGACCACAATCCCACATTGCTTAACACATATATTTTGTAAAATATGTATGTTTAAGCTTATTTGACATGAACCAACATTATCACCAGATTAATTTTGGTAATCTGCTGTACAAGGCATCTCGTAAGGTAAGGTAACCAAGATAAAACCACGAAGAAAGTGGTCTCAATAGGTAGCAAAAAGTATACTAATATTTTCCACTCACTCGTACACAACACAATTTTGAAACGTTATTAAGTCTTGCTACTGGTGAACAGAAGTCACATAATTTAATTTTCTTTAGAGTACGTCTTAAAGTTAAATATCGTTTAAGAATTGTGGGATTATAATTGGAAATAAAAGTACAAAATAATTACGTTAAAATATTTATTACAAAAATAAATTGTCAAATACATTTTTTCAACAACATCAATAACGAGATGGGATGGCGTTTTTTTTTATTTTTCAAATTAACTAATTGTACTTACGTATTTTTTTTGATCGTCACTCGTGGCCTACTTTAGTTATAGAATTTTGTCAAAAATAATATCGCTCAAAGACAGATCTCTATGTGCACAGAATGGATTTTGGTTACAGAAGTGACTATGCAATGTAATGATGATAGGGTTACAAAATGCAGTGACAATCATAATACATTTGGTTAAGTAGGTATACAACAGATTACTTACATAACATTTATCAGAATTAAGTAACATTTATGAATATAATTTCATATTATGTAAGTATATAACTTGTAACAAAAATATGTGGTCTAATTTCAGGGTCGTTGCATACACGTTGGTGATACTATAAATATCCACCTTATTTAATTTATTTTTTCAATTTTTATCATTTAATCATTCCTTAAATTAATAAGTAATAAAAAGCAGGATTTATCAATTTTATAAAAATAATTTAATGCCATAAGTATTCAATCTGATTTAACATCACAGCAATAAGGAATATGCATATGACGCAAATGAAGATATTTTTTTTTTATTCAAACTTTATTGGTTTAGAATTATGTCTACATCAATATATTTTAATAAAATGCATTATGCAAATAATAATTAAAAGTCAAGGTAGTTGAAACGAATGTTATTGGTCAGATCAAATTATGACGTAACAGTTCATTATGTTAAGACATGCTGTGCATTGTGTCATTGACTATCGCGATTGCTGTGATTTCATAGTCCATGACTTTTTATGCGCCAAGGTAGCGTGCTTTTTTTTTTTGAAGATGGTTATAATTTTAAATGTTTTATATTCGTAATAGGAGTAGTTTTTTGGTACTGCATGTTTTTTTTTCAACGATTTATAACTAGAACTAAAAAAGATAGGCTGACTTTTACCCATTTTACTGAAATTTGAGCACACATTTATGTTACATAAATAAACTATCACAGTGCTTCTATATACCGATCATTAACTATATTAAATACAGCAATATCCTGTATACATTACATTACATTACATGTTTTCTTGTTTTTTTGTATTCAAAAAAATTAAATTACATGAATATTTGTACTTCTTGTTATCATTATATGATCTTAATATATAAATATAGGTATATTGAATGATTCGTTTGCTATTTAATATTTTTAGAAACCTATTTATATTTTACTCTTATAAAATAGTGCAACAGGATATTACAGTAGACTAAACAATATTAAAACAATTCCAATTACATAACCCAATTTCATTCGTTAACCAAAATAAATAACATTTTAATTCTTTTTTAAACCTACTTAATAATTTTTGAGTCATGATTTTCAATTTAAAAAAAAGTGAGATACTTAAGTATGAGATTGATATACATAAGTAATTTACAATTTAATTTATTTTCGTTATTATAAAAGTGACTAAGTAGGTACTTATCAACGAAATTCAATTAAATTTTTAATGTAGATAAATGAAAACATCTAATTAAAATGTAATGGATATTAAAAGTATTAAATAACATTTCACTAAATTAATTCTACATTTGAATTCATGCGACTCCTGTTTTCATAAATATTTAAGTTTATTGTTTGTGCATTCATTTTTTTGCATTTTTATTTTATTCTAATTTTTATTAATAATTATATAATTATAAATCGATTAAAGTGTACTATTAAATCATCAGTGTTCCATAAAATTATCGTTATTAACTTCGTTTGTATATGTATTTTTTATCTTTACTTCATAATATTAATGTAATACACTTATCATTAAATAACACATATTATATTATATTATATTATAATTAATAGTCAAATTAACTATTCAGCCACATAGTCAAAATACAGTCGCCGACTAATAAATACAAATCTCATTAATTTTAGGTGCGAGGTTAACGAAAATTAACCAACAAATTAATTTATTTGTCTAGTTTTTTATTTAACTAATATGACACATACATTGTAAATTAAAGATCTTGGATCATTTATATTTTCGTTTTTTAAAGAAATAAAATTTGAAGTGATAGTTGCTTCAGTAACCTTGTAATTACAAACAATAAGTACAAACCTTGTGGTTTATGAATGCCCTATGAAGTGTTATCAAGATATAATTTGTATTTTAAATCATAAATTAAAAAAAAGTGCAATCTACGTGTCACTTCTATTAATAAAAAAAATAACATAGATAACTTGAACAATTATTTATTAAAGGTTTGGCTTTTAATTTTTCATAAACAATTAAAGGGGGCTTTATTTTTCTACTTTTAAATTGAATAAGACCCTGCTTGAATAATAAGCTGTCTTAAGTTATACCTTGGTGTTTTAGAGAAAATAATTAAATAATTTATGCTAAATACTGCTGTTGGTTCCTCAGTTTTCCGAAATTGATGAAAAGGGTCATAAGACTCATAATAAACTTTCCATACGTAACGTAGGCACGATTCGATTGATTGCTATAATAAAATGGCTCAATCAGGAGGCTAAGTGCGATTTTCTTGTTCGCCCAGGTAACTAACTGCTTGTCACATAGCGGTTGCGTTTACCAATATTTAGTACCTTTTCTCAGAGAGGATACAAGTTCCTGCAGTTGGAACGCCATAAGACTGATTCAACGAAATGGTAAGTAAGAAAGTCAGAAGTCAAGAAAGTCAGGAGTAGACTGGATTAAAAGCGAGAGATAGGAATATATGGAGGTGTTTAGGGGAGGCTTACGCCGCTGAGTCGACAGCTACCACAAATTAATTGAAAATATAATGAAATGTTGTATGTACACTGTAACAAAATAGTTTGAATAAAGGCTTTTTTATTTTATTTTAAGTAAGAAAGTGCCTCCTTCAATTCACCTATGCCTTGATAAAACTTGGAGCAACTATCATAACTTCCAAGATCCTGTTATCTACCTTCCTAATTATTTACACAGTTCCTGTATTCCTCGAGGGCGTCCCTTCCCCTAGAAAGAGCCTGCTTCTTGAAATGGTTCAGTTTTCTCCTGGCGTGGGACACCAAGTCTCGGTAGGATTTTTTCGAGTGCTGGATGTCATCTCTCACTCTGTGGACTTCTTCCATAGCGAGGCGACGCCAGCGCCTCACGCGAGGTGTGTTCTGAAACATAATGGTGTTTTTACAACTAAAGAGTTTGCATAAAAAATGGTCTTGTGAATACGAAATAATACCTAATTTTAGAATATAAGAATCACTTCGGAAAACTGTTTCTTACTATTTGAATAATTTGTACTAGGTACTACCTAGTAGAAAATGTTATACACATATTATTAGAGTGTGTCAGAAATAGTAATTAGAGGGATGGATTTATGGATAAATGTAAGTTAAATAGATTTAATATAGGTTTAATAAAAAATGTACTGGCAGACCTTGGGTCAGATCAAGCTTAAATGCTTTATAGTTTAGTATCTAGGGAACTATGAATACATATATAAGTCAATTTAATAGATTAGAGTTTGATGGAACCCAAAGGGTAAAAAGTTAAAAAAATAAAAGTCATCGAGGAATGAACTCTGCAATAAAACAAATGACCACTTTTTTCTAAATTGTATCTTGTCGAGCGTGTATGTACTTCACCGAGTGCAACTGCTCTCAGACTGTCAAGTTGCAGGATAGCAATTAATCTAATAATCTAATAATATTATAAAGTTTGTTTGTTTGTTTGGACGCAATCATCTCAGGAACTACTATGTCGAATTGAAAAATTGTTTTACTGTTGGATAGCCTATTTATCGAGGAAGGCTATAGGGTATATAACATCACGCTATGACAAATAGGAGTGAAGTAGCAATAAAAAATGTTACAAAAACTGGGAAAAATGACGCAGACGAAGTTGCGGGGTCAGGTAGTTTAATATAAGAGCGCTTAATACAGTACACTGAATTTAGACAAGCTAAGTCAATATACATTGCTGGTTTGGTGTTACTTCCATCCTATACCTTTACTCCAACCAGCAATGTATACCGAATTAGTAGAGTTAAATTGTCGTAATTCAATGTAGTGTAAATCGCATAAATGTAATATTCATAGTTACCTCGCATGGCGGACCGCAGCTCCGTAGTACCTTCTCACATTTCTTCAAATAGTCATCGCTCTGTAAATGCATAATTAGGTAGTTATTACTCACTTGGTAGAGTAGGTAAAAAAACCAATTGGTTGCAATCTGGGAGTATCGGCAGAAGCGGAACTGGATTTCCCACCTGAGCTATATATCTCAAAGAAAAGAACTCTATTGATAGCAGATTTTCATTGCTCTCCCACCGTCTTACCAATTTTCGATCAGGTCCCGTTTCCTGACGCAAGTTTAACATTTTTTACCCAACCCAAAAAGTGCACAACGCCGCTAAAGAAGTTTTCACTTCAAAAATACCTGACTGACCAAATGAGAAGTAATAAAATTTTCGTACAAATTCCATTGAAAAATATTATTAACTAAATATTATCTACTTAATAATATTTTTATATAAATAAATAAATATAAAATGTTCGTACAAATTCCATTGAATTAACATAACATTCCAAATATTATACTAACCCATTAACGTTTTTAAAATACCTATCTAATGATATCCCACATTTTGGGGTAGGTAAAAAAAAATAACACACCCCACTTTACATGTAGGGTCAACATTTTTTTTTTCAAGATTACAGCAAAATCCCATTCCAATCCATGCAAAATTACAGCCTCCTAGCACTAACAGTCTCTGAGCAAAGGTGCGAACGAACGGACGGACTGATAAGGCGACACTTTATGGGTTCCGTTTTGCCATTTTAGATATGGAACTCTAAAAAAGAAAAGATTAATTACCTTGTTAAGATGCATGCGGAAGACAACCATGTGGCCGAGCAGGAACTTATGGTGAGTCTCCCCGCTGTAGACGGCGCCGCGGCGCGCGTCATGCTCGATCTTCTTCATGCGATACTTGAAGCTCGTCCAGCAGTCATCTGACTGGAAATAACAAAAAAGTTGGGTAAGTGTAAAGATACCTATAAATAATTTCTCTTCATTTTTATTTCAAGTATCATTTATTCTGTGGCGCGATGGGAGTGTGTCCGACTGCTACACAAGAGGTTGTGGGTTCGATTCCCACACGCGACACCACTTTGTATGATCCACAAACTGTTATATATGTTCGCGATTTGTACACATTATAGAATTTTATAAGCTACGGGTCTTAATCGCGTAAATGTTTTATTTTAAGGCCGACGTTTCGACTGTCACAGTCGTCCCGTGACCTATTTAGCCATAAAATAAAATATTTACGCGATTAAGACCCGTAGCTTATAAAATTCTATAATGTCCACAAATTGTTGTTCCGAGTTTGGGTGTACTTTGTGTCCGTGATTTGTATATTTGTAAAGTCCCCCGCGATACAGGGCTTGTACTCAACTGCGGGAGTCATCTTTAAAAAAAAAGAAAGAAAATAAATATCTTCATCTCTGTGTTTAGTTTAAATAAATTTATTGCTATGCTCAAATCTTAATTTACGTAGTTTAAAGGTTTAGGAGGGGGGGAGGTGGTCGAGTTGAATCTCACCAAATCTCACGACGAGGAGATAGGGCTTTTGGCAAGTATCACATCATTTTTTATTCGCAACCGCATTTGTGTGATATCTCTAAACTATTGTTCGGTGTCTAGTTGTACCTAATCTGTGTCCGTCATCTTTAGGGTTTTATGTTGGTAAAATACTCCGACAGAAGCATTCCCAAATTCGGAGAATTATCTCAAAACAAAATACCTTAGTAACTATTGCATTATTTAAAGAATAGATATAGTACCTATAAAGGGAACTCGGTTCTTCCATAACATCGTTTGTTATATAGATCTGTTCAATGTATTATATCCCATGCCAAAACTAAACTAATTTAACCATGCCAAAAGCAACTCAAATAAACCACAACACGAACCATCACAGTATTGCTAACTAATCCATAAATAATTCATTAAAATATTTCCCTTGTTTATGATCTGACCTGAACACATTACCTTCACGCAAAATATAAATAACTTTGCCACCGGTGGACATCACCAGTGCTATAAATAGAACAAGGTTTGGTCTTCATTATTGAAAGCAGGTTGATGCGGATGAAATAGAAGCAAATAATTTGTGCGTTCATATTTGCGATGTGCAGTGATCTCATTGCGGTGGCTAAGAAACTAGCGAGTGGTCTTAGGCGGGTGGGGGTCAAGGGAGTCATGACCAGGGTTGTTACAGAGTTTCGACTCCGACTCCGAAAGGTCGAAACTTCCGATTGATTTTACACCTCCGACTCCGATTTCGGTACGGCACTTTTAAATCGAACGGTTGAATCGGAACTACATAGCGTGCGGCGGCCGCTCTTTTATGCTAATTTATACATAATAAATGTATGAAGGAAAATTTCTCACGCATTTCCTATGATCGCGGGTTCGGGTCCCACCCGAGCGATTTTTTCCATCACACATTTAGTATGGCTGAATAATGATTCGTTTTTTATCTTATTTTCTTAAGTCGGAGGTGGTGGAAGAAGACGAATATGTAGACATAAATCAACATATTCGTCTTCTTGAAGTAATTTTTATAGGCATTTCTTGCCAATTACTTTACAAATATTCGGCCTGCGACATCATAATTTGTTAAAATGCTCTCTGTAACGAAGCAATAACAAAAGCCGTGATAGTTCTTTAACTACTGACTAGATGGCGCATGCGAGGGCCCAAACTCGCGAGCATAAAGAGATAGAAAAAATTGAGGTCTAGTAACATAGTTCAGATAGGTGGTTCGCTTCTGGCCCCGGTTTGGCTACGGAAGTCTCGGGTTCGATTCCTGGGTCTGGACTTCAAATTTTTCTATCTTTCAAAAATGCAATTATTGTATATTCACCTTCTTCCACCACCTCCGACTCCGATTCCGACAAACCAATTTTAAGACCTCCGACTCCGACTTCGGTTCCTATAAAATCACCTTCGTAACATCCCTAGTCATGACCCTGCCGTCTAGTAACCAGAACCTAAGCGACTCCCTTTCCCTAAAACGAATCCACCTTGGTTGGTGCTACTACTAACTTTCGTAGTTTTCATTTTCCTTAGATACTTTCCGCAGAGTATTATAATTTTTAGTAGCACAAGACGTTTGTTTTCTATGCAAAAAATCGTGAAGTAATGGATTGAATGTTGCCAGCTACTGTACCGGCCCTGTATGTGTGGTTTATTTTCCTATAAAGGGTGATAACTGCTTCCCCTATTAAGGGTGATACTAATAACCCTGTTAAGAGTGATAATTGCTTAGCGATTGGCAGATAAAATGTTTTTTAATTAAAGGAGAATATAAAATCTTACTTAGAGATAGATTACCTGGTTAGTTTGGGTTCCCTGTAATCCTATTTTTGAAACAGTTGGTTATGCGCGAGTATTTCTTCAGTCTTCTAGCCATACACTATGGAACCTAACTGTTTGCCATCAAACAATCCGTAAACTTATTTATCACCTCTGTGTTATTAAAATACTGCACCAGAATACACGAGTGGAACAAATCGCTAGTTTAAAGAGCACGCAGTAACGTCGTCATTGCCAAGGTTTAGAGGTTGATTGACGCAAGAACGCCGACATGTTGTAATTATTTATTGAAAATAAACTACGTACGTCGTCATATTATAATAATGTTATGTTAGAGTCGAGAGGGGCCCATGATGCAGCGATGCCCGCCCAGTAACATAGTCAAATTTCGTCCCCGAGCCTAATTTCTAAATAATGCCATCTATTGAAGTAATTTTTATAGGCATTTCTAGTAACATAGTTCAGATAAGTGGTTCGATTCCGGCCCCGGTTTGGCTACGGAAGTCTTGGGTTCGATTCCTGGGTCTGGACTTCATTTTTTTTGTATCTTTCAAAAATGCAATTATTGTAATGCCATCTAGTTTTGATACTACGAATTTAAAGCTATTTAAGTCATTGGGCCATTGCAAACATTTAGCGGTGAAAGGACGCTCCTGTGTTAATTAAAAAAAAAAAGGCGGCGGCTGCCTAATAGCTAAGGCATCGGACTCGCAATCGTGAGGTCGCGGGTTCGAATCCTACCCATTAAACTACCGACGTGAACCCACTCCTAACACAAGCCTTTGAGCTTAGCTGGAGGGGTTAACAAAATTGCTAGTAATATGAGACTCAATCCCACATTGCTAGTTATCTTTTAAAGAGTAAAAAATAAAATAAAAAATTGTACCTTCGGTATCTCAGAGGGTATTTTGCATATTATCATGCACTAAAATGCTTGCCCAAAATTGGAGAAGGTTATTATTTAGTTAATTTTATCTTCAAAACTGTTGAGCAGACTTTCATCAAAGCTAAGAAACATGCTGATTAAATTAGCTGTTTGTTAAAAAGACTGCATCCAAATTTACCCATCCGCTTGGGCAATACGGTGGCATAGAAGATATTATATTATTATTAATATTAAATACACGCAATTCATGAAGCGGCGGTAGTCTAATGGCTAAGGCATCGGTCTCGCAATCGTGAGGTCGCGGTTTCGAATCCTACCTATTATACTACCGACGTGAAACCACTCCTTTTTTTTATGGCGGTACAAAATGCCCAACGCGCACCTCTTACTCACGCGGAAAGCCGTGAGCGTGGGAAACATGTAAAACCACTCCTAAGAGCGGATTCGCACTACGTCCGATCCGAATCCGATCCGAACCCGTGAAAATATGGTCCGGAGTAGTCGTAGAACTATTTCTATGGTAATTTGCGCACTAGATCCGATTTCCGTCATCCGATTTTTATCCGTCATTCTAGAATCTCCATTCCGGAGAAGATTTTCGACTTTCGAAGACGGATCGAAGTAGCCATAGTATTATTTGTATGAACGCTCGCGCACTGCGTCCGAATTGATTCTGAGCTGCGTACGAGCAGGCTGGGTGACGCGGCTGGTATCTATCTATCCAGTGTATTAGTTCAGTGTGGCAGCGAGCACGCGCGCACGTTGTTATTTTCATTATGTTTCCCTACGATGTTTTTACGTTAATTGAAAATGTTGAAAATAAACCCTGTTTATGGGACAAATCTATAGACGATTACAAAAACACAATATTGACAAGGAATGCATAGATTGAAATATGCAAGTTCTTTGAGCCTTCTTTTCGTACTAGTGCGTAAGCAATATCCGAATTCGGTCCGAGTTTTCTAGATCCATATTTTCACGGGTTCGGATCGGATTCGGATCGGACATAGTGCGAATCCGCTCTAACACAAGCCTTTGAGCTTAGCTGGAGGGGTTAACAAAATTGCTAGTAATGTGGGATTCAATCCCACATTGCAAGTAATATTTACAATAAAAAAAAAAAACAAAATCATAACTACTGACCTCTGTTGTACTTTCTAGTAGGTACGCCAAACTGACTGCCCCATACAAAATGACAGCAATTTCAAATGCTGAATCGAATAAGGGGTCTTGTGAACTTTTTTGACACTGAGGACTTCCATTTGATTTAGTCAAATTACCGGCCAAATGTCAAAATACGAAGTCTTGTATTCGGAGGTAGTCTATCCCGCGTACGACGTACTATAGAGGTGTGATCTAAACTTCTAGTATAGTATTATATTATCTGTGTCTAAACACACCTTTTTTTGAGTCACAGGGTTAAAAATATTGATTTGGTTGTCATCCGCGAATGTGACCCATCTCTCATTATTATGTCTAACTCGTCAATTTCCGTACTCGTCAATTTTTATTAACATTTCGTTTACCTATAAGTAAGTTTAAAAAACTGATTACCGAAGCGGTTTGATGATTTTTTTATGATATTCATTCATTCATTAACATCTAGCTGAAATCTTAGAACTGCTGAGAGAACAATATAGCCTATCTTATCCCAGGTCTAGCCTGGGATAAGATGGCTTTCAGGAAGCTCAAGCTCTAAGTGGGTGAAGTCGTACGTGTCTATCAGGGATGTTACGGAGTTTCGACTCCGACTCCAGAAGGAACTTCGGATAGATTTTACACCTACGACTTTTAGCTCAGACACTTTCAAATTTTTGAGTCTTACCTAAGCTGCCAGCGGCGCGGGTGGTCGCATGGGGCGGCCGCTGCTGCATGCAAATTTGTAAAAATTAAATCTATCAAGGGAAAATTCACTCTGCTTTTTTTGTATAGTATCGTGGTTATTTCGGTCAATTTTGTCTTATTTTCTTAACATATTTGTTTTCTCACCACCTCCCACTCTGATAAATCAAATTTAAAAACTCCGACTTTGGTTCCGATAAAAAAAAACCAGCTCTGTAACATCCCTAGTGTCAAAATTAAAAAAAAAATAATTAAAAATTCTTTATTCACTTAGGATGCAAAACAATACCTTAAGCAATGTAAAACGTCGGGATTCTACATGTAGGTACATTAATTAATGCCAAGTTCCCAAATTATAGGCAAGACTGGAGAAAATAAACTAGCAATAAAAACTCGCGGCCACTCTTTTCAAATCGCCAATTTTACAATGTTTGAATGTTTATATGATATGGGGGTAAGGTGCTGCCACTAATTTACTACACACCATGTTTAAGCGCTGATGCAAATTACATTATTAAAAAGTTGGAACATGAGATAAAATAAAATCAGCTTTAGTGGTGTCTACGGCTGCCCTCACCATCAGACTGACAAATCAAATTTTAAAACTCCGGCTTTGGTTTCCATAAAACCAGCTCAGTGACATCCCTAGTGTATACGGCTGATAAGCTTGTTTAAGATTTTACACAAGCGGGCGCTACTCTTTGATATAAATTGTTACTGACGTCTAACATCCCGCTATGTGCCCTTTAAATTGATGATTTAGGACTCCAAGTAAGTATATCACAATACATATTATAAGTCCATAGAATACCTACAACAATTCTTGATGTTTCATCATTAGATTCAGATTCATATAATTGCTTAACACAGGTATAAGAACATGGTAAGGTACATAGGCAGACAAGGTGAATATATAATATTAAGGATGTAACTAAACAGATCAGTTAATAAATAAAATATTTTTTCCGAGAAATCGAGTGAAAATTACAATATATAGGTATATTTTTTAAATAGCTAGCAATGTGGGATTGTGGGTCCCATATTACTAGCAATCCTGTAAACCGCCCCAATTAAGCATAATAAAAAAAAAAAGAAGAAAAGTTTTTTTATTACCATAAATGACATACATAAAAAAAATTAAAAAATACAAAATTAAAAACTTTAAATTAAACATATCATTAACTTATACCTACAATGAGATCAGTTTGCACGACATAGCTATGACACTAAATGATCCCATTCAGCATATATGTTGCGAGTTTTGCGACAAACTTGCAACGCTGATTTTCAATGAGACCATTTACCTATGTACCTATGTATGGATGTATGGATGCCAAGACAAGCTAGCTATTAAATATAATAAATAAATATACATGGCTTGTGTTAAGAGTGGGTTCACGTCGGTAGTATAATGGGTACGATCCGAACACGCGATTGTGAGCCTTAGTCATGTTTTAAATTGTTTTTAAATAACTTTTAAAAGAAAGTTTCAAGATCTTGTTTATAATGATACAGTATAGCTACAAATCTAACTAGAATAATAATACCGACTAAAGCCCGATAATGTGATAAGCCGCGCTCGCAATGGTGATGGAAGATTGGATTCCCCTGCAGAGCCTACTACATTCTAAAAGGCCGGTATCACACCTACTTTACTTTGATGTCGCAGGCTGACCTGATGGTAAGTGAATACAACTGTATTCGTATACCATCAGTAGGCGGCCAACTCTCCTTCTTTAAAATGAAATTCATGTATTTTTATTTAGGTACTTAAGTTTCTTAGGTTTACAGGGACTATTCTTATTAATTTTTGGATAAGCACAACAAGTTCGAACTCATGGACGATTTTCTGGAATGAGTGGATTAAATAGACGTTACTGGCTCTGTATATTACCACGTCATTTTTGATCGAAACCTCGTTTTCATTGAATTAGAGTAGGCCTCCTGGGCACCTAGACACATGGCATTCTATACGATTAGAGTTTACGTTAATCGAATAGAATGACGTCGTAGCGCGTGCAACACTATAAAACGAAAATTGTTAATATGAGATTAGCAGTTGTGAGCGCGTAAGGACGTCATTCTATTCGATTAGCGTAAACTCTAATCGAATAGAATGCCATTTGTCTAGAGACCCTGGTCAGCCGCATGTTTGTTTGTCCACAATCAGATTTAAAAAAAAAACAGCGTTCTTTGGACTTCATAAAGTAACTGATTGTTTGTTTCTCTAGGTAGGTATAGTTAGGAAATCAGTCAGATACTTATATAATGTCAGCAATTTATAAGAATGTTTATAATAGTTGCCTCGGAGCGTGCATTTTTATGAAGTCATATATCTTTTATTGAAGAATGCAACAAGAAACGTTTTGATTGTTGCGTTTGATGTTGAGACGTGATAATAAAATGCATTGCTTTTCAAAACGTCTGTTTCCGTGTTTTGTTGTAATTAGTGCTGCCATACGAGAATGACTTTGAGCCAAGACTTAGTTTATTATGATTTTATCAATTAGCATATTTTAAATGTACACTCAAGCAATCTTCTTTATAGGTACATAAGTGTGAACGAAATATCTGAAAATACTGAAAAGAATACCTTGTATGGTTGAATTCGACTGAAATTATTCCAGCAGGATACTACAGAACCTACCTACTTAATCTATCGATGCCTTATACTTGTCTCGACTGCCTCGGTAGCGCAGTGGGAGTATATACGACTGCTATGCTAGAGGTTGTGGGTTCGATTCCCACACAGTGCACCACTTTGTGTAATCCACAAATTGTTGTTTCGAGTCTAGGTGTAAACATACAAGTCACGGGACTTGTATGTTTCTAAAGTCCCCCGCGACACAGGGCTTGTACTCTACTGCGGGATTAGTCTTTTTTAAAACAAAACAAAGAAAAAAAAAACACTTTAACTCCCACGGTAAGCGTTAGATTTTCGACCACACCGTGACACGAGATTTTTATATATAAGATTACTAAGAAGTATTTAAATAAAATGCAAAAAGTACCTACGTACATAGTTTAAAAAAATAAATAACATGTAATGTCATGGTACTGCCTACCTTTATAGAGTTAGGAGCGTAACGATACGGTATTGAGTCAGTAATAAAAACAACATAACTGCATTGAATTCTAAATTAAAATAAGAATGCTCTGCACTAAGAAAATAACCATGAAATGGAGAGGTGCGTATGCGCAGGTTGGCAATTGGCAGCTGCGCGAGGCTGTACGTTATGACGGTTTATTTATATTTTATTACTAGCAGTCCCGCGCAACTTCGTATGCGTAATTTCTCCCCGTTTTTGAAACATTTCTCGTCGCTTCTCCGCTTCTATTAGTCGTAGCGCGATGTTATATAGCCTATAGCCTTCCTCGATAAATGGGCTATCCAACAAAAAAAGAATTTTTCAAATCGGACCAGTAGATCCTGAGATTAGCGCGTTTAAACAAACAAACAAACAAACAAACAAAGCAAACAAACAAACAATCAAACAAACAAACTCTTCCGCTTTATAATATTAGTATAGATTACCAGATATTAAAATTAATGCAAAAACGAAGTCATCAACAAAATAAAACAATCTAATGTGTGTGCATAGAAAAATATCAACTTCGTAAATATTCAATGGATTTAATTAAAAAAAAACTGGTCTAGCTTTTCAACATACCTACCGAATTTAAAAAACCGAGCAAGCGCATGTCGGCCGCACACAATGTAAGGTTCCGTAGCTATCCAGCGCAATAATCCATACTGGCCTGTTGGTCTAGTGATTTGTGACCCTGATTGCTAAGCCAGAGGTCGTGGGTTCGATCCCCACCCAGGATAAAACTTTGTGTGAGAGGCACGATGGTTTATCCTGGCGTTGAGTGAGTTGTCCTAAGATATTATTATTATTATACTTCGATACTAATATTATAAATGTGAATGTATGTCTGTTACGCTTTCACGCTCTCAAACAGCTAAATCGATTTAGATGAAATTTGGTATGGAGATGGTAGAGACATGAATGCGGGCGGAGCCGCGAGCGAAAGCTAGAACGACATAAGAAGTGGGATTTTAGAGGAACATAAGCACTGTTGCGCCCCCTGGTGATTTAGAACATTAAAACATAGCTAAGAACATGCCCGCGAATGAGACTTATACAGCACAAAAACTATTTTGAAATCGGCCCAGCCCTTTTTCGACAAAAAATGGTAGGACACACCGTTTTGGAAAATAAATGGTAAGACACAGACACACAAAAACACTTCTTACCCCTAACCATTGCAGGTAAAAAAAAGACTTAAAAATTTCTATGCCAAATTAACTCAATCGAATTTTGGCATAAGGGGGTATACTACTTATGCCATACGCCAACTAATTCAATCGCTACGGAAATTGACAAAAAGAAAATCTTTTTTTTTTTCTTTTTTTAAAAAGACGACTCCCGCAGTAGGGTACACGCCCTGTGTCGCGGGGGACTTTACAAACATACAAGTCACGGACGCAAAATACACCCAGACTCGGAACAACAATTTGTGGATCACACAAAGTGGTGTTCCGTGTTGGAATCGAACCCACGACCTCTTGCGTAGCAGTCGGACACACTCCCATCGCGCCACAGAGGCAGGCAAATATGCTGTAACTATGTAATAATAATGAAATTCGGCTATGACACCATGGTAGGTGCAATACTGACAACATACACTATCCGCTGCTGAAATTTGACCACACCTTTCTGTTACACGTTATATATACTACTACCCTGATTTTTTCCAAATATTGTACCCTACTGCGGTAGTTGATTAGGAAATCAAACAAACATTATAATTTTGACTGCCTCTGTGGCGCGGTGGGAACGTGTCCGACTGCTACGCAAGAGGTCGTGGGTTCGATTCCCACACGGGACACCACTTTGTGTGATCCACAAAGTGTTGTTCCGGGTCTGGGTGTACTTTGTGTCCGTGACTTGTATGTTTGTAAAGTCCCCGCGACACAGGGCTTGTACCCTACTGCGGGAGTCGTTTTTTTAAAAAAAAAAAAAAAAAAAAAAAAAAAAATTATATGCTGAAAAGATGGGTCGAGAGTTTTTGGTACTTTGTTTCTTTCTTAGAATTATATACCTACCTGTTATCTATACTAATATTATAAAGCGGAAGAGTTTGTTTGTTTGTTTTTTTGTTTGTTTGTTTAAACGCGCTAATCTCAGGATCTACTGGTCCGATTTGAAAAAATCTTTTTTTGTTGGATAGCCCATTTATCGAGGAAGGCTATAGGCTATATAACATCGCGCTACGACTAATAGGAGCGGAGAAGCGACGAGAAATGTTTCAAAAGCGGGGAAAAATTACGCATACTTAGTTGCGCGGGACAGCTAGTAAAATATAATTATATACCTACTACGAGTCTTAATTGCGTGAATAATTTAAGGTAAAACACCTTGTTTATTGCCCGACGTTTCGACCGTATTGCAACGGCTGTGGTCACGTGTAGACTGATACCATATATACCTGAACGTGTTGAATAATTACTTTTGACAAAATTAGGTAAGTAATAATAATAATATCTTGTTAACGCTATCTGATCCCAAACTAAGCAGAGCTTGTACTATGGAAACCAGACAACTGATAAACGTTCTTATATACTTCTAAATGCATACATATTATACCATCGTGCTCATTACACTAAGTTTTATCCTGGGTCGGGATCGAACCACGACCTCCAGCTTAGCAGCCAGAGTCATTAACCACTAGACCAACAGGCCAGTCAAGGTACGTAGGAGTTTGCTTACTAAGTGTTTTTTTTTAAATTTAATCATCAAAATCTGCTCACGTAGGTTTTGCGTGAAAATGTAATAAACATGTGCTTTTGCATGCATCCTCACATATTTTCGCGTAAGATGTAAGTAGGATAGATACCTACCTAACCTATCTACTTAGTCATGGAATGCCAGTCGGTGACTCATCAAACAAGTACGTGAAAGCAAATCAACAACAAATAAGAAGACAAGAATACTTATAAGCAACGTGTTGTTTATATAATTATGAAATAATAATGTTTGTTTGTGTGCGTAACAGTAGAAAACAGCTGTACATTTAATGAGTTTGCAACGGTTGTAAAGTTTAAGACTTGAGCAAATGATGTAATTCTCTATGGTAATAAGCGAAAGAACAAGAGAATATAAATATTACATTTATAGGTTACAGAACGGGATAGCGTCACTAGGATTCAGGTTACCATAGTTCGAGCTTTTACAGCTCGAACTATGGTATCCTAAGATGTCCCAAGTCTAATCTTTATCTACACTAATATTATAAAGTTGAAGAGTTTCTTCGTTTGAACGCGATAATCTATGGAACTGCTGGTCCGAATTGAAAAATTCTTTTAATGTTGTATAGCCCATTTATCGAGGAAAACATCGCACTACGATCAATAGGAGGAGAGCAGCAATTAAAATGTTGCAAAAACGCTAGTATAGTATAAAATAAAGTCACTTCCAGCTGTCTGTACGCTCGAGGGGTCAATTCACGTATTTAAAGCAGTGCAGTTGCAGTTAAGTTTCGATCAAAACGGTTATTTTTGTAACTTTGCGATCGATCTCAAATACGTTTGCGTCAAGTATGCGTCTCGAGAGCGACATTCTTAAGATCGATCAAGCAAGCGTTTTTAAGATCGATCCCAAAGTTACAAAAATACGAAAATGGCCGTTTAAATCGAAACTTAACTGCTGATCTTTTAAACTACGCAACAAAGTTTGATGTGGTGTTCACTATTATTTATACAATTTATTTCGGATGGTTTAAGTGGTGGAAACCGGGTTTTTTTTTTAAGTTATCGAGGTTTCCCTTTATATAATACGACTAGCTGTCCCACGCAACTTAGTATGCGTCAATTTTCCCCGTTTTAGCAACATTTTTCATTGCTGCTCCGCTGCTATTGGTCGTAGCGTGATGTTTTATATATATAGTATAGTATCGGATATTTAGAAGAGTATCGGAGTGGTTATCGGGTTAGAGTTCCCCGTGTGTTCGTGGGTTCGACTCGAGTGACGAGATGATTTTTATCGTGATAACAGAGATATACCTACTTCTAAAAGCGAAAACTTTTAAATGGCTCTTAAACTTATTTTCCACGGTGTCATAATCTGTAATTTCATTTACTACAGTGCCCTTCAACGGAAACATAATGACGTATTAACATCACTATTTCATGAATGAATAACTGACACTCTACTGGTAGGTACTCCACAAGATGGCCTATAGCTTAGAACTTTAAAAAATCCACTAAAATAAAATGCTCGACAACTTCTAAATTACGTTTATAATTCAGCAGATTGAATCGTAAACTGCAAAACACGGTTTTAATTAGTAATTGCCGCGATAACACATGGGTCATTGACCTCGCTTGTGTCAATCAGCTGTTTTACAATTAGAAACGGTTTGGTCACATGCATGGCATGCAAAATGGTTCCCAGAACATTTTTATTTGATCGAGATAAGTAATTTTATTATAATTGCTTTGGTAGGTTTAGTCGTGTAGTTTAAGTCTAACGGCCGGTCTCAATAATCTACCTATCGATGGATTTGACTACTAGAGGTAGAATTTTGACATATTTTGTATGGAGCTTATGTCAAATATATACCTCTAGTAGCCAAATCCATTGATAGTTTGATTATTGAGACCGGCCGTTAGACTATAGTTAGACTAAACCAGGGTCCTTAATCACTATCTTTTTTTTCGTCTTCGTGTCAAGCCAAAATCTTGACATAATGGTTTATAGAAAGCTGCGCTTAGAAATGCATCGCGCATGCGGGCGGACATCTTTGAGCGCACCACGCATGCGCCGTTTCGCGCGGGCTTGCCGCGAAATCGAAAAAAAAAACATAGTGGATAAGGACCCAGAACAGGTCTGGTTTGCTTGTCAATGCGCAACTTGTCAATTTCATGATCATCATCGTTTCTACATACTTATTTGGTACCCCTGTTTTTACCCCCTCTGGAATTGAACGTGATTTTTTCCTGGAATTACAGAACCATGTTGGTGTTGGTCTAGTGGTTAGTGACCCTGACTGCTTAGCTGGAGGTCGTGGGTTCGATCCCCACCCTGGTTCATTCTGTGTCTGGGTGTCATTTATCTATAATGTGTATGTATTTAGAAATATAAAGGTATATTTACAAGCTCTGCTTAGCTTGGGATCAGATAGCGTTGTGTGTGTTGTCCCAAGATATTAAGTACATTGAAGAGGCGAGGGGACATCTTCAGTGTGTATGTGTGCTTTTCCTTGATAAATATTCAGAAAGGTTTCTGCTTCTTCCCCCATTTCTGCAAGATCCGCCATTGTGAGTAAGTAGTATGCAATCACTCCGTTATTATTAGGTTCCTATATTTATGCACTTCACTTCTCAATTCTCATACAAGTAGCAATGAAGATGAATGGTTATGAATATGATGCTTTTAAATCAATGATGCATAACATCACGCCTACGCTTACATGTCAATATAGAGTTAGACAGGTAGGTAGGTATGCAGATAATATATTGATTTATTACTAGCGGACGCCTCGCGGTTTTACCCGCGTATTTCCCGTTCCCGGCGAACTACAGGGATAATAAGTAGCCTATGTCATCCGGGAATAGTATAGCTTCCCAAAGGTAATACATTTTTTTTAAATTAGTCCAGTAGTTTTTAAGTTTAGCCGTTACATACAAAAATACAAATAGGTATTTCCTCCTTATAATATTAGTAAAGAGTATACATTTCGACCGCGGCTCCGCCCGTGTGATGTTGGTTATCACGATAAAAGCTATCGTATGTCCTTTCCAGGGACTCAAACTATGTCCACACCAAATTTCATTTCAATCGGTTCAACAGTTTAAGCGTGAAATGATAACATGCAGACAGACAAGACATTTATAATATTAGTCTGGATCAATAAGATTTTAATTGATTTTAACTTCCTACAAAAAGGAGTTATTACATTTTAACATAGTGCATAGGGTGATTCTCAGTTGTGTTTGATGCAAATCCATCCAGTTGTATTTGAATCAACACCTTATTGACCTACATTGTTGGGAAAGACCTTATTTGATTTAAAAGATGAATACAATAATTGCATTATCAGGACATCAAATTTAAAGTAATTGGCAAGAAATGCCTATAAAAAATACTAATATTATTCGACCTACAACATCATAATTTGTTAAAAATGCTCTCTGTAACGAAGCAATAACAAAGGCCGTAATAGTTCTCTAACTATCGGCTAGATGGCGCAAGCGAGGGCCTGACTCGCGTGCAGGAAGGATAGAAGAATTTGAGGTTTAGTAACATAGTTCCGGTTAGATGGCTCGATTCCAGCCCCGGTTTGGCATACGTAAGTTTCGGGTTCGATTCCTGGGTCTGGACTTTAAAATCTTTCAGAAAAGCATTTATTTTTCCTAAAAAAGATAACTAGCAATTTGGGATTGTGGTCCCGCATTACTAGCAATCCTGTTAACCCCTCCAGCTAAGCTCTATGGCTTGTGTGAGGAGTGGTCACGTCGGTGGTAGGTATAATGGGTAGGATTCGAACCGCGACCTCACGATTGCGAGACCGATGCCTTAGCCATTATGCCACCAGCGCTTAATAGAGTAATTGGCAAGAAATGCCTTATAAAAATACTATAATTGAACGATTAATTTAGCATTCAAATTAGAAATGCTCTATTTAAATACGCCTACTCTACGGACGCTACGACGCCACCAGGCAGACTCACAGATACCTACACTCATCAAACTTATAAGTCTTATAATTATAACTCTTGTTAAGAAAAGAGGTAAAAATCAATCTTTCATTTATCTCACAAATTTGACAACCCTACTCACCAATGAATTACAAACGCCTCTCACAATATATCTAATAGCCTAACAAAATGGGATCCATTAATCTATAAACAAAATTGACCAAAATCTTGCCTAATGTAACAGTTGGCAACGAAACGTAAAGAGCATTATGCAACCACGCACTAGTCATTAGCCCTTGAATCGTAGACAAAGTCAAGGTTTCTGCTTGCATTAAGTCATTCCGGTAGGGTGTCCCTGCTTATTGAATTGTTTGAGGACAGTTCCTGTTGAAATTCGTTACGAATTAATGGATATAATTTAATATCAATGACAGTCTATTATATATTAATTTCACTGTTTTTTTTCTAAACATTTATCTACAAACCTGTGTTAAACCACGCAAGTAAAGTTAAAGTTCATAAAAAAAATATGGGCTCCACTTCGGAAGTGTAACTTAATAATGAAAACTTGAACATTAACAAACGTTGTGCATTTTTGAATATTTTGTTTTTTTTTTTATCAGATTAAAAGTACTCATTTATGTGGTTAAATACAATATTCATGTATTGTGCTGTCGTACACAAACATGACTATTTAAAAAATTACAATGACAACGACATAACACTTAAAAAGTTAATCTCTCAGAAAAAATAAATACTGAAGAAATTTGAATATTTTTTTCGATCTTAATGACATAATAATAAAAAATTATAAAATAATAAATCACAAATCAAAAAACCAAAATCAAAATTTAAAAAAAAAGGGATAAAAATAATCGTTACTCGGACTCGAACTGGGGTCTTCTGGTGTCTGGACCGACCGATTTGCCACCTGACTTTTCTTTGCTCTCCCTCAGTCTTACGAATTTTCGATCAGGGTCACGTTATCCTGGCGCGAATTTAACATTTTTTACCCATACCAAAAAAGTGCACAACGCCGCTAAAAAAGTTTTAACTTTAAAAAATGTTAAAAATATATATGTATCATACCTACATATAATGTATGTGTGTGATGATTGCCTCTGTGGCGCTGTGGGAATGTATCCGACTGCTACGCAAGAGGTCGTGGGTTCGATCCCCACCCAGAATAAAACTTTGTGTGATGAGCACCGTGGTTTATTCTGTGTCTAGGTGTTTTTATCTATAATATGTAGGTATTTAGAAATATATAAGTATGTTTATCAGTTGTCTGGTTGCCATAGTACAAGCCCTGCTTAGTTTGGGATCAGATAGCGTTGTGTGAGTTGTCCCAATATATTATTATTATTATTATGACTTGATGAGATATTAGTCGTGTAGATAATAAAAAAAGCCTATGCGGAGCCGGGGCAGGCGGCTAGTATGTCATACATAAACACGAAATAAGTAAGTTGACAATAGATTACGAAGTTATGAACCGAAAGTGTTGCCAATAATTATTTTCGTGATAATTAAAAAAGAGTTTCTTAAGTTTGCAGTAACTACCACATAAACTTTAATAAAATATTTCTTTTGCAAAAAATGTATATTTATTTTTCTTTAAATCTGTATTTCTTTTTAAGATGACTTCCGCAGTAAGAAAAATCAATAATAAAAAAAAACGTGGTTCGGTAAATCTACAATGGACCTTTCCCATTCACAACATTAGTAACAATAAATCAAAACTCTTATTACCATAGTCGCAAACTACATACGCCGAGAAGGAATTCCATAGTTCTATTCTTAGTCATATTTCCCAAAACCAATACTTGAATATAATACTTATTGGCAGCAGTTTACAAGCCATGACGCTGTTCAATAACAGTAGTATTAGTCATACTACTTGAAAGGATAATAAAGGCGATGTATTCATTATTTACGGCATTAAAACTCAGTGTGAATGGTGGGTGGGACCAATTTGTACTTCATTGTTAAAAATATAGTACAATTTTACTGTTACATTTAGTGAAACCGTTTTTTTATGTGTTTTGTTTAATAATAAGCAACTTACTGCAAATTATGAATACTGAATTAAGAAGTCTTTATGTCACATGCTGTCACTTTCATTTTAACTTGAATAGTAAAGACAAAAATATTGCTATGAACATTTTAATTACTATATTTTAAGATTTTTCAATTTTTTTTGTCTTTTGTTTCTGAATTTGGAGTTTCAAATTAAGTTGACTCTCTCAGGTTCGATTCCCACATGGGACACCACTTTGTGTGTTCCACTAATTCTTGTTCTCAGTTTGGGTGCCAAAAAGTCAAAAATACTTTATTCATTTAGGTTACAAATGCAACGCTTGTGAACGGCAGATTTCTGTTTGTTAAGTCTAGTTTAGGAGTTGTATCAAAATTAAAATGTAGGTAATGAATGGAAATTATATTTTTTTTTTAAAACTCATTGAATCTTGGTCACTCGTCTGTTAATATAGTCATCTTGACTTTGTGTGTCTTTCAAAATTATGTTATTTTAATACACAACTTGACAAATAAATGTAACCGATTGTTTGTTAAGGCGGTCTCTCTAATATAAATGTGTAATACTTTATCAGACAGGGAGGTTTGGAAGCGTATGGGGGAGACTTTGGACAGTAGGTAGATACGAGTCCATATGGCATAAAAAAAATGTCCAAAATTATGTAGTAAGCGTTTAACTTCAGAAAGGCTACATTTGTTTGGGTAATTAGAAGAAGAAAGAATATTTATTTTTGACAAAAACATATGTACATGGACAAGAGAAAACAAAGTGCCTACTTATATACAATTTGACCATAAAAAAAATATAAATGGTGTTTATACCGAAAAATAGGAGCTAGTTCAGCAGAAAAAAGAAAATATTTTTTTAAAACTCCACATTAAAAGTGATAATACGTAGGTGCTGCTTCAAAAAAACTAAAAGTAGAAACATTTTTAATGTGAAATGTTATTGACCTCTAGATTTAAGTTACATTACGAATGTACGTTTTTTAGGGCTTCGTAGCCAAACTAGTAAAACGAACCCTTATAGTTTCGCCATGTGCGTCCGTCTGTCCCAGATTAGCTCAGAGGCCCTTAATACTAGAAAGTTGTAATATGGCATGTATATATATATATGTAACTATATATATTAGTTACGCCGACAAAGTGGTAGAATAAAATCATGTAATAAATATTTTTCGGGTAGGTACTTCCCCTAGTCGTAAAGTGGGGATGTGATTTTTTTCTCACCTACCCCATTATGTGGGGTATCATTGAATAGGTATCTTAAAAATATTTAAGGGTTGTAAATATTAATTTTCGATTTATTTAACGGAGTTTTGGTCTCATATTCTTCATTAGTATGAACAACGGGCGGTCAACCGCGGCCTCTATATATTTTGAAGTATTTATACCAGTCTCTTACATTTACATTTATCAGGAAGTAAATCAAACTAAACCACATGTTCATCAAACGTGTTGATAGCTGTTATCAGTGATGTAACGGATAATAATATTTCCCCTGCACTTGACTTCAACAAGACAAGATAAGAAAGTACTTTGTTATCAATTAAGTCCTCGTTGTGATGTCGAATCTATCTTGATGGATGAATTGTCCATCTATGAGTGTAGGCTTATGTTTTAAGAGGGCTGAATGCTACCGGTAGTGTTAAGTGTAACAGTGGTAGGTAGATTGTATCCAATCGTAAAGAATGCTTTTTAAAATTTTATTTGAATTGTAAAGAGACAAATCTACATACTTATACTAATATTATGATGCTGAAGAGTTTTTTTGAACGCGGTAATCTCAGAAACTACTGGTCCGAATTTAAAAATTGTTTCACTGTTGAGTAGCCCATTTATCGAGGAAGGTTATAGGCTATATAACATCACGCTACGACCAATAGGAGCGGAGCAGCAATGAGAAATGTTTTAAAAACGGGGAAAATTTACGCAGACGATGTTGCGCGGGACAGCTAGTTAACTTATATATAATACTTAATTAACGTATTCAGTACTATTTTGTTATTTGTGATAGCGAGATTTTGGCAATTTACGACGAGAATTGGTGTAGACTAAGGGCCGTTCCCAATTGTCCTGTGTCGGATCCGACATACGACAATTTAGACATCGTTTAACAACGCAACATTAGTTAAACATTAACAATTGCTATGTCGCCATATCACTGACTATTCATCAAAAGGGGTTGTGTTTAAAGAAAACGCTGACTTAAATTCCGTTGTGTATACGTGATAGGTAAATTCTTTTATTGTAATCTTTTAATATGTTATCAAAGCCAAATACGATAAATATCTCTACAATGTTTACTTACAGTGACAGTTGATGTGTTTTATTCAATTTGCACGAATTGTGCATTTGAAATAACCGAGTACTTAATCCATAATTTAATGTAAGAATCAAACTATGCGACGGCATGTAATTTATAAAATTATAACTATATATACTACGGGTCTTAATCGCAGGAATAATATTTAAGGTAAAATACCTTCTTTATTGCCCGACATTTCGACCGTATTGCAAAGGCCGTGGTCACGGATAAACCACGGCCGTTGCAATACGCTCTAAAATGTGTACAAATCGCGAAAGTTTATCGTCACGTAATTTATAATTATAATAAAATAAGTAAGTAACTATTTCTTTCAAACATCTTGTGAAAAATGTATAGGCACAGGTGTAGGTAATCATTCGTCATTCGTGATTAGAATAGTTAAGGTGAAAATCCAAACATATTTTAAATGTAAAAGTAACTTCTGTCTGTTATGTTGCACGCTTAAATTGCTGAACCGATTTTGATGTAAATTCATAGTGTAGTACGAAGTAGCAGAATTATAGATTAGTGCGTTTAACAAATAATATCATGCAGTTGTTTCTAAACTTTTGTAATGTTTACACAAATTGGAATATTATCGGGAAATATTTAAAGGTACGAACCTTTTATGGTGGTTACGGCTTTACACTTGCGAACTTGGCATTAAATGTAAAATCATTATATCCTATATGTTATCTGACATTCATAAGCGTTACATTTGTAACCTAAATGAATAAAGTATATTGACTTTGACCTGTAACCACGATAGGTTCGTACCTTTAAATTTTTCACGCGATTAAGTCCCGATAATATTCTAATATAATAATAGGTAGCTAAATAATAATATTAAGACTTGCCAAACAGCTCAATGTCTATCCTTATTCGATCGTACATTGTAATTAGCATTAATTAATGGTCCCGTACTGAACAAGTTTAGGGTTAGCGTTATAGAATTTTTTATGCTACGGGTCTTAAACGCGGTCATTGCAACACGGTCGAAATGTCGGGCAATAAAACAAAGGTATTTAGCCTTAAAATAAAATATTTACGCGACTAAGACCCGTAGCTTATAAAGTTCTATAATGAGTACAAATCGCGAAAGTTTACGAACATATAGGGTTAGCGTTGTTAAAGTGGGAAAACTATTCCGCAGAGGGGGGGGGGGGGGTTTCTTGCGTAATACTTTCCCTTAGGACACTGCTCAATATTGATCTACGTGGTGGAACATGTAATTTTATTTGCTCGGCCATTTTTATTTTTTCACGATTTAACTTCTTTGGTATACCAACTTTGTAATGCCCAGAGTCGCCTCTAAGTGAGTCCACACCATTCATACTTATAATCGGATATGCAAATTAAATTATAATTATTATAAGAAAGCCTTCTTTAACCTTCAATTTCTTTTTAGAAAATATTTTGAATGATATAAAAAATTCTCCAAATCCGTTGGTTGTGTGGTCACCGCGTGATGACGTAGCGATCTTTGGCAGTAGATCAACGTCGTGTGCCAATGACGACAGATAGATTGACGAGCCCACTATTGCACTAATTGAATTGGCAATAAATAATGTTAATAGATAGTCATTTGTAATCATGTAATTAAACTAATTAGAACCCAAAACATGGCTAAGCTCTATGAGGTTGTTTCTGGTTTCCTACCCTTTATGAAAAGGAGAGGTTTTTAATGTTTTGTGTATATCTGTGGGGCTGTCTTTGCTATCATAGTTCCTAAACGAATGATCCAAATTTACATGCTGGTTTTAATTATAAATTTAATTGAATCGAGATGGTAGATAAGCTACTTTAAATGGGATAGGCCTAGATTTATTTGACGAAAATCGTTTTAATCATTTTGAGGTTTTGTTACCTAAGCAAGCATTATCTATACTAATATTATAAAGCTGAAGAGTTTGTTTGTTTAAACACGATAATCTCAGGAACTACTGATCCGAATTTTTATTTTTTTATAGTTGGATAGCCTATTTATCGAGGAAGGCTTTATAATATCACGCTGTTACCAATAGGAGCGGGACAGCAATGAAAAATGTTGCAAAAACGGGGAAAATTTACGCAGACGAAGTTGCGCGGGTCTGTTTGTTATGGATATTTCAAAACTCTACCTGTAAGCCGTAGTTTTCACATCGTCGTCATTTTTGCAAATAAATAGTGGCGTATGATATACAATAACTGTTATAGTTATTGTATATCATACGCCACTATTTATTTACATACAACAGTTTACAATGTTGATTAAACTGCAAAAAGCGAGGTTTCATATATAAACGGCCAATATACAAAACGAAAGGTCATTCGTTTATTACATTCGACACTCGATTTTTGACTTTAACTCTTATAAATGGCTCGAAAATAAGGTCAAAGTTGGATTGCAAACACGAGCAGAGTCGTGGACAATAGCAATTTCTGCAAAACTCCGATAAACAAGTTGTTTAACGTCTAAATTCGCCAAATATCGAGATCATATCTCCTTTATTAAGAGTAATTCTGTTGCCAAATCTATGCACGAAGCCATAAGTTCTGATCGTGCATATGTGTTGTGCGCTGCGCATTCCTACGTGCAAGCATTCGGACTGTATTATTTTGCTTCGATTACGATTCCATCTGCCGACTCTAGGGCTGCCAGGAAGCTGCGATTTGGTTCGATGAATTGATGTTAATCTATCTTAGAAGTAGTGCAATGATTTTGATTCTTAGTTAATACAATACATCATTTTAAAGAAAATAATAAAGTACTACCTACCTAATTGGCAAGAATGCCTATAAAAAGACTAAAATTTAAAAAGAATTTACTGCCTCTGTGCATTGGGAGCGTATCCGACTGCGACGCAAGAGGTCGTGGGTTCGATTCCCACCCAGGATAAAACTTTGTGTGATGAGCACGACGGTTTATTCTGTGTCTGGGTGTTATTTATCTGTAATATGTATGTATTTAGAAATATTTAAGTATGTTTATCAGGTGTTTGGTTCCCATATTACAAGCTCTGCTTAGTTTGGGATCAGATAGCGTTGTGTGAGTTGATATATAATTATGTGAGATTATGTATGTTTTTCTGTAACTTGTGTTTAATAAATAAATAAAAAACAAAAAAAAGGTCATTAAGTGTCTATACTCTTCCATTATTTTATTTCAATTTCTTTAAAGTATTTGTAATCAAAGTATTCTTTAAAGTACTATGTAGGTGTTTATCAATTATCTGATTGCCATAGTACAGGCTCTGTCTAGTCTGGAATCAGTGTGCTTAGTCCGAATTTGTATTAAATTAACGCTGTCAGGACGTTTGGCGCTCCGATTGGCCTGCTGCAAGCTCTTAACTAATCAGAAAGTAAACGTCGTAAACGATTCGATCGCGTTAACGTAAAACAAACTCATGAGTGAGATACCACAAGATTGATTTATTTTTCAGTAAATGTTATAAAATATTAAAAAGATTAGGGACTAATGATTACGTTAAATATTTTTTATGGTTTTTTATATCCCAAAGGATAGTCTTATATCTTAGTTCCATGTAGTGGTATGGATTTGGTTAAACCGATTTATCAAGAAATCGGTTTAACCAAATCGTACATGCCAACCCTACCACAATAGCACTTGCAATTTGCAACTATGTACCTACATATTTCTCCTGTAATATTATGATAAACAACCAAATTTCTCCAAAGCAATAGCCGTGAGCGAATAATTCTTCGTCAACAGTATTTTGAGGTATCCTCATTCCTCAAGTATTTCATACAATAATTGTTGTTTAAACAGTTTGGTTGTTCATCGACTGTTTCGATGGTGATATCAAGGGGTTGAATATGGCTGAGTGACTACAGAACTGACGTCATAACAATGTTGAGTCTTGGCGAATCTATACTAATATTATAAAGCTGAAGAGTTTGTTTGTTTGTTTGTTTAAACGCGCTAATCTCAGGAACTACTGGTCCGATTTGAAAAAATATTTTTTGTTGGATAGCCCATTTATCGAGGAAGGCTATGGGCTATATAACATCACGCTACGACTTATAGGAGCGGAGCAGCAATGAAAATTGTTGCAGAAACTGGAAAAATTTACGCTGACGAAGTTGCGCGGGTCAACTAGTTTCAAATATAAGTCACGTGTAGCCACTCTGTATTTATCGACTCGTTTGTAACCGTTTTCAAATAAGTAATGTGTATGTCATAAGTACCTACATCCATACATACAACTTTTTTTAAAACGGTTTTTTAAAAACCACTGATCCGATTTAAATGGAATTTTCTATATTACACGGATTTTTTTATGGGAAGGTTTTAATGTATAAACCGTTGTCCTGTCCTATACTCTAGGATAAAAAAAAATAGTGTTTTAATTTCAATATCAACCCATATGATGTCCCACTGCTGAGCACGGGTCTCCCCAGTAAAACCTACTTATTATAGATCCTGGGGGTAATTACCATAATCGCTTGGCGAACTCAGTACGCCTTTTGTTCTTCTTATTGGCATTTGCTTATTGCAAAAAAAGGACAAAAGGCTTCGCAAGAGTCTTTCCTGTGTCCCGAGCGCTGTACTGAGGTAGGCTTTGCAGGGGGCTCTGCAGAGCCACTTTAAACCCCAGTTCCGTCGGCGAATCTGCCGTGGGTAACTGGCTCGTCGGTGCCCCATAGACCCCGGGATAGCTCGGTCTACCGTGACTGGTTACCCCACAGTCTACGCGCATCCGATGCTACCCGAGGTTGACGAGCCATGAGAGCTCGACCACACCGTCAAGACTGAAGCGAAGCCCACTTGAGCCTTATCAAACGTCGTATATATATCGAGCAACGATAAAACTTCAATAGCGCGATTCAGAACTTAAACTTTATATTATGATAATTTGAAAACCGTTCAGTTTTGATAGTAGTTTTTTTAACATATTTTGCAGTAATTGTATAAAGTGTCTATAGCGTTAATGATAATTAGCAGTTTATGTCAATAATCAGAAGATGTTTCAGTTTAATATAGGCCCAATGTTTGAATTACTTTGACCAATAAGGTTGCGAGCAATGCGGGTATTCCCCGTTGTCAGCAGCGCAAGCGCAGCGCGTCAATCGTCAGAACACATTGATTTATTTGATTTTGAACTCTATTTTGAAGAAAATAAAGGTATAATTTAATTACAAGTTGTTATCTGCATTGTGTGTGTGTCATTAATAAGTACGACAAAACGTATTATCATTTATATGTTAGTGTATAAAGTATAAAACTTGGTTGATTTACGTATAGTATAGTAGTATTGATAGAATCTTTGTCATATTTAATAAGGTACCTAAAAAATTTTGCAAAACGACGCATTATCGTTTCAATTTTAAAATAAAAGTTCGTACGCTACTCTTTAACAGCAGCTGAATCCTTACAAAGTTATCAACTTATTAGTTTATAATTTATGTATGTATTGTATATAAATATGTATGTATGTAAGTAATGTAATTTATGTATATTTTATATGTATGTATGTACATATTAGCATGTATTCGATTATGTATTTTTGTGTATATATAATGCTTTTTTTTATTTCTCGACCTTTAATATACTTTTATTATTATCATTTTTATTTATCTAGTTTTCTACAGTCTGCACCTACATATTCTTAAGTTTACATCACCCAAAGGTAGACTGGCAGAGAATGCTTTTAGCATTAAGTCCGCCTTTGTATTCTATTTGTACATTAAGTGTTAAATAAATAAATAAATAAATTATTATGAAGGAAAAGTGAAGATCTACACAAAACCAACACCCCTAAGGCATCGGTCCTGGCGGCTCTGGTATGGCTTTTGGCAAAAAAGTTCGACAGCTTAAGAGCCTAAGATTAGGTAAAGCCACGTAAAGCCCCAGTGCCGTCGGCTTTGGTGTGTGGAAGCTTTTAGCAACGCTAATCATTCTATTGCTAAAAGTAGGTATTCAGTATGATGGTGTACCAACAAAAATACTAAAATATGTATCAAATAAACTATCATGCGTACATTATATACTTAGTCACTTAGTAAACCTGTGTATAGCGAGCGGTGTTTTTCCTGAAAAGCTAAAATTGAGTGTAATCAAACCTTTATTTAAAAAAGAAGATAAGAAGGATATGGGTTGTTATCGCCCGATAGCACTCGTGCCAGTCTTGTCAAAAATATTGGAAAAGGTGACACGACAGGATCTATAACTATTTTGAATCGAACAATCTATTTTGCGAAGAACAAGTTGGGTTTAGAAAAAACAAATCGATTGACATGGCAATTTATAGATTGGATGGACAGAGGTAAACTAGCTAGCGCATTATTTATGGACCCTACTAAGGCGTTTGACCATGTCAATCACAAAATATTGCTCAAAAAACTATATGCCTACGGTGTGAGAGGAAATATATATGATTTAGTTAAATCGTATCTTAGCGGGAGAACTCAGGTAACGAAAGTTATCAAAATATGCCAGACTACGAAAAAGATGACAGAATATACATCAGAATGCAAAGAAGTAACACTCGGTGTTCCTCAGGGTAGCGTACTGGGTCCACTACTGTTTATCATTTACATAAATGACCTTCCTAAAGTAACTCAGAATAATTTAATTTTATTTGCTGATGACAGCACAATTTTATTTACCGGGGATGATAAAGGTCAGGTTGAGAATGAAATGATTGTGACATTAAATCAAATTATTAATTGGTTGTCACTAAATAATTTAAATATTAATCTTAAAAAGACAAATCTTGTGACATTTCGGAACAGAATAAATAAGTTAGCAGACATTGGCATTTATTATGCAAATACTAAAGTTGAAGAAGTACACGTAACAAAATTTCTTGGCCTAAGCATTGATAATAGTCTAAATTGGAAACATCATGTAGAATCTTTGTGTTCAAGAATCAACTCATATTCTTACGATAGAGATTACGTATTTAAAGCACAAAAAAGGTGCGTACGGGCTATACGTAATTTAAAACCAACTGACAGCTGTAAACCGCATTTCGCTACTTTAAATATCCTCACGCTTCCGTGCATATATATATATATTAGAAGTCGCACTGTTTGTAAGGAAAAATATGCATTTGTATGAGACACTAAGAAGCAAAAGAAATAATTTCAGCATTTGTTTACCTAAGATCAGGACCGCACTATTCAACAAAAGCTTTTGCATGGCTCCACGTATTTATAACCATTTGCCAAAACATATTTTGAGTACTTTTAATATTAATGTGTTTAAGAATGAAATCAAAATACTATTAATGCAAAAATGTTATTACTCAATTAATGAATATTTATCTGACAAAATATAATCAATTATTTATTATTAATGCTATTTTATCAATTTGACATTTATTCATAGTCTGTAATTATAATATTGATATTATTTTGAAAATGTGAGTGTAAATTGCATGTAATATTTTATATTTTATTTTTTTATTATACGATTATTTTAAACCAATCCTGCATACCGAGACGGTGGAGCATGGTGAAACACAATGTATCGCAAGATTAAATGATTATGATTATGATTATTTATTTATATTAGTAATAACAAGGTTAAAAATCTCTAAATTTGGTATAGAGATAGTTTGATTCCTAGGAAAGGACATAGTACGTTTCTCACGCGAGCGGCGCCGCGGGAGAAACCTATTAGGCTATAAAATTCCAACTCAGCGGAAGCGAAGCCAGAGGAAAAACTAGAACTAAAATAAAATAAAGAAAAGACAGGATGTGAAGTGTACTTACGTCATTCCCTCCATCCGCATCAACACTCTTCAGAACCTCCTCAGCGTATCCTGTGATGTTCTTCAAAAAGGTCTTGACGTCTATACCAGCCCTGGAGGCGTAGTCGGAGTAGAGGATCAGCGCGTCTGTTTTGGCCGACTCCAGTTCTGACAGGATCTCGTCCTGGGTGCTAGGTGCCTGGTCCCCATGGGTCTGATTGCTTACTTCCACGTAAAGCGATGCATCCTGAAAAAATATGTTTATTTAGACTATAGTTATGTTGGTGACTAGTTCGTCATTAATATCGATCATTGTATCATCCTTTTATTGAAGAAACGAATGTAGAAGAACTGTTATAGAATCGCTTTCTTTCTGTGGCAGGCGAACGTAATTTTGCCGATAAATTAATTCTTATTATGTTAAAGTGGCGGTAGCCTAATGGCTAAGGCATCGGCCTCGCAATCGTGAGGTCGTGGGTTCGAATCCTTGCCATTATACTAACGACGTGAACCCACTCCTAACACAAGCCATAGAGCTTAGCTGGAGGGGTTAACAGGATTGCTAGTAATGTGAGACCACAATCCCACATTGCTAGTTATCCTTTTATAAAAAAAAGTTATAAATACGAATGTTTGTGAAGATAGTTGAAATAGATTTTTCTTTACAGTAATATAAATAACATATAGGCTACAAAAGTTAAACAAAACACAGACGACTACTGGCTAGGTAGCCAGTAGTCGTCTGTGTTTTGTTTAACTTTTACGGGTTTTTCCCCTGGATTTTCCCGTAGGGTAGGTACCCTACGGGAAAATCCAGGGGAAAAACCCCTAAATGTACCCTGTATATATTGCAACGGCCGTGGTCACGGGTAGACTGTGGTCAGTCTACCCGTAACCACGGCCGTTGCAATACGGTCGAAACGTCGGGCAATAAACAAGGTGTTTTACCTTAAATTATTCACGCGATTAAGACCCGTAATATATATATTTTTATATAAAAAAACCCTAATTCAAATTGCAAATAAAATAGTACCTAATCAGTTTCAAAGTAGATGGTTGGTCACATTATAAAACTATAAAATATTATTTTTATTTCCCAGAATTACTTAGGGTTGACATACCCCAGTGACGCCGTAACGCATAGCGAAGATTGACGAGGAGAGCCGACCCCAAATGACATGCGACGAGACTAGGCAAAGGGAGAGAGGACATACCGAGTTCTCATTTTTAATTACACGTAGGTGACCAATTCTTCAACATCATCATCTTTATCAAGGACCTTTTGAGGTCATTAGAGATTTTGGTACGACGTAGGAGTGCGCACAACTAATTTAATATAAACGATTCCTCGGGGACACTGTAGCCTATATAAACATTAGACATTTATTTTTATATAAACTAAACAATATAAAATATTTAAAATAAACCTGACGGCGCAACATATGGCAACACTTGACATTCACTGTCATTTACGTCGGAAAAGAATGAGGGTAGTTGATCATTCTTGCGGAACGTCACATGGACGTGATGGCGGGGCGGCCATCTTGTAGGCAGTTCGCCGACGAGAGCCGTTTGCGCACCACGTGCCCGACGAATCGCTAATTTCCATCATTTTATGTTTTCTTATAGTGATATGTGGAATCAATTATTAGCTATTTAATTTAGACGCGTCTAGTATTATTTTGTTTATTAAATTATCTGTGGTGAAAATTAAGATTTAAATTTAAATAATAATGGTAAAATCTAAACCTAGTGATTTCCCGGTGTTCGTGAACGATGGCAAGCTATAACCTACGGCATCCTGAGCCTACAAACCCTTAAAACTAACGTACACACTAGATACAAACTAACACAACAAAATAAACAATAGGAAAAAAAACAGTAACGTAACAAAACTTAAAATCTATGATATTTGTTGCACTATGTGTATAAATTCCGCGATTTCTACACATTATAGAATTTTATATGCTACAGGTCTTAATCGCCTAAATATTTTATTTTAAAGCTAAATACCTTTATTTCATGGCCCGACGTTTCGACCGTATTGCAACTGCCGTGGTCACTATTTACGCGATTAAGACCCGTAGCTTGTAAAATTCTATAATGCATATGCCAATCATATTTCATATTTTGTCCTTAAGATATTCATCAACGCTATAATAACATTTCTTAAGGAGATGTGCTTTGAACCTAATGTTAAAGATTCTGATCTTTGAGATCATTTTCATATCTGAATCCAAATCGAAAACGGTAAAATGCAAATGGGACTATAGTACCGAGGCTTTCGAATCTATACTAATATTATAAAGAGAAAATATTTGATTGTTTGTTTGTATTGAATAGGCTCCGAAACTACTGAACGGATTTGAAAAATTATTTCATCGTTGTGTAGCTACACTAACCCCGGTTGACATAGGCTATTATATATATATATTTTTTATCCCCGTATTGCCACGGGAACGGGAACTACGCAGGTAAAACCGCGAGGCGTCCGCTAGTTTCATATAAAATTGTTTGTGATACGGTGTCAAATGACAAAATGTTTTCGTAATTTTTTAAGGTCTTCAGATAATATATCTATTTTAGAGTTTGTAGATTTAAAAGTTGACCTTGTAACAGAACTTGTAGTGCGAAATTACTAGCAGCTAATAAACATATTATAATATAAACATCGTAAATACGAAAATACTAAATTTTTGACGCCAGTGGACGGAATTTTTGAAACATAATGTTTTTATTCCCATTTCGATCTTGAGTTTTATGAAGAAATTTTAATAATTAGGTTATGCGTCATAACCTGAATGAGTTCTCTAGTTTACGCTAAATTTTGAAACAACATAGATCAATTACTGCATCTGTAAGGCAGAAACGCGATGACGAACCTCAGGTTTAAAAAAAAAATCTTTATTCCCTTAAGATGCGAAACAACTCTTGTGATAATATATAATGGTTTTTAAATTTAAACATAGGCATTAAAATATTATCAGGACTAAATCGCGTGAAATTGCACCGATCGTGGTCGATGTAATTCGATCGAAACGTCGGGTAAATAAAAGGTTTGTACCTTTAAATATTTCACGCTAATAAGTCCCGATAATCACACTACCACACTAATATTATAAAGGCTAAAGTTTGTGAGTAAGTGAGTGTGTATGTTTGTTACTTCTTCACGGCTGGAGCGATTTTAAAAAAATTTGGTATGGAGTTAGCTGACACCCTGAATTAGCACACAGGCTAAGAAACCGTGGGAAACACCGCGGGGCACAGACACAAAATTGGAACATGAGGTAAAATAAAATCAGCCTCAGTGGGTACAACATAGTTGAACATCTACTTACAACAAAGGTAAAAAGTATTTGTGCTTAAATAGTGGCCTAGCTCAAATGACAGAGCCACAAACTACCGAGAGTACAAAAGATACGTTTTTACATACCTGTTCAACATTGTTCACGGACAAGGAATCACAGACCGCCTTGTTCGGAAGACGATTGCGCTAGTGATGTCAGTCTTGTGTTCCATAAAGATACCTTCTGTAGTCTCGGTATTTTGTAATAGAACTCACTTCTAAAACTTGCTTAGGCTGTGCCACATGCAGGGGCCGATCTAAGATTTGGTTCTGGGGCAGACACGAGAAACACAGTGCCGGATCTAACTGTTTATGATGGGGGGGATGCATTTAGTTTCGTCCAACATCGGCCAAGTGTGAGTTGCTCGCACGGCAGAGGGGCAAATGAGCAAACAAATTCAATACAATACAAGAAATTTTGTTCACAAATAACCGTCTGGGCGTGCCCCCTTGCCCCACCCCCCCTCCCTGAATCCCTGCCTATGGGCACATGAGTAAAGAAGCCACATATCTTTACTCTGTGACTTTACCGCGTACAATACATACGTCACGGATGCATTCAGACTACCGACTAACATTCGTTAACAGAATGTGAGATGATTCACCAATGATTCAGTTTTATCAATAGGTAACAATGCATTGTAAATATAAATTGCTACGTTGTGTCTAAGTTATAAAAGTCAAGCGAATTTATTCCTTACTAGCTTTCGCCCGCTGCTTCGCCCGTGTGGATGTCGATTATGATTAAAACTATCCTATGTCCTTCCCAGGGAATCAAACTATCTCCATACCAAATTTTATCTAAATCAGTTCAGAGGTATAAGTCTGAAAAGGTAACAGAAAAACAGAGTTCCTTTCACATTTTTGATTCACCGGTTAGAACACCACTGATGATTAAGGCTGTTTAGCCTCTTTCACGTAAATATAGTTATTTCATCTGTATGACTCTGCCCGATTGAGCTATAACCGAGTTCAGTCTCTCCAATCGCTCTACTGACGTGAACCCACTCCTAACACAAGCCATTGAGCTTAGCTGGAGAGATTTAACAAGATTGTTAGTAATGAAAATTTTTTTTTGTGAAGAAAAACTTGATGATTTTAAAAGAGTGGCCCATGAGTTTCTTGGCAGCTTCTTCTCATGAGCTTTACACTTGGAACAGCCGCCTAACCTGACTTTGTTTTTTTTTCAAACAATCATAATTTTATATTTTTTTTTAGTATGTATTAATTTGACGTTTTCAAATAATCATGGACCTGATTTTACGAAATAAAGATATTTGAGTTTGAGTTAAAAAAAAATATCCCAACAACAAATTAGTCCTATAAGCAAAAATTATAAGCATATTTGTCCTAGTAACATTCTTATAATTGCATTATAGCAGACTCTTTTACTTATAATAAGCATTTGACAAATCATAGCATACTCAAGAGCAATCGTTTTTGTTATCTCAATCATATTGTTTGCTACAAGACTGACTTATAATCTTATATGAAGGTGCTCTAAAGTGTCTTAAAACTGTCTTGAGAGCTTTATTTTGCTTGTTGGGGACCATCCCACATTGACAGTTATCTTTAAAAAAAACTCAATGGAGACTATGCAGGATATATTATAGTGCACGATAATTCAAGCACCCTTTATACTACGCTACACTACTATACAGGATGATTTGTAATATACAAATAACCTGTCGCTTGTGAGTATTTTACTTGAGTAAAATCGTTGTTTCTTGTGAGGTTCAGCCCCTAAATCTGACAAAAACAATGATTTTACTCCGGTGTCTCATAGACGTGTTGTAAGTGGTTGTATGACAAAAGCAGGTAGTAAAGGTTTGTTCATCATGTTCCTTGTTCCATCCCGTAGAAGCCGAACCATTAGACAAAGGGCAGAAAACGATCTCCGTCCCCCTTGATCGTTGACTTGAGAGCGATGGGTAGGGCCTGTCATTTTCAAACTAGAGACGCGATTCGTGACCGACGAAACAAAGCAGCCAATCAAAGCAATGGATGGGATACTTGGCCTAGGTCCGCCGGAGGTGAAAGAAACTATTCCGTAAGGGACACCCTCATCTCCGGCCATGGACCTACAAGACGTAACAACGTATGATTTTTTTGTCGGTTCCAGTCCGACATACCCACCTGTCGTGCCCTCGAAGGGTTGAGATCTGTGGGGATTTTGACACACGTAAAAAAAGAGGTTAAGTGTTAATATGTATTTTTTATTTCAAAATTGTTATTACAAAGTTATCTGGTGTTATGTAAAGAAGCCACGGGCGGGAGGTTATTATTATATAACAAATCACCCTGTATATATTACTACTATATAATACTATAGAATTTTGTAAGTTATGGGTCTTAACCGCGTAAATATTCTATTATAAGGCAAAATACCTGTGTTGGACCGTATTGCAACGGCCGTTGAAAATTTAAAAAAATAAAAATCACGCACGAAATAATTTTACCGTGCTATAGATTTGACAGTGGTAATGGGAATGTTTGTTAACCTCCCCGATTGTTCGATCTGCAAAATCTGCTCAGTTGCAATTTAGTTACGGACCCCTTTGATATATTTACATATTCCTGGTAAACGATATGTAAGGTAGTTAGGTTACTCAGACTTCGCTTTAGATCTCTGCTCGCCTCTGAGTAATAGCACAGAACGTACTGAACGAAAGCTTCATATAAAACGCTTGACGCACACATAGATATCTTCACAGATGCCGCTAATCTGAACAAGACGGACCAGGAGGCCTACTCTAATTTAATGAAAACGAAGATTCGATCAAAAATGAGGTGGTGATATACAGAGCCAGGAACATCCATTTAATCCACTCGTTCCAGAAAATCGTCCATGGGTTCCAACTTCTTGTGCTTATCCAAAAATTAATTAGAATAGTCCCTGTAAACTTAGGAATTTTAAGTGAACGAAAATTCATGAATTTCATTTCAAAGAAAGACAGTAGACCTATAGAGACAAATAGTGGATGCTCGTTTTGTGCACGCGTTTGTGTAGGCATAAGAATGGTTATACTTATATGAGATACCGTCTGTATTGTCCTCATTTTGTGGTAGACCTACGAGTATCAGTTACAAAGCAACCTTGGAAGTCATAGCAGTCCATCAAGACACGTGGAAGCTGTTGTCATAAACTGCATTTAGTCGAGACATTAGTCTATATGTCCTCGCTAAAAGGTCGACATAAAGTCTTATGGCGAAATGAATACCATGGCGTCACAAAGGAAACTATAAAATATGACTGCTTATTTACAGTTATATTTTATGGGAAGTCGTGTGCGTTACAGTTTTTCATGCCAATCGTAAATGTGACATAAACATTTATTTGTGATTTTAGAGTTAGTACCTAATAGTTGGTAAAGTTGAAGGCCATGAGCCCATGACACAGTGGTGACAGACAGAAAAGCAAGGTAAAGGAATGTTACTCTTGTAGGGTTAGTAGGTTGGTGGCTGTTTTCTGAGAAAGTCACTGTCTGCCAAGCTTCGGAGAGTACATCAATCGTGCTTTCTTCTTGTCGGGTTTCTGTTCCATCGAACAATGACAGCGTGTGTCATTGGCGTACCCAAAATTGACAGGATGTACACCGGCCAAATGTGTAGGTACTTTGTACCTACATTTTTTAATTGGGGTTGGGGGAGGAATGAGTTCAACCTCCAAATTCCCTCCTGGGTATGCCTATGGTGTGTTCACGTGTCTTGCCTTGTTAAGTAGTCTTCAATGTGATAGATAGGTCATCATCGTTATTTTTTTTCATATGGCAACACTGCCGACATTTTCAAATAATTTGAAAGTCAGATGTGCGATGGAGTAAAATGCAATTTTTGTTGAACTATTTGTGTTAGTTATTTTTATTGAAATAGGATTGCAATGGAAATGAGTGCCTGTTGGTCTGTCATAGCTTCAATTTGGGCTTTATCATAGCAGCATCATAGCAGTATGGGCTTGTATTTGGGAACCGCAAGCCCATTTACTAGCAATTCTGTTATACTAGTATTCTGTCCCCTCCATTGCTTGTGTTAGAAGTGGGTTCACGTCGGCAGTATTACGGGTAGGATTAAATTACAACCCGCGACCTCACGATTGCAAGCGCGATACCGCTGCTCCTTTTTAATTTAAGGATTCCATAAATGCAAGAAACAATTCCATTCCGCCGATATTATTTTCACTCGAATGATATATTTACAAAAAATATTTTACTCTGAACTTCTTTACAAAAAATATAAAACCGGGCAAGTGCATGTCGGGCCACGCACAATGTATGGTTCCGTAGTCGCCCCCCCCCCCCTCCATCCGAATAATGCGGCTTATTAAGTGGATTTTCCGTTGTTTTTTTTTTTCATACTTACGTTATACCTACTTAATAATAATTGGAAATTGTACGAAATTTTGTTACTTTTCATTTGATCAGCTGTTAACTCGTAAAGTTTTAGCTGGGATAGTTTTCCATTAACAATATATACTACTACCGTGATTTTTTTCACATACTCAACATCAATGATTTAGCTGGCAGGGGAGGGGGGGACACTTGAGTCTAACAAAAATATGCACTTTAAATCTTAATTTTTCACAAACGGATCCCTAAATCTAAAAATGGACTTCCCAACCCTAAAACGTTTTAAAAAGACATATCTGACGATACCCTACACGATGGAAGGTCAAAAAAATGACATCCCTACTTTACATATAGGGAAGGTACCATAAAAAAAAAGTTTACAGTTTTCTAGCACTAACAGTCTCTAAACAAAGCTGCTGACGGACGGACATGGCGAAACTATAAGGGTCCCGTTTTGCCATTTTGGCTACAGAACCCTAAAAAAAGCTGATTTATATCAGCTTCTTTTAGGGTTCTATAGCTGATATTAATAATAGTTAGATGAAACCATGTATATGTAAGTTATATTTATATATAACTTACATATACATGGTTTCATCTAACAACTTTCGTTAAAAAAATTATTACATTCGCTCCAGCATTACAAGGGGACTTACGGATACCGTTGCATAAAATAAGCACATCAAATCAATTGAAAGGTGAACGGGTACTATTTTGTATACCTACATGTAGTGTTGCTAATCTTGATCGCACGTTATGCAAGGAATGCGCACGAAAGGGCTTATCAACTGAGAAACTGATTCAATAGCTAAAAATAGGTCAACTATTATTACGAGATGTATGAATGACTTGTTTATATCCAGACTTCTAACAATCATTTGTTTTGAGACCGTCTTTGTGGCGTAGTGGAGGTACATTTTTTTTTAAATACGACTCCCGCAGTTGGGTACAAGATCTGTGTTGCGGGAGACTTCACAAACATACAAGTCACGGATTCAAAGAACACCCAGACTAGGAACAACAATTTGTGGATCACACAAAGTGGTGTCCCGTGTCGAAATCGAACCCACGACCTCTTGCGTAGCAGTCGGACACACTTTTGTTGAGGTTGTGTGTTTGTTCCCTATAAGCAAACTTGGACTTCAAAAATGCTGTCGTGAACAAATCAAAATCCAAAAATTGTTCCGCGACTTTGTATTTTGTGTTTTTAAAATGCTCCGCAATAGGCTTGTAACCAAATGCTGCTCCTCTTGAAGCGAACGCGACGGAGAAGATTCGATAAAAGTTTTGACAGGCAGTCGTAAAAGTGCGTTGAACATAACTAATAGAATGAATATTTTAATCTTTGTTTATTGCCCGACGTTTCGACCGTATTGATATATTAGAGTCTACTCGTTACCACGGCCGTTGCAATACGGTGACAATAAAATATAGCCTATATTACCTACTCCCCGATAATATAGCTTTCTAATGGTGAAAGAATTTTTAAAATCGGTCCAGTAGTTTTTAAGTTTATTCGTTACATCCAAAAATAGAAATCTATCCTCTTTTTAATAATAGTGTAGATTAGAAATAATAATGTTTATCACATCATCTACACCATATTCCATATTCGGATAGTCTGTTACCCACTGTGCCTACACCGGAAAGGATTCAAATTTCATCTAAATATAAAGTAATACGAGTTCTGCCTACCTATTGATTAAATACCGTTAATGTAAACAAAGGCATTAGAGACATAATGGTTGATTGTTTGAATTTGAAGCTAAGTCTAGGAACGGGTTTTTATATGCCACGACTGCCTATTATATTGGTACGATATTTTTCGAAGTCATAGAAACATCGTTGTGATAACTTTTTGTCATTTTGAGTATATTCTTATTTGTACTTATACTAGCTTTCGCCTGTGGCTCCGCCTGTGCCTATGTCCTTTCCCGGGAATCGAACAATCTCCGTACCAAATTTTTATCTAAATCGATTCAGCAGTTTAACATACAGACAAACGAGAGTTACTTTGACGAATATAATATTATTGGATATCTCTTTATTTAGTAGATTAAATGAAATAAAAAAAATATACCCAAACAGACTCAACCCCGCGATATAGGCATTCGAAGCTTAGGTACCTAGGGGGGATTTGGGGGCTATCACCCTCGCCCCAAAGGTAGGTGCACAGCACACATTGTTTTTTATCATCATTTTTGCAATATCGGGAGGAGGGGGGTGTCAACTCCCAAATCCCTCCCCAGGTACGCCCATGTTGATGTCTTCGGTCTCCATGTATTCATGTATCCTAAAATCATCGAGATATTATGTACTAGTACATTAATACCTCGATGCCTAAAACCGCTAAATAAATGAATTGCCCGCGGATCTGTACCTATAGCGGCTATAGCCTATATCTTTCGTCAAAGTTCAAGCTATCTCCATTCAAAATTTCATTTAAATCGTCAAAATATCTTCAGTTTAACGCATTAGCTTTATTATACAAAAAGTACAAAACTACATCTTAAAACAAATATCTAACGCATCATGGTGTATAAGAACGACAGAAGTCCATGATATTCTGAGCATTCATTCATAAAGGATAAAATAGACACTAATGGAGCGAACTATAAATCGCGTAATGGATTAAAAAGGCGGCGAGATTTCTTGGACACAGGGTCTGAAATCAAAACCAAGAAAAAGATAGGACTCGCTCTGTTGGGAGCTGCGTCCTAAACGACTAAATACATACTACATCTGTTTATAGTCTGGGATAACTGATTGCACGATGAAAGCACAAAAAAGAGTAGTATATAGTACTACTATTACTTATTCTGTAGTATAGATATGCATTATGAAAACGTTGCTGAATATATGTTCGTAAACTATCGCGTTTTGTACACATTATAGAATTTTATAAGCTACGGGTCTTAATCGCGTAAATATTTTGCAACGGCCTTGGTCACGTGTAGACTCTACCCGTGACCACGACCGTTGCAATACGGTCGAAACGTCGGGCAATAAACAAACGTATTTAGCCTCAAAATAAAATATTTACACGATTAAGACCCTACGGGTCTTAATATATTCTTCTCTTCTTATAAAATTCTATAAAACGTTGCTGAAATCTCAAAGGGTAAACTTGGATCTGATCGTAGTGTTTATATAAATGTACCCATTGCTTGATGATACATTTGAAAATGGATCTTATCTATTACAGTAAACAATCTAATATATTGTTTGCCGTCACATTCATCTATGTTGGCATCACATTTGATATCATTTGTCTAGTAAAGACCACCCTAGTTGATTTGATAATAAGGTATGAAAACGATCCAGAAATTACGTCTCAAAAAGATGTAACGAATCTAGTAGACATTCAGGGAATAAGACGTTTCGTCCTCAATGTTATCATGTCATCATACTAATATCATAAAACTGAAGAGTTTGTTTGTTTCTTTGAACCCGGTAATCTCAGGAACTACTGATCTGAATTGAAAAATTATTTCACTGTTGGATAGCCTATGTATCGAGGAAGGCTATAGGCTATATAATATCACGCTACGACTAATAGGAGCGGAGCACCAATGAGAAATGTTGCCAAAACAGACCGCTAGTATGTTATACGCCTACTTTTACGGATACCGTAACCCTGCATCTATAATTCATAGTACCTATGAAGAATTGAATATGAAGAATTTAACACAAACATTGCAGAATAATATATCGCTGTAGTACAAACTCATAGCATGGAGGATTTCCTTTATCGTTTGTATGTGTCGTTGAATGTCTGTATTAGTATAAGTTATGATAAACATTAGGCTTTGGAATAGATAGAGCATACAAATTGTATTAACTGTTATTCATGTTACCGTAAGAAGTAATCATACGTATTGGCGGTTTCGCAAGAGGGGGGGGGATGGCTTAAGACTCCTTCGAAAGTATCTTAATCCTTCTGGGTCGTATGCTTTTTATGTCGTATGGGTTTACAGGGATAATAACTTTTTTTAAATGTGAAAGGAATCGCCTTCAAGGGAAAAAAATATCAAGCACATCACCGAATGCAAATTTCGCTGACTCACTCCTATGTTTTAGTCTATATCTCTTGTGTTTTTTCTTCATTATATCAATAGATATGAATATATAATGTAAACATATATTCATATCTATTATCATAGTATGTATTAAAATGTAAATGAATATGTATGAAAACCAGCGCTGTGTTGTGGCTCATGACACAACATGGCATTTATGCTGAGTGGAAACCTCGTTTGTCGCAGATACGACCTACTTATTTGTCATTTTTTATATGTAATTGTATCTGTGACAAATAAACGATTTTTCTTTTTTTCTTTCTTTCTATTCGGTACTTTCTGAGAAAATCGCGAGCATGGAAAATACATACCTACATATATATACGGGTCAAACAAAAAAACACCTGTTTTGAAAGCAGTTAAATATTACTCTCAGTGGCGAGAAGCTATGACTTCTGGGCTCGTGGAGGAAGCACAACCCCAGAACCAGAAGAAAAGGAGCCTATATAGTCTCGGAACAAATTAAAGCTTTCTTTTGTAGCCTTGATTATGAGCTACCCAGCTTCAAAATATATGATACACTAGCATTACGACTAGCTGACCCACGCAACTTCGTCTGCGTCAATTTTCCCCGTTTTTGCAATATTGTTCTTATTTGCAGTAGCGGGATGCCCTTCTTTGATAAATGTTCTGTTCAACACTGAAATATATTTTTAATTAGAACCAGCAGTTCCTAAAATTAACGCTTTCAACCAAACAGACTAACAAGCAAATTCTACAGCTGTGTAATAATCTAAACTAATATTATAAAGCTGAAGAGTTTGTTTGTTTGAACGCGGTAATCTCAGAAACTACTAATCCAAAAAAAATCTTTTACTGTTCTTTCACATGTACGGTTTATAGTTAGAATATTAACATAGACTGCACGCTATGCCAAGAATTTTATCTTAAATAATCAACCTTGGCCCAAATCGTTGGAATTCCGTAGAGATTCCTTCCTTATCAGGCATACACACAACACAACAAACAAAACACTTGATAAGAGGACCTTGAGGTTCTAGCCAGGTTGTTTAAGAGTTACATTCATAGATACGATGAAGAAGCTGTTTATGTACATACAGTAGGATCAACGTAACTTGACCGGATTGAAGTTAGGTTCTTATCACTTTCGCGCATGTCATAGAGATGCGACCCTAAAATTACTTACGAAAACGATTAATTATGTTTAATCGATTAAAAATACTAACAACATTTTAAATCAACAATATAAAAACTCTATTTAAATGAGTTCATAAAATATAAGAGAAGAGAACCCTACGCAGGAAGACATTTTTAATAAACCAAATTAGAACAAGTTTTTCTTTTATAACTTTTTATGAAAAAAGAAATCGACGTTAATAAAATCAGCACATTACCGACTAATGAAAAATCACTGCCTTACTCCTATGTTTTATTGTTTTTAAACTTAACATATTAGATATATTTCGGGACTAAATCGTGTGAATTATTTAAAGGTACGAACCTTTTATTTACCCGACGTTTCGATCGAATTGCACCGATCGTGGTCACGGGTCGACTGACAGTCCCGAAATATATCTAATATGTATAAAAATCGCGAAGGTTTAAAAACAATCACACTAATATTATAAAGGCGAAAGTTTGTGTATATGTGAGTGTGTATGTTTGTTACTTCTTCACGTCTAAACGGCTGGAGCGATTTTAATAAAATATGGTATGGAGTTAGCTGACACCCTGGAATAACACATAAGTTAATAAACCACGGGTAACACCGCGGGGCACAGCTAGTGATTTCATAAATGTTTAAATTTAGAACAGTTACGGTAAATACTAAAGAAACATTGAAAAACAATTTCTTTACGCTATTTGCATAAAGAAATTGTTTGCAATCACAATAATACATGAGTTAGTAATACTAATTATGACAATGTAATGCGTAATCGCATCTCTAATTCTCTTGGTTTAGTTACCGCCCCCGGTCCCCGCTTCCTGTCACCATTTACTTCCAAAAAATGCATCTGCGCAACCATTTGTCGCCTACTTCAGTCCGGCCTAGTTACGTTGATCCAACTGTAGTTATCTTATTTCAGACAAAGTTAAAAGTACAGTATTGAGGAACTATATTACAAGGGACCAGTGTCATTTATGCGCCCGGTGCGAGTTTATTTATCTGTGCCATTGGTATTCGTCTTGAATAGGGTTGCCACCCGTACTTTATTATAAAGTATTATACTTTATTTTGGGTAATTGTACTATATACTTTATGAGAAGTATAAAGTACGCAAAAATACTTAATTTAACATGATTTAATTCTCTAGAATTCAATTTACATATTTATTCGAAAATAAACGTAAACTAAATATATACTGTAAAGATGCTTGATTATGATTCCTTTTTATATATTCTAATCTTAAATTGATTACTATTCATTAAAATTTGCTAAAAATAATGAAATATATATTAAGAAAATAAACTAATTTATACACAACGTACTTTTTCTACTTTAAATAACCAATGTAAGTAGTTTATTTAATTTTTATTCCAAAAAAAGGTGGCAACCCTAGTCTTGATGGTCATTACTGCGCACTTCCAGCACCACCCTAGTTACGGCGCTGCAAGGGACAGGGAACTAGGAAATGGAAAGATGATTGAAAGAAAGCGATTAAGTACTTTGTGTCAATTTTATGACAAGTATAACCGATTTGGATAATAATTTGCATAATCCACAAATAAAAAGTTTCCTCCAGGGTATGTTAGGCCAAGTATCAGAATGTCAAAGATGTCAACGTCCGGGGGTTCGATTCACGTATATAAAGCAGTGCAGTTGCAGTTCAGTTGCAGATAAATTTCGATTAATACGGCCATTTTTGTATTCTCGTAACTTTGGGATCGGTCTCAAATACGCTTGCGTCAAGGATGCGTCTCGAGAGTGCAATAACGAATTCTAATACGGTGCTTTAAATACGTGAATTGACCCGCAGATGTTATTGACATTCTTTTCAACTGGCAATGATTACAATACTATTTGATTTAAGATACCAGTCTGATCTAGAATTCTAGACATAACGCGAATGATAAATTGTCCGAATGTTTGACTGCCTCTGTGGCGCGGTGGGAGTGTATCCGACTGCTACGCAAGAGGTCGTGGGTTCGCGATCCCCACCCAGGATAAAACTTTGTGTGATGAGCACGATGGTTTATTCTGTGTCTGGGTGTTATTTATCTATAATATGTATGTATTTAGAACTATAAAAGTATGTTTATCAGTTGTCTGGTTTCCATAGTACAAGCTCTGCTTAGTTTGGGATCAGATAGCGTTGTGTGAGTTGTCCCAAGATATTATTATATTATTATTATTATTATAATGTTCTCGGTGGAGCAGAGGAATAGCCCACGGCTGCTATCTAAGATATAATAGATTGGACTATCATAGATTTAGGTTCTATCCATACCTAAATATTTGTCCTATTTACCCGATTACGGCGAAGCCAAAAGGAGGGTATACCATTAATTTATAGAGGGGGAAATAAAGACTATTTAAAAAAAACAAAAAAATCGTCTACCAAAAAAATATAGAAAACAAGATTTTATCGTCTTTTGCGTAGTGCAGCCGGGTATAAAATATGTATTTTACCGGACTTTTGGCCCTATCTCTTTACAGATTAGCCGCCCACCACCGGGTCAAGAACCTATCTAGATTTTTGTCACGGTGCAATACAAATAGATTCATCTAAATCTCTTTGTATCTAAGAAGAGATAAATGTATGAAAAAAAATCACACGGGCGAGATTCAAACCCACACACATAGGGATACCGTCTCTACACCAACACGTCGCCAGTTGTCGAACTCGTCCTTCAAATCTATACTAATATTATGAAGCTGAAGAGTTTGTTTGAACGCGGTAATCTTCAGAACTACTGGTCCGAATTGAAAAATCTTTCACTGTTGGATAGCCCACTTATCGAGGAAGGCTATATAACATCTTGTTACGATTAATAGGAGCGGAGCAGCAATGAGAAATGTTGTAAAAAAGTTGCGCGGGGCAGCTAGTATTACTAAATAAGGCAATATATATATTTACGCTGTTATATAATAATGAAATGGACGTAATACATGTATAACATGTGATTGTAACAGTATTGTTATCACAGCTGCATTGCATTGTATTACTGGCTGCAGCAAGATCGATTGTCTGTTGACCTCGGTATTGTTTACGTAAACAAATGTAACTAATATTAATTGTATTCGTTCATTTTGACATTGAATCGGCAGGTTAATGTATTGAGTTTGTAGTTGATGGGTGTGGGGTTGAATCCTAGTACTTAATCCCACTCGTAATAATTGAATTGCGTATTTGAACGCTAAGTCAAACATTGACTTTTCACAAATTGACTTGTCTGGCCTGTTTTTTTTTTAATCTTTTATTTTAGGGTCTTTTATGTATACATAAAAATAAGAAATGATTTGCACCCTAACCCCACGTCGTACGTCCGACTCACACTTGACTAATATTGGGTCCGAGAACACTGAAAATATCCCATATTTTTGGCAAAATTTTGATATTTATTTATATTCATATTGTAAAGGGCGGCAAAAATGATTTTACCCGGAGCGACTAAACGGCTAGATCGGGCCCTGATGAAACCACTGCGCGTTTCCTGTGGGCCTAGAATCCGAAGGAAACAGACCTCCTTGGCTATATAAGTACCTACATGATTATCTTACATTAACATATTGTCAGATAGCAACTGAAATCGACACAATAAAACTGTACGCAAACATACAAGGTGTAAATTAATCCCTATCCGACCCAAACGGGGTGTTATAAGTATTCTATTAACAATACTAAAACAATTTAAAAAAATTATATCCGTAAAATGTTTTTTTTTTTATTGAATATTAAAATTCACAATGTAAATGTAAATGTGTAAATTTTCAAGATGCATACTGTATATTTATAGTACACTCACTAGGAAATAACTGACTATCAAAACATTAAAATGTACTAAAAAGTTGCAATAAGTGAGGCCACAAAACACCCAGTGTACAGAAGGCAAGTTTCGTATAATGAGCACTCGAGCAACGCATACATGACGGACACAGAATATCGGATCACCTGCACCGGTGACATGAGATAGTAGTTATTTAAGTTCTATTTTGCACCAATTTTTATTGAGTAGTTCTGCTCTATTTCAAATCAGTTCCATTTCACTTATTGGTGTTTTCTGAAAGTAATTTAACGAGTTGCTATATAAAATATACCTAAATGACCTCAGGTGTACTTATAATATTTTAAGAGTTCCCTCGATTTTTCCAGGATTCCATTATCAGATCCGGACCTGATGACAGTGGTACCAACTTCGAAGTAGGTATTATATACCCAACCCTTTATTGGATTGGGTATTATATCCCTATATCCAATCCATTGTTGGAATGGAATAATGTATAAAATTGGACAACTATCTAAAAGGTTATGCGTGATCATCTGATCATACATAAAAATCTAAATTCCTCTTTTTGTAGACTTGAGAAGCTCCTCCTTTATTTTTGGGCGAATAAAAATGAGATGACATAGCAACCATCTTCACCATTGAATTATAAAGAAAAACTCGAATGGCGTCGGCTGTCATTTTACGTTGCATTTTTGAAAAAATGTTTTTAACCTATTTTTGTGCCTTCCTGTACTTTGCTCTGGGTGCAATGGATTTTTAATCGTGCGTCTCTCATAGTGGAGTGTTGGCGGCGAGTGTCGTTTACTGAAGCACCCATAAGAGTCACCTGTCTTATACAAAGTTTTTGAAAAGACGCCTTAAAATTGTTTCCCTAGGCAACCGCCTACCGTACCGTCTTGCCATTGGCAAATCCATTGGCCATGGCGTATTTGTAGTATACGCCTGCGCTTTAGTTCTGCTCCTCTTCATTTTCGTCGTCTCCACGCAACTTTCCACGCATCTACGCATCTCGTCAAAATTGTGACAGTGTCAAACTAATTCGTTGTGTTTTTTTATGTGTTTGTTTTTGTAATTATTTTAGTAGTGATCTGTAATATAGTTTTATAATAATAATAATAATAATATTGGATGCAAAGTTCTGCGCAGCCCGGTGACAGCACGTTTAATCATCCATGCTCGGTATGTAGCAAAGTTTTCAAAACTGTAAGAGGTCTCAACATACATTTCGGCAAAACTCATAAATACCACCACAGCCAAAATGCCCCTCCTATTTCAAATTGTCATATTATTCAACCCCTTGTACCTACAGCTACAAACCATTCAGCCATTCCATTTCATCTATATATCAGTAAACTTAAACATACTACCCCAGTTGTCAAAAGGATTCCCCGCGGCGCAAGAATCACCGTTGCTTCCCATCTTTCTCATCTTATAGAAAAATGTGTGGAAAAAAATTGTTTAGAAGACTGGCACAATCTTTTACTTTTTGCCTATCGCACTCTTCATGTCATCAAAGATAATTCACCCGGTTCTCTCACCCAAAAAATCAAAAACAACTGTTTCGATCAATCATATAGCATATCATCAGACAAACCAATCAAAAATATTCTTTTTAACCGCCGCAAGATCATAGAAACTAAAATAAGCGACGGTGATTTAAAAGGCGCCGCCCGTCTCCTTTTTTCAAACGACGAGTTGTCACCAGACACTCCAGACACCTTCTCGGCCCTACAATCAAAACATCCCCCAGCTCCTTCATATCCGCTCTTTCTGGACCCACCAACGGCTAGCCAGTCATGTTTACAAATTAATACCAAGGACACTTTTGATGCAATTTTTTCATTTAAAACTGGTTCCGCAGCGGGCATTGATGGTATCTCACCGCAACATCTCAAAGATCTCGTTTCTGTCTCAGCTGGCGATGCAGGCGTTCAACTTTTAAATTCCTTGTCTAAATTAGTTAACACAATGTATTCTGGCAACATTCATTCGGATATTGTCCCAATTTTGTTCGGCGCAAACTTGATCGCCCTCACTAAAAAAGATGGAGGGGTGAGGCCTATAGCCGTTGGTTCAACACTTCGTCGTCTTGCTTCCAAAATTGCTGTCCGGCATATCCTTCCAAAATTACAGTCTGTTTTTGAACCAGTACAACTCGGTTTCGGAACCAAAGGGGGTTGTGAAGCTGCCGTGCACTCCTTGCGTTCATTCCTTTCAAGTGCCACATCCGAAGTGTTGGTCAAAATTGATGTCAAAAACGCTTTTAATTCGGTAAATAGGGACGCTCTGCTGACAGAAATTAAACAACACATTCCCGAAATTTACAATTATCTCCTTTTCTCTTACGCTGACCCCACGAAATTACTTTACCGTGAGAAAGTTCTTTCTTCAGAAGTAGGCTGTCAGTAGGGTTTGGCCTCGTTCTCGATAGCAGATGGGATTTTGGACCTCACTTCCGTAGTTTGGCCCCGAAGCTCATAAGTACAGCGACTGCACTATCGAGGTTGCTGCCTAATCTACAAGGGCCCAATAATCAATGCAGAATGCTGTATATAGGGGTCGTGAGGTCTATGGCTCTCTATGGAGCCCCAGTCTGGGCACTAACCCTGAAGGCCCGCAACATCGCCATTCTGAGAAGGCCGCAGAGAGCGTTGGCCATCCGGGTTATACGTGGATACCGCACTATCTCCTTTGAGGCAGCATGCCTTCTTGCAGGAACACCGCCTTGGGATCTGGTAGCGAAAAGTCTTGCGTCACTGTATCAATGGCGTAAGGAGGCACTGGAACGCGATATACGACCGACGCTTCGAGAGACTAAGGTACAACAATCTCAGCTCTACGATACTTTACTGGCGGATTGGGCAACAAGGCTTGAGCACCCAAGCGCAGGGCATGCTACAATAGCGGCAGTAAGACCCATTATGAAGGATTGGCTAAACAGAAGACATGGCTGTCTTACATACCGGCTGACGCAGGTACTCACGGGGCATGGTTGCTTTGGAAAGTACCTGCATCGCATAGGCCGGGAACCAACTTCCGAATGTCACCACTGTGGGAGTTGTAGCGAGGATACGGCACTGCACACCATGACGGAATGTCCAGCTTGGGCTGAACAACGCCACGACCTTGCGGTGGCCATCGGAGTCCAAAGCCTTTCGCTAGAAAATGTAGTAACGTCGATGACACGCAATGAAAGGGAGTGGACATATATCGAGACCTTCAGCCAGCAGGTTATGAGCGCCAAGGAGGAGGCCGAGAGAGAACGGGAGAGAACCACCTCACATCCGTCCCGTCACGAGCGGCAGAACGGGGCGTCGAAGAGCACTAAATGATCTTCGGCCCCCATAGGCTCTGACCAGAGGGCGACAAGAAGGGCAACTTGTCGTCCTCAACGAAGTAAGCCCGAGATGGTGTTGCGACGTGTTCCACGCGCACCTTCTGTCACGAAGTGGTAATGAAACCACCCACATTGTCGCAAAAATTGTCGTTGTAACCAACGACCAAACCTGCTAATGGTGGAGGCACCAATTCCGCAAGGGACACCCTCACCTTTGGCCATAGGCTTTGCGCCGGAACACCGTGTGATTTTTAGTCGGTTCGACTCCGACATACCCCCTCCTGCGTGCCCTCGTAGGAGTGGAATCCGTGGGGATTTTTGCACACGATAAAAAAAAAAAAAAAAAAAAAAAAGGCTGTCAGTAGGGTGATCCTCTCGGGCCAGCTATTTTCAGTTTGGCAATAAATACAATTATTCAAAATTTAAAATCAAAATTCAACGTTTGGTATTTGGACGACGGAACCCTAGGAGGTGAACTTGATACTGTTCTTTCCGACCTTGCAACCATAAAATCAAAATTTCAAAATATTGGTTTGGAATTAAATTTTGGTAAATGCGAACTATACTTTCATGATACCTCTCTAAATTCTAATGAAATAATTCAGAAATTTTATAATTTAACTCCGAACATAAACATTTGAACAGTTACCAAAAACTCACTTTGCCTCCTTGGAGCCCCCGTTTTTGAAGACTCATTTCCGTTCTATTTGCAGAATTGCATTTCAAAATTTCAAAATTTCTCGCATCGTCTTCTCGATATAAGCCCGCATTACGGTTTAACTTTACTAAAATTCTGCCTTTTCGTACCAAAATTAACTTACATAGGTACTTCGCTGCTGTCCCATATGGAAATTTCAAAATTTGCTGACACCATTAGATGACCTTATGAGGTCAACTTTAGACTCAATTTTGAACATACAGCTCAGCGATAAGTCCTGGACCCAAGCATCCCTCCCCATTCACCATGGTGGTTTAGGGATCCGCAAAATTTCTAGTGTCTTTTACACCAGCCTTTTTGTCTTCTGTCCACAGCTCAGCTAGTCTTATTGGTAAAATCCTTCACTCAAACCATAAGACTGCGGGTTTGGAGGAAGCTAAAAAAGCTTGGTCATCAGCATGCCCAGGTGAGGATATCCCTGCCCGTCCAAACTTTCAAAGAAGCTGGGATGATGGTTTGTGCAAATTTTCATACAACACTCTGTTTGACGAAAGCTCTGGTCTTGAGCGCGCTAGACTGTTGGCATCCAGCTCCAGAGAATCAGGTGAATGGCTTCGTGCTTACCCGTCGTCAAACACTGGCACATTTCTGGAGCCTGATACCCTCCGGCTTGCTATCAGCCTGCGTTTAGGGCTGCGCATATGCACTCCGCACCGTTGCCCCTGTGGCAGTGAAGTCGACCAATTAGGATACCACGGGCTATCTTGCAAAAAGAGTGCAGGTCGCTTTTCTAGACACGCCGCCCTGAATGACATAATCCGTCGGGCTCTTGCCTCGATAAACGTACCAGCTCTTTTGGAACCTACCGGCTTAGCTCGGGACGATGGCAAGAGACCTGTTGGGAACCAGCGTTAAAGCTGGAGCGGGGGCTAAAGCGGCCGAAAATCTAAAAACCCATAAATACAGGGGTCTCGGCAACCAATATATATTTATACCATTCGGCGTCGAGACCCTTGGCCCGTGGGGTCCAAGTGCACAACATTTTTTTTAAAGAACTTTCCAAAAAAATTGGTCGACTCCACTGGTGACCGTAGAGCTGGCAGCTTCCTCGCACAACGCATCAGCATTGCTATACAGCGAGGAAATGCTGCCAGTATTTGTGGAACCATGCCCAGGGGTCCAAATTTTTTGGATATATTTTAGTTTTAGTCTTAATTTCTAGTTTAAATATAGTATTTAATAGTTTAATCATATACCTTGTAAACTTGTAAATATTTCTAAATAAATCCCAGAATAGATTTCATTATAAAGATATTTATACCATCTTCTACTTTACCTATCTTTTTCTTTTATTTATTTATAAAAGACAACTCCCGCATTAGGGTACAACCCCTGTCGCGGGGGGGGGGGGGGTACACCCAAAATTGAAACAACAATTTCTGGATCACACAAAGTGGTGTCCCGTTTGGGAATCGAACCCACGGCCTCTTGCTTAGCAGTCGGACACACTCCCACCACGCCACAGAGGCCGCCTTGTATCGTGTCAGTGTGATGCGGTCTTAGTAAGTGATTCCCATAGAGCTTGTCTTCTGTACTTTCGCTGTATTGTGACGAGACTTCAAACTGCATTATTGTTAAAGTAAACGCAGACAAGGTTACAGCACAATGATGGGTGATCGTCATGGACGTCATGCATGCAGCTGTGACGTCATATGCGCTCGTATTATTATTGGCTGTTGTCAATAAGTAGGTGACCTTCAGTTTATAATGAACTGTATCAATTATGGTGCAGTAGGATTGCGTAGGAATGCTGTGCGCAGGGTTCTTGGTTCGATTTATCAGACGGACACCATTATGTGCTGTGTGATCTACAAATGGTTGTACTTTGTGATCTTTGTGTCCGATAAGGGTAGATTAGGCGAAACAGGGTTCGGCTCTTTCAAAAATTTATATAGAAAACCTAAATATTAGGACACGAAAAAAATTGTGTCACTAGTCGAAGAGTTTTTCTAGTAGATGAAATAAAGAAATTTAAGGATATGTCTTAATATGATCCCGCAAATAAATCTTGAAGTTGCCGAAAAATGAAAAAACGAGCATTTTCGTATTGTCATTGTATTGTATTGTCATTGGACTCGCCGAAATGCGCAACATGCCGACGATTCAATAAGCCGCACGGTCATAAAACAGGTGATGCCGAGTGCCCTGCCAAAAAAGCTGCGGAGTACCGCTACATAAACTCCGTAGACTATGAAGGCGCCTAGAGCGCCGCTTAGTACTTAAATAAGTGGACACCATGGACTTTATTCATCCCCCATCCTACATATTATACCAAGCTAAAGGTCAAACTTCCGTACGTGACATTTGTTTCAAATTCTTCCATTTCTCTACTGTCCTACTTATGATTTATCGCTATCTATGTAATTTATTAATTCGATCGCAATTAAAATCAATAATGAAATAAGAATAGACTACTTTCTAAAAATGCTGATGTAAACTGTTTTGAACATAATATAATTACACACACTAGTTCCTATACGTTTTATATTTTGAATTTATATTGTTAATAATAAATATTCGATATAGTTAAGACTAATATTAAGCACTTGTACAGCCTGTGATACAGGTGTTCATATACTTAAGCACTACTCTTGTTCTTAGAATTAATTTGTAACTTTGTACTTATTATACGTGAATAAATGAATTATGAATTATGAATTATTATTGTCATGGCGTTCGTAATCTAACATATGTACGAACGACTATTCTTTATTTTGACCTGCACTCCTGCGCACTGTGAAGTAATGGTTGTGTGCGGAAGAGCGAGGCCGGCGATCGTCATTTGCTATAAGTACTCGTAGGTACAGGATATCTTTCATATCGATGTATATGTTACAACTAGCTGACCCGTACAAACTTCGTCTGAGTAAATTTTTCCCGTTTTTGCAACATTTTTCATTGCTGCTCCGCTCCTATTGACCGTAGCGTGATGTTACATAGCCTATAGCTTTCCTCGATACATGGGCTATCCAATAGTAGAGTAGTTTTTTTTATTCAAACCAGTAGTTCTTGAAATTATCGCGTTCAAACAAATAAACTCTTCAGCTCAAATATAATCTAATACTAATATTATAAAGCTGAAGAAGAGAGAAGTTTGTTTGTTTGTTAGTTTGTTTGTTTGAACGCGATAATCTCAGAAATAACTGGTCAAATTGAAAAATTATTTCGGCAAATCATCGACCGCGTTCCTAAGTAACATGTACCTATGGGTCTGTTAGTTCTGTTACAGAAACTATTTAAACTAGTGTTGCCCAAATTCAGTCTTGGTCTTGCAGTCTTGGTCTTGTTCTTGCGTTTTTGCAAGACCAAGACCAAGAACAAGACCGCGTATTTTTAGCAAGACCAAGACCAAGACTGACCGTGCAAGACTTGAGCAAGAACAAGACATAGCCTGCAAGACTCTTGCGTCTTGCAGCTAGGACTTAGCGCTATTTCACTGAGTAGTTAGGTGTAACAGTTCGGTGTATAGGTAGGTACGCTTAGGAATTCTATGAGACGCAAAAAACTGTATCAAAGAATATGAAAAACTGGACCTATGCGCATTACGACTAATACCATAAACATAGCGAATAAAAAAATATCTATTAAAATCAAACTGAGTGCATGCATAGTTATGTTTTAACCATCGGCACTTTGATAATGCGGCATCAAAGGTTTTGTACTTACTTCTCAAAGAAATTTGCCGCTTTTCGGAAGTACATGGTTATGATACACGCGCCGGCGGCTTCTTTTGAAATCTAAAACAATCGTTGCCGCCACGCCGAAATCATAACATTTGACACTATTTGATTGCCGCCATAGGGCGAAGGTATACTCATGCAAAATAATTTCCTAGTAGAGTACCTACAGGTGTTCCAAAGAATAAATAAGTTTCAGAGTGCTTAGAATGAAAATGAATACATTATACTGATCACGCAAGTAGTATTATGATTAGGATAAAATGGTAAGGATAGGTAGTAGATGTCATATTAATTCATTCTAGTAAGTATATATTATAATATTGATTACTTATATGGTTTTAAACTAATTACTTAGGTACTATTATTGTACATTTAGTCATTATATTTCTTAAGTTTTTACAAGAAAAAATAGCAAAAAAGTGTTCAAATATCACCCGTTTAATAAATATTGTAGCCACTTTTAAATATACTTGAAACGTGTAAAAAAATTCTACAAAACTAATAAAATAATATAAAAAGCGTAGGTACTTACCTACTAATAAAATAAAAAGCCTGCGATAAGAGTTTTGTATTACTTACCAGCCCGAATATCTCTGAGAGAGATGATGAGAGTAAGTATTTACTAGCTGTGCCCGCGACTTCGTCCACGAGGAATAGTAACTTTGGAGGTATAGTGACGTTCAGGACTTATTTATTTATTTTAAAACTTCTGTCATCAAACATACAAACGAACTCTTCAGCTTTATAATATTAGTATAGATGTACGCCAAAACATTCACTTATATGTAAAGAATAGTGATTGGCACTAATTCTATTTTATTCACGCGTCGCGTCTGTACAAGTAGGTAATATTTAGTGTGTGTTTGTACGCCGCACGCGGCATTGTTTGATTTGCGGCGGCATCCTTTTCATAGAGCCGGCACGTGGCGAGGCGGCGCGGTAAAGCAAGGAAACGTACTATAAATAAAGGAATTATTTTAATTCCAGTCATTTCCAATTGAGCTGTGCTTCGAGTCTAACTTGATAATTGTTTTTACTAATTCTCGTTGTTTTCTAAAAACGTATCACGTGTACAATTTAATATGAGTGACGAAGATTCAAATTATTCTAGTCCGAGTAACGAGAGTTTGAGTCACAGATCTAAAAGACCCAAAAGCAAATTTGAGGAGTTTTTCGAAATAATTCATGCATCCCAAACTGCCTTCTGTAAATTGTGCCAACATAAAAAGATTGAAATAAAAATGAAAAACAGAAACACTTCAGGCTTAAGGAAACATCTAATATCTTTCCACAAAAAGGAATCAGAAATATTTCTTCCTGTTAAACCAAAATTAAGTGGAGATATCACAAGCTTTTTAGTAACCGCTGGAAGTGGACAGGTAAGAATATTTTTTTAACAGTTAAAAGAATTTTAACTCCGCGTAGCTATTCATGCGATACTTTCAAAAACGCCATTAACTTACGTAAGTATTTTTGAGTTAGTGGTGTTTTCACAGTTTTCATCTAGGGGTGCGACATATTAAGTATGTAATTATCGTCTTAAATATTTTTTATAAACACCCATATTTTCAGTTAATCGGCCAGTAACAACTAAGTACTTTATTTTGGTAAATTACAGTACAGTGCAACCTTAATATAACAAATATCAATTTAACGATTTTCTCGATTTAACAACAACAAACCTCCTCCTCTTATACGCTCAAACCTAATAACACAAGATTTATTGTTTTGTTTCAGTCGGAAAACAGCAGTGACAACATCACGACAGCTACAGTTGATTGGGTGGTGAAAAAATATCTTCCCTTCTCATTTTTCGATGACGAAGCTACACAAGTATATTTTCGACGTATTTGCCCTAATATGGTGTTTCCTAAAAGGTCTACACTTAGAAGGAAAGTCAAAGAGCGATTTGAAGAGCTCCAATTGAATCTCAAGGAACGACTTCAACAATTATCATCTAAAATGTCTTTTACCATTGATGGGTGGACGTCAATTGCTGGTAGGAGTTACTACGGGGTTACTATTCATTATATAGACAACGCATGGAAGTATCAATCTGTAGTTCTTGATTTTATACCATCACGCGGTCGACATACTGGGGAAGATATTGCAACGATTTTCCATGAATGTTTATTGGAATATGGCATAATTGATAAAATACAAGGTATCACGGTCGACAACGCAACTGCAAATACCAAATTCATGTATGAACTGGGCAAACAGCTGCCGCCACACTTTGATTCAGACAATCAACATTTCCGGTGCTTTGCTCACATTTTAAACCTTGGTGTACAAGATTTATTAAAGACCTTAGCATTACACTGTGAGTCTGACACTAACGCGCAAGATCAGCAGTACGAAGACTATGCAGACGAAACTGAGGATGAGGAAGATGAAGAATCTGCACCAAATATTGCTGACTCGCGTACATCTGTAACAAAGTTACGCAGTATTTCCAGTAAAATAAAAAGAAGTGAGATAGTGAAGAAGAAGTTTCAGTCTGCTTGTGAAGCAGCTGGCGTGCCATCAAATCTAAATGCCATTCTTGACTGTCCAACGAGATGGAATTCCACACATGATATGATTGGATTTGGTTTAAAAGTGAGAGCGGGCATTGACATATTGTGCAGTTCTGTCACCGAATTAAATGATTTTCAAATCACAGCTAATGAATGGCAGGTACTCGAAAAATTACATAAATTTCTAATAAACTTTAAACTTTTAAGTACAAAACTTGGTGGAGACAAATATGTTACATTACCGCTAGTCATTGTATCATTCAATCTCTTGCTAGATAAAATTGAATCCATGGTAAAACAGTTAGATGAGAAACCTAATCGATCTGAAGTGGATGAAAGGCTCATTCTAGCTTTCCAAGCAGCTCGAGACAAAATGCTTAAACATTACAAGAAGAGCAACTGGATTTATTGTACTTCTTTAATTTTAGACCCAAGGCATAAGGCTCAGACTTTTGACCTGACAATGTGGGGGAAGCAACTTAAAACAGAAAGTCTGCGCAAGTTCAATGAACTTTATGAAGAATATAAAAGTCTACACTCACTGAACAAATCTCTGGAATTACCAGAAAAAGAAAATAAAGTATGTGATGAAGATGAAGACGTAATAGACGTAGTAGTAGAGAGTTAGTTTAAGAACTATTACGGCTTTTGTTATTGCTTCGATACAGAGAGCATTTTAACAAATCTTGATGTCGCAGGTCAAATATTATAGTCAATTTTAAAGGCATTTCTTGCCAATTACTTTATTCATACAATAATTGTTTTTTATTTTAACACATCAAAACTAAAAATCGCTACAATAATAATCGTTCATTTAAAAATCTTGGAAATCATATAAGTATATCTTAAGAACTCCCGACACATAGATGAGTTGGAAAGAAAACACGGGCAAGAAAGAAAAATTTTGTACCTATCAATTGAAAAAAAATCTGTCGGCAAAACTAACTGTAACTAGAAAAAGGTAATTTATAAATTGGATGTAAATAATCTTCGACAGAACTAAGCGGATTTTAATAAAGTTTTACATGAAGATGTTGAGATTTATTTTTTTAAAACCACCCCTAAACTAGAGCGGACAAAACAAAAACTCAAATCGATTAAACGGTTTTTGAGTTTCAACGAATCTAAGGCACGTGTCCCACCAACGAAGATGAGCGAGAAGCGAGTAGCGATTTATCGCTCAAGAAACGTACAACAGATGTATTTTGTAGATGTAGACACGGACGGGCGTGTAAACAAAAGAGATGCAATATGGAGCGAGTACTCGGCGGCAGTGGGAACGATCAGCGATCAACTATTCAAATTCTTTTTTTTTTATTTTTCCCCTTTCAAATGGTAAAATACAGAAATGGGATTAATACAATTGTTTACATGCATTTGTGAGAGACTGGTGCCCGTGATAGGTATTTGTATACCTGTGTTAAAGGTCACCAGGGCCCTCAGATTCCACAGTTAACTTAGTATTTTATGCTTTTTTGTTATCAACACAAAACATGAGTGAACAACTATTAATATCTGTATCTCTTTTGTTTACACGGGATCTACATAAGTATGTACGTGCCTTGAGCGATTAAATCGCTAATCGCTACTCTATTTCCCGCCGTTGGTCGGACAGGTGCCTAACGAATGAATAGGCAGGTAAAGAAATAGGTAAGTACTAGGTAAACGGTCCAGCCTATATCAGAATTTCTGAACTAAGCGCAAATTCTTAGTACTAATTTGAATACAACTACTGTTGTCTCCGCAATCTCTACATTCTTGTACACGTACACACAAGTGTACACATACATACATACAAACGTAACCCGATTCCCACATTAGCTTGTTAAAACTTGCGCAAGAGTCTTTAATATGTGTCTAAGTAGTTTTTAGTGTTCCGTCATAAACAAGAAACCCTTATAGTTTCGCCATGTCCGTCCGTTTATCCCCAGGTCAGATCAGAGACGCTTAGTACTAGAAAGCTGTAATTTGGCATATTATTTATGTCGACCAATGGTCAAAAAAAATAAAAAAAATGGTAAGTTTTTAAACCGTAAATATTAAGCTTTGCAAATTTTTGTTATAATCATGTGTGTCATTCCCCCCTCCTGCCAGCTAAATTGCTGTTTTTGAAAATGTGGAAAAAATCAGGATAGTAGTTTATTGAAATTAAAATAAAAACTATCATAGCTAAGTAGGCTTTACAAGTGTTTGTTTGTTTGATCGCGGTAATCTCAGGAACAAGATCCGAATTAAAACAATATTTTACTGTTGGATAGTCCATTTATCGAGGAAGGCTATAGGCTATATAATATCACGCTACGACCAATAGGAGCGGAGCAGCAATGAGAAATGTTGCAAAAACGGGGAAAATTTATGCAGACGAAGTTGCGCGGGTCAGCTAGTCCCTAAAAATATTTGTCCCCAGTCATGCCTCTCAAAAAGACATATCCTTCCGGGACTTCATAGTCCCGATATATGAAAAGACATACATAACAATAATTCTTTGTTCAACCAATGTTGTTTTGCGTTAATTGACGTTGGTATGAATGTTTGTATATACGTAAGTATGTAATATAATAATAATAATATCTTGGGACAACGCATACAACGCCATTTGATCCCAAACTAAGGAGAGCTTGTATTATGGAAACTAGACAACTGATAAACATATTTAAATATTACTAAATACTTACATATTATAGATAAATAACACCCAGACACAGAATAAACCTTCGTGCTCATCACACAAACTTTTATCCCGGGTGGGGATCCAACCCACGACCTCCGGATTAGCAGTTAGGGCTAATAACCACTAGACCAACAGGCAATGTATACGATTTTGATGCGGTTTTCACTATTCGATTGCATATTTTTCTGGGAAGGTTAAAAAAAACGTTGTACTAGCTTATAAAACAGCAGAGATAACATAGGAGTGAGTCAGAAAAAATCGATCCCTGAAATCAATTATTAATTGCCTTAGAGCTCGAAATCAATCCCTGAAATAATTTATTAATTGCCTTAGAGCTCGAAATCGATCCCTGAAATCATTTTTTATCCCTTGTCTTCATCACAAAAGAACCCACCAGCGAGCGGTCATAGGCTCGAATCCTACGCATTATTCTTACTAACGACTTGAACACACAAGAAACTCAGCTTAGCTGGGGGGATTAACAGGATTGCTAGTAATGTGGGACCCACATACTCCCATTAAGAGGCATTTTAAAAAAAAAATCTTTAGTAAAATTAAAATTAAAGTTTCTTTAACTCTCTCGCGTTTATAAGTGAGTCAGAACTTTCACAATTATGTATAAGAACATCATTTTATATCCATGTGCTATAATAATGATGTAAGAATGGTTTTAAATGAAATCGTTTATTTATGCATTTATGAATCTACAAAGGGGAATTCCCCATTAAACTACACTATTAGAAATACGACCAGTTGCATAATATAGGGTGTGTTTTTTAATAATTTAATTGCATACAACTTTATTAGTGACTAAGTCTACTATTTAAGAAATGTATGAGTATTGTGTTATGATGCCTACTTATACTTAATTTTGTTTTACTTCTAATAGATTTCAGTGACAACGACCATCGCCGCCAGGAATATATTACAGTGCATAGTGCGAAAACACAAATGTATGATCACTACCGACCGACAGTGGTAACGTTGCTTCAATCAATAAATCAGCCTATATCGGTCCACTGCTGGACAAAGGCCTCTCCTAACGCCACGCCACAAGACCTGGTCCTCCGCCTTTAGCATCCAATTTATCCCAGCGACCTTACTTAGGTCGGCGGTACATCTGACTTTGGGCCGTCCTACGTTGCCTAATCTCCGAGATCTCTTGTCTAATCGGGTGTCACTTAATGATGGACCCATCAATATAATTTCAACACGAATGTAATTTAACACGTAGTAGGAAAGGAAGAAAAAATATTTATTTTTGTCACACCTAAATTCCCACTTCTCGACTAATCTTAGGGACACGAGGAAACACAACTACAATGCACTCTCCATTCCTTACTCCCATAGGCTGATGCAGCACCTCGATCTCATAGACAGACTTAGCCCTGGGGGTATCTTTAAGAGATAGAGGATTTAGATAATTTTAGCCCGGTTTCTACAGATACAATATGTAGGCGAATCTACGCCGTCTAGAGTCTGGACATCCATCCAGCCAGACGAAAGAAATTAAATGTCACTGTAAAATAGTAAATATAGTATACTCTATCTCGCGAGATTGTAAACTGTCGAAAGATTGTGAAACGTAACATACTGCTTACAATTTAACGCATTATTTTTTGGTAGGTACTGATAATATTTATGGCACTCGGCGGCCGCTGCCACGGTACGCTGGCTTTGCTCGCTCGCTTCGTGTGCAGGTCACAGTTCTAACTTAATCTAACCGAATCGATGTAGTGCAATAAATTGTAGCAGTAGGTATGTTCAATCTCTCGACAGTTTACAATCTCGCGAGATAGATTATAGTCTAACGATATTTACAATTTTACGGTGATATAAACGTCCATTATTTTGACTTCAAGTTGGTATTCATTGCGTAGAATTGTAATTGATAGTGGAATTTATGCAGATAGTACTTAATTACCTATCATAATTGTTAAACAAATATACCCATATTTGTTATTATTATAGGTACATTTGGTAGGTATAACTATCTTTATAGATTGCTCTGGTAACATAACACACTGTTGAGGCATAAAAGCTGTATTTTTTTTAAAGTATTTTTTTTTTTTAAATTCCTCAAAGTAAACAACCTCCTGTATTACTACAAAAATAATCGATCGTAGGCTTCCCACGATAAAGCCGTGTCAGACATGTTACCATAAAGACAGTGTTAAGTGACTCTACTTGACACGCAAGCCGTTATTTTGAAGTGTAAAGTCCAGTATCTTCACGACAGCATGTAGGAGAGGGTATAGTCAGTAACGGTTTAGTCATTTGCGCAATGTAGGTCGAATTAGAATGTTGGTTCGATGCCTGTTTGACGCATTTTTTCAGGTTTAAAAACCCTAATAAAAAAGAGTGGTGTTTTAATTACTTATTGTAATCTTTTTCTTTCAAAAGTAACCGGGGCTGAGACGAATAATATATGGTATAGTAATAATTATGACGTAGACAAAAGAAAATCTTAATAAATACTTTTTTTTTTTTAATTTAAATCAGGGAGAAACAGAGATTCCAAATTTCGAAACAGAGAATTGTCTTTATTTAAAACACGTAGTTAAACATGATAAGTACGAGTCACTTATGCGGACTGAACAGATCCAGAGATCTTAGGTTAAGCAACAGTAGCACTGCTGGTACATGGATAGGTGACCGTTTACGAATAATGATAGAATCCTCAGTGCTAGGAGATCACGTTAAGCTGTTGGTCCTACGTCTAATTGATCTTCGGCCGACCGATGTCCAATTATCATTTTAAAGTCCGATCCGACGAAAATCTAACAAAGCCGTGGCCATGTTAGTTTTGCGTCCCATCGGATGAGAGAGAAGAAAGAAGAGAAGGAACAGAGAGTGTACTTGTGTTTTCGCATAAACTTGTGTACTATTAGATAGAGATACTGCGTAGTTACTACCGTTCTAGTTTCAGATGACATTGGCCGCCTTGAACAAAATCGGTTTGTAAACTTTGTAAATTCGATGTCACAATTTGTAAAGATAAATAACAATTGGAATTAATATGGACGATTGAAAACAACGACCGTGAGTTGATCGCCATATTCATTCTATATTAATATGTGTAATATATAATATGTGTATCTCGGGCAGGCATTGCAGTTAGGTAGAAATAACTTCGAGGATGAGGTGAATAGGAGAATTCGGTTGGGTTGAGTTACGTCAAATCTTCTCATCGTCGATCCCACAATGCCTTAAGACTAAAGTCTTCAATCAGTGCGTCCTACCCGTCATGACATACGGAGCCGAAACGTGGACACTGACGGTACGGCTGGTCCATAAGGTTAAAGTCGCTCTGCGGGCTATGGAAAGGGCTATGCTTGGAGTTTCTCTTAGGTTTAAAATAAGATTTTAAACCTAAGAGAAACTCCAAGCATAATAAGCATTAGGTGATTCGGCAGAGAACCAAATTATCGACATAGCCCACCGCATTAGCAAGCTGTAGTGGGCAGTGGCCAGCCATATTAGCCGAAGAACAGACTACCGTTGGGGTAAACGAGTTCTTGAGTGGAGACTGCGTCTCGGCAAACGTAGTGTAGGACGCCCTCAGGCCAGGTGGAGTCATGATTTACGCAAAACGGCTGGCAGGAGCTGGATACGAGAAGCCGAAGATAGAACAAACTGGCGTATAAGAGGCCCATGTCTAGCAGTGGACTGCGACAGGCAGGTGATGATGATAATGATGATGCTATTATAAGATTAGTATAGAAGTATAGATTATAAAATATTTTCGCGACAAAGACTCGTAGTCTATGTGTACCAGAGGCAAAGAGTTACAATATTTTTGAAGTAAACCGATACAAAATTATATCTAACTGGATCTTTTTGTGCCTTTAATGTTATGTAACTAGAATCCAAAGGGAAACCGAAAGTTATGGTGTTTCAAGATCCCTGCGCCACTGATGTGTACACATTTTAAAAGTTTATCATCATTTAAAGTACCTAAGTAACATTATTATGATATCTAAGTACCTACTATTCAAACCGCCTTCAAAAAAGATAGTAGTCTGTTTGAACCGTTTATATCTAATATATAAAATTCTCGTGTCACAGTTTTCGTTGCCATACTCCTCCGAAACGGCTTGACCGATTTTGATGAAATTTTGTGTGCATATTGGGTAGGTCTGAGAATCGGACAACATCTATTTTTCATATCCCTAAGAGTTTGTTTGTTTGTTTGAACGCGATAATCTCAGGAACTACTGGGCTGCACTGAAAAAATATTTTACTGTTGGATAGAGCCGATTTATTGAGAAAGGCTATAGGCTATATAACATCACGCTACGACATATAGGAGCTGAGCAGCAATGATAAATGTTGCAAAAACGGGTAAAATTTACGCAGACGAAGTTGCGCGGGTCAGCTAGTATATATATATATATATATATATATATATATTCTCAGAAACTGCCTCTGTGGCGCGGTGGGAGTGTATCCGACTGTTACGCAAGAGGTCGTGGGTTCGATCCCCACCCAGGATAAAACTTTGTGTGATGAGCGCAATGGTTTATTCTGTGTATATAAGTATGTTTATTAGTTGTCTGGTTTCCATAGTACAAGCTCTGCTTAGTTTGGGATCAGATAGCGTTGTGTGAGTTGTCCCAAGATATTATTATATTATTATTATTATTATTATGTATGTCGTTTCCATATCACGGGACTATGGAGTCCCGGTCATTTGGGAGGCGTGCGTGGGGCCGAAGCCAACACGTAGAGGCCCGTTAGACACTTTAATCTAAAGGCTATGTGACACAAACCGGCGAATATCGTTGTATACACTATATAAATGTACCCAACGACATTCCCCGGTTAGTGTAAAAACTATTGCCAAAAAGTGGTAGCTAAAAAACTGGGTTATGGAGGTGATGTGTTAGTGGAATGGTTAGCTGGTACTATTGAAGGACTATGGCGCCTGCCCTGCAAACACATGGTAAAAACACACGGAGAAATGGGCAGGCGGTGACTCGCCACTCACTAGATGGGCCCCCTTCTGGCCGCCACAGGCATACAGCCAAACAGGCGACAGGGAGCAACATGGGTGTGAGCAGCTTGGGGTGTCGAGCGGTGCGGCGCCGGTTTCACCATCACGAAGAAGGCCCGTGAGCGGGTTTCCCCGTAGTTATGCCCTTGAAAATGACACTTCCACCCCCGAGCATATAAGCTCTGGCGACCTCCCTCTGGCCGGCCGATTAAGGCAAGACAGAGTTGAGAGTCCTGCGGGCGCTCTTGGTGTTCCACTCCCGCCGGCCAGTGAAGGCAAGCGGGAGACGAGGCCCTGACCGACTCTCTGAGGCATCGGGACCGCAGTGTCGCCACGCACATTCAGCTCGCCACAAAGCTGCCCTGCGGTTTGTGTACTCTTATTTCACCCTCATGAGACATTTTTTATTGGTGTCGTAAGGATTTCTAGAGCTGCTACTATGCCCTCAGAGTGTTGCGTTAATCTCATATAGGGAGACAACGACTAGCCCCGAGGGGTTTATTATTATTATTATTATTATAACTACTGAACCGATTTTGAGGCAATTTTCACTATTCGATTGCCTATTTTTCTGGGAAGGTTTTCGTGTAAAAATGTTGTCCTAGCGTATATAACGACCGAGATATTGACTAAAACATAGGAGTGAGTCAGCGAAATTAGCATTCGGTGATGTGGTTGATATTTTTTTCCCTTGAAAGCGTACCGCAATTATATATTTTTTCTTATTGATCTTATCGTTTACTTTTAATATTTGTTTTGATCGTTATAAATTCGTGAACATGTTAAAATCTGATAGAATGTATTTATTTAAAACATTTATAGACGTCGTAGCAATGCTAAACAGCATGCATCGTAATAGATCGATTTTTTCGTAATTTACTTTTGTAATTTTGGTGTAACATAGATATGCCGAGAGAGTTAAGATTACTACCAGAATCTAGGCAATTCATACGTCGCTGTCGATTAATAAAAATCGAGAGAAAGGAGGTGGAATCAAATTTACTTATATTATATTGTAATAAATTCGGACTGGCGCGACATAAGAATAAATAATAATAAACTCCTCGGGGCTAGTCGTTTTCTCCTCATATAAGACTAACGCAACACTCTGAGGGCATAGTAGCAGTTCTGAAATTCCTTATGGAGCCATAAGGTTGAAAAGCACACGACCGCAAGGGAATCTTGTGGCGAGTTGTTAGAGCGTTTTCTCCCGAGGGAAAGCCCTGTTTTTTATCTCTGGCTTGCCTTCATTGGCCGGCTGGAGTGAACACTGATGAGGATCAGATCCCCCACCTCTGCCTTGCCTTAAATAGCCGGTCAGATTGGAGCTACGAGAGCTTGACTCGAAGGGTTGATGTGTCACATAAGTGGCGAATGGGTACGTGATGCTGGACCTTCAGGGAGCACGTGATCGTTGTTTAAAGTTCAGGGGCTCAACCCTTAGCAGTTCAGGATATGTTGCTCCCTTGTCGTTATGTGCGAACAGTCTTTTCGGGGGCCCATTTATGATTATTTTTGCCTTGTATACTAATTATTTGTAAAATGTAATAACTATTGACTGCCTCTGTGGCGCGGTGGGAGTGTGTCCGTCTGCTACGCAAGAGGTCGTGGGTTCGATTCCCACACGGGACGCCACTTTGTGTGATCCAAAAATTGTTGTTTCGTGACATGTATGTTTGTAAAAATCTCCCGCGACACAGGGCTTGTACCCTAATACGGTAGTCACCTTTTAAAAATAAACCTTAAATAAATAGACCGAATCACCTAATCTACGCACACCTCACCCCCCTAGCCTAGGATATTTAGTCACCATTTCTTGTAATAGCGTGTGTTACTCTAAGCGGTGATTGTCATTGGGTACATTTGCATAGTGTATACAGCGATAGTCATCGGATTGTGTTACATCGATTTAGATTATAAAGTCTAAAGGGCCTCTACGTGTTGACTTCGGCCCCACGCAATATTTCCAAAAGTCCGAGACTCCATGGTCCCGAATTGAATAATAATAATATCTTGGGACAACTCATACAGCGTCAAATAAACGAATTAAACATAATTATAGAGTAACAAACATCTTTGGGTCTTCAACTATCGGATTTATAATAATACTAGCTGTCCCGTGCAACTTCGTCTGCGTAAATTTTTCCTCTTTTTTTATAATCCTATGTTACTTCTAATACCTCCAAGAATATGTGTACAAAGTTTCATGATGAATGGTTGAGTAGTTTTCGCGTGAAAGCGTAACAAACAAACTTACATTCACATTTATATATTACTAGCTGTACACCGCGGTGTTACCCGCGGTTTATTAGCCTATGTGTTAATCCAGGGTGTCAGCTAGCTCCATACCAAATTTTATTAAAATCGCTACAGCCGTTTAGACGTGAAGAAGTAACAAACATACACACTCACATACTCACAAACTTTCGCCTTTATAATATTAGTGAGATGTAGGTATGTATGATTAGGATAACCCTGCCTACTAGCTTTCGGAATCTTATCAATAATGTTGACAGCGCTATGGAGTCACAAATATAGTGTTAAAGTAGTAATTTCAGTGGACAAAGTAGTTTTGAGAAAGTAGACATTTTTGGATAGTGGTCATTTTGAATAACTTGACTTTTACAAAAGTGGTTATTTTGAAAAAGTTGTCGTTTTGGGAAGTCGTCATGTTGGAAAACAACATAATCATTTGCAGAATGACTAGGAGCAGGGTTTTTCACACTACAGTATTCGGTTCGACTCTGACATACCCTCTTCTACGTGCCCTCGTAGGAGTGGGATCCGTGGGGGTTCTTGCAGACGTAAAAAAAATGATTTCGTCCTACCCCTAGTTTTTCTGGTAAAAGAAAAATCTCTACATATTCCCATCTACGTTATTTAGTGTATAGTAAAATTATTACCAGTGTAGTTAGCTATCCTATTGTCGAATTCAACCCTCACATCTTATTATAATGTAAATATTCCTCTTTAATTCAATTTCTCTCAAGAAATAAAATTCACAATAGATAGAATTTTAAAGTGTTACATATTGTACCTATTATTAAATCGCGTAAGCCCTTATCTAAAACAATACTCATTAAACAATTAAACCTAAACACAACTACAAAGATTAACCTACCGTACTGCTAAAATAAACCACTTTTATTAAATAAACTATCCATAGGTACTTATCCATATTAACAAAAACAAAAAAAAACACACAATATTTTTTAAACAAAACTTTTTGGTAAACAATAATAAATGTAAAACTTTAAACAGACCTGCGCGAACGCAGATGTTGCCGCGATTACAACGAGCGTGAGAGACGCGAGGTATGCGCGCGCGGCCATACTGCACTGATTCTGTGCGAACTATGAGCTAGCGGTGGCGTTTGCGCACCTGATCTCTAGTAGATAGGTAGAACGATAACGTGGTTGCTATATCACTAGGTTCAAAGCACATACGCCTAAACAATCTGCTTAAAACTTTCCCCCCGGAGAGCGCAGGACTCGTCCCGCTGCGGACTGATAGATGTCTCGTGTCTTCAACATTTTTAGCTGTAGGACATGCTGGTTTATTAAATGTATGAACAATTCGTCTTAGGCAGGATTCGAACCCGCGATCATAGGGGTGCCGTCCCACTGTAATTCTTCATTATGTATATGTTATTCTGTATTCGTCTGCGTAATTTTTCCCCGTTTTTGCAATATTTTTCATTGCTGTTTACAGTACGATCAACGTATCTTGACCGGATTGAAGTTAGGTTTTTATCACTTTCGCGCATGTCATAGAGATGCGACCCTAAAATTACTTACGAAAACGATTAATCGATTAAAAATACTAACAACATTTTAATTCAACAATATAAAAACACTATTTAAATGAGTTCATAAAAGTTTAAATTTAGAACAGTTACAGTAAATATTAAAGAAACTTTGAAAAACAATTTCTTTACCAAACTAATCACAAAAAAACATGAATTAGTTATACTAATTATGTCAATGTAATGCGTAATCGCATCTCTAATCTTCTTGCTTTAGTTACCGCCCCCGACCCCCGCTTCCTGTCACCAATAACTTCCAAAAAATGCATCTGCGCAACCACTTGTCGCCTACTTCAGTCCGGCCTAGTTACGTTGATCGTACTGTAGCTCCTATTGGTCATACCGTGTTATATAGCCTATAGACTTCCTTTTCTTCTTTAAGTTTTTGGTTTTTTATAAAAACGTTTGTATTTGCACGAAGTTTGGTGAAAATTTACCTTTTTATGTCCCAAACACACTGTAATTTTTTTTACCTTATTTTCGACATAATAAATTTGGTGGAAATTAACCTTTCTATGTCTCAAACTCACTGTAGTCTTTTTTTAATTTAAAATACTATTTTTTCACCTTATTTCGATTTAATATCGAAAAAACACCTTAATTTTCAATCGAAAATTCACGCGTCAAAATATCTGCCTTTTTTTTAGAAAGTCGGTGGGGTTGTTTTTGTTCGTTGATATCTCTACTTTATGATGGTATAAAAAAAGGCTTTTTTTACACCATCAAAAAGTTGAGATTTCAACGAACAAAAACCCCATTATATTTTTAAAAAAAGCAGATACTTCAACGTGAGAATTTTCGATTGAAAATAAGGGTGTTTTTTATATTAAAAATAAGTTGAAAAAAAAACAAAGAAACTATGTGAGTTTGGGATATAAAAAATAAAAATAAAAAAATGCTAATTTTTTTTTTTGCATAAATTTACATGATTTTTCAGACCTGGTCTAAGGGCGCAATCCTAAAAGTAGTTTGTTCAGAATCAGGAACACAATCTAATGGGGTAGTTTCTGGACCATGTTATGTTTTACAATATTATTAATTCACTAGTTGACCCGCGCAACTTCGTCTGCGTAAATTTTCCCCGTTTTCGCAACATTTTTCATTGCTGCTCCGTTTCTACTGGTTGTAGCGTGATGTTGGGCTATCCAATAGTAAAATAATTTTTCAATTCGGACCAGTAATTCCTGAGATTATCGCTAACAAACAAACTCTTCAGCTTTACAATATTAGTAAAGATTATTCATTTTTAACAGTTCAAATCCTGTTTAAAATGTGATGCGAAAAGTAATCATCACATAGGTATTTTTAATAATAACCATGGATTACATACGCGACGCAATGAGCACGATACTGCGAAGAACAGAAGACAACTTTATTGGTATATTTATTACTAGCTGTGCCCCGCGGTGTGACCCGCGGTTTATTTGCCTATGTGTTAATCCAGGGTCTCAGCTAACTCCATACCAAATTTTATTAAAATCGCTTCAGCCGTGTAGACGTGAAGAAGTAACAAACTTCAGTGTGATGTGATATTTCAATATTTTCAATTTCTTTTTTTTAATATGATTTCTTGAAGTAAAAATCTTGTTGGGGTGTTTGAGCTTTGTACTATATACACACATCAAAAGTGTCTAGGGATCAACATATATTTTTGCAATAACTTTTCTCCTGATTGTTTTTTTTTTTTTTATTTCTTTAAGGATTCATCAAATAAAGTGTTTTTGTTTGTCACAGTAACGATAAACCAAGTCACCTTTGCATTAATAAAGAAATTTGCCATTTTCCTAATAAAGGGATTTTTGACATTTGAACCACTAACATTAAAGTTCGAAAAAAAGACTGAAATAACAGTTTTCTTTAAAATTTTATTGGGTAACTTAAACAATTAATAATCCGTGTTTCTACCGCGAACACTAACAACACAAGAACATCGGTTTGGCATACTCAAAATGAGTTCATCCAAATCACGCTGTGGAATGGCCGCCCATGTTCGTTGCAACAACAAAAAAAGGTCTTCTTGCGACTGGATACCCTCCATATTCGGCAGAGCTCTTCTCTGTAGCATATCCCATGCATGCTCAATCGGGTTCAAGTCTGGCGACTGAGCAGGCCAGGGCAGGACATTGATGTTAGCTGCGGCGAGAGTCTGTCTTAAAACTCTTGCGGTGTGCGGTCGTGCATTATCATGCATTAACTGAAATAAGGGACCGATTTGCACTTGTAGAGGAACGATGACGTCTGATACAATCGTCTCAGCATAAATTTGAGCGTTGAGGTTGCCTCTGATCCAAATCAACTCAGTTCTTCCGCCGATCCAAATACCCGCCCATACCATGATGGTTCCACCACTATAAGGATGGACTTCCTGGCAGGATTTTAATCGCTGTTGGCGTCCAGGGGTTCTCCAGTGTCGTATACGTCTTGTATCCGGTCTCATACCAAAACGAGACTCATCAGAAAAGCACACGAAACGCCATTTATTCTTCTGCCCAATTTCTGTGTTCAAGAGCCCATTGATATCGAATCCTACGATTGTGCATTGCTATAGGTGGTACCCGTAGCGGTCTTCGGGAATGAAGGTTCACTTCATGCAAGCGGTTTCTGACTGTTTGGTCGCTAATTAAGTTCCATGAAGAGTGATGAAGCCTCACGGCTAACATCATGGCGGTTATTGTTGGACCTCTTCGAGTTAAGATTTGAATGTATCGGTCTTGTCTCCGTGTGGTGCAGCGATACCGTCCTCCATGGCGCTCAGCCACGGTACCAGTGCTTCGGTAACGTGTCCAAAGTCGACTGATAACACTCTGACTTGTATTCAGAGCTAAAGCCACAGTACGTTGCCGGGAACCAGCTTCTATCATTCCCACGGCTCTGAGCATTTCTTTCCTGCTTAAATGACGTCGCCGCTCCATAATAACGTTGGTTTTAATCAGTAGTAGGGAAACAGTAGCACTAATATTGTCTTCAATGCGTTGTATGTTTTTATAGGGAAAATATTGACAGCTGATTTTCATCTTTTACTCGAATTTGATTCACAGTTCCTGATTCAAATTATGAAATGCACCAAAAAGGATCCATATAAATTTATAAAATCATAAATTTATTACAAAGCCACATCTCAATCTCAAGAAATCCGCATAAAAATGCTTGATCCCTAGACACTTTTGATGTGTGTATATGTTTTCATTCCCCGCTTTTGAGAAGTGGCGGTATCATTTATTAGTTCTTAGTGTAATTATTTGTTTTATGAACCTACTGATTTGTTAATTATAATATATACTTGACTGCCTCAGTGATGCAGTGGCAGTTGTACGACTGCCGCGCAAGGGGATTTGATTCCACACAGGACAGACTCTTATACTAATACGCTGTGATCCACAAATTGTTGTTTCGTCTGTTGAGTCTGAATGTAAGTACTTTTGTATATTTGTAGTCCCCACAGTCTTCCACCAGTCAGTTTAGGATGGAGTAGCCTTAAAAATGAGGTTAAAAAGGGTTAGGAAAAAAAATGGGTTGCCCTCCGGAAGGGTCGGCGGAAGTTAAAACTTGAACATTAACGTTGTGCATATTTAAATACTTTGGTATGGTTAGGAAATATATATATTTTTTACTAGCTGTACCCCGAGGTGTTACGCGCGGTTTATTAGCCTATGTGTTAATCCAGGGTGTCAGCTAACTCCTTACCAAATGTTATTAAAATCAATCTAGCCGTTTAGTCGTGAAGAAGTAACAAACATACACACTCACATACTCACAAACTATCGCCTTTATAATCTTTGTGTGATTTATTGTCGCTGTGTGTAATTTATCTATAGGTATTACTAGCTGACGCTTCGCGCTTTCACCCGCGTAGTTCCCGTTTCCGTGGGAATACAGGGATAAAAATAGCATATGTCACTCGGGGATAGTGTAGCTTTCCAACGATGAAAGAATTTTTGAAATCGGTCCAGTAGTTTTTAAGTTTATTCGTTACATACAAAAATACAAATCTTTCCTCTTTATAAGAAGAGAAGAATGAGAAGTATAGATAAAAATGTATGTATTTAGAAATATTTAAGTATGTTTATCAGTTGTTTGGTGGCCATAGTACAGGCTCTGCCTAGCTTGGCCACCTGATGGCCGTGTGTGAGTTGTTCCAAGATATTTCTATTTATTTATATTATTGCCCTTTTCTTTTGCCTCTACAAAAATAGGTAAATATGTTTAAAAAAAAGATAATCTTTAGCTATCTTAGTTTTAACCCCCCCAGCAAAAGTAAGGGGAAATTATTCATTTAGCTCTTCCGCACACAATCATTACTTTACAGTGTGCAGGAGCGCAGGACAAAATTAAGTCAAATATCTGTTTGTACATATGTTAGACTAGCTGTCCCGCGCAACTTCGTCTGCGTACATTTTTCACGTTTTTCATAACATTTCTCACTGGTACTCCGCTCCTCTTGGTCGTAGCGTGATGTTATATAGCCTTTCGCGATAAATGGGCTATCCAACAGTAAAAAAAATGTTTAATTCAGACCAGTAGTTCCTGAGATTACCGCGTTTAAACAAACAAACAAACTCTTCAGCTTTATAATACTAGTACAGATAAGGGAACTATTTCCTCGGGCTGGATTCTAGCATCATGAAAATCACAAAAAATACAGGTGTCCCGTATAATTATGTCATGAAGTAAATCACATATAACACGTGTAATTATTAATAATAAGTAAACATGTAACACTTTACTACTGAAACCTGTAATATGTAGGTGTAGTGAATAAACAAAACAGTTGTTCAAACATAATTGGTGTTCGTAGGGTTGCCGCTTTGTTCTAATTAATTACTAGCTTATGCCTCTGACTCCGTCCGCTTAGATACCGGTTGTTATGACCGAGCTCTCTAATGTGAAGCGTCATACGTTGTAATTACCTACCTACTGAAACAATTTTTATAAATGTTGTATGTTGTAGGACTTTTGCGTCGAAAAAACGGCCATGAAAACAAGAAGAAAAACCTCAAATAGTTTAGAAACCTTAATCAAAAAAATAAGTTATAAAAATAAAAAACTCACCTGTAGCCCGGAGGTATTAATGAATCTCAAAGTGCCTCCGACTGCATGAAATTATTTAATTATATAGGGGATCTTGTTTCCATTTTTTTTTTGTGCAGCGGGTTTTTTATTTTTATTTAATACTTTTTAGTAGTTGTAGGATGTAACCACTGTAACAACTCACTTTGATCACAGGTATTGTCAAGTACTGAAAATTGAAAAAATAATGGTAGGCAAAGCTACTACGTGGGCCCTATCTAAGCGTGGGCCCGCACTGACAGAGAACAGGTCATCAGATATGTTGAAGCGTAAGCAATCATATAATGGTAAAATATAATGTCAAATATGTCAAGAAAATGATGGTTGCTAACTAACTTTTTGAGTATTACAATGACTGTAATACTAAAAAAGTTAGTCAGAATCATGTTATACTTTTTTTTAATGCTTAAGATGAAACCTTTCATTTGATACCCATATTGCAGTATTCTAAGTTGTTTAGAATACTGCAATATGGGAATATTTTTTTTCACCCCTCTTTATTTTGACATCTCACAGCCGCCATGCTTGTTTTTTTCAAACGTCACATAATATCTAAGAACACTTGGGCGATCTAGACGAATCTAACGACTACTTAATTGCATAAATCCGTTCAGTGGATTGTGAGATCAGGTAATAAATAATATTACAAACATACATCATACCCTTCCTTACAGTCGGGTAAAAATAGGACTGACATACGTTAAATGCAAAGTCCTTAAAAAAAATCTTTCAATATACATTGTACAGACACAGTTACATCACAATTTTACAGTAACAGAAATTCATTATTACTTGTGAAATAGTACTTCCTCGATTAATGAGTCACAGACACCTCGTGAAAACAGCGAAACTCGGCTGAAATGATGATTCTGATATATTAAAAAGCCATCAGAAAATAATTCCGAAGTGACATCCCTAATGAAGCCTCATTATCACTATATTTGTTTAGTTACGACCATACTTACTAATGTACAAAATATTTCAGTGCATAATATTGTGAAAATTACTGGAATTTTGTTTGTCACAGGATTATTCATGCAATTTTGGCCTTGGAATACTCTCACATAATACCGACAGTACAGTAGGCAACCTTGATACAAACGTGCTCGAACAACGCACACAGGCACACAGGATGGACGGGAGGGGTCATGAATTTTCAGGTGGTCCGCGTTTAAAGGCAGTTTCACCCTCCCCAGACGTCTAGCAATTACCCCCCCTCATACGAGGCAACTCACACTGGAGCGGTGTTTAGTCAAATGCACCCTCCTATGCCCAAGTCCTACGCCTATCAATTTTCAAGTGTTCGCCATACACTTGATCCACGTTGACGGGCAAAACTACTCTCACTTGGCCGGTTGCTCTCACAATTTTCACCACAACTTCCAGTCGTCTCATCCGTCTATTCCCACCTGTTCTATTGAGTAGTTCTGTTGGCATAACTACTGGTAATTTTTTCCCCATTAGTTCTGTCCGTAGAACAAATGGGAATCAATTCCCTATTCTGTTGAGTAGTTCTGCCACGAACCTTATGATTCAAACTATTTACTTCTTCACGCAATAAGTAACACTTGAGATATTTATTCTTCATTTATGATTCCAAGTCGATCCCAGCGACATTCTTCAGGTCGTCAGTCCACCTGGCCGGGGGTCGTCTTGCCGCGACGTTTACCAAGACACCGTCTCCACTCTAGGACTCGTTTGCTCCAGCGGCCATCTGTCCTTCGGCACTTCAGCATGCTCAACCTCAATCATGAGAACCTCTGAAGAATGTCTAAGTGTTCCTAAGTATGTGTTGCTTCTCTACTCTCAGTATTAAGTGAAACCAATAAGTGATGTTATGACCTTATAATGACCGAGTCACGAGTCGACAAAAGTATTTGTCTTAGATGATAATTAGGTATACCTACATCATCTGGATTGTAAATAAAAATGTGCATCATTTTTTAATTGTTATAGTAAATTGCAGTATTTATCCTGTTATAGTACTAATTCTATAGTAGCACGGTTTTTACTAAGTCTACGGCCAATTAGGGCAATTAATAGTTCTTATTGCAGAGGCACAGTCATGTACTATATATATAGTAATAGTAATATTAATAATTAACTAGGTATACATAATAGGTACCTTTTTTTCTTATCATATTACACATAAATCAAATCAAAATTTTAATTATTGCACTTCACTATGTCATAAGCCTTAACAAACATGCATTCTTTCTACACAAACGTTTTCCAACAAATCTCACTCATACCTACCCTTGAAAATTTTTATTTTTTATTACCCTACTAACAACGCTTATTGGCCAATATTTATTGTTATGAAGTATTGTATTTTTCTTTATAAGTGATTATTGTAATATTTTGAGAAACAAATGTCTTGAAACTAAACTATGTACTCTCAGAGACAGATGAGTTCAGAACAAATTGCATGGTCTTACCAGAGATTACTTACGTAGTCTTACTGTAGGTATATGTACAATACAGTGTCGACCCGAGGCAAGATTTGGGTTGGAGCGAGATCAAATTTCCGTGGTACCGACCGTGTGGTACCGGCTTAAGAATAGTACCAGTTCATCTCTTCCCTCGATTCATCAAGGCGACTAAGGGATTTCACACCGGAGGCCGGGCAGCAGTGTCCTCTGCGTATTTTAAGCAATCGCCAACCGTGTTGCGATTATGGCAATTACCCCTAGGATCTAATACCTAAGTAGGTTCTACTAGGGAGACTCGTGCCCAGCATTGGGACATCTTACGGGTTGATAAGTGAGATCAAATTTGGCGCCCCAATATTGGTCAAGTGTGAATCGCACTAACGACGGGGGTTGGGGTGGGTGGTTTATTTATTTCACCGCCTATGGCGCCTGCAGTGGCTGGTCCATTACGGGCCGGCCCTGATTGAATATTTCCCTTTTGTTTGGGGCTTCAACCCTCAAATCCCCCTCTGGATACGTTTATTGTTACAAATCGTCCACTTTTCCTTGATATTTCGTAAGAATAATGTAGACACTCCTACGGGCTCATAAACAGAAAGTATTGGAACTTAAGTAACCGAACATCCAAGCCACACACTTTGACTACGATGTAAGGTTTGTTTGTAGATAACTTAAGAGTAGGATTCTCGCAGAATGTTATACGTTGTGATGAGAAATAGAGAGCACCTATTAGGTTGGGGCATGTAGAGTTAGGAGCTTTTTTAAAGTAGTTTCTAGCAATATGTACCTACATACTCGTCTTTGCGTCAATTTACATGGAAATGTTTTTGGTGAGATCTATGTTTGTCTGTGGCTCGTGTTGTAACCCCACAGTTTTAGTAATTTTATCACCATTTTTGCAATGCTGGTGGTATCAAACTTAGGACCTAGTTATGGAAAAACAGTAGATATTTAATTTCTTTAATAAATATAAAAGGAAGAAAAAACCGGGCAATTGCATCTCGGGCCACGCACAACATAGGGTTCCGTAGTCCCCCATCCGAATAATGCGGCTTAAGAAGTGGGTTTTCTGTTGTTTTTGTTTCACACTACTAACAACGTTAAATAGGTAAATATTTGTAATGGAATCTGTACGAAAATTTTGTTACTTCTCACTTGGTCTGCTGTTACTCGTTAAGATGTAAAGCCTAGTTTTCTTTTTAATTTCACTATGTATACCTACTCCTACTACCGTGATTTTGTTCACATACCATACCCAACATCAACCATTTAGATGGCAGGGGGGGCTTGACTCTACCAAAAAATTGCACTAAAAGTGCATATTTTTGTTAGAGCTTAATATTTTACATCGGATCCCTAAATCGAAAAATGGTCTACGCAACCCCTAAGTCTTTTTAAAAGACCTATCTATTCTTTCGAATTTTTTTCTTTTGATTTTTTTCTTTGAATTTTTTTTCTTTGACTTGGGATATAAGTAATATGTGTAGTGTATCCATGCAAAATAACAGCCTTCTAGCACTAACAGTCTCTGAGCTAAGCTGCGAACGGACGGGCGGACATGGCGAAACTATAAGGGTTCCATTTTGCCGTTTTGTTTCGTAAAAAACGATATAAATAAAAACCAATATTAATATGTTACTCCTCTGTGCCTAGAAAGCATTGATACGATTGTGATGATATTTTGGAGGGGTGTTCAAAAAAGCCACCGCAAAGCGCGGCCGGGTTCATCTAATTAATTACTAAATAAAAAACATGATATAACCCGATCTATTTAAATTATTTAATATTACTAAGTCGAAGGCATTATAATAATTTTAACGAGATCAATTTTATTAATGCGTTTGAAACCTACCATTAATAAAGTCTTATTAAAAGTCAAAACACTGAATGCGATTTAAGGGAGACTAAAATACTAGATAATTATATCTTGATTTACAATATCGATACACGGTTAACTATAAGATATTGTTATTGACTTCACTTTAACTGCACTAATAAATAATTTAGCGAAAGAAGCTGACTTGATAAGCAGATATAACAAGAAAACCGATGGCGTATATCACGAGTACGATATCCATGACACAAGCGAAGAAATCTTCGGAGAGTCTTTCATCAGCAAGCCTTCGTATGTACAATCTTGCTAAAGTACATAAACTGGAAACTTGATGGACTAGCACCTGGCCAGCATTCGTTACAGAGCTGAAAAAAATATTGAGTACAGCACCATCTAGTTTCATATTAAAGAACCCGAAATAAATCTAGTAAGCCAAATTTATTTAAGCGCCATCTCTTAAAAAGATTAGGAATTATTTATGTCAACTTGTACGTACGGATGAAGTTTCTTACAACGCCACCTCTACGAAAATAATTGAACTATTTGGTTTACATTCTAAGTATTGTAAATAGTATTCCAATTTATTAACAGATGGCGGGCTAGTCTTTAATGTTAAGTTATTTGCTTACTCTGATGTACACCAGCCCCACTGCAGGGTGTTGGCGCCAAAGAACGGCAAGACCAAAGCTATCAGGTACCACAAGCCAGTTGGGTCCCTGGAAGATGCTGGGGGCAGCTGCAGCCGCTGGATTGGGGGTAACCTGCAATATAGACAACAGTAACTTTTTGACTTTGTACCTTTAGGTATAGATCGATTTTTAAGGTATGCAACTTTCAGGACATTAGATTCTCAAGTGACTCTTTTTGATTTTTAGATAAAAAAAATAATTGTGTTCTGCAAATATGGATACAAAAGTTAAAGGTTAAGCCTTTTGGGCTGGTATCCTCGACACGCGCATGGCGAGTTAAACAGTTTGTAAAATTGCACTGCTTGACTTTTTTTGTACTAAGTTTATTTAATACTAGCTGTTTTTATCGAGGAAGAAGATTTTGCCCATTTATCGAGGAAGGCTATAGGCTATATAACATCGCGCTACGACTAATAGGAGCGGAGTAGCGACGTGAAATGTTGCAAAAACGGGGAAAATTTACGCATACGAAGTTGCGCGGGACAGCTAGTATTAGTATAAATTCATATCTTGGGACAACTCACATAGGGTCCATCTCATCTCAAACAAGGCAGATCCTATACTACGGCAACCAGACAACTGATAAACATTACAGAGTAAACCATCGTGCTCATCACATAAAAAAATATTCTAAGTGGCTATCGAATTTGAACCTACGACCTCTATCTGGTAGCACTTGGCAGTTAGGGTCACTCACCAATAAACAAACAAGCATAAAATAAAGAATCTAATAAGTAATTACACTGAATAATAGGTATATAGGTGATGTTTGATATACCTACCAACTCTGAACTAGGTTATTTTCGTCATTATTGCATAAGACCTAACCCTCAGTAAATTACTCTCCTATGTTTTTATCATTGCACCTATTTTGAGTGACGAAAATATATAAAAATAAAACTTGAGACAAGTATAATATTATATTATCTGTGCTTGAGAGGTGTTAAGGGACACCCGGATGGAACGAAGTTCCTTTCGATTAAAAGTTTAGCTTACTATAGCAAAAAGTGTCGTTACAACTTTTCGTTTGAATTTTTTCCGTCTAGCGCGATTTCACAACGCGCGATAAGGTACTTGGTTCCAATAATTCCAATTAGTTTTATATATTGAAGGATGAGCTTCCTACCTGGACAAGTCGATTGGACGAGTCGGTGTTTCCGTTGGGGGCAAGCCACCTCGAAGCCAGGAGTCTACTTGTTGGCTATATAGACTCTGGTCACTCGCCAGTGTGTATGACGATGATGAAGTGGGGTCCTGGTACTATAAACGAGATGACAAAGAACTTTAAGGGGTTAAAATGTAATTAGGTATGTTCCGGTCACGACAAAGATATTACAGTGCACAAGCGTGTGCGCCGACATAAGTGCACTCTCATTCCATCACTCCTCATAGTTCAGTGGGATAGGAATCTGACATGAGAGACCTGGAGAGCGTTCAAGTACAGCACCGACGGCTTTTGGTGCGCTGCGAGGCACAGGATTTGTGAGACAGTCAATGGAATTTAATTCAATGAGATTACCGAATCTCAGTGTGTTGGGGCACGTGCCCCATTTGCCTTATGTGCCCCCCCCCCCTGAAGGTTTTTATTTGCTCACCCACTATAGGCGAATCCAGGGGGGAGAGCACGGGGGAGCGTCCAGACAGTTGTTTTGTGTACTGAATTTCTTGTATTGTATTGAATTTGTTTACTGCTACAACTAAATGTAGCTCCCTCCGCGCCCGTCGTAAGCATGTTAGATCCGTCATTGCCATTTGCCTCTCTTGCCCCCCCCCCCCCAGAATCAAATCCTGGATCCGCCCCTGTCCGACAGTGATACCTAACGTTGCATAACTTCAATCTGCTCGAAGCCACTGAGTCAGTGATACTTTTTCAATTGACTACAAAAAATGTGGAGGTTCTCAATTCGACTGTATGTATGTTTTCTCACCTGCCGGATGAATTTTTAAACAAAATACCGTGAGTACAGAAGGCTACATTCACATGTAGTTACTTCGTCTGACCAACATATAGATGTCACAGCCATATCTTCGAGTGATAAAGATTTCACGGACCTCAGTTTCCATTACACCTCAACATTTAGTCAGTGCCTAAACGTTGTAAACCGTCAAACGCAGTTGTGCATCCAAAATCAGGGGGGACGTGAGAACGCATTAAGGCGCTGACAACAGCCAAATAGGCTTATCCTAAACAATTTTTTAGCCAAATCTACGTAGTTTGTGAAGGCAGAAAAAATATATGTTAATCTTGAACATATTTCTAAGAACCCTGTTGTATTCAAAACACGAATTTGATTTTTTTTCTCGATGAAAAAAAAATACAAACTAACCTCTTAAAATGATCTTCTAACAAAAATATCTGTATTACTTCACAACGTACGTTGGTAAAATAATTAACAATAACATATCGTGTTATAATACAGAATCTGGTTGTTTTTTATTTTCGACTACTCGACTTATTTTCAAGTAATTAATTGTTTTATGGTTTATAATTAGTTACGAGCGCTGCGTGATCGCGCTTCTCTTTCTTTTATAAGCAATCTGACAGTGATCGCAGAGACGCGCAGCTAGACGGACGTATGTCGCTTTGCCTCGCCATCCATTCACTTCATATTTTGTTTGTTGTTTGAAAAATTATAGACATTGGTAAAGAATATAAGTTTATTAAATATACTATTAATTTATACTATCTAAGTTGTTAATTTAAATATATTTAGTTCTAAGTTTAAAAATATTTGTTACTATAATTGGGAAACAAACAAAAATGTCGGAGGCCAGCAAAAAGCGCTTCTATACCAACAAACAAAAACATCTCATGGAAGTAGTACCTAAAGTAAGTATTATATTTTTCATATTGACAAAATATTGCACGAACAGAAGTGAAATCGTAACCAAACCAAAAAGCTACACTAAACTGTTTTGTACAACGTATAGCGAAAATTCATTTGCAACTGTGAAGCTCGTTTGGTCTAGCGGTATCTGCGTTGGTTCAGAATATCAAGTATCGAGTTCGAAACCTAGGTTCTTCGCCTGATCAATTTTTGTATTTATTTTTAATATTTTCTTTTATCTTTTCAGTAAAAAGAGACGTTTGGCGAATAGTTCAGAAGCAGGTGAAACTTCGGAAAGTTTTTCACCAATAAGTTTGTAATAAGTACCTACATACTAATATAGATAATAATTTTATTATTTATATTACATTAACACATTACACAAAAAGAATCGCCACATGGACAAAGAGGATCCCCTTTACATTTTAGAAAGATAGTTACAAACAAGGTATAATGATAAACTATCACATTTGCATAGACCTACGACTATCTTAGAACTGGCCTAATAGGAAAATACTCCTAAAATACTTAGCTTTATCCATTGTTTCTTGCCCTTTCCATACAAATAGTTGTGTAGGTTTTAGTATTTTTTACCTATATATGGCGATCTATACATACTGAAGTGTCTGTTCCTAATGTCAAAATAGCAGTTTTTTACTAAATGCTATGAAAGTACGCATAGTACTTATAACAAAAATACAGTTTTTTTTTATCTGGCTGTCTGTCTGTGTGTTTGTTTCGACAAATCTCCAAAACGGCTGTACGGAGATTGACAGGACTCACTGTCAGACAGCTAATGATGTAAGGAGTAACTTAGGCTACGTCCACAGCTAGTCTACAGCTAGTTAGACATAATAGGTAAGATTAGTGCTGAAGAAAGTTTTTCTAAGTTTAAATGTAATAAATATTTTGTACAGATTAGGAAATGTGGCTGTTGCAGTTACATTAGAAAGTGATGTTATAATTCCTCTAGAAAATGTTACCAGGTAAAGATGATGCCCAAGTGATATGAAACTTCCTCATGATCGTTCTTATACTTCTTATGTTATTGTGAGTCATAGTTTTTTTCCATCACTGGTTTGAAGTATCGGCAACGGTATTTGAGACAGTAGAATCCACCGATAATATTCCTAAACTTGAGGTAAATATTATTATTTTGAACAGGTTGTCGAAGATAAAATCTGGCAGTTAGTATTTAGTTACTAACGCATAGGTAAGCTTTAAGTATTATTTTTTTTAGACTGCTACAAGTCAACAAAAAATCCTTATAAATATTATTATTATTATTACATCGGACGACGAATAAACTTATCGCATTTATTTTTAAATCTTCAGAATATTTCTCGCCCTTACCCCTAAACCCTTGGGTTGTAATTTAAAACACATTAATTTGGTAGGAGAAAACATAAGTGGATTCTTGTCAAAGTTCACTCTTTTGTGTAGGATGTGCAATTTAAAATTTATCATTAAAGTGATTCCAGTGACGAAAATTATTTACCAGTCAATTATTGTGCTGTAGCAGGTATGTTATCAATTTTCGGAGGACTTCAAACTTGGAAGAATTTTGTTCAGCTCTAAATTTACCTTAAGTCAAATAAATAATAATATTATTAATAAAAAATAATATATATTATTAACTATCTGTGCAAATAAATTACTGATAACAAAAATACAGTTTTTTTTTTGTCTGTCTGTCTGTCTGTTTGTTCCGGCAAATATCTGAGAGCAAATAAATTATAATTATGCGAAAATATTTAAAATGTTGCTAATATATTTTCGAGTTTTATTTTTCTTTCTTTTATATTATTTTGAAGTTCATAGCAAATAAAGTCTCCTGAAATAATTAAAAATACAAACGTATAAAAAATATTTATTGTTTTTTTAAATCGCCCTGTCTAATTTCTTTCTAGTTCTTCATATAGAACAAAAAATAAAGCGCCATCTATTGGTTTATTGTTTATTATTGACCGCGTCCTTGTGTTGGTAGTTCGCTGTTTTTACCGTCCTTTATCAATGGCACTAGGACATCGGAGAAATAGTGGGCGTGGCTAAAATAGTGAAACATCGAAGTTCAGTAGCTGTTGTCAGCGTCTTAAGTATATTACGGCGACGTTTTACAATCCGTCGCGCCTACTTATAATATGGCGTGTTATACGATATGGCTGCGACATAGACAGATTTCGGAACACTTTGTTCGGAAGGCGTTCTAAGATTTGTGTCGGTTAGCGATGTCTGTACTCTCAGAATTTTGTGATATCGGCTTGTTCAAACTTACCTCTGGTTTCATGGCATCATTTTTAATACCATCAGCACCAGATCTTTCTTTGGATTTGTCCCTTGTGAAGGACTCCGAAGAGTTTGCGCTAGTTTGTCCATCACCATACACTATGTTATTAAGTATAGGCTCCATTACTTCATTGGTTACTTCGGAAGACATTTTCTGAAAAAAAAAAGTCTTCTCAAAAGTCTAGAAAAGGACATCAGCTATATCTTTTCCCTGATTGTTTTGGCAGCCTGACTTGAAAATGAATCAAGAAGTAACAAAAGCATTAGGGTCATGTTAAAGGGTGCAAGCTAAGTGTACAGTTGGCAACACCATACCAAATATTACCAATTCTAGGCCAGTGGAAGTCAATGCATTATATCATCATCAGGTATCGATCCACTGCTAGACATGGTCTCTCCTAAGTTTAGCTACAACATCCGGTCCTCTGTCTTCCGCATCCAGCGACCTTCATAATATACTCGTACCTACTTATAATAAATACCTACTAAGACAATGTCTTCTTTTTAGGGTTCCGTAGCCAAAATGGTAAAACGGAGCCCTATTGTTTCACCATGTCGTCTGCAGCTTTGCTCAGAGACTGTTAGTGCTAGAAGGTTGTAATTTTGCAGGATATACATATTACTTACGCCGAAAGAATAAAATCTTGAAAAACATTTTTTTTTAGAGTAACTCCCCTATATGTGAAGTGGGGATATGATTTTGTCACCTACCCCATTTTGTGAGGTATCATTAGCTAAGTATATTAAAAATGTATAGGGGTTAGAAAGGCCATTTTTAGATTTAGGAAATACATATCAACCCATATGATGGCCCACTGCTGGGCACGGGTCTCCCCAGTAGAACCTACTGGTAGGTAGATCCTGGGGGTAATTGCCATAATCGCCACGCTTGGCGAGCGGGTTGGCGATCGCAGTAAGGCTTTAAGTACGCAGAGGACGCTGCTGCCCGTCCTCCGGGGTGAAATCCCTTAGTCGCCTTGACGACACCCACGGGAAGAGATGGGGTGGTACTATTCTTAAGCCGGCACCACACGACATATTATATTAGATTTAGGAAATATTAAGATTTAAAGTCCAAATTTTTGTTAGAGTCAAGTGTCTCCCTCCCCCCTAAACGCCAGCTAAACAGTCGATGTTGAGTATGTGAAAAAATCACGGTAGTAGTAAATATAAATAGTGAAATTAAAAGAAAAACTATAACAGCTAAGAAGGCTTCACAAGTTTACGAGTAACAGCTAGCATCAAATGAGAAGTAACAACATTTCGTACAAATTCCATTGAAAATTATTATTAAGTAGGTATAATACTGTAAGTATGAAACAAAAACAACAGAAAACCCACTTCATAAGCCGCATTAGAAGTGGTTTCACGTCAGTAGTATAATGTTAAACAATGGATCAATTAGATACTCCTCTTCACGGACCTTTTCATCACACACCTATCTACAATTTCAAATATATATCTGTAGGTAAATACTTTACTTTAGTGTACTTACAAGATTGAGGTAGGTACTGCTTTTTTGGTAGGTATAGGTACTTAATGTGTCGATTACACGAACATTTAACACAGTCAAGGTTTAACCGTTTGCATATTTACATTTTCTTATAACGATCTAAATAATATTAATTTATTAATTTACTTTATTGCGTACATTTTCATACTTGGCATTTTACAGAAAAGTCCAAAGAGAAATTATTGTTTTAAGTTTCTATACTCTATGCATTATGTCAAAGTGATTTTTGGGGCGGTTCTATTAAAAAGGTTTTTTGATTTGCTGTAACTTTCACCAGAACCAAAGCCCAAAGCAGGCCAGTAGATTTAATTCACACAGCTGATTCACCTTGGTGAATTAAGTATAGGTGAACGATTACGTATAGACGTGAACACACTAAGACTCAGACCCCAGTTTATACCACGAAACCTGGAGGCCTACTCTACTTCAATGAAAACAAAGTTTAAATGAAAACTGAAGTGGTTAGGTATATACCTACAGAGCCAGGAACACCTATTCTATCCACTCGTCCGAAATCGTCTATGGGACGTCGGACTTTAGAAGAAATTTAAGACTACAAAAATTTATGAATTTCATTTTTAAGAACGAAAGTAGGCCTACTGATCTATGTTCTCGTCCATAGCCGCACTACGGGCCCTTAAAACTCCTAATAACACCCTACAATCTAAACAACTTCGTAGGTGGCTTTGATCTCACCTACACCGAAAGCAAACCATAAATAAGTCAATTAACAAAAAAGTCCCTAATCAATTTGATTAAAAAAACCTTTTTTATATTGGCAACCGCGAATAATGACGCGACGGGAAGCCCGCGTTCTTTTTGAATTTCGAACAATGGCATCCAGCGGTTCGCGCCTAAAGAATGACATTTAAAGAAAAATAGATAAAATAAAAAAAATACTTTTGTACTTGTATCACTTCAGACACGGGCTACTGAATTTACAGATCAATTAAATTAGTTAATTATTTCAATCATTAAAGGTAGGGAAATGTTTTTTACTCGAAAATATAAATTAATGTATTCGAGTTGGTTCTTAGACCACGACATGACTTGTCGTGGTCTGTATAGAACTACCTGTGTAATAAACTCAACTTAAATAAAAATGATAATATCTTGGGACAAGTCACACACGGCCATATGATCGCAAATTAGAAAAAGCCTGTAGGTACTGTGGCAACAATTAAATTTATTACACCCAGACACAGAATAAACCATTGTACTCATCAGACAAAGATTTATCCTGGGCAGGAATTGGACCCACGACCTCCAACTTAGTTAGCAGTCAAGGTCACAAACCACTAGGGCCAACCGGCAAGTAATAGTACCGATACTGTCGAGAGTATAGATATAGATTGTAAATAACACTTTTTGAATATACACATTCTCTATAGCAGTTGGGCTTGAATGTTTATGAGAACAGGGTGCTTTAGAGGCATCCTGATCTAACTTAAAATATTTTACTTTTCTCATATAGCTATGTGTAATTTTCGTCAAAATATGAGTGTTCTTTATTGACTGATTTTTATCTATATAATATTAATGAATTAACCTGTTGACCGACACGTAAGACGATTATATTGATATCCCCGTCATGTAAATCTGTTCAAACGTTTAGAAGTTCTGGTAGAATAGAGAACTCATAAATATACATATGAACCCTGAATATACACCACTTACTACACTACTACTAGCTACACTATACACTACTAGCTGACGCGTGCCAACTTCGTTGAGTCATGAACTCATGACACTCGCAAATAACGTGGCTTTCTATTGTTGAAAGATTTTTCAAAATCGGTTCAGTATATCCAGAGAGTACCCCCTACAACCTCACAAACTCACACACTTCACCTTCTTGTAATATTAATATACTTAGAAGCATATATACACTTGTTTTTTTCAGGCAGTTGTATAATAAATGTCATACTCAAGTTAATACAAGTCATTGCGTCTGCGCTTATCGTCTACCATGACATTAATTCGCTGTTGATGACTTAATCAAAACTTTCCTGTGATTATTGAATGACAATGTTGCTCGTAGCGTGTCATTTGGCAATATTATGACTTTATGACGCAATTTTGATGATTTTTTCACTTTAGTATGTTTGTGTTGTATGATTCATATATTAAATTATAAGGCGTGAAAACAGCCTGTGTAATTTAGTCGTAACTCAGACACTAACAAGGTAATGGGTGTAAACATTGTAAAACTAATGGCGATGATTTAATAAAATGACTGAGTAAATTTTTGATATTAAGAAGCTTTGGCTTGAATTTAGCTGTATCTTTGTTTATTAATCGTATAGTTATCGTCAATCGTCAATATGGCATATAAACTTAGGTTCGATTACGCTCTTTATTAATTGCGTATTTTGAATTAAGTACGGCAATTCCCCTAAGTTTAATTTCAGAGTCTTGAGCAGCTGATTAAATCTGGGGAATAAGACAAGGAACATTCGCTCCGTGTCGAATTCGCTAAAGCCTACAATGTAAATTCCAAACAATCGTTGCCAAGAAAATAAAAATAATGTTTATGGCCAAAACGTCAAATTCTTAAAAAAAATAATCCGTCATTCTATTTCGTTTTCTACATGGTCTCACATGGAAAAAAATAGCGAAAATACTGTCAATAGTGTAATTTATCTACGCATCGACTTTGATTGACCACGTGACATATTTCAATTACATACATTTTATACCTACTTTTCTATAAAGACATCGCTATTCGAATGTGGTTTTCGTCTAGGCTCCCTGACGTGACCAGAGAGAAATTAGGTGCAGAACCAACGGCTTAACACGCTGGATGTTTAGAGAAGTACGGAGAGATGTTACATTTATGTGAGTAAGCACGACTGTCAAATCAACATAAATATTCAGTTCAGTTCGCGGTCCCTTGCAAATCTTCTCTCAAATATCAAAAATGTCAATCTATCATTATTTTTTGTCCGGTCAAGGATATCACAAGACCGCTGAGTGGGCGTGCAAAATCGAACGAAAGTGAATCCGGATTTTTTTTCGCAAATCAATCGCTATTTTTTTGTTGTCCGCTGCGGTAGCTCACTGGTCACGCCGCGGGATGTCGCGCTACCGTTGTAAGAAAATTGATGGATTTTGACGTTTTTTTAGTTATGGCACTTTCGATGTAGGCCGCGGAGTTGTTGACGTATTCTCGGTATGTGTCAAATGTAGAAATATAAACCTGTGTGAAATAGATACAATAGTGATGTTTGGTGTGAGGAGAAGTATTTTTTTAAATTTTATCTATGTCTGTTTTATTTCATACTAGCTGTCCCGCGCAACTTCGTCTGCGTAAACTTTCCCCTTTTTTTTATAATCCTATGTTACTTCTAATACCTCCAAGAATATGTGTACAAAGTTTCATGATGATCGGTTGAGTAGTTTTCGCGTGAAAGCGTAACAAACAAACTTACATTCACGTTTATATATTAGTATAGACAGATTACTTAAAATGTGTTCAAAAATTTAGATCAGTCTCAATTTGACTGGACCATCAAGCACCCTGTAGTTATGGCAGGAACAGGATATTGGCACTATTAACTACCTACATAATTGATATTATAGATACCTAAGCGATAGTAAAACCACAGATAATATAATACTATATTATAAAACATAATCTTCATATTTAAACTTTTTTTTTTAAAGTCCGGCTATCACACTGAAATTTTTATTTACTAAATTTATTTACAAAACAATCAAAAATGTATCAGCCAAAAGCAGCCATATGTTGGCCTAATAAATTGACAGTCAACCCTTTATTTACCTTCGGTGGATCGTTTAGGCCCCTATTATAATATTAATGCTAAACAAACATCGGATTTTTGCTTCTAAATGACTTCATCCACTTTGGAAGGCAATCGTTTAACAGGGTAAACTTTGATTTTTACGTTTGGGTTTACGTTTTGAATATATTTTTGAGTTCGTGAAACCGAAGTTTTGAAATTGCAACCATTTTAGCCAGTTTTTTTTAAATTTCTTGACGACTATGAATATGAGCTTTAAAATATAACTTAAAAAGATTACGCTTAAAATTTTATTTGTAGGATATTATTAATTAAATAATATACTTACACTATGAATAAAAACTTTTGTTTATGCGAAGGCATAAAACTAAATAAATATGTATGTAGTGAAATATGTAGGTACTTTTTTATAATCAGAAGTAACTAAGACATGTGAAGAATGCGTAATATTACTATATTGGAGACACCTATATAGATTAAGAAGAATACAAAAACGACTCATGGATCAAAGTTCAACAAATCAGTAGGTAATCTACCAAATGAGGCAAACGCAAACTCATCTACTCGGCCCGTTAGAGACTTGGACCGTTTGAAGGGTTAAGTGTCCATTTAGTCAACTATACTTAGTTCGCGCTTCGATTTATAACGATACACTATTTAGCCACATCGGCACTTTTGAACCCTTTGATCACCGCTTTTTTTTTCGAAAAATGTTAGTTGGTACTTTTTGATGTCAGTTTACGAAATTATAAACTTTTTTTAAACTTTCTCCGTAGTTTATTAAGTCGTTTAAAAGACGTTATGTTACCCTTTTATTATTAGGCTATTGAGGGCTGAATAAACATTGAAATTTATATTTTAGTGGATTAGTTAATATCACTTTGGCTATTTAATTTTGTTTGTTCAGATTTAAAATTTAAGTCGTTGAAAAAATTAAAACGACTCTATTAGTGGAATTGGGTGTCCCACATTACTAGCAATTCTGGTATCCTCTCCAGCTAAGCTTAATGGCTTGTGTTAAGAGAGGGTTCACGACAGTAGTACAATGGGTAGGATTCGATCCCGCGACCTCACGATTGCGAGTCCGATGCCTTAGCCATTAGACTACTTCGACATCTTTGTTAAGGTGATTATTTGGAAAAAACATGATTATTTATTTGGAGTTAATTTTTTGTGATCAATTCTTAAAATGTATTACCATAAAAATGTTGTACAATTTAATATATAATTTATCTAATTGAAGACAATTTAAATAAAATACACTACAAACTTTAAGGATATGGATATCATAATTGGTTTATGATTTGTTCTTAAAAGTTTAACTAGCTCATACATGTTTATTTAAATACGACGAACTCTAATACGACAAATATATCTGAATAAGTTTTTCTGAATTTCAAATGTGTGAAGGGAAATGTTTAGAGAACGCAAGATATTTTAGGATAATGAGTATAAACCACATTTTTCTTCATATTCGATAATATTAGAACCTTGCTTGTACCTAACAAGGATTTTTACCTTGCAAAGTATTCATGAATATTTACTGTAAATATTGTGCAAGGAATGGAAATTTTAAGTATTAGGTAGCTGAGTATAGCTGTTGTAAAAAATCATATAAGTGCCAGTAAAAAATATATTATTAAAGAATATTTCAAATATGTACAAAAAGACCACCCTTAAAAACTCGCCTCAAAACACAAACCATGTAACAGTCAAGGGAAAAAACGGTAGCCTATTACGTACGAGTATTACGACACGAAAGCAAACAGACATCATCAATTATAATCCTTCTTTTTAGTAAAAAAAATTAGAACTTTTTTTTCAATAACTGCGTATTGCCACGTGCGATGGAACGGTTCGTAGCCCGTGACCATTCAAGGGTTAAAATAAAAATTATTTTAGTTTTTCTATTTGTAATTATGTGTGATTGGTTATGGATCAAATATTGAATTGATAAATTTCAAGAGGGAATGTCTTTGTTGTATTATTCCAAAATTTCTTTATCTGTCTATATATAATTTTTGGTGAAGATTAATATAATTAGAGCTCAAACAAAATGACGCTATTTATTACAGTGACTCTTCTTTTCTATTTCCGTCGACATTTAATATTTTTCTGTTAGGTTGTATCAACCTTTTTTTAGTGTTAGTTTAGTGACCCTGACTGCTAAGCCGGAGTTTGATCCCCACCCAGGATAAAACTTTGTGTGATTAGCACAATAGTTTATTCTGTGTCTGGGTGTTATTTATCTATAATACGTATGTATTTAGAAATATATAAGTATTTTTAACAGTTGTCTGGTTTCCATAGTACAAGCTCTGCTTAGTTTGGGATCACATAGGCTTGTGTGAGTTGTCCCAAGATAATAATGCTACCTACTGCGCAATCAAAACAAAGATCTTAAATGATTCAGGGCAGACAACCTCCGAAGAAATACCTGGAATTAGGGAGCTACACATAAGCTTTAAATCTCTCTTAACCCAAGATAAACCAAACGCAATTACTTAAACTTAAGAAAGGAAGCTACTTATTCTTCCCAAGATTTTTTCCCTACGTAGTTCTACTGTCTATAAAATTATCAACAATCTGGTTTTAACCCCAAAATGCCTACCCATAATCCATATGTTGTTTCCAAAACCGATTATCGTCCAATATCCTGTTTATATAGTCATTGGAATATTCGAATATTCTTAAATTCGCGCCAAAGCCTGCCCTATTTCCGGTCCCCGCACGTGTGCAGACAAACAATACACTTTTTTGCGACATTCAAATGATAGTACTACCGACTAATGAAGTTTATTTTGTCTCTTTCTTTTTAATACTTTATGTTCTATATATGAAAGAGACGGGTGATATGACAGTTGGCTCCGAATGGCGTCTGCCGTCACCATATGTTGCTTGAGGTTTCGAAAATTACCCGCCGTTCGTTTTTCAAAATGGCGATATTATACGTCAGTTTTGTCTATTCATTACTTGTGGTCACACGCGATAGCCAAAAGAATTTATAAAACCAGGAAACCTTACTTACATTGGAAGTTTTTATAAATAGGCACAGCACTGGCTCCGTTATTCCAATGAGAAGACAGAAAATCGGTGCGGGTTTAATATTAGCACGAAAGGAGTTTATGACTCTAGGTGTGCTTATTTCTACTTCGGTTTGAATTGATCTCGCGCAACTTCTTCTGCCTAAATTTTCCCCGTTTTTGCTACATTTCTTATTGCTGCTCCGTTCCTATTGGTCGTAGCGTGATGTTATATGGCCTATAGCCTTCCTCGATGAATGGGCTATCCAACAGTGAAAGACTTTTTTAATTCAGATTAGTAGTTCCTGAGCTTACCGCGTTCAAACAAATAAATAAACTTTTCAGCTTTATAATATTAGTATAGATTCAAGCTAATGTCAACTGCATAAAGACAATCGATTTAATCTTATCGATTTTACTCAGGTAGATACATTTTCTCGTGCATTTTCAAGTATTTTCCTATGTAAGAAAAGGAGCTATGAAAATAATGACAGCCCAGTTTACCACCAGTACTTCCGATTTTCATTATTTTTATCATTAAGTAGTGCCAGGTTATGCTAGTGTTTTAAGAAAGTAGGTAAATTTTGTACGGTATTGGGGCAGTATACAGTACAATGTATTTATTTCCCATAAGTAGGTATCTTGAAATGTTTTAATGTTCAAATTCCATTCAAGCCTCCATATAACCGAAATACAATTTCCTCTATTAGGTACTACCGAGAAATAAAAAAAAAGAACAATACAAGATTTTCTAGTGGCATCCCTAACTAGGCACGCGACATATGGTCGACTCGTGCGCATCCCTTTGTGACGCCGCTAACCCTCCAATGAAGGGGTGGCTTTATTTATTTATTTTTACGCTTAAGTGTAAACTAATCATGTATCTAGTCAGTCTATCGTTTCGATAAATTATTTCTACAATATAATTTTATTCGCTGCTTCGGCTGGTTTATAGATCCGGAAAACTCTGTTTTAAATCTTTTCATTGCACTTGCATTACGTCACGATAGTAGATTGATGTAGGGCTGCTTGGATATTTGTTACTCGTTCTCTCAAAAATAACTATAGGGTAGATATCAGAATTGTTCTTAGACTACATTTTAATTCGACTGGCCTGTTGGTCTAGTGGTTGATGAATTTGACTGCTAAGCCGCATAAGGTCGTGGAATCGATCCCCACCCAGGATAAAACTTTGTGTCATGAGCACGATGGTTTATTCTGTCTGGATGTAATTTATCTATGATATGTATGTATTTGGAAATATATAAGTATGTTTATCAGTTGTCTGGTTGCCATAGTACAAGCTCTGCTTAGTTTGGGATCATAATAATAATAATAAAAATGATTTATTCACAAAGGAAGCAAAATACTACACTTGTGAAAAGTCGATTCTACATTTACTTGTAATGCCTGTTCGCAAACAATAGGTAAAGCCCGAGAAAAAAACAGGCAATACGAATAGATCAGATGACGTAGTGTGAGTTGTCCCAAGATATTATTATATTATTTCATTTTAATTCGAATTTTGATATCTTTATGAGCGATGGGTTCAGTCGAGGCTTGATAAGTGAGTATAGTTATTATATTTAGTTTAGAAAACATTAATATTTTCATAAGATTTGTAAGTTTGCCGTCAAGTTTCGAAATTACACCAACCTCGACACTTGAAAATAAAAGGCAAATTTTCAAAGTTGTGATTAACTTTGGTTAATCACAACTTTGAAAATTTGCCTTACTACTACCGTACTAGAGCTACAAAGAATAACTACTATATTCACGTAATAAAGCTTTGAAAATAATAATATTAATCAGTAAAACAAATACTCCGTGAAATTTAGGACACAATCAATCAATTTTACGTAACAAAAAGTACTTTGTATCGGTGTACCGCGCTCGTGTATATCATTTGTATTGGCGCCTCCGTGGGCAGAGCCCGAGGGCTCCGCCCCTCGTTCGTATGTTTTATGACTTCACTTGTGTGGCCGCAAACATCATTTAATATCGCATATTGTACGAATATGTTGCTTTAGTCTGTGCCGTAAACTACTGTAGGCAGTTGAGGGTTAAATTTAATATTTATTTTGATATGAATATCGTACTTTCATTTTCAATAAGTATATAAATATTCTTTATTTTAGTGAATATTTAGAACATACGAGTATAAATTGATTTGCGATTTTAAAATAAACGATAACCTCAGGAACTACTGATCTGAATTTAAAAAATATTTTACTGTTGGATAGTTTATCGAGGAAGGCTATTAGGCTAGATAACATGATGCTAAGACCAATAGAAGCGGAGCAGCAATGAGAAATGTTGCAAAAAGGGGGAAAATTTACGCAGACGAAGTTGCGCGGGACAGCTAGTCTATACTAATACCTATTATAAAGCTGAAGAGTTTGTTTTTTGTTTGAACGCAATAATCTCAGTAACTACTAGTCCGAATTAAAAAAAATCTTTTACCATCGAGGAAGGTTATAGGCTAAACAACATTACGCTACGACCAATAGAAGCGGAGCAGCAATGAAAAATGTTGCCAAACGAAGTTGCTTGGGTCAGCTTGTTAATAATACAAGGTAGGAAGGCCAGGTTCTAGATTTTATAAGTTCGTTGGAAGTACAGAATCAGCTTGATTGTCTTTAAATCCACAGGCACTGAAAAAATGTATAATAAAATAAGTAAAAAAATAGACCAATTTAAAGAGACTGCAATTTTTTCAATCACCCTCTTTAGCAATCTTAACGACATCTATACAGTAGTGAGCAGTATTTCACCAACACCATTTAGATATAGCGATAGTAAACTTTATTGTTTAGGAAACTAATAAATTTCTCCAACTTTTTCTTAACAAATGTTGCACTAATTTGTTTTAATAACCCATAAAAATTTAGCAAAAAAAAAACCTTTGGTTCCGCTTTTTTAATGTCGCCAAAAAGGTTTTATTAACTTTTTATAGTTTTTAGCTTCGGGGAATTTGGCGGCAGTTTAATATATATTTTTTTAAATAGTAGATTTGACAGGTAGTCTATGTTTAAGGCAAAGGCGTCATGCGTGTAATTGGGTAGTTGACTACAATAAAGGTAAATTATTTTATACTAATCAGGTCGAATCCCACCCATTATACTACCGACGTGAACCCACTCCTAACACAAGCCGTTGAGCTTAGTTGGGTTAACAAGATTGCTTGTAATGTGGGACCAAATCCCATATTGCTAGTTAGGTTTAAGAAAAAAAATGAATAGAAGGTTTGGTTTCGGTCTCGGTCTCAACCCACATACGAGTATATGTAGAAGAGACCAAGACACTTGTCGCAGTCTCCGTTTTCTTTTACGTTTCGAACCCGCTACCTCACGATTGCGAGTCCGTTGCCTTAGCCATTAGGCTACCGTCGCCTTACTAATTTTAAAATAGGTATATAAATTAGCTTAAAGGGGCGGCCGCTGCACGCTAGGTACCTCTGATTAAAACGTCCGATTTAAAAGTATATATAGGAGTCGAAGCCGGAGTCGGAGGTGTATTAATCAGAAGTTTCGACCTTTCGGATTCGGAGTCGAAGCTCCGTAACATCCCTGTATAGACATCCATTTGATTTTGTCAAATCATCAAAAGTCTGTCTAAATTTTAAAATTAATTGGAAGAGTGGTTGTTATCGGGGTAGCCTCTCTTAAGAACTAATATCTAAGGTACAGTTTGCGTTGCACCCGACACAAACGGATGTAACAAACGTTAAATAGTGCATCCACTATTTAACAATTTTGCATAAATGAATTCGACGATTGCCGTGACGATCATTATAACAAATGGCTGACGGGTCCTCGCCGGATACTCAAATGTCTGATGGCTGTCAAATATCTTCCTGAATTAGTTATAAAAAAAAAAAATTGTAGTTATGTAATTTGTGCCCAAATCGCAACAAAATAAACGTTTTCTTTTCTTTTCTTTTCATCTGTCGTATCCTATTGCTGAATTGTTAAAAAAACTCAATAATCAAATTAAAATCTATTTATCTTTTCAAAAGCCTCGATGTGATGTGACAGGTATCACAGAAAATAGGTAATAAAACTTATATCGAAACACAAATCAACTCATGCGAATAGATACAATACATATAATGATGTCCCACTGCTGGGCACGGGCACGGGTCTCCCCAGTGTAATCCTACTTAATGTACATCCTGAGGGTAAACAATAAAACAAACACAAACGATACAAAACTGTCTTGTCAAACTCTTTTATCAATCAGTTTTTATAAAAGACAAGATTCCTTATCGGTGACAAAGCTACTGATACGCTTCCAATAAAGATGTCTCTATACAAACCTTTCAGCAATTCATAGTCTCTTAAAATCACCATACTGATTGCAAGTCGGCACCTTAAGCAACCCTTGAAACTAAATAAACAATAAACAAAAATATACTCTAAATAGCTACACGGAAAGTTGAAATTCAATTGGCAAAAATGTCCTATTGTCATTGGAAATTTAAGGGTTGTCACGGTACTTAAGTGGTTGGACACAATAAATTCAGTTTTATTGGTACTTTTATAAAAAGTGAATGGTCAGTCTTTTAAGTGACACTTTTTTGTGCCAGTCCGTTTAATGAAGAGTGACTTTCGATTTTTGTGTTAAGTAAGTGATTTTTTTTTAACTTTGGCTGTAAATTAAGTTGGTAAAAAGGTGAGATAAATTAGCACGTACCAAGTTGCTCGTATCTTTGACGGGAAGAAAGTTATTTGTTTCTTTATCTAAATAGATATTCCTATCTATTTCACTGTCTTTTTTTGTTACTACAAATCAGAAATTTCACTTTCTTTTGTCATTGCCTATTATTAAGGGGCGTCTAAACGGGCCATTTTTTACGGCAATTGGTGGCGGCACTATTGGCAACTAATTGCTCGGCCAATAATGGCAATATGTTTGGCGCATGATCCAGTCTCCTAAATGGGCTACACAACCCGGCAACAATAAAATAGTGGGTGACTGAAACAACAACAAAATTGGCCGGGCAACATTGCGGAAACCATCAAATCAATATTGGAGAGTACTGCCATGTTTCCGGCCACAGCATGGGTTTGAAGTATTGCTAAGAAGCTTGTAAAGAAAAAGTTTTATTTGGTTGCCGTTTATTATTCTTATTCATATTTTTCCTACTACAGGCCTTGTATCATTTTCTTTAGTCTTTAAATAAAAATATACTACGGGAAAATAAACAATAACAAATTAACTTAATTTCAAATCGAATTCGTAACATTCAGTTTCGATTTCGGTTTGTTCAAAGAATAATTCTTAGATTGTAATGATTATTGCTACCATTTTTCAAAATTTATTTCGTTCCCACACTCTCTAAGGAAATAACTAATTGTATCTAATTACAATACTTAGATTTAGAAAATAACAGGGCAATATTGCCGCTATTTAGAAAATGATTGATTGACAGACGCCAAAACATTTCCAAATCACCACGACAGTATTAGTGGTAGATACTCGGTTGAATACAATAGCACTCCAAAAATGCTTACAAAAGATTTAAGCTCATCGATTTATCGCTCTATTGAGCTTTCGCTTATAATATATTTTTAATTATACCTTTAAATACAGCTTATTATTACGCGGTGGCTAAACATCAAAATAATAGTATTTTTTTTTGTAGGCGTGTGTGTGCCACCCCTTAAATAGTAGGATGGTAGGATTTATTTCAATTTTATACTAATGGTAGCGTTTTCTTTAATTATAAGGTATAAAATACTTTGTAATTAAGTTGAGCGAATATTTGACGTCCTGGAATTTGAAAATATGCATTGATCTATGGGTAGGGGGCTTCCTGAGATTGCAGTGTTTTTTTTTCGGTTTTTAATTTATAATCAACCTTGCAACGTGACTATTACAAACACACCGTTTCCTCTTTAGGAAAAATTACGCTAGTTTTAACACGAACTACTTTCTTCGTATAGTTGTCATTTATACTAATACTAGCTATGCCCCGCGGTGTTACCTGTGGTTTATTATAGCCTATGTGTTAATCCAGGGTCTCAGCTAACTCCATACCAAATTTAATTAAAATCGCTCCAGCTGTTCAGATGTGAAGAAGTAACAAACATACACACTCACATACTCACAAACTTTCGCCTTTATAATATTAGTGTGATTATAAAGCTGAAGAGTTTGTTTTTTTATTTTAACGCGATAATCTCAGGAACTACTGATCCGAACTAAATTAAATAATACTGTTTTATAGCCTATTTATCAAGGAAGGTTATAGGCTATATAACATTACGCTACGACCGATAGGAGCAGAGCAGCAATGAAAAATGTTGCAAAAACGGGGGAAATTTACGCAGACGAAGTTGCGCGGGTATATTATACACTTCACGCAATATGGTAGGTATGGTATACAAACTATAAGCCTTACTTACAGCGCTCCGTTTTCATATTTTAAATAAAAATTTATATTGGACAAAATATTATCATGTGTATATTTTTAATTAACCAATTTTTAATAAAATAAGTATAAGATTCTATTTATGTAAGCTTATCATAACCGGGTTATTTTTCATAAAGACATTCCAAAAATTAAAAAAAAATCCGTCAACCCTTAGCAAGCTTGAGGGGTCTACTTGACCCATCGATTAAGTTTTTGCCGTTCCAAATAAAATCATAAATTTGAACATGGCGGACAGTGGCAAAAAATCACACTATATCATATTTGGCTGCGGGCGTGCCTTGCTCAATTTATGACTATATTTTAAGGGGCATTTTTGACCCCATCGATGTTACATTGTAGGGTTTAGTATGCCATAGATCTGTTTAGTGTCAATATAAGTTTGTATTATTTTCCATAAAAGTTAGTTATTCAAAAATCTAAAGGCCGTTCAAAATAATATTAATAAAGCGAAACTATAAGGGTTTTCTTGTATAATACGGAACCCTAAAAATTAAAGTTTTGTTACTTGATTTGTGTTTTTTGACAAACAAACCTAGCTAACCTTGATGGATTGTCCCAGACTGGCCTGTTTGGTCTAGTGGTTAGTGACCCTGACTGCTAAGCCTAAGGTGTTGGGTTCGATCCCCACCCAGGATAAAACTTTGTGTGATGAGGACGATGGTTTATTCTGCGTCTGGGTGTTATTTATCTATAATATGTACGTATTTCGAAATATATAATTATGTTTATCAGTTGTCTGGTTTCCATAATACAAACTCTGCTTAGTTTGGGATCAGATAGCGTTATGTGAGTTGTCCCAAGATGTTATTCTCTGATCTAATTTCTCTATAATTCTTTGCATAGAACAATTTATCATGTTTCAAGACGAAGTATTTTCTGTCAAATACAGGAAGTTGTAATAAGTTCTAATGAATCCGCCTGTCGCCAATTACATGTGATCATTCGCAAAATTGTATAAAATTAAATTCTATTAGTCGATCTTAAATGTTCGCAAAAAAGAACTAAAGTTGTCATCAAATTGCGATCAACCTGTTATCTTGAGACCGGCCGGGTACTGTCGAGAATCGCTTCGAAATGCGCTTCGAAAAGCGCTTCGCGAAATCGTCGCAAACTGTGGTAAATCAAAAGTTCCCGAAGCTACCTTAGACAGGATTCACACAGTAATGTACTGCATGTTTTATTGCAAGATTGATTAGAGGCACATATAATTATATTAAACTAAACGTTTTCCGAGGCTGATCCAGTAGTTTTTAAGATTTCGTGTTGTAAGTGTGAGTGAATGTCTGTTCGCTTTTTTAATAGTGATACAGTAATACATGGAATAGTAGATACGCTTGCAGTAGCTACAAATGAATGCCATTAAGTATTAAACTTATTCTTGCACAAAAAAGTTCAGTGCAATGCCTCATAAACAACGGCATAGATATCGAAAATCACAAAAAGGATTTCGATTTTCGTAAATATTAAAATTCCGGTAACCCTCAATGGTCTAATTGAATTAGATTTCGCAAGCATTAGGGAAGAGCCGTAAAGTTGTAAATTATACGTTAGGTCGGGTAAGTATAGCCGGCTTGGCTAACTATACCCGTTGTGGCTAATTTGACAATAACTAGATGTCGCGGTCGGTTTTTTAAGGTTAACCGAAAGGAAGTGATGATGTCTGAAAAAAAGATATCCACTTTTGAGTCGTTTGCGTTGCGATTTTTGAGAATAGTGAGAGGAGTTTGGCTTGTTAAGTACCTGTTTTAGTATGCTTTAATTGGTTTAAAATAGAAGGAGCTGAGATAGAAATGAAACTGCAGTTTCTACAATCGAAAAATATTGTCGTAAATGGATGTATATTTTTTAACGTTATTAAATACCGATAGTATGGTAAGACGGGATTGCCGGTCACTTAAGCGGTAACTGACTTTGACCATGATATAATATGCTATTTGTAGCACGATCCTTTTTACTTGGGGTTTAAAAATCTATTTATGACATTATCAAATGCCGGCAAAGGTAGCAAAGTCCTTGATGATAATTGCCATGAAAGTAAGCGAAATTTACAACTGTGTTAAAGGATACCCTGCAGCCAAATACGGCCTTTTTAAAGACCTTTTTGTGATCTGTGACCCTCATTTGTAAATTGGTGGAACGTAGCGGAATTGGGAGGTCATTAGAAGGGATTTTGAGCACGATTGTAGTACACTGGCTTGTGCCTCGGTTTTGTTCGCTTGTGTTTCATTTTTGCTTTGTTTACTTTTTTTTTTTTTTTAATTAAAGATGACTTTCGAGCTCAAGTTTTTGAATTCCTTTCTTATTTAATCTTTGTCAAGAAATCATTTTACTGGTTTGGAACGATAAAGTAAAGAATTGTCTCATGTTCATGTTCACATTCTAAATAATAATAATAATATGTTGGGACAACTCACACAACGCTATCTGATCCCAAACTAAGCAGAGCTTGTACTATGGAAACCAGACAACTGATAGACATACTTATATATTTCTAAATACATACATATTATAGATAAATTACACCCAGACACAGAATAAACCATCGTGCTCATCACACAAAGTTTTATCCTGGGTGGGGATCGAACCCACAACCTCTTGCGTAGCAGTCGGAGACATTCCCACCGCGCCATAATAGAAAGATGTCTGTAAAATTATAGATGTCTAGTTTCATATGCTAAGTACCTATATATGAGTTAGGACTTTTGTTTTTTTAGGTGTAACAATGGTTTATGCCTAAAAATACTTACCTTCTTATGCAATATGCAGTTATACTCAACACATGCCGAATAGTAAGAACATTCTTACAATGTGATTCAGACAATGCATACCCAGAACACACACACACACACAGTCACTCCGCCAATCATACCCTCCACATCACATACTTCCAGTGATCTCACTGATGCCCACTTGGCCTAGGCCCGTACCATCAGTTCCATCGGCCAATAAGACCGAGTAAAACAAAAGAAAATGCGTAAATATGGGTATAGTCCATGGAATCTTTAGTATATTTTAAAAATAGTATTAGGGCATGTAAAGAACAATCAACGTAATTTTTATAATTAAAAAACAATAAATCTTTGAAATTGACTAATCTATCGTGTCCACTCATTTACCAAGATCTTAACAAAAAAAGTCAGTAGCGATGAGTTACAGAGTTTTTCTAAGTACCAATGAGGTACAGACTCAACCCTGATGTAATTACAAGTAAATTTATTTGCCAAACATTATAAATTGGTCGAACGTCCGTCGTGTAGCCCAGCGGACGTTTTTTGCGGCACTCGAGTGTCCGGCTCAGCGGTGCATGCAAACTGCTCATAGCTTCGTCCGGTGTCGAGATGTCCACAAGATATACCGCTTCCGATTGACAACTCTTGAAGGTTTTATGGTTAAATCCTTTTATCTACAGCAGGGTCCTTATTCACTATCTTTTTTTTCGTTTTCTCGTCAAACCCGCGCTTTTAACTGTCAAAATATTAACATAATGGTATATAGAGAGCTGCGCTTAGAAATGCATCGCGCATGCGCGTAGACATCTTTGAGCGCACCGCGCATGCGCTAATTCGCTTGTCGCGATATCGAAAAAAAGCTGATAAGGACTGGTGGACCCAGAACTAATTAAACATGTGTTATTTTTGTTTAAGGTGCAAAACTAACGAGGAAAATATACATGAACCGTCTTGGTGTGTAGGTACCACCACAGCAGTGTCATTCTTGCAAAAAATAGTAATCAAATTACAAATGCAAATGTCCACTAAAATACATTTTTTGAATGTCATCTTAAAATGAGTTGATTTGACTCAATTAACACCTTAAGTGAAATACAGAGTGTATTTCACTTAAGGTGTTAATTGAGTCAAAATATTGCGTCGAAGAAAATATCATAAGTGTAAAATATAAAGTATCAAAACTATGACAGCGCAGTACGTTGTTGACAATACAGTTGCCTACCCGGAAGTGCGATATCTTACAAATTCTGCTACCTTCCGTCCGTGAAACCTTGTTTAGGAAATTATAGGAAGTCTCCATTTGATACGCCCTGCACCCTATTGAAACTTATACCTCCGTAAAAGCGTGTTATGCTCAAATTAAAAAAAAACATAATTTATAAAATAAATGACCTCGTCATGGTACAAAATGGAGAAAGTACAGGAAGAGAAAAGATCCTTTATTCCTGCTATAATTTCATGTTTATGGTAGTAAACAGATTTGAGAAAACATTTAGTAAAATATAGTATGTCTAATGTGAAATTTATAATAGGTACTATACAATAATCTATACAAATATTATAAAGCTGAAGAGTTTGTTTGCTTGTTTGAACTACTGATCCTAATTACAAAAATTATTTTACTGTTGGATAGCCTATTTATCGAGGAAGGCTATAGGCTATATAACATCACGGAGTAGTAACGAGAAATGTTGCAAAAACGGGGAAAATTTAGGCAGTCGAAGTTGCATGGGACAGCTAGTAGGTATATACCCTACTAGCAGCTGTCCCTAATATAATATAAACTAAAATTATAAAATATTCTTGTTGTAATAATACATTTGTGATCAACACAAAGTGGTATTCCGTGTGGAAATTGAACCCTTGATCTCTTGAGTATCAATTGTATACACTCGCACTGCCACACCGAGGCAATTCTTAAGAAGACTTGTTAGGTCCCTAAAAAAATCAAGTTGGTCGTCTAATGGCTAAGGCATCGGTCTCAAAATCGTGAGTTCGAATCTCCCATTATGCTACCGACGTGAACCCACGCCTAACACAAGCCATTGAGCTTAGCTGGAGGGTTTAATAACTTGAGACCACAATTCCACATAGCAAGTTATAATTTTAAAACAAAAAAAAAATCTTATTTAAATTTCGGACATTCTCTAAAAACTGTTAAGCATAGATAACTTTAAATGAAATAGTTTTCAAAAAATCAGGCTTTAAAGGAACTGTCATTTGGTGTCTATTGCTAGAGAGCCAATCCGTGTCTTTAGGCACAGTACCAGCAGTCCACGCTGCCATCTTGAATGACCTTGACAGAATTATGGACCGACAAACGAAATTGTAATTCTACATTTAAATTCATTCAATTGTGTACCAGCTGCTCGCGCATGCGCGAGAAGCCTCACAACAGTCACAACTGCCGCCATTGCGGTCGACTCGCAACTGTCACTTTTCCCGCCCTTTCATTGAAAATGGCTACCAGATGTGACTATTTTTTAGCAATTTTTTTTGTAAAATCTCAGCTAATCGGCTAATTAGGTGTTCAATTAACAGTGTAATTGCGTAAGATAAGAATTTTAAATATTTTTCGTGTGAATTTTACAGCAGATGTAGGTCAGATTTTGATGGGAATTATTTTTTTATATCTGATGTCAATTTAGTATCAACTGATTATGGTATGCCTTTTCGCAATATGGTAAAATATTTTAATAAAATACAAGGTAGCTGTAGGCTAGGGTAAGATTACTTGGAATTATGAACAAGTTGTTAACTTATTTTTTTGTAAAATAATATTTTTTTTCGTTTATCATAATAATTCCTTACCTTGCTTAATAATTCAAGATCAAACCCATTTCAGTTTAAAATAAAATTTGAGATCAAAACGCTCCTGCCATGTATGCGTTACAGTATGACTGCCTCTGTGGCGCGATGGGAGTGTATTCGACTGCTACGCAAGAGGTCGTGGGATCGATCTCCACAAAGGATAAAACTGTGTGTGATGAGTACGATGGTTTATTCTATGTCTGGGTGTTATTTATCTATAAAATGTATTATATATTATGTTGTGTATTCACGCGATTAAGTCCCGAAATATATCTAATGTATGTATTTAGAAATATATAAGTATGTATAACCAATAACAGTAGTCTGGTTACCATAGTACAAGCTCTGCTTAGTTTGGGATCAGATAGCGTTGTGTGAGTTGTCCCAAGATATTATTATTATGTTTTATCCTTCCATATTTTCTTGCCCGGTTAATTTTAGTGAAGAAAACTATATAATGAGAATTATGTCACTTTTGAGTCATCAGGTTTTAAATAATTTTAAATATAATTATTTACTAGTTCTTTGTGATAGAACTCTAGTGTTTTATTGTCCGAAAGTAGTGTTTCACTGTCCGAAATCGCACTTGGCCGTGGTCAGTGCCATTCTGTAAGCTTTTACCCCTGAAGTGACCTCCCCTGAAACATATTCTTGGTACCTTTCCTATGCTGGGGAGTCACTCTATTGACAGACAAGTAGACAACAGTCTGTGAACTGAGCATTGTAGGTAACTCTTCACTACTAATTCGTACCTACAATAATAATAAAATTAACGAAGTTTTTATGCTTTAGGAAAAACTAGTAATTAACCTGAAACAGGGTAAATCAAAGCCCGTTGACCACATAACGTGACAAACCACACAGGTTAAACAGTGTTAAAATAAAAAGATGGCGGGTAATGAGGCGTGTGATGCGCGCGCGCGTGTGGCCAAAGACGAAGCCTTACGTTCACCCACTGGCCTACTGTTTGCGGTGTCAAATAATTAAATAATTAAGATTTTTTTTTTTTTTTTTTTTTTTTCTTGTGCGTCTGCATCTACAATCAGTGCCAGGACTATAAGCAGATTTGTTGGGCGGTTGAAGCATTGTGAGGGGTCTCCCCAGCAGGAGACACTCCTATTTAACATCGAGCATGTAGAGTCTGGATATCATGGCGTTTAAGGCGTTTCCTGTAGCTGATTTTTGTTAATTATAAATAATTAAGTGGGAAAATACTCAATAAATAGGCTGGTAAGTTGGTACTACCCAAGTCGTTTAACATTTTGCTAATATTAAAACCGACTTAGTACAAACGTCTCCGATTATAAAAACTTAGATTAGATCAAGATAGTCACCGTCAAATTTAAAATGTTAAAACATTATGGGTAGTAGGTACATTTTGTAAGTTTGATGGTTTGAAACATATTTCTTTAAATTATTATAGGGATTTGGTTTAATGGAATAAAAGGAATTAGATTTGATTTGAAATTACACAATAATATGTAGTTTTATTTTTACAGCTTTTGGCCTTTACAAATTCTTTATTCGTTTGGGATGTAAAACAACTCTTGTTATACGTCGTGATTCTACATACAATAGGTAAATCCGTCGAAAAGAACCTGGCAATAAAAACTCGCGGCCACTCTTTACAAATTGCCAATTTCACAATGTTTGAATGTTTATAAACTTGAAATGGGGGTAAGGTGCTGCGACTAATATACTGTACAGTGTGTAGTATTAGTCTATTAGTTAGTTATAGTTAGTATTGTATATTAGTTAGTTATAATGGGCATCAGTCATTTAACATGGTGTATAGTATACACCATGTCGCTTTAAATATTCACGCGATTAAGTCCCGAAATATATCTCATATGTTAAGTTTAAAAACAACAAAACATAGGAGTAAGGCAGTGATTTTTCATTATTCGGTAATGAGCTGATTTTATTAACGTCTATTTCTTTTTTAATAAAAAGTAATAAAAGAAAAACTTGTTCTAATTTGGTTTATTAAAAATGTCTTCCTGCGTAGGGTTCCAATATATTTTCTTAACAATGTTACATCAAGATTCTCAAAACTCCTCTCCCACAGTGGCTGTGGGAAAACGTTTTTTCTGTTCATATTTTTTACTTAATCTCAAAAACTCGTGTAATCATTACCATATAAAGGGCAAGGAAGAGTTCCGAACGCATCCGGTTGTTTAAGTCTGTGGTACACTGGGAGCGGTAATAACCGATTTTTAAAATATTTGAATTAAATATTATTACAATTAAAATAGGAATCGTGTTAAAATGCATTTTAAACTCATATTTTTATCATTCATTGCGCTGATTTAATAATTTTACAAAAAAATTTGCAAAGAAATCTGGTATTTTATAGACTATTAGCTAATTGCATCGCTCTAAGTTGTAATTTCTGTTGTTTAGAGGTATGCTTCTAAAACTCTTTGTTGTTACAAACTATTTTATTCTCTTGCCGACGCGTCTGCAGTTAGATTGTTATGTTTCTCAGTAAATAGGTACTTTGCAGCTATTTCCAAACAAATCCAGACTCACCAGTCCAATTAATAATGAAGTATCTACTTTTTTTTACAACCTGTAATGAAGAAGCACAGTTTTAGAAATAAAACACGTTTATTTCGGCCTAAGGCAACATCTTTTTAAAACCATTTTTTGTCGGATTTTATTATTTATATAAATTAAATCTATACTAATATTATAAAGCGAGAGTTTGTTTATTTGTTTAAACGCGCTAATCTCAGGAACTACTGGTCCGATTTGAAAAAATCTTTTTTTGTTGGATAGTCCCGGTAATCTCAGGAAAATTATTTCACTGTTGGATAGTCGATTTATCGAGGAAGGCTTTAGGCTATATAACATCACGCTGCGACCAATAGAAGCGGAGCAACAATGAAAAATGTTGCAAAAACGGAGAAAATGTACGCATACGAAGTTGCGCGGCACAGCGGACAGCTAGTAAATAATAAAATCCGACTCATGCTGCTGCTGCATCAGCACAATGCTAAACATAATCCGTTACATGCTACTTTTGCATCTGCACAATGCTAATGCTATGATCCAACATTAAGAGCGCAGTGTACCCCCAACCTTACAATCTCATAGTAGCTGCCGATAATGACATCCTGGGTTCACGTGAGAGACTTGTATCAAACTATTACTTTATTGTTATATACAATTGCTTACTTGCATGCATCATCCATATCTACTAATATGATTAATAGGGAAGAGTTTATTGGTTGGGCCCTAGTTTACTCTGTAATGGAGCTACAGGTTGGGGGTGATTTTTAAATAGATACTATTGTCTATACTAATATTATAAAGCGGAAGAGTTTGTTTGTTTGTATGTTTGTATGTTTGTTTGTTTGTTTGTTTGTTTAAACGCGCTAATCTCAGGAACTACTGGTCCGATTTAAAAAAATATTTTTTGTTGGATAGCCCATTTATCGAGGAAGGCTATAGGCTATATAACATCACGCTACGACTAATAGAAGCAGAGTAGCGACGAGAAATGTTGCAAAAGCGGGGAAAATTTACGCATACGAAGTTGCGCGGGACGACAGCTAGTCTATACTAATATTATAAAGCTGAAGTTTGTTTGAACGCGGTAATCTTAGGAGCTACTGATTCAAATTGAAAAATTATTTCACTGTTGGAAAGTCAATTTATCGAAGGCTATAGGCTATATAACATCACGCTACGACCAAGAGGAGCGGAGTAGCAATGAGAAATGTTGCAAAAACGGGGAAAAATTACGCAGACGAAGTTGCGCGGGACAGAGACGAAGTTGTTGTAAGTAGATGCTCCTACTATATTGTACCCACTAAGGCTGATTATACTTTATCTCATGTTCCAACTTTTTAATAATATAATTTTCATCAGTCATTTAACATGGTGTATACTATACACCATGTTAAATGACTGATGCCCATTATAACTAACTAATATACTACACTATAGACTATTAAACTACACACTGTATAATATATTAGTCGCAGCACCTTACCCCCATATCAAGTTTATAAACATTTAAACATTGTGAAATTGGCAATTTGTAAAGAGTGGCCGCGAGTTTTTATTGCCAGGTTCTTTTCTCCGGCTTTACCTGGTGCTTGCACATGTAAAATCCCGAAGTATCACAAGTGTTGTTTTGCATCCCAAACGAATAAAGAATTTTGATAAAGGTCAAAAGCTGTAAAAATAAAACTAATGTAATTTCAAATCAAATCTAATTCCTCTTTATTCCATTACACCAAATCACTATAATAATTTAAAGAAATATGTTTCAGTAGTTTACTGTGCGAGTATAAATTGAGTGCTACTATTTTATTTTTTTATACCTTTAAACTCAGTAAAACCTTTTAGGATCGCCGCGAATGACTCCTAATCAATTAGAAATTAACAAAAAACAAAATGACCACCCTGCACTAGGCCAAAAAATTCAAAAATCATATTACTGTACCTACCATATAAAATAAAAGGCTATAACTTGGCAAAATTGCCACCAAAAAAGGTTAATGTCCAATTTTAAGGCGCCAAATCGGGCACCCTTTTCGTCACACTCTATAAAAAGTAGAAAAAGTTACGAAAATCTATGGTAGAAGTAATTAAACAAAATTAAGTTATAACTTGCGGCAAAATATTGGTCACAGATTTTTAAAGTTATTAAAAAGCGTTATGTGACGTGTGAAAAAATAAATTCGTTTATGAAACTGATTTGCTAAGCATTATCTTATTTTGCAGTATTAAGTTAGTTATGGCTACATTTTTTAGGGCGCCACCAGCTATTGCAGTAGGCATTAAATTTAAAAAAAAACTACATATCGCCACAATTTTATGTCGGAAATAAAGCTGTCTTTCTGCTGCTCAAATTTTTTTGACACTTAATGAAATCAGAATTTATTTATTCCAATTAACACAAAAATATTATTTTGTAATAGTATTTGAGAAAATCAAGAACGTCGGCATTTATTGAGCAAGGATCTCTTTATCATCATATTACAAGGCTACCATAGCAATATCTACATTGCCTTTATAAACAAAAAATTCAATGCCTTATAAATTTAATCCAAACACCAGAGATACTTGAAATCAAACATTTTATTTAAAAAAAACATAGGAAGGAAAGAAAGGAAGCCTCTTTGGGGAGCCGACAGTGACTCGCCACTTTCGAAGTGGTATTGCTATAAAAACCCATAGGTGTTGGTGGTAAAAAACCCACCCAGGGTACCATGACTCGGGAAAATATTCGCTAAAAAGTGTAAGCTTTAGCTTCAGGCTTGATGGATTAATTTGTGGGTGACAGGTCTATTTTGTGTGGGAAATTTGAAGAGTTGTGAACTTGAGATTATGACCACGTATATTATGTGTATATTGTGAGTGTGGTGTGAAGTGTACGTCCTACCTAACAGGTTAAGAAATTTGATAACAAAAGTATGTCTAGCTAAACACGGTTCTTTGTACCTTTAAGATTAAGTCAATAATCCTTTAAGTGCCCTAAAAATAGCCAATCCTTCGATTTATACCTGTCCATAAAGCAACTGAATATTCCTATTAATTTCTCTTCGTTCCTAACCCATTGTTCCCCCCAACTTATTTCTGCACTGATTAATTCGCCATAATTCCATCAGATTGTGAAACTCTGTCTATTTATCAATGTTGGTGTGGTATATATTATTGTATTTTTTTTTTCTAACCATTTTACTTTATTTATTTTGTAATAAGTAATTATATTTTTGTTTGTTACAGTTCACTAACAACACAAATAGTTAAGGTTAAAAATTCAAAATTGCATGTTACTACATCGCATGTCTGACTTTGGCAGAATTGTCGACAACGGCAGTAGTGCCATTTAAAAAAAAAGTCAATAATCCCGCCCACCGCTTCCCTTGAGAATTGTAAAAATGGCGGCAAACTGACATGTCGCTATTTTTACAGCTCCGCGTTTAAAGTTTACACTTTAAACGCGGAGCTGTAAAAATAGCAGTGTAAAATATACTTGAAATACGTGATAACTGGACAAGAAACTTTGTGATTGAAAGAAGAAAATTAGAAAGAAATTATACTTGAAATTGGCGTATACCTACACATAATGTGCGAGCCATAATCTCTACCGATTAATATTGGAGGGAAGAGGAAAAAAAAACCGCTTCCCTTTGAATCTAGGATTCTAGGAAACCGAAAGTAATGGTATTCTAAGGTTCGCCTCATTTAGGTACATCACTTTTGTACGTGGAGCTAATTCCTACTCAATTTTTAAATTCCATAGTAATTTTCTTTGCTGACTAGCAACTGAACTAGCTTCTGTTCGCGGCTCCTGCCACGTGGACATCGGTTATCGCGATTAAAATCTCATGCATACTCCCTTTCCCGGGTATTAAACTATGTCTACTATAACATGCAAAAGGCCATTATCTCTCAGAAAAGGGCTATAAGAACTATGGTGGGTATAGATCAACAGCTATCCTGCCGACCATTTTTTACTAATTCAATACTCTAACAGTGCCAAGCCTGTATGTAATACTATTGTTTTGCCATAAGTATATATGTTTGATGTATGTGTGTAGTGATTAAAGGTTTCTTAGATTGCTTCTGAAATAAATAAATAAGAATAAATGCCCATACCAAATTTCATTTAAACCAGTTCATAGGTTTAAACGTGAAAACGCAACAAACACACAGAGATACTTTTTATTTAATAAACATTCATTAATATAACACACGCGGTAGAATTGTTACCAGTAGTCGATATGTGACCTTACGTACGTAACTAGCCGAGATATCACACTGCGTTTAGCTAAAAATAAGTTAATACTGTTATAAATAGACAATAAATAAATAACAGTAAATTTTGCGTTAATTATTTAATCAACTATTTTCTATGTGGCGGCAAAAATGCATGTGGCGGCAAAAAATACGGTAGCCAAACTAAACAGAACGGTACCACTTGACACCGTCAAGTGTTTTGTTAACAAAACATCAAATATTTGAACGTCTCACTTGTGATGTAACATTGTTAGGAGACGGGAATCCAATTATGTTTTAATTGTAGGATCCCTTATGGGAACCATTTTGATGGACCACCGAGTGGAAGTAACAGAAAAGACAGCGATAGTTCAAGAAGCAAGTCAAACTCAAACTAAAAATTCTTTAGTTACATCAATCCAGACCCAGGAATCGAGCCCTAGACTTCCGTATTAGCATATGGGTCTATCTTCATTTTTTTCTATCTTTCAAAAATGCAATTATTGTATTAATAAAGTAATTGGCAAGAAATGCTTTTAATAATCACTACAAAAAAATGCAATATTGTAAAAAAGCAATGCAAAAGATCATGGCATAGGTACTTTTTATATATTGCTACTGATATTTACATTTGTAGTAAGTAAATCTAGTCATACAGTAAAGTATAGCAATTGTTAAGTGTAAAGGCAATAAAACCCTTTTCATAAGTTGCCAATTTAAAATTGTTTAAAAATTGACAGTATCAATATTCTTTGTTCGTCAATTTGTTATCAATAAGCTATGATGTAATGTTATTTATCCGTAGGAATACATAAAAGCACATTTAGTTTAGTAATATCGCTTGCTATCGAAATCTTATTAGGTAACTCTTGTTTCGGCAACAACAATCTGCCAGTAGTTTTTTTTACAATTAACTGACTATAAAAGGATTCACAATAGCAAATCCCTATCTAAAAAAAACAATGCAACATTTATAAAAATCCCACAGAATTTATCAAATAAACATTGCTAATTATAAACTTTTGTTAAACATTAAAACCGTTAAAAATCGTCTTTTCACACAAGAATTATACAATGGAATTAATCCGTTTTTAATATAAAAGGACAATAATATTCACTATTGTAATACACAAAAGACAGTTTTGCCGACCAAGATCTATTGACAATAGAGTGACACAAATCCCAACATAGCTTCACAACCACCGGGGAGAAAATCAACCTTCTCTCTATGGAATAAACGGTAGATTTTTTTTTTGGGCGGCATTTTTAGATTTGTGCGGGAAATGTCCCGCGGAGCCAAAGAGTGCAGGTTAAAAACTGACCTATTGTTTTGGCCTATTCGCTGATAGGTATTTTTATGAATAAAAAATATGATTAATTGTTGCCAATTCATGTTTTTAGTTCTTCCGGTGTTAATAATTTTATGAAAATAATTAAGAAAAGGAATTGATTTGAAAGGGAAGACTGAAGTTATCTGTTGCGGTCGGATTCGTCTCAACAAATAACAACTATCTAGTTCTGCAAGCTTTTTATCAAATAAAATGGTTGGATGAAATAAGTTATAAGAAAAGCAAATGTCTGTATTAGGAGTTTTAGCTTATGATTTGCGTGAAATAATTTTAGTGAATTAATGTACTCGTATATTATTTTAGTTTTCTGTCTATTGCTGTCTGTGATTAAACAAAAATATTTTTTTGCGTACAAAAAACATATTGTTTGCGAACAGGCATTAGGTACATGTGCATGTAGAATCTACTTTTCACAAGTGTAGTACCTAATTTGCTTCCTAAGTGAATAAAGATTTATTATTATTATTATTATTTAAACAGTTACCTTCGCCTACTTTTTTTACGAAAAATAGTTTTAAAGAAAAGGATAAACATTCCAGAATAATTAACAAACAATATTTTAACATTTTTTACCGAAAGATCAAACACTACTTCGATAATTCCAAAAACAAAACAAATTAATTTGCCAACATCAAAAACAAAATGAATAGTGACTCTATCAAATATGACAAACTGTAAACAATTAAAATGAAAATATCTTTTATTACTTTATAATAATATTGCCAAGGGATTCTAGCTTCTATTTACTCGAAATTACGACGACAAGTTTATCGGGTGACTATAAAATATAGGGTTGTATAGGCATCCCGCTGCGCGTGAACATATAAAGAACTATTTCACCAGATTTAACGCCCAAAGTCGGCATTTTGAGTTTTGCATAAATTTTGATATGGCATGATTATGTCATGGGAAACGTTTTGGGCGGTCTGGCTAATTTGTTCCTTTTATGATTATGAGTTTTATGGTGCGGTTATGGTGATCGTGATCACTGAATTCAGTTTTTGGCAAAAAAAAGTAAAATATGTGGGATAATAGCCGTTAATAGGAGGCGCCATTGCTTTTGTATTGTATTGATTTAAATAGAATATTATTAATAATAATCTTTATTTGCAAGAACATTGTTGGAATCAAAACAATGGAAGGTCGTCATAAAATTAAATGTGTACATCATGTTCTGCCTAAATCGGGCATACAAGGTCAAGAGAAAATATATATTATAGAAGTTAATGTTTTGTTATAACATTTACCTAATCTGTCTTTTTATTATTTAAGAACTCTTTCAAAGTATAGAAACATCTAGCCAAGTTTTGAGGCTTTTACCTAATTTATTATAGGGCAGGTCCCTTATATTGTTAGGTTTGCGATTAAATATAACCCTACATATTGCAATCTATACTAATATTATAAAGCTGAACGCGGTAATCTAAAGAACTACTTACTGGTTCGAATTGAAAAACTCTTTTTCTGTTTGGTAGCCCATTTACCGAGGAAGGTTATAGGCTCTATAATATCACGCTACGACCAATAAAACCAAGCGGAGCAGCAATGAGTAATGTTGCAAAAAACGGGAACAATTGACGCACACGAAGTTGCGCGGGACAGCTAGTATAAAATACTAGCTGTCCCGCGCAACTTCGTATGCGTAAATTTTCCCCGTTTTTGCAACATTTCACGTCGCTACTCCGCTCCTATTAGTCGTAGCGCGATGTTATATAGCCTATAGCCTTCCTCGATAAATGGGCTATCCAACAAAAAAAGAATTTTTCAAATCGGACCAGTAGTTCCTGAGATTAGCGCGTTTAAACAAACAAACAAACAAACAAACAAACTCTTCCGCTTTATAATATTAGTACTTATAGATAATGTTCAGTACAGTAGTACAGTACAAAATCACATTATCAGCATACAGATTTCATCTGTAATCAAAGTCACTGAAGTGAATACAAAATGTTTAATTTCTAAAACTTTTTCTATTACTACTAATTGATGACAAGTATTGAGTCCAAGTTCATAACTTTCACAAAAACTTTTTCTTATTTGAAAAAACGGTTTTTCTATTTTATTTATTTCATTAAATGAGTCAGACCATCGTTATATTTTTTATGGTTTTTTAAAATGATCTTCAAGGTACTTAATATAAAAATACCTGAATACTTTAACCAGCCTCCTTCTCTGCTCAGAAAAAAAACATAAAAAAGTATATTCTTATCTCAAAGTGGCATATAAAACGGAAGTCCAAACCACCGGATACAAGCCCATAAACAAAAACGGACCAATCAAAACAAATTCGAAATTAAACTGATTCTTAAGGGTTAAACAACCCCAACACATGTTTATAGAAAGGGTTAACAATTACATAAATTAATACATCCTTTTTATTTAAAAAGATATGTTTTCCTTTTATTGTATGCGTAAAATCACTTCCTCTATCATTTGAGTGTTTTTTCCAGCCATCTGACGCCATTTTTTCTTTCAAGATGGCGGGAACATATGTCGTATGCAGCACGTGTTAAAAAAGTTAATGTTTTTGAACTAAGTGTCTTATTAAAATTCGGTTTAATGTGAAATTGTATTCACAAATTTGCAAATAATCTGCTCTTTGCACTAAATTTATTTATTTAAGTAATTGAATCTTAAAGTGACTATGAAGCTACAAGATCGAAATTATGAATTTGAACTATATGTAGAAGGCGAGTCACTATAGATATAATATAGTTCACTAGTGTGTTTTGTCCACACTAGTGAACGGCCCTAAGGTAAGGGTTTTTTAGTCTCATCGTAAGTATTATGACTGTAATACTAAAATGGTCAATTAGCAACCATTCTTTTCTCAGTTCTCAATACTTGGCAATAGCTGTGATAAAAGTTAGCTGCTACATGGTTGTTACATAGATTCCATCCTATACCTACCCATAAAAAAGTATTAAATAAAAAAATAAATTTAAAGCATAAAAACCTTGGGCAGGCGGGTTTTTTATTTTTAAAATTTATTTATTTTATTGGTCATGCAATATCAAGGATTAGGATCAGGTCAGCGAGGCATTATCCCATTTTTTTTTGGCGGGAAAAAATCCTGGCGAACACCCCACCGATGACGATGGGGGTAGTGTGGGGTTTGCACCCACTAAAAAACCTTACCTTAGCGCCTTATCCTAACCTCACATGGTCGTTTTTATGTTAAGCCCAAATCATCCCCTTCCAAGGTGCACGACACCTCGAAAAATTTAGAAGCGGTGGTAGCTTAATGGCTAAAGCATCGGTCTCGCAATTGTGTGGTTGTGGGTTCGAATCCTACCCATACACTACCGACGGAACACAAGCTACTGAGCTTAGCTGGAGGGGTTAACAGGATTGCTAGTAATGTAGGACCACATTGCTATAGTTATCTTTGAAAAAAAAGGAGTATGATTGCTAAAATATCTGTATGTACAAACTATGGCGTAATGATACGTGATAGTTTCATTATGAATAATTAGAAACAGCACTATAAGGATTTGAATACCACTTAGCTACAATTAAGATTGTTCCAAACAACGCCTTTACATGCCGACATGTTATGGCATCCCTTTAAAATGCTTAATTAATTTACAAAATAACCAATTAAACTCAACAGAATCATATCCCATTGCAGTAACGAAGCTTGTCAACCTGTCAATATGGCAAACGCACGCGACCCCGCGGCCACGGCTCTTTTGTTTTAGCTAACTAAAAAGAAAAATATAAGTGGAAAGCAGGCTAAAACCCCCTCCAATTGGTCGTAACTGTAGCCCGGAGACAATCACTTATTTGTCGTATTTAAGTACATTCCTGACTCCTCGGTACGTGACTCTTTAACATTCCTTCAAAATGGCGAACTGCCTTTTTGACAGATGATGATGTGTCAAAAGTTTTTCGTGTTATTTAAGTATAGTGTTTAATTTTGGTTTCTAATTTACCTAAATTATGGCGGTAATAGGCTTATATTATGGCTAATTTAGGTCTCTTTAATGGTAATGACATTTATGGGTCTTGGTCATCGGAATTTGAAAAAAATGCTAAAGTCGAAAAAATAATAATGGAGGGTATTAAAAATTACCAAAAATATAGCTGAGTAGTTATTGCAAAGATAGAGGAATGTCTACTAGCCTACGACTACTAATTCTTGAATATAACAATAAATATAATCTATACTAATATTATAAAGCTGAAGAGTTTGTTTGTTTGAATATAGTATTTCCTGAGATTACCGCAACCTCAGGAACTACTGATCAGAATAGAAATATTATTTTACTGTTGGATAGCCAATTTATCGAGGAAGGCGCTACGACCAATAGAAGCGGATAAGCAATGAGAAATATTGCAAAAACGGGGAAAATTTACGTAAACGAAGTTGCGCGGGACAGCTAGTACATAAATAAAACACTTGACTCATTTCCTCATAAATGCCCAGATGAAACCCTTGGAAAGAGCTGTAATTTTAGACAACAGTTTTGTTCTGTGATGTATGAAAAAATAAGGAAAATTTACGATATTAGAAATTCGACTTCAGGAAGTGAATCAAAAGTAGAAGTACGAAGATTGCCGAGGTCTGTAGTTTCAAAGCATTCCACTTGCATTGATCATTGAATTTGTGGTAGGTATTTATCGAAGACGTTCGAAGCAAATAACACATAGGTAAGTAAATTTTGAGTTGTTTTTCGTTCGGTGGATTAAAAGACATCAGGTAATAAAGAATATTACTTACATACATACATACAGACATAAATACATACAAGATACGCCCTTCCGTACAGTTGGGTAAAAACTTAAAGTAATAATAACAATATTTATTGTAATAACAAAAGTTTGATATAAATTAGTCCTATGTAATGGATACCAAAGAATTTTTAATTAAAGTAAATACCTAACAACTTGTGTATGTATGCTAAGAAACTGGCCTGTTGGTCTAGTGGTTAGTGACCCTGACTGCTAAGCCGGAGGTCGTGAGTTCGATCCCCACCCAGGATAATACTTTGTGTGAAGAGCACGATGGTTTATTCTGTGTCTGGGTATTATTTATCTATAATATGTATGTATTTAGAAATATTTAAGTACTAGCTGTGCCGCGCAACTTCGTATGCGTAAATTTTCCCCGTTTTTGCAACATTTTTCATTGTTGCTCCGCTCCTATTGGTCGCAGCGTGATGTTATATAGCCTAAAGCCTTCCTCTATAAATGGACTATCCAAAAAAAAAGAATTTTTCAAATCAGACCAGTAGTTCCTGAGATTAGGGCGTTTAAACAAACAAACAAACTTTATAATATTAGTATAGATGTGTATCAGTTGTCTGGTTTCCATAGTACAAGCTCTGCTTAGTTTGGGATCAGATAGCGTTGTGTGAGTTGTCCCAAGATATTATTATGTATGTCGTTTCTATATCATGGAACTATGGAGTCCCGGTCATTTGGGAGGCGTGCGTGGAGCCGAAGCCAACACGTAGAGGCCCGTTAGACACTTTAATCTAAAGGCTATGTGACACAAATTACTGTTTTTATTATTAAATCAATGTTTGTGGAGAAAATAAACGATATACTTAAGTATGTATTAAGTACCAGTAACTCTACCAGTTTCGACGAGGCATAAGTATCCCAAATTCCTTTCTTTTACTTCAAGCATTATAAAGGGTCTTTCAAATAGAGCGGGTCGATATTAATAATCTGTGGCGGCCATTTTGATTTGGCGGCATCTGTCAAATCTGTTTTTTCTTATTCAGTCACTGATGCCAAATCACCATGGCAAGTTACACGGTTGAGCAGCATGTGCAAATGATAAAACTTTATTATCAAAATGAGTGTTCGTTAGTGAAAACGTTGCGCGCATTGCGCCCATTTTACGGCAGACGCGGTGGCCCTTCAAAGTCTACTCTCCAACGATTGGTGACTAAATTCGAGACGACCGGTTCGGTAAACAACCAACCAACACCTTTACGTCAAAGGAACGCCAGATCGGCCGAGAACATCGCCGCTGTACGTGAGAGTGTTCAGGAGACTCCGAAGCAGTCGATTTCTCGCCGTGCACAAGAACTCGGCCTTTCGCAGACTTCAACTTGGAGAATTTTGCGTCGGGACTTGGGTCTGCATCCATACAAGATCCAACTGACTCAGGAGCTCAAAGTTAATGACCATAGACAACGCCGTGTGTTCGCTGAATGGGCGTCGGAACGCTTGGAAGAGGACCCCGATTTTGGCCAAAAAATAATCTTTAGCGACGAGGCACATTTTTGGATGAATGGTTTTGTTAATAAGCAAAATTGCCGTATATGGGATGACCACAACCCACATGAGGTTCACCAGATAGCAATGCATCCACAAAAAGTAACTGTTTGGTGCGGATTTTGGTCTGGCGGCGTCATTGGTCCGTACTTCTTCGAAAACGAAGTTGGCGAGGCCAGCACCGTCAACGGTGAGCGCTACAGATCAATGATAAACAATTTCTTTTGGCTTAAATTGAACAATATGGACGTGAATGACATGTGGTTCCAGCAAGATGGCGCTACTTGCCACACAGCGAACGACACAATCGACATTCTGCATGAACGGTTTGCGGGTAGGGTTATCTCTCGCAGAGGTGACGTGAATTGGCCACCAAGATCGTGTGATTTGACTCCGCTAGACTTTTTCTTGTGGGGTTTTCTGAAGTCGCAGGTCTATGCCAATAAACCACATTCGACCGTTGCCCTGAAAGCCAACATAACGCAGGCCATCGCTCAGATTCAGCCGGATCTATGCAGCAGAGTCATTAAAAATTGGACCTCTCGGATTTGTGCCACCATGCGAAGCCGCGGCGGACATTTGAACGATGTCATATTTCATGCATAATGGCATAAACGGGCCTTTCAAATAAAAAATAAATTTCGTTAATATCTCTCACACATCTAGTTTTATTCAATTTTAACATCGACCCGTCTTTGTTGAAAGACCCTTTAATAATAAGTATTATTTAGTATTTATAAATATTTTTCTGACAACACTGACCAGAAAATAAGTACCTAAATATTATTTTTAACGAGACCAGGTTCAATTAGTCAAATTTTGGCACCTCAAAATTAGTCATAACCACAGCCGGAGCGGTGGTCCTGTCAGACAAGATGATTTTAACACTTTATCGACCCGGGAACCGAACCCCGAACGTGTGTTTATCTGTAAGCACGCGACTTCCGTGCTCGTAAACAATTATTGACATTAAGATTTCGTTAACGCGTGAAAATAATTTTTATTTTGTACATTTTTGTTATTATTGATAACTGTGATACAGGGTGTAGCTTTATTCATATAAAAAATAATAGCTAATATTTATTGTTTCTCTCACAAAGGTAAGAACTTAAATGTAATATTATAACAGTAACAGAAAATACTTAGATTAAGACCTTAGTGAGAGCTGGAGTTTGTAATAAGTGAGAAACCTGTGAATACATATAAAAGTAAGCAGGTTAAATATTTAATTTATAATAATATATAACATATATTTGATAGATATAATAAAAAAATAAATATGAGCCGAGAGATATTTGTGTTTGTGTGTGTGTGACTTTTATTTGTCAATGATGGTATATTTAAAAAAAGAAATATAACCATATTTTTCTTTTTGTTTTTCTGCTTAACGGCAATATGTTTGAAAAAAATAAGTCATTTTTCTATTTGGATTTTCCAGTCAAGTATTAATGTCTAAATACATGTATCTATTACCTACTTATACATTTTAGAATGGTAAATACAGTCCCACAAACTTAACCATAATCAACATTAAAATGCACGACGGATTAAAATCCACAGACGAGTTAAAGTTAATCCGTCAAGCCGCTTGGGTTACAGAGTGTTTACATGAAGGATACTTAAGGTTCATTTCCGAGCATCGCGGCCGATCGCGAGCCGCTCGCGGCTTAAGACAAGCGGCTGACGCTCGCGGCCGATGCGACCTTAGAGAATTTAAATATGATCTAAGGATGCGACAATAATCACAGTGCGCGCGCAGGCCTACGACAGTCGTCGGCCGCGCGCGTCTGTCACTTACCTCAGCCGCTTGCCGTAAGCCGCGAGCGGCTCGCGATCGATCGCGATGCACGGAAATGAACCTTTACCTGCATACCTATCCATAGGTACTTATATGTACTTACACTCGGAAAATACTACTCCGTACTTTTATTATATCGAGTAAATACAAGGTAGAGGTAGGTTTCTGTGAGTGGTTTACCTTACCTTACCTGTTCCTTTCGTTTTTTTTTTAAAGACATTCATGCAGTAGGGTACAAGTCCTGTGTCACCGGGGACTTTACAAATATACAAGTCACGAACACAAAGAACACTCAGACTCGGAACAACAATTTGTGGATCACACAAATTGGTGTCCCGTGTGGCAATCGAACCTCTTGCGTAGCAGTCAGATATACTCCCACCGCGCCACAGAGTACGTAGTACTATTACTTATTATTAAAATATAACGGGTCTTAATCGCGTGAATAATTTAAGGTAAAATACCTTGTTTATTGCCCGATGTTTCGACCGTACTGCAACGGCCGTGGTCACGGGTAGAGAGTCTACCCGGTAATTGAATGTCTGCCTCTGTGGCGCGGTGGGAATGTATCCGACTGCTACGCAAGAGGTCGTGGGTTCGATTCCCACCCAGGATAAAACTTTGTGTGATGAGCACGATGGTTTATTCTGTGTCTGGGTGTTATTTATCTATAATATGTACCTATGTATTTAGAAATATATAAGTATGTTTATCAGTTGTCTGATTGCCATAGTACAAGCCCTGCTTAGTTTGGGATCAGATAGCGTAGTGTGAGTAGTCCCAAGATATTAATAATAATTAATTAATGAATGAAGTAATTTTTAATAACTTTTGAACACTCTGTATATGTTTGTCTCAGTCTGTCTCGTTAGCATGTTGATTTAAGTGCATGTAGCGTTATTATTGCATTATATGCCGGCGGGGCTTAAATTACATGGAGTGCAGGTTCGAGTCTCGACTGAGCCACTTGTTACACACTAACCAGAATATGAAGGGATATCCATTTAAAACATTGTAATATATATTTGTAATCAGGGGAATTTTATGTGGTAATTTATTTTTTGCTCATGATGACACAGGTGGTTTTTTCACTTTCAGAGGGTTACCTTCCAACAAGATCGGAGAGAGAATAGGCGTAAGATTGACGGCTCAACCACAGTATTATACTAAGTAATACTAGCTGAAGAGTACGTATGTTTGGTTGAACGCGCCAATCTCAAGAACTACTGGTTCAAATTAAAAAAATGTTTTAATATTGGCATGCCCATTTATCGAGAAGAGCTACTGGCTGTAGCCAGTAGCTCTTCTCGATAAATGGGCAACATCACGCTACGACCTATAGAAGTGGAGCACCAATAAAAAATATAGCAAAAACGGGACAAGTTGACGCAGGCGAAGTTGCGCGGGTCAGCTATGAATTATTAAATTTACCGTAACTAGACGCACTAAGGGCCTAGAAATAGCCATATCTTTTCATGATTGCCTACGACAAAACGACACAGAATACAGGAATTGTTATTGTTTATTGTTAGTTACTTATTAACTTTTAGTACTTTAAAGCGTCGGTAGTCTAATATGTAAGGCATTGGGCTTGCAATAATGAGGTCGCGGGTTCGAATCCTACCTACCGACGTGAACGCACTCCTAACACAAGAAATTTTTCTTAGCTGTAGGGGTTAGCAGGATTGCTAGGAATGTGGGACTCGTAATCCCACATTGCTGGTTTTTTTTATTAATTAAAAAAACTTCTACTATTGCTTGGTTTCTGAATAATTACTTTCCTTATCACTTGCTAGGTTGCTACTTAATATACCCTAGCCACAATATTTTTGGAGTATATATTTTAAGAAATTCTTTAGTTTGATTACAGTAAAGTGTATTGTCCTATTCTATCTCTCCAATTTTATTAGCTTGAGTGACGCCTGATTTAATCAGTTATACCAGCATCTACTACGTTAATTACTTTCTTCCAAAGAACCCTATCGTCATTCGCTACCGTAATAGTTCCCAAAAAGAAAAATAGAACCACTCATAACATAGGCATAAAGGCAATAAAACCTACAGTTCGCGGTACTGAGCTCTGCCAAAACTCCATTTTGTCCAATATACGGACACAAAAGGTTGTTGATACAAGCGATGACGTCACATCATGTTACAATGCGACCAAATATGAGAGCACTGTTTGTACAATGTCCGCTTTGTTTGTTAAGGGCAGTCGTATTTTATAATGAGTTTTTTGATTAGCTTGTTGTTTGTGAAAATGGATTTCGGTCTCGGTGGAAATCTAGCCAGCAGGGCATCAAGCAACAGTACGATCAACGTAACTTGACCGGATTGAAGTTAGGTTTTTATCACTTTCGCGCATGTCATAGAGATGCAACCCTAAAATTACTTACGAAAACGACTAAATATGTTTAATCGATTAAAAATACTAATAACATTTTAACTCAACAATATAAAAACACTATATAAATGAGTTCATAAAAGTTTAAATTTAGAACAGTTACAGTAAATACTAAAGAAATTTTGAAAAACAATTTCTTTACGAAAATAATCACAAAAAAACATGAGTTAGTAATACTAATTATGACAATGTAATGCGTAATCGCATCTCTAATTATCTTGGTTTAGTTACCGCCCCCGTCCCCCGCTTCCTGTCACCATTTACTTCCAAAAACTGCATCTGCGCAACCACCACTTGTAGCCTACTTTAGTCCAGCCTAGTTACGTTGATCCTACTGTACGCTGGAGATGCATTGCATCCATTAGGGGGTGCGGAGAAACAAATGCACTCCTATCTATTTAGCCTTAGTCGCTATCTTACTAGTATTTTACAAGCATAGGCATTTATCCAACGTCGACGCAGCAACAACGCTGCGCAAACGCGACGTTAACGTTGCGTTTTTGGCGTCAGGTGCAATGACGCCGTCAAAGTTATAACAAGCATCTTTTCTGGTGATATTAAAACTCTGCGAGTATAATTTTGAATCACTTCTTAAAGTTTGGTGCTCTATTTTTATAATATTAGAAATATTCACTTTCCTGTAATCCTTTATGGTCCAAAGTAGCAAAGTCAAAAGTAGTGTTAAATTTTATTTCAAGGCTGAATTCCTTTGTTTATTGCCCGACGTTTCGACGAGTCTACCCATGACCACGGCCGTTGCAATACGGTTGAAACGTCGGGCAATAAACAAAGGTATTTAGCCTTAAAATAAAATATTAACACTACTTTTCTAACCGAGTTTGGGCCCTTCTGTCGCTCTTTTTTCTATCTTTCAAAAATGCAATTATTGTATTTGTAGAGTAATTGGCAAGAAATGCTAATAAAAATTACTTCAAAATGTGTTATCTTGAAAAACATGGGTAAATATAAAACATGAGCAAAGAGCTTCCTCTTAACATATCTGTTTATATTTTCAGCGGGTTCCGCCGTCAGCGGCCGGCACAGTGTTTGACGAGAGAAACGCTACGCTGTTTATAGCGGCCGGCGATCAACATAGGCTCACAACAATTTGATAGAGGATTAAAAAAAGATATTATAGACATTGTAAACGGAATACACATTTTCATAATTTAAAATCATTTTACATAGACATTGGACTTAATTTAACTTGATGACTGCCTCTGTGGCGCGGTGGGAGTATATCCGACTGCTACGCTAGAGGTCGTGGGTTCGATCCCCACCCAGGATAAAACTTTGTGTGATGGGCACGATGATTTATTCTGTGTCTGGGTGTTATTTATCTATGATATGTATGTATTTAGAAATATTGTATATTTATTACTTGTCTGGTTTCCATAGTACCAGCTCTGCTTAGTTTGGGATCAGATAGCGTTGTGTGAGTTGTCTCAATAAAAAAAAAACTTATGGTTAATGTAAACACAGAAACATCGATTGCGTATTTAAGCAATGTGGATTAGATACCTACTAGCAATTTCATTGACCGCCTCAATACAAACTTAATTGATTTACTCAGAAGTGGGATCACTTCAGAAGTTACTTGGTTGAGATTCAGGAGCTCTAAATTGCGAACCGGATGGTATAACAATTGGGCTACCGTGCCACTTCATAAACGGTTCACGACCCCTGTACTCATATGACAACAATACTTGGAGTCATTGTGTCGCTAATTGGTGTGTACATTGTAAACATTATGTCTGTCGATTTTGTTGATTGTGGTTACTATATTTTTTAATTAATTTGAATGTAGCAAATCATATTATTTTATACTAGCTGACCCGCGCAACTTCGTCTGGGTAAATATTCCCCGTATTTGCAATTTTTTTCATTGCTGCTCCGCTCCTATTGGTCTTAGCGGGACGTTATATAGCCTATATCCTTTCTCGATAAATGTTATAGCTTACACATCAAAGTACCACAGGCAATATATTTAGCCAAATTTATCCAAAGTCAAGTCGGGTAGTATGCCTAGTATTTTTTTATACCACTACTGAGACGAGCAGGTCGTGAGCAATACGGTTAGTGTCACGCGTCGCCCATAACAGTATCAGTGCGTCCCTAATCCTTGTTTGGCTAAGATCTAAATGTCAACCCCGCCGCGCTTCTTATTTTTTTTTAAACGACGGCTACCGCAGTAGTCTACAAGCCCTGTATCGTTTGGGACTTTACAAACATACAAGTCACAGACACAAAGTACACCTAGACTCGAAACAACAATTTGTTGATCACACAAAGTGGTGTCCCGTGTGGGAATTGAACCCACGACCTGTTGCGACCCGACTGCTAGTCGGACATACTTCCACCGCGCCACAGAGGCAGTCAATAGTTGAAACATTAGTTCGTAAGTCTCATTTGCAAATTAATTTCACTTGCTACAGTGCCCTTCAACTGAAACACAGTGATGTGTCAACAACATAATTTTACGGAAGATTAACTGATAGGTACTATGGTGTGTTAAACTCAATATTATTCTAATCCGTTATTTAATATAATTCATTATATTTTTATCAAAATTTAAGTCAATCATAATTTAAAAATGTTATTGAAATTTGATTTAGACGGTTGACATTCAAAATCTAAATGTCGGTAGTGACATCACATGACGTTGACATCTGTCATGCGGAAGACACTCCGACATAGAGAGGGAATAGAAAGATGGCAGGAGTTGTAAAAATGGCGGCAAACTGACCGGCCATTATTTTTACAGCTACGAGTTTAACTTGTAAAAAATGATTTGAATACGTGTTAATTGACTTACTGCACTGACTTACTCGAGACTTTGTGCATGTAATAAGTGCATAAATACTTGACACTGGCAGAAATTAGCCGTTAAAACGGCTAGATTGCCATAAACTCAAAGAAAAAGAAGTAGAAAGATGGCAGACAGATTGAATTCGCGTGTTGAACAGTGCGGACGTTTGTAATAGTTCAAATAAATCCGTTTATTACTTTGTAATCCTACGCAATTTTATTGAAGTTCGAGTTGATCCTTCAGGTGGTACCACACAAGACAGCCTGCGCCTTAGACAATAAACCATCTATAAGGTTGGTTTTGATAGTCACCGCCTATATGTCTGCTAGATTTCACCCAGAACGTCAAACGTCAATAATAACATTACTAAATTGACATAAAGAGGGCCATAGATAATGATACAGTATTTAATTCATCTCCCCTCATTGCATTGGGTATAAGCACCGAATCTATAGAGTTAATTTGAAATGTAGCATTAGTTGGGCACGCTCGTGATCTGATCACGCGATCACCCTGATCACCCACTACGAATAGATAGCTATCAGCTGTCAGGGTTATAATATTAGTATTGAGAAATATTGGCTTGGGGTAGAAATTAACTAGTTAAATAGAGATGAATTTTTTGTCTATTACACCTCGTTGATGTTTTGAGTCTTGTGACAGCTGTCAAATATGACATCTTTTATTTTTTCCTCTTCCCTCCAATATTAATCGGTAGAGATTATGGCTCGCACATTATGTGCATATGCCAGTTTCAAGTATAATTTCTTTCTAGTTTTCTTCTTTCAATCACAAACTCTCGTTCTTGTCCAGTTATCATGTATTTCAAGTATATTTTACACTGTTTGACACTTTAAACGCGGAGCTGTAAAATTAGCGACATGTCAGTTTGCCGCCATTTTTACAACTCTTATGAAATTTTCTAATTTATACTTTGATGATCATTACTTCTTACAATTTCACCGGCTCTACACATTCAAATTCTGTATTAGACCTACCTATATGGTACGAAAACAATATTTTAAATGTCACACCACTCGTCCAACGTGTAGATCTAGCGTCTAGAATTCTAGATCCACACATTGAACGAGTGGCGTTTGGATCGACGTTGGGGCCAACATGTGGAACCTGTGTTATACTCATAATTAGACACTTAACTTCATTGAATCCATACTAATATTATAAATATGAAAGTAACTCTATCTCTATGTTACGCTTTCACGCTCAAACAGCTAAACCGATTTAGATGAAATTTGGTATGGAGATAGTTTGAGTCCCGGGAAGGACATAGGATAGTTTTTATCGCACGAAAGCTAGTAAAATATATTTAGCTTTGATTTAATTTGTAAATATATTAGTTTCAGCATTTTACGTTAACGTTTAAAATATTATTTTCGTACCTATATGGTCAAACACATAATGTTGTATTTAACCTAACCTAAGTTAAATGCCAACTTATATATGCCTAGGCACTAAAAATCCCGTGTAATGCGATTTTTTTTTAAAGATAGTCATTTAGCATTATTGTACCTAACTTAGCTTATGCCCGCGTTTTTTTTCTCTTCCCGCCGATATTACTTGGTTTGGCAGGGATTTTCGCTCTCACATTCTGGGCATTCGACAGTTTCAAGTTAAGTTTTCTTCTTTGAATCACAAAGTCTCGTTCTTATACAGTTATCACGTATTATAATTATGAGTATATTTTTCACTTGTAGAGTTTATTTGTTCTGTAATTTTACGAGCTGTTAAAATAGCGACATGTTAGTTTGCCGCCATTTTTACAACTCACGCGTTCACACCTTAGAAACTTGAGTTTTCTGAAATCCTCTCTTATTCCTGGTCTACATCCAAAAATAAACCTCTTTGCAAAATCCTCCTTAGATAAGCAGAAAAGAAGAGCTTTTGAATGAATGATTGAGGACTTTAATTTCGTCGTCCTGCAGTTACTGGTGCCCGTTTGAAAACTTGAAGTTAACAACTTTATGCTTTACCACTATGCTCGTCACGCGCCACCGACCATACTGTACATAAATTCACATATTTCACCATCAGCATCTATTAGCCACTTTAGGGTGTGTTCACATTATTGCCGGCTCATTGGTCGCGTGTGGGGTGTCATCCCCTTCAATTGACTATAAATTATCCTTCGGTAATATGTTCTGGTACTCATCAGAGTATTGGATATTAATTATGAGAAGTGGAATGTAAATATTGTGCTTCCACAAAGCTGAATAGTTTGTTTGTTTGTTTGAACGTGATAATCTCTGAAACTACGGGTCCGAATTGAAAAAATATTTCACTGTTGGATAGCCTATTTATCGAGGAAGGCTATAAGCTATATAACATTACGCTACGATCAATGGGAGTTGAGCAGCAATAACAAATGTTGCGAAAAAGGGGAAAATTAACGCTTACGAAGTTGCGCGGTAGTCAGCTAGTTACAAATAAGATAACTAGCAATGTGGGATTGGGCTCAACATTACTAACAATTCTGTCAACCCCTCCAGCTAAGCTCAAAGGCTAGTGTTAGAAGTGGGTTTAAGTCAGTAGTATAATGGGTGGGATTTGAACCCGTGCTCACGATTGCGAGTCTGACGCCTTAGCCATAAGGCTATTGTCGCCTACATTGAAGCAACATCAATTGAAAATAAAATAAAAGATCAAAATGCCGAATTTATTTTGTATAAGCGTATCAATATGATAATGGTTGCTCTGTATGGATTATTCTTTTTTAGTTGTGTTTCTAATTTTACGTGCCTTTAACAAAAATAAATTTTAACCCTATTGCAATTTTTTTATAACATTTGAAGGAAATTCTAACTCTAAACTTTCGATTAAAAAAACAAAATTATTTATTCACTTAGGATGCAAAACAACACTTGTGATACATCGGGATTCTTCATGTACGTGTAATGCCAAGTTGGCAAACAATAGGTAAAGCCGGAGAAAAGAACCTGGCAATAAAAACTCGCGGCCACTCTTTTCAAATTGCCAATGTTTACAATGTTTGAATGTTTATAAACTTGATGGTGGTGCTTGGTGCTTAAGGTGCTGCCACTAACACACTATACACTATGTTAAAGCGACTTTTATACGGCCAGAGGCATGGAGAGCAGCTAGTTTTTAATCCATTCTAGTCTATACTAATATAATAAACTAGCTTTCGCCCGCGGCTCCGCCCGCGTGGATGTCGGTTATCCGATAAAAACTATAAAAAGTATCCTATGTTACTTCTAATAGCTCCAAGAATATGTGTACAAAGTTTCATGATGATCGGTTGAGTAGTTTTCGCGTGAAAGCGTAACAAACAAACTTACATTCACATTTATATATTAGTAGGGATGTGAAAGTAACTCTATCTGTCTGTTTGTTACCCTTTCACACTTAAACCGCTCAACAGATTTAGATGAAATTTGATACGGAGGTAGTTTGAATCCCGGGGAAGGACATAGGACAATTTTTATCTCGATAATCGACATTGACGCGGTCGGAGCCGCGTCAGAAAGCTAGTTTACCATAATTTCAAAGTTTCTATGATATTAATTCACAAAACCTTAGAAAGAGGTTAAAGACCTCTACTATCTAAATAATTAATGATTCCTAAAAACCCAGGGAAATTTATTCAAACGGCACCTCATTGAAATACAACAACGGAATTTCAACTCTGAATTAGTTCTAAATAATTAACCTCTTATAGACGCGTGCGCTCTCACCCCTCTTCAGAAAAAAAAAATAACTCGTCGTATTCAAATTAACAAAACATTACTGTGTATTCCTGCTACAATTATTTTATTTTCAAAAAACACCCTCTAGATATCTACAAATTTAATCAAATTACAACTCTTTAGTCCTTGCAATAAAATCGCAATTCCATTGACGAAGGCATTGGATTCTTTTACAAAGTAAATTACACTCTGCTTTTAAAGCAATTAGGTTTAATTTCCTTTAGTGACAGCCTAGTGATGTCGGTTGTAAAGTGACGCAAGTCGATTTGAAGAAAAAAGGTGGCACGCGCCCCGGCGTACGCGCAACTACGGGGTATCTTCCCTAACAATCGTAGGGTGATATAGTGATGTCATTGTGTTTGACTTTATCGATGTATCGATATCAATAAAAATTGCACTTGTAAGAAAAACATTGCACAATTTGAAAAAAACAGACGTGTCTCTATCTACTGAGTGCATTATTGAGTTGAATAATTTAAATAATTTTATATGTGACTCTAAGGAGTTTATAATCATAATAAATAATGTAGGATTTTAAATATGATTTATGAGCAGTTTTATAAAACAGAAATACATCAAATTATGTGAAACTAGCTTTTTTTAGAATAGATTAAATTATTTATTTGCTTAAATATGGTAGATACATCATATTATGTTACATTTTTATTAGTTCGCTTATTTCGCCACATTATGGCGTGCAAATATAAAGGCCCACAACCCGAAGTCAATTTTGCCTACAACTTGGCTTAGAATCTAAAAATATTTAATATTTTACCCCTTAATATTACTCTACCATCTGTTTTTGGACTTATGACTTTGGCTTAGATTTAGACTGGACTTTGACCACCTACAGACTATTTTACTGGAGTAAAATCGTTGTTTATTGTGACGCCCTAAACCTGACATTAATAATTATTTTACTCAGGGGCCACACATACCTCAGAGTTAAATCATTGTGATGAAAGTAGTGATAGAGAAATTTGCTATTTCAAAGTTATTTGGTGTAATGTAAAGAAGCCACGAGTGGGATGTTAAAAATATCGATAATCGCGAATACACGTTTGGTTGCGTCACTAAGCTCGTGTCACAGCGCGGCGCGTGCGCAGGTGATGTTCCGCTCCGTACGTCGCACGCTCCCGATGCCCACTGCCCACTCCCACACCTGGGCAGATTAGGATTTGTGATAATCAACCTGGAATTTATTTAACGTACTTGTTATTTGAGTTATTTTTAAGTGAAAGTGTATTGTTTCGTTTCAAGTTGAAATATACGTTTTTTTTTAAATATACGTCTTTCGTTTACGTTTAAAGTATTAAAAATATGTACTTTAAAGTTACTTTAGCAAATTTTTAAGAACGTAAAATTTAACCATTGTTGATAGTGCATGCGCCAAATCTGTTGCACTAAGTCGAAAAGGTTGATATATTACGCACTAGCTGTCTCGCGCAACTTCCTCTGCGTAAATTTTCCCCGTTTTTGCAACATTCCTCATTGCTGCTCCGCTCCTATTATCCTCCTATACAACAGTGAAATCATTTTTCAATTTGGAACAGTAGTTCCTGAGATTACCGCGTTCAAACAAACAAACTCTTCAGTTTTATAATATAAGTATAGATTAATTAAAAATACATAAGTAACAGGTACATATAGGTGATTTCTTTAAATTCTATAACATGGTTTAATATATAAATGGCATTATAAACAAACAAACATTAAAAAAAAATTAAAAAAGTTGTTGTCTTGTGTTTTTCTCCGGCTTTACCTAACTTTACTTTGGGAACTTAGCACTACATATAATAGTAGAAATCACATTAAAAATATTTTTGAATATTTTTAAGTCTGTTTTGCTCTCTGTGGTCATGCCCGTGTGTAATAGATTAAAAATAGACCAAATATTTTGTTTTGAAAGTGCACTTTTAAAAGTCTAATTGATGAATGTGTTGATAAACTTTCGCGATTTGTACACATTATGAAAATATATATATTACGGGTCTTAATCGCGTGAATAATTTAAGGTAAAATACCTTGTTTATTGCCCGACCTTTCGACCGTCTTGCAACGGCCGTGGTCACGGGTAGACTGGTACAAGGTATTTTACCTTAAATTATTCACGCGATTAAGACCCGTATTATATATATTTTCATAATGTCTAATTGATGACTCTGCATTTACAAAATTATGTAAACTCTGGTCAGATCTGGACTTTTATACTCATTCAAATACGGACAGACAGTTAGGTACCCTATACTTATATAAGTTAACTGATTTCGATAATTCGTAAGTACCAAATCGATTGCGGTTTTGTGAATGAACAACTCGTTTTAAAAGATTTATTCTTAAAAGCTCATTCAAAAGATCTAATTTGAGATAATGATGGTCTTTTAAAGGATTCAGACGGTTTGAGTACCGAGAAATTGTATTGACGAAGGGTTAAATGCACTGGTAAGGAAGCTTTTAATATCCTCCTAACGGATTTTGCATAGGGAGACAAAAGAAACGATGGGCTGACGACATTGTGAAGACAGCAGGAAAAAAGTGGATGACTGTCGCCCAGGACAAAAAGAAATGGAAAATGATGGAGGAGGCTTTTACCCTCAAAGGGGCCATGAAAGACAACTTAAGCAACACTAATACAACTAATCCTTACTTATAAAATATTATTACTAACATTACTAACTTCACCACTACATACTACTTGTAATACTGTAATACTTGTCATGGAATATAAAGCTTAATAAATAAATAAAACGGATTTTGGTACCCAAGTGTGTAAGCAAACACAAGTGCGCTCTCTATTTTCTTACTCTAATAATCCGATAAGACGCAAATCCGTCACTTCGTCAAGAGACTGACAAAAACGCGTAGTCAAAATACACCCTCGGACTTTAATTTTTGAAAAGATCTAAGTGTAACAATGTTATGGAATTTTGCACCATGAAAGTTCTAAAAGGCTGGTCAGTAAACTGCTAAAATTTGCCAAAATCAATTTAAAAACTAAGAAAACCCGACTGCAAAAATACCAAAACAATTCTTGCAGTCGCCACATGATTAAGTCATTCAACAGATTTCATTAATGCCTTCAACTGTATGATGTTAAATATGAAAGGTATCTTGTTTCAGTCTTTTTTGCAGACGGGGTTTTGTAGTTTTTAATTTTTTTTTTTATTTAGCACATTTTAGTCGTTGTTAAATTTAATAAGACTATTAGTTTCATTATTAACGATGTTTTATCGATGATTTGGCACTCCAACCTGTTTTTAAACATTAGTCATTAGTCTTTTAAATGCTTTTAATTTGATACCAGAGAAAGAGGGGGGGGGGGTGAGAGAAAGAGAGAGAGAGAATCTAAGAAAAAAAATCACAGCCCACGCATTAAAGCTCATAAACTCCACCATTTTGATTTTTTTTACAATTTTATGTACCCTGTGGAGCCGCGTACATAGGGACATTATACGGATACATACATACACATGCCTTAAATACATAACCCTCCTACGCAGTTAGGTAAAAAAACGCTCATGATAATACATGGGCGGTGTTGGCAGACTTATACCATAGACTAACTGACGCTGAACATTGTAGATACTGAAATGCTGAAAAACTACACCTTTCTGTTACACGTAGTATATAAGAGGCGACGTAGCCCTACCTTGTATTACTTTGTACTTATTAAATTTTTTTGACTGCCTCTGTAGTGCGGTGGCAGTGTGTCCGACTTTCAATTTAGTAGAGAGCTTTACCTATTGTTTGAAACTTGGCATTACATGTACATATAGAATCCCGACGTATCACAAGAGTTGTTTTGCATCCTAAGTAAATAAAGATTTTTGAATTTTGATTCCCACACCACTTTGTGTGATCCACAAATTGTTGTTCCGAGTCTGGGTGTACTTTGTGTCCGTGACTTGTATGTTTGTAAAGTCCCCCGCGACACAGGTATTGCACCCAACAGCGGGAGTCGTCTTTAAAAAAAAAGTTGCATTGGATTGTACAAATTATGTTTTGTGAAATTTTTTATATGTTTTTGAGACAGAGTTTTTCATCCTTTTCGTTTCGCAAGGGTGGACTTTCCATACTTAAAATGTTGTTAGTTCCCATGTAGTAGTTGTAACCACTGAGCCACTCTGATCAAAAAGTTAGTTGTAGGTAATGTATATAATAACCACTGACCGTCTGTTACCTTACTTGCAGGAAGAGAAATACCTTCTCTTTAGAAGGGTAGTCGATTGTATTCATAAATTACATGGCCAAGTAACAATATTACATGTATTAAGTACTGAGAAAGTTTCTGCGGTTTGAGGAAACAGTGGTTTTATCTTTAGGCCAAGAAAAGAGCGCTTTGTGTAGCGGCAGCGATAAATAATATATCTAGATTTTGCTTTTGCGTAGAACCAGTAGTGCTTTCCCCGACTTCGGAGTAAGAAAGAAAGAGAAGGAAAGCATTCTTAGGTTAATTAATAATCAATCACCTGAGTTTGGCAAGTGATTGATTATTTCCATTGTCGCAGCTCAAAATTGGTTGCAGAAGACAGGAAACGCGACGGATCACAATAGGCAGGCGGGTCTCGTCCATATGACTCTTGTTAAACGAAGTTTGTGTTGGTCTATTGGTTAGTGACTCTGACTGCTAAGCCGGAGGTGGTGTGTTCGATTCCCACCCAGGATAAAACTTTGTGTGATAAGCACGATGGTTTATTCTGTCTGGGTGTTATTTATCTATATCTATACTAATATTATTTGAAGAGTTTGTTTGTTTGAACGCGATAACCATGGATGCGAATTGAAAACTTCTTTTACTGTTGAATAGTCCTTTTATCGAGGAAGGCTATAGATTATATAACATCACGCTACGACCGATAGGAACGGAGCAGCAATGAGAAATGTTGCAAAAACTGGGAAAATTTACGCAGATGAAGTTGCGCGGGACAGCTAGAAGCTTATAATAGTGCATACACATAACGCCATACAATTGACATGGAAATGTAAAACTTAATGTAAAACATGTAATATAAATAATAATAATAAATCTTTATTGGTAGTAAAATGTTTGTACAATAAGTTTGCAAGCCCTGATTCCCAAACTAGCGTAAGCAGTTCCTTCCCAAGGACAGAGTAAGTAAATAGTACTACGTACCAAAAGTAAGTGAACAGTTAGTCTAGTTTAGATCAATCGATCAATATACATTAAAAATAATGTCAATATTTGGAATACTAATTACCTTAATTTTAATTTTAATTCTAAAATACACATTTTTTTAGTTAGAGTGCATTTCTATTATGGTACGAACTACAGGCATAATTCTTCAATCGATTAAAATTCTAAAACCAACCATTTATGCAAAACACAGTAAGAAAGCTATTTGCTTTGTATATGGGCTTACAAGAATCGGTCCAGTCCATAACAAAAATGGCTCTAATGCATTTATTTTGGGTTCAAGGTCGGTCACAATAATCTATCTATCCATGCATTTGACTACTAAAGATATATATTTGACATAAGCTCCATACAAAATATGTCAAATTTTTATATCTCGTAGTCAAATCCATCGATAAATAGATTATTGAAACCGGCCGTAAGTGAACACGTGATATATACCTTAACCACAAGTAACTTTTAAACGTTTATCAAAATGCTTAAATATCTACTTTATTTTACGAATACTATTGGATGTTGGAGAATCAGTTAGGAGGCTTTTATTACGCCTTCGTAGAGGGAATAGTATAAGATTATGTTATCAGTGAAATATAGTTAGTGGCATCCTCAATTTAATCTACATTCTAAATGAGAGGTAGCGACACGCGCCAATCTGCGCGGGCGCAGCGCGGTGTGCAGAAAACAGACCACCCAATCTTTAATCATACCATTATGACGTCATAATCATATCTGACTAACATGTTATATTGAAATTTAGACAATAGGATTCCCTAAGTTTTTGCAACGGTTTGATCTGCAATTTTAGGTACTAATGTAATACTTAGGTATTAAAAAAAATTGCTAGTCTGTCTGGGGTATTTATAACTCCGAAACAGATTAATAGTTTACATATTTAAAAAGCGGATTAAATGACGATTAAAAATATTTTTTAAATAAATGCATTTTAAAAATAGACAAATAATATAATTATTTTTTTAGCTGTCTGTCTGTATTGCTTGAATGTTGGTTATTGTTATAGAAAGAATACCTATCGTAGTTAAGTTCATGTGTTTTATAAAGTTTCAGGCAACACGCATCACAAATTACATCAAAATTTGTTACTGAACCAATCGTAATAATATTACTAGCTGACCCGCGCAACTTCGTATTCGTCAATTTACCCCGTTTTTGCAACATTTTTCATTGCTGCTCCGCTCCTATTGGTCGTAGCGTGATATTATATAACCTATAGCCTTCCTCGATAAATGAGCTACCCAACAAAAACATTTTTTTTCAATTCGGACCAGTAGTTCCTAAGATCAAACAAACAAACTCTTCAGCTTTATATTATTAGTATAGATTATGGATTTATTAATATTGAATATTATAAAAAGATGAGCGTGCACACGCTACCACTTAATTTGACTTAATATCGAATTAGGCAAATGGCGGCCGCCCCATTCACTATTAGGAACTTCTAACAAATACAATCATTTACAAATTACATACAGATTAACTTATTAAATTAAGTTTTACATTATATCCACGCATGTTACATTGTAAAACTCAGAATTAGACCACCCTGTTTATACAAAGTTCGAGGAAGATTGTACAAGACTTTTTAAGATGATTCTACACTTATTAGATTCAACTCGATGGCCATTATAAAAAAAAACCGGCAAGAGAATGTCGGACCATGATCAGTGTAGGGTTCCGCAGCCTTGAACAATTGCATCAGCAGAATAACGTATGTTCATGGTTTGTTGAGAAACGCAGTTTTTCGGGAATAGCTCAATGACGGTATATCCGATCATGTCCAAAATAGATTTTTAGTTTAAAGTATTTATTAAGCGCTACCTTTGTGGTTGATTACCAAATAGGACATTCAATTGCGACAACATACACGATGACAGACGATTCCGCGAGAAAAATATACGGCATTACACTTGAAAATATAACAAAGGTAAACAATAAATTTGATAAAAATCACAATAATTTAAAATGAAATCCTCTTTGGCCGGATATCTTCACGACTCACAGACAGGTAGGAGCAGGTTTATTTCAGCGACACACCGGAAGCCGTCTCGATGAACGTAAGCTTCGGACAAATTGCACCACTTCCGGATAAAAATGGCGAAGCTTTTAAGACTTATTTATGTCGTGAGAACATTTTAAAATTATCTGATTTTGTTCTTGAATTTATATCGAAGTTGAAGAAGTTGGCCTGTTGACTATTAGCTGCTCTTCTTACCCGACTGTGCGAAAGAGAGGGCTATGTTTTTCGAGTATATGTATGTCTCTATGTATATTTTTTTGTCACGCCCTAGAGCTTGAACGGCTTGATGGATTTTAGCATGAGAATGCTACTTGGTACATCAAAAATAAAAAAATAAAAAATAAAATCAAAATATTTCAGTTTGTAATATAGTTTAAGGGGCGCCATTTTTTACAGCAATTTGTGGCGGCACCATTGGCATCTAATTGCTCGGCCCATAATGGCAATATGTCTACAATTGCATGGCGCATGATCCAGTCTCCTAAACGGGCTACACAACCCGGCAACAATAAAATAGAGGGCGACTGAAACAACAACAAAATTGTCCGGGCAACATTGCGGAAAATAGATTGCTCAGCGATCGTCCGGTAACCATCAAATCAATATTGGAGAGTGCCATGTTGCCGGCCACAGCATTGCCGCCACAAATTGCGTAAAAAATGGCCTGTTCAGACGCCTCTTTAGGTTGTATTTCAATAAAGTATCAAGTGTCCAAGCTACCTCAATGCTAAATTCAATGTAAATCGAAGAAAATCAAAGACTGAGGTAAGTATGTCATACTGAAAGTTCTCCCTCTCTAATACTCCTCTCCAGGGATGGCCTAGCATCTTTAACACAAGTTATTTATAATAACTTAGTGGTGCTAGTCATCACAATAATAAGTGCTTATGTCTGCCTCTGTGGCGCGGTGGGAGTGTGTCCGACTGCTACGCAAGAGGTCGTGGGTTCGATTCCCACTCATGATAAAACTTTGTGTGATGAGCTCGATGGTTTATTCTGTGTCTGGGTGTTATTTATTTATAATATGTATGTATTTAGAAATATATAATTAAGTTTATCAGTTTTCTGGTTTCCATAGTATTTTTTATAAGCTCTGCTTAGTTTGGGATCAGATAGCGTTGTGTGAGTTGTCCCAATGTATTATTATTATTATGTAATAATAGTTCCCTACTACTGTGCAATTAAATAAATTGTGATAATGTGTATATATATTGTATTACTTATTGTCATGAGAAATAAATTATTATTATTTAATAAAAAAATCTGCGTTTTCGCTCGCGTTAATTTTGTTCATGCGCTTAGAACTCCACTTTTCTTAAATTCTTTGTTATCTCTGGTCTACATCACAAAATAAAGCACTGGCAAAATTTCAAAATGGTACAAACAGTATATTTTTTTTTTAAGTATCTGGGATTGAGTCCCCCATTACTAGCAATCCTGTTAACCCCTCCAGCTAAGCTCAAAGGCTTGTGTTAGGAGTGGGTTCACGTCGGTAGTATAATGTGTAGGATTGGAACCCGCGATTTCACAATTTTGGCCATTGTTTAGTCAAATAAACTACTTAAAACCTCCACATAAATTACGACCTCCACCTCCCTCCTCCTCAAAAAAGATCCTCAGTTCACCCGTTGATTAGAGAAATAAATGGGTCAGGATTTTAATTGGGTACCTACTAATATATAACCTATAGTCTTATTAAATCAGGGAATTATTTTCACACATTTTTTAAGGAACAGAGGTATCTACTACTAGCTGACACTTGCAACTTCGTATACGTAAATTTTCTCCGTTTTTGCAATATTTTTCGTTCTTGCTCTGCTCCTATTGGTCGTAACGTTATGTTATATAGCCGCTCGATAAATGGGCTATCCAACAGAAAAATATTTTTTTAATTCGAATCAGTAGTTCCTCAGATTATCGCATTCAAACAAAACAAACTCTTCAGTTTTATAATATTAAGTATAGATTTGGCAATAGCATTGGAAAAAGTTACTATGGGTTCTTGAAACTCTCTTCTATATAAGGAACTCATAAACACCATAGGTATCTACTACAAAAACCAACATTAGCTACTTCAAATTGACCCCCACAGAGAAACATTAAAAACTTTAAGGACAATTCTTTAAAAAAACATTTTCCCACTAAAAGGGTTTGAATTTTATATCATTTTATGTATTTTTAATTTGTCAACCGTAACAAAATTAATATAAACGGTAGAAATATGTTAATTTTGTACTAAATAATATGTTATAATGCGTTTTCTATCATCAACTTATGAATTATGTCGATATTTTGTTTCTTAAGAAGCCCCTTCCCAGTGGGACATTTTTTTCAAAAACGATGATTATAATGTCGTTTATTGGTAAAAGATAGATAGGAATGAAAGATATGTAGGTGATAAATATTTTAATACTGTATAAGTGAAAGAATTTTGGAAGGATCAGCTGTCGATTTTTAAAAACAGCAGCCGATGTTTCTAATTTTCTTACGGGAACATAGTATACACACATCACTACATAGTATAAAACAAAGTCACTTTCTCTGTCCCTATATCCCTATGTATGCTTACATCTTTAAAACTACGAAACGGATTTTGATGCGGTTTTTTTTAATAGATAGAGTGATTGAAGAGGAAGGTTTATATGTATAATAACATCCATTAAATAGTGGAGAAATAAGGAGCGGAGCAGCAATAAGAAATGTTGCAAAAACGGGCAAAATTTACGCAGACGAAGTTGCGCAAGTCAGCTAGTGTAAAATACTTAATTATGGATTTAACATGTATAATCTGATCTAATTTAGATGGGATACTCACCTATTTGGGATATTTTAGGTTATTAGACTAATGGCTAAGGCATCGGACTCGTAATCGTGAGGTCGCGGGTTCGAATCCTGCCCGTTATACTATAGACGTTAACCCACTTCTAACACAAGCCATTGAGCTTAGCTTTAGGAGTTAACAGGATTACTAGTAATTTGGGACTAATAACTCCACATTGCTAGTTATCATCCTTCTAAAAAAAAAAAAATTGACAGAAGTTTTTCGTGTCCCAATGTGGGACTAATAACTCCACATTGATAGTTAACTTTCTCCTAAAAAAAAAAATTGACAGAAGTTTTTCGTGTCCACAAATATGTAGTCACTCAAATTTTGGCGGACTGCACAATGATGGCAAGTTATAAGTTTGAATATAGACTACGGGATGGTGAAAGGTGGCTGTTATGATTACTTTCAAAAAAAGTTTAATACTGTTCATTTGTTTATGATATAAATAGTCATCGAATTTCGAACCGTCTAGTTTTAATCGATTCTCACGCTACACGCACTGATATAATGTTCTAACATACTGAAATGAAGTCAAATCAAAGTCAAAAGTACTTTATTCACTTAGGTTACAGAATGCAACGCTTATGAACGTATGACAATATTTGGAATAGAATGATTCTACATTTAAGGCCAAGTTCGCAAGAGTAAAGCCGTGAGAAAAGAACTTGGCAATAAAAACTCATGGCCACTTTTTTAAATTGCCAATTATTACAATATATTAGTATACACACAGTGATGCCGGTAAGGTGCTGCAACCATTACACCATGACACTATCCCATAACGGGATAACAGAATAAATTGATATTATTAAAAAAATCCTTGGAATATTTTCACCTACTTACAATATTTTCATATAAAAACGTATTGCTATCTCCAGCAATCAGTGCAACCACAAAAATTGTACCTGTCTTCGACAGGTTAACGATAACTTCATATCTATATCGAGGGTTAGATTTACGAGCTTTTGCCGCAAATCTGAAGCTGTCCCACGATATCTCAGACATGATTTGTGGGTAGATTAAAAAATAATAAAAAAATAGATATGACACCTCTATGATTTTAGATATATTTCGGGACTTAATCGCGTGAATTATTTAAAGGTACGAACCTTTTATTTACCCGTAAAATAAACAAATAATTCACGCGATTAAGTCCCGAAATATATCTAATATGTATAAAAATCGCGAAAGTTTAAAAACCTCTATGATTTGTTTTATGGTTTGTTTTTAATTTTGTCAAAAAAGAGTGGTGTAACTGTCTGCTTGTATGTGTTATACTTGCGTACCCAAAATATTGTTTGTAAAATTCAGGTAGTAGGTTGTGAAACTTTCGCTTCTTGAATAATGGAGGTGAACACTGTAGACATTAGAACTAGATTGTTGATTTTTATTGTACCTTATGTTATCTGATTCTTTTTTACGTTTTTTTCCAGCAGTTTTGATCATAAAATGTTGAATGCAATAAATAAAAAGATCCATCGATGCCAATATTATGCAGCTTTAAATTGTAAAGACACCTATATCTGGTAGACACTTTTTATGAAATAACTTACAAAGATTGCAATCTAAATCACAGAAAAGCATCCAAGCATCCCATCTGCACTCGTAACTCTATGCCAGCACCCACATCCACAGAGAACCACCATTATTTTCCAATAAATCAAATACCTTTTTATAAAATCGACGACAAATATAAAAATGTCAGGCGTTACCGCAGAATAAAAGATGTCCATATTTAAAAAGCCGTTTGTATCCCATTTAAAATATATTTCGATTTTCAAATTCAGAATAAATTTAGTGTCACCTGCGCCGACGCCACCGGAAGAAGATATATCTCTATCCCGTTCCCGTGTATGGCTGTGTCTCTTTCTAACACAGTATTTTATTATTTGTTTTACTATAGAGATTCGTATCAAGATCATCTTTACGCTAGTTTTATATGCGATAAATTACTATAAGCAAAACTTTGGTGATCAATTCATCGATAAATGTTGTTGTAATTTGTAGGCCTTTTGTTGACAGGTGAAGAAAGTCTTAATAAAAAAATAAATATTCATGGGATAGACTTGCCCTTTTTCTAGCTGGCACTCAGTTCTAAGGTTTAGAAAGCAGTTTTGAATAGGAGGCTTTTGCTTTATGAGGCGTGTTGTAAGTTGTATTTAATAAATGTATATCTGTGCCTATAATGTTCTTTTCTTTCAAGATAACTGGCAATGTGAAATTGAGTCCCACATTACTAGCAATCTTGTTAACCACTCTAGCTAAGCTCAAAGGCTTGTGTTAGGAGTGGGTTCACGTCGGTAGTATAATGGGTAGGATTTGAACCCGCGATCTCACTATTGCGAGACCGATGCCGTAGATTTATTATCTATACTAATATTATAAATCTGATTGGTTGATTTTATGGCTTTCACATAATCTTGTCTATCTCATTATACGTAGTTATGTTAATGATTGATGCAAGAACTATTGTTTTATCAACCACGTTATTGATATTAGATATATTTCGGGACTTAATCGCGTGACTTACTTAAAGTTGCGAACCTTTTATTTACCCGACGTTTTGATCGAATTGCACCGATCGTGGTCACGGGTCGACTGATGATCAGAGATGAATTAAATAATTTACGCGATTAAGTCCCGAAATATATGTAATACCTATGTATAAAAATCGAGAAAGCTTTAAAACAAAAACCACGTTATTGGTTGATTTCATCGACGTAACACCAGGATTGTGTCTTTAAGCATTAATATCTTTAACATTTTATTAAATAATACCATCATTGTTATTTATCAGTTTCTTGACACATAAATGTATAATTATACCCAAATTATAAGTTTGTTGAGTTCATTTTAAAATTCCTAAGAACTTACCTAAAAAGTACCAATTAAAAGTGATTAAAACATTTTCTACGTGCCGGTCGTAGCATAAGGTCTAAGTATTTAAATTTCTTTTTTCCATAAAAAATATATTTCGATATATTTTCTATGGAATAAAGAAATCTTAAATACTTAGATATACTACATAAATTATATTGGCCCAAGTAGGTAATTGTAACTAATAAATAGTTACAAGTACTTGGGCCAATATTTAAGCACATATAGTTTTTACCTCTGCTGTATGTAAGTAGATGCTCCTACTATATCGTACCCACTAAGGCTGCTTTTGCTTTATCTCATCTTTCAACTTTTTGATAATACAATTTGCGTCAGTCCTTTATAATGGTGTATAGTATATTAGTCGCAGCACCTTACCCCCATATCAAGTTTATAAACATTCAAACATTGTAAAATTGGCAATTTGAAAAGAGTGGCCGCGAGTTTTTATTGCCAGGTTCTTTTCTCCGGCTTTACCTATTGTTTGCGAACTTAGCATTACATGTACATGTAGAATCCCGATGTATCACAAGAGTTGTTTTGCATCCTAAGTGAATAAAGAATTTTGAATGTTTTTGAATTTAATTTGAATCACTTATGGCAATGAGTAAGTAATTAATTAATTTATTTTGACTTATGTAACAAATTTACTTGTGTTCTTATTGTATGGTAATAAATAACATCCCTCACTTCGTTCAACGTACTTTGCTCGAGCAACGCATATAACGGATATCAGAACACTTTACGAACAAAGTGGTTTCAGATTTAATGTCAGTGAGCTATGGTCTCTTACCGCCAAAACATCTTTTCCAAATAAACTTACTATTATTATTATTAAACAACGCAATGCTGCAGGCAGCAAGCCACATAACGTTTTCAGATCTCCATACAATGTTAGTAAGAATGGTGATCCAAAAAGAAATCGAAAGTGCACTCCTGCGCACAATGCAACCTTATTTTCTGTTTAACTAAAGAATTAACAGCTCCAAATTAAACCGAAGGTTACCCCCATCGATTTGTAACAATTACAACTGATAAGAAAATTGAACTCAATCTTGTAAGTTGTATCGAACGGACGGACAAACGGACAGGATGCGTTGCAATTACCCTGTCCGACATTCTTTTTAAATGCAAGTGAAAAATCGCAATTAGGATTGTTGCTAACGCCTGCGTGGAATAAAGAAACTTATTGGAATTGAAAGAGCACTTTGGACTAATCGTGTTGGGATCATACAAAGATTGTCAGTATTAATACCGCTGTGCGTGCTTGGTACACACCATAGCATTTTATTTTTTATTTTATTTGGAGAGCTTACAGCTACCTATAGTATAAATAGTTTCATTCATTCATTGCCTCTGTGGCGCAGTGGGAGTGTATCCGATTGCTACGCAAGATGTCGTGGGTTCGATCCCCACCCAGGATAAAGCTTTGTGTAATGAGCACGATAGTTTATTCTGTGTCTGGGTATTATTTATCTATAATATGTATGTATTTAGAAATATATAAGTATGTTTATCGGTTGTCTGGTTTCCATAGTACAAGCTCTGATTAGTTTGGGATCTAAATGCCAATAACATACTACAGATAGACAGAATACAATCTACATAAACATCAATTATACATTATAAATGTTTATACAGCTAAATAGAGCCTAATATGGTATTAACAATAGGTTAGGTACTCTGGTGACATACATTTTGGTCAGTAAAGATCTAGCACATCCAGCACTTGTAGTAAATAAATCAAAACAACTGTCATTGTTTAGATCATTGAAGTCAGCGGAAACTCAGGCAGATAGCTATTTTTCCTAAAGTTGGTATGACATGAAGGGGTGTATAGCAAATCATACATACATACATACATATCAATCCATATGATGGCCCACTGCTGGGCACGGGTCTCCCCAGTAGAACCTACTGGTATGTAGATCCTGGGGGTAACTGCCATAATCGCCACGCTTGGCGAGCGGGTTGGCGATCGCAGTAAGGCTTTAAAGTACGCAGAGGACTGTGCTGCCCGTCCTCCGGTGTGACATCCCTTAGTCGCCTTGACGACACCCACGGGAAGAGATGGGGTGGTACTATTCTTAAGCCGGTACCACACGGCCAATATAGCATTAGCTTAAATATAGCAAATAGTTGTTGCTTAATTAGTTAATGTACAATAATACATTTTGTGATTTTTAAAGCATTTTTGATGCTAATTTATAGGTACATATTAAATCATCACCATCGTTTCGTATGGGTTCACTGCTGGACATAGGGTTTTCCAATATTTCGCCACAAGATCCATCTTCTACCTTCCACATCCAGTCCATCCCAGCGACTTTTTTTAGATCGTTGGTCTACCTGGCGGGGGGTGGCGGTCACTACTCTAGGACTCGTTTTCTCCAGCAGCTATCAGTCCTTCAGCAGATTAACTAGCTATATTAAATGTATGAAGAAAAAAAATGTTTCGGACCGAATTCGTGCTTGCAAATATTAAGGTTGACAATTATTTTTGTCTTCAGTAAAACAGGACATGATATAATTATGTTAAGTTTTATAATGTACTCAATACACCGACACAGGCTTCGTTTCTACCAGGTTGCACCGATCGTGGTCACAAACTGACAGTCAATCTAAAGGTAAATCGTTAATCGTCCGACTGCTACGCAAGAGGTCGTGGGTTCGATCCTCACCCAGGATAAAACTTTGTGTGATGAGCACGATGGTTTATTCTGTGTGTAGGTGTATTTGTATGTATGTATTTAGAATTATATACTTAAGTATGTTTATCAGTTGTCTGGTTGCCATATTACAGGCTCTGCTTAGTTTGGTATCAGATGGCTTTGAGTGAGTTGTGCCAAGATATTATTATAGATATTATTATTTATATAGTACAGGATCCTTATTCAAGTTCTTTTTTTCTGTTTTCGCGGCAAGCCCTTGCAAACTAGCGCATGTACGGCGCGGTTAAAGATGTGGGCCGCTCATGCGCGTTGATGCATTTCTAACCGCAGCTCTATTTACCATTAAGACAAGATTTTGACAGTTCGCACGGGCTTCCCGCGAAAACGGAAAAAAATAACGCGAATAAGGACCCAGGCTTCGTCTCTGAGCCTATTGGCCATAAGTGGAGCACAGGTCCAGAGCGGATATGTTGATATCTTAAAATTCTTGGTTTTAAGATGTGCAATTTTTGTATAAGAAGTGTTTTACGCTACAATCAAACAACAAACATAGACTGCTAAAAACATCATCGTTCCTTTTATAGTCGTAGTCGGGTAAAGCTATAAGTATATAAAGAACTCGCTAAACTGATTAAAAAAAGGAAATAATATGATTTAAACACATTCGGTAGCAAAAATGATATATGATGAAGTTGTTTAAATTAATCCACAAGACGGAAGAAGGGCGTGGTCTCTAACATCAATACAGGATTAGACTAAAAAACCGAATCGTTTTTTGAAAAGGCTAATATTTCGTAAACTGAATAAGGTAGAGTAAATTAAGATGATTAAAAAGGTAAAGCCTCTTAATTAAGAATGAATTATTTCGTCTGGCTAGCGAAATTGTTTTATAATGATTTTTTTTTTTTTAGTCTCGGTAGAGGAAGTTTTAAGTATTTTTTATCAAATAAAAAGTTGATTTCTAAGTAAATTATTAATGTTTTTTGAGGTGGCAATTAAGCTGTTTAGGTACATTTAGATTAGAATCAGTTATTTGCTTAAATATGTAGGTTACTTAAGGATTTTAATATAACAATAGTGCCATATACATCTTGTCGTCTTGCGATTTGCGAATTATTTTATAATTACAATAATAAAAATAAAATCTTTTTATATTGTAATTATAAAATAATTATTTTTATAATATTTAAATCAAACTTAAATCAATTACAAATTAAAATAAAGATTATTAAGTTAGTTAGGTACTATAGTTTAGCAGTTAGCTGGTCTAGCCAAGTCTTATAGGTTTTAGGAAAACTTTTGACACTTATCTAAGTGCCAATAGTACCCACAGCCGACCCACTAGAAAAAGCACTTGATAACTTACAATTAACAGACACAAAGTACACCCAGATCTAGAATCAACTATGACACGTGCGGAAACCGAACCCACAACATCTTGTACAGAAGTTACATTGTACACATTTTCGCCACTGTGACAATCAATTATAATTTTTGACAGTATTTGACAAACTAATACTATTATAATAAATTATATTTTCTTTGGCTAAACAATTACTAAAATTAATTTCATTTTGAACACAGTAAATTTCAACAATTTAAAATTCCTACCACTCTGGTAGGAAGTTTGATCTTGTTAAATAAACAACATAATATACACGGGACGTCGACGATCACACGGAGCAAAGAAGTCGAATATACAACAAAATAATCTATGTACATTTGTCAATTGAATTCAGAACGTGCTCTATGCGCTGCCCTTTCATTGGTCGGTGATTGACCAATAAGGCGGCGTGCATTCATAGAACGTGACGCGCATGCGCGAGTAATGTCAGATGGGGGAGGATTTTGTTTTTTTTTATGTAAAGAGTATGAAGATCATAGAGTCTTGTTCCTTTTATAAATGGTAGGCCGAGGAGGCTTTATGAATGAATATTGTGTGTTTTTATATAGATTGTATTTGGATCCGATTATGTCTTTAAACAGATTTATAACACTATCTGTGTCAAAAGGTTAGAGGATTTTAAATAGATATGCAAGTTGAGATAGTGGAATAGGCTTTTTGAGAATATGTAATCTTGGACTGACTCTCCTTTTTTAAGGTTTTTAAACCTATAACTTTCTTTGTGATATATTTACTTTATTAGCAATATTGCAGACAGCACGTTATATCTTTAATTTATTTAATGAATAATACCCAAAACGTGGGAATAAAAGCATCCCTTCCAATAATTTCATCAGAACAAAGAAAATATACATCACGCAAAAAATCGATCAAATTAACAATATAAAATGACATTCATAATGATAGCTTATCGCACAGCCAACGATGTTGCAAAGAATCGCGTATGACGCTGCACTCCTGCGCACATCAAACTTGTCAAATTTTGACATTTGACATTCAAAATTAAGACGTTACGGACGTATCAGTTAAATGTAGACAGAACCCGTCATTATTTCACACATTTCTTTTTTTAATTATACACCGGTGGACTTTGTTATTAGTGATAGTTTTTAAATTTTGTGTAAAAAGGTTTAGTCGGTTTTTTGGAAAATTATAGACTTTTTGAATCAATGTTGGATTTTTTAGCTTATCTGTTTCCGCCTTCTTGATAGCGTGGATGTAGCATTTTTCTTTTCTAAATGAACATTTCGTCATTGGCCACCTTAGGCTACATGCTCATTGAAGCTAAGCGCGGAGAAACGGAGAAATATTAAACAATAAGATTCCACAAAATTTGCTTCACTCCAGTTGACAGAGATTATGCAGCCATCTATTTTATTATGAATCTATACTAATATTAAAAAGCTGAAGAATTTGTTTGTTTGTTTGAAGGTGATAATCTTAGAAATACTGGTACGAATTGAAAAATTATTTTAGTATTGGGTAGCCCATTTATCGAGGAAAGCTATTGCTACTACCAATGAAAAAACTTTCAAAAAAATTGCCGCAGACGAAGTTACGCAGGTCAGTTGTATGCTTAATCCATACGCATACTGAGATTTTATGCAATCCTATTGGTTAATATTTCTCCGTTTCTCCGCTCCGCAGCTTCACTCCACTTCAATGGATAGGCAGCCTAATAAGTTACTCAAGTTTACAGTCATGATTGGCCATTTTAATTTTAAGTAAGCTGGATTCACATCGTTTCGGACAGCGTTACAAATTAATATTTTGACAAACTCGCTTACCTACCTAATCTAGATGTTGATTATTATGACACATGATAATTATTAATATAAAGTTCCGATTTGATTCACCATTGTCGTCGCTGCTTGTTTTTATAATAGTACCTGGAAGACCGAGTTTCGCTCGGTTTTTTAAACGACGTTTTCTAAAAATGAAACCTAGCTAGATCGATTTATCGCCCCCGAAACCCCCTGCATACAAAATTTCATGAAAATCGTTGCCGAGATTCAGATTATATATATATGTATATACAAGAATTGCATTTATAGGTATATATATATACTCGTACCTACAAGAATTGCTCGTTTATAGGTAGGTATGTACGAGACGTATCATTGCAAGTAAACTTACAATCATTTCCTTTGATCAGTAAAATAATCACCTGTTGATACACTTACAGCAGACACCTACATTCAGTAACAGTAGATATCTAGCCCAGATAACTACTGCCCTATTTCTGTTAAAAAACAATGTCCTCCACCGGACACGGGGCATTAAGCAACCTACCAGTTTTAAACACCACCATTATTAACTCTTATTACAAAGGCATAAAGTCGAAAATAGTTTTAGTCTTTTGTTTTTAATGGTATAGTTAGGTTTGTTCTACAAACATCTGCGCAATTTGCATACCCCTGGGTCCTGACTGATTGTCCTGTCACTCTGGGGATGCCACCCTCGATACGTCTTCAATAGTGAGGGAATGGCGACGTCTGTGAGTGGGTTATTACTGGGTGGTGGGGTTATAGATTGATTTGACGTTTGTGACGTGCTAATTCTTTTTGTTACTCAGCTGTCTCAAATCAACAGAACCTCGACTCTCTTTAGATGGTAGGTCTAACCATTGACGTATAGACTAGGCCTGCGCAGTCCCTTTCTATTAAAAAGTAAAAATTGACTGCAAAATGTGAAAGAGAAAAAACTCGTGCGGCCTTTGACAGGTATTGTGCACAAAGTAACGTTGTCTCTTTCTAGAGGTGGTCAATTTTGTGAGGTTAGGGTGCTGTCCTGTTCTCTACGTGAATGGGTCTAACCAAACCATGGACATCTTGGAGGGTAGCCATAGCTCACGCTAGCCCATAATAGTATCAGTGCCACCTAAATCCTTGTTTGGTGAAGATCTGAATGACACCGCGCCGCGCCCCTCATTTTAAAACATTACTTCGTAAATCATTATGCTCAGTAATTATACTTGCTACAGTTCCCTTCAACCGAAACACAGTGTTAACATCACTATTTCACGAAAGAATAACTGGAACTGTTGTCGAACCGACACCTATTGCCGGTCTACGGTAGAAATCATAGGGTCTAAATATATACTTATATAGAGACTAGCTGTCCCGCGCAACTTCGTATGCGTAAATTTCTCGTCGCTGCTCCGCTCCTATTAGTCGTAGCGCGATGTTATATAGCCTATAGCCTTCCTCGATAAATGGGCTATCCAACAAAAAAAGATTTTTTCAAATCGGTCGAGTAGTTCCTGAGATTAGCGCGTTTAAACAAACAAACTCTTCCGCTTTATAATATTAGTATAGATTAGCTAAAGAGTTTCTCAAATTGCAAATTTTTGTTTAGTGTTAGATAGCCCATTTACATATCGAGTTAGGCTGTAGGCTATATAGCATCACGCTACGACCAATAAGAGCGGACAGCAATGAAAATAATATATAATACCTAATAATTTTATTGATCAATAAAATTATAATATTTTTTTTTACAAATATTTTTTCGTCCCTCATTACTAGCAATCCTGTTAACCTCTCCAGCTCAGCTCTATGGCTTGTGTTAGGAGTGGGCTCACGTCGGTGGTATAATAAGCCAGGATTCGAACCCACGACCTCACGATTGCGAGACCGATGCCTTAGCCATTAGGCTACCGCCGCAAAAATTAATGTTCGGGTTCCTCTTTTATGCAATCAATGCCTGTGTTAGGGGACACATGTTTCAAAAATGGGGAAAATTGGCGTAGTTGTTCGGGACAGCTAGCCTAAAAATAAATCTAAATGTGTTTTCACAGAAGTACATAGTATCCAATTTTCAAAGAAAATTCATTTAGGTGGTGTATTATGTGTAATGAGATTTTGAGTTACGATTTTTCGAGTCATTCGTATAAGTAGATCTTAAAATTTCGTACTGTTAACGTCATGCTATAAAAATGAGTGAAGCATAAATTTCGTCAACCATAAGCACTATTCCTTTTCAAATTAGAAGCAAATAAAAGATACCTACTGTTCAACAATATTTTCTAAGTTTCTAAATTAATTGGAAATCTATGCATTAATAATCGCTTGATTTATTTATTAACTTAATGTAAGTAATTGATTATACAACTCAAAGTGGAAAGATATAACTTTTGGTGCCCAGTTTTAAATTTTAAGTGCAATGGTGCAATGAAACGACAAGAATATGCTTTTTTACTGTCAATAGGTATCTATCATGTAGACATTACGTGGAGGCTACATATTAATGCCTCATTCAAGTAATATGATTTCATAATTACTATGAAATAATACTTACCAACGATACTTTTGTGAATCTATACTATTAATATAAAGCTGAAGAGTTTGTTTATTTGTTTGAACGCGATAATCTCAGGAACTACATGTTCTAATTGAAAAAATCTTTCACTGTTGGATAGCCCATTTATCAAGGAAGGCTATAGGCTATATAACATTACGCTACGACTAATAGGAGCGGAGCAGCAATGAAAAAGTTACAAAAACGGGGAAATTGACGCATACGAAGTTTCGCGGGTCGGTTAGTAGATATATACATAGTGTTTCCATAGGTGTCGTGCTAAATTCTTGGTAATATATAGCCCATTTCCTTTCCCAGATTTATATAAAAAAGTGTATTTAAATCGATTGATGCTCTCGTTGTAAATAGACAGTCTATTAATCATTATATGAAAAAGATCCTATTAATTTTCAGAGAGAGAATCAGCATGATCAATTAAACAATAGATCGCGCAAATTCAATAGTTTTAAAATTTAATGTAGGCACAGGAATAAAAACAACAAAAATTTCAAACATAATTCGTATATTTACACATGAAAAAACATTGTTAATTCTACTTAGAAATACGTAAACAATCTACATACTAGTTTTAACAACATAATACTGGCAAACACTCGTATTTAAGATATATTTATTTTATGTAACATTGAAAACAAATATACCGAGCGTCTAGACATTTTCATTAAAGTTACAGGTATTTATGTATTTAAATGTGCAACAGAAATTGAAAATTCTTACAGATTATTTTAACAGAGTGATTTCATTGGATAATTAATATATACAATAACAATGATAATGATGACGATACACATTATAAACACAATAATATAAATTGCAATAATAGTGTACAAGTTGCAATAAATCCTGTTTTTTCAATGTTACTTGATACAATTACACTTTCAGTGATTTCTTTACGAGTGAGCTACTTAATAATACTTTTGCAGGCAAAGATGGTAAATCGATTAAACTAAAACCTAAAACTAGATCGGTAGGACGGATTACACTGGTGAGAATGTACTTACATGAACTAAATTCCTATAAATTGTTCAAATGGTCTAACTCCTAAGGTAAGTTCGACTTGCACTAAAAACATAAGTAGTGTAATCGAAATTCAAAAATGCTAAGAAAGTCTTATTTAAGTCAACTTGATATTTATTCTAATTCGAATCTAGATACAGATATAATAAAAGTGATTTTTACATTTTGATACATTTATTTCTCAATTTGATTCATTAGAAATATTGTAAAATAACAACTATTAAGAAATATTAATACTCGGTTTTTACTTCTATTTAGTTACACTATTTTATTGGTAACTATTTAGATAGAGAAACATATCTAATAGGTGACAAAAAATTACAAGTATACATTTACTCGTATTCTCATATAGCTCCTATTTAATTTCACTTCCGTGTCTACAGCTATTTTAAGACCACTTTAAAACAATGTCTACATCGTATAAAAAACTTACAAGAAATTTAAAAAATATCGAAATAATAAGCGTAAGATTTAAACGTAACACGATACAGTAACTCGACACTTTTTCAATTTTGAACTCGAAAAACTTGAAGCAGATTATACTAAGTTGGTAACGAGTATTACGGTACTTAAACTTATAATAAATATCCCTGTATTTACAATAATTTGGCTGATAGCAACTTAGATTTTCCACTTACTGTAGAAGCTCATAAAGAGCAGCGATATACGTCTGTGCCATCTGCAGAGTCTCGTACTTTGAAAGCTGGCGATCAGCTCCCAGTGACGGCAAATGTCCACGAAGTCTGTCAAACGCCTTATTAAGATTCTGCATCCTTCTCCTCTCCCTTGCATTTGCAGCTAAACGTCTCCTTCTCAAAACAGCAGTACTAGTAGCTCGTCCACGCCGCTTCCCTGACTCGAGAATTTCATTATCTTCAGCACTGTCGTCCAAAACATCGCGTGACAATCCTCTGTAGGCGATATGGGAAGAATCTTGATTGATACTTCCATCAGTTGAAGGAGTTGGTTCCAAGCTTGACCGTCCCGAATCAGGGGACCTCGGCCAAGATAAATAACACTCTTCAGTAGAATACTCAAGCATCACGTCCGAGGAAAACATATCCTTCTCGTAGATGAGTCGGTGTCCGTAAGTTTCGGCGGTCATTTTGAAAATTTTGATACAGGTGTTGACAGTACGGTGTCCCACAGGGGTCTAACTTGGGCGCTTACCTGTGCCGCTTTTATAGGTTCCCTGTTTGCGCGAAAAGGTTCGGCGAGAGAGTCCATGTGGGTGAAAAAGGGATGGCTAGAGGTCCCGAGAGGGTAATTTAAGGCCAATCATCATTAATTATTTCGTCCCCCGGGCTGTATTGTTGGTAGCGTTTGACGCGGCTCTATTGCCGGCACACTGCCAGTTAGCCTTCCGACTATAGAAGTTATAAAGTAAATGCGAGGTTATTTGTATTGAATGTTGTAAATTATATCAATGAATGTGTCAATAACGTTTTATATGTAACATGATCTATATTATTATTGGTAATGATACAGTAGTTCCATACACAGGAAAATTATCTTCAGTTTTGTTGAGATGAATTGAAGATGCATGAATGTTATTTTTTAAAACCTATTTACGCGTCAATAAGTTGTATGAAATGAATAAGTTTTGTATCAATAAGGTTATTTATACATATTGTGGACATATATAACGTGTAACAGAAAGGTGTGGTCATATTCAAGGGTTGGTATGTGCCCATGATACTGAGTACACATAGGTACCTTATGTTATCAAAATCGGAATACTCTACAATTTTATTTATTATTTTTTCATACGTTTAATTATGAATAAAAATGACGTATGATTGAAAAAGTTCTATACTATAGTAATCCAATCGAATTTTGCACCTGAGGTTTAATATTTAAGCCGTACGCCTTTCCCTACTAAAAATTGTAAAAAAGAATATGCTATAACTATCTAATAGTAATGCAATTAGCTATGGCACCATGGTACGTGTAATAAAGTCAAAGTACTTTATTCACTTAGTTTACGAAATGCAACGCTTATGAACGTCAAACAAAATTTGGAATAAGTAGAATGATTCTATATTTAATCCCAAATTCGCAAGAGTAAAGCCGTGAGAAAAGAACTTGGCAATAAAAACTTATGGCCGCTTTTTTTAAATGCCTATTTATACCAAACTGACCATATACACTATCCACTGCTGAAATTTGATATACTTATTATATTATATTTATATACAAAGTGTAACAGAAATGTGTGGTCAAATTACACGAAACACATTTATAACAGGAGCCACAAGTATGATTTACAGTAGTAAATCATACTTGTGGCTCCTGTTATAAATGTGTTTCAAAATTCAATGTTATACTTTACAATTCTACAAGAAGAAACGCAATTATGCTACATAAATATTAGTAGTATGGATGGTTTCACGTTTAAAGCGGGTTAGTCACAGTTAGCTTGTTGACTGAATGTTAGTGCATCCCGGTTGTAACGTCAAATATAATCTTAACATGATCGCGTTTGTTGCTGTAATTGGGTAGTTGACTACAATAAAAGTGCATTATTTTATACTAATCAGGTAATATAACAGTTATAGTTGTAGTGTAGTTATAGTATAGTTCACAATCGGTGAAATTCGATCGAAACGTCGGGTAAATAAAAGGTTCGTACCTTTATATAATTCACGCGATTAAGTCCCGAAATATATCTAATAGGTAATAGTAGATCTTAAAATGCTCTGAAAATAAGTGTTCTTTTATAATTTTACATGTTTTATAGCATGAAAATGAATACTAAAAGTAATGTTTTAACAATAGGAACTTATGACGTCATAGGTTGTTATTCCATTTCTATAGAGCTTGTTGTTTTGACATCTTTTAAAAACAGACTAATTTGACTTGACAGTCAATATCTCTATTGAGACGACTTTGGAAATACAAAACCATATAATGAAGTAAGTTCCTCTAAGATTAGTTACTGTTTACGGTAATCGTTGGTGAGTATTGTGCTTCTTTCAAGACCTAGGTCATAGAGCCAGTGATTTCTCTTACATTTATAAACTATAGTAACTGCAAAACTTCGGATGGTTTGCAGTTCCCGTAGTAGATTTGATTGCGTCATTACGTCATTTTTAAGCGCCTTTATAAAAGATGTATTTATGTATGTCCGCGATTTTCTTTAAAACTAGTGATCCGATTTAGATATGGTTTTTGATAATCAATTGGTTATTTTTCTGGGAAGGTTTTAATGTATATAACGTTCTCCTAGCTTATACAACACCAGAAATATAGACTAAAACAAAGGAGTAAGTCAGCGAAATTTGCATAATTTTTCAAAGTTATCTTATTAAGCTTTTTAGTACGTATATACAAGTTCTATTACTAATATTGTTATCATAACTATATATAACCGTACTGCTATTTGCTAAGCTAGTTTATATGAAATCGGGTGTAACAGACAAATGCATTATTACGGACAAAACCACGGCCGTAGTAATCACTTTCTTAATTAGAAAATATTTTTAATGAATGAACAAGTTATTTGTGAAACACCACGAGAGTAACCAGTCACCACTCGACACCATAGTGGCTGGGAACCGAACCTGCGATATAGTTTTCACGGGATGAACCCAGTGGGTGAAATTCAAGACCATCGTGTTGGTGGGCTGTTTGGACAGGGTTCTGCGAAAACATGGATAAGGTAATTTTTATTTAAAATATATAGAGTTGATTACATTTATTTTAAATCGTGGAGTTTTTTTTTGTTAAGATTTTTTTTTAAATTTAATTGTAGAGAGTGTCTACAGACTAATTAAATATTTGTTTAAACAATAAAGATATTTTTTTATTTTCATTATTTATATTATATTCAAGGTTTATACCTACAAATATAATCACGAGACATTATAGAATTTTATAAGCTACGGGTCTTAATTGCGTAAATATACATATTATTTTAAGGCTAAATACCTTTGTTTATTGCCCGACGTTTTTTAGTCTTAAAATAAAATATTTACGCGATTAAGACCCGTAGCGTATAACATTCTATAATGTGTACAAATCGCGAAAGTTTACGAACATATAATCACGAGACTTCGGATTATAATATTATAAGTGATTTGTACAGATTTTTATCCTTAAAACTGTGTCGTATACCCAGCTAACCTAAACTACCAGCTCCAAATGCACCAGTATTTCGCACATCAATGTTTCAGCACCGTCGTAGCGTGGGTGTGGTCCTCACTCCCTGCGCAGGCGCATACAACAACTTTATTGGTCACTTTCGTATCATTTTTGAACCGTTATAATGACAAATATAATGTTATCAGTTTTATAACGCTCCTGATGTAAGGACATAAGCTTCCTTTCTGATAAATATGGCCGGAAATTTATCACGCGACATCATTGGGACTTTTTTTTAAATAAACATCTCCCGGTACTAGCTCGAGCCTTACAAGGCCCCTGTGTTGTGGGTGACTTTACAAACATAAATCACACAAAGTACACCCAGACTAAGAACAACAGTTTGTGGCTCACACAATGTGGTGTGTGTAGGAATCGAACCCACGACCTCTGGCTTCGCAGTCAGGGTCACTAACCACTAGACCAACGGCCCAGTCATTGCTAGTTGGTGGATACTAGATTGTTCGTTGATTTATTCTTCGCAATGACCTTGATATATCTACTAGGTGATTTTGCAACATTTTTCATTGCTGCTCCGCTCCTATTGGTTGTAGCGTGATGTTATATAGCCTATAGCCTTCCTTGATAAATGGGCTATTCAATAGTTAAATATTTTTTCAATTCGAACCAGTTGCTTCTGAGATTATCGCGTTCAACCAAACAAACATATTTTTCATCTTTATAATATTAGTATAGACAAAAGCCTTTGCAATTTAAATATATGATCTAAACAGCTTCTTTTGGAGTGGCTCTCTTCACAGATTTACGTTTGGTTAATTACATAATAATAATAATATCTTGGGACAACTCACACAATGCTATCTGATCCCAAACTAAGCATAGCTTACTTATATATTTCTAAATACATACATATTTTAGATAAATAACACCCAGACACAGAATAAACCATCATGCTCATCACACAAAGTTTTATCCTGGGATCGAACCCAGTCGGATACACTCCCACCGCGCCACAGAGGCAGTCGTACATTAATTGATTTTAGGCAGAAAGCATGTTCAATAGACTGTAAGTATCGACCTCCTGAATAATAGGAGATTGAGAGAGACAAAATATTTAATTGCACAACATTCAAGTCAAACGAAGTTTTTATTTGAAAAATATTGTTTGTTTGCTATTGTGTATATTTTTGTAGAAATTTAGCAACAAAATCTGATTATAGTCGAAATAAACAAACACCTAGACAAATGAAAACATTCTATTCGATTAGTGTTTACAATAATCGAATAGAATGACGTCATTGCGCGCGCACAACTGCTAATCTCATATTAACAATTTTCTTATTTACAGTGTTATGAGCGCAACGACGTCATTCTACACTAACATTTAAACTTTCGCGTTGCATGATTATAACTATTTATTATACGGTCCGCTTGTGACCACGGCCGGTGCAACCTGGTCGAAACGTCAAGCAATTTTAAGGTAAACAATGACGTCATTCTATTCGATTAGCATAAACTCTAATCGAATAGAATGCCATTTGTCTAGGAGCCCTGTAGGAGTAACCGGGATAAACATCTTGTTTTTAACAAATACAAAAAAAATCTGTAACTAGAACACACCTGTTCTGAAAGATCTAAAAAGGCTGAGATTCCTTTAAAAACTACATAAATATAGTAAAAAATCTGGCTGAGACAATATTCCCAAGCCTTGAGGTCAAGAACATGGCTTTTTCTACCCTCATTTTACACATCATTAACCCGTTACCGCGGCTCGGGTTTCGCGAACCTATAAAATGTTTTATGGTACAATGTACCCCGCGTTTAGTTTAGAAATTACTTAATCTGGGGTAGTTTGTTCGTAATTTGATTATTGAAAAGTTGCTAAAGTGGTTTTGGTTTAGTTAGTTTTTATTGTAAAAACATATTGAGCTCGGTTTATTACAGTTATTAGTTGTGGTAGCGTTTCGAAATTGTTAGGTTCTTTTTAATTTTTATTAGAATAGGTACATTTTATTAATAATTGATAAGTATTTTTGAATCCCTTTACGATCTTTGATCCTTTGCTTAATTAATTAAATTGTAAACTAACTTAATGCCTTACGAATGCCAACGAATAATAGGTACATCTATGTGGGCCCGTCGAAAAAAAAATGATTTTTTTTTTTTATTATTATTTGTTGGTTTTCTTATTGCAATGAGATTAAATTTTTGTACTTCTGTTTTTATTCCGATAATGCTTTTACACCTGCAAAAACCTACTCAATATTCAATATTATAATGATTGATATGTGTGTTTTATTGAGACGTGTAGATTGGCTAATATTTAAAAACATGAAAGCGGCAACATATTTTAATATGTTATTAGCCATATATTTTATCAGTATCATTCTTAACTAGGAAGTATTTCATAGTTGCCATAAAAAAACCTGCGTAAATATAAATACAAGCAATAAGTCACATCAACTTAGTTTAAGTCGAATTCATCCAAAAATATCAGTTCTACTGTAACGGAACACCAAATTAAGTTGACTGTAAAATGGGGTAAAAAATACCCCAACAGTAAGAAGATACCGTTGCAAGGGTTGATCCCGTTATAACGGAGATGTGCCTTCGTTCCGGGGTTAACTTCCGATTTGATTTCGTTATTACTGATTTAACTATCCGATCCAGTAATAAAATAAATACAAGTGGCCATCTGTTTCCAAAAAATGGAACAAACATGAAGCAAATAATAATAATAATAATGTAATAATAATAGTCTCCTTATCGATGTCGGTTACGGCGGCCAATATCATTAGAGACTAGCCAACTGTGCATTAGATATTATAGTGCACAAGTGTATGCGCAAACACAAGTGCACTCTCTATTCTCTCACTCTCATAGTCTGATTGGACGGCAATCTGATACGACCAGAGAGAGATTAGGCGCAGGACCGATGGCTTAACGGTGCTCTCCAAGGCACGGAGGGGTTTGACAATGTTCGAAAACAGTCACCCATCTATGGACCGATAATGGTAACGTTGCTTAGCCTCACAGATATTTAGATTTTAACGGTCGCCACTAAGTCAGCGACCCCTGTAATAAGAAGATAGAGCTATATATTTTAATTGTACCTACTAGTAATATTGTTTTTTTTTAAATAACCCTTTTTTTTTAAAAGAAGTTTCCCGCAGTTGGTACAAGCCCTGTGTCGCGGGGGACTTTACAAACATACAAGTTACGGACACAAAGTACACCCAAAGACTCGGAAAAACAATTTGTGGATCACACAAAGTGGTGTCCCGTGTGGGAATCGAAGCCACGACCTCTTGCGTAGCAGTCGGACACACTCCCACCGCGCCACAGAGGCAGTCAATAATTTATGTTAACGAAATCATTATAAGCCTAACAATATACCAAATAGTAATACTTGCCTACATAAAAACTCCCTTGTTGTCACAATGCTTTTAAAAATATTTTTTAAATTCACCAATTCATAAATTTTCATTATAATTTGATCAAGCAAATTTCAATTGGAAACTGATATTGAGTTCTGTCCGTCTTATATTAACCACAAAGTATGCATCCAAAAACATTGTAGTAATCGATCGGAAGTCTCGTATAAAATCTAGAACATATTAATCCCACAAAAATATGAACTCAGTGTGTGGTCAGTGGAACCATAAGAGCCATAGCTCACACGATACTGTTCAAATTTTGAGGCTACAGAGCGTTTTGCGTACTGTGTTCGTATTGAAATTAATCCTACAAGTATTTAGATTATGTATGAGTAGTAACTAAACGGGATCTATTGCTTTAAAGTCAGTAGCCGTAATTACATTAAGTACCTACTTGTATACTACTACTGCAGTACTTCAGCACGTCTAAACTGCAAAGGCTATTTATTGGTTGTGCGCTCTGCGCGCATGTCATTTTGGTGTCGCTGATTTTGTGTAATAAAAGGCTGGGCAGAAATCTAGTATTTTAATTGTCTTAGACTTACCTAAGAATAAGCGGATTTTTACTGGCGGGAAAAACGAGAGAAGACTAGTTACCACCCCGTCTCTTCCCGTGGGTGTCGTCAAGGCGACTAAGGGATTTCACAACGGAGGACGGGCAGCAGCGTCCTCTGCATACGTGAAGTCTTACTGCGATCGCTAACCCGCTCGCCAGGCGTGGCGATTATGGCAATTACCCCTAGGATCTACATACTACTAGGTTCTACTGGGGAGACCCGTGCCCAGCAGTGGGCCATCATATAGGTTGATATGTAATGAAATATGATTATAATATATATATTTTTAAAACAACTCCCGGAACCCTGTATTATGACTCACGAGAGACTTTACACGGACACAAAGTACAATCACACAAACATGCCAGTCAAAATAATAACTCCTATAATATCAGATTATAGCTAATTATTAACAAAGTGCGTTTATTACCACACACTGCCAAACATTTCTATAAAATTGAGCAACGGCGTTCTAATACTCACACTCATATCACTGCGTTTATTTCAGCGTGATCGTGACGTGACGTTAAAAGTATCCAATGCGTTACAAACCGGATTGATTGGCAACATTAACATAATTTTGTAACAATGCGATATTAAATAAACGAGGCAAATCCTTCAATCAGTGGGACATGAATATTTATATAGTTTATATTTATGGGGGTAGAGTAAAAAATAATTTGTTTTAGGTTGATATAGACATTAGCGAAGGGCGCGTTACAATTTATAATGTTTCTTGCCTATTGCCATGGATTTGCTGGATTGATATGATTAATTTATAGAAACAATTTACTAGATTCCTTTTGATGGCAACCTGTCATTAAAAGGAATAAAAAAATATGGGAAAAGGAGACGTATGAATGTGGAAAAAGATGAGAAGAAGAATTGTGTGAAAGAAGGCATAGAGAAGAATGGCGAGCACACTGATAGAAGTAGTTATATGAAGTCAAAATATATGTTGCACCGGCCAAAATTTGTGACTTGCTGAGCGACATTTCGTCACACAATTTGTGACATTTCGTTTGCGTCAATGTTCCCTGTTTTTGCATCATTTTCAATGCCGCTCTGCTCCTATTTGTGGTATCGTGATGTTATATAGCCTTTAGCTTTCCATGATAAATGGACTATATAACAGTAAAATATTTTTTTTAATTCGACCCAGCTGTTCCTGAGATTATCGCATTCAAATAAACAAACAAACTCTTCAGCTTTACAATATTAGTAGAATAAGGGGAGGGAGACGAAGATTATATTAGACTTCATGATATCTTTAGGAGACACAAGTGTCTGTGTCTAATAAGAGATAACAAGCAGAATAACGTTTCAAAAATTCATAGTCTTATAAAAGATAAGAAACTATCTTGCTATACGCACTACCACGAAATTGTAAATCGATCAAGATATAAAGTTTAAACATAATATTAGAAGATAGTGGACATCCATGAAGTCATCATTCTTTAAAAAAATAACATAAAATCAACCATAAATCACATTATGTGACGTTTCTTCCCGGAAACCCATCCATAGACAAACGGAAGCGCCACCATCTTGCGCGGCAAATTACACAGATAAACACAAAATGATAGAGTTTAGCAAAATTATATAGCGGGATCACAAAAGTGTTAGGATTGACGCCTATTGATGCTGCTATTAAATTTGTATAGATTATTTTTTCGTCTTGGGAGGTAAATATAGATTAGAATCGTTTAGGAAGCCGGGTCATCAGTGGACCACCCTATTATAATAAGAAAGATCGATAGGGAATTGAAAATGTAGCAAAAGATTTGAGACTCTTTTTAAAATGTAGCCCTCGAATGTTTAGCAAAGCTAAAACGAAAGTGGCATCCTATAGCGACTGTTTGACATGAAAAAGATTTTTTGAAATATGATTTAGTCGTCCGAAATTTGTTGGCATTATCACGTCAGCACTCTGTCTCGTCTTGCTGTCAAGTCAATGAATTTCTCTACAAAATATGAGCTTAAAGGTTTAAAGCCAAGATAGTCATTTTGACACGTTTCCTAGGTGTTATTGACACTATTGGTTGTGAAGATTTACTTCAGCTTAGCTTAGTCTCAGTAAGTACGCTCTATACAGAGTGATTTTTAAAATACTAATAACTTCCCGCACTTGGCTTCTTTACATTACACTAAATAACTTCGTAATATGATTAAAAAAAAAAATGTGTGGCACTCGGGGACTGCCGCGGTAAAGCTATTGCATAGTATTTTTATCAACTTAAGCAATGAAAAAAAAATATATATATTTTTAAGTGTTTTTTTTTAATTATAAAAAATCAATGTTTAAATTTTTTTTTCTTTAAAAAAAATTGTTTTTTTTTTAAATTTAAAAAGCAATTAAAAATTTTTTTTTTTTTAGTTTTTAAAAACATTTTTTTTTAAATTAAAAAAAAAAAATTAAAAATTCTGCTATTCATTGATAGATGGCAAAAGTAAAAAGTATCACCGCTGTGCCCGTCGGAGTGGGGAGCGTGAGGTTTATTCGTTACGGAATTTCTGGATTCGGTCCCCGCGCTCAAGGCCCGCGATAGAAGCTATGAATTGCTTAAAAAAAATACAAAATAACCTTTCACCACCTTCTACCTACTTTTGTCACACAACCACACTTATTGTTTTTAAACTTTCGCGATTTTTATACATATTAGATATATTTCGGGACTTAATCGCTAACGGCCGCTTTCTATATTCAATCTCAATCCATAAATTGCAAACCAGGATTTCCATTTCAATAACCAATCCATGAATCGATATGCTGATCTGTTTTTTCAATCTATCTTTGGGAGGTTGGGACTATGAAAGTGACAGTTAAGCGTTTTCTTTATGCGATCTCTGAATTTGACAGATCGATTTTAAGTCGACTCGTGATCACGATCGGTGCTTTTTGATCGAAACGTAAATAAAAGGTACATTTAAATAATTCACCCGATTAAGTCCTGAAATATATCTAACATATACCACACATCTGTGAGACCCTGAAGTAAAATCGATGTTTCTTTGTCAGGATTAGGGCCTAAACCTCACAATAAACAAGCAACGAGAATTTCAGTAAAATAGTCTGTAGGTGGTTAAGGTTATAACTCCAAAAACAAGTGGTAGGTGATTAAGGTTTGTTATATTAAATATTTTCCAAAACTGATATTACAAAGTTATTTATTGTTATGTAAAGAAGCAACGAGCGGGAGGTTATTATTATATAATAATAACTAATAATAATAATAACTTGGGACAACTCACACAACGCTATCTGATCCCAAACTATGCAGAGCTTGTACTATGGAAACCAGACAACTGATAAACATACTTATATATTTCTAAGTACATACATATTATAGATAAATAACACCCAGACACAGAATAAACCATCGTGCTCATCACACAAAGTTTTATTCTGGGTGGGGTTCGAACCCACGACCTCTTGTGTAGCAGTCGGATACACTCTCACCGCGCCACAGAGGCAGTCTACAAATCATTCTGTAGACTTCAGTCTTAGTGCATAAAATTCTAAATTACTTCTCAGCGCAACGTATTTACTGTACGTAAATAGTAGATTATATCTTAAGGGGGGGGGGGGAGTCCATTCACCATGTAATATTGTCACGGTACACTGACTATGATGGACCTAAGTAGTCACCTGCTCCAATTTGCCAGGAATGTCATTGTGTACTAGATGTCGGCAATTGGAGATAACGGCTACAGTGTGATTGAGTTACCGCATTGCTGGATTCAAGACTAGCTGCCCCGCGAAACTTTGTTTCTGTCAATTTTTCCCGTTTTTGCAACATTTATCATTGCTGCTCCGCTCCTATTGGTTGTAGCGTGATGTTATATGGCCTATAGCCTTGCTCGATAAATGGGCTATCCAACAGTGAAAGAATTTTTCAATTCGGATCAGTAATTCCTGAGATTCAAGTTCAAACAAAAAAACTCTTTGGCTTCATAATATTAGTATAGATGGGTTATTTAACAAAACTAAACTGTAACATATAGGTTGTATAAACAACCTATCTGTTTCAGCTTTTTGCACATAATATATGACTTTATGACTTATTATTAACTGGCCTGTTGGTCTAGTGGTTAGTGACCATGACTGCTAAGTCAGAGTCATGGTAATCACAACATAGTATAAAACAAAGTCGCTTTCTCTGTCCCTATATCCCTATGTATGCTTAAATCTTTAAAACTACGCAACAGATTTTGTTGCGGTTTTTTTAATAGATAGAGTGATTGAAGAGGAAGGTTTATATGTATAATAACATCCATAGTTAGTTTCCTATAAAGGTAAAAGAATTAGAAGGTGTCAATAAGAAGCTCTTTGTACAGTAAACAAGTGATTTGATACAGCTATTACCTTACATTATGTACCTCTGAATTCATGTCCAGATACTTATTGGGAGTCGAAACAGTTGCTAAATGCGCAACTACATGTGCGAACGATTATTATTTTACCGTTTTTTTGACACGCGCCCAAACGATTATGAGCAGGCGTCAGGCCCATCTGTTGTCAGAAGTAGGTCTTCGTGTAGACGATTTAACGTGATAGGTTTGGAGAAAATGTTTATTTCTATCGATTTTTATTTATTATATTTTGTAACATACAAACACTGTAGTGAAAACTAATCCCTTTATAAATATAAATGAAAGTCATTCATTTACTCCACTCACTAAAGAAAGTAAACTTTAGTGAGTGGAGTAAATGAATGACTTCTCTATGGGACTCACTATGGGATGTAAATAAAATAAAAATATATATTATATCTCGGGTTAAAAATTCGTATCGCACACCCTACTTTTGAATGGAACCGTTAACACTGAGATATAAAATATATTACAAGCACATTTCAAGCTATAAATATTATTCGGACCAATGACAGCGATGTGTCAACAAAAATATATTTTAGCTCTCGTTACTATGGCGACCTTAACTGAACTGTAAAAATAGTACCAGAGCCCACGACCAAAACCATGTATCATAGGAATACAGTCGACACTGTATGAAATCGTCAAATTCTTTGATTCTGAGACCGATTAGTTATATAATAACGAGCAAAAGTGTGGCCACTGCGTTTTTTTTGGTCTCATTTCTATTTTAAGTGATTTTCTGGATTCATGATTGACTCCTGAAAAACATGTTTTCGGTATATTACAGCTATCATTCAACTACAGTCCGAAAATCAGACAGATTGTTCGGTAATTTTTTTGCCATTTTTTAAATTCGGCTAGGTCAAACGCTACCCGATTTTTTTTTTGATATTGGTATTTTCTAGTTAAGGTTTCTAGGACCAAAATTTTTGTCTCATAGCAATACGGCTAAAACCGCACTAAATTGGTAGATTCGATTATTCTACCAATTTAGTGCGTTTTTAGCCGTATTGAAATGAGACAAAAATTTTGGGCCTTTGCTCTCGTACTAAAAATATATATATCACCCAGTGTGACCACGAATCGCGAGATGTAATATATATCTCGGTATATAACGTTATTCTAGGTACCTATAGTGCATACCTGAAAGGAGTTTGCTCAGAATTAGTAACACAATCCAATGTGATAGTTTTTAGACGATGATATATTTTTCTATTAATTATTTAATCAATAATTAATTAATTCATGAATCATTCTAGCAGTCTAAATTCTGCTCACAATGTGATGTGAAATGTAATCATCACTTATTTTTTCATATTATCCATGGATTACGTATTACGGGACGCAATGAGCACGACAGCGCGAAGAACACAAGACAACTTGAATGGCTTTTATCTATGCAAGTTTTCAATATTTTTTTTTTTTTTTTTTTGTATGATTTCTTGAAGTAAAAATCTTGTCTTGAGCTTTGCACTATACCAAAAATAACCTTGTATACCTAATGTATATTAAATCCCATCGTGAAAAGTCAGCCTAAGGCTTCTATGTACATACCTACACAAATTTAAAATGACACTTCCTCACTCTTATTGCCTCTGTTCGAGCTGCCTTTGTGGCGCGGTGGGAGTATGTCCGACTGCTACGCAAGAGGTTGTGGGTTAGATTCCCACACGGGGACACCAGTTTGTGTTGTCCACAAATCGTTGTTCCGAGTCTGGGTGTACTTTGTGTCCGGGACTAGTATGTTTGTAAAGTCCCCGCGACACAGGGCTTGTACCCTAGTGCGGGAACTAGTGGTAGTCTTTATTAATAAAAAAATAAAAAATAAAAAAAAATACCTCTAGATGGATTCATATCCCAGCAATAGGCTGTTTCAAGTCAAGCTGCGCAATCCAAAATCATTTCTTCAAAGTCATGCTCGAGCCCCCAGGCTCTGTCCTTGGCCTGTTTAACATAATCAGTATGACCTACCCTAAATGCCATATAACAAAGAAAAGGCTTCAAGTTTCTCTTAATAAAAAGTGAGTTTTAACAAGTCCCTCTGAATCCACACCGCTTGCTTCTCCGATTCTCCCATAACTCAAAAACCCGCATAGAAACGGAAGTCTTCAAACAAAAATATACACAGCAATCAGAAAACCATCTTAACAGATGGCAACACTCGTCTAAACGCTACGGGATTGGACGTGAATTATGTATGTTTAATTTGTTTGATTGTATGTAATATCTAAAGGTTTACTGCACCTACATACTACATTTCTACATCGCTCTAAGGTAGACTGGCAGAGAATGCTTTTAGCATTAAGTACAATTCTCACCGCCTCTGTACAATTCTGTGCATAAAGTTTTAAATTAATAAATACACTGCAATAAGTACGTCTATAGTCAATACTTATTGTACATTTTACTCCAAATAACGAGATGTTACATAACTGACGGTGAAATACGTAACTCTCGTGAGTATTTCAGTCTGGGCTATTCACAAACGAGTACCGTTTTGGCCCCATGTAATACTTGACCAATTGTATGATTCTTACCTCAGTTTCGACATTTTCTTTTACAATATCGTACAAAAGGTACCGAAGTAGTAGCTGTTTGTTCGAAATTCGGACACAATAATTATTTTTGTGAAAACCCTCTGTGGGTATAATGATGATAATTATATTAAAAAACGAATTATATTCAAATCATGAACAAATCTAGCTGCCGTGCTTTAAATTAGTCTTATCAAAATAAATCCCTATTTAACATATCAGCAACTGTTTAAATCTGTACTCTGTAACTTTAAAAAACCTTCTGATTAGTTTCCCAGTCTTTTTCTTGTGAATTTTGGTCAGTGGATTACGCAAACGTAACGTATATTCCTGCGTTTCGTTAGATAAAGGTGTAAATTGTTCCCTGGGGGTAAAATCAACACATTGGTAAAATCATAAAACGGTCCCCAATCAAAGTTTATTTTGTGTTATTAAAATAATCGATGAACAAATGTTTGCCTGATCACATGTATATTTGACTTTGATGTTAGTTATAGGGTGTTTGTATTTTACTCGATTACATTTAGATATTATAATTGCTTGTGAAACTTGAGGGGTTAACATGATCGCTAGTAATGTGGAACCTACAATCCCACATTGCTAGGTATCTTTAAAAAACTTATAAACTCATAGTTTACGTCAACCGCGGTTATTGTTATAAACTTATAACGGATAGGGTGATATAAAACTTGCAATAGTCCCATAGTTAGCTGGTTTTATGTTTAAACGAGACCACAGGGATGCCACAGATTTACCAACCATGTTTTGACCTCTTTAAGAATCGGTTTATAACCGATTCTTATAAAGGTCTTAGGCCAAACTCATTTTTGACTGAATAATACTGATAGATAGGTAACTAAGTTCAAGACTCTAGTATGTTATTATTTATAACAAAATAGTTCCCTTTTTTGTCATCATAGGTACCTACTTCGTTTTTTTTTATTTTAAAGTACGACTCCCGCAGTAGGGTACAAGCACTTTACGGACACAAAGTAGGTACACCAAGACTCAGAACAACATTTTTTGGATCACACAAAGTGGTGTCCCGTATGAAAATCGAACCCACGAACCTCTTGCGTAGCAGTCGGACACACTTCCGCGCCACAGAGGCAGAATCAAAATTATTTAAATTTGTAATACTAAATGACTTAAATTTGTTAGTTGTATGTTTATCTGAAACAAATAAATTGAAATAAGGCGTCTAACAGCCTGCCTAATGTAATCTTCTTACTATTTCACATCTGCATCAACCTGTATAGTGCACATTTAAAACTACTAGTTCCTATTGCTTGAAGCAATAGTAAGTTATGTAAATTGATTTTTTAACACGTATTTACATCATTATATAATACTTAATAGATATTTGGTAGGAAGCAACTACTATTTCCAAAAAAAATAATAGTGTATTATAGTCACTCAGGTAACAATCAACAATCAAGAATTAATTTGACTCGGACTGGGTCCTTATTCATTATCTTTATTTCGTTGTCGTGACAAGCCCGTGCGAAGCTCCGCGCATGCGTGATAGAGAGCTGTTCTTAGTGAATAAGGACCCTGGTTTGGTTGATAGTATATTACCTTATAGGACTGCTGTGAACTAGGTTGAGAGTTTGATTCCTAAACAGGACGGTTGAAGCGGCGGTAGCCTAATTTCTAAGGCATCGGCTTCGCAATCGTGAGATCGCGGGTTCGAATCCTACCCATTATACTACCGACGTGAACCCACTCCTAACACAAGCCATTGAGTTTAGTTGGAGGGGTTAACAAGATTGCTAGTAATGTGGGACTCAATCCCACATTGCTAGTTATCTTTAAAAAAAACAGCTTTGTGAGATTCATAAATGTTCTAAGTTGTACTTACGATATTTGTGGTTTTGGAAAGTCGTTCCGTCCGTGACATAAGACTAAGGCATCAGACCAGCTCTTGAGCAGGTACCGGGGCTGTTCCTCAGGCTCCCTCCAACTGCTATCGGGCTTTTAAATAAAATTCTTAGTTCTCATAACGAATATAATGTTTACTCCTGAAAGAATCCTATGAAATACACCATTACTTATCAACACTACTTCACTTTACATCACATTTATTTATATCTTTTTTTTTTTTTTTTTTTTCTCTTTATTTATTATTAGGGACTTTTATACTATAGTATATGTCAGTCCCATCGTACCTTATTACATTAACATTACATACTCATACACAACTAAAACGTAACATTGCAAACTTGGCTAACATATAAGCAGCTTCAGAGTTAGGTTTGGACAAAATCTGATGAAACATTCCGACATCGCGTACATTTATATGTAACTCGTTCACAAGATCATCTCTCGCAGATTGAAATCTAGCACATTCAGATAATAAATGAGTGACATCTTCTAGAATTCCACAACTATTTATATCTTAAAATTAACGACCTAAAAAGTCGGCCAATTTTTGAATGATATTTCTTTCTTTTTATTTCACTTATTCAATTTCATAGACCTTAATGAGGTTTAACGTGCGAGAGGTGGATCATCTACGAACCATCTGACACAGTACCTACAAGCTATAACAAGCTTTCCGGGTTTGTCTGTAAATACGCTTCCTTACGCAACAGATTTTAATAGAATTTCCACTATCATCTAGACAAATTTGTCGGAATTTCACCTTTATTAAATTGATTGAAAATGGAGGAAACCTGTGAAAAGCCGAAGCAAGCCGTTAGTATAAATTACTTATTTAAAAATAAACTGTATTACAAAATTACTTTTTTAATTTGAAACCATTATACATCGTAATATAAAAGCCTCTTCCGTTCTCATACAAAACCGATATTCCTTAAGGATCGGTGGATATTTTGACCTCACTATAAACAAAACGGTATCGCCCTTGCTGCAGGTAAAAGTAAATGTAACTTACTCAAGGATGACTCCCAGGGTTGTCAACTTAGGGGTTTTTCACTTAAATTTAAGGATAATTTAGTAGAACGGGGCTTTTTTACTTTTATTCACATTTGTTTTATTGCAAAGTTTTACGGTAAAACTAGTGGAATGAGGGATTTTTAGAAGTTTTTTTTTGAGGATAATTGATCTCGCTAACGTCAGCGAAGGGACCATCGTAATCGGCTCACATTCATTGCGTCGTGAGATCGACTCGCGTTTGCTGCGGTTGGTTTTTAGAAGCGTTTTATAATTTAATACAGTAATTGCATTTTCCAAAATGCAATAGGATATTGAACCTATTTTTGAAAAGTGTTTTAATTAAATTCTATAGTGGTAATTAGCCACAAAAAAACACAAAATTTTAATTTAATCGATAAGTGTCATAAAAATGCATTAAAATTTTCCGCGTAATTTGATGAAAACGCTGGACGCAGTGGACGCCATATTTCTCTGTGGTCATGACGTCAAATAACTGGGTAAACAAATGTGCTGATATTTTGAACCGTATAACATAGCGACTACTATTTCATGGTGTTATTTATCCATATCCATACTAATATTATAAATGTGAAAGTAACTCTGTCTGTCTGTCTGTCTGTCTGTTACGCTTTCACGCTCAAACAGCTAAACCGATTTAGATGAAATTTTGTATGGAGATAGTTTGAGTCCCGAGGAAGGACATAGGATAGTTTTTATCGCGATAACCGACATCCACGCAGGCGGAGCCGCGGGCGAAAGCTAGTCAGATATAAAAGGTGAAAACTTTGAATTGAATTTTAAAATTTATTTAGTTATTTTATAAAATAATACTAACATTTCCGGGTTGCTTTTTACCTAAACTATCTCAATAATATAATTATTTCTTCTAAAGAGTAAAATACCCTATTATTGTATTAATAAAGTAATTGACAAGAAATGCCTATAAAAATTAATATAGTTTTCTAATTGTAAACATATTAAAGGCTTTTGATTTCAATTTCGTCATCATTATCATCATCGGCCTGTATCGGTCCATTGCTAGACATAGGCCTCTCATAATTTATTCCACAACACCCGGTTCCAGCGACAAGTTTAGGTCATCGGGCTATCTGTCTGCACTCATTTTAATTTAGGAGAAAACAAATTAGTAATTGGCAACCCTGATGGCTGGTCACGCGATGTGTAGGTATATAATGGTCCCTTTGAGATGAAAACACTGCGCGGTTTTTAAGATTACTCCGTATTTATCTCAACCTATTGAATGGAGTTGAAATACTTTGTGTATCAGTCGAATGTGGAGCAAGTACAGGCGTTGAATGGAGTGTAAATTGCTCTGTATTGAGATCGGGTTTAAGGTTATTTTTTATACCTAAGTATGTTGTATTTCATCAGCTCAGAAATAAAATTAAATGCTGAGTGTGTTTAGAGTTATCAACTGCTTTCATAGCCTACATAATATTATGTAAATCTATTTTTTTTTTCTTAAAGACGACTCCCGCATTTGTTTACAAGCCCTGTGTCGCGGGGGACTTTACAAATATCCAATTTACGGACACAAAGTACAACCAGACTCGGAACAACAATTTGTGGATCACACAAAGTGGTGTCCCGTGTGGGAATCGAAACGACGAACTCTTGCGTAGCAGTCGGACACACTCCCACCGCGCCAGAGAGGCAGTCAAATGACGTTTCTTTATGAGACCGTCACCACAGGCAAGAGAATCGCGGAGATATTATCTTCGTGTCACCTATTTATAAACACTAACACGGCGATGTTATCGCGGCGTTACGACGATAGGCTGCGAGAGAAACGTCATATATCGCCCCGCGCTGTTAAACACAGTACCTATTTAGGAAACATTTAATATATTCTAATAAAGATAATCAAAATAAAAACGTTAATATATGGCAAATTCCAATTTTATCAAAAGTAGTCCAATCGTTTAAATAAAAATAACTACTTTCAAACTCTTCGACAATAATATTTTAATAGCTGATTAAGTAATTATAATTTCTACATTAACTTTAGTTTACAAACCTACGAACAAAGTTCGCAAGCATTTTCATTTATTGCCAAGTTCTTTTCTCACGGCTTTACTCTTGCGAACTTGGCATTAAATGTAGAATCATTCTATTCCAAATTTTGTCTGACGTGCATAAGCGTTGCATTTGTAACCTAAATGAATAAAGTATTTTTGATTTTGATCAAAATCTGTTCTTCGTGCTGCATTAGTAAACCCATAGAACCCCAAAAGCTAATTGAATGCAATTAAAATCAGAAAATCTGTTGACAGGTTTAAATGTCACAGACAAACAATTAAAAAAAAATGCAATTATTGTATTAAATATAAGTACTCCCTTCCCTACTAATTTTTCGTATGAGATAAAAACTACTACGATAGTTTTTTTTTTCACAATTTCATCCGTAGTCGGAAGTGAACAAACAAACTAATAATTACTTCGGAAGACACCCAAATTTCTATTTGCAAAAATCATAACTATTATAATTATGACAAACAAAAACTTATAGGACAGACATACAAAAGAACCGCATCGCTAATATGACAAATAGATCGCAAACAATGGCCTTAGCAAGTCATTGCGCGGGCGCATACCCACCGCATACCGTAGAAAAAACAAATCTTTGTCGCTAACCGCAAAAAGATGTATTGCAAACATTTGTTTGCGCTTTTGTTTTAGAACTATGCATTCGATTTTGATTTCTATTACCTTAGCAAACAGTTTATTTTTGAATAGCGATTAATTTTGCAAACTTGCAAAAAATGTTCGCAGAAATATGACACCGTTATTGGTCATTGTTTCTCTTGTAACTTAATATGAATTTTGAATTGGTACATATAAAGTCTATTTTTGTTAAATATTGTTATAATATCGGTAGTTAGCAGATAATTACAACGCTTTAGTGAGCAAACAATAATTTGTCATAAAAACGAATTAAAAATGGTATTAACTAAAACTTTCAACTTAGTAACAGTTATTAATAAGATTTGTTCTCTTAAGTTTCGGGTATATTGGGTAGGTATATAATCGTTATGGGATATCACTGGGGAAGGTAAGCCGAGACAATTTTTTTTAAATAAACGTTGTTCTGGCAATACTGTTAAAAAAAAAACACGCTTTAGCCGCCGATATAAATAAAGAAGGAGGACAATGGTTTGCTACTTGATACGATACAAACACTTCTTCAAAACATTATTGGAAGGGAAAATAGAGGGCAAGAGAAGACCAGAAAGCCCTAAAAGAAGCTTTATACAACAAACGAAAGAGAAAGTGGGAGTCGAGACGTACCTATCAAAAAGCCAAAAAGACGTTAGAAAATAGAGATAAGTGGAAGGAAGAGTTTCGCTCTTAAATATATTGAACTAGCTGTCCCGCGCAACTTCGTCTGCGTAAGTTTTCCTCGTTGCCTATAGCTTTCCTTGATAAATGGGCTATCCAAAAGTAAAACAATTTTTCAATTTGAATCAGTAGTTCCTGAGATTACCGCGTTCAAACAAACACTCTTCAGCTTTATAATATTACTAGCTGTCCCGTGCAACTTCGTATGCGTAAATTTTTCCCGTTTTTGCAACATTTTTCATTGTTGCTCCGCTCCTATTGGTCGCAGCGTGATGTTATATAGCCTAAAGCCTTCCTCTATTAATGGACTATCCAACAAAAAAATATTTTTTCAAATCGGACCAGTAGTTCCTGAGATTAGCGCGTTCAAATAAACTCTACAGCTTTATAATATTATATAGTATAGATTATAGTATAGATGAATTAATAAAATGTACAAAAACATGCGTAAAATCGATAAGACCGAATCTTTTGCAGTAAGACAACGAATACATAAAAGGAATTAACTGAAAAGTCGTGGCCATTAATTCAAAAACAAGACGAAGAAAAATCAAGGAACACCAAAACGCTTTTTTATGCAATGCTCAATTTGAGCCACGTTGAACAAACAAGCTTACCCATGATTAAACATGATTATTGGTTGCAGGTTCGATTCCTGATTATAGATATTTTTCGGTTAGAATTTGGCGGTTAGCAATATTGTATTGGCGTGTAATAATGAATTATAGTTCGGTGGTTTGTTTGTTTTAGAACGAATTAGATTTTTTCTTGTAGAAAGAAAGCGATTATAAAGTATTGAAAAGAAGTAGAAATAATTTGATAGGATTTGTGTAAAATGCACATCATATAAAATGATTATAATTTGAGAAGCGTGATATAAAATCGTCTGCCTGTTTGTCTGTTTGTACGCTTAGTGCATATTAATTTTAAGTACATATTTATATTATTTTGATCCAATCCTGATGCTGTTTAGGTACTTGTTAGTATCTACTCGTTAGTACTTCTAGACATAGGGCCTTTGAACAAAAGTTGCATTTTGTATAAAACTGGCGGACTAGCACAACTTCGTCTGCGTAAATTTTCCCCGTTTTTGCAACATTTTTCATTGCTGCCTCGCTCCTATTGGTCGTAGTGTGTTGTTATATAGCCTATAGCCTTCCTCGATAAATGGGCTTATCCATCAGTAAAATAATTTTTCAATTCGGACCAATAGTTTCTGAGATTATCGCCTGTTGTACAGATCATATTTAAACTTACAACAACTCTCTGTATACAAATAAGGTTATTAAAATATGAGAAGACATTACACGTAGAGGCTCTACAATGTTATCATCAAAGCCAATCAAAGCCGACTCTACCAAAATCTAATTTTTACTTTTTTTACAAAATTTTTCATCAAACTGACCTGACCTAAACGACTATAATGACTTAATGCTAACCTTAGAAGGCGCCAAACATATTTTTTTTATTAAAAAACAAAACATTTTACGCCCACTGTTGGTTTTACGATATTACTTAATCTCCTCGTTATAAAAATAAAAGAAAAAATGGCGCCAAAACTGTGCCGCGCTTTTTTAAGTCGGCCATCTTGAAAAAAAAATATTTATTGGTCATTTTATTGCTTGTTTTCGGGTAAATTCGACTGCTGTTTGTAGTAATCATAGGTTTTTGGAAATTGCTATGTAGTCAGTAAAAAAACTGCTACTATAGTAGACGCTTTGTAAACACCGATGGCGTTAGGTAAATTGTCAAATTGCATGTTTTTTTTTTTTACTTTGATAATTCCGATCAGAGAACTAGTTGATCGATGTTAACTACAAAATGTTTGTTGGGATTTAGATACAAGAAATAATGTGAGAAGGGTTTACTTACTATACTTATAAAACTTACTTAAATATATAATACTATTACTATACTTATAAAAAATTAAAAACATATACTCTACAATTTTTAACGAGTTCTACAAAGTTACGACATTTATTAGTATCATTCGAGAAACTCCTCTTGAATGATTTTACAAATAGTCTAACCATTTAGATTGTTCCAGAAATATATTACCTATTTACCTATTCAATAATCTGAATTATGAAATTATTTATAAAATTCTTGATTTTAAATTCAACTAAAATCCAGTTAAAGAAGATAAAGAGTGTTCTCAAAAACCGGCTCGATTATATTTCACACGTATCTCGTTCTACAAACATCTTTATTTTTATAATAATTATCTACTTTGTTATTAAGTTAAATAAGGCTTATAAATGGGCTGAAACGATATAGCACCGATGGTGCCCGTTTAATTGGGTTGGCAAAACTGGAAACAGAGTACCTTCTCTGTAGATTAGTTAAATATCGCAGAAATGCCGTGACGTCCACTTCAGTTACGGGTTTTATCCTGTAACCAATATATTTAATTACTCAGGTAAATACTTAAAAATATTTTACTATAAGCATATTAATAAACTAAATATTTTAAGTCAAAGGTCGCTTTTTTAATTCATTAAATTACTGAGTCTATTTCGCAGATTTCAAAATTTGTCTGATTCATTATTTATTTTACAAATTAAAGCTTTGGAATTCTCCCATTTACTGAAATTTGAAATCGCACCTGCTGACATGGCGTTCAAATATCCAAATTGGTGATAATTTTCGATATAGCAGGCATCTTGCTTATTGCGATTTTTTATAAAGCGTGCGTGTAAAAAACTAGGGCTAATGTAAAACTTCAACTGAATCTCACTTCACTTACATTTTCTATTTTTATTCTACTTCAAAAAGGAGGTTTTGTGTTCGTCTGTATGTATGTTTATTTGTCTTTACGTAACCGTAAAGTAAAGTAAGTAGTAAATTAAACTTCAGTGAGGCAAGAACTTTACCTCACTGAAGTTTGATTCCTGTAGGCATAATACTACCATCTCACATCTCTATCTTCCCATCCTTTTCTCTCCCATCCAATCACTGAATGATTTATAGCGTTATGAGAGCGGATGTTTGTTTAATCGATTATATTTATGACGGTAGCGCCCCAAGTGTGCCTGATTGCGCCTGAGTCGATCTGAGTCAGGCCTTTGAGGCCTTTGGTGGTGGGATGTGGGTCAATTATGTGGTGTTTGTGGGTTTTCGGTGGCGTAAAGTGGTGTGAAGATGCTTCAGGAGTTATTTTACTTATTTGTTTGTTTATTTTTAAATTAGGATCGTGATTTTCGTATTTATAACGACACCAAGTTTATTTTAAGTATACTCTTTGTTTGTGCTTTTATTTTCTCTAAGCGCATGGAGTCTTACGGTTTTACGTATAATTATAATTATTAATATTATACTTACATGTTATTTATTCACAATTGTGAAGTCTCGGGTTCGAATCCTACCCATTATACTACTAAAGTAAACCCACTTCTATCATAAGATTCATAAGCCTTTGAGCTTAGCTAGAGGGGTTAACAGGATTGTTAGTAATGTGGAACCCAATCCCATATGTCTAATTATTATTTTTTAATTAAAATATTTACTTATTACTTTTTAGTTATATTTACCATGGTTATGTCTCATCTGTTCTAGACTATGGTCGAATATTATGGGGAAACTCGACTGACGTTCCAAAAGCATTCTTAGCACAAAATAAATATGTCAGGGCCATCGCTGGGATACCACCTTGGGAGTCATGTAAGGCCCTATTTAAAGATTATAGAATTCTTACACGAGCATGTATGTATATCTTAGAGACTGATTAATTTGTCAAAAGCAACTCTAATTTATTTAAAACTGATAAGGATTTATTCCCCAGAAATACAGGGAACCCAAATAAACAAATCTTTAAAAAAAAAATAGAAATGTTTTGATAAATGTACCAAAGACAAAAATGTTTCTAAAAAACTGTAATGTTATGTGTGGACGTGTATATAACGCTATTCCTGATACTATCAAAGATTTACCATTTATTAGATTTAAGAGGAAAAATGTGGCTTATGGAGAAATCCTTTTATTCAGTAGATATTAGAACTGTAAATTACGTGAAATTGTTAATTGTGAGTTTTATTTTGTTATAATGATATATGATTGATATTTTGTAATACTGACTTTGGTATACGGAACTCTCGGGTTCGATTCCTGGATCTGGACTTAAAATTTTCCTATCATTCAAAAATGCAATTATTGTATTTATAAAGACAAGAAATTCCTATAAAAATACTATAATTTAATTAAAAAATCAATAACATACTTACACCCATACAAGCTCGCTAACTTTTTCACTTACTACCGATAATTCGTATAGGACACCCTACTGCCCTACATGAAGGCATTATGCTCACATACTTATTACTTCAAAGCCAAGTAAGTCACGCGATAGTCCGTGGGAACTGCACCAGGTGTCATGTCGCGATGGTTTCACCTTCGATCTTCAACTTTCCCATAAGGCACGGCGTTACGGTAGCTTGGTCAAGCTGTGACCCTACCTTGGATAAATAGCCTATGCGTTACATGATTAACAGTCTCTACATAATGCAATACAATAACCATTGGTAATTAAACTTTTTTTAAAGTTAGTTTGTTTGTTTGGACGCAGTAATCTCAGAAATTACTGCTCCGAGTTGAAAAAATATTTTTCTGTTAGATAGGTAATTTATCGGGGAAGGCTATAGGCTACATAATATCACGCTACGACCAATAGGAGCGGAGCAGCAACGAATCATGTTGCAAAAACGGGGAAAATTGACGCGTACAAAGTTGCGCAGGACAGCTAGTTTATAATATACTAGCTGTCCCGCGCAACTTCGTATGCGTAAATTTTCCCCGTTTATGCAACATTTCACGTCGCTACTCCGCTCTTATTAGTCGTAGCGCGATGTTATATAGCCTATAGCCTTCCTAGATAAATGGGCTATCCAACAAAAGAAGAATTTTTCATATCGGACCAGTAGTTCCTGAGATTAGCGCGTTTAAACAAACAAACAAACAAAGCAAACAAACAAACTCTTCCGCTTTATAATATTAGTATAGATATTGGAGAATACAAATACTAACTGAAGACAAGAAAGAAATTACCCATATTTCACCCCTACAGAAACAGTGGACATTGGACAATACCGTTGATATGTAAATGTTTCATGGTACACTGCGCGCGCGCATACGTTGAACATTACCGGCTTATTACCGATATTATCGCACAACAGATGCGTCATGACGAACATCATATCGTTTTATCTATTTGACGTTTCATAAAAAAGTCATTTATGAATTATAAGCCTGTTGAAGATGCATGTTTTGCAAATTAGTTGGACGAAATAATGAGACATTTAAGTGCCTCTACTGAATGAAATTCATCATCATTCTAATCAGCCTGCTTTGGTCCACTGCTCAGCAGATCAGCTCTCCTAGTTTACGCTACAACTCCCGGTCTTCCACCTTACGTAACCAATACATCCATTGCTGGGATAAAGGCGGAAGAACAAAGGATCTTTAGGTCGTAGGTCTGTCTGGCTTAGAGTCGTCATACCTTACATTTACAAAATCGCAGTCTCCATTCATGCTACATGGACTACATATTGTTTTCAATATGAAAAGAAAAGAAAGAAAAGAAATATTTATTTTGATAAAATATTGACACACATTAGGTACAATAAAACAAAAAATATATAACAAGTAATAATAACAATAGATAGTAATAAAATAACAACTAAAAAAAAATATCATACAGTGGAAACAAAAAGAGACACAGTTAATTAGTCAAGAAAAAAAAAAAACACTATTCCATATAACACAGACGCGATTAAGACTTACGCTTGTTTATAAGTTGGCGTTTCTTGATTATTTTAGTTTACTTTTTTTTTTTAATCTCGGTTTAGGTACAGTATAGTATTATAGAATCTAGTCTGTATTTTTATTCACTAGCTGTCGCGCGCAATTTCGTCTGCGTCAATTTTCCCCGTTTTTGCAACATTTCTCATTGCTGCTCCGCTCCTATTGGTCGTAGCGTGATGTTATATAGCCTATAGTCTTCCTCGATAAATGGACTATCCAACAGTGAAAGAATTTCACTTCATTTCAATTCGGACAAGTAGTTCCTGAGATTACAGCGTTCAAACAAACAAACATACAAACTCTTCAGTAAAATCTTCTTCAAATATACACTAAACAAAATTATTTATTTACTGTTTCCTTCAGTGTTTTGAAGGAAACAGTGTTCAGTGTTTTTAGAAACAATACACAACGCTTCCTAACAAATCCGGTCAGGTTAATATTGGTTACAAAAACTGGCCAGCACGTGCACATAGAAAGATCAGGTGGGCACAACACGTGGTAACTGCCGCGCCATATGTCACAGGTTCCACTCCCTGACAGTTTACGGGTTTCCGTACAATCGTATTTGTGGGCTCATGTTTGATTGGTTGTGTTTTGTAATTCTAAACGGATGTTTGCAAAATGAGGCACGTGCGGTCGATTCACATTTTTGTAAATCTAATCTATTTATTCTGGGTCTACGTTTTAAAAAATCACGGTTCCACATTAAGATTTCACTAGATCTAATGTTAGGTTTTTTAAAAAAAAATACGACTTCCGCATTAGGGTACAAGCCCTGTGTCGCGGGGGACTTTACAAACAAACAAGTCACAAACACAAAGTACACCCAGGCTCGGAACAACAATTTGTGGATCACACAAAGTGGTGTCCCGTTTGGGAATCGAACCCTTGCGTAGCAGTCGGACACACTCCCACCGCGCCACAGAGGCAGCCAAAGGTTATATCTAATGTTAAGAAATTGGATTTGAGTGTCGGTTACAGAGGTTTAAACAGTTTCATCTAGTTTCGGTCTAAGGCTGTACATAGTACGTCCTATAGATCTCAATCTAGATATAGGGCGTACTTTGACTTAGTTTAAGCGTAGCTCAGGTAAAACGTTACAAAATCTTGACCAAGGCAGGTGCTGACTGTTGACTACATAGATTCTTCGATCTTCTAAGATTACGCCATTTAGATCTCAGCCTAAGTGTGCGCCTAGCTTTAAGAAGTTCCTGGGTTAGGAACACGAATCTTCCTCGTTAGAGTAGAAAACAGAGGAGGGTTTTAAGGTTAATCCATTCTAGAATAAGCACAAGATGTAGGAAGATTGGGAACTAAAATAATAAATTCGGCCATTGCCATGTTGACACATATTGCGAAACACATTCAAGTTTTAGTTTTTCCATTATCCAAGTAAGTGCAATCCAAATAACTACTAATTAGTTTCAAATTACGCTTAGATACGCTTATTCCATAGTAGTACATTTCTAAATTAGCCTTGACTTACGATCAGTAGGTAAGTTATTTAAATCCGTTTTGTGTGATTTTTTTATCCCATTGCTAAAAAAAATGAAACTGAAAACTTAATGAGGAAACTAGCGGCATGTCCTAAAACCAAATTCTCAAAAAAATATATATTTATTAATTTTCTAGTTTACTTTAGTTTGTAGTCTCTCAGAAAGAAGAAGAAGAGCAGAAACTCAGAAAGAAAACCTGTGTAAGGAACCAGCAGTAAGAAAGTAGTTAGATAAAAAAAATACAATATATAGGGTAGAGAAATTGCGAGTAATAATCAAACACGGACCACATCCCATCATCCCTTGACCAAAACGAGCCAAAATTCCGTAATCCTATATTATAGAGATTCACATCTACCTGGGTTTTTTCAAATAATTCGACCATTTTTTTTCTTGCAGTGATACCTTCGGCTATTATTTTGTCATAAAATACTCTATCACAACATTTTTGAGGATGCTGAGTTTGATTGGACTTGGGTTTTTAATATACACGTAGTAGTTTAAACATTAAGGTATATAATAATTCAACGACTTCAATTTTGACATTAAGGTAAAAGGTACGCAAGTACCACACTGGTATTTGCATACCTTTAACAATTTTGGGGAGTTATTCCAACCCTAATCCCCCCCCCCCCCAATACGCCTATAACGAAGGACACCTGTACTCTCTGTATTTTGTTGCTTTTGTATATAGGTTTTTTAGTAGTAAGTAAAGGCTCCTACACATTACCAATCCGTCTGTAGTCTGTCACCCCATCGGGCCGCCTGTCGTCCTAGACTGCATAGTCCACACACTAGCGATTATTGCCTATTGGCAATAGTAGAAAACCGACTCTTGGACTACACACTAACAGTTCCTGATCGCAGGAGGCTGTGGCATCTGACGTCTCCATACTAGCTGAATGGGTGCCGGCTACTAGCTAGTGTGTGTTCGATTATCGTGGACTATCCGGTCGTTGCCTGACGACTCTGTTTTTTTAAGCTATTGCATAGCTTTTATCGCGGGCTTTGAGCGCGGCGACCGAATTAAGAAATTCCGTAACGAAAATAAAACCTAACACCCCCACCAGCCTACCATGTAGCTTGGCCGAGCGTTCGCATAACGTATATGTATAGGTATATGGTACGACTGTACCAAGCTCGCACGGATCGAGACGAATTGCTCCGAAATGTCATCAAAAGAAAAAAATATATATTTATAATCGCATAAGTTGATAAAAAATGCTATGCAATAGCTTTACCGCGGCAATACCCGAGTGCCACACATTTTTTTTATTTAAAAGATAACTAGCAATGTGGGATTGAGTCCCACATTACTAGCAATCTTGTCAACTTTACTGTAATTTAGATTACACGTGGAGCGCACACACTATGGATAGATTTGGCCGTCAGTCTAAAACCTTTAATAGAAAACTGTTAGTCTGTGCTCTGTTGCAATTAGGTAACTGACAGGCTGATATCCGCCAGCGGCCTGGTAGTGTGTTGGAGCCTTAATGAAAAGATAATGTCTTAAGTCTCAAGCAACAAAATAAATAAGTAGACACGCGATGCACTTTATCACTCCGATCATGAGCCAATATTTCATGTTGATGTGTAACTTTGGCACCGGACATTATTATTTTGAATTGAAATGGCAATACAGTTAATTTGACGCATGATGATTTTTTAATGTCAAAATAATCCCACGTGAAATTAATTTCAGGATAAATGTAAAGCTTTTTATCAAAATAAGCGTGGTCAGTTTTCTTTTAACGATGCCGCTTTGGCAAAGTAAATATTTGATTTAAACATCATAAATCTGTTAACTCGCGTGAATAATGTAGCAGAGTAGCCTGAATATTTTAAGGTATTTATTTGCCCTAAAATGTTCAAGCAATTGTCAAACAAACAAACTCTTCAGCTTTATATTATAAGTATAGAAGTATAGATTATAAAACTGAAGAGTTTGTTTGAACGCGGTAATCTCAGAAAGTACTAGTCCGAATTGAAATGAATCTTTTTCTGTTCGGTTGCCCAATTATCTAGGAAGGTTATAGGCTATATAACATCACTCTACGACCAATAGGAGCGGAGCAGCAATGAAAAATGTAGCAAAAACGTTATAAATAGCTGTTCCACGCAACTTCGTCTGCGTAAATTTTCCCCGTTTTTGCAACATTGCTGCTCCGCTCCTATTGGTTGTAGTGTGATGTTATTTAGCCTACAGCCTTCCTCGATAAAAGGGCTATCTAACAGTGAAAGAATTGTTCAATTCGGATCAGTAGATCCTGAGATTACAGCGTTCAAACAAACAAACTCTTCAGTTTTATAGAATAGATTCAGGTGCTCGACATTTTTTGTTATTGTGGTACTGATACTGTTATGGGCTAGCGTGACGCTTACCATCAGGCGCGACCTGCTTGTCTCTCCATTTTGTAGGTAGGTAGTTCAAAAAATAATATCGAGTTTAAACCCTAGTTAACCCCCCTATTCGTTAAAGGGGTTGTTACAAATTAACGTGTCTATCTGTGCCATCTGTACCTATATCTAAACATCCATTAGATATTGTTACAGCTCCAGTCCATTCCGCTTTAGTAGCACCAGAAGCAGGCAACCTACTTAAAAAAATACGCGATTAGGGTTCCAACGGGGACAGAATCACAAAAGCTAATATAATATCCCAAAGCCATTCATACCCCATAAACAGTGCCATAAGTCACCCCATATGTTCACAACGGTTGTCTATCGGTTAGCTAATTAAAATTGTTGTACACCATGCCATGGGGATGTTCTACCCCATGCCCTCGTCGTCACCCCGTGCGCGACCGATTGACCCTGAATTTACCCCTCTTAACGGCTATTATGGGGCAATAAGAATTTAACTTCGGTAGAGATTATTTTGTTTTATTTAATTGATTTAACTATAGAATAAGTTGCTCTGTATTTGCAAGAAAAATGCAAGGTGTCTGCCTTAAATGCACTTAGTTCGAGAGAGACGCTTAGATAGTCTTTTACGTAAGAGTGAAAGAGAGAACTATATCGCAATCACTGTCGTCGCCGCGTGCCTATTTTATGTGACGTAATGTTAGCCTATGACGGGTCTATACGAAAAACGTCATTAGCAGTAGGTAATTTTTTTACAGATCCGCATATAACTGGTAAAAATACATGAAATAGGCGCGAAATCTCTAAGTTTGAGTCTTTGTGTAATTAAAGTGTACAGTGAATGGACCTATTCGAAGAATAAGTGAAGCGCACGCAAGAACCAACAGCATCTCGTAAAATAGAGATTTTATAGATATATATAACTTTGTTATTCGAATAAGTGGAAATGCTGAACAACGGGCAGATTAAAAAAAAATAACGAAGTATACATAATATACCTACTGGTTATCGTTAAACACAATTTGACATGGGAATAAACGCTTTTAAACTCGGTAAAGTATTTACCTTATGCTTGACTTGCTTCTCAAGACCAGTCAGCTCGTGACCACGGTCGGTGTAACCCGGTCGAAACATCAAGCATAAGGTACTTTATTCAAATTGTGTATAATAATGCAACGCGTAAGTTTTATAATTTAAAAAATATTATTTGCATGAATAAGTAAAATGATTTGTAAAGCGCCATGTAAACTATGAAAATATTTGTAAAAATTTACGTGTTTGTCAAATAATTTAATAGTATAGATACCGCTTTGGGGTTTGACAAACTCGATTGACGATGTGTTGAAAGAGAAAGAATCGTTTCAGATACTGTTTGATGAAAACGTGAAGTTTGACAAATACATTTGTCAAATAAATTTGATTGTTTACAGGGCGCTTTATAGTTGCAATTTTATTGCATTACGATCAGTAGATAGCAAATATGTATGTAGATGTTGGGACTGTACCTAATGTGCATTTTGTCTTACGTACACTCAATTTTTTTAATTTTGTTTTTCCGCTTGACAAAGATATTATATATTTGCATTAACACACCAACTTTGTATTTACATGTTTTTTATTTTGTGTTGTCATTTTATGATGTATCTACGATCTGTTTCTTTTTTTTCTTTGTATTAATGAGTAAAGTACCTATCTACCTGCCTATTGTTATATTTCTGTATTGTACCTTAATTATTATGTAGTGTGCGTTATCTCAACGAATAAATATTTTTTTTTTTTTTTTAATAAATTATTTTTTCTTCTATTCTTCTATTCAACTTTTAACCAGTGGTAGGTCTAAGCCATAGGGTCTTCTTCGGTACCACAACAGTGTTAGTTAATGTTCCGTCAAATACCTACCTAGTAATGTTAACACCTTTGATTATATCGACGGTGGAAAAGCAAATTAAAGTAAGCGCCATTTTTCAAACTTTACAGTAGAGCCAAAAAACTTTGTAATTTTGGGTAAAATGATCATAAAAAAAAAATTATTACTTCTACAAGAATATCAAAAAGAGCAGTTGTTTTATTTTTTTAAAGTCCATAATTTCAATCTACTAATGAAACAAAGCCTAAACGATTTATAAAAATAGGTGGCGCTTAATGTTTCTTGCCGATATAATAGCTTACGGCAAAACACATTAACGTAATCCGACCTGCGATAAATGATCATGGGAAAACACTTTAACCGCCACTATTTTGGTTTATAAAATACAAGCAATACAATTTAACAACATTAATTAATATTAATATTGTATGGGCAAAACAAATTAAGTGTCGCAATGTCTGTATGGTTAACTTAGGGTAAACCATTTAAGTGCTTGAGAAATTAGAATGTAAAGCCAACAAAATAATTTAAGCTACTAATAATTTTTTATTAAGGCAGTGAAAATAAACAAATTTCAGAATTCACCCTTTTTATTAAGAACACTTACGTTTCACTTACTAACTAACAAGGAACATAGGTGGTAAAATAATCTTTTTGGGATATCAACAGAACGTAATTATTCTTTTAAACTTAACACTAGTCTAGTTATAATAATTATTATAATCAGTCACCTACTCTATTTAAGGTAGGCATGGAGAGATCACAAGACACAACTACAAAACAAAACAAATACAGGTACAAATTTTTGTGATTTTTATATTCCACAGGTAAGTAAAGTTTAGTGGTATCTCTGCGGCAATAATGCGAGGGCAAAGCAGGCAATTTTTTGATGAAGTTTTGAACATTTTGCTTCGTTGCTTCTTTCGTCTTATTTGCAGGAATGTGTCTACCCCTGAGGTCCTCTTTTGAAGATCCTTCTATGCAGTTTGACAGTGTGTAATACATGTATGTTTGTGAAACAGCTAACGTATTTAGTATAAACTGCTGGCAAACCTTGCGTCTGTCTTCATTATCGTTTATATAATATTCGAAAGAATAATTACGTTTTCCACTATCTTTTGAACGTTTTCTCTTAATAGTAATTCTTCGAGACATATTAACAATCCAGTCTCGTTGTCTTTCAGAAGATAATGTCCAAAAGTGATTAAATAAAGACAATCTTCTTTCTTCGGTTATCACCTGGGAATTATTCCCACATTTTTTACCAACACAAGGATTGGGTTTAATTTCTTTTTTGGATCGTATTTTTCCGTTTGTTTGAATATACTCTTTTCCGCTATTTTTACATATCTTTCTTTCCTTTCTAGTATTAGTTTGTTGTATCTTTTTTCCCTTTTCTCCCACTATACTAATATCGTCCGGTTTTCCAATGATTTCCTGCAGTGGTTCATTAGTAGTTGTTTCCTTGTCTAGTTCCTCGGTTAATTTCAATTTTTTCTTCTTTGTGGTCTTTTTCTTAGACTTTTTAGTAATTGGTGTATCCGAATTAGAATCATTGCCACTTTTTTCATTCCACGAACTAAATTCATCAGTAAAATATGGATCTTCATTATCAGATATAAATTCGCAGTAAGTTTTCTTAATCAATTTGCGTTCGCTAGATCGTTTCGAAAGCTTATTACTAGCTGATATAGAACTTGTGTTTTTTTCAGTCATAGTATTAGTATTTAATACTAAATTACTATCATCTTCTACCTGAAGTTCGCTTGAGATGTCAACTATAATAAAAAAGCAATAAGTAAATAAATAGACACATTAAAATATAAATAAAATAGTAATATACATAAATATATACAGTCAAAATTATCCAGGTACTACGTGTGGGGCTCAGTCAATAAGGTGCTTTTTTGTTTTGAAAAACAAAACAACACTCACACTAGAGAAAAAGCCTTGTATTGTGATTACACAAATATTTGTCACGGGTGGGAATCGAACCCACCACACTCGGTGCGTATACGTTTGCCAAACTACTTGGCAATATATGATTAGGTATAAATGAGACAAAAGATGTAGTATAGTCTGGTTATAATTATCTAAAGGTGTATCTTATATACTAACGACTTCGTGTTGATAACAGATAGTGGAAACATTTAATAGATACTGAACGTGCGATAAGGAACATAAGATTGTGATGTAGATTGTAGATACAGCACAAAGATATTGTACTGTAACAGTACACCCCCCTTTAAAAAAAAAAAATATGGTAATAGTGTTTACAATATAAATTTGACCTAGACCTTACTAGTTATTTGCTGATGTATATAAATAATAATGCTATTGTACGCGGTGGAATTTGATGACGCCTGTTGTGGTGTGATTTGCTGACGTCTGTAATTTTGACTTAGCTGTTGCACGAGTGTTTATTATTTTTTTCCGTTAAACTCTTCATTCTTCTGTCCAGTGTTTTCATTATGCCGTAAATTAGGATCACGCCGATTGTTAAAATAATCTGTCCCATTGCAACATTTCTTGTCCACCGTAAGTCCTCCTGGATCAGGTTACGGAGTTGGTCCGCTTCGTTTTGATTGAGGCAATTGTCCGTATTGTATGTTATCTGGTCCTTAGAACTTTGATTTCCCATTTTAGATGTCTTGTTGTTACGAGTAGTTGTGAATTAATGGTATATGTTAAGATCTATGTTAATATATATACGAATAGCTTGCTTATATCAGCGATTTTTTATAGACGTACTACTGGCTTTACTTTACGTCCCGATCGTGTAGTGTACGTGTGTGAATGCCTGTCGCAATCCTTTGAATCTGGCACGTAGTTTGATTCGTCATTGATCATGAAAGCTGGTTTCAATCTATCAATTGATATCACTGTCTCTTTATCCCTAATTCTAATGCAAAATGTTTTATCTGTTTTACTAATTACTGGGTAGGGTCCTTCATACGGCGGTGTCAGGGCTTTCTTAATTCTATCACACCGAACAAATACGTGTGAGCATTCTTTGAGTTCGGGATGCACAAATATAGCTTGATTGTGTTTTTTTCTTTTCGGAATTGATGTCATTTGTGTGATGTCCTTTTGAATTTGTTTTACAAACTCTTCGTACGTTGATAACTGTGCTGCTGATGACTCAAAAAATCCTCCAGGGAGTCGTATTGGCGTTCCATATGTCATCTCTGCTGAACTATAACCTGTGTCTTCTCGCAAGCTACTCCGCAACCCGAGTAAAACTGTTGGAATTTCTTTTAACCAATTTTCGTTGGATTCTCTTGTCATTAACGCCGCCTTTAAAGTTCTATGAAATCTCTCTATCATTCCATTGGATTGTGGATGATAAGGTGTTGTCCTAATTTTATGTATTCCCAAAAATTGTGAGAGTGACTCAAATATTCTTGATTCAAACTGTCGGCCTTGATCCGTAGTAATGCGCAATGGACATCCAAAACGAGTAATCCATCCCTCGAAAAGTGTCTTGGCTACTGTTTCTGCAGTTATATCTTCTACCGGAAATATTTCGGGCCATGACGTACAACGATCTATGATTGTGATTAAATATCTCTTCCCTTGTGAAATCGGAAGTGGTCCGACGATGTCAATATGTAAATGTTCAAAACGTTGCGCTGTCATAAATGTACCAGGAGGTGATATCGTATGTCGTTGTATTTTTGATTTTTGGCAGGCTATACATGATCTACACCAGTTATTGATATCTTTGTTCATATACGGCCATAAATACCTTTGGGTTATCATTTTTCTCGTAGTTCTTTTTCCTGGATGGCTCATACCATGAATGGTATCGAAAATTTGTTTGCGAAAATGCTTTGGTAAGTAGGGGCGGCTTTTTCCAGTAGAGGTGTCGCAGGTGATGTTTATTGTGGAACCCGGAAGCGTAATGTTTTTGAATTTTAATCTTTTATTGTCATGTAATTTACTTAGTTCATTATCTGTTGATTGACATTTTTCCAATTCAGCGTAATCGATAGGTGATGGCACGTATATTTCCTCTATTCGAGATAAGGCATCGGCGGTAATATTGTCACGTCCGCTTATGTGTTGAATGTTGGTACTGTATTGTGAAATGAAATCTAACTGCCGGACCCGTCGCGGTGTATCGTTTGATGATGGTTTTTGGGAGAATGCGTATGTCAAAGGTCGGTGATCCGTAAATATTGTAAATTCTCTTCCCTCGATTAATCTGTGAAAATGTTTGACGGCCATGTATATTCCTAACAGCTCTCTGTCAAACGTAGAATATTTTTGTTGAGTTTCGCTCAATTTTTGTGAAAAAAATCCTAATGGTTCCCAATTGCGTCCGGATTTTTGTTGTAAAACTCCACCAACGCAAGTAGCACTAGCGTCGGTCATGAGCGCTAGTGATGCGTTGCGGGAAGGATGCGCTGTTAACACTGCGTTTTTCATGCTTTCCTTGCATTTTTCGTAAGCTTTGTCTGCTTCCGTTGTCCAAGGAACAGGTGAATTATCGTTCTTTTTTGAACCATGTAGATATTCGTTTAAAATTCTTTGATTTTCCGCTGCGCATGGAATATTACTTCTGTAGAAATTGACCATGCCCAAAAATCTTCTTAATTCTTGAATTGTTTTCGGTTTGGGAAATTCCATGATTGCTTTGTAATTTTCTTCGGTAGGGAGTATTCCTTGGCTCGTTATATGATAACCTAAGAAATCTATTTCCCTTCTGAGAAATTCGCATTTTTCGAGATTAATGGTTATTCCATTCTCGTGTAAACGTTTGAAAACCGTTTCTAAATGCTGATAATGTAAATCTTCGTTGTCCGATGCAATGAGACAGTCGTCTACAAATATAAATACGTAGTTTAAATCTCTAAATAAGGAATCCATGAATCGTTGAAATGTTTGTGCCGCATTGCGTAATCCGAAAGGCATTCTTAAGTACTCAAAAAGTCCAAAAGGTGTGATGATGGCTGTTTTTTCTATATCTTTAACAGGAATACAATGGTATGCTTTACGTATATCTATCTTGCTTAGTATCTTCTTATTTTCTAATATGTATGTAAAGTCAGTTAATCTTGGTAGTGGGTATTTGTCCGGTACTGTCGTGCTATTGAGCATTCGATAGTCTCCGCATGGTCTCCATTCGCCATTTTTCTTTTTTACCATATGTAATGGGCTTGCCCATGGGCTATCTGACGGTCGGCAAATTCCGAGTTCTATCATATTTTGAAATTCCTTTTTGGCTATGTCGTATTTTTCTGGAGGTAATGGTCTTGCCCGAGCTGCGACGGGTGGTCCTGTAGTGATAATGTGATGTTCAATCTTATGTTTGGGCGCATTGCGGAGAGAGGACCCTTTCGTGATGTCTTCGTATTTGTTTAAAAGTTGCGTAATACGTGGATTCGTTCCCACTGCGATATTACGAATTGTTTGTTGTGTCGCTTTTTCCGAAGTTACATGCGTTGTCAGCTCTGTAACTTTGTCGATAAGTTTGCGACCTGCTATGTCGACTAATAGTTTATAGTGCTCTAGAAAATCTGCTCCAATTATTGGTTGTGTAACATCGGCGATTACAAAATTCCATTTATAACATCGTTGTAGTCCTAAATTCAAGGTAAGCGTCTTCTCGCCGTAAGTCCTAATTTTAGTCCCATTTGCAGCGTATAGTGTGTATTGTTCATTTTGTAAAACTGAATGTCTCTGTTGCTTGCTAATGACTGAAATATTTGCGCCCGTGTCAATCAAAAACTTCATACCACTTTTTCGGTCGGTAATGGTGAGGCGATTGGATGGGTGGATTGCACAGAGTTTCGCCGTTGTCTGTGCTCTTATTCGTTTCCCTGGTTCCGTACGTAAGTCATTGGTTTCCAACTGCATGGTTTAATGCAGTTCTTTGCATATTTTCCGAATCTTTCGTGGTAGTAACAAAATCGATTTGCTCCTCTATAGTTTGTTCTCGGCCTCATAATCGGGAATTGTTGACGTTTCTTGAAATGATTGTGCGTGTTGGGTCGATAGCCATATTGACCTTGCTGAATTGCGTCAATATCTATCTGTAATTTTGCTAGCTGGGCTAAAATGCATGCTGTATTGTTGTCGTTTGAAGTGTCGTTGCTAACAGCTGATATTTCGGTTACTTCTGAATTCATTATTATTTTGTCTGCAATTTGGCTCAGTTTGTCAATTTCCATGTCTTCCGTAACTGCTAGAACCGTAGTAACTGATGTTGGTAAAAGCCTGAACCATAGTAGTTTAATTGTTTCGTCACTGATTTTTCCTCTCCCGAGGACTCGCATTTGACGTAATAACTGCGAAGGTTTTTGATCACCGAGTTCTGTCTCTGATATTAATTTTTGAAACTGTCGCTGTTCTGTTTCTTCGTAACAATCAATTAAACGTTCCTTGATGTTTTTGTATTTATCTGTAGTCGGTGGTGAAGTGATTAGGTCACTAACCTGTAGTATTTCTTCCTTGGATAACTTTGCTATTACTGTACAGTATTTGTATTCGTCTCCTTGCTTCTGTGGTGCTAATATGGCTTCTAGTTGCGTGAACCATAATCTTGGTTGGTCTTTCCAAAATTCCGGAATGCGGGATAAAACCGAGGTGCCAGCAGCTACTTCAAGTGTTCCTTGCTGATTTATGTTCGCCTTGCACGGTGATTGTGCCATGTTTCTTGCTGCGTATTCGTTCGTCGGGGTCACCAATTTGCCAAACTACTTGGCAATATATGATTAGGTATAAATGAGACAAAAGATGTAGTATAGTCTGGTTATAATTATCTAAAGGTGTATCTTATATACTAACGACTTCGTGTTGATAACAGATAGTGGAAACATTTAATAGATACTGAACGTGCGATAAGGAACATAAGATTGTGATGTAGATTGTAGATACAGCACAAAGATATTGTACTGTAACAACCACCTCAATCGCTAGACCACGAAATCGAATTAGCACACACTTTGTAAAATTAATAAACTCGACAAAGTCACCACAACTTTGTCGAGTTTATTATTTTTACAAAGTGTGTGCTAATTTGTATTTATGACTATATTAGTAATTTACGTGTCTGTTTGGTATAATTGCGTAGGTTTACAACAAGCATTTACTTAAATTATTAAAATAATAAAATAACGAACCTGTTTCTTCCAAATTTTCATCATTAGAGTTATTAGTGATAATGTTTTGTCGGCATTCAATTTGTGACTCTTCTGAGGCTGCAATGACTGCCTTGTCGGTCACATCTAAAATGATAAGTTAATACCTATTCAGTACATAATTAATACTACGAGTATAAACCTTGTGCAAAAATGAAAAATCTTAATTGTAAATAATGAATACATACCTGAGTTCGCTATCGGCAGATTATTATTAAGGAATATTTCTGGAGAAAGAACACCTTCGCTGCTTACTAAAGGTTGATTTGTTGATGTGTTGGCGTCTGTCAATAATTTTAATTCCAAACATTGCTTTTTCGGCTCCTGGGATATGTCAGACATTTCATCTTCGAATGTTATTTTACGTCGGCAGGATTTTTTTATAACTGACTGTGAATCAGTCATTTCGAATATTTTTCGTTTAAAATAAGTTTTACGATCCATTTTAAAACTGTAACATGCAATATAAACAAAATGAATAAGCATCAAATTTATTATTAGCTACACAGTTATCATACTCGTATTAATCATACTAATTAATTACCCAGTTACACAATAATTTAAAACTAAATTAAACAAAATAATAAGAAAATATCTTACGCTTGGTCTATTCATGAACGCGCGTGTTGCGACACGTACGCACGCGGCGACTGCCGATCAATAAATGAAGCGCCATTTGATCGTCTCTTCTATTTATACATTCGTCACTTGCACGAAATGGTTCAAAAAAACGTTACTTTAACCGACATTACGTAAAAATAAGGATTAAAAAATTTAAATTAAGCGACATTTTATTTGAAAAAAGTACTGTCGGTTAATTTTAAAATATTCGTGTTTTTTTTAACATAGTTAAATTAAGCGACACTTGTGTATTATTGGATGACTGCCAAAACCAATTAACAACCATGACAATGGTATCTAGATATTAGCAAAACACATTATATCCATACTGTGAATATAATGTTTAACGGCAAAACAATTTATACAACAAATCGACAGATTAGGCAACCATAGCATAACGCATTAAGTGGTCATGTAGGGGCATTATGGGGTACGCAAAAACAAATTAAGTACTTCTTAAAAGTTGAACTAAGAAAACGTAAACAACTTAAATGCCAAACGTTACGCGTCGGTGTTATAGACGGACCGTCGACACCATTTATCTACGCTTTGGTGTAAGAGGCGGACCGTTGACACCATTTATCGAAGCAGTGCAGTTGCGGACCGGCACGAGGCGTCGAGTCAGCGCTACGTGATTTCCACATCTCGCCACTTCGATTTCGCAACCGTCTTTCCATAGTTGTAGTTTTAGATTTTAATAAAGAACGATTGATTCTTGGTACATACATCGACCATTTATCACTAGTTTTAGATTTTAGTTTAATGTAATTTATAATTAAATTTATTTAAGATGTATAGACTTTCTCTGCAACCTCCGGCTCCAGTTAACGTAATTGGCGCAGTCGGTAGGATATTCGCGGGCCGGTTCGCGATAATTAGGAATATCTCAAATCGATATCCGCGTTCGCGAGTCACCCGGGTGGTTTCCAAGCACCTTCAACGAATATCCGGATCTTCGGAAGCTGAAGCCAGAGGCGTATCCAGACATCGATACTGCAGAGGGGCCAACTATACACTTATTGAACCCAGACGGAACATCCGACCAGAAGAAGTAAGATGAACACCAGTGGTCTGGCAGCAATATTTGCCACTCCGCTTGACAAATAGTTGCTGTTCTTCGGGGGGAGGTGTTACGCGTCGGTGTTATAGACGGACCGTCGACACCATTTATCTACGCTTTGGTGTAAGAGGCGGACCGTTGACACCATTTATCGAAGCAGTGCAGTTGCGGACCGGCACGAGGCGTCGAGTCAGCGCTACGTGATTTCCACATCTCGCCACTTCGATTTCGCAACCGTCTTTCCATAGTTGTAGTTTTAGATTTTAATAAAGAACGATTGATTCTTGGTACATACATCGACCATTTATCACTAGTTTTAGATTTTAGTTTAATGTAATTTATAATTAAATTTATTTAAGATGTATAGACTTTCTCTGCAACCTCCGGCTCCAGTTAACGTAATTAAGTTAAGTAAAAAAAACAACAAAATAGATAAAATATTAAGTCGGTTCAATCATAGCAAAAAAAAATGCCCTACCAAATTGCAATACATTAAGCGACATCAAAGTGTTCAGATCGTTATGAAACTAAGACCAATCGACGCAGAATTTAATGTGGATTCCAGTTATGTATTTAACTCATTTTCGTCCAAAGTGTCGCTTAAAGTGTTCTGCCTTTCCACCGTCGATATAATGTCTATAAGCCTATAAAAAAAAATGAAGCATTCCCTCTTTGACGTTTGACACTCGTTGATGAGAACAACTATGGCTAAAACATCGGATGGCGGCTTTATTACCTGTCAAAAAGTACGTCCATTTGACCATACTTTTTGACAGTTCTTTGCTTTAATTTTAGATGCCGGATTAGGAATCTAGACATTATTTATTCAAAGGTTAACACATTACCGTGTTTCAGTGAAGGGCGCTGTAGCAAGTGTACCTAATTACTGGGCAAATGAGACTTAATGAGTTGAGTGTGTGACACAAACAAGGATTTCGTTGGCACTAATACTGCTATGGATGCACTACCTGCTCGTCTCTTCATTTCATAATAGGTATAAAAAGAAAAAAACTTTATTATATTTAAGGTATTTTCCAAAAAATGTTTCATCTTCACAAAATTATAAAGAATTCAGGTGCTCCACTTTTTTTGTGACGCCCTAACAAGGGGTGACAAAAACGTGTCAACGGGTTACAATAATCAAGGACTAAAGGATAACCATTAGCCAAATCGAGAAATAATGACGTCGCATTTGTCACTGCCCTTAGGTGACGAAACCATTAGAATTATAAAGTTTAAATATAGGATCACAGGGTATTTTTTTTTCGTGTAAAAAACAGGTAGGAAGGTTATCAATAGTTATCATACTATCAAACAAGTGAAACAATGATTATGAAGCCTAATTATTACAAAACAAAAAACCGACTGCTTAAAATTATTAACTAAAGTCTATTATTGTTAATTTGAAAACAGTAAATAAATACAGCTTCTAGGCCTGCTATAAAAAAAGTAACAGGTTCTATTTTTGTGAAAAACGTAACCTAAAATACTAGTAAGGCCATCTAGCGGCAAATTAAAGAAATAGAATGAACGGCATTACGTCGTTCTTAAGAAGGTTCAGAGTTGTTATTACTATGCGTAAATGTCACAAGATGGCGCCACATGTCTTGTGCCAAACTGACCATTTGGTGAATATACATTAAAAAAATACAATTTGTAATCAGAATAAAACAACAAAAACAAATTATTAATATTTTTAATTAAATAAAAATAATAATTATAAACTTTACAAATGCATAAACTGTTAATCAGTCTCATGTTGAAACATGTAGATAAATCTACTTCATTTATTTAATAATAATATTGTAATGCAAATTAATCTTAAAACTATGGGTGTTTAGTACGAGAATCCTTTGTTTTGCATATCTCTGCGAACTTTCTCCGGATCGGGCCAGAAGACCATTAATATAGTTGAAGCTAAAAAAAAAAACAAGATTGACTGCAGTTAATTAGGTAGGTATACGTACTAGGACCACAGAATAAGTAATAGTACTACGTACTAGTAGTACGAGTACGCTGACAACAACAAGACTTCCATTTGAATTTGACATTTGGACGGTAATTTGAAAAAAAAATGGAAGTCTGTACTTGTGTAATGGATAACTATAACGCAAAAGACAGCATTATTTTGCGGCGGCGCAGATGTAAAGGGAGAGAGGAGAAAGCCCTGACATCTATGACAAATATCTAGAGGCTAGGTATTTGTCATAGATGTCAAAAAAGTTCACCTGACTGTCATTCGATTCGACATTTGAAATTGCTGTCACTTTGTTTGAGGTATGAGTTATTAGACTGTGCTAGTCTATAGAAGTCAGTGGGTAGGGGGAGGGGGTGTAGGTACTGTTAGGATCAAGGCTTTCTCCTCTCTCCCTTTACAATTGCGCCGCCGCAAAATAATGCTGGCTTTCTCTGGTTTTAGATGTCCGGTGTCTGTCATCTGATATGTACCTCTCGTAAGTGCTGTAATCTGTGTGCCCCATGGAGCCGAAGTCCTACGTCATAAGCCACCGTGACCAGACTCGTGTAAAAACCAAGGGAGTGGACAACAGGGGCAATTTCCTCCCCCCCCCCCAACCTCATGAATTTTATGGTGTTCGCCATACATTTAGTCCGTGGCACGACGACGAATGACCCGCACTAGGCCGGTGTTGGGCCAGATGCCCCCTACCCCTCCCTAAAACATGAGGCACGGATTCCAAGAGATCCCGACTCATCTAACTGGAGGTATTTTTTTTTAAAGATTACTAGCAATGTGGGATTGAATCCCACATTCCTAGCAATCCTGTTAACCCCACCAGCTAAGCTCAAAGGCTTGTGTTAGGAGTGGGTTCACGTCGGTAGTGTAATGGGTAAGAATTGAACCCGCGACCTCACGATTGCGAGACCGATGTCTTAGCCATTAGGCTACCGCCGCTTAAAGTGTTATTTTATGCAGTATAAAGTGTAATGGACATACCAGCAGTAAAAACACCGAAGAGAGTGAAAGCTTCATGACAGTGCAGGTCGAGAGTGGCACCCAGGAAGTTGGAGCCGACAGCGGCGCCCGCGCGCCCGACCATGTACATCACACACATCGCCATCGCTCTGGAATTGAAGAACAAATTTAACAAAAATGGCTTTAAATCGCCGTCCGCCACGAATATGAATATTTTTAATAAGAGATTCGCAGTTTTGCGAGCGCAATGACGTAATTCGGACGTCATTCTATTCCATTAGAGTTTATGCCACTTGTTTATGGTGGCAGTACACGTGTGCGTCTACGTTTGCCAATATCCAATCTGTATTATATCTAACTAGCTGTCCCGCGCAACTTCGTATGCGTAAATTTTCCCCGTTTTTGCAACATTTCTCGTTGCTGCTCCGCTCCTGTTGGTCGTAGCGTGATGTTATATAGCTTATAGTCTTCCTAGATAAATGGGCTATCCAACAGTAAAATAATTTTTCAATTCGGACCTGTAGTTCCTAAGATTACTGCGTTCAAACAAACAAACAAACAAACTCTTCAGCTTTATAATATTAGTATAGATTTGTGCTTGGTGTACCAGTCAAACTCGTCTTGGTAATAAAATGAAAACTAACCTTAAAGAAGTAGGGAACACATCAACGGCAATAGCCGCTAGGATAGACGCCGCGCATCCTGAGCACAGCGAGATGATGAGCAGCGCCGTGGCTGCGACACCCTCAGGAACGAAGGCAGCCCCCACTGTCGCTGCACCGCAGATGAACATTATACCACCTGGGAAAATCAAATAATGTGATGCTGTTATGGAAACCCATTTTTAAAGACCTAGTGCCTATTCAATTCAATTCAATTCAAAATTCTTAAGGATGGAAAACAATATACACTTAACAATAATTATAAACATTCAAACATTGTAAAATTGGCAATTTGAAAAGAGTGGCCGCGAGTCTTTATTGCCAGGTTTTTTTCTCCGGCTTTACCTATTGTTTGCGAACTTGGCATTACATATACATGTAGAATCTTGACGTATCACAAGAGTTGTTTTGCATCCTAAGTGTATAAATAATTTTGAATTTTGAACACTTGGGATTCTACATGTGTATGTAATGCCTAGTTCGCAAACAATAGGTAAAGCTGGCGAAAAGGACCTGGCAATAAAGACTCGCGGCCACTCTTTTCAAATTGCAAATTTTACAATCTTTGAAAGTTTATAAACTTGATATGGGGGTACATAGTAGTTTAGAATGGGGGCAAAAGATCACGAACGATCAGTAGCAAAATTCTGAGTCCTCAGGTACTTTTTCAGTTTTTTATCTGCAACAGTTGCAGTTTTTGTTAGCAGAGAAAAAACGTCTTTCTCAGAATTTATTCCGCGTCAAATGAGCTTTTGTCCATATTTTCCAGACTTTTCTACAAATTTTTCGACGACTTTTTTTTGGGGGAATTCGAGAATTTTGACACTGAATCGTAGTGTTTAGGCAGGCAATTGCCCCGCCCCCCTCCCCTTGGTTGTGGTGGATATATGTAGTTTACCGGTGTAGAATCAAACCCCACCTCCCCCCTCAGCCATGCGAGTGAATCACACTTGACCGGTTGAGTCAAATGTTGCCTCTCCAGAACCAAATCAAGTTCTGGTTCCGCGGCTGTGTGCAGTAATTACAGATAGCATTTACTACCATGTTTGAAATATGTGTTTAATGTGTTTAAAATATGTGTTGTGTTTAATCATGGTATTCCGACGAAAACAAATAAGCAGTCACTTACAGTACATAGTTTTTCTTCCAATTTTGTTAATAAAGAAACCTATAGCGAGATAGGTGAGGGCGAACACGGCTCCCATTGACATGGAGATCGGGAACATGGTCACCGATACTTCTGCCTCGCAACTCTTTTGATGTAACAACTGTAATAGAAAGAGACGAAATATTCACCATCAGAAAAAAACATTTTGAAGCTAATGGCAGACCCCGACTGACTCTCTTCGTTTACTTACCTCCTGTCAATTGGGAGGTTTTAGAATGTGAACTTTTTCAAAATTTTAAATGTTTTTTATTTCACACGTTTAAAGATGTATTCTTATAAAATATGCCTAGTAAGTAAGTACTCGTGTTAAGAGCAGAACTAAAATATAATAATCAGATTTAATAATACTGTTTTAATAAAAAAAAACGCTTAAAAATCGACACACATATACACCTGTTACTCCTCTGTGCCCGTTGCTGGAAAAATATAACTGCCTATTTATTTAAAAACTATGGACAGATACTTACAGTTGCATTTATAAACTTGTCCTTTATAATCTGACAGATGGAAATCTTCTGGCTGCTACCACTCTTTAACATGTTGTTTAGTATGTCTGGTACCCATACGTATAAACCACTGGATCTGTAAGAAAAGCGAATAAGAAAACTAAGAAAATAATACTGGCTGGCCAGTTAGTCTAGGGGTTATAGACCCTGGCTGCTAAGCCGGAGGGCATGGGTTCGATCGCCACTCAGGATAAAACTTTGTGTGATGAGCACGATGGTTTATTCTGTGTCTGGGTGTTATTTATCTATAACTAGCTTCTGCTCGCAGCATTTCACCCCTTTAAAGATTTGCTTTAGGCTTTGTAATGGATGCTTACATCATAACAGCTATCTGTGTACCAAATTTCAACCCAATTCATTGATCTGTGTGCTGATTTATCAGTCAATCACAGTTTCCTCTTATGCCTCTTAAATACACAGATAGCTGATCCTCGCAACTTTGTCCGCGTCACATGAGAGGGCTAGAGAGAGTGGGCAGTTGGGCACGTACAATACAATCCTAAAGGAGCTGAAACTTTCTTTGTTTTATCCACCAACCACTTGAGAATAACTGAACAAAATTTGATAAAATTTGGTACCTACAATGCTAATTTAAAATTACGCGTATGTTGTATGTTGTGTAATGTCCGTAATGGGTAATCATTTTTTATTATTAATGTTAAAAGTATCTATAACATAGCAGTGACGGAGGGTTTATAGAACACCATTCTCTTTAAATTCTATATACTTAATATAAATCTAAACGGGCCATTTTTTACGGCAATTGGTGGCGGCACTATTGCTCGGTCAATAGTGGCAATATGTATTCTTCTTAACGGGCTACACCTTCAACCCGGCAACAATAAAATAGAGGGCGACTGAAACAACAACAAAATTGGCCGGGCAACATTGCAGAATATAGATCGCTCAGCGATCGATCAGTACTATCATGTTGCCGGCCACAGCATTGCCGTCACAAATGCCACATGCCACACTTTACAGGTATGAAGAACCGGGACCAGCAAGATATATTTTTTAACGAGTTACAAGGAAAATTTGAACCCTTCGTCTCTGTAACATAGGATAAAAAATTCCAAGTCATGGACAATATCTAGTAGATAATGATACTCACAGCATAAACACAGTAAACATGGAGACATGTGATATGATCACACATTTGAGTAGAGGGGACTTGAACATAACACCGACGTTCTTTATAACTCCTATGAAGCCTCCTGCCTTCACTTCTTCGGCGCCTGAAGTTATCTTCTTTACCTGATAATACCATGAGACGGTTAAGTAATATTATATATATAGTCTTCTGGTTACCTTCAACCGACTTCAAAAAGGAGGAGGTTCTCAATTCGACTGTATTTTTTTTAAGTTACCTGATTACTCGAAAACGGCTGGACCGATTTGATTTGTGTTTAAATGGTATACTTCTAAAATGGTCTTATTGTCAACAAAGTTAGGATCTGCTAATAAGATCTTGGCGAAAGCGAGGGAACTCTTCAAATATTAAAGGCACACCTATAGTCAGTTGGGTATATTGTTATTCGTGTATTTACTTTTAAAAAGCACCATTGAGTCCAATGGAACTGATGATGAAGACCACAGATGACCAGCGGAACTATTCAATATGGTACGGCCCCTAACCTTTTGTTATTTATTTTTGAAGTCGGTTTTTTTTAAAGTATTATTTGCTGTGGCAAAAACGAAGTATGGTGAAATAGGACATAGTTCAGCATATGTCAGCCAGATGCTTAACTATGGTTTTAAAATGGGCTCTCTAGTGACTCACGAGTTTGTTTAAAATAAATAATTTTAGTACGTATGCCTACTATTATTCAATGTGCCGAAAAAGTATGCCGAAATTATCATGGTTTCGGTTCGTTCTTTTATTGCGTTTCAGAATTTTTTCGGAAACTATGAAGTAACTAGCTTCATGGCAAGGCCAATATGCGTAAACAACTGGTGAACAGTGATATTATATTTGTTTCTAAATAGTACGTATGCCGCTTAGGGTCTAAAAATATGTAAGTAGTTTCATATAAACATGATGACCCTTATGATGTCCCTCTGATGGGTACAGGTCTCCCCAGTAGATCCTACTTATTATAGATCCTAAAGATAACTGCCATAATCACCATGCTTTCGAGCGGGTTGGCGATTGGAGTAAGGTCTTAGAGTACGCATAGAATTCTTCTGCCCATCCTCCGGTGTGAAATCCCTTAGGCTTAGACGACACGTCCGAGAATAGATGGGAAAAAATTACTCTTATACTCACAGGAAATTCATCAGCACTTCTGCCATAATTCCACTCGTACATTCTCGCCAAAACTGGTAGCGCCGCCTCAGGGCCTTTGGTAGCTAGCAGAAACCGAGGGCTTTCAGGCAAGAACAGGAGTATGAGGGCAGAAGCCAGTCCAGGGGCACACCAGAGCCATACGAAGGCACGCCAGGGAACTATCTCAGTGTAGGCAAATGTGAAGGACCATTTGCCTGGTATTATTAACCAGGCTAAACCTGAAATAAAACAGTTTATAAGCCTAGGGCCGTACTATGAACATTTGTAATAACAAGTGCAGGGCAATTAAACTTTACACCCACATTACCCGTCTAAAAAATTGCGTTGTAACCAGCGACCAAGCCCGCTAATGGTGGAGGCACCAATTCCGCAAGGGACACCCTGATCCTCCCTTTGGCCATAGGCTTTGTGCCGGAACACCGTGTGATTTTTAGGCGGTTCGACTCCGACATACCCCCTCCTGCGTGCCCTCGTAGGAGTGGAATCCGTGGGGATTTTTGCACACAATCATAAAAAAGGGCAGAAGTGCTGTCAAGTGCAAATAATTGACAAATAGACAATAGGTTCGATGACGTCATTACTACTCGTCTGCTTTCTGTTCTTCTACAACTGACCGGTTATAAGAGTTCATGATACGGCCCTTAATCTTTTGTTAGTCTTAACTCAGACCTCAGAACCATTGGTATGAAGATTAGACATAGTGACAAGACTTACGAACTTCTGAATGACACTTCGTTCTTCGCGGCATGTGTCTGAGACATCTTCGTACCACTATCCGGAGTAATATCAGACTCTTGGCCGTGAACGATGTTTATTTGTGCATTGTTCGTGTGAATTACGTATGAAAGTTACAATCTGTACTCCCAGTATTGCGTGTTAATAATATATTATTAAACCACTATAAATTGCTAAGAAATTTCATCACCCGTGATTGACGTCATCGGTTTTTGTTTTGTTTATGAATGGGTCATTTCAAACATAAACACTAGTAAGATAATTTATACTATTTAGATATACTTAAATGGGTAACTAATTCAAGATTTCACAGCTGTCGAAAGTAACTGAATATGTTATTATCTATAATACTATTTAGATATAAATGGGGAACTAATTCAAGGTTTCACAGTTGTCGACAGTATCTGAATTTGTTATTAATTATTATTGTTGGAGCAACATGCCATATCTACAGATGTTTTAGTTATTTTTGAATTCCTTGACTTTTTAATAGTTTAATACCGGCGAAAAGCAGCACGGCATCACAAATAATCTGTTCACATACTGTTCCGAGCAGCACATTCACGCCGAATGTTTCTCGTTGAATGACGCTTTGAATGCGACCTTATAAACCAACCATAATATAGTGCATTCAATCGCGTGGCAAGCAGCCTGGTATATAGCCCGGAAAACAGCATGACAAGTAGCCTGACACCGGCAGCACATGCTCGTCTTCGTGCCCGTTGAAGCGTTGTACCACATCATGTCACACACTCCCGTCTAGCTGCCCATGGATGGTGTAGGCTTTACGAAATATCAAGGACTTGATTAGATAAATAAGTACTTATCTAACATGATCACGTTTATCTCTGCCCTGTATATTAGGTATAGCTGTCCCGCGCAACTTCGTCTGCGTAAATTTTCTCCGTTTTTGCAACATTTATCATTGCTGCTCCGCTCGTATTGGTTGTAGCGTGATTTTATATAGCATATACCTTTCCTCGACAAATGGGCTATTCAACAGTGAAAGATTTTTTCCATTCGGACCCATAGTTGATGAGATTCCCGCGTTCAAACAAACAAATTCTTCAGCTTTATAATACATATTAGTATAGATTATCGCGCTACGTGAATGATAAAACTTATGTAATAAGTTTTATCGCAGTATCTATTCAAAATCAAGAGCGGGAATGCGTTAGTGCCATACCTAAGTATATATTTTTTATTTCTATCGATAGATTGGTGGCGTAATTAGATACTGATGAACGATCTAATCTCATTTTTCGAAACGAAACTTTGTAAACAGTTTTAGAGGTAATTTTAGCTTCGCCTAAGTAGGTACTTCTTAGATCTAATATTTGTTTTTGGATTAACACATGTAGTTCGGATCAATAAACTGCTTAGGTACGTGAATGGCTTGAATTGATATTGCGTATTCGGTATTCACCAAATCATTTATTTTACTTTTGGTCATCAAAAGTTGGTTTTTCGTTGAATTTTTATTTTATTTTATTTTTATCATTGTTTCAGAATATATCGTGTTGAATACATGTAATCATATTTATTACTTGATTAGCAGTTGTAGTTATAATGTGTGCACAATTCATTTTATACGTCTTATCCCTCCCCCCCCCCTCCACTTATCTCTTTTCACTGAATAATTTATATAATGTGTCTTACCTGGTAGAATAATAAAGGAGAAGGATATGAAGACAGATCCCCAGGCTATAGCAGCGGCTCGCTTCGAGTTCGCATGCATTTCGCCCAGGTACGCGTACACTGTGGCACTGGATGCTGATATCCTGGAAAAAAAAATTATAGTATACAGTGCCGTTACTAGTTTTCATCCTTGAATAATTAAATAATTGCTTAAACGTTTATCAAATCCTTTGCTTAACGCTTCATTGTTTATTTATCATCATACGATAATAACAAATACAATAATTGCATTTTAGAAAGATAGAAAAATTTGAATCCAGACTCAGGAATCGAACCCGAGACTTCCGTAGCCAACCCGGGGCCAGAAGCGAACCACCTATCTGGACTATGTTACTAGATATCAAATTCTTCTATCTCTTAATGCTTACGGGTTAGGCCCCCGTAGCGACATCTAGTCGGTAGTTAAAGAACTATCACGGCTTTTGTTATTGCTTCGTTACAGAGAGCATTTTAACAAATTATGATGACGCAGGCCGAATATTGAAGTAATTTTTATAGGCATTTCTTGCCAAAGACTTTACAAATACAATAATTGCATTTTTGAAAGATAGAAAAATTTGAATCCAGACTCAGGAATCGAACCCGAGACTTCCGTAGCCAAACCGGGGCCAGAAGCGAACCACCTATCTGGACTATGTTACTAGATATCAAATTCTTCTATCTCTTAATGCTTACGGGTTAGGCCCCCGTAGCGACATCTAGTCGGTAGTTAAAGAACTATCACGGCTTTTGTTATTGCTTCGTTACAGAGAGCATTTTAACAAATTATGATGACGCAGGCCGAATATTGAAGTAATTTTTGGCTACGGAAGTCTCGGGTTCGATTTCTAAGTCTGGATTCAATTTTTTCTATCTTTCAAAAATGCAATTATTGTATTTGTAAAGTCTTTGGCAAGAAATGCCTATAAAAATTACTTCAACGATAATAACAGTTCGACTTTGCAGTGGTTTAGACCGGCCCATTGCCACGACTGGCTTCCTCCATAGCCCTTCCTAAAATAATCCTGGATTTTACTATGGCATATTTTAGTGAATTGAAGTTTTCAAGTTGTAAGATGGTAGTCATACATAATAGAATTATTCAATTGTCAAAGAATGTCATCATATTCTGCCCTATATTATTTAGGTACATAATAATAATAGATTTAAGTATTAATTACAGCTTATCGCTAATCGCTGACTTTAATGACTAATTTAGCGATAGTTTACGACTTGCAGTGTAATAATAGATAATAATTAACTATGATTCCAGTTGAGAAGTCAGTGACCCGAGGTTGTTTACAAGCTAATTAATACTAATCTTGTTTATATCAGTGCAAGATAATCATTTCTGGTTCAATGATAATTGTAGTTTAATGACGTTTTGAAGGCTGGGCATATATATTTATACTAGCGATAAGATGTTTAAATTTACAATTCGTTCTACTAATACGAATGCCCCAGTTTCATAATATGTTTCATAAACTGCTTTAGGTTGTGGGTCCGATTCCCATGTCGGGCCATGCACAATTTAGGGTTTTATAGCTTCCCAGCATAATAATGCGAAATGAGTTTTCTGTGGGTTTTGTTTCATACCTACTACACAACTTTCGAACAAACTCCATGTTTGTTCGAAAGTTGTGTTACTTCTCACTTGGTTTGTTGTTACTCGTAAACTTGTCAATCCTACTTAGCTGTGATAGTTTTCCTGATTTATTTCACATCTATAAAAACAACGATTCAAACAAAAATGTTCACTTTAAGACTTAATATTTCACAAACGGAGGCTTAAATCAAAAAATGATTTTACAACTCCCAAATATTTTTAGAAGACCTATCCAACGACGCCCTACACGATGGGGTAGCTGAGAAAAAAAAAACACAGTGACTTAACGTGTAGGGGAAGTACCCGAATAAAAAAACGGGTTGCACTACGGGAGTGTCGGCCGAAATGAGAATTTGAACATTAACGTTGCTTGTACATTTTTGAATATTTTGGAATGGTTAAGGAATATATATATATATTTTTTTTTTTTGGGATTTTTTTTATCACTAAAAATGTACTATAATTTATGTTGTTGAATACAATATTCTTCAATTGCGCTATCGTACACAAACTTGACAATTTAGGAATGACAATGACAATGACATGACAGTTAAAAAGTTTGTCAATTAAAAATAATTAGGTACATAGGTACTGATGAAATGCTTTTTTCAATGCGGCCCAGTAGTTCCTGAGATTATCACGTTCAAACAAACAAACAAACTCTTAGAGGTATGAAAAATAGATAGTAGCCAATTCTCAGACCTACTGAATATGCATATAAAATTTCATGAAAATCGGTCAAGCCGTTTCGGAGGAGTATGGTAACTAACATTGTGACACGAGTATTTTATATATAAGATAAAACCCAGACACAGAATAAACCATCGTGCTCATCACACAAAGTTTTATCCTGGGTGAGGATCGAACCCACGACCTCTTGCGTAGCAGTCGGACACACTCCCACCGCGCCACAGAGCCAGATCGTGAGAATATATTTCATTTACGCGAGAAGAATGGGGTTACTAAAATAGTTAAATACATATGTAGGTACTTCAAGCATTATCAAGCATGTTTTTTTATTACTCGACATTTCGAAAGTATTGCAACAGCTGATAGCTGTTGTCACTGGTCATGTGGTCTATATATATACCTACGACTAATTGTATAATGTAGATAAAAATCGCGAAATTTTATCAACATTTATACTTTTATAGTAATGTTATAGGTATTCCTTGCCAATTACTTTATAAATACAATAATTGCATTTTTGATAGATAGAAAAATTTGAAGTCCAGACTTAGGAATCGAACCCGATACTTCCGTAAGCCGAACCGGGGCCTTAATCGAACCACCTATCAAATTTTCTTTATCCTTTCATGCTCGCGAGTTGGGCCCTCGCATGAACCATCTAGCCTGTTGTTAAATAACTATCACAGGTCTAGTAACATAGTCCAGATAGGTGGTTCGATTCCGGCCCCCGTTTGTCTTACGGAAGTCTCAAGTTCGATTCCTGGGTCTGGACATCAAATTTCAAAAATGAAATGATTGTATTTATACTTTTATACTCACAAGCATCCTGTAAGGAATCTAAAGACGATGAGCATCCAAACATTGGTGGAGAAGGAAGATATGATGGAGAAGACGGCAGACAGGAGTATGGCGGGGAGCATCACAGCGCGTCTGCCCAACCTGTCACCCAGGTAACCCCATAGGAACGAGGTGCTGATGATTCCTACAGGAAAAAATAGGAAGAAATGATTAAAATCCTAATTTTTGCTGGCGACTTTACTCCCAAAGGTAGGTCAGCCCAACCTGTCACCCAGGTAACCCCATAGGAACGAGGTGCTGATGATTCCTACAGGAAAAAATTTGAATAAATTATTAAAATCCTAACTTTTGCTGGCGACTTTACTCCCATTCCTACCGGTATGCTACTTATCAAAATAAATAGTAGTCTATTTTTTCTTAAGCTTCCAACTTCCGTACGTATTTTACAAGCTTTTATTTACTTGCAATGTTTCTATGTATGTATGTCTGTTCTAAACAAGATAAACCCATCGAGTTTGGGCTCGATTGATTCGTCTGGAGGAGTACCTAGTACTTATTTTTTACAAGCTTTTATTTTACTTGCCCTATTAGTTAGTTAGTATGTGTGACTCAAATCTTGGAAGCTAAATTTATATCAGTTCCTGTGAGATTTTCATAATCTAGTGATGCACAGTACACAAAATGCAATGATCATTGGCCTTAAGTAGAGTCAAATCGCTATAAGGTTTTGGCATCGATCTTACGACAAGCTTTTACGATGTAATAAAATGATGGATTTGTTTTAATTTAAAATTTATTTTCTTCCTTTTAGAACATATATAAAAAAAGGTGATTTTTAAAATGTTTTTATACTATTTATTATACACACTATACATTCTTTTTCATGTATTTATTGAAATTCTTGAAAGGTACTTATGAAGAGACAAATTGGACAAAACATTGTGATTCCCATTTTTTATAAACCACTAAGGTGGTAAACAAACTTACGGTCCGCCTGATGGTAAGCAGTAGCCAATGGGCTATGGACGTTTGCAGCACCATAGCCGTCACTCTTGCGTTACCGATTTTGTAAAAACTATTTTACTTCTTTTTTGAAGAACCCCATACTTTAGTCTTTTGGGAAAATCTCGGGCAGATCCACAACCTGATTATATCCATTTTTCTTCCATTCAAACTGATCCCTGATAATCCATTTTACTAGCAGCATACATTAAAGAGCTTAAGTAAAATGGTCGATATAATGAGAATAATAATAATAATATCTTGGGACAACTCACACAACGCTATCTGATCCCAAACTAAGCAGAGCTTGTACTATGGAAACCAGAAACCTATAAACATACTTATATACTTTTAAACTTACGCGTTGCATTATAAATACAATTTGACACGGGAATAAACGCGTTTAATCTAGGTAAAGTTATTTACCTTATGCTTTTTTTTGCCCGATCGAAACGTCAAGCATAAGGTAAATAACTTTACCTAGATTAAACGCGTTTATTCCCGTGTCAAATTGTATTTATACTTATATAGTTCTAAATACATACATATTATAGGTAAATAACACCCAGACACAGAATAAACCATCGTGCTCATCACACAAAGTTTTATCCTGAGTGGGGATCGAACCCACGACCTTTTGCGTAGCATTTGGATACACTCCCACTGCGCCACAGAGGCAGAATCCGAGCGGGAAAACCGCGGGCATATACAAGTGTAAAAAAATCCTACCTAAGACAAAAATATAAACATAAGGTGCAATGTACAAGTAAATTATAATGTGTGTTTATAATCTAAAGTGACATTAAAGTTAGTCTTTGTTGTCTGTACCACAAGTTTATCAGACTTAACAGCTGTACGGATTTGCAAAATACATTCACCAGTAAATGAGAACATAGTATAGTATTTGTTGTATTCGTAACAATGGCCAGAACACGGTCTGGAAAACTCTTTTGGAAAGTCCACCGAAAGAATTGAAAATTAAATAGCATTCAAAAATCCTATTATAAAAACCTTTTTTACAAAAAAATATTACCGTCTTCAAAAATAAATACAAGGTAACTGAAAAGCAAAAAATAATATCTACCTAGATTATCAAAAACAAATTAACATTTTGAAGTTGGTGCCATGAAATAGTTGTTGTGTGTTGTGTTGTTTAATTCGGCACCAACTTCAAAATGTTAATTTGCGTAATCAGTGATCAAACATACAAAAAAGAAAGATACAATCAAATTGAGAACCTCCTCTTTTTTTAAGTCGATTGAAAGAACATTATAATAGGATTTTTTATCGCGAGGCCGTTTACTTGAACTCATAAGGATGATTTTTAAGGATAAATTAAATCTGATATTAAAATTTCTATAAATTTACCAATAAAAGCAGCAGCGTTGACCAACCCCTTGTGTTTGCTACTGAGCTGTAGTTCGCACTCCGCTGCTGTGATGGCGTAGCTCATGCCGACCGACTCCATCGAGACGTTCAGCATAATCAACCCGCTGGTGAATAGCACCAGGTGGTTCAGCTTCCCGTGTCCTGGAAGATGGATTTAATTGTCAAAAAACTACTAGATCCTTATTTACACCGCACATTGAGTAAAGACATGACTTAAAAAATTAAAATCGAGATTGCTACCGTGTAATCACAATCCATAAATATTACTAGTAGGTGATCTTTCCATAATAGGATGAACATTATAAACCACCGGGCTATCGAGTCGTTTCAACGTGCATTCCGAGAAATGCAGGAATAGGAAACGGTCAACAATTTAAATTTCTGACAATAGTAACGTTTCTTAACCATCATGGAAACTACTGATTCCTCTATCTGGACATTTATATCAACCGATATGATATCCCACTGCTGGGCACGGGTCTCCCCAGTAGAACCTTCTTATAAAAGATCCTGGGATATTTGCCATAATCGCCACGCTTGGCAAGCGAGTTGGCGATCGCAGTAAGGCTTTAAAGTACGCAGAGAACGCTGCTGCCCGTCCTTTGGTGTAAAATCTCTTAGTCGTCTTGAAGACACCACGAGCAAAAGATGGGGTGGTACTATTCTTACCTGTCTGTTCAAAGGCATCTTCGAAGCTGTATTCGCTCGTTGGATTTAGTTTCTGTGCACTCTCCGCATCATCTTCTGTCCTGGCCTTCTCCTGATGTTTCTCCGACATTTTTTCTGTGTCTACTTGTAACTTCAATCAAATAATTCTTCCTTATTTTATTGAAGAATCATATTTCTTTGTCTTGTATAGGTAGTGTATCTTTTCTTCTAAGAGTGTTCTTGTACGATTTATCTGCAATGGAAAAAACGTTTTATTAACTAGTTTACTTATCAGTTGTAGGTACTGATAAGTAATAGTTTATTGTATTTTATGTTGGGTGACCTTTTGAAAAAACCCATTCCTAAATGCTATTAACTAAGTATATAACATTGAATCTAAGAGGTGCTAGTCTCTAAACACAAAGACTTCCACGCATCACCGTCTGCCACACTCACATCTCTCACTCAATGAAACGTCAACTTTATAGTGAAGATATTTCATCGCTACTATTCAGCTTCCGGTAACGCTGTGTGTGTGTATTAAGAGAATAGGTCCTAGGTCTAAATATGGGGGATTGACACACACTGCGTTGTGCATCTTCCCCGGCAAAGTCGACTAGTAATGTAAGTCCTAAATTCTGATTATGATTATGAGTTTGGCGAAGAGTGTGTAGGGTTTTGCGTACTTACTTGGTTTGGTACTAAGTGCGCTAAAAATTGTCTTCGTTAAAGGCAGGAGGAAATTTATAATGTTGTGTAAGATGCAGTTGAACTTTCATGTTACATCATTGAACATAATATTATTGTACCTAAATGACCGAGCGTCGCTCGATATTATTTTTAAACGACGTTCTCTAAAAATGAAACCTAGCTAAAATCGTTGGAGCCTTCGTCGCCGGGATTATTATATACATATATCTTCTTCTTTTGTATATTAACTGTACGTGTGTATGTCACTGAACTCCTCCTAAACGGCTGGACCGATGTTGACGAAATGTTTTGTGTGTATTCCAGTGGATTCGAGAATGGTTTAGATTCACAATTGGAACCAATTCACAAAAAACAAAATGGGCAGTACGCAGTTCGGCGGGACAGCTAGTATAAATATATACAAGAATTTCTCGTTTAAAGGTATTAAGGGGCGTCTATACGGGCCATTTTTTACAGCAATTTGTGGCGGCACTATTGGCAACTAATTGCTCGGTCAATAATGGCAATATGTCTGAAATTGTATGGCGCATGATTCAGTCTCATAAACAGGCTACACAACCCGGCAACAATAAAATAGAGAGCGACTGAAATAACGACAAAATCGATCGCTCGGCGATCGTCCGGCAAGTATCATATCAATATTGGAGAGTACTGCCACAGCATTGCCGCCACAAATTGCCGTAAAAATGGCTTGTGTAGACGCCCCTTTACATTTATCTTATAAGGCGTCTATAAAATTAACTCATGCTACGATGTAGTTCACCAGCTTATTGCTGATTGCAAACTAAGAGACAAGCTTTAAACAGTTGCGTACACCAAATACGGTCAATGATACAAGCCGTTTCAAAGACCCAGATTTTCAATGCGCGGAGAAAGGGAGAAACATTTACTATAGCGTTTCTATTCGTTGACTAAAGGTTGCTAAACTAGAAAACCAAGTTTAGAGATAGGTTAGGCTTTGGTGTGGCTTATAAGATTTAACACACAAATACAGGCAGTAAGCAAGCCGAACATTAATAAAATATGCATTCTACGGGAACAAGTGCAAACTAAGATGTAATGGGTCCAGCCCGGGTATGGGACGTCTTGGTCTTCTTTATTAATACTAATATTATAAAGCGGAAGAGTTTGTTTGTTTGTTTAAACGCGCTAATCTCAGGAACTACTGGTTCGATTTAAAAAAATATTTTATTTGTTGGATAGCCCATTTATCGAGGAAGGCTATAGGCTATATAACATCGCGCTACTACTAATAGGAGCGGAGCAGCGACGAGAAATGTTGCAAAAACGGGGAAAATTTACGCATACGAAGTTGCGCGGGACAGCTAGTCTATAATCTATACTAATATTATAAAGCGGAAGAGTTTGTTTGTTTGTTTGAACGCGGTAATTTCAGGAACTACTGATTTGAATTGAAAAATCTTTAACTGTTGGATAGCCCATTTATCCAGGAAGGTTATAGGCTATATAACATCACGCTACGACCAATAGGAGCGGAGAAACAGTGAGAAATGTTGCAAAAACCGTAAAAAATTACGTAGCCTAATGGTTAAGGCATCGAACTTGCAATCGTGACGTCACGGGCTCGAATGCTACCCATTATACTGCCGACGTGTACCCAAAAATTTAGCTTAGTTAGAGGTGTTACCAGGATTGCACATTGCTAGTTATCATTGAAAAGAAATAATCTTCATAACCCGATTGACATGTCAAATTGGACGCGGACTAGAGTTTTAATTAGGTAGTTTTATTGTATATTTTTCAGTTTTTTTACATTTAAATCTATAGTACTTTTGAGCTACTTTTTAATCCATTTTTTTCTTACAGTGGTTTTAAAAATTTACACGCGGACGTAATCGCGGGTAACCATAAAATAAAAGATACTTTAATAAATACTTATTTAAAAAAAAAAAACATTTAATTGTTTAAAAATTAGAAGTAATTTATTATATTATACGGTATTAGATTTTAATATTTTAGTAGGATTTTATGAAGACTTTCGATATGATGAAGTAACAAAAGTCAATATTCGTGGAACAATCTATGATGATACACATTGTTTTAGTTTTATAGACATTACATAGTAAAATTTGAAGTCTCACGTCTACTATGAAACGTTTTATTTTTGTAAATAAAAAAAAGTGACAGCTTTTTTTGGTGACTGTACCTTGCGTTTCAAACAATGTTAAATTTAAAAGATAGACAGAGAGATAGAGATATTAAGAGTTAATGGTCTATGATAGAAATATACTTAAAGGTTATCGGTTGAAAGTGTGCGCGATAACCTAATTTCATCAGGAAGTGTTGCCTATTTTAGTTTAGTACACTATATGGAGTGCTTTGATAAGCATAAGTACTTTGTAAACTAAAGAAAATGTACTAAAGGCATTTGTCCCACCGCCGACGACAAAGCGAGCAACTAGCGACGATTTTCTCGCTTAAGAAACCTACTATCACCTATGTACAACATCTATTGTATGATCTAGATACCGTGGAAACAATAGAGATGCATATTATATTGATAGATGAGATGTGCCAAGGTATAGGTTTGTTGTTATTTGTATAGTAATTTTTATAGGCATTTCTTGCCAATTAGGAGCCTACTTTATATTAGTACAATAATTGCATTTTTGTAAGATAGAAAAGTGGGGTCTGGACACCAAAAAAAATTTTTTCAAAAAAGCAATTATTGTATTGTTGTTTTTATTTCTAAAACTTATTGCTTATTGACTTTTTTGCTCCTTTGCCTCTTGTGTGAAATAATTCTGGATGCGCCCTGATACATAAAAATAAAACCGGCTTGCTTTAAAGACGGACAATAGATACATTTAATATCATGCAGTCGGAGGCATTAAATTAATCCTGTTGAACTTAAAAACTTGTTACCAGCTTTTAAAATCCTTTATTTTGATAGATGGTTTTTTTTGATGATTGATATTGATAGTTTTTTTTTAAACATCAACACAATCTATATATTAACGCCAAAATTACGTCATTTGATTTTTTACATTTTAAAGTACGACAGACGAATCGAACGACACCTCTTATGCTAAAATCCATATACATATGTAGCTGTTTAGGCTCTAGGTCGTGGCAAAGAAATATACATACATACGTAGACTCGAAGAAGATCTTCGAGTCTACCGTGCCGTGTGGTGCCGGCTTAAGAATAGTACCACCCCATCTCTACCCGTGGGCACGGGGTCTCATCACGAAGAAACAGAAATGTAGGTCAAATAAATATCAACAGATGGCGTTATAAGTATCGATATAATATTGAAGTTTTTTAAAACTTGGAATATCAGAAGATAGGTACTAAAAATGTGTATTATTTTTTTATTATTATTTAGCTATACAAGGGGTTGTAAAATAATAGGTTCCTAAATCAATTTTCCATAACTTTATAATATAGCATAACTCTAGCGGCAACTTATTTGTACTACGTTATAATAGGCACAACTTAAACATTAAACTGGTTCAATCTAACAATAGATGGCACTATTTGGGAATTCCGATTCTGACCATACCTACATTTTGTTGATATATTTTACTTATTTTTCGACGAGAAGAGAAGAGTGACATGAAATTGTAGTAAATTACAACTAGAGATAAAAGAATTGGAGGCTTTTAAACCCCATAAAAGAACTAGACTCCTGTTCCATTGCCCATCTTGTTCTGGGGGGAGGGGGTAACACCGGACCAGAGTAAGTTAGTTCACGCGATGTGGCGAGGGGGGGGGGGGTTAATAAGTACATAATCATACACTTCCCCTCAACGCCTTAGGCAGGATCCGCTATTGAATGTGTCTTTTTACCCGACTACGGAAGGTAATGTGTTTGACGTGTATGTATGTATGTATGTGATTTTGATCTATTTTGATGATTCATACGTCGATCGATTCGTATTAATCTTGTAAAGACATGACAGCAATCGAAATTCAAAATATCTTTGGACAACTCACACAACGCTATCTGATCCCAAACTAAGCATAGCTTGTACTATGGACACCAGACAACTGATAAACATACTTATATATTTCTAAATACATACTTAATATAGACACAGAAATAACACCCAGACACAGAATAAACCATCGTGCTCATCACACAAAGTTTTATCCTGGGTGGGGATCGAACCCACGACCTCTTGTGTAGCAGTCGGATACACTCCCACCGCGCCACAGAGGCAGTCAAAAAATGGCGACAGTCAGACGCCATATTGTGATAAAGAAAAAAATTAAAGTCAACAAACTACTAAACAAAGACTCAAGACTGACTGGTTGGTCTTGCGCCTAGTCGCTCGTCGGTGGTGTCGGTTTTGATGGGTTTCTGCCCTATGACTCCATTAACTTCTATCGGGCTATAACTAGGGACAAGATTACTCGTCGATCCTGCACCTTGTCCCACTCAAATTTTATGATTTATTGACACATTTATGACACATCGATCCTGCGTCAAATCCTTGTTCAAATTACCAAAACCAACCGGACAGCCGAAGTCCATGTTTTTGCGAACGAAAAAATTATTTGAAATAAAAATGCATTTTAAAAATAATAATCAAGGTCAGGTTATAAATAGGTACGTACTTACACGTGCCAGCGGTGTTTTCAAAGACGCCGGCTTCCGATCAAATATACCGACCGATGTCACAAAATGCCGAGAATAAAGAAAGTTAGCTCATAATAATGTATTTCATTATTTATACTTACAGTAGACGCGCGGGCGGTCGCGCTAAGTCAATAAACTTTGGGTTATACAATAAGTAAAACACACCTTTTTGTAGTTTGTTTTAGATATGGTTGCTAAAGCTAATAATGAATTAATTTATATTGAATGCCATACCTATATTACAAAGTAACCGAAAATAACTTAGACGAATGCACGGTTAGCCAATTATATAATAATATTCCAAAAAAGCAATGACCGTGAACGATGTCTATGCAGTCTAAAGTACGTAAAGCATGCATTGTATGAAGCATGCCTTCTGTAGTGTCGTTATTTTATACCGCTGTCGGTAGGGCCAGTCTAGCGGTCGGGCGCTTAAACCAGTAATGCCGACGCATTGCTACACTACCCTAACAGTTATACGACACAACTTAAAATTTGTTTCTTTTTGAATGAGCCTACTAAAAACCTGATTGTTAGGTAATAATGTTGTTTTAATAGACATTATTTTTTTATTATTTGTCGTATTGTTTACCCGAGGAACTAACTTTCGGATCGGTCAAGGTTATTTTACAAATAGTAAATACGTAAATATACTAAATAAAATGGGACTAGACTATATTGTTTTTTATATTTGAGTTGATAGCAATCTACCCAACCTACGAGTTTATACCATTTTCGGTCCAACAGTGTGGTTCGTTTCCGAGTTATGCGCAAATTTATAAAAAAAGAACATAATGCGAAAAATCGAAAAATACTTGCATCAAAGCTGAACAATGTATTAACTTTTATTATTTTTTTGATTGAAAGCACTGTTTTCGAGATATGAGCAAATTCATAAAAATACAGTGTCCCTTTTTTATAAATTCGCTTAAACAGCGATTTTATACTTTGTCCCATACATTATCTAGTATTGGTGCAAGTGCAAGTACGTGCATCTAAAAGACAGACAGACTGCGCCAAGTACTACAGTCCTACTCAGCTCGAGACGAAAATCCATCAAAATCGACATGACCGAAGAGGGACTAGGCGCAGGATCGACGAATCGGTCCTGCGTAGGCGCAGGACCGATTCGTCGATCCTGAAATGAATGCATTCCTCCTTCTGATTCCTGAATGCATTTTCGTTTTGTAGGACTGTGACTAGGGCAGTGGTTCTCAAACTTTTTAAATGACGGAACCCTTTTGGGAAGCAAAATACTTGATGGAACCCTACAATAAAACAATTATTTTTATAAGTGTATTCTTTATTAATCAGCATAATAAAAGTACAATGTATCAGTTACTAATTATTATTTACTTCACCACTTGGTAAGGACAATAATAGAAAACATTAAAAAAGAAAAAATCTAACTAGTGGGAGGTATGAAACTGTTTTTTATTTTTCATCAATTGCTTGATATCAGGTTTGATGGAAGAAAGTTGGAGTCTCATATCAGCTTCGGCGTCCAGTCTATTGCGATATTTTGTTTTCGTGGCTGCGTAGGTAGAGAATCCTGTTTCGCACAAATATGTAGTTGGGAACGGGAGAAGAATATCCAGAGCCATTTGGCCAAGCATTGCATATTCATCTTGGATTCTGCACCAAAAATCATTAAGAGGCGTCGTTTTGAACAATGACTCCATACTTGTGTCTGATGACATTTCTAAAAGAGATTCATATATCTCATTTGACATGTTTTCAGGCTTTTCCAAGTTGGGTAAAAAAGGATTATGAATCCAGGAGTTCACTTTAATTTTTGTATTGTGTTCTTCGGGAAAATACTTTTCAAAAGATGCGCGCATCGAACTGAGATATTGGACCAATTCTTCAAACACATTATCTTCAAACATTTCTGAGTCGTTTTCGCTAACAAACTCACTGAGTAACGTAAAACTTTCTATTTCTTTCTTACCAATGCAAATGATCCAAAAATCTAATTTTCTTTTAAAAGCAGTTATTTTATTATAGGCCTGAAACACTGTTGTCTGTTTACCTTGCAACGATAAATTTAATTCGTTAAGTTTTTGAAAGATATCCGCCATAAAAGACAATCGGAACAACCAAGTTTTATCATACAAACGGTCCTTCAAATTAAAAGAAGTATCTGCTGAAAGAAACATTTGTAACTCGGCTCTAAGTTCAAATAGCCTTGTTAAAGTTTTTCCCCGAGACAGCCATCGCACTTCTGTATGGAGCAGCAGTGTTTTATGTTTGCTGCCATAATCTTCACACAATAATGAGAACAATCGGGATTGTAGTGGTCGTGATTTGATAAAATTAATTATTTTTACCGCTTCATCCATAACTAATTTTAGATTAGACGGCATTTGCTTCATCGCAAGTGCTTGTCTATGCAGAATACAATGACTGGAACTACAATTAGGCGCTTTATTTTTCATTCGTGACACTGCTCCTGCTGTTTTACCTGTCATCGCCTTGGCCCCATCTGTACAAATGTCAATGCAATTGTTCCAACTGAGATTATGTTCTTCAAAAAATATATTTATTTTATTAAAAATTTCTTCCCCGGTAGTGTTTGTAAGCAGCGATGAACACATAAGCATGTCTTCTTCAAAAGAACTTTTATATGGATATCTCACAATAACCAGCAGGATAGCCAAACCAGCGACATCAGTCGACTCGTCCATTTGCAAAGCGAATCGTGTATTTTGTAGACGTGTAACTAGTTCTTGTTTGACGTAGCTTGCCAGATCATGGATTCGTCGTGAAACAGTATCGTTTGATAGCGGAACAGTAGAAAGATGCTTTGCAGATTTTTCATCAAGCATACATTTTGTTATGTCTAATACACATGGTTTTATTAATTTCTCAGCGATAGTGTGCGCTTCACCTGCTTGTGCAATGCGATAGCTAACTAAATATGATGCCTCCGTGGCCTTTTCGTTGGTAGTTTGTGTTACATGCATCATATTTTTTTGACTTTCTAATAACTGATCTTTTTTGCGAACAAAAAATTCTTTATTCTTGTCTTTAGTCTCGGGGTGTACGGTTTCTAAATGTCGACGCAATTTGGCAGGTGCCATGGAACTATTAGGAAGCAGTTTACTACAGAGCATGCAGAGAGGTGAGCCGTTGGAATCAACAAATCCGAAACTGATATAAGATTCATCATACTTCCTTTTTTTCGTCTTTGAAACCGCCGAGCTTGACGTCGTGGCACTCGTGGCATCATCTTCTGGATCGGTGATTGCTAAATTCTCCGCGCGCATTGCTTTTGAACATTCAGCGTCATTAGAAGATGTTGTTGGAACACGTTTAACACCTTTAAGCCAACGTTCCATTCTTCTTTATTTATAATGTTACAAGTCAGGATAGTGGGGTTTAAATAATGCACAATCGTTACTGCGTATAAGAGACTAAATTTAGAACCTACAGGGAAGAAATGTATAAAACTGAGACAACAGAATACAGCAGGCAGTAAAACAATGAACACTAGTTTCTCGCTAGCGAGCTTGTAAGTAGGTAGTAACTTATCGTTTCGAACGCTAATCATCAACTGACGACGCCAACGCGCGATCGCCGCTTTTATACTTAGTCCTAGACTCGATCTCAAATATTCTCGAAAATACTCGAGTCGGCACCTTTGATAAACAAAAAGCAAAAATAAAAACAGAAATTTAAAAATAGCGTTGTAAACAATATCGACTTTATCCTTTAAAGTTAGAGACGAAAGTCGCTTGTTGACAACTATAGCGTCTAATTCAGAGGCGGCTTTTATCAAAGAGACTGAGCGCTTACAAGTATACTACCCGCTCGTTTTAAGTTTGCCGCTGGCGATAGGTATGAGTGTATGACGTTCGAAATTTTTTATTTAATTGTAACAATAAAAATTGTGTACGGTAGATATTTGGGTAAAACTATGACACATTATAAGTTTTGTTGTCACGTGGGGGAGGGTACGCGCATTCCACAGACCGGCAAACTTAGAGCGAACGCGTTGTACAAGTATAAAATTGTTGAGACCAAACTTATAAGATATTGTACCAGCTAATGTAACACAAGCTTATACAAATACAAATAAATAAATAAATAACATTCATAGCGTTTTGTCTCCGCGCGGCCGCGGAGTCCGCACAGCCGCGGAGCGACCAGAGAGAGGTGTTTTGATTTTTTTATTTCTAAATTCTTGCGGAACCCCGACAGAGGTATCACGGAACCCTAGGGTTCCGCGGAACACACTTAGAGTATAGCTGGACTAGGGTCACAGTCCTACAAAACGAAAATGCATTACAATCGACATGTCCGGCGCCTAGTCACAGTCCTGCAGTACGAAAATGCATTACAATCGACATGACCGAAGAGGGAATAGGCACATGATCAACCAATCGGACCTGCGCCTAATCATAGTCCTACAGTACCTACGAAAATGCATTACATTCGACATGACCGAAGAGGGAATAGGCGCAGAATCGCCCCAATTGGTCCTGCGCCTAATCACAGTCCTGCAGAACTCAGGACTAAAATTCATCAAAATCGAAATGACAGAAAAAGAACTCGATCGACCAGTCGATCTTGCGCCAATATAATATTCGTTATTTACAAATCAATGCATCAAAGAGGCCCCGCGAGACGTGCGGTCGTAGATATGCAATTTTCAAACTTAAGTCAATTACTAAGATTTTATGTTACAATGTCGCCGGACAGGCTCTCCGTTCAAACCGTGTTACATGGTATTTTAAGCCGTTCGGAAGGGGTATTATTGACCCCTTTCAAGGTGTAAGCCGTATAAACGGGTATATTTTTTTAAGCGCTCCAAAAAACACTATCAAAAACCCTTTCAACGAATATTCGAACGGTCCTTGCATGTGGGGTATCATCGTGTAGGTATTTTAAAATCATGATGAGGTTTCTAATGTGTCTTTTTTTTTAAATTTATTTTTTATTTAATATGAATAAAAAATAAATTAAAAAAAAAAGACACATTCAACATTATTTTTGTCCCCGTGTTTTTAAGCAGGCGGGTTTTTGATTTTTTATAATTTATTTTTTTATTTATTAAACGTGTATATTTTACGAAGTATGGGGCGCAGACCTACCTACCTTTTTGTTCTCAAATTTCTGGTTTCTACAAGATCAATGTGATCACGAGGTCAAAACTTTGAACCCCTATATCTTACGAACTATAGGGCGCAAACCCACCTTGTTTATTAAAACTTTTCGTTTTGATGAGATCTGTGATCACAGGGTCAAAAATTTGAACACCTATATCTTATGAACTATGGGGCACAGACCCACCTTGTTTGTACTCAAACTTCTTTTTTTAACTATATCTACGTGATTGCAGAGTCAAAACTTTGAACTCCTATATCACACGAACTATATGGCATAGACCCACCATGTTTGTATTCAAACTTCTTGTTTTTATTGATGAGATCTATGTGACTTTGGGGTTAAAACTTTGAACGCCTATATCACACGAACTATAATAATAATAATATCTTGGGACAACTCACACAACGCTATCTGATCCCAAACTAAGCATAGCTTGTACTATGGAAACCAGACAACTGATAAACATACTTATATATTTCTAAATACATACATATTATAGATAAATAACACCCAGACACAGAATAAACCATCGTGCTCATCACACCAAGTTTCTTGCGTAGCAGTCGGACACACTATCTAGATCTACTTTGATTCTCTCTCACTCTTTGTTACTCGTTCAAACAAGAGTTTGAGTACAAATAAGGTTGGTCTACGACCTATAGTTCGTGTGATATAGGCGTTCAAAGTTTTGGCCCTGCGATCACGTAGATCTCGTCAAAACAAGAAGTTTAAACACAAAGAAGGTGGGTCTGCGCCCCATAGTTAGTAAGATGTAGGCGTTTAAAGTTTTGACACCGTGATCACATAGATCTCATCAAAACATCAAGTTTGAGTACAAACATGGTGGGTCTACGACTTATAGTTCGTGAGATATAGGCGTTCAAAGTTTTGACCCCGCCATCACGTAGATCTCGTCAAAACAAGAAGTTTCAGTACAAACAAGATGGGTCTGCGCCCCATAGTTCGTAAGATACAAGCGTTTAAAGTTTTGACCCCGTGATCACATAGATCTCATCAAAACATCAAGTTTGAGTACAAACATGGTGGGTCTACGACTTATAGTTCGTGAGATATAGGCGTTCAAAGTTTTGACCCCTCATCACGTAGATCTCGTCAAAACAAGAAGTTTCAGTACAAACAAGATGGGTCTGCGCCCTATAGTTCGTAAGATACAAGCGTTTAAAGTTTTGACACCGTGATCACATAGATCTCATCAAAACATCAAGTTTGAGTACAAACATGGTGGGTCTACGACTTATAGTTCGTGAGATATAGGCGTTAAAAGTTTTGACCCCGCAATCACGTAGATCTCGTCAAAACAAGAAGTTTAAGTAGAAACAAGATGGGTCTGCGCCCCATAGTTCGTAAAATATAGCCGTTTAAAGTTTTGACCCCGTGGTCACGTAGATCTCGTCAAAACAACAAGTTTAAGTAGAAACAAGATGGGTCTGCGCCTTATAGTTCGTAATATATAGGCGGTAAAGTTTTGACACAAAGATCTTAACAAACCGGAACGACGAGGAAATCTTAAGAAGGGTTCCTCATCCTTAGGTAAGTAAGTAATTGAATGAAGTGGAAAATCCCGATTTTCATAAATTTTAGCTAAGAACACTCGATCAAGTCAACTTTCAATCAAAAAAACTAAATCAAAATCGGTTCATCCGTTTATAAGCTACGTTGCTACAGACAGGCACACAGATACATCATTAAGCAGATACGCGTTAAATTTATAACACTCGTCATTTTTGTCGAGGGTTAAAAAAAGAGTTAAATACCTACTCCCGATGTAGTCGTTAATGAATATTTACAATATTTTTTTTTAAGGACTCTGACAGTTACACTAGGCCCGTATTATTAAAACGATCTCAAACGTAAGATCGACCTTGAACCCAAGTTCGAGACTCCGTTCTATTCAATAGATAAGTCATATTACAGAGAAATTATGGCAAAAAAATAATATTTTTGCCATTGATATTGTCACAGATAATATAATACTATAATAACGACGTTGATTATGTCAATTTTAATCCTAAATTGTGGATTTTGTGAAATTATGCATAATCTTTTCACGATTACATTTAAATAAGTATAAAAAAAATGTTCTCTGACAATAAACCAAGACCAAAAAGATGATTGATGTAAGTATAACATTTTAAACAAGGGTCACCCATCTATGCACCGACTGTGGTAAAGTTACTTAACTTACGCAAACATTATATCTTACTAGAAGTAGGTTCAACTTTGAGATGTACACCGACGAGTTACTTTAGCAATAACAAATTCGTTTAATGTAATTATGTAGTGTCGTCGCCTATTAGGGTCAAATTACAATATTTTTAAGGTCTGCAACCTGTGTTGCAATCTGTATCGGCACTCGAATGACGTCATTTAAGGCGATTTTCTGCGTTATTTGTACGGGCACGATATAAGCTATCAGTACATGTTTATTAATTAGTGCCGATCCCAAGACGCTAACCGCACTTAGAAGGGAACTCAGATGATATCGTTCCTTAGAACGAATCTGAGCTTCATCTATTAATACGGACCTAAGCGCGGCCAATGACCGCGTAGTAGCAAATAGCAAGCAACTTTATTTCCAAGTAAACGCACGACCTAGAACAAACCAAGCGGAGGCCTCAATTTTCATCCCTCGATGTTTTACCGCCATCTTTTGGCGACTTTAGTAAGGAGGGCCATTAAAATCAATCAGCTGTAGCCTGAATCACTAGATGTCGCTTGCTATGCACCACTGCTAATGCCATCTAGCGTCTCCGTAAACGAGCCCGAACAGGAGCCCGAGTTAGGACGATCGCATTTTTTTGTATGGGATGAGGTATCTGTACTAGTATAGTATTATATTATCTGTGCCGTGGGTGTCGTCAAGGCGACTAAGGGATTTCACCCCGGAGGACGGGCAGCAGCGTCCTCTGCGTATTTAAAGCCTTACTGCGATCGCCAACCCGCTCGCCAAGCGTGGCGATTATGGCAATTACCCCCAGGATCTACACTGACGGACTTATAAACTGCATCAAAGTAATAGACGACTTTGAAATAAATATTTTAACCAAGTATGCAAACTTTCTATACAGATTTAAATTGAAACCTCTAGATTGGTTCGTGAACTTTAAAACAGCGTAGGATCATATCTTTAAGTTTAAGTTTATGTACTGGAAAGGACCTTAAGACCTTTTTTGAAGAAAAAACAGAAGTTTAAGGAAAAATTGTTTAATTAAAAAATTGGTTTTAACAATAGACACAAACTTTATGCAAGGGTTTATTTGTGTTTTAATAAGGTGTATTACCCCCACGTGCCCTTATTACGGATTCTAATCGGTTCCGCATAGATTTTATAAGGGTTTTTAAAAGATCTTGCGGAATATTGTCCCATTCTTCTGAAAGTGCTGTTCTTAGTGCTGCCACTGTCGTAGGCGAAGGGTTTCTCGCATATACAGCTCTTTTTAAATTGTCCCAAACATGCTCGATGGGATTAAGATCCGGGCTGCGTGCTGGCCAATTCATTGTACGTATCCCAACCTCTTCGCAATAATGTTGAACTTGTGCAGCTGCATGCGGCCGGGCATTATCCTGCATTAAAGTAAAATTTTCGCCTATGAATCCCATGTAAGGCACCACGTGATCTTCTAATATCTCTGTTATGTAGCGATGTGCTGTCAAACCCCCTCTATTACCGTTTTGACGGACCATGTCTATGAACACAAGTTCTGTTCGCCCGTTCATCGATATGCCACCCCAGACCATACATGAACCGCCTCCAAAAGGAACACGCTCCTCAATGCAACTTTGAGCATATCGCTCCCCACGTCGACGATAGACTCTTCTGCGACCATCTGCACCATATAAACATGTCCTACACTCGTCCGTGAACAATACAGAGGCCCACTGCTCTTCTGTTCAATTCAGGTGATGACGCGCAAATCTTAAGCGAGCTTGTCTGTGAGCTGCAGACAACTTTGGACCATTTGCTGGTCTAAAAGGGGTGATAGCCGCTTCCTTTAACCTTCTTCTTATTGTTCGTGCACACACGTTTTTTCCACGCACTTCATTAAGCTCGGTTTTGATGTTAACTGACGTGAGGAAACGATTTCGCAGGGAAGTTGTAACAATAAATCGGTCATCACGACCTGTGGTTGCTCGAGTTCTGCCTGTACCACGTCTCCTCCTGTAAGAACCTGTCTCTACAAACCTTCTGTATATTCTACAAACCGTAGACTGGTTTAAATTGAAATTTCTACCAATCGTTCGTTGATCCAAGCCCTCCCGCACCAATGCTACAATTTGTGCCGCTTGTTCGGACGAAGTATCCATATTATGGTTCAAAAACTCTCGATGTGTTAAAAAACTAACCCAACAATTATGCTGGTAACAATAATTCAATTGACCAAACAAAAAAAATCAATGAGAATTAATTTAAAACTTTGCTATAAATAACACGCAAATCTGATACTACGAGTAAATTTTCTTTTCCCGGCTATATTCATTTGTTTTACCGCAGTTCTATTTTTAAATTTAATTTTTTTTTAAGATTAAGAGCCAGTCTTTCCATATTTATATAATTTAATCTAAAAAGTTTGCATACTTATTATAAAAAATCCTTTTAGAGTAAACCTGAACTTTGATGCAGTTTATGAGTCCGTCAGTGTACATACTAGTAGGTTCTACTGGGGAGACCCGTGCCCAGCAGTGGGCCATCATATGGGTTGATATGTACGTAGACTCGAAGAAGATCTAAACAAGTAGTGTAGTGCGCAGTCGGGTAAAAAGTAGCGGCTTACTCGTACAATCCTAAAGAACAAGTATCTCTTTTGTTTACACGAGATATACATCTTCTTGAACGAGAAAATCGTTGATAGTTGCTCGCTGGCCGAGAAGGCGCTGTCCTACCGCCCGCCGCGTCTTGCGTCTCTTTGTGCAGTCACATTAATATTATGCTTTACGTGTAGTTCAAGTATAGAATAAAATACTTGACACTATAATAGTATAAACTGTTATAGTAGGAACTGGCTGGCAAATCGGCGAGGTTGCTAAAGATGAAGCTACTGATTCATTTTATAATCGACTAGCTGTCCCGCGCAACTTTTTTGCAACATTTCTCATTGCTGCTCCGCTCCTATTGTTCGTAGCGTAATGTTATAAAGCCTATAGCCTTCCCCGATAAATGGGCTATCCAACAATGAAAGAGTTTTTTTAATTTGGATCGGTAGTTCCTGAGATTACCGCGTTCAAGTAAACAAACAAACTTTTCAGCTTTATAATATTAGTATTCAGCTTTATAATATTGGTATAGATTTAAAATATAATAGTACTTACTAAATATACTTGGGAATTTTAACACAAGTAGGTAAGTAACTCATAATATTGTTTTATTAATTTGTCAATTTGGAAAATTGTTTTGAAATATTAAAATAGAACGCAGTAATTTTAAAATGAACTATTGTTAGAAATCGAAAAAAAAATGAACTAAGCAGTTTAAGATGGTTTTTAAAAATAGAATTCAGTTTTACCTATCTTATTTGATGAATTAAAAAAAAAGTTATGGTAAACAATAGCAACCTCTTTGGCTCATGAAGATTTCGACGATTTGACAATCTGGTTGATATTCCAACCTAATATTATAAATAAATATGACTGTGCGCGGTGGGAGTGTCCGACTGCTACGCAAGAGGTCGTGGGTTCGTGTCCCACACGCGACACCACTTTGTGTGATCCACAAATTGTTGTTCCGAGTCTGGGTGTACTTTGTGTCCGTGACTTGTATGTTTGTAAAGCAGCACAGAGATTGTACCCTACTGCGGGTGTTACGTTGTTACCGACATTTTTTTTTAAGGACGACTCTTAAAAAAAATGTCGGTAAGAACGTAACAGACAAACTGACAGGGCTGTTAATTTGTTTGTTACGTTTTTACGCTTAAACCACTGAACCGATTTAAATGGAATATGATATTGAGATAATTTTAATCTTTATCGCTAAAACCAACATGTACGCGGGCGGTGCCGCGGGAGAAAGTTAGTATTGATATACATAAATATAAACAAGCAGAAGTCGAATCTTCTAATATGTTCCTACGAACGTGATAAAAAATTAAATTAAATTATTAAATTAAAATAAATTAAGAGTGGCGGTGAATTTTTATTGCTTATTGTAGAAATAAATACTATTTAGTGCAGATTAACTTATTTTATTTCAAAAAGTAGACAGTAGCACAGATAATATAATACTATACTAGTAACAGTAGTAAGACATTGAGAAGGTTGAGACAGTGGCGCCATTAGTGACAGGAAACGGAACTTAGTTTTACTTTTTTGGGATGGATGGGATGTGTCTACATTCTTCCAACACCTATCTATTCTTTCTCTGTGTTTATCTATTGTTTGCTAGCAATGTTTCCAGATTGAAAGTATTTACAATATTACGGTTGCTAAAACTGGGGCAGTAATTGTTTTGCGAATTCCCAATTAGAATAACCTGATATTCAGGTTTATAACTTAGGTCAGTCAAGGAGGCAAGGATCCTATGTAGATGAGTAACTAACGTTACCTTAAAACAATATCATGTGAAATATTTTTTTACAAAATGTCAAATGTTAGGGGGAATTACGGCCCTAATGGCCCATGTCACAAATACCGACAATATAGAAGGTAACAAAAAGGAACGTAAGACGTGTTACTTTTTGTAATTTTTGAAGCATTTTATGCTAATTTTAATTCATAGGTTTTTATCTTATTAATATGGAGGATGAATTTGACTTTGGCAGACATGTCTCGGGGCCGGAGTTGGAAACGACGATACGTCTATTTGGACGCATACCGAATGGATGTACGCAAAATGATGGCACCATTTGTCTTCTATTTGGACGTACGCAAGAAGGTTATGCCTAGTTTACACGTATTAAGTGGATAAGTAATTAACCAAATTTTAACTAAATTGCAGCGTGTAAACAGCCACTTAATACCTCATAAGTCATAAGTGTTAAGTTATGATTTAGTGGTTAAGTGAGCAAGTGGAATAGAATTGATTCTATTTTGAATACATTTGTTTCAGAAGAAGTAAAGAGAACAAATTTGTCATTTTGCAAGACCGCCTTTCTCTTTCGTGACTATGGTAACTCTTTGACACTATGCTCGGAAAGAGAAGGTGGCCCATTATACTACCGACGTGAACCTAACACAAGTCATTGAGCTTAGTTGGAGGGGTTATCAGGATTGCTAGTAATGTGGGACCAACAATCCTACATTGCTAGTTATCTTTATTTCTAAAAAAAAAAAAAATTAGGTACTATTTTTATTTAATTAATTTGATAAAGAGAAAGTCCCAAGTCTGATTCGTTGTAAACATGGTAGCTTCGACACATGCTTCGCATAGTGAGGCTATCATAGGTACTTATAATTTATTAGGTAATTGGGATCATAAATAAACTTTATTATTATTATGTCCTATACGTCCATTTAGACTTGACGAACGTCAGTTTGGAATTCCAAAACGCAACGACGTCCATTCACGATACATTTTTGACAGATGTCCACGCCATTTGGACAAATGGATACGTCAGTGGGGCCCTTTAGGGCCGTTACCCCTAAGGTCGCAGATTCAAGTCCCGCCTGAGACGAATATTTCCTCCATCCCTACTTCTATAATAATATTATAAATACGTATGTATAATCTCTGGATCTACTGAACCAATTTTGAAAATTACCTATAGAAAGCCAAGTTATATAAAAGTCAAAGGTTATATAAAATCATGTTACGGATCATCAATGAAAAGTTTTGAAAAACAGTCAAAATGACGCAAACAAAGTGGCGCGGGTCATCTAGTAACATTATAAAACCTGTATACGTAGGTACCCAGGTCGAGCAACGCACACATACACTTTACAGACACAGAATCACAGACCGCTTCGTTCGGAACATGTTCCGAGATTTCGTCTCCAGGAACAATGTCTGTGTGTGTTGTTCAAGCGCACGTTGTATTGATATTACTTTCTGTTTAAGTAACACTTGGTATTTTGTACCTGTCTTCATCGACCCTTGAGCCCGCCTTAACGGTACTTTAAATAACAATTGTAAATTGCTTTATTTGTACTTCAAAAAGCTTTAACTACTTAGGAATATACTGTTTCATAAATAATGTACCCTGTTACTATTTAAATATTATATTAAATTCAATTTTACATGGGACTTTCTTAAACTCCAGTTAACTATTTATAATTGAAGGTAACCTCGAGTTTAAATCGGCATTTCAGTCGCAAACAAACATAATTACATTTGCATTTTATAAGCCCACATCTAACCTCTAACTTTTAAATTCTTATTCTAACAACAAACAGGAAAAAGAGCTACAATAGAAATACAACTAAGTAACACAACAATACTCACGGCACCAAAAAAAAAACACTTAAATTTTACACCCAAACAAAACTTCAATCTTTATATAACATAACAAAAAAACGGGATGTTTATCCACTTTTAAAAAATAACAAAACAATGATAACAATAATGTAAGAATTACATCACTTTTTAACGCGAACTCAACATAAAATTACTTTAAAGTAATGAATAAAAACCACGTTTTGTTTAAAGAATGGCGTTCGAGCGCATACGACTATACGCGACGCGGTTCTGTGATGTACTGACATGTATGTACTGACTTGTAAATTATAATTAGACAGTGTGGATGAACGGGATCGAATGCGCATCTCGTAGTATTTATATAGAGCTGCTAAGGGGATCATTAACCTTATATTTTGGTGTGACATACTTTTTTGTTTCTTTAATGTTTATTGAGGTATTGACGGTAAACAATAACAGTGTCGATAAACTTTCGCGATTTGTACACATTTTTAAAATATATATATTACGGGTCTTAATCTTGAGAGTCTTCTTGTGACCACGGCCGTTGCAATACGGTCGAAACGTCGGGCAATAAACAAGGTATTTTACCTTAAATTATTCACGCGATTAAGACCCGTAATATATATATTTTAAAAATAACAGTGTCTTTTTGTAACTCGAGGAGTTTTTATAGAATTTTCTGAGAAAATAAATAATAAATGTTGATATCTATTCGTTTTGATTTTAGAAATATATCATAGTTTATCTAGAGTTGTTGATACCTGTAAATATTATTATATGTGATAAATTAAAGTGAAAGTACATACATTAGATGATTACTGTATCATATTAATAGGTGAAGAAGATTTTCGAAAAACTATGAATTATTATAATTTGATGGTTTATATATGAGAGTCACTAATGAATTATTGCAATAGTGAAATTTTCAAAATCTAAGTAAAAAAAGGCGTGGTATTTTATCAGGCTTAGACTGGGTTCACATGGTATTTAGTGTTGCATTTTATACCCAACTACTATAGGCCGACCGCTTAACTCGTATATCGCCTGCGCGGTGAGAAGGGAGCGCGGGGTGATGTTAACGGGTGGGTGAGCGGGGTGCGCGGGACAGAGAACTCACGTCAACCGGTGCAGTGCGTTGTCGGTTACCCGCCCCCGCTCCCCCCTCACCTCGCAGGCGATATACGAGTTAAACGGTCGGCCTATAGCAAAAAGTGTCATAAAGCCGCAATTTACGTTTTTTTTTTTTTTGAAAATTGGATCAATTTCCCGTTAATATAAAAAAGGAGGAGTTGTAAGAATGGCGGCAAACTGACATGTCGCTATTTTTACAGCTCCGCGTTTAAAGTGTAAAACAGTGTAAAATATACTTGAAATACGTGTTAACTGGACAAGAACGAGACTTGTGATTGAAAGAAGAAAACTAGAAAGAAATTATACTTGAAACTGGCGTATGCACATAATGTGCGAGACATAATCTCTACCGATTAATATTGGAGGGAAGAGGAAAAATAAAAGGACAGTGTCTATGAGTGACGGGTTTAGTTGTTTACAAATAATTCTTAAAATAAATAATATAATTGTAATGGAATGATTTAATGTAGGATTCTCTATAAATGTTTGTATGACACACTCACACATAATTTCAAATATAATTTAGATAAGTAGGTAGTGTGTCTAATGAGGAAATGATAATTTTGTCAATGGTCAAACGTGATAGATAATATCGTTAGCTGTACATTAGTTAATAGTTTGTATATACATATTATACTTTGGTCATGTAAACATATTTTGTTTTTCTATCTATTTACTAATTGAATACGTTTTATAGAGGTACCTATAATTATGTATTCTGTTAGCAAATTCGATGTGGATGAAGTCCGTATGTCAGTGTTTTTTTTATGAAACTCTTTTATTGTTAATACCTGCCAATGAAAATAATATAAATCTATAATATTATCAAAACTCACACAACGTCATCTGATTCCAAACTAAGCAGAGCTTGTACTATGGAAACCAGACAACTGATAAATATACTTATATATTTTTAAATACATACATATTATAGATAAATAATACCCAGACACAGAATCATCTACACTCAGACATTGTGCTCATCACACAAAGTTTTATCTTGGGTGGGAATAGAACCCACGACCTCTTGCGTAGCAGTCGGACACACTCCCACCGCGCCAAAAAGGCAGTCACAAAATACCACCAAAAGCCGTCGAGTGAGATTAAACCTAACTGACAATTGAAAAAAAGGTAAGGTATTTAGCCTTAAAATAAAATATTTACGCGATAAAGACCCGTAGCTTATAAAATTGTATAAAATAAAAAACAGTTTTTTCATTATACAATTTAGAAAATTTCTGCAATTTTGACATTACGAATAGACACTTCAAATAAATTTTACAACACTAATATCATAGACGAAGACATTGTAGGAATGTCTGCACGTGTGTACACATTACAATCACTATCTTGTCTACAATGTAATGTAATCTGTCTATATTTGACAATAAATTATAATACATTATTCATTAGTTAATAGCACGCACCGACTTATCTAGTTACCGCTACAACTGCTGGCTTTTGAAGCTTGAAAAGGTTAACCGTTGTTCCTTTTATTTTTAGTAGTGCTCTAAAAATAAAAGGAACAACGGTTAACCTTTTCAAAGAAAGGATAATATTTCAAAAGGTCCTTCAATCTAAACTTTCACATTTATAATATTAGTATAGATTGATCTATACTAATATTATAAATGTGAAAGTTTGAATGAATATGTAATATGGTGGCTCAGAGATTGTAGTCTGGAATAGGACATAGGCTACTTTTTAAGCCGGAAAATGTACAGTTCCTGTGGGATAGGATTGTTTTTTTATATATTCTCGTTAACGAAGTCACGGGCAGAAAGAAATAAATATTTATTTCTAATTAATAATAGCCCGCGGCCCCGCCCGCTTTTTCTGCTGTAGTTTCCTAAAATGTCTTATTGTTCCTTGTCTACTTAATCTAAAATATAATCCTCCCCTCCTGAATCCTATCTACCTAGACGCAGATGTGTAAATAAATGAGTCAGAAATTTTATAATTTATAAAAAAATTAAAAACCGACTTCATTAATAAATACAAGGTAAGTAAAAAGCAAAAAATAATATAGGTGCAACAACAAAAAATAATTCAACATTTTGAAGTTGGTGCCAGGAAATGTAGTTAAGTTTTAGACACCAACTTTAATGTTTCATTTTTTTTATGTTTCCGTTTTTATATTTTCGAAGATGGTTTTTATTTTTTTGTAAAACGTTTTTATTTCTTACTTTTTAGTGTGTTGATTTGTAATTGATTTAAGTTACAATAGCTTAATCCAAACTGCTCATTTCTTTTTACAAATATTGAGTTTTGCGATACAAGGCCGTTTATTTTTGAGGAGTTCACCTAAAACTAGACTATCAGTTCCATGATTATGAATATATATAATATCATACATGATTTGATCGAGGCGAAGTATTAGGTATCCAACACTGTACTCAGACCGCAACCCGCAATATTTATTATTAAACAGTTCCACTTGTCATTTGTGGTCTTCATTATCAGTTCCATTTCACTCAATGGCGCTTTTTAAGAGTAAATACACGAATCACAACAAAATATACCCAAACTACTATAGGTATGTCTTTAATATTTGAATAGTTCCCTCGGTTTCTCCAAGATCTTATCATCAGATCCTAACTTTGATGGCAATGGAACCAATCTGGAAGTAACCTTTCAAACACAAAAGATTTTTTCAAAGCCGTCTTTGAGTAATCAGGTAACAAACCTTTAAAAAAATTACGGTCGAATTGAGAACCTCCTCCTTTTTAAGTCGGTTGAAATAGGTAAAGTCTACTACAAATACAAGTTTTATTGGAACGAAGTATCTTATTGCGCGTTGTGAAAGGGGGCTAGACGGAAAAAAATCATACGAAAAGTTGTAACGACACTTTTTGCTATAGTAAGCTAAATTGATTACAATTCCTTCACTAATTAATCGAAAGGAACTTCGTTCCATCCGGGTGTCCCTTGACACCTCTCAAGTTTTATTTTTAAAAATCAGAATAATATAAATATTTTTTTTAACAAAAAAACATCTAACCGACTTCAATCCGGTTGATTTGCTGGCATTTACTGCGGAGTTTCGTTGTCTGTCTCTGAAACTCATCATGAGATCTTTACGAAATTTATATGGGACCATTTCGGAACAAACCTCTTTGGAACAACAAAATAATTTAGATAATCCGTCTATATATGACTGAGTTATTCCAGAACATACATGAAAAAATAAACATCTGAATTGAAAACCTCCTACTTCTTGAAGTCGGTTAAAAAATACTGACTATTGGCAATTAATAAAAAAATAACTAAAGAAACTTATTTTATCTCTCACACGAGATGTAATCCAAAAATATTTTGAATATACCAAGATAGTAATAAAGAGGTCACTCACTTTACTTATCACTACGATAAAAGGTGATAACGCATTACTTTGAAGTTTAAACCAAATGTTAGTTTTGTGACGTTATTATACCAAGTAGCGAATTACCTTCGTACTTTAAATATACAAATATCTACTTTTTCTTTTGTTTTTTTTCGCTAACAAGCTTGAAGTCAAAACATTTTTTTTTATTTGGACAACTCACACAACGCTATCTGATCCCAAATTAAACAGAACTTGTACTTTGGAAACCAGACAACTGATAAGCATACTTAAATATTTCTAAATACATACATAGTATAGATAAATAACACCTGTACATAGAATAAACAATCGTGCTTATCATACAAAGTTTTATCCTGAGTGGGGATCGTACCCACGACCTCTGGCTTAGCAGTCAAGGTCACTAATCACTAGATCAACAAGCCAATCGATAGTTTAATGCCGCATCCACAGATGTGAGATAAAAAAAACTTGTCATAACTGTCATGCCTTTCTACGACATCGACGATAAAGAGCAGTACACTCCTAAACCTTGAACCCAAAATGATTTATTTTGTGTGTAAGACCAGTAAAAGAAAGGCGTTCATTAAATTCGAAGTATAATACGGGCGGAGACGCTGGCTGAATTACAGAAACTAGTATAAAGTATTTGCATATTTATCTTACCATTCGTCGCTGGCCATCACCGCAGTATCGTTATTCTTCAGTGGAATAGTGACGCCAAAACATTATGCTGTGAATCGGTTGAAGATTACTGCAGCAAGTGAATACTAGAGACAGCTGGCTATTCGCTATACCTACTACTATACCGTAATTTACGATAACTATTATAACACTTCGAGTGTTATGTGTCTCATTATGTCAGGGTCAGTCCTTCAAAATTGTGTCACCTACCTACTTAAATCTAATCCACACGGTTTAAGTTACGACACAGTAATGCTTATTTGGGAATACCTTCAAATACATACCATATCACCTTACTGACTAGGATTAAGCATTAGCACTCAGAGCAGCCTTCGTTGTCGGAAAAAATATCGATACCGGAGTATTATTTCTTACTAGCTGACCCGCGCAACTTTGTTCCCCCGTTTTTGCAACATTTCTCTTTGCTGCTCCGCTCCTATTGGTCGTAGCGTGATGTTATGTAGCCTATAGTCTTCCTCGATAAATGGGCTATTTAACAGTGAAAGATTTTTTTCACACAACACCCGGCCCCTTCATGCTGAAGGATCAACTCGACCTTCAATAAAAATGCGTACGATTACAAAGAAATAAACGGATTTATTTGAACTATTCCAAACGACCGCACTATTCAACACGCGGATACAATCTGTCTGCCATCTTTCTATCCTCTCTCCATGTCGGAGTGACATCCGCATGACAGATGTCAACGTCATGTGATGTCACTACCGACATTTACATTTTGAATGTCAACCGTCTAAATCAAATCTCAATAACGTTTTTAAGTAGTAACGAGTTAAACTCTGATAAAAATAGAATGAATTATATTAAATAACGGATTAGAATAATATTGAGTCTAACAGCTCGGCCATCCTAATTAAGGTGTGTCCTCACACCTAAATCATAAGATTTACATCTTATTTATTCTGATAAAATTTACAGATCGCTATCAAAATCATACACTGTTTTATGGTAATCCACTAAATAGTGAGGAAGTGTGAAGCACCCAACATCAGAGAGCAACGACAAATTCAAACTTCAACTGCAAAAGATCCAAACTTCAACACTTCCACTGCCGACTACCGCGAACCTCGGCCGCACCGCAACCCTCGGACGCGCGCGCTCCGCGAACGCCGGCAACACCATGGTCACCACGCCGCAGGACCCGGCTGTGCCGCGAACGTTGTACCAAAGTCTGTCATGATTAAAGCTTTGTATTACTGTTAATGTATAATAATAGGAATGCTGTACACAGTTGTGTATACTTCAGTCTATCGTCCGCGTCTGCATCCACTTAATAAAATAAATCTGTCTGTTATGATTTGCGTCATCTGAACGCTCACAACCCATGGCACCACAGTCTGTCATGATCTGCGTCATCTGAACGCTCACAACCCATGGCACCACAGTCTGTCATGATCTGCGTCATCTGAACGCTCACAACCCATGGCACCACAGTCTGTCATGATCTGCGTTATCTGAACGCTCACAACCCATGGCACCACAGTCTGTCATGATCTGGGTCATCTGAACGCTCACAACCCATGGCACCACAGTCTTTCATGATCTGCGTCATCTGAACGCTCACAACCCATGGCACCACAGTCTGTCATGATCTGCGTCATCTAAACGCTCACAACCCATGGCACCACAGTCTGTCATGATCTGCGTCATCTGAACGCTCACAACCCATGGCGCCACAGTCCGTCAAGATCTACGTCATACGAACCTAAAGCACTTACACTCGCAACCCATTGTCGCACCGGTATGGTCTGTCACGATCTGCGTCATCTGTGTCAATTAGGCACTGGCGCTCGTAACCCATATAGGTAGTCTTATTAGTCACATTATCTGTACTAAAATCCTGACGCTCGCCACCTATACTAGCGTGGTATGTCGCGATCTGCGTCATCTGTGTCAATTAGGCACTGGCGCTCGCAACCCATATCGATACAGTCTCATTAGTCACATTATCTATGCTAAAATCCTGGCACTCGCCACCTATACTATCGTGGTATGTCGCGATTTACGTCATCTGTGTCAATTAGGCACTGGCGCTCGCTACCCATATTGGTACAGTCTCATTAGTCACATTATCTGTACTAAAATCCTGGCGCTCGCCACTTATACTAGCGTGGTATGTCGCGATCTGCGTCATCTGTGTCAATTAGGCACTGGCGCTCGCAACCCATATTGGTACAGTCTCAATAGTCACATTATCTATACTAAAATCCTGGCGCTCGCCACCTATACTAGCGTGGTATGCCGCAATCTGCGTCATCTCATCATCTGTGTACATAGCACTGACGCTCCCAAGTCACTTCAACACTGACACTTCTACACAAACATGTATACACTCGTGACCACTCAGATCTAAACACTTCTCGACTATATCAATTAAATTGTACACGTATGTATTACCCATTTAATAATTTCGTTTTTATTTAATATCTCAATTCGTTTGTCACTTTTATCATGGCTGTCATTAACGTCGCTATCGTTTTCAATTTATAACTAAGTCCTTGAAATTTAAACATGGATGTACTTTAACAATAAATACTACATTTTCATACTCCTTACCTTACCTCCCTTTTGTAAGGTGTGCATCCTGCACTAAGTATCTGTCTTTTGGTAGTAGTTTAACAATTCTATGAATAGGAAATTCAAATATAAGTTTAGATTATCATAATCGAATATTTGAATATTATTTCCAGCCTAACCAAATTTTCATTTTGGGTTCATTTCCTAAAAGATAGGATCAGATTTGATTTCCTTTCTATATCCATCTATTCATATTCTCATCACTGCTAATTTGTTCTACTGTCGTATCAAATAAGGTCACTTAATGTTTTCCGGTATACCTACCTTTTCACTTTGTAACCAAGAAAAACAACTTTTACGAGGCTTTTACCAGTCTCAGAAAGTGTTATTATCAGACATATTCAATCGTAATTGAACTTTGTTAAATACTGATCCGTAGGTAATGTCGTCATGTCTCATCCCAGGTATACTGAGAGCGTCCAGAATTTTCCGATTGAATCTTTCGATTTGTCAGCTTGCCCGTGGATTTGCCATATTGTTCAGTACAAGTTAATTGCCAGAATTCGCTACGACAGTTTTGAATTTGGAACTCGTGCAACATGCCTATGTCCGTTATCAACCGAGTGAGTGCTCCAGAACAACTAAAGATGTCTTTAAACACGCGAATGGCACGATTTGTGTCACGAACGGGTTTACACTAATAACTTTGTAAAAGCATCTTTAATCACTAAAGGATATTATCAGCTCTCTTCAACTCAGTGGCGACCGAGCAGACCGAGACATTCGCGAGACTAATTAAGCAACGCTACCACCGTCGGCTCACAGATGGGTGACCGCTTTCAAACATTGTTACACCCCTCCGTGCCGCCTCGGAGAGCACGTCAAGCCACCGGCCTCACGCCCAATCCCCCCCCGGCCGCGTCGGACTTCCGTCCCACCGGGCCACGAGAGCGCGGGAACAGACAGTGCGCCCGAGTCCGCGCACACATCCGTGCACCACATCATCCCCTGCGCAGCCGGCCAGTCTCAGACGCAACAGGCCACCGCAACCGGCATCGGTTAGGATACCACTGATTGGCTCGAATAAACGAACGGTCCAACGTCAATAACGTGTGTCGTGTCTGAAGTATATCTACTTATCCACAGGAGCGCAACTAAGCGCATCAACATGTGATATTTTGCATCTGCTATATATTGCACCTCACAGTCGAACTCTTTAAGCTGTACCCACCATTGGCCTACTCTTAAAATTCTCGGCCTCGTCTTTTTGTCATAGTGGTTTGTAAAGCACTACCGTCCGTAACTCTTTCTTTAAATCCTTACAAATAAACGCGGAGTATGTTCAACGATTGCAGCAAAGATTTCTACATCGAATTTATGAAACTTTTGTTAATCAGGCGTCGTTTTGCGTCTAGGCCTCGTTGCATGGAAATACTAGCATGCCCTGCTCCAATGCATTTGTACGTAAATTAGCAGGTATCTCATTTGGCAGTATATACTGAATAAACGAGTAAGGATAGGTAAACTATGGGTTTTGTGTCAATTAGTCAGACTTCCACCTTTCTACGTTAGTGTAACCTAAACACATCATAGACACTTGTTAACTTCTGATAACGTATTTTTCAATGGAGTCACTTACCCAAATAGTAGACAAATTTTTGACACATACGTATGAATCATTAAGATCTATAATTTTAATATAGATATAAATGAATTCGTACATAAAGCAAGTGTCATCAGCAATCCCTGTTCCGAACACAGCACATGGTATGAACAATTTTAAATTAAGAATGCGCCAGTCCCATTTATTTAATAATACCTACTCGCTGGGCATTAACTAATACTCCTTCTCAGAGCATTCCCTTATGGAACCATTAATATACATAGTGTAGTAGCCAATGTCACAATTCACTTTAATTACACATATATCATTGACAAAAGTAAACCGCAGTTTCGTTGGTAAAGTGCATCCGTAAATCAGGGCATTATACTATACCAAGTAGCCCAGCAAAAGTATAACCTAATAACACATTATCTTTATCAATGTAACTATCAGTTAACTGGGATGTACCTTGCACTTCAATCTTAATTACCGCTTTTTGTAATGGTAAAATGAAATTATTTCCAATATCACACATTGTAACTTCTCTGCCTCGCTACGACATAATTAGGTACATTGACATAAACATATCCGTACAAGTTATGATCATTCACTTTTAAAATAACGAAAAAACTTATTATTATTTATGTTAGACATCAAATTCAAAACCGTTACAAACTTTTTCTTACTCGACTACTATTTAGATTTGTCATTACTCGATTTTGTGAAGTTAGTAGTTACGTGATAACGTGGCCTAATTTGTATAATATTTGTAATATTACATTTCATAAATTCTTTTTCAAACCTAAAATAACCAATCTCATTTCAGTGATATCAGGTAAGACCCTATCGGTCTTGCGTTCGATGTATGTTTATACAAATCTATCGTACTCTTAATACAGTTACTTTTAGTCCGATCTATTGCCGTGGTTCCTGTCCTATTGTTAAGTCGATTTAAAAATATTTCAAAACCGGCTCCGGTTCTTCACCTGTAGTTGCTTTGGCACCTAACCTCGAAGTACGATCGCCTATTCCGTGCTACAGGAGATCAACTGCACGCTTATTCTTAGTCTCGCAATATTTAATAAGTTGATCGTTTCATAATAATATGCTTATTTCCAACAAGTCATTCAATATAGCCCTTTTTGGCGAATATTTCGGTTAGAAAATTTACATAATCATGGTTTGATGAGAAGGACTCAATTATTTTCGTTTTTCATTCGGGTCATGAAAATGACGTTGACGGAAGGGCTAGATACTTATAGTCGAACTTTTGGTCACTTTTGAACATCGGGCACTATATAGTCGAACACATTCTTCTACTTAGAAAAGCCATATATTGATGGTCTGGTCTTTAATCATGGGATCAAACTTTGGAATTTCAATTCCTAACATCGAAAATTTATTACCTTCAGGACGGTTATTAGCCATTGATCTAATTAGTTCCGTCATTAACAACTGAGTTTTATTATGATTAGAATTGGAACGACTTACTTGTCTATCTTCAGTTGACTTACTACATCTGCGACGTGACCACGGTGACATGGTCTCGTTGAACGCTGACAGCGTAGTCGAAATCCAACAACTGTGTGCGTCGAACTCGACCGATCGTGACGCGCCAAACGCGATTGATCGCGACGCGTCGAACGTAAACGATCGCAATGAACCACTACTCCGAATTGAATTTGAACAGCGCGGCGTTTACGGTTCAAATGCGAACGATATCCTATTTCACATCTATTTAGAATTTTCGATTTCTCACGGTTCTTTCGATTATGACATCACTTTCAGATTCAGTCACTATTACGATGAACATAATCACTATCACTGTAATAATATTATTCAGACGCGACTGAAGCGCAAAAACACACAAAAAGAAAAAAAAAACAAACTATAATTTCACAGGACGCGCCTGGCACGGAAATAACTAGTGGGCTTTGTTTATCCCTCTTCTGAGCTGAAGGATCAACTCGACCTTCAATAAAAATGCGTACGATTACAAAGAAATAAACGGATTTATTTGAACTATTCCAAACGACCGCACTATTCAACACGCGGATACAATCTGTCTGCCATCTTTCTATCCTCTCTCCATGTCGGAGTGACATCCGCATGACAGATGTCAACGTCATGTGATGTCACTACCGACATTTACATTTTGAATGTCAACCGTCTAAATCAAATCTCAATAACGTTTTTAAGTAGTAACGAGTTAAACTCTGATAAAAATAGAATGAATTATATTAAATAACGGATTAGAATAATATTGAGTCTAACAATCCCGACTCTCCTTGCAGCTGGGGGTTGTTCTACCTTACTGAGGGTTGTTTACCAAGTCGCGGTGTCCACTCTAGGACTCGTTTGTTTGAACTTTTTTGTTCTTTTCTTGCCACTTCAGAATGTTTAACCAGCGTGCTATGCCGGTAACTTTGGTTCTTTGTCGGACGACCTTCAAATCAAAGACACTATAAGTACTTATAGCTCACTGTTGAATACTTATAGCCCGCTGCACAACTTTGAATTATTTTGTGGACTACCCCAACCGTAAGTGTCCACGTCTCGGCCGGCACCGTAGGTATGGCTAAGGGATACGACATCCCGCTGTCTTACACCTCGACGTAGCTCTATAAGTCTGATCTTGTGGTCCTGAATCAGGACGGTCTTAGAGTATGCCAACGTTATAATAGGTACATCTGTGTTTATTTTGAACCATACTCGTTCAGTGGTTTAAATTTGATAGATTAGGAGGCCTACTCTAATTCAATGAAAACGAAATTTCGATCAAAAATGAGGTGGTGACATACAGAGCCAAGAACATTAATTAAATCCACTCGTGAAAATCGTCTATGGGTTCGGAATTCTTGTGCCTTTCTAAAAATTAATTAGAATAGTCCCCGTAAAGACAATAAATTTGATAAAACGAAAATTAATGAGTTTCATTTTAAAGAAAGAGAGTAGTCCTACTGTACGGTGACGGTTTTTTTTTACCCGCCGCGCTAGAGGGTAACATTTCGTATTTTTGTGTGTACCTATGTTCATTTCTTCGGTACCTACCCTCTACAGCTCTAGTGGCTTGACGGATTTCAACATATTATATTATATATATCAACCCATAAGATGGCCCACTGCTGGGCACGGGTCTCCCCAGTAGAACCTACTAGTATGTAGATCCTGGGGGTAATTGCCATAATCGCCACGCTTGGCGAGCGGGTTGGCGATCGCAGTAAGGCTTTAAGTACGCAGAGGACGCTGCTGCCCGTCCTCCGGGGTGAAATCCCTTAGTCGCCTTGACGACACCCACGGGTAGAGATGGGGTGGTACTATTCTTAAGCCGGCACCACACGGCAAACCAACAACATATTATGACGTTTTAATATATACTACTAGTTGGTCCGCGCAACTGTGTTAATATTCTCCGTTTTTGTAACATTTTACATTGCTGCTTCGCTCTTATTAGTCGTAGCGTAATGTTATATAGCTTATAACCTTCCTTGCTAAATGGGCTATCTAACAGTTAAAACTTTTTTCAATTCGGACCCGTAGTTTTAAAAATTATCGCGTACAAACAAACACTTCAGCTTTATAATATTACTAGCTGTCCCGCGCAACTTCGTATGCGTAAATTTTCCCCGTTTTTGCAACATTTCTCGTCGCTAGGAGCAGAGGCTCCTATTAGTCGAAGCGCGATGTTATATAGCCTATAGCCGTTCTCGATAAATGGGCTATCCAACAAAAAAAATTTTTTTTTAATCGGACCAGTAGTTCCTGAGATTACCGCGTTTAAACAAACAAACAAACAAACACTTCCGCTTTATAATATCAGTATAGATAGTATATAGATAGTTATTAAAGTTAGGAGTGGACAACCCTTATCACTTCGGGGTATGAAAAATAGATAGTAGCCGATTCTCAGACTTACTGAATATGCATATAGAATTTCATAAAAATCGGTCAAGCCATTTCGAAGGAGTATTGTAACTAACATTGTGACACGAGGATTTTATATGAAAGATTTCAGTTTATTATTTTTAAACAGTACCCTTTTTTTTAATTTTTTTTTTTAGCGTGTGTCAAAATCCCCACGGATCCCAACCCATCGAGGGCACGACAGGTGGGTATGTCGGACTCGAACCGACTAAAAAATCACACGTTCTTACGTCTTGTAGATTCATTGCCGGAGATGAGGGTGTCCCTTACGGAATAGTTTCCTTCACCTGCGGCGGACCTTGGCCAAGTATATCGCCCCATCCATTGCTTTTTTCAATTAGCTGCTTTGTTTCGTCGGTCGCGAATCGCGTCTCAAGTTTGAAAACGACAGGCTGCTCTGCCCGTCGTTCTCAAGCCAACGATATCAGGGGGGGGGGGGCGGTGATCGTTTTCTGCCCTTTGTCGAGCGGTGCGGCTTCTGCGGGATGGAACAATGCTGGTCCTCTACCTTTCTCTTTCCGCAGCCTCTTTTCTTGCTATCACTTCCTCGCAGAGATCGGAAAATCATTTCATTCATTCATTCAAATCGGACCAGTAGTTCCTGAGATTAGCGCGTTTAAACAAACAAACAAACAAACACTTCCGCTTTATAATATTAGTATAGATAGTATATAGTATAGATAGTATAGTTATTAAAGTTAGGAGTGGACAACCCTTATCACTTAGGGATAAGGGTTGTCCACTCCACTACACACACCCACATTATAAAAATAGATAGTAGCCGATTCTCAGACTTACTGAATATGCATATAGAATTTCATAAAAATCGGTCAAGCCATTTCGAAGGAGTATTGTAACTAACATTGTGACACGAGGATTTTATATAAAAGATTTCAGTTTATTATTTTTAAACAGTACCTTAAGGTTGTACACTCGAAAGACATTACTATTTTTTTTTGCAGTCTGGTAAAAAAACAGCGTTAAGTAGCGGTCCTTAAAATAAACAACCTAATAAACAGGTTCAAAATTTCAAGAATCCTGTCCTTTAATCGACCGGTGAAAGAAATAAACTTGTTTGTAATAAACATTTGCATAATTAATATTTAGATACATAATTTTATGTTCATCATGACCTATCCAACTGTCTTTTTGTGCGATAATAAATACAATAAATCTATACTAATATTATAAAGCTGAAGAGTTTGTTTGTTTGTTTAAACGCGGTAATCTCAGAGACTACGAATCCGAATTGAAAAATTATTGCACTGTTGCATAGCCCATTTATCGAGGAAGGCTATAGGCTATATAACATCGCGCTAAGACTAATAAGAGCGGAGCAGCAATGAAAAATGTTGCAGAAACGGGGAAAATTTACGCAGACGAAGTTGCGCGGGTCAGTTAGTAAGGTATTTATCACAGGTACAATAGGTACACAAAACACCGAGAGTACAGAAAGAAAGGTAGCGAGCAACGGATACAGCATTTTTTGATGACACTCGAAAATAACTTTTAAAACTATGTTCATAAAGTGCATAAACGAACATACTCGCAAGACCTCGAGACCGCGCGTGATTCTTTTGTCATGTTCAAACATTTATGCACTCTATGTCAATAGGTTTAAAGTTTATTTTCGAGAGACATAAGCAAATGCTTTCCGCTGCACTACCCTTGGTCTGCGCTGGGCCTATCTTTTTACGGGGTTGCACACCCATGAAGTGTCATAAACTCTAATCGAATACAATGACGTCGTTGCGCGTGCAAAACAGCGAATATTAACATTTTTAATATGAGATTCGTAATTTTGCCACGTCTAGGGGCTATCTCGGACCAATCTGTTCCGAATCCAAAGGCGTTCCGAGCTTCCGTGTCCGTGAAACGTATGAAGCTTTCTTGTGAGTTATTATTGACTTGTTCTTCTCTCTGGCTTTACCTATTGATTAGCGAAAAGTAACTAGACCGTACAATACAATAATCTACCTCTATAAGGCATGCAAACATCTTCACTTAACGTAACCACATTTTATATTTCACTAGCTGACCCGCGCAACTTCGTCTGCGTAAATTTTCCCCGTTTTTGCAACATTTCTCATTGCTGCTCCTGTTTTATTGGTCGTAGCGTGATGTTATAAAGCCTATAGCCATCCTCGATAAATGGGTTACCCAACAGTGAAATAATTTTTCAATTCGCATCAGCAGTTCCTGAGATTACCGCGTTCAAACAAACAAACAAACAAACAAACTCTTCAGCCTTATACTATTAGTGTAGATTAAAGTCATGATTCTACATGCACATCATTTAAAATGAAAATATTGCACTAAAAGTCATGATTCTATTTGAGAATCATGACTATTTGAGCAATATTTGAATTTAAATTTCTGCACTCTCAGTGTTTTGTGACCAAGTTTTTAGCTAATGCAACAAAAGACTTAGGTACTTGTTTTTTATATAAATAAAAGAAACTAATAGTGTGTTGAGATGGACATTACGAATGCACAAAGAACATACAAAAAGTATCTACCTGTAACCTATCTATCTACCTATCAATTTTATCACACTCGGAATAACCAATTGCTTGCAAAAAACACAAAATGAGGGCCCCAGTGCATTGATTGAACTTATTAATTTTGATTCGACTTCTGTTTTATCTTTGACTAGCGGTCCCGTGCAATTTCGTCAGCGTAAATTTTCCCCGTTTTTGCAACATTTCTCATTTCAGCTCCGCTGCTATTGGTCGTAGCGTGATGTTATATATAGTATAGATTTGGAACTATTTTTCTTACTAAGCAGGAAAAAAGTTTAATAATTTTAACAACTCTATGAATTCTACGAAATGATAGATTAGCTTGGGTTGGGGAGTGAATATCACAGTTATCACCATTAAGTGTCAAATTGAGATTCGGATTTACATTTATGTGATAAGAATAATAATAATAATAAACCCTTCGGGGCTAGTCGTTGTCTCCCTATATGAGATTAACGCAACACTCTGAGGGCATAGTGGCAGCTCTTGAAATCCTTATGACACCAATAAAAAATGTCTCATGAGGGTGAAATAAGAGTATACAAACCGCAGGGCAGCTTTGTGGCGAGCTGAATGTGCGTGGCGACACTGCGGTCCCGATGCCTCAGAGAGTCGGTCAGGGCCTCGTCTCCCGCTTGCCTTCACTGGCCGGCGGGAGTGGAACGCCAAGAGCGCCCGCAGGACTCTCAACTCTGGCTTGCCTTAACCGGCCGGCCAGAGGGAGGTCGCCAGAGCTTGTATGCTCGGGGGTGGAAGTGTCATTTTTAAGGGCATAACTACGGGGAAACCCGCTCACGGGCCTTCTTCGTGATGGTGAAACCGGCGCCGCACCGCTCGACACCCCAAGCTGCTCACGCCCATGTTGCTCCCTGTCGCCTGTTTGGCTGTATGCCTGTGGCGGCCAGAAGGGGGCCCATCTAGTGAGTGGCGAGTCACCGCCTGCCCATTTGTCCGTGTGTTTTTACCATGTGTTTGCAGGGCAGGCGCCATAGTCCTTCAATAGTACCAGCTAACCATTCCACTAACACATCATCTCCATAACCTAGTTCCTTAGTTACTACTTTTTGACAATAGTTTTTACACTAACCGGGGAATGTCGTTGGGTACATTTATATAGTGTATACAACGATATTCGCCGGTTTGTGTCACATAGCCTTTAGATTAAAGTGTCTAACGGGCCTCTACGTGTTGGCTTCGGCCCCACGCACGCCTCCCAAATGACCGGGACTCCATAGTCCCGTGATATGGAAACGACATACATAATAATAATTATACTCTTTATTGTACACTAAATATATAAGAACAAGGTGGTTTACATTGTATAACTTACATGTAGATACAATGGGCGGCCTTATCGCTAATAGCGATCTCTTCCACGCAACCTTTGGATGGATAGAAACAAATTATCTACAAGAAATAAATAGCGGTAGTGTACAGCATGAATAAATAATATAAGTATATTATTACGCTTTATATAAGTATATTATAAGCTATATACATATATTTAAGTATAATAATCTAAACTTATCAAGAAATTAGAACAAAAATAATTAATAGATATTTATAGTTTTAAGTAGTCAGATAATGAGCTTTCAACATCCTTTTAAACGATACCAACGACTGAGCACGTCTAATAGGCAGAGACAATGCATTCCAAAGTCTTGCTGCCTCAACTGTAAATGATTTGTCATAAAATCGTGTGGAATGCACTGGAATTTCCAATCTCAAATCCTCCGATAACCTCAGGGACCTCGAAGAATTAACATTATTTGAGGAAATTAGAATCTTAACACAAGGTAGGTATTTGGATAACTACAATAAATTAGAGCTTGATTGATTTAACACAGAATACGTCTATTCCAAATGTGAATCAATCATTAGTTTATAGAAACTGGTTGGGACACGTTTGGATAAAGTGAGGGTGATAAATGTGTTTTTACACAGGTGTTATATTATATACTAGGTGTCTCACACAACTTTGTATGCGTAAATTTCCCCTGTTTTAGCAACATTTCTCATTGCTGCTCCGCTCCTATTGGTCGTAGTGTGATGTTAGTGTGATTGTTACTTCCTCGATAAATGAGTTTTCTAACAATGAAAGAATTTCGAAATTCGGATCAGTAGTTCCTGAGATTACCGCGTTCAAACAAACAAACAAACTCTTGAGCTTTATAATATTAGTATAGATGTAATGATGTAATATATAGGTAATTCCTTGTTTACACAGGTGCGGATCCAGAACTTTGTTCTGAGGGGGGGGGGGGGAGCAATTTGACAAATTTTTCAATTGGCTTACATGATGGGTGGTTGGTGCATTTGATTCAACATCGGTACACCAGCCCCTGGGAGGGCAATTGCCGGTCAACACACCGGTCTAGTGTCAAATTTCTCAAATTTGCCCCAAAAAAAAGAAGTTTTGGTCCAGTCTGGGGGAGGGTGAGGGAATTGCGCCTGTTGCCCCCCCCCCCCCCCCTATTTTAAAAATATGTATATAATGTTAGTATTTACTAAGGGATGTACATATTGAGAGAATGTCTACGTTGTAATCTATTTATTGAAATAAAACAAACTTAGGTTAGTTACACCATAACTCAACAACGAATGGTCCGATTTTCATGATCTTTGATTTGTGATTGATAAAAAAGCGAGCGAAACCATGGGGAATAGCTAGTATCTCAGAGGCGAAGGGTTACAAGATGGACTCCTAAACCGCTTAACAGATTTCGTTCAAAGGGGTATGCCCACCAGCAGTATCGCTAGTATTTACGTTGTGCCACAAGTTGATTAAATGTATAATTCTTGTTTCTAATTATAACGTTATTATATAATGATATGGAGTCTCACATTTGCCGGAATATTGAGATGCAATTATTAGTCTTTCAGTTTATTTATTTCCTTTTTTTTCGTATGATGTGGTTTTTAACGGTGGTAACACTATAACAAAAATAAAATCGTAATATCGATTAGGGTTATTATCGATTTTTATTAAATAATTAATATAAATACTCTATTAATTGTTGCACCGTTTGAGTGTAAAGAACGATAATATTTATACACTATACTTTTTAATAAGCATATTCTTTGATACCTTTAGATTAGGACCCGGCTCGATTAAAAATAAGAACATAGTAATGAATTTTAATAAAAAAATCGATTTGTATAGGATATGACAAAAGTTATGGCAACACTGAAATGTAATGTCATGTCACTTGCTTATCTGTGCATAAAGATTGTTGGCGCCGGTCCATTATGAAAACAGTTTAAAGTATTAATAACAAATAGCTTTTGTTATTTCTCGTGTTGTGTATGATATTGTGGTTACATTACGTGAGTTTGAGATAGAGACTCCATATACATAGTAAGAATCAGAAATATTTTGTGAGACAGAGACTCATACCAATATTGTGACAATTGTGAAGTGTTTATACTAAATTCCATAGTCACTTGAACAATCGCCTTTGCACGCAATATGCAGTTTGGTCCAACTTGAGAGATAGGATAGCTTAGATCTTTAATTATAGTCGCAATTACTAAAAAAATGAGGGATCCCATGTCCACCCGTGCGAAGACGGGACGGGCCGCTAGTATATATATATATATATGAGGATACGGTTCTTGTGGGGATACTATATATATAGATATACTATATACTGTATATATATTTAATTTAAATATATATGTAAATAAATGAATCCCTTTTTCCCGTGCTCACGAGAATTCAGTCGACCCGTGACCATGACCGGTGCTATTCGATAGAAACGTGTCGGGTAAATAAAAGGTTCATACCTTTAAGTTTAAGTCCGAAAATATATCTAATACGATTTAATTCATTCTTCTTTTTTTAGTTTTCTAATGCTCTGTAGAAGCCTTCTACAGAGCATTAGAAAACTAAAAAAATTTTACATACATTTTACTATTTTTTTACATAGAAACCTTCTACTAGAAGGTTTCTATGTAAAAAAATAGAAAATGACAAAACAAAAAAATACGAAGCGGTACGAAGTTCGCCGGGACAGCTAAAAATGGAAGTCCAGGAGACAGGAAGACATTTAAATTATTTGGCAAATACAGGGCAGCTCATGTTGAAACCTGACGCCTGTCAGTCACTGAACTGCTGTCAAGTGCCAAACATTGACAAAAAATCAATAGGTTTGGTGACGTCATCACTCTGACTCACCTGCTTTTTGGCAGGAATAAGGCACGAAATTAGTAGGACAATTGACTGATTGATAGATTTATGGTACGGACCCTGCTTTTTTTTAGTCATTACAGGCATTAAGCTCAACCTAGACGGTTGGACCTAGAAAGCTTTTTTTTTTTTTTTTTAAATCCTGCTTAGCACAGCAATCTGTCAACGACATTTAGCTATAACGATCTCTGAGGTATGTCCGATTATGGTTTTTTTTTTCAAGCAGGAGGAGTTGCCCATTGACAACTCTCACTATTCTTTGATGAATCGTTTCATGAGATTCGGAACGCTATTCCTTCTCAGTCTCGTAAAAATTGTGCTTCCGTCACCCTTCAGTTCAGAAGCTAGAGCATTAACATGCGTGCCTAATTTATGTTGGTATTTTGAACTTCTAGCGGCAATTTCTTGTTTAACAGTGTCAAGCTTTAGATCGAGCAGAATATATTTGCTGTGGATGCATTTTGGAATGTTTAACATAGATCTTATAGCTTTTGTCTGAAACCTTTCCAGTATTTCTATGTTGCTATTACTTGCTGTTCCCCAAAGTTCTATATGTCCACACTGGCTTTAAAATGGTTTTATAAACTGCTATCTTGCTCTCGTCGGTTAGTTGGGACTTTTTACTAATCAGCCAGAACATTGAACGAAGTTTTGTGTCCAGTGCTTTTCTTTTGGTCCAGATGTGTTTCTGCCAGGTCAGTCTTCTATCCAGTTGCATGCCTAGGTATTTAGCCGTAACGTCGTGTGGGATTTGAGCTCCGTTCAATGTGATTGGTGGACAATCGCTGTTTCTTAAAGTGAAAGTGACGTGAACTGAGTTGGTTTGATTAGCCTTAATTCTCAAAGTCTTCCGCCATTTCTTTATTTCAGTCACATGTTTTTGAAGATTTGCTGAGGCGATTGCTGTATTGGCGTTTACTGAAATTATTACAGTATCATCAGCGTATGTGACAATGAGGGTTTTGTTTTTGGAGGGGTTGTCAGCCGTAAATATAAGATATAATACAGGCCCCGAAATGCTCCCCTGAGGTACCCCTGATCGAATTTTGAACAGGTCAGATGTAGTGTTGTTCAGTTTGACCTCGTAGCATCTTTTGTCTAGGTAGCTTTTCAGTTTGGCGTAGAAATATTGGGGCAAGTGTGTCTTGATTTTAAAAAGGAGGCCGCCTTGCCAAACTCTGTCGAAAGACTAGCTTATATCCAAAAACACAGCTGATCGTATTCCTTATTTTCTAGTGCGTGGGCGATGGTATCTATTAGCCTATGAACCTGTTCTATGGGCCCATGCTTCTGTCTGAATCCAAATTGATGACTTGGTAGGACAGTATTCAGGTAAGGTTGCATTCTGTTGAGGATTTTTTTTTCATTATCTAGATGTATTATTTTTTGCTTTTTAGTTCCCTTGTAGGTATTTAGTTTTGAAGCCGGTAATATTTTTTGTTAAAAAGTTTTTATTTCTCACTTTTTAGTGTTTTGGTTTGTAATTCACTTAGGTTACAATAGGCTTATGTCAACTGCTCAAATCCTTTTACAAAATATTGCTTGCCCCGATGCAGGGCCGGATTTGTTGAGGAGTTCACTATCAGCTCTATTACATTGTGTAGTATGACAAGAATAAAGTGCTACTCAATACCATATCAAAGTAACTAAATCACTGTAGGTTTGCCTTTAATATTTTAAGAGTTCCCTCGATTTCTCCATGATCCCATCATCAGATCGTGATCTGATGACAATGGGACCAACTTTAAGGTATACCCTTTCAAACACAAAAAGATTTTTTCTAAATCGGTCCAGCCGTCTTTGCGTAATCCGTGAACAAAAATACAAAGAAATTTGAAGTCGGTTGATTAAGACGCAAGTTAACAGTTCATTCTTTTTGGTGGCTTTGATCTTTTTGGCTTTTGACAAAGTGGGAAATGCAAACGCCATACCTCATTTTATCTTCAAAACTAGTAAATAGTTTTTATGTTACTTACTAAATAATGTAATTTTCTCATATTAAAATATTGGTGTTAGGTACCTATACAGTAGTTTTAAATCGCGACTAATAATCAAAACCTCGTAGAGGTCATGACAAGGTGGGTAGTTAATTATGTCAAAGGCAAACCAACTAAAAAGTCACACTTTTGCAACCTTATTTGATATATCTAGGTAGGAAGGTATATCTATTATAGAATTTTATAAACTACGGGTCCTAAACGCGTAAATATTTTATTTTTAGGCTAAATACCTTTGTTTATTGCCTGACGTTTCGACCGTATTGCCTATTGGGTAAACTTTAACTAAAGACTTAAGACCCGTAGCTTACAAAATTCTATAATTTGTACAAATCGCGAAAGTTTTCAAAGGTATATCTACGCATGTAATAGCCCTTTTATCAACTAGAGTAGATCTCTTAAGGAGTTCATTAAAATTTATTTTCAACCGACTTCAAAAAGGAGGAGGTTCTCAATTCGACTGTATTTTTTTTAATGTTTGTTATCCGATTACTCGCAGACAGCTAGACCGATTTAAAAAAAAAATTTTGTGTTTGAAAGGGTATACTTCCAGATTGGTCCCATTGTCATCAAAGTTCGGATCTGATGATGAGATCTTGGAGAAATCGAGGGAGCTCTTCAAATATTATAGGCTCATCTGTAGTAGTTTGGGTATATTTTGTTATAATTCGTGCATTTACTCTTAAAAAACACCATTGAGTGAAATGAACTGATGATGAAGACCACAGATGACCAGCGAAATTATTCATTAACAAATATTGCGAGTTGCGATCTGAGTACCGTGTTCGATACCTGATTCTTCGCCTCCGTCAAATCATGTAATGGAACTGATGGTCTAGTTTCAGGTGAACTCATCAAAAATCAACGGCCTTGTATCGCAAAACGCAACATTTTGTAAAAAGAGATGAGCAGTTTGGATTGTGCTATTGTAACATAAATCAACTACAAACCGATTCCGATTAGTGTGAACCGAGAATCGAACTCGAACTGTTACAATGCTCTGACACCCTTACAAATCATGTTAAAGATGATGATTACCCCCATATCAAGTTTATAAACATTCAAACATTGTAAAATTGTCAATTTGAAAATAGTGGGCGCGAGTTTTTATTGCCAGGTTCTTTTCTCCGGCTTTACCTTTGCGAACTTGGCATTACATGTACATGTAGAATCCTGACATATCACAAGAGTTGTTTTGCATCATGTAAATAAAGAATTTTGAATTTTGAATTTGAATGCAGAAGAGTCCTTTCGAAATCGAACTCGGTTCCCAGGGTTAGTGGGAGTATAAGTTGTTGCCACACTGGATTTTAATTTTTAACTGAGGTAAAAAGTGACCACCCAAATTCTCAATTAACTGACAGGATAAGTTCCTAATTTGAGGAAGGAAGCGAGCCGATAGTAGGTCAAAGTAGTTTCTTAATCATTGAACAGGAAATCGTCATTATCAATTAGTCACATCGTAGTCTTAATACACTTAAATCTTCTTTAAGTATCTAAACCAATAAATCATTATCATCTTAAAGGATTAAACTTTCACGATTTGTACACATTATGAAAATATATATATTACGGGTCTTAATCTCGTGAATAGTTTAAGGTAAAATACCTTGTTTATTGCCCGACGTTTCGTGGTCACGGGTAGACTCATACCTACTACCCGTGGCCACGGCCGTTGCAATACGGTCGAAACGTCGGGCAATAAACAAGGTATTTTACCTTATATTATTTACGCGATTAAGACCCGTAATATAATATTTTCATAATCTTAAAGGATTGTTTTTATCATGTAACGGTTCAAAATTATTTATAGATTTTTTATTTAATAATAATAATAATAATAAAACATTTATTTCAGACAATGTGTCCATTTTGTTAGTAACAATATTCTTAAAGCTAGTGTTAGTAGGTTACACAGTAAAATTCAATTAAAATATCAGTCATTGTCATATCATACCATGGGATATTGCACTACAATGACCGATGTACACACAGTCTAGTCTGTTCGCAATCATGCCTAGAATGCTGTTGGAGCTGCCACGCACTCTGCGTACCAGGGACGCACATCTTTTGCGCATTGTAGCGTAGAAACAATCTACATGGTAATCTGCGAACATACCCGAAGCACTACAGAAGCGAGGCAGCCCCATCAGCACCCTAAACGCATTGTTGAACTGAACCCTGATTGCACTATACCCTTTCTGGGTATATTGAGCCCACAGGCTGCACGTGTAAAATGACGTACAATAAGCTCTAAAGAGCGTTATTTTGACTAGAGGGGAGCAACGTGCAAACCTGCGAGCTATCATGTTCGCCCTTACTGCGAGTGCTCTCCGTTCCCTTTCAATGTCGCCATTGTCTCTGAGGTCAGAGGTCAGAATATGGCCTAGGTACTTAAATACACTTACCCTACGTAATACTGTGCCATTAAGTTTGACAGTCGGAAAGTCAATACTCTTACCTCCGGTCCCAAAGACCATGACTTCACTTTTAATCGGGTTATACATTAACCCATGACGCTTGGCGTATGCGTCACATATAGAGACTAGTCTCTTTAAGCCACATACGGATGCACTCAGCAGCACCATGTCGTCGGCGTAACTTATGTTATTTACATTAATATCATCTATGTGACAGCCAACACGAGTGCTACTAAGATCGGCTATGAGATCGTTGACGTACAGGTTAAATAAAATTGGCGATGATAAACCCCCCTGCCTGACCCCACACTCCAACTTATATGGCTCCGATAAGGTGCCCGACCATCGCACGTTATTGACCTGGCTTCGATACCAGTATTTACAAATGTTTGTTATTTCTGATGGCACATTAGCATTTTCCATTTTAGTCCATAGAATGTCGTATGAAACCAGGTCAAAAGCTCTCGAAAGGTCCAAAAAGCACCCGTGTACAGGCGTTCCACGCTTCGTATAATAATTAATAGTATGCTTAACACACAGTACTGCACTTTCGGTGGATAGTTGAGATCTGAATCCAAATTGGTTATCGTGAATTTTAATTATTTTAGTTAGCTGTGAGTTAAGCATACTATCAAAAATCTTAGATATCACTGTCGCCAAAGAGATAGGCCTATAATTATTTATATCAGAGAGATCTGCGGTCTTATTTTTAACTATAGGTGTAACTATTGTTTTTATCATTTCGTCCGGTAAGTACGAGTGACTCAAACACAGGTTAAAAAGCATAGCCAGTAACCTCGCTAAGTGGGGGCCCGCAAACTGCAAGTGCTCAATGCTCAGACTGTCATGGCCGGGGGATTTACCTCTTGTCATTGTCTTAACAATCCGGTCTACGTCCCTCTCCACACACCTAAATACCAACCTATGACCAGTCCGAGCATTAATCACAGACGACGATGGCCCAAGAGGCGAAGTTACAGTAAATCGTTCTTATAAGTCCGCTATTTTCCCTTTATCACTTACGCCATCGACACACACAGGAACGGTCGGTTTAGCATTCAGTCTATTGGTTGCTTTGCCAAACTACTTGGCAATATATGATTAGGTATAAATGAGACAAAAGATGTAGTATAGTCTGGTTATAATTATCTAAAGGTGCATCTTATATACTAACGACTTCGTGTTGATAACAGATAGTGGAAACATTTAATAGATACTGAACGTGCGATAAGGAACATAAGATTGTGATGTAGATTGTAGATACAGCACAAAGATATTGTACTGTAACAGTACACCCCCCTTTAAAAAAAAAAAAAAATATGGTAATAGTGTTTACAATATAAATTTGACCTAGACCTTACTAGTTATTTGCTGATGTATATAAATAATAATGCTATTGTACGCGGTGGAATTTGATGACGCCTGTTGTGGTGTGATTTGCTGACGTCTGTAATTTTGACTTAGCTGTTGCACGAGTGTTTATTATTTTTTTCCGTTAAACTCTTCATTCTTCTGTCCAGTGTTTTCATTATGCCGTAAATTAGGATCACGCCGATTGTTAAAATAATCTGTCCCATTGCAACATTTCTTGTCCACCGTAAGTCCTCCTGGATCAGGTTACGGAGTTGGTCCGCTTCGTTTTGATTGAGGCAATTGTCCGTATTGTATGTTATCTGGTCCTTAGAACTTTGATTTCCCATTTTAGATGTCTTGTTGTTACGAGTAGTTGTGAATTAATGGTATATGTTAAGATCTATGTTAATATATATACGAATAGCTTGCTTATATCAGCGATTTTTTATAGACGTACTACTGGCTTTACTTTACGTCCCGATCGTGTAGTGTACGTGTGTGAATGCCTGTCGCAATCCTTTGAATCTGGCACGTAGTTTGATTCGTCATTGATCATGAAAGCTGGTTTCAATCTATCAATTGATATCACTGTCTCTTTATCCCTAATTCTAATGCAAAATGTTTTATCTGTTTTACTAATTACTGGGTAGGGTCCTTCATACGGCGGTGTCAGGGCTTTCTTAATTCTATCACACCGAACAAATACGTGTGAGCATTCTTTGAGTTCGGGATGCACAAATATAGCTTGATTGTGTTTTTTTCTTTTCGGAATTGATGTCATTTGTGTGATGTCCTTTTGAATTTGTTTTACAAACTCTTCGTACGTTGATAACTGTGCTGCTGATGACTCAAAAAATCCTCCAGGGAGTCGTATTGGCGTTCCATATGTCATCTCTGCTGAACTATAACCTGTGTCTTCTCGCAAGCTACTCCGCAACCCGAGTAAAACTGTTGGAATTTCTTTTAACCAATTTTCGTTGGATTCTCTTGTCATTAACGCCGCCTTTAAAGTTCTATGAAATCTCTCTATCATTCCATTGGATTGTGGATGATAAGGTGTTGTCCTAATTTTATGTATTCCCAAAAATTGTGAGAGTGACTCAAATATTCTTGATTCAAACTGTCGGCCTTGATCCGTAGTAATGCGCAATGGACATCCAAAACGAGTAATCCATCCCTCGAAAAGTGTCTTGGCTACTGTTTCTGCAGTTATATCTTCTACCGGAAATATTTCGGGCCATGACGTACAACGATCTATGATTGTGATTAAATATCTCTTCCCTTGTGAAATCGGAAGTGGTCCGACGATGTCAATATGTAAATGTTCAAAACGTTGCGCTGTCATAAATGTACCAGGAGGTGATATCGTATGTCGTTGTATTTTTGATTTTTGGCAGGCTATACATGATCTACACCAGTTATTGATATCTTTGTTCATATACGGCCATAAATACCTTTGGGTTATCATTTTTCTCGTAGTTCTTTTTCCTGGATGGCTCATACCATGAATGGTATCGAAAATTTGTTTGCGAAAATGCTTTGGTAAGTAGGGGCGGCTTTTTCCAGTAGAGGTGTCGCAGGTGATGTTTATTGTGGAACCCGGAAGCGTAATGTTTTTGAATTTTAATCTTTTATTGTCATGTAATTTACTTAGTTCATTATCTGTTGATTGACATTTTTCCAATTCAGCGTAATCGATAGGTGATGGCACGTATATTTCCTCTATTCGAGATAAGGCATCGGCGGTAATATTGTCACGTCCGCTTATGTGTTGAATGTTGGTACTGTATTGTGAAATGAAATCTAACTGCCGGACCCGTCGCGGTGTATCGTTTGATGATGGTTTTTGGGAGAATGCGTATGTCAAAGGTCGGTGATCCGTAAATATTGTAAATTCTCTTCCCTCGATTAATCTGTGAAAATGTTTGACGGCCATGTATATTCCTAACAGCTCTCTGTCAAACGTAGAATATTTTTGTTGAGTTTCGCTCAATTTTTGTGAAAAAAATCCTAATGGTTCCCAATTGCGTCCGGATTTTTGTTGTAAAACTCCACCAACGCAAGTAGCACTAGCGTCGGTCATGAGTAGGGCTTCCATTACGTAATTACGTAATTACGCAATTACGTAATTACGAACTTATTTTAAAGTATTTTTAATTCCGTAACTGAAGGTGTCAATTCCGTACTTACGTAATTATTGGTATAATAAATTAATCAAAATAGTCAACCAATAAAAAAAGGATTATACATACCAGTTATAATGTGGCAACACTACGTTATAACTACTTCGAAACTATACAAACAGGGGATTCCCCGCAGTTTATTTTATCGTTTGTTAAATCTTTCAAAAAATTGTTCTAAGACGTACAGAACAGAGTTCAAATATATTAACTTGGCGAGTCGGTAGGGCCGGGGAGTCCCTGGCGAAAAGCCCCTACGACCACGGGGAACTACTATGCTCTTCACTTTCTTAGCTAAAATGAAAGTGTAGTTTCATTGCTCAATTGTCGGTTATTCAGTTCACATCGCTAGATTCTCACAGTTGAAATTTGATCAAATTACCTAATTAAAAGTTGGTGCTAAATGCGTGCAAATATTAACAATTTATAGCAGTTGTATCTTTATCGTGAGTGACTTTGAAGGTGTGGATTATCTCTTGAAAGATGTAAGTACTTAAACCAAAGCCTTAATAAGTCTATTTAGTATTAAAAGGGCATTAAAATCCCCGTAGAGCATGCATAGTTCATACAAAATAATTTGTAAATCAAACATTTTCTTAAGGTGTATTTATTCCGATTAGATTATAGAATATCTAGGTTCCCAAATACATATTAATTAAGAACACTGATTAAAACATAAAATACCTATAAGAAAAATAAGTTATTTATCAAAAAAATTAAATGATATAGCTCGTCTTTAAATCAGGAATGAATGAACTAAGCATGCTCTGTCGTTTGGCTATAAAATACGTAATACGTTTGACGACACGGTTGGCGTAATGGCTGAGTGATCGACTGTTGCGCAGCGTATCGCGGGTTTGATCCCCGCACGAAACAAATACATATTTGTATGATCTGGAAGTAGTTGTTCCGGATCTGGGTGTTTGTGTGTTTCTGTGTTTGTAAGCGTAATTATAAAAATAAAAATAAAGTATATTTGTAATGAGTGGGCAACTATGTTTAACAATATCATGATTATTAACCTAACTTCCTTTTATTTTTTTTCAGGTCTTCTTCAAATAAGACTGTATATAAAGAGTTTTTGAACAAACGCACACAAAGCTCTATCTGGGAACATTTCTTGAGAGCTGATAATGGACAGAGTGTTGAATGTAAACATTGCAAAAAAATATTGAAAACTCCTGGTGGCGCAACTGGAGCGTTACACACTCACATGCGTGCCAAGCATATCGGAGAGATGCCGCAAGAACAGGAGTCGCAAAGGCCGAGTACATCAACGTCTAATAGTGGTCTAATTCAAACACGAAAACGTACGAATGAACCTTCACAAAAGAAAATTAAACTCACTGATTATTTTTCAAATATGGAAGTTCGAGTGACCAGAATGGCTGCATTGGATGGGATACCATTGAGCACATTTTGTACTTCAGAAGATCTGAGATACCTTTTTAAAAACTCTGGCTACGATGTGCCAAAATCTTCTACAACTATAACACAGATAATTCTAAAACAGAGTTATAACACAAAAAACAAATTGAAAAATGAATTGAAAATTATGAAGTCTGAAAATAAAAGATTTACAATCACTTTTGATAAGTGGACGTCTACCCGTAATAAAAGGTATATGAATATAAATATCCACAATAAAGACTTTGATATGGCCAAATATAAAAATTTGGGACTTGTACGGATACAGGGATCAATGCCAGCTGAAGTAGGCACTCAATTATTACAGCAGCATTTGAGTGACTTCGGTTTAAGTCTGGAAGACGACATAATTGCTTTCACAACAGATGGAGCAAGTGTAATGGTCAAAATGGGCAGAAATTTTGACGGCCACCACCAATTGTGTTTGGCTCATGGAATACAATTAGCAGTCCTGGAAGTTTTATATAAAACACAAAAATCTCCAGTACCTGAAGTGCAGGAGGATGTCTCAAATACCGGCGCTGAAGAAGCAGAGGAAATTGAAGAAGATGAGGGTGCGTTTATTGTAGAATCTGCCAGAGTTCCAGAATCGGAGTTTTTATACAAAGGTACTATAAAAAAATTAAGAGATCTAATAAAATCTTTTAAAAACTCCCCATTGAAAAACGACTTGTTGCAAAAGTACATTTTAGAAGAACATGGTAAAAATATTGACCTGATACTAGACTGTAAAACGCGCTGGAATAGTTTGTCGGATATGGTAGGCCGATTTCTCAAATTAAAATCATGCGTTTTTAAGGCGTTATTAGATTTGAAATCAAATGTACAATTTACAGACGAAGAGATCCAAGACTTTCACGACATTCATTACAGCTTGGATGTAATAAAAACTACAGTTTTGTCATTATGTCGCCGTGATTCAAACTTATTGACGGCCGACGCTGCGCTTCGATTTATGCTGGAGAAACTTGATCTTCAGCCCAACGATCTCAGTGGAAAACTAGCCACATCTCTTAGAAAGAGAATAAAGGAAAGGCGAACTAACGTATTCGGTGTTTTGCAATATTTAAATAACAATGAGGATTTTTTTAAAACTGCTGCCACAGAATATTTCACGAAACCTTCGTCGGATGATATACGAATGTATATAGTGGAACTGTTCGAACGGTTGAAATATAATTCTACAGAAAAATGTACAAATTCACAACCACAACCGAGTGCATCGGACGCAATAGCCACCAGTGACGATGATGACGAGGAGTTGACAATCGCACAACAGTTAGAGAAAGAAATAAACAAAGTTACTATAAAAAAACCAATTTCAACAGTAAACACAGATCTCCATTCCATTATTAGGGTGGAAATGTGCATTTACGACAGCGCTGGCGGCGGTCGCGAAGTTTTTTTGACTGCAGCGTATAATTATTTGCTTTCGATAACGCCTACAAGCCGAGCGAGCCTTTTCATCCGCCGGATATTTTTGTAGTAAATTAAGAAGTTCCTTGAGTGACAAAACCTTAAATGCCTTGTCATTTATGAGAGCACACTTCCAGGAAGAAAAATTATTTTCGGGACGAAACAAAATGGTTTAACTTAAACGATGTACATACGAATACGATGGTAAGTTCTTGAATAAATATTTTTTGTTTAAATATTGTGTTCATTTTGATAATTCCTTGAATTTGAGATAGTAAAAGATAATTGTAAAAATTGTAGATCTACAATATTTACAAAAATTCATAGTCGATTAAAAAAAATAGGAAAAATGACGTAATTACGGAATTGGAGAAAAAAGTTGCGTAATTAGTTACGTAATTGACATTTCCGTAATTTTGGAAGCCCTAGTCATGAGCGCTAGTGATGCGTTGCGGGAAGGATGCGCTGTTAACACTGCGTTTTTCATGCTTTCCTTGCATTTTTCGTAAGCTTTGTCTGCTTCCGTTGTCCAAGGAACAGGTGAATTATCGTTCTTTTTTGAACCATGTAGATATTCGTTTAAAATTCTTTGATTTTCCGCTGCGCATGGAATATTACTTCTGTAGAAATTGACCATGCCCAAAAATCTTCTTAATTCTTGAATTGTTTTCGGTTTGGGAAATTCCATGATTGCTTTGTAATTTTCTTCGGTAGGGAGTATTCCTTGGCTCGTTATATGATAACCTAAGAAATCTATTTCCCTTCTGAGAAATTCGTTATTCCATTCTCGTGTAAACGTTTGAAAACCGTTTCTAAATGCTGATAATGCAAATCTTCGTTGTCCGATGCAATGAGACAGTCGTCTACAAATATAAATACGTAGTTTAAATCTCTAAATAAGGAATCCATGAATCGTTGAAATGTTTGTGCCGCATTGCGTAATCCGAAAGGCATTCTTAAGTACTCAAAAAGTCCAAAAGGTGTGATGATGGCTGTTTTTTCTATATCTTTAACAGGAATACAATGGTATGCTTTACGTATATCTATCTTGCTTAGTATCTTCTTATTTTCTAATATGTATGTAAAGTCAGTTAATCTTGGTAGTGGGTATTTGTCCGGTACTGTCGTGCTATTGAGCATTCGATAGTCTCCGCATGGTCTCCATTCGCCATTTTTCTTTTTTACCATATGTAATGGGCTTGCCCATGGGCTATCTGACGGTCGGCAAATTCCGAGTTCTATCATATTTTGAAATTCCTTTTTGGCTATGTCGTATTTTTCTGGAGGTAATGGTCTTGCCCGAGCTGCGACGGGTGGTCCTGTAGTGATAATGTGATGTTCAATCTTATGTTTGGGCGCATTGCGGAGAGAGGACCCTTTCGTGATGTCTTCGTATTTGTTTAAAAGTTGCGTAATACGTGGATTCGTTCCCACTGCGATATTACGAATTGTTTGTTGTGTCGCTTTTTCCGAAGTTACATGCGTTGTCAGCTCTGTAACTTTGTCGATAAGTTTGCGACCTGCTATGTCGACTAATAGTTTATAGTGCTCTAGAAAATCTGCTCCAATTATTGGTTGTGTAACATCGGCGATTACAAAATTCCATTTATAACATCGTTGTAGTCCTAAATTCAAGGTAAGCGTCTTCTCGCCGTAAGTCCTAATTTTAGTCCCATTTGCAGCGTATAGTGTGTATTGTTCATTTTGTAAAACTGAATGTCTCTGTTGCTTGCTAATGACTGAAATATTTGCGCCCGTGTCAATCAAAAACTTCATACCACTTTTTCGGTCGGTAATGGTGAGGCGATTGGATGGGTGGATTGCACAGAGTTTCGCCGTTGTCTGTGCTCTTATTCGTTTCCCTGGTTCCGTACGTAAGTCATTGGTTTCCAACTGCATGGTTTAATGCAGTTCTTTGCATATTTTCCGAATCTTTCGTGGTAGTAACAAAATCGATTTGCTCCTCTATAGTTTGTTCTCGGCCTCATAATCGGGAATTGTTGACGTTTCTTGAAATGATTGTGCGTGTTGGGTCGATAGCCATATTGACCTTGCTGAATTGCGTCAATATCTATCTGTAATTTTGCTAGCTGGGCTAAAATGCATGCTGTATTGTTGTCGTTTGAAGTGTCGTTGCTAACAGCTGATATTTCGGTTACTTTTGAATTCATTATTATTTTGTCTGCAATTTGGCTCAGTTTGTCAATTTCCATGTCTTCCGTAACTGCTAGAACCGTAGTAACTGATGTTGGTAAAAGCCTGAACCATAGTAGTTTAATTGTTTCGTCACTGATTTTTCCTCTCCCGAGGACTCGCATTTGACGTAATAACTGCGAAGGTTTTTGATCACCGAGTTCTGTCTCTGATATTAATTTTTGAAACTGTCGCTGTTCTGTTTCTTCGTAACAATCAATTAAACGTTCCTTGATGTTTTTGTATTTATCTGTAGTCGGTGGTGAAGTGATTAGGTCACTAACCTGTAGTATTTCTTCCTTGGATAACTTTGCTATTACTGTACAGTATTTGTATTCGTCTCCTTGCTTCTGTGGTGCTAATATGGCTTCTAGTTGCGTGAACCATAATCTTGGTTGGTCTTTCCAAAATTCCGGAATGCGGGATAAAACCGAGGTGCCAGCAGCTACTTCAAGTGTTCCTTGCTGATTTATGTTCGCCTTGCACGGTGATTGTGCCATGTTTCTTGCTGCGTATTCGTTCGTCGGGGTCACCAATTTGCCAAACTACTTGGCAATATATGATTAGGTATAAATGAGACAAAAGATGTAGTATAGTCTGGTTATAATTATCTAAAGGTGCATCTTATATACTAACGACTTCGTGTTGATAACAGATAGTGGAAACATTTAATAGATACTGAACGTGCGATAAGGAACATAAGATTGTGATGTAGATTGTAGATACAGCACAAAGATATTGTACTGTAACAGTTGCCTTCCAGAAAGATCGGAAGTCGTTTTTTGAATGATGTGAGGCCAAAATATCCATTTTGATTTGTGCTTGATGGTTTTGACACCACTTCAAGCGGGACTTAAAGTTTTTTCTAGCCTCACACATTTCGTTGTACACGATCCCAGATCTAGGCTTGCCATACTCACACCATAAATAAAACTTATTTTTAGCATTCCTGTGTGCTTCGCTTACGTGTAAGTTCCATCCAATAACAGGTTTCTTTTTCCTACGGCCTGTGACATTTACAAAACTATAACATTTACTATATACGGCTGCCTCCCGTAGTGTTTTTATAATATTATTATACATATTGTCAATTAAACACCTATGTTGTACAATATTACACGAGTGGTCCGCACATTTTCGAAATACATCGGGGAAATCAAAACATTTCAATCGTTTATGACATTCACTTCTATATATCTCTATTTGTTTACAATCCCTATCTCCCCAAACTATGTTATTTGTCGACATTTTTGATTTATACGTCTTAGGCGAGACCACGTCTAAATCACATTCAATTATTAATGGAAAATGATCCGACCACAGTACATCATACTTTATGTACACATTACGTACAGAAGGCACGGCTGCTTTAGATACTATGCAGTGGTCGAGCCATTTTTGCGATCCATGACTATCACTTACAAAAGTAAAACAGTTGGGCACACCCCTCAACATCTCGACATCAATGCACGTCCATTCCTGCTCATTACAAAATATCGTGAGTTCGTCATAAAACTGCTCAGAAGGATGTGCATTAAAGTCCCCAAGAACACAAACGCAATCGATATTACAACTGTCTATGATAGCACTAATACAACCAAGTATGTCTGTAAATTCCACAATGTTCGACGTCGCGTTAATAGGCATATAAACACTCACCACAAGTATAGACCGCTCACGCAGCGTTATCTGTATCGCACATAACCGCGGGTTGTCACACTTTACCACAACAACATTTTGAAACACACTCTGACGCCAGAGTAAAGCCGTACCTCCGTAGGGTCGCCCGCGCAGCATTCCAGATGTTGTATCCACCGCAGAGGTCCCTGTGCTGCCAAATCCATCATCGATACTGTTTAGATATGACAGATCATCATGCAGCAGCCACGTCTCCTGAAGAGCTATGACGTCACAATCTGTACACAATTCGCGTATCCCATCCACAGAGCGTTTCACACTCTTACAATTGAAACTGACTAGTTTGTATGTTTTACTATCCATTAATCAGATTCGGACGGCCGTCATTAGAAATTTGGGTATTTTCTGTCGTATTATTTCTCTTAAAATGTACAAAGCGCCTGAATATGATACCTTTCGGCCATAATGTCTCATCCAGGAACATTTCACATTTAGATGTAGGTACAAAGAACTTATAAGCATCATATTCACTTTGTCTTCTCATGTCAATTTTGACCAGTTCTACATTTACATTTGTTTTTTGGTAAATGTAGGTACCTATATCAGACTTTGAAGTGTCCCTATGCACGTTACTAATGAATATAGGTATTTTCCTATCGGCTGCCTTGAACTTTTGTTCGGGTTCAATCGTACTATTGCCCATCTTTCCGTTTAAACGCATACTTTTCTTTGGCTTACGTTTTTGTACTACTGTCCAATCTTGTTCAGTATCGTCTTGTTTATTGATATCCTTGTTGTTCGAAATCAAAACATTCGCAAAAGTACATCTATTGGAGTCGGTCAGCTGAGCACAGGTGTTGTTATCGCCGGGTGCCGATGACTCACAGGCTTGCGCGCTGCGAGCCGGCGCGTCGTCGGCCGTGCCATCGTTCGGTCGCTCGTTCATCGGTCGCATAATATTCAACGGTGTATCGCCGCTACCCTCTATGCATTTATTTATTATGCTACGATACTGCAAGTCATCTCTCGAACTTACACTATTTGTTATGTCGATCTCCTCGTTTATTATGTTATGTTGAAGATGTGACAAACCCATCGGCCCACTATCTTGGTAGGCACAGGCACTTCCTATTTTAGACTTTATGTTAGCAATAGAATATGCTGGACCATCGTCTATCATATTCCGCAACTGGCATTTAACTTCCTCTAGCTGTTCAGTATTTACATACGATGACTTTATTTCTTTTAACTCAGACTGCATTATAACGATGTCTTTTAAGAGTTTGGAGACATCTAAATGATTGAAGGTCAAGGGTGGTAACTTCTCCAGATCACGAGCCACAAAAACCGGCATAACATCATCGTCTATGATCTTAAACAAACTAATGATGTCCGATAAATCACGATTTTCTTTTCCTTGTCCTTTCCGCACTTTTTTACGATATTCCGAAGGCACTGATTCGAATAGTAACGACTTCGCGTCGTCAATTTGATCACCAGTAAATGAAGACAGACATATCTTCACTAAGCTGTCTTCACTTGCTATGGAAATTTTATTTTGTACGTAAGCCAGAAGCTCATTTATCACGATATTGCAATTTGCACATTTCACTGTCGTCGTCATTTTTAATTACGCAGGGCGCAACCGGGATCACGCACGTTACGGTTCGCTGCGCGTTAATGTTGCTTTATGCCTAAAGATTTTTAAGACATTTTCCACATTACAGTAAAATCCTTGTTTTGCAGAAGGCAACAATTTTTTCTAACGTGGAAATCAAAATCACAATCTCTTGCGCAACAGTCATACTTCATAAATTCTTTATTTGCATAAAAGTTGGTACATCTGTGGTCTTATAAACTACTAGCATCAGCACGCGGCTCCGCCCGCGTGGATGTCGGTTATCGCGATAAAAACTATCCTATGTATATCCCCGGGACTCAAACTATGTCCATACCAAATTTCATCTAAATCGGTTCAGCTGTTTGAGCGTGAAAGCGTAACAGACAGACAGACAGACAGACAGAGTTACTTTCACATTTATAATATTAGTATGGATTTAGTTCTTACAACTTCAGTCAATAGTGACATGCAAATTTTATTTCGTTTAATTAAGATACCTGCTGAATTTGTTTCATGATACCAAGCTTAATACGAAAAAAACTTCTTTTTTTAATTAATTACACAATATAAATAATTGTTCTAGATTACAGAATTATATAATAAAACTAGCTGTCCCGCGCAACTTCGTATGAGTCAATTTTCCCCGTTTGCTCAGCTCCTGTTGGTCGTAGCGTGATGTTATATAGCTTAAAGCCTTCGTCGATAAATGGGCTACCCAACAGAAAAAGACTTTTTCAATTCGGACCAGTAGTTCCTGAGACTACCGCGTTCAAAAAACAAACAAACAAACAAACTCTTCAGCTTTATAATCTACTAGCTGTCCCGCGCAACTTCGTAATTTTTCCCCGTTTTTGAAACATTTCTCGTCGCTTCTCCGCTCCTATTAGTCGTAGCGCGATGTTATATAGCCTATAGCCTTCCTCGATAAATGGGCTATCCAACAAAAAAAGATTTTTTCAAATCGGAGCAGTAGTTCCTGAGATTAGCGCGTTTAAACAAACAAACAAAGCAAACAAACAAACAAACAAACTCTTCCGCTTTATAATATTAGTATAGATATATATAAAAATATTATGTTGGTTTGTGTACGCTTCAAAAACTCAAAAAGTTCTGCACCGATCGAGCTGAAATTTTAGCTTGATGTAGAATCCGCATCAAGGATTGTTTTTATATCCATAAAAATTGCAAAATTAAACTTATATGACATGTATTCTTTGTTTTGTTTCCCATTTCGCAACCATTCAAACACAATGCTAACTGCACCATCCAATCACTATATACCTATAGTAGGTATAAGTATAGATTACAAATTGGTAGGTCCATTTATGACATTTATGTCAAGAAATAAAAATTACTAGAAATTAAAATTATAATAATTAAAAAAAAACATGTCAAAAGTTATAATTTTGCTGAATTACATATAATTTAGCATTTATAATTTAAAATCATTTATTGAATTGAATGATTTTGATAATAGCCATTGCTTAAGTTTCCTGATGAATGTTTTTAATGGCAGGTCTTTTATTTCATTAGGGATTTTATTGTAAATCCGTCCGCACATGACATAACAATTTTTCTGTAATAATGTTGTTTTTGCTGGATCGTGAGTATTTTTAAGATATTTATCTCTAGCCCAAGTGAATATACTGATGTATTTTTACAAATTTGGCAGCTTCAAATATATACATGCTAGGCAATGTTAACAAATTTCACATAAGAAAAACAGGCCTACACGATTCCCATGGCGGAATACCAACAATCGCTACTTGCAGAAGTATGACTGACATTGCGTGATTACAATAATTATTTTGCTATTATTCTAACGCGGCGTGAGCGACGCAACTGTTAGTCTGTTACTACATATCATATTTATTGTAAAACAATATAATATACTTAAGTATTTTTGAAAAATGTAAGTATCTACTTTAGCTGACATATACCAATCATGCAAAATTAGAATAATCTATGTACTCTTAACAGCCTATGTGATGATCTCACTGGTGCCTACAGTAGTGCCTACTTGTCTAAATATACGTAGATTGATTGCCGCCGCGAGCGGGTTGGCGATCTTCCAGGCGGTTGGAAACAAGCGTTCCCGCCAAGATGACCTTACTTGTTTTTAACAGCCGTCTGCATTTCCCACTTTGTCAAAAGCCAAAAAGATCAAAGCCTTGACTAAAGAATGAATTGTTAAAATGCTTAATAATCTGTTCACATTATTTAAACAAATAAAAACATTTTTACAAAAAATATTACCGACTTCAAAAATAAATACCCACAAGGCAACTAAAAAGCAAAAAAAAAATAATACACCTAGAATAACAAAAACAAATAAAACATTTTGAAGTTGGGGCCGTGAAATAGTAGTCTTTATGTTTTATTCGGTTGGAAACAAATATACAAACCAAGATGATCTTGCTTGTTTCCAACAGTGTAGACGGCTGTTGTAAACCAAATTACTTGGTACTTGGTTTGCAACAGCCGTCTACACTGTCGTCGAAGCGTCAACCGCCTGGAAGACGCTTTAGGCCTTATACTATGCAGAGGCTGCTGCCGACTGCCCTCTGGTGTGAAATCCCTTAGTCGCCTTGACGACACCCACGGGAAGAGATGAGGTGGTACTATTCTTAAGCCTGTACCACACGGCCCTTACTAATTTCCAATATTAATTTACTTATTTCATATGACAAACGCCGATTAATATAATAATTAACAAAGAAGTATTGCTCCTTCAGATTCGATTTGTAATATTCTTATGATTTAAATGTTTAAATTTAAATGTCAATAAGTAGTTTATGAGTGTTTCTATGGTGTTTCTCTCTGAACTCTATTCTGAACACACTCCATCAAATGTGTTTAAACACATCCATACTAATAGGGTACAAGCCCTGTGTCGCGGGGGACTTTACAAATATACAAGTCACGGACACAAAGTACACCCAGACTTGGAACAACAATTTGTGGATCACACAAAGTGGTGTCCCGTGTGGGAATCGAACCCACGACCTTTTGCGTTGCAGTCGGACACAATCCCACCGCGCCACAAAGGCAGTATGTTTGTTTGGTTTAATGCGATAATATCAGGAACTACTTACTGGTTCATATTAAAAAAAAATAGTGTTGGATAGGCTATTTATTGAGGAAGGCTATCACGCTACGTCCAATAGGAGCTGAGCATCTTAAAAAAAGTTGCAAAAACGGCAAAATTACACTGACGAAGCTTTTTTTTTATACATAAATTGAAGTTGTTGCGGGTCAACTAGTCTATAATATAAAAGTAGGGGGGGAGGTACTAATTCAAAATTGAAATCAGTAAATAAGTTTATCAATTTTTTATTAAAATATCACTAATAAAACTATATTTCAACAATTTTCTTAAAAAAATAGATATTGTAAGTACCTAATTCTTATAAGTACTTAATATTACACATCTTAATTAAACTAATAACGTTTTATGCGTCTGCGCTGTAAGTACCTATTATTTTTATAATATGTCAATACACTGGTCACTAGTTAAGTACAGAAGACTTTCATAAAACGCACGCGCTCTTTAGTAACGCTTAATTTTCTAGGAGTGGGGGGGGGGCATGGGTAAAAAACAACAAAAGGGGTCGAGAAGGAGGAAAAAAACAGTACACAAAACAAGGTGGATCCCCCCCTATGGATCTCCCTATCAAGGCACCTATAGACAGCTCATGGACAGAGATTTTCGTGACGCCTTTTGAATAAAGTGCTCTGGGGCCCTAGGTAAGTGGCATTAAATCTAATCGAATAGAATGACATCGTTCGCGCTATTCTCATAGTTTTTAAGATATTCTCATAGTTTTTAAGCTATTGCATAGCTTTTTTTGCGGGCTTTGAGCGCGGCGACCGAATCAAGATATATCTATGGTCCAGTAGTCTCCGATCTAGACTCCATAACTTAGGGCACTTAAGGCGAAGACCGCGACGGCGCAAGTACTTATTTGTGAGTATTTGTCATGTTACAACAGTGACAGATAGAACAAAGTGGCGTGCAATTGGAGAGGCCTATGTCCAGCAGTGGACTGCGATAGGCTGATGATGATGATGATGATGTCATGTCACTCATAAATCCGGTATGCACGTCTTCATTCTTATTGTTTTGATAGACTTTATACGACACTTTAAAAATACTGTACACACCTTTTCAAGTAGTATGTATGCTATTTTATTCTATTTACTAAGAGTTCGGAGTGTTATGTTCATAATATCACATATCCATACTAATATTATAAAGCTGAAACGTTTGTTTGCTTGAACGCAATAATCTCAGGAACTACTCGTTCCAATTTAAAATTCACTTCACTGTTGTGTAGCTCATTTATCAAGGAAAGATATAGGCTATATAACATCACGCTACGACTAATAGGAGCAGAGCAGCAATAAAAAATGTTGCAAAAACGGGGAAAATTTACGCAGACGAAGTTGCGCGGGTCAACTAGTTACAATTATTGGTCAGAGTCATGGCTGGTCGCCTATGGTAAGTGGCTCCAAAAGTATATTCAAGTATTGCTAATATTTGCTTCATTTCTTCTATAATTGCTACATATGATACTTTCAGAGAAAGTTAAAAATATTATTTGACCGGCCGTTCTGACGTCAGGATGGTTGGTAGCCTCCGGGTTCAACATGAAGGACGGAGAATTTCTAAAAGTTTGTTGTATCAATAATTGCTACTTACACGATAATTCGTACATACAATAGGTGAAAAAATATACCTATTATTAATTACATAAAAGCATGTTCCAGACGGTTGGAAACAAGCGTACAAACCAAGGTGACCTTGGTGGGAGCTTTGTGTGGCCCACCGTTTTTACTGGTACTTGATTTGCAACAGCCGTCTACACTATTGGAAACAAGCAAGGTCAGTTAGGTTTGTACATTTCATTCCAACCGCCTAGAAGACGCTTAACTGCCATAGGCGACCAGCCATTCTGACGCTGACCAATTATTGTACCCAATTTACAGCCGATATAAAAAGCTAGAATGTGGCCGCTTACAGGAGGAATTGCACGGTGTGGGGGCGGCGGACAAACTCTAAGTGTAACCATATTATCATATGGTTACACTTAGAGTTTGTCCGCCGCCCCCGAAACTAAATATAATTACATATATATAGAAAACCACTCCCTGCAAGTAGAAAAATAGGCCCACGACCACATACTTAGATGCGAACATCTTGAGATCTCGGTCGAACTTGGTCGACTGCAAACACTGACCTCTATAATACTAGTATGTTGGACAGGCTATCGCTGGTAATCACAAGACTTCCATTTCATTTTGACATAATATGGACGGTCATTTGTCAAATTTTCTATATTTTTGTAACAAGGACAACACTAATTTGTCATGTGTCAAAAAGTTCACTAAATAAAAATACCATGAGTTGTAAAAATGGCGGCAAACTGACATGTCGCTATTTTTACAGCTCCGCGTTTAAAGTGTAAAACAGTGTAAAGTACCTATACTTGAAATACGTGATAACTGGACAAGAACGAGTCTTTGTGATTGAAAGAAGAAAAGTATAAATAAATTATACTTGAAACTGGCGTATGCACATAATGTGCGAGCCATAATCTCTACCGATTAATATTGGAGGGAAAAGGAAAAAAAACGTCCAGCAAATTCCGTACAAATTTTTTCAATTTCAATTTTCAAATTTCAATTCCGTTCAAATTTCGAATAGAAAAACCGTCCGGTTTTTCTATTCGAAATTTGAATTTGCTGTCACTTTATGAGGGGTAGCCATTCCAACATACTAGCAAAAAGCGGTGCTTTTTAAAAGGGCTCGCGAAGTTTTGTACCAAGTAATAATTTTTAAGACAGTTGTATAAAGAGAATTAGTTTTTAGCCCCATCATTGTTTAAATGTGTATAAAATAATATTTCTATAATAAATAAAACATCTAGACATAAACTTAAATGACTATATCAAAGCCCAAACCTGATAGTTTCTCAGTAAATGGTACTACAAAAAGGCATACACATGTGGGATAGTGTTAGGGCCCGCTTCGCTCGCTCTAACTAGCGAAGGTCAGTGACTGCCCACATTTAGATCTCCGTGAACGAATTGACTGAACTTATTTTACTTTATTTCATTTCTACTGTTGCTTATTCTAGGCAGATATTTAATAATTTCGTTCTCGATGAAGAATAGACCTCCAGGGCCGTAGCTATACTCCATCCTTTATACCTATTACATATTCTCTTACAATATAAAACAATTGTCTTACTAAGTTACATTTTAAAGTAAATTACATCACAGATATAAGTTTTGTTGGAATAGATAGCGGCTATACAGCATCTCCTTTGGGAACAATCGCCACTGGGGGTTTGTCTGGTGGTAAAAACCACGCGGCTACTGCACTACCTAAAACAAAAAGTTAAACTTTGATTACGTCCGCATACAAATGCCGAACTATTCGTATCGTATGATGAATACGAAGCGGCGGAAGCCTCATTCGTTGGGTTCGAATCCTGCCCATTATACCTACTACGTAAACCCACTCCTAACACAAAAAAAGGTGGAGGGGTTAACAGGATTGCTAGTAATGTGAGATCGCAATCCCATATTTGCTAGTTATCTTTTATTTTTATTGAATAATAATAATAATAATAATATTGAACAATGAAGCGTTAAGCAAAGGATTTAATAAATGTTCCATGGTTGTTTTAACAAATAAATGTACTAATATTTACTGAAATGTAACTTCAATCATTAGCACTATTATGTAATAGTCCACAACAGATAGACACTGCTGTTTTCGGATTATATTTTCTATATCTTCTTCTTCACTCACACAACGCTATCTGATTCCAAACTAAGCAGAGCTTGTACTATGGAAACCAAACAACTGATAAACATACTTATATTTTTATTATAGATAAATAACACCCAGACACAGAATAAACGATCATGCTCAACACACAAAGTTTTATCCTGGGTGGGGATCGAACCCACGACCTCTTGCGTAGCAGTCGGATACACTCCCATCGCGCCAGAGGCAGTTTTTAGTAGGTACTCAAATACAATCAAAAAGAAAGCTAGGTAAGATTTGAGATTTGCTGGTCAAATCCAATGCTGCCAAAACACGGGCGGTCAGTACGAAGAAGAGTCAGTTGGACCTGACTCCCACTTTCCGTGGTGCATCTGTCTCAGTTACCGATAATCTTGATATAACCCGGACACTTTTAAGACTAGAGTGCATAGGCATCGTCTGGATGCGCTCGTTTCATCGTAGGCCTCATCAATGCTTTCCATCAGGCATGACCGAAGCCAAAAGCAAGCCCAATTATTTTATATAAAAAATATATATGGCCTATCGCTAGTGTTGGACGCCTCCCCCCATTATTATATCGATTGCCAGTCAACCTGTTCTGAACTAAATAAGCATTGACTCATCATCAAAAGATTATAAGCGATGCTTGCATACTGAGTTTTAGACTTTTGTTTTTTTTTACAGCGGCTGTGTTAGAAGCAATTTGCGCTTAGACAAATGTTCTGTCCCAACTAAGAGATATTACTAAAATAAAATAATATTACTTACTGAGCACAAGCAGAGACCACAAATAAAAAGTAATGCGACAGTAGGAGAAGATGAAGTTCCCCACAAGGTTGATGCCGATGAACGCGCTGCTGCGACCCACCATGATACTAAGGCAAGCTGCCATACCCCTGGAATAGTGGAAAAATATTTTGAGTTTCAAAGTTATCTTTATGTGAAAAACATAAGCAAAGGGTCTTTTCGGGACATAGTCTAGTGGACAGGAACCTCCGTAGATGTTTTTTGATTTCCAATCAAAAAACATCTACGGAGTTGTTTGTCCAATTTTTCGACCATAGAGATAGATGACTGCCTCTGTGGCACGGTGGGAGTAAGTTCGACTGCTACGCAAGAGGTTGTGGGTTCGATTTCCACACGGGACACCACTTTGTGTGATCCACAAATGGTTGTTTCGAGTCTGGGTGTACCTATGTTTGTAAAGTCCCCCGCGACTCAGGGGTTGTACCCTATAGCGGGAGTCGTCTTAAATTTAAAAAATATACTTAAAGTTTCCTTAAACAGATAACTTCCTCTGGTCCATTTTCATCACAATGATTTATTTCCGTTTATAAAAAGTGGATGTGTAACAAAGCATTTTAAAATTTGCATAACAAATCATGGCCATCTGGGGTCAACATGTTCATCAAAGAGATATTTAAGAATCTCAATTGCAGTGGACTCAACTTACCTAAACGAAGTAGGGTAAACGTCCACAAAATACGCAGCCAGGATGCCCATTCCTAGACACGTACAAGTGAACGCCATAAAGAAGAAGACGCTGGAGATCGGCTCAGGCACTAAATTCAGGCAGACTCCACTAATGGAGGAGACACAGAGTATGGTGATGAGGACTACTCGTCGTCTGTTTGGGAGGTAGGAGAGGAGGAAATTGAGGAATGAGAAAACGGATTGAGAAGCCACGAGTGTCAAGATGACGTTCTGTTCCACTGTGCTGACGCATGCTGTTGCAGGCTGGAAGAAAGAAAAATAATACTTGATGTTGAGTAGCTCAATACTATCTTAATACAAAATATTTTAAAAATGATGTTAAACTACTAAGATGTCTTCCCTATAAGGTGATACATGTGACAATATGACGTGTGACGGAAGATAATAATCACAAGGATCTATAACTTAAAAAAATGTCCTCCGGTACTATTGTCTCAAAGCTCAAAAGATTCACTGACTACTCACTTCGATGATCGTGGAATTGCTTTCTTGGCTGATGATAGGTTTGGTGATCAGCTGACAAATGTTCCCTGAGGCAGTACTGTTGCTTTCCATTGAAATTCTGATCACATTCAAGATGTGCGGCAGCCACACTAGGAAGCTGTTGTTCCTGTTATTAAAAAAGCAAAACCAATGAACAACGTACGAACGTATATTGTTTAGACAGCCTACCAGAGTAACGCCTAAAAATTTTTACTGGATTCTAAATATATACATAATATTATAGTGTGCCATAATACGCTTTTAGCATTAGCGGGTAAGTAGATGTACGGCAGACGAAGCTCTTCAAGCAAACACAGTTTTTGTCAAGATGTTTAATATTTCACAAGCACAGATAGAAAGAAACTCATTAAACGTTGTGACATAAAAGAATGCCGGAGCCACCGCATTAGAGAAATAATTATCAAATCCGTGCTCAATTAATAATAATATCTTGGGACAACTCATACAACGCTATCTGATCCCAAACTAAGCAGAGCTTGTGCTATGGAAACCAGACAACTGATAAACATACTTATATACAATTTCTAAATACATATTATAAATAAATAACACCCAGACATAGAATAAACCATCGTGTCTTCACATAAAGTTTTATCTTGGGTGGCGATCTCCGACTTAGCAGTCAAGGTCACTAACCACTAGACCAACAGGCCAGTCAAAGTTAAATTACATCCAGGCACAAAATAAACAGCAGACGGATACTACACTCCCACTGATTAGAGAAATTGGAGATGAATTAGAAAATTTTGCCCTTCAGAAAAAAAAATAGAGGTTTGAGAGCTAGGAATGTGCTCTTTCAGAAAACCATTGTTCAAAACACAGATAATGAAGCATCGAACCAGTGAGTTAAATTTCAGTACGGAGCACCACTTTGAGTGATCCACAAAATTGTTCTGATTTTGGATGTACTTCGTGTCAACTAAAGAATGTGTAGCAATTTCTAAAATTTCTAGCGGTAGGTACAGAGATTATTCTCTGAAGCAGAAGTAACGAATACAGTGGTTAGTATGTATAGATACAATATAAAACCTAGTTCTCACGTGATGTACACTACGCCGATAATGTAGAACAGCTGGAGACTCCTCCATAAGTATGGTGGTCTGAACAGTGGAGCACTTTGCTCGTACATGGCCTTAAGAAGTGACATTTTTGTCTTTTGCGTCTGGTCGTCCAGTTTTAGGGAGCGTACCTGTAATAAAACAAGTCAGGAGGTCAAACTTGTCCACTAAAATGGCGTTATTGCTATACCTATTGGTTATATTGTATCTTGAAAGTAAGAGATTAGATTCCACAAACCAGGGAATCTTTTTTGGAACAATACAAAATATAATTGCTTCTCCAATCCGCAAGAATAGTTGAGAGACTTTATTCACGTCGTCCGAATCCTACTGTCACGAACAGCACGTCTCCATAAACCATTTCATTCGCCTAATGTCTGTTTCATTTGTCTTATTAATTATTATGTCTTAATAATTCTGAACAAAACTCCATCATCACAAACAGATAAGGCGGTTAATATGGTAAGCATAATATTTTTTCTTTTAAAAAGTCATGCCTTTTTCTTCTTTGTAAAGGTAAGATATTATGCCATAATGCGAGGTCGGATTTGCAAGAACAGTTGTGAGAAAATTTTCCCTATTAAATTTTCTCCCAACATTTCTTGAACGTTCATCAAGTGAAACACCTGATCAGCTTTAGCTATCTTATACCTTTAAACGAGCAATTCTTGTATATATATATATATACCTATAAACAGGGTGTAACAGAAAGGTGTGGTCAAATTTCAGCAGCGGATAGGGTATGTTGTCAGTATTGCATCTACCAGCCATAGCTGGTTGCATTATTATTACATAGTTAATTTATATAGGATATGCTATATATTCGTTTTATCAAAATTCTGTAGTGAAATGCGTATGGCATAAGAATTTTACCTCCCCTGGCACAAAATTCGATTGGATTATTATAGCATAGAACTTTTTTAGTCATACTTTTTTTATTGAATAACTTTTTCACTTAATAAACTCTAAAGGTACTCCGATTTTGATAAAATTAGGTATGTGCACTCAGTATCATGGGCACATACCAACCCTTGAATATGACCACACCTTTCTGTTACACCTTGTTTAAATTCTGAATCTCGGCAACGGCTCCAGCGATTTTCATGAAATGTAAACAGTATACAGGGGTTTCGGGCAATAAATCGATTTAGCTAGGTATCATTTTTAGAAAACGTCGTTTAAAAAAAAAAGACCAAAATTGGTCATCCAGATACTATGATATTAATCCCAGTGATATAAATTTTAATGAATAGTCTTATTAATTACCGGAAATTCCTCCTTTGATCTTCGATGATTAACAGCATAAATATACTTCAGTACTTCAAGGGCCTCAACATGTCTGCCAGCATTAAAAAGGAACTTTGGTGACTCGCAGAAGAAGTGGATAGCAATGGCCCCAATTCCTGACGGGAGAGCGAGCACGATGATGAGCAGCCTCCAGGGTCTGTACACAATACCCAACCAGGATATTTCCGCAGCGAAGTCTAGTTTCAAGGTTGGATATGTAACAACTGAAAGCATTAAGAGTGGATCGTTAATGTTCTAATCTACGAGTAGGTAACTTTTATTCATGGCACAGGACAGAACCAAATGGAATTATTTGGAGGCCTTCACCTGAAGAGGGATTCTTGCAATTAGCAACACTTTGAAAGCATTTTTAAGCAAAATTTAAGTTAAAAAAAAATAGTGTATGTATATGCTTTTTTATATTAATTATGCATTATGTAAATATTTCTATGTTACTAGGGAGTTAATAGGTGTACCAGAATCTCATGAAACGAAATTAAAAAAAAAACTTTTTAAATGGCAATATTAACTCCAAGTGGCTCCGGATTAGGCGCACAATGCCACATTTTCAAAATGAAATGCTGTAGCAAAATGACACATTCGCAAAATGCCCTTTCTCAATATGCCACATTAGCAAAAGGCCACATTAGCAAAACGCCACACTAGCAGAATGCCACACTATCAAAATGCCACATTATCAAAATGATACATTCTCAAATGATAATTATAAGTTTAATATAATAATGTGCTATTTACTTAAGTGACATTGCAAGTAGGCCCATGTTTTATAAATAAAACAAATAGTTTTTTTTATCAGTATTTATCATTATTCATTTTCATTTTATTTTAACATAAAATAAATTGAAAATTTAATCTTAAATATTAGATGTTGTTACGAGTAAGAATCATACTACATACAATAAATTATAAAAATTATAACTTTTTCAAAAAGTTATTTTTTTTTGTATATATTTCAAATTAGGTATATTTCAAATTATAAAATGTTACACAAAGATCAGCTTATTGATTGTAAGCGGTCGGTATAATAAAAAAAAAACACTATTTGTATAATTGCAGAAAAATAACTTTACGCAGAAATTCCGGCAGTGTCAAACTGTTATCATTAAACTTTTGTAACAATTTTTTATATTGTTCATCGAAATGGATGTCTTTAGTTTTTCTATTCTGCCGGAACTTATGAAATAAAGATTGTTGATATATATTGTCCCAGTATTTACTTTCTTGCTGCAATTTGTATACGAACAGATATAGTGAAGGTTTTTTAGGGATACGTCTGTTAATGCGGTGATGCCAGCCTTCGAGGGCATTTGTGGTTCTGTGTCTTTGGTATGCACAGCTCAAAACAGATGGAAGTAGTTTTGGATACCATTGATTTTCGTAATAGGTTTGGAATTTTTTCATTTCTGGTGTATTTGGTGAGTTATTTAATATGTAATTCCATGCAGTAGGTATATCGTTAGCAGGCACTAAGGGCATTATAGATATAATCCTGGAAATTGTACGTCCTTCCTTTGTATTAGTCAATTTACATTTTTTTGCATTTTTCCATACTGCAGCGTTATAATGTCGGTAGCAACCGGTAATTTCAGCACACGGATACACATGTGACACAGCGTTAATTTGTCCGATTTCATAGTCACTCTTGAAACTATTTATTTCAACACACAGTTTTTCTTTTATTAGGTAAAAAAAGCGCTCATACGTACTTTGAGTCTTATTAGGTAATAGTGCGTAAATAACGGGAATTATGTTTGTAGAATTGGTATTAGAGTTGACATCCATGTGTAACACATATAATTGATAGAACGGGGGGGGACATGACTTGAAGGTTCCGTCTCCATAGTAGTCTCCCGGTTTATTCAGGATCACTCTTCTAGCTAATTTAGTAGCAAATATTATAATTTTATCTACAGTGCCATCTTCACATACCAAAAAATTTTTTCCTAAATTTTCGGGTATTTTAACTGTTGCTGTATTTGCGTGTTTTAACCTGTCTATATTCAAAAACTTTTTGCGTGACCTGTACAAAGTGTCCTTCATTGATTCAAATGTAGGCAATTCGTCGTCAATGTCCGGAAATTTGCGTTTCAAATCGTAGATATGTTTTTCAAAAATTTCTTTCACAGAACTAAAATCTTTACAAACGGTTTTTATTAAAGATCTTTTCCAGTTATATACTTCATTTTTATAGCGAATAGTACCACATTTATGCTCCGTTTTTTTGATTATAACTTGTTCTGAGTTCTTGAGGTGTAATAAAGCACTACAATATTTTCTATGTACACACCGCCACACTGTATTTTTTTTTTGTCGTTTGAGAAATCTTTGTTTGTTGTACCTATAATCACCGCAAATCAGAGATTTGTACCCCTTTTGATTACGAACAATCTTAAACTCTGGATCCATTTTAAATCGTAATGAATTATTAATCTGCATATAGTGAACACAAACAGGATAACAAATAGTTTAACTGTCATTACATTGATTTTATTTACCTTGTGAGTAAACAGTAAACTAATTATATTATTTTTATTCGAAGTACCCACATTTGCTTGTTACAAAATAAATTATTACTAATATTATATATATATATATATATATTATTTATATAGACGCAAATAGAATAACATTAATATCATACTTATAATTAATAAATGTCAGAAGAATAATTAGAATTATGGTTAAATGTAAATATTTTTTTCCATCGCCATCTATTGGATGTGTAGTTAGTCGGTTAATGGAGAATTAGTCGAAGTAGTTCCTAAAGTTTTATCTAGGTGGCGTTATTCATGAAAATGCGCATGGCATATTGCGAAAATGGCATTTTACGAAAATGGCATTTTGCTACTGTGACATTTTGCGGTGTGGCGTGTTCAGAATATGGCATTTTGAGAACATGGCATTTTGCGAAATTATTATGTGTCATTTTGAGAATGTGGCATTGTGCGCCTAATCCGTGGCTCTACTGCGATTATGATATTTGATATTTTTTGTTGAAACATGAATTTTTAAATTTACTTATTAAAAATGCGGCAGTATGTCGAGCTGATTTTTAACCGCAAAAAGTGTGTAGGAACGTGAAGAAGAAGAAAGTTTAAAAGTTTGTTGTATTTGATTTTTTGTATTGACACTCACGCGGCCGAAGCTGCTGTACAAAATATTAATTTTGTTCCACCAGTGATGATACTTAGTTTTACTAAAGCAGAAATCGATAATGAACCGTTATATTAAATTAAACAATTATATGAAAAAATACAACTATCATAACTTGTTCTTCCTAGTAGGTCTAAGACCTATTTACCTTAACCTTGTTACTATCTCTAATCTATAATTTCCTTATTTTTTACGGTTTCGTAGCCAAAATGGCACTTTGATTGAATGAATATTTTTGGAAATAATCGCTCCGAAAGTTGTATAAATTGTGCCCCCCCCCCCACCCACCTTAACTTTTGAACCGTGTGACCATAAAATATGAAAAAAAATCACAAAGATAGCGCTTAGTAAATACTTTAAACTAAAATTATTTTAAATATAATTGGATATATCGTCATTGAGTTATTGCCGAAAAACTGCGTTTCTCAACAAATAGTAAGTGCATCATCAACATACACTCTTCTGCTGATCCAATTATTCAATCCTGTGGAACCCTACACTGAGCATAATCCGCTACTCTTGGCCGATTTTTCCTCAGATTCTGGTACACCACGTGTATATTAAACACATACATAATTACTTTGTTATCCTTTTAATTATGTATGTAAAACCGAAAGTCTTGACTCATACACGAAATTTTGCAGATTTGTTTTTTTTTCATAATGCAGATAAAGAATAAACTAATTTGACGTAAATTCCATATCACGTTATAACTTCAAGCAAGAGCATGTCGGACCATGCTCAGAGTAGGGTTCCGCAAACGTTATTACATATGAAAAAATACGAAGTGAAGAATTGCTTCAGCAAAAGGGCATATGTCCATGGCACATGCGTCCTTTTATTGAGCAGCGTAGTTTTTCGGCAATAACTCAAAGGGGATATATCCCATCAAGTCAAAAATAATTTTAGTTTAAAGTATTTATTAAGCGATACCTTTGTGATTTTTTTCGTATTTTTTGGCCCTACGGTTCAAAAGATAAAGGGAGGGGGTGGGACACAATTGGTGCAACTTTCGGAGCGATTATATGCAGAAGTTTTTTAGAAAACTTGAAATATTTTTAAAATGATGATGTGCCACACGTTGATTTTTGCTAAATAACATTTTTTTAGCATCCGTTACATAGATGGAAAACTAACTAGCTGCTTAAAAAAGACACCTATGCTCCAAATTTCATTTATATTCATCTTGTAGTTTTTGAGTAAAATGCCTGTGCTGTGACACGACGAAACTATAAGGGTTCGGTTTTTGCCATTTTGGCTACGGAACCCTATAAACGTCAAAACTTACCACCGGCAGCAGCAGGAGACAGCAATATTAGACAAGTCATCAGCAGCATGTAGCGGTTCCTCACTCGCTGAATACATGATTCTCCAACCAGGGTATATGTCACAGAGTTGGCAGCACAAGCACTGGAATAGAATGAAATAAGTAACATTATTTATCAGCTAGTGTTAGACTGCAGTTATCTTAGAGCTCGATTTTGTTGAAATCTTTCTTATCACTTGTACAATATAAAATACATTTAAAAACTATTAAAACTCGCCTGCAAATAGAGAGAAACACGATATACTTTAATAAATACAACTACAATTTAGAAGTATTTTTTATAGGCATTTTTGCCAATAACTTTACAAATGCAATAAATGCATTTTTGAAAGATAGAAAAATTTGAAACCCAGACTCAGGAATCGAACCAGAGACTTCTGTAGCCAAACCGGGGCCAGAAGCGAACCACCTATCTGGACTATGTTATTAGATTTCGAATTTTTCTATCTTTCAAAAATGCATTTATTGTATTTGTAAAACTACAATTTAATTATTTTTTTTTAAATTTGAAGCCCCAGGAATCAAACCCGAGACTTTCGTATTGGCATACGAAAGTCGTGCCGGGCCGGAATCGATCCATCTATTTGTTACGAGTACTAGATCTCATTTTTTTTCATTCTTTACCGCACGCGAGTTAGACTTTCGCTTGCGCCACCAAATAAATCAAAATATTTTCTTGTAGGTATCAAATGTTTTTAAAATACCTATTCAACGACACCCCACACACAGGTAGCTGAGTAAAAAATTACTCCCCACTTCCCATGTAGGGGAGGTCCCCAAAAAAATTTTTTTAAAGATTTTATTCTACGATTTTGCCGACGTTACTAATATGTATATCCATTCAAAATTACAGCTTTCTAGTACAAAGGGTCTCTGAGCTAACCTAGGGATGGACAGACACACGGACATGGCGAAACTATATAATAATAATAATAATATCTTGGGACAACTCACACAACGCTATCTGATCCCAAACTAAGCATAGCTTGTACTATGGAAACCAGACAACTGATAAACATACTTATATATTTCTAAATACATACATATTATAGATCAATAACACCCAGACACAGAATAAACCATCGTGCTCATCACACAAAGTTTTATCCTGGGTGGGGATCGAACCTACGACCTCTTGCGTAGCAATCGGATACATTCCCACCGCGCCACAGAGATTCCGTTGTGCCATTTAGGCTACAGAACCCTAAAAACGGTCAAAATTAAAAAAATAAACTTCCTAAAAAAGTGAGAGTTTGGTGATTGAAATACAAAACAACCCTTTTCTTTAAATCTTATTGTACCTACGATCAGATCTAATATTATATATATACTAGCTGACCAGCGCAACTTCGTCTGCGTAAATTTTCCCCATTTTTGCAAACATTTTTACTTGCTGCTCCGCTCCCATTATCGCTCGCTATCTAAAAGTAAAATATTTTTTTCAATTTGGACCCGTAGTTTCTGAGATTATCGCGTTCAAACAAACAAACAAACTCTTCTCTCTCTTCTAATATTATAGTATAAGTAGTTATAAATGTTAGGGGTGGATAACCCTTATCACTTAGGGGCATGAATAATAGATTGTAATTTTCCCTTTTTTCTTCCTTTTTTTTTATAACATTTTTCATTGCTGCTCCGCTCCTATTGGTCGTAGCGTGATGTTATAACCTATAGCCTTCCTCGATAAATGGGCTATCCAACAATAAAATAAATTTTTCAGTGCAGTGCAGTAGTTCCTGAGATTATCGCATTCAAACAAACAAACAAACTCTTAGGGGTATGAAAAATAGATGTTGGCCGATTCTCATAGATACCGGATAAGCACAAAAAATTTCATCAAAATCGGTCAAGCCGTTTCGGAGGAGTATGGCAACGAAAACTGTGACACGAGAATTTTATATATTAGATTAGATATACTTTTTACCCGACTGCAAGAAAGTGTTATGTTTTCGCGCGTATGTATGTATGTATAATAATTATAATAATAATTTATTCATGAAAGTAAAGGTACAATAAATTTATATAAAGGTATAATAACAAATAGCACAGTTAAGTATTTGCCTGAACTAGGTTGAAACCTGTGTTTCAGGCTAGAAAGTAAAAAGTATTTTAATAAATACTTTCCGAAACTAAAACTATACTTAATAACTAAAAATAAGAACTGTTAAACTAGAAAACATAGACTAATAAATTAACATTTCCAAAAAAAAAAAAAAAATGTATGTAGGTATGTTATGTTTTTTATAATACCTCATATATTCCAAACTACAAGATGGATTTAAACAATTAAGACGTAGTTAAATTTATCTTGACGGCCCAAGTGTTCTTAGGTATATGACGTTTGAAAAAAAGAAACATGGCGGCTGTTGGATGTCAACATTTTTTTTTTCCAATACAGCAAGATGAAAATCAAATTAACAGCTCATCGTAAGCATTTCAAAAATATATAGAATGATTATGGCTGTAATATTCAATTTGTCAAAACTCATTATAAATAGTAGGTACTTTTATCTGTATTCGCAACAGTTTTCCCACATACACGGAAGAAAAGCCTACTAGACAACACTTTACAAAAAAAAAAAAAATACATCCAACCAGTGTCAAACGTCAAATGTAGTGACTCCATTTTTTTTTTATAAACTTGCTGAGGGAATGCTCAATCTAGACATTATTTAATCCAAGGATAAAAGTTAGTAGTTTCATCGGTTACAATCTTTAACCACTAAAAAGTATTAAATAAAAAAAATAAATTAAAAAAAAAGCCAACCTGCGCAGGAAAGATGGAGCATATCATGCTGTCGTAGGCATTAATGAATCCCGATGAACTAAGTATTGTGCCTCCGACAGCTTGTTTTGTTTTCCGATTGGTTCATTAAAGATAATATGCTTGCTATAAGTATTAATGTTAGATGGTGTCATTATGGTGATGAATTGATAAATATCAATATTGATATATTAATAGATATATCACCATAATGAAATTTAGGTTAACATTTATTCGTGAATAGGTACTTTTGTTTCGTGAACATTTCATAGACAATATGACTGCCTCTGTGGCGCGGTGGGAGTGTTCGATCCCCACCAAAGATAAAACTTTGTGTGATGAGCACGATGGTTTATTCTGTATCCATGCGTTATTTATCTATGATATGTATGTATTTAGAAATATATAAGTATGTTTATTGGTTGTCTGGTTTCCATAGTACAAGCTATGCTTAGTTTGGGATCAGATAGTGTTGTGTGAGTTGTCCCTATATATTATTATTATTTGTGTTTAATTCTCTATAATTAGTGTTAGTTATTATCATGTATGCATTTTAAACTAAGTACGTAACCATTACTGTGTGATAAATTTAAGGGTTAAAGGGTAAAAATACAACGCTTTTTTACATTCTTCACCACCAGCTTGTACCTGTTTTTTGCTAAATGATTTGTATTTGTATTTGAAACCAGTGCACCACCTTCGAGATATCTAACAATTTAAATAGGTGTCGTCAATAAATGTTTGTTGGCATTTTAATCTAAATAAAAGTGATGTATCATCTGCAAACAGTACTATCTCTTGATTATCCCTTACAAGGTAACATGAACGTGAGCCATTAATAAAAATGTGAAGTAAGAATGAGCCAAGGCTAAAAAAGGACTGATGGTCCAGTAGACCGGCGGCGTAGGAAAATATAAAGAGATAGGCATTACATTATACACATTGCATCACAATATATTTAAACAAACGTTTTATTTGTAAAACAAAACTTACAAAAATAGTGATATTCAGAATGAATATCACTATTTTTAGAAGAAGAAGAAGAAAATTTTCTTTATTGCCATGTTTAGGACGTACCAAAAAAAATATAAAAAATAACAATCTTAAATTATACATTATCAGTCTTAAACCTTAACATAAACAGTGAATTCGAGTTTGCACGTCTTAACTATGTATGACAATAAATGGTCCAATTCAGCATATGTTGCGACAGAATACAAGAAATAAGCACAGATTAGTAGGTCAATATCATAGACTTCGTAAAACTCATAACTCATTCATGGGACTAGGTGTTAGATTTTTCAATAAAATCCCAGTCAGCATTTCGAGTCTACCAGTAAATAAATTTAAGAATGTATGTAGTCAAGAGACATCTTATACAAAGAGCTTACTACTCAATCGATGATTATTTAACTGATAAAGATAAATGGATGTAGTTCGTTGCTCCTTATTAATGTATTTTGTTGTATAGTTTATTGTATTTTACTTAGGTAAATATTTTTGTCTCCGTTTGATAATGTTACTTGGGTAATAGTTAAGAAAATGATTTACTTTTGTAAGTAAAGATTCTACGTGATAAATTAAGGCCATTCTTTTCTTTCTTTTGCAAAACATGTTTACTTTTTCATTAAGTAGCAGTAAATTGGCCAATATTTTAAGCACATAAAGTTTTTACATTGTATGTGGATGCTCCTACTATGTTGTGCCCATTGAGGCTGATATATCCAATCTCGTGTACTTTTCTTTTAATATTCTTGACCTCTTGTTTTTGCATTAGTCCTCTAATATGGTGTATAATATAATGGTGGCAGCACCTTACCTGCATATACAGTTTATAAACAAAGAAACATTGTAAACATTGGCAATATGAAAAGAGTGGCTGCGAGTTTTTATTGCCTGTTCTTTTCTCGGGCTTTACCTATTGTTTGCGAACAGGCATTACATGTAAATATTGAATCGATTTGCTTCCTAAGTGAATAAAGATTGTTTATTAATATTATTATTATCATATCGCGAAGATACCGACATTTCTTTGAACCAAAAGTATGAAGACCACGTGGTGGATTATGGCCGTACTTTCTTGACAGAGACCCAACAGTGCAAATTATTAAGGCTGAAGTATAGTGTATATACTATAATATATGGATAAATTTGAAACCATTGCGTTTCTCGAAAATCTGACACAGATGCAGCTTAAAGCTTAGGGAAGAATACAGAATGTTGTTTTTTTTTTGTGTTTTTTACCCGATTAGGCGAAGACAGCTAGACGAACTTGAAAAAATATTTTTGTGTTTTAAACGGTATATACTTTCCAGTTAGTTCCATTGTTATCAGATCAGGATCTGATGATGGGATCCTGGAGAAATCAAGGGAACCCTTCATATATTAAATTCACACCTATAGTGATTTAGATATATTTCAATTTCAACCGACTTTCAAAAAGGAGGAGGTTCTCAATTCGACTGAATGTTGTTTTTTTTTGTGTTTGTTACCCGATTAAGCGAAGACGGCTAGACAAACTTGAAAAATATTTTTGGGTTTTAAACGGTAGGTAGGTACCTATATACTTTCTAGTTGGTTCCATTGTTATCAGATCAGGATCTGATGATGGGATCCTGGAGAAATCAAGGGAACTCTTCAAATATTCAATTCACACCTATAGTGACTTAGATATATTTCATAGTGATTCGTGCATTTACTCTAAAAAGTAGTAGTACTAATGATGAAGACCACAGATGACCAGCGGAACTTTATGCTCGTCATACTACTATTACACCATATAATAGAGCTTATGGTGAGGTATCATGTGAACTCCTTATCAATTAGGGCCTGCATCGGAAAAACATAATTTTGTTAAAGAATTTCAGCAGTTTACATTAGGCTATTGTAATTTAATAATTGATAATTGCAAACGAACCACAAAAAAGTCAAAATTAAATATAAGGCAAAAATAATATAGAACAACAAAAAATAAGTAAACATTTTGAAGTTGGAGCCATGAAATACTGGTTGTTATGTTTTATTTGGCACCAAATTGTTTATTTATTTATTGATTTATTTTAAAATTTGTTTATTTAATTTAAGTCGGTTTATATATTTAAAAAAAAAGTTTTTATATGCTGTCGCATAAAATACTCATGCGAGTTTACGATTGACACTAAAACTCGTCCTAAAAAATTATATCCCATTTGTACATTTTAACTAACTACGAAATTATTCCACAGTTTTAAGTAGACCAGCCTTAAGCCGCACTGTATGTAAACAACTTGATTAAAATGCTTAAAATTTTCCTATCTAGAAACTTCCATACGCATGTACACTTGACATTCACAATTAATAACGGTGTAATGGTAATGCTTGGCCCGATACGATTGGTACAATTAAATGGGTCAAATTAATATATTCGAAGCTGTTGCAGGAAAGGATGACTGGAATGGACCCCTTTTATTGGTACTATTGAATTGTCTTAGTATTTTGAGATTTTAGACTTGCTCGTTCCTACTTGTCAAGTTAAAGTTTTTGTGTTAATTACTGCAGTCAAATTTAGTGCCGTTTGTCCTGCAGTTAGGCTTCAACGGCTATTACATTACCCTTAATCAGGGCCTTAAATCGAGGTAGCCTTGAAAATTTGTTAGAGAATTAGGGCCCTAAATTTATTAAACCTTTTTTTTAAGAGTTTAGGGTCCCTGATTTAGTGTAGTGTAATAAGCGCATTCGTTTAGAGTGTTTCCAATTAAGTTAATTTCGAACTTAGTTTTTATTCATTTGGGATTTCATAAATATTTTTATCAACTATGTGATACGGTATCTTTTACACATACGCTTTAGTATTATCAACACTTTACGCACTACAGAAGTTACAAGTAAAAAAAAGTTGAAACTTACAAACAAACACAAAAGAATTTGACCAGTCCCAGAAACAGCCAGTGTGGAGATAGGCTGCTGATGCAGGACAGCAGAAACGACACCAGGAGGGGGATGACTAAGGTGAATCGTCGACCCCTGGTGTCAGAGACGTAGCCCCATAAGTAGGATACAAGAAGAATGCCTGGAAAATGCAAAACACAATAGAAAGCAGGAGAGCACGATAGCATAATATAAAAAGTTCTTAAGATGCTGCTAATGTTCTTAGTACTGTTCTTAGTTATTAATAGCTTAATACTGTTACCGTTAAACAGGTCAAAATTTAGGAGTATCACTAACGTTGAACTGTCAATAGAATCACCTAAAAGATTGCAGTTTTCGTTAGATTCTTTTTATACGTTCTGAAGGCCAATTCACGTATTTAAAGCAGTACAATTGCAGTGCAGTTAAGTTTCGATTAAAACGGTCATTTTCGTATTCTTGTAACTTTGCGATCTTGAAAACGCTTGCGCACCGTACTAGAATGTCGTCATTGCGTTCTCGAGACGCATACTTGATGCAAGCGTTTTTGAGACCGATCCCTAAGTTACAAGAATATAAAAATGGCTGTTTAAATCAAAACTTAACTGCAACTGAACTACAACTACACTGCTTTAAATACGTGAATTGCACCCCTGGTTTCAATCCGCCGCCGGGTACCTACCCTGTCGCCGGCTACCCGGCGGCGAATGTACGGCGACCGGACCGGATAGGCGCCCAAAACACGTTAAAGCTACCGTACGTCGCCATACACTTCACAACACTTGAAAGGGATCGATACTATCGAAATACTTATGACTATTAATAACATTGCCTGCATGAAAAACCTTAAAAAACCTAAGTTACTGCAATTTTTATAGGCATTTCTTGCCAATAACTTTACAAATTTGTTGTTGCCCGGTTTGGCTACGGAAGTCTCGGGTTCGATTCCTGAGTCTGGATTTAAAATTTTTCTATCTTTCAAAAATGCTTTTATTGTATTGGCAAGAAATGCCTATAAAATTACTCTAATATTCGGCCTGCGACATCATAAATTGTTAAAATGCTCTCTGTAACGAAGCAATAATAAAAGCCGTGATAGTTCTTTAACTACCGACTAGATGTCGCTGCGAAGGCCTAATTTCGCGGGCAACAAGAGATAGAAAAAAACGAAATCTAATTACATAGTCCAGATAGGTGGTTCGCTTCTGGCCCCGGTTAGGCTACGGAAGTCTCGGGTTCGATTCCTGAGTCTGGTTTTCAAATTTTTCTATCTTTCAAAAATGCATTTATTGTATTTGTGTATGTTACTGCAGTTAGACGATTTGATGATGTTTTTGAGCTCACTAGATTCCATCAGAGAGTTCCTGTCCTAACTACCATCGCATCAATCAAAGTGCCACTGGTAGTAACTGGCTTGGCAATAATTTCACCAGTAATCTACGGGCTACAGTACCTGCTTACCATCAGACTAAATGTTTTCTTATTTATAACCTTAAATTTGAAGAGTACTAACCAATAAATGGTAAGGATGTCAGAATGCCCTTCTGTGCCACAGTGAGGTTCAGGTCGCAGGCGGCTGCCACCACCAGGCTGAGACCAAACATGTCCATGCCGATAGCCAGGAGTATCAGTGCACCAGTCATCACCAGCAAAATGTTGTACAGGCCGTTACCTGAAAAGAACACTTATAAGCTTAATTATTCACAAACAGGGTCCTTAAGTCCGTGCTCATGACGGTAGTATCTATATGGATTCCACACGCAATATGTCAAGTCAAAATTTTTAATATCTATTTATCTTAAGGACTAATTCAGACGACGTAGAAAGAAACAGAGAGATGAACCTTCAATTTTATCTCTATTTTAATAATAATAATAATGTCTTGGGACAACTCACACAACGTCATCTGATCCCAAACTAAGCAGAGCTTGTACTATGGAAACCAGACAACTGATAAACATACTTATATATTTCTAAATTCAGACATATTATAGAAAAATAACACCCAGACACAGAATAAACCATCATGCTCATCACACAAAGGTTTATCCTGGGTGGGGATCGAACCCACGACCTCTTGCGTAGCAGTCGGATACACTCCCACCGCGCCACAGAGGCAGTCATTTGTCAATTTTGACTTCAAGATTCTTATTATTTAGATACCTAGACAGAAATTTGCAGAACCAAATCCACATGTTTGGTGAAAGTAGAAAATCTTAGCGGACCCTAAACAACTACTTTTGACATTGATTTAGTAGAGGCAAATATGTGGTAGATAAATATCTACCAAGGAATATTATTTGACACACCTGAGCCCCTCTAGATAATTGGCATAAACTCTATAATCAAATAGATTGACGTCATTGCGCTTGCCAAACCACGAATAAATGACAAATTTAAAACCGCGCAAGCGCATGTCGAGCCACGTACTGTTGACTGCCTCTGTGGCGCGGAGGTCGTGGTTCGATCCCCACCCAGGATAAAACTTTGTGTGATGAGCTCGATGGTTTATTCTGTGTCTGGGTGTTATTTATGTATAATATGTATGTATTTAGAAATATATAAGTATGTTTATCAGTTGTCTGGTTTCCATAGTACAAGCTCTGCTCAGATTATCTCAAGATATTATTTATTTTATTTAAAACTAGCTGTCCCGCGCAACTTCGTATGCGTAATTTTTCCCCGTTTTTGCAACATTATTAACATTATTATTAGTCGTAGCGCGATGTTATATAGCTTATAGCCTTCCTCGATAAATGGGCTTTCCAACAAAAAGAAGAATTTTTCAAATCGGACCAATAGTTCCTGAGATTAGCGCTTTTAAACAAAGAAACAAACAAACTATTCCGAATAATGCGGCTTATAAAGTGGGGTTTCTATTGTTTTTGCTTCATACTTACAACTTTATACCTACTTAATAATAATTTTCAAAGGAATTTGTACGAAATTTTGTTACTGTTCATTTGATCAGCTGTTAATCATAAACTTGTAAAGCCTTCTTAGATGTGATAACTTTCCTTTTAATTTCACTATATTTACTACTACCGTGATTTTTAGGGTTCCTTACCAAACTGGCAAAATGGAACCCTTATAGTTTCGTCATGGACGTCTGTCTGTTCGTCCGTATGTCACAGGCATTTTACTCAAAGACTACTCAATGAATATTGATGAAATTTAGTGAAAAAGTGTCTTGTAGTAGCCGCTACTTAGTTTAATAGCAAAATAATAATAATAATTTTAAGGGCGTGCACTCCATACATGTAACAGCAGCTGGTTTTTTTTTAAGCAGACATGAACGTGTGGTACCTACATCATTCGACAGGTCTTTCAAAAACATTTTAAGGTTTCTAATAAACTTTTTTGATTGAGTGGCTATTTTAGAAATTTTCGCTCCGAAAGTTTACCAAAAATTTGCACTTTAAATCTTAATATTTCACAAACGGATCCCTAAATTTAAAAATGGTCTTCCCAACCCCTAAACGTTTTTAAAAGACCTATCATAATCACGGGAGGCAGGTGACACGGCAGGTGAGAACGATGGGGTAGGTGAGAAAAAAAAATCACATTTACACTTTATATATAGGGAAATAAAACATAGGGAATAAGGACCCAGATATAGGGGATATCTGGGTTCTTATTCACTATGTTTTATTTCGTTTTCGCGGCAAGCCCGCGCGAATTGGCGCATGCGCCATGCGTTCAAAGATATCCGCGCGCATGCACCATGCATTTCTAAGCGCAGCTCTCTAAATATAGATATTATGACAAGAATTTGACAGTTAAAAGCGCAGGCTTGACGCGAAACGGAAAAGAAGATAGTGAATTAGGACCCAGTACTCTAGCTCTGTAGTGTACCTACCCTAAAACATGTTTTTCAACATTTTATTCTTCTACTTTGTCAGCGCAAATGATATATGTTTTTTGGTACGGAACAACTTTACGGGCATGTAGGTACAAACTTTTTGGTGTCGAGTAATTAAAAAGACGGTTTAGTCAAGAGTGAACAATACTTCGCCGAAACCACTACTATAATTCCAATTGTATGTAGGTACCTATTTTTATCACAGGGAACAAAGTATGGGTTAAACACTTTTACTCTCATCTATACTAATAGGTATTGTAAAGCGGAAGAGTTTGTTCGTTTGTTTGTTTGTTTGTTTAAACGCGCTAATCTCAGGATCTACTGGTCCGATTTGAAAAAATCTTTTTTTTGTTGGATAGCCCATTTATCGAGCTACGACTAATAGGAGCGGAGCAGCGACGAGAAATGTTGCAAAAACGGGGAAAATTTACGCATACGAAGTTGCGCGGGACAGCTAGTGTGTTATATATTTTCAAATATTAAGACTAACTATTAACTATTAAGAGATAATTACGTGGTAAGAAGTAAACATGTACATTCCAGGGCAGTAAATCTATCTAATGGACGTCTTTCCTTAAGGAAAATACTTTTTTGATCACTGTTGAACTTTCCATGACTTCAATGACACGTGCTGTGCTACTTTTAACACATGAATTTACTCAGTGAAGTTCCTATTTATAATACCTACTAGATGTCCCGCGCAACTTTGTATGCGTAAATTTACCCGTTTTAGCAACGTTTCTCATTGTTGCTCCGCTCCTATTGGTCGTAGCGCGATGTTATGTAGCCTATAGCTTTCCTCGATAAAAGGGCTATCCAACAGTAAAATAAATTTTCAATTCGGACCCATAGTTCTTGAGATTATCGCGTTTAAACAAACAAACACTCTTTAGCCTTATAATATTAGTATAGATGATCACCGCTACCGCTGCTTGACAAACAACACCGATGTTTTACTGTATAAAGGCGGCTACAGTGGCTCAGTAGTGATTTTTTTTTTAAACTCAGTTGTGTTTGGTAAGAAAGTATAAGTTATAACTATCTATCTTATCGACTCTTCGGATGGTTTCGGGATAAGGACACGTCATACAGTCGGATTTTATCTGTGACTTAATTAGTTTGAATAATGCAACTTTTTTTGTTCCGAAGAGGGAAAAGTTGTATTTTAAGCTAAGAAATACTTCGTCTATGTTGCTCAACCTTTCATTGCATTTATGGATCAATTTTTATATAAGATCTATGTTTAACTGGTACCTACTTATAATAGATACAGTTACAATCTGATGTAATTTGTTAAATAGTGTTTTTGGTTAATAAATATTAGATATTATTGTTAATTATGACTTATAATATAACACCCACCATGCAATAGTGTTTTTCTTTAGTGCACAATGGCTCAAACAGCTTGCTAATTATTAGACACCTGCCTTACAGTTAGATATAGATAATAATTAATACCTATGCATGTGTGCTGCGTTATATTTCTGTTTAGCACACATTGCCCAACAAACCGTCGTAACATCGAAAAAATGAAAAAGCATTACAATATACTGAAAACGGAATACCTAAGTCTGAGGAAAGCTGCTAAAGTTTTAAGCATTCCTTTGACAACTGTTAAATGTTATTAAGTTATGAACTGATAACATTAAGACTAAGAGTTATTTTTAGGAATAATTAATCAGTTGACTGCTATTAAGCTTATGTTGTAGGGTACTTTTGAGACTAAAATAATCCTTAAGCGTTTGACTGAAACAGTCACGACAAGCGGACGTATTATATTTCTCATTCAAATATTAGTCAAAAGACAAACATTGCATTTATTTTCCGACTGCCTCTGTTGCGCGGTGGGAGTGTATCCGACTGCTACGCAAGAGATCGTGGGTTCGATCCCCACCCAGGATAAAACTTAAGTGTGATGAGCACGATGGTTTATTCTGTGTCTGGGTGTTATTTATATCTATAATATGTATCAGTCTGGTTGCCATAGTACAAGCTCTGCTTAGTTTGGGATCACATAGCGTTTTGTGAGTTGTCCCAAGATATTATTATTATTATTTTAATGTTTGAATATATGTTGAGTCAGTGTGCACCTGCGTGATCAATTGTTAACTATTCTAACTTCTAAAATTCTAACGATTCACTGTACCCGACCCCCAGTACACAGTGGCTCAATAAAACGAAGTGTAATATATTAATGAAAATACATTAGTTAAACTAGGTATCAGAGCTCCTTGCAACTCTGTGAGTAATTTTCAAATTAAAGCATAGCCCAGCAAAAAAAAGTGAATCACTGTTTCCAATTGACCCTAATGTTTTGTTTCTGACCCCATAACCAATTCGCTTGAAGTGATTTAAGTTATTACATAAATAACCAGCTAATAATCAGCCAATTGATGCCAACTGGCGGACAAAGGTCTACCAAGTTCCAAACTTCCAATGCGCTTAAACAACAGCGTATAACTGATACTCTAATATTGGGGTCTTATGCATATACTTATTTTTCCATACTTTATATAAATGTAATCTAAACAAAAACGCATTTATTTCTGTAGGTAAGTACATTGAAAATGCTTTAATTTGGTGTACTATTTACACTTGTAAATACAAAGGATAAAACCGGGCACATGCATGTCGGGTTGTCGGATGTCGGACGTACAATGTAGGGTTCTGTAGCCCCCCCCCCATACGAATAATGCGGCTTAAGAAGTGGGTTTTCTGTTGTTTTTGTTTCATACTTACAACGTTATATCTACTTAATAATATTTTTCAATGGAATTTGTACGAAAATTTTGTTACTTCTCATTTGATCAGCTGTTACTCGTAAACTTGTAAAGCCTCCTTGGCTGTGATAGTTTTTCTTTTAATTTCACTATATATTCCACAACTGTGATTTTTCTCACATACCCAACAGCAACCATTTAGCTGGCAGGGGGGGGGGAGACACTTGACACTTCTAACAAAAAAATGCACTTTAAAACTTAATATTTCTGCACACTTTTCTTTTTCTTAAATTTTTTAATCGCTTTGAATTTGGAACGCGTTTATTATTTTTAAAAGTTCGATTTCGGGCCATTTCACATATTTTTTCGTGTTCATTATCAAATTACAATATGGATTGCGGTAATCGCCTTGCACAAAGTGAATATGGAGCCGTCAGTCATATTCCAGACACTTCAAAAGCTTGGTATCAGCCGTATGTTCTTATATCGTACTATCAACAGATACAACAACATTTCCTCTGTCGTAGACCATAAAAGATCGAGGCGGCCGCGTGCTGTTAGAACTACAAAGGCTGTTATTGCTGTTAAAGCCAGAATTCGTCGAAATCCCATTAGGAAGCAAAAAATGTTATCGCGAGAAATGAAGATGCCCGTTACGACTCTGTCGCGTATTATAAAACAAAACCTGAAGCTCGGTGCTTATCGTCAGGACTAGGATATACAGGAGATGCCCTAAATCAATCTTTACAATGAAAGAGAGTGGATCGATCAAAAAGCCTTCTGTAGCGATACGCAGGTGAAGAGCACAGAAATATCCTCTTTACTAATAAAAAAAATGATTGAAGAGCACTACAATAAGCAAAATATTAAAGTGTACGCTATCAGTTCTAAAGAACCTGCTCAAGTGGTCGGAAAAGTACAGCGTGGTCATCATCCTGGGTCAGTGATGGTTTGTTGGGGCGTGTCTTATCAAGGCGTCACAAAGCTACATTTTTGTAAAAAGGAGTAATCCTCAGCCAAAGAGCCAGTCATGGATCGTGTTGTGAAACCTCTCAGCAATACACTTTTTAAAATTGTACCGTGGACTTTCCAGGTGAACTCTGCACCTGGTCACAAGGCAGGAACTACCCAAGCCTGGCTTGAAACCAACGTTCCGGACTTTATAAGAGCTGAAGACTGGACCTCATCTAGACAAGACCTCAACCCTTTAGACTACAAATTATGGTCAGTTTTAGAGGACATGGCTTTCTCTAAACGACACGGCGACATTGAGTTTCTTAAAAAATCTCTGGAGCTAGCAGTGGCGAAATTTCCCATGGAAACAGTGCATATATCCATAGATTCGCCAGACAGATTAAATGCCTGTATAAAAGTCAAAGGTGACCATCTTGAAAATAATAATATTTTCATTTTTTGCTGAGACTTTAATAAATATGTACATATAAGTTTGAGTAATATTACATAACTTCTTTAAAAAAAATGCATTTTCATTTATAACAGAACTTATGGCCGGACTAGGTACACATTAGTGGAATCAATGGATAAAGATACATGATTCCTTCAACATTTTCTTTCGGACTACATTAAATGGGACTCAATTAATGTATTTACGGGGTTCAAGGTAGCTAAGGAGACCTTGGAAAAATTGCCGAGGGGTACGCTGTCAAGGCCATCCTCGCCCCGGCGCCAGGGTTGTTTTGAACCGAAAAAATATACTTTATGGGCAACATAACATAAAACTAGCTATTCCTTGAGAGTTTTCCGGGGTAATTATTGATTATCGCGATAAAAAGGCGACTCTTATATAAACTTTGACCCCCTTTTGGCTGACTTTAGTGGTATAAGATCAAAATATTCCTGCTACATCTTCTGCTATTTACGTAGGTATAACTCAGTTTCATTGTGTGATGATATACTTTTGGAAGTTTTATGTTTCGTCGGTGAGATCTTTTGCTTTTTTTTATTTAACTTATCTCAAACATACTTTTACAAACAATGGTCAAACTGTTCTTTGTTAGCAACAATGCTTTCTATGTTAATCTATACTAATATTATTGACTTTTTTGCTTTAGACTGCCTCTGTGGCGCGGTGGGAGTATGTCCGACTGCTACGCAAGAGGTCGTGGGTTCGATTCCCCACTTTGTGTGATCCACAAATTGTTGTAACAAGTCTGGATGTACTTTGTATGTTTGTAAAGTCCCCCGCGACTCAGGGCTTGTACCTTAGTGCGGGAGTCGTCTTTAAAAAATATATATATAATGCTTAAGAGTTTGTTTGTTTGTTTCCATCGCGCGGTAATCTCAGGAACTACTGATCCAAATTGAAAAATTCTTTTACTATTGGATAGTCCATTTATTGAGGAAGGCTGTAGGCTATATAACATCGCGCTACGACCAATAGGAATGGAGCAGCAACGAGAAATGTTGCAAATTGCGCGGGACAGTTAATATTTGATATTTTTGCGGCTGTCCACCAAAACAATCTAATGATGATGAAGTTCTTAATTAGTACCTACATTGCAGCGTTCAGTTTATTTCAGTTTATTACTCGTTCCTTCTTATCCATAACACAACGCTCCAAAAACAACATTAACAAACGAACGTCAATAAAGGAGAAATGTAACATTTGGACAGCTCCCAAAACGTGATTTGACAAACACACACAAAGGAATATACCAAACTAAATTAAACACGAACTCTTAACATTGATTTTAGTATCTTCTTCTTCTTTCCTTGCCTTATAAATCTATAATTCCTGCTGTCCCGAGTAATTATTCAAATACAAAAACCAAGTCTAAACTGGTCCTAAGAGGCCCAAAAAATGGCCAAAAATATTCCCGCTTCGGTGATACTCTTAGTTCCTAATTACATCACAGGAGATGTGGTGATAATAATTATAAATTTCAAACAACCTTTCAAGATTCTGCAAAGCTGAGAAGTATCTACACTTCTTTTTACAGACTACTTTTCACATTAAGACAGATTACTTGGATTAATATTGTAACAACAAGCAGGAGTAAACAAAGAGTTATAATGACGGTTTGGTTTAAAACATTCACAACTATAAAAGATTCTTCATTTTTTTGTAAGTTTTTAATGAAGTTACCTGTCTTCTCAAGTGCCTCTTCGAAGGAGATAGGAACATCCTCACAGTCACTTTCACATTTTGTGGTCATGATGATGTGTGGTCGGTCCACCACAAACGCACTGCTACTGAACGAAAGCTTCTCCCAATAGAGTATTTCGAAGTCACTATAGGATCGACCTACACTTGAATGGATAAACGCCGCAAAATCTAAGAACGAACCACTAAGTAAAAACCGTTGAGCTGTTACAAAAAAATAATAATATGATCTATATTCATCACTAGCTGACCCGCGCAACTTCGTCTGCGTCAATTTCCCCCGTTTTTACAACATTTTTCATTGATGATCCGCTCCTATTGGTCATGGCGTGATGTTATATAGCCTTCCTCGATAAATTGGTTATTAAAGCTGGTTTAATGGAATCATTATAAAATTAAAACAAACTACGGGTTTTAATCGTATGAATATTTTAAAGTAAAATGCCTTGTTTATTGTCCAACGTTTCGACCGTATTGCAACGGCCGTGGTCACAGTCGGGCAATAAACAAGGTATTTTACCTTAAATTATTCACGCGATTTAGTTTAGATCCGTAGTATATTGTAAGGAGAATCACACTGCTGTGAAGCTAGGCATTGACAGCTGTCCCTACTTCACACCGTACAAGCTGTCATACGTCAAATAAAACGTCATCATAGCGCGTGGGTCGGCACGATCACTTTTGCTCGAGACATTGGCGCATGCGGACGCGTCATTTGGTATCGATCCCTTAGCGTTTAAATTCAAATTGTGATTTTGTGTAACGGAAACCAATAAATGTGTAAATAATAAGATTCATCAGTTGATTAAAGTTGTTTTTTAAATTAAAGTGTTGTTACTTGCTTTTATCAGAAGCGGGACGTTGCCTACCCTACATCTGATTTTAATCGGCACATTGTTGGTTTCTGTTTCGTTTTATCGGGAGTGATAATTTGGTGTAGTGTTTCGTTGTGCTAAACATGGGCAAACGAAATCATTCGCGTAGTCGCTCGCCCTCTAAGCGTCATAAAAGTTCTAAGCGCCGTCGTATTGTGCGTGAATCGCGATGTAGAAGTGCATCGGAATTACGTGAGTCGTTACAAGCTATAATGTCGCGATTAAATGCTTTAGAGGATAGGTCGTCGGTTACCACCACATCTAATATCGAAGTACCCGCTACGAACGATTCTACCGAAAAGATTGTAGAAGCTATCCAGTCTTTGAAATCGATAAATACTCGTGATTTTTATGTGTCTAATTTTGATCCTAATATTCACGATGTTGATCTTTGATTCGAGGAGGTAGATCGAGCACACATTTTGAATAGGTGGAATGACGCGGAATATCTTTCGCGTATTGGTCATTGCCTTAAGGGTGATGCGCGGTCATGGTTAAATGATTGGGTTACGACGGATCGGTCGTGGAGTAACTTTAAGCGAGATTTTAAATCTTTATGCGTGAAAAAGATTGATATAGCAAACATTCTTTACGAGGTTATGAGTAATAATTCCGATAGCTTTGCTACGTATGCTGAGTATGCGCGCCGGTCCTTATTACGCCTTCGTATTGTAAACGGACTAAGTGAGGAGCTTACTAGCGCTATCATCATATGGGGTATAAAGGACCCCTAAGTTACAGCAGCAGCTACGAATGAAAATCTTAAGCCTAGCGAGTTAGTCAATTAACTGTCTACCTTCGTAAAATCAGTTGAAGTAAAATCGAATAAATACTCAAGTCGCTACCCCGTTTCACGTAAAGAGTCCGTTAAATCGCATGTCACTGGGCGTTCAAGCCAACGTCCTTCGTTGAAATGTTTTCTTTGCGGACAAATTGGCCACAAGCAAGCCAACTGCCCTGACAAAATAAAACCTTCAAGTAGTGTTAACCCTAATACTAGTGATATTAAACCGGAGAAAAGGAGTGTTTGTGCGTATTGTAGGAAATCGGGACATCATATTAATGAGTGTTTCGCGAAACAACGCTCTGATCAGAACAAGAGCAAAATAAATTTTTGTTTCCTACCTACATTAAATAACCACAAGGACGTAATTGTTGGAGTTATACAAGGTATCCCGATCGATATACTAATTGATAGCGGTGCATTAGACGTTTCTCTTATCTCTCGCTCTGTAGTAAACCATTTGTCGTGTACCATGAAACCAATTTATCGCGAATTGAAAGGCGTTGGGCCTACTATTACTCGTGTGTTTTCATACGTAACTCTTACCATAAAATTCCAAGAGATTACACTAGAGGTTGATCTGTTAGTTGTAGCTAGTGAGAGTATAAACGCACCACTTATAATAGGTACCGATGTCTTAAACCGTGAGAGAGTAATGTATGTACGTACGAAAGACTATCAACGTCTAACTTGTAGTACTGCTTCCGCACTAGTATCGACTGGGGATTCAAATAAGCATCCTATCAAAACCTCACTCACTGCTGGTGACTATGCAAAACTTTTAGAGATCTTTAATGAATTTTCTAAATTCAAGCTAAATGCAACGGCTACATCGACCGTAACCACTGGTAGCATGCACATTCGTTTGAATAGTGATACGCCCGTATACTATCGGCTGTACATATTATCTTTTAACGAGAAATTGAAGGTACGAGAAATTGTTAGTGACCTCATAACTAAATCAATTATTCGCGAGTCTGAATCTGCGTATGCGAGTCCCATACTCGTGATAAATAAAAAAGATGGAACGGATCATATGCGCGTAGAGTCAAATGGCTTTAAGCATGTCTTGGTAGTGATCGATGCTTTTTCAAAATATTGTTTAATGTACGCTTTACACAGACAAGATCATGAGGAACTAAAACGTGCATTTCAGAATGTTATTTCCTTATTTGGTACCCCCCAACTTATAGTTACTGATAGAGGTCGAATGTTTGAGTCCGCATACTTTGTCAAGTGAGTAAATGACTTTTGGTGCGCCATGCATTACATTACACCTGAAATGCACCATGCAAATGGTGAGGTAGAAAGATACATTCGTACTCTCCTTAATATGATACGTGTGGAAACCAATTATATAAAAAAAAAACAAATGGTCTGAAGAGTTGTGGCGTTTACAACTCGTACTCAATATAACTAAACAGAAGATAACGCAGGTTTCCCCATTTAATCTTCTGATAGGTGTGAAAGGTACAACCCCTGTAATACAGGCTCTAGTACGCGACGTCAACGTCGACTTATCAAACTCCGATCGTCGGTCCTTACAGTAGTTAGATCGACAGAGGACAGCCGAGCGATTGTCTTCGTTATCAAATATGCACAATCCAAAGGAAAACTGGACGCTGGCATGCGGGATCCCTACAAGGTTGCAAAAGTTCTGGACAACGACCGTTATGAGCTGAAACTGGTCGCTGGGTCCTACGGCAAGCTGACCTATGCTGCGGCACAATATATGGTGCCATGGCAGGGCGAGTGGACTTCCGAAGAATGTGCTGCCTTCTTTGCCTGTAAGTAGCTATTGTATGTCTAGTCTTGTCTATTTCACTAGACCTTGACTTTTGTGTCTAGTTTACACTAGACCTTGACTTTTATGTCAAGTTTACACTAGACCTTGACTTTTATGTCTGGTTTACACTAGACCTTGACTTTTATGTCTAGTTTACACTAGACCTTGACTTTTATGTCTAGTTTACACTAGACCTTGACTTTTATGTCTGGTTTACACTAGACCTTGACTTTTATGTCTGGTTTACACTAGACCTTGACTTTTATGTCTAGTTTACACTAGACCTTGACTTTTATGTCTGGTTTACACTGGACCTTGACTTTTATGTCTAGTTTACACTAGACCTTGACTTTTATGTCAAGTTTACACTAGACCTTGACTTTTATGTCTGGTTTACACTAGACCTTGACTTTTATGTCTAGTTTACACTAGACCTTGACTTTTATGTCTGGTTTACACTGGACCTTGACTTTTATGTCTAGTTTACACTAGACCTTGACTTTTATGTCAAGTTTACACTAGACCTTGACTTTTATGTCTGGTTTACACTAGACCTTGACTTTTATGTCTAGTTTACACTGGACCTTGACTTTTATGTCTAGTTTACACTAGACCTTGACTTTTGTGTCTGGTTTAGACTAGACCTTGACTTTTCTGTCTAGTTTACACTAGACCTTGACTTTTATGTCTGGTTTCCACTAGACCTTGACTTTTATGTCTAGTTTCCACTAGACTTTGACTTTTATGTCTAGTTTCCACTAGAACTTGACTTTTATGTCTAGTTTACACTGGACCTTGACTTTTATGTCTAGTTTACACTGGACCTTGACTTTTATGTCTGGTTTACACTAGACCTTGACTTTTATGTCTAGTTTACACTAGACCTTGACTTTTATGTCTGGTTTACACTGGACCTTGACTTTTATGTCTAGTTTACACTAGACCTTGACTTTTATGTCAAGTTTACACTAGACCTTGACTTTTATGTCTGGTTTACACTAGACCTTGACTTTTATGTCAAGTTTACACTGGACCTTGACTTTTATGTCTAGTTTACACTAGACCTTGACTTTTATATCTAGTTTACACTAGACCTTGACTTTTATGTCTAGTTTACACTAGACCTTGACTTTTATGTCTGGCTTACACTGGACCTTGACTTTTAGGTCTAGTTTACACTAGACCTTGACTTTTATGTCTAGTTTATACTAGACCTTGACTTTTATGTCTAGTTTACACTGGACCTTGACTTTTATGTCTGGTTTACACTAGACCTTGACTTTTATGTCTAGTTTACACTGGACCTTGACTTTTATGTCTAGTTTACACTAGACCTTGACTTTTGTGTCTGGTTTAGACTAGACCTTGACTTTTCTGTCTAGTTTACACTACACCTTGACTTTTATGTCTGGTTTCCACTAGACCTTGACTTTTATGTCTAGTTTCCACTAGACTTTGACTTTTATGTCTAGTTTCCACTGGAACTTGACTTTTATGTCTAGTTTACACTGGACCTTGACTTTTATGTCTAGTTTACACTGGACTTTGACTTTTATGTCTAGTTTACACTGGACCTTGACTTTTATGTCTAGTTTACACTAGACCTTGACTTTTGTGTCTAGTTTACACTGGACCTTGACTTTTATGTCTAGTTTACGCTAGACCTTGTGTGATATGTCTAGTTTATGCTAGACCTTGTGTCATATGTCTGGTTTACGCTGGACCTTGTGTCATATGTCTGGTTTACGCTAGACCTTGTGTGATATGTCTAGTTTACGCTAGACCTTGTGTGATATGTCTAGTTTACGCTAGACCTTGTGTGATATGTCTAGTTTACGCTAGACCTTGTGTGATATGTCCAGTTAACACTAGACCTTGTGTGATATGTCTAGTTAACACTAGACCTTGTGTGATATGTCTAGTTTACGCTAGACCTTGTGTGATATGTCTAGTTTACACTAGACCTTGTGAGATATGTCTAGTTTACGCTAGACCTTGTATGATATGTCTAGTCCATGCTAGACCTTGTGTGATATGTCTAGTCTACGCTAGACCTTGTATGATATGTCTAGTCTGCGCTAGACCTTGTGTGTTATGTCTAGGCTATGCTAGACCTAGTCTGTCATGTCTAGATCACCCTAGACCTTGTCTGTTATGTCTAGTCCACACTAGACCTTGTATGTTAAGGCTAGACAACTCTAGACCTTGTGTTGTGATTGATTTTATTCTAGCCAAGAAGAGTGAACTGTCGCTCTTTATCTACTTGTCAGCATAATGTATCTAGCTGTATCAGGTGCAGACGATTCCGAACAAACTTAATCGAATACCAGTACTGAGATGTCATCATACCAACGATACACTTTGAGTGGAGATGACGGGGAAGCCGGACCATCCAGACTTCACGAGGAAGCGGAACCATCCAGACTTTACCAGGGCGCGGAATTGCCTGGACCTGACGAGGACGTCAGGGTGTCAGGAGAGGCCGTGTAAGGAGAATCACACTGCTGTGAAGCTAGGCATTGACAGCTGTCCCTACTTCACACCGTACAAGCTGTCATACGTCAAATAAAACGTCATCATAGCGCGTGGGTCGGCACGATCACTTTTGCTCGAGACATTGGCGCATGCGGACGCGTCATTTGGTATCGATCCCTTAGCGTTTAAATTCAAATTGTGATTTTGTGTAACGGAAACCAATAAATGTGTAAATAATAAGATACATCAGTTGATTAAAGTTGTTTTTTAAATTAAAGTGTTGTTACTTGCTTTTAATATATAATTTTATAATATGTACAAACCTTTCCATTACGATTCTTTCAATTTAAACAACTAGTTCCTGAGATTATCGCGTTCAAACAAACACACTCTTCAACTTTATAATATTAGTATAGATAACGTTAGACCTTATTAGGACCAACTTGAACCTCTGAATTATTTGCCAACTGCATGTTGGAACTTCCAAAATAGCATAACGGAACCCTTATAGTTTCGCCATGTTCATCCTTCCGTCCGTCCTCACCTTTGCTCAGAGACTATACTACTATAAGCATACATATAGCTTACGCCGACCAAGTGAAAGAATAAAAACATTTTTTTTTTTAAATCACACCCCACTTTACATAGGGGAAGGTCCCTTTAAGTAAAGTGGGAGTGTGATCTTATTTCTCACCTACCCCATCGTGTGGGGTATCATTAATTTTAAAAAAAAAACGTTTAGGGCTTGGGAAGACGATTTTTAGATCTAGGGATCCGTTTGTAAAATATATAGCTTTAAAGTGCTAATGTTTCTTAGAGTCAATAGTGTCCCCCCCTGCCAGCTAAATGGTTGATGTTGGGTATGTGAAAAAAATCACGGTCAACTACTAGTTTATATAGTGAAATTAAAAGGAAAACTATCACAGCTATGTAGGCTTTACAAGTTTACGAGTAACACCTGATGAAATGAGAAGTAACAACATTTTTCGTACGAATTCCTTTAAAAAATATAATTATGTAGATATAACGTTGTAAGTATGAAACAAAAACAACAGAAAACCCACTTCTTAAGCCATGTTATTCGAATTGACTACGGAACCCTACATTGTGCGTTGCCCGACATGCACTTGCACGGTTTTTATTTAGTGGGCTTACACCGTGTTTTCAGAATATACAGAACTTAGACTTCACTGACAGTTGTGCACATTGGCCCTTCTCCACGTTTCAAACACAAAATATAATCAGTTACATAAGAACAACAACATTCCAGCTTTTATTTTGCTCAGTGTATGCTTACCCTTACATGTGCTGAAGTCAACACCGAACCATCGTCACTGAAATCTACGCAAACATCGAACGAACTTCTTTGCGTACTATACATAGCTCGCTCAACATTATTATATTAAAACACGTGTCGGTGTAAGCCAGCAATGTTTTCGATAATTTTGTGACGTCACTATGGCCGTGGCAAGCTGCCAATAAGGAACGAAATGGGTGTACAAGGTCGTTCGACGACACTCGAGATTATCAATAACAATTTATTTGTTGATGAAAACTACTTTCAGTGGAAGATGAATTTTCCTAATATTTATGATGGGTGATAAATTCCTCATGATCTGCCAGAACATATTGTTACCTACCTATCTATAGACCTATAAATTACTTACGAAAAAATGAAAATAAATAAAATGAATTACGTACCTAATTTCTAATTATTCTGTCACTAACCAGCTGATAATCGTTGTAGTATTGCCTAAAACATTTATGCATTTTTTGCTGAGAAACATCTCATTATAGGGGCTGCGAAAAGTACTTTTAGGCTCTGTTGGAGCTGCTGAGCTGATACCTGTGGTGGGTGCAGCGGCATCCTTTAGAGAGGTGGTAAATGCTGCGACGCCTATAAAAGACGAGCCAGCCGGTCCCACCAAACCCCACCGATGAGGCCGTCTGATCTACCGATATACGGCGCTCCACATGCTTCTTAAGCTGAGTTTGTACAGTCAAGAACTCAAGACAAAGGTCCTAATTTTATCCAGCTAATTAGTAACACCAATTCGTGCAATTCTAGAGCAGGTAGAAGTTGTGATGGACCACACAGATCACGTCAAACATTCTGTAAAGGGCCAAGGCCATGATCTTGCAGACAGAACTGATTGGATAGTGAAGTATTTACGAGAACAAGAAAACAAAGCTGTTAGGTATGGTACTGTGGCAATGGATGGTGTCACTGGTTTCATATTTGGCTTGAGAGGTGGAATAACCAGGCGAGTAATATACTCTGGTGCGGGCACTACACTGATGGGGCTGGTTTGTTTCCCAGAACCATCCCGGGAAATTTTGAAAAACAATTTATTTCTCGCTAAAGAGTACATAAACTTTAAAAAAAAACCTAAAAACCTAACCTAACCTAAACGTGTCAACACATACGATGTCCGACTGCTGGGCACGGGTATTCCCAGTAGAACCTACTTATAGGTCCTAGAGGTAATTGCCACAATGGCCACGGTTGGCGACCTTAGTAAGACTAAGGACGCTGCTGCCCGGCCTCCAGAGGGAAACCCCTTAGTCTCCGAACCACGGTAAGAGATGGGGTGACAAAAATATAAAAGTATATGAACTCGTATTTTTAATTATAAGCGCCTGTAAAATTTATGCTAGCAATTTACACGTTTATAAAATATTATCTACGGATTAGGCGCACCATAGTACATCATAGGTCACTAGAATAAATAAAGAACCATGATTATATACTTGTCATGTACTTGTCACATTTATTTACATTTGATATCGGGTATAAAAATCATCATTAATTAAAAAAAAAAGGTCTTTTTATAGTTCCGTAGCAAAAATGACAAAAACTGTACCCTTAGTTTCGTCATGTTCGTCTGTTTGTGTCATGCCTGTTTTAAGTATACATGTTTTTTAAAACCGGACACTTGATAAAGATTTAAAAAAATGTTGCTGATGCTGAGTCACAAGACCTGGAGAGTGACTTGCGTCACAAATTGATGCTAGTCAACTTGCCAATGCCAGACAGCATGCCCATGTATAATAAACAAAATAGTAACACAGTTCAACGTTTGAAGGTTTATAAAAACAAACAATAAAAACAATAACGAACGCAAGCGGGATGCGTTGAAACTAGAGGATTCGAAATTAATGTAAGTTTACAGTAGACAAATAAAAGATAAATTTTAGATAAATAATGTCATTTAATGTGAATATTTTCATTTGTAAAGGCATTATCTAAAATTAAACACTTGACATTTAACGTCATGTAAAAATTACAATAAGGCTTTTAAACATTTTAAATCACAGTTTGATTAGTTTTTTTTTACCATCGCAATTGCATAGGGTCATCACAAAAGGGTTAAGAAACTGTTTTGTAATTGTACTTATTATGTTTCAAGTAAAACACATGTTTCTTTATCAAGTACCGATTGACGTAGAAACCAGGTCTGCGCCATAACCTCACAAAACTGACCACTCTCTAGAAAGAGACAACGCTACTTTCTTCTTCTTCTTTGAGTTAATGGCAATCTAGCCGTTTTAACGGCTAATTTTTGCCAGTGTCAAGTATTTATGCGCTTAGTACACGCACAAAGTCTCGTTCTTAGTCAAATAACACGTATTCAAATCATTTTTTACAAGTTAAACTCGGAGCTGTAAAAATAATGGCCGATAAGTTTGCCGCCATTTTTACAACTCGACTCCAACGCTACTTTGTGGATAATACCTGTCAAAGATCGCATAAGTTTTTACACTCTTTCACGCTCTGCAGTCAATATTTGCTTTTTAATTGAAAGGGATGGCACAGTCTTGATCTATACGTCAATACAAGTACCTTACAAGAAGAATTTTTGAAAAGTAAAAATTATAAGAGCAAGTGGTTTTATTGTACCTATCCTTCTTTCAATACTTTAACTATAGATTAGAATAACCTAACAATAGATTAGACATACATTCATTTGTTTGATCTGTCAGAAACCCGAGCTCAGTGTTGTTCGATTTGATATTTTGTGACAACCCTACGTAAATATTTGTAGATCGAAATATAAAAAATCAAAATTATTTAAGTCGCATGACCCAAGTGTTCTTTAATCTCTTTTAAAGAGTAATAATATTAAGAGTAGCTACCTATATTTATATTACAATTGGATAATTCCTAAAATAAATACAAAAGTTCTTAAAATTACGAGATCTTATACTAATTAATTTAACTAAGATTAGTTACATTTACATTAATCTAGGATAAAATTGTTTTGCAACCGGATTCATTCAGCGTCATGATAAAATGTAGCCTACCTATACCTTTCTTCAAGCTACATATAAACAATACAATGTCATTTATATCGGCCTAATGCCTTCGGGAGATAAGCACCTTCAACAAACTAACAAGCTCTTTAGCTATACATATAGAGACTACCCCCCACTAGGCAGCCTGGTCGCGCAACCTGACTGCGGCGGTCCAAATTTAAAAGCAGACTGTTATAGCAGCCAATTGACGGCCAGTCCCTTTCGACATGTTCTCAACAAAAATACAGTTCGATCAATATAACTCGGCCGGATTGAAGTTGGTGACAAGTGGTGGTGCAGATGCATTTTTTGGAAGTTAATAGTTGCAGGACACGGGGTGCAGGGGGCGGTAACTAAACCAAGAGAATTAGAGATCTATGCGATTACGCATTACATTGTCATATTTAGTAATAATAACTCATGTTTGTGATTATTTTCGTAAAGAAATTGTTTTTGAAACTTTCTTTAGTAGGTATTTACTGTAACTGTTTTAAATGTACACTTCTATGAACTCGTTTAAATAGTATTTTTATATTATTTAAATTAGAGAGAGAGAGAGAATTAAAATTTTGTTAGTATTTTTTAACGATTTAACATAATTAGGTAATCGTTTTCGTAAGTAATTTTAGGGTCGTATTTCTATCGGCCGGTCTCATTAATCTACCTTTACTCAATTATCTCAATTATCTACCTACATATATCGATGGATTTGACTACTAGAGGTAGAATTTTGACATATTTTGTATGGAGTATGTCATGTCAAATATAAACCTCTAGTAGCCAAATCCTTCGATAGTAAGATTATTGAGACCAGACGTATGACATGCCCGAAAGTGGGATGAACCTAACTTCACCCCGGCCGAGTTACGTTGATCCAACTGTACTTCTGGCTGCTACAAGAAGCATGCGGGAAATGACGGCAACTACAGTACATATAATATTTAAACTGGCGCGAAGCTTGGGCTGTCGTGTAATCAGGCGTGTTTTATGCGCTTTTTACACTACACTAAATTAAGCACCTTAAACCCTTAAAAAGAGCGGTGTAATAAGAGTTAGGGCGCTAATTTTCTAACAAATTTTCAAGGCCACCTCGATTTAGGGCCCTGATTCAGGGTAGTGTAATAGCCGTTTTAATGGTTACCGCAGCCAGCATACACCGTCATTTAAGTTACTGGCTGTTTAGTGCGCGGGTAACCTAAATAACAGATAGATTACTATAGCACAAATTGCGTCTATCTCTTTCTACAACGTCCAGACATTATAACATCCATTCAGACGAGATAGTTAGACAGACCACAGAGTAAATCAAAGTCAAATACTATGACTTCAAGTAGGTACTCGTATTGTGACTGCTAATTAAATACTATCTTCATATGTATCAGTTACTGTAACTGTATTTTGAATGTTGACCCTTAAATAAAATCTCCCATTGAAGGGTTATTTCCTAGAGCGAGTATTTTTGTTACCTTTTTTCGGTCATATTTGTTTTGACTTGTTATAATACTACATATATGTGGATATATATCTGTCTAGTCCTGTATTCTTCTCCGTGGCACTCTCTTCTTCTTCCTTCTGACTTTCTATTTGTGGTTTGTCCTCTTCTAGTTTTATTATCATGATGACGCCTATCGACACTAGAAAGAGAAGAGAAAAGAATTTCTATTAGTTCTAACAAAATAAAGATTTAAAGGTGTTCTTTCGAAATTAATTATTTTATGATTAAACAGATGGCAGCACAGTGTAGTTCACACAAGAAATAACTAGTAAATAAAATATATTTTTCGTGACTGAAGTTTAAACATAGTTTTGTTAAAAGGAACCATATTAAATTTTAGAGGCGAAGGGTTTTAGTTTTTCTGAGGTAACTCGTTAAAAAAATATATCTTGCTGGACACGGTTCTTCATACTTGTGATATTAAGTTAGTTGAATTCAAAGGGAAACCGAAGACAATGGTGTTCTATGAACCCTCCGCCATTGTTATATTCACAAATTGTGATCAATGTCTCAACACCCCTACAATGATTGTTGCCGAAACGGCAAAGAACGGTCGACATTGAATGTTCACCCGAAAAGTATATAATAGGTGCTTAGTCTATTTAAGAAAACAAAATATGAATTTATATACTAACACGCAAGTAAAGCTCCAACTGCGATGAAGGGGGCTGGACAGGAGTAATCCAGCAGCACCCCCACTGCCAGGTTCGTTGCCAGCCCACCAGCTCGACCCCACCAGGCACCCCAGCACACGCCAAGACCACTAGAAAATGAACCGCCAACAGTTTAAACTCACTTTACGAAATAATCCTGCGACCGCAATGTCGAATCTCCGTCGACGGATCGAACGCCGAAACGAAAGCCTTTCGTAGTAGCTAAGTGTACGATCCGTCAAATAACGACGAAACAAAAACTTTTAATGGTAAGACTCCATTCAAGATAAATTATTAAAAATTACTAATGCGCTTATTACACTACACTAAATCAGGGACCGTAAACCCTTAAAAAGAGGGGTATAATAAGAGTTAGAGCACTAATTCTCTAACAAATTTTCAAGGCCATCTCGATTTAGGGCCCTGATTTAGGGTAGTGTAATAGCCGTTTGAGAATTCCACTGCTCACACAAAGTTGGATACGAGGTACAATAAAACGAATGAAAGAGCCCAAATTCAAGATTGTACTAATAGCCATTGAAGACGTCCACTATCTACAAGTGCACTTATGTTATAAATTCCTGACATAGTTTATAACCTTTTTGTTATATTGTTCTATCGATTTGAAACTTTACGAGGTGACAGTAGTATGATACCTTTGAGCTGAATGAAGCTGCATTCAGTTCAAGGGCATCAAACTGCGTTTGTAGATGTGCAATGGAGAAAACTTTCGGAAAACGAAAAAAAAAAAAAAAAAAAATTAGTTACATGAGATGAAACGCCTTACCTTAACTTAGCCGGCAACGCGTGTAGAAGCAATCTGATCAAAAGCACATTTCCATTAAGGGAGGCAGCGTTGAGGGCTGCAGCGGCTCCGACGGCAACGTTCCTGTATCTGCTGCAGGGGCAGGCGGTGGCTGCGAGGCAGGCAGCGGCGGCCGCGCACACGGCGGTGCAGGCGACGGCTGCGCGTCTCACGCCGCTGGCTCCACCGCGGGAACACAGTATGCTGCAGGCCGCGCTGCCCAGCACGCAGCACGCGCCCACGATTAAACCTGATGTGTATACCTGCAGGCATAAGGCGCGTGATGTAATGTGATGTTTTTGACCACCACGGACGTATATAGCCGTCAAATTAAAAAAAAAAGGGTGGCACTCGGAGACTGCAGTAAAGCTATTGCATAGCATTTTTATCAACTTAAGCAATTAAAAAAAAAATATATATTAATTTAAAAAAAAGTTTTTTTTTAATTATTAAAAAAACAATGTTATTAATTTCAAATAAAAAACGATGTTTTTTTTAAAAAAAAGCAATATAAAAAGTTAAAGTTTTTTTTAATTATAAAAAAACGTTTTAATTTTTTTTTCTTAAAATATATTTTTTATTTAATTTAAAAAAAAAGTCATTAAAAGTTCTGCTATTCTAGATGGCAGAACTAAAAAGTATCACCGCTGTGCCGGTCGGAGTGGGGGGTGTTAGGTTATTTTCGTTACGGAATTTCTGGATTCGGTCTCCACGCTCAAGGCCCGCGATAGAAGCTATGCAATAGCTTGACATGCCCACGACGTGGTATTTTTGACGTGCCATGCCGTCGGAGGTGTCGTGAGCACGTTTTATTTCACGTCTTTAAACATCTGTGGCGGCCAAACCACTTGATGCCTGAAACATAACCAATCCGACAAAAGGTTGCTGTTTTTTTAAAACAGTTTAATGGCTTATTATAAACAAGCCGTCCCGCGCAACTTCGTCTTCGTAAATTTTCCTCGTTTTTGCAACATTTCTCATTGCTGCTCCGCTCTTATTGGTCGTAGCGTGATATTATATAGCCTATAGCCTTCCTCGATAAATGGGCTATCCAATAGTAGAATAATTTTTCAATTCGAATCAGTAGTTCCTGAGATTACCGCGTTCAAACAAACAAAGAAACAAACTCTTCAGCTTTATAATATACTAGCTGTCCCGCGCAACTTCGTATGCGTACATTTTCCCAGTTTTTGCAACATTTTTCATTGCTGCTCCGCTCCTATTAGTCGTAGCGCAATGTTATATAGCCTATAGCCTTCCTCGATAAATGGGCTATCCAACAAAAAAAGATTTTTTCAAATCAGACCAGTAGTTCCTGAGATTAGCGCGTTTAAACAAACAAACAAACTCTTCCGTTTTATAATATTAGTATAGAAGTATAGATATAGCAAGAACATTGTCACTGATTTTTTTTTTATTATCCAATATTTCTAGAAATTAATCGATTTCAATGACGTAACGATGCCACTGACTTTCTCCAAATCTCAGATACTCAGGATCCAAAATCTTTGTAAATATTTGCACTCACTTTTGTATCGATAGTAGGATTACAACTGCCTCCATGATCTTCATAGCTGCTCTCATTGAAGCCTGGTGCAGGAACCTCTTTCCCATAGGAGTCGTACTTCAAGTCCTTCCAGATAGTAGTAGTGTTAACTAATCTTAAACTCTCAGGCTTCAACGTTGTGGCTGAAAGTCCAGTGCACTGGCCGCCTTGGATTCGCTGCAGAAGTTCTGGAATCCACATGTTTAGACCAAATCCTCTGGAAACAAAATTAAAGATTTATGTTAATAACCAGTCAATCAAGAGTTTTTTCTACTCTAAAAGAATGGCATCCGTTTAAAAAAAAAAGAAAAAAAGTTTTTGTACACAACGACACAGAACGATATGAATCATGTGTGGTAAGACGTTTTTTTTTCTGAAAAAAAAAGGTAACTAACGACTCGAGTCTACCCGTGACCACGGCCGTTGCAATACGGTCGAAACGTCGGGCAATAAACAAAGGTATTTAGCCTTAAAATAAAATATTTACGCGATTAAGACCCGTAGCTTATAAAATTCTATCATGTGGGATTGTCTAGGAATCCTGTTAACCCCTTGAGCTAAGCTCTATAACTTGTGTTAGGTGTGGGTTAGGTCGGTAGTATAATGGCCAGGATTCGAAGCCACGACATCACGATTGCGAAACTAATGTTTTTCCTAATAGATTTGCTTTTATGAAATAAAGGTTTTTAGTTTGATTTGTCTTGTTTATTTTTAGTTTTATTTTACCATCAGGGTGTAATACTTACGCAGCCATATTAGCGAAGAACATGAAAAGTATAAGAGTTGATTTGGTAGCATAGCGCTTGGAGACGAAGATCTTGAGGTCTTTCAGGACGTTGAGAAATAGATCCTTGGTTCTGTTCTCGTCACCACCGAGGGTCTTCGCCACGAAATCGAACTCGTCTTGAATTATCTTCTTAATCTGTAAAAATATTTATGAAAACGTAAAAAAAGGAGATTACGAAAATATAGTACAACGCCATCTAGCGAGCTTAGTTGTTACTATGAGAATCCTCAGCACTACCAAGGAGTAACATTTTTAATAGTTCGTTCTTAAATTTTCTTCTTTCTAAGATAGTTTAACTTTTAAAATTTATAGTTTTTACCCGACTCCGAAAGAAGTAATATATTATTTTCAACCTTTTGTGTAGGTATGCTATATTGCAAAAGAAAAATAATTGCAGAACTATTGGTGCTTTTGTTTCCAGAAAGAAGTCACCTATTGCATGACAAATTCATATTTCGAAAAATGTTTCGATAATGTTAAACATTAAAGCCGCTATTTCCACACTTTCATTTCGTCTCAGCGATGTGCATAATGTCTGTTTCTCGAAATGTCCTTTTAATCTTTGATTTCTTGTAACGTTCGAATACCTCATACAAGTTGTGAATAACTTTGTATACAAGTTCTATGCAATTTGTTACTTGCATACAAGTAACTTGCCTAATGGAATAACGCCTTTACACACTTAAGTATATCGACCACTTCAAATGATGTTCAAAAATAATCAAAACTTACTTTAAACTCCCCTTTCTTCCCATGATTGGCTTTATAGATATAAGCCAAAGCCTTTAATGCCTTATCTCCTCTGTTCGTATCAGACAGCAGTCTTGGACTCTCAGGTAGACACATCAGCCAGACTCCAGCGATGAATCCTGGTATACTGCCAAGAGCCAGGAGCAGCCTCCAAGAGTAAATCGGCAGTAACGTGGGATAGTCAGGTATGTTGAACGGAATCACTAGCCAGGCAACAGCTGAAATTGATGAACGGTAATACTTAAATTTAAATTCAAAATCCATTATTAGAGGAAAAATCAGCGCTTGTTCGCAATTCGTAAATACTCGTGGCCACTCTTTAAAATTGCCAATATTTACCTATAATGTTTGTTTTTGACGTGATAACGTCTTAAAAATTGATGATCACCTTATTCACTATCTTTTTGTTCGTTTTTGCGTCAAGCCCGCGCTTTTAACTGTCAAAAGTTTTGTCATAATGGAATAAAGGGAGCTGCGCTTAGATGTGCATCGCGTTTGCGCGCGGACATCTTTGAGCGCACCGCGCATGCGTCAATTCACGCGGGCTTGCCGCGAAATGAAAAAAACATAGTGAATAAGGACGCTGGGTCCGTACTCACGTACTTTTTTTTCGTTTTCACGGCCCGCGCGATCTGTCAAAATATTGTCATAATGGTAAATTGATAGCTGCGCTTAGAAATGCATCAACTCGCATGCGCGCGTCAGGCTTGTCGCAAAAACAAAAAAAAAAAGAACGAGAATAACCCGGGTGCACGTCTGAAAAAGTGTCTAAAAGAAAGTCACGTTTGATGGGTAGCTAAGCAACAATTAATGGCGATTGCAGCGACATGATATGCGATACAATTGGAACTAATGTTATTGATTGTTGGCTAAGCAATGGGAATAGCGATATGTCATCAATGTTTTCTAATGCCTTTATCACGTAAAATTATCGCCCGTAAACCGACTGTACCCACAGACAACCATTTTTTAGAGTGGTAGCAATATGAATCTACTCGTCTTGGCATCAATTTACATGAAAACGTTTTTTAAAAAACAGTTTATTAGCAAGTACCTGGATGACCGCTTTGTTCGTTTTTTTTCAAACTACGTTGTTTAAAAATGGAACCTAGCTAGATCGATTTATCGTCCCCGAAACCCAATGCATACTAAATTTCATGAAAATCGTTGGAGCCGTTTTCGAGATATAAGTATATAAATATATAGGTACTACTACATATATCTCGAATATATATATATATCTATATATGTATATAGTTCGTTCGTAGGGTTATCTAGCTTGTATTTATTAACATTGTAACAAATTAATAGATGACAATAAATTATCTATCTATATATATATTTAAACTTATATCTCGAAAACGGTTCCAACGATTTAAAAATGAGCAAACTGCTCGTTTATAGGTAATATATAGGTATTATTTGTTTATTATTAATCCTATTTTCGAAGACCGTCGTAGTGACGTCGTTGCAGGTGGAAAACTACGAATCTATTTTTTTTTAATTTGTGATTCACAGTCATGCCGACTGTGAATCACAAATCGTCTTTCTATTCAATTGTCATTCGATTCGATTCTCTTTCGATTAGCGTTATGCCACTTGTCTAGAAGGCCTCGCCACCGAGTCACGGACTCCTCAACCTGATAAACAGGAGATTAGTAACGGTTCGGTTACACCAAGAACGATTACATAATACGTGTATCATAAACTCCCGAGTATACGTGTTTTTGATACGTCATGGTCATACCTCATTTCTACAAGCATGATAATGAGGCCCATACTCGTAACATTAGGCTTTGTATAACTTTTAAAAAAGGAGTTAGTATTTCAGCTGTAAGTATTAACACGTTCACTGCGGGAGCCCATTTATGCATCTAGTTCATATGACGCAACGAGATCTAAAAGTTCTCGTTAAGATCCATCAGGAATGACACAACGAGATCCAACAGATCTCGTACGACATAGTCACTTCAAACCCCAATATTTTTATGAAATTTGAATAAATTTATATTTTTTTTGTATGTGCAGGTAGGGGATGATCAGACCTTTCAGTAGGTTATCACCGCCTCAAGTTATGTCAAAAACAATACTAAAAAAAATACAAAATAAAAAAACGAGAACTTTTGGATCTCGTTCCGCACTAGGTAGCAAGAAAATGCGAGTACTCTTAGATCTCGTTCTGCAGATATTGCATAAATATCGATAAAAAATAGTGATGGGAAACAATAAGACAAACAACATTATCGTTAATGAATCATTTATTATAAAACAATAGTAAGACATTAGGCACTTATTAACTGGTCAATATAAAAAATGTCAATGTTTTTCGTTAAAACAAGGAAGACACATAGTTTTTTCACACTTGATACAGAAACCTTTCACCTGTTTTGTCTTTTTGTCCGCTTCTTTACTGGTCATTGTTCTTCGTGCCTTTTCGTAGCAACTCACACAACGTCTCTTCTTGGTATTCACTATGTATTTGTGTTCAGTGGTCACTTCCGGAATATCTTTTTCCATGTTAAAAGGAATCCCTGTGAATTTCATTATTATGCTTTCAATAAATTTTTTTTTTGCTGTCTTATTCTTTTTCTTATTATTATATATCACCCATGCATTTATTATAGCTGTTCCAAAAATTAGTTCCATCATCAATTTTCGAAACCACTTCGTTCCCCTCTTTAAGGTGCTGTAATAAGACGACATTTGGTCACTATAATCAATTCCCTTTTTGCCGTCATTGTAAAAAAATATGCATTCTGGCTTCTTTATATGTTCCTCCCTCCCTCGCCTAGATCTTGTTTTTGTTATAAGTTTTGCATCATGATCTTTGCATGAAGTAATCATTAAGACTGGTCTTTTGTCCATCCACTTTATAACTTTTACACCTGTTCTTCTCATCTTTCCAATCACTTCACCCTTTTTTATCTTTTTTGCCACAACAGACTTTGGTAAACCCCTTCTGTTTGCTCTGAGAGTTCCACACAAAAAAGTTTTTCTCTTTAATAGTTCTTCAGCAAGTTCTACGCTGTTGTAAAAGTTGTCTGTTATAATAATCCTACCGCTTTGGTCCAAATTTTGAATTAAATTCAAAACAGTCTTCATTCCATGATTCTTTTCCCGTCCATCCTGTCCTTTTCCTGTATACACCATCATATTACAAGTAAATCCGTCAACAGTACATAATTTATAAAGCTTTACTCCGTATTTATGTGTTTTATTTTTAATATATTGCCGGAATTGTAGTCTTCCGCGCCATGGCACCATGGTCTCATCAATCACTAGCATTTTACCTGGAACAATAACTTTCTTGAAATTAGCAAGAAGCATTTCATATACATCACGTATTTTATTTAGTTTATCAGTTGTCCTGTCAATAGAGTCATCACTAAAATGCCAAAACTTTAAAATTGCAGTAAATCGATCTTTTATGATATATTCGTTTCGATACATGATATTTTTGGACCAGTAATCATTGATATGTGGAACTTTATTCAAACCCATAACTAAGGCAACACCTAGAAACTTCAGCATCTCTTCTCTGTTAATTGGCTTCCAACAACGGAACCGAGATTTTTTCTTTAAGTCTGGATTAGTAAGAAATTTTTCGGCGTACAAATTAGTCTCAAGGACCATCTTGTCAACTATCTCATCTGTTAGAAACAGTCTAAATATCTCATCTGGTGTCTTAACATTTTCAGGTACATTGTATTGACATTCGTGCAGGTATTCTTCAAATTCCGGAATCGTATCCTCTATGTCGACCCATTCATCTCCATCAGATTCTTCTGCAACATTTTCTCGCTGTGTGGTAATGTTTGGAGGTGTTCCATTTTCCAACTGATAGTTACTATCTCCATCAAACTCATCTTCCGTAGTGGTAATATCAGATTCACTTTCCGAAGAAGTGCTAGGAGCATAACTGCTGTCATCATCTGTATCAGTGACTGGATAATTTTCGTGGGTGCTAATACTCGTACTAATAATTGTCTCGTTATCTTTATCAACAATATTAGAAGTAGATGCACTTACAGAGTGTGCTTTTATTGCTTGATCCGTGTCAAGAGGTAATGAACTGGGCCCTGGTGCAGACAAAACTGTTTGTATATTATCTGGTGTCTTATCAAAATTTAAATGTGAACTTATTTTTTTTTTACTAGTACGATTATTGCTTTTTGGTGTATTAAGTAGATCAGATATCCTTTGCTCATCAAAAGATTCATCAAGGGTAAGCATATTTGATACCGAAATATTGCTGAGGGAACCATAAGTAGAGTTACCCGCAGTCAATGGCATTAATGGCAAATTATCATTATTGTCCATTGAAGTATCTATAGAAACAATCTCATTTTTTGGTGCCGCAATTATTATCTCCTCTAATATTTTTATCTTTTTTGTTCGTAAATCCATGCCATCATAGTCCGTATCTGGTGTGCAAGGTGATACAAACTCCGAAAACCCTTGTTTGCTGGTACTTGGCAAGTTAGTAGTATGTAAGTTAGAATTACCCACATTTTGATCCGTGCTGCACGATGTATTAAGTTGGAAGCTTGGTGATGGATGTAATGTGTTAACATTAGTAAGTTCCTGGTAAGAATGTCCAGTACTTGGGCTGACACAAATACTTTCACAGCGCACTTCAGGAACACGTTTGAACACTTTCCGGAACAAAGGTGAAGATTTTGTAGATCGATTAGTTTCATTTTCCATGTTAGGTTCATCAGAAGAACTAATGGAAAGTTCAAAAATTTTACGACAGCGTTTGCGATTCGTCATATTATCCGTCCTAATTATATCGTAATTGACATGCACTCATCAAAAGTTGACACGACACTATTTATTTTCTTGTTAAGATTCGCACGAGATCTTTTAGTACTCGTTCCGCGCTAGATGCAAATTTTTACTATTTGGTCGCAACGAGACCTATTAGATCTCGTTCGTTTTCATTCATAAAAATATTACATCCGATGTACCTAAAGTCAATAATAATATTTTTCTCACTCTATCAGTAAAGAAACATACAGAAATATCATTTGCCAAAACGGGATGGACATAGAATTTCACTTGCGCGATACTGAAAAGTTACAAACGAGAACTAAAAGATCTCGTTCCGCGTTGAACGTGTTAAAAGATCCACTTTGGAGTAAGATACCTCCGAAAACTCAAACGATACTAAATTTCACGAAATCAAAATTATTTCTGACTTGTCTACCGTGAGGAATGAGAGTAAAGAGTTGAATTACTGTGTGGTCAAAGTGAGAGGACCAGTAACTTATACTATAGAGAATAGAGGTTCATTAACACGATGCCATTTTCTTGTACATTTAAGAGCAATAATTGCCGACAATAAATAAAAGGCCAACGCGTTGGACCATGCAAGTCTTGGCAAAAAAATTGAATGAATAAACCTTAGGAAGTGTTGCGGAAACCATACAACTATATTTAAAATGGGATGATGGTTGACACTAGCGTCAATTTCGTAAACGCGTGCGACTTGGGGTGACTGGTAGACATTGTCATTATCATCTTTTGGGTTTATTTAATTGTTCATAAATATGTATAATAATAATATCTTGGGACAACTTAAACAACGCTATTAGATCCCAAACTTCGCAGAGATTGTACTATGAAAACCAGACAACCGATAAACATACTTAAATATTTCTAAATACATATTATAGATAACTAACACCCAGACACAGAATAAACCATCGTGCTCATCACACAATGTTTCATCCTGGGTGGGGATCGAACCGACCTCTTGCGTGGCAGTCGGATACACTCTCACCGCGCCACAGAGGCATATATGTATTATGTAGCTTTTCTTACAATAGTCGAATCGCATGTTGCCTTTACTCTCTTCAGTATTTTTTGTAAGTGGATGCTCCTATCCACACCGTAGGGGTCTGATTCATTTAAAACTTTATTATACCTACTTTACGTACTATGATTACTGCTTGCGTGAGTTTCATAGTGTAATGATTGCAGCACCTTAATGAGATAACTGTATATATACAAATATATTGTAAAAGTTAGCATTTAAAAAAAAAGATAGCATGAGTTTTTATTGCCAAGTTCTTTTCTCACGGCTTTACTCTTGCGAATTTGGTATTAGAAATAGAATCGTTATATTACAAATTTTGTCTAACGTTCATAAGCGTTGCATTTTGTAAACTAAGTGAATAAAGTACTTTGACTTTGACTTAAAATAATTACCAAAAGTGTATTCATCAAACCCATAACACATTGGTTCGCAATAGTTGATTCAGTTGCTCGTATGTTATCTGAAAGGGGCGTCTAAACGGGCCATTATACGGCAATTTGTGGCGGCACTATTGGCAACTAATTGCTCGGAAAATAATGGCAATATGTCTACAGTATAGCGCATGATCTAGTCTCTTAAACGGGCTACACGACCCGGCAACAATAAAATAGAGGGCGACTGAAGAACAAAATTGGCCGGGCAACATTGCGGAAAACAGATCGCTCTGCGATGGTCCGGCAACCATCAAATCAATATTCGAGAGGACTGCCATGTTGCCGGCCACAAAAAATGGCCAGTTTTGCCGCCCCTTAAAAGCAGTTACCATACGACAAATTCAAAGTCACAAGTTATAAAAACTAAACCTAACCACCTGTAAACAACGTTGGAATCTCTATTTTTAATATAAAATTCTGTGCATGAACGAAATTTTCTGTTTATGGTTCTGCCTATCAGTGTTAAATAGCGTTAAGATAATATTGATAATAACTTATATAAAACAATTTTAACAGACATTAATTTTCATAGGAATATAATGTCAGGTGCAGGAAAAAGATAAAAAAAGCATACCATTTCCTGGTATACATATTTTTATTATACCACCCCAAAGCTCTGTTTGTCTGTCGGTTTGCTCGATTTTACGGGTTATTTTGATGGAATTTGGTATGAAAGCCTCAAAAAGGGCTAGAATATATTTGACTAAATGTCGATTTATTTTTGAGATGTTTTCAACTCTACTAATCTTAAAACCTTGCAAACTTGTCGAAGTATCGATGGGACAATTGATAGCAATAAAATGTTCAATAAAATACTGAATGGCTGACTGAAATATCGATCAATGAAAAGAGGTTGCCATGATATAAAATTTATAATTTAAAACTATTTTGGAAAGAGGGCACAGTAGGCAGTTTGTTTGAAAACAAAACGGATTTTGTAGTTGCAAGTTGATGTGAAACTACGACATTAACACAGGCGGAACAGCTTTAAACCATCGGCGAAGAGTTAACATTTTCCTAAGGGAACTCGATAATAGGTGGACACGGTTCTTCATGCGTGTATTAAGTAGGTAACTAGAATTAGAATGAAAAACAAAGGGAAGTCGAAAATAATAGTGTTCTAACAAGAAAAAAAAAAAAAAACTCCTTGCCACTGATAGTCACATAATTACGTTTTCGTGAGTAAAAATAGTTTAAATTGAAAGCAACTAACACGTATAGAAACATTAAAATTAAATGAAATCTAATAATAGTATAGTCTAGTAGAATATCATTGATTCTAGGCAATGCCTAGCATGAATGATATTATCAACATAGATCCTAAACTCATTTACATTAACATTACAATGAAGTTCCGCCCGGATGACAAGCCTACTCATAATACAATTGTTAATGAACAATTTGCCAACAAAAGCATACGAAATCAATCAATTGAACAAAATGTTGATACAAATACAGCGATTGTAAGGTGCACGTGATTACAAACGTGACCTGGGTCACTGGCCCAGTAGAACTATAGAAGTAATTGATTGGAATGAAGATTGAGAAGTCCGTGACACAATGGTAACTGTGAAAGCAGATCAGCTAGGCAAAGCGCCTTCACCACCATTCAGAGTGAGAGTTGCAACAAGAGTCAGTGTGCGCGAGCAGCCTACGTCAGTCGTCGGCAGCGCGGGCCTATCGCAAACCTCGGAAACGGCGCCATACATTCTCATACTCTGACTATTGCCACATCAGCCACGCGCGCCAGCCGCTCGTCGTAAGCCGCGCGCGGCTCGCGATCGGCCGCGATGTTCGGCAATGTATCTTTAGGATCTAAATTCTACCAAATAAGGTTAGCTGATGGTCACAATAAAACTATTAGTGACTTCTTCAGTATACTCCGAAAAAAACAGAAGAAAGGAGAGGAAATAGATACACCAAATGCTTATCCAAAAACGTTTGAGCAAACAATGAAATACTTACCAGGCAGTAAGAGCCAAGCAACGGTGAAGCTCGTGCCCACGACGTTCAAGTACAGCTGTCGTTTCTTGACTCCGACCAGGTCTGATAGATATGAGAATACTAGAGTTGCAGGGCCACCTGTTAAGATAAACCAGTTTTAGTAGAGAAGTGTTAATAGGTGTGCAGGGAAAGAACCTGCTGTAGTGGTGATTGTATACGCTCCCGCGCTGTGTAATAGTTGCTGCCAGATAACCTCAAAGGTTTGTTCTTCCAGTTGGCATAACAATAAAGTTCAATGCTGACTTTGTTTTCATGATGGAGTCACTGTTCTGATAGCGCAATATGACTCAGAGGAACAGTATAGTAAACATTTCAAATGTTTTTTGGACAAAGTTTTGTATTCAATTATTACAGCTGTTGATGTGATACTCGATACTGTTGTATCGGTTAATGTAATTATTCGTATTATAATAAGTGCAATATTTTCTCATTAGTCATTTTCATTTGTTATTATTCGAATAACAAACGAAACTGAGTAATGAGAAAATCTGAATCACGCAAGCTACGAGTAATTTCCGACCGCTCGGAAGATCCTTCATTTGTTTTGGAGTACCGTGAGACCTCATCCTTTACAAAGTTGTGAAAGAAAATTCTACACATCGTTTTAATAATTCTAATGAGATTATAAACAGTTTATAGACTGACAATGTAACCTATTTATATTATTCTACAATGTGTCTTTTCAATACTATAATATAAATGTTACCAATAATAAATCCATTGATAGTTCTAGCAGCAAGTAGTAGTCTGTAGTCAGGCACGGTGCTCTGCGCCAGCGTGATGGTGGCGTCAAGCAGGAGGGTCATGCTTAGACAGTTCCTTCTGCCAAAAACATCCCCAACTATGCCCCAGAAGAAAGCACTTGCTACTCCACCTGCGGACAGAATTATTTGGAAAATTTAATAACCTTGTATTATGACTACTTTTTACAAAGGAATTTAGAGACCTATTGATATCATCTAGTATTGGCAACGGAGATCTAGAAATGCCTATTATGTTAGCATATTTTTGTTATCCTTGGTTTGGCAGAGAATAATGTTTGTGGAAACAACGCAATGATTTAAACAGGAGCAAGAAATAAAGTACTACAGGCGTCCAGTTAAAGATTTTGACGTGATAACGTCTTATAAATCGATGACCGGCTGCACTCACGAAAAAGTGTGACGTCACTCCTAACGTTCCGGTGACGTCAAAAAGTGTGCCGTCACCGCTCACGTTCCGCTTGGTTGAAGTATTGTGGCCGTCAAGCGCATGCGCCCGGGGCTACTACAGCTGTTACAGGCATGGTTGTTTATTATAATGTCATAAATGTTTTGGCGATTGCAGCGACATGCGATACAATTGGAAATTAAAAAAAAGTGACACCTTTTGCCACCAGCCAACCAGGCATGGTTGTAAAATCAATGTCATCAATGTTTTCTAATGACATAATCACGTAAAATTATCATCCAACATTTTTATTTAACTTAATTTTCGTATCCTAAAATTTGTATTCAACAGTTATCATATTTACTTAGAACCTGCATAAGTTTTGAGCATCTATTGACGTATAAAGCATAACCAAAAATTTAATAGGAAAGAATTTAGACAATTTATTGACACGCTACAGAGAGTAGGTTGATAAAGACCTCTTTGTTTTAACCGTGACTTCGGGCAAAGAGAACTAGACAAGTGGGCGCTCAGATTGTTTAATTATACCTATTACTGGTCGTAAAGTACATAACTGTTAGTGACTCACAAACAGTAGCTGTGTCTATTGGAAGTTTTTTTTTTCAGATGTATGGTACTCCAACTTTCTTAGCTCAGAATCGTCAGACCGACGGACAGATACTGTCAAGACAAAGGTATTTAAATATTGAGGGATCGCTAACTCAGTGGCGACCGAGCAGCCATATCTGCGAGGTTAACCAACGTTACCACTGTCGGTCCATAGATGGGTGATCGTTTTCGAATATTGTCATACCCCTCCATGCCTAGAAGAGCATGTTAACCGGCGGTCCTGCGCCTGATCTCTCTCCGGTTATGTCGGATTTCCGTCCTATCGGTCTATGAGGAGGAATAGTGAGTGCACTTGTCTGCGCATATACTCGTGTACTATAATATCTCCTGTGTAGTTAGCTAGTCTCTAATGAGATTAGTCGCTGTAACCGAAATCGGTTAGGAGACCATTCATATCAACCCATATGATGGCCCACTGCTGGGCACGGGTCTCCCCAGTAGAACCTACTGGTAGGTAGATCCTGGGGGTAATTGCCATAATCGCCACGCTTGGCGAGCGGGTTGGCGATCGCAGTAAGGCTTTAAGTACGCAGAGGACGCTGCTGCCCGTCCTCCGGGGTGAAATCCCTTAGTCGCCTTGACGACACCCACGGGAAGAGATGGGGTGGTACTATTCTTAAGCCGGCACCACACGGCAATTGAGGAGACCATTATTATTATTATTTAAATCCATCTGAATCACGGACGAAAGAAAATTTTTGTTTTGAACTTCAATATCGAAAACACTGACTTAATTATAAATAAAACTTTTACTTTACAGAATACCAAACTCAAACATGTTATTGATAAAACCTGATGTTTTCCTTTTTTTTAAATGAGTAAGATTATCATCAGAGCTCTGCTGAGCGTACTGTTAGCAGGGAGACCAGTTGGTACATGGTTGAGCTGATAAAGCACCCTCCGAATACAACAGTATAGCGACCGATCCGAAATGTTGATTTGGGAGAAACATTACTCGATGAGCAATCCAAGACTTGAGTTTGGGTGGGTTTAGGCCAGGTCATGGTAGATTTCAGTTAAAGTAAGCACTAAATCCCACATGGGAAGACACTGATAATTTGTGCAAAGGCAGAACCCCTGGAGTCACCATGGAGTCCGTAATACGAGTCTTCCTATCAAAACCATCGAACCACCATGATTGGTTTCATGGTTCGGCATCAGTCATACACTAACTATTTACTTGTACCATTAGGCTGTACACTTGTTTACCACGATAGCGAGGTATAAAAAAATTAACCAAGGCGCCATTTCCAGTTATAGATTTGTAGTTCGTAGTAATTTTATTTTAAACCAATTTGCTAACATAACCTTATTCAGAGATCATAACTATATATTAGAATGTCCGTTTTTAGCTGTAAATGCTGTCATCTTCATATATGTCACGTGATTAGGTAGATCTGTCCACGTGCTCTTTTTGGGTTTTGCTGTTCAGTATGACGTAAGTACATATCGGTGAAAATTGTACTGTATTTACTGTGACGTAGGGTTTGAATTCAATAGAAATGTACTGTACATAACTCCTTATTAGATGTGTGTAATAATGATTATGGATGTGGGGAATTTTAACGTTATTTTTTCTGTTCTCGCGTCAAGCTCGTTCGGACTGGCGCAAGCGCGGTGCGCTCAAAGATAACCGTCGCGCATATGCATTGATGCATTTCTAAGCGCAGCTCTTTATTTACTACTATGACAAGATTTTGACAGTTCGCGTGGGCCTGCCGCGAAAACAGAAAATAAAAACGTGAATAATTGTAAATAGCTGCGCTTAGAAATGCATCAACGCGAATTCGCGCGGGCTTGCCGCGAAAACGGAAAAAAGTAACGTGAATAAAAATAGTAGTAGTAGTAGGACCCCAATAAAAATAGTCATGTAAAATTATCGGGCACAGACCTGGGCTTTCCATTCACAACAACGAAATAGGTAGTTTTCATGAAGAAAACTAATAAAATTCTACGTCTGCTACTGATGTGACTCCGATGATAAAGTCGTAGACAAACAGTACTAAACATACAACGCAGGTTACGGTTAAAATATGAAAATATAGAGTTCTAGACTCGAGTCGACTCGAACTACTGGGTTTTCTCGATTATCATTACTTAATATATGCATGTATTGACCCATCTAAAAGAAATTATCTGGAGGCAAGCAGTACAGTTGCAGTTAACTTTCAATTGAAACGGCCATTTTCATATTACTTTGGGATCGATCTTAAAAACGCTTGCGCACCGTACTAGAATGTTGTTATTGCGCTCTCGAGACGCATACTTGACGCAAGCGTATTTGCGATCGATCCCAAAGTTACAAGAATACAAAAATGGCCGTTTTAATTGAAACTTAACTAAAACTGAACTGCAACTGCACTGCTTTAAATACGTGAATTGAACCCCAGACCTCAGAAAACGACATTGTTTTATAATTTGTAAAGTTAAGTATGATGTAACCTACTTCTAAATGGTTAAAACAATCGTTGACCACAAATATTTGTTCTCCATTTAACACCAAAACGCCAATTTAACGTGTCTCTTTATAAAACAATGAGTTCATAATAAGGGTCTAATGGACTCATAAATGCACATACAAACATTGCCAATTAACATGCTATTGAATGTCCAAAAATTCATTTGAAATTTTACCCAAAAATTTAAAAATGTATAGATTTTTGAGCTTTTAACGATAAGCAACGTTTATGCAATAACTGCTTAAACATACATCACCAATGACTATGTGTTTGCTTCTAAATCCTTTTTTGCACTTTGAGTACTTCTACCCACTTTTTGGAGACAGAAAGAAGACCTAATGCACACTCCCATCTTAATAATAATAATATCTTAATAATATCTTGGGACAACTCACACAAAGCTATCTGATCCCAAACTAAGCAGAGCTTGTACTATGGAAACCAGATAACCTTTGTACAACTTTGTGCATAAAGTTTTAAATAAATAAATAACCGATAAACATACTTATATATTTCTAAATACATACATATCATAGATAAATAACACCCAGACACAGAATAAACCATCGTGCTCATCACACAAAGTTTTATCCTGGGAGGGTCTCGAACACACGACCTCTTGCGTAGCAGTCGGATACACTCCCACCGCGCCACAGAGGCAGTCTAGTCTGTCTGGAAAGATGATGGTGGTCGTTGCCCAAACATTAAAATGGCGCGTAGAAGCATCCAGCAAGATTAGATAATTATCAATTTTTATTATATAACTAACTGTTAGCGTGACTAGATGCGATATTAAATTTTTAAAACCAAATATATTCCACACGAATTACAGTTCTGGATATGTGCTATTCCAGACTGGAATATGTAGGAGGTTAATTCATTTAAAACTTAATTATATCTTCTTTACGTACTATGATTACTGCTTGCGTGAGTTTCATGGTTGCAGCACCTTACTGGTATTAACTATACAAATATATTGTAAAAATTTGAAAAAAAGTGACCATGAGTTTTTATTGCCAAGTTCTTTTCTCACTCTTGCGGAGTCTTAAGACTTGGCATCAAATGTAGAATCATTCTATTACAAATTTTGTCCGACGTTCATAAGCGTTGCATTTTGTTACAGTGAATAAAGTACTTATGACTTTGACTTTGTAATCTGTAAGTGTCAAAATTCATCCTAACCCGTTCATCCGTTTTACCATAATTTTAATAATTTTACAGCTCTGTTATTAAACATGTCATGTCATGTCATGGATCTTGCATTATTTTGTAGGTAATGATCAGCCTCTTGACTTGTCGATTAATCTGATGCAGGTAGGTACTTCCATTTATCACGGTTAGTAGCATTCTCATTTACTTCTTAAAACGACAATAATAATAATAATAAAAATGATTTATTCACTTAGGAAGCAAAATACTACACTTGTGAAAAGGCCATTCTACATTTACTGGTTATGCCTGTTCGCAAACAATAGGTAAAGCCCGAGAAAAGAACAGGCAATAAAAACTCGTGGCCACTCTTTTCAAATTACCAATGTTTACAATGTTTCTCTGTTTATAAACTGTATATGCAGGTAAGGTGCTGCCACCATTATATTATACACCATATTAGAGTACTGATGCAAAAATAGAGGACATGACAGTTACTATAAAATTAGCACTAGTAGATATAAGTACGTACCGCTCATAAAAGCCATGTTGATCAATCCAGACTGATACGTTGTCAGTTGAAGCTCGCACCGCGCTGCAGGCAGTACGTAAGACATGATGCAGTTCTGGACTCCAGATGCTAAGAAAGCAAACACGCATGCGCCGAGCGCAAAGCGACTGAACCGGCCATAACCTGAGAAAGAAGATAATCATGATCATTTTTTGTTACTAGCTGCTCCGGCTAACTTCGTATTACCCCATCTATACTAATATTAAAAAGCGGAAGAGTTTGTTTGTTTGTTTGTTTGTTTAAACGCGCTAATCTCAGGAACTACTGGTCCGACTTGAAAAAATCTTTTTTTGTTGGATAGCCCATTTATCGAGGAAGGCTATAGGCTATATAACATCGCGCTATGACTAATAGGAGCGGAGAAGCGACGAGAAACGTTTCAAAAACGGGGAAAAATTACGCATACGAAGTTGCGCGGGACAGCTAGTTATTTATAATTTTATTACTTAGGAACCTACTTTATTAGAAAAATAAAAAATGAATGAAATCGGTAAAGTCGTTTTCTAGCTATCTCGTGACCCCCAGGGAAATAAAATAAAAAAGAAAGAATGAAATCGGTAAAGTCGTTTTCTAGTTATCTCGTGACCCCCAGGAAAATAAAAAAAGAATAATTGAAATCGGTAAAGTCGTTTTCTAGTTATCTCGTGACCCCCAGGAAAATAAAAAAAGAATAATTGAAATCGGTAAAGTCGTTTTCTAGTTATCTCGTGACCCCCAGGAAAATAAAAAAAGAATAATTGAAATCGGTAAAGTCGTTTTCTAGTTATCTCGTGACCCCCAGTGAAATAAAAAAAGAATGAATGACATCGGTAAAGTCGTTTTCTAGTTATCTCGTGACCAAGGGAAGTTGGGATTCATTTTTATAGGTTTACTAATGTTTGTCATAATTTAAAATGCCATAATTTCACATGCCATACCGGTATTTGCCATAATTTCATTAGAAATAACGCTTCAGTTGCCATAATCGTGAAATGACATAAAATGACTTTCACTAATTCCATTGGTCATAATCGATCAAGTGTCATAATAATTTAAATCCATAAATGTATTTGCTATAATTTTCGTTTTCAATAATACCATTTTCCATAACTTTTATTTACCATAATATAAATAAAGATAATATAGTATAAGCGCCTGCAATTTTTATGTTAATGAGTAAGTTAATATATTTTTTGCTATTAACATAATCACAGTTAAAGTTATATAATGAGGGTAAAACAAAATAAGTCTGACATAAATAGACAATCCATTAGTCGTCAGTTATTAACAATATCATAATAAATAAAAATAATTACAGTGAAGAAGAGTTTTTGAGAGCTTTGGCCTCCAACTTAAATTTGAAATAATGTTACTTTCAGAATTTTTTTTTTATTACTTATCTATACTTGAATTATGTTGATTAATAAATGATTATACGACACAGATTTTTTATTTACAATTAAACCTGAAACTAAACCTCATATGGCGCCTACTTACTAAACTCGACGGAGCCCCGCTTCGCGGGGCTCCTACTTTTGGGTGGTTTAAAAAAAAAACCTAACACGAAGACTAAGGCGGGAGCTCCGCTTCGCTTCGCTCCCGCCTTAGTCTTCTAACCTAACCTATCCGAGTCGGATTGCTCTGAGTCGGGGTGTTAAAGATAATTAATTTCGACCTAACAATATTATGTATTATTTTCATAATTATATCAAATTTTGATTATGTCAAGAGTCGATTATGAGACGTGTTACTTATGGAAACTAATTATTATGATATATGTTGCTATGGAAAGTCATTTTATGGCAAATAAAAGTTATTACTGTTGAGTTGTTAAGGCAAACGTTATTAGTATAAATGATAATAGTGCAAGTAAATATTATGATCGGGGACGATTATGGCAAACAATATTAGTGCAAATTAATTTATGGCAAACGAGAGAATACCATTTTTATATAAACAGATGTAAAATCGGGTTCTATGAAATTAGCTAAAATCTTATTCGCAGCAAAAATGGTTTACTTTTGGAAAAATGTGTCAAACCGCTCAGAACCTGATAAGTTTTTAAAGAAAAAAAATGTTGTCTGTAAAGTTGGTTTACGGCATTGACGTTTAGAATTGGACCGTGCCATCACTTTCAATTAAAAAGTTAAAATTGACTGCAAAACGTGAAAGAGAGAAAAAACTCGTGCGGCCTTTATCAGGTATTGTCCACAAAGAACGCTACGAATCTCTTTCTAGAAAGTGGTCAATTTTGTGAGGTTATAGCGCCATCCTGGTGTCTACGTCAATTGTTTAGGAATGATAATTTTACGTGATAACGTCGTAAGAAAACAATGATGACATTGTATAAAGGTTCATTTCCGAGCATCGCGGCCGATCGCGAGCCGCTCGCGGCTTACGACAAGCGGCTGACGCTCGCGGCCGATGCGACAATATTCACAGTGCGCGCGCAGGCCTACGACAGTCGTCGGCCGCGCGCGTCTGTCACTTACCTCAGCCGCTTGTCGTAAGCCGCGAGCGGCTCGCGATCGGTCGCGATGCACGGAAATGAAACCATGCCTGTGACAGTTTTTTTCCAATGGGGATGTTGACTGTCAAGTCAAATCAGTCTCTTTTTATGCAATGTCAAAACGACAAGGTTTAAAGAAATGTGTATGGAATAACAACCTGTTATGTCATATGTTCATATTGTCAAATCATTACTTTTGGTATTCGTTTTTATGCTTTAAAATTCAAAAACATGTTAAATTGTGAAAAAAACACTTATTTTCAACGCGTTTTATGACCTATTATTGCCTAATTTGTATAAATTAATATTTTTTTCTTGTAGTCAACTACCCAATTGTATTACATGTCGTGCGCATGCAGCCCACGATACTTCAGCCTATTAGAAGGCAGAATCGCCATTCGCGTTGCTTAGCAACCAGTCAATAACGTGACTTTTTTTTAGACACTTTTTTGTGAGTGCAGACGTCAAAAATAACTAGCAAAGTGAATGTGAGTTACACTTTACTAGCAATCTTGGTAACCTCTCTATCTAAGGTAAATTGTTTGAAACCGCGGCCTTTCGATTGCGAATCCAATACCTTAACCACTAGATTACCGCCACTTTAAATATTTGATTGATGTTTAATAGAAGTACAAGAACTACAATTACCGATATTATAGATGCTGTGAATGTATCAAAACAAGTGCCAGTCGCATTACATTCAAACGTTAGACTATAAAAGACAGTTTATAGGCAATGGATCGCATACTGTTCACGTAAGCGAACATTAAATGAACTATGATTTTTGCTCGTAAGATCTCTGCAAGAAAGTTTACATTTGTAATTTGTGGATTCTCTGTTTAAGGCGCTTCCCCGTGAAAAACCCAGCGCTAGCCGTTTTTATGCAATTTTGTGGAGCTATCTGCTCTTTATGCAAAATGAAATTTCAACTAATAAAAATACATTAAATGTCTACATTACTTTGACTCCAGAATGGTATAGGTAGGTTTTGTTTTTGTTATAGGACTATAATGTTTATTTAATCTCCTCACAACGATACCACAGACATGAGAAATAATTATTGATAAAATGCATCTTCTCGTAAAGTACCATTTTCTTTGGTTTGCTACTTACACTAATGGATAGGCAATTTAATAAAAAACATTATACTTGAACAGTTTTTTTAAACGACCAAAAATTTATTTTTAAAGATTTTATTACAAAAACTGAGCGCATTGGAACGAATGCTCAAGGTTATTTGGTCAGGGTACGGCCTTAACCATAAGTTCCTGAGCCTAGTTACGCTTCGCTTTGGTTTATTGGACTAACAACCCTCACGGGTGTCCCCAGACACTGGCCAAGATCAATGGTGGTGTAATTGGTGGTGGTGACCTATATTAAATAGAAACTCTCGATTCCTCGAAATTTTTTTCATTATTTATTAAGAATGTTGTGTATTTAGAATAAGTTTACTGTACATGTCTATGGTACGATTGGGTTGACGTATTCTTAAGAATAAAATCCCCAATTAAATAAAAGATTTAAAAATATATATTTATAGATAGATATAACGTCCCTACTGTATGGACACAGGCTTCCTCTTTGAGAAAAGACACGGGGTCACCTACCAAACAGACCCATTGCAAACTGTTGGAATGTTTTGATTCTAGGAAATGATAGTTTCCGCTACGATATTTTTTTTCAATTTTTGTGAGCAGTAGTGATTTAACAAATCAAACAAGTGGGCATTTGCTCCAATGGTTTTTTAAACAAAATCAAAGCTACAACTGGGCATAACAGATCATATAAAAATACATAATAGTATATCGACCGTAGAGTAGGTACTTAATAAAGCTTGCAGTAAACCCAATAATTACAACGGCTTAATATGATTTGCCAAGTTACAGCTAAGCTAAAAGTTAGCTAAAAGGGTATGGAATTAATATTCCATCTTTTCTTTGTCTTTAGTTCTTCATTCTTGTCAGAGCCCAACAAGCAAAGTAGTTCCATAAGCAAAAATTATAAGCATATTTGTCCTAATAACATTCTTGTAATTGCATTATAGCAGAGCATTTGACAACTCTTAACATATTCAAGAACATTAATTTTTGTTACCTCAGTCTTATAGTTTGCTACAAGAATAATATATAATCTTAAAGCCTATTTGAAGTTGCTTTTAAGTCTTAAAATTGTCTTGAAAGCTTTACTTTGTTTGTTGGGAGTGGTCTTGCTGAGCTTATTGCAGTTGACCGCGTGGTCTTTATTTATTTTACATGGCACGTAGTATCAAATTCGTTTACATTAAATGGCATAGTTAGGTACAGCATTTTAATTTTGTCGAATTGCAGCAGCATACTTTTATTGTTTTAAACTTAAGATTTTTAATCGATAAATAAATAAATAAAACGATAATTTACGCCATTGATGTATGTAGTTTTCTATATCAATGATTCACACCTGTTTTTCTGATGGATTAACGCACAGCCTAAACCACTGATCGTAGAGACGTAAAATTTCGAGGACGTATTCCTTATATGATATAAGCATCCGATAGGCTAGGTTCCTTTATATTGCCGGGTTCTTTTATATTGCCGGGTTATTTTGGTTCTTTTGTATTGCCAGGTTATTTTCTCCAGCTTTACCTATTATTTGCGAACTTCTCGAGAATAGAATCCCGACGTATCACAAATGTTGTTTTACATCCTAAATTAATAAAGAATTTTGAATTTTGATAAAAAGGATTTTTTGGAAATTCATCCCCTAAAAGGGTAAGGGGTTGCAAGTTTCTATGAAACTCCGTCAGTTTGGAAAATTTCTATCTCTACGATCAAATTAGATCTGTGAAATGTTGTACTTATTTGACATTGTGGATGCACGAAAAGAAGAAAGAGAAGAAAAATAAGCACGTGTTTCAGCGTTTTGATTGTGAGCAAAAATCAACTCATAAAGCCATCCACACGGGGAAGCTGCGGGCAGCAATTAGTAAACTATACTTGGCTATACTTACTTGGTAAAATTTCCAAAAAAAAGTAAAAAAGGCCATTGACTTTTATGCTAACCCAAACATACTCTATAAATCTTAACCTAAGCATTCTAATGCTAAGAAAACGCTAGAAAACGCAATGTTTTGCTAACATACCAGCCTGGTCGCTCCATTGTATGGTAACCATAGCAACGGGATTCCTATACCAACCTGTACTTATGTGGGTAAGTAGAAAGACTGGTCTAGCCAACGATCGAGTTTTCTTTTTTGTTTCAACTTGCCTTTCTACAAAACAGTGCTGTAGGCACATCGGACCTTATATGGTTGTACTAGGCACTAGGTTCTTGAGTCTGTGAAATTGTTCCCTCGGGAATTTTGGCTTTTTTGTTTGTGATGGAGACGTTAATCCTTTTTATTACCGTCGTAATTTTAATAGTCTTGAGCATTATCATTTGATTATAGTACTGGGCTACCAGTTCTTTAGGTGTAGGTAGGTAACCTACATTATCAATAGGGATAAATAAAATTAACTTTTCTGGTGTTCATTAATAATTTAATATACATTTTGATGTATACATATATGTGCCTCCACTGATAGCAGTCGTTATCTTAAATATCTAAGGTTTTTTGCCACTTTAATCAGGACAGTTCTTAGTTTTATTGAATGAATATCCATTCGAGGAGACCCTGTAAATTAAATGTTGATAAACTTTCGCGATTTGTACACATTATAAAATTATAAATACTACGGGTCTTAAACGCGTAAATAATTTAAGGTAAAATATACCTTACGGGTAGAGTCTAGCCCGACTGTGTCTACCCGTGACCACAGCCGTTGTAATGCGGTCGAAACGTCGGGATATAAACACGTTATTTTTAACCTAAATTATTCACGCGATTAAGACCCGTAGTATATATAATTTTATAATGACCCTGTAATTTTTTTTTCGGCTTTGGGGAGAATTAACCCCTCAAATATACTTGTACAAAGTATCTTTGAGAGGGCGGGGGTTTAGGAATTTTAAGAGTCATTTGCACCCTCCCCCTGTTGTTCTTACACTTGGCCGGTGGTACTGTAAGAGCCGATTGCGTCTATTAGACCTTTTTTTTTTTCAAAAAGCTATCGGGGAATTATTTTTTTAAATTTGCTGTCATAGTGACAGACTATTCAATTATCTGATGATAAGAAAATAGCGTGACACTCCGACAAATAGTGCAACGATAAAAATTTCTCAAAATTTACACGTTACTTCATTGCACATCTGACATTGGCAGAATTGTCGACAGAGGCATTGTTGCCATTAAAAAAAATAATAGCGAGAAGCTTACCATCAGGCTCACACCCTGCTTGTCTCATAGATTATACAGATACTTGTCTCTTCATTTCGTGGTACCTATTACAGTTAAGTGTTGCAGCTAGATAAATATTTTTCACCTTTATTGAAAATATAACAATATCACTACATTCCTAAGTAATATTTGTATAAACAAGTGTGTTTGACAATAATGTTGGCCCAGAAAAGTCTATAACAAATATGTTTCCTTAAATTAAAACTACATGTACAGTTTATAAACAAAGAAACATAGTAAATATTGGCAATTTGAAAAGAGTGGACGCGAGTTTTTATTGCCTAGTTCTTTTCTCCGGCTTTACCTATTGTTTGTGAACAGGCATTACATGTACAGTCGGCCAAGATAATGGTCTACCAATTTTGACAAAGCTTCCTCTGTAACCAACATAGCGTTAAGGTTGAAGTTAGTAACTGTCAGAATATTATTGCAAGGGAAAATCAACCTTGTTTTTTATTACGTGCTAATGAATTTCAACCGTAGGGTACACCATATTTTTGGCCGGCTGTACATGTAGAATCGACTTTCACATTAGTCTAGTTGACTCAGATTAAAATTGATATATAATGTTTATTTTATACAGCGTTTAGCATATTCACTGAATAAAAGTAAAAGATTACTGTAAAATTTCAATTTTAAAATATTTTATTTGGTCTATATTTTTCACACACCGCAAACGGAAGTCGCCACAAATGACGAGCAGACCTATTCAATATTTCACGGTTTGCGATTCAACTACTTTATTATGATATTGAGTAGCATTTTATTCTCGTCGTACTACTATTACCAATGTAATAGAGCTGATAGTGAACTATCATGTGAACTCCTCAACAATTACCGGCTCTGCATCGGGGCAAGCAATATTTTGTAAAGGGATTTGAGCAGTTGACATAAGCCTTTTGTAACATAAGTGAATTAAAAAACAACCCACGAAAAAGTGAGAAATAAAAATTATGATTAAAAAAAAAATATTACCGACTTCAAAAATAAATACAAGGCAACTAAAAAGCAAAGAATAATATCTACCTAGAATAACAACATCAAATTAACATTTTGAAGTTGGTGCCATGAAATAGCTGCTTTTGTTTAATTCGGCACCAACTTCAAAATGTTAATTTGTTGTTGTTATTCTAGGTAGATACTTATTATTTTTTGCTTTTTGTATTCCCGTACGATGCAATTACGGTAATTACTATATTTCGGGCGTAATTTGTTAGCAATCATAGTGTTTTTTTTACTCGGATTGTTATTGTTTACAGCAATGAGTTTACAGGACGAGTGACGTCATGGCAGATAATCTATAGACGCTAATGGCTGACAGCGTTTTCGTCCGTATAAAACCCATTTTCAAAAAGTGTCAACTAGCCTATTGTAGTATTTTGCTTTCTAAGTAAAGAATTTTTCGTCACTTCGATCTGTTTGAAAATGCACAATTTTTTTGTCAAAAAGTTAAGTCTGCACGATTTTTACAATGGAAATAAATATAGAACTACGTTATTGCCTAAAACTTTTTAAGTGAAACGAAATTTCTTTTGCGGAATTGCTGTAAATATTGCGGAATACCTATGGCGTAACGTATATAGCAAAAACATAAGCATATAAATAATATCTAACATGATCGAAAAGAATTAGTCGTTTTGCCTAGTTCTGTGCAACCATTAACGTCTACTAACGACGAAAACATAGCTAGATTCTTAAACCTGGTGCTCGAAAATCGTCGTAAGAGTCTAATAGGGCTGCCTCAAGAAAAAAAAAACATACAGTCGAATTGAAAGCCTCCTCCTTTTTGAAGTCGGTTGAAAATAGTCTTTTAAATCATTCAGCACATTTTGACGGGCTATAAAGGTACGAAACGCGTTGATTCTGAAGTCAAGTTTTTCTAGGGTTCTCAATTTAACGCCTCTTGATACATTTTTGGCTGCCTAGATTCATTACCCGGAGGACGATTTCGGCGCATCCTGATCAAGACGCCTGGAGCGACCGCTCAGACCGTGCCACGGCGGTGCTTATGGACTTCTGATGGCTCAGCCTGCATCGCAGGCTCACCTCCGTGTTTTGAAAATAACTGAGGCCGCTTCACGAGGTCAAGCTAGCGAGCCGAACATAATGTGGACCCGGCTACACATTCAAAGGTACCTTTTTCATTCGTGCTGCGCGTTGCTGTCGTGCATTGCAAGGCGTCCGCCTCGTAATGTCTGTAACCACCCTAACAGTTGAAGCATATTGTACTGGGTGGCGCAAAAGTAAAGACCCTATTTGGTTCAGCTATAACATTTTTTCTAAATTAGAAAACTAGATTTAGATTTTTTTAAATGTATATTTGTGCCATTAAATTTCGTACCATTAGGATTTAAAGATGATGTCTTTTAAATGGTGACCTCCAGAGTTGATACACATTTGAGCCCTATTTATGACATTTTGCATAACTTGCCGTAACACTTCCTGCGATATGTTCGTTATTTCTTGACGAATGTTTTCTTTTAGAGCTGCGAGAGTCTGTGGCTTGTTCACATACACCCGAGATTTCAAAAAACCCCAAAGAAAGAAGTCTGGACTGGTCAGATCGGGTGATCTTGCAGGCCAAGGCAAATCGCCAAAACGAGAGATAACTCGGCCTGGAAAAGCGTCCCTCACTAAGTCCATAGTGTCGCGCGCTGTGTGTGCCGTAGCGCCGTCTTGTTGAAACCAGATGTGCTCCAGCCCCAATTCGTCCAAACTGGGTATCAAAAACTCACGTAACATGGTTCTGTAGCGTTCTCCAGTGACAGTTATCGCATTGCCTCCAGCGTCTTCGAAAAAATAGGGTCCGATCACTCTGTCAACACAGATGCCACACCATACAGTAACTTTTAGTGGGTGTAGAGGTGTTTCTTGAATAATGCGCGGATTATCAGTGCCCCAGAACCGAGTATTCTGCTTATTGACATGCCCTGAGAGATGGAAATGCGCTTCGTCACTCATAACCAATTTTGAAGGAAAATCATCCTCTTCAAAGTTGAGGTTTATGACGCGCTGGCAGTAATCTAGACGAGCTCGGTGGTCAGCAGGCAGCAGCTGATGAGTCATTTGAGTTTTATACGGGAACATATTTAAGTCTTTCACCAAAATACGCTGCAGGGTCCGTCTGGAAATGCCCAATTGCGTGGCACGTCGCCTCGTTGATGTTTCTGGACACTCTTCCACATCTTCGCGCACAGCATCGATATTTTCAGCTGAACGGCCTGTTCTTGGTCTCCCAGACTTAGGTCTATCCAATGTTGAGCCAGTTGCTTCAAGGCGTGTGGCAAAGCGTCGAATTGTGCGACCAATCGGTGCCGGACGGTGGGGAAATCGTCGACGAAATTCACGTTGTGTTCTTATCACTGATGAATTATTCCGTAAGAACATTGACACAATTATTCCACGTTCTTGGGGAGTAAAACGGTCCATGTTTATTTTCAGTGTATTTTACATTTGTTCACTACACAATTTTCAACAACAGAATGACAGAAAATGTCATATAAAAAAAAAAAAAGTATTTTCTTTAGTGCCAGTACTTTTGCGCCACCCAGTACGTAATGTATTACGTGTTAACGAATTAACGTTATGTGTATGGTACTGAATCGGCAGAACAAATCATTACTGATCGATTACAGTTAGTATGACTACAGTTTTATAATCCATATGGGTGATAAAACTGTTGACACGTTTTAGATTAGTGTATGTTAGTATTTTCGACATTTGCCATTTTAAGACTTTGACGTTACTGTAACACTCTCGGTTTAATTGTCTGTACAGTGATTCGAAATGTTTTATAACGTGATAACGTCTTATAAATCAATGACCTGGTGCACGCACGCAAAAGTGTCACGGTCCATTACGGTCCGTCACATTTCGCCTGCTGATAGGCTAAAGTATTGTGGCCATCAGGCGCATGCGCCCGGTTCCACTAACGCTGTCGCACGCTTGGTTGTATATTACGATGTCATAAATGTTTTAGCGATTGCAGCGACATGCGTTACAATTTAAATCGTTTATTTTGTTAAAATGTGGTTACTAGAGATGTTAAATGATTACAATAATACAGCACATTTACCATTTTATGGCATGCAAATTATATTATTGTATAAAAACAAACAAAAGAGAAAAAAACTATTAAAGTATTACATTTTAAAGTTCATTATAATAATTTGTATTTAATTAGATAATATTAAAGTGGTTATGGCAAAGGAAATAAATAAAATATACAAAGCTCTCGCAGGCGTGGTTGTATAATCAATGTCATCAATATTTTCTAATGACGTTATTACATAAAATTATCGTCCGTTAACCGTCTTTACAGACAACCTTTTTTTTCTTGAACAGCTTGTGTAGAAACCCCCAAAGACTACACGTGAGTTAAAAATTAATATGTTCAAAATTGTTGAATGGATTTTTATCAAGCTAAGCTTAGTATCACCTTATAGCTGAAGTGACAGACAAACGCACTCAGAGACGCTAAGACAACAAATAAAATTTTAGTTTCTTAAAAGGTGTTCCCCAGGATATAAAGATATTCACTTTGGAAAAATTAGGCAAAAGCTGATTTTTTTCTTACAGATCTCAAAATTGTTGAATGGTCTGTTGGTCTAGTGGTTAGAGACCCTGACTGTGGGATCGATCCCACCCAGGATAAAACTTTGTGTGATGTGCACGGTAATTGGTTCTGTGTGTGTAAAATTTATCTTTATCTAGCTGTCTCGGCGAACTTCTTTTGTTATTTTTTAATAAAATGACCTTCTACAGAGTATTAGAAAACTAAAGAAAGAATTAATGAAATCGGTAAAGTCGTTCTCTAGTTATCTCGTGACCCAGGGATACAGGTATTTTTTTTTTATTGTAAATAAGTATGTATTTAGAAATGTATAAGTTGGTATGTTTATCAGTTGTCTGGTTGCCATTGTACAAGCGTTGCTTAGTTTGGGATCAAATGACGTTGTGTTTCTATCGATAGGAGTGCCGTTAAAAAGTTATTGTGGGCCAAAATTCATAAAAATGTTTTTTGCCACCACTAATTGGTTGTTCTACTATTTGATTGTAAGAATAGAAAGCAGGAAAAATGGAAACTATGTCAGAGATTGAACTATAAGTAACAAGAAGTAAAACCATCAATTGCCTCAAATGATTCCCAGAAGTCATCTGACTAAGTGACTACATGACATAAGTCCAGTTTCGCAATTATGGCGACATCCTGGTTATTATGCCGATGGCATGTTACCGTCTTCATTACAGGGGATCGTAACGATATCTTCGCAATAGATGAACATCATTAAGTGGAGATAACTGAATGAAAACCAGTGGCTTATGTGTCATTATTATACAAGATGTTAAAAAATAACTGCAACACTTTTGTGTTATATGTTCGTAAACTTTCGCGATTTGTACACATTATAGAATTTTATAAGCTACGGGTCTTAATCGCGTAAATATTTTATTTTAAGGCTAAATTCCTTCGTTTATTGCCCGACGTTTCGACCATATTGCAACGGCCGTGGTCACGGGTAAACGTCGGGCAATAAACAAAGGTATTTAACCTTAAAATATTTACGCGATTAAGACCCGTAGCTTATAAAATTGTATAACACTTTTGTGTGCTTGATCAATAGCAGAAAACTAACACATTTTCACAAGTCTTTATAAAAATCACAGTCCTAAATTGAAGATTGTTGAATTAAATATACAGCTAAATACACATTACAACTTGTTGATTTACCACTAATGTTTAAATTCCAATAGCCCGTAAATAAAACACTATTTTTTTCTGACTATTGAATTTATTCAACTACATAGTACTGTATAAAGTGTTTCCATTTTAAACATACACAATTCACGATAATCTCAGGAAGTACTGGTCTGAATTGAAAAAATATTTTACTGTTGGATAGCCCATTTATCCAGAAAGGCTTATAGGCTGTATAGGATCACGCTATGACCAATAGGAGCTGAGCTGCAATGAAAAATGTGACAAAAACTGAAAATTTACGCAGACGAAGTTGCGCGGGTCAACTAGAGTCATATAAATGGTATACTGTAACAAATTCATGGATTTGTTTTAATGTAAAAAATATTAAGTTAAAAAAACCATTTAAAAGGTTGTTTAAAAATAATGGTTGTCTGTAAAGTCGGTTTACGGATAATAAATTTACGTGATAACGTCATAAGAAAACATTGCTAACAGTGTAATTAACAATCATGCCTGTGACAGTTTTTTTTATTAAAACGCATGTCGCTGCAATCGCCAATACATTGATAACATTGTAATAAATAACCATGCCTGTGACAGCTTTAGTGGACCCAGGCGTTAGCACGCGCTTGGCCCGACGGCCACAGTACATCAGCCTTTAAACAGACGGTATCGCCATTCGCGTTGCTTAACGTGACTGCTTAGCAACCAATCAATAACGTGACCGTTGCTACGCGGCACTTTTTCGTGCGTTCACTCCGTCGACGATACCACGTCAAAACGTTTTTTTAACTATTTATTAACAAAACAAATTACACATCTAAACGATGATAGCGATATTAAACATTTTTTTTTCATTACACGATTCCCAATGCTGTATTACATTTCATTAATTTTCTACGGCTGTGTGGTTTGTGTTGCTTTAAATGCTGAATAGTAAATCAAAATGCCAATTGTCTGCCGTCAAAACATGTGCGTAGCATGAAACAATGCTAATTATGCAAGTAGTTTTGTATTGTACTTTGCAAAATTTTTCCTGGCCAAAACAGTACTATTTATAACACTTCTCTATTGTATGTTTCCGTGCCTCAGATAGCATGTTAAGGCGTCGGTCCTGCGCCCGATCTCTCTCCTGCCGGATTTCCATCCCTTCGGGCTATGAGAGTGAAGGAATAGAGTTCACTTGAGTCGGCTCATTCATTAATGGACTATAATATCACCTGCTTAGTGGACTAGTATCGGATGAGATTGGTCACTGTAACCGACATCAGTTAGGTGACGTTTGATGCCGGGTTTTGTTAGGTCGATTTGGCAATCGGAATATGAAATTAGACGGGGAAGACCAAGACTGTACGCGTTCTACTCCAGTGCAGAAACATTTCTTAATCTTTTTAGCGCGGGGACCGAATCCAGAAATTCCGTAACGAAAAAACCTCACGCTCCCCACTCCGACGGGCACAGCGGTGATACTTTTTAGTTTTGCCATCTATCGATGAATAGCAGAACTTTTAATGACTTTTTTTAAATTAAAAAAAAAAAAAATAATTAAAAAAAAAAATTTAAAGAAAAAAAAATTTAAAAAGATTGTTTAAAAAAATATTTTTTTTTTTTTAATTCCTTTTTTTGTAATTTAAAAATAAAATTAAAGAAAAAAAATTAAAAGCATTGTTTTTTATAATGAAAAATATTTTATTTTTTTTAATTGCTTAATTTGATAAAAATGCTATGCAATAGCTTTACCGCGGCAGTCCCCGAGTGCCACACATTTTTTTATTTAAAGATACTGTCGCAGTAGCATACACCCCTGTGTCTCGAAGGACTTTACAAACATACAAATTACAGTAATACAAACAAAGTACACCCAGAGAAGAAGAAAGGATTCTGTGTGGGAATCGAACTCACTACCTCTTGCCTAGCAGTTTTCTGTGTCTGTGATCTGGCGTTATATGTGTCTGCCCGTCTGCAGTAGGTACTGCAGTGTCCAAAAGGAGAGAGGAATTAGAAATCAGTTCTTGTTATTAAAAAAAAACCTACTATTTCTACTACTTTCAGGCAAGTTAAGGAAAAGTTGAACTCGTTTAACGTTTATATATATCGGTTAGGTTGTTTGAGTTTTTATATGTGTAAATATATCTGTTTATTTAAATTTATTTTGACACGGTATTTTAAGATACATTTCATGTCGTTTTTGTTGTCTTATTAAGAAAACTGACCCCTCAGAGAGAGGACTTATATACTGGGTATAAAGCTGATTTATGTATGTGTGTTTATCATTGAGGAGACTCCTAATGACGAATTGAACTGGCAATAAATTATGTTTACCTGTAATGTTTTTTTTTCTTTGTGTTAGGAGTGAGTTCACGTTGGTAGTATAATGGGTAGGATTTGAACACGCGACCTCACGATTGCGAGTCCGATGGCTCGGCTACGGCCGTTTTAAATGTCTTTCTTTTAAAAATGATTTAGTTTCTTTACTGCGAAATCAAAGCATTTTTACAAATGTCAGACGTAATATTTATCTGTCGTAGGAAAAAAATACAAAAACCAAAATTCACACATTAACAGAGATAAATAGCATACGAATTATAAATTATATGAAAGATAAATGGCATTCTTACACGACGTATTACATGAATCCAAAATGATAATAACTCGCGGCTTCCCCAAAACCGGTATAACGGTTCTGAATTATTGAAATATAGGTTCCAATAATAACCTCACGGCAGGTGGTGAGGCAAGCATTGATTATTCAGTTCTCAGAAACCGTTGGCTTCGACTTAGCAACATGATCATTAGGGGGAAAGAAAGGTCAAGAAAGTCTTCGTACTTGGCAAGGATTTAACCTAAATTCACACAAATTAAGGGCTATTTATCTGAGTTCATGAGTCAGTGGCGACCAAGCATATTGAGATTAGATAAGTGGACGACTTTCGTGTCGGTCTTTATGAAAATTTGTCACATTCCTCCGAGCCCTAAAGAGCATGGTAAGCCATCGGTGCTGCGTCTAACTAAAGGTGTTGGATTTACGGCCCATCGTCCTATGAAAGTCAAACATTATAGAGTGCCCAATGCGCCAGCACATGTTTATGTAGGTACTTTAATATCTCAGGTATACAGATACATTTCTTGGGTTAAAAGTGGGTTCAGATTGGTAAAATGACTTCGATTCGAGCCAGCGACCTCTCGATTACGAATCAGATGCCTTCACCACTAAGCTTACCTCCGCTACTTAAACATTGAAGGCACAAATATTATTATCGAAACAAATTGGAAATCTTACTAAGTATAAATATATACATACGTAGATATACTTAAAGAATGAGATGGGCTATAAAAAGATAATCTATTCTATTTTCAGAAAAATAGTTACTTTGACGTCATTAACTTGACACTCAAATACTTCTCATGATTAGTAAATCAGTGAATGGTTACTATGGTTATTTGCACATTTATAATCATAAAAAAATATCATTACAATAACTGCGTTTACTTCGCAGTACAAACTATTCGGATACCTACCTTGCTACTAATATTCATGTCAAAAAACATTGCGTCTATATCTGCGTTGTCCCATTTTATCATCATCAGCCAATGCACCTCGAATGCTGGGCAGAAGTGGGACTTTTAGACGCGGTAAAATGTCTTCAACGCTAGAGGAAGACAATTAGGTTAGTGAAGAATCTGCCTAATTAAAAATTGTGAGTGAGCTTCCAGAACTTGATATACCATCGGCGGCTTGCTGGACCTTCCGCAAGGATCGTCATTCTGATCGCTATTAAGCGCAATGACATTTGAGTTACTAAATCGACAATGGGTGCAATATAGAAATTAGTGACGAGCAACAAGTACTTCAAGAATGTATAGTGAGTCGCGTTGCACGTCACAATTATCTGCGGTGCTTTGAGTGGTAACGCGAACTTTAGCCCACAAAATACTAACGAGCCACGCATTTATATAAATCTTTCACGGACTAGAATATTAGACCACTTCGGACTCCTTTGTTCGGTAGGCATTATTCTACAACGTATATATATATTTATGCTGTTAATCATCGAAGATCAAAGGAGGAATTTCCGGTAATTAATAAGACTATTCATGAAGATTTATATCACTGGGATTTATATCATAGTATCTGGATGACCAATTTTGCTCGTTTTTTTTTAACGACGTTTTCTAAAAATGAAACCTAGCTAAATCGATTTATTGCCCCCGAAACCACTGTATACAGTCTACATTTCATGAAAATCGCTGGAGCCGTTGCCGAGATTCAGAATATATAAAAGGTGTAACAGAAAGGTGTGGTCAAATTTAAAGGTTTATATGTGCCCATTATACTGAGTACACATAGGTACCTAATTTTATCAAAATCAGCCTAAAATTTTATTTATTACTAGTTGTCCCGCGCAACTTCGTATGCGTAAATTTTTCCCGTTTTTGCAACATTTCTCATTGCTGCTCCTCTCCTATTGGTCGTAGGGTGATGTCATATAGCATATAGCCTTCTTCGATAAATGGGCTATCTAACAGTGAACATTTTTTTTTAATTCGGATTGTAACTCCTGAGATTATCACGTTCAAACAAACAAACTCTTCAGCTTTATAATATTAGTTTAATTTTTTTTCACTTGTTTTTTTTTCTGAATGTAAAAGCTATCAATTAAAAAAGTATGATTAAAAAAGGTCTATATCATAATAATCCAATCGAATTTGGCACCAGGAAAGGCATAATAAATATGCCATGCGCCTTTCGCTACTAAAATTCGACAAAAATAACATACTACAACTATGTAATAATAATGCAATCGGCTATGGCACCATGGTTTGCACCAACTGACAACATACACTATGCGCTGCTAGAATTTAATCACACCTTTCTGTTACACGTTGTATAATGTGATCTTCTTTATTCTCTATTCTTCTCGGTACAAAATACCGAGGTTAAAGAAGATCTTTAGCGGTGTAGTGGTTTTTGCTACTCATGAACATGTTAAACGTTCGTTTTAGACAAGTTTATAAATACAATAATTGCATTTTTGTTAGACAGAAAAGTACGAAGTCCAGACCTAGAAATCGAACCCGAGACCTGCATATGCCAAACTATCTGGACTATGTTACTAGACCTCAAATTTCTCTATCCTTTCGTAGAAAAGTTTGGTTCCGAGTCTGGATGTAAGCATGCAGCCTACTTTGTTTCCGTGGCGTAAATTAGTATTTAAAACAAAGGATGTAGCGAGCTTACCGGCAATGTCCAACGCTGTCTCATAATCTGCGACCTCTGGCATCGATTCCTGTGCATCTTTGCCCACCCTAGACGCGGCTGGAAAAAAAAATACATTTCTTAGTAAGTAATTTTCAATAAAATCATGAACGAATCAAGCTGAACAGAATATGCTAACAGCACCTGATGTAGCGTCAAGTGGCCGGCGGCCAAAATCGAAGTTGTCTACTAAAATACGAGAATGTGTTTTACGAACTTGCAGACCAGATCCATACGAAATAAATGATCTGAAGATGTCTGTAAGTACGAACTTACAGACATCTTCAGATCATTTATTTCGTATGGATTCAGATCATATACATGAACAATATATTGATCGAATACGCTTCTGTCTACTCTGCTCTCAGTATTTTGTGCTTTAACAGTGCTTAGTTTTATTCCTAGTACCGGCGTTGCCTTTTCAAATTCATACTAATATTAAATAATTGAAAGTAACTCTATCTGTCTGTACGCTTTCACACTCAAACAGCTAAACCGATTTAGATGAAATTTGGTATGGAGATAGTTTGAGTCCCGGGAAGGACATAGGATAGTTTTCATCGCGATAACCGACATCCACGCAGGCGGGCGAAAGCTAGTATAGAAATAAATTATGTTGTATGCCTAATATTGAACTGATCAGCAGCTAGGCAACGCTACAATATAGTGTTGGCTAATAAATCAAATATAAATATTAATATGATTTTAACCGGGAATATAGCGGGACCTACTCTTAATTAAAGACTTTACGATATAAATACTCGTATCATAACGACGAAAGAACCACTTGTAAATGAAGATTCTATAACAAGGGTGAAAATGTTATTGAAGCAAGTAATAGGTGTGTCATAATATTAGGTAGATGAGTAATAACATCATTAAACTGGGTTATGGTTCCCTGAGGTTATTGCAATAACATGTCTATCTCAAGCTTTACGCTACACTAATTCATCATCATCAGCCTGTATTGGACCACTTCTGTACATGGGCCTCTCCTAATTTAAGCCACAACACCTGGTCCTCCGCTTTCTACATCCAGCACTTTCCCAGCGACCTTCTGCAGGTCGTCGGTCCATATGGCCACCCTTGGAATCCATTTCCAGAATATTAATCAAAATTTCGGTAATTTTAAATATTACTCGTATGCGTCAATTTTCCCTGTTTATGAAACATTTTTTATTGCTGCTCCGCTCCTATTAGTCGTAGCGTGATGTTATATAGCCTATAGCATTCCTCGACAAATGGACTACCCAACAATAAAATATTTTTTCAATTCAACCCAGTAGTTCCTGAGAATATCGCGTTCAAACAAACAAACTCTTTAGCTTTACAATATTAGTATAAATATAGGAAACAAATCTCTCCTCTTCATAATATTACTATAGCTGATTAAAATAGGTGCTAGAAGTGTGAGATGAATACGAAATACTAATCTTTATGAGAGAAAGGGTGTCATTACATAAACAATGAAATGCAACAAACTTCTAATTTAAATGTATTAGTGGTTGTAAATGACACAAAGTTTCTCGTGCGAATTCAAATCTCCTCAATTAGGTATCTACAATTTTAATAGAATTTCGATTTCCATTGCACCACTTTCTTTCTACGATGCAATGTGATGTACATGTGTCACAGTATGATTGTGAACATCGGGTAGTTTATAATCTCTCTCGCGATATTATTAACTGTCTGAATTGCCGCCCTGTCATCAATGGCTGTTACCGATGAATATTAACGAACAAATATTTTTGAGAATTTCATTTCTTTTGTAAAATTGTATAAAATAAGACAAGTAACAATAAACTAAGACCAGAAAAATCAAAGCGTTTACAATTTGATGACACAACATCATATATGCAATAATGTACGATAATATTTTATCGTTATTGTAGTTATTGCTTATTGTAGTTCATAATTTTTGCGATAGTTTATAATATAGCTAGCAATATAACAGTTACAATCATACTGTTACATAGCTGTGAATAATATTTACAACAAGGTTGGCCGAATTACTACTAAACATGGGCGTGCCACAGGGATCGATTTTTGGTCCATTTCTACTTTAGCAATATTTTTGTAAATATTTATAATTTATTCTTTGTGCTTTTATTTTACAATGCACTGCACTTGTTACAATACTGTTTTCATACAACAAAAACCTGCAATGCAGTGCGATATAAAGTAATTGCATGAGTTTCCTTTAGAGAAAATTTGAAAGAAATAGTTATTTTGACAGTTTTGTTTATACACATCGTGGTTGAAAAACATTTCGATACTTTGACAAAGCAATTCTTAATTCATTCGTGGATTCGTACCGGATTACACAAAATACATAAATTTGATTTAGTTTAGTACTTTATATAAATCACTAATCACAAACTGAGAATGTGTACTCGTAATGCAAATGGCTAATTATTTCATCATTAAAAAGTAACAAGTGGTTTTGCGTGTCTCTTAAATAAGGCCAGCTTTAGAAAAAAGTATTTCGCTATACATTCTGCGCACACGCAGGGTGCTAAGAGGTAGATTTTGAACTTTAATCAATTTGGATATTGTGTAGCAATAGCTGCTAGCAAGGTTTACGAACGTGAGCAATTCGGACTGACTTTAGATAAAAATCAATCGACTATGTCCGTCCGGCCAAAATTTGTCCGAATATCCGGTATCCGGCCAAGCTGCTATTCGTTTCATCTCTATAAATGAATTTACCAGTAAATAAGTTTAAGAATATAGTCAAAGATTTTACACAGTGAGAAGAAAAAATGGAAATAACTGCTAGCTCCTTGTTACTTTAATTTAGTTTAGTTGATTTAACAATAAAATCAGCGTTAAACCCATTCGGGTCGTTAAACATCTAATCCCAACCTAGGCAGGGTCTGTACTGTGTCAATCAGACATCTGATAAACATAATCTATACTAATATTAAAAAGCTGAAGAGTTTGTTTGTTTGTTTGTTTGAACGCGGCAATCTCAGGAACAACTGGTCTGAATCGAAAAAATATTTTTCTGTTGGATAGCCCGTTTATCGAGGAAGGCTATAGGCTATATAACATCACGCTACGACCAATAGGAGTGGAGCAGCAATGAAAAATGTTGCAAAAACGGTGAAAATTGACGCATACGAAGTTGCACGGGACAGCTTGTATATACTAATATTATAAAAACGAAAGATTTCATTGTTTGTTTGATTGTTTGTTTTTATTGAATAGGTTCCGAAATTACTGGACGGATTTGAAAAAATCTTTCATCTTTGTGAAGCTACACTAACCTCGGGTGACATAGGCTATTTTTTATCTCTGTATTCCCACGGGAATGATGAGATGCGTCCGCTAATAATTATATATTTCCAAAACATATTAATAAATTTTATATTATCGCGTACAAACAAACTCTTCAGCTTTATAGTAGGTATTAGTATAGATATTCTCTGACAAAATTGATAGCAAGCGAGTGCCAGATTGGATTGTACCTACATGGTAAACGTTAAAAGGACGACCCACAGTTCAACCCAATGACCTAAAGAAAATCGCTGGGATTGACTGAATGCGGAAGGCAGAGGAACGGGTGATGTGGCATAAGAAGAGGCCTATGTCTAGCAGTGGACCGATATAGACTGTTGGCAAAACTCACAAACATAAACCATAAAAACAATACATTCATTTTTTGGTTGACAAGTTAAATGCCTAATCAGGCATTTAAAATTGAAGCTTAGAAAGCAAATGTCTATCCTTTCATGAAGTCTGGATTTTCAGTCTGGCATTACAAAATAAAGCATTTTATATAACTGTATTTTTTTTATAGACTTCCTTCGGGAACGCTCCATCTGACCCAGTGAACTACTGTAATTTTTTAAAAGACAGCTTCCGTTAAGCTTATCTTAAGATGGATCACACAACAGGGTACCTCATGGGGGTAATCGAATCCACGACCTCTTGCGAAGCAGTGATCATCGAAACAATCTGACTGCCTCTGTGGCGCGGTGGGAGTGTATCCGACTGTTACGCAAGAGAAAACTTTGTGTGATGAGAATGATGGTTTATTCTGTATCTGGGTGTTATTTATCTATAATATGTATGTATTTAGAAATATATAATTATGTTTCTTAGTTGACTGGGGTGTCAGCTAACTCCATTCCAAATTTTATTAAAATCGCTCCAGTCGTTTAGACGTGAAGAAGTAACAAACATACTCACAAACTTTCGCTGTTATAGTACAAGCTCTGATTAGTTTAGGATCAGATAGCGTTGTGTGAGTTGTCGCAAGATATTATTATTATTAAATCGAATTGACTCCTGCAAAATAACAATTCCATTTTTTTTATTATTTAGCTGTATTTTTCGTATACCTGTTTTTAAATGATACAACAAAACAAAAAAATGTTCAATTCAATTAAGCTATTTTTGTGTGTTGTAAGAATGACGAACATCAATTGATTTTTATATAGATATATAGATGTTGTTACACAGCTGTAAGTCTGCATGTCGTATAATCGATATTATGGCACGACTGTATGAAACAAGATCAACAAATCCATTCATAATTTTAAACTCAAAACAATGAAACTGTACCGTTCAATGTAGAGCGCTCGCAATAGGGTTTTTGACTGAAGTCAAATCAGCTTCTTTTTTAAAAAGTCAAAAACGATATGCTCCGTACATGCTACCATGTGACTAAAATTTACTTTTAATGTATCTCTTTATGAATAAAAAATAATAAATACGTTAAATTCATATATGAACATATTTTTTCAGAACACTTATTGACATATTTTTACATGGTTAGTATAAAATATTTTATTTTGATAGTAGTCAAATATTCGATTATGATCGACATTTTGTATTAAAACAATTAGGTTATGGCCGTATGGTACCCGTTTAAGAATAGTGCCACCACATTTCTTCCCGTGGGTGTCGTCAAGGCGACTAAGGGATTTCACACCGGAGGACGGTTAGCAGCGTCCTCTGCGTACTTTAAAGCCTTACTGCGATCGCCAACCCGCTGGCCAAGCGTGGCGATTATGGCAATTACTCCCAGGATCTAATAACTAGAGTCTATTGGGACCCGTGCCTATGTGTACCCGTGGATATGTGATACATATCCACGGTTTAGTGGTTCAGTTGATGAGTATCTTAGCCGGTTTAATCGACGCTAGGATAAACAAGATAATGTTACAAAAAGGCAAAATGACTGACCGAAACTAGCTCCAAGTTTCAAATAAAAAATAACATCCAAATTAGTTCATCCGTTTGAGAGCTACGAATAGGGATTGCTGTCCAGCAAAGTGGGATCCCGCTATCCAGCGGGATTAAAAAACAAAACAAAATATTGTTGAGAAAGAAATTCTCAAAAAAAAAACTATTTATATGGATACACCACCTCTTGCTCTACCTGAGTTATCTACCCAGATGGAGTACGTTTTTAATTAATTAAGAAAATTTGGGAAATTCTATGCAATTTTTAAAAGTATTTGATTACCTATTACCCTACAAAATAGTTTTTTTTAATTCCACAAAAATAACTTTAACCTATTCGGGATCTCGCGGGATTTCGCTGGATTGAAGTGAATCCAGCAAAAAATCCGTGGGATTGAATACGGTGCGGGATTGCAAATACAAATGTCCAAAAATCCATAGCATCTTAAAGCAAATTAAAACGGCAGTAGCTTAATAGTTTAGGCATCGGACTCGCAATCGTGAGGTCGCGAGTATACTACCGATGTGAACCCACTCCTAACACAAGCCACTTAGCTTAGTTAGAGGGGTTAACAAGATTGCTAGTAATGGAGAACCTACAACTTCACATTGATAGTTATCTGTTAAAAAAAAACTTGGCCGACTTTATTATCTGCCTTTTTTCGGTCAGGTTGTTTTCGAGATTTTGTTTGCAGTCAGTAAGTGATAGACCTTTCTCTTATATAGATTTAAGAGTTTAGATTTAAGACTACTTTAGCTCTTATTTTCTGAGCCTTGGGAGGCATTGCAAATATACATTATCACGGACGCGACAATATTAATTTACATAGTAATTGAATTTACCGATTTCTGACATAAAACGTTTCTTCGTAACAAGACTGCGATAACGAGATTACTTACTACCTAATTAATTCCCAACCAAACGATTGCAGGTTCGATTCCTATTTCTTGCGTATTTGTTGAGCAAGCAATAGTTTCTAACATTTCATAATAATTATATTACCTATATATTGTAATAGATTTTAAAACGAAATCCATCTAATTTATTTCGAAACTTTATGTTATCAACTATGATAATTTAAAATTAAATTTATCGAATAAAAAAATAAAATGTTATTTGATAACATTTACCACCTTATTCATTAATAGCATAATTTTAACAAGTGAATGTTTTGTCCTTTATTTTCATTCCAATTTCAAAAATGATTAGAAGAACAAGAGTATTCTATATTTAAAATTCTGTTTTTAACGTATATAAATAAGGGAGTAGGTGTTAAAACTCCACCTATGTTTAAATATTATTTATTAATTCCGAAATTTATTAATATAAAATAACTTACGGCTCTCAATCTTCGGTACCACTTTGCACACCATGTTCTCCGATCACATAAACCAGGTACACTACTAACTATATAACACCATGTGGACGCGAGCGTCTTTCGCGAAGTCCGTCGAAGCACTACATGGCCGGCACCACACCACTATTGTTGCTTTAAACACATAACATTCGGCAGATAAGGGCGGGGAGGTTAACATACCCAACCTAATTGAAAAAATATTCTAGTATTACTAATTGGAGAATGATTTCGTTCTATTGTGATGAACCCAAGAAAGATCTGATATGATGACTGGCCTGTTATTCTAGTGGTTAAAGTTAAACTGACTGCTTAGGTAAGCTAAAAGGTCGTGGGTTCGATTTGGATAAAATTAGGATAAATAGATCTAATAAAAATTGTTTATTGTGTCTGAGTGTAATTTACATATAATATTTGTACGTTTTTTTTTTAAAGATAGTTCCTACCCATTATACTAGTTTTAACTAGTGCGTAGGATTCGAACCCGCGACCTCACGATAGCGAGACCGATGCTTTAACCATTAGAATGGGTTTGTTTATCAGGCCTCTGGTTGCCATATTACACACAGGCTCTACCGAGTTTGGGATCGGATAGCCATGTGTGTCCTGTCCCAAGATATTCCAAAAATGTAAAGCAGCGGTAGCCTAGTGGTTAAGGTATCGGATTCGCAATTGGAGGCCGTGGATTCGAATCCCATCCATTACACAACCGACATGAACACACCCTCAACGTAAGCAATTTAGCTTATATGGTGGGGTTGGATTAATTTTTGTAAAAAAATAAGTGTTATGAAGTAAAAAAAAATAGAGTTCAATATTTTTCGAGTTCGTTTCGAATCTTGACTACCTGGACTGCCGCAGTGAGAGTGCATAGGACTGCTATATAAGAAGTTGGGATTCAGTTCAGGTCACAATTTGTGTCATCCTCATACCGTTGTTCCAACTTTGAGTTTATATTAAAAAATATATATTATCCAAAAAAAGACGACTCCCGCATTACCAGCACTACGCCCAGACTCGGAACAACAATTTGTGGATCACACAAAGTGGCGTCCCGTGTGGGAATCGAACCCACGATCTCTTGGGTAGCAGTCGGACACCCTCCCACCGCGCCACAGAAGCAGTTTATTTTGTGCCCATCATAATGTTTGTAAAGTTTCTTTTCTCGTCAAGTCTCTTTTCTAAGAAATGGAGACTAAGAATTTGGCTTTATGCTAAGATGCATGACAGTTAAACGTTAAGTGGCTTATGTCGTCGACTGTAATTTAAAGGCTATTTTCAGTTAAAGCATTTCAAAGAAATACGCAGGAACGTTTGATAAAAGAAAGCAGGAAAACAGAACCTGTTTTCTGTACACTGCACTGCTTTTTAATAATGGACGTAACGCCACCGCGAAATTGCGTCATTTGTCATTAAATGCTAATGGGCACTTAGAAATATACAGAAACCATGGTTATTATTTTTCCCATATCCAAATTAAAAAATTACAAGCCTGGATTGTTTGGGAATTTACAAATCTCATTAGTAAACTAAATTATCGTACCAACTCAGACTCGGAAGCAGCATTTATAGATCTCATAAAATTCTGTCGCGTTTAGGAACTATGTTTGAACATTGAGAATCAAGCTTTTTTTTTTTAAAAAGTATCATTTTATCTCTTGCAACTGGATGGATGGATGGTCTCTTGGACTGATGCTCTAATATAATCCATACTAATATTATAAATGTGAAAGTAACTCTGTCTGTCTGTCTGTCTGTTACGCTTTCACGCTCGCACGCAAACTACTGAACCGATTTAGATGAAATTTGGTATAGAGATAGTTTGAGTCCCGGGGAAGGACATAGGATAGTTTTTATCGCGATAACCGACATCCACGCGGGCGGAGCCGCGGGCGAAAGCTAGTGTGTAATATAATGGTGGCAGCAGTTTATCTACGTTTATAAACAGTTTATAAACAAACAAACATTGTAAACATCGGCAAACAACTTGAAGCGGGCGGGCGGTAGCCTAATGGCTAAGGCATTGGTTTCGCAATCGTAACGTGAACCCACTCCTAACACAAGCCTTTGAGCTTAGCTGGAGGGGTTAACAAGATTGCTGGTAATGTGGGACTCAATACATTACCAGCAATCTTGTTAATCACATTGCATCTTTAAAAAAAAATTAAAAGAGTTGCTGCTAGTTTTTATTGCATTGTTCTCTTTTCGGGTTTTACTTATTGCTTGTTAACAGGAATTAAATGTACTTATGGTAGTAAAATGTAGAACCATGACTTTTACAAGTATAGTATTTTGCTTCTTAGGTAAATAAAGAATTTTTGATTTGATTTCAACCGAACCTACAACCTTTTATATATTAATTTTACATACTTCTACAATGCCATTTTCTGATGTAGTATTTATTTACCTGCTTGTATCATTTACAACACTATTGTGATTAGTCGTGTTCTCAACGCCACTCATCCTACCTGTAGATTTAAAATAATGCTCGTCCTAACGTTGGTGTTAATGCTATTTCTTAGATCCACACGCTAGACCGATGTTGGAGGTTACGTGCCGGTGTTAACAGAATTGACATGACTACATTGTCATTTTCGCCAAACGAGTTTTTTGTCGCTCCTTCTCAGGCGAGCAGCATACTGGGAACTCGTTAACTGTTGCCTTGCTTAATATCCTTCTGCTATGTTTTTAAGCAATCATTATCTTACAGTTGGAGTTTGAGTTTGCCAGTTTTACAATGCAATACTCGTAAGGAGAGGAAATTAAAACCTTTGAAATAGTGTTTCTTATTACATTTTTGACAATCTTTAGAGAACATCGTCAAAAACCTTTTGAGCAGGTTACTAAAATTGAAGGTTAACAATTTATTTACCTATTAAATTGGCTTTTTCTTGAAAACTGTTACACATACGTAATTGATTATATAACAACACTTCACAAAACCTTATCGAAAAACTATAACTAGGAAAAAGCGATATCGAATCTAAACCAACTGCTTCTTGCACCTCTCTGGTCTGGGAAAATGAAAGGAAGAACATCGATGCATTTAAGATGTGGCGTTGGCGGCAAATGTTGCGTAATCTATGGACTGCTTATAGAACCAACGCCTCTATCCTTGCTCAAATCTATACCTATCACTACAAGACTCTCTACCATAATGTGCTCCCAACGCATCCTCGAGTATTTCGACCACATGGTTCTCAGACACTCGGATAGCCCTGATAAGCAGTTCATAGTTAAGGTTGACGGAAAGAGAGCACGCAGACGGCCAATTATGCGATAAAAGGACCAAATAAAATATCTTGCCAGCATGCCAATTGTGGACGCCATAAGATCTCCAAAAAACAGAACGTGATTGACCCTTCAGACTAAACATAACCTTCACTATCGTCTACAGTCTACCCGTGACCACGGCTGTTGCAATATAGTCGAAACGTCGTGCATTAAACAAGGTATTTTACCTTAAATTATTTACGTGATTAAGACCCGTAGTATATATATAATTTACTAGCTGTCCCACGCAACTTCGTCTGGGTAAATTTTCCCCGTTTTTGCAGCATTTCTCATTGCTGCTCCGTTCCTATTGGCCGTAGCGTAATGTTATATAGCCTATAGCCTTCCTCGATAAATGGGCTATCCAACAGTTAAAGATTTTTTTTTTTAACTCGGGTCAGTAGTTTCTGAGATTACCGCGTTCAAACCAACAAACAAACAAACTCTTCAGCTTTATAATATTAGTACGACCTTTACTGAGTAAAGAATACGACTAAGAAGAAGCTACTTGCAGGTGGTAGAACTCACTGGCTAATTCAGTTATCTATTTTGAAGCAACTTAGACACCGTCATATGATCCAAAACCAGACTGAGCCCGTCCTACGGTAACCAGTCACAGTATAATGCTCATCACACAAATATTCAACGAGGTTGGAAATCGAACCACGCAGAATTACGGAGCAATACGTAAACCAACTGGTCAGTTAAAATAAATGCTATAGAATTTGCTAGTTGATTGCTCCGTCCCGATTTCAATAGTTAATAACTATAGCCCTAACAGTTATTAGCACTTACACGGTACATAACTGTATTTTATCATGTTGCAGATTGCAAGTGACTGATTATGCAGCAAGTAACTGGCTAGCTCAGGATGGCGCCTTTCTATCTACGCACTTTCCATAACTACCGTAATTAAATGACATTCTGAGAATAAAGACATTTCAATTAATTTTCACGTGGTTACTATCATATACCAACTAGAATGTGGGAAAAGTTACCGTAGTATAGACATCGACCGGGGGCATACCACCATCTTTCGCTCCAAGCCAACCTCACCTGTACGCGGTACGTCCGGCTGTACAACGAACGAGGCTCTGGTGACCTACTGGTGGCGGTTTAACCATCCCAATTCAAGGCGTAGCTAAAGTAACAGTTCCGTGACGGGCAACAGCGCCCTGATGCGCGAGCTACGCCCTGCGATCGCCAACCCGCCTGCCCAGCGTGGTGATTATGGGCATTACCTCTAATGCAAGAAGCACAAAGCCACGGCCCCCAGTTCCCGGCAGTCACGCTATTCCTGGACATGGTGGCGCCCAGGGTAACGGCGTGGCGGGGGGTGCTAAGCAAAACGTCTGGCTGGAGCAAAGTGGCGTGCAATTGCAGAGATCTATGTCCAGCAGTGGACTGCGATAGGCTGATGATGATGATGAGATATTGACTACACCTGGAGTTCTGAGAATCTGATGTGCAGAAAATTGTTGCTTTGACATGTACCAGTTACTTCCTTATAGGGATCATAAATGGATCTGTAAGTATGATAATGAAACGTATAACCAGCATATCGGGATCTATGACTATCGAGAAAGTGACATTGTTACCACTGTTAGATCCCTAGATGGGGTATCGCTTCCGAAAACTGCCTCTGTCACACATATCCATGCTTCGGAGAGCATGTTAAGCTGTTGGTCTGCTGTAATCTGTATCTGGAGGCCTAACTCTAATTTAATGTAAACGAAGTTTCGAAATAAACCTGGTAAGAGCATACCGGACCATGCTCAGTGTAGGATTCCTCAGCCTCGAACAATTGCATCTGCAGAAGAGCGAATGTTCATGGCATTTACGCCCTTTTGTTGGGAAACGCAGTTTTTTGGCAATAACTCAATCACGGTATATTCGATGTTATCCGAAATAATTTTAGTTTAAAGTATTTATTAAGCGCTATCTTTGTGGTTTTTTCCATATTTTTTTTTTTAACACGGTTCAGAAGTTAAGGGGGGTGGGCATGATTTATGCAACTTTCGGAGCGATTACATGACGAAACTAAAAGGGTTCTGTTTTTGCCATTTTGGCTACGGAACCTATTTTGGCTAAGCCTTTTGGTTATGACTATGAGAGTGAGAATGAGTCTACTTGACTTTGAGCAAACACTTAAGTCTGTTGTATATTTAGTCAGTCTTCATCGAGACTCAAGTCAAAAGTCGTTGTAGCTGAATAGAACAGATTTTTGGAAATTCCACTTCTGATGTTGACAAAAAGACCATCAAGGTTTGTGAAGCAGCGAGGAACGGATAAGTAAGCAATACTACTAGAAACTTTCATCAAATAAACACGTATGCATTCATCCATCAGAAACTTTCCCATTTATATTATTAATAGGATACGTACTTTAAAACCGTGGTAGTCTAAGTCTAGATACCTGTTTAACACCTATACGCCAGCAATGGCGTCTGAGTAGATAGGAAGTGAAAGCTGAATGAGAGATATTGAGATAATTGATATGATCTGTAATGACTTGTAGGTACTTAGATAAAACGGGTGGACACGGGTCATTTTTAACCGACTGTAAGGAAGGGTTATGTTTTTCGCGCGTATCTTGTATTTATGTATGTTATATTCTTTATTACCTGATATCTCACAATCCACTGAACGGATTATACAATTAAGACGTCGTTAGATTCGTCTTGATCGCCCAAGTGTTCTTAGATATGTGACGTTTGAAAAAAATAAACATGGCGGCTGTAAGATGTCAAAATAAAGAGGTGTGAAAAAAAAGTAGTTTTGAATACTGCAATATGGGTATCAAATTAAAGGGCTCATCTTGAGAATTTCAAAATGGTATAACATGATGATGACTGTGATACTAAAAATGTTAGTTAGCAACCATTCTTTTTTCAATTATCAATACTTGATATTAGCTGTGATAAAAGTTAGTTGTTACATCGGTTACATCCTTTATCCACTAAAAAGTATGAAATAAAAAAATAAAAATCTATAGCTATTAATTATATCTATCGCTTTTAGTTCATTTATAAGTCATATGCCCGATCCAAACGCGCGTGGTACGCAGCCCAGAAAACTGCTTGGTAAGCATCCCAGCACGGGATGGTGGGCTAAACAAGTTGTTCACAAACCGCCGATCAGCATATTCACATGCTCATGCTCGCGTTCGTGCCCATTGAATGTAGCATGGAACGCGAGCGAGTGAATGCATCATTCGAAAACTATGTCAATTTCTATGGCTAAGTGAATATAGAGCAGCCATATTTGCTTAACCGGCCATGTTGTCTTAACACTGTGAGTGTGAAATCTACAGAACTCATCAAGATTCTTATTCACATTGACCATTGTGAGTGCTAATGCGCATATTTCAAAACGCATTAAAAACCCCTACAATAAATGAAAAAGACCAAGAAAAATTACAATTAATACATGAGCATTAATTCAGTGGATTGTGACAAGACGAATAATGTTATAAGGAGTCTTATTCTTCGTATGAACGAAGGGCAAGACTCCGTATAACATTATTCGCCTTGTCCTAAAGAATTATAAAGTTCTACTGTTTAAAATTCAAAACAATTAGCATTATAAAAATAATATATACCTAACTACCTAGGTAGGTATGTATTATGTTTATTTAAAATCAGAGGCACCTCATACAACATAATTATAGCATGGTACCTAAAATTAAGGTATATTTACCATCAGACGACAATAGGACTGCTGCTTTAGTAACTGAGGCTGTCAAATTAGATTAAATAATAGCCAAAATAACATATTATCGTGGAAAATAATTAGATATGATAGCGTAAACCAATTTTGTGGACAAAAATAGAGTATGAATAGTGAACACTAACTAATTTTAAACATTTAAATGGCCGTGTTGTTCCCTCAAACTAGATATAACAAGTTAGTCGACAAATGACTGCCTCTGTGCCGCGGTGGGAGTGCGTCCGACTGCTACGCAAGAGGTCGTGGGTTCGGATCCCACGCGAGACACAACTTTGTGTGATCCACAAATTGTTGTTCCGAGTCTGGGGTACTTTGTGTCCGTGAATTGTACGTTTCTAAAGTCCCCCGCGACACAGGACTTGTATGGTACTGGGAGAGTCGTCTTAAAAAAAAAATGACGAAAAATTGCACAGAAAATTCTTTTTTTTCTGCTTTACTAACGAGATATCGATAGCAAAAAACAATTAATCTTAATTTTAAATTCGTACGAAAATTGAGCAGGATTAACCAACTGATATGGTGACAATAAACTGAATAAGATTTATAAAACGTTTTAACATCATAATATCATCATATAAAGTGGTTATTGTTTATATACTTTCGCGATTTTTATACATATTAGATATATTTCGGGACTTCATCAAAGGTACGAACCTTTTATTTACCCGACGTTTCGATCGAATTGCACCGATCGTGCACTAAAGTGGTATCTAATAAAAGAAAACTAATTAAATCAGTCCATCCCTTAAGTTTCAGCTAGCTGTCCAACTGCAACAGGGTCCTCATTCACTAACTTTATTTCGTTATCATGACAAGCCCGTGCGATTAGGCGCATATGCGGTGAGCTCAAAGATGTCCACCGCGCATGCAGTTCGCACGGGCTTCTCACGACAACGAAATAAAGATAGTAAATAAAGACCCAGAACAGAAAACCTTATGTTGTTTCCCTGCCGCCTAATCTTCTGGGACAAAGGTTTTTAATTTGATGCACTAACAGATCATTGATCTGATGCGTGTATATCGCTGCACCTGTGTTTAAGTCTGATTCGCTCAGGTTTTTTTTTAAATTATATGTTCATCTAGTCTATTTTTAAAGTTGTTTACTGATTATGCACTAATCACTGTTTCTGGTAGGCTGTTATAACTCGATTTGGCAGGAAGTGTCTTCAAGGGTTGCTAGCAGAAGTGGACCTCACAAATTTCAATGTGAAAGAGGGTACATTGAACCTTAGTAGGTTAAGCCTACTGTACTGTACCTTCTTTTAGAGAGAAAACCGAAATTTCTAAAACTCCATCTAACTCAATGTCAGTCTCTCACTCTAGTGAGTAAGACTGAGTCAGATGGAGTTTTTAGAAATGTCGGATTCTATACGACATCTTCTTTTGGAGCAGCGGCGATGAATTTACTTAATTGCTTGACGTTTCGTCCGCTTGTGACCACGGCTGGTGCAACCTAGTCCAAACTCGAAACGTCAAGCAATTTTAAGGTAAACAATGCGCGTTAGTTCCCGTATAATAAATAGTTATAATCATGCAACGCAAAAGTTTAAATGTTAGGTAGTAGTGGTGATGAAACTAAACATATAATGTTAAGTACCTATATCTATTTGCTTGAATTTTGAGCCGGCGACTTAGGTCTCGTAAGTCTCTAATTACGAGACCTAAATCGAACCACTGGGCTACCATTGCTCTTCTTCCTTATTGTGTAGGTAATAAAGTTCAAAATATTCTAGTACCGTCACTAGTTGCAGACCATCCTTCCTGATACTTCCAGGTAACGGAAGACGACCTCACTTTTTATCCATGTTTAAATTAGATAATTACTCCTAATGAACAAAATGACTGTTTCTAACTATGTGAGCTGTATTTTGATGATATTAAAGTACTCTTTCGAATGATCAAGCAAATTTTCGATTTTACGCCCAATCGGTTCGACAGAGAATTCGCGAATTCACTACGCATTGTTTTTTTTAGTAGGTTCACTTTTAGTTTTAGTAGTTCTGTTGTCTGAATGCCATATCAACTTGCAAATGATATTTTTTTACGTGTAGTGGGCATATCAAAACTGACGATGTGTCGTTGTATTATTCCATAACTAAAGGTGAGAATGACCCCTAAGGAATAGTAACCTTGACCTTAGGACGAGTGATAGCCCTGGTGTTCCTAACATCTATCATAATCATTATTCTCTCGTCTTCAGTGCTAGATCTAAGGGAGTGGGGAGCAATCTGAGATCCATGAAATTCCCAACCTTCTCCCCTTCATAAATACGTTCCCATAATAAATTTTTGCCTTTCCCCGAAATAGTCCTTGATACGGTACTGGCTGACGTTTACAAAAAATATTTGGAGTGGGCGCAAAATATTTTAACCTTCTATACTTCCTGTCAGACGTCATATCTGTGTCCGCTTTTACATTGGACTCATCTGTGATACGACAACGTTTGATTATTTGTAACAGAAACCGGGAACTGCTTGCAGGGTACGCCTTAGCTACGTCGCTATCTGATTCTTTAAAATATACTTGCAGTTTTGACTTGTGCTTTTTGAAAATGGTGGTCAACCCTCCTTGGGACAGTTTTTCATGGAAGCAGTATCAGAGAGTCCTTAGATACCATTCTTTTCGGCTTCCCTTTGCATTTTAGATACCTACTACATTTATGTATGAAGAACCATGTTGACTGTGTCCAGCTATTATCGAGTTACCTCAGGATGATTTTGACCCTTCACCGCTTCATGGAAGTTTTGAAAATTTTTCCTACCTATGTGGTAATTAGTTCAGTAATCCTCGGTGATTTGAAATTCCAATGGTACATCACTCATAGTAAACTGAATATACTTGTTCCTTCCCTGCATGGATTGTTCGCTAACGAAGGTTCGGTTTTTAATAAAATTCCGGGATTATCATCAGATAATTACCACATTGTTGACAGGTTCGTAGAACCATGACCTCAAGTCGCAATTGTGTCCATCGCGCTACTTCTAAAGTTGATAATTGTGCGTAAATAATGCCAATTTGAGCTCCAATGTCGACGAGACAATTGCCTGTTTCCCTCGATTCAGTGCAGACTTTAGACTTAGAACTAATTAGGAAAAAAAAGAGTTGGACTACTCGACTCCAATTTTACGAAAATACTTTTAACAAATGTCAAATACAAAGTAAAGCACATCAAGACAATATGTAATAATAATAACATAGCCTTTAGATTAAAGTGTCTAACGGGCCTCTACGTGTTGGCTGCGGCTCCACCGGGACTATATAGTCCCGTGATATGGAAACGACATACATAATAATATCTTGGGACAACTCACACAACTCTATCTGATCCCAAACTAAGCAGAACTTGTACTATGGAAACCAGACAACTGATAAATATACTTTTATATTTCTTAAAACATATAATATAGATAAATAACACCCAGACACAGAATAAACCATCGTGCTCATCACACAAAGTTTTATCCTGGGTGGGGATCGAACCCATGACTTCTTGCGTAGCAGTCGAATACATTCCCACCGCTCCACAGAGGCAGTTACATATGTAGGTACTAACATGTACCTATCTTAACGGAGCATTACAATAAAACCATATTACGCCAACCTGCAGTTAATCATGAGAAATTATTTGTATAATTTAAATAATTTATTATAATGTTTTGAGTTGATTGTTAATCTCTCCAAATAGTGATTTACTGCCAATAACTTGTTTAGTTTTTCATTGTTGGTGAAACGTAATAGTTACATTTTCTAAAATATCGTTCGTTTGCTTAACATTTATACGTTTCATGTTCCCGAGCAAAAGATACTACAAACAACTTGGTATTAATCAACTAAATAATGTCACCCGCGTTTAGTAATGAATAGGATCTCCAACAAAGAATACACCTGCTAGGTATTATTAAATCAGTTCCAATGACATGCTTATTCAATTGCCGGATATCACTTCATGCAAAATAAAACAGCGCGTCATAATTTGAGGGCTATATCAGCATTATTGGTCGTGCGGTTGGACCACCTCTATTTTGCATTGCCTCTAACAAGTTCGCTGAGGCGAGGGTTGATGGTAGGAAGAACCTCCAAGCTAAGTAAACTTCGGAGCAGGACAAATAGAATCTTAAAGGTCATAGCTGATAGACAGGGCTCTAACATCCTGAACACAATTAAACTGTGCACAGATGCGATATTGAATGTTATTAAGTAAGTGCATTGTAATAACTTTATAGACATTGTCTGAAATAAAGATAATATTGATACCAAGTTTGATGATACGGTGTAGGTCACAGCGGTCACATGTGTGTTCACAATTGAAATAAAAATGTGTAAAGGCTCCATTATATTACATATTAGGAAGACGGCAACAAAAATTGCTTACTGGACCGTGGTGGTCTATAGGCGTCTTCCTGTAAACACGTTACACTGGGGGGGGGGGCTTGAATCAACCGGTCAAGTGTGAATCACCGCCTCTAAGAGGGAGGAGCGGGGGCAATGACTGATCACTCCTCTACGGAACCTCAGGGAATCGCTGGTATAATAAGTACGTACAGTGCACTTTTTAATTTCCATACAATTTTTCATGGGCAGTCTGCAGCCGCTATTTATCTAGGGAACTTTGAGGCTCGGGGCATCTACGAAGTTGGTATTATGCCCCATATGTCATGTTAAGCTAGGTACAATTACATAGACTATGGTTAGCAATTCTGCTTGGAACTACCATAGCTTGGAATCAACCTTTGCTAAAATTGCTTATTTACTAAATTTGCCTATTTGAAAATGATTTAGGAAACTTAAAACTTCAAAAGTTAACTAAATTCCCAGGTATCATTTCGGAGAACGAAAAAAAACTTTAATCATTTTTAGAAGTATAAATTACTTAATTATCAACTATAATTTTGAAGAAAAAAGTATCTATAACAGATTGAATTAGGCGTAACATGGCAGAAATTCATCTTAAGTAGATTATAAGAGAGGGATCCCACCACCCACCCTCGATCTGTGAATCACCACGATTGAAGTAGTAAGGAAATGCCCTTAATACAACAATCGAAATAGATTGACACACCGCATTGGCACCTCTGCACCCTCAGGACAGTTTGGCATCGACTAGTCGGTGCCAAACTCTCCTGAGGATGCCTCGTGTAGAGGCGAAACACGTGTCGAAGTTTTACTTCGTGGAAGCGGAATATTGCAAGTCCAGTAAAGTGAAGATCCCTCTTTCCTATTTTTATAAATCTATCTTCTGATAATAAGTAGGTACAATGGTCATAATCAATTTTTGATGTCACATAGTGTAGGGAACGACCTCGCTACACTTCCCTGTCGTTGCTCTAGTTGAGTCAAAACAAGGTACAGCGTTCAATTTTGGGGCACTACACCTATTAACAATACACTATAACAACATACAACTATCAATACAACATAAATACAGCTTTCACAATACAAAAGAGATCCATAAGAACAACGGTACAATCACAATCCTAATTCTCCTTCCTATCTACGTGAGCGCCTCAATTCTCTTGTTCCCAGGGGTAAACCCTGTCGTTCTGCCTCCTCTCTTCTATTGAGTACTCCCGCTCACAGCTCCAGCTGTTACGATAGCTCTTTCACCATAAAAGCGGTGAGGCTTTGGAATTCTTTTCCTCACCCTTTACGCGACAGCCTCTCTCTTAACGTTTTTAAACAAAGGACAAAAGAATATTTTCACTCTATCTAATTAAGTATGTATTATAATATTTTATTTATGTAATATTAATCTGTAAGTGTTTGTATTATCTAGTATGTATTATTTGTATTTATTTAGGTATATTATATGATATTTATAACATACGTTTGTGTATGTAAGTATGTACTTACTGTTTATATAAACATATGGTTTAATTTATATATATTTTTTCTTTTATTGTTACACTTCCGATTACTTTCAAATATCTTTCTACTCTAGAGCTCAAAGGTTTGCTGGTAGAAAACCGAATTTTGGGTTAAGCTCGCCTTTGTACATGATTACTTTTTTTTGTACTTATTTGTTTGTATTTTTTTTCTTGTGTACAATAAATAATTTGAATTTGAATGGTACGTATCAAACAGGCTGATATATGCCGTCTCTTTACATTTTAGTAATCTTAACCAATTTAATAAAAAACTTATATAAATACGATATTAAATCAGAGAAGGAAATACGTCTCAAAACTCGCAGAAAAGATCTGCTGACTAGGATACATGCTAGGTTGAATGTGGTGAAATACAGCGAAAACGTTCAAGCAGTCATTTTATACAAGAAATTAGATTCAAGTTTCAAAATGATCTCAAACCAGAGAATCTTTAAAATTAGATTCAAAGCACATCTCACAGATTATAGCGTTGATGAATAAACATATACTCTTGTATATGTGTATTTATCAACGCTATAATCTGTCCTGATAATAAGGACAAAATATGAATGGCTTATTTCTGGCTGTCGCGCGCAACTTCGTATGCGTAAATTTTCCCCGTTTTTGCAACATTTCTCATTGCTGCTCCGCTCCTATTGGTCAAAGTGTGATGTTATATAGCCCATAGCCTTCCTCGATAAATGGGCAATCTACCTAACAGTAAAATATTTTTTCAATTCGGACCATTAGTTTCTAAGATTACCGCGTTCAAACAAACAAAGAAACTCTTCAGCTTTTTAATATTAAATGGCTTATGCATATAAGGTGCAACAAATATTTTATACTAGCTGTCCCGCGCAACTTCGTATGCATAAATTTTCCCCGTTTTTGCAACATTTCTCGTCGCTACTCCGCTCCTATTAGTCGTAGCGTGTTATATATATATGTGTGTGCCTATAGCCTTCCTCTATAAATGGGCTATCCAACAAAAAAAGATTTTTTTAAATCGGACCAGTAGTTCCTGAGATTAGCGCGTTTAAATAAACAAACAAACAAATAAACAAACTCTTCCGCTTTATAATATTAGTATAGGTAGATTTTAAGTTTTATTACATTTCTGTTTTTTTTCCTCTCGTGTATTTTGTTGTGTGTTAGTATATATCTTATGTATGTGTTAGTTTTAAGGGTTTATTTTCGACGCAAATGGAATTTTGTTCAGAAATATTTGTCTAATGTCGTTATTTCAACATGCATGCAGTTAATCCTATATTCATAATACCCAATCTACAAACAACCTCTACCTTTTTCTCTGTAACACTTAACACTAAGGTCATCTAGATAGAACATTCCATTACAAACATACGTCGATTCCAAGCAATTCTACAGTACGAGCCAAGTATATGTACAGTCATATAAAACAACTGGGTACAGGTTTACCGGCTCAGAGGTCAACAACAAGTACACACATACATAGAAGCCTTCGTACATACGATCACAACGTGTGCAGACTCGGTTGTCATTCGATCGAGATCTGTGTACGTATTACGTCTTAGTGTGTGTAGGCCTATTTCACCTGTAATAGGGAGCTGTCATATTTTACCTGTGTATTTTGTGCTCGTCTCGTAAATCAAGAATTGAACATGCTATAACGCGAGCCGCGCCTTGACTTTGAACTTGGATTATCGAGTACATAAGTGTTAAGCGATTGTTATTTTTATGTGCAATGTCAATGTCGTTATTGTTATTCGTTTTACTGTTTCAAGGATTGATTTGTGTTATAATATGCTGTTGCAGTGATGGTCAAGTTACTTGAATAATCGTGGTCTAATTTGATAAGATTATTAAAATAAGTTAATACTTAATGAGCACTATATTAATTACTTACATAGAAGTAAAATTAAGAACATTAGAGTCCTATAGTAGGGAAGCAAATGATTATAACTATTTATTATACGGGAATTAACGCGCATTGTTTACCTTAAAATTGCTTGACGTTACGACCAGGTTGCACCGGCCGTGGTCAGTTCGCTTGTGACCACGGCCGGTGCAACCTGGTCGTAACGTCAAGCAATTTTAAGGTAAACAATGCGCGTTAATTCCCGTATAATAAATAGTTATAATCATGCAACGCGAAAGTTAAAATGTTAGTAAAGCAAATGATTTTCATAAAATTTAGTATGCAGGGGGTTTTGGGGACGATAAATCATTTTAAAAAACATACCGAGTAAAGCTCGGTCATCTAGGTACTGTAGTTTAAGAATAAATATAAATGTTTGAATTTTTCTTAGAAATTTTCACTAAACTGAAACACAATTAATTCATATATGTATGTATAACACAAAAATAAATAAAACGCGTACAACAAAGAAATGGGTAGCATGAAAATGAGATGCGAAGTACCTAATAAATACTTTTCCATTCAAATTTTTAGTAAAAAGTTTTACGTTAGCTGTTGCTATGATTCAAACCCCATTTTATTTTATGATATTATACATACACTAGCTGTCCCGCGCAACTTCGTATGCGTAAATTTTCCCCGTTTTTGCAACATTTCACGTCGCTACTCCGCTCCTATTAGTCGTAGCGCGATGCTATATAGCCTATAGCCTTCCTCGATAAATGGGCTATTCAACAAAAAAAGATTTTTTCAAATCGGACCAGTAGTTCCTGAGATTAGCGCGTTTAAACAAACAAACAAACAAACAAAGCAAACAAACAAACTCTTCCGCTTTATAATATTAGTATAGATACGTAAGAAGATATTCATAAATATGAGTTATATCATAAAAAGGTTTTATCGGTATAAAGTAGTTCTCGTTTTCCAAGTAAAACAGAAAAAAATGCAAAATAATATCTTATGATGTGTAGGTATATAACTATTACTAGCAATCCTGTTTACCTTTGCATGTACGCTTATTGGCTTGCGTGAGGAGTCGAGAATATAATGGGGAGGATTTGAACCCGCGATCTCACGATTCCAAGTCTGATACCTTAGTCACTAGGTTACAGCCATGGCATTGTATGACGATATACAATATCAAAGCATGAGTGATTAAACTAAATAGTTGAGTTTATTATGACCTAATACTTAGTTACAGACTTACGAAATGAGGAGCAATAATTATATTAGACAATCATTATTACTGTAAGTAAGTAATAATACGATGAAGGCATAATGTTACATTTAAACATATACAGGTGTTTAGTAACAAAATAAGTCTTAAAATATTTTGAAATATTTACTCAGACGGTTTATTAGATTTTCATTCAATAATATTTTATGGCAAATTGTATAGATTACGTAACATGGCTGAAAGTAAATAATTTATTTTTGTACTTAATATTATTCCGAAGTACCTACCTATTTGCTTATTTGAATACAATAAGGTGTTTGCTGTGGGTTACAAATGGAACAGTAGCTTTTGTGTCTTTAATTATTATTATTAAAAATCCCAAAGTGTGTTTGTTATATATTCATGACAAAACTTCTGAATAGTGAAATTTGACAACATAACTCCTCTTGTCTTTATCATATCCTCATAAATCTATACTAATATTATAAAGCGGAAGAGTTTGTTTGTTTGTTTGTTTGTTTGTTTAAACGCGCTAATCTCAGAAACTACTGGTCCGATTTGAAAATTTATTTTTTTGTTGGATAGCCCATTTATCGAGGAAGGCTATAGGCTATATAACATTGCGCTACGACTAATAGGAGCGGAGTAGCGACGGGAAATGTTTCAAAAACTGGGAAAATTTACGCATACGAAGTTGCGCGGGACAGCTAGTGCAATATATAAGGGGCGCCTAAACAGGCCATTTTTTACGGCAATTTGTAGCGGCAATGCTGTGGCCGGCAACATGGCATTTGATGGTTGCCGGATGATCGCTGAGTGATCGATTGTCTGCAATGTTGCCCGGCCAATTTTGTTGTTGTTTCAGTCGCTCTCTATTTTATTGTTTCCGGGTTATGTTTGGGAGACTAAATCATGCTCCATACAATTGCAGACATATTGCCATTATTGGCCGAGCAATTAGTTGCCAATAGTGCCGCCACAAATTGCCGTAAAAAATGACCCGTTTAGACACTCCTTTACAATAGTATTTATTACATTTGCTGTAGTAGGTATTTTTTTTTTGAACAGACTACATTTTTATTGAAACAAAAAATTCTTTGGAAAAGTCTTTAATATTTTGAAACGTTTAATGATCTGCTATGATTTCAGCTTTAAAAAACGAAATGAATTGAAATAAAATCGAATAGCATTTTTTTTTAAATGAGCTTCAAATGAATGAAAAATCTAATCCAAATATTTAGTGAATTTCGGTCAAACATTTACTGGCTTAATTTTAGTCTTGCAATGAATACCTACGTCGAGTTACTAATAATCCTGTAGAAAAATGACAAAAAAAAGGTTTTAAACCGACCGACACAGTGGGAGTATCTACATACAACTGGGTTATGTGGTCAACTCCAACTCGAAGTAAATATATGTCACCCAATTCATTCACTACTAGATTACGCGTACGGCTCCGTCCGCGTGGATGTTGGTTATCGTGATAAAAATTATCCTATGGCCTTCCCTGACACTCAAACTAGCTACATACCTAATTTCATATAAATTGTTTTATTGATTTAATCGTGAAAAGGTAACAGACAGACTGACAGACATAGTTACTTTCACACTTATAGGTAACTAGCTTTCGCTCGCGGCTTTGCCCGCGTGGATGTCGGTTATCGTGATAAAAACTAATCTATGTCCTTCCCCAAGATTTAAACTATCTCCATACCAAATTTCATCTAAATCGATTTAGCTATTTGAGCGTGAAAGCGTTACAGACAGAGTTACTTTCACATTTATAATATTACTAGCTGTCCCGCGCAACTTCGTCTGCGTAAATTTTCCCCGTTTTTGCAACATTTCTCATTGTTGCTCCGCTCCTGTTGGATTTAGCGCGATGTTATAAAACCTATAGCCTTCCTTGATAAATGGGCTATTCAACAGTGAAAGAATTTTCCAATTCGGATCAGTAGTTCCTGTAATTACCGCGTTCAAACAAACAATCAAACAAACTCTTCAGCTTTATAATATTAGTGCATTAGTGATAGGAGGTCCTTTCGTCGAGTTTCTTCCCTCTTTTGTCTTTCGTCAGTTGTTTCAATCTCTGACAAGTACTTTGAAAAATTACTTAACACTACTAGTATATAGAGACTAGGATGATATTAGTGTAGATAGTATGGAATAGTTTGGATTATATTGCTAAATAAAATTTTATTAATTTATAATTATTACAATTCACTTTTGCATGCGATTGTACGCAGTTGGAGGTGTTCCTCGAAACAAAAGTAAGAGCAAACCAATTTGACGTGTATGTATGTGTTTGAACTCCGTGCCCAAAAAATGTACGAACGGTTTGTTACATACGTCTTGAGCGTAATCGATTTGTTGTTAGAGGGTGTTCAGATCCGACGGGTATTTATACAGTGGGAATATTTTTATTTCAGGATTGAAAAATACACAATTCATTTTCTTACTTATTGTTTTTTTTTTAAACTCACGATCATGGGCGGATCACGGATTTATATCTAGCATGCTTATGACGGCGGGGAGGGGGGAGGTTGGACAAAGCAACCGTCAAGGGATCTAGGGGGGGCACGTGCCCCCGCGCTTGATTAGTACTAGAACACATGATACAATTTTATTTACGCGGCTTCATTGTGTAGATATGGGTAATTAGGCGACCACTAACCCGTGACCATGGCTGCCGCAATACAGTCGACTATGGCCACCAGACAACCGATAAACATACTATATATTTCTAATACATACATATTATAAATAAATTATATTTAGACACAGAATCAACCATCGTTTATCACACAAAGTTTTATCCTGGGTGGGGATCGAACCACGACCTCTGGCTTAGCAGTCAGGGTCACCAACAGGCAGTCAACACAGTAACTATGCCATTAAGACTCGTAGTTGTATAAAATGAAATTACTTACATATTTCATTTTAAACTATGTATATTTATTTTAATTATAATCTATTTTGATGTAATGCTTTAGTATGTTGTATTTTTTAATTTTTCCAAGTTCATAATGATATTTATTTCAATTTATTATAGATTATTTCATTGTATTGTTTTTAATGTAATTATTTGTTCTAATTTTAAGTCAAATTTACTCGTACTAATACCAAGGAAGTAAGTCTTTTACTAGACATTGGACCACGTAGTAAATTAAATAAATAACTTAAATTAAATTAAATTAAACATTAATATTTTTTATATTCATAATGTATAAACCAAAGAAACTAAGTAAGGAATCAAAATAAACCTTTAAAATACCAACCATAACTACTGTAACTAACATTAATATGTCGTTTACAGTGATAATAATTATAAATTTATAGAGAGTGTTAGGAATGTCTGGATCTGGCTACGACGGCATTCCAGAGCTGCTGTCCAGACAGGGCCGGATCTTCTCCAGAATTCTGTATTCACTTGCATCAGTCCTTTAATATAGTGTATAGTACATTAGTGGCATCACCTTACCATACCCATATCAAGTTTATAAACATTCAAACATTGTAAAATTGGCAATTTGAAAAGAGTGGCCGTGAGTTTTTATTGCCAGGTTCTTTTCTCCGGCTTTACCTATTGTTTGCAAACTTGGCATTGCATGTACATGTAAAATCCCGACGTACCACAAGTGTTGTTTTACATCTCAAGTGAATAAAGAATTTTAAATTTTGATTTTTATTGAACTTTAGAACTTAATTGGCAAAGTAAACGTACAAATTTTCCAACATAAACACGACATATCTATAAACTAGAATAACCGACCAATTTATTTATGACCACAAACCAAATTAACTTAGTTGCCTAAGATAAATCGTGTCTGTCTGGTTGGAAGTCTACTAAATGGTATGGTTTATTTTATTGAGCCAGGTGAATTAAGTGTTACCTATGCCCATTCAATTAAGTTCCCGTTGTTGAACCACGAGTGTGCACCAGAGGCGAAGGGTTTAAAACTTTTCTAAGGTAACCCGATGCAAAAATATATATTGGTGGACATCGTTGTTTGTGCCTATAATACTAAGTTACTACAATCCAAAGGGAAACCGAAAGTATTGGTGTTATAAGGACCCTCCGCCACTAGTGTGCACTAAATCTACGGAATAGTTGAATAAAACAATTATACAAAATTAAAAAAATAATTCTGAAAAATGTAATTTAAAAAAGGAATATCTGTAAAACAAACAATAAAAAAAAATGCAATGCAAAGTAAGTAAGTTTACAAAATATTCAAATACAGTAAGTAACTTTACAAAATATTCATTTTCTGTAATAAATTTTAAGGGCGACGTATAGTAAATTCAATTCTTCTCTGCTTATATTACATTTCCAAACGTCTCTGGAAATCATTGAGATAATTTGAATAAGTACTTACGTATTTGTAATAATATCGATGCTTGAAATAAACACAACTCTACTTAAAAAAACGTTACACCATGGGTGCTCGCCGTTTAACATACCCTTTTGGGTATATTCGGCGAGCACCCATGGTGTAACTTTTATCTTAACCTATCTCTAATTAAAGAGCATTCAATTTAGGAGATTGTTCACACATGAGCATTTTCTTTTGAAAATGCTCATGTGTGAACAATCTTCTTAGGCACTAATCTAAAGTTAAGGACCCAAAACACGGCCCTGTCTAAAAGCCAATGATCTCGAGAGTACAAAATAAAAAGACCCCAACTATTTATAGAGTCGCTTTCCCGCGGCCATTTCATTTTATAAATAGCGTCTAATAACTTCGAATGGCTGATTTACAGCCTAGCTCCTTAATTAGAGATAGAATTGTGATAAAAGATAGCGAGAAATTAGTTTATAACTCCGTATTTAGAGGCTTGTCTAATCGTTTTAATGTTTATAGGCGGGATATTGTGAATATCTTGAGACGGAGACAAATGACCTTAGAATTGGCTTAAATTATGTCTTGTCTCATTCTACCATTCAATTTTAAATGCGGCTGAAGAGAGAAGAGAGTCTTCAGCTGCATTTAAATTTGCTTACGGTAACACATTATTTTTTTTTTACTAGATATTTCTCGGAGAACAATGAATCTTTCTAAAATAACATCATCCCTCTCATGTCCAACCCTAAACTAGGTTTCAATGCATGTAAGGACTAAATGTATTGTTCGTTACTTCATATAAGAAGATTAATTTAAATGTAGGTATTTGTGCAAAACCAGGCTCCCACTGCAAGCGAAATGATTCGCGTTCCCATTGAGGGACCACAATGTCATGTCCAATTTTAGTTTTAAATGCGCCAACCTTTAGTAAAAGTTGAGTGTTGAACATTAAGGTGATCAATTGAGGGACCATCTTTTCCATGCTCGTTCTTATTCAATGATCAGAAAGGGTTGATATTTGGGAAATTTGTTTTACAAATCTTTATATATATTATCTTGAAAGTACTGATCTAGATTCCAAGCAATCTTGATAGTTTCTCATAGATTAACGATGTATACTTTTACTTCACGTCTTGTAGTTTCTTTGCTAATTAAATTCATATCTAGGTGTATGACCTGATAGCCTTTAGGGTCAAGATCACGGATCGAATGTCAAGATTCCACTCACCTCAATTTGAAATTTGACGTAGGAGAAAGTACCTGCATGTTTTTAAAGTGTAAGTATTATTGTAAATAGATGTTATTAAGTATGTTCACAAATAACTGAAAGTGTTCCGAACTATGAGATATTTTTGACAGCAGCGTGACCAAGAATCGCGGTAGCTCTGGTCCCAGTTTTTGGACCAACGGGAATATTCAAAGAGTCTAGCTCAATAGCTAATGCCTTGCTTAATAAATCCCCTAGGAAATTTGCATCTTGACAAAAGCTACTACTAAAAGCTTTGAATTATTTTTAAGAATAAGCTTATTGATAAATGTCGAGGTAGTTCTCAACTTAAAAAGGATAAATTAAAAGTAAAAAAATTAAAACAAAGACGTCGTCAAGAATTAAGTAGGTAAGTACCTACCGTTTGTTTTTTTTTAAATTTTTAAAAGATAACTAGCAATGTGGGATTGTAGGTCCCACATTACTAGCAATCCTGTTAACCCTTCCAGCTAAGCTAATGGCTAGTGTTAGGAGTGGGTTCACGTCAGTAGTATAATGGGTAGGATCCAAACCCGCGACCTCACGATTGCGAGTCCGATACCTTAGCCATTAGGCTACCGCCGCCGGCTATAACAAAACATTGTTTTTCCAGATAGTTTTTAAACATCCAATAAAATCCATAGCATTGAAGGGTCGAAAAATCTACGAGGTTGAGGAACGTTATCACTGTCGGCTGACCGTTTTTTAAAATGTCACAACTCCTTCGTTCTTGAGCACGTTAAATTGTTGGTTCTGCGCCTAAACTCTATCCAGTCATGTAGGGACTCAGTTCCACCGGGCTATGAGAGTGAGAGAAAGCAGATGCACTTGTGTTGTAACTGCGCACACACTTGGTCCACAATAATGAACAAATTATTGGTCTATATAGATTAGCCGTGCGCTTAATTATTTCTGAATTTGATACATTTACTTTAAAGTACTGTTTATAAGATTTGTGTGGGTTTTTTTTAATGTGTTATTTTAAAAAAATAAAGTGTTTTAAACAAAACTAATAGTAGTCACTTTAGGGCCTAGTTGAAAATCAGGGTAAGGCGTTAGCCTGGCATATGCTGAACTAGGTCCTATTTTCGACATAATTATATAAATACTAGCTGTGCCCCGCGGTGTTACCCGCGTTTTATTAGCCTATGTGTTAATCTAGGATGTCAGCTAACTCTATACCAAATTTTATTAAAATTGCTCCAGCCATTTAGACGTGAAGAAGTAACAAACAAACAAACAAACATACAAACATACTCACAAACTTCGCCTTTTTATTATTAGTGTGATAATATTAGTGTAATAAGAACGTGTTTTTTTTTTAATTTTGATATTGGTAATGTGTTGTTATTTTATGATGTATATTCTATTTTTTTTGTTTGTGTCGCAGCATTACTAGCAATCCTATTAACCCCTCCAGCTATAATATCTTCTGAGTTGACTAGTCTCTCATAAGATTGGCCGCCGACGATTACCAATAAAACATTAAAGTTAGTATAATAATGACTTGCAAAATTCACTATATAACAAACATGGATAGTTGCTGCTCTTAAGTCAACAACGATAGAAAGTGTTTTATTGTGAAGTGTGCTAGGAACGCACTTGACCGATTTTGATCAGTTCTATAGCCGTAAGGAGTAAGACAAACTAAAACGGTGTTCAGGGTCAAGGGTCGCGCTTTCGATTTATTTAGGAGTAGCTGCCTGCCCCGGCTCTGCACGGATGTCATATAGTAAGTTTTTATACCTTGAGTTACAGTATTGTAATTTTCGGAGGGATCTCAATTTTTTTGACAATAAAATATGGCATATGTTACCCCCCGATAATGTACCTTACTAATGAGTATCAAATTGAGGTATTCAATGCAAACAAACTATCAAACCTTTTCTCTTTATAATAGTACTAGCTGTCCGGCACAACTTCGTTTGCGTAAATTTTCCCCGTTTTTGCAACATTTCTCATTGCTGCTCCGCTCCTATTGGTCGTAGCGTTGTTATAAAGCCTATAGCTTTCCTCGATAAATGGGCTATCCAACAGTGAAAGAATTTTCCAATTCGGATTAGTAGTTCCTGAGATTACCGCGTTCAAACAAACAAACGAACAAACTTTTCAGGTTTATAATATTAGTATAGATAGGTATAGATTTTACATTTTAGCTGAGTCATGTAAAACTTGAAACTTGTCTGGATACCTCACATTCTGCTAAATTTAGGATCAGATGACCACATGTGAAATGTGAAGTTCTAAACTCAAAGTTGGCGATCCGCAGTCGAAATCTTCAATTAAAGTCAATCCCACCGCGACAATGTCACTTATCCCGAGTTATACTGGGTCCTTAATCACTATCTTTATTTCATTGTCGTGACAAGCCCGCACGAACTGGCGCATGCGCGATGCGCTCAAAGATGTCCACCGCGCATGCGCGTTGATGCATTTCTAAGCGCAGCTCTCTATTGCGCATGCGCAGTGGACATATTTGAGCGCACCGCGCATGCGTCAGACGTTGATAGTGAATAAGGACCCTCGCTGTTGTCAATGGTCATGTTTGAGCTGAGTCTAGATACCCTTTTCCTATAGATTTAAGCCCTAAGGCTTCGAAGGAGATTTCGAAATTCTACCTATCTGGACTTTTTCTGAAGACATGAAACTCAAGGGAAGCCACGATTAAAATCTTTTTAACATTTAAACTTTCGGGTTGCATGATTATAACTATTTATTAAACGGGAATTAACGCGCATTGTTTACCTTAAAATTGCTTGACGTTCCAACTAGGGTCCCTAGACAAATGGCATTCTATTGGATTAGAGTTTACGCTAATCGAATAGAATGACGTCGTTGCGCGCATAACACTGAAAATATGAAAATTGTTAATATGAGATTAGCAGTTGTGCGCGTGCAATGACGTCATTCTATTCGATTAGCGTAAACTCTAATCGAATAGAATGCCATTTGTCTAGGGGCCCAGGTTGCACCGGCCGTGGTGACAAGCGTCCGCTTGTGACCACGGCCGGTACAACCTGGTAGTTACAGTACGATCAACGTAACTTGACCGGATTGAAGTTAGGTTTTTATCACTTTCGCGCATGTCATAGAGATGCGACCCTAAATGTACTTACGAAAAAGACTAAATATGTTTAATCGATTAAAAACACTAACAACATTTTAATTCAACAATATAAAAACACAATTTAAATGAGTTCATAAATGTTTAAATTTAGAACAGTTGCAGTAAATACTAAAGAAACTTTGAAAAACAATTTCTTTACGAAAATAATCACAAAAAAACATGAGTTAGTAATACTTTATGACAATGTAATATGTAATCGTATCTCTAATTCTCTTGGTTTAGTTACCGCCCCCGCCCCCCGCTTCCTGTCACCATTTACTTCCAAAAAATGAATCTGCGCAACCACTTGTTGCCTACTTCAGTCAGGCCTAGTTACGTTGATCCAACTGTACCTATAACATCTTTTTATCATCTTAAGATCCCAACCAATCTGCGAGTACCTTAAGTTTCAATTCTCAAAATCGTACGTCTTATATTTTTTTCATTACATATCAGCCGCGAGGTATAATTTAGTGGATGCTTTGTGATTTAATCGTTTTCAATGTAACTGATATTTCGGAAGGCAGGAACTGGTGTCAGTACATTCTTCCCCGTAATGGAGCAAGCTAAAAATAGATTGTTTTCCTGTGTATTTCTAAGGAATATTTTCTTCCTGTTACGATAAAATATACCTAGGTTTGTAGTATTTTGGTATGTAGATTCTTTATAAGTATGTGTTATTAGTCCTTTGTGGTTTGTTTCCAAAAACTCGTGATACAAAAAGTTGTTAATTTTAGAAACAACTGAACAGTTTACATCATTTTGAAAAAAAAAAAAATATATATATATATATATATATATATATATATATATATATATTACGGGTCTTAATCGCATGAATGTTTGAGGTAAAATACGGTCGTTGCAACACGGTCGAAACGTCGGGCAATAACAAGGTATTTTACCATAACTTGTTATATATATTCATAATGTGTACAAATCGCGAAAGTTTGACATCAAACCGAATTCTAATAATATATAAAAACTGCATCTAAATGCGTTCATCTGTTTGTCTGTGTACTATTTTGTACGAGGGGGAGATAAAACAAAATGTGTGGCACTCGGGGACTGCCGCGGTAAAGCTATTGCATAGCATTTTTTATTAACTTATGCAATTATAATTTTTTATTTATTTTTTATTTATGCATTTTTCTTTTTTTCTTTTCATTACATTTCGGAGCAGCTCGTCCATATCCGCTCCGTCCAGTGGTACCATATACTTATACGATAAGCGAACGCTCGGCCGAGCTACATGGTAGGCGGAGTGGGGGGTGTTAGGTTTTATTTTCATTACGGAATTATTTTTGTTACGGAATTTCTTGATTCGGTCGCCGCGCTCTAAGCCTAAGCTATGCAATAGCATACAAAGAAAAAAAATGTTAAGTCAGTCTTAAATTATTAAGGCTTTTGAATTTTAAGTAAGTACTTAGATGATTAACTAAGTACCAACTTAAACCTCAGAAGCTTATATTTAACTACTACTTAACACGTACTTTAATTTAATGGAATTCTATTTAGTATTTAACAGTATTTTCTTTAGTGAACCCTGAATGTATTTAATTGTAATTAAGTAGGTACATATATGGAAAGCCGGCCTCTAAGATCGAAAGGTGACGGATACGACTCCCGGATACGAAAGTGTGTATTAGTGTTGGGTACAATTTAATTTAGAAAAACATAAAATAAAACTAATTTTAAAATGAACCAGCAATACCAAATCATTGAAAAAAAAAACCAACAAGAGCCGGTATTCAAAAACCTAAGGAAAATTTCATAAATTAGATGATTGAAATAATATACAAAACATTATTAATTCAGTACGTTTACGATAAAAGGGAATTTGCATGAATTTTTGTTTAGTTCTTATCGGTACAATGGCTTACATCGACATCGAAATATCATTGAAAAAAAAATGCAGCGCCAACTAACTAGTCCTATTATGAAAACAACACATTTAATTATTTTTTTTTAAGCTAACTAGCAATGTTTGTAAACTTTGTGTCCGTGACTCGTATGTTTGTAAAGTCCCCCGCCACACAGGGCTTGTAAACTACTGCGGGAGTTGTCTTTTAAAAAAAAATGTGGGATTGGGTCCTACATTACTAGCAATCTTGTTAACCCCGCCAACTAAACTCAAAGACTTGTGTTAGGAGTGGGTTCACACGTCGGTAGTTTAATGGGGAGGATTCGAACCCGCGACCTCACGATTGCGAGACAGATGCCTTAGCCATTAGGCTACCCTCGTTTCAAATGACAAACTAATAAAAGCATTTTCAAAAGCACGCCATCTTGGCGAGTAATAAAGTTATGGACTGTGACGTCACAGCAATCGTGACAGCCAATGATGCACAGCATGTCTTAACATAATGAACTGTTATTATAATTTTAGATGCATTTTATTAAAATGTATTGATGTAGACTCAATTTTAAATATATATATATACAAAGCACAAACAGCACATACACACAAACACACACACACGCACACACACACACACAAACACACACACCCTCACACACACACAAACACTTACACAACTAGGACCCAGTTGAAAACCAGCGCTAGGTGCATACATGCGCCCGGCATCAAGCTGAACTGGGTTTCTTCTCCCTATCTTTGGTGCAGCCCCGAGACGCCCATTTTCTAGTGATATTCTAAAGAAAATTTATTATTATTACTAATAGCTGTTAGTTATATTATTACCATTACATATTAAATTTTATTATTCATTATTTATTGTTAATGAGTCTGTAATTGTATTTCAACCAAATCTTTATTCAGCGATCTCGTGTACTTTGCACCAAATAAATCTATTTGGTGCAAAGTTTGCCAAACTTCTTGGCAATATATGATTAGGTATAAATGAGACAAAAGATGTAGTATAGTCTGGTTATAATTATCTAAAGGTGCATCTTATATACTAACGACTTCGTGTTGATAACAGATAGTGGAAACATTTAATAGATACTGAACGTGCGATAAGGAACATAAGATTGTGATGTAGATTGTAGATACAGCACAAAGATATTGTACTGTAACAGTACACCCCCCTTTAAAAAAAAAAAAAATATGGTAATAGTGTTTACAATATAAATTTGACCTAGACCTTACTAGTTATTTGCTGATGTATATAAATAATAATGCTATTGTACGCGGTGGAATTTGATGACGCCTGTTGTGGTGTGATTTGCTGACGTCTGTAATTTTGACTTAGCTGTTGCACGAGTGTTTATTATTTTTTTCCGTTAAACTCTTCATTCTTCTGTCCAGTGTTTTCATTATGCCGTAAATTAGGATCACGCCGATTGTTAAAATAATCTGTCCCATTGCAACATTTCTTGTCCACCGTAAGTCCTCCTGGATCAGGTTACGGAGTTGGTCCGCTTCGTTTTGATTGAGGCAATTGTCCGTATTGTATGTTATCTGGTCCTTAGAACTTTGATTTCCCATTTTAGATGTCTTGTTGTTACGAGTAGTTGTGAATTAATGGTATATGTTAAGATCTATGTTAATATATATACGAATAGCTTGCTTATATCAGCGATTTTTTATAGACGTACTACTGGCTTTACTTTACGTCCCGATCGTGTAGTGTACGTGTGTGAATGCCTGTCGCAATCCTTTGAATCTGGCACGTAGTTTGATTCGTCATTGATCATGAAAGCTGGTTTCAATCTATCAATTGATATCACTGTCTCTTTATCCCTAATTCTAATGCAAAATGTTTTATCTGTTTTACTAATTACTGGGTAGGGTCCTTCATACGGCGGTGTCAGGGCTTTCTTAATTCTATCACACCGAACAAATACGTGTGAGCATTCTTTGAGTTCGGGATGCACAAATATAGCTTGATTGTGTTTTTTTCTTTTCGGAATTGATGTCATTTGTGTGATGTCCTTTTGAATTTGTTTTACAAACTCTTCGTACGTTGATAACTGTGCTGCTGATGACTCAAAAAATCCTCCAGGGAGTCGTATTGGCGTTCCATATGTCATCTCTGCTGAACTATAACCTGTGTCTTCTCGCAAGCTACTCCGCAACCCGAGTAAAACTGTTGGAATTTCTTTTAACCAATTTTCGTTGGATTCTCTTGTCATTAACGCCGCCTTTAAAGTTCTATGAAATCTCTCTATCATTCCATTGGATTGTGGATGATAAGGTGTTGTCCTAATTTTATGTATTCCCAAAAATTGTGAGAGTGACTCAAATATTCTTGATTCAAACTGTCGGCCTTGATCCGTAGTAATGCGCAATGGACATCCAAAACGAGTAATCCATCCCTCGAAAAGTGTCTTGGCTACTGTTTCTGCAGTTATATCTTCTACCGGAAATATTTCGGGCCATGACGTACAACGATCTATGATTGTGATTAAATATCTCTTCCCTTGTGAAATCGGAAGTGGTCCGACGATGTCAATATGTAAATGTTCAAAACGTTGCGCTGTCATAAATGTACCAGGAGGTGATATCGTATGTCGTTGTATTTTTGATTTTTGGCAGGCTATACATGATCTACACCAGTTATTGATATCTTTGTTCATATACGGCCATAAATACCTTTGGGTTATCATTTTTCTCGTAGTTCTTTTTCCTGGATGGCTCATACCATGAATGGTATCGAAAATTTGTTTGCGAAAATGCTTTGGTAAGTAGGGGCGGCTTTTTCCAGTAGAGGTGTCGCAGGTGATGTTTATTGTGGAACCCGGAAGCGTAATGTTTTTGAATTTTAATCTTTTATTGTCATGTAATTTACTTAGTTCATTATCTGTTGATTGACATTTTTCCAATTCAGCGTAATCGATAGGTGATGGCACGTATATTTCCTCTATTCGAGATAAGGCATCGGCGGTAATATTGTCACGTCCGCTTATGTGTTGAATGTTGGTACTGTATTGTGAAATGAAATCTAACTGCCGGACCCGTCGCGGTGTATCGTTTGATGATGGTTTTTGGGAGAATGCGTATGTCAAAGGTCGGTGATCCGTAAATATTGTAAATTCTCTTCCCTCGATTAATCTGTGAAAATGTTTGACGGCCATGTATATTCCTAACAGCTCTCTGTCAAACGTAGAATATTTTTGTTGAGTTTCGCTCAATTTTTGTGAAAAAAATCCTAATGGTTCCCAATTGCGTCCGGATTTTTGTTGTAAAACTCCACCAACGCAAGTAGCACTAGCGTCGGTCATGAGCGCTAGTGATGCGTTGCGGGAAGGATGCGCTGTTAACACTGCGTTTTTCATGCTTTCCTTGCATTTTTCGTAAGCTTTGTCTGCTTCCGTTGTCCAAGGAACAGGTGAATTATCGTTCTTTTTTGAACCATGTAGATATTCGTTTAAAATTCTTTGATTTTCCGCTGCGCATGGAATATTACTTCTGTAGAAATTGACCATGCCCAAAAATCTTCTTAATTCTTGAATTGTTTTCGGTTTGGGAAATTCCATGATTGCTTTGTAATTTTCTTCGGTAGGGAGTATTCCTTGGCTCGTTATATGATAACCTAAGAAATCTATTTCCCTTCTGAGAAATTCGCATTTTTCGAGATTAATGGTTATTCCATTCTCGTGTAAACGTTTGAAAACCGTTTCTAAATGCTGATAATGCAAATCTTCGTTGTCCGATGCAATGAGACAGTCGTCTACAAATATAAATACGTAGTTTAAATCTCTAAATAAGGAATCCATGAATCGTTGAAATGTTTGTGCCGCATTGCGTAATCCGAAAGGCATTCTTAAGTACTCAAAAAGTCCAAAAGGTGTGATGATGGCTGTTTTTTCTATATCTTTAACAGGAATACAATGGTATGCTTTACGTATATCTATCTTGCTTAGTATCTTCTTATTTTCTAATATGTATGTAAAGTCAGTTAATCTTGGTAGTGGGTATTTGTCCGGTACTGTCGTGCTATTGAGCATTCGATAGTCTCCGCATGGTCTCCATTCGCCATTTTTCTTTTTTACCATATGTAATGGGCTTGCCCATGGGCTATCTGACGGTCGGCAAATTCCGAGTTCTATCATATTTTGAAATTCCTTTTTGGCTATGTCGTATTTTTCTGGAGGTAATGGTCTTGCCCGAGCTGCGACGGGTGGTCCTGTAGTGATAATGTGATGTTCAATCTTATGTTTGGGCGCATTGCGGAGAGAGGACCCTTTCGTGATGTCTTCGTATTTGTTTAAAAGTTGCGTAATACGTGGATTCGTTCCCACTGCGATATTACGAATTGTTTGTTGTGTCGCTTTTTCCGAAGTTACATGCGTTGTCAGCTCTGTAACTTTGTCGATAAGTTTGCGACCTGCTATGTCGACTAATAGTTTATAGTGCTCTAGAAAATCTGCTCCAATTATTGGTTGTGTAACATCGGCGATTACAAAATTCCATTTATAACATCGTTGTAGTCCTAAATTCAAGGTAAGCGTCTTCTCGCCGTAAGTCCTAATTTTAGTCCCATTTGCAGCGTATAGTGTGTATTGTTCATTTTGTAAAACTGAATGTCTCTGTTGCTTGCTAATGACTGAAATATTTGCGCCCGTGTCAATCAAAAACTTCATACCACTTTTTCGGTCGGTAATGGTGAGGCGATTGGATGGGTGGATTGCACAGAGTTTCGCCGTTGTCTGTGCTCTTATTCGTTTCCCTGGTTCCGTACGTAAGTCATTGGTTTCCAACTGCATGGTTTAATGCAGTTCTTTGCATATTTTCCGAATCTTTCGTGGTAGTAACAAAATCGATTTGCTCCTCTATAGTTTGTTCTCGGCCTCATAATCGGGAATTGTTGACGTTTCTTGAAATGATTGTGCGTGTTGGGTCGATAGCCATATTGACCTTGCTGAATTGCGTCAATATCTATCTGTAATTTTGCTAGCTGGGCTAAAATGCATGCTGTATTGTTGTCGTTTGAAGTGTCGTTGCTAACAGCTGATATTTCGGTTACTTTTGAATTCATTATTATTTTGTCTGCAATTTGGCTCAGTTTGTCAATTTCCATGTCTTCCGTAACTGCTAGAACCGTAGTAACTGATGTTGGTAAAAGCCTGAACCATAGTAGTTTAATTGTTTCGTCACTGATTTTTCCTCTCCCGAGGACTCGCATTTGACGTAATAACTGCGAAGGTTTTTGATCACCGAGTTCTGTCTCTGATATTAATTTTTGAAACTGTCGCTGTTCTGTTTCTTCGTAACAATCAATTAAACGTTCCTTGATGTTTTTGTATTTATCTGTAGTCGGTGGTGAAGTGATTAGGTCACTAACCTGTAGTATTTCTTCCTTGGATAACTTTGCTATTACTGTACAGTATTTGTATTCGTCTCCTTGCTTCTGTGGTGCTAATATGGCTTCTAGTTGCGTGAACCATAATCTTGGTTGGTCTTTCCAAAATTCCGGAATGCGGGATAAAACCGAGGTGCCAGCAGCTACTTCAAGTGTTCCTTGCTGATTTATGTTCGCCTTGCACGGTGATTGTGCCATGTTTCTTGCTGCGTATTCGTTCGTCGGGGTCACCAATTTGCCAAACTACTTGGCAATATATGATTAGGTATAAATGAGACAAAAGATGTAGTATAGTCTGGTTATAATTATCTAAAGGTGCATCTTATATACTAACGACTTCGTGTTGATAACAGATAGTGGAAACATTTAATAGATACTGAACGTGCGATAAGGAACATAAGATTGTGATGTAGATTGTAGATACAGCACAAAGATATTGTACTGTAACACAAAGCATATAAAAAATATTTAATCCTCATTTGCGTCATATGCATATTCCTTATTGCAAATTACAATGAATTTCTGGTACTTTTACGAAGTTAATTATTATATTATGTAACTTGTCTGTAAACGAAGAAAGTTGAAATCTACGAAAGATAGTAACATTTTGTTTCGTACGACGAAAAGAGACCTACGTCTTTAAATTGTTTTATTAGTAGCCCGTATTGTCCCACTGCTGGGCAAAGGCTTCTTCTTTCTTTTCCTAATGTCTTCGATCATAGAAAGTAATTTTAATAAAATATGTCCAGGCTGCTTTAATACCCAATAATGCGGCATGTAGCCCATGCCAATTTTGAAAACCTCTTATGTAAAATAAATAAAATATTTTAGAACAACTCACACAAAGTTATCTGATCCCAAACTAAGCAGAGCTTGTACTATGGCAATTAGACGACTGATAAACATACTTATATATTTCTAAATACATACATATTATAGATAACTTATAAACCATCGTGCTCATCACACAAACCACAACCTCCGGCTATAATGAAATATAAGTTTTTCAGCACATAGCTGAAAAAATCAACTGAAATACATAAATTATTAGTGGCTGTAGTTGATGGCTCGAGCATAACATCGTAGGTGCCCCTACACAAACGTTCCGACACAGAACAAATATTTGCACCTTGCAGGTATTGACCCCGCGACCTTTGATGTGGTTACCCGGAGTTCACCCTCTGCGTCACTTGGTACTTTTTGGTTTGATTATATCGTTGCCTTTATATAGGCTGCACTCCCACGCTATTCTTGGGTAATGCGCTTTACACTACAATGAATCAGATACCCTTAACCCTAAAAAAGAGTGGTGTAATAAGAGCTAGGTTTCTAATTTTTTAATTAGTTTTCAAGGTCACCTTTATTTTAGGGCCCTGATTCAGGGTAGTGTTTAAATTGTCCTTTATCTATCCAGGGTTTAGCTCAGTGGGTTAATTCACGTATCTAAAGCAGTGCAGTTGCAGTTCAGTTGCAGTTAAATTTCGATTAAAACGGCCATTTTCGTATTCTTGTAACTTTGGGATCGATCTTAAAAACGCTTGCGCAACGACTAGAATGTCGCACTGCTTTAAATACGTGATACGACCCCTTTGACTCTCTCCCAGGTACTCCAAAAGGTGTTTGAGCAGATCACGCGATGAGTGAGATTAAATACAATAATTGCATTTTTTTTTAAAGATAGGAAAATTTGAAGTTCAGACTCAGGGATCGAACCCGAGACTTCCGTATGTACAATTTTAAAATATCCTCCTATCCTTTCATGCTAGATAGAGAAATTTGAGGTCTAGTAATATAGTCCAGATAGGTGGTTTGATACCGGCCCCGCATCTTTAAAAAAAAATGCCATTATTGTATTTATAAAGTAATTGGCAAGAAATGCCTATAAAAATTACTATAATGAGCGAGATTAAATTATCACTGTTATGTCATCTCTGTGTTCACGTCGTTTCTGATCATGTCAGCTTCTAAACTTTTTATTCATCTTTTCTAAGTTGCTACATTCGTGATTTGAACTTTTTTGACAACAGTACCTTTATCTCTTTTCATTACTTGTCCGTATGATGACTAACACTCACTTTTTAGGGTTCCGTAGCCACAATGGCAAAAACGGAACCCTTATAGTTTCGTTATGTCCGTCTGTCTATCTGTCTGTCCATCCGTATGTCACAGGCATTTTACCCAAAGACTACTCAATGAATATTAATGAAACTTTGTGAAAAGGTGTCTTGTAGTAGCCGCTACATACTTACTAGCTAAATAATTAATAAAAATAAATATTTTGCCCCCCCCCCCCAAAATATTTATTTGTATTAATTATTTAGCACTCCATACATTTAACAGAAGATGAAAAAAAACTTTTTTAGCCAACTTCAACGTGTGGCACCTCATTCGACAGGTCTTTCAAAAACAATTTAAGGTTTCTATTGAGTGTACAGAGTGCAATTGGAGAGGCCTATGTCCAGCAGTGGACTGCGATAGCCTGATGATGATTGAGTGAATAGTTTTGCAAATAATCACTCAAAAATAAGTTGCATAAATTGTGTCCCCCTCCCCTCTTAACTTTTAAACCGTATGACCAAAATATGTGCAAAAATCACAAAGGTAGCGCTTATTAAATACTTTAACCTAAAAATATTTCGAACATGATCTGATATTTCATCATTGAGTTATTGGCGAAAAATTGCCTTTCTCAACAAAAAGGGCGTAAGTGCCATGAACATACGCTATTCAAGGCCTCAGAACCCTACACTGATCATGGCCCGACATGCTCTTGCCCGGTTTTTTTCTTTTTCATCTACTTAGTAACTGAGAATGTTAAAATGGATTCTTTACAAAATCGCCTCCGGTAAATAAGTACACAAATTAATAAACATAGCAATAAACACCCCAATATGAAGTTCAAGACTTGCAGTATACAACCTGCGCCCTGCAGTAATGACATTAAAGGTTAAGTGGACACGTGTACAATTTTCTAATTGCTGGTGAAAGAGCAAACACTTCATGTGTTAACTGACAACTTTATGAGGGCAAGTTGACACTGTAAAGTAGAATGACAGAAGTTCACATGGGAATATACAACGACATAAATATTATTTTCGTTTGAAGGCTTTCGCAAAGAGATTTTCGAAGTTAAAGTCAAAGTACTTTATTCACTTAGGTTACAAAATACAACGCTTAAGAACGTCAGACAAAATTTGGAATAGAATGATACCTAAGATTAAAGCCGTTAGAAAAAAACTTAGCAATAAAAACTCATGGCCACTTTTTAAATGCTAATTTTTAACCATAAGGGTTCCGCTTTTGCCATTTTGGCTACGGAAATCCAAAATGGCAAAAATGGAACCCTTATAGTTTCGTCATTTCCGTCCGTATGTCACAGGTATTTTACTCAAAGACTACTTAATGAGTATTGATGAAATTTAGGGAAAGGGTGTCTTGTAGTAGCCGCTACTTAGTTTGATAGCTAAATAATAATAATATTTTTAGGGGAGCACTCACACCATACATGGAACAGAATCTGATTCATTCTGATCTTTCAAAAATATTTTATGGTTTCTAATAAACTTTTTTGATTAAGTGGATATTTTTGGAAATATCGCTTCGAAACTGTAATCCCCCAACTTTTGAACCGTGTGACCAAAAAATATGAAAAATATCACAAAGGCGCTACCTTTGTGATATTTTTCATATTTTTTGGTCCCATAAACCTTAAACTTAACATATACATATTACAGGTCTTATTGCTTGACGTTTCAACCGTATTGTAAAGGCCGTGGTCACGGGTAGACGGGTTCCATAAAAATAGTCTACCCGTGACCACGGCCGTTGTAATACGATTGAAACGTTGGGCAATAAACATGGTATTTTACCTTAAATTATTTACGCGATACAGACTCGTAAAATGTATAATTTCATAATTTATTACGTTAGCTTAATCGGGATGAGTTTTTTTTGCACATTATGTGCGGCGCGGTGCCCGGTGGAAGTTTTTATGCGTCATGATGAAATGACACTACTGCTGAACACGTGTACAATATTATCTGTCTGGTATAAAGCACTCGTGTCCAGGCAAAGGTGTCAACCAGAGAAAGTACCTAAGTACTTGCATCAAATCTAAGTAAAGATTTCTATAACTTTAGAAATGCATTACTAAATTTAAAAAAAATATTTTGACAGCTCTCTCTGTCAAAGTTAGGTTAGCTTTATTCTAAAGGTTAAACTGGATTTTGTGAAATAAAAAAATAAATATTTACATTCCTTTATTTTGATGCGCATATACATATAATCATATTCGAATATTTCATTTACAGGAGCTCCTGGACTATTTAGATTTTCAAAGTGTCACGAATAATAAATAATTTGTTAAAAATAATGTTGAAAAAACTATTAAAATGAAAATATGCTAAAATTGTTAATTATTAGACTTAATTAATATTATTTATTTTATTCATGACACCAAGTATAAAATAATCATTTATTAATTTGATTGTATTGATAACATAATACGATGCATAATAACATTATTTCTATATAAATGTACCTTTTATTGTATAATTCAGTTGACCCACAAATACTTATGACGAAATTCCATAAAAATAAACATGCGTTTTGATTTTATACAGATTTACTAAATCAGTAATATACACAATTTAATTTAAATTGAACTTTACAAATCAATTATTAATATTTATTTAATATAAATTTTCTAAATAAAGTAGACACCACTCTATCGCCTAAACCAGACCAAATAAGTCAAATTGTTAAAAAAATCTTTAACAATTATTTACAATTGTATTATTAGAAGTATACATCTGGTACAATATATAAAAACACGTAAGTATGTTTGTGGTGTAAAATTAATTAAAGTTGCATCTGTGATTATTATTTGTAACCTATTTTATTTTATTTCAACTCTCCCCTTATTAATTGTTTTCATAAAAAATATTTACACAAATGTAAAGAGAGTAGTTCAAAATTATTTTTTTTAAATAGTTACCAAATAAAGTAATAATAACCCTTGAACGGAATAGTGGGACTCTGACAATTTCAAAAGCATTACTAGAAGGAACCAATATATTTTTTTTAAAGATAACTACCAATGTGGGATTGTAGTCCCACATTACTAGCAATCCTGTTAACCCCTCCAGCTAAGCTCAATGGCTTGTGTTAGGAGTGAGTTCACGTCGGGTAGGATTTGAACCCGCGACCTCACGATTGCGAGACCGATGCCTTAGCCATTAGGCTACCGCCGCTTATATTTATAATATTTTATTATTGTAATATTATTGTATGTAGGTATAATATATTCACTTATATGTAGTATGTATTATTTATCATATCTTTAGATTTACAATTTTTAATCTTATTGTACTTAAACTATTCTCAATAATTACATTCTCCTATACCACTCAAAGGTTTGCTTGGAGAAAACTTAATATTGAGTTAAGCTTGTCTTAGTACATGATTAGTATGTATTTTGTAATATTATTTGTTATTTTATCTGTGTGTACAATAAAGAATTTGAATTTGAATGTATTTAATATTTTTAATTATCACAAACTACGCTACAATTATCCCCCGATTTCTAGATTTTTGTACCAAAAAAATCACCCAATCAGGCACTTTACTTAACCAAATTTAATTGAAATCCATTAATAAAATATTAATCAACACACTGAAATAGAAAATAAAATGATATGCTTTGATTAGTATAAAAATATTTACAAATACAAGAAAGGACAAAAGACAAACATCTAACTACAATTTCTACTTAGCATTGCCGCAATCATAAATCATAACCATATTGTAATTGTATCATTATTATAAACACAACGAGTCTGACAGGTCAACCATCCTTGATACCCTTTGTTTGGTCACTAACGAGAGCATAAAACACAGAGAGAACAGCTCCTTTAGACAAGTGTCATAAATTCTAATCGAATTTATGCTTAGGATCGTTTCTAGGGGTTCAAACATACTTCATTCGGACAACGCACCCATAGACATCGTTCACGTACCTACATATTCGGAACTAAATGGTCTGAAATGGTCCGAGATTCCGTGTCTATGAACGATATTTTAGGTGTGCATTGCTCGAATGTTATATGAAACTTTCATTCTCCTAGGGTTTAGTGTTTTGTGACGAGGGTCTAGACGCCAGAATCTATCGGCATTAGGTAAACAAAACCATATCAAAAACGTTGTATTAAAAACAATAGCGTTGAAAGAAATAATCATTAAAAAAGTCAACACATTTACAAAATTGATTTTGTCACAAAAAGTACAAAAACACATGCAAAATTGACATAAAATATAAAGTTCGTTTCTGTAACAGAAGCAATTGATTGTAAAATTAATTAAGTCTGATGTGCAGAATAACAATTAGTTAATCGATGCGGACAATTCAGATCAATTGTTGATAAAATAATGCCAATTGTCTTGTTAAAATGTTACACTAGAATTGAAATTTGAAAGACAGGTACTTTATTACAGAAACAGCATAGAAACAAAATCAGATAGTATAGGACAAATTAGACAGTAAAAAAGAAAAACAGAAAATAATAATGGATTCCAATTAAATTAACCAAGTAGTTCATCTTCAAACTTTTATTCTTAACCAATTGCGATGATTAAAAATAATAAAAAATAAAAAAAAATGTAAAATTTACAATTATTTAAATTTGTTGCCAATTTATTTATTATTTACAAACTTTTATCGAGCTCTTAAAAATATAAATAAAATTATTTTTGACAGCTCGATAAAATACGTATTTGAATATTACAATTTTTAAATTCATTTTATATGTGTATATTAATAATATAATAACGATTTATATGATTTATTAAAAGCCATTGGTTCCTCCTAGTAACAGAATGCTATATTTTAAATTAAAATAATAGCATTAACTTAAACTACGATAGAAACCTACTTAAATCCATAGCTGGAATTCTAGGACTATTACAGGGTACTGGTTCATTTCTGAAAAATACACAATTTACAAAAATTAAGTACTTTAAATTCACTCGACCTTCATAATTTACAAGAAGAAAACATTATAACCTACTTTGATATAAGCAGTAGGTATTTCAATACCACGAAGTCAAATAAATTCTTTTATGCGTGTGTATGTGACCGAATTCCTCCTAAACGGCTGGACCGATTTTGATGAAATTTTTTGTGAGTTTCAGTGAATACGAGAATGATTTAGATTCACAATTTAACCTGAGACAGCTATACTTATAATCCTAATATAGTATGAATATTATTAATACGAGAATGCGTCTGTGGATGTGTCCGTGAATGGAAGCTAGTAGATATTTAACTGAATAAATAGCGATAGGAAATAATTAATAAGAGATTTGAAATAAATCTATTTTTTACCCGACTGCGGAGGCAGGTAATGTGTTTGACGTGTACGTATGTATATGTGTTTCTTTGTGGCACTATACAGCCCAAACGCGTGGGCCGTGGATCGATTCGTATTATTCGCAATCAAAAATTAAGAAAAAAAAATCAACAAACTATATCAAAAAACTATAAAATCATGATGAGGTTTTTTAAATCATTTTTCACTTAAAATAACTGTTTAGGATATACCGCGATTTAAAGTTTGTTATCAACTATTTTCACTGAAATTAATTGGGTAATTACAGTTATTACGTTACGTTACGCACAAATTGAGCACTAAAAAGTATTAAATAAACGAACCTTTTATTTACCCGACGTTTCGATCGAATTGCACCGACCACGATCGGTGCAATTCGATCGAAACGTCGGGTAAATACCAGGTTCGTACCTTTAAATAATTCACGCGATTAAGTCACGAAATATATCTAATATGCATAAAAATCGCGAAAGTTTAAAAACAATAATTAAAAATAATTAAATAAACGAATTAATTATAACAATAAAAAAACCCGCCTGCTTAAAAAGATTAAAACAAGATAACCTGAAATCATTTCAGTAAGTTCACTGGGATTCATGAATGCCTCCGACTGCATGATTTAAGGTTATCTTGTTTCAACATTTTTAAACAGGCGGATTTTTTTTATTTTTTAAATTATTTATTTATCTACGAGAACCGATTAAAATATTGTTTGTAGTTACGAGCCTTTACTTATTATACTAATAGATCAACTATTATAATAAGTATTAATATTACAACAATTACTATTTATATTTCTATTGTGTTGATGAATTAAGTATAAACTGATATGCTCGACATATGTAATAAAATGTATGCCATGAATATTGTACTTTTGAACATTGTGTTATTGTTATTTTAATTATTATTTTCATTGTATTTTATACAATTATAAATCTGATTTTATTTTATCAATTATAAACTGTATCTAGGTAAATACTATTATTCTGATATAATTGAAAGTGATGTTTAGTAATAAAATTTTAGGGTTATGATGTTTCTACACAATGTAAATGAAATAAATAAATGAAATTAAATACATTAAGGCAAAAACTTACCCGCGCATATCTGCTCGTAGAAATCCTTCAGGCGGTTGCGAGAACAATTCTATGCCGTCGCTATTATCACATATCAGCCGGGATATCGTCACCTTCTTTATTTCTTGTAATTGACCTGGATAATTATACAATTATTATTTAGATTGTGGACAAATAATATTTTATACTAGCTGACTAACGCAACTTCATCTGCGTAAATTTACCCCGTTTTTGCAATATTTTTCATTGCTGCTCCGCTCCTATTGATACACTAGTTCCCTAGATTACCGCGTTCAAACAAAGAAACTCTTCAGCTTTATAATATTAGTATAGATTAAACTAAACTAAACCAACGACTCGTTGTAACATTACATGAAGGTATGCAATCATCTCTAAAGAGAATTTAACACTTAAGTAATAAATATAATTTTTTTTTGATCTCTAAATTTAGTGTAAATGTTGACAGATAAACGGCTCCAATTTGAGCTGCTAGTAATTGAAAGGGTGCATTAATATAAAACTAAATGTCACAAATTTCGGTTTGACGCTGCTGAGGAACCCAAGCTGTTGCTGAGGGGGGACATGCAGGAAAAACATACAAGCAGAAAAATGCTGAGTTACTGCCCCTCTCCTACTTTCCATAGATCCCCTTGAGCCCCTGATAGTGTCTCCACGCAATGGTGGAGTCCAACGCCAAATTAATTAACATATGAATAGTTCTGTGTTTATAATTTTTTGAAAAAGTAAAAAAAAAAACCTTGCAAAACTCCACTTACTTGGAGTAAAAGCACCAGGATTGATTTCAGGTCCATACTCATAGAAGTACCGGTCCCCCCTCTTCAGCTTTGAGTACTGGTCTGCTATGATGTTGGCGAACACTGGACCGAGGATACCACCTTCTATTTCTTCTTCTAACAGTCCTCCTACCCAGAGGTCTATATCTTCTGGTCTTTCGTAGACTGTTGATAGGCGTTGGGCAGCCTATGGAGTAGATATTTTTTCATGTAATTATTCTTTCGCTCTAGTAATGTAATACTTATTGATAATATTCACTATCGTTTGACAGGTTTTAATGAAATTTTGAAGAATCAGAATAATCCTGCTAAATGTACAACAAAAATCGAACTTAACTCGGACGAACCCGCAATCAAAAGCAAGAAACGAAGAAGAAATAGCAAGAAAATGATGGGTCACCCTTTTAAACCCTCCAGCATTTTTATTCATGTGAAAAAATACTTTAGACCAAAAACATTAAGTAGGTACTAAAAATTCTGGTCTCAAGACTCATCATTCATCATCATCATTAAGGTCACCCATTGTGTGGGTGTGGTTTCCACACTTAGTCCTGGGTGTGAACCATTGTGCGTGAGCCGTGGTGGCCGTTACTTCAACCAGCCCCTTGAACTCCGTTTATGGTTTGTTAGAACTATGAGTCACCTGTATTCGTTGTAGGACCTAAAGCCATGGTCGCGGCCTCGTGGGATCATATCAAAAAGTATCTCCAAAGATATAAAAGGGATCATAAATACAAAAACTGCCTGCGACTGCCTATGTGGCGCGGTGGGAGCATGTTCGACTGCAACGCAAGAGGTCGTGGATTCGATTTTCACATGGGATACAACTTTGTGTGATCCACAAATTGTTGTTCCGAGTCTGGTTGTACATTGTTTCCGTGACTTGTATGTTTGTTAAACTCCCCCACGAGACAGGGCTTGTACAATACTGCGGGAGTCGCCTTTAAAAAAAAAACTGGACTCACACTTGGCGAAAACTCGTGGAATTCCACATAAGGTTGTAGACCAATAAGTCGTCTATACTCGTTGTAGGACCTAACGCCATGGTCGCGACCTCGTTGGATGTTGATGGACGCCAGGTCGAGGCCGTACGGGTTGCCGCCGTGGAACATGTAGCGAGTTAACTGGAACAAATAGCAAGGTTCAGAGCATGCTCGTTTCTAAGCTTCCGTACAACTACATCATTAGAAAAGTAAAAAACATGACTGCTCTTATAAAATATACAAGCCCCTCAAATTAAACGTTAAAGATGTATGCAATGGCCTCAATAAGGACCTAATACCTCCTCCGATCATGACCAAACCAAAAAAAAATCTTGTTTAGAAGTATAATAAATAAACTAAAAAAAAAAATACCTCCTAAACATTATACTCCATTTTTGAGGCAGTCTTGTTTTAAGAAAAATAACTTAAGAGCAACGTGAAGAAAGTAACCTCTACAGTTCTTTATAGCTGCAAAAATAGGACTTCACATTTTATGATCTGTTTGCAAACGATTTATAGCTTACTAGCTGTCCCGCGCAACTTCGTATGCGTAATTTCTCCCCGTTTTTGAAACATTTCTCGTCGCTTCTCCGCTCCTTTTAGTCGTAGCGCGATGTTATATAGCCTATAGCCTTCCTCGATAAATGGGCTATCCAACAAAAAAAGAATTTTTCAAATCGGACCAGTAGATCCTGAGATTAGCGCGTTTAAACAAACAAACAAACAAACAAACAAACTCTTCCGCTTTATAATATTAGTATAGATTAAAGACACTACAGTCACAAATCGCTTAAGGTCAGAAAAGGGAAGAAGTTTAAAATAATATCTTATACAAGCCCTAATCTAGATTTAACTAATTAAAAAATTGATACTGTTAAGAATATTCTTGCAAGATGTTCGCCCATACAGTATCAATCGGGTCGACAGTCTACATCGATTGTGCGGCTATTCCGATCAGCGAGTCAATTCAAGTATTTAAAGCAGTGCAGTTGCCGTTCAGTTGCAGTTAAGTTTTGATTAAAACGGCCATTTTTGTAACTTTGGTATCGATCTCAAATACTCTTGCGTCAAGTATGCGTCTCGAGAGCGCAATAACGACACTATAGTACGGTGCGCAAGCGTTTTTAAGATCGATCAAAAGTTACAAGAATACGAAAATGGCCGTTTTAATCGAATTTTAACTGCAACTGAACTCCAACTGCACTGCTAAATCACGTATTTAGCAGTGCAGTTCCAGTGCAATTGACCCGCAGAAGCCGATCTGAAAAGAGTCTCAGTCGCATCCTCGTCGGTTGGAACATCATCTCAGGGATTGAGATCGTTTGTATCTAGATAAGATACTCACCCCTTCAGTAACAAACGGGTCGACAGTCTGCATCGGTTGTGCGGCTAGTCCGATCAGCAGCCGATCTAAGAAGTGTCTCAGTCGCATCCTCGTCGGCTGGAACATTATCTCGGGAATCGAGATCGTTTCGTACACGCCACCTTTTGAAGAACTTGGGATTCTATGGAGAAAATATGGCAAAATGGTCAAGAAGTGCTATTAGTATATAACTTTACTATCTGGCCAGCTATTGGTTTGTCACATTTGTGGAGTAAATAATAGTAACACTTACATAATTCTCCCATCGACGACTGAATGTCCAAATCTAAAGGCAGCTGTAGAGAACTCCGCCGTAAGGGAAGGATTCACTCCAGAGTCGTACGCTGACGAGTACTCCATGGACGGTGATAGATTGAATATGTTCATAAGTTGAGGACCTGGCGAAGACATGTTGGAAGAAATATATCTTGGGACAATTCACACAATGCCATCAGATCCCAAACTAGACAGAGCCTGTACTATGGCAAACTGACATAAGACACTGATAAACATACTTATATATTTCTAAAAATACATACATATTAATAATAAATTACACCCAGACACAGAATAAACCATCATGCTTATCATACAAAGTTTCATCCTGTGTGGGGATCGAACCGACGACCTCTGGCTTAGCAGTCAGGGTCACTAATCACTAGACCAACAGGCATGCAACTAGATGCAACAAAAACATTTGAATGGAGCACGTTTTCATTTTAAATAGGCTTTCAAGAAAGATGTGCTTCAATTTGTTGAAGGTATATGTAGTCTTTTGATCATTGGTTTTCACGTGAATGATTCTTTAAAATTGCTTCCATAGCGGAGGACGAGTTGAAAAACCAATTCAATTCTAAGTATTCAGTTTAGTGTTGCAGCTATAATTCAGTTATACCATTGGATAGCTACAGGATCAAATAATTTATTAGGCAGTCATAGACCGTCTTAGTCGCTACCACAGAGAGATCAGTTATTATTTCATGACATCGTAATGGTAACACATCCCTGTGCTTGGGTTCTAGTGTAATTATTAGGCTAATAAGACTTACAAACTAATATCTAAAATGAAAAGCTCGATGCGTTGACATTCAAGTCTTTGCCGAACAAGGATTTTGGTGTTAGGTAACGATGGGCGACGCGTGACGTGCGACCATCAGGCGCTCTTCTCTTCATTTGCCTTATTAAGAAAACTTTCTCTCTCTAAAAAAATCGTTAAATTAAAACTTACCCAATAACAATGGCAACCATTCATTGTAAATGATATGTTGGAACTCAGCCTGCAGTATCCTCCTGGACTCATAGAACACTGTGTCAACATCCCAGAGTGGGTTGAGGGCTGACAGAGCTTTAGCTAAACGGTTGTGTTCCCTTGTGAAGATTGTGTGGAGGACCGTCAGTGATATGATCTGGTTGCCGTGGTTGTCGCCTGAAAAAAAAGAAGAATGAAACTAGAATTTGGTACCATTTTTATTTTTAGTTACAATAACAGAATAAAGAATGATGAAGTGGTTAATTATAACCGGTCCTATGGCCTAATAGTTTTTGCTCGCAGCTTTGCACGAGTCATGTTAGATTTTACTTCATCCAGAACCATTTAGCCGTTCTGGCGTCATCCATTCATTAATTAACAACGGATAAAAATGGATATTATAGCTGAACTTCACTCAAACAAGAAATTCGGTCAGTTTTGGAAAAACACCAATAAACTGAATCATAAGCCGGGCCTCCCCGTCAGCGTGGCGGAAGTGCATGAACCTAGCGAGATCGCCACTATGTTCCCTCACCATTTTAAGGTGACCTTTGATCTAGGGCTGGCGAGGCAGGAGCCCGATGCTGATATTGGTAGTGACCGTAGTATACCGTTTACCACAAAGGAGGTGTCTGCGGTGATCAGAGATATGGCGAGGGGTAAATCCCCTGGTCACAATAGCCTTAGCATCAAGCACATGCAGCACGCAGGTGTACACCTGCCTAGAGTGCTTCCCATGTATTTTACCCTGTGTTTAAGCCACTCCCACCTACTCGACAATCTAATGCGTACTATGATAAAGTTGTTGACCAATCATTAAAAATAAGACTGTTGATACATCAGATGTAGACAGCTATAGACCGATTTCCTTAGCCACAGTGGTAGCCAAAGTGCTGGACGGTCTGTTGGGTCAGCACTTGGAAAACCACGTCTCACTGAGCGACGCGCAATTCCGTTTCAAGCCCTTTCTACCGAAAGTGCTATCCTATGCCTTATGCAGTCTGCCTTGAGAGATTGTGCTATTATTTATGCATTGGTATAATAATCAAAAGAACTTGGTGAGATGGGCAGGCTCTCTTTCGGAGGAGTACGGGCTGGAATGCGGGGTGAGGCAGATGGTGTTGACCTCTTCCACGTTCTTCAACCTGCACGTCAACCGACTGATCGTTGAGCTCAGCAGCATCGGCAAAGGGTGTTATATAGATGGGCTGTGCGTGAATAACATTAATTACGCTGACGATATGGTGCTGTTGTGCCCATCAATTGGTGCCTTACGAAGGCTCCTGACAATTTGTGAATCCTACGCAGTGGTTCATGGGCTAGTACAACGCGAAAAAGAGTCAAAAAAATATTTTCAGGCCGGATAAGAAACGATACACATTCATTCCGAATTTCAATCTATGCGGTACTACTCTAAACAAAGTCGAACAATTCAAGTACTTGGGCCACTGGTTTACCAAGAATCTAAAGGAGAATGTAGATATTGAAAGGGTGATCAGAACGCTGTCTGTCCGTTGCAACATGTTGGCTCGCAGGTTTGTACGGTGTACTGAGACTGAAAGTGACGCTTTTTAAAACATACTGTCCTTTTACACCTGCAGTCTGTGGACTGACTATAGGCAGCGGACATACAGTGATCTGCGCATTCAATACAATAATGCGTTTCGCGTGCTGATGGAACTGCTACGTCATTGCAGCGTCTCCGCGATGTTCGCGGCGGCAGACCCTGATGACTTTGCGGCCATCATGCGCAAACGGTGTGCTTCAATCATGCGCCGCACGTGCGACAGTTCCAACGCCCCTCTATGTGTGCTGTCGGACCGGTGGGACTCTCCGATGCTGGCTCGCTGGATATGATTGCAACTTGCACACAGTCGTATTGAGTGCCCAACACCATTGGGTTGTCAAACCAGACCTACTACTTAGTTTATTTATTAATTATGACTAACACTAGTTTGTACCTAATCTCGCCATTGTACTACTAACAATTATAGATATATTAAATTATGATTAATCTGAAAAAAATGATTAATATTTATTTACTACCTGTATCTACACTATAGGACATAATAATTACTGCAAACTGTTCACAACAAGGGTAGGCGCTGGCCCCTGTGATACAATGTCTACAATAATACAGGTGCCAACGATACATATTCTATCTGGTTTGATCCTCTGTACTTATACCTATTGTTAACGTGTCATGATTGGAATACGGTATTTGACTGAAGTCAAATTAACTTCTTTTTAAGAAACGTCAAAAACGATTCGCTCCGTACAAATTTGTATGAAATGCTAACATGTGACGTCACGTTTTCTGTGGTCAAATGATTTACTTTTATTGTTTATTTTTATGATTAAAAATTAATAAACATGTTAAATTATAAATTAATATATTTTTTCAGAACACGTATTGATATATTTTTACATGGTTAGTATAAAATATTTTATTTTGATAGTTGCCAAATACCCAATTTAAGTGTGCCAATAAATAAAATATTATTATTATTAAAATTCCAATCCATTCATATTTTCAAACCTTTGCTTTTATTAATAGTAGTAACATCAACAGGAATCCATGTGTTAGTTCAATCATACCTGATTCAAAACAAGCAGCTCCATCTTTCACCGTCATGCACTCTTTCCTCTCAGTGAGTGGAGGCAGTTCCCTCCCGTAGTCATTGAACGTGTTAAGGAGACCATTGAAAGACCGGAGTGATGCGAGCTTCTCTTCTGAGGAACCGTACAGATGCGAGAGGTCTAGGAAGTGGGTAACTCCGTTCATCTGGAAAATATTAAGATTTTGAGTTCTGTAAAATAACAATCAAAAATATAAAACTGGCACTAAATATAAATAATAATATTATTAAAATAGAGAAGTGAACAAAAGCCTTACAAAATGAATCATTCTCTAGAAAGAGACAAAGCGACAGTGCGGCCAAAACCTGTCTCTCTGAAGGTCTGTAGTGACAAAAGCTCATACAATGTAATAGACATAGACATGACATGGAACAATTCATTTCTAGAAGAAGATAACTACTGGCTGCACGATTGTTTTGTCTTTCTCATGCTTTGCCTGTATTTACTTTATCACACATTACATTTACTTTATCACACATTACATTTACTTTGGCGCAAACGAGGGCCTGACATGCATGCAAGAAGGATTGAAAAAAATGAGGTTTATTAATATAGTCCCGGATAGATGGTTCGATTCCGGCCCCGGTTTAGCATACGGAAGTCTCGTTTCCGATTCCTGGGCCTGGACTTTCTTCTTCTTCTGATTTTTTAATCTTTTAGAAATGCAATTATTGTATTAATAAAGTAACGGGCAAGAAATATACTTTTTTTCTAAACACTTACTTGTTTCCCGTAGCCTACAGAACAATCGCTGGCTGGAGCGAGCTGAACCCTCACAAAGTTCAAACAAGTCTGTCCAAACTGCCCGTAGAAGGGGTCATCTATGGTGGCTGTTATGGGCGCACAAGCAAAGTGTTGAAGCTCTGTGGGTAGGGGAGACCCTGAGGCTGTGCAGCAGGATATGGCGCTGGTATTACCTGGTGAAGAAGAAATAGGTTAAGATTTTTATTTATCGACTTAGTGGTTACCAAGGCAGCTTTGTGATTCCTGAATACCTACCAGCATTGAAGACGACGCCAGCAGTGATGTCATGCGCGATGAACTGTCCAAACTGCATGAACATGAGGTTGTGAGTGGCGCTGGGGTGACTCCCGTCCAGGAGCAGCGTGCTGCTGACCTGCCGAGGACTTGGTAATGGCAACCCGGACTTAGCTGCTCGCATGCCCCAAATACCTGGAGAAAATAAATGTACATTTTTATAAAAGACGACTCCCGCAGTAGAGTAATGTACAAGCCCTATGTCACGGGGGACTTTACAAACATACAAGTCACGAACAAAAAGAACACCCAGCCCCGGAACAATAATTTGTAGATCACACAAAGTGGTGTCCCGTGTGGGAATCGAACCCACGACCTCTTGAGTATTAGTCGGACACACTCCCACCGCGCCACAGAGGCAGTCGTATCTAAAGATAAGGTAAATAGGTCAAAGTAAATACAAGTTAGCGTAGTTTTTTCAATAGCAAGTGGAATTTCGCTGTCTAAAATTAACATATCTATACTAATATTATAAAAGTAACTAAGTCGCAAATTGTGAAATATTGAATAGCTCCGCTCATCATTTGTGGTCTTCATCATCAGTTCCACTTCACAAATTGGTGCTTTTTAAGAGTAAATGCACGAATCACTATGAAATATACCTAAATCACTGTAGGTTTGCCTTTAATATTTTAAGAGTTCCCTCGATTTCTCCAGGATCCTATCATCAGATCGTGATCTGATGACAATGGGACCAACTTGGAAGTATACCCTTTCAAACACAAAAATAATTTTTCAAATCGGTCCAGCCGTCTTTGCGTAATCGGTGAACAAACATACAAAAAAAAACATACAGTCGAATTGAGAACCTCCTCCTTTTTGAAGTCGGTTGAAAACTGAAGAGTTTGTTTGTTTGAACGCGGTAATGTCAGGAACTACTATTCCGAATGAAAAAAAAAAGGATAGCCCATTTATCGAGGAAGGCTATAGGCTATATAACAGCACGCTACGATCAATAGGAGCGAAGCAGCAATGAAATATGTTACAAAAACGGGGAAAATTAACACATACGAAGTTGCGCGGGTCAGCTAGTAGGCTATAAAAAACAAACATCACAGGCGAAACCGCGAGGAACTGCTAGTGGACTCATAATCTTACCATCACTATAATCTGGTGGCAGTAGTCTCTCGAAGCCAGTGTGTATAGCTCCCCACGTGGGATACGCCATGTTGTTACACTCTCCCCCTACACTCCTGTAGCGAGCGTTGGATTCACAAATAGGTGGCGTCATGCAGAATGGACCTGGAAAGTTCTTATATTTACAATTCTAGCAGTAGGGTCGTGTACTTTCGTGGTCGGGTTCGATCCCCACTCAGGATAAAACTTTGTGTGATGAGCACGATGGCTTATTCTGTGTTTATTTATCTATAATATGTATGTATTTAGAAATTTAAAAGTATGTGTATCAGTTGTCTGGTTTCCATAGTACAAGCTCTGCTTAGTTTGGGATCAGATAGCGTTGTAAGAGTTGTCCGAAGATATTATACTTGAATGACCCCTCAAAAGGCAATCTTCATAATAATAATAATATCTTGGGACAACTCTCTGTGAGCGTTCGTCGTGAGCGCTTGCAATGAACCTTGCGTTCTTTACTCTCACTATTCTGAGGTACCAGTCCTGTGTTGTGTTGCTAACCGATTTCTTCTTTCTTAACTTAATATCATCAGAGAATAACCAACTACGAGTTGAAAGATATAAATTCTATTAATTCTATTGCCTCATTTTCTATAGGTCGGCAAACCAAGATGGCCCTAGAGAGATTAGGAGCAGGATCGACGACTCAATGTACTCTCCGAAGCACCGAGCACTTTATCGAAAACGATCACCCATCTATGGAATAATAGTGGAAAAGTTTCTACCCAGTAAATACCCAATCGCAGTTTCTGTGCTTCTATCCTTTTCTGTCACTTATAACCGTTATTTACTAGAAAGAGAGCAAGTGTGCGACCGCACGCAGCGGAGTAACAGAAGATGAAAAAAAATGTGTGACACATCATTCAAATTTAAAAAAAAATTAAGGCTTCTAATTATTTTTTTGATTAAGTGAATATTTTTGGAAGTTATCGCCACCAGCGCGTCCCCCCCCCCTTATCCTTTGAATGAAAAAAACAAAAAGGTAGCGCTTAACAAATACCTACTAGTATTGAGTTATTGCCGAAAAATTGCGCTTCTCAACAAAAGAGCACAAGTGCCATGAACTTACGCTCTTCTGCTAGTGCAATTATTCCAATACGGCTCCGGATTCTTATACTGATATGCTTAATTATATAATCCAACATGCTCTTGCCCGGTTTTTTTTAATAAAAGATAACTAACTATCGTATCCACATTACTAGCAATCTTAACCCTAAACAAACAATTAACGGGCACACGAAGTATCTATGATAAATGATAAAAACTGTGTGCAAAAACATCTAAATAAATTATTCATCAAAATCATAACTAATTGTGTAGATAACGACTCTTAAATTTGACCAAACCTTTCTGCTAAGTATACCTGTATTAGAAATAAACCAATCGCCTACCATCAGTATGCTCCGTGAGTCCTAGAACCAGCTCATCATCAGAAATCGCCTGCCGCGACTTCAACTCTTGCGCAGCGAACATGTTCATCAGACCGCCTCGGCCTAGGGTGGCAGCTCGATGGTCGTATGTTATTGTCGACTGTGAAATGTACATAATATACACAAAATGTTATTGCATAGAAAGTTTTTATGTAAATATTTGACTGCCTCTGTGGCGCAGTGGGAATGTGTCCAACTGCTACGCAAGAGGTCGTGGGTTCGATTCCCACACGGGACACCACTTTGTGTGATCAAGAAATTGTTGTTCCGAGTCTGGGTGTACTTTGTGTCTGTGACTTGTATGTTTGTAAAGTCCCCCGCGACACAGGGCTTGTACCCTAATGCGGGAGTTGTCTTTAACAAAAAAAAAATGTAGTGAGGCAAGCATTGATGCATTGGTTGGTGTGGTTTCTTTCGAAATACTTTTATAAAAAAAAAAAAAAAAATATTTTATAGGAAAGTTTAATATCACAATCTAATAATTAATTTCGTCGGAACGTTCCACCAAGCCATCTAAATGGGGCAATACTAAAAACCCCACATGATAAGTTGCTGTCGTTTGGGACATAACATGTTAGGACACAGTGTCCGAACAGACATCTTGTAATTTTAATAATTTTAAAGTCGTTTCGGACACTATCAAATTATTGAAGCTGTTTAGTACAGTCAGACAAAAATGTTTTCGAAAATATTATGTGGAAAAAAAGCATAACTAAAACTATCTTACGGCCGGTCTCAATAATCTAACTATCGATGGATTTGGCTACTAGAGGTAGAATTTTGACTTAATTTGTATGTAGCTTATCTATCTTCTTCTTCTATACTTATAATAAATCTGTAGAGAGGTCAATTCTGTACATGAAATATATTTCCAAAATAACTATCAGGGGGTGATTAGGGATCGATACTGATGCCAAAAATGCAATCAGTAAAATTTTTGTCTGTCTGTCTGTCTGTCTGTATAACCGTTATAGAACCAAAAACTACTGGACGGATTTTAACGAAACTTGATACAATTATTTTTCATACTCCTTAGTTGGTTATAGTATACTTTTCATCACGCTACTATCAATAGGAGCAGAGCAGTGAAGGGATAATGTCTGTAGCTATTTTTCGTTATAAAACAATAACTACTTGACGGATCTTTATGAAAATTTACAGTTTTATAGTAAATACTATACCTAGGGCATTATTTACACTATGAATCATTACGCTAACGTCTATGGGGAACGAGTAGCAACGTATTTTTTGTCGCCCCATAATGGTTTATCACAATGTTTTCCACAATTAGACATTAACTTTAATTGTAACTTCACGCTAAAGCTATAAGTACACTAAATTTTTAAGTTTCATAAGAACAGTTATTTAGACGTAGTATGTAGCGAACAGTATAGCCTCGAAGCTATGCTAGCGGTCTTGGACGACGAAGTCTCAGGCTCGAATCTGATGTCTGATTATGTTCTTTTTGTATTTTTTTAAAATTGTCTTTGTCCTTTTTTAATATTTTTCTCAACGTTATAGTTATTTTTTCGACCATAGGTAACTTATTTGCTTTGGTTAATATTTTTTTATATTAAAAATCAAGTGAAATATGCACTTATGTAAGATATTTATAGGTATTGCATGCACTGCTGAGAGTAATGAATTAATCGTAGTAGAAATGAAAAACAATATTACATTACAATTTAACAAGTATTCGATATTTTCCAGAATTGATGTGTTCGTGCTCAAAAAAAAGATTTACACACGTAAAAAAAAAACATGTAGCGCCATCTATGAAATCAAATTGGTCACCGTGATCAAACAATTCCTTATTTGTGAAAACATTTATTAGGGTATAGGTGCTTGCGATGACGGATTCGTTTCTTGCTAATTGGCAACATTCTCCTATTTATTTAATTAAGTTGCATAAATTAATAAAAAAAACATTGAGTATTAGAAGAAACTTCACTGGTTTTGAAAGTAGATGGCGTTGTATTCAATAATGTTCTATACTTAGTAAAAGAAGTTTTAAAATAGTATTAAAAAGATACATATTGCTATCATTTTTAGAAATGTTTGTCTGTCTGTCCGTTTGTTTGACCAAGCATTACACAGGTGCATCGAGGATCATGTTTTGGGGTTATGGTTGGATATCAAGTGTTCATCAATTCAACGATAATGAATGACACATCGGCCAAGTGTGAGTAGTTCGGGTGACGGGAGGACGGGTGGGGGGTCATTGTCTGTCAACGCGGAGTGTGGGGGAGGGGGAGTCCATGTCTTTTTTTCTTACTTGCATTATTATAACATATAAGAGAGGTACTCTCTTATGTGTAAAGTGGGGATGTGACTTTTTTCTCACCTACCCCATCGTGTGGGGTATCATTAGATAGGTCTTTTAAAAAGCGTTTAGGGTTTGTGAAGACTATTTTTAGATTTAAGGATTCCTTTGTGTAATATTAGGCTTTATAGTGAACATTTTTGTTAGAGTCAAGTGTTCCCCTGCCAACTAAATGGTTGATGTTGGGTATGTGAAATAATTCACGGTATTGAAGTAATTTTTATAGGCATTTCTTGCCAATAACTTTACAAATACAATAAATGCATTTTTGAAAGATAGAAAAATTTGAAATCCAGACTCAGGAATCGAACCCGAGACTTCCGTAGCCAAACCGGGGCCAGAAGCGAACCACCTATCTGGACTATGTTATTAGATTTCGAATTTTTCTATCTCTTGTTGCTCGCGAAATTAAGGCCTCGAAAATTCGAAATCTAATAACATAGTCCAGATAGGTGGTTCGCTTCTGGCCCCGGTTTGGCTACGGAAGTCTCGGGTTCGATTCCTGAGTCTGGATTTCAAATTTTTCTATCTTTCAAAAATGCATTTATTGTAATTCACGGTAGTAGTATAAATACTAAAATTATAAGGAAAACTATCACATTTAAGTACTTAGGCTTTACAAGTTTACGATAAACATCTGATCAAATGGGAAGTACCAAAATGTTGGTACAAATTCTATTGAAAATTATTAGGTGTTAAGCAGGTATAACGTAAGAATGAAACAAAAACAACAGAAAACCTACTTCTTAAGCCGCACACCAAATTAACTATATAAAATAATAGAGAAGAACGATTTTATTTAGTACACAGAAGACACATGTAGAGACATTATTATAATTTAACAGGAAAAGTCATGCAGAAGATAAAAAAGCAATAAATAAAACAGTAAAATAATAATAATAACAATAGAAACGTTACTGACAGAAAAACACAGTAAACGAATACCTAAAGAGTCTGTATTTGATACTTATTTATTTTCACAAAGCTTTTGGGTGTTGAAGCTATCAATAGATGACTATATGATGATTCTCCGTTGCTGAATCATATCGCGGCTCACTCGACAGGACTGTTTCCAACATATTTACACAGAAGTTATTTCGTAACATAAACTACCTTAATTTAAACCCGACTTTCACGCGAACGAAGTCGCGGGCACAGCTAGTGTCAAATATATAGCTCTGGTAGCCAAATCCGTCGATAGTTAGATTATTGAGACCGGCCGTTAGTGTATCTCTCCACTGACCGTCACTATTACTCCAGGATGGCGAGGGAAGCGGTTGAAATCAAAAAACATGTCAATTTCAACCGAGAAGATGGATACCGTTTGTCAACATCGTGGAATCCCGTGATCACCGCCGAACAAACATTACACGCCAGTGTGCAGATGTCCTTAGTGTTGTGTGTCGAGGTACCGGCGGTTCCGTAATAGTGAGTGATAAAAATCAAGCGAGGGTAGTTTCCGAAACCCGCGCTTAACGGAGGCGACGACGCTGAGCTGAACTAGTCTACCCGTGACCACGGCCGTTGCAATATGGTCGAAACGTCGGGTCATGAACAAGGTAGTTTACCTTAAATTATTTACGCGATTAAGACCTGTAATATATATATATTTTTTTTTTTTTTTTTTTTTTTTTTCATAATATCTTAGTGTGGCTTTAAGGCGACATCTTTCGGTAATAAACTGCTTTGTGAACGTGTCTTACTGTAAGTTTTACACCTCCACAAAGCAATTACCACCATCTTAGACTATAATAATATAATATCTTGGGACAACTCACACAACGTCATCTGATCCCAAACTAAGCAGAGCTTGTACTATGGCAACCAGACAACTGATAAACATACTTATATATTTCTAAATACATACATATTATAGATAAATTACACCCAGACACAGAATAAACCATCGTGCTCATCACACAAAGTTTTATCCTGGGTGGGGATCGAACCCACGACCTCTTGCGTAGCAGTCGGAGACATTCCCACCGCGCCACAGAGGCAGTCGAACTATATTACATACATGTTGAAATAAACCCATTTTATATATATTGGTTCATATTATTCTACAAAATAATCACATAAAAATATAATAACAACTGTTACATTCATTAATTTGGCATTGTTTATTAATAAAAAAAACTCATTACCATTACAATGTATAAAAATTACAGATGATAATCAGTTCAAACATAGACTAAATATTATTATTTTGTTCAAGATTTTTATTGCTTTTTCAGTAATAGGAATATAATTTTTACTGTATGTAGACTTATTTATCTACTACATATACCTAATCCAAAAGTCTGAAAATAAATAATCTATATTCATGTAAAAATGAATGTCTGTCTGTCTGTCTATCTATATGACCTCTATGCGTTTCGAAATCATTGATCAGATTGTAATGAAACTTTGGCAGGGTGTTCTGGTGACGCCCGCGAACGTTTCTGGCCAAAAAAGGCACAGAGAAGCGTGGCCAGTGTTGCTAGCTATCTGCTCAAGCTTGATTCATAGGCCGTGTAACTGAAATTCTAAAGTATAGTAACTGGGATACCTTTGCCGAAAAAAAAACCACTGACCCTCCACTTGAGTTGTGAAAATGGCGGCAAACTGATCTGTCATCAGTTTCACAGCTTCAAATTTAACATAAGAAAATATCTACATGAAATAGTGCCAAATATTTCACACCAGCATTTTTTTTAATCGCCTGAAAAATCAGCTAGATTGTTGAACGCGGTAATCTCAGGAACTACTGATCCAAATTGAAAAAAATATTTCACTGTTGGATAGCTCATGCATCGAGGAAGGTTATAGGCTATATAACATCACGCTAAGACACACACATGCGGAGCAGCAATGAGAAATGTTGCAAAAACGGGGAAATTGACGCATACGAAGTTGCGCGGGAGAACTATATTTGATATACGTACAGATGGTTTAAAGCCCGATACATTTTATCTCAAACGCTACTACTAACTACTTACCAAATGATGTCCATAACTGGGCGCAGTGATATTGACGATGGTGTGAACAGAACGTTCTAGAAGTTTGTCAGCGCTGCTCATCCACTGCGTCAGTTTCTTACGGGATTGATGATGGGATGTTTTAACGTCTTCTGCGCTGATAGAGGAGGACGCTCGCGAACTTCGCTCGTGTTCCGCTGATAAAAAAAATGGCAATATTTTTTTGATGTTCATCTTTAAAAAAAACAAAAAACAACAATACACAATTTTCTACAAAATGTACAAAGAACGTTCTTTAAGTGTTTACAGTTTTCAGTTGTAATTTGTGAACAACACCTGTATTTTTTTAGTTTACATTGGTGTATAGTATACCTACATAATTAATATAAAGCGTGCAGAAATTTTAACATTTTTTAATCATAAAAATAGTGCCTAAATAAATTTGTTGCAAACAATTGCGTAATTTCCCGCCAAATGAAAAAAACTGCACTTGTTTTTTTATTACTTTGCAGCCAGTTGTGTTACGGTTTAATATAAATCTATTACTATCCTCTGTGGTTTTAACCTTTCAAAGTGTAATCTTTTTCAACTAGGTTATATATATATGTATATATATATATATATATATATATACTAGCTGACCCGCGCAACTTCGTCTGCGTAAATTTTCCCTTTTTTCTTTTTTTCCTTTTTTTAAATATTTTTATTGCTGCTCAGCTCCTATTGGTCGTAGCGTGATGTTATATATAACCTATAGCCTTCCTCGATAAATGGGCTATCCAACATTAAAATATTCTTTCAATGCGGCCCAGTAGTTCCTGAGATTATCGCGTTTAAACAAACAAACAAACTCTTGGGTATGAAAAATAGATGTTGGCCGATTCTCATAGATACCGGATAAGCACAAAAAATTTCATCAAAATCGGTCAAGCCGTTTCGGAGGAGTATGGCAACGAAAACTGTGACACGAGAATTTTATATATTAGATATATATATAATATTAAAATAAATTATTGTCAAGAGCTCCTTGATAATTATTTTATTAATGAGGTTTTATATTTTTTAATATCTAATATATAAAATTCTCGTGTCACAGTTTTCGTTGCCATACTCCTCCGAAATGGCTTCACCGATTTTGATGAAATTTTGTGTGCATATTGGGTAGGTCTGAGAATCGGACAACATCTATTTTTCATCCCCCTAAGAGTTTGTTTGAACGCGATAATCTCAGAAACTACTGGGCCGCATTGAAAAAATATTTTATTGTTGGATAGCCCATTTATAGAGGCAAAATATAAGGCTATAGGTTATAACATCACGCTACGACCAATAGGAGCGGAGCAGCAATGAAAAATGTTGTAAAAAAAAAAAGGGAAAATTTACGCAGACGAAGTTGCGCGGGTCAGCTAGTCTAATATATAAAATTCTCGTGTCACAGTTTTCGTTGCCATACTCCTCCGAAACGGCTTGACCGATTTTGATGAAATTTTGTGTGCATATTGGGTAGGTCTGAGAATCGGACAACATCTATTTTTCATCCCCCTAAAAGTTTGTTTGTTTGTTTGAACGCGATAATCTCAGGTACTACTGGGCCGCATTGAAAAAATATTTTATTGTTGGATAGCCCATTTATCGAGGAAGGGTATAGGTTATAACATCACGCTACGACCAATAGGAGCGGAGCAGCAATGAAAAATGTTGTAAAAAAAAAAGGAAGTAAAAAGGAAAATTTACGCAGACGAAGTTGCGCGGGTCAGCTAGTAATAATATATATTTACTAACTAGCTGTCCCGGCGAACCTCATATAAATCTATTACTATCCTCTGTGGTTTTAACCTTTCAAAGTGTTATCTTTTTCAACCAGGTTATATTAAAAAAATATATATATATTTAGATTAAAATAAATTATTGTCAAGAGCTCCTTGAAAATACAATTTTATTTTATTAATGAGGTTTTATATTTTTTAATATAACCTAATATGCACTTGATTTTTATTTTATACGTTATTCTAAAATACTTTATATTGAATATTTTACTGGTTTAATAAGTATTATTCGGTATATATATATTTATATTCGGTGTATATTCGGTATTATAAAAAGCCCGTGAGCGGTCGTACTTAATGGTGTTTCTAAAAAGATTTTGTAAAGTCCTGATAACATGGGTATCTAATAAATTAATTACAATCGAATTCTTGATTCTTAAAATATTTTATACATTTTTATGTAAAAAAATAATTTGTTTGCTTTTTTAATTCCAAACGACTCACCTGCATGTCCACTGCCAGTGAAGCAGCAAATGCCTAAAAGCCCGGCCTTGTTATCCAGGTGACAGGAGGGGTTGTAGGAGCCAGGTCGCATGTGTGCTGGACACTGCACCTTCGGGACGCACCGGCCGTGGCGAGGACAGCTGGCGCAAGGAGGCTCTTGTTTGTGAAGATGCTCTGGTGAAGAAATACGTTGGAGCTCAAATGAATACCTCACACGCACACACACCTACACATTAGGCCTAACCTGCATTAAAAATCTAATAGTGCGGTTTTTATTTTCAGTATAGCCCGTAAAGTAATTCCGTAAAATAAACTATCGACTTTATTTTCGCAAATATATAATTATGAAAAATAATTGTGCATATATAATCTACGGCAAATATTTAAGTATTTTAAAGTGACCGCATGCGACCTAATGTTACGATTATGATTTAAAACGTCTGTAGTAATTTTCCTCAAAGATTCAGAAGAATTCATTTAGCAATGTCACCGATAATATCTACAAGATTATTTACTTTATTTAATTTTATTACCAGGTGCAAAACAGTTTTACAGAATGTATTGATTGTAAGTTGTTAACGAAGCTTATTTTAGAGATTGATTTTAAAAGTTCATTTTTGTATCCAAGTCGTGTCGTTTTGAATAGTTAACATTATTAGGTATGCCAGATGTAGGGTTTATTTTTTGTAATGACGATGTATAGTTTTAAGAATAGAACTATAGACAATGGTGTATAGCATTGGAAGGCCCGCGATACCAGGAACATCAATTGCTCCCTTAATTTGATTTAATGAGGTAGTGGGTTCGAATCCTGACCATTATACTATCGACGTGAACCCACTCCTAACATAAGCCATAGAACTTAGCTGGAGGGGTTAACAGGACTGCTAGTAATGTGGGACAACAATCCCAAATTGCTAATTATCTTTAAAAAAAAAAAAATGCTCGGACAGAACAATGTTGTTTCAAAACTTTGTTAGACGCTGATAAACTTTCGCGATTTGTACACATTATTAAAATATATATATTACGGGTCTTAATCGCGTGAATAATTTAAGGTATGGTAAGGTAATAATTTAACGTCAGGCAATAAACAAGGTACTTTACCTTAAATTATTCACGCGATTAAGACCCGTAATATATATATTTTAATAATTTGTTAGACGCTCTGCAGTCAGAACTGATTCCACGATCAGCCCTAGCGCCATAATTTACTCACAGCATAACATCATCGACCTAAAACTCTCATTTTCTGTACAAGTAGATACCCTAAGGAACCATGCTGCTTAATTTAACCGAACCAAGGCACTTTGCATAGGTCAACAATGATATCAATGGCTCCAGTGTTCCAAAAATAAAAACCAAGCAAAGAGTGGATCTAGTTAAGCCCTTACCTGATCCACGCGACACATGGCCCCTATCCCCACGCGTATGACTCCACACCACAGGGCACACCACGACCACATACACAAAAACACGCAGTATCGACTTATTCATATTTATATTGTATACTTTCTGCCAGCCTTTGCTTGAAACACAAATTTAAAAAATAACATTAAAAAGTTTTATACTAGGCTGGGTCATGACAAGAAATGAACGAGCGATGGCGCCGCTGCTTTTAATGCGATATCAGAGGGTATATTCATATTTTTTGAAAGAATTAATTTAAAATTTGAACTACCGTAGTTCTCTTTTCTGTAATCTAAAGTACACCATTCACTATCTGATTTATCAGAAGCAGTAGGTGCTCGAAAGGTGCGTTCCAGCTTCGTTCAATCGTATTAGGTGATTCATAGAAATTTTAAAGAATGTTTTTTTAAAGTAAAATAACAAATCAAGTAAAATAAAAAATGTTAAAACAAAATCTTTATTTTCAAAAAACTCCATATTTACACAACATATTGTCTTCATATTTGCAGTAAATTAAAAAAAAGATTAATTATAGCTACAATTCATCTTATTAAATGGTAGGCACGGAATTACTTACATATGAATAAAACTAGAATAACTCTGCTTAAAATAACAACATTAACATTCATTCAAATCATATCAGACGGCAATAATATTTGTATAAAACATTAAAATTATCTTACGTACAAGCATTTTTTATAACTTTATTGGTATTAAACTAGTCGTATTAAATTCGTAATTTGAAACAACGTCAAACTTAATATCATACTGATATTAGATAGATAGATTTATCAAACAGGCATTTCACTATATTACAATCTACGAATTTTGTACCCCCTTTATCGGACGTCTACCTGCATCTATAACCAACCAACAAGTGGTTCATTCATCATCCCCAACCAACTGTCCAACCACCTAGCAGAAGGAGCTCAGGTGTTTTGCTTTTAATTATACATTCACTAAACTATGCACATGAGTCTAAAATTATTATCACATCATCCATATTGTAAATGGCTGTTAATTTATTTACAATATTTAAACCTAATGGGTACTTGAGTATATCTATTAATACTGAAGCAAACATTCATCTACATTTTTCTTCAAGCTTTTAATGACTTTTTCTGTTCCAGAAGTTGTGCATCCGTAGGTAATAGGAACCCAATAAATCCTCCAACTGAAATAAATAAAAATGTTACATTAAGTAAATAGGGGATGAAGGAATTTCATCTTTCTAGCATTGGGTTTTTCCAATTTCTTATTTACCAATCAGCGTATGATGATTTTCTACTACTTTTTACTTTATAAATAAATAATTGCATTTTTGAAAGATAGAAAAAAATTAAGTCCTGACCCAGGGATCGAACCTGAGACTTCCGTATGCCAAACCGGAGCCGGAATCGAACCACCTATCTGGACAATGATATTAGACCTCAAATTTCTCTATCCTTTCTTTTTTACTCAATAATATTTAATGTCATAGATTTTAAGCTATTGCATAGCTTTTATCGCGGGCTTTAAGCGCGGCGACCGAATCAAGAAATTCCGTAACGAAAATAAAACCAAACACCCCCCACTCCGCCTACCATGTAGCTCGGCCGAGCGTTCGCTAACGCATAAGTATATGGTTCGACTGTACGAAACTCACACGGATCAAGACGAGCTGTTCCGAAACGTATTGGAAAGAAAAAAAAATTACTTATGCAATTAATTTTTTAATATTTTTTTTTTTTTTTTTTTGTTTTTTAGCTATGTAATAGCTTTGCCGCTGCAGTCCCCGAGCGCCACACATTTTTTTTAACACAAGAATAAGGTAAACATTTATTTCTCATGACTAAAATCAGTAGCCAAACAAGTTTATGGTCCACCTGATAGTATTTCTAATGTATTCTGCTAAATTACGTTGCCTGGAAGTTGTCAATTGAACTTTCTAAGTGTTTGGAAACTCAGAGTGATGGGCCTTATCATTTATGAAAGAAGAAGTGACTTACGACACGAAACGGCTCCAAATATGTAGAAGATACATTCACAGTTGTAGTCTAAGAGCTGTTTGAGGACGTTAATGCCAACCACTGCGCTGCCACGGCCAACCATTAATGTCAGACAAACTGCCGTAGCTCTGAAATCAAAAATAGTAATCAAAATATTTTTTAACCCTCTGTCATCTGCCGTTGCTGTAAAACGATTTTTATTAAATAAATTTGGTTTAATCGTAAACTCTTAATTTACTTTTAACTCGTGTGTCAGGAGGTTTATTATAATTAAAATAAATGCACATATTGGATATATTCTATCCTAGTAAAAGTATAATATATATAATTCAAAACTACTGAAAGAATGCCATGAAAGGACATTGTCATCTTCTTTAAAAGAAAACCAACAAAGTCAATCAACACATGTCTAAATTCTCAGACATTATGTTAAATTTTGCACACAGCATCCGTTAGGACCAGGATCGGGGATCCTAATTTCAATCAAATCTACTTTAACGCGGCTAATACCGCGGGACGAAACAAGTAATACAAAGAAATATTTTTTTTTGTCAAATGTGTTTGACCAATAAATATTCAATCTTTGTTTATAAACATTAGTAGAATATACTGACCTGACATATGTAGGGAAAATATCAACGGAGTAGGTGCTGAGGAAACCAAAGTTGAACACGCCAGATACAAAGATCAAGAAGAGCGTTGCAGTCAGTATCAAGTATGGACTGCTATTCACGCACAATGAAGCAATGCCAGACATAAACTGAAATAAAATAAAGTGTTAAATTTTCAGAATAAAACTAAAAACACGGAACGGTTAGCCTCTACGTAATATGCATTTGATTCTGTTCGTTGGAGTTAAAAGACGAAAATTTACTCACTTCAGTGGCTGTCGCATGACATTTACATTTATTTATTTTCTGAGGAACTGGCCAAGGAGGTAGCCAAACGGCTATAGGATAGCTCTTGTGACCAGAGGGCCAGCACGTTCCTCGGCCAGCGAATAAGCCTGGCCATACAAAGAGGAAATGCGGCCAGCTTTCTGGGCACAATGCCGTAGGCACAGATTTGGAACAAGTTTACTATTTGTAGTCCTTTACGTATGTTGTCATTGTTTTTTATAGACACTCTTTATATTTTTAGAGCAATAATTGTATAAGCTACTTCAATATAATTGTATGCAACAGGCAAGAAACTTGTATCGTGTAATTGGCTCTTTACAGAATGCAAATGCAATGTTTTACCAGCGGTAATTCAGATAACGGTATTAGAACATAAAAAATCTTATAAAATATACAAGTCCTTATGAAAATTTACCTGGATTGTAATGAAGATCCTCTTTCTTCCAACGCAGCCAATCAGTCTGCTCATGATGATGTTGGAGATAGCCAAAATTATGTGAATACCGAAGACAGTTGTCATGGCAAAAGTATTCATTGAACAATCATGAACCTGAAATAGTTATATTTTTTTTTAATTCACATTAGCTTCTTATGGATCAGTCAATAACTACTCTTTCTCTTAAGAACGAAAGGGAGAGGGAATCATTGATGACACAATATAATTTAAATAGACTAGATGTGGGGTTAATATTATTAATTTTGGAACAACCTGAATTAGAAATTGCAAAAAAGATGAGTAGTTTGGCATTAGTGATATATCAGTGATTCGCTTTCCATTGCTTATGTTTAGTAGTAGGTTATAATTAGGATAAGGTACGATGGAGTTGACTTGTCATGTGGACAAAATCTCCTTAACAAATAAAGAATAAAAAAAAACTCTTTCTCATAACAAAAAAAAAAAGGATTAATCAGAAACTAAAATTGTCCAAATGAAAATGAAAACCGACCAAAAATAGTTTTATTAGTCGGCTTAATATGTTGGACAGTCTGTTCCCTCATTTATATAATTATTTTTTATATGTCTGAACAAACAAACAAGCTACTCATCTGATTATGGCCATAGAATCGGTCTAAGTTGGATAAAAAATAATCAAAAATTGTTCAAAATAAAGTAGTTATTACTCACTTCTTCTACGACAGTGGAATTTTGGTATAATCTAATCATCTCGCAAGCCGTGACGTCAGAGTTCCCTTCTAGCATCGACGTCATGAGGACATTCACGATGAAGGGAAGCCACACCATGAATGAGTTTATACTAAAAACGAAAGATATAGATAAAATAGATATCATTTTATTGTCATCTGATCTTACTGTTGTTGCATTTTGTGGTACTGAGTAGAAAAATGCAAAAAATTGTATAACAGATTACGGTAATTATTTTGAGAAAACAGATTTGAAATATAATTATAAAAGTACCTAAAAAAAAGATTATAATAATTTCTTTTTTTATGTTACTCAATTTTTTTATACTAATGTTATAAAGCTGAAGAGTTCTTTGTTTGTTTGAACGCGGTAATCTAAAGAACTACTGATCCTAATTGAAAAAATCTTTCACTGTTAGATAGCCCATACTATATAACATCATGCTACAACCAATAGGAACGGAGTAGCAATGAGAAATGTTGCAAAAACGGGGAAAATTTACGCAGACGAAGTTGCGCGGGACCCACATATCTGAAGAGTTGATTTAAACATACTAATCTCCGAAAATACTTTTTCGATTTAGATGTAATTTAATTGGAGGTGTTTAAAAATTTTACCCGATCTACGGGATACTAGTATATTAAATTTGACTGTTAGGTTTTCACGTTTATGCCACTGAACCGATTTTGGTGAAATTTGGTATAGAAAAAGTTTGAGTCCAAAGAAAGGCAAAGCCGTAGGCTCAAGCTAGTTATTGTTTTTAAACTTTCGCGATTTTTATACATATTAGATATATTTCGGGACTTAAATCGCGTGAATTATTTAGAGGTACGAACCTTCATTTGATCATGGTCCGACGTCGAGTAATTAAAAGGTTCGTATCTTTAAATAATTCACGCGATTAAGTCCCGAAATATTTCTAATCAAGCTAATTAAATTGTAAAGGCAACTTACCAGATATAACTTATTACAAAGAGAGCAGACAGTAGTATAGTGTATTTCAATAGTGGAGCCTTCACTAGAGGTGCAAGCTGGGCTACCAGTGATCTGAAAAAACTTTTGGGTACTGCCGATACACTATCTTCTTCTAACACCAGGGTTCCAACCTTTAAAAAAAAAACAAGTTTTAAGACTGTTCCAAAAAAAAGTGAAATATTTTTATGGTATCCCTCATATTTATTAGACTTTGTTTTTTTAACGCCTGATGAATGTTTGAAATTTTGTTTGCAGATAGGTATTATGTGTAATCAGTGATGGTCTTGCGTTGAAGGTCATGGAGTACCATTTATTGGACTCGTAGCAATGATCCCTCTTGACCCGTAGTTAGTGTCTGATAAACTCTATAAAATGTTGAAGTAGCATGACAAGCATAAATATTTTATATTACCCAGTGATCGAATTTTGGTCGATAATTATGTACAAAGGTCTGTATAGACGTCAAAGACGTTTACCCAAAAAAATATACAATATTTGATTTTTCAACATGCTTATATAATTGACTGCCTTTGTGGCGCGGTGGGAGTGTGTCCGACTTTTACGCAAGAGGTCGTGGGTTCGATTCCCACACGGGACACCACTTTGTGTGATCCACAAATTGTTGTTCCGAGTCTGGGTGTACTTTGTGTCCGTTACTTATATGTTTGTAAAGCCCCCGCGACACAGGGCTTGTATCGTACTGCGGGAGTCGTCTTAAAAAAAAAGTAAAAATAAATATAAATCTAAATACATATACCCATATTATAGATACATTACACCCAGATACAGGATAAACTATTATACAAAGTTTTATGGTATGTTTTAGAGCCACTAACCACTTGACCAACAGGTCAGTCCACACAGCCATCTAATGATGATAATAAACACGCCGATATTAAAATTATTATAACAACAGCAATAATAATAATGAAAATTGATGATATAATAAAAAACAATATAACTAAAACCACCAACCTGGTAACTATCACCACTATTCTCTGTATTCATTACATAAATTCCTCTCAAGACCTCCAGAGCTTCTGTATCTTTCCCCACAGTGAGGAGAAACTTAGGACTTTCGTAAGCAAAGCTTGCTGCAAAAGCACTAATAGCACTCGGTATAGCATAGATCAAGCCAAGTACTCGCCAGGAATTGAATTGGATGCCCAGGCCTGGTATGTAGTAGGAGAAACGGAGTGGCAAAATTGGAATGGCAATTACTGAAAAGTATAAAGACAAATGTCAATTAGATTGTTAGGTAAATTAATGTAGCTGTATACCGGGACCGCAAAGACTGGATACCGGGACCGCAAAGACTGGATACAAAAAAGTGGACTGGTGCCATTGTAGTTGGTTATTTGAAAAGTGCTTATTTACTTAGTTTGGTGTTATTTTGTTACAAGTCAATAAATCTGTCTGCTTGAATGCTTTGCTTGTAATGAATTTGTCATTACAGTCCGTACAGTACTTGCCCAATGAACTTGGAACTTCTAGTTTTACTTAAAGATGCTTTATTAGGATCGTCGGTATGATTGAGTTCCTTCCCAATTATGGATTTGAATTAATACACAAACCGTACCTAATATTTTATGTCTCTTTTTAGCATATAGTCATGGATAAAGATAGCTAACCTGCCATACAACCAGTGGTTGTCAAGAACACGCTGGTAGACAGAATCACCATGGTGCTTCGTTTTGCCAAAGGAGTACATTCACTTAGTAACGTGACTGATAAAGCAAACGCACCAGCAACACTAGAAGAGAAAAATAAACATTATTATATTATTTACTTAACTATTTACATAAAAGCACGCTTACAGCCATGACATTATTATATTTCAGATGACAATACAATAATTTCCGAAATCTGTAGGCATAATTTTAAATTATTTGGACGACAGGAAACGCATGAAAATTTAAATGAAATATTCTATTAAGTACTTTGATAGTTACATTTATAAATAGCCGATCGCGAGGTGACTTAATGTGAAAAAAATACGGAACATTGAAGACCCATGCCTGTTACTATGTAGTGTAAAAGATCTTTCCAATGCCATTTTTAACCTCAACATCAAAATCAAGGACTTACTTTGAAAGATCTTACTGACTCCCTGGATCAATCTATGACGCTAAACATACTGCCAGTGGTCTAGAGTTCTGCGTTTCACGGTCACTTTAATCTATGAGCAGGCTCCTTATTAACTATCTTTAGTAGTAGAGTAGAGACTGCGCTTAGAAATGCATCAAACCGCGCATGCGCCAGTTCGCACGTCCATTTCACGACAGCGAAATAACGATAGTGAATAAGAAGAAGAAGATGACTTAGAATCCTGCACAAACAAAAGCAGATAGACTGCGACCGTTAGTGATCGCGTAACTCAAAATTCTGACTGCTGAACTCAAGACCGCTTGTAGTGTGTTCGGCGCTTATGACCAGCCTGATGTCATTAGTCTTACGAGAAATATGGAGTTTATCCTGCCCCCAAAAACTCCACTTGCAAATACTAGTCTTTTAAAGGTAGATCACAAGATTAAATTTGAACAACGGCAAATTACAAATATCTTATAACAATAAACTTACGAAGCCGAGGACGCGAATTTAAGAGCGCATAACGCGATCCAATTAGGAGAGAAGGCAGACAGAGAGCCGGCAACGAAGCCCATCGTCATGGAGATTATAATGATCTTCTTTCTGCCTCTAGTATCTGCCAGGTAGCCCCAGACGGGAGACGTGAGAATGATACCTGAAAAGAAAAACACAGCTGTAAACATTCTCTAACCTTTTTATTGGTTTATCTTTCCAAGCTTTTTTACGATCGGGAAGAAGATTGTCAAGCCGTGTCTAGTTGGTCGCTTTTTATGATATACTGCTCCTAGGTATTTTACGAGGATTACGGTCTGATCTTTACAAATTCATCAAGCATCTTATAGATGAACTTTGACAGATTTCTTACATAGACGAACGGAATAATAAGCAACACTTAGCAACGCCTAGGGTACCGCTTGCGAGCTTCCATTTACGCGTCTTTTTAAAGTGAACTAGGTGTACAGCACAATATAGGCTTGCCATCCCTCGCGTTGTAACAGTTTACAAAAGAACTCTGAAACAATTTTATGCTTACCAGCCAAGGGCACACAAGCGATAATCCCCTGTTGAGAATTAGTGGTGTGGAGCTCACAAACGCTTGCCGGGACCAGGTAGGACACACTGAATAGTTCAAAAGCCATGCCCATGATGATGCTACTGCAGAGCATGAACATATACACATTGTAGCGGGAAAATCCTAGAAAAAAAAGAAACACAATTTAATCCAATTAACTACCTAACCCTGACTCTCTGATCTGTACTGAGGCGGTAGCGCGTGGTATTTAGTGATGGGTTAGATTCCCATACAGTACAAAATTTAGTTTAATCCATAAATATTTTTGTGAGTGTGGTGTACTTTGTCTTAGTTCAACAACTCTGGCTTACAAAACAACATACCCTATAGCCAGAGTTGTCTTTATTATAAAGATTTTAGCAAAATTTACTTTTGTAAAGAAAAACTTGATGATTTTAAAAGAGTGGCCCATGAGTTTCTTGGCAGCTTCTTCTCATGAGCTTTACACTTGAAACTGCCGCTGAAAACAAAAACAAAATGAGGTTGGCTTCATTTTGTTTTTGTTTTCATACAAACATAATTTTATCATTTTTTTAGTATGCATTAATTTGACGTTTTCAAATAATCACCTGATTTTACGAATTAAAGAGACTTGAGTTTGAGTTTAAGTGCCTATAGATTCAGACATTAGAAGCCTTATTTTTTCAGAACATTGAGCAAAAAATGTTACGTTCTCGCAGAGTGAATAAAATAAATTTATAATGGTAAGGTTACTTTAGTCATACCACCGTCTAAGTCATACCCCATCAATATCTCGTCCCATATACACGAAACATGACATGAATAGTAAGACGGCTGCCGTCAAAAAAAATATTGAAAAGGTAAGTTTTTTTCACTGTTTCCACTAAAATTTCACGCTTGTTTGTAAGCTATTTCCAATATAAATAGAATAATTATGTTATTTTTGTGATTCATTTCTATTTTTTGTGGTATTTTAAAGTTCATTTAGCCCTATAAAAACTTTTACGTTAAGTTAATAATTTTGATTTGAAACTTTGAATGTATCGTTGCCTAAACCGTACCTATGGGAAAATCCTTATTTCTTTTATACCAGATTAAGGAACTTGCAGAAAAAGATCAAATTCGATATCGCTTTATTGAAAAAGGATATTTTTACAGATATATAAAAGATCATTCTGGTTTGGCCTTGTGTATGTGAAGCAAAGGTCTCGACAGAAAACTCGTCCTTTATTCTAAGTACGACTTAGGCTATAGGTGGTACAAATTAGGTGACCAGTGGCCTTAATCGTACCGAAGAGACATTTTTGAAAAACTTTTAAATGACTACTTAAATAAAATAATTTTGTTTTAATCTGTAGGTAAACTTTAATAAAGCCTAAAAAATAAAGGATTAATAGACGCAAAAGTTTTAGTTTAATTTGAATTAGCTTGAATATTACAGCAATTTTCCCTTGAGAGGTACGATATAAGCAACCTTACTCTAATATCTTGGCAATATACGCCGCTTAGTGCGCAAAATACGAAAATACGCGTCAAATACTCTGAACCTGTAACCGGACTTCTAGGACATTCTGAAGTATGCAAAGTACAAAGACCTAGGTAAACTTTTTTCGGCATAAATGGTAATAAATTACGACTGATTCTGTTTACAAAGTTATCTTATATCAATGCCAAGAAGACAAACAGACTACTGATGATTTGAATCTTTTAGCAAACTAGCGAATTTAATGTTTTCATAACTATTTCAATATTAGAACATGATAAAGGAACATTAGATAACGGAGATGGTTAAAATATTGTGATTAGATCATTTTCTTATCACGTCGTCCATTTTTAAACTCAAACTTTTGCGAACTTGGCATTAGAATGTAGAATCATTCCATTCCAAATTTTATACGACGTTCCTAAGCATTCTGTAACCTAAGTAAATAAAGTACTTTATTTTTCCCTATAAGGAGACTAACTAAGGACTAATAGGAGGCTAAAAAAACAGGGAATCTGCCTAGCTTGTACTTATCAGGTGACTATGTGTGACATGTGCCAAGATATCATTATGAAATATTACGACATATTTTTAGCGACAAAGTTTACTTACCAATGGGTTTACAAGCTGTTTTATTTAATCCAGAGGACCATGAATAAATAAATAAATGTCTAGTGGCACATGGCTATCTCACAGATCTCACCACTCAGACAACTCTGATACATATATTTCTAAATACACATATATTAGGGATAGAAAAATCACACTCAGACAAAGAATAAACAGACGTGCTTATTCTGGGTGGGTATCAAGTTAGGCAGGGTCGCTTACCACTACACCAACAGACCAGACGGATGGAAGCTGTATGTTGTTGATTTCGAATCATAAACAACTAATAATTATATATGAAAAAATATCGACAACAATAACATTAGTCAAACTAAACCTAATGCTTGTCTTAATGGGACCAAGTTTATTTCAATCTTGTCTAGTTCTTGTTGAGATTACCCGAAACAGAATTATAGACAGCCAACGTATTTTTTTTCTTTAATGTATTCTTATAGAAACTGTTATAAAAAAGTATTAAAAAAAAATCGTTTTAATATTACCTGTCATATTGAGAGCGTCCTCAAACGCTACCTTTAAAATTTTTCCCGACATTTTGCACAGTTTTCACTAAACTACACTTAGATACTATTTCGTTCACATTTCCCGCCTTAATGCCACCGTACAAATCACTCCCATGCATTTTATAATAACACAAATAAAAGCCAAGCGGGCCCTATCGCTATAGACCGGGTTCCGTATAGCAATACTCTTACACGTTCACACGTGTAAGAGTATTCAAAATTCAAAATACTTTATTCATATTAAGATTGAAAACTTATCATTTAGATAAGTTATGATTCAAATGTACTACATCACTGTAACGTTAAGTTTGAAAAGCCTATGGTTATGCCGAGTTATGCCGGAGAAAAGAATAAGGCAATAAAAAGTCGCGGCCAGTCCTGTCAAATTGCCAATGTGTTTTAAAAATTGTTTATGTAGGTAAGGTACTGCTATCAATATACACAGTATCATGTTCAGGGCACCGGCCAAGTGTGAGTAGTTTTGTCCATCAACGCGGACCAAATGTATGAACACTTAAAAAATCATGAGTTTGTGTGGGGGGAGGGCAATTGCCGCTGTTGCTCACCCATTAGATCCGCGTCTGAACGCCTTCAAAAAAGGTCATTATCTGTTTGACCCGTATGTTAACTGAAACTGCTAAACCAATTTTGATATGGTTTTCACTATTCGATTGCATATTTTTCTGGAAAGGTTTAAGTGTGCGAAATGTTGTCCTAGCTTATAAAACACTACAGATATAGACTACAACATTTTCCTTAAAGGCAGTTCTTTTTTTTTAAGTTATGGACTATACGCTTATACCAAGCGTGTATATTAGGTAATAAACACACTCTTCGTAGAGACGTAGAGAGGAATGTAGCAATCGTGGACTGTTTATACTGTAACACCATCCTTACACAACGCATTTCGACAAGCGCTTTTCACCTCGGGACCTTCCCTCTATGCACGCGTGTACCACCAATTTCAATTTCGGAACACTTACGAGCCAAACTGGTCCATCATCCCGTTTTCGTGGGCAATATCATCTTTCTGTAGGTCGGTACTACGGTCGGTGTTTTGTTGCTCATTTTAAATCATGCAAGCAAGGAATAGTGTGTTATTCACTTATGCATTTGATTCTCACGCAGTAACATAAACTCTAAATCTCCATTATATTATATTAGCTACAGCCTCCGTGCATAAAAAAGATGGGTGCAAATGGCCAGCTCCCAACCATAAGTGAAAACAGGCTGACGCACACATATGACGAGACAGCGTACGTTGAGGTAGTTCAACTTAAGATGAGATTATGATTGCGCAGTGGTAATACTGGTATGCAAGAGCTTCAATTCTTTCAATAGCTTCCAGTCTCATAAGTTCTTCTAGAAATTGTTTTATGCCTATGATTTGTAAAATCTCCCAGACAGAACCTGAAAGAGGGTTTAAATTTTAGCCTGAAATTTGTATTTTAAGATAAAATACATACAATTTATAATCGTCTTGCTATCATTGCTCAATTATAAACTGTAGCTGTAAGGAGTAAATCAGAGAAAATAGCAATTACAAAAATAAAGAATAAAGTAGGTAGGTAAGTATTTACCGTAACCGAAATGAAATAGAAACGTTTGATAATAAATTAATCGATTCGTGTAGCCTAAGGCATGCTCAATTTTTCATACTAAGTAATTTTAATACCAATGTATAATGTCAAATAATTGCTAGTATTTTGAACTAAAGGTGGCCTTTTTTTGCACGCAAAATATAAAGTTGCTGGAAGATATACATCAACTAAAGTTCTGTCCTCGGCAGTGTCATAAGATGGTACCACGACTCTTTTATATAACTGGGTCTATAAACGGTTATAGCTGTTAGTCTAATACAGTCATTTACAATAGGTATCCAAGAATTAAAGATAATCTCCTTAGAACGTTTTTCTGTAGTTACAGCGGTTAAGGTATCCAATCTTACTGTCCCATTTTTAAAAAGTGAAGTGAATCTGTAGGTTTAGTACTGGTATAGTATCATATTTTCTGTGGTATAGTGAATTCATTCTGTAGAAATTCTTACATTGGTGTACCAGACTAAAACGGCAAAAGTTGATAAAATCCTAAAAAAACTATTGAATTATATTTGTGGTAAATATAGCAAGTGCTACAATGTTCTAAAATTGTGATCAAAAGTTCGTTGACAAAACATTTTAAAATATGCTCAAAAGAAATGTCAAAAGTCCTAATAATCGTAACAAAATGAATACCTTTCCTTTAGCAATTTTGATATCCCGTTCTTGATAATAAAATAATATGTAGATGAATTTAATTACATATTAGTGCTAATAAATTGTACAGAAAACTCGATGAGATAAACTTCTAATTTCACATTCATAAAGTGGTTCTCGGTTATACGGTACCCTATTATTTAAGAAACGCTTATCACATAGATAAGGTAATTAAACGTAAGACTTATTTATATTTTATATGTTAATAAAGAACATTTTAATCATCAGCTATTATGTTCTTAAAACTAACACTAAATTATTATTTATTATTATAGAGCGCATTATGTCTCCCATCTAAGAAAAAAACTAGGAAATTAAATGGTTTCAGTTAAGTACGATGTTATTGAAATGTCGCAATTTCTTTAATATCCAAATAACAAGAAATTGGTATTTATATGTAAATCTATTTTTACCCGACTACGACAGAAGTAGGGTAATGTGGCTCAGTGGAAACTGAGCAGAGGTTAAGCAACGTTACCACTGCCTGTGCATAGATGGGTAACCTTTTTTGAAATTTGTCACAACCTTGTGCCTCGTAGAGAACATTAAGCCGTCAGTCCTGCGCCCAATCTCGTACTATGAGAGTGAGGAAAAAGAGAGTGCACTTATGTTTGCGCATACACTTGTGCACTATATTAACTCCTGCGTAATTGACTAGTCTCTGATAAGATTCGCCACCGTAACTGACATCGATAATGAGACTATTAATGTGTTTCGAGTGGAGGTATGTATATTAAATGTGGGTATATATTTATGTCCATTTCCTTGGCACGCTCTCCAGCCAATCAGCTTGATGGATTTCGTCATACGATGTGTCGTAGAATTGCTCCCAATTGTGGAAGTGTTAATATATCCAATAGGTTTTTTAGGGTACTCCGATTTTGATAAAATTAGGTATGTGCACTCAGTATCATGGGCACATACCAACCCTTGAATATGACCACACCTTTCTGTAACATTCTGTATATCGGCGCTTGAACGGCTAAAATATTGTTTTTTTTTCATTTTTTTCAATATAGACGTTTTAAGAAGTTATTTTTCAGATTAACTCTTTAAAAAAAAGCTACTGGGTCCTTATTCGCGTTCTTTTTATATGTTTTCGCGGCAATTCCGTGAGAACTAGCGCATGCGCGGTGCGCTTAAAGATGTCCGCCGCCTATGCGCGTTGATGCATTTCTAAGCGCTATTGACTATTTACCATAATGACAAGTTTTGACAGTTCGCGCGGGCTTGCGGAAAAAAACAAAGGTGAATAAGGACCCTGAGTAGAATTCGATAAAATTCAATATTCCCTTTAGATTCTTGCGCACACTTTCCACGCATGTGACATATGTAATATGGTGCCAAAATACATCGAAGCCATTATTTTCTGGAGTAAAGCAAAATTATTTGATCATCTAGGATATTTATTTTATTTTAAAATAGTTCAAGAATTTAATGACAAGAAATAGAAAAAGGGAAAATGAATTATACTTACCTCAAGTCTTATTCAATATATGGGATGGGGTCTACAGTCCATCAAATCTAAGAGGTACCGTTTGACGTTTCATATGATAATGTAATGGACAATCAACTGGTCATTAATTTAAATGACGATGATGACGAAGACGACGATACTAGTACTAGTAGTGAATAAAAAAATATCCTAAACATTTCTTTTATTTAATTATAACAATTGATTTCTTAAAATTCGGATATTATAGTAATCGATCTCTTAAAGTTCGGATATTATAGTAATCGATTTTTTCATCCCATCCCTATCATTCAATTGTCAGAACTGTCAAACGGTAGAAAAAAAATTGACTCATCGTCACCATTTTTGATATTCCAAAATTGTATTACACTTTTTACCTTACCTATTTATGTAATGAAATAAAATATATTGCTCATGTCTTGCAAAAGAATGTCCATAATTCCGATCTATTTCCATATTTTCCATATCTACGGAAAGTTCATGCGGAACTGTCAAAATTTTGTAATAATGGTAAATGGAGAGGTTTGCTTACAAATACATCTGCATGCGCAGCGTGTTTGAAAATGTCCGCCGCTGATGCACGGTGTGGCATTCTTGCGGAGAAAAGAAAGTTTTTTGAAGAGCAAATCGAGTGAAACAATTGAATGAATTATGGTCTAAATAAAAAGGAATTATCATCTATTACATTTACAATAATTGCATTTTTGAAAGATAGAAAAATTTGAATCCAGATTCAGGAATCGAACCCGAGACTTCCGTAGCCAAACCGGGGCCAGAAGCGATTCCTGAGTCTGGATTCAAATTTTTCTATCTTTCAAAAATGCGATTATTGTATTTGTAAAGTCTTTGGCAAGAAATGCCTATAAAAATTACTTCAATCTATTACATTATTTTAAACATCTATGGCTTCATGGATTTTAGCTTGAGAGGTATTCGTCTCAGTTGTGAGGGTGATACTGGGTACATCAATATCAGAAAAAAATAAATGGTGGTTTCAGCCCCAAAATAATTGCAAATAAGCAATCAGGTTTTTTGTTTGGAATATTTTTATTGTATTAGATGACATCCATATCTTTTGGCAGATTATTCAGAAAAACAAAAAGTACAATCAGCCGCTGTGTTGGTTTGCCGACGACATCATCTTAGTAGTGGAGTCACTGAAGCAGCTTACCCTATTGTTGGGTCCTTATTCATTATCTTTATTTCGTTGTCGTGGGAAGCCCGTGCGAACTGGCGTTGATGCGTTCCGGTCGGTCAGTCGGGTTTGTCACGACAACGAAATAAAGATAGTGAATAAGGACTTGCACACTCTAAGTGCAGTCTCTGAATGTGTTAATCTCAGCCTGAATTTGAAAAGACACAAAAAGTTGTTCAAGAATATATCTACATATGGAAGGTAATTCAGCTTGATAGAAAGAACGTAGAGAAAGAAATTGACAGAAGAATCCAGTTGGGTTGGGTAGCGTTTAACAAACTTCCTAAAGACCAAAATGATCAACTAGGGTCAACTATTTGCGCCGAGACGTGACTTACGATAAGGCAAACTATAACCTAGAGTCTCTTAGAATAATGCGCTAGCCACTTATGTCAAAGGATCGATGACCGCTGGAGCAAATGAAGCCTAAAGTGGAGACCGTGTCAGTAAACGTAAGGTGATGGAACGGAGTGATCCCAAACCTAATAATGGTCGCTGGGATGGACTGGGTGCGGAAGGCGGAGGACTAGATCTCCTTGCATAAATTAGGAGTTGTTTATAACCAGGGTCCCTATTCACTTTCTTTATTTCGCTGCCTTGAAAAGACCGTGCGAACTGGCGTATGCGCGGTGCGCTTAAAGATGTCCACCGCGCATGTTGATGATTTCTAAGCGCAGCTCTCTACCGCGCATGCGAGTGAATAAGGACCCAGTAGTGGCATAACTAAAAACAAAAATCTTAATAATCGTTTATATAATAGGGTTTCCTTGTATATGCTTCCCATAATTATCATGTTGCAATTCCCAAAATAGTTGTATCACTAGAATGGAATATTTGGTAAAACAAAAATTAAGATTGTTTACTCTGCATACGGCACTGAAGTTATCTTTACATAGCAATCAGCTCTTAAGAATATATAGATTAGAGTATGACTTGGTAAATTAACTGAAATATTATCGTCATCGAAAGGTCTCATTTGCAAACAGCCGAGTCAACGAGAAGTCTATATTACTGGTGAAAAGGCGTTACAAAATCAAATACCAATTAAATAAAATATAAAATACCAGCGCTTTCACACTATTTAGAACAACTAGATCAGAAAGACGACAACGATTCCATGATAATATCCCCACTGGTTGGAATTTTATTCTATTCATTCCTACAGATAGGGATAGCTGGTAATTTATCGATATTAGATTTGTAATTCATTAGATTGTAATTCTTCCTGGGTGTTACAACTGTTGTAGCAATTACTTATCATTGTACAGACCTAAATTATCTTATGTATTTGCGCACAAAGAAAATAAACGTCATTATCTCGAATTAATTAACTAACCATGACGCAACGAATAATTTAAAATGGTGAGTACCTACCTACTTACTGTTGTCATTTTTTACTTTCAAGATTATGTGCATCATCATCTTCTGCCCTTAATGTAGTTTGCCTGGGGTAGTTTCCATTCCCGTTTAGGGGGGGGGGTTGGGCCGAATCCTATTACATTCATGGGGGAGAAAGGGTGTTGGCTGGTGTCACGTAATTTTTAATTTGTAAGAAACCACCTAAAATTTAATTGAATTAAGTAAAATTCTTTATGGACGTGCACTAATAGTGTAAAATATTTTATTTTTATTAAAGTTATGATGTGATGAAAAATAAAATATTTTACACTTAAAATCTCAAAAGACCCTGATTAATGCGCTTATTACACTACACTAAATCAGGGACCCTAAACCCTTAAAAAGAGAGGTGTAATAAGAGTTAGGGTCCTAATTCTCTAACAAGTTTTCATGGCCACCGATTTAGGGCCCTGATTTAGGGTAGTGTAATAGCCGTTTAAATATAATCCACCATATACCTAACGTGTTTAATCATCGAGTTTAGTCATAAAAACGACTACCTATAACTATATAATTTGACGACCCGCAGTTATGACGTCATAATAATTGTGTATTCCACACAAATTTGTACTAAGCACATTGTTTTGACGTATCATAAAAATATACTGATAAGACTTGACAGTCATGTAGCCTATTACAAGATAAAAAATGAGCCATGTTGGTCAATCCCTTCTCGATTTATAATATGATCTTTTTTACATATTTTTTACATACGTTTCAAATGAGTTGATAACTGTCATGGTGACATTTTGATTCGCATTACGACTGTAACTTCATTATATGACGTAAGGTCAGCAATAAAGTGATTCGTAAAAAGGTGTCATTAGTATTACACCGAAGTACCTACCTACTCTAATGAACAATCTAATGAAAAATCTACACTGTACCTATTTTATTTATGTTATTAAAGATATGTTTTAGTTAAAAAAAAATATCACGTCTGACTGAAAGACCATAAAAGTGTAGAATATTCTTATACTTTTGCCTATTTACTAATTTATGTTTGGTGTTTATTAAATAATGAAGAATACTTTTATTATTATTATGAAGAATAATGTTAGGTACATAGTTCAAAGAAAATAAATATTACATCCGTTCCCATATACATACGTACTTTACTCGACCTGGGAGTTTTTGTTGCTAGCGGTACAATTTTGACAAGTACAGAGTGAAGTTGTCGCGATCGCGGTTATCTTCTCGTTTGAAACGCATAGTACGTCAAGTTATTATAATTTGTCAGAAAGTTATAGGGTATTTAAATAGAGTATGTATAAATTATAAAACGGTAACATTCAAATAATAAAATAATCGTTTATTAGAAAACTCGGTACAAAGCATATTTGTTTAACAAATAGATACTTAACTATGTATGTATGAATTCGCTGTTGACAACGCTTTGTTTTCTACCTTTAAATAGTGATAAAATTAATTAGCATACTAATAGATAATATATCTTTATGTGACAAGATGCGGAGTTGAGTACATGCAGAGAAACGTGAAAGCGTGCATTAGATATCGCGTGACGAAGCCTGACTACGCATTTTCTAAATACGTGAAAGGTTACGTATTTAGAAAATGCGTAGGCACTGTAACTCTAATTGTGGCAGAGTTCAGACCACTATATTTACTTAAATTTATTGAATACCATCTGTACCTCAATGCGGTCTAACAGGTCAAATGGCTATCAAGATACGAGGTTAGACAGAATAGACCATAACGATACGTATTCGCAGCAACCGTCTCATCTTAATCTGCAACAGTCGCTATCGGATGCATTTTATTACTTTAAAGGGTAGATTACGCGAAACAGGGTTCGGCTCTCTCAAAAAATTATATAGAAAACATAAATATTAGGACACGAAAAAAATTGTATCACTAGTCAAAGAGTTTTTCTAGTAGATGATATAAGGAAATTTAAAGGCTTAATATGATCCTGCAAATAAATCTTGAAGTTGCGGAAAAATGCAAAAATGAGCATTTTGATATTGTCATAGTCATGGCGTTCGTAATCTAACTTATGTACGAACGAATATTCTACTTTATTTTGACCTGCGCTCCTGCGCACTGTGAAGTAATGGTTGTGTGCAGAAGAGCGAGGCCGGCGATCGTGTCGCTGTGTACTTAGCGCTAAATAAATAATTCTCTCAGTGTAATGCCCCCTTAATCTAACTTATGTTTTTATTTATTTATAATACAGCCTATAATATAAAGGAAAGATTCTCCAACCAAGTGTGATGACCGTAGTCATTAGGAACTTTTATAATGTAGCTATTAGTTGCCATAAATATACTGTCGTCTCAATTAAACTACTTGATGAGAGTGTTGCTGCGAACAAGTTAAGTAGTATCATCGAAATATTGGGCTAACAGCAGGAATCAAAGCCACGCGGTACCAAATATCCGTACAGTTATACCTTAGATTTGAGAAAAAAATCAAGAGCCAAAGACATGCATTTGATATGTTTAATATCACTTATTTATTTACAAAACAACAATCAAAATAACACTTCGATTAAACAACATCACTCACTATTATAACACACACATACATAATTTACAAAACTACATTTACACACAAGATTACTAAAATTCTTCGTTAAGTTCTGATTGATCATCAGTCTTTTTGGATGGACTCCTACTATCTGCGTTTAGATCTACCGTATTGTCGATTGCCATAATACAAGATCCCGGAATTTATCGAGAATTTGCCATCCAGCAGATCGTAGAAACGTTTAGTATCTAAGGAACCAAATTTATATCTTCTTCTTCACGTTCCACTTCTTTTATGACTTTTTTCAGACCCGACACCGTCTTTTCCGATGGCAAAAAGAAAGCGAGTAAAGCGCCAACTGAAATATAAACAACACAACTTTTAAAACAAAACAATAAGGTAATTTAATTTAAATATAAATTGAACGTTTACTTTTTGAAATAACCAATATAGCAATATATTAGTATAGGTATATACAGGGATTAGCAGTCATTTTCGAAAGATGCAAACGCACATATGGTGAGAAGCTACCAAACACAATCAACACAAAACCAAAGCCATAGAGCATTGCCAACATCGACTGAAAAATATTCAAATATATCTAACTCTTGGGTAAAAGAAGAATAAGTTACTAACCGCATGAGATTGCCAGCATTATGTAAAATGAAACTTCGCAATTACTCTGTAGGAATTTCTTTATAAAACTAGAAGCCAATGACGCTGGTCCAAGACCTGCTACCGTTGTTAAGCCTATAGCTGTTGCCCTGGAAACAAAAAAAAATTGTTAGACTTACCGAATATGGACATGGGTAATGTACGCAGAACGAGCGGATACGTAGAATAAAAAAGAAAATGTTAGGGCGGAAGAAGAAACGTTTGCATACACGGAGTCGTGACATCATCTCACCAGCTCATTACCGCGGTCGGTGTAACTCGGTCGAAATGTCAAGTTAAAAGTTATAATTATTTGTTACTCTCACTGCCCTTTCTACAGATCGATATCAGTGAGCCGTCGTGATCGTTTTATTTCTCTGATCAAAATGGTATACATTTTGATCAGAAAAATAAAACAATGTAGCAAAAAAATGAACTTCTGAGACTTAACTCAGCAAATACAATAAATGCATTTTTGAAAGATAGAAAAATTTGAAATCCAGACTCAGGAATCGAACCCGAGACTTCCGTAGCCAAACCGGGGCCAGAAGCGAACCACCTATCTGGACTATGTTATTAGATTTCGAATTTTTCTATCTCTTGTTGCTCGCGAATTTAGGCCTTCGCAGCGACATCTAGTCGGTAGTTAGAGAACTATCACGGCTTTTGTTACGTTACGCACGCACTTTAACTCAGCAGTTCACGGCTATAAAGACAGATACGGGAGCCTCAGCAGCAACCACTCTGACTGGCAATGTTTGAAGTAAATATTGAAATGTTGGCTCCCTCGAGCTTTTATGCTCGTTTTTTGCCAGGCGCCTCTAATCAGTCTCGTTTGTAATTCAACCGAGTTTGACCGTCGTTTTTGTTTAAAGGGAGCTGGCTTATTGTGCCTATGTATTTTGTGACTGAGCCATAGCTTTTATATATTAAGAAGATGTAGTAAAATACTAACTTGCCGTAGGCAGGGAAGATGTCAATGGCGTAAGTGCAGAGAAGGCCTACATTGAAGATACCAAATAAGATGAACATGTAGAGGATTGCGTTAATTGCCCCAACAGGAATGAAGTTGATGCACAAAGATGCTACAGCCATTAAAATCTGTAAACAAGTACACACAATGAAGTACAAATCTAGAGTTGTTTGCTCATAACAAAGTTTTAGGTCATAACCGAGTGGTTACAAATCTATATTAATATTATAAAGTTGAAGAGTTTGCCGTGTGGTACCGGCTTAAGAATAGTACCACCCCATCTCTTCCCGTGGGTGTCGTCAAGGCGACTAAGGGATTTCACACCGGAGGACGGGCAGCAGCGTCCTCTGCGTACTTAAAGCCTTACTGCGATCGCCAACCCGCTCGCCAAGCGTGGCGATTATGGCAATTACCCCCAGGATCTACATACTAGTAGGTTCTACTGGGGAGACCCGTGCCCAGCAGTGGGCCATCATAAGGGTTGATATGAAGAGTTTGTTTGTTTGTTTGAACGCAGTAATCTCAGGAAATACTTATTCGAATTGAAAAATTATTTCACTGTTAGATAGCCCATTTATCGAAGATGGCTATATAACATCACACTACGACCAATAGGAGCGGAGCAGAAGGAGCGTACAATTTAAAAAAAAATGCGGCAAAATTTAGGATTGTTCAATACCACACCCTCATCTCCGGCCATGGACCTACAAGACGTAACAACGTGGGATTTTTTAGTCGGTTCGAATCCGACATACCTACCTGTCATGTTCTCAACAGGTTGGGATCTGTGGGGATTTTGACACAGCTCAAAAAAAAGGATTGTTTATCTAATACGAGGGTCAAACTGAAAGTTCTTAGAAAATCAAAAACTGATTACATAAGCCAGTTATTAGTTTTATTATATCTTTTCAAAATATTGTCCATTCACGTCAATACACCGCTGCATGCGATGGAACCACTGGGAAAAGCACTTTGCCCACTCGTTCTTAGGGGTCTCTTCAATGGCATCGCGATACGCAGACACCGCTTCTTCAGCATTCATAAACCGCTTTCCTTTAAGTTTTTCTTTAATTTTTGGAAATAAATAAAAATCACAAGGCGCGAGGTCGGGGCTATACGGCGGGTGACCCAGTAATTCAACGTTTGATGTCGCCAAATAGTCGATCGTTCGCTTGGTGGTGTGCGACGAGGCATTGTCGTGGTGAAGGAGGATCCTACTGCGAGGTCGTTTCTCTCGAACTTTTTCCAAGACAAGTGGCAAACAATTGGTAGTGTACCATTCTGCAGAAACTGTTTTTTGATCCTCTAACACAATTGTTGCGAAATGACCTATCCTTCCAAAGAACGAGGCCACCATTTTTTTTCCCGCACTTCGATCTCTTTTCACTTTAGTTGGCAACTCCTCGAAAGGAAACACCCACTGAGCAGATTGTCTTTTGGTTTCAGGATCATAACAGTAAATCCAGCTTTCGTCACCTGTTAGTATGTCGAACACAGCATTTGAGTCACCTCCGTTAAATCTTTCAATCATTTTACGGCACCAGTCCACACGATGGAGTTTTTGAGCCTCAGTCAAATTATGAGGTATCCACCGGGCGCAAAGCTTCCTGACCGCTAAATGTTCGTGGAGGATTTTGTGCACTTGACTCATACCGATGCCTAAGCTTGTCCGAATCTGCTGATAGGTCACTCTTTTGTCAGTCTCTATCATACGCCGCACAACACAGATGTTATCTTCAGTCGTCGCCGTAGAAGGCCGTCCCTCACGTAAATCATCAGTGAGATTAGTGCGACCACGTTTAAACTCATTAAACCAGTTGTAAACAGTCGCACGAGATGGGGCTTCATCGTGAAAGGCCAATCGTAGTCTATCATAACTTTCTTGTTGACTTAAATGACATCGAAAGTCATAAAAAATCATTGCACGAAAATTTTCTCGTGTTAAATTCATGTTGACGTGACACAGACAATTTTCAATTTGCCGCCAAATCGTAAAACAAATGACAAATGAATGAAATATGTACTCAGTAATATTGGCAAAGAGTTATATTTTTAAATTTTAGAATTATTTTTTTATTATATAGTTTATAAGTGGCCAGTTCTAAGAACTTTCAGTTTGACCCTCGTATATGAAATTCTCGTGTCACAGTTTTCGTTGCCATACTCCTCCGAAACGGCTTGACCGATTTTGTTAAAATTTTTTGTGCATATTCAGTAGGTCTGAGAATCGGCCAACATCTATTTTTTATACCCCTAAAAGTTTGTTTGTTTGTTTGAACGCGATAATCTCAGAACCTACTGGGCCGCATTGAAAAAATATTTTATTGTTGGATAGCCCATTTATCGAGGAAGGCTATAGGTTATAACATCACGCTACGACCAATAGGAGCGGAGCAGCAATGAAAAATGTTGTAAAAAAAAAGGGAAAATTTACGCAGACGAAGTTGCGCGGGTCAGCTAGTTAACTATAAATTTTAAAACTCGGTTAATTGTTCAAAGTTTTTAAGGCGTACTATTGCTGATTTATTATTGTAAAATAATTAATATTTTTCTTCTATTCTGAGATATAAACTATTGATTTTCCTTAGAGTCATCAATTTAATTGAAGAATACCTACTAAACGCAGTGAATTCATTTTAAAACATACATCAGGGATTTAAAAATAGTTTTATGAACATCACCAACGAGATTTACTATTTATGTTGCTTATCACTTCGCCACAGTTGCGTTTTGTCAATCACAGTCTGAATCGTTACCTGTATTCCAAATATAGGCCTTTTCCTGCCGACGAATTTGTAGATGTTATAAATTAACACGTTCAGCCCAGCCAGCGATATACCCACGGCGAAGAATATCATCACACTGAACCTGTTCACCAAATTTTGTCTACCCTGAAATAAAACGAATTGGCATAAGTACATTATTTAGTCCAAAAGAGCATGAATCATACCAAAGTACTTAGTAAACTTAGCGAAAATACCTACTATTGACTACCTCAGTGGCGCAGTTGTGGACAAAATAATATAATAATATTTGTTCTAAGTCTGGGTGTACCTAATGTGTGTATGTAAAATCTCTCGCAATACAGGGCGTATTATATATAGCCTAATGGTCTAAAAAAGTTGCTTTTAAAAAATATGGTAGTGTTAACCTTATTAACCTCAAAGATTTTGTATTATTATTTGTCATTTTATTTTCCGCGCTCTATGATCAGACCCTTTGTAAAGATTTAGGGTACCGACATGCACTGAAGCACTGTAAGGTGTTACGTCAAAGCCGTTACTTTATAGTTAGCTATACTGGTTACTGTATAAAACCGAACGCAGACCAGTATGATGTCATCTACGTACATAAATTTTATACGTATTTATTTATTTAAAATTTCCTGCAAATATATTGCAAAAGACGGACTTAATTCCAAAGGCATTAGTCAACCTTTGGGTGGTTAAGAGAAAAGGGTGGCAGGTACTTATTATTTTGCATAATGTCTGAATCAATTGAATGAATTTAAATATCTGGTCGTTGTTGATCACGTGATCAAATTACTGAGAGCACCTCACCAAAATACACCTGTGCTCACAGTACAAAAATGGCGACGGTTTATGACGTCACATATTTCCTAAAAATACTGTAGCAGTAAACTGTCAGTCATACGGAACGAATTTATCTCCAGTAAAAGCACAGAACAGTGCTGGCAGTGTATTTCGGAATGACGCTCGAAATATTCTAACATTTGTCAGTAAACACCTGGGTATTAACAAACATTTAAAGCAAATAAGGAATTTACTTGCAAAATATTAACATGACATTTAAACTGTATAATCAGGACAACAATTGATAGATCACACTAAGCCCACCAGCCCATAACTTGAGCAAAAACAAATACGGAAACACACAAGTAGACTGATGGTCTAGATCATTCATTTCCAACATTAGACAAAACAATACAAAAATAAATAAACATAATTACTTGTTCCACAACTGTTATGTTTTGATGCCCTCTAACCATATCACAGACTGTGAGGAATGAATCATTGGATGAAGTAAAAGCACTTGCGACGACAGGCAGGATTTCAATGTAAAAATATGTGCTGTAAACAGTAATAAAGGTTTATTATTACAACCCAACATTACCTCATAACCTTGAGATTTGAGACAAGTATGATTAGGTAAAGAACAATATATGAAATTCCTACAACTATTTGGCAAAAAACTGACAACTTGGGAACAATTTTTGTTACCTGGCCTTATTCTTTAGCAATATAATTCAGCACCAACTAGGTTTTAGCATAATCTAGGTGGTGCTAAGTCCGCTGAGCAGTGTAGAAACTCTGTACAATATTCAACTGACCCAAGATAGACGCATCAATTGACTTTGCAAACGATACGTCGTAGTCTACAATAGGTATTGTTCTCGGTAACATCCTCGTATTCATTCCTGAACTTCTTTTTATAGAAAACTTCTTCGTGAGTGTTTCAGGTATTCAAGTAATAATTGAAGATAAGATTCTTACCTCAGAAAACCAGCAGGCAGAATATTAATTATAATTGCGAAATATTTGGTTCGGTTCTTCATCAAAGATGTCATCAAGACCCAATAGGATTTGAAGACGTTCATGTGCGTAGTCACAACGTTATCTTCATTCAGTATTAGGGCATCTACCTAAAATTTAAAATAATAAGAATAATACAGATTATGTATAGTCTACTAAAAAGTAGTCCATTAGATCTCCCTGCGATTAAAGTACTAAATACAGAGTTTTCTGTGGTAATAGTTAACTATCTGACCCGCGAAGCTTGGTTTGCGTAAATTTTCCCCGTTTTTGCAACAATTTTCATTGCTGCTGCGCTCTTATTGGTCGTAGCGCGATGTTATATAACCTAGAGCGTTCCTCGATAAATGAGCTATCCAAAAGTAAAAGATTTTTTAATTCGGACCTGTAGTTTCTAAGATTATAGCGTTTAAACAAACATACAAATAAACAAACAAAGTCTTCAGCTTTATAATATTAGTATAGATTTGTGTTCACATGAAATATGGTCACAAAAAATCAATGATGGTATAAGTAACAGTCTCACAAAACTTGGCTAATTAGCAAACCTTTAAGTCAGTGTCGGATTACATTTTGCTCTTTTTCGCTCGTAATAATGAAATCATGCTTTACTATTTTTACGACCTTTCATATTAGTGTGATGTTGCAATATATAAATTATCTATGTGTGCATTAGTTCGCCGTTTTTAAAGATCCAATGTTGTTTATATAACCTATCTACACCTTTTTACTAGCAGTGCCCGCGACTTGTGCTGCTGACTCCCTATACACGCTAGCGTGATGATAAAAGTAGGCTAAGTTACTCCTTATAACATCAGCTACCTGCCAGTAAAAGTCCCGTCAATATTAGTCCACCCGTTTCGGACAAACAGACAGACAAAAAAAATGGGTTGCACTCCGGGAGTGCCGGCAGAAGTGAAAACTTGAACAATAACGTTGTGCATTTTGAAATATTTTGGAATGGTTAGGGAATAATTTCGCAGGAATTGCTTTATTCATCAGTATAAAAGTACTATCATGTGGTTAAATGCAATATTCATCTATTGCACTATCATACACATACATAAACAGCAGGAGCAGGCATAAATTTTCGCCGCACGGTAGAAAGAAAGGGGGATATTACTTCCTCCCCTACGCCGTGACGGGCGGCGGTCTACTCTTCCTCCGTCTTACGAATTTTCGATCAGGTAACGTGTCCTGACGCGAGATTAACATTTTTTAACCATCCCAAAAGTGCACAACAAAAACTTCCTTTCACTTCAAAAATTATAAATTGATTGTTTTTTGTATCTGTATCGTATAAAGAAGCTAACTTTTATATGCATAAAGTAAAAATCTGTTATTTTGACTTTACAAATAGACACTTTAATTAAAGGCAATAGGCACTTTAATGACCCTAACTGCTAAGCCGGAGGTCGTGGGTTCGATCCCCACCCAGGATGAAACTTTGAGTTGAGCACGATGGTTTATTCTGTGTCTGGGTGTAAATTATCTACAATATAGTATATAGAAATTTATGAGTATGTATATCAGTTGTCTGGTTGCCATAGTACAAGCTCTGCTTAGTTTGGGATCAGATGACGTAGTGTGAGTTGTCCCAAGTTATTATTATTCATTTGTAGTATAGAAGATTATACCATTATTGCAACAAATCACGTTCGCAACACACTATACCTAACCTATATTGCTAATGCTTTTTAATTGCACGAGGACTAAAAATGGTTGTTATAATAATAATAATAATAATAATATCCTGGGACAACTCACACAACGTCATCTGATTCCAAACTAAGCAGAGCTTGTACTATGGCAACCAGACAATTGATAAATATACTTATATATATCTATATACATACATATTATAGTTATACTACACCCAGACACAGAATAAACCATCGTGCTCATCACACAAAGTTTTATCCTGGGTGGGGATCGAACCCACGACCTCTTGCGTAGCAGTCGGATACAGACCCACCGCGCCACAGAGGCAGTGTTGTTACTTTAAATAAAATAATAATCGGCGCGTTTATATATAGCATCCATTAATTGTAACTTCGTAAATATAAAGATATTTAATCTAGTATTTTAAAACAAGGCAATATAAAACCACCAACCTGGTAATTTTCAGCAGACATCTTATTATTCATTACATACATTCCTTTTAAAACCTCAAGAGCTTGGTAATCTCTTTCCATCGCGAGGAGATAGATGGGGCTCTCGAAGACATGGTTAACACCACAAGCACAAATGATGCTAGGCAATGCGAGAAGCAAACACAGTAACCTCCAAGAATTGAAGTAAATGCCCAGGAAATAGAAGGAAAACCTAAACGTTAGGACTGACATCGAAATCACTGAAAGGAAAAATAAAAAAAATATTATAGCAAACATTAGGTCTACGTCTGTGTCAAATTAAAAGTTATCGGCAAGGAGTCTCGGAGTCAATATTGATATAAATAATACGACTCTGAGTAATAAAAATAATATTCCGGTTCAAAAAGGCGTTTGTTGTATCTTAAGAAAAAATAACAACACAGAAACTTAATTATTTCGTTTCATAATGGAGACATTTCTGGGATCGAAACAATTAGAGACCGTCACCAAGGACAAGATAATCGCGGCGATATTATCGTCGTGCCACCTATTTCTATACACTCTCTTAGAACGTGTCTCCACACGGCGATGTTATCGCGGCCGGCGTTGCGACGAGTGGCTGAGTGCAAAAGAAACGTCATGGTATTGCCGCAGAATGTGGCGCTCTCGCTGCGAGAGCGCGGCGAGCGCGGTATCAAACGCAGGCTCGAAAACGTCACGAGTCGCGACGATACGCTCGCAGAATAATCGCTCGTTCGTCGAGACTACCCGACGATAGTAGAGTGGGATCGTCGCGATTCTCTCGCCCGTGAAGACAGTCCCATAGGTACGACATATGTAATACAACTTTCAAAAATTAACCCAATGATATTAAAATTAATTTACCTGCCATAGCTCCTAAAGATACCAGAAATGTACTCATGGTAAGAATCACCAGAGCGCTTCTTCTTTTTACGGGAGTACATTCAGTCAACAATGCGAATGATGACACGAATGTGCCGCCCACACTAGAATTTACGAAAATGTATTAGTTGGAAAATTTATATTGTCTCTTTAATTATTTTTTATTTATAAGTAATACAGCCAAAGACATCACACTATGACTAGGCGGATGCGTTGATCTCATAAAGAGTAGGTACAGTGAATATATATTCAGATATTATAAACCAACATTAGAATGGTCTTTCTATCTTATGTATATGATCTAAACAGCGTCCAAGCGGCAGGCATTGGAATTAATTTAGAGACCAATGAGCTGACGTAAAGAAAGCAAAAAATAGAGCCGTTTAAATAGTATCCTGGCAACGGACATAGAATACTTTTTTCGCGGTAACCGACATTTATTTGGGTGAAGCCGTAAACGAAAGAAATCTCTAGATATAAGCTAAAGGCTATTTAAATAGAAACTACTTGTATAGTATAATCAAAAGCTACTTACGCAGCCCCAGATACCAATTTGAAAATGAGGAGCACAATCCAGTGAGGTGAAAAAGCAGCAATGGTACCAAATATGGAAGTCACGATGAGGGATATTTGCAAGACCTTCTTTCTTCCACGAGTATCAGCCATAAAGCCCCATTTCATGCCCATCGCCATGAAACCTAGGAATTACAATTCTATTAAATAAAGCTGATAAATATTGCTTATAGATATCAAGTGATAATTTTCTATGATATCTTCAAATTTAAACACCCTTTCTTTACGAAATCTGGATTGGCGGAATCCTTTCAATGGCGAATCCAATCTATAAGCTGTTTTAGGCGAAAGTGCCCGTTAATCTTCCATGAAATAGTGATGTTGACATATCACTGTGCTTCGGTTGAAGAGCGCTGTAGCAAGTGTAGCAATTACTGGGCAAATAACACTAAAGATTCATTTTTGTGCACCGCGGCCGATCGTGAGCCATCGCGGCTTTCGACGCGTCGGACGCGCGCGGCTGATGCGATAATAAGCTGCGCGCGCACTCTGAATATTGTCGCATCGGCCGCGAGCGTCAGCCGCTTGTCGTACGCCGCGCGCGGCACGCGATCGGTTGCGATGCACGAAATGAACCTTAACGAACTAATGTCTCAAATCAGGATCGTAGTGTGGTGACTTTGCCAAATAAGGATTTGGGTGTCATAGACACTATTGTGGGCTAGCGTGACGCTTACCATCAGGCTCTTTATTTAGTGGTATGAAAAAAGCTGAGAGGCTCGAAAGTATGTCAGTCCTCTCGTGTATGTGTGCATTTTCATTGATAAAACACACCCTCGTTGGGTTAGAGAAGTCCTCCCCAACCAACATTTTTGGTTTCTTAGCGAGATCAAGCCTCTGCCCATTCAAAATCATACATCCGCCACTGGTGCTATCTGTTACCAGGGTTGGTGCAATTTAATCTTAACATAATTTAGACTGAGATTCAATGTTTGTATTTATTGGCATAATATTGAGTACTGAGATCATTTTCGCATAAAGCATTTTATTCGCATATTTATCGAATAACTTTCTCGAGTATCGTATTCTGAAATTAAATGTACAACTGTGCAAACCACCTTTTGTTTTTTGAAGTGAAAACGGCGTTGTGCGCTTTTGTCGGTATCGGTAAAAAATGTTAAACTCGCGCCAGGATCACGTGACCCTGATCGAAAATTCGTAAGACGGAGGGAGAGCAATAAAAAACTGCTACAATATCATTCGAATACGAAGCTAAATTTCGCCACTATCTACATACAATATTGTTATAGGTCAGTTGGGAAATAGGGCGGTCCAAAAACCGGAAGACCCCAGTTCGAGAGATTATTTTTTTCCTTTTGTATTTAAATTTTTGATTTTGGTATTTTGATTTGTGATTTATAATTTCATATTTTTTTATTATTATGTCAGTAAGATCGAAAAATATTATTCAAATTTCATCAGTACCTATGTTATTTTTTCTGAGAGATAAACTTTTTAATTGTCATGTCGTTGTCATTATCATTTATTAAATTGCCATGTTTGTGTACGATAGCGCAATAGATGATATATAGTTTTTAACCACAGTACTAGTGGATACAAAAAAATATATTCCCAAATAAAAGAATATTCCCTAACCTCTCCAAAATATTCAAAAATGCACAACGTTAATGTTCAAGTTTTCACTTCTGCCGGCACACCCAGAGTGCAACCCGTTTTTTCTTTCTTAAAATACTCAATGCTTACCAATCATCGGGAATTGACCAATCAATTCCTGCTGTGAACTGCTAGTATTGAGCTCAATCGCGCTTGGTGACAGCAAATAGAAAGTGCTGAAGTACTCGAAGGTCATACTGACGACAATGCAGCTGAAGTACATGAACAGATTCGTGTTGTAGTGGCCGTGGCCTGGAAAGATGGAAATAGATGGAATTAGTGTCATTCGGATGATACTCCGAGGATATAATATAAGTTAGAAAGTCATACACAATCTAAATAAATTTATTTATGCAGTCATCCTGATAGATCATTATTAATACAAGCATAACACCGGCTCTACACGTTGACCCCAACGTCGGTCCCAACGCCACTGTGTGGATCTAGCTAGATCCACTCGTCCCAACGTTGGCGGGAATGCTATTTTCCAGACCCACACTTTGGACCAGTGGCGTTGGGCCCGACGTAAGGGCCAACGTATGAAGCCGGCGTAATATTAACTTGCTATGTTCACAGTTCATTTTATTATATAAGTTGTCACTTTAAAAGGGGTATGCCCACCAGCAGTATTGCTAGTATTTACGTTGTGCCACAAGTTGATTAAATGTATAATTCTTGTTTCTAATTATAACGTTATTATATAATGATATGGAGTCTCACATTTGCCGGAATATTGAGATGCAAATATTAGTCTTTCAGTTTATTTATTTCCTTTTTTTTCGTATGAAGTTATTTTTAACGGTGGTAACACTATTACAAAAATAAAATCGTAATATCGATTAGGTTATTATCGATTTTTATTAAATAAATAATATAAATACTCTATTAATTGTTGCACCGTTTGAATGTAAAGAACGATAATATTTATACACTATACTTTTTAATAAGCATATTCTTTGATACCTTTAGATTAGGACCCGGCTCGATTAAAATTAGGAACATAGTAATGAATTTTAATAAAAAAAACGATTTGTATAGGATATGACAAAAGTTATGGCTACACTGAAATGTAATGTCATGTCACTTGATTATCTGTGCATAAAGCTTGTTTGGTGCCGGTCCATTATGAAAAGAAAAACAGTTTAAAGTATTAATAACAAATAGCTTTTGTTATTTCTCGTGTTGTGTATGATATTGTGGTTACATTACGTGAGTTTGAGATAGAGACTCCATATACATAGTAACAATCAGAAATATTTTGTGAGACAGAGACTCATACCAATATTGTGACAATTGTGAAGTGTTTGTGAGATAGAGATTCGGAATATATCACTGCAAAGCCGAATTCATTATGGCTATAAACTAGTGTTACACATCATGTGTAATACATAATTAATACGCAATATCATAGTTATGTCCTATTTTAAAAAAGAAATGTATATAAATATTTCGATTTTCGAAGTTCATCCACCCATACCAATTAAACACGGCAAAATTGGTAAATCATTGTTGGTTTTTCTGAAAGTATATATTAATGCCTACATAAATCAGTAGTTTTCATCTTGGCACAACAAAATTTGTAGCGATACTAAATTCCATAGTCACTTGAACAATCGCCTTTACAAACCATTTTTCTACCACTTCTTGGTATCCGACTGAGCTGAATTTTGGCATTTTGAGCTGGGTCCTTATTCACTATCTTTTTTTTCGTTTTCGCGTCAAGCCCGCGCTTCTAACAGTCAAAATCTTGTCATAATGTTTTAAAGGGAGCTGCGCTTAGAAATACATCGCGCATGCGCGCGGACATCTTTGAGCACACCGCGCCAGTTCGCGCGGCCATGCCGCGAAAACGGAAAAAACATAGTGTATAAGGACCCTGAACTGAAGCTTTATCATGTAAGTGGTAAAAATGTAATAAATGGGTGATTTTGATTTAATTTAAAGCTTATTTCCTTATTTTTGGAACATTTCAATAATAGCTTGTTTTTTTTAAATAATTTATTATTATATCTAGATCCTGATAAATATTCCATGGTTATTGATGACAATCCCAGAAAAATGTGAAAACATGGTCTATATTTTGGTGAACATTCGACAATCGCAGATCCAAATACTAGGGATATTCAATAGGTAATATTACCTATTGGATATACCTAGTACCTATAAAGATATAAAATGTGAGAAAACGGTCTTTATTGTGTTAAATATTCGTACAAACTTATTATAACCCATAATTGAGGTGAGGTAGTTTATAAACTTATATGGTGTAAGGTGATGTAGTCTTTGGCTAAAAGATAAAATTAAATACATAAATAGATAAAGCATAGCTTACCGGCCAGATCCAACGCCTGTTCAATGTTTTTTATTCTATCCATGTTACACTTTCTATATTTCGATGATCACTATTTTGCACTTATCCTGTCGGTTGACAATGACTCATTCGATGTTTTATCGGGAAACTTGTTTAGATCTTCTAAATTATAAATTTTAAATTCACTTTCATCTTCCTTATAAAAGTGTTGATTAGTTCTAGTGGTAACCAGAGTCCGTTCTACTGCTTAATCTACTTCACTTCGTAGTGCAAGATTCAAAAATTATCTTACATCTGTATCAATTGGTTGATACCTTGTAATAAATAATTTCTTGTATCCGTCAGTGTCTTTGTTTTTCTTGAAATTGTAACGTTCACGTGTTACTTCTACTAAAATCAGATACTATATAGCCGTGACACTCCTTTAAGTAATCATTATGTGTATTTAATCTGATTTAATCAGTGTTTTAATATTACGTTATCGATCGATTTCACGTTTCATTTTGTTATCTTCAAATATTTTGTCGCAGTACTTTTTCATAAGACTTGATTTATATTGTCTTTCATTCTATTATTTATTACTTGTCTACTCACACAAATACTGAAGAATGCTGTCTACCTGTTTGTCAGTTTTAAAGCTAACCTATTTTTATTTGGAAGGTATATCCTATCTCATCAATTGTTGTGACTCTAGTCACAGACAATCCTCAGCATTAAATATATTTGTGTCACACCCACAGCGATGTTATCAAATATTTTAGATACGCTTATCACTGAGATAAGCCTACCCATTTCATTACTAAATGGCATTACTATGAATATGTACTCAGTTTTCGGGAAGATAATATGAGTACCCACAAAACGTACCTACAATATTATATAATTCTAATAAATCTTCAGTTACTCTTTAACTTCAGCAAATACTACAATGTTACATTTATATCACCTGCTACAATGTTATTTAATCCTACTATGAATCTTTTCGTTTTCGCGTCAAGCCCGCGCTTTTAACTGTCAAAATTTTGACATAATGGCGTCTAGAAATCTACGCTTAGAAATAAATCGCGCATGCGACACCTTCGAGCGCACCGCGCATGCTCCAAATCGCGCGGGCTTGCCGTGAAATCGAATAAAAGCATAGTGAATGAGGACCCTGGTATATATCCATGTATGTGGCTGTCGTCACATCGTGCACATTATTCAAATCCACTATCATCCATGTTCCTTTCCTCGTCATAATATATGACGAGAACGAATAAGGAAAAATAACATAAAAAATAGTAATGATTAACGCTTTTCTAAAATTAACTGCCATCTTTCTTCGAAATCACACCTGCAATACAAAGAGTTCTTAAAAGTATAATAGAAAATACGTAATGTCATGTTGACTCGACATAATCGGTAATATCAAGTTTACAATCAGGCGCTAAGCATTTTTCTTAATCTTGTCCACCCGATGATTCAGTTTTGTTATATCTATCGTTTCATTTAAGAAATTAGATTGTTAGCCACGCTTTAAAATGATGATTGTAACATAACGCCTGCGGTAATTTTGATGGCAATGACTCGGGGCGCAGAAGTTTACTAAATTTTTGCACCATCGTCGTCGTAAATCAGAAAAATGCATGACATATAGACAAGACGTGTCCTTTTGAGCATCCATCACGAGAATAATGCCACTGAACCTTTCAATACACCTCTTTATAAATGATTTATGGTAGTTGCAATTAAAAAACCGGGCAAGTGCATGTTGGGCCATGCACAATGTAGGGTACAGTAGCGGCCCAGCACAATAATGCGCTTTAAGAAGTGGGTTTTCTGTTGTTTTTGTGTCATACTATTAACAATGTAGGTTTAATAAGTATTTTTTTTAAATTGCATAAATACAGGGAGATATAAAAGTTGTTACAAATAAGGTTTTTAAAAATAGGACAATAGAATATTTTCTCTCTACCTAAATATGTACCTTTAACTGGTGTATTTACATGTATTTATTTAGGTATATAATATACAAATAACATATGTTTATGTACATATGTATGTACTTACTGTTTAATTTCTATTTTTTTTTCTTTTATTGTTACACTCCCGATTACTTTCAAATAACATTCTACTCTATAGCTCAAAAGTTAGCTTGTAGAAAACTCAATTTTGAGTTAAGCTCGCCTTTGTACATAATTACTTTTTTTGTACTTATTGTTTGTATTTTTTTTGTGTACAGTAAAGAATTTGAAAGGTCCACCTGTTTTAATTTAAACATAGCTCTTATGTCCCCTTTTATATGCTTCGTTTTTATCTGTGGCATTATCCCAAAAGATAACATAGGCGCACCATACCCATGATAGGCTGTTACAATTGTAGCTATATAGTTCGTAAAAGCTTATATAATGCCTATCCTTTGAGCATACTTTTTCAATGTGCAATTTTCAGTTTAAATTTTCGTGGATATGTTCGCCTAAAAATTTTGTAGTAGTATTATATTATATTGTATAGTAGCTTTTTCCCGCGGCTTCGTACGCGTGGAAACCTTTTTTTGTGATAATTTTAATGCTGTAATACAGTATCTATTACATTTGAGGTTTTTCCCACAGGTGCTAACAAAACCAAGTCTCTAGGTGAACTCACTCTTGAGCAAGTCACGTAAAACTACTTTGTCTGGGGCACTTAACTTAATTCTCTTACATATGCATTAAAAGTATGTAGCATTCCTTGTAATTGCCTGACTAAGCTAGGTTTTACATAAGGGAAGTTAGAGCACCTCAACTTAAGCTCTCTGTCGTCTTCACCGACAAAGTAAATTTGCAAAAACTGTAGGTTCTTCTGTGGTGCTGGATACAAACTTCCAATCAAGTGGTATACCTGGCTCTGTACTTTAAACGTGGGCATAAAACCGTTGGATATTATTTTTGAGCTCCAAATGATGTCATCTGAAAACAACTATTGTACTGCCGGATGCCGGCCGAGAAATGCTTATGTTCAGGATGGTCTTTAATTAAACAAAACAGAAGGTCCGGAAGTTTCTATAAAGTTTCGAGCTGAACTTTTCCGGAATCGCAGCACATTCCCACAGACTCATCTTTGTACTTAAGAGCTCTACACCACTTGTATTCGCTGTTCATCAACCCTAAAACTACTATACTATCACATTCATAAGCTATATCTTGATCATAATTCAGACCAGAAATAACTGTAGAAGTCCAAGGTCGTAGGCGTCTTTCAACACGCTTGTTTCCGTCCTACATGATGCTGTTCATATACCGACTGCGACATTATGTATATATCAAGATGATCACTCTGATATTTACGTACATCCTGCCTGTGTACTTCAGGGTATTCACGTTGATAATTATTCACCGCCTGTCTGTGTACCTCAGGGTGAACCACCCTGGTCTCTATTTGCAGTCTGCCTGTGAACTTCTGCGTGGTTTCGCTGATAATTAGCTGCAAGTTTACAATGGTTAGCAGGTTTATTTTGGTTATATTTTTTCGTGCTTCCTTAAGTTGCGACTATCTAACCACATTGGTAGCTCTTGCTTTGCATTTCTTAGGCCTATTTTTTTTAAGACTTATTAGTCAAACAAAGTGCACCTTGATCTGATTCCTGAGTTGTGAACGTTGAAGATTCTTTAGAGTTAGGCACAGTCTCAGCTGTATGAGACAATGAAGATGTTATATTTGATTCACATTCAGATATGACAATTGTAAAAGTAGGCGAAAGTTCATAAATAGACAAAAAGCTTTGCGCAACGTTAGAAAGTGTAAAAGAAAAAGTGGGGGATACTGTATTTACTGGACTATTGTAAGACTGTTGAATCTCCCGTTATTGTTAACAAATTCTGCTTCTGCAATTTTGAAAGATGTACACAACAATAAATTGTAAGAAAAATATTTACACTTAAACAACTAAGACAAACTGCTGATGCTCAGCTTACTAAAACTATATAATATACACTAATTATTGAGTAATTATTATAATCTACAACTATAAATAAGTAAAAATACACTAAGCTAAACCACACTAAAACTGAACTAAAATGACTAACTACAACTTATAAATCATCTGAGTGATCAAATTAAACAAATTTTAACTAACTACCAATTTACGAAGAGGCTATTCACCAACACAGAAACAAATATACAATATACAAAACGTAATAAGATATCCGAATTATTGTTATTTCATCCCAACACGACACGACTTCTTGCGTATTTAAAAATCGACTTCTTATACTACTCGCGGTAATGAATGGTTTCATTACCGCGAGTAGTATGCCGTGTGGTGCCGGCTTAAGAATAGTACCACCCCATCTCTACCCGTGGGTGTCGTCAAGGCGACTAAGGGATTTCACCCCGGAGGACGGGCAGCAGCGTTCTCTGCGTACTTAAAGCCTTACTGCGATCGCCAACCCGCTCGCCAAGCGTGGCGATTATGGCAATTACCCCCAGGATCTACATACTAGTAGGTTCTACTGGGGAGACCCGTGCCCAGCAGTGGGCCATCTTATGGGTTGATATGTATGTATGTATGTATGAGTAGTATTTGTGCTCGTTTTTTTTCTATCTTAAATTTAAATCGACCAACGATATCTTGTGGCTCAAAAGAACACTATGATTTTAGTAAAGATAACGTTCATGCAAACTTGCAACTCTTTTTTCCTTCAATGATGATTTTTCAAAAACGTTGAGACACGTGTTTCTTTATATTAAACCAAAAATCCAAATATAAAATTTGACAAATCTAACTTCAGAACTGACGGAGTTTCATACAAACTTCTATCATCTATCTATCATCAGCCTACTGCAGTCCACTGCTGGACATAGGCCTCTCCAATCATACAAACTTACAACCACTATTTTACCTCCTTAGGGTATCGTATCGTTTTTGTAAATTATAAAAATAGTAGCGGTCCTAGTACACTTCCTCGAGGTACTCCAAATAGAACAGTCCGTTTCTCTAATGGGAAACTTAATATTTTTTCCCTAGGCCAAAATTTTGTGATTTATGTGAGTTGTTGCCTATTACAACTTAGCTGTGATAGTTTTTCTTTTATTTTTTTTATACAACATTATTCTTAGTGTAAATCTGAGTAGTTACCTCAGAATCAGTAACACAATCCAATCCAAATCCAATTTTGCCTACGAAACAGTGAAAATTGTCTACAATATTCTGTTACACGTTGTATTTTTTTATTTTATTTTATTTGAAAGGAAGCGGTGAATATTAGGGTGGTAAGGATTCGAATAAAATATGAGGATATGTGATAGGTTTTACAATATTTATTTACAAATCAACATTTAAGACATCCTATAATTAACAACACTCATATAACTCACACAAAAGCATTCACTCGTGTATTTACAAAATAATATTCGATTTCACCAAACGCACTATCGTTTTTCGTCCAGGCCACACCAAATTACACTAAAATCGTCACTTTAGTTTTTTTTGCCTAAAACCAATCTAACAAAATAATGTGGATCGTTATTTCCAATTTGCATTTTCCCACTGTTACACAATTTCCACCTCATCGTCTCCCTGTTAGTGGCGATAAGGTGTCAGTCTTTTTAAAAGGAGTCTAACTTGAATCCTGGCTAGCTGCGTTGTCGCATGTCATACTGTGGGATCCAATGATTTACTATCTAGAAGACACCTTGATTTATAATAAGAGGTAGATCGTAGAAGCTACTAGAATCTATTCAACCATATTTATATCTTCTTTCTCCTTTTCTGGTTCTTGTAATAGTTTTGTCAGTCCCGAAACTGTTTCTTCCGATGGCAAAAATATGGATAGTAAAACTCCAACTGAAATATAAATTTTAATTTTACATTAGAATACTATCTCCAAGACTTGAATATCCTTGAATAGTTAAAAAAATAATTTTAAAAAGAAATAGTTTTACTCACGGCAGGCAATTCCCAGCAATATGTAAAAAGAAACTTCGCAATTGCTCTGAAGGAACTTAGTGACATATTGGGAAGCAAATGACACTGTTCCAAGACTGGCAGCCATTGTTAAGCCTAATGCCGTTGCTCTGAAAGCAAAAAATGCCATTCAGTTCATATGTAATATCTTACCCCAGGTATAGCACAAATCTTCGTGTCCCCGGTTATTGAGAAGTCACTGTGCTTACAATGTACAAGTTACTTTTTAAGTCGGGCACCTATCAATTGCCACGCTGCTTCATACATCTCATAAATTTAATTATATATCATAAAATACTCACTTGCCATAGGAAGGAAACATGTCAATAGCGTAGGTACAGAGGAGTCCTACATTATAAGTACCAAACAAGATAAATATGTAGAGAATGGCATTCAATGCCCAGACAGGACAGAAGTTGATGGATAGCGATGATACAGCCACTAGGACCTGTAAATCACAAAATAAATTAATTTTAAACAATTTACTAAGTCCTGCGATGCTAACAATCTAGATACGGACACAAGTCACAGCTAAGAAAGACAATGACAAATTATAGCTAATTTTATTCGGGCTTCGCTGATTTTGTTGTGTCCAAAAGTAATGACCGTAACTGACAAGTAATTATTTAAATCCAAGAAATGCATTTGTTGATTTTACGAATATAAACAATAAATAAAATTGCTTACAATGAAGCGAAGCTTAAACGATTGATTTGTTTTAATATTCAGAGCACAATCTATGAACAAATGACTACAGTGGTTGTGTTTCGAAATACTGATATAAACTTGATACAGTCTATATTTTACCTGTATTCCAAATATGAGTCGCTTTCTGCTGACGTACTTGAAAATATTATACACGACCATGTTCAGCCCAGCCAGTCCTATACCAACGGCGAAGACCATTATCGAACTGAATTTGTTCACAGTTTCTTCTTTACCCTGAAATTAAAGAGATGTTTTTGAAATACATAACAACACATATTAAATTGTTTTATTGAATCATTTTTCTTCTCTTGATTTGATTGGCTTAGAAGTAAATTGTTTTATCTAAGTTTTATTTGTCTTTGACCGAAGAACAACATTTTTTTATAAAATTAAACTTGTTCACCAAGCATTGGACTGACCTAAGGTTCAAAAAAACTGGTAATGAGCCTAAATATATCAAATGTAGAGAAGCCATCTTTACATGGAACTCTATATAGATGGTCCAAGTGGCTAATTATGTACCACGAAAATAAGGTTCACTGAGACTTTATTTTAAGTTTTCTGACTACCTCATCCATCACCAAAATAAAACAAATTAAAACATACTTCTTCCACAGCTGTTGTATTTTGACTCCCTCTAACAACTTCACAAACTGTAAGGTAGGTGGTGCTGTTTACATCAGAACTGGTATAAGCAGTTGCAACGACAGGCAAGACTCCCATATAAAAGTGTATGCTGCAAATAACAAAAAAAAATCATGACAGCAATCCCACTAGGAAATGCGTACTTCTTAGGAAATAAGGAAGTATACGAAATGTATATGACTACGGTTTAAAGTATTACTCATCGTTGCTGTTACAAACGATGATGAGCATTGCCAAATTCAAAGAATATTTCTTCGTAAAACGTCCTATGATGTGACGCGAATGATTTACATTGATTTCCGCAACAAACAGCAAAATAAAGTAATGCTTGTTTTTAGAGCTACCATCATAATCCCGTCGCACCCTAAAAGGGTCAAATATTCAAACACTTAACGGATCAGACTTACCAAAGGAAACCGGTAAGTAGCAAATTGACCAATAACGTGAAATACAAGCCACGATTCTTCACCAAAGACATCATTGTAGTAATATATGACTTAAAAGGGTTCATGTGTTTTGTATCAAGTTTGTCTTCGTCCAATATAAGAGCATCCACCTAGAAATAATATAATACAGAGTTAGTAAATAATTTTATTATTTGATATAAGGTTTGCAAAAGAAATTTTGCATTTAAAAATTAACAATCGTCTATTAATAGTTTACTTAAACTGGCTTTCTCCAGCGTCTTCACTCGCGTTAAGTTTCATTTTGATTCAAAATAGTATTCTTGTTTCTACTCTTTAAACAAAATAATTATCTCACAATAAGTTTCTAGATGATTATAACAAGTATTTGTTCTTGGCCGACCAGGTTTACCTTCATGACTAATATAAAAAAATATAAATTATATGAAATTATCACCAACCTCGTAATTATCGGGAGAAACCCTATTGTTCGTTACATACATCCCCTTTAAAACCTCCAGAGCTTCGTCATTCCTTTCCATCACGAGGAGATACTTTGGGCTCTCAAAGATATATTTAATACCAAACACACAGATGATGCTTGGCAATGCGAAGAGCAAACCGAGTAATCTCCAGGCAGTGAAGTTTATGCCCAGGAAATAGAAAGAAAACCTGAGCGTTAGAATTGACATCGATATAACTGAAATAAAAAAAAAACAATTAGGTATGGTACTTTAATCATAACTAATCAATTGATCATGATATATGGTCGTAAATAAACTCGGTCTAAAAACAAAGTTTTGGATGGCTGACATTTATCTACTGCACACCTTATTTTTGTTTTTATCCCGAGGACTAGAAACTTGTATTGAGAGAAGACAATGTGGACAATAGTTGATTTTGAAAGTACAAAAATCAACCTGAGTTAATTACGAACTTGCGTGTAATTGTAGATGTCCTATATAACTAGAAAAATAAGACGATGAATTTATTTACCTGCCATAGTTCCAATAGCGACCAAGAAAGTACTCATGGTAAGAATGACCAGAGAGCTCCTTCTTTTTATTGGAGTACATTCAGTCAGCAAAGCAAATGACGTCACGAATATGCCGCCCACACTAGAATCATCAACAAAAAAAAATTATAAGTTATGGTTGCTTTTAGATTCTGCCACACGTGTACTAAAATGTGTATTTACGATCAACACGATCGTAGATAGGCGTAGATGTAATTTTTATAGGCATTTCTTGCCAATTACTTTACAAATACAATAATTGCATTTTTGAAAGATAGGTGGTTCGCTTCTGACCCCGGTTTGGCTACTGAAGTCTCGGGTTCGATTCCTGGGTCTAGACTTCAAATTATTCTATCTTTCAAAAAATGCAATTATTGTATTTGTAGGTGTAGATGGTCAACAAAAAAAATCATTCAAAACTTATTGTAGCCACTCCTGCGTTCGTCAACAGTATATGTTGTTCCTGGATAGTAGAGCTGGCAATGAAAAGGAATAATGCAATTCCCTGGTGTATAGAAACTAACTAAACGTAACTAAATTTGATTTTTAATCGGTTGCCGCGCCGGTGATTCACACACTTTAAAATGGATGAGGTGTAACAAAATTGTCTTTATGAGTCACCTAAATAATCATAATTTTGTCTATTCTACAAATTGTAGTCATACAATAATCGAGCCAAGTTAACAATAAAATGGAAGCACACTATCTCACATATCGGGTTGGTGGGTTCAAACAACTATGTAGTAGATAAGACACATACGCATTTAGACTAAGACCTAGATGGCGATATAAACAAGGTGCCATAGTTCAGGGAGTTCCATTATTCAAGATCAAAACAGATAGGCATATAAATAACTCACTCTTTATCCTTAAAGACCTAGTCTTCTTCGTGTAGTCTTCTATAGGAATAGAAGATTGTAAAAAACTTAATGTAGTGTGAGTCTGTGGCTTCCCAAGTTATTGTACTGACTGAGTTTTCAAAACTGTATTATTGGAGGATTTGTAAGATATGGGGGAAGGACACAAGAAGTGACTTGGCTCTGGAGGCTCCAATAATATTTATAGAAGTGTTCTGGAAGTATCCAGTCATAATGTGACAAAATGTCAAGGCTCACCTAACAAACACATAATACTAAAATCATAATGTTCAACTTACGCTACTCCAGATATACATTTCAATAGAAGTAGTACGATCCAGTGTGGTGAGAAAGCAGCAATGACACTGGATAGGAATGATATCACAAGAGCTATTCGTAGGATTGTCTTTCTGCCTTTGGTATCCGCGAAATAGCCCCATTTCATACCAAACGCCATGACACCTAGAAGTTTCAAAGATATAATAAAAACACAAAAAAAATCTACCGTTGGCGTCACCATCAACACCATTCATCATTGTTATTATAACTATTACTGTAAAGGCTAACAGCTTAGGCTGATTGCTTAATAGAGACATATGTACCTAACTATTTTTAACAAAAAAAAAACTGTTGAGTTTCCCTAATAACATAAATCGTCATTTCTGCAACCGCTTAGATTTTATCGTTCTGTCGAACGACAGAGGTTGACAAAGAGGGATGTAATTAAAATTTTACAAAACGGAGGAAATGCGCTGAAAACAATTTCCTTTAATTTATTAGAGATGCTACATCTGAGTTAATTGGGATGGATTAATAATAATAATAGTTTATTGACATAAAAATGTTACAGAGAATGTGAAATACTCGAACAATGGCATATTTCTAAAACTGTATTTTTTAAATAAAATCATTTCAGCAGTTATTTTATCAACTAGGTAGGTACTTATCAGGTTTCTTTAATATCAATTTAAATCGGTTATAAGGAACTCGAGACCACTCAATACTTACCAATCATCTGAAACTGAGTGATCAAGCCCTGCTGAGAACTGCTAATGTTGAAGTCACTAGCGATAGGTGGCAGCAAATAAAAAGTGCCGAAGTACTCGAAGGTCATACTGACGACGATACAGCTGAAGTACATGAACAAGTTCATGTTATAATTACCATAACCTGGAAAAAACAGAGTGTCATGATATTTAACCATAGTTTTATAAGGAAGGATGACCTAAGGGCAAGTTCTAATTAATAAGTAGGCAGATACTTTTAATCCTTGTTATGATTTAAAAGTCTACCAAGAGGATGTTGTTATTTTCATCAGAAATCATAGTATACAAGTCATATTAGAAATATTACTGATTTTCCATAAAGTTTCTTCTTAAAGGCATATACTTTCTTAATGAAAGTTGTTAGTTAGGACCTATACTTATGTTTTAGTGGTAAATATTGAACTGGAAATCTCGCACCCACACATTAAAAACCGGGCAAGAACTGGTCGGACCATGTTCAGTGTAGAGTTCTGTAGCCTTGAATAATTGCATCAACACAAGAACTTTTATTGAGATATATTTCGGCAATAACTTAAGAACAGTATATGCGATCATGTCCAAAATAATTTTAGTTTGAAGTATTTATTTACTTCTTTACTAGCTGTGCCCCGCGGTGTTACCCGCGATTTATTAGCCTATGTGTTAATCCAGGGTGTCATCTAAATCCATAGCAAATTTTATGAAAATCGCTCCAGCCGTTTAGACGTGAAGAAGTAACAAACATACACACTCACATACTCACAAACTTTCGCCTTTATAATATTAGTGTGATTCGCTACCTTTGTGATTTTTTTCATATTTTTGGTCACACAGTTCTTAAGTTATGGGGCGATTATTTCCAAAAATATTAACGGGTTGACGAGACAGACATGCCGAAACTATAAGGGTTCCGTTTTTGCCATTTTGGCTACGGGACCCTAAAAACAGTTGTATGTAAATTCGGTTTACGGACGATAATTTTACATGATAACATCATAAGAAAACATTGAAGACATATCTTAGCAACCAATCAATAACGTGACCTTTTTTGACACTTTTTCGTACGTGCGCCCAGTCATCGATATATAAGACTTATGTCAAAAATAAACTGAAAATATTTGACTTCAATTATATAAAAATCTGGAGAAGTGTTGGCAGAGATAGAACACAATGGAAAATGTTAGAGGAGGCCTTTGCCAAAAGACACACTGAACTTAGAGATATCCTCTAAAAAAGGAAAACAAACAATTCAAAACAGACGGAAGTTCAGGATGAAGGGCTTATTGATTAATATTAAATTTAGCTTACCTGTCATATCCAATGCCTCTTCGATGGGTTTTACTCTATCCATGTTAAACTTTTTATTTTCTGTATCCTGCTGAATGGAGGTGCTTGATTCACTGAGTGACATAGTTGTATATTTATGTTATTCCTCTATCAATTGAACTGCAACTTCTTATGTTAAAGTCTTTCTTAAATCTTCTTCTTCTGCAAAATCTTTACTAAAATCTAAGCTTCTTTTTGCAATTTTAGTTCCAAATCTTGGTATACGAGTATGTGCGTCAGTTGATAAATCGCTTCCAGCACTCAACTTGATTCTACCCGGTAGAGTACCTACTTTATTTATAATAATAATGTAGAATAACTTAAACAGTTATGTACGTGTGGCTGCGTTTACGATCAAATACTATATAGCCCCGACGCTCCTTGGAGCATTCGTTTTGTGTCTCTAATCAGTGGTCTGAGTCAGCTGCGTTATCGATGTTAATTCTTTATCTTCCGTATTTATCTATGTGTTATGACTTACTGTACCTGATGCCTTTACATAATCTTATTTTAGGGTTACCCACTTATAATCTCATTACTATTCATCTTGGGAATGTCTCGTCATCCACTTCAGGAAACCGTCAAATTATCAAAATCATAAATTTTAAATACTCAAATCGAAGTCTAAGGGCTAAAGAGAGATAACAAAATCAAGCTTCTAAGTCAACTAAAGAAAACTGGCATGCCAATTTTAAAAATTGTATCCTGAAATCCTAAAAATGCTAAATTGTTAGGAACAGGCTTTTTTATTGTTTATGTAGTAATGTAAGCAGCCACCTAGTTATATGAAGATATGTATTTAGAGTAGGTTTTTTCTCTTTATTTATATAGGCGCTTGTGACGTCATCAAAGTTTGTGGAAGCCGCAGGCCATTACTCCACTGAGAGATGACCGAGAGCCGGTTCTTTCCCGCTCCCTTACTCCACCGTAGTCGCCTTTGCCTTTGCAAGCACTATTAGTATGCCAAATAAAATTGTTTAAATAAACTGCACACGATAATGACGTTATACAACGTTATTCTTGGTATAGTGCAATCCTGAAAGTAGTTTGCTCAGAATCAGTAACACAATCCAATGGGGTAGTCTTTGGACCATGTTATATTTTTCAATTAATTAATTAAATAATCATTCTAACAGTCCAAATCCACAACAGTCTAACAGTCCATTCACAATGTGATGTGAAATGTAATCATAACTTATTTTTCAATAATAACCATAGCTTACGTACTCGTACTATGCGGCGCAATGAGCATGATAGCGCGAAGACCACAAGACAACTTGAATGTCTTAAACTCTGCAAGTTTTCAATATTTTCATTTTTTTTTTTCATATGATTTCTTGAAGTAAAAATCTTGTTATAATTGTATCTTTCTTTGACTAGTGGAAATAAGGGCACCTAAGTGGAAGACGACAAACTAACCTAACATTGTTTTCAGAGCTTCAGATGTAGGTATTCAATATATCAGGCTTAGAGAGTTGATGAGTTCAAAGTAAAGTAAATACTTGATAGGGGAGAGCAGTTTACAGTGAATAAGGAAAAGTGGTAGATCGTTCAAACGCTGGGCTGATGAAATCAAGACACTGGTCTACCGGAAACAAGGTTTTTGGAGACACTTGAGAGAGGCCTTTACCTTTAGAGGGCATGCAGTTAAATGTGACGACGATTAAATATTAAGTTATAAGTATAAGATATCTGAATAAGGGCTATTATTAGGTATTGTTTATTAAAATATAATACAAATAAATTACACTTTTTAATATACAAAAATAATGTCCCACCGGCATCGGGTATAGAGGCCAAGCTGCCGGTGGTTACGGTTCCAGAGAAAGGAACCTCCTCACAATGTGAGCAGTGTCCAGAGGTACTGCCTTCTGCATCAAGCGCTTGATCCAACTGCCTAACACGAGCCTCTCAAGGTTGTTGGTCGAGGCTCTTGGCAATCAAACCATTAAAGGAGACGACTATGGGTACAATGATCGTCGAATCAACATCCCACATGTCGATAATCACGTACGCCAGATCCAGATATTTAATCTGTTAACCTTTTCAGCTTTCACGAGATTTTCGTCATGGGGGATGGTGATGTCGACGATCATACTATTATTATGTACTACGATTACTTACGAGTGCCTGCCCCTTGAGTTGGTGAGAGTAAATTCATCGATTTCCTTAGTTGCAGTTTTCTCTATTTTTGACCATTGTTTTTCGGTTTTTGTAAAAAATAAACATTTGACACAAGCAAAAATTTACCGTAAAATCAATTACATTGCTATCAATCAAAAATTATAGGATTATTTTCGAAATAACTAAGTTTGTAAGTACAGTACGGAACCACGCCGATAAGTGAATGAAACTGGGCAAAATCGCAATTTGTGTGTATAATATGAAAGCATATTCCTTGTCACAGTTATCTCACTGATAATGGAGCATAATAAAAATGATTCACATAATATCTGAATCATTGTATAATATACAATATAATAAAACCTATACTATAAATACACAGGGAATTGTCACTAAACGCTGAGGGTATAGAAGGTAAGTTTCACATGTTCATCGTTCAAACAATGGACAGGTAGACATCGTTCATGGACACGAATGTCAAACATCTTCGGAACAAAGTGGTCCAAGATTATTATGTCTATGTGTAAATTGCTCGATGAGTTTGTATGAACTAAAGGGTCCACACATTATCAGTTCGTCAGGGGATATTAACGTGTCAGTAATTGCAACGGACGGCCAATGCAACCCATAGTGTGTGCGCTCGCCGCTTGCCTGTGCTACCTGTGTCGTTAGGTATCGTCGGCTGGACAGTCCGAGACAATGAATATAGACTATTAAGTAGCCGGCCGGCAACCGTTCAACTAGTATGAAGACCTCATAGGCCACTCCCGGCGCTAAATCTGCTGATACTGCCGGCAGACCCAGGAAAGTTTTCAACCATTGCCGACAGGCTATATTCGTTACAGTGGATGACAGTCAGCCCGATAGGGTGACAGACTGCAGGCGGACTGGTTATGTGTAAGGACCCTTTATAGTTGACGGCATTAACAGCCAAAGCCGGACGGTAAACTCGAATATAGGGGTTTTTTCTGTCCTCCGATCGGAACTCCGATTTTTAGGAGAAGCGGTTGTATTTTTTCCCACACAAGGAAAGAAGCCGCTCGTCACACACAATAAACTTTCTCTAGGTCGGGTAACGGCAATGATTGCTTCGGGTCGGCTTTGCCGCTCAACAAATACTTCCGAACCGATAATCCCGATAATGTGTATAGCAACTCTAAAATTCTGTACTTTCGGTATTTTGTGACATTGGTGAATCGTACAGCCAAAACATTTATATTTATCAAAAGGTGCCATTTGTATTAACCTTTTACGATGATTCACATTTGTTATTGTATACAGTTGATTAATAACAATTGGGTTATCCAAGAATTAGCTAATGATAAGCTAAAATTGATAACTAATTTAAAGCGTAAAATAAACAAAGGGAAATTCCTTTCCTATTCTATCCTCAGCATCACCCTAAGGTTGGTAGAAAAAGCCTGTGACATTAAGTTGTGTGCATTAGGTATAATAAATAAATAACCAAATTAAAAGTTTTACAGTACATTGTTTTAATTATCATACGTGTGTACTGTGACTGTGATAATATATCAGTAAGAATAATAGTTTATTTGTAATTTGGGATTAGTCATCTTAATTCATAAATCATAATCCAAAAACATTATCACCAGTTGAGTGGTTGGAAACCAGTATTAAACCTGAAATTCACCAGGTAAATTGCAGTTGAACTAATTCCTAGGTTTTTGGCCTATGTATTCAATAGATACGACATAAATAGAGGGTAATTTTCTTATTTATTTTAGTGTTCTGAAATAAATGACTGGTTTCAAAGAACAGAAAAGGTGGTGGTTCGTTATGTCAAACTATTTCGACTGTAATATTGGGATTACTTTTAATCCTCGACCCTCCATTTTGATTATCGGTTGATGGGTCTAACGCCAGACCCCATCAGTTTTTTTTGGTTTGGGAAAAAATTGTAATCTCGTGCTGGTATAATCCCCATGAGCTGTATTCCGCACTCTTCTAGTTTACATAACAGGCACTGCTTTTCTGTCTGGTGGTAGGAAGAAACAAACTAACACAGCACCTGTAAAAGTTAAATATAAAGTCAACCTAATTATGGACTGATGTGGATGTGTAGAGTTGTAGATGTCACGCATGCGACCTCGAAGATTATTGTAAACTCCGTGGTTCAACGTCCCTTCCAATTAGACTCATTTGGTTTTAAATAAATAAAAGCCACAGATAAAACATTTGGAAAGGGACAGGAGATTTGTCAGTAGTAGTGTAATAATGGTGTATAACTTATTGTTGTTATTCTATACATGTGTCGTGAAGTCCTTATATGAATATAAATCTTAACGGTCCCTAACTGTCGGATTGATACAGAAATTCAAGTCGCCCAACGTGCTATGGAAAGGGCTATGCTAGGAGAAATTATTCACAGTAAAACTAAGGTTAAGGTGACTTCAGAGGATTAGTAAGTTGAAGTGGCAATGGGCAGGCCACATCCCTCGCAGAACCGACAATAGATGGGTATGGAAGGTTCTTGAGTGGCGACCACGCGCTGGAAAAAGCAGTGCAAGATGGACTAACGACCTGATTAAGGTAGCAGGGCGCCATTGGAATCAGACCGCTCAAAATCGGTGGAAGTCCTTGGAATTAATGTGGGCTAGGGTCCACATTCTTGTAGTAATTTAATAATACCAAGACAGGAGGGGAACTCTCGCCAAAACTGTTTAAGGGACAAGGAGAATCGTAAGTTTGAAGCCTTTCGAACGACACGTCGTGAGCGAGTGATTATTCTACGAGTATTAATTAAGCAAAACAAAGGTCGGTTGATACCATTGATTAAAATTAATATAAATAATACGTCAATGCCGTTAGTAAGCACTGGAGCTGCTGTTTTTTTTTTTGTGTTGGCAGAGTTTCCAAAAAATAACAATATTTCGATTGAGTTGTTCGATATTTTGGTAAAAGCAGCGAACGACACGTTAATGTTGGTGGCTTGCAAAAGTCACGTAAGTTTTTCGTGCGAGGACATGCAGTATGACTACGCTACTAAATGTACTCTTTTTTCAGAGTGGAGATTTATTGTTTTACCCTAAAAATTAAACCAGTGTTAAACCGTTTGGCGGTTGAATCCAAAACCTCCTCCATCTCCAGGTACGCCCATGCCTCAATGTCAATTCAATTGTCATCTGTAAACTGAGCACTGCACTGGCTTTGCCGGGAATGCAGCGATGATGAAAAGCAACATGATTGCTTTGCTCTTTTTTTTAAGATCAGGACAGTTATTCCACAAGATAGTCGTGCGAGGCAGAAAATGGCGTTTGAAATGCACTGTGGTGAATGGCCAAGTGTCGAGAGTTTCGTGAAGACTTACCGAATACAAACACCGACCAAATGTAGAAAGTAGCCTCACAGTGTTGTGTGATGACTGTCCCAATGAGGCTGACACCGACGAAGGAACACAGACGACCCGCCATCATACCCAGCCCGGTGACTTGCCCCCTGGGGGCAAACACGAGAGTTTTGAGATTAATTGGACTAAAAAGTTTTCAAAAATCAACCGTCGACCAAGAATGATTTCATCGATGTATCGGGGAAGGATTTCTTCGTAAAATGAATCGTCGACTAAGGGTGCTTTTATTAATTAAAGTTATTTTTAATTAAAGGATCAGTCCATCCAGGTTAATTTCGGCGAAACGTTTTATCGACGAAGTGTGTTTCGACATAATTGAGGTCATATTTTTCAATCTTCGCATTATTTCCGTTTTGGTTACACAAAAATGTAACCTTTTATATTAATTGATCAGATTAGCTTTTTCGCGCGTTTTTATAAAATACTACCTGACCCGTGCAACTTCGTCTGCGTAAATTTTCCCCGTTTTTGCAACATAATTCCTTGCTGCTCCGCTCCTATTAATCGCAGCGTGATGTTATAAAACCTATAACCTTCCTCGATAAATGGGCTATTTAACGGTAAAATATTTTTTCAATTAGGACCCGTAGGTAGTTTCTGAGATTATCGTGTAAACGCGATAATCTCAGAAACTACGGGTCCTAATTGAAAATTGAAGAGTTTGTTTGTGTGTTTAAAAACACACAAACAAACTCTTCAGCTTTAAAATATTATAGTATAGTTATGAATGTTAGGGGTGGGTAACCCTTATCACTTAGGGGTATAAACATAGATGGTAGCCGATTCTCAGACGTACTGAATATGCACATAAAATTTCATAAAAATCGGTCAAGCCGTTTCGGAGGAGTACGGTAACTAACATTGTGACACGAGAATTTTATATATAAGATATCCTACCTATATAATCACCTGAGAGTTTTAAAAGTTATAAATATACCTACCTACATATAGTAGGATATAGGTCTACAAAATATGTAGAAACACATCCGATACCCAACGACGTGGCTTGCAACAATGTGAAGAATATCATATTGGCGATAGGCTGCTTCACATTGACCAGGAGTTCACTCGCCCCGGACGCGAGGAGTATGAGGACCAGGAGCATACGGGGACGAGATGCCACCTTGATGAAGGCCAGGCCCACAACTCCAAAGAGCAGGCCGTATAGCATCCCAGAGTATATTGTGTTTGTGGAGATTTCGTCGTTGCATTGAAACTAAAGGTAAAAAAAATGGAATGATTATTTATAAGAAATACGAAAATGGGAGCAATCATAAATGTCGCCATTGTTAAGGCACGATTCCTTTTAGCAAGTCCTTGCATGCAAGTATGACGCAAGTATGATTTGCAAACAAGTCGCTTGCATTGGAAACGTGTTTTCGAGAGTGTGCAAATTGCATTTAGGTTTTACTTGCATAAACTTGCATTACACATAAGTACATATTATGGAGATGTTCAACAATTGAGTAGGATCATGTGTGGAAGACGTGCTATATATACCTACGTGCTACTAACGTTTGCGTGTTCAATTGGCACGTCACTTGAATAAAGCATATACAAGTTTAAGCTACATCAAACAAGTTGTAGCTTGTATACAGGTTGTAGTTAAGTTGTGTAAGTTGTGCTTATATATATATTCCCATAGAAAATCTCATACCCTACCACGATTTAGCCATCATACACACTAGTGGTCATTAAAATATAACGTAAACAGAATTTTAGTTTTTTTTCAACTCCCTTGACAGCAAAAGTAAGCAAAGCTGTCACCCCCTACATCTCAATTTCATTTGAAACTAAACCGAGCGGACAGTTTCTCGATTTATTTTAGAAAAACGGCATTTTAAATGACTGACCTATTGGTCTAGTGATTAGTGACACTGACTGCTAAGCCGGAGGTCGTAGGTTCCCACCCAGGATAAAACTATGTGTAATGAGTATGATGATTTATTTGGGTCTGGGTGTAATTTATCTATAATATGTAGGTATGTATTTACAAATAAAATAATTTAAGTATGTTTATCAGTTGTCTGGTTGCATAGCAAGCACAAGCTCTGTTTTGTTTTGGGATCAGATGACCGCTTGTGGGTTGTCCCAAAACATTATTGCTATTACATATCATTATTAAATCTCGAATATTATTTAGGTATTGCATGTATATTTAGGTACGTATTATAATTTCGTATGTTATTGTTCATCAAAATCAGAATGATTATTTAAACGGCAAACTAGGTTTGTTAGAAAATTTGAAGCGTTTTTGCTTGATTTGTTTATATCGACTACGCAGCTTGTGGTTTATCGGTTCAATTTTGGATTGCACTGCACTGGCGAATCCAGGCGAACGAAAAAGCTCAAGCCCCTAAAAACAATCCTGAATTCGTCACTACTCCATTTAGAACTTATTAGATCTACAAAAAATAAGAAATTACCATACCATTTGCGTTTCATTCACATTAAATTCACCAAACACCCTCTGACAGAAGGTTTGGTCAGAACTGTCCTCTGTGTTGAATGACTTGTAGAAATAGTTCACCATCGTCGGGTACCACATCACGAACACATTGTTTCTAGAAGATAAAGAGCCACTTGAAAGTCATCAAGATATTATGTACTCAGATACTTGGGTATAAACTAGTTACTACTCAAATTGATAACAAAATACTTTTTTACATTTGATTATTCTTGACATGACTCATTTATAAAAATAAAGATTTACTATTACTCATTTATTTCTTGTTGTCGGGTAGCCCAAACACTTGAACCTAAAGATCTGAACTTAGCTAAGAGGTTTATATTGTGATGGAGATCGGGGATAAGAATGGATTTCAAGAAACTCGAGCTGTAAGGCGCAAGAGAAGCCGTGAGCATATGCTAGTATTTTTTTAGTGTATTGTGAAAGTGTAGGGCGACAACGTCCATTTCGGCGTTATTTTTTAATAGGCTGGGGTTATTAAGGGTATTAAATGGATGTAAAGTCAAATCAGTACCTTTTTAAGAAACATTATAACAAAAACAGTACAAACAGAGAAACATTTTATTAGAATTGATCATTTCTTAAGAAATGAGAATTATAAAGTAATTACACTATTTAGAGTCAGAATTTCACGCACTATTTATACATATAGCATTTATTAAAAGAAAAGTTCCCTTTTTTTGAGAACTATTTTGTGTACGCTGCCATAACGCCAGCTCCGAATGTCATTGAAAAGTCTTGTTCAATATCTCTGTTCCTACAAGAGCAATCGTTATGAAATTCAGCATAGCGGGAGAAGTATTATTTATATTATTTTTATATTTATTTTTGTGTGTAAACTCTGTTGCTTTACAATTAGCCGTTTTCGAGTACGGCCATGTGTAGGTACGCTAGCTTGATCGTGACGCCAGCGCACACAGTGAAAATGGTGTTTATTTCCTAAATTAAAGAGGCAGAGTTTTTTACACTAATAAGGCAGTATTTACACAGAGTTTACCTGTATGGCATAGTAACCAACTCGATATAGCTCTGGTGTACGCGAGCATAACGGACACATTTATTTCAATATGTTTGGGCGCTAAAACGATACAAAAAGCATTCTTACGTAGTACAGCAGATAGCCATCAGAAAGAACAATTGAACAGTTCTCCATAAAAGAGGTGGTTTGAATATTAGCAGAGTTTGTTGTCCCAGGGTCTTCCAGAAAGACTTTTCGTTTGGCATTTCTGGGTCTGATGGAGGCTGCATTATGTATTTCACCTGAAATTTAAGGACAACAAACATAAATAAACCTAGATAAGAAAGAAAAAATATATATAATCTTTAAATGGGTAGGTATATAAGAACCTAGCAAGGCTATCAGTTTTCAACCATTAAAAACCTAATCAAAATGGATCCCCATAATATCTAGGATCCCAAAATCAAACATACAGACAATTTAAAAAAAAAACTACTTCTGACTACAAATATCTCCCAATATAAAAAAAGTATCTGTGGAAAAACCATATAAATAGAGTTAACGGTGAATATTATACTTTGAAATGAAGTAATTCAAAACTAAAAACACAAGTATAATTTTTAACGCCTAAATTTATTAATTTAGCATCACTTTGCTGTGTTGTAGATAACATTGCAATTTAAATGTGATCAGGCGCCCTTAAAAACTGTTGCGTTGGATTACCCCGCTCTCATATAAGTTGGACAACGTAATAAAAAGTGAGATATGGGAAAGGCAGACTCCTTCTCAAACTCATACTTTGATTACGTTCACATAGAAAGCCGAACTATTTTTATCGTATAATGATTAATAACGCAATACCTATCTATAGGTACTGTGATATACATGCCGAGGTCTCGAGCAAGTACATCATGAACTTCTTTTACCTACGTGTAGACTATTGGGTTATGCAGGCCATTCCAGCCTTTGCTATTAAAGATTGAAGTTGAATTGAAACAGTATGGGAGATTAGTATATCTATTCTTTGGACTCGATGTTTGAAGGCCGACCAGATTGGTCTTTATTGAATGCTTAGGTATAACTAATGTTTATAGAGCGAGTTTTAATAATATTGTGGAATAGTGTATTGTTCTAGTAATTAATGGTGTTTGTTTCGAGTGCAAATGTGAGTTTTATTCATACACAAAAAGCTAGTTTTATTCCTACTAAGAGATCTTCTTCTTTACATAGTATAATATGAAGTCACTCCGCTGTCTGTGCGCTTAGATCTTTTGAACTACGCAACGAATTTTAATGCAGTTTCCAGCAATAGATAGACTGATTCAAGAGGAAGGTTTATATGTATAATACACTACTAGCTGTCCCGCGCAACTTCCTATGCGTCAATTTTCCCCGTTTTTGCAACATTTTTGATTGCTGCTCCGCTCCTATTGATCGTAGCGTGATGCTATATAGCCAATAGCCTTCCTCGATAAATGGACTACCCTACATAACTTTTCAATTCGGACCAGTAGTTCCTCAGATTACCGCGTTCAAACAAACAAACAAACTCTTAAGTTTTATAATATTAGTATAGATCATACCGTGGGAACGGGATCCACGCATACATAATCGCGGTTGTCCGCTAGTGTCACTTAAATCAGTACATGAGTACTGAAGCCCCAATCGTTTAAGTATAAAAATTCTCAAAATGGCAGGTCACAGAATTGCCTGTTATTGCCTACCCGTGATTGCCTGATTCCCCTGAAATTCAAGTGAAAATCTGTAAAAAGTATCAAGACCAGAATGTTGGGCTACAAATACGACGGGTGAAAGGCGGTTGCATATAATCAAAATGCGAATGATGTAATAAATGATTGGTGTCATGTGATTTGCTAAGATAGTAATGAGTATACTTAAACGAAGTTTGGCAGTGGCTCCAATAATAACAGAAAAGTTAAAAAGTGCGCGTCTGCCTTGGTGTGCAAAAAAAAATTGGAAAGAGATTATTAAGTATGAATATGGAAAAATACTTGAAATGTAGAGGACGACCCAAGAAAAGATGTATGGAGTGTGCGAAAGAAGATATGGCGAGATAGGAAGCGAGTACTGAGATGACGTTTGATGGAAGTATATGGAGGCAAATTACATATTGCGCCACAAAAAATAATTGGAATAAATGCCCCATTTCTAAATTAATTGGGGTTGGCGACTTCAAAATCAGTCCACTAAAGCACTAGATCAAAAACAAACAAAATAAAAAAAATCTTTATTCACTTCGGATGCAAAACAACACTTGTGATACGTCGGGATTCTACATGTACATGTAATGCCAAGTTCGCAAACAATAGGTAAAGCCGGAGAAAAGATGGCAATGAATACTCGCGGCAACTCTTTTCAAATTGCCACATTACAATATTTGAATGTTTATAAACTTGATATGGGGCTAAGGTGCTGCCACTAATATACTATACACCATATTAAAGGACTGATGCAAATTATATTAATAAAAAGTTGAAACATGTGATAAACTAAAATCAGCCTTAGTAAGTACACCATAGTAGGAGCATTTACTTACAACAAGGTAAAAACTATATTTGCTTAAATATTGGCCAAAGTACTTGTAACGAATGATTAAATAAAAAAATATTATTTGTGATATCCAAAAAAAGAAAAGAATGGCCTTTATTCGTCACGCAGAATAGTAAGCATATACATATACCTAATAAGGTGGGTAAAATATTAATAATTTTACGTTTATTTAAATAATACTCTAGGTAAATGTTAATTACGATGTATTTTATAAATTTAATTTTAATAAGGTATTTATTTTTGATTTCATCTTAAAATTTTCAACATTTTAATTGCGGCGAAATATAGGAATCTAAACCATAAAATAACTTACCGGATAATCATCTTTCCTTCCTCCATTCCTTTCATAGATGTTCCTCATCACCTCCAGGGCTTTCACGTAATCCCCCCTACTGGCTAGATACTTGGGACTTTCGTAGAGGAACAACAAGAGCAGCGCACTGATGCCCAGCGGTAGAGCCAGACATATTGTGTAGAGCCTCCATGGACGGAAGGTTGCATCTAGCAATGGTAGGGGGACTTTGAAGTTTAGAGGGAGAATGACCCATGCTAAAGCTGAAATACGGATATAAATAAATAAGTAAATATGTTAAATTTGTCGCAGAATATTTCCGTTGACTTACCATCTGTTTTGATTAAATGCCGCCATGATGGCATGATATTCTTTTACATTTTAATTTAACTCATAGCCTAATGGCCAAGGCATCGGACACGCGATCGTGAGGTCGCGGGTTGGAATCTACCCATTATACTACCGACGTGAACCAATTCCTTTTTTTTATGTTGCGGGAAAAAATCCTTACGAACACCCCCACAGTCCGGAGAAGGCGATGGAGGTAGTGTGGGGTTTGCACCCACTAAAAAACAGCCGTGTATCGCTCGCCACCTTCGTTTTTTTTTTTTTTTTTTTTTTCTCTGTAAAGAGTAAAAGTTTTACTCTTTAAAATATTACAATCTAACATTGGAGCTAATAAGTAATTTTATGTTAACTTAAACTGCTAAAATACTTAATCTAAGAAATTATCCATTGATTTTTCTTAGTGTCTGATAAATTGATAACACTTTGTTCTTGTGTTTTAAATGTGAAGCACTGTCACTGTCACTATTTTTCTCACTTAACACTACACTAACTCAAATGGCTTAGTTCTTTTGAGTCTTCGTTTTAAGTCCGTACAATCGAGGAGTTGGATAGCCTCAAGATTGACATGGCTATGAAGTCTTTTGTCATGAGCTTCTGCGAATTTTCGAATCACTTGATCTACGAATTCCACTTGTAGGTCCCGGTGAAGATCGTTATTGCGGATATACCAAGGTGCACTTACAATGTCTCTTAGCACTTTGTTTTGAAAGCGTTGGATTATATTTCTGTTACTCTGTTTGGTACAGCCCCAAAGCTGTACTCCATAAGTCCATATGGGCATAAGGACTTGTTTATATATTAAAAGTTTGTTAGGGATTGACAAATTGGAAGTCCTTCCGATTAGCCAATACATCTGTTTGTAGAGAATATCTAGTTGTTCTCGTTTCTTTTTGACGTGAGCTTTCCAACGTAGTTTCACGTCAAGAGTCATACCGAGATACTTAGCCGTATTAGCATATGGGATAGTCTGGTTATTAATATATATTGGATGGTATTGCGGTTTCCTGTTGGTAAAATCGATATGAATCGATTTTGATTCATTTAGTTTAATGTGCCACTTTTGGGTCCAGTTATACACTTTTCTAACAGCTGTTTGGACATTTTCTACAGCTTCCTTATGAGAATTACCTACAGACATTATGGCCGTGTCGTCAGCGAAGGTTGCAATAGTGTTGTTTTCTAATTCTGGGATATCAGAGGTGTATAATAGGTACAGGACCGGCCCTAGCACACTTCCCTGCGGTACCCCAGCTTTTATTTCCTTAAGTTCGGAGTAGGCATTTTCCTGTCTGATCCTGAACATTCTGTTTGATATATAAGACTCTAATATATCGGCAAACTGTTTGGGCAGCATGACGTTTAGTTTATATATCAACCCTTTGTGCCACACTTTATCAAAAGCTTGCGCAACATCTAAGAAGACAGCAGAGCAAACCTTTTTCTCTTCTAAACTTTTTTCTATAACGTTTACGATTCGGTGTATCTGGTCTATTGTCGAATGTTTCGCCCTGAAGCCGAATTGATGGTCAGGTATTAGGTTCCGTTCCTCAATTAATGGCTTAAGTCTTTTCAGCAAGAGCTTTTCAAATAATTTTGACATAACAGGCAATAAGGAAATAGGCCTGTAGGATGTCGTTTCCTCAGGGGGTTTCCCAGGTTTTACGATCATAATTACTTCTGCTACTTTCCAGATTGAAGGTACATGCTTTAGCCTGAAAGTTGCATTGATGATATTTGTTAGTTTAACTAGAGCTTTCCGGGGCAGGTTTTGAAGGATTATTCCTGTGATAAGGTCATAACCTGGAGCTTTTCTAGTATTAATATTTAACCTTATTTCATTTTCAACTTCCTTCGGTGTTACAAATTTAATTTCTAGTTGGTTGTGCTGAAGATTATGATGGGTTATATCTTCAGTGAGTCCTTCATTGGGTTGAAATATCGATTGTAAATGTTGCGCAAATCTTTTAGCTTTTTGCTCATTGTTGGTGGCCCACTTCCCATTTTCTTCCCTTATTGGAGGGAGTGAAGGAATTGGGCGTTTCAATTTCTTGGTTGCTTTCCAGAGTGAGTAATTGGTATTACGGTCATTGGCCAGAGCATCCAAATATTTTTTTGTCGAGTCATTTTTGAACTCTTGAATTTTTCGTGTCAGTAGTTTCGTGAGATAGTTTAGAGTCTTTTTATCGTTCGGTGATCTTGTCTGTTGCCATTTTTTTCGCTGTTTTCTTTTATCCCTCAATAGGGTTACAATATATCGGGGATATTGATTTTCTTGTAATTTCTTAGCGATTTCGGGTGTGTTTTGCCATGCTGACTGTTGAATATCTGAAGTAAATTTCTCTGTTTCAAAATCAAGTTGTTCAGCATTTCGAATGGGTACTTTAAGATTTATTTTTGATTCTAAATCTATTCGAAAGCTTTCCCAATCTGTTTTGATATTTACAAGGCTAGGGTTGTTTTCTTTTAGCAATATATTTTCACTGAGTGTCAGAATTATAGGTGAGTGATCGGAACTCATATCAAAACCTTCTTTGATACGCCACCTTCGTGAACGGCCGAAATTTGTTTTGCCGTCGTCGGCGGCCCGCCCAGTGGCAATGCCCGGAAGCGATCTTGTTGCATTCCGAGCATTTTACACCTACGCAGCACCTGGATACACACAGGGTGCCGCGCCTCCACGGAATGCGCGTCAACGGGCGGGGCAGATTACCCCGTACGCCCGCCCGCAGCCCCATCTAAGGCGACATCAGGCGCAGATAATATGCGCGCCGACGCCGCCGCCCGGTTCGCCGGCGACGGAGCGGATCCGCCAGGGAGCTGTCTGTTCCCTGACGCCCTCCGCCGCCTCCTTCTGCGAGATGACGTCCTCGCAGAACGATGTGACCGCATTCCACGACCCCTCGCCCCGGACAGAACCACGGCCGGCAACGAGAGGTCACTTCCGACCACTGCGGTGAGAACTCGACGCTGCCCCTCCCAAGCTTGACAATGCTGGAGGGTGTGCTGCGCCGAGTCCTCACCGCAGTCGCAGTGATGGCAGGCTGGACTCGGTTCCCTACTAGCGACCGTGTGCAGGTACTTCCCGAAGCACCCGGAGGAAAAGGTCCCATGCTGCCACCCGCCCACTCCTCTAGGACCAGCTGGAGCGCTTTCACGATTCGAATACCTGCCCGTGGAGCCTCCACTCAGCCCTGCCACCGGGCCATGATTACCCGGTGGGGCTTACCGCGCCAAGCGCGAAGCTCCTCGGGCAGGGGCACCGATCCCCCTGCCCGAACAGCCCCACGCGGACCCTAATCTGGGCGGTCAGGGACGCCGCCCACACGGGTGCGCCATACAGGGCCATTGACCGCAACAACCCGGTACAACCGTCTACTCGAGATATACGGCCGTGGTGGTCCGCTTGTGTCCACGGCCGGTGCACCAATGCGCGTTAATATGCAACCTGGCCAAAACGTCAAGCAATTTTGAGGTAAATCTAGCAACGCGAAAGTTTAAATATTTTCTTTTACTCCATTACTTTTGACAGTTACTTACCAAATAAAAACAGTTCAGCAGATAGATTACAGCTGTTCATAATAAAGAGGTACTGGTTCCTATGCTTGTCTCCTGTGCATTCTCCCAACATTGCTATCATCAACGTGAAGCTGGCTGTTGAACTGAAAGTAGACAATTGCATATAGATCCGAGATAGTACCTATTTACGGCCGTTTTATGCTAACTATCAATCGATTTGGCTACCAGAGATATATATTTGACATAAGCTCCATACAAATTAAATCAAAATTCTATATCTTGTCCACAAATCTATCGAATGATAGAATAAATAAATCAGCCGTTACACTTTTTACAATCGGTACTAATAATATAAATGTGAAAGTAGATATATTTCGGGACTTAATCGCGTGAATTATGTAAAGGTACGAACATTTTATTTACCCGACGTTTCGATCGAATTGCACCGATCGTGGTCACGGGTCGACTGATGGCAGCTTAGCAATGTCTCCGTGAGGCGCGGGGTTTTTCAGCTACCCTCGCCTGGTCTTGATAAGATAGTCCCGAAATATATCTTATATGTATAAAAATCGCGAAAGTTCAAAAACAATAATGTGAAAGTAACTTTGTCTGTCTGTTTAACCTTTTCACGCTTAAACCGATGAACCGATTTCGATGAAATTGGACATGGAGTTTGAGTTCCGGATAGTTTTTATTGCGATAACCAACATCCACGCGGGCGGAGCCGCAGGTGAAAGCTAGTAATAATATAAAATTGGACTGGGCTGTTGGTCTAAAACTTTGTGTGATGAGCACGATGGTTTATTCTCTGTATGGGTGTAATTTGTCTGTACTTTTTTTTTAAGTATTTTAACCAGTAGCGAAGGACCATATAACACACATTATTTGCGGTTTCCTTTTGCATTCTAGTTACTTAATATTAAAGGTATAAATAATTGACTCCAACAAGATATTTTTTATTTTTACAAAAGACGACTACCGCAGTAGGGTACAAGTCCTGTGTCGCGGGGGACTTTACAAACATACAAGTCACGGACACAAAGTACACCCAGACCAGAAACAACAATTTGTGCATCACACAAAGTGGTGTCCCGTGTGGGAATTGAACCCACAACCTCTTGCGTAACAGTCGGACACACTCCCACCGCGCCACAGAGGCAGTCAATTTGTATCGGGTTACCTCAGTTGTCTGATTGCCATAGAATGTTCGACAAATAACATCTTGGTATTTTAGTAAAACAACCAAATCTACCAGTATGCAGATGCGACCACAGATAATACAAACGTACCAAGGAGGCGACATTATGAGGCACATTAATTGTTTTTAAACTTTCGCGATTTTTATACTTAATAGATATACCACTTGACCCGTGACCACGATCGGTGCAATTCAATCGAAACGTCGGGTAAATAAAAGGTTCGTACCTTTAAATAATTCACGCGATTAAGTCCCGAAATACATATATCGAATATGCACTCCATTTATTGATGTGTCACATCTCTTGCTCTGCCTATTATAAAAGGATAATGTTGTGTGAGTTGCCCAAGATATTATTATTTTAATAAATATCTTGCGACAACTGCAAGGCCACCTGATCTTAAACTAGGCAGGGCCTGCACTACGGCAGCCAGGTAAACATATTATACAAATATAATATATTATATAGACACAGAATAAATAATCATCGATATACCTTGGATAGAAATCGGCTCCACGATCTCTGAATTAGCAGTCAGAACCAACAACCAGACCAACAGGCCAGTCAGATAAAAAAGGAAAATATTGATAAACCTACTAAATGTGTAGTAATAAACTTAGAAAATGTCGATGCACGTTTGGCTATATCATTACTGTAAGGCGTCTATCTCATAGAAAATAATTGTAGGTCCATTGTCGTCCCAGGAGGGGGGGGGGGGATTACAGCTGAACCCCTTCCCTTAAAACCCGAAAGCCGAAGTAGTAGTAGTTAGTATCTACCGCTACAATTTAGTTGAAGTCAGGTAAAATATTGTTATCAACTTAATGCGGTTATGAAATACAGAAAAGAAAGGCAAATTTGCCCCGCTCTTAAAAATCCAATCCATTATTGATAGATAAGAGTTTTGGAAAATGGTATTAGCGGAGCGTGCGGACTGTGACGACATTGACCGGCTCTCGAGGCAATGACTGGAGGTGTCAAACGCGCTGCAAGAAAATTTTTGAAACACGAATTCTTTGTAGGTACAGCTTGTACTCTTAAAGTTACTTTCTCCATCTGTTTTTGTACCTTTTGTGCGGTCTATTTCGCGGTTACTATTGCGCGCCACTCGCCACTCCAATTGCGTTAAAAAAAGCACGCTGTGTCCCTCTCTTCACGATTACGCTCCTTTACTTTTAAGATTACGCTCCGGCCTTCAATTTTAAGACTGAGCTCCAGGGCTCGTTTCGCTACTCCTAACCGCTCAGGGGCTTTTACTTTAGAGCTGCGCCTCTTTGTCTGTGTACTGACTTTTAGCACTGAGAGACCTACTACTTATGCAGTGGCTTCTAAACTCCGTGTGCCGCCAGAAAGTGCCTTTTTCGTCACGCACTGCCTTTTAAGATAGCGCTGCAGTTCCAGCACGCTCAATAGCTTCTTTGTTCGTTTTTAGAGGCACGCTGTACCCCTCTCCTTAAGCAATGACACTCATAATCACTCTACGGCCCCCAACTTGCTCTATGGTTCGAAAGTATGGGCTGCCCTCGCTCGTGCGCGCAGTGACTTCTGTTCGGGTTGCACCCTGTATGCGAAGTGACTTTTCAAACGTTGCTGCGGCTACTAAACTCGCGTAGCGAATTCTAAATACATGCTAGGCTTCTCTCCGCTCGCAATGACTTATCGCACTGCGGTATCCAGCTCGTTCGGTTGCTTATCCTAAAAAAGTTCAAGTCAGCGCAATCAAATTCAAAATTCTTTATTCACTTATGATGCAAAACAACTCTTGTGATACGTCAGGATTCTACATGTACATGTAATGCCAAATTCGCAAACAATAGGTAAAGCCGGAGAAAAGAACCTGGGTTAGGTGCTGCGACTAATATACTATACACCATGATAAAGGACTGATGCAAAATGTATTATTGAAAAGTTGAAACATGAGATAAACCAAAATCAGTCTTAGTAGGTACAATATAGTAGGAGCATCTACTTACAACAAAGGTAGAAACTATGTATATGTGCATAAATATTGACCAAAGTAGGTACTTGTAACGAATGATTAAATAAATAAAATAAAATAAAATAAAATAGCCTTTATTGCTGTTACTTTTCATACAATTGTTATATGCCTACTTGCTAAAACTTAATTTAATTATATTTAATCGATTCGTAATTTAATAATCGGCAACTGGATGTTTGTGTTTCTACAGCTTGTTTGTCGACAAAGGCCTCCTCTAAAGATTTCCACGGATTTCTGTCTCTTGCTAAACGGGTCCATATCGGACCAGCTATTTTCTTAAAGTCGTCTTCCCATCTTTTGGTTTGTCTGCCTCTATTTCTTTTGCAATCTCTTGGATACCATTCGGTTACTAACTTAGTCCATTTTTCTTTTCTTTCTCTTAACATATGTCCCGTCCAGCGCCATTTAAGCGACCATTAAGGTTGTGTGTACATTTTTAAATTTTGTTTTCTTTTTGATATCTTGTAATTTCACTCTATCTCTTCTTTTTATACCTAAAATACTCCTTTCTATCGCATTTTGGCAGACTTTTAGTTTACTTTCTTGTAGTTCTGTTAACGCCCATGTCTGGCATCCGTATAGTAAGCATGGCATTATGCATATTTCATATACTTTCTTTTTTCCCTTCATTGGCATATCTTTATCCTTCATTATTTCCCTGAGAGACCAAAACCGCTTCCATGTATTAGTTATTCTTCGTTCTATTTCTTTATTCATGCAATCATCTGTAGATATAAGTTGGCCCAAATATATATATTCATTTACATATTCTATTTGTTCATTATTTACTGTTATTTGTTCGTTAGTAACTTGTTTGGAATTCGTCATAATTTTGGTTTTAGTTAGGTTCATTGTCAAGCCGGCCTTAACACTTTCATCGGATAGTTGCTTCAACATTAGTCCCAGAGTTCCTGCGTTCTCTGAGAACAAAATCAAATCATCCGCGAAGCGCAGATGGTTGAGATTTTCGCCATTTATATAGAGGCCATTTTTAGTCCAGTTTAGATTTTTGAAGATCATCTCCAGCACTGCTGAGAATAATTTTGGTGATATAGGATCCCCTTGGCGTACACCTCTTTTAATTGGAAATTCGTTACCCGTCGTTTCAAGTTTAACTTGTGCTGTGCCCGCTGTGTATACTTTTTCGATTATTCGTATGTATTTTTCTTGCACCCCTTGTCTGTTTAGAGCTTCCCATATATACTCATGTTCCAATGTATCGAACGCTTTGTTGAAGTCAACAAACCCAATGTAATATGTTTTATTATATTCTCTATATTTCTGTAGTATTTGTTTTAGAGTGTGTATATGATCTATAGTTGAGAATTTGCTTCTGAAGCCGGCTTGTTCCTTAGGTTGGTTTTCATCTAGTGTATTGGTAATTCTGCTTAGTATGATTTTCGAAATATTTTATAAATATTGGACATTAGACTGATCGGTCTGTAGTTTCCTATATCGCTCTTGTCTCCCTTCTTATGTAGCAGGATGATTGTCGATTTTATCCAGTCTTCCGGGATGGTTTCCGTTTCGAGGATCTCATTGAACAAATCTGTAAGTTTTGGTGCTATCACTGGTAACGTTGTTTTTAGTAGTTCATTTGTGTTTAAATCTGATCCAGGTGCCTTATCTAGCTTTTGTGATTCGATACATTTTATTGTTTCTTCATTTAGAATTGGTTTAACCTCGTCTTTGTTTACTGAATGATATCCCTTTAATAGTTGTACCCCTTTTCGACTTTGATATAAATTTTGGTAGAATTTCGTAGCGATCCCTATTATTTCTGGTCTTTTGCTGGTCTTTACACTATATTTATTTTTCATATTTGGAATCCAATCCTTTTTGTAAATAATTTTTTTAAGCGCTTTCTTTATTCCTCCTGTTTTTTCTATATGTTTTCTTAATGTTGCTAATCTTTTTGTTTTTCTTTCTTTCCTAAGTTGTTCGCTAATCTTTTTGCTTATTTCTGCTATATTTTGTCCATTATTATTATTATTTTTGCCTTGTTACAATAAGTTGTTTCCGTTCTTGTAATAGTTGCTTAGTTTTAACTGATATCTCTGTCTTGCTTGTCATGTTTACTTTTTTAGTTTCTGTTTTTAATAGATTAAGCAATCTGATGTATTTTTCTTAGTCGATATAGATTCTTTTCTCTCACTTTGCAAGGATATTTCGAGGTTATTCAGAAGTAAATTGGTGTTACCGGTACATTCGATGGCTCTCATACTGTTGTGAAACTGTCGTGCCTTTTTAGCAGGTGTTCCTGAGAGTTTTGCTCTAACCATTCTATGATCCGAGTTAAAATTAAAATTGCTTAGAATAAACAAATCCTTAAAAACTTTTACATTGTTGGACAAAATATAGTCGATCTCATTTTTATACCGGCCATTAGGAGAGATCCAAGTCCATTTCTTTGATGGTTTCTTTTTGTAAAAACTGTTTAAGATGTGTAACTTATTTTCAATAGCAAAAGATACTAGAGTCGTGTGCCGTTTTTACTTCTTTTGCCAAATCCATGACTTCCTACATTATATTCTTCTCCACTTTTTTGCTTGCCAATCTGTCCATTAAAGTCGCCCATAACTATTATGTTTTTGGATGCATGTGCAGTGATGGATTGTAGGTCTTCGTAGAATTTTTCGATTTTTGTTATGTCTTCTTTTCTATTTGATTCAGTAGGCGAATACGCCTGGATTATAGACCATATTTTTTCTTCCTCTCCATCTGCAGGTAATTTAATGTTGAGAAGTGCAATCCGTTCTGAAATCCCTCTTAGTTCTTGTATGTTTTTGGCAAGGTTTCTTTTAATCATGAATCCGACTCCGTATAATCCGGGCGTTTCCCCAATATAGTGTAGTATGAATTTTCCATGGTCTTCTATGCTTTCCCCAATTCTTCTCACTTCACTAATACCAATTATGTCCCATTTTATTTCATCCAAAGCATATTCCAGTTCTTGCAATTTTTCCGTAGTTCCTAGTGATCGACAGTTTAAAGTTGCTATATATATATCGTTGTATTTATTTTTTCTGATATTTTTTATCTTTAGAGGGTCGTGGTCATTTTCCCCCACGAGGACCAGTCGGCTTGGGGGAGGTTTGTGGATTGTAGTTATTTGGTTTTCTATACGTTCGTGTTGTTGTGTTTTCCGGTTGCCGATAGTTAATTGTTATTGTCTATTATCCATTGTACAGGAAGAGAGAGAGCTGGATCTGCCTCTCATGACATCAAAAGCGTTACGCCTATTATTTAGTGATGGTGTCCAGATTTGTTGTTTTTTTGTTTGTGTATTTTCTCGGGGTGATGAAGATGTTTCTCTCTTTCTTTTGTCGTTGATTGTATTATTTTTCTTTACTATAAGCTTGTCGTATTTAAGATATGCGAATTTTCCTTTCGCTCTTTCTTCGTTCAATTTAGTTTGTAACATTTTTCTCTTCTCCAGAACTTCTTTAGAATAATCCTCTGTGATATATAATATATCTTTGAGATTTTTCCGCACTTTCATTAACTCATTTTTCTTCCATAAATTAACAAAGGAAAGCAGGACAGGTCTCGGCTTTCCGTCTGGGTTTTTCTTTCCAATGCGATAAATGTTATTTATCTCAAAATCCCCAATGTTTATATTTAAGTTTTTATTAAATATCATCTTCGTCTCTTGTATTAGTCCTGCCGTTGATTTCTCTTCTTCCTTTAATCCGAAAATTACAATGTTATTTTGCTTCTTATCTCTTTTTAGATATTCCATCTCTTTCTCAAGGTTTATTAGTTTTACTTTAAGTCTTTGTTTTCTTCTATAATAGGCTTTATTTTGGCATCCATTTTTTCCATGATTGAATTAGTTATAGAATCTTTCAGTTCAACCGTCTGTTTCTGCATTTCAATTTTCATTTTTTCAAACAGAATTGGAAATTGATCTTCCATGTTTTAACTTCTTTGCGTAGAATAGAACGCAGCGGTAGAATGGTAATTTCGCGTTGGCAACACAGAAGCGATGTATGACACTGACAAGCTGTCAGTGACTGATAGTTACACTGACGTTAAAATAATGCCGTGGTAAATTTCTAACCTCAGTCCGCTAGTTGTTGAAAGGTTAATTTAATTGTAATCTGTTTTATTTCCACTTTTAATACACCCTAATCAATAGTTCCACAGCACTTATGATTGTATTTTCACTATTCAACTGTCCGTAAATGATTTTTAAACACAATAAGTTGAGGACTGCACTAGAAGGATGTTTACGCTACGAGCACCGGAACCGGAAAAACAATGATTAAATATAAAATATTAATTCTGATATCAAAAGGAAGAAAAGAATGCCCTTTATTCGTCACGCAGAATCTTTACTTACAAAAGTCAAATCATGCTCTTAATCAAGTCTTAATCAAATCCTTATAGTTGCTCGCGTAGTAATACTTAACGGCACTGTCTCCCTGCCTGCACAATAAAATACACGCTATGCCATCTTCTTGTGCAGTGACTTAGATCTCGCTCAAGAACTTCTAAGTTCACACTCTTTCGACCGCTCGCGCAGGTGACATTTGCCTTCGCTCTGTGCCAACACACTTAGTCCCCGATTACGCAGTAACTTTTAAGACTAACGACGGGATTCAGCAGGGCTCTCCTCCCCCCCATCGCTCTTATGCCAAGCTGTGCCTGGTGTAATATTTAAGTAAAAATAAACAGTTCTGAAACTGCCTGACGTTTGGTGCGCAAATGGAGACCCAGCTCAAAAAAATCTAGGCAGACCCCCAGCAAAACCTAGCTATGGGTAGATTGGCTCGAATTTCGTGTTATGTAAAATCGACACTGTATACTATATTTTGAATTGAGTTATAATTAGATATTTTTCCCAAACTTAATTATGAAAAACTCGTTCCTTTATTTACATAACACCAATCGCACCCATCCCGGTAATCATGAAAGCTTCTGAAAAAGCTTTGAATAAACAAATGTTTATGAAAACCAATATCTAACCAAAAATGAACAAATAAATCAACAACATTTGCAGCTTTTTCTTTTAATGAGATATATCATAAAAATATGAAATCTAGGTCTATGTGCTTCAATAATCTGCTTTTTTTTACATCTAAAGCATTTTGCTATGTAAACCATCCCACGTTCCTAACTAAATAAGATAAAATAGTTACGATATGGATTTTTCACATATTTTAAGTGAGGAAGTTATTAGTCAACCAGCTCTTGACCATTTTTAAAGCACTCTCTGACTTTGTTTTAACTGCTTGCCAGTGCATGCTACCCACCACGAGCGCATTATCATCGGCGTACAGATGTTATAGTGATGGTATAATTATGTAATGACTTCTTTAAATGACAAATGACTGTGCAATTGTACAACAATATCATCAGTTCGAGCACGAGGACACATAGGAAGTATTCGCATTAATGTAGCCTGATAAACTTTTTACGATAATATACTCAAAAACAAAAAAAATTAAGCCATTCAGCTGAAACTCTGTGAACTCACTCGGTGTTCCCTGTCTCTTTTTCTCAGTCAGATTGATTTAATCTGATTGGCACGTGTTACTCCTCAATCAGATTAATATTAATCTGATTAGTTTTATGTAGGTCGCATCATGAAATTATCAATTGGACGACCTGGCCACATGCCATTCAAAAATAAAATTTATGAAATCAACCTTAGAATATAGCGGCGGTAGCCTAATGGCTAAGGCATCGGTCTCGCAATCGTGAGGTCGTGGGTTCGAATCCTACCATTATACTACCGATGTGAACCCACTCCTAACACAAGCCATAGAGCTTAGCTGTAGAAGTTAACAGGATTGCTAGTAATGTTAAAAAAAAAAGTTAGAATTTTAACATTACTAATTATTAGAATATAACGATAAAATAAAACAAATATTCAATGATTAGTAGCATAATCCCCAAAATAAGATTTCAATCACAATTTTTAAATAATAACTGGACGTTACCGGATATCTCGGGATTTCCATTAAATCACCTGTAGATACTTACGTAGAATATACTATTATACGAATACAATATAATAATATTTACGTGTAACTATATTTTATCTAAATCACAGCGAAATATGTAATTAGGTTAAAGATATCATAGAGTCTAGACATTGTTATCCATTTAGCAAGTTTTATTGAGATATTCCATTTTTTTACTAATAAGAAAAGGGAAGATAAAATGAGAAAGTATAGTGGAGGCTAAGCTTATTTGATTGCTGAGAAACTAAGCTTATTTTCAATTGAAAAGCCGCGGACCAAAAGGTCGTCTTTGTACTGCCTTCTATTGTTTCATGAAATAGGTACTGTCTTGGGCACAATTTTATGTGTAGGGTTACGAATGTTATAATCCTTATAACCGTACCTATATACTATTATCTTTTGACTGCCTCCGTGGTGCGGTGGAAGTGTATCCGACTGCAAGAGATCGATCGAAGTTTTCGATTCCCACACGGGACACCACTTTGTATGATCCACAAATTGTTGTTCCGAGTCTTGGTGTAATTTGTGTCCGTGACTTGTATGTTTGTAAAGTCCCCGCGACACAGGGCTTGTAAAGCAAAAAAAAAAATATCTATCCAAACATTTTACCCGAGTAGACGGCCAATAAGAGACAGTAAGTAAAGAAATCTTCTCGGCAATATCAATAGCCAACCTTTCCATAAGGCAAAAAATGAAGCGTACCTTCTAAACTGTTGCTCAAGATGAGGCAGACTCCCTTTATTTTTTTAATATATTTTTTTTATTTTGTTTGAAAAACACACAGTGCAATGTAGCAAAGTATACAACATAAAGAGATACTAATCACCATAAACTTAGGATATACTAACGAAGTCAATGCTAATCACCATTTAAGGGTTTTCGCAGTTATTAAAATCGTTGAAGGCTAAGTTTTTCAGTTAAACCAAATTTAAAATCATAAAATATCATAGCACGCAAATGTTCGCGGTTAGCTCCATCGTTGCAAAGAAAAAAGCGGGGACCATCGTAGTAAAATGACTGAACATCATTATTTTTTTTAAATTAGCTATGTGGCTACTTGAGTTCTATCCTTAAATAAATTTGCTTTCTATTTTTATGTTACAAGCATCTTAAAACTTATCGAGTAACCTACGTACTGATATCACGCATCGCCTCATCACCACTATGTCACATAAGCTAGCAACTCAAACCCAAATTAGTATCTTTGTTCCGTAAAACTAAATCTAGTTTATCGTTTGAAAAAGTCAGTTTAATAAAAATAAAATAAGGCAGCATTTACAAATAGCAACATAAAATACTTACAACAAACTACCGATAACCTTGATGACCAGCATAAAGACCCAGTGGGTGGAGAAGCTACTAACCACCGCGAAAACGAAACCTCCCGTGGTGGTGAGCAGCAGGGCTTTCTTCCTGCCCTGAGTATCTGCGTAGTAGCCCCAGGGAAACGCTGATATGACACCTGGGGATTAAGTATAGGGAACGAGTTGAAGGAGCCTACGGGATCGTCGTCGGCTATACTTCTTCAATACGTAGAAGAGAGAAGAGGAAATGTGGAAATCACTAACAGAATTTTGTTATTTAGACTTCTCGTATAAAATTAGTTACTCACAGTAGAACTGCTTATTAGCCCAAAAAGCTAGATCGTAACTAATTGTAATAAACTCTTTATACCCAAGAATTAAAAAAAAAAACTTCTTGTTTCCGCTGTATTGTAGAGGATATGATTGAGAGAAGAAGAAAATAGATGACTGATGTGAGCTTTGAATCCCAAGACAAAAATATATAGTATGGTGAATGTCTCCCTTAGGCGTTAATTTGTGCTTTTGGTTAGTTACACATTTGAATCTTGTAGAGATTCGAAGCTCGCGCTAAGTGTTTAGCTTCAAATCTCTGAACTAAGTAAAGTATTGTCGTATCTACTGCATAGACCTTTGTGCAAAAGAATGTGAGACATTTCTGTAGTGAGTATTTTGCACTGATAAATATATTTTAGGACCCAAACAAAGAATTGTTTTTAATAAAGATTTAAGTCCTGGGTCTGATTAAACACCAATATAAATTAGTTCTAAATCCTGCAAAACGCAGAACTTGTATCTCTGTACGAAAGTTATTTCATAACTAAAGGAATTCAGGAGCTGATGCATGAAACAAACCTGCAAACGGTGCCGAGGCCAGTACACCTAGCTGGGTGATGTCCAGATTCAAATCGCAGCTCGCCGCAGCCACCACGGTTGCGTATCCGAACATATCTAGTGCGCAGGCGACGGCGATGACGCTGCACGCGGCCAGCAGCAGATAGTTGTAGCGACCATGACCTAAAACCGACAAGAGGACAATGGAGACACAAGCGCATTGGGACGGTGTACAACTGCTGCGTGAGGTCGTGGGTTCTATGCTTACACGTTAGATAACTTGTGTGATTACATTACTTTTCTTTTTTAATTACTAATTATTTTAAAAAGTTTAAAGTAAAAATAAATATTTTGAAGTTGGTGCCTTGAAATATTTAGTAGTTTTTTTCGGCATCAACTTCAAAATATTTAAAAATAAGAATATTTATTTTTTGCGTTTTAGTCTGAAGTCGGTGATATTTTTTTCTAAAAAAGTATTCACTTCTCGCTTTTCAGTGTGTCTTCTCGTAATTAATCTAAATTAAAATAAATAGCCTAAATACTGCTCGTGTCAACTGCGCGTCACCTTTTACCAAATATTGCTTCTATCGAAGCAGAGCCGTTGATTGTTGAAGAGTTCGCCTGGTACTCCGCCATACGCCTTAAAACCTGGGATATTAAGGAGCTCCGTGACCGTAACCGAAACTATCGGCTATTCGATATGAAAATAATTCGTGAAATCAGCTATAAAAGTTTCAAATATATATTTATCCGCATAGGAGCGGAGTTACAGTAGGATCAACGTAACTTGAACAGATGCATTTTTTAATAGTAAATGGTGACCGGAAGCGGATGGCGGGGGCGGTAACTAAACTAAGAGAATTAGAGATGCGATTACGCATTACATTGTCATAATTAGTATTACTAACTCATGTTTTTTGTGATTTTTTTCGTAAAAAATAAAAATTTACAAACTTTCTTTAGTATTTACTGTAACTGTTCTAAATTTAAGCTTTTATGAACTCATATTTATATAGTATTTTTATATTGTTGAATTAAAATTTTGTTAGTATTTTTAATCGATTAAATTTATTTAAGCGTTTTCGTAAGTAATTTTAGGGTCGCATCTCTATGACATGCGCGAAAGTGATAAGAACCTAACTTCAATCCGATCAAGTTACGTTGATCCAACTGTAGATAAAACACGTTCAGTTTACGTTTTTGTTCAACCAAGCCGATACACGAGCTGCGAGCGTCCCTTGTTGACTTGTTTATTAATCAGTTATTGAGGGATTACGATAAAAAGCGATTTGTAAGATAATTACTAAACTGTTTACATCTGGGCAAAATGCGTCCTAAACCTAGTTTAATTTGGTCATTTTTTTAAATCAAATTATTACAGATACCACAAAATGTAAACAGTGTGATAAAATTGTGTACAATTAGGTACATGTGTTTCATATTACCTTCATAATAGATAGAATATTAAAATTGAAAGATGAATTAATACTGCACCTAATCGAGCACGCATGCTAATGGGAAGCGGCGGTAACCCAATGGATAGGTAAGGCATCGGTCTCGCAATCGTGAGGTTGCGGGTTCGAATATTACCCATTGTACTACCGACGTGAACCCACTACTAATACAAGCCATTGAGCTTAGCTGGAAGAATTGCTAGTAATGTGGGACCACCATCCTACATTGCTAGCTATCTTTGTATTAATAAAAAAAAAAACTAGTCCTTATTGCTGAACAATAACTCGAATTGAAAAAGTGTAAGAATTGCAATCCATACTAATATTATAAATGTGAAAGTAATTCTGTCTGTTACAGTTGACAGCTAAACCGATTTAGATAAAATTTGGTATGGACATAGTTTGAGTCCCGGGAAAGGACATAGGATAGTTTTTATCGCGATAACCGACACCCACGCGGACGGAGCCATACCTTCGGAGAAGTTAATAATATCTTGGGACAACTTACACAACGCCATCTGATCTCAAACTAGGCAGAGTCTGTACTATGGCAACCAAAAAACACCGTGACATGAGAATTTTATATATTAGATAATAAATAATAATATGCAAATTTGAAACCCCTATATAGCCCCTTATGAGATGATTTTCCGAAAACGCTGACAAACGTGTTTCCTTATTTAATTTAAAAAGCCAAATACGAAATTTTACATAATTATAACTTCAAAACTGACGGAGTTGTATACCACCTTGCAACACCTACTTTACCCTTAAGGCGTTGATTTTATAAAAACTCTAAAACAGTTGATAATTTATTTAAACATAAAACGCATCAACTGCCAAAATGTCAGGTTTGTAACCCTAGCGGTTTAGACTCAGCGTTTCTGAATCAGTGTCAAGTCAGTTAGAAGAACTGATAATTTAAGTATATATTAATACATTAAAAAAATCTCGAATTAGCGATGACTTGCCAACGAGAAGTTCTTAAAAGTGTTTTAACAATATAAACTTAGATTGTACCTAGGGGCTTAATATTGGTTCGCAATATTTGAAGATTTCCCTTTATTTACTTAGGACTCCATCACCAAAGCTGGCATTGAGACCAACATGAAAGTTTATCAAACAAAAAACAAAGTTCAAATCAGTTTCGTCTTCTAGTAATCGCATAACATAGGTACATAAAAAACAAATGTGACGAATTGAGAAACGCCTCCCTTTTTTTTACATCAGTTGAAAAATAACTTTATTTGTTTTGGAGGATTTAACCTCTTGCGCGATCGGGTCAGATCGAGGTGTCAACCTCAACCGGACACCTATATGTCCGGCCGATAGTTGGACCCGAATTTAGGGCAGACAGACGTATGTCCGCCATACACTAGGGAGGTATACATCCATATATTATGTAAAACAAGAAAATGTTGTTGGGCTTGTTAATGATTTTTGTCGACTAAGTTAATTTTGCAAGTAAAGTGGCAACTACAATCCCACATTCCTAGTTATCTTTTTTTTTTAAAGTAGTATTTGGAGACTAACAGAATTAAATGCCTATTTTAGATCTATAAATAGTGCCAAGGCATTTTTTTCAGTTAAAACTTCTTTAGCGGCGTTGTGCACTTTTTGGGATGGGTAAATGTTAAACTCGCGTCAGGACACGTGACCTGATCAAAAACTCATAAGACGGAGGAAGATCAATGAAAAACTGCTATAATATACCTAATTAGAATACGAATGTAAATTCCGCCATCATCTACAATGTAATTATAGCTCAGGTGGGAAATCAGGAGGTCAAGAGACCAGAAGACCCTAGTTCGAGTCCAAGTAAGGATTATTTTTTACCCTTTTTTATTTTAATTTTTGATTTGTGTTTTATTATCTATACTAATATTATAAAGCTGTAGAGTTTGTTTGTTTGTTTGTTTAAACGCAGTAATCTCAGGAACAACTGATCCGAATTGAAAAACACTGTTGGATAGCCCATTTATCAAGGAAGGCTATAGGCTATATAACATCACGCTACGACCAATAGGAGCGGAGCAGGAATAAGAAATGTTGCAAAAACGGGAAAAATTTACGACGAAGTTGCGCGGGATAGCTAGTTTTATATATTTTTTTTATTATAACTTCAGTAAGATCGAATTTCTATTAAATATAATTCATTTATTTGTGATAATATTGTGTTAGTCCTTGCTAGAAACTCGTATTATTCTTAGTGTTGCCCAAATGCAAGAACAAGACGAGACTTAGCCAGTCTTGGTCTTGGTCTTGCGCCAATACACCTGGTCTTGGTCTTGGTCTTGGTCTTGCGCTCCCAGTCTTGGTCTTGGTCTTGGTCTTGCAGCAAGAGTCTTGCAAGTCTTGCAATTACCTATTAGTCTATTACTATTTATTAAAGTTTACTTTAAATCTTAGAAAAACGTATTAGAATTGGAACATTGTGAGCTTGAATTAACATAGCCATAGTAAAGATCAAGCAGATTAATAAGTAACTGAAGATTTGATAAGAAATTCGAAAAATCAACTGACCTATATGTCGTTTTCCATGGAAGTAACTGTTTCTTAATAAACATTTATGATTTATAAGCTTACATTTGCTAAAACATGTAAAAAAACAAATTAATTACAATAACTTGACTGTATTTTAAAGAACAATACTTATCTGTCTAGAAAGAGATTGAACCCTCAACTTATAAGAAATTTAATAAAAGAGTTTACGATTTATCATTTATTTGAATAAAAAATAAAATACAACACAAATCAACAGCTTTATCATTAGGTTATGATACTTTATATAATTTTTTTTGACCAAGAATTAATACAAAGTAACCATCTGGCTGACTCATCACTTAACCTATTTCTATGTTTTCTAATTACTAATGATGCTTTAGAAAATAACCTCTCAGCAGGTACTGAAGTTGCAGGTATTGAGAGAAAATCACGGGCCATTTTCGATAAAATCGGATACTCTGTCTCATGCGTCCTCCACCAATCTAAAATGTCTTCCGAGCTGGCAGTTCTTGGTTTTCTCAGGTACTCCTCCAACTCGTCTATCACTAAGCCTTGAAGACAAGATCCAGATGACGTCGAGGGACATTCATAGAGTTTATCAAAGTCTATTACGTCTTCATCTTCATCACATACTTTATTTTCTTTTTCTGGTAATTCCAGAGATTTGTTCAGTGAGTGTAGACTTTTATATTCTTCATAAAGTTCATTGAACTTGCGCAGACTTTCTGTTTTAAGTTGCTTCCCCCACATTGTCAGGTCAAAAGTCTGAGCCTTATGCCTTGGGTCTAAAATTAAAGAAGTACAATAAATCCAGTTGCTCTTCTTGTAATGTTTAAGCATTTTGTCTCGAGCTGCTTGGAAAGCTAGAATGAGCCTTTCATCCACTTCAGATCGATTAGGTTTCTCATCTAACTGTTTTACCATGGATTCAATTTTATCTAGCAAGAGATTGAATGATACAATGACTAGCGGTAATGTAACATATTTGTCTCCACCAAGTTTTGTACTTAAAAGTTTAAAGTTTATTAGAAATTTATGTAATTTTTCGAGTACCTGCCATTCATTAGCTGTGATTTGAAAATCATTTAATTCGGTGACAGAACTGCACAATATGTCAATGCCCGCTCTCACTTTTAAACCAAATCCAATCATATCATGTGTGGAATTCCATCTCGTTGGACAGTCAAGAATGGCATTTAGATTTGATGGCACGCCAGCTGCTTCACAAGCAGACTGAAACTTCTTCTTCACTATCTCACTTCTTTTTATTTTACTGGAAATACTGCGTAACTTTGTTACAGATGTACGCGAGTCAGCAATATTTGGTGCAGATTCTTCATCTTCCTCATCCTCAGTTTCGTCTGCATAGTCTTCGTACTGCTGATCTTGCGCGTTAGTGTCAGACTCACAGTGTAATGCTAAGGTCTTTAATAAATCTTGTACACCAAGGTTTAAAATGTGAGCAAAGCACCGGAAATGTTGATTGTCTGAATCAAAGTGTGGCGGCAGCTGTTTGCCCAGTTCATACATGAATTTGGTATTTGCAGTTGCGTTGTCGACCGTGATACCTTGTATTTTATCAATTATGCCATATTCCAATAAACATTCATGGAAAATCGTTGCAATATCTTCCCCAGTATGTCGACCGCGTGATGGTATAAAATCAAGAACTACAGATTGATACTTCCATGCGTTGTCTATATAATGAATAGTAACCCCGTAGTAACTCCTACCAGCAATTGACGTCCACCCATCAATGGTAAAAGACATTTTAGATGATAATTGTTGAAGTCGTTCCTTGAGATTCAATTGGAGCTCTTCAAATCGCTCTTTGACTTTCCTTCTAAGTGTAGACCTTTTAGGAAACACCATATTAGGGCAAATACGTCGAAAATATACTTGTGTAGCTTCGTCATCGAAAAATGAGAAGGGAAGATATTTTTTCACCACCCAATCAACTGTAGCTGTCGTGATGTTGTCACTGCTGTTTTCCGACTGAAACAAAACAATAAATCTTGTGTTATTAGGTTTGAGCGTATAAGAGGAGGAGGTTTGTTGTTGTTAAATCGAGAAAATCGTTAAATTGATATTTGTTATATTAAGGTTGCACTGTACTGTAATTTACCAAAATAAAGTACTTAGTTGTTACTGGCCGATTAACTGAAAATATGGGTGTTTATAAAAAATATTTAAGACGATAATTACATACTTAATATGTCGCACCCCTAGATGAAAACTGTGAAAACACCACTAACTCAAAAATACTTACGTAAGTTAATGGCGTTTTTGAAAGTATCGCATGAATAGCTACGCGGAGTTAAAATTCTTTTAACTGTTAAAAAAATATTCTTACCTGTCCACTTCCAGCGGTTACTAAAAAGCTTGTGATATCTCCACTTAATTTTGGTTTAACAGGAAGAAATATTTCTGATTCCTTTTTGTGGAAAGATATTAGATGTTTCCTTAAGCCTGAAGTGTTTCTGTTTTTCTTTTTCATTTCAATCTTTTTATGTTGGCACAATTTACAGAAGGCAGTTTGGGATGCATGAATTATTTCGAAAAACTCCTCAAATTTGCTTTTGGGTCTTTTAGATCTGTGACTCAAACTCTCGTTACTCGGACTAGAATAATTTGAATCTTCGTCACTCATATTAAATTGTACACGTGATACGTTTTTAGAAAACAACGAGAATTAGTAAAAACAATTATCAAGTTAGACTCGAAGCACAGCTCAATTGGAAATGACTGGAATTAAAATAATTCCTTTATTTATAGTACGTTTCCTTGCTTTACCGCGCCGCCTCGCCACGTGCCGGCTCTGTGAAAAGGATGCCGCCGCAAATCAAACAATGCCGCGTGCGGCGTACAAACACACACTAAATATTACCTACTTGTACAGACGCGACGCGTGAATAAAATAGAATTAGTGCCAATCACTATTCTTTACATATAAGTGAATGTTTTGGCGTACATCTATACTAATATTATAAAGCTGAAGAGTTCGTTTGTATGTTTGATGACAGAAGTTTTAAAATAAATAAATAAGTCCTGAACGTCACTATACCTCCAAAGTTACTATTCCTCGTGGACGAAGTCGCGGGCACAGCTAGTAAATACTTACTCTCATCATCTCTCTCAGAGATATTCGGGCTGGTAAGTAATACAAAACTCTTATCGCAGGCTTTTTATTTTATTAGTAGGTAAGTACCTACGCTTTTTATATTATTTTATTAGTTTTGTAGAATTTTTTTACACGTTTCAAGTATATTTAAAAGTGGCTACAATATTTATTAAACGGGTGATATTTAAACACTTTTTGCTATTTTTTCTTGTAAAAACTTAAGAAATATAATGACTAAATGTACAATAATAGTACCTAAGTAATTAGTTTAAAACCATATAAGTAATCAATATTATAATATATACTTACTAGAATGAATTAATATGACATCTACTACCTATCCTTACCATTTTATCCTAATCATAATACTACTTGCGTGATCAGTATAATGTATTCATTTTCATTCTAAGCACTCTGAAACTTATTTATTCTTTGGAACACCTGTAGGTACTCTACTAGGAAATTATTTTGCATGAGTATACCTTCGCCCTATGGCGGCAATCAAATAGTGTCAAATGTTATGATTTCGGCGTGGCGGCAACGATTGTTTTAGATTTCAAAAGAAGCCGCCGGCGCGTGTATCATAACCATGTACTTCCGAAAAGCGGCAAATTTCTTTGAGAAGTAAGTACAAAACCTTTGATGCCGCATTATCAAAGTGCCGATGGTTAAAACATAACTATGCATGCACTCAGTTTGATTTTAATAGATATTTTTTTATTCGCTATGTTTATGGTATTAGTCGTAATGCGCATAGGTCCAGTTTTTCATATTCTTTGATACAGTTTTTTGCGTCTCATAGAATTCCTAAGCGTACCTACCTATACACCGAACTGTTACACCTAACTACTCAGTGAAATAGCGCTAAGTCCTAGCTGCAAGACGCAAGAGTCTTGCAGGCTATGTCTTGTTCTTGCTCAAGTCTTGCACGGTCAGTCTTGGTCTTGGTCTTGCTAAAAATACGCGGTCTTGTTCTTGGTCTTGGTCTTGCAAAAACGCAAGAACAAGACCAAGACTGCAAGACCAAGACTGAATTTGGGCAACACTACATCTGAGTGATCAAATTAAACAAATTTTAACTAACTACCAATTTACGAAGAGGCTATTCACCAACACAGAAACAAATATACAATATACAAAACGTAATAAGATATCCGAATTATTGTTATTTCATCCCAACACGACACGACTTCTTGCGTATTTAAAAAACGACTTCTTATACTACTCGCGGTAATGAAACCATTTATTACCGCGAGTAGTATTTGAGCTCGTTTTTTTTCTATCTTAAATTAAATCGACCAACGACATCTTGTGGCTCAAAAGAACACTATGATTTTAGTAAAGATAACGTTCATGCAAACTTGCAAATCTTTTTTACACCCCTTCAATGTTGATTTTTCAAAAACGTTGAAACACGTGTTTCTTTATATTAAAACAAAAATCCAAATACGAAATTTGACAAATCTAACTTCAGAACTGAACGGAGTTTCATACAAACTTCTATCATCTATCTATCATCAGCCTATTGCAGTCCACTGCTGGACATAGGCCTCTCCAATCATACAAACTTACAACCACTATTTTACCTCCTTAGGGTATCGTATCGTTTTTGTAAATTATAAAAATAGTAGCGGTCCTAGTACACTTCCTCGAGGTACTCCAAAGAGAACAGTCCGTTTCTCTAATGGGAAACCTAATATTTTTTTCCCTAGGCCAAAATTTTGTGATTTATGTGAGTTGTTGCCTATTACAAATTAGCTGTGTTTGTGTTTTTATACAACATTATTCTTAGTGCAAATCTGAGTAGTTACCTCAGAATCAGTAACACAATCCAATCCAAATCCAATTTTGGCTACGAAACAGTGAAAATTGACTACACTATTCTGTTACACGTTGTATTTTTTTATTTTATTTTATTTGAAAGGAAGCGGTGAATATTAGGGTGGTAAGGATTCGAATAAAATATGAGGATATGTGATAGGTTTTACAATATTTATTTACAAATCAACATTTAAGACATCCAACAACACACATATAACTCACACAAAAGCATTCACTCGTGTATTTACAAAATAATATTCGATTTCACCAAACGCACTATCGTTTTTCGTCCAGGCCACACCAAATTACACTTAAATCGTCACTTTAGTTTTTTTTGCCTAAAACCAATCTAACAAAATAATGTGGATCGTTATTTCCAATTTGTGTTTTCCCACTGTTACACAATTTCCACCTCATCGTCTCCCTGTTAGTGGCGATAAGGTGTCAGTCTTTTTAAAAGGAGTCTAACTTGAATCCTGGCTAGCTGCGTTATCGCATGTCATACTATGGGATCCAATGATTTACTATCTAGAAGACACCTTGATTTATAATAAGAGGTAGATCGTAAAAGCTGCTAGAATCTATTCAACCATATTTATATCTTCTTTCTCCTTTTCTGGTTCTTGTAATAGTTTTGTCAGTCCCGAAACTGTTTCTTCCGATGGCAAAAATATGGATAGTAAAACTCCAACTGAAATATAAATTTTAATTTTACATTACAATACTATCTCCATGACTTGAATATCCTTGAATAGTTAAAAAAATAATTTTAAAAAAGAAATAGTTTTACTCACGGCAGGCAATTCCCAGCAATATGTAAAAAGAAACTTCGCAATTGCTCTGAAGGAACTTGGTGACATATTGGGAAGCAAATGACACTGTTCCAAGACTGGCAGCCATTGTTAAGCCTAATGCCGTTGCTCTGAAAGCAAAAATTGCCATTTAGTTCATATGTAATATCTCACCCCAGGTAAAGCACAAATCTTCGTATCCCCGGTTATTGAGAAGTCACTGTGCTTACAATGTACAAGTTACTTTTTAAGTCGGGCACCTATCAATTGCCACGCTGCTTCATACATCTCATAAAATTAATTAAATATCATAAAATACTCACTTGCCATAGGAAGGAAACATGTCAATAGCGTAGGTACAGAGGAGTCCTACATTATAAGTACCAAACAAGATAAATATGTACAGAATGGCATTCAATGCCCCGACAGGACAGAAGTTGATGGACAGCGATGATACAGCCACTAGGACCTGTAAATCACAAAATAAATTAATTTTAAACAGTTTACTAAGTCCTGCGATGCTAACAATCTAGATACGGACACAAGTTACAGCTAAGAAAGACAATGACAAATCATAGCTAATGTTAAACATTCGGACTTTGTTGATTTTGTTGTGTCCATAAGTAATGACCGTAACTGACAAGTAATTATTTAAATCCAAGAAATGCATTTGATGATTTTACGAATATAAACAATAAATAAAATTGCTTACAATGAAGCGAAGCTTAAACGATTGATTTGTTTTAATATTCAGAGCACAATCTATGAACAAATGACTACAGTGGTCGTGTTTTGAAATACTGATTCAAACTTGATACAGTTATATTTACCTGTATTCCAAATATGAGTCGCTTTCTGCTGACGAACTTGAAAATATTATACACGATCATGTTCAGCCCAGCCAGTCCTATACCAACGGCGAAGACCATTATCGAACTGAATTTGTTCACAGTTTCTTCTTTACCCTTAAATTAAAGAGATGTTTTTGAAATACATAACAACAAATATTAAATTGTTTTATTTAATCATTTTTTTTCTTTTTTAATATGATTGGTTTAGAAGTAAATTGTATTATCTATGTTTTATTTGTCTTTGACCGAAGAACAACAAATTTTGATAAGATTAAACTTGTTCACTAAGCATTGGACTGACCTTAGGTTCAAAAAAACTGGTAATGGGTCTAGAGAGATCAAATGTAGAGAAGACATCTTTACATGGAACTATATACAGATGATAAAAGTGGCTAAATAATGTATCATGACAATAAGCTTCACTGACACTTTTTTTAAGTTTTCTGACTACCTCATCCATTACCAAACTAAAACAAATTCTAATAAACATACTTCTTCCACAGCTGTTGTATTTTGACTCCCTCTAACAACTTCACAAACTGTAAGGTAGGTGGTGCTGTTTACATCAGAACTCGTATATGCAGTTGCAACGACAGGCAAGACTCCCATATAAAAGTGTACGCTGCAAATAACAAAAAAAAATCATGACAGCAATCCTACTAGGAAATGCGTACTTCTTAGGAATTATGGAAGTATGCGAAATTTATATGACTACGGTTTAAAGTATTACTCATCGTTGCTGTTACAAACGATGATGAGCATTGCTAAATTCAAAGAATATTTCTTCGTAAAACGTCCTATGATGTGACGCGAATGATTTACATTGATTTCCGCAACAGACGGCAAAATAAAGTAATGCTTGTTTTTAGGGCTACCATCATAATCCCGTCGCACCCTAAAAGGGTCAAGTATTCAAACACCTAACGGATCAGACTTACCAAAGGAAACCAGTAAGTAGCAAATTGACCAATAACGTGAAATACAAGCCACGATTCTTCACCAAAGACATCATTGTAGTAATATATGACTTAAAAGGGTTCATGTGTTTTGTATCAAGTTTGTCTTCGTCCAATATAAGAGCATCCACCTAGAAATAATATAATACAGAGTTAGTACATAATTTTATTATTTGATATCAGGTTTGCAAAAGAAATTTTAAAAATCTGTAATAATTTTGCATTTAAAAATTAACAATCGTCTGTTAATAGTTTACTTAAACTGGCTTTCTCCAGCGTCTTCACTCGCGTTAAGTTTCATTTTGATTCAAAATAGTATTCTTGTTTCTACTCTTTAAACAAAATAATTATCTCACAATAAGTTTCTAGATGATTATAACAAGTATTTGTTCTTGGCCCACCAGGTTTACCTTCATGACTAATATAAAAAAATATAAATTATATGAAATTATCACCAACCTCGTAATTATCGGGAGAAACCCTATTGTTCGTTACATACATCCCCTTTAAAACCTCCAGAGCTTCGTCATTCCTTTCCATCACGAGGAGGTACTTTGGGCTCTCAAAGATATATTTAATACCAAACACACAGATGATGCTTGGCAATGCGAAGAGCAAACCGAGTAATCTCCAGGCAGTGAAGTATATGCCCAGGAAATAGAAAGAAAACCTGAGCGTTAGAATTGACATCGATATAACTGAAATAAAAAAAAACAATTAGGTATGATACTTTAATCATAACTAATCAATTGATCATGATATATGGTCGTAAATAAACTCGGTCTAATAACAAATTTTTGGATGGCTGACATTTATCTACTGCACACCTTATTTTTGTTTTTATCCCGAGGACTAGAAACTTGTATTGAGAGAAGACAATGTGGACAATAGTTAATTTTGAAAGTACAAAAATCAACCTGAGTTAATTATATGCACCCAGTGACACATTACTAGCAACTGCTAGTGAACTTGCGTGTAATTGTAGATGTCTTATATAACTAGAAAAATAAGACGATGAATTTATTTACCTGCCATAGTTCCAATAGCGACCAAGAAAGTACTCATGGTAAGAATGACCAGAGAGCTTCTTCTTTTTATTGGAGTACATTCAGTCAGCAAAGCAAATGACGTCACGAATATGCCGCCCACACTAGAATCATCAACAAAAAAAAATTATAAGTTATGGTTGCTTTTAGATTCTGCCACACGTGTACTAAAATGTGTATTTACGATCAACACGATCGTAGATAGGCGTAGATGTAATTTTTATAGGCATTTCTTGCCAATTACTTTACAAATACAATAATTGCATTTTTGAAAGATAGAATAATTTGAAGTCTGTAGATGGTCAACAAAAAAATCATTCAAAACCCTTTGTAGCTACTCCTGCATTCGTCAGCAGTATATGTTGTTCCTGGATAGTAGAGTTGGCAATGAAAAGGAATAATGCAATTCCCTGGTGTATAGAAACTAACTAAACGTAACTAAATTTGATTTTTAATCGGTTGCCGCGCCGGTGATTCACACACTTTAAAATGGATGAGGTGTAACAAAATTGTCTTTATGAGTCACCTAAATAAACATAATTTTGTCTATTCTACAAATTGAATGACTACAATAATCGAGCCAAGTTAACAATAAAATGGAAGCACACTATCTCACATATCGGGTTGGTGGGTTCAAACAACTATGTAGTAGATAAGACACATACGCATTTAGACTAAGACCTAGATGGCGATATAAACAAGGTGCCATAGTTCAGGGAGTTCCAATAGTCAAGATCAAAACAGATAGGCATATAAATAACTCACTCTTTATCCTTAAAGACCTAGTCTTCTTCGTGTAGTCTTCTATAGGAATAGAAGATTGTAAAAAACTTAATGTAGTGTGAGTCTGTGGCTTCCCAAGTTATATTGTACTGACTGAGTTTTCAAAACTGTATTATTGGAGGATTTGTAAGATATGGGGGAAGGACACAAGAAGTGACTTGGCTCTGGAGGCTCCAATAATATTTATAGAAGTGTTCTGGAAGTATCCAGTCATAATGCGACAAAATGTCAAGGCTCACCTAACAAACACATAATACTAAAATCATAATGTTCTACTTACGCTACTCCAGATATACATTTCAATATAAGTAATACGATCCAGTGTGGTGAGAAAGCAGCAATGACACTGGATAGGAATGATATCACAAGAGCTACTCGTAGGATTGTCTTTCTGCCTTTGGTATCCGCGAAATAGCCCCATTTCATACCAAACGCCATGACACCTAAAAGTTTCAATGATATATTAAAAACACAAAAAAAATCTACCGTTGGCGTCACCATCAACACCATTCATCATTGTTATTATAACTATTACTGTAAAGGCTAACAGCTTAGGCTGATTGTTTAATAGAGACATTTGTACCTAACTACTTTTAACAAAATAAAACTGTTGAGTTTTCCTAATAACATAAATCGTCATTTCTGCAACCGCTTAGATTTTATCGTTCTGTCGAACGACAGAGGTTGACAAAGAGGGATGTAATTAAAATTTTACAAAACGGAGGAAATGCGTTAAAAACAATTTCCTTTAATTTATTAGAGATGCTACACCTGAGTTAATTAGGATGGATTAATAATAATAATAGTTTATTGACATAAAAATGTTACAGAGAATGTGATATACTCGAACAAATTGCATATTTCTAAAACTATCTATTTTTAATAAAATCATTTCAGCAGTTATTTTATCAACTAGGTAGGTACTTATCAGGTTTCTTTAATATCAATTTAAATCGGTTATAAGGAACTCGAGACCACTCAATACTTACCAATCATCTGAAACTGAGTGATCAAGCCCTGCTGAGAACTGCTAATGTTGAAGTCACTAGCGATAGGTGGCAGCAAATAAAAAGTGCCGAAGTACTCGAAGGTCATACTGACGACGATACAGCTGAAGTACATGAACAAGTTCATGTTATAATTACCATAACCTGGAAAAAACAGAGTGTCACTTAGAATGATATTTAACCATAGTTTTAGAAGGAAGGATGACCTGAGGGCAAGCTCTAATTAATAAGTTGGTAAATAAATTTTAATCCTTGTTATGATTTAAAATATTGTTCTTCGTTTCTTGTTATGATGTTGTTATTTTCATCAGAAATCATAGTATACAAGTCATATCAGAAATATTACTGATTTTCCATAAAGTTTCTTCTCAAAGGCATATATTTACACCCTCTTTAAATGAAAGTTGTTAGTTAGGACCTATACTTATGTTTTAGTGGTAAATATTGAACTGGAAATCTCGCACCCACACATTAAAAACCGGGCAAGAACTGGTCGGACCATGTTCAGTGTAGAGTTCTGCAACCTTGAATAATTGCATCAACAGAAGAACTTTTACTGAGATATATTTCGGCAATAACTTAAGGACAGTATATCCGATCATGTCCAAAATAATTTTAGTTTAAAGTATTTATTTACTTCTTTATTCGCTACCTTTGTGATTTTTTTCATATTTTTTGGTCACACAGTTCATAAGTTAAAGGGCGATTATTTCCAAAAATATTAACGGGTGGACGAGACGGACATGCCGAAACTATAAGGGTTCCGTTTTTGCCATTTTGGCTACGGGACCCTAAAAACAGTTGTATGTAAATTCGGTTTACGGACGATAATTTTACATGATAACGTCATAAGAAAACATTGAAGACATATCTTAGCAACCAATCAATAACGTGACTTTTTTTGACACTTTTTCGTACGTGCGCCCAGTCATCGATATATAAGACTTATGTCAAAAATAAACTGAAAATATTTGACTTCAATTATACAAAAATCTGGAGAAGTGTTGGCAGAGATAGAACACAATGGAAAATGTTAGAGGAGGCCTTTGCCAAAAGACACACTGAACTTAGAGATATCATCTAAAAGAGGAAAACAAACAATTCAAAACAGACGGAAGTTCAGGATGAAGGGCTTAATGATTGATTGATATTAAATTTAGCTTACCTGTCATATCCAATGCCTCTTCGATGGGTTTTACTCTATCCATGTTAAACTTTTTATTTTCTGTATCCTGCTGAATGGAGGTGGTTGATTCACTGAGTGACATAGTTGTATATTTATGTTATTCCTCTATCAATTGAACTGCAACTTCTTATGTTAAGTCTTTCTTAAATCTTCTTCTTCTGCAAAATCTTTACTAAAATCTAAGCTTCGTTTTGCAATTTTAGATCCAAATCTTGATATACTAGTATGTGCGTCAGTTGATAAATCGCTTCCAGCACACAACTTGATTCTACCCGGTAGAGTACTTTATTTATATTAATAATGTAGAATAATTGAAACAGTTATGTACGTGTGGCTGCGTTTACGATCAAATACTATATAGCCCCGACGCTCCTTCGAGCATTCGTTTTGTGTCTCTAATCAGTGGTCTGAGTCAGCTGCGTTATCGATGTTAATTCTTTATCTTCCGTATTTATCTATGTGTTATGACTTACTATACCTGATGCCTTTACATAATCTTATTTTAGGGTTACCCACTTATAATCTCATTACTATTCATCTTGGGAATGTCTTGCCATCCACTTCAGGAAACCGTCATTTTATCAAAATCATAAATTTTAAATACTCAAATCGAAGTCTAAGGGCTGAAGAGAGATATAAAAAAATCAAGCTTCTAAGTCAACTAAAAAAACTGGCATGCCAATTTTAAAAATTGTATCCTGAAATCCTAAAAATGCTAAATTGTTAGGAACAGTTTTTTTTTTATTGTTCATGTAGTAATGTAAGCAGCCCAAGCAGTAGGTTTCATTACATAAGAAAACTGGTTTTCAACATGTGATGCCAGATTTTTTCTCTTTATTTATATAGGCCCTTGTGACGTCATCAAAGTTTGTGGAAGCCGCAGGCCATTACCTCCACTGCGAGATGACCGAGAGCCGGTTCTTTCCCGCTCCCTTACTCCACCGTAGTCGCCTTTGCCTTTACAAGCACTATTAGTATGCCAAATAAAATTGTTTGAATAAACTGCACACGATAATGACGTTATACAATGTTATTCTTGTTATAGTGCAAATATGAAAGAAGTTTGCTCAGAATCAGTAACACAATCCAATGGGGTAGTTTTTGGACCATGTTATATTTTCCAATTAATTAAATAATCATTCTAACAGTTCAAATCCACAACAGTGTAACAGTCCATTCACAATGTGATGTAAAATGTAATCATCACTTATTTTTCAATAATAACCATGGCTTACGTACTACGCAACGCAATAAGCATGATAGCGCGAAGACCACAAGACAACTTGAATGTATTAAACTCTGCAAGTTTTCAATATTTTCATTTTTTTTTTCATATGATTTCTTGAAGTAAAAATCTTGTTATAATTGTATCTTTCTTTGACTAGTGGAAATAACCTAAGTGCACCTAAGTGGAAAACGACAAACTAACCTAACATTGTTTTCAGAGCTTGAGATGTAGGTATTCAATATATCAGGCTTGGAGAGTTGATGAGTTAAAAGTAAAGTAAATACTTGATAGGGGAGAGCAGTTTACAGTGATTAAGGAAAAGAGGTAGACGATTAAATGCTGGGCTGATGAAATCAAGACACAGGTCTACCGGAAACAGGATTTTGTGGGATCACTTGGAAGACCCCTTTGCCAGAGGGAAAACAGACAAATGTGACGACGATTAAAACTAAGACTAGAATTAGGTTATGGAACAATTTATAAAATATCTGCATAAAGGCTATTAATATTGTTCTCTTTAATATAGAAAAAAGTGTCCCACCGGCATCGGGTACAGGGACCAAGCTGCCGGTGGTTACGGTTCCAGAGAAAGGAACCTTCTCACAATGCGAGCCGTGTCCAGAAGTGCTGCCTTCTACATTAAGCGCTTGATCCAACTGTCTAACACAAGCCTCTCAAGGTTGTTGGTCGAGGCTCTTGGCAATCAAACCATTAACGGAGACGACTATGGATACAATGATCGTCGAATCAACATCCCACATGTCGACAATCACATACGCCAGATCCAGATATTTAATCTGTTTATCCTTTTCAGCTTTCACGAGATTTTCGTCATGGGGGATGGTGATGTCGACGATCATATTATTATTATGTACCTACTACGAGTACTTACGAGTGCCTGCCCCTTGAGTTGGTGAGAGTAAATTCATCGATTTCCTTAGTTGCAGTTTTCTCTATTTTCGACCATTGGTTTTCGGTTGTTGTAAAAAATAGCTGAACATTTGACTCAAGCAAAAATTGACTTGATGATTGAAATCAATTACATTGCTAACAATAAAAAATATATAATTGTTTGCATAATAACTAAGTATGTAAGTACAGTACGGAACCACGCCGATAAGTGAATGAAACTGGGCAAAATCGCAATTTGTGTGTATAATATGAAAGCATATTCCTTGTCACAGTTATCTCACTGATAATGAAGCATAATAAAAATGATTCACATAATATCTGAATCATTGTATAATATACAATATAATAAAATAATGTATCTGTATACCTATACTATAAATACACAGGGAATTGTCACTAAACGCTAAGGGTAGTTTAAAAAGGTAAGTTTTACATGTTCATCGCTCGAGCAATGGACAGGTAGACATCGTTCATGGATGGAACAAAGTGGTCCAAGATTCTTATGTCTATGTGTAAATTGCTCGATGAGTTTGTGTGAACTAAAGGGTGCCACACATTATCAGTTCGATATCAACGTGTCAGTTATTGCAACGGACAGCCAATGCAACCCATTGTCTGTGCGCTCGCCGCTTGCCTGTGCGATCTGTGTCGTCAGGTATCGTCGACTGGACAGTCCGAGACAATTGAATACAGACTATTAAGTAGCCGGCCGGCAACCGTTCAACTAGTATGAAGACCTCGTAGGCCACTGCCGGCGCTTTATCTTACGGTCTGAAACTGCCGGCAGACCCAGGAAAGTTTTCAACCATTGCCGACAGGCAATAATCGTTACAGTGGATGACAGTCAGCCCGACAGGATGACAGACTGCAGGCGGACTGGTTATGTGTAGGACCCTTTATAGTTGCCGGCATTAATAGCCAAAGCCGGACGGTAAACTCGAATATATGGGCTTTTTTGTCCTCCGATCGGAACTCCGATTTTTAGGAGAAGCGGTTGTATTTTTTCCCACACAAGGAAAGAAGCCGCTCGTCACACACAATAAACTTTCTCTAGGTCGGGTAACGGGTATAATATGTACAGCAACTCTAAAATTCTGTACTTTCGGTATTTTGTGACATTGGTGAATCGTACAGCCAAAACATTTATATTTATCAAAAGGTGCCATTTGTATTAACCTTTTACGATGACTCACATTTGTTATTGTATACAGTTGATTAATAACAATTGGGTTATCCAAGAATTAGCTAATGATAAGCTAAAATTGATAACTAATTTAAAGCGTAAAATAATCAGTTAGAGGAAAATTCCTTTCCTATTCTTTCCTCAGCATCATCCTAAGGTTGGTAGAAAAAGCCTGTGACATTAAGTTGTGTGCAGTAAGTATAATAAATAAATAAACAAAATAAAAGATCAGTACATTTTTATAATTATTATACGTGTGTACTGTGACTGTGATAATATCTCGGTAAGAAGATTTTTTTATTTCTAATTTGGGATTAGTTATCTTAATTCATAAATCACAATCCACAAACATTATCACCAGTTGAGTGGTTGGAAACCAGTATTAAACCCGGAATTTACCAGGTAAATGGCAGCTGAACTAAATCCTGGGTTTTGGCATATGTACTCAATAGATACGACATAAATAGAGGGTAATTTTCTTATTTATTTTAGTGTTCTGAAATGAATGACTGGTTCCACAGAACAAAAGAGGTGGTGATTCGGTATGTCAATCTATATCGACTGTTATATTGGGATTACTTTTACTGCTTTAATCGCTGGGATTCATAGACGGACCTTCCATCTTGATTATCGGTTGATGTATCTAACGCCAGACTCCATCAGTTTTTTTTGGTTTGGGAAAAAATAGTAATCTCGTGCTGGTATAATCCCCATGAGCTGTATTCCGGACTCTTCTAGTTTACATAACAGGCACTGCTTTTCTGTCTGGTGGTAGGAAGAAACAAACTAACACAGCACCTGTAAAAGTTAAATATAAAGTCAACCTAATTATGGACTGTTCTGGATGTGTGGAGTTGTCGAATATCACGCATGCAACCTCGAAGATTATTGTAAATTACGTGGTTCAACGTCCCTTCCAATTAGTCTCGTTTGGTTTTAAATAAATAAAAGCTACAGAAAAACATTTGGAAAGGGACAGGAGATTTGACAGTAGTAGTGTAATAATGGTGTATAATCTTATCATTGTTACTCTATACATGTGTCGTGAAGTCCTTTTATGAATATAGGTCCCTAACTGTCGGATTGATACAGAAATTCAAGTCGCCCAACGTGCTATGGAATAATATGGCTATGCTAGGAGAAATTATTCACAGTAGAACTAAGGTTACAGACATAACTCAGAGGATTAGTAAGTTGAAGTGGCAATGGGCAGGCCACATCCCTCGCAGAACCGACAATAGATGGGTACGGAAGGTTCTTGAGTGGCGACCACGTGCTGGAAAAAGCAGTGCAAGATGGCCTCCTACAAGATGGACTAACGACCTGATTAAGGTAACAGGGAGCCATTGGATGCAGACTGCTCAAACTCGGTGGAAGTCCTTGGGATGAATGTGAGCTTGTAGCAATATAATAATACCAAGGCAGGAGGGAAACTCTCGCCAAAACTGTTTATGGAACAAGGAGAATCATAAGTTTGGAGTCTTTCGAACGACACGTCGTGAGCTATAGTATTATCCTCAGCCTGATGTACAACAAATTAGGCAAAAAAAGGTCGGTTGATACCATTGATTAAAATTAATTTAAATAATACGTCAATGCCGTTAGTAAGCACTGGAGCTGCTGTATTTTTTATGTTGGTAGAGTTTCCAAAAAATAACAGCAACACGATTGCTTTGCTCTTTTTTTTAAGGTCAGGACAGTTATTCCACAAGATAGTCGTGCGAGGCAGAAAATGGCGTTTGAAATGCACTGTGGTGAATGGCCAAGTGTCGAAAGTTTCGTGAAGACTTACCGAATACAAACACCGACCAGATGTAGAAAGTAGCCTCACAGTGTTGTGTGATGACCGTCCCAATGAGGCTGACACCGACGAAGGAACACAGACGACCCGCCATCATACCCAGCCCGGTGACTTGCCCCCTGGGGGCAAACACGAGAGTTTTGAGATTAATTGGACTAAAAAGTTTTCAAAAATCAACCGTCGACCAAGAATGATTTCATCGTATAATGTATCGGGGAAGGATTTCTTCGTAAAATGAATCGTCGACTAAGGGTGCTTTCGGGGAAACGTTATTTTTAATTAAAGGATCAGTCCATCCAGGTTAATTTCGGCGAAACGTTTTATCGACGAAGTGTGTTTCGACATAATTGAGGTCACATTTTTCAATCTTCGCATTATTTCCGTTTTGGTTACACAAAAATGTAACTCTTATATTAAGTGATCAGATTAGCTTTTTCGCGCGTTTTTATAAAATACTACCTGACCCGTGCAACTTCGTCTGCGTAAATTTTCCCCATTTTTGCAACATAAGTCCTTGCTGCTTCGCTCCTATTAATCGTAGCGTGATGTTATAAAACCTATAATCTTCCTCGATAAATGGGCTATCTAACGGTAAAATATTTTTTCAATTAGGACCCGTAGTTTCTGAGATTATCGCGTTTAAACACACATACAAACTCTTCAGCTTTAAAATATTATAGTATAGTTATGAATGTTAGGGGTGGGCAACCCTTATCACTTAGGGGTATAAACATAGATGGTAGCCGATTCTCAGACCTACTGAATATGCACATAAAATTTCATAAAAATCGGTCAAGCCGTTTCGGAGGAGTACGGTAACTAACATTGTGACACGAGAATTTTATATATAAGATATCCTACCTATATAATCACCTGAGAGTTTTTAAAGTTATAAATATACCTACCTACATATAGTAGGATATAGGTCTACAAAATATGTAGAAACACATCCGATACCCAACGACGTGGCTTGCAACAATGTGAAGAATATCATATTGGCGATAGGCTGCTTCACATTGACCAGGAGTTCACTCGCCCCGGACACGAGGAGTATGAGGACCAGGAGCATACGGGGACGAGATGCCAACTTGATGAAGGCCAGGCCCACAACTCCAAAGAGTAGGCCGTATAGCATTCCAGAGTATATTGTGTTTGTGGAGATTTCGTCGTTGCATTGAAACTAAAGGTGAAAAATTTGGAATGATTATTTATAAGAAATGCGAAAATGGGAACAATCATAAATGTCGCCATTGTCATATCTCTGCATTTAACCTAGTTAAGGCACGATTCCTTTTAGCAAGTCCTTGCATGCAAGTATGACGCAAGTATGATTTGCAAACAAGTCGCTTGCATTGGAAACGTGTTTTCGAGAGTGTGCAAATTGCATTCAGGTTTTACTTGCATAAACTTGCATTACACATAGGTAGGAGATATAGATAGTATAGGAGATGTTCAACAATTGAGTAGGATCATGTGTGGAAGACGTGCTATATATACGTGCTACTAGCGTTTGCGTGTTCAAATGGCACGTCACTTGAATAAAGCATAATTATACAAGTTTAAGCTACATCAAACAAGTTGTAGTTGTGTTGCTTGTATACAGGTTGTAGTTAAGTTGTGTAAGTTGTGCTTATATATATATTCCCATAGAAAATCTCATACCCTACCACGATTTAGCCATCATACACACTAGTGGTCATTAAAATATAACGTAAACAGAATTTTAGTTTTTTTTCAACTCCCTTGACAGCAAAAGTAAGCAAAGCTGTCACCCCCTACATCTCAATTTCATTTTAATTTTCATTCGCTTCAGTGACTCTTTGGCCTTGCATGCACCATTTTATTTTTTATTCGCTTCTGTACAGGTAAATTAGCTTGAAGAAATTTTTGCGTTTGTAGTAGTGTATGGTCAGCAAATAAAAAAAACAACATTTTATTTTTAGTTTTTATTGTTTTAAAGGTAATATACGTTTGTGGCTGGAGCACACCAAATGCGTGCACGTCTACGCATACGCACTACGTACTAATACGGTCGTGAAAATGTGTATCCACCGCATTGTAATCTATGGAACTGTATGAGGCAGACAAGCCAGTTCCAAACATTACAAGCATTGAATGCCGGTTTTCACTTCAGTGAAGACGTGTATGAATTAGGTGTTCTCCGGCCATAAATGTTTTATTCTAATAATTCATCAACCCCAGGCATATCACAATCATCCCCATCCTCGCTTTCATCAGATGAATTATTTAAATTAATTATGATTCGTTCTGATATTGTGTCTAAAGCTGCGTCTCTACCCTGATATTTGCTTTCCTCCTCAATAGCATGCAAACAAACTTTTCTCCATTCCTCTACAGTTATGGCGTTCATTTTTTCTTCAGCTAATGACATTATAACCTTCATATTCATTGCGACATTCTTTTTTGCGACATATGTTTTCACTATCCCCCATATATTTTCTATAGGATTAAACTCCGGATGGTATGGTGGTAAACGCAGCACAGTATGACCGTGCTGTCGTAATATTTCGTCTATCTTGTACTCTATAAATCTCGCCTTGTTTTGCAGAATCAGTTCATATAATTGAGGCTTAAGCAACGTGGATGAATGCTCAATGTTTCGAAATGTCAGCCAGTCTATCATTTGCTGTTTTCTAGAATTACTATTCGGTGCAGGATTTTGTATTGAGTTATGATATGGTGCGTTGTCAACAACAACAACACTATTTGGTTGTAAGTTGGGTATTAATTGAGTTTGAATCCACCTTGAATAGTTGTCATAGTTCATATTGTTGTGGTAATCTCCACTTTTTTGGTCGGCTTTAAACATAAGCAATGCATTTGGTATAAAGCCATCGATACCACCGGCATGAACAATGATTAAGCGGTTGCCTTTCGATATATGTTGCTTCAAACCTGAAGTGCTTCCATCTGACCAAGATTTCGAGAGGGTATGTGATGTATGTATATATGTTTCGTCGGTGTAAACAATTGGTCGGCGTTGTTCACGATATTCAGCAATTTTCATCAAATAATTAATTCGCAAGTATCTAATTTCGTGTTTTTCCATAAGAAGTTTCCGGTTATCTTCTGTTTGCTTCCAATTAAAACCTAATGACATGACGTGTTTTCGTAACGTGCTGACACAACCTTTATAATCGATATCTTCTTTCAATTTTGAGTGCAAAGTTTTTAAAGTGGGAACTTCTTTATTTGTGATGTGGAAGTCATGAATTGTTCTTCTGATAACTTGCTGATCAAAGTTATCGATTACTATTGTAGGTTTACGATTCGGTTTCTTTTTAGGAGATTTAAATGTTACTTCCTGATCTGAAGGACGACATTTGCTTTCTGATACTACCTTTCTGACGGATGCTATTGAAATTCCTGTTGATTTAGCAACTAATTGAGTGGGGGTCATAATACTGCTCGGGTTGTTATTACACTCATTTTCGAAATATTTGTACAAACAGTACAAAACTTCCTTAGTTTGAGAAGTCAAAGGCTTGCCTCGACCATGTTTTAACACTGGAGCCATTTTGAATTATCAATATAAAGTTACAACACTTACACACTTGAAATTAAACACTTCAACAAATATTTTAACAATAATAACAAACAATAACAACAATCAACAAATACAAAATTTCACAATGAAACTACTACGTATCTAATAATTATAATTTTTTAATGAAATGCGTGCTTTATGTTCTAACGGTATCAAGCGACTGACGTCAGACTGCACGTGGCACCTGCGGACAGAGTAAACTGGTTTATTCTGGTTTTGTGCGTGTTTCCACTTTCCACTATCAAGTGACGATTTATTTATTTGTTTTGTTTCGTAATTATTATGGTCAAAACTTTTTACCTATAGCTAAACTACTATCATCTAAAGAACGACACGATATTTTATTGTTTCACGGTAGTCGCCTTGTCGTTTGCTCAAGGACGTGAAATTGAATGACATATTTTTTTTAATAAAGTCAAAACCTTTTTCTTTAAAATAAAAACTTGTTTTTATTGAAAACAAAAATCAGAGTGTTGCTAGGGATAAGTATTAAATTAAATAGTAATGTTAGGATATTGAAACATTTTTGTAAGGGCCAGAACGATATAGTGGAAACGCGCTCTAATATCTAAGTAACATACACACCACTACATATGCAAAAATTTCTCGAGACTAATTTCACTGTAGCTCTCTTTAGCCTGCACTGTGAAACTAAACCGAGCGAACATTTTCTCGATTTATTTTAGAAAAACGGCATTTTAAATGACTGACCTATTGGTCTAGTGGTTAGTGACACTGACTGCTAAGCCGGAGGTCGTAGGTTCCCACCCAGGATAAAACTATGTGTAATGAGAATGATGATTTATTTTGGTCTGGGTGTAATTTATCTATAATATGTAGGTACCTATGTATTTACAAATACAATAATTTAAGTATGTATATCAGTGGTCTGATTGCATAGCAAGCACAAGCTCTGTTTTGTTTTGGGATCAGATGACCGCTTGTGGGTTGTCCCAAAACATTATTGCTATTACATATCATTATTAAATCTCGAATATTATTTAGATATTGCAAGTATATTTATGTACGTATTATAATTTCATCGGTTACTATCAAAATCAGTATGATTTTTTAAAATGCAAAATAGGTTTGCTGGAAAATTTTAAGCTATTTTGCTGGATTTGTTTATATCGACTACGCAGCTTGTGGTTTATCGGTTCAATTTTGGATTCCACTGCACTAGCGAATCCAGGTAAACTAAGAAGCTCTAGACCCTAAAAACAATCCTGAATTCGTCACTATTCCATTTAGAACTTATTAGATCTACAAAAAATAAGAAATTACCATACCATTTGCGTTTCATTCACATTAGATTCACCAAACACCCTCTGACAGAAGGTTTGGTCAGAACTGCCCTCTGTGTTGAATGACTTGTAGAAATAGTTCACCATCGTCGGGTACCACATCACGAACACATTGTTTCTAGAAGATAAAGACAAGAGCCACTTGAAAGTCATCAAGATATTATGTACTCAGGTACTTGGGTTTAAACTAGTTACTACTCAAATTGATAACAAAATACTTTTTTACATTTGATTATTCTTGACATGACTCATTTATAAAAATAAAGATTTACTATTATTCATTTATTTCTTGTTGTCGGGTAGCCCAAACACTTGAACCTAAAGATCTGAACTTAGCTAAGAGGTTTTATATTGCGATGGAGACCAGGTTTAAGAGAGGATTTCAAAAAACTCGAGCTGTAAGGGGATGAACAAACTTAACGCGAGCGAAGTCGTTAGCATAAGCTAGTATTTTTTTAGTGTATTGCAAAAGTGTAGGGCGACAACGTCCATTTCGGGGTTATTTCTTAATAGGCTGGGGTATTACGGCTGTCAAGTCAAATCAGTACCATTTTAGGAAACAATAATACTGCCCGCCCCCTATAGTTAAAAAAGCGAATTTAACAAAAAGTAAAAACAGGGAAAAAATATTATTGAATCTAAAGGGAAATCGTTAGTGTAATTATAATAATTAAATTAAAAAAAAATGAAAATTTTTGCCCATGATTTGGCTTTGACGCCGATGAAATAATTATTTGATTATTTAAATTAAATTATTTGACTAAATATTTAAAAAAAAAAAGTAATTTTAACAACTTTTTGTATTAAGATTAATACAAAAAGTTGTAAAAATTACTAAATACGTCCTTGAATAAACGCAAATAGCCATATGCGCCGTTTAATCTCAAAGAAACTTGGAAATCTACCACTAACACATATATCCATGCAAAATTACAGTTTTCTAGTACATAGGGTCTCTGTTCTAACCTGTGCATGGACAGACACAGACAGACAAACATGGCGAAATTATAAGGATTTTGTTTTCCATATCAATATTATAGGGAGGCCGAATTTTCTGAGTTTGTTTATATGTCTTGGGTAATCTTCGCAACCACCGGTGGTATTTAAAAAAATATTTTATTATTTGAAAAATACTCTTCTCGATGGTTATATGCTATTTAATATGTGTATTCGGTCTGGCCTGTTGGTCTAGTGGTTAGTGACCCTGACTGCTAAGCTGGCGGTCGTGGGTTCGATCCCCACCCAGGATAAAACTTTGTGTGATGAGCACGACGGCTTATTCTGTGTCTGAGTGTTAACTATCTATCAGTATGTTTATCACTTAGACAACTGATAAATATATATAGCATAGCTTGTACTATGGAAACCAGACGGTTTCCATAGTACAAGCTATGCTTAGTTTGGGATCAGATGGCGTTGTGTGGATTGTCCCAATATATTGTTATTATATTGTGCAAATTACCTATAGTTATGTCGACATACGCCAATGAAGTCAACGAAAATTGTGCGTCTTGCAGCTTTCTGAGTGTACGCTGCGTAAACGGTAAAAGATAGATAAAAACTATTTATGGCCAAATTGTTTCTCTCAAAAACTTCTTTAAAACAGTCCACCACAGCGTCTATCTGTCTCTTAAGCATAACTGATGACAACCATTGTTGTCTTTAAAATTTTGATTAAAAGGTGTGCTTGGATTTTAACGTTGACTTAGATATTTAATTACAGACCTGGTAATGACATTTATTTCAATATGTTTGGGCGCTAAGACGATACAAAAAGCACTCTTACGTAGTACAGCAGATAGCCATCAGAAAGAACAATTGAACAGTTCTCCATAAAAGAGGTGGTTTGAATATTGGCAGAGTTTGTTGTCCCAGGGTCTTCCAGAAAGACTTTTCGTTTGGCATTTCTGGGTCTGACGGAGGCTGCATTATGTATTTCACCTGAAATATATGGACAACAAACATAGTTCTTTGACTATCGACTAGATGGCTCATGCGAGGGCCCAAAACTCGCGAGCATCAAGGGATAGAAAAAATTGAGGTCTAGTAACATAGTCCAGATAGGTGGTTCGCTTCTGGCCCCGGTTTGGCTACGGAAGTCTCGGGTTCGATTCCTGAGTCTGGACTACAAATTTTTCTATCTTTCAAAAATGCAATTATTGTATAATTAAACTCGAATAACATAAGAAAAAAAAAGATACAATCTTTAAATGGGTATCTAAGAACCTCGCAAGGATATCAATTTTCAACCAATAAAAACCTAATCAAAATGAATCACCCATAACCGCTAGGATCCCAAAGACAAACATACAGACATTAATTTAAAAAAAAATACATATTTTTGCGTAAACGGTTAGAAAAGAGTTCGACCATACTTCTGACTACAATATCTCCCAAAATAAAAAGAAAATAAAAGTATCTGTGGGAAAACCAGGTATAGAGTTAATGGTGAATACTTTAAAATGAAGTAATTCAAAACTAAAAACACAAGTATAATTTTTAACGCCTGAATTTATTGATCTAGCATCACTTTGCTGTGCTGTAGATAACATTGCAATTTAAATGCGATCAGGCGCCCTTAAAAACAGTTGCGTTGGATTACCCCGCTCTCATATAAGTTGGATAACGTAATAAAAAGTGAGTATGGGAAGGATAGACTCCTTTTCAAACTCATACTTTGATTACGTTCACATAGAAAGCCGAACTATTTTTATCGTATAATGATTAATAACGCAATATCTATAGGTACTGTGATATACATGCCGAGGTCTCGAGCAAGTACATCATGAACTTCTTTTACCTACGTGTAGACTATTGGGTTATGCAGGCCATTCCAGCCTTTGCTATTAAAGATTGAAGTTGAATTGAAACAGTATGGGAGATTAGTATATCTATTCTTTGGACTCGATGTTTGAAGGCCGACCAGATTGGTCTTTATTGAATGCTTAGGTATAACTAATGTTTATAGAGCGAGTTGTAATAATATTGTGGAATAGTGTATTGTTCTAGTAATCTTTATTACGGTTATAAATGGTGTTTGTTTCGAGTGCAAATGTGAGTTTTATTCATACACAAAGATCCTAATACCCGTATCTGCATACTGGGGCTCATTTTGGGGAAAAAGCTAGTTTTATTCCTACTAAGAGATCTTCTTCTTTACATAGTATAATATGAAGTCACTCCGCTGTCTGTGCGCTTAGATCTTTTGAACTACGCAACGAATTTTAATGCAGTTTCCAGCAATAGATAGACTGATTTAAGAGGAAGGTTTATATGTATAATACACTACTAGCTGTCCCGCGCAACTTCCTATGCGTCAATTTTCCCCGTTTTTGCAACATTTTTGATTGCTGCTCCGCTCCTATTGATCGTAGCGTGATGCTATATAGCCAATAGCCTTTCTCGATAAATGGACTACCCTACATAACTTTTCAATTCGGACCAGTAGTTCCTCAGATTACCGCGTTCAAACAAACAAACAAACTCTTCAGTTTTATAATATTAGTATAGATCATACCGTGGGAACGGGATCCACGCATACATAATCGCGGTTGTCCGCTAGTGTCACTTAAATCAGTACATGAGTACTGAAGCCCCAATCGTTAAAGTATAAAAATTCTCAAAATGGCAGGTCACAGAATTGCCTGTTATTGCCTACCCGTGATTGCCTGATTCCCCTGAAATTCAAGTGAAAATCTGTAAAAAGTATCAAGACCAGAATGTTGGGCTACAAATGTGACGAGTGAAAGGCGGTTGCACATAACCGAAATGCGAATGATGTGATAAATTATTAGTGTCATGTGATTTTCTAATATAGTAATGAGTATACTTAAACGAAGTTTGGAAGTGTACAGAATGAACAGAAAAGTTAAGAAGTGCGCGTCTGCCTTGGTGTGCAAAAAAAAATTGGAAAGAGATTATTAAGTATAAATATGGAAAAATACTTGAAATGTAGAAGACGACCCTAGAAAAGATGGATGGGGTGTGCGAAAGAAGATATGGCGAGATAGGAAGCGAGTACTGAGATGATGTTTGATAGAAGTATATGGAGGCAAATTACATATTGCGTCACAAAAAATAATTGGAATAAATGCCCCATTTCTAAATTAATTGGGGTCGGCGCAAGGCGACACATACGCGTTTGCAGCGTGCGCGCGACTTCAAAATCAGTCCACTAAAGCACTAGATCAAAAACAAACATAATAATCATATCAACCCATATGATGGCCCACTGCTGGGCACGGGTCTCCCTAGTAGATCCTGGGGGTAATTGCCATAATCGCCACGCTTGGCGAGCGGGTTGGCGATCGCAGTAAGGCTTTACGTACGCAGAGGACGCTGCTGCCCGTCCTCCGGAGTGAAATCCCTTAGTCGCCTTGACGACACCCACGGGAAGAGATGGGGGAAAACATAATAAAACAAATCTTAATTCACTTAGGATGCAAAACAACACTTGTGATACGTCGGGATTCTACATGTACATGTAATGCCAAGTTCGCAAACAATAGGTAAAGCCGGAGAAAAGATGGCAATGAATACTCGAGGCCACTCTTTTCAAATTGCCACATTACAATATTTGAATGTTTATAAACTTGATATGGGGCTAAGGTGCTGCCACTAATATACTATACACCATATTAAAGGACTGATGCAAATTATATTAATAAAAAGTTGGAACATGTGATAAACTAAAATCAGCCTTAGTAAGTACAACATAGTAGGAGCATTTACTTACAACAAGGTAAAAACTATATTTGCTTAAATATTGGCCAAAGTACTTGTAACGAATGATTAAATAAAAAAATATTATTTGTGATATCCAAAAAAAGAAAAGAATGGCCTTTATTCGTCACGCAGAATAGTAAGCATATATACCTAATAAGGTGGATAAAATATTAATAATTTTAGGTTTATTTAAATAATACTCTAGGTAAATGTTAATTACGATGTATTTTATAAATTTAATTTTGATAAGGTATTTATTTTTGATTTCATCTTTAAATTTTCAACATTTTAATAGGGGCGAAATATAGGAATCTAAACCATAAAATAACTTACCGGATAATCATCTTTCCTTCCTCCATTCCTTTCATAGATGCTCCTCATCACCTCCAGGGCTTTCACGTAATCCCCCCTACTGGCTAGATACTTGGGACTTTCGTAGAGGAACAACAAGAGAAGCGCACTGATGCCCAGCGGTAGAGCCAGACATATTGTGTAGAGCCTCCATGGACGGAAGGTTGCATCTAGCAATGGTAGGGGGACTTTGAAGTTTAGAGGAAGAATGACCCATGCTAAAGCTGAAATACGGATATAAATAAATAAGTAAATATGTTAAATATGTCGCAGAATTATTTCCGTTGACTTAACATCTGTTTTGATTAAATGGCGACTGTATTGACTCATTTTAAAATGGCCGCCATGATGGCATGATATTCTTTTACATTTTAATTTAACTCATTAAGGCCAAGGCATCGGACACGCGATCGTGAGGTCGCGGGTTGGAATCTACCCATTATACTACCGACGTGAACTAATTCCTTTTTTTTATGTTGTGGGAAAAAATCCTTACGAACACCCCCACCGTCCGGGGAAGGCGATGGAGGTAGTGTGGGGTTTGCACCCACTAAAAAACAGCCGTGTATCGCTCGCCACCTTCGCGAACGGGCCGCCGAAATTTGTTTTGCCATCATCGGCGGCCCGCCCAGTGGCATTGCCCGGAAGCGATGTTGTTGCATTCCGGGCATTTTACACCTACGCAGCACCTGGATACACACAGGGTGCCGCGCCTCCACGGAAGGCTGCGGGCGCGGCAGATTACCCCGTACGCCCGCCCGCAGCCCTACCTATGATAATACTAACACTACCCAGATAATATGCGCGCCGACGCCGCCGCCCGGTTCGCCGGCGACGGAGCGGATCCGCCAGGGAGCTGTCTGTTCCCTGACGCCCTCCGCCGCCTCCTTCTGCGAGATTACGTCCTCGCAGAACGATGTGACCGCATTCCACGACCCCTCGCCCCGGACCATGGACAGAACCACGGCCGGCAACTAGAGGTCACTTCCGACCACTGCGGTGAGAACTCGACGCTGCCCCTCCCAAGCTTGACAATGCTGGAGGGTGTGCTGCGCCGAGTCCTCACCGCAGTCGCAGTGATGGCAGGCTGGACTCGGTTCCCTACTAGCGACCGTGTGCAGGTATTTCCCGAAGCACCCGTGCCCGGAAAGGACCTTCACCAGCCGGAAGGAAAAGGTCCCATGCTGCCGCCCGCCCACTCCTCTAGGACCGGCTGGAGCGCTTCCACGGTTCGAACACCTGCCCGTGGAGCCTCCACTCAGCGCTGCCACCGGGCCATGATTACCCGGTGGGGCTTACCGCGCCAAGCGCGAAGCTCCTCGGGCAGGGGCACCGATCCCCCTGCCCGAACAGCCCCACGCGGACCCTATTCTGGGCGGTCAGTGACGCCGCCCACACGGGTGCGCCATACAGGGCCATTGACCGCACCAACCCGGATACAACCGTCTACTCGAGATATACGGCCGTGGTGGTCCGCTTGTGTCCACGGCCGGTGCAACAATGCGCGTTAATATGCAACCTGGTCAAAACGTTAAGCAATTTTAAGGTAAATAATGCGCGTTAATTCCCGTATAATAAATACTTATAATCTAGCAACGCGAAAGTTTAAATATTTTCTTTTACTCCATTACTTTTGACAGTTACTTACCAAATAAAAACAGTTCAGCAGATAGATTACTGCTGTTCATAATAAAGAGGTACTGGTTCCTATGCTTGTCTCCTGTGCATTCTCCCAACATTGCTATCATCAACGTGAAGCTGGCTGTTGAACTGAAAGTAGACAATTGCATATAGATCCGAGATAGTACCTATTTACGGCCGTTTTATGCTAACTATCAATCGATTTGGCTACCAGAGATATATATTTGACATAAGCTCGATACAAATTAAGTCAAAATTCTATATCTTGTCCACAAATCTATCGAATGATAGAATAAATAAATCAGCCGTTACACTTTTTACAATCGGTACTAATAATATAAATGTGAAAGTAGATATATTTCGGGACTTAATTGCGTGAATTATGTAAAGGTACGAACATTTTATTTACCCGACACGTTTCGATCGAATTGCACCGATCGTGGTCACGGGTCGACTGATGGCAGCTTAGCAATGTCTCCGTGAGGCGCGGGGTTTTTCAGCTACCCTCGCCTGGTCTTGATAAGATAGTCCCGAAATATATCCTATATGTATAAAAATCGCGAAAGTTTAAAAACAATAATGTGAAAGTAACTCTGTCTGTCTGTTACCTTTTCACGCCTAAACCGATGAACCGATTTCGATGAAATTGGACATGGAGTTTAAGTTCCGGGTAGTAAATAGGTTTTATTGCGATAACCAACATCCACGCGGGCGGAGCCGCAGGTGAAAGCTAGTAATAATAAAAAAATGGACTGGGCTGTTGGTCTAAAACTTTGTGTGATGAGCACGATGGTTTATTCTGTCTATGGGTGTAATTTATCTGTACTACTTACTTTTTTTTTAAGTATGTTAACCATTAGCGAAGGACCATATAACACACATTATTTGCGGTTTCCTTTTGAATTCTAGTTACTTAATATTAAAGGTATAAATAATTGACTCCAACAAGATATTTTTTATTTTTATAAAAGACGACTACCGCAGTAGGGTACAAGCCCTGTGTCGCGGGGGACTTTACAATTATACAAGTTACGGACACAAAGTACACCCAGACCAGAAACAACAATTTGTGCATCACACAAAATGGTGTCCCGTGTGGGAATCGAACCCACAACCTCTTGCGTAACAGTCGGACACACTCCCACCGCGCCACAGAGGCAGTCAATTTGTATCGGGTTACCTCAGTTGTCTGATTGCCGTAGAATGTTCGACAAATAACATCTTGGTATTTTAGTAAAACAACCAAATCTATCAGTAAGCAGATGCGACTACAGATAATACAAACGTACCAAGGAGGCGACATTATGAGGCACATTAATTGTTTTTAAGCTTTCGAGATTTTTATACATAACTAGCTGACCCGCGCAACTTCGTCTGCGTAAATTTTCCCTTTTTTCTTTTTCTTTCTTTTTTTTTTACAACATTTTTCAGTGCTGCTCCGCTCCTATTGGTCGTAGCGTGATATTATAACCTATAGCCTTCCTCGATAAATGGGCTATCCAACAATAAAATATTTTTTCAGTGCAGCCCAGTAGTTCCTGAGATTATCGCATTCAAACAAACAAACAAACTCTTAGGGGTATGAAAAATAGATGTTGGCCGATTCTCATAGATACCGGATAAGCACAAAAAATTTCATCAAAATCGGTCAAGCCGTTTCGGAGGAGTATGGCAACGAAAACTGTGACACGAGAATTTTATATATTAGATAGATATACCACTCGACCCGTGACCACGATCGGTGCAATTTAATCGAAACGCGTCGGGTAAATAAAAGGTTTGTACCTTTAAATAATTCACGCGATTAAGTCCCGAAATATTTTGGGACTTAATCGCGTGAATTATTTGTAGTTTATTTTTGTTTTTTAATTATTTGTAGTTTATGTTAGTTTTATATTTTATTAGGAATTTTATAATGTAGTGCATATTAGATATATATCTAATATGCACTACATTTATTGATATGTCACATCTCTTGCTCTGCCTATTATAAAAAGATAATGTTGTGTGAGTTGCCCAAGATATTATTATATTAATAAATATCTTGCGACAACTGCAAGGCCACCTGATCTTAAACTAGGCAGGGCCTGCACTACTGCAGCCAGGTAAACATATTATACAAATATAATATACCTATTATATAGACACAGAATAAATAATCATCGATATACCTTGGATAGAAATCGGACCCACGATCTCTGAATTAGCAGTCAGAACCAACAACCAGACCAACAGGCCAGTCAGATAAAAAAGGAAAATATTGATAAACCTACTAAATGTGTAGTAATAAACTTAGAAAATGTCGATGCACGTTTGGCTATATCATTACTGTAAGGCGTCTATCTCATAGAAAATAATTGTAGGTTCATGGTCGTACCCAGGAGGGGGGGGGGAGACAACTGAACCCCTCCCCCGAAACCCGAATGCCTAAATACATACCAAATGTTGTCGAAATTTTTACGTTTGTATCTACCGCTACAATTTAGTTGAAGTCAGGTAAAATATTGTTATCAATTTAATGCGGTTATGAAATACAGAAAAGAAAGGGCGTTGTAGCTCCGATTCTACAATTTTTTTTCTGAACTTAAATCTTTAACTGAACTTAAAATTTGCCCCTCTCTTAAAAATCCAATCCATGAGTGAAAGATAAGAGTTTTAAAAAATCTGCGCTAGCGAAGCGTGCGGACTGTGACATTGACCGGCCCTCGAGGCAATGACTGGAGGTGTCAAACGCGCTGCAAGAAAATTTTTGAAACATATGAATTGTTTGTGTAGGTACAACTTGTACTCTTAAAGTTGACCGTGTTGATCACATTAAACTTTTAGAAAATATGGAAATTTACGGCATCAGGGGACCAGCAAAAGAATGGTTTCATTCATACCTAGTTAATAGAAAACAGATAACAAGGGTGGCAAGGTTCAATAAATTGCATAATTAATCACTACTGTTCCTTCTCTTTATAAATGACTTGCCACAGTCAATTAAACATCAAAGTGTATTGTTCGCCGATGACACTACAATTATTATTAAGTGCAATAATATGCAAAATAATGAAATTGAAATTGATGAAACTTTAAATAATGTAATAAAATGGTTAAATATAAATTAAAAATTAATACTTCCAAAACTAGCGTACTTCATTTCAAAACATTCAAAAGTAAACCTGTGCACATTAATGTAAAATATAATAAAGTTGCTATAGAACAAGTACGTAATATAAAGTTCCTCGGCGTAACTCTTGATGAGAATTTCACATGGAAGAATCATATTGCAATAATTGCAAAAAGAATCAATCAGTTCGTATTTGCCTTAAAAAAGGTTAAAAATATTACATACAGGCATACTTCTATAACAGTTTATCACGCATACGTCTGCTCAGTAATCCGTTACGGCATAGTCGTGTGGGGTAACTCTTCTGAAATAGAGAGAATCTTTCTTGCACAAAAGAAGTGTATTCGTGCTATGTTTGATATGCAGTGGTCCGATTCATGCAGGCCTATCTTCAAAGTGCATAATCTTCTCACAGTCCCCTGTATTTATATTTACGAAGTAGCCAGGTTTTTAAGATCTAGTCCTACACTATTAGAGCGTAAGGATAATCAAAATAAGAGAAAAGTTACACATCTAGATTACGAAATGCCTATTCCTAGGTTAGAAGTCTTTCGACGGAGCTGCGTTTATATGGCTCCCCTAATTTATAATTCTTTGCCTAAAGCAGACGCAGAGCATACAGGGGACTGTATTTATATTTACGAAGTAGCCAGGTTTTTAAGATCTAGTCCTACACTATTAGAGCGTAAGGATAATCAAAATAAGAGAAAAGTTACACATCTAGATTACGAAATGCCTATTCCTAGGTTAGAAGTCTTTCGACGGAGCTGCGTTTATATGGCTCCCCTAATTTATAATTCTTTGCCTAAAGTTATTACCCAACTACCATTTAAAAAGTTTTCTCTAGAATTAAAGAAATGGTTGCTAAAAGAATGCTTTTATTCTATTGATGAGTTTTTAAAAAAATATCCTTGTAAGTTTTACAAGCATAGATGAATAAAATAAAAGTGTATAGATTACGTAAGTGTATAAAGATGTTTAATGTTGGAATGCAGGTTTTGTTCTATTGCATGCTTATACTGCCAAATATGTGAAACTTCTATTTTTTATAAGACCTCTGTACCTACCATATTTGATGCAATAAAGAAATTATTATTATTATATAGTTAGTTTCTTTGTCTGTTTTTGTACCTTTTGTGCGGCCTATTTCGCGGTTACTATTGCGCGACACTCGCCACTGCAATTGCGTTAAAAAAAAAGCACGCTGTGTCCCTCTCTTCACGATTATGCTCCTTCACTTTTAAGATTACGCTCCGGCCGTCAATTTTAAGACAGAGGTCCAGGGCTCGTTCCCTGCCCAAAAGCGCTCAGGGGCTTTTACTTTAGCGCTGCGCCTCTTTGTCTGTGTACTGACTTTTAGCACTGAGAGACCCAGTGGGTTTAGAAGCCACGGAGTTTAGAAGCCACTGCATAAGTAGTGACTTATGCAGTGGCTTCTAAACTCCGTGTGCCGCCAGAAAGTGCCTTTTTCGTCACGCACTGCCTTTTAAGATAGCGCTGCAGTTCCAGCTCGCTCAATAGCTTCTTTGTTCGTTTTTAGAGGCACGCTGTACCCCTCTCCATAAGCAATGACACTCATAATCGCTCTACGGCCCCCAACTTGCTCTATGGTTCGAAAGTATGGGCTGCCCTCGCTCGTGCGCGCAGTGACTTCTGTTCGGGTTGCACCCTGTATGCGAAGTGACTTTTCAAACGTTTCTGCGGCTACTAAACTCGCGTAGCGAATTCTAAATACATGCTAGGCTTCTCTCCGCTCGCAATGACTTATCATATCAACCCATATGATGGCCCACTGCTGGGCACGGGTCTCCCCAGTAGATCCTGGGGGTAATTGCCATAATCGCCACGCTTGGCGAGCGGGTTGGCGATCGCAGTAAGGCTTTAAGTACGCAGAGGACGCTGCTGCCCGTCCTCCGGAGTGAAATCCCTTAGTCGCCTTGACGACACCCACGGGAAGAGATGGGGTGGTACTATTCTTAAGCCGGCACCACACGGCAAAAAAAATGACTTATCGCACTGCGGTATCCAGCTCGTTCGGTTGCTTATCCTAAAGAAGTTCAAGTCAGCGCAATCAAATTCAAAATTCTTTATTCACTTAGGATGCAAAGCAACTCTTGTGATACGTCGGGATTCTACATGTACATGTAATGCCAAGTTCGCAAACAATAGGTAAAGCCGGAGAAAAGAACCTGGCAATAAAAACTCGTGGCCACTCTTTTCAAATTGCCAAATTTACAATGTTTGAATATTTATAAACATGATATGGGGTTAGGTGCTGCGACTAATATACTATACACCATGTTATAGGACTGATGCAAAATGTATTATTGAAAAGTTGAAACATGAGATAAACCAAAATCAGTCTTGTAGGTACATCTAGGTATAGTAGGAGCATCTACTTACAACAAAGGTAGAAACTATATGTGCATAAATATTGACCAAAGTGGGTACTTGTAACGAATGATTAAATATAAAATATTAATTATGATATCAAAAGGAAGAAAAGAATGCCCTTTATTCGTCACGCAGAATCTTTACTTACAAAAGTCAAATCATGCTCTTAATCAAGTCTTAATCAAATCCTTATAGTTGCTCGCGTAGTAATACTTAACGGCACTGTCTCTCTACCTGCACAATAAAATACACGCTATGCCATCTTCTTGTGCAGTGACTTAGATCTCGCTCAAGAACTTCTAAGTTCACACTCTTTCGACAGCTCGCGCAAGTGACATTTGCCTTCGCTCTGTGCCAACACACTGAGTCCCCGATTACGCAGTAACTTTTAAGACTAAGGACGGGATTCAGCAGAGCTCCCCTCCCCCCCATCGCTCTTATGCCAAGGTGTGCCTGGTGTAATATATAAGTAAAAAAAACAGTTCTGAAACTGCCTGACGTTTGGTGCGCAAATGGAGACCCAGCTCAAAAAAATCTAGGCAGACCCCCAGCAAAACCTAGCTATGGGTAGATTGGCTCGAATTTCGTGTTCTGTAAAATCGACACTGTATACTATATTTTGAGTTGAGTTATAATTAGACATTTTTTTACAAAACTTAATAAAGAAAAACCGTTTCTTTATTTACATAACACCAATAGCACCCATCCCGGTAATCATGAAAGCTTCCGAAAAAGCTTTGAATAAACAAATGTTTATGAAAAACTTTTTAAATATTTTCTTTCTTTCTTTTAAACCAACATCTAACAAAAACGAACAAATAAATCAACAACATTAGCAGATTTTCTTTTAATGAGAAATATCATAAAAATATTAAATCTAGGTCTATCTGCTGCAGTAATCTGCTTTTTTTACATCTAAAGCATTTTGCTATGTAAACCATCCTACGTTACTAAGTAAATTAGATAAAATAGATACGATATAGCTTTTGCATATATTTTAAGTGAGGAAGTTACTAGTCAACCAGCTCTTGACCATTTTTAAAGCACTCTCTGACTTTGTTTTAACTGCTTGCCAGTTCATGCTACCCACCAGGAGCGCATTATCATCGGATGTTATAGTGATGGTATAATTAAGTAATGACTTCTTTCAATGACAAATGACTGTACAATTGTACAACAATATCATCAGTTCGAGCACGAGGACACATAGGAAGTATTCGCATTAATGTAGCCTGATAAACTTTTTACTATTATTTAATCAAAAACAAAAAAAAATAAGTCATTCAGCTGAAACTCGGTGAACTCACTCGGTGTTCCCTGTCTCTTTTTCTCAGTCAGATTGATTTAATCTGATTGGCACGTGTTACTCCTCAATCAGATTAATATTAATCTGATTAGTTTTATGTAGGTCGCATCATGAAATTATCAATTGAACGACCTGGCCACATGCCATTTAAAAATAAAATTTATGAAATCAACCTTAGAATATAGCGGCGGTAGCCTAATGGCTAAGGCATCGGTCTCGCAATCGTGAGGTCGTGGGTTCGAATCCTACCCATTATACTACCGATGTGAACCCACTCCTAACACAAGCCATAGAGCTTAGCTGGAGAAATTAACAGGATTGCTAGTAATGTGGGACCACAATCCCACATTGCTAGTTATCTTAAAAAAATAGAATATAACGATAAAATAAAACAAATATTCAATGATTAGTAGCATAATCCCCAAAATAAGATTTTAATCACAATTTTTAAATAATAACTGGACGTTACCGGATATCTCGGTATTTCCAATAAATCATCTGTAGGTAGTTACGTAGAATATAATATAATACGAATACAATATAATAATATTTACGTATAATTATATTTTTATCTAAATCACAGCGCAATATGTAATTAGGTTAAAGATATCATAGAGTCTAGACATTGTTATCCATTTAGCAAGTTTTATTGAGATATTCCATTATTTTACTAATAAGAAAAGAGAAGATAAAATGAGAAAGTATAGTGGAGGCTAAGCTTATTTGATTGCTGAGAAACTAAGCTTATTTTCAATTGAAAAGCAGCCGTGGACCAGATGGTCGTCTTTGTACTGCCTTCTATTGTTTCATGAAATACTGTCTTGGGCACAATTTTACGTGTAGGGTTACGAATGTTATAATCCTTATAACCGTACCTATATACTATTATCTTTTGACTGCCTCGGTGGTGCGGTGGGAGTGTATCCGACTGCAAGAGATCGATCGCAGTGTTCGATTCCCACACGGGACACCACTTTGTATGATCCACAAATTGTTGTTCCGAGTCTGAGTGGAATTTGTGTCCGTGACTTGTATGTTTGTAAAGTCCCCGCGACACAGGGCTTGTGAAGCAAAAAAATATATATATATCCAAAGATTTTACATGAGTAGACCGCCAATAAGAGACAGTTAGTATAGAAATCTTCTCGGCAATATCAATAGCCAACCTTTCCATTAGGCAAGATATGAAGCGTACCTATTAAACTGTTGCTCGAGATGGGGCAACTACCTTTATTTTTTTTAATATTTTTTTTTATTTTTTTTTGAAAAACACAGTGCAATGTAGCAAAGTATACAACATAAATAGATACTAATCACCATAAACTTAGGATATACTAACGAAGTCAATGCTAATCACCATTTAAGGGTTTTCGCAGTTATTAAAATCGTTGAAGGCTAAGTTTTTCAGTTAAACTAAATTTAAAATCATAAAATATCATAGCACGCAAATGTTCGCGGTTAGCTCCATCGTTGCAAAGAAAACAGCGGGGACCATCGTAGTAAAATGACTGAACATCATTTTTTTTTAACCAGCTATGTGGCTACTTGCGTTCTATCCTTAAATAAATTTGCTTTCTATTTTTATGTTACAAGCATCTTAAAACTTATTGAGTAACCTACGTACTAATATCACGCATCGCCTCATCACCACTATGTCACATAAGCTAGCAACTCAAACCCAAATTAGTATCTTTGTTCCGTAAAACTAAATCTAGTTTATCGTTTGAAAAAGTCAGTTTAATAAAAATAAAATAAGGCAGCATTTACAAATAGCAACATAAAATACTTACAACAAACTACCGATAACCTTGATGACCAGCATAAAGACCCAGTGGGTGGAGAAGCTACTAACCACCGCGAAAACGAAACCTCCCGTGGTGGTGAGCAGCAGGGCTTTCTTCCTGCCCTGAGTATCTGCGTAGTAACCCCAGGGAAACGCTGATAGGACACCTGGGGATTAAGTATAGGGAATGAGTTGAAGGAGCCTACGGAATCGTCGTCGGCTATACTTCTTCAATACGTAGAAGAGAGAAGAGGAAATGTGGAAATCACTAACAGAATTTTGTTATTTAGACTTCTCGTATAAAATTAGTTACTTACAGTAGAACTGCTTATTAGCCCAAAAAGCTAGATCGTAACTAATTGTAATAAACTCTGTTCTTTATACCCAAGAAATAAAAAAAATACTTCTTGTTTCTGCTGTATTGTAGAGGATATGATTGAGAGAAGAAGAAAATAGATGACTGATTTGAGCTTTTGAGCTTTGAATCCCAAGACGAAAATATATACGAGTAGTATGGTGAATGTCTCCCTTAGGCGTTAATTTGTGCTTTTGGTTAGTTACACATTTGAATCTTGTAGAGATTCGAATCTCGCGCTAAGTGTTTAGCTTCAAATCTCTGAACTAAGTAAAGTATTGTCGTATCTACTGCATAGACCTTTGTGCAAAAGAATGTGAGACATTTCTGTCGTGAGTATTTTGCACTAATAATATATTTTTAGACCAAACAAAGAATTGTTTTGATAAAGATGTAATACCTGGGTGTGATTTAACACCTATATAAATTAGTTCTAAATCCTGCACAACGCAGAACTTGTATCTCTGTACGAAAGTTATTTCATAACAAAAGGAATTCAGGAGCTGATGCATGAAACAAACCTGCAAACGGTGCCGAGGCCAGTACACCTAGCTGGGTGATGTCCAGATTCAAATCGCAGCTCGCCGCAGCCACCACGGTCGCGTATCCGAACATATCTAGTGCGCAGGCGACGGCGATGACGCTGCACGCGGCCAGCAGCAGATAGTTGTAGCGACCATGACCTAAAACCGACAAGAGGACAATGGAGACACAAGCGCATTGGGACGGTGTACAACTGCTGCGTGAGGTCGTGGGTTCTATTCCTACACGAGAGATCACTAGTGTGATCCAGTTTTGTTCCGCACCTAGATGTAGGTACTTTTTGTCTGGAAAGTTCTATAGAATAGGATGTAGGTATGTAGGTTCAATTCCCGCTTAAAACAAAACTTTGCTTGTTTATTAAACCTTCGCAATAAATAAACTAAGTAGGAGTGCTCTACTAGTGAAGTCTGTCAACAATCCTCGTAATTGTTATACCTAGTTATTTGAATAGGTATTTAAAGAAGCACTCATAATTACTTTTTTTATACTTCCTAAAAAATATTTTTTCTTTAATTTTTTAATTACCATATACAAAAAAACAGTCCCAGACTGTTTTTCTAAAAAAATATTTATTTCTCGTGTTTAAGTGTGTCTGCTCGTAATTTATCTAAATTACTATAGCCTAAATATTGCTTGTGCCAACTGCTCGTCCTATTACCATATTAATATTGCTTCTCTCGAAGCAGAGCCGTTGATTGTTAGAGAGTTCGCCTGGTAGGTACTTCGCCATATGCCGAAACTATCGGATATCCGATATAAAAAAATATATAAAATCCGCTATAAAAGTTTCGAATAGCTTCGTATAGGAGCGGATTCACAGTAGGATCAATGTAACTTGACCGGATTGAAGTTGACGAAAAGTGGTTGCGCAGATGCATTTTTAGTAGTAAATGGTGACAGGAAGCGGGGGCGGGGGCGGTAAGTAAACCAAGAGAATTAGAGATGCGATATGTAACGCATTACATTGTCATAATTACTATTACTAACTCATGTTTTTTTTTTTTTTTCGTAAAGGAATTGTTTTTCAAACTTTCTTTAGTATTTATTGTAACTGTTCTAAATGTAAACTTTTATGAACTCCTAAATATACTATTTTTATATTGTTGAATTAAAATGTAGATTGTTGAATGAAAATGTTTTGTTAGTTACTTAATTAATTGTTTTCGTAAGTAATTTTAGGGTTGCATCTCTATGACATGCGCGAAAGTGATAAGAACCTAACTTCAATCCGGTCAAGTTACTTTGATCCAACGGTAGATAAAACACGTTCAGTTTACGTTTTTGTTCAACCAAGCCGATACACGAGCTGCGAGCGTCCCTTGTTGACTAATTTATTAATCAGTTATTGAGGGATTACGATAAAAAGCGATTTGTAAGATAATTACTAAACTGTTTACATCTGGGCAAAATGCGTCCTAAATCTGGTTTGATTTGGACATTTTTTTAAATCAAAAAGTTTGCAGATACCACAAAATGTAAACAGTGTGATAAAATTGTGTACAATTAGGTACATGTGTTTTACATAACCTTCATGATAGATAGAATATTGAAATTGAAAGATAAATTAATACTGCACCTAATCGAGCACGCATGCTAATGGGAAGCGGGGGTAACCCAATGGATAAGGCATCGGTCTCGCAATCGTGAGGTTGCGGGTTCGAATATAACCCATTGTACTACCGACGTAAACCCGCTACTAATACAAGCCATTGAGCTTAGCTGGAAGGATTGCTAGTAATATGGGACCACCATCCTACATTGCTAGCTATCTTTATATTAATAAAAAAAAAAACTAGTCCTTATTGCTGAACAATAACTCGAATTGAAAAAGTGTAAGAATTGCAATCCATACTAATATTATAAATGTGAAAGTAATTCTGTCTGTCTGTCTGTTACGCTTTCACGCTCAAACAGCTTAACCGATTTAGATGAAATTTGGTATGGACATAGTTTGAGTCCCGGGAAAGGACATAGGATAGTTTTTATCGCGATAACCGCCACCCACGCGGACGGAGCCATACCTTCGGAGAAGTTAATAATATCTTGGGACAACTTACACAACGCCATCTGATCTCAAACTAGGCAGAGTCTGTACTATGACAACCAAAAAACACCGTGACATGAGAATTTTATATATTAGATAATAAATAATAATATGCAAATTTGAAACCCCTATTAAAGGCCCTTATAAGATGATTTTCCAAAAACGCTGACAAACGTGTTTCCTTATTTAATTAAAAAGCCAAATACGAAATTTTACATAATTATAACTTCAAAACTGACGGAGTTGTATACCACCTTGCAACACCTACTTTACCCTTAAGGCGTTGATTTTATAAAAACTCTAAAACAGTTGTTAATTTATTTAAACACTAGCTGTCCCGCGCAACTTCGTATGCGTAATTTTTCCCCGTTTTTGAAACATTTCTCGTCGCTACTCCGCTCCTATTAGTCGTAGCGCAATGTTATATAGCCTATAGCCTTCCTCGATAAATGGGCTATTCAACAAAAAAAGATTTTTTCAAATCGGACCAGTAGTTCCTGAGATTAGCGCGTTTAAACAAACAAACAAACAAACAAACTCTTCTGCTTTATAATATTAGTTTAAATAAAAGGCATCAACTGCCAAAATGTCAGGTTTGTAACCCTAGCGGTTTAGACTCTGCGTTTCCGAATCAGTCAGTGTCAAGTCAGTTAGGAGAACTGATAATTTAAGTATATATTAATACATTAAAAAAATCTCGAATTACCGATGACTTGCCAACGAGAAGTTCTTATAAGTGTTTTAACAATATAAACTTAGATTGTACCTAGGGGCTATTAATATTGGTTCGCAATATTTGAAGATTTCTCTTTATTTCTTCAAGACCCCATCACCAAAGCTGGCATTGAGACCAACATGAAAGTTTATCAAACAAAAAACAAAGTTCAAATCAGTTTCGTCTTCTAGTAATCGCATAACATAGGTACATAAAAAACAAATGTGACGAATTGAGAAACGCCTCCCTTTTTTTTACATCAGTTGAAAAATAACTTTATTTGTTTTGGAGGATTTAACCTCTTGCGCGATCGGGTCAGATCGAGGTGTCAACCTCAACCGGACACCTATATGTCCGGCCGATAGTTGGACCCGAATTTAGGGCAGACAGACGTATGTCCGCCATACACTAGGGAGGTATACATCCATATATTATGTAAAACAAGAAAATGTTGTTGGGCTTGTTAATGATTTTTGTCGACTAAGTTAATTTTGCAAGTAAAGTGGCAACTACAATCCCACATTCCTAGTTATCTTTTTTTTTTTAAAAGTAGTATTTAATTCTGTTAGTCTCCAAACTAACAGAATTAAATGCCTATTTTAGATCTATAAATAGTGCCAAGGCATTTTTTTCAGTTAAAACTTCTTTAGCGGCGTTGTGCACTTTTTGGGATGGGTAAATGATAAACTCGCGTCAGGACACGTGACCTGATCAAAAACTCATAAGACGGAGGAAGATCAATGAAAAACTGCTACAATATACCTAATTAGAATACGAATGTAAATTCCGCCATCATCTACAATGTAATTATAGCTCAGGTGGGAAATCAGGAGGTCAAGAAACCAGAAGACCCTAGTTCGAGTCCAAGTAAGGATTATTTTTTACCCTTTTTTATTTTAATTTTTGATTTGTGTTTTATTATCTATACTAATATTATAAAGCTGTAGAGTTTGTTTGTTTGTTTGTTTGTTTAAACGCAGTAATCTCAGGAACTACTGATCCGAATTGAAAAATTCTTTCACTGTTGGATAGCCCATTTATCAAGGAAGGCTATAGGCTATATAACATCACGCTACGACCAATAGGAGCGGAGCAGGAATGAGAAATGTTGCAAAAACGGAAAAATTTACGACGAAGTTGCGCGGGATAGCTAGTTTTATATATTTTTTTATTATAACTTCAGTAAGATCGAATTTCTATTAAATATCATTCATTTATTTGTGATAATATTGTGTTAGTCCTTGCTAGAAACTCGTATTATTCTTATAAAAAATCAAATGAAATAAGAAATTCATTAACGACCGGTCTCAATAAATCTACTAAAATAGCTAACCCAAGAAACGTAACTTACATTTTTGCGTTTCGATAACCATAGATAGATAGAACCCGACTATTTACACAAATGGTATATTGTTTGAAAGTGTATTATCATTAGCCTATCGCAGTCCACTGCTGGACTTAGGCCTCTCCAATTGCACGCCACTTTGTTCTATCTTCGGCTTCTCGCATCCAGCTCCTGCTAGCCGTTTTGCGTAGATCATCACTCGACCTGGCCTGAGGGCGTCCTACACTAAGTTTGCCGAGCCGCGATCTCCACTCAAGAACTCGTTTACCCCAACGGTTGTCGGTTCTTCGGCTAATATGGCCAGCCCACTGCCACTTCAGCTTGCTAATCCGGTGGGCTATGTCGATAACTTTGGTTCTCTGCCGGATCACTTCATTTCTGATTCTGTCCCTAAGAGAAATTCCGAGCCCTTTCCATAGCCCGCTGAGCGTCTTTGAACTTGTGGACCAGCCGTATCGTCAGTGTCCACGTTTTAAAAGTGTATTAAAAGTGCAATAACTTACCAGTTAACTCTACGGCTTCATCATAAGTATAAGTGCCTTTACTTCTGGCTTCCACATCATCATCAGTCTTCGTGTTCTCTGTACTCAAGTGGCACTGTCCCGTCATCTTAGCATCTGTAATCCAAACTATTATAAACTAGGTGACCCGCGCAACTTCGTATGCGTGAATTTTCCCCGTTTTTGCAACATTTTTAATTGCTGCTCCACTCCTATTCATCGTAGTATAATGTTATATAGCCTATAACCTTCCTCGATAAATACGCTATTTAACAGTAAAATATTTTTTAAATTCGGACCCATAGTTCCTGAGATTATCGCGTTCAAACAAACAAACTCTTCAGCTTTATAATATTAGTTTAGATGAGAAACTTTGTCTGTCTGTTACGTTTTCACGCATATACCTACACCTACACTGATATTGACGAAATTTGGGGTGAAGGCTTCGGATTTCACCCCTAATAAAAAACGGGGCGATTGTGTTTAGGTAAAATATACACACTCTCCCCGTTGAAATTCAGATGAGACGACTCGCCCCCGATTGTAAGTAAACTAAAAGTACAGTCAGCAACAATAAGTTTTAGAGTGTTGGCAATAAATCAATTATTAATATGATTTCTGTTTTCGTGAAGTCAGGTGAAGCGTTTTATATAAAATAGCTTCAAACATAATTACTAATGTTGCTTTATATGCAGGTATCTTACAGCCATGCCTGTTAAAAGAACCATTTTTTTGTAATTTCTCCCCTTGTGGTAAATAGTTGACAAGAAGACGTAAATGTCCGGCCTTCAGCAATATTTTACGTCTTCTTTGTGTTTGAATATTTGTTAGGCTCGAAAAATCAGTGCTCCAACTGCTTCCTTTTTCTGACATTGTTCTATCTATAATATTTATAGAAAGTTTTAAAATTATAGTATCTAGTAGGTACTTAATTATAATTTTTGCTTTATTTATTACGAACCCTTTTTATTTTAAGAGAAAATTATTTATCTTAGAAAGGCTACAACTTATCACAATCCCCCTAACACCCCTGGAAGAGATACCCTGTTTGGAACCACTCAAACAGGCGACGGCCTGTTTGAGTAGTGTCACTCGCCGCCTAAGAATACAAGCGGGTCCCTAGGTGGCGACCGTGGTGGCCATAATCTTCTGTTGAAGTCATTATTTATTGGAGAAACTTGACATAAAGTTTTAAAAAGTAGCGTCATTTAGACAATGCCATCTGTTGTTTGTCAACACTACCATAAATTAGTTATAGTTTGTATACTTTCGGGTCGGACAGGAATTTAATTTACACGTTGTTTAATAATGTTACTATTGACAGCGTCATTAATGAGTAGATAATCAAATAATGCGTAACTAAAGTACTTTCGGTATATTATTAACGTAAAATCCAGAGTATAATTAGCTATAACATAGATATATTTTAGGATCTTATACTTACCGTTCTCAGATGTCCTGCTATACGCCCAGTGGTCGATCAGAATCCTGCCTTTAAAACTAAAAGATTCTTTAATTTATGTGAAAAAATCTTTCTAAAGACCGAAGTCAAAATCCATAGAAGATGGGAAAATGCACGGCACAGCCTTTTCTATTAGTCTTAATATATTTTATTCTAATAGTAAATAGGTCCACGTACTTAGTAGAACTTTTTATTTAAATCCCAATGTTTTTAAAAATAGATCCGGCAATACAGTCACACGTCACACTCAACACAATATTTCGAATGATTTAAGAACACAACACAAAAGGCGTTAAGCCATACAATTACACGATTGTATTACACAGAAATACTTAACGTTAAAAATATTTAATATTCAAGGTTGTTCTTTCAACCCACAAAAATGTTCAATCATTAAAACACAATTCAGTGGCACTCAGTGCAGAAATAGATTGACAGGATCAATAAATACGTAACTTAATACCTAATGATTTAGCACTAGAGCAATGTCGTAACGATGATGACGATTGTCTAATACATTTGTCGAAAGATACTGTGAACATGATAACAGAACCGGTCCTCACAAAAACGCTACGAAACATAAAAGAACACAGCAACTACTCGTATAGTTATATACTTTTTATAACAACAAGTAGGTATAGGTATTTAAAAGACAGAGAGGTCAAGGTCATTGTCTAAATACCTACTTTATTGATCCGGGAATTAATTACGTAGGAGTCTCTAGGGAGGGGGGTTCAGAAAACCTTTACATATCCTTTTCTGGGGGGGGGGGGGTCGATATTTAATTTTAGAAATCTGTTTTCTTAATTCTATAATTTATAAATTTCTATAATTAATAATTATTATTTCGCTGAATACGGTCAAAATAAACAGTCGCCGGAAGCAACGCAGTCGGAGGCACGATATTGAGTGGAGGAAACACTGTTTGTGTCTTTTTCTTCTTTTTTAATACAATTGCTTGCAATTTTTCAATTTTTTTTTTTTTTTACTGGTTGTTGGTCTAGTGGTCAGTGACCCTGACTCAGGATAAAACTTTATGTGATGAGCACGATGATTTATTCTGTGTCTGGGTGTAATTTATCAATAATATGTATGTATTTAGAAATATATAAATATGTTTATCAGTTGTCTGGTTACCATAGTACAAGCTCTGTTTTGTTTGGGATGACGTTGTGTGAGTCAAATTGAGAGATTAGTACCTAAAACCCATTATATTATATTTCTCTGTCTACGCTAAAACCCCTCGCCTCATGTACTAGTAAGCAACTGACAATAAACTAAAATTAATAGGTACTGTAATAGATTATGTTAATGAATGATACTTCCGACACGACCTAGGAAAAGCCTAGAAAGGGTCGCTATAATGATAGCTTTTATTATTTATAACTTTTAGTTACGCTGTCGGCTAATTGGTAGGTTTATTAGCTATAATATAACTGTAGCTAACTGTAATATGAACGAAAACAGTACAGTTACACACCTACTCGTGTATAATAAGTAAAAAAAAATGCCTTGCCTATGTCAGAAACATAGTTTTTACCCCTGCTGTAGATGCTTTTACCCACTAAGACTGATTTTGTTTTATCTCATTTTCCAATTTTTTTATAATATAATTTGCATTAGCGCGTGTTTAACATGGTGTTAGTATATTAGTGGAGTCCTTTAACAGTGGGTTAGTGTATTAGTGACAGCACCTTATCCCAAAATCTAGTTTATAAACATTCAAACATTGTAAAATTGGTAATTTAAATTTAAGGTAAAGCCGGAGAAAAGGACCTGGCATTAAAAAATCGCGGCCACTCTTTTCAAATTGCGAGTTTTACAATGTTTGAATGTTTATAAACTTGATACTTACGTTACAAATACAGCAATTATATTTTTGAAAGATAGAAACATTTGAAGTCTAGACCCAGGAATCTTCTATCTTCAGGGACTGGACTTAAAATTTTTTCTATATTTCAGAAATGCAATTATTGTATTTGTAAAGTAATTGGCAAGAAATGCCTATACAAATTACTTCAATATTCGGCCTGCGACATCATAATTTGTAAAAATGCTCTCTGTAACGAAGCAATAACAAAAGCCGTGATAGTTCTTTAACTACCGACTAGATGGCGCATGCGAGGGCCCAACTAGAGAGCATCAAGGGATAGAAAAATTTGAGGCCTAGCAACATAGTCCAGATAGGTGGTTCGCTTCTGGCCCCGGTTTGGCTACGGAAGTCTCAGGGTCGATTCCTGGGTCTGGACTTCAAATTTTTCTATCTTTCAAAAATGCAATTATTGTATTTGTAATTTTATAAAAAATACTTTGATATTACGGCTATTGTTTGTGAATTTGGCATTACAACGACGTATCACAAACACAAGCGTTGTTTTGCATACTATGTGAATAAAGAATTTTAAATTGAATTTAAAAGGTTTAGTTGGCTTTTATTTGACGTATATTATAATTAAAGTACAAAGTTTTTATACATCTGATCTAGATCGCAACGTAACATATGCATACAACAAACAGGAAATTTAAATAAAAGCAAAGCTCATAGTACCTATTATTAAAAATATATTTATCTGACGCTAGTATGCAGCTTTATTTTAGGTCTAGCCGTCTCAGTTCCTCACTGGGACATCAAAGTCCAAGCTGTTATGGTCCCATAACAACTTGTGCATATTTCCCCGTTTTTAATAAATTTGTTAATATTATTGTCAAATATGTTCACACATTAGTAGTAAATATATTTGAAAGTCCATTAGACAGACAGCCCATTAGTAATGAATGTTCACACATTAAGACTGCCTCTGTGGCGCGGTGGGAGTGTATCCGACTGCTACGCAACAGGTCGTGGGTTCGATCCCCACCCTCCACCCAGGATAAAACTTTGTGTGATGAGGACGATGGTTTATTCTGTGTCTGGGTGTTATTTATCTATAATATGTGTGTATTTAGAAATATATAAGTACTAGCTTTCGCCCGCGGCTCCGCCCGCGTGGATGTCTGTTATCGCGATAAAAACTATCCTATGTCCTTCCCCGAGACTCAAACTATCTCCATACCAAATTTCATCTAAATCGGTTCAGCGGTTTGAGCGTGAAAGCGTAACAGACAGACAGACAGACAGACAGACAGAGTTACTTTCACATTTATAATATTAGTATGGATGGATGTTAATCAGTTGTCTGGTTTCCATAGTACAAGCTCTGCTTAGTTTAGGATCAGATGGCGTTGTGTGAGTTGTCCCAAGATATTATTATTATTATTAATAGTAGGTATAATGCATGATAGTAGTGAGTTAAAATAGAGCGCATCTCGCCATCAACCGTTATGTTTGGTGAGTTTACTATGTGTTAATTATTGTAAGTTTGTTTATTAAAAACATTTAAAAAAAATGGTACTTTTTAGTAGCCCTGACTGCTACTCCGCGCCAGAGGTCGTGGGTTCAATTCCCACTCAAGATAAATCTTTGAGTGATGAACTGATATACTAATATTGTTTGTTTATTTGTTTGTTTGAACCCAATAATATCAGGAACTACTGGTTCGAATTGAAAAATTCTTTTAGTGTTGAATAACCCATTTATCGAAGATTTTTGGGCTATGTAGCATCTAGCTATGACCAATAGGAGCGGAGCATCAATGAAAAAATTGCAAAATGGAGAAAATTGACGCTAACAAAGTTGCGCGGGTCAGTTAGTTTAATCAGTTGTCTGCTTGCCATTGTACCTCCAGGCTATGCCTAGTTTGGGATCAAATGGCCGAATGTAAGTTGTCCCAAGATATATATTTATTTCTTTTACACCCCAAATACCCACAAGGCTTTTACGAGAAAAGGTGAATGTTGCGCGAAATTTGTTATTTGCACTAAAAGCCCTTTGCACTTAAGGACATCGGCACGAAAATATATATGCTGTACTTGCACCTCTACGAGACAATGTAAGAGTATGACCTGGAGAAGTATATAATACCTAAATAAATGGTGTCATGACAACGGTTTAGTACCTAACCCTAATAAAAAAAAACACATGCTTATCAAGTCACCCTACCTTAAACAGTCGCTAACCAATGATATAAAAGCTCATGATCACAATTGCCTACACAGTGTCTCTTCTTGTTGTTGCCCTGTTATTAAATTAACTGAATCACACAAATATCTTGGACTTCACATTGATGACAAACTTAGTTGGACTATCCATATTGAACACGTCTGTATCAAATTGAGACAGTTCTTAGCGAATATCACCATACTAAGTAGACGTATACCATATAAGGTTAAGTTGATGTTATACAACTCATTGGCGGAGTCACATGTTCAATATTGCCTCAGCAGTTATGGTCGTAGCTATAACACACACCTTGATAAATTTTATACACTTCAGTTACGAATATTAAAGAGAATAGTATCCCCAAAACTTATACAGAGATAATGAATTAGGCCTTTTTAAACATTGCAATACTCTACCAAGTCACGTTCAATTATAATTAAATTTATTAAAAGACCAATATTTTAATTCCACCTTGTTTCCAAAAATTGAACATTCTGTATATACTAGACGCGTTGCTCAAAACAAGTTATGTACGGTGCGAGCCGAGAATACGTTCGGAGAAAGAACTAAGTACTCGCTATATGGTTCCCCGTTTGATCAATCAACTACCCTCTGATTTACGAAATAAAATAACAAAAAGTAATCATAAAACTGTTTTCAAAAATCATATTTTAGACAACTTCGAGAATTATACCTAATTATGTACTTACCGATTCACATTACAACTACACTATTGTATTGTAGTAATCAATTAGATTTACCGATATTGATAAATACCTACATTTAGATTTAAGCGTCAACAATTGTATTGGAACCCAATTTCTGTAGCAAAAGGACAAACCTCAGTGGTTTATTTGTGCTATGATTATTTGTAAATTGTATGTTTTAATGATTCAATAATAAATTTAAAAAAAAACTATATTTTTAACCGCCGTCAAAAAAAGAGGTTATTTATGTGACCTGTATATATATATATATATATATATATATACGGGTCTGTATTTTCGCAATTTTCTCAGAAACTACCAAACCGATTTTGATATGGTTTTCTCTATTTGATTGCATATTTTTCTAGGAAGGACTTAATGAATAAAACGTTGTAATGGCGTATATAACGGCCGAGATATAGACTAAAACATAGGAGTGAGTCAGCGAAATTTGCATTCGGTTATGTGTTTGACAATAGTTTTTCTGAAGGTGGTTAATTTTCTCTAAACCGGGCAAGTGCTTGTCGGGCCACGAACCATATAGGGTTCCGTCCCAGTCCCCCCATCCCCCCATAATATGGCTTATGGGTTTCCTGTTGTTTTTGTTTACAACTTTATACCTACTAATTATTAATTTTCAATGGAATTTTGTTACTTCTCATTTGCCTACTTAGCTGTGATAGTTTTCCTATTAATTTCACTATTTATACTACTACACCGATTTTGTTCACATACCCAAATCAATCAGTTAGCTGACTCTAATAAAAGAAAAACATTTTAAAGCTTAATTTTTTACAAAAGGATCCCTAAGTCTAATAATGGTCTTTCCAACCCCTAAACGTTTTTAAAAGACCTATATAATGATACCCCACACGATGTGGTAAGTGACTAAAAAATATCACATCTCCAATTTACTTCTAGGGAAGGTACCCTCAAAAAAAATGATTTTCAAGATCTTATTCTTTTACTTTGTCGGCGTAAGTAATATGTGTATCCATGTAAAATTACAACCTTCTAGCACAAACAGTCTCTGAGCTAAGCTGCGGACGGACGGTCGGATGGACTGATGGACGGATATAGCGAAACAATAAAGGTTCCATTTGTCATTTTGGCTACGTAACCCTAAAAAAGTTATTAAATTATACCAATGGTGTCTAACGTGGCACCGAAACCTTCATAAGAGGTAAAATAATTTTACTTTAACTAAATACTAGGTAAATATAACAAATAATAAATACTTAGTCAAAGGTTACAAGCCGTTTTAAGTTTAATGAGTTAGTTTATGTTCAAGAAAATTTATTAAACTGACCTTTTATCTACGAGGCGGTAAGTAAGGAAGTGTTATTTGTGATCGATTATATGATAAAGTTTATGCAGTAAGTATAGATGAGACCTTCTAGATTGGCTATTAGAAGTCGTTGATCTATATCCGCAGGTAATGTACCAATGATGTTGGCAACAGAAGTGAAAATAGGCATAATAGTTATATGACAATATTGCTATTAAGTTTATTATGTAAAAGTTTTTTTTTTTACAAAAAACTTCTAACCGACTTCAATCACAGTTGATTCTCCAGGAGTTTCGTTGTCTGTCTCCGGAACTCATCAAAAATTTATCAGAATAAACCTCTTTCGAGTCAAAAAAAATTTGAAAATTCTTTGTATGACTATTTGTATTATATAAAAAAAATATACAAACATCCAAATTGAGAATCTCCTCCTTTTTGAAGTTGGTTAAAAAGAAAGTATTAAATCATTTTAACTAGTTTTTCCTGCCACATAACCCGCAGTAAGTTCAAAGGGTTCCTAACTTAACTAGTTTTTCCTGCCACATAACCCGCAGTAAGTTCGAAGGGTCCCTAACTCAGTGGCAACGGAGCACATCGAGATATCAGCAAGGTTAACCAACGTTAACACTGTCGGCCAGATAGGTGACCATTTTCGAACATTGTCACACTCCTCCGTACCTCCGTGTCCTGCGTCTCTCCGGTCGTCTCGGATTTCAGTTCTATAGGACTATGAGAGTGACGGAATAAAGATTGCATTTGTGTCTGCGTAGTCTGTAATGAGCAAGGATCGGAATAGTAGTAGAGTATGTATATTTACCTAAACTTCGAGAAAGTATCTTAAATAGAGTGACTAATACCTCCACTAAAATCCTGGTATGATGATAATGACGTATTAATCTCAGCATTTTAAATGAATTTTATTATTGGATTTGTTATAGATACATTTACAAGTTATTCATTTGAAGAATCATATTACATTGTTTAGAGTTCCGTACTAAAATTGCGTCATATTCAAATATTTTGTTTAAATTACGTAAAATAAAACTAAGTCGGTTTTGTGGATAAAATTTAAACTTTTAAAGAAAACACCCATCCTGCTAATTAACTTGGATGAATCAAGTATACCATCCATAAAGTGCACTTAATGCACCCATTTAAATAAGGGAACTCACAAAGGTGTATTAAGTCTTCCAATTAGTATACCTTATTCACCTGCCTATATGTTATACTAGCTGACCCGCAGAACTTCGTCTGCGTCAATTTGCCCCGTTTTTGCAACATTTTTCATTGCTGCTCCGCTCTTGTTGGCCGTAACGTGATATTATAGCCTTATAGCCTTCCTCGACAAATGGGCTATCCAACACTAAAATAACTTTTCAATTCGAACCTGTAGTTCCTGAGATTATCGCGTTTAAACAAACTCATCAGCTTCATAATTTTAGTATAGATTATGTTTATGAACTAAGTGATTAATCTAATCGCTACTTATTTTGCCTGGGCAATATGAATAATGACTACTCAAATAAGGCTATTTACATACACGATTCCGATTCATTTTAAAAAATTAAAATTAAAACTATTCTTGACGCTATCGGAGATAACAAGTTTTGAAAGCAACGATTATAGCTAAAAACGTATTAAGATTCTTCGAAATAATAATTTGTTATGAAAGTACTCCAAATCCACTAAATTATTTGCGATTTCTAAATTCTCGGGATTCAATCGTCATATTTAAGACCCCGGGATTATAGAGGAGGTATTATTCACTCTATGTTAGATACTTCTTCCAAGTTTAGGTAAATATACTCTACCTATTCCGATCCCTGGGCATGAGGTTGGCCGCCGTAACCAACATCGGTTAGGAGATCGGTAAGTTTGACCTTCTTAAAGCTTGACTTCCTGAAATCCTTTCTTGTCCCTGGTCAACGTCACAAAAGAAAACCTCTACAATATTTTTCCAGTCTAGATCCAAGAGTTTGGGTTGGGCGTTCATTAGACTTTATTTTTTTAACTGCCTTCAAATAAGTTGGTTCTCGTGAGTCAGCCAAATTTGCATTCAGGAATGTGCTTGATATTTTTTTTTTCCTTGAAGTCGGATCATTTTTCACAAAAAAGTTATTACTTAAAACATGGTCGTAATGCTAAACACTGGAGTTATGAGATTAATTTTGTATAATTTTATGTAATAGTATCTAGTTTCCCAAAAGTGCAGTACCTGTTGTTCCCTACAAACCCACTAACCAGAGTTAACCTAAGCAACGCTCAATTAAAATAAATAGGCAGAAATCTCAATGCTATAAAATGTCTCTTCTCCTATATTAACTTATCTACATACGGCCCTACGAACGGCCGCTATTGTGAGAAACAGGGCCACTATCTATGACATCGCACAATGCGTCTTGTAGAGGCTATTGTCATACGTCAGATAGTGATTTGTTAGTTCAAGCTGTTTATTTATATCAGACTAGCGGCCCGCCCCGGCTTCGCACTGACTTTTCTCCACTATATATTAACTCAGTTTTCGTATGGATCTCTTTTTTTTTAGAATAAATTATATAGATATATGTAGAAGATTTTTTGAAATCGATCCAGTAGTTTTTGAGTTATTTCGTTAAATACAAAAAACTATCTTTCCACTTCATATTATGGTATACCTAAAGTTTAGATAAAAAGAATGGTTGAGAATCTGATTATGTATGGTCTGTTCTTTGTCTAAACATGTGAAGCCCATTGATGAAGAAACATCGTCCGTAGTCCCCCCCCTCCCTCCACCCAAATAATACAACTTAAGAAGTAGGTTTTCCGTTGTTTTTGTTTCATACTTTTTTTTTTATTTCCTATGGTTGGCAGACGAGCTAGCGGCCCACCTGATGGTAAGCGGTAACCGCCGCTCATGGACTACAGGAATGTCAGGGACACACCCAAGCCGTTGCCTACCGTGAAGTGAAAACTCTCTTTAAACCTCGTTTGAAGAAAGACAATCATGTCGTAGCGCTCGGGAAACACCGCAGCAGGTAGTTCGTTCCAGAGTCCACAAGTTCGTGGAAGAAAAGAACGCCGGAATCGATCCGTACAGGACCGTATTGTTTCCAGGTGGAATGGATGAACCCTACTACGATGTCGAGTGGTGCGGTGGTAGAAAGGTGACGGTGGCACCATGTCAAACAGTTCCTCAGAGCACTCCCCGTTGAACAGACGGTAGAGTACGCAAAGTGCACCAAAGTCACGCCTCTGCTGTAAAGACTCCAGTCTGTCCGTGAGATTGGGGTCATCAACAATCCGAACAGCTCGCCTTTAGAGGGAGTCAAATGGATCGAGCAAGTATTTGGGGGCACCCGCCCAGAGATGTGAGCAGTACTCCACGTGCGGTCGAACCTGCGCTTTATAGAGCACAAGTCGCTGTGCCGGCGAGAAGTAACGCTTCGTTCTGTTGAGAACACCCACCTGGGTCTTTCTTCGCAGTGAACGCGCATACTTGTGTCTTTGTGGGGTTGAATCGAACCAGGTTCCTCTCACCCCATTCGGAGACCCGCCCCAGAGAGTCCTCGACTTCTGACACAAGTTGCAACCGTCTCTCCTGAACAACGCTCCGATACTTACAGCGTTGTACCTACTTATTAATAAATTTCAATGGTTAGTACGAAAATTTTGTTATTTCTCATTTAATCAGCTGTTACTCGTAAACTTGTAAAGCCTATAGATATGTATAATACTTGCGTGATTTTTTTCAAATAGGCGCATATCTACACGAGCTTTTCTATAATTAAATGATGCAGTTCTGTGAGTCTCAAATGTGGAAATGTACTGACCTACTTCACTTAGGTAAAAACTCTGATACATACACTTTTATTAGTAACGCACACGGCTCCAGGCGATGGTTAGACCACGGTTAGGTAACGGAAGCGGCTTTAGGTCTGTATTAAACCTGCAGGTATGTGCGGGGGGGCACTGGTCAGATCATATGCCGTTAACTGTACAGAGTTGTCTTGAAATTGTTACTCCTATAAAGAATATACCTATTAGTGATACTCCCAACAAAATACTGTGGGGTGATCGTAATAAAGATCAAACTGAAATTTATGAACAATTATGCAATAGCAAGTTAAAATTAATAGACCTAGTGAACTTAGGCTTTGTGATGACACTGCGTGTAATGATATAAGTCGTTTTATTGATAAATTGTACAGTAGTATAATTAACGCCATGACTGATGTATCGATTCAGAGTTGTGAACCTCGGAGGGTGCGAAAAGGTGTGTGTGTGTGTGTGTGTGTGACGGGGTGGAATAGTGCGGTCAAAAAGTGTCACCGGGAGGATAGACTACGGTTCAAAATACAGTGAGAGTAAATACGAGAGCGGTAAGCCCAAGTCAGGGCCTATATTTGATAACATGTCTATATCTAGAAAAACTTTTAAAAACAATTTAAAATATTTGCAGAATAACCGTGAACAGATTCGTATGGATGTTTTAGCTACTCACTATGAAAATACGTCTTTTAGCAAATTCTGGAAAGGTACTAATAAACACAATCCGAAGTCTAGGCTTCCGGTGACTGTTCAGGGTAGGTCGGCACCTGCTGACATCGCAAATATGTTTCGCGAACATTTTATAGTAAAGTCACTACTACCTGTGCGGGATCGGATGCTCCAAGCTTCAAATCAATTAATAGACGTGATAACTGCTAACGATGTTTCGAGAGTGTTACGTAATATGTGCAGAGGAAAACACGCTGCCTGGACACGACGGGTTAAGCGTGGAGCATCTGAAACACGCGGGTCCTCGTCTATGTCCACTTTTGGGTATGTTTTACACTTTATGTATAATACATTCATATGTTCCTGACGATCTCATAAAGGCCGTTGTAGTACCTATAGTGAAAAATACAACAGGCGACGTTAGTGACATAAAAAATTATAGACCTATCACTTTAGCTACTCTAGCGGCCAAGGTGCTGGACGGTGTGCTTGATGTCCTCAGTGCTCATATTAAACTTGAGGATGCACAGTTTGGCTTTAGGCCAAATTTGTCCACAGAAAGTGCTGTATTGGTACTCAAGCACACCGTTAAGTACTACACGGATCGTAAGACTCCAGTGTTCGCCGCCTTTTTGGACCTGTCCAGGGCTTTTGATCTGGTTGATTACGAGAAACTGTGGGGCAAACTCAGGGCAACTAGCGTGCCTGATGGAGTTACTAATATACCTATTTAAATATTGGTATGGTCATCAGGCAAACTATGTGATATGGGAAGCCTCATTATCTGATTCGAATCGACTTGAATGTGGGGTGAGACAGGGAGGTTTGACCTCTCCTACCTTGTTCAATCTGTACATGAGCGGGCTAATCCATGAGCTCAGCAACACCCCAGTAGGCTGTTCGATAGACGGACTGATTGTCAATAATATCAGCTGTGCTGATGATATCGTGTTGCTAAACCCATCGATTGGAGCATTAAGGAAAATTATTAATATCTGCGAATCAAATGCTGGTGAACATGGGCTTGCGTACAATGTCAAGAAAAGCGAACTGTTGGTTTTTATGCCAGGAAACTTAAGTCCTACCTGCGTTCCACCCGTTACACTGAATGGCGTACCCCTAACTAGGGTAAAAGTTATTAAATACCTTGGACACATGACCCTGACATTGAACGCGAGTGTAGGGTAATGGCAATTCGCTGCAATATGCTGGCTCGCAGGTTTGCTAGGTGCACCACTAATATGAAAGTCACACTATTTCAGGCATGCCCAGTCATTTTACACATGCAGCCTATAGGCTAGCCACACGCAGCGGGCTATCAATGCACTGAGAGTGCAATATAACAATGCTTTCAGGTTCTTGATGGGACTGCCTCGGTATTGTAGCGCATCAGCAATGTTTGCGGAAGCTAACGTTGATGGCTTTGCAGCTATATTGCGTAAGAGAACCGCATCGCTGATACGCAGGGTGAGTGACAGTTCCAACAGGTACCTGAAAGCAATTGAGAATAAATTAGAAAGTCCTTTATGGAGGCATTGGAACAATTTGCACATTTAATAGTATAGTTGTCTTTTATTTATTTATTGACTTCATGCACAAAAATAATGTACAAAGGCGGACAACGTTCTCTACTAGCCAACCTTTGGGTGATGTCACATAAAATTGTAAAACCCAAAACTCTCTCCTTTTTATTTAGACCTCAAATTTTCAGCCCATCTGTGAACATAAAGGCGCCGCCTAAAGTGACAAGTTCCACAGTATAAAATTAGAACTGGATCAAACAAGCGCACGTTTCGTTAGCACAGAATTAACAAGGTCTGTCTGTCTGTCTCCAAATCCACTTACGGAGATCATTCACACCCGGCAGGTTATGCCTACTAGATTTAATTAAACCTTACGTAATATACGTGGCCATGTCACGAGCGATAGCGAGCGCGATTGTCGCCTTTTGCAAGTGGTGCATGTTTCGTTCTCATTTCTGCCTTTTCGATCGTACTAGATTGCACACGGATTTGTCATTCAATAAAACAGACTAATTCAGTATAATAATAATATCTTGGGACAACTCACACAACGCTACCTGGTCCCTAACTAAGCAGAGCTTGTACTGTGGACACCAGATAACTGATAAACATACTTAAATATTTCTAAATACATACATATTATAGACAAGCGGATGCCTCGCGGTTTCACCCGCGTAGTTCCCGTTCCCGTGGGAATACAAGGATAAATAGCCTATGTCACCCGGAGTTGGTGTAGCTTCACAACGATGAAAGAATTTTTCGGAGCCTATCCAATACAAACAAACAATCAAATCTTTCCTCTTTATAATATTAGTATAGATAAATAAAACCTAGACACAGAATAAACCATCGTGCTCATGACACAAAGTGTTATCCTGGGTGGGGATCGAACCACCTCTCGCGTAGCGGTCGGACACACTCCCACCGCGCCACAGAGGCAGTCATACGAATCTGACCTCCTGGATTGATGAAGGGGATGGTAGTCTTTAATCATGGCGATGGCTCTCTAACTCATCGATCAGGCAATATTTTATTTATGATCACGGATAGAATATTGTTTTTAGACGAATATAAACATAGGTTAATAATTTTATTGTTTGTGAGCTTGTGAGGTTTTAGGGGGTAAACTCTGGATCTACCAAACCGATTTTGAAAATTCTTTACCAATAGTAAGCCACATTATTTGTGAGTGTTATAGGCCCAACGAAGTGGGCATGGGTCAGCTACTCTCTATTAAATTCAGCTCTTTTACAGAATTTTAATTTTATTTATATCAGTTTAGATTCTTAATGTATTCATTAATTAAGGCACACGTTTCTATTAGCTAGACAAACATGTTTCCTACAATATTCGTTTATTAACTATTTCGATTTCTTGTGACCTGTTTCTTGTTGACAAAGGATGTAGGTAGGTATCTTTTAATTTTAAGAATTTAAATTAATTCTGAATTTATTTTCACTGGTAAGCTTAGCTTTTTAAACAATAAAACATTTTTTTCATCTACGTAGGTATCTATAATATTTTGCATAATCGAGGAAAAAGTAGAAGATAGATATGGGGCGTTTTGTTTCTCCTTTTTTAAAAACAACTAAAAGATCTTCGCTCATGCCTTGTACCAGCTCCCTTACATGGCGAACACGAAGTCAGATTAGTAACATCCACCTACCTACAGTTAAGCTAACCCCGATAGTAACGTGATATGGATGAAACACCGATAGTAGCGACACTTGATACCATGGCGAAAGGGACTTGGTTTCCGCGTATCCAACATGTTTTGACGTTGTAGAAATTTTGGATATAAACGTACAACAACCAATAATAATAATAAAACCTGAAGCGATTATTAATTAACTTATCATGTAGTTATTACTTTAACTGGTTAGTTAAACTATTAAACACCTTTGTGAGAGACAAAAATAAATGTTTAAGTACTTAGGTAGGTACTACTATAAAAAAAATAACAAAAAAAACAAAACCCATAAAGTTTTGCCATGTCCGTCCGCACCTTTGCTCAGAGACTGTTATTTGTTATATTACTTACGCCGACAAAGAGAAAGAATAAAATCTTAAAAAAAAACATTTATTAGGGTACCCTATATGTAAAGTGGGGGGTGATTTTTTTTTCTCATTTACCCCATCGTGTCGGGTATATTAGATAGGTATTTTAAAAACGTTTAGGGTTTGGGAAGACGAATGACACAACGCCGCTAAAGAAGTTTTGCCATTTTAGCTATAGAAGTCTAAAAAAGGGTTTAGATTGTTCTCTCAGAGTCGTTAATGACACATATGCTTCGTCAGTTGGTTAGCGCCATGTCGTGATGTGAAACTTAGCTTTGGCTGCTGGCGCGTAGCTCAAGGACCAGCAGCCGGCAGCATCAGGGTGGAAGGTGGGTACATGGTGCTGATGATGCGAGAAGTAAAGATGGATAAAGAAAAAGTGTAGAAAAACCCTGTGAATAATAAAACCAAAGCTAAATGGAGGTTTACTGCATTAAATGGCGTTGGTTTGGAAGTTGAACTAGCTTATTATGGAGGTTTAGACCAAGATACAATAATGTGCGCGTTCACATGGTTGAATATTACCCTGAAAATGCCTTTTTCGACAACACTTAGTAATCTAGCAAAGTAAATATTAAATATGATTTAACTCACCTTAAATAAGGGTTTCTTTTATAGCTTGACCACAACCGCTGTGCCGCTCCTTAGGTATGCGCGGGGAGGCGGGGTGCGGGCAGGAAAGATCACGGACACACAAGAGTCTGTCGTCGTGTCGGATAGATCTGAAGATACCGAAGTACAATATTTTTGGCTCTGTATAGGTACATACTTATTATTTATACGCCGCTCGCATACCTAAGGAGCGGCACAGCGGTTGTGGTAAAGCTATAGTAAGTCCGTATTTAATTACAAGGTTTATTTTTCGGCGACAAGCCGATGCCATTGAGAAAGTCAAAAGTAAAGCAAGTTTAAGATGGCGTAGGGCAAAAACTTTTAGTCGATCTTTGATACCAAGTTTATTTAAAGTTAATTGTTTTAGATATTATTAAGATTTGATTTATTTTATTTAATATTTTATTTTTAAAGTTATTGCCTGCTCCACGTTATTCTGTAACGTAAAAGTGCTTCTGTTGTCGAGTTGCTCAATTTGAGAGAGGGAATGTCATTGGGTTCTGTATTGTACATTGACGTATAGACCAGGACTGCGCCATCCCTTTCAATTAAAAAATAAATATTGACTACAAAGCGTAAAAAAAAAATCGTGCGACCTTAGACAGGTATTGTGCACAAAGTCGCGTTGGCTCTTTCTAGAGAGTGGTCAATTTTGTGAGGATACGGCGCAGTCCTGTTCTATAATGTCTATGGTATTGTAGGATGTTTACACGTCCATTAGTCTAATTTAGACACACTTAAAGTAGGTACTGACTGAATATAAATGAAAGACATACAAATTAATTAGGTAGGTACCATAGGCCAAACAAAACAGCTAAAATCGAAGTATGTATTAAGAATAGTAGATTTATGCAGGTTTGGTCTGCCTCGGTGGCGCATTGGGAGTATATATGACTGCTGCCCGAGAGGTTTTTCAATGTACCAGTGTCATAGCGTGATATGGATTATAGCCTTCCTCGATAAATGATCTATCTAATAGTAAAATAATGTTTCAATTCGGACCAGTAGTTCCTGAGATTATCGCGTTCAAACAAACAAACAAACTCCAGCTTTATGATAATTAAAAAAAAAGACTGTATCGCGGGGACTTCACAAACATTCAAGTCACGGACAAAAATCACACCCAGACTCGGAACATCAATTTGTGGATCACACAAAGTGGTGTCCCGTGTAGGAAACGACCTCTTGCGTAGCAGTCGGATACATTCCCACTGCGCCACCGAGGCAGTTATTATTAATATACTTAGATAGTGTTTTAATTAAAATAGCAATCCTATATACCCCTCCAGCCAAGCTTCACGTCGGTAGTATAATGGGTGGGATTCGAATCCGCGACCTCGCGACTGCGTGATGCTTTGACCATTAGGCTACCGCAGCTTATAAATGTTTTGGGTCCGATTCTCACATGGGATACCCTTTGTGTCAGCTACAAATTGTCTGGGTGTCCCTACACCTGGCGACTGACTCAGTGACGACCGAGCAGATTGAAATATCAGCGAGATTAAGCAACTTTACCACTGTCGGTCCATAGATGAGCGACCTTTTTACCGGACTATAAGGAAGAATCCACTGAGCGGATTTATACAATTAATACGTCGTTAGATTCGTCTTGATTGCCCAAGTGTTCTTAGATACGTGACGTTTGAAAAAAACAATCATGGCGGCTGATAACATGATTATGACTGTAATACTAAAAAAGTTAGTTAGCAAGTTAGCAACCATTCTTTTTTCAATTTTCAATACTTGACAATAGCTGTGATATAAGTTAGTTGTTATATCGGTTACATCCTACAACCACTAAAAATATTTTTTTTTTTATTAAATAAAAAAATAAATTATACAAATAAAAAACCCCGCCTGCACTGTCGGAGGCATTAATGAATCTCGATGAACTTAGTAAAGTGCCTCCGTCTGCATGAAATTATATAATTATGTAGGGGATCTTGTTTCCATCTTTTTTGTTTAGGCGGGTTTTTTTATTTGTATAATTTATTTTTTTATTCAACATTGTCATTCCCCTCCGTGCCTTGGAGAAGCCGTCGATCCTGCGCCTCTGCCCGTGTTGGATTTCCATTCCATCGGACTATGAGAGTGAGGGAATAGAGAGTGCACTTATGTTTGCGCATACACTTGTGCACTATAATATCTCCTGCGCAGTTAGCTAGTCTCTAATGAGATTGCCCGCTGTAACCGAAATTGGTTAGGAGACCATTACTACATGCTGAAGTTTTTTTTTAAGACATAACGTCATGTTGGTATGGACGTATTTAAAACAGCTATTACACTACCCTGAATCAGGGCCCTAAATCGAGGTGGCCTTGAAAATTTGTTAGAGAATTAGGGTCCTAACTCTTTCTACATCTCTATTTTTAAGGATTTAAGGTTCCTGATTTAGTGTAGTGTAATAAGCGCTTATGTACTAAATAGGTATTTTTGCTAGAATTTTGATACGAATCTTTGCTTGCCTCGTTATGCAATGTCTTAAAAACTATCACAATATTTATTTCTCAATTTAAACATTTAGTAGTCGTTTTTATTATTCTGAATGTGCCTGCTTACTAAATAATTTATAGTAGGCGTAATTATATGTGTATCCATAAATGTATATTACTTGTATTATTTATGGACTTAAGATACGTATAGTTTGTATTATACTTACGATAGCAGATTTTTGGGAACTGGTGATAAGGTTTTTAGGGTTCCGTAATAAACAAGGAACCCATAATGCTTCGCTATGTTCATCCGTCAGCCAGTCATCCATGGCTCAGGGACCCTTAGTACTAGAAAGGTATAATTTGACATGGATATAATTATTACCTACTTACGCCCCCAAAGTAGAAAAAAAAACGTTTTTCCGAGAACACCAGGTAGTGCACTTTCTATGCGCACATTTTCCGATGACAATTACAGAGACGGTAGTGATAGATGACAGCGAATTGTGTTTTGCCTTTATTACGTCACACGAAGTCGGTTCGTGTTTCATGTCACGTAATACAGATCAAAAATACCAACTTTTAAATTTAATTTAATAAATCCTACAGTGTCATTATTGCCGACATTGTATTTGACGCCGACTAACACCAACATGCCCCGCTAAACAAATTGCATTCTATTCGATTAGAGTTTACGCTAATCGAATAGAATGACGTCGTTGCGCGCGCAACACTGAATTGTTAACATGAGACTAGCAGTTGTGCGCGCGCAATGATGTCATTCTGACGTCATTCTATTCGATTATCGTAAACTCTAATCGAATAGAATGCCATTTGTCTAGGGGACCAGATTGGTCTGATGTGACGTTATAAACATGGCAGACAGCGTTTTCGCGGCAAACAAAAATGTTATATACTTACATTTCGGGACTTAATCGCGTGATCGACGTGAATCGACGTTTCGATCGAATTGTACCGATCGTGGTCACGGGTCGACTGTCGAGAGTCGACCCGTGACCACGATCGGTGCAATTCGATTGAAACGTCGGGTAAATAAAAGGTTCGTATCTTTAAATAATTCTCACGATTAAGTCCCGAAATATATCTAATAAACAAAAATGTTTAAAATATGTAGCAGAAAAACGTGTTTATTTTAGGAACATTTGTTTCGTGGCTATTTATTTAAAAAAAGCAACATTTTAAGCTATTATTTTAAACTAGAGTAAAATACCATATTATAACAGCAAGTAAGGTGTTGCAAACAATACACTATGAAACTCCCTCAAGTGTGTAAAGTTGATATTATAAATCAAGTTATGGTGAGTATACTATATGATGTGATACAGCTATTAAGGTAAAACATATTGAACTATACGCCATTTTAATGTAACATTAAGGATCCTATCTCAAAAGATTGATCATCAATTCATGTTTATTGCAACTTTGACTGCCTTTGTGGCGCGGTGGGAATGTATCCGACTGCTACGCAAGGGTTCGATCCCCACCCAGGATGAAACTTTGTGTGATGAGCACAATGGTTTATTCTGTGTCTGGGTGTTATTGATCTATAATACTTAAGTATGTATTTAGAAATATATAAGTATGTTTATCAGTTGTCTGGTTCCCATAGTACAAGCTCTGCTTAGTTTGGGATCAGATAGCGTTGTGTGAGTTGTCCCAAGATATATTATATTAACTAAGTGAATAAAGATGGAATACTCCTACCTAACCCATTTGTGCGACCTGTTGAGGATCCTCCTCCTGGACACAGGCGGGGACCCAACGGGCAAGCCTTCCCCCCAGACGCATGAGTTTTCAAGCCTTCGCTATATATTTGGTCCGAGTTGACAGGCAGGTTTACACTTGCGGTTCGGCATCGATGAAATGCCTCCCTGTAGCACGCGCGTCTCACTTAACCGGTGTTGCACCAACGACATGATTCTGGACCCGAGCTTGCCAGGAATTACCATGACCGATTTAAAAGTCTTTATATAGACTTCGAGCTCATGTCGGCCGCTGTCATCAGCTGCTTGGGTGGGGATTAATTGGAGATGACAATCTGAGCTACTTATGCGGTGAAATACAGACAATTGGTCCACCTTACATCGTGTCCTGTGTGCCAGACCACCTGTACACAGGCGGACTTGATGACTGCCGCAAACAGTTGACGTGGCCACGTTCTGGGCCTCAACTATCTATCTATCTATATCTATACATATAATAAAACTGTAAATTTCACGTGTCTGTACATGGCCGAACTTAGTGAAAAAAAATATTAGGAAATGTTCGAAAAGAGTATTTAAACACTTTGCTGCATTTTTGGAAATGTCTGTCTGTCTGTCTGTCTGTCTGTCTGTCTGTCTGTCTGTTTGTTTGAACACGCATCACGCAAAAACTACCGTACAGATTCGGTTGAAATTTTGCACGTGCAATCTAATAGATGCAGATTAACATTTAGGCTATAAATTATCACGCTTTTTCCCATAGGAGCTAAGCAGTAAGGGATAATGTCTGTAGCTATTTTTCGTTATAAAACAGTAACTACTAGACGGATCTTTATGAAAATTTGCAGTTTTATAGTAAATACTATAGGACATTATTTAAACTATGAATCATTACGCTAACGTCTATGGGGAACGAGTAGCAACGTATTTTTTGTCGCACCATAATGGTTTATCACAAAATTTTCCACAATTAGACATTATCTATAATTGTAACCCATGGAATACATAACTTCACGCTAAAACTAAAAGGAGCTAAACACAACATTGTTAAGTTTCATAAGAACAGTTATTTTGACGTGGCAAATAGCGAACAGTATGGCCTCGAAGCTATGCTATCGGACTTTGACGACGAAGTCCCGGGCTCGAATCCGATGTCTGATTATGTTCTTTTTGTATTTTTTTAAATTGTCTTTATCCTTTTTTAATATTTTTCTCAATGTTTTAGTTATTTTTTCGACCGTAAGTCTTTATTTACTTTGGTTATTATTTTTTTATATTAAAAATCAAATAAATTATGCACGTAGGTTAGTTAATTATAGGTATTGCATGCACTGCTGAGAGTAATTAATTAATCGTAGTAGAAATGAAAAACAATATTACATTATAATTAAAAAGTATTCGACATTTTCCAGAAATTATGTGTTCGTCTAAAAAAAAGACATTACACACGTAAAAAAAAAAACATGTAGCGCCATCTATGAAATCAAATTGTTCACCGTGATCAAATAATTCCATAATTGTGAAAACTTTTATTAGGGTATAGGTGCTTGAGATGCTGAGTGGCAACATTCTTGAAAGTAGATGGCGTTGTATTCAATAACGTTCTATACTTAGTAAAAGAAGTTTTAAAAAGAAACACATTGCTATGATTTTTAGAAATGTTTGTCTGTCTGTCCGTTTGTTTGACCACGCATCACACAGGTGCATCGAGGATCATGTTTTGGGGTTATGGTTGGAGATTACGTGTTCATCAATTCAACGATTATGAATGGCTCAACATCGGTCAAGTGTGAGTAGTTCGGGTGACGGGAGGAGGGGGGTCGTTGTTTGTCAACCGTACCTTTAGGGATATCTGACATTTTCGCGGGCATGACACACATGACACGCTCTGTGTTTGCTTACTAAAGTGTTACAGCAGTTTTATTATTAGTATTGCGTTGTAACACTAAATGAAATACACCCCATTTTTAGCCAAAATGGCAAAACAGAACCATTATAGTTCCCTTATGTCCGTCCGTCCGCAGCTTAGCTCAGAGACTGTTAGTGCTAGAAGGTTGCAACTTTTGCATTAATAAATTACTAACGCCGATAAAGTGAAAGAACAAAATATTGAAAATCATTATTTTTTTAAGGGTACCTCTCTTATATGTAAAGTGGGGATGTGATTATTTTCTTACCTACCTACCCCATCGTGTGTGGTATCAATACATAGGTCTTTTAAAAAGCGTTTAGGGTTTGTGAAGACTATTTTTAGATTTAAGGATTCCTTTGTGTATAATATTAGGCTTTATAGCGAACATTTTTGTTAGAGTCAAGTGTCCCCCTGCCAGCTAAATGGTTGAATTTGGGTATGTGAAAAAATTCAGGGTAGTAGTATAAATACTAAAATTATAAGGAAAACTATCACAGTTAAGTACTTAGGCTTTACAAGTTTACGATCACATGAGAAGTAACAACATTTTCGTACAAATTCTATTAAAGATTATTAGGTAATAAGTACGTATAACGTTGAAAGAATGAAACAAAAACAACAGAAAACCCACTTCTTAAGCCGCACACCAAACTAACTATCTAAAAGAATAGAACAGATCGATTTTTATTTAGTAAGTATTTAGTCAACAGTACTGTTTCCAACAAATTTACACAGAAGTTATTTCGTTACCTAAACTACCTTAATTTAAACCCGACTTTCACGCGAACGAAGTCGCGGGCACAGCTAGTTGTTAATAATTGTCAAAACGCTAAAATGAGAAAGAATGGATTTAATTTAATGAAAAGAGTCGCTTGCACGTTCTACCACAGTTTTGAATGGGTCCTTAGCAGTAGGTAGGTACCCTTCTAGCTGTGACTGTTTATCTCAGTGGCGGGGGGGGGGGGGGGTCATTAGAACAGCATACTTTTCGGCTTCCCTTTGAATTGTAGTAACTTAATCTATATAATATTATAAAGCTGAGGAGTTTATTTGTTTGTTTGAACGCGGTAATCTCAGGAACTACTGATCCGAATTGAAAAATTATTTTACTGTTGGATAGCCCATTTATCGAGGAAGGCTATAGGCTATATAACATCACGCTACGACCAATAGGAGCGGAGCAGCAATGAAAAATGTTTCAAAAACGGGGCAAATTGACGCATACGAAGTTGCGCGAGACAGCTAGTATTTTATGAACAAAGAACTGTGTCCAACAAGATAGATATGTGGTGTCGGGTTACCATAGAGATTTTTAAACGCGTTCGCTACTGGTATGTCTGTAGCTAAAACTCCCAGTGTAGGTGTGTCATCTAATTATATTGTGCAAACATCGTTTGTTGTCTACAGATTAAAAGAGCAGGGACCTTATTCACTATCTTTTATTTCGTTTTCTCGGCAATCCCGCGCTTCTAACCGTCAAAGTCTTGTAGAGCTGCTTAGAAATGTCGTGCCGAAAATGCCGCGGACATATTCGAGCGTACCGCGCATGCGCCAAGAGGAGAATAAGGACTAAAGGTTCATTTCCGAGCATCGCAGCTTACGACAAGCGGCTGACGCTCGCGGCCGATGCGACAATATTCACAGTGCGCGCGCAGGCCTACCACAGTCGTCGGCCGCGCGCGTCTGTCACTTACCTCAGCCGCTTGTCGTAAGCCGCGAGCGGCTCGCGATCGGTCGCGATGCACGGAAATGAACCTTTAGGACTAAACGAAAAAACTAAAGGCAGTTTTTTTATTAAAAATTGCTGCCGGCTTAGGTATTTAGTGTACTAATGAAGAAAATATGGACAAATCTAGGGAAGACTTAAACATAGAGTAGCTAGCTTTCGCTCGCGGCTCCGCCCGTTATAATGATGAAAATATTATGTCATTACCTGGGACTCAAACGATCTCCATCCCCATCTAAATCGGTTTTTCGGTTTAGGCGTAAAAAACATAGGACGGACGAACTTTCACATTTATAATAATAGTTTAAAACAAAAACCCTGCTGCTTAAAATAATAACTGAAATATTTTGACGCCATTTTTTTTTTTATTTAATTTTGTTATAGGTACCCGATGTCTCATAAGCTAAAATCCATCAAGCCGTTAAGGCTTGCAAAACATACATACATACATACACTTGAAAAACGATTGAAAGTCAATTTGTAAATTCTGATATTGACAATATTTTGACGATCTCATACCTCTCTTGCTCACTCCCTTGTTATATGGAGAGTTTTAACATATTTTTGACGTGATAACGTCTTATAAATCGATAACCAGCTGCACTCACGAAAAAGTGTGACGTCACAGCTCACGTTCCGGTGACGTTCCGCCTGCTGATAGGCTGAAGTATCGTGGCCATGCGGCCGGGTCCACTAACACTAAGCTGTCACACAGGCATAGCTGTTTATTTCAATGTCTTCAACGTTTTGGCGGTTGCAGCGACAAAAAAAAGGTGTCATACGCATGGTTGTTTATTCGATGTCATCAATGTTTTGTTATGACGTTATCACGTGTAATTGTCGTCCGTAAACCGACCTTACAGACAACTTTTTTTTCAGTTTCCTTACGAATTTCATGAATCTTCCTTTAAGCAAACCTTGTCCCGACATTTATAAACACAATACAAAAGTATTCGCAAATAGGTGATTTTTATTTAAATATTTACGCCACCGCAGCTTTTAAATGGCCGGTTTTAAGGGTTCCGTAGCCAGAATGGCAAAAAATGGTTTCTTATAATATATTTTTTTTAATATCTTGGGACAACCACACACGCTATCTGATCCCAAACTAAGCAGAGCTTGTACTATGGAAACTAGACAACTGATAAACATACTTATATATTTCGGAATAAACCATCGTGCTCATCACACAAAGTTTTATCCTGGGTGGGGATCGAACCAACCCTCTTGTGTAGCAGTCGGAATCACTGCTAAGTTAATTAGTGCTAAGAGGCTATAATTTTGCATGGATATACCTACATATTATTAACGCCGATAAAGTGAAAAAATAAAATCATGAAAATATTATTTTTTAGGGTACTTACTTCTTCTATATGTAAAGAGGGGATTTGATTTTTTTTTTTTACTCACCTACCCCACCGTATGGGATATCATTAGATGGGTATTTTAAAAATGTTCAGAGGTTGTGAAGGCATTTTAAGATTTAGGGATTCGTTTGTAAAATATTAAGCTAAATGGTTGATGTTGGGTATGTGAAAAAATCACGGTAGTAGTATATATAGTGAAATTAAAAGGAAAACTATCACTGCTAAGTAGGCTTTACAAGTTTACGAGTAACATCTGATCAAACGAGAAATAACAATACTATTATGTAGATAGACTGTCTCTGTGGCGCGGTAGGAGTGTATCCGACTGCTACACAAGAGGTCGTGGGTTCAATCCCCAGCCAGGATAAAACTTTGTGTGATGAGCACGATGGTTTATTCTGTGTCTATGTGTATTTATCTATAATATGTATGTATTTAGAAATATATAAGTATGTTTATCAATTGTCTGGTTTCCATAGTACAAGCTCTGCTTAGTTTGGGATCAGATAGCGTTGTGTGAGTTGTCCCAAGATATTATAAAGATATTATTATTATATAACTTTGTAAATATGAAACGAAAACAACAGAAAACCCACTTTTAAGCCACATTATTCGGACGGAGGACTACGGAACCCTACAGTGTGTGTGACCCGACCTGCACTTACCCGGTTTTTACTAATGACATACTTTTTGCTTTTACCCTCGGGATCTAAATCCCGCCCGGTTGATAATTTACGAGTATTTTCGACTGCCTCGGTGGCTCGGTGGGAGGGTGTACAACTTCTGTGCAAAAGACCGTGGGTTACTTTCCCACACGGGACACCACTTTGTGTGAACCACAAATTATTGTTGCTAGTCTAAGTGTTCTTTGTGTCCGTGATTTGTATGTTTGTAAAATCCCCCATGACAAACGTTGACTGCCTCTGTGGCGCGGTGGGAGTGTATCCGACTGCTACGCAAGAGGTCGTGGGTTCGATCCCCACCCAGGATAAAACTTTGTGTGACGAGCACGATGGTTTATTCTGTGTCTGGGTGTTATTTATTTATAATATGTATGTATTTAGAAATATATAAGTATGTTTATCAGTTGTCTGGTTTCCATAGTACAAGCTCTGCTAAGTTTGGGATCAGACGACGTTGTGTGAGTTGTCCCAAGATATTATTTATTATTTATTTATTTGTACCCTACTTCGGGAGTGGCCTCAATCTATACTTCTATAATCACTACATAGTATAAAACAAAGTCGCTTTCTCTGTCCCTATATCCCTATGTATGCTTAAATCTTTGAAACTAGGCAACGGATTTTGATGCGGTTTTTTTTATAGATAGAGTGATTGAAGAGGAAGGTTTATATGTATAATACAATCCATTTATAGTGGAAAAATACGGAGCGGAGCAGCAATAAAAAATGTTGCAAAAATGGGGAAAATTTACGCAGACGAAGTTGCGCGGGGCAGCTAGTAATATTATAAAGCTGAAAAGTGTTTGTTTATTTGAACGCAATACTCTCAGGAACTACTAGTTTGAATTAAAAAAAAACTTTTACTGTTGGATAGCCCATTTATCGAGGAAGTCTACAGACTATATAACATTACGCTCTTCAGCTTTATAAAATTAGTAGGTATAGATAAATAACACCCAGACAAGACAAGACAAAGAATAAACCATCGCTTCACACAAAGTTTTATCCTTGGTGAGAATCGAACCCACCCCAGGCTTGTCAGCACTCAGAACACCATCCACTAGACCAACAAGCCAGTCAGAAAAAATACCATCTTCTTCTTCTTCTTATAGCGCCATTATGCAATTTGCATCAGGTAGAAGTTCTCAAGTGTTTATGATGCGAAGGTCGGTGCAGTATCCACTTCCCCAGTGAGTGAGATTTTTATTAATAAATTAGGTGACCTGCGCACGAAGCGACGCCGAGCCGCGAAGTTTGCCTCTGTGACACACAGCCAAGCAGAACTGCGAACAAAATATTTAAAGACTTTATTAAAAACTTAATTTAACTATCGTTTTTAAATGTTATATTGTATCATTGTAATAAATATAACTAACGTATTCAAAAACTTTAACTGTTATAATTTGCAACTCCTTCAGAAATACAAACGATTTTATTATTAGCGACCTGTTGTCGGGCAAAGTGTTCCCACGTTTTAAAAACATTTAAAAAAATATAGAAATAATAAAACTTTCAAGTTATCAAAATTGTATCTAAATTATTTGCGTAGCTTAAATGGAAAGCAAATGCATGTCTAGACAAGCCCAAAAGTCTACTATATTGTGATGAGCTTTCCCTCTCACCTTCTGTCATCATTATCATCATTTTCCTGCTCCTTAAATTATGCGCAATATCTAGTTTGCCCCCACACGCTTTTGTTAGTTATCATATCGTACTCACTCCCTTTTTCACCATATCTTGTCTGCTTGCTGCTTCTGCAAGTTGGAAAATGCCGTTAGACGTACAACTATACAAGCTTTTTTTTGTTCTGAGATACAAGGCACTGTACGGTGCGCCGTTGTGTTGTTTTGATATGATAACATATAATTCCAACTCATTGAACTTACATTTTATTTATGGATGCAATTTTACTTCATTGTATTGAAGTCGGCTCTTAACAATCTCGTTTTTTTTTATCAAAGTTATATTTGTTATAATAATGTAAGTATATGAAGATTCAATGCAATACGCGATAAATGTAGGTGACATTGAAAAAGTTCCAAGTCAATACATTCTGCAAACTATATTATTGTACAGTAGATGAGATGGAAATCGTTTGCCCTACTTACGTTCTGGACAGGGCAATAACAGCACATAAGACAAAGAAAAACAATAGTTATAGATCATGCACTTGATAGTCAAGACATTATCTTAATGTGATAATTAAATACTGCAATATTATCACCTTTTTCAATCACAGACACCAGATTAGAAATTAATTATCAATATAATGAAAAAATAAACAGAACAGATAAACAGTTTATTGACTTTTTTTAAACTTTCATCCACTAGACCAACAGGCCAGGCAAAATAAATTACGTGCTCTACATTTTTCCTCGCCGTATGTCACTAACGTGTCTATTATCACACAAAGTAAGTTCGAGCGTTTGTTACAGTAGGCCGCACGAACCGTACAACAGTGCATGCTGCTGATAAAAAAAAAATCAAAATGTATAAAAACTGGTCATTTTTGTACTTACGTATTAGTACAACCGCGTGTGTGTGATAGTGTACTACGGTTTTACTAAAATAAATTAATTAAATAGGTACGCAAATCGATACAAATAAAAAAAAAACAAGTGACATTAAAATTCGCGGGAAATATTTTTTTTAAATTTCAAGATGAAGGTGTTTATTGTGGTCTTCCTAGTGACTTTAGCCGGTATGTATTTTTGAAACTATGATTATTTCGTTTAGAATTAATTATTAAAAATAAATTCAGATATTTCAATGAAGTTTCACTCCTAACTTACTTGATATCTTTAGATTTATGCAAAAAGAGTTTTGTACACATCATACAATATTTTTACTCGAGTTAAAAAAAATCCAATGAGTAGCACTTTATGATATTATTTTTCTATTAAAGTTATTAACCTTTCTAATAAATAATACGTCTTTAACTCATTAACTACTAACTATTGGACATAATAATATGTATCTACTAACTAATTTTAAAACCTAATTCAGTATTTACCTAATTAAAAAGAAAAATATTTCGTCAACATAACTTTTCTCTGATTACGTTAATATACTTCTCAAATTACCGCAAACGGCGAAAATTTAATCGAATTGTCTGTCAAAGCTCGAATTCTTGCGACTCAGCGTAAAGATTCCAATTTCAATTTCACTCGAATGACATTCTATTAAGTTGACCGAACAGATTAGATCTCCTTTCAATTTATTTTTATTAAATTATACAATAGCTGGTAATGAACACGGGTGTTTTTTTTAAATTAAAAAAAAAGTTTGTTCTCTATTAGAAAAAATCGCATGTAGGCACGCATTCTAAGTTAAAGAAAAATATAGTTTGTAATTATTTCGTAAACAGAGATTATAGTTTAGTGTCCTGAGTTATACAAAATACATGTGTTGCTTTATAACAATAATATTTTATGTTAAGAAAATGGAGGATAAATCGTACTTGGGCTAGTTTCCAACAAGTCATAATAGCAACTCTTTATGAAATATCAAAATGCAGATTTTATATGGAAAAAGTGCCGGACAATGTAACGTAACTATTTTTTCTAATCAAATCACTTATTTTTATGATGATATATAAAATTAACACAACATTTTATCATTTACTTAAGTTGGTAGTTTAAATGCTAGTTTTATTTACTAATTAGTCTTTTGAATGTTTTTGTTTACCTAGTATGGGAAACTAGCCTATAATCAAACGCAAATATCTGCATTTCGTAAAACCATAATTTTTTTTTTTAAAGATATCTAGCAATTTGGGATTGAGTCCCACATTACTAGCAATCTTGTTAACCCCTCCAGCTAAGATCAAAGGCTTATGTTAGGAGTGGGTTCACGTCGGTAGTACAATGGTCAGGATTCGAACCCACGACCTCACGATTGCGAGACCGATGCCTTAGCCATTTGATTGTTTGAAAACGTCAAATGAATACAAACTAATTCATTATAAAGTTCTATATTTTTGAAAAACAAAAATAAGTTGGGCGGCAGTTCCAAGTGTAAAGCTCTCGAGAAGAAGCTGCCAAGAAACTCATGGGCTCATTCATGAGCACTCCATTGATCGAAAAAGTAACGTTATGTATATATTTAAATTAGTTATTAAGTAAGCTGGAGTCAAAACAAATTATTGTTATTATTTTTATTTAATATACTTTTATGTTTTGGTATTTTTTTTTTTAAACTAAAATTCGCCAAGTCGCCATTTTTCCGTGTCAACAAACAACAATATTTAACTATAACTACGAAGTAATTACACTTGCTACAGTGCCCTTCAACCCAGACACAGTGATGTGTTAACATTACTATTTCACGGAAGAATTGACGCTGGTGTGGGATACCATGATGACTTATGACTTAGACCTATCAACGACACCATTACGTATTTATTTAATTTGAAAAGTATTAACGAACAGCAATAAGGCATCGGTCTCGCAATCGTGAAGTCGCGGGTTCGAATCCTATACCCATTATACTACCGACGTGAACCCACTCCTAACACAAGCCTCTGAGCTTAGCTGGAGGGGTTAACAAGATTGCTAGTTATTTGGGACTCAATCCCACATTGCTAGTTATCCCTTTAATAAAAAAATTAAAAAACTTCTGAGTTTGTTTGTTTGAATGCAATAATCTCAGGAACTACTGATCCGAATTAAAAAAAATATTTATTGTTGAGTAGCCCATTTATCGAGGAAGGTTAAAGGCTATATAACATCACGCTACGACCAATGGGAGCGGAGCAGCAATAAAAAATGTTGCAAAAACGGGGAAAATTTACGTAAAAGTTAATATGAACTTATGTACTAACCTACTTAATAATATACTTTATATATACCTTGTATAAAATAGTCTTCCCATTTATATATACCAAAACCAACTACTATTGCTATTATTTAGCGGTTTCAGATTAAAGTGCTAAGGAACATTGTCAATGCCCCCTGGTATATCAAAAATGAAAATCTCCATCGTGATCTCAACATGGATACAGTCCACCAAATTATCCATAAAAGTGCTGAAGCACATGAATATAGACTTCATCACCACGTGAATGTCGAGGCACTCCGGTAGACCGACCACACGGACTTAGTGCGAAGACTAAAAAGAACTAAACCATTTGAGTTAGTGTAGTTATAGTGAACAAATAAAAATGACAGTGCTTTAAATTTATACAAGAACAAAGTGTTTTCATGTTATCAGACTCTAAGAAAGTGCAACAGACATTATTCTTAGTTATAAAATTAGTGTAAACGTCTAAAATTAAGTTAGAGTAAAATTGCTTATTAGCCTTATAGGCTCATGCCTCAGCCTTATATATCGTAATGAATGCTAAAGAACTATGTTCTTTATACCCAAGAATAAAAAAAATAAAATATTTATCTTTAATGTTTGATTTCACAATCAAAATTATATAGGTACATAAATACCCACCTAAAGTACGAGTAACTATTCACTATAAATGAAGAACATCATTTTACGAAACATTAAAATCATATCAATTCAATTGTAATAAAATGAGGAAACTGTTCTATAAAAACGTTTATGTAGATACTTAATTCAATTTATACTTTACTTATTTTTCAATTCAAACAAATAGTTTTTCATTACAACGCCTACTAACGTTATAATAAGTTGATAAAATTGACAACTTGACAAGACTCTACATACAGATTAATTGCCGACTTCTCAATGCAAATAATGTTATAAAAAAAAACATGAACAATTGTGAAAAGAATAGAAAAAAAAACATTTCAATATTTATTGCTTATACACTAACAGTACCTACTTTATTGTGAAACAATTGTGAAAGAGAAATATATTTAAACTAGCTGTCCCGCGCAACTTCGTATGCGTAATTTTTCCCCGTTTTTGAAACATTTCTCGTCGCTTCTCCGCTCCTATTAGTCGTAGCGCGATATTATATAGCCTATAGCCTTCCTCGATAAATGGGCTATCCAACAAAAAAAGAATTTTTCAAATCGGACCAGTAGTTCCTGAGATTAGCGCGTTTAAACAAACAAACAAACAAACAAACAAACAAACAAACAAACTCTTCCGCTTTATAATATTAAGTATAGATTATAAACATTGACTGGCTTGTTGGTCCTGATTGCTATGCCGGAGGTGGAGGCACAGCATAAATAGTACAAGAAGTCGAGGGTTCGATTCCCAAACAGAGAATAAATATTTGTGTGATTGGCACGATGGTTTAATCAAAATAAGGAATTTTCTACTAGAGGCAAAATTTGGTCTTTTTTATTATTACCCGAACGCGGAGGGTAATATGTTTGACGTGTATGTATGTGTGTTCCTTTGTGGCACTATATAGACCTAAAGCGTGGGCCGATTTTGAGAATTCATTCGTCAATCGATTCGTATTAATCTTGCGATCGTCACTAAAAACATGACAGCAATCAAAATTCAAAATGGCGACAGCCAGACACCATATTGTAATAGAAAACAAAATTAAACCAACAAACTATGTCATGGGGTATCATCAGTGTAGGTATTTTAAAATCATGATGTTTTTTCTTACAATAACCAGAACTTAAAATAACCGTTTAGGATTCACAGCGATTTAAAGTTTGTTACCAATTATTTTTACTAAAATTCCGTAGTTACAGTTATTACGTTACGTTACGTCTTACAACTAAGCACTAAAAAGCATTAAATAAAAAAAAAAATAAAAAAAATTAAAAAATGAATCACAGTGAACTTACTAAAATGCCTCAGACTGCATGATTTAAGATTATGGGCCAACTTGTTTCAAACTTTTTTAAGCACGCGGATTTTTTTGATATTTTGTTTTTTTAATATTTTTTTTTGGTGCAACAGTGCGGAGCAGAGGCTTGCAGCTAATTTATTATAGATTATTTTTTGTTAGTTAATTATTGAAGTAAGTTATTTATTGAATTCTAATTTGTTACATTATTGTTACAGATCAATGTCTGTCCGCGGGGTGGTCCTACGATTGTAAGTATCTAATCATAATCACGTTATTTGAAGTCTCATTCTTCATCTTTCGTAATATTTTGTTGGCGTTATGTGTAAAATGTTAAAAAATATATATAAAATTGGCAGTAACCAGGCTGTGGAAACTGGAAATTTTGTGGCTACTATATACCGTAGGTACTTTACAACCAATAATCGATTCCCGAATAATCAAGTCATGCTCAAATGTTATAAATCTGAAGTGTTTGTTTGTTTGAACGCGATTATCTCAGGAATTAGAGGTCCGAATTAAAAAAATCTCTTACTTTTGGATAGCCCATTTATTGAGGAAGGCTATAGGCTATATAACATCACGCTGCGACCAATAGGAGCGGAGCAGCAATGAGAAATGTTGCAAAAATGGGGAAAATTTACGCAGATGAAGTTGCGCGGGACAGCTAGTATCTACATAAAGCAAAGTAACACAATGAACTACCTATTTATTTTGACTGCCTCTGTGGCGCATTGGGAGTGTGTCCGACTGCTACGCAAGGGTGTGGAAATCGAACCTACGACGGGTTCGATTTCCACATGGGACCCCCCACTTTGTGTGATCCACAAATTGTTGTCCCGGGTCTGGGTGTATTTTGTGTCCGTGACTTGTATGTTTGTAAAGTCCCCCGTGATACAGGGCTTGTACCATAATGCGGGAGACGTCTTTAAAAAAAAACAAATTAGGTCCAAATTCTAACCTCACAATTGCGTAATACATGTCGCCAAAACTGCGATATCAATCTTACAATATTTGCATTTACTTAAATATGCATACCAAATGCATAATTTTAAATAAATATCTACTATAATTGATTATAAAAACAATAAAATATTTTAATTAAGAAGTTTAAGTTTACCATACCTGCTGTAATTAATTACAATTGATTTTTATCTAAACTAAGTTAATATCTGTCAAGTCTAGTTAAACTAGAAACCGAGCAAGCAGGAAGAATAAAAATGGTGGTCTAATATTAATTATATCGTTTTGTCTTTGTACTTTTATAGTTACTTCAAAATTCTGTTTTAATTTTAATCTGGTTTTCGTGCACATGTAGAAGAAGTTGAAGAATACATTTACATATAAATAACTTCGTGAATATTAATATTATATTAATTGGAATTTCTATTTTAAAGATCCCCAAATTTCTGTCTGCAATTTATGATATACGTGCGAGCCCTGGTGCCCTTAACACAAGTTGAATGTAATTTAAGGTACCAGAGTTCAACGAATGGTTATACTCATAATATCTTTATATATATATTTCTTGTGTGCGTGTGTATGTCACTGAACTCCTCCTAGACGGCTGGACCGATTTTGATGAAATTTGTTGTGTGAGTTCAAGAGGATTCAAGGATGGTTTAGATTCACAATTGAACCCGATTTAAAAAAAAAGAGTCGAGACGAAGTTCGCCGGGACAGCTAGTAACTTTATATAAATTGTAACAACAAGATTGTAAAATATGCCAATAAAACATTATTATTATTATTAGATTTTTTAGATTTTTCTATAAGACAATAAACATTTATTTTTACCGTGTTTAAAAAAGGTAGTTCTCTGTTTGATCTTTAAGTACCTATGTTCGCGATTTTCAGAGATATATAATTTGATATAACTTTTTTTTATTAAATTTACCGCCTTCAAAGCACATCACCGAATGCAAATTTCGCTGACTCACTCCTATGTTTTAGTCTGTATCTCTGGTATTTTATAACCTAGGATAACGCTTTATACAATAAAAGCTTCCCAAAAAATATGCAGTTGAATAGCGAAAACTTCATTTAAATGGGATAACTAGCTTTCGAGAAAATCGCGAACACACATACATACGGGTCAAACACATCAATATTTATCTATCTGCCTACAAATACAAATGTTTAACCCATTTAGATCCGCTGTCCCTGTGCAGGGACAGGTCTTCCACTACCCATAAATTTTCTTATAATTTATAAATCTTCAGTTTGCGACCGTATTTATTGTCCCAACTAGTGTATCATAATAATGTTATAGTAAAAAATTACAAAATATCAGAAAAAAGTGTTTAAACTGATGATCGTTCCCGCAGAAGTAAAAATACAAATTATCTTCGCAAGGTAAGGGTTATTATTATATGTTATCATGCAAAATAATGTAATATTTTTATAGTTACTACTGGATTATACTGTTGATCGAAATATAAGATGACAATATACGTTTATATTTAACATTAGTTAACGGGGAGTCGTAATTTATTCAAGTGTCCCTGTACAGGGACAATGGACACTTTAGTTATATTTTGGTCCTAAAATTCATTTTTTTATTTGTTATGTTTTTATTACTGAATGCTAAGCAATAATTTCCAAAAGAAAATTTAACGCAATAAATGACTACAGTGAGCTTGAAGAAGCACTAGAAATTTATTTTGTCGAAGAAAATGACTCTGATATGGGTAATGACTTGGTAGTTATTCCTCCAAATTCAAGTGTTCAACGGATGAAGAAGAGTTTGATAAACATAACATCCAACAAAATACTACTACACTTCCGCAAAATATTCCTGGCAGAGTAGAAGTTTTTGCTACTCAAAGTGATGATGACTGGGTTAGCAGTGATGAAGAACCCTTACAAAAAAAACTAGAAAATCATCAGACACCGAACCTAAGTGGCGAAAGTGCATATTTTACTACTTACGTGAGTCTGGATATAATGCGACTAGCACGGTTCGAGAAAATCTATTTATATTATTACTATTTATGCATATAATATTTATTTGTAAATATATTATTCCGTTCAAAGATGTGAATAAGAAGAAAAGAGCTGATGACGACTACCGGTTTGATGGTGCTAATCAAATTTTATTTGTTCGTTGACTTTGACAGCGTTTACCCACTAGGCAAAGTAAAGAGATTGGATACTGAACAAAAGGTAGGGTACGGAAAGTAGACATGGAAATCCCACACGTTATCGGAACTATATGTTGACCAAGCAGATCAATCTATAGTCTTGCAGTTTGAGGCAAAAAATGGTGCAGGGTATTGTGCACCTATATGCTAGATTTGGCTTTTTTTGCATGCTTGGCATCTGCACATTCTGACTCACGATGATACAATTGATCAACTTCAGTTTCGTAAAACAATTACGCGATTTTACTCAAAATCTAAAGGGCGCCAAGATCGTACACGATAATTGTCTTCTGCAGTTCCAAGAGTAGCAACAGATGAGGTTGAACACTTTCCTCAAAGGCTGCCTAAACAATTGTGATGTGTGGTTTGCCTTAAAAAAATCTGATGGTAATGCAAAAAATGCATAAAAACTATGTGCATCGAAAATAGTAATTGCTTTGAGTTATGCCACATTTAAGCCCATTGTCCCTGTACAAGGACAGTGTTTTTTTTAATACTTACTAATTACTTTTTTTTTATTTTTTTTCTATAATTCACTTTGTTAGCCCCGAATCTTTCCTTTAACAGAGTTTTTTTCATAAATTATTGTTTAGTTTGTATTTGGGTCTAAATGGGTTAATGCCTAAAGATTAAGGCAACGGACTCAAAATCTACCCATTACACTACCGACGTGAACCCATTTCTATGACAAGCAATTTGGCTTACTGAAGAGGTTAACAGGCCTTGTAATGTAAGACCCAAAATCCCACAATAATAGATATCTTAAAAAAAAAAATGTGTGGCACTCGGGGACTGCCGCGGTAAAGCTATTGCATAGCATTTTTATCAAATTAAACAATTAAAAAAAAAAATAAAATCATTTTAAAAAACAATGTTTTTAATTTTTTTTTCTTTAATTTTATTTTTAAATTACAAAAAAAGGACAAAAAAAAATTTTTTTTTTTTTAAATTATAACAAAACAATGTTTTTAATTTTTTTTCTTTAAAAAAATTTTTTTTTTTTCTTAATTTAAAAAAAGTCATTAAATGTTCTGCTATTCATCGATAGATGGCAAAACTAAAAAGTATCACCGCTGTGCCCGTCGGAGTGGGGAGCGTGAGGTTTTTTCGTTACGGAATTGTTCTGATAAGCTGAGGGCCGGGGCAGTCCTAGATATACAGACATAGCACTAAAGTGGCCACATTTTCAAATGTTTCAATCATTCCAGCAACAAAATTAATTTCCGATTTTTTCCCAGCTTCGTATGCGTCAATTTTATTCGTTTTTGCAACATTTTTCATTGCTGCTCCGCTCCTATTAGTCGTAGCGTAATATTATATAGCCTATACCCTTCCTCGATGAATGTACTATCCAACTGTAAAATATTTTTTCAAATCGGACCTGTAGTTTCTGTGATTACCGCGTTCAAACTAAGAAACAAACTCTTCAGCTTTATAATATTCGTATAGATTACTAGCTGACCCGCGCAACTTCGTATGCGTAAATTTTCCCCGTTTTTGCAACATTTCACGTCGCTACTCCGCTCCTATTAGTCGTAGCGCGATGTTATATAGCCTATAGCCTTCCTCGATAAATGGGCTATCCAACAAAAAAAGATTTTTTCAAATCGGACCGGTAGTTCCTGAGATTAGCGCGTTTAAACAAACAAACAAACAAACAAACAAAGCAAACAAACAAACTCTTCCGCTTTATAATATTATAGTATAGATGATAAGCTAAGAATTGAAAAAACGTGCAATTCCATTGATTTTTAGATTTACTCTATTATACCTATATTTGTTCAGCCCTAGGGGCTTCCCCCTTCTCGAAAAAAATCTTTGCTAAGCAAAGATTTGGATGGCATTGAATACAATACTGTTATGGGCTAGCGTGACGCGCGACCATCAGGCACACAAGAAATGTAGTTACACATGGGTGGTAATAGTAATAAATAAGTTCTTTCACATTCTACCATAACAATGATGCGTGAATTTATACAACTGATATAATTTTATTTATTTAATTTTATAAACACTTGATAATATTGCATTAAAATTGTATGTTAATTAATGTAAAAAAAAAAAAAAATGTTAATTGTAATATTATAGTAATTGCTTAGAGAATTATTAACCATTATTTTTTTTATTTTTTTTTTTAATAAAAGATAACTAGCAATGTGGGTTTGAGTTCCACATTACTAGCAATCTTGTTAACCCCTCCAGCTAAGCTCAAAGGCTTGTGTTAGGAGTGGGTTCACGTCGGTAGTATAATGGGTAGGATTCGAACCCGCGCCCTCATGATTGCGAGACTGATGCCTTAACCATTAGGCTACCGCCGCTTTTTTTTTTAACTATATTTAATTTTGTTAACCGACTTACATCGTTAACTCTACTATCCTGAGTCGAAGGGAGTGTACCTAGTATACTATTACCTATTACTATCTAGTACACTTTTATCTATACTTCTATTAGTCAGAAGACCTCTTGATGATAACAGAACACTCCTTTTTCTAATGTAAAGTCAACAAATCAAAAATCCTTAAATAAGACTAGCCCTATTTGCTAAACGCAAACAATTTTTACTTACCTACTTATTTATTTTGGGTTTGGTTTTACTTGTAGTACCGTTCCCTTAAAATGATAACCTTTTTGGATTTTTTTCTTTCCAATACTACTAGTATAGTATTATATTATCTGTGCCAATACCAACGAATTCCCAGCATTTTTTTTATTTTTTGTGTGTTTTTCATTATAAGTTGACAAGATAACTTGTATTAAGGGTTCTGGGCCCGACCCTGAAGGGGTTCTCTCATAACAGGGTTGCTCATATAACATTATTAAAATTGTACAAAAAAAATAATGGACAAGTATGTGTGTGTGTGTATTACGCGCGCGTGTGTGTGTGTGTGTGTTTATGTATGCGTGCGATTTGATGTAAAGCAGGAGTAATATTAATTCTGCCAATATCAGCCGTGCTAGTGCATTTGATCTATGATGTATTATTCGATTTCACGATTTCATATCGCACTTACACTTGTCTGGTGTTATTCTTAGACTTAATTGCACCGCCCCCCTCCCCCCTTCCCACGCCTGATCTGACTCCCTTCAAAAGTAAATCTTGGGTACGTATGCCTACAGACTACGTTGATATACCGTGTTATGTAAAAGAAAGAAAGAAAATATTTTTTTTCTCACAAAACACAGAACCATATAGAACAACAAATAAACAAAAATAGATTTGTGCCGGACAAGTCCTATTTGTCCGGCACAGAATTTCTTTAATCTATTTTGTTTACTTCAGCTATTGGTGGCAACACCGAATTTGGCGGTAGAGGAACGGAAAATTTGTCCTTAATCTTGCATACTAATTGATGTTGATCTCTGAGATGAGAAGTCCTCCGTAGCACAAGTACCTAATGACGGGATGCTAATCACATAACTCAATGAAACAGTCGTAAACTTGTAATTAGGTGCCTCCGCAATCCTTTGTACTCTTTGTGCTCAGGATGGAAATGTACGTCTCGTATAGAAGATTTTTACACTTTTTCCCACTACCCATGCTTTTTTACCAGATTATTTTTTTACGTATGGGCTCTTTTAGACGTCCGGTAATTTTACCAGACGCTGGCCGGCTGTACAACATTTGTCGCCGGATCGGCGGGTCCTCTGTGCCCGGTGCATGTGAACACGCTTATCGTAAGCCATAGAACACTACACAGTCCCGCTAAAAAATCCGGCTGGCGTCCGGTGAAAAAACCGGACGCCTAGTCTGATCAACAAGTCAAAACTTTACTCCAATAACATCTCCCCATATTTTCAAAAAGTTTAGATTATCACGAATATTTATTTTCATAGTGTACACCATGATTTTGTAGTCGTTTTGGAGCCGACAATTTGGAACTCCATATAAATATCAGTTTAATATTTTTTTTCTTTCGTAAAAAAAATAACCTCAAATAAATTGCATAAAGCGGCGCGTGGGGCACTTTTGGGTGGTGGAAAACTATGAATGACATCTATCATATGATCGTTATAAAACGACTACAAATTCACGGTGTTTAATTAACTACTCTTGAAATTTGGTATAGGTAGGTAATATCCTGACTTACAAGCGGCGGCTTAGCCTAATGGCTAAGGCATTGGTCTCGCAATCGTAAGGTCGCTACTTCGAATCCTACCAATTATACTACCGACGTGAACCCACTCCTAACACAAGCCATTGAGCTTAGCTGGAGGGGTAAACAGGATTGCTAGTAATGTGGGACCAAAAACTCACATTGCTAGTTATCTTTCCCGGTGGGCAAGTTTTTTTTTTAACCTTGTCCACCGAGAAACGCAAGGGAAGCACCAAACAAAGACTAGTTTCATAAAAATACCGGAACTTCAAAATTGCGTGCGTTTTTGTGCGAATGCGTGTCGGGAATCTAATCAGTCATCTATAACTATTAAATAGTTTAATATGCCCGGCTGTAAGGTGTAAAGATAACCTATTATATTATGCAGATACCGATTGGATATCGTAAAGTGGTAATATACGATTGACATGAATGATAAGCGTTTGAAATCATCAATGGGGATGATGACTGTTAAGTCAAATAAGTATCTTTTTAAATAGTATAAAGGCGGAAGTTTGTGAGCATGTGAGTGTGTATGTTTGTTAAGTAACAAACATACACACTCAGCTCCAGCCGTTTAGACGTGACAAAGTCGTCACGTCTAAACGGCTGGAGCGATTTTAACAAAATTTGGTATGGAGCTAGCTGACACCCTGGATTAACACATAGGCTAATAAGCGGCGGGTAACACCGCGGGGCACAGCTAGTCTTTTTATAAAATGTCAAAACAACGCGCTCTTTAAAAAAATGTATGGAACACTGAAGCGTAACCATCGACGTATAGACCTGGACCGCGCCATCTCTTTCAATTAAAAAGTAAATATTGACTGCAAAGCGTGTAAGAGAAAAAAAAACTCGTGCGGCCCTGTCTCTTTGTCAGGTACCTATTGTTAGTCTAAGATCCCGCTGTACAACGACCTTCACCGAGATGTTTATTTCATGAAACGTATTTTATATTTAATTTAATATGTCAATTAATATATTGCATATGGGTTGCCTAACAAATTTTAGTCCAGAGTATTTTTAAATAATAATTAAAAAATTTTTTTTTTAAACATTCCACCGGTGTGATTATTAGATAAACTCTATACCAATCGAAAGTATGAAGTCCATAGAATATGCAAACGTTAGGTTGCCTATTTTTTTCCGGTCACAACTATCGGGTAGCCAGGTATAAACAGGTAAATCTATACTAGCATTTTGCAACGGTATGCTTATTGAATTGAACTTAAATAAAATTAAAGATTATTTAATTATGAACACGGTGGTATAGGGTTGCCTGCGAAAAATCAATCTCCTATTCCGGTTGTCGAATTTTAAAAAGTAAAATATCGCTGCGAGTGAAAGTGTGCGACTGAGAGGTCCCAACCAACCATCCCATGCGATAGAAGAGGACACAGCATAGCAGCAGCTGTTTAAGGTCCGCCCATTTAAAGAAAGAGAGTGCGCATGCTATTATATACTCGTATATGCTGTGCATCATTTTGGAGTATTTTATTATTAAAATAGAGAAATAGTCATTAATTTTTTTATTTTTCAATCAATTAATTATTTATGTGTGTTATTTTTTATGTGACACTAAATTATATACACATATTTACTGAAGAAGGTTATATTAATACATATATATTACTAATCTTGCAAATTTTATCTTTATTATTAGAAGACAAAATAAAAAACAACAATTAAAAAAAAACTTCTATTATTTGTAAAAAATTAAAAAAAAAATTTTTTTTTAATTATTTAGGATCCGAGTCATCGGACATATACCTGTAATCTTCAACTTCTGAATCTTCTTTGTCATCACACTCTGTTTCAATTCTTTCGACAATGTCTTCTATCTATATAGGTGTATGATCCCCAATGAATCCTACTGGTTTAAAATATTCATCTAAGAACCAACCGCAGTTCTCAGGCTGAAGTTTCAGGCATATACGAAAATAGTTCGTAAAATTTTCTGAATTAATAATATCCAGCATGGTGGTATGGAGTTGGAGTCGAAGCCTTTCATTTTTTTTAAAAAGTGCTCTCCGTCTTCTTTTGCAGAGTAATTTTTCATAAAAATGCGATGTCTCGCATCATTCACACTGGTGCAGTTCCTGATACCATACATACTAGCTGTAAATTCTTGAACGGCCTTCATCTTTTCATCAATGAAAATATCAGCAGGATCTGTTAATGATGCAAAAACTGTTTGATATTTTTCATTTTTCGAAAATAGCTGAAAAGGTTTTACTTTCCCTTTATTGTAAAATGCAGCTGTGTCATGGCAACCAGTAAATGCATGGAAGGCTGGGAGACTTTGGCATAATTTAATTCCTAACTTCAACGCTAAATCGGTGCAATTAATGCAATCAACAGTTTGATTATTACTCTTTTTAGTAGCTGAACTGGCAAGCCAAATTTCTGATTCGATAAGTTTGTGCATATTTCCTAACAAAATAATCAAAACGTCAGTATCAGAGGCTTTAATTAAAACTCTTGAGCTTGGTTCCGCTTTAGAAGCATGAAAAACAATCCTTGTATCTGCTTTTTCGTGATGCCATTTATAATTAGTTTCTTTAGTTTTTTTTGTCGGAATTTTCCTGAACTTGATAAGAGTAGGAGTAATGGTCGACGGTTAAAAAGATTGCTCCTAAAAAAATTATACCTGGCTACCCGATAGTTGTGACAAAAACGTTGTGGGAAAAAAATAGGCAACCTAACGTTTGCATATTCTATGGGCTTTATACTTTCGATTGGTATAGAGTTTATCTAATAATCACACCGGTGGAATGCTTCAAAAAAATTTTTTTTTAATTATTATTTAAAAATACTCTGGACTAAAATTTGTTAGGCAACCCATATGCAATATATTTATTGACATATTTAATTAAATATAAAATACGTTTCATGAAATAAACATCTCGGTGAAGGTCGTTGTATATCGGGATCCTATACTATGTCCACAAGGTAGCGTTGTCTATTTCTAGAGAGTGGTCAATTTTGTGAGGTTACGGCGGAGTCCTGGTCTGTACGTCAATAGGTCAGAATTCAGGATCGACAAATCATTACTTTTATTATTTGTTTTAAAGATTATAAATTGTTACATACGTTACATTGTAGAATAACACATTTATTCAGATCTCTATAAGACGTACTATTGCCTAATTACTGAAAATATATTAATTTTTATTGAAGTCATCATCCCAATTGACAATATGAAATTAGTTAATTAAAAAGAAAAAGGAGTAAACGCTGACTTCTATAGTACTTTCTATAGGACACACAACCGCCGACAACAACAAAACTTCCATTTGATTTTGTCAAATGTCAAAATCGTCCAAATGTTCAAAATCAAGTCTATATTTGTGTAACAAGGATAACAAAAAAGTTGACAGGACGGTCATTCGATTCAACATTTAAATTTGCTGTCACTTTGTACGGAGTAACGAATCCAGTGTACGACGTACTATTTAGAGGTCAGTGTTTACTCTTTTGGACAGGCCACCGCCGACAATAACAAGACTTCCATTTGATTTTGTAAATGTCAAAATCGTCCAAATGTCAAAATCAAGTCTATATTTGTGTAACAAAGATAGCAACAACGGCTATTTGTCATGTCAAAAAAGTTGACAGGACGGTGATTCGATTCGGCATTTGAAATCGCCATCACTTTGTATGGAGTAATCAATCCAGCACCACACGGCACATGTGCCGTGTGGTGCCGGCTTAAGAATAGTACCACCCCATCTCTTCCCATGGGTGTCGTCAAGGCGACTAAGGGATTTCACCCCGGAGGACGGGCAGCAGCGTCCTCTGCGTACTTAAAGCCTTACTGCGATCGCCAACCCGCTCGCCAAGCGTGGCGATTGTGGCAATTACCCCCAGGATCTACATACTGGTAGGTTCTGCTGGGGAGACCCGTGCCCAGCAGTGGGCCATCAAATGGGTTGATATATGTAATCAATCCAGTGTACGACGTACAGGTAAATTAGCTTGAAGAAATTTTTGCGTTTGTAGTAGTGTATGGTCAGCAAATAAAAAAAACAACATTTTATTTTTAGTTTTTATTGTTTTAAAGGTAATATACGTTTGTGGCTGGAGCACACCAAATGCGTGCACGTCTACGCATACGCACTACGTACTAATACGGTCGTGAAAATGTGTATCCACCGCATTGTAATCTATGGAACTGTATGAGGCAGACAAGCCAGTTCCAAACATTACAAGCATTGAATGCCGGTTTTCACTTCAGTGAAGACGTGTATGAATTAGGTGTTCTCCGGCCATAAATGTTTTATTCTAATAATTCATCAACCCCAGGCATATCACAATCATCCCCATCCTCGCTTTCATCAGATGAATTATTTAAATTAATTATGATTCGTTCTGATATTGTGTCTAAAGCTGCGTCTCTACCCTGATATTTGCTTTCCTCCTCAATAGCATGCAAACAAACTTTTCTCCATTCCTCTACAGTTATGGCGTTCATTTTTTCTTCAGCTAATGACATTATAACCTTCATATTCATTGCGACATTCTTTTTTGCGACATATGTTTTCACTATCCCCCATATATTTTCTATAGGATTAAACTCCGGATGGTATGGTGGTAAACGCAGCACAGTATGACCGTGCTGTCGTAATATTTCGTCTATCTTGTACTCTATAAATCTCGCCTTGTTTTGCAGAATCAGTTCATATAATTGAGGCTTAAGCAACGTGGATGAATGCTCAATGTTTCGAAATGTCAGCCAGTCTATCATTTGCTGTTTTCTAGAATTACTATTCGGTGCAGGATTTTGTATTGAGTTATGATATGGTGCGTTGTCAACAACAACAACACTATTTGGTTGTAAGTTGGGTATTAATTGAGTTTGAATCCACCTTGAATAGTTGTCATAGTTCATATTGTTGTGGTAATCTCCACTTTTTTGGTCGGCTTTAAACATAAGCAATGCATTTGGTATAAAGCCATCGATACCACCGGCATGAACAATGATTAAGCGGTTGCCTTTCGATATATGTTGCTTCAAACCTGAAGTGCTTCCATCTGACCAAGATTTCGAGAGGGTATGTGATGTATGTATATATGTTTCGTCGGTGTAAACAATTGGTCGGCGTTGTTCACGATATTCAGCAATTTTCATCAAATAATTAATTCGCAAGTATCTAATTTCGTGTTTTTCCATAAGAAGTTTCCGGTTATCTTCTGTTTGCTTCCAATTAAAACCTAATGACATGACGTGTTTTCGTAACGTGCTGACACAACCTTTATAATCGATATCTTCTTTCAATTTTGAGTGCAAAGTTTTTAAAGTGGGAACTTCTTTATTTGTGATGTGGAAGTCATGAATTGTTCTTCTGATAACTTGCTGATCAAAGTTATCGATTACTATTGTAGGTTTACGATTCGGTTTCTTTTTAGGAGATTTAAATGTTACTTCCTGATCTGAAGGACGACATTTGCTTTCTGATACTACCTTTCTGACGGATGCTATTGAAATTCCTGTTGATTTAGCAACTAATTGAGTGGGGGTCATAATACTGCTCGGGTTGTTATTACACTCATTTTCGAAATATTTGTACAAACAGTACAAAACTTCCTTAGTTTGAGAAGTCAAAGGCTTGCCTCGACCATGTTTTAACACTGGAGCCATTTTGAATTATCAATATAAAGTTACAACACTTACACACTTGAAATTAAACACTTCAACAAATATTTTAACAATAATAACAAACAATAACAACAATCAACAAATACAAAATTTCACAATGAAACTACTACGTATCTAATAATTATAATTTTTTAATGAAATGCGTGCTTTATGTTCTAACGGTATCAAGCGACTGACGTCAGACTGCACGTGGCACCTGCGGACAGAGTAAACTGGTTTATTCTGGTTTTGTGCGTGTTTCCACTTTCCACTATCAAGTGACGATTTATTTATTTGTTTTGTTTCGTAATTATTATGGTCAAAACTTTTTACCTATAGCTAAACTACTATCATCTAAAGAACGACACGATATTTTATTGTTTCACGGTAGTCGCCTTGTCGTTTGCTCAAGGACGTGAAATTGAATGACATATTTTTTTTAATAAAGTCAAAACCTTTTTCTTTAAAATAAAAACTTGTTTTTATTGAAAACAAAAATCAGAGTGTTGCTAGGGATAAGTATTAAATTAAATAGTAATGTTAGGATATTGAAACATTTTTGTAAGGGCCAGAACGATATAGTGGAAACGCGCTCTAATATCTAAGTAACATACACACCACTACATATGCAAAAATTTCTCGAGACTAATTTCACTGTACTATTTAGAGGTCAGTGTTTACTCTTTTGGACAGGCCACCGCCAACAACAACAAGACTTCTATTTGATTTTGTCAAATGTCAAAATCGTCCAAATGTCAAAATCAAGTCTATATTTGTGTAACAAAGATAGCAACAACGGCCATTTGTCATGTCAAAAAAGTTGACAGGACGGTCATTCGATTCGGCATTTGAAATCGTTGTCACTTTGTACGGAGTAACCAATCCAGTGTACAACGTATTATTTAGAGGTCAGTGGGAGTAAAGCATGACTTGACATTTTCACTAGCATGAAAATAAAACTGACGAGAAAAATCTAACTTAAGTACACATTATTTACAAAGCTTTATTGAATAGTCAGATAAAACATAAATAGATAAAAATTATATGATTCATAAAATAGCTCTACCTATCTACCGATAAAAATGTTTAATAATAAAACACGAATACCTATTTACGAGTTTTTAATATGTCAAGTCATAGTCATAGAGAGTACGTTTTTGTAAGAATACAATACTACGATACTTACTCCATCCACTCCAACTAATGCAGAAATACTACCTACTAGCTTTTAAAAGTTAAACTTTCACGATTTGTACACATTATAAAATTATATATACTACGGGTCTTAATCACGTGAATAATTTAAGGTAAAATACCTTGTTTATTGCCCGACATTTCGACCGTATTACAATGGCCGTGGGTAGACTACTACTAGCTTTTGTCCGACAATTGGTCCCGTAGATTTGTACCCATATTTTAAGACGTTTCCTTCACAATTCCTCGACTCGTACTCGGGTTACTCGGCTCAGGTTCAAGATAGGTCCCGAGTTTCACAATTGTTTTCACGTCAAATGAGAAAAATGACGGTTCTCCGTTGTCCAATTGTTTCTTTCTACTTTTTACCTTAATCCAATTTAGCTTTTAAAAGATCGACCGGCGTCACAGCAAACAGTTCACAATTATCATTGTGGTTTTGTATGCTATTTACTTCTTGGCTATACCGTTCCCTAAAGATTCTATTTCCTCCATAGACGAGACACAATGGCCAGGAGTGTGCAGATCTGGTCAGCAACAGTCTCCTATCAACATAATGACAAACCAAGCTGTATTGGATAGCCACCAAGCTCACATCAGAGGACCTCTTCAGTACCGAGGGTACGGGAAGGTCAAGGTTCAGGGAGAAAACAACGGGCATACATGTAAGTATCTAATTTTTCGTTTCTTTCGTCAAGTCAAATCAGTATCTTTTTAAGAAACGTAAAAACGATGCGCCCCGTACTAATTTATATGAAATACAAAACAATGACGTCATTTAATTGTATGGTCAAATCATGTAGTTTCAATGTTTGTTTGATGTTTATAAATTCAAGACAACGTAAAATTGTAGAGAAAGATTGTTTTCCAGAATACTTTTGCAAATGCTATTTCCTGTATAGTGTAAAATAATTTATTGTTATTGTAGTCATCTACCCAATTGTTGTAGGTATTAAATAAAATCGCCTTCCCCATCTGTCTGTTGTGTTTTTAATCCACAGACGTGACCGCACTGCATACATTTATGACAATTGCAAACGTTTAAATAAATTTTAACAAAAATATTCCATACGTGATAATCAAAATGTAACGAAAATAATCTTCCTAAAACTACGTCTACTACTACTAATAAAAGCCACATTTTGAGCACTATTGTTTTGAGCAATGCTCTATTGAGGTGTTTATTATTTTATTGTTTAACCAGTGAAATGGGCCGGCGCTGAGAGCGACTCCCAACCAACATTATCTGGCGGACCTTTGAGAGGCAATTACACGTTCCTGCAGTTCCATCTACACTGGTTATCAGAACACGCCATCGATGGCATGAAGTAAGTACCTTCTAACTGTGATTTTCACTCATTATTTTACTTCACTTGTTTGGTTTAAACAAATGTTGCAACTTCCTTTCCTTTTATTAAATTGTAATTTTCATTTTGGTTCAGTTCTGATATTAATGCTTTTTATGTGAAGCGTTCTTAAAAAAACTTTTTAATTTCTCACTTTTAAGTGGGTTCACCTAAGTTACATTAGGCATATGTCAACTGCTCATATCCTTTTACAAAATATTGCTTGCCCCGATGCAGGGCCGTTAATTGTTGAGGAGTTCACTATCAGCTATATTTCATTGTGTAATAGTAGTTTAACGAGAATAAAGTGCTACTCAATACCATATTAAAGTAACTGAATCGCAAACTGTGAAATATTTAATAGGTCTGCTCGACATTTGTGGTCTTCATCATCAGTTAAACTTCACTAATTGGTGCGAATTACTATGAAATATACCTAAATCACTGTAGGTGTGCCTTTAATATTTTAAGAGTTCCCTCGATTTCTCAGGATCCCATCATCAGATCGTGATCTGATGACAATGGGACCAACAACAAACAATTTTTCAAATCGGTCCAGCCGTCTATGCGTAATCGGTGAACAAACATACAAAAAAAAAATACAGACGAATTGAGAATCCTTTTTGAAGTCGGTTGATAAAAATGGGTTTCATTATATATTTTTGCTTTCAATTTCATAGTACTACTTAAGTAAATCGTCTCCCGGGTTTGTCTTATTAAAAGACTTATTAAGCATAAATCTACTTAAAATTTTGTTTAATTTTATTACTAAGAAATTTGAAATTTGCAATCGTTTATTTGTCTCAACACACACATTTTGATATAAATGAGACATCCCTAGTAAGTAATTATAAATACTTGTGTTAGGGCTGTCTCGCTCCTTTCCTTTATATTAACAATATTGAGACTGTTGTTTATCAAGTATGAATAAATCTAAAAGTATGAACAAATCAAATTAAGAAATAACATATAAAATAAAATAAAATTTTATATTGTGTTTTGAATTAATTTTATTTTGATTCTAATCAAAATAAAATCAAATTTAAAATACAATATAAAATTAAAATCAAAATTAAAGAATTTCGATACATCAGTCAATTTCAGAGCTTTTAATAGATTTTCAGAATCTTGCCTTTAATCAGGTCATACCCATAAGTTACATAATATTATTTATTCTATTTATGTTACTTATTTAAATAGAATAAATTACTATTCTAAGCAAATAAATTAAAGATCCTGTCTAAAAATTATAATTGTTAGTAAGTTTTGCCGCATTCTTATTAAAGTTTGCGGCAAAATTCTATCACGAAATTTTCCAAACTTTGAAGACACGAAACATAAACCAATACTTATGCAGATTTTTGTTTCCACTGCCATTAAAATAGGAAACTTTTTAATCAAATGTCTAACAAACTTGGAACTAATTTTAATAAAACTCCTTACTCACCAAAGGTAGGTAGAAGACCAGAGTGAACAACAATATTTTAAAAAAAGAACTTTAAAAAATAATTTTAAAACAACATTGGATTTGATTTATACAACGATCGGTTAAAATCTGGAAGCATCTAGAAGTTGTTCAGACGATCGTCATTTTAATAATGTCAATCGGGCCACTGCTGGACATAGGCCTAGGATATGTTACGATATGCACTGCGACCACTTTAAAGTGTGACGTCAATTCAGTATCCTGCGAAACCGTTCCCTCATCATTAGCTATACTAGTTGCTGTTTAAAACGGGACATACATATCATACATACATATCAACCCATATGATGGCCCACTGCTGGGCACGGGTCTCCCCAGTAGAACCTACTAGTATGTAGATCCTGGGGGTAATTGCCATAATCGCCACGCTTGGCGAGCGGGTTGGCGATCGCAGTAAGGCTTTAAGTACGCAGAGGACGCTGCTGCCCGTCCTTTGGGGTGAAATCCCTTAGTCGCCTTGACGACACCCACGGGTAGAGATGGGGTGGTACTATTCTTAAGCCGGCACCACACGGCAAAGCCGGCACCACACGGCAACAAAAAACGAGACATAGTCCTGTATACTGTCATCCATGTTTTTTGACAAAATAATATCAATGTAAGTATAAATTATTTGTTCAACTAGAAACATTAATAAATATTTTTTTAATAATTATATAGTTAATATTCAAATGAAATATCAATTGAATTAATTGCATAATTTCTGAATTCATTTAATTAATTTAAATTACTGGACTTTGTTAATCACGTGATCAGAATACTGAAAGCCACCTTACCTCGAAAACGCCAGTGTTTGCAGTACAAAAATGGCGACGATTTATGACGTCACATACTTCTCTAGGATACTGCGGCAGTATACCGTCAGTCCATAACGGAACGAATTTCTCCCAAGTGATCTGAACAGTGTTTATTGGAACACCCCTCGTCTCTTTTTACGTCTCAACACTCGGTCTAGATCCACCTCTATCCCAGCGACCTTTTTCATATCGTCGGCAGTAGCGAAGGGTTAAAAAAAAATTAAAGTAACCCGATACCATATTTCTATCTTGGTGGACACAGTTCTTTGTACCTAAAATATTAAGTAACTACAATTAGGGACCCTCTGCTACTGATCGTCGGTCTATCTGACCAGGGATCGTCCTTCCACGACGTTAATCCGTTTTACACAGAAAACTTTCAGGTCACATAATATTATGTAACTTTGTTTAATTACAAAACCAACAAGACCAATAGTGGTACTTAAAACATTATGTACCTATATAATAACCGTTTAAAATATGGGTGCCCCAAAGTTTTCCTATTGTCAGCATTGCCCGTGGGCGTTTTCATGCAACAAATATTTGGTTAAGTGCTTGTTTCTTTACCCGAAAATTTGCTGATCCATCAAATCCTTTACCTTTTCACTGCTAAAACGATCCATGAATTTGCATTTTTGGGTCTAAATATAATGACTGTGATATTATCCAACTTAATGTACTTTATTTGTTTAGTTACAAAGTAGCATCATGTTAATTCATTAAAACGCAGTGCAATGAGTGCTACCTACCCGTTAGCATACAAGAACAAAGTGATACATACTACTTCAAAAGAAAAAGTGTCAATGGACACATTCCTAATTTTTAGAATTAACCAAGTACATTAAGTTAAAAACGAGTTATTTATTAGTGGAAACACATTATATGGAACTAGCTTTCGCCCGCGGATCCGCCCGCTTGGATGTCGGTTATCGCTCACGATAAAAACTAGCCTATGTCCTTCCCCAGGACTCAAACTATCTCTATACCAAACTTCATCTAAATCGGTTTACATGCTTGAGCGTGAAAGCGTAACAGACAGACGCGACAGAAGCGTACTTTCACATTTTATTAGTATGGATACTATTTACTATGGATTAGTATGGACACCAATTTACATCACCATTTAGCACTAAGTTTACAATGCAAAAAACTGGAGACCTTTTTGGTATTATTCACAACTCAATGAGATCAAAATTGTTCCGCATTCGAATTTCACAAGGGACACTACCTCGTGTGATCGCCAAATTATTGTTCCTAGTCTGGCTGTACTGTATCCATGACTTGTATACTCAAAAAATCTTCTACGACAAAAGGCTAGAGCCTACACGAGACGTCTGTGGCGGTACCCACTTAAAATAATAGTACCTGGATGACCGAGCTTCGCTCGTTATTTTTTTTAAACGAAGTTTTCCAAAAATGAAACCTAGCTAGATCGATTTAACTCCCCCGAAAGCCCCTACATACTAAATTTCATGAAAATCGCTGGAGCCATTGCCGAGATTCAGATTATATATATAGGTATATATATACAAGAATTGCTCGTTTAAAGGTATAAGATAAAATAAATTGACACTTGACAGCTCGCGTCAAAATCCTGAATCGCGATATAGAAGTTTTCACAGCTGCTAACTATAAATACAAGTTCCCAACTTTAACCGTTGGGCCGCGGCCCGCCAGGCACGATCACCTCGCCTGGTCGGAGGGTCCTCCTATTGTGTTGGAGGGACTTAACACCTTGCCCTTCACACGTCTTTTAAAAAAAATCCTTGATAGACCATTATAAAACATGTGCCACAATTGCAATTGTCGATAGGTGATATGGATGTATTGTGGGATCAATTTTATAATAAAATATTAAAGTAATTTATCAATTTACATTGTAATCGTTGTTACTATACAGAACATTGTGCAATAAGTGTATTGCTGATGTTGTACTTTGTATGATAGCCTTTGTCCGTAACGCCGTTTACTATAAATTACATAAGTAATTGTAACAATTTATTATTATAATTAGCACATTTTGAAATGTTCTTGAAATTCAAAATACTTATATAAATTACGGTAACCTCTTTTCGTATTATATAGTAAGGTTACACCTTATCTTTTAATCTATATTATTAGGTATATAATACTCGTAATAAAAATCTGAAGAGTTTGTTTGTTTGAAAACGATAATCTCAGGAACTATGGGTTCGAATTGAACATTGTTTTTACGGTTGTATAGCCCATTTATCGAGGACGGCTATAGGCTATATAACATCACGCTACAACTAATAGGAGCGGAGGAGTAATGAAAGATATTGTAAAAACTGGAAATATTGACGCATACGAAGTTGCGCAGGTCAGCTAGTCTTGTAAATAATGTTATTTTATAGATTCCTCGTTTTTTTAATTTTGAAAGCGTGGTGTGGTTTTTCTTATTCTTATATTCAGTTGGGTGACATTTAGAGTTGTGATGAAGCTGTCAAAATTATATCTTTTAGACTGGCCTGTTGGTCTAGTGGTTAGTGACCCTGACTGCTAAGCCGAAGGTCGTAGATTCTATCCCCATCCAGGATAAAGCTTTGTGTGATGAGCACGATGGTTTATTCTGTGTCTGGATGTTATTTATCTGTATTAAGTATGTATTTAGGAATACATAAATAGGTATGTTTATCGGATGTCTTGTTTCCATAGTACAAGCACTGCTTAGTTTGGGATCAGATAGCGTTGTGTGAGTTGTTCCAAGATATTATCTGACAGTGCAGCTGGCAGCCGTTTTCATCACTCCTCATAACACTTCTAATTAATCTATTAGTTTCCATTGATTGACTGTCATCATTGTGATTGGTAACTCTTGAAACCCTAGGCCCAGCGCAGATCTGGCGAAGAGACTGAGAAAATGGGAATTTCAACTAAACTCAAAATGTTATTGCAAATAGTTCAAAATGGCATGACAAAAGAAAACTGACGGCAAGCAGACGTTAGCTTGCCATTTTGAACAGTATGACTTAAAATTTAATGCTTACTTTAAATTAATATAACTCCTCACACAATTCAACAAAAATGCCTAAATATAATTTTAACTTATCAGGAAGTAACCAACTGTCAAAATCTTGAGACTATTTTTCCACTAACAAAAATGGTATGTTTATCTAAACTCCGCAATCTACAAAACATTGTTTAATCTATATACAAATCAAGTTATGTATATTATGTAAGTTTTGTTGATAATATTATCGCTTGTATGTACAGCGATTAGCTGTGAGCTACTGCTTGACTGACTGACGGCTTGACATCTATTTGTAGACGGTGGGACCAATTTGTACATAGTCTTAGTACTTTATTGTTATTTTTGTTAAACGTTATGTATATTAGGTGAGGCACGCGACTTCGACTGATTAATTTAAAACGCCCTAGGCAAAGTAATATTAATATATTGGGACAACTCACACAACGCTATCTAATCCCAAACTAAGCAGAGCCTTGTACTATGGAAACCAGACAACTGATAAACATACTTATATATTTCTAAATAACACCCAGACACAGAATAGATTATCGTACTTATCACACAAAGTTGTATCCAGGGTGGGTATCAAACCCACGACCTCTCGCGTAGCAGTCGGATACATTTCCACCGCATCACAGAGGCAGTCAAAAGTAGTAGAAGTAGAAACAATCATACAAGGTTTAAGGTTTCCTTGAGGCGGTTTCTCATCTAAGCGATGATTTCCACCAAACGGCTCGCATCGGATCGGAATGAATTTTAGAATCTTTAAACGATATTAAATCGTGTACACAGTATTTAAAGTCTATATTACAATGACGCGCACAGCAGCAAGCGACACGCGAACGTAGCCGAAAGTATACTGCGACGGCTCCGAATGCCTCCGTTCGCCTGTCGTCGTAATTAAAACAAGTAAACACGGTAGGAAAGAAATTATTTGACTATGTGTAGAAACGGATACGTTCGCAAGCGACGCGGACGGTACGAAGCCGATCGTAGGTATGCGTCGACATCCTGCTGGACGCAATCGGCTGTCGCCGCATCCGTTCATTCTTCAATCAAACCTGAAGAATCTTGTCAGCCAGTAGGTATTCAAGAAACTTGGTCTGTTACCTTTACCTGCTCTCTATGTATGTTTGTTAAGAAGAATAAGAAATTATTTAAAAAAACAGACGAAGTAAACCCTCGGAACAGGCGAGACCCACATAGGTTAGTACTCCCAGATTTCCCGAGACTAACTAAATATAATAAAAGCTGCCTGGCAATGTGCATACATGTCTTTAAGATACCTAGCCTACCACCTAAAAAGATTTAGACATTAGATTGTTTAAGATAAAACTTTACAAATGGCTTACTGATTGTAATTTCTATAGCAATAAATGAAAATAATAATATATAATTTGTTACGAGTAAGTTAAGAAATTAAAACTGAATTTTTTGCATGCTGTGATTGTTACAGCAAAAACATGTACATACTACTACAATTTTGTAACACCATTTTATACCATGTTTTTACGCAAATAAGTATTATTATGTATGTCGTTTACATATCACGGGACTATGGAGTCCCGGTCATTTGGGAGGCGTCCGTGGGGCCGAAGCCAACACGTAGAAACCCGTTAGACACAAACCGGCGAATATCGTTGTATACACTATAGAAATGAACCCAACGCCATTCCCCGGTTAGTGTTAACATAAATATGTTATTATTATTATCCATTCGTATTCTTTCAGATACGATGCGATGCGATCCATTTGGTGGAATTCAGCTCTTAGTTCCAAACTTTCCCTTTCATATAAACTAAGTCAATGACTCCTGATATAATTAATTAATATCTTATAAATAAAATTAAACTTTAAAAAAAAAACAAATTACAATCGAATGCGGAAACCAAAAAACGGTTAAAAACAGCTTTTCAGAAGTAACTCGTTTTTTACAATACATTTAACACTTAACTGCAATTCATTATGATAATACCATAACAAGTTCCATATTCCCTTTCTGTGCAGTTTGTTTTTTTTTTATCAATTAAGTAGGTACTAGTTAAATGTCAGACATTCAAATATTATAAATAACTAGCTTACCCGCACTTCCTCTGCGTAAATTTTCCCCGTTTTTGCAACATTTCTTATTGCTTCTCCGCTCCTTATTTCTCCACTATTTAATGGATGTTATTATACATATAAACCTTCCTCTTCAATCACTCTACCTATTAAAAAAAACCGCATCAAAATCCGTTGCGTAGTTTTAAAGATTTAAGCATACATAGGGATATAGGGACAGAGAAAGCGACTTTATTTTATACACATACTAGCTGTCCCGCGCAACTTCGTCTGCGTAAATTTTCCCTTTTTTTTTTACAACATTTTTCATTGCTGCTCCGCTCCTATTGGTCGTAGCGTGATATTATAACCTATAGCCTTCCCCGATAAATGGGCTATCCAACAATAAAATATTTTTTCAGTGCAGCCCAGTAGTTCCTGAGATTATCGCATTCAAACAAATAAACAAACTCTTAGGGGTATGAAAAATAGATGTTGGCCGATTATCATAGATACCGGATAAGCTGACCCGCGCAACTTCGTCTGCGTAAATTTTACCCGTTTTTGCAACATTTATCATTGCTGCTCAGCTCCTATAGGTCTTAGCGTGATGTTATATAGCCTATAGCTTTTCTCAATAAATCGGCTATCTAACAGTAAAATATTTTTTCAGTGCGGCCCAGTAGTTCCTGAGATCATCGCGTACAAACAAACAAACAAACTCTTAGGGGGATGAAAAATAGATGTCCGATTCTCAGACCTACCCAATATGCACACAAAATTTCATCAAAATCGGTCGAGCCGTTTCGGAGGAGTTCGATTACGCACCCCGTGACAGGAGAATTTTATATATTAGACTAGCTGACCCGCGCAACTTCGTCTGCGTAAATTTCCCCTTTTTTCTTTTTCTTCCTTTTTTTTTTACAACATTTTTCATTGCTGCTCCGCTCCTATTGGTCGTAGCGTGATGTTATAACCTATAGCCTTCCTCGATAAATGGGCTATCCAACAATAAAATATATTTTCAATGCGGCCCAGTAGTTCCTGAGATTATCCCGTTCAAACAAACAAACAAACTCTTAGGGGGATGAAAAATAGATGTTGGCCGATTCTCATAGATACCGGATAAGCACAAAAAAATTCATCAAAATCGGCCAAGCCGTTTCGGAGGAGTATGGCAACGAAAACTGTGACACGAGAATTTTATATATTAGATTAGACTTTATTTTATACATTAAAATATATCACGACATAGTGTAGTGATATATTTGAATGTATATCTGATATGACTGACATAGGACTCTGGGACTCATGGTATTTATAAAGGTCTTGCTGTTCAGATACTGCAATGTGAAATTCCTTAGCGCAGTGTCTAGCTCTACCATACCTTAATTTAGGGTTATAGTAAGAATTTGACGAGTATCGGTAATAGTTTTTTTTTAATGAACCAAAATCAAGAATTAAATGTTGTAAAGTTAGTAAGTATGTTTGTCACCATCATCGATTATTAGCAACTACGAACATGCTTGCATACATTTTTTAATTTAAAAATTAAAACCCAGTCATCTCTGACTTCCGAATCGAGGATCCACATAGCCGTTAAACATGTAACAGCAGCTCTAAATAATACCTTTGTCACCAGATACCCTCTGGAGATACACATGGTGCACGTGAAGAGTGGATTGGACATCAGCGAAGCTGTGGAGCGATCTGATGGTCTTGCTGTTATTGGTACCTTTGCCCTGGTGAGTTGTGACGTCGTCAGAAATAAAGGGTTTAACGTTTATTTCGACCTGATACCTACAAAACCAATAAAATAAACTTTAAAATGCATCTAGACTATTAACACCTTTAATTATTAAAAAAAACGAGTTGCTCTCCGGGAGTGCCGGCAGAATTGAAAATTTGAACATTAACGTTGTGCATTTTTTAATATTTTGGAATGGACAAGATTTTTTTTTTTTGTATCAATATAAAAGTACTATCACTTATGTGGTTAAATACAATATTCATCTATTGCGCTATCGTACACAAACATGATGAATTTAAAAAATGACAATGACAACGACATGACAATTAAATCAAAAACATGAAATACTAAATCACAAATTAAAAAACTAAAATCAAAAAAATTATATAAAATAGGGAAAAAAATATAATTTGGACTCGAACCCACCTGAGCTATTATAACATTGTAGATTTCAGCGAAATTTACCTTCACATTCTAAGAATCTTACGGTCACATGATCCGGTCACGTAATCCTGACGCGAGTTTAACATTTTAAACCCATACCAAAAAAGTGCACAACGCCACTAAAGAAGTTTTTACTTCAAAATAGGAAATTGTAGTATCACGGCCAAATCACAAAAAAACGCGGTGGCTCTAACTACGACATGGTCTTTTAGCGTAAGGTAATAAACTACTACAGGCCATAATTCACGTCTCTTAGCTTTTTTTGGTTCAGGAACAAGACCAAATTCTTCCTCCTTCTTAAGTGGCATTTCTTTCATATTGATACCAAATGGGATCTGACCAGTTTCCTTCTTCACCAGATCTCCAGTGGCAGTTATGCAGGACGAGCTCTGGAAGAAATAATGGCCGATGTTCCAAATCTCTTCAACCAAAATCAGACCAAAACTGAAACTTACGAGATTGATCTTTCGTAAGTATATCTACTTATTATTCGAAAAATACCGTTTTGATGCCAACTTCTTACAGCAAACGTCTTTTTTTAAGATATAAAAACACATTTCCTCGATAGTTCACTTCAGTAATAGTTATCTTTTATTTAGATTTTATAGGATTTGATCTGCTGAACTTTATGTTACCAAGGTATACCCATACGAAGTTATAATTTTTAGAATATTTCGCTACTCTCTTTTGTTTTTGTATTTCGTTTTCGCTTTCATTTTTTACCACAGCAGCATTGATGCAAGGAACTTTACATAAACATATCTTGCACCTTTAAAGATAAATCTTGATTATTGACACCACCATTTAGCCTTATCTACATATATTTACTTAACAAACAAAGTAAGAAACTTTAACGTATTAAAAATATTAGTTATTATTAGCTAATTAGGCTGTAAGTAACCATGGATAACACCTAAACATTCATTGTAAATTATATTTGTGAGGTGACGATTCGTTCCACATCTAATCTTAGGGACGGAAGACTTGCAGAGCTAATTGTAAAAGCGTATGGATGACGAAAACTACCGACTGAATGTCATGCATGAATTGTAAAAACTAAACACTAACTAAGAAACGTACCGCTGTACAAACTAATTGCGAGATGTCATCAAAAGAGGGAACGGATTTGAAAAATGCATGTTTAAGAACCACCGCAAGCCGATCTGGTTTCAACTTGTATTCAAATCACTTCATCCGTTTAACATACTGACAAACACAGAAAGGCTTTAAGTCTTCAAACTTAAAACATGGCATAATTTGTCAGGAGTAAAAAAAAATAAGTAACATGGAACTTGCTCCACTTCCAACTAGGGACTACTATATTCATCGGGGTATAGTAAAATTTCCTCGATGAAGATTGTATTGTATCTGGATAGAGGCCGGGATATATAGCCCGGAAGTCGCTGCGACCTAAAATATCTATTGTGACGCCTTTTTCTTCCTTAAAGGAGATCTCCAAGGTTTAGTCTGACCATGAACTCGACTATGTATCTTGGTGGAGTGGCCTTAACGTCGTCAGGTGTGATTAAGTGCCCTCCAAGGTGCTGGCTTCTGGTGTAATGAGTTGCCTCGCAGCCACAGAGAATGTGTATAGGTGTTTCCTCATCCTTGTGGCAGAACCTGCAAACATTAGTATCGGTGAGACGCAACTTGTGCATGTGTTTGTTTAGTCTTCAGTGCCCAGTTAGAGTTCTAGTAAGAATTCTGATTTGATTCTTACTCATAGAGAGAGCCTCTTTTTAGTGTAGGCCTCCTCATGATTCCGCCATTGTTCTCGGTCTTGCGCCATTATCATAGCAAACGGGACCCTAACGGACTTTTCTTTTGCAGGAGAATGTTCAGCCCTGATCCTCAGTCATACTACACGTACCACGGTTCCCTTACCACGCCTGACTGTCAGGAAGTCGTCACCTGGATTGTTATGGACAAACCTATCTATATTACTGCTGATCAGGTAAATAAAAAACACCGAAGTATTACATTTGAAATATTAACTGAAATGTATTACAGGCGCTTGCCTAAAAGGTTCACTGTTAGTAAAGTCAAATCGTTGTCAGTTCTAAGCAACATTCTTCAATTGTGACCTGACTTTGAAATGGCGATCTAGATCTTTTTTATTATTTTCTCCTTTATTATGTGCTGAAGTATAATTTTAAATTCGTCCATTTAGCAATGAAGTATTGGGATACTATAAGATAATTCACAATGTCCATGTTGGACTTTTTATTTTATTTTAAAAGACAATCCTAGGTCAGGCCTATGTCGCGAATACTTTACCAACTTAATTGTAATAATATCACTATAATCTTGAAAAACCCGAAAAATGTTTACACGTGTATTTTTTGGCCTAGTAGGTATTTTTTGAAATTTATTTATAGGGCAACCGCCATCTTTTTACATATCTAATTATTTTTCGAACAGTACAAAGCCTTCTACAACGTAGATGTGGGCAGTTCCTACAACTACCGCAGCCTGCAGCCCGCCAACCGCGTGGTGTACAGATCAGCCGCCTCCTGCTCCGCGATCCTCGTGCCTAGTCTCACCGGCACTCTCATCAGCCTCCTCAGTTGCCTCTCTAGCTCCCTTGCCTCAGGAGTCAACAAGGGCATCTGTGCAATCATGAATATGAAGAGGAAGTTCTTCGGCGATAGTTTAAAGCAGTGTAGTAAGTTGAATTAGATCTTAATCTTTACTGCGTGGTGTACCAATCAGCTGCCTCTTGCTCCGTGATCCTTGAGCCTAGTTTCCTCCTTAGCTGCTACTCTTTCTCCTTCGCCTGAGGATTCAACAAAGAAATCTGTGCCATCATGAATAAGGAGAGGAAGTTCTTTGATGATAGTTTGAAGTAATGCAGTAAGTTGCAGTAGATCTTGATCTTTAGAACAAGTTGGGAATATTTTAAACGGTTCTAGAGTATAGAGAGAAAGGCTAAAAGCCAAACCTATACTGATATTTTAAAACTGAGGAGTTAGTTTGTTTGTTTTGAACGTGATAATCTCAGGAACTACTGGTTCGAATTGAAAAATATTTTACTGTTAAATAGCCCTTTTATTGAAGAAGGATATTGGCTATAACATCACGCTACAACCAATAGGAGCGGAGCAGCCATGAAAAACGTTGCAAAAACGGGGAAAATTGACGCATACGAAGTTGCGCGGGTCACCTAGTATACTGATATACACAAAACACCGACAGTTCAAAAGGTAACCAATACAACGCGCACTCGAGCAACGCACACATAGATGAGTGGTAGGTCTAAGCCATAGGCCGTCATGGTTGTCACCACAACAGTGTCTGTTATTCTACCGTGAAATAATGATGTTAACACATCACTGTGTTTCGGTTGAAGGGCACTGTAGCAAGTATAATTACGGGGCCAATAAGATTTACGAACTAAAATCTTAAACGGGGAGCGCGGTGACATTCAGATCTTAGCCAAACAAGGATTTGGGTTGCACTGATACTGTTATGGGCGACGCGTGACGGCTACCATCAGGCACATGACCTGCTCGTCTCTTCATTTTGTTGTATGAAAAAAAAAAAACAAAAACCACGGAATCTCGAAACAACAAAGGGGTCCTAAGTGGCCAACGATGTGTGAATGTACACTGCTCGAACGGTGGTGTGTAGGTTACCTTCTGTACTCTTGATATATTGTGTCTATTTGCACACGTAGATCAAAACTGAGATAACTCAAAAAATGAAAATAATGTAGTATTTTATTTGTTGACCTTTTTATCCCGTATAAATAATGGAAGCAAAGAGCACACACAAACGCAAAAAATAATTATTAATTATAATGAGTAATAAAAAATGAAACTGGTGAAAACGGTGACTTGTCTTAGTTTTGAACTAATTATGCGAATTTATGAAAGAAAAAAAAATGAAAAACTAACTTCGGAGTTGATTTAAGCTGTCTCAATTCTCATAATTAACTAACAGCCAAATAGGTTTAGCGAATTTTAACTGTTTTTAGTAAATGGCCAATTATGTAAGGCCTAGTTTTTTCTTAAAAGTCTATAGCTAGTTCAGTAATATTTTTATAAAATATTGTTAAAGTTATCGCCAAATTTAAATAATTATGTGTGTTTAATGTGCCATAAATATTTTAGGAGATTTAGATAATTAGAAGTGAAAAATCTATCTTAGCTTTGGCAGTAGCATGTTTAAAGACACGCCTTTATATTTTCACACTTGTAACTGTCGTACTTATATAAAAATGTATCGAAAGCATTTATACCTAGAAGATGGGAAGTATTTACATTACATAGAAAATGTTAAATGACATCTGTAGTTTGACTAAACCGACATGCGTATGCGGATCGCATGTTCATGTTAAGCATGCAGTCAGTTCATACACAAAACACCGAGAGTACAAAATATAACACTCTGGTAAGGTTGCCAACTTTTATAAGAAGAATCTGTATCTGATTTCAAAGAGTACGGACTTATAAAAAAAGAGTATAATTTATTTTTTACTCACTTCTTAAAGGAGGAGGTTCTCAATTCGAATGTTGGCATAACTGTCATAAATAGACGCATGTTCATTTTTTTTTCTTTGAAAAGGTTTATTCCGAAATGGTCCTATTTAAATTCCGTAAAGATCTGATGAGTCTTGGAGACATACGAGTACAACAAACTCCTCAATAAACTCAACCGTTATTGAAGTCGGTTAGACGTTTTATTTGTAAAAAAAAAGTATTATACATTTTAAAAAGGTATTTTAGTACTTACTTTTTACATTAAAATAAACATAGCGTGTAAAAAAAGTATTTATGCGTACTCTATTAATGTTATAAATTATAGAGTACGCTTGCATGATATATAGTACAATACTCTATTTTAGAGTATGGTTGGCAACCCTACATTTAGGTGAAGCATGCTTGAGCAACACACAGACATCGCTCAAGAATACGGAATCTCAGAACGATTTCCGAACAAAGTATGTTTTACGTTGACGCGATCGAATCATTAACGCGTTTGGCTTTCTGAATGGACCAGAGCTTGCAGCGGGCCAATCAGACTGCCAAACATTCTAAACGTGTCAATGGCATTAACGTAAACAAACTCGCACTAAGCACACTGAAGTGGTCTGTAATTCCGGGTCAAACAATATAATATATATAAACACTTGAACAACGGACACATATTATGTGTCCGTTGTTCAAGTGAACTTTGTTGCCTCACTTGTACTCTCGGTATTTTATGGTTCATAGAAGCGGCACGCTTACCAATAGCGTTAGGCCTCGTCTGAAACTACAGCATGCAAAATCCGCGCATGCCGACAAAACACGCATGCGTGCACAAACCCGTGTAACAGGAAAAAGATATACAATCGTATAAAAACAATTGACGTTTATATTCCACATAATCAAATATAATCTTTACGTCATATTAATTGCCATATTACATAAAGATATCTAAATCAATCAATCATAAATGTATAATGAGTGCCGATTTCTAGTCATCTGCGTGTAATATAGATTGGGTGATATATTCGCACACGTGCTCATAAAATGGGAGATTAAGATAATGTATTTAATTTATACCTGATCGTGTCTAGGCAAAACGTTTTTGTTATCGAATAGACGCGTCACGTAGACAGGTGACAGAGCAGCGATTAGAATTGAGTGGGATTGACAAAAATTATATTACCGTAATCAGTCAATAGTATCTACCTCTATAGTGTTCAAAAGAAGTAGGGTAGATGACTGCCAAGTCAAATCAGTATCCTTTTAAGAAACGTCAAAACGATGTGCCACGTACTAATAAAAATGAAATACAAAACGATGACGTCATTCTTTTGTATGGTCAAATCATGTAGTTTCAATGTTTGTTTTAATGTATTTATGACAACGTGAAATTGTAGAGAGACATTGTTTTTCGTTAACGAATTAATTTGTTTTGACGTTTCATTTAAAATACTGAAACTATGTACAATTATCGTACTTTTTCAATTAACAATGGTAAAATAGTCAGGTGCTGCGAAATGGCGTCCCTCCGGAACCATCTGTCTACTTTCCCCATTCGTCTACTTTTTTCATCGGTCTAATTTCCCCATTGGTCCAATTCCTTAAGAAATGTAAAGTCATCTGCCCTACCTCTACCTACCGTCATAATAAAGGAGGAAAATGTATTTTTATTAAGTTACACACCTTTGTTTCTCGGAGACCAGATCATTTTAATATTGCTTTGATTTTAGAAGTTTTTGGAAAAGACAAATGTTCTGCTCCTGATTTCTAATCTATCGTGCCGAATTATTGTCCCACAATACTATGAAAGTAAAAATGGAGTGCACCTGTTTGTGTGCACGATAAGAATTGACCTATGTCTAGATTGATTGAAAGGATGTTAATTGTTTTTTTTTATCTGACTGCGCAAGAAGTTATGTTTATCATAATAAAACTTGTGAATGAGTGTTTTTATTTTGATATCAATGAATTAATCACTTAGGTAATTATGTCTTTATCTTGATTAATCTGTTGTTTATAATATAATCATGCCTAAATATTTTGTAAATAATGTGAAAGTTTTTAGAGGTCTATATGTATGAATGATGATTGCTCAGTTAAATGCAAACCGCCGAATTTTAACTCACATTAGGTGCCAATTTTCCTATACAATTACGGCTAAAATAAAGAAATCCAGTTGAAACTGATATTTTTTGTTATTATTAAACTTAAGCTGCGTATTTCTATACTATTATTTGTAATCCAACCAATATTTGCAGTAACATTTTTAAATTCACGGCAAAATAACACTGAACCTTTGACAGGAATTATACGATCATGCTTTAGACTTGTCATGTATTACATGTTACATATTATCTTAGTTGACTTAAGTAATCTCAGATTGTGCTAAGCTTGCGTTACGAGCTAAGGTTTCAACGGTCAGCTTAAAAGTTGGTTTATCAAGTTTTACTTAAACTCAGCTGGAGTTAAGTCTGAAGGTTCATTTTCTTGCATCGCGAGCCGCACGCAGCTTACGACGAGCGGCTAACGCGCGCGGCCGATGCGACAATAGTCAGAGTGCGCGCGCAGTCTACGTCAGTTGTTGGCTACACGCGTCTGTCGCAGACCTCGGAAACGGCGCCATGCATTCTCATTCTCTGACTATTGTCGCATCGGCCGCTCGCGTCAGCCGCTTGTCGTAAGCCGAGCGCGGCTCGTTATCGGCCGCCATATACGGAAATGAACCATAAGCATGCGTTATATATCTCAAACTTACATATTTTAAATTTATCACAAACGGTAAAGTCTAGGCGACTTTACCGTTTGTGATAAATTTAATTATGGATATTTGACGTCGTAGTTACAGCATAAATGTCGCAGGTTCTTTCATCGCACGGCAAACATTTAGTAGATCCCTAAAAATATCACGTAATATGTAATAATGGAAATAGATATTATCAAAGTTACGTTATAGTGACTAATTGCCGATATTAAAACAGTCGTAATGACAGAAAGACATTATCTTAATTCTTTTATATTATTAGTCGATTACGGATTATAAATCTATCCGAATTAGATTGTTGTATTGTTAATATTATTCTAAAACTGTAATACGTTTTATAATAGTAATAAAATAAATGACAAATAATCAAATTAAATGAAATATGATAGGTGATGACGTAGTATGTCACGTTTATTTTATATGTATATTCTAGATATAATTTAATTAGTATTTTTATAATTTTCATTTATAACTCTAATTTTTTTAAGATTAATTTGTATATAATTTCAAACTTGGCTGTGAATTGGAATGTATGTGAAAAAATATTGTGTTAATAAAAATAAAAATTGTAAATATTAGTATTAAGAATTATAGCCAAAAGAAACAGTATTTAAATTTTATTGGTGTTTTATTTATATTATCCGTACCTGCTTAGATCCCATAGAAAGGCAGCAATAAAAAAAATTGTATCAACATCGTGTCAAAATGGTATCATATTCATATTGACAATACTCAATTACTCATGCACCGTTCTTTACTGTAATTTGATAAAAATAAAACTCTATAACTGTGCCATGAATACTACAATCCGATACGGCATCATATATACCTAGGGGAAACCGGGGCAAAACAAAGTTCAGGGCAGAACGGGAAATAAACTAGCCGCGCAGGGATGGCGAACTAATGACAGGCGTACCATTAGGGGCACGCTGTGAAGAAAGGAGGTGAAACCCTTTCAAAAGTATGTATGTTGGCGATTTTCTCGAAAGCTAGTGATCCGATTTAGATCACAAGAGACCACGGGCTTAGCTAGAGGGGTTAACAGGATTGTTACTGTAACTGTTAACCCCTCCTTTTCTATAGGATCTACAATTCCACATTGCTAGTTATCTTTATAAAAAATATATAGTTCGAGCGGTAAGGTTTTATAAGAATATAAGGCTCTATTAAAATTTCTTTAGAAATTATAGCACGTTGAAACATAAAGGTTCGCCACCATTGAACTAGCGTGTGTGACTCGTGTTACTGTGCCGCTATTATGGTCACTTGCACAAACTTCAGACACGTACTGATGGTCAGCGAGAAAGATCGCAACGTTTGAATTCAACGAAAGAAAAACATTTTTCTGGGTATGAAAAAATAAAAACTAATTTATTCGTGGCGATAACGCACACTACATAATAATTTTGGTACAGTACAGTATATAACAAAAGGCAGGTAGATAGGTAACAAAACAAATGACGACTTTTCTTTTTGGTATTCCGTTCCGCCCCGGTCTACCCTACATACCCAATAGTGTCAGTTGATGAAATTTGACCACACTTTCGATTACACATTGTACCGAATGGAATTAGCGCTGTATATACTTAACAACTTAGTTTTTGTTGGTGACTATTTTGTAGATAATGGTGTAAGTTGATTAATGTTTATTACAATATATTTTATTCAAATATATTTTTTAGGGTTCCTCATTGTCATCAAATCACGATCTGATGATGGGATCCTGGAGACATCGAGGGAACTCTTAAAATATTAAAGGCACACCTACTGTGATTTAGGTATATTTCATAGTGATCCGTGCATTTACTCTTAAAAAGCACCAATTGGTGAAGTGGTACTTATGATGAAGACCACAAATGACGAGCGGACCTATTCAATATTTCACAGTTTGCGATTCAATTACTTTAATATGGTATTGAGTAGCACTTTACTCTCGTCATACTACTATTACACAATGTAATAGAGCTGATAGTGCACTCCTCAACAATTAACGGCCCTGCATCGGAGCAAACAATATTTTGTAAAAGGATTTGATCAGTTGACATAAGCTTATTGTAACTTAAGTGAATTACATACCAACACACTAAGAAGTGAGAAATAAAAAACTTTTTTACAAAAAAAAAAATACCGACTTCAAAAATACATACTAGGCAACTAAAAAGCAAGAAATAAGAGTAACAAAAACATATTAAACATTTTGAAGTTGGTGCCGAATAAAACATAAAAACTACTATTTCATGGCAACAACTTCAAATTTTTTAAGTTGTTTTTGTTAATCTAGGTGTATTATTTCTTGCTTTTTAGTTGCCTTGTATTTATTTTTGAAGTCGGTAATATTTTATTGTAAAAACAGTTTTTTTATTAATGTTTCAAATCGAGCTCAATGCGGAGACTTTTCAAAACGTAGCAAGCTGACCTTATAGGTTCATTTCCGTGCATCGCGACCGATCGCGAGCCGCTCGCGGCTTACGACAAGCGGCTGAGGTAAGTGACAGATGCGCGCGGCCGACGACTGTAGTAGGGCTGCGCGCGCACTGTGAATATTGTCGCATCGGCCGCGAGCGTCAGCCGCTTGTCGTAAGCCGCGAGCGGCTCGCGATCGGCCGCGATGCTCGGAAATGAACCTTATGGCAGCTTGAAGATTTGTTAATTCGTTTTTCCAGTTAAGTAACTGATCTACGTGAACTCCCAGAAACTTAGTCACCTTTACTGTATACTGGCTCACCTTAAAAAATACATTTAATATTATCGCTGTTTTTGGCGTTCTATTTAAACAATATAACATTGGTTTTACTATAATTTATTTTATGACTGTTAAGTGTAAACCAATTGTAAAAAATGTTAAGTACCTTGTTTACTTTTAAATTAAGACAGTTAATGTTTCCTGCTGATACTATTGCATTCGTGTCATCAGTAAATACTACTAACTGTAAGAAAAATACTACTAAATACATATACAAGCTTTTCGTTATTTTATTGCATTTTTTTCTGGGGAGGTTTAAGTGTATAAAACGTTGTCCTAGCTTATAAAACAACCGAGATATATACTAAAACATAGGACTTTAGTCAGCAAAATTTGCACTAGGTGATGTGTTTGATATATTTTTGCTTGATATATGTTAGTACACATGAAGGCGGTTCATTTTCCTTAAAATAGTTATTAAATTCCAATGTTATCTTATTATTATCAGGTTATATATTGTTATCAGGAAAAAATTAAACTTCAATATTTTTAAATTGGTTCGCTAACTGAAAACTGAAGTAAAACCGAATGAAATAAAAGTTTACAATATCACGGGTCACGCTAATAAAGACGTGTTAACAAAAATTTGATCCACTGCGCTTCACTTGCTCTATAAAATCAACAATAAGTCGATTTTCATTTTATAGATTACTAGCTGTGCCCCGCGGTGTTACCCGCGGTTTAGAAAATATTTTACTGTTCGATGGCTTTATCGAGAAATGCTATAAGCTATATAAAATCACGCTACGACCCATAGGAGCGGAGCAGCAATGAAAAATGTTGCAAAAACTAGGGAAAATTACTACTAGTATTTAGTATGTATGTTTGTAAAAAATAAATATATCTACATATAAGAAGCATGTGTATCAATTGTAAATCCGATGGTATTGTGTGAGTAGTCCCAAAATATTTTTATTAACGCAATAGTTTTTTCAAATTACTAATTACAAGCCTCCTTAGAATTATAGTTTAATATTAAATATAAATTAGATACAGTAACGCAACAGTGAGAGTTTTAACTAACTATATTTAATTCAAATTATATATTTTTAAACACTTACTACTTTGCCAGTCGTTGCCGTTTTTTTTTTAAAGATAACTATCAATGTGGAATTTTCGTCCCACATTACCAGCAATCCTGTTAACCCCTCCAGCTAAGCTCAATGGCCTGTATTAGGAGTGGGTTCAAGTCGATAGTATATGGGTAAGATTCGAACCCACGACCTCACGATTGCGAGACCGATGCCTTAGCCATTAGGCTACCGCCGCTTCAAAAATTCTTCTTCATTGAAGTACTCTTTAGTAAGATTAGCATACATGACCAATTTTTTTCGCATTTGGAAATTATATGCTATTGCGCTACGACAGCAGAAGGCATTTTGCCGATAAATAAATTGGTCGTGGCAAATAGCACGTCTCAGCTTGTTTTAATTTGTCCAGAGATATACTTACTTTACCAAGTAGTTATGGACTATCAATTGGGTAGATGACTACAATATCAATTAATTATTTTACACTATACAGGAAATAGCATTTACAAAAATATTCTGAAACCAATCTTTCTCTACAATTTTACGTTATCATAAATTTATAAACATCAAAACAAACATTGAAACTACATTATTTTCACTATACAAAAGAATGACGTCATTGTTTTGTATTTCATGTAAATTAGTACGAGGCGTATAGTTTTGACGTTTCTTAAAAAGATACTGATTTGACTTGACAGTCAACTACCCTAATAGGGTAGATGACCACAGGGCACCATTTGCAAAGTTAACCCGGATCCTTATTCACTATGTTTTTTTTTCGTTTTCGCCCGCGCGAATTGGCGCATGCGCGGTGCACTCAAAGATGTCCGCGCGCATGCTCGATGCATTTCTAAGCGCAGCTCTCTATAAACCATTATGACAAGATTTTGACAGTTAAAAGCGCGGGCTTGACGCGAAAACGAAAACAAAGATAGTAAATAAGGACCCAGGAAACAGATATCTATACTAATATTATAAAGCTGAAGAGTTTGTTTGTTTGTTTGAACGCGGTAATCTCATGAACTACTGGTCAATTCGGACCAGTAGTTCCAAACGCATTATCGCAAACAAACTCTTCAGCTAATACTAGTATAGATGAATAAATGAATTACCAATCTGACATTGTATAATATATATATAATAAAGGAGCGGAGTATCAATGTGAAATGTTGCAAAAATAGGGAAAATTTACGCAAACGAAGTTGCACGGAACAGCTAGTCATTAATATCACGCCTTTTTAAAGGTAAGAAATGGTATCTTTTACAGCGATAGTTATAGTATAAAATAAAGTCACTCCGCTGTCTGGGCGCTTAGATCTTTCGAACTACTCAACGGATTTTAATGCAGTTTTGAGCAATAGATAGGGTGATTCAAGAGAAAGATTTCTATGTATAATACATCATCCCGCGGTAACGGGATCCACACGGATGTCCGCTAGTTTTATTTAAAAGCCTTTTCCCTAGCCTGTTAACCAATGACGAACTTTCTCCAGATGATTAACGGCCGGTCTCAATACTCTAACTATCGATGTATTTGGCTACTGAAGTTATATATTTGACATAAGCTCCATACAAAATATGTCAAAATTCTACCTCTAGTAGACAAATCCATCGATAGATAGATTATTGAAACTGGCTGTAAATCATTCATACTAAAACCCCCGCGCCTCACCCTGATCCATCCAGCAAGATCACTATCAACATTATCATCACATCCTACAGATCACTATCAATATTATTCACTATCCTTATCCGTATGCATTTTTGCGATATCAATAGACATTACTTACCTACGTCATTAAAATAAGTAGCGCTTATCTCAGTAATTATATCATAAATTTATTTAATGTACACCCCGATACAAGCTGATGCAGGCACGCCTAAAAATTCTTTATTGTTGAAAGTACTTACTGGATACCGCATGTTGATGTTAACAAAATCGTCCATTATAAATATAAGTATTTTATTCGATTCTAGTCCGGTATATATATGAGACTAGCTGACCCGCGCAATTTCGTCTGCGAGAATTTTTACCGTTTTTGCAACATTTTTTATGGCTGCTCCGCTCCTTTTAGTCTTAGCGTGATGTTATATAGCCTATAGCCTTCCTCGATAAATGGGCTATCCAACACTAAAATATTTTTTTATTTTTCACTTATTGGATACCGCATGTTGATGTTAACAAAAGTGTCCATTATAAATATTATTATTCGATTCTAGTCTGTTTTATATAAGATATATTTCGGGACTTAATCGCGTGAATCTATGCTAATATTATAAAGCTGAAGAGTTTATTCGTTTGAAGGTGATAATCTCAGGAACTACCGATCCGAATTGAAAAATGATTTTATTTTTGGATAGCACATTTATCGAGGAAGGGCTATATTACATCACGCTGCGACCGATAGGAGCGGAGCAGCAATGAAAATTGTTGCAAAAACGGGGGAAATTGACGAAAACGAAGTTGCGCGGGTCAGCTAGTATGAGATATATTTCGGTACTTATTCGCGTGAATCTAAAGTAATGTTATAAAGCTGAAAGCTGTTTGGACGGGATAATCTCAGGAACTACTGGTCCGAATTGAAAAAAAAAATTGTCGGAGAGCCCATTTATCGAGGAAGGCTATATAACATCACGCTGTGACCAATAGAAGCAGAGCAGCAATGAAAAATTTACGCAAACAAAGCTAGTTAAAAATAAAAGGTACAAACTATTTATTTACCCGACGTTTCGATCGGATCGACTATTTGGGATCCGTGGCATTTTGACACACTTCAAATATGTATTGTTTCTGTACATAAAACAATTTAGGGTCAGGCTGGATCGGCCGGCTAGCTTTTTACGCCTCAGTTCCATTCCTTTTCTTCACATAGGTCAATAAAATACCTTCTCATATTTGGAAAACCAGATTTTTCCAAATTGTACTGTAACTGGTCAACTGGACGAAACATAACTCTTCCTAGCATTCGTGTAAAAAATTGAAGGTTTCAAAACGCCCCAATCAATCAAATTTGTTTTTAATAAAAATAACCGCTACAAGACCATCTGGGTGCTACGACAGCTACGAGCTACGAACACACACACATACACACGGATACATTTATAAATAAGCTTTATCTTACTGCTAGACCATCATTGTCAAAACAACACAGATGATGTCCCACTGCTGGGCACAGGTCTCCCAAGTAGAACCTACTTATTGTAGATCCTGGGGGTAATTGCCATAATCGCCACGCTTGGCGAGCGGGTTGGCGATGGCAGTAAGGCTTTAAAGTACGCAGAGGACGCTGCTGCCCGTCCTCCGGTGTGACATCCCTTAGTCGCCTTGACGACACCCACGGGAAGAAATGGGTTGGTACTATTCTCAAGCCGGTACCATAAGTATAACAATCATTACATTATAAAAAAAATAACTAGCCAGTATTTGTACATCAGAGATATTTAAAAAAAAACAGGCAAGAGCATATCGGACCATGCTTAGTGTAGGGTTCCGCAGCTTTGAATATTTTCATCAGCAGAAGAGCGTATGTTCATGGCACTTACGCCCTTTTGTCTGCCTCTGTGGCGCGGTGGGAGTGTATCCGATTACTACGCAAGAGGTTGTGGGTTCGATCACCACCCGGGTTAAAACTTTGTGTGATGAGCACGATGGTTTATTCGGTCTCTGGGTGTTTTTTATCTATAATATGTATGGATTTAGAAATGTATAAGTATGTTTATACTTCGGTTGTCTGGTTTCCATAGTACAAGCTCAGCTTAGTTTGGGATCAAATAGCTTTGTGTGAGTTGTCCCAAGATATTGTTATTAGGATATTATTATTATTGGTTGAGAATCGCAGTTTTTCGGCAATAACTTAATGACAGTATATCCGATCATATCCAAAATAATTTTAGTTTAAATTATTTATTAAGCGCTACCTTTGTGATTTTTTGCATATTTTTAGGTCACACGGTTCAAAAGTTGCGACCTGTCGAATGTGCCACACGTCGTAGTTTGCTAACAAAAATTAGCTTCTGCTATATATATGTAGGGGCACTACATATATATAACAGAATCAATTATTTTTTAACAAACCCCCCCCCCTTAAATATTTATTATTATTATTTAGCTATCAAACTAAGTAGCGGCTACTACAAGACATCCTTTTACCAAATTTCATTAATATTCATTGGGAAGTCTTTGCGTAAAATGCCATACAGACGGACAGATAGACAGACAGACGGACATGACGAAACTATAAGGGTTCGGTTTTTGCCATTTTGGCTACGGAACCCTAAAAATCGACAAGTGCAATCACGCTACGACCAATAGGAATGGAATGTGACCAATGGAAAGGACTCGAAACTATCTCCATACCAAAATTCATCTAAATTGGTTAAGCTGTTTGAACGTGAAAGCGTAACAGACAGACAGAGTTACTTTCACATTTATAATATTACTAGCTGTCCCGCGCAATTTCGTCTGTGTAAATTTTCCCTGTCATTGCAACTTTTCTCGTCGCTGATCCGCTCCTATTAGTCGTAGCACGATGTTATATAGCCTATAGCCTTCCTCAATAAATGGGCTATCCAACAAAAAAAGAATTATTAAAATCGGTCCAGTACTTTTTGAGTTTATTCGTTACATACAAAAATACAAATCTTTATAATATTATTAGTGTAGAAGTGTAGATGTAGAAAGTGTAGATGTAGATATAGTATGGTTAGGGATTATTACATTTGTGGTATATACAAATTGTTTATAGCTGGTGCCTCTCTTTGCCTGAGAGTTTCACACATTTACTAGAGTCCTAGAAACGAATCTAACTTTTTGTAACTGAACTAGTACAGCGCTACTTTACAAAACAATAATCATAATTCACTGCCGATTATATCACTTATCATTATTACGGAAATAAATAGCTTTAAATATATAATCGGTCCTTATTTAGATTTAATTACAGATTCTGACATCATCTATCATTAAGTCTAAATATATATACATCAAATATACTTATGTATAATCTATAATCCAATTATTATGACTTTAATATTGATATTAACTATTTGATATTTTGTCCCGTGCTGCATATTTAATTGGTGACAATTTTTATTATTTAATAACTGGCCTGTTGGTCTAGTGATTAGTGCCTCTGACTGTTCGTGTGGAGGTCGTGGGTTAGATCCCCACGCAAGAAAAAACGTTATGTGATGTCAGTATGTTTATCAGTTAACTAGTTGTCACAGTACAGGATCTGCTAAGTTTGGGATCAGATAGCGTAGTGTGAGTTATCCCAAGAACAACTCACACTCATCTGATCCCAAACTAAACAGAGCTTGTACCTACTATGGAAACCAGACAACCGATAAACATACTTATATATTTCTAAATACATACATATTATAGATAAATAACACCCAGACACAGAATAAACCATCGTGCTCATCACACAAAGTTTAATCCTGGGTATGGTATCATAAAAGATTATAATGACTTGTTACAGCAGCAAGGCGCATGTTAGTTCGATAATGCTGACATTATCTTAGCGCCTAGGTGCCCAACCAGCGGCTATTTACCCCAGCGCGAGCGAGGGTAAAACAACTATTCTTTGGGGGTAATGAAGGTGATTTAAATCCCTACCCCGTCATTCGAGCTTCTGACACTTGCCGATATTGTAGGATAAATTGCTTCCAAAGTACTCAAAAAGGGTAAAGAGTTCAAAAAGTTTAGGAACCAGTGATTTACAGCCTGATATCAAAATATAATCTCATTTAGGCGTAGCTTTGCTAAAATAAAACTACACAAAGCAACACTGCTTAGCGCAACTTTAGCATCATTTTGAACGATTGTGTCCATAAAATCTTGTTTAAACTTAGCTTGAGCGACTTAATTACGCTTTCTAGATGAAATATTTTTGGAAAAAATGTTCCGTTGTATATTGGTTTGCGCTATAGCCGTTGGAATCGGTAGTTAAGCCTCAATAATCGGGAAGTTGTATATTATATAATCGTTTACAGATCACATTACCAGATGCCACTGATGAGTCATTTGAGTTTTATACGGGAATATCTTTAAGTCTTTCACCAAAATACGCTGCAGGGTCCGTCTGGAAATGCCCAATTGCGTGGCACGTCGCCTCGTTGATGTTTCTGGACACTCTTCCACATCTTCGCGCACAGCATCGATATTTTCAGCTGAACGGCCTGTTCTTGGTCTCCCAGACTTAGGTCTATCCAATGTTGAGCCAGTTGCTTCAAGGCGTGTGGCAAAGCGTCGAATTGTGCGACCAATCGGTGCCGGACGGTGGGGAAATCGTCGACGAAATTCACGTTGTGTTCTTATCACTGATGAATTATTCCGTAAGAACATTGACACAATTATTCCACGTTCTTGGGGAGTAAAACGGTCCATGTTTATTTTCAGTGTATTTTACATTTGTTCACTACACAATTTTCAACAACAGAATGACAGAAAATGTCATATAAAAAAAAAAAAGTATTTTCTTTAGTGCCAGTACTTTTGCGCCACCCAGTATAGCCTTCCTCGATAAATGGGCTATTTAACAGTAAAAAAAAAAATCAATTCGGACCAGTAGTTCCTGAGATTACCTACCGCGTTCAAACAATCAAACAAACTCTTCAGCTTTATAAAATTAGTAAAGATTTATTAAATTTGAATTACTTTCGATCTTACTGCCACAATATAAAATAATAAATCACAAATCAAAAAACCAAAATCAAAATATAAAATAAAAAGAAAACAATAATCGCTACTCGGACTCGAACTGGGGTTTCTGGTTTCTGGACCGCCCGATTTCCCACCAGAGCTATAAAAACATTGTAGATGGTGGCGAAATTTACTATCGTATATGATATTGTAGCAGTTTTTCATTTCTCTCCCTCCGTCTTACGAATTTTCGATCAAGTTACGTGTCCTGACGCGAGTTTAACATTTTTACCCATCCCAAATAGTGCACAACGCCGCTAAAGAACCACTAGACCACGAAATATAGTTGTCGTAGCTTCGTAATTTTAATTCTTTAACGAATAAACTCTCCGATGCAGCTCAAAATCACCTAAATGTTCAAATGTACAAAATTAGCATAAATGCTTTAAAAATTACAAAAAACAATATTCAGGCCCAGCGTCATCAAAATCTGGGTTTAAATAGTTTCTGCAATGAAACTCAGAGAGCTTCTTTAAGAACGCGGTGGATGACGTCACGATTGCCATGAACGATTTCATATTGTGAAGGCTAAATTCGACTTCGGTGGACCGATTTCGATGTCTCAGTGCCGGAGTTGGTAACGGCTTAGAGTCGGGTTCAAGTCCCGCCTGAGACGAATTTTTCCTACATACTATATATCTGTGACATCATTATAACTTATCGAATGAACGATTATTTATTACTGCTTAAAATTGTATGGGTCTTTACTTAGCTATATTTCACAGATTATCAAATTCGTTACGTATTGTTGAAGATTAGACGCTACAGCGACAGCTTAACGTTTTCGACGTAGCGCACAGGCGAATAACCATTTTAGAATTCACCCATCTAGTAGTAGCATAAATGCTTTAAAAATTACAAAAAGCAATAATCAGGCCCAGCATCATCAAAAATCTGTGTTTAAATAGTTACTGCAAAAACTCACAGAGTCGCACTAGTTCCTTAGGAACGCGTTGGATGACGTCACGATTGCCATGAACGATTTCATATCATGTGGAGGCTAATGCACTTATTACACTACACTAAATCAAGGACCCTAAACCCTTAAAAAGAGAGGTGTAATAAGAGTTAGGGCCCTAAATCTCTAACAAAATTTCAACCTCGATTTAGGGCCCTGATTTAAGGTAGTGTAATAGCCGTTTTAAATCCGACTATGGCGGACATGTGTTGACATGTCAATGCCGGAGTTGGTAACGGCTTAGAGCCGGGTTCAAGTCCCGCCTGAGACGAATTTTTCCTCCATACATTTTATTTAATTTGTATAAAAAATATATTTAAAAATAAAAAAACCCGCCTGCACAAAAAAGATGGAAACAAGATCCCCTACATAATTATATAATTTCATGCAGGCATTAATGAATGTCGATGAACTTAGTAAAGTGCCTCCGACTACATGAAATTATATAATTATGTAGGGGATCTTGTTTCCATCTTTTTTGTGCAGGCGAGTTTTTTTATTTTTATTATTTATTTTTTTATTTAATACTTTAGTAGTTGTAGGATGTAACCGATGTAGCAACTTATTTTTATCACAACTATTGTCAAGTATTGAAAATTAAAAAAATAATGGTTGCTAACTAACTTTTTTAGTATTACAGTCATAATCATGTTATACCTTTTTGAATTGCATAAGATGAGCCCTTTAATTTGATATCCATATTGCAGTACTCAAAACAACTTTTTTTTTCACACCTCTTTATTTTGACATCTCATAGCCGCCATGTTTGTTTTTTTAAAACGTCACCTATCTAAGACCACTTGGGCAATTAAGACGAATCTAACGACGAGTGAATTGTATAAATCCGTTCAGTGGATTGTGAGATATCAGGTAATAAAGAATATTACATACATACATACAAGATACGCGCGAAAAACATAACCCTTGTTTACAGTCGGGTAAAAATAACATAAAAATGCTTTAAAAATTACAAAAAGTACCTCTCGTCCAGTCACTACTACTTTAAGTTGAGAAGTAGAAATGAAATATAAGGTCGTCTTAAAACTACGTAGGTCTAAAGTAACGCGTTGCTTGCACTTCGCCACTGTACCTACTATCTCGCTTTCTGTACAAGGTTGCCTGTTCTATTCTTGGAAGTCTTTAAGACTTTTATATTGGTACCGTAATCGTTATGATCTCGTGATTAAGATGATAATGGTATCGATCCATGTGAATCGGTGAAAATTTATGATTGACCAATAATCGATTTAAAAAATCGTACAAGTCATGTATGATAACAACAAAGAGCTATGCCGAAATTTCAGCTTTCTTTACTTATGATAAGTATATTAATATCCTGCTTAAATAACGATGTTTTAATGTGATTAGGTAGTACCTGCCTACGTCATACGTGTGCAAATTATAAGGATGTTACATTTAATGTAATATTTGCACACGTGCAATGATGTTATCGCGGTAGTTGATCGACAAGTTAATTCACTTAGCAATGCTTTTGCTCTTTAAATGTTGATAAACTTTCGCGATTTGTACACGTTATAAAATTATATATACTACGGGTCTTAATCGCGTGAATAATAAAAGGTAAATACCTTGTTTATTGCCCGACGTTTCGACCGTAAAGAAACGCCGTGGTCACGGGTAGACTGCCGGTGAGTCTACCCGTGACCACGGCCGTTGCATTACGGTCGAAACTTCGGGCAATAAACAAGGTATTTTACCTTAAATTTTTCATGCGATTAAGACCCATAGGTAGTTATAACTTTTGCTCTTTGTTTTGAATTCGGAGAACTAACTAAAGATTAATTTAAAAATCAAAAATTGCAAAAGTAAGAGGACAAGTTTATAATATATTATTATTAAATATTTTATGCTAATTTATGATATAATTAGATTTGTCATGCATGTCATTTACCATTGCCTTTTTGTATGCCTACATTGGCAAAACATGTAGCACATACTCAAAAATAACACCTTGCATGCAAGTTTTATATCTTGTACTGTATACTCATGTTTTATACAAAATAAAGAAATAAAGAAAAGTCCCTAAGAATTTTCAAATGTCCAAGAAAAAATATTTACATTTAATTTAGTAAAACACTTTTTTGGAATGTGGCTAATCAAAAAGAAAACCAGCGAATGATTCGGCTCTCTCTCCTTGCCTAGACTTGTCCCATGTCATTTGGGTTGGCTCTCCTCATCATCTTCACATTACGTTGCGGCATTGGGTGATTGCCACATTTACTTGGGCTCTCTCGAAGTCGCTTTTAATAACGTATATCCACGTTTGAAGGGGTCTTCCTCGCTTCCGGCGTCCTGTTTCTATATTCAAGACCTGCCTCTTCATATGATCTTCAGGTCTTCTCATTACGCGTCCATACCACTTAAGACGAAAAGCGAATGAATCGCCTGATGGTGATTTATTACCGTAACATTCTAAGATCGCATTTAAATCTCCTCACTCGTTTCGGAGTTTCTGTGTCATAAGCAGGTATTAAACGTCAATTCTTTTTTTTTTTTTAAAGATTACTAGCAATGTGGGATTGAGTCCCACATTACTAGCAATCTTGTTAACCCCTCCAGCTAAGCTACAAGGCTTGTGTTAGGAGTGGGTTCACGTCGGTAGTATAATGGATAGGATTCGAACCCGCGACCTAAAGATTGCAAGACTCGAAGATTACAACACTCCTCTTTTTCGTTGGAGGTATTATATTTCAGATCTTATAGAACCTAAACAAGCTGTGTAGAATTTCAATCTGTCTATTTTCTATCCCATTTTGAACTGCACTAGATTAATATTTAAACAGCAATGAGCGCCGCTCTATGTCAAGTTCTAATGCATAGCTAATGTGCTTTGAAAAGGGACTTGAGATAGGCTTCGTAAAATATTCACTCATGACAGATAGTGACCTAAATAGGCGGTTATGTTTCAAGAAAAAGAGGTGTTATTAATTGGGTTTTGACATCTATTACGTTTGTGCAATTAAAGTAATCAGTCTATATATCTGTGACATCATTATAACTTATCGAATGAACGATTATTTATTACTTCTTAAAATTGGATGGGTCTTTACTTAGCTATATTTCACAGTTTATCAAATTTGTTACGTATTGTTGAAGATTAGACGCTACAGCGACAGTTTAACGTTTTCGACGTAGCGCACAGAAAAATAACCATTTTAGAATTCACCCATTTATAGTTCCAACAATGATAATGTTGCTTAACGTTGCTAACTAAAATGGTGAAACTCAAGAAGGTGTGAACCTTCTTGAGTTTCACCCAAACAGAAAAAGAAATTCTGAATTCGTCAGCAATTAATCCTCGAAATCTGGCTTAATCCAGCAAAATCCTGGATGCACAGTCTACAAATATTACTAATAACCTACATTTTGTCTAAAGGAACAGCTATTAGGACTAATCTATTTATATAAGGTGGGTCACATTGCTGTCACGAGAGCTGTGGACAATCGTCTGCGAGGAAATTGCATAATAGCGCGAATCTAGAGTGATACTTCCTTCATAAAATACAATGATATTATAATACATATAGTATGTTATATCCTGACAAAACAACCGGACATGTCTATCGAATGTCGAGTTCTTATATGAGTTCCTAATATAATGTAAGTGAGTTCGAACGGTAAGATTATACTAAAAACAAAAAACCTAATTGCTTCAAACTGACTGCCTCTGTGGGAATGTGTCTGACTGCTAAGCAAGAGATCGTGGGTTCGATTCCCATACGGGACAGCGATTTGTGTGATCCAAAAATTGTTGTTCTGGGTCCGGGTTTACTTTATATCCGTGACTTGTATGTTTGTAAAGTCCCCCGTGCGTGACGCAGGGCTTGTAAGATAATGCGGGATATGTCTTAAAAAAAATGAGTTAGATCGAGATTCTTAGCTTTAAAATGTAATGAAATTAAATCTCCCTTGACGGTTTTTTAATTTGTTTCTTTTTATTTAAATTTTGTAACAACAATATTTTTTTTTATTTAGAGTTATTTTCTGAAACTATTTACAGTTATATAAAATTCAAAATCTAGGGCAAATATTTGTACAAAATATTACGCAAAATATAAATTGCTACTTAACCTAGATAAGATCCATACTTATTACTTTTATTACTAATTTTTGCTGATATTTTAAAAGTTTTATCATATTTAACCTACTTAGAAACAAGTAAAATATCAATAAATAAGTATTTGCTATGTGGAATAACATTATTATTATCTAGAGCCGTTGATTTGTATGACAGTTTTTACTCAGAAATTAAGTAAGTATACATTACTTACCTAATTTTGTAATTTGATTGCAACTACCTATTTCTTAAACTGATAAGTGTTAAACGTGTTTTTTATAAAATGTTTTAATGTCAAATTAATGTGAGAGCTCTAGTGTACGAGTGCGCACGTGAGTGAGTGTGTGCATGAATGAGTGCGTGTAGTAAGTGCATGCATGATAAGTGCGTGTGTGCTTAGGTACGTGCGTGCATGCATTATGATTGCGTGCATGCATAATGATTGCGTGCTTGAGTAAGTGCGTGTATACATGCATGAATGAGTGCATGTTTAAACGAGTGTTCGTTTATGTATGTATCGATGCAAACAATGAAGTGCAACAAGAAGCAATGTCCAACTAGCTTATTTTAATTTTATTTTTCAAATCTAGTCTTATCAAGATTATTCTACCGCAGTCCAGATTTCTCTAGGCGATCTCAACTAAATGCAGCTGAGAGGGAACAAGGCATTATCTATTTGTCTAGATTAAGATACGACACGAGCCGTTTGACCGGCCTTTATAATAAAACTGACATCTTTATTGGCATATCTATCATGGTGAAGTGAGGCCCAATCAATGAGGCAGTAAAACTGAATAAGAATCAGGGATTTCGACAGGAAATGGCAATTTTTGCGTGTTTTTACCAGCCCATATACCTAGTTTAATAGGCCATAGTAGGTAAAGAAATATACTTATATAGAGAGATGTATTAACATTTTAATTATCTTATATCTTAGTACCTCCTATGCTGTATAATTATTTTGTGATAATAGGTACCTTTAATGTTTGCAATGAAAACGAAATACTTAAAAGTGTTTGGAAGATAATTATGTATAATTATGACTTTTATTTTTAATAAACACTATATAAAATCAAATAAAAAAATAATTCTTTTAATTCCCACTCAGTAAAATAGCATTATAACCTTTGGCACTTTTGGTTTTTGATATTTAGTATTTGCTTTTATACTTATTTTAATTTAATTAAATAATTGCTTTTATATTCATTTTTATATAAATAACTATTTGTTTTTAAATTCATTTTAATTTAAGTAATTATTTGCTTTTATATTCATTTTAATTTAATTAATTATTTGCTTGTATATTCATTTTATTTTTATTAATTTTCTAGCTTTCGCCCGCGGCTCTGCCCGTGTGGATGTCGGTTATCGCGATAAAAACTATCTTATGTCCTTCCCGGGACTCAAACTATCTTCATACCAAATTTCATCTAAATCAGTTTAGCTGTTTGAGCATGAAAGCGTAACAGACAGACAGAGTTACTTCACATCTATATTAATATTATAAAGCTGAAGAGTTTGTTTGTTTGTTTGTCTGAACGCGGTAATCTCAGGAACTACAGATCCGAATTTAAAAAAAAAACACTGTTGGATAGCCCATTTATCGAGGAAGGCTATATGATATCACGCTACGACCAATAGGAGCGGAGCATCAATGAGAAATGTTACAAAAACGGGGAAAAATTACGCAGACGAAGTTGCGCGGGACAGCTAGTTTATAATATTAGTATGGATTTGCTTTTATATTCATTTTAATTTTTTTATTTATCTCTTTTTGTTTTTTATTTTTGCCTAAAATGTAATATAATTAGTTGAATTAAGGAGAAGCAACTGACTCCTGTAACACAGTAATATAACTAGCACAGGGGTCATTATTGTAATTAGGATTTTTTTTGAATCAATAAAGATTATTATTATTATATATACTAATGTTATAAAGCTGAAGAGTTTGTTTGTTTGTTTAAACGCGGTAATCTCAGGAACTACTGAATTATTTCACTGTTAGATAGCCCATTTATCTAGGAAAGCTATAGACCAATGGAAGCGGAGCAGCAATGAGAAATGTTGCAAAAATGGTAAAAATTTCCGCATACGAAGTTGCGCGGGACAGCTAGTTATTCTTATGGGACCTATTTTTAATCGACTTCAAAAAAGGAGGAGGTTCTCAATTCGACTGTATGTTTTTTTTATAAATAACCAATTATGCGAAGACGGCTGGACCAATTTGAAATATTATTTTCTGTGTTTTATAGTGTATAATTTCAAGTTCAGGACCTGATGATGGGATTTTGGAGAAATCGAGAGTACACTTCTAAATCCTCTGTGGCGCGGTGGGAGTGTGTCCGACTGCTACGCAAGAGGTCGTGGGTACGATTCCCACACGAGACACCACTTTGTGATATCCACAAATTGTGTTCCGAGTCTGGGTGTACTTTGTGTCCGTGACTTGTATGTTTGTAAAATCCCCCGCGACACAGGGCTTGTACACTACTGCGAGAGTCGCCATTAAAAAAAAAATACTCAAAAAGTACTAATTGGTTAGATGACTACAATAACAATAAATTATTTTATATTATACAGGGAATAGCATTTACAAAAATATTCTGAAAAACAATGTTTCTCTACAATTTTACGTTGTCATGAATTTATAAACATCAAAACAAACATTAAAACTACATGATTTGACCATACAAAAGAATGACGTCATTGTTTTGTATTTCATATAAATAAGTCGTTTTGACGTTTCTTAAAAAGATACTGATTTGACTTGACAGTCATCTACCCTATTGGCCATCATTTAAAACTCTGTTCCTTTTTCTTTTGACCTTCGGTCCAGTCCAGTACTTCCTTATTTGACCATCTAACATTGCTCCTAACCTGATCATTTCCATTTTTAACCGACTTCGAAAAGGAAGAGGTTCTCAATTCGGATCTTTGTATATTTTTTAAGCATAATTCGTGCATAACTCCGTTATCTATACTATTTAATACTAAAGAGGAAAGATTTGAATGTTTGTGTGTCCAAAACTACTGGACCGTTTTGAAAAAAATATTTCACAGTTGGATAGCCCATTTATCGAGGAAGGCTATAGGCTATAACATCACGCTACGACCAATAGGAGCGGAACAGTAATGAAAAATGTTGTAAAAACGGGGAAAATTTACACAGATGAAGTTGCACGGAACACATTATTCTAAAAATTTGAATTGATTCGAAATGATCCCATATAAATTTCGTAAAGATCTGATAATGAGTTTCTGAGACAGATAACGAAACTCCTTAGTAAATGCCATCAAATCAATCGGATTGATGTCTGTCAGTTTTTTTTTATTTTAAGCTTTTTACAGTGAATGAGAGAAAGCAATAACAATACAATAGTACCGGTAATACTTACCACTATCACATACATTCCCATGTTGAAATGTATACCTGTAAACACCTAACTCGATGATGTATTTGATTGTTTTCAAAACAATAAAGTACATCATCAGTCTATTGTGTAAACAGATTCGTATTATATTTTATGTTTCTGTGTCAGTCGGAACTACATAGTGTGTTGTTATAGACGATGTTGAGAATGTTCCCTGTAGTTTTTTGGCTAAGTAGCTGTCTATGTTATATTATTAGTGGAGCCAGGATTTCGGTTTGGAACGGGCTGGACCCAGCTGACGGTAAGTTTTATTTACGACTACCAGTAGCGGCACTAGGGAGGCGCCGTCAGGACGGTCGCCCCGGGCGCCGAGGCTAGAGGGGCGGTTAGGCAGAGCTGAGGTTTTTAGGTGCCCCTACGGCAGTGAAAGTGTAGTTGACTCGATTGATGCGCCCTCACTTATCTTACAGAATCAAGCCAGGGCCTAAGGACGCACTTGCTTCTGCCTTACTAGCCTTCAGCCAATATAAAACATAGCATCTTAAATTATTTCGAGGTGAGGCCAAAACTTGATGATGAGGCCATACCCAAGAAAAATACCTGTTAAGTCTGTCAAAACCCAAAATTCTTTATTGACTTAGGATGCAAAACAACTCTTGTGATACGAAGATTCTACGTGTACATGTAATGCCAAGTTTGCAAACAATAGGAAAAGCCGGAGAAAAGAACCTAGCAATAAAAACTTGCGACCACTCTTTTCAAATTGTCAATTTTACAATTCAATATTCAATATATTTATTTTGCAAAAACACAGGTACAAAAAGGTGTTAGTAATTACAATAATTAGTGCAATCTATGTTTAACCTATTTGGTGTGCAAATGATCACAAATAATTAGTATATAGTTAGTTATTTAAATTAATTACAAAACAATATTATTATTATTAATCAGATTTACAGTCAATATAATTATCGAAATCAAGGCATGTCAACTATACTATCATTAAAATAATCATTTAGGGTGTAGTAACACTTTTCCGTAAGCATATTAATAAGCTGCTTTTTAAATTTGACCTTATTGTCTATGTTCTTAATGCACGATGGAAGTTTGTTATATATTAGTGGCGCTTTACAAAATATGCTATTATGCATCAGCGTTGTTTTACACGGTACCACACACAATTTACCAAAGTGACGTTGTCGATCTCTTTTACTGAATAGGTTTATATTCTGTTTCACAAATATTGCGCTTTCGTAAATGTATAGGCAAGGTAAAGTTAGTAGACAATGTTTAATAAAATAAGGGCGGCACGAGTCTCTTGGCTTTAAATTGAACATTGTTCTAATACAGCGTTTCTGCGCTCTAAACACAAGGAGCCAGTCAGCAGAGTTCCCCCAAAAAATGATACCATAACGCAATGTCGAGGAAATGTATCCATGGTAGGCAGTTATGAGCGCGTCTCTACTCGTTATGTATTTCAGCCGGTACAACCCATACGTAAACTGGCTGATCTTTTTGCATACATGTTCAACGTGTGTCTTCCAGTTCAATTTCTGATCCAAATGTAACCCTAGAAATTTAGTGCTTGAACATTCTTTAATTTGTGTCCCCTGGTAACTAATATTAATTCTATCGTCATTTCTATTTACTACTGGCCTTTGCTTGAAATTAATAAGTTTAGTTTTATCTAAATTAATTTTTAAATTATTTAATGTCAACCAATGGATAATACATGTCAGTGTGTTATTAATAGTAGATTGTAGTGTTGTCAATTTTGAGTCGGAGAATAATACTGTACAATCATCGGCAAATAATGTAATTTTGTCATTAATATTAATTGAAATGTCATTTATATATATAATAAAAAGCAGTGGTCCCAGCACACTTCCCTGGGGTACACCGTATTTAACCTTTCTGACACTAGATTGACATGTTTCCTCCATTTTTGTTATTGTGCTTACTGTAGTTATTTGCGTGACCTGCTCCCTGTCAGATAAGTAAGACGAGATCAATTTATGAGCATTACCCCTTATTCCATAAGAAGAAAGTTTAATTAGTAAAGTATCATGCCTAACATAGTCGAAAGCTTTCGTCATATCCATAAAAAGACCCACTGCCGGCTGTCTTCTGTCCATATTAGAGGTAACAGATCGTAGAAAATCATAGGTAGCCATGTTTATGTTTTTATTTTTCCTAAAGCCATATTGTTCAGGTATCAGGACAGATTCCTTTTGTACAATGTAAATGTTTATAAACTTGATATGGGGGTAAGGTGCTGCGACTAATATACTATACACCATGATAAAGGAATGATGCAAATTATATTATTAAAAAGTTGAAACATGAGCTAAACTAAAATCAGATTTAGTGGGTACAATATAGTAGGAGCATCTACTTACAACAAATGTAAAAACTATATGTGCTTAAATATTGGCCAGAGTACCTGTCTCTACGTACTTCGTAGATACCTAAGATGATAAAGGGGCAAGGTATGATCGACTCGTTTGCTATTGATTCTTCATTGAGTCGTTGGCAGGGTGCAATTGCTAATGCACGTACGGAGGCCCTGTAGTCTAGGGCCCCGTATAATTGACATTAATTGGGCTGATCTGACGGTAGCTACGCCACTGTTTAAACCTAAGTTTTCCTTGATTTCGATGTTATTTGATTTTGGTAGAGTTGCATTTAGTATCAGTGAAGATTCTATACTATCTCACTCTCTCCTTAGAGGAACTACAACACCATGACAATGAAGAATCTCAAACGTACAAGATTGACAACTTGTATTTAGGGAATGTGGCGAGATTTGTCTCGTCTGTCACTAGACATCCAACGACAGCCACAACGTTACGAGAAACAGAAACGGAAAGGACAGAGAACAAGATTGTGCCGTCGTGGCATTACAATGGTAAGTCCAAAAATATAATACAACATTGCCAATTACGAAGTAGGTACTCAGTAAAAAATCCTTTTTCGACTGGCACTTATAGCTTTTTGTGTCCTACGTCACAAGAGACTGCTTCGTATTTTTGAGTACATGTCTAATTTTTCTGGCGATTTGTGCTAGTATTAAGACTGGCAAAAATTGAGTGTAAATTGGACTATTTCGATACATGGGTGTACCCAGGAAGATTTGGGGGTTGACCTTATGAAATTGCAAAAAGGAAGGTACACAATTAAGTCAATTGAAGCATCCAATCCCCCCCCCCCCCCCCGAAAAATAAATCACGGCACGCCCGTGATTTCGATGGTAACCTAATGTAATTATGAAAATATAAATATATACAACGGCCGTTGCTATACGGTCGAAACGTCGGGAAATAAACAAGATATTTTACCTTAAATTATTCACGCGATTAAGACCCGTAATATATATATATATATATATATATATATATATATATATATATTTTCATCTAATGTAATGTCTATAAACACAACTTTACAGGAGAGCCATATCTATACTAATATTATAAAGCTGACTAGTTTGTTTGTTTGAACGCGGTAATGCCAGGAACTACTGATCCGAATTAAAAAAAAATAACTGTTGGATAGCCCATTTATCGAGGAAGGCTATAGGCTATATAATATCACGCTACGACCAATAGGAGCGGAGCAGCAATGAGAAATGTTGCAAAAACGGGCAAAATTTACGCAGCAAAGTTGCGCGCGACATCTAGAAAATAATATTTATGTGTCATTTTGCTAACACTTTTAAACCTTATTGTTATCAAAATTATCATAACGACTCAGATTTAATATGTCACAATATTTGTATAAATAAAGTTGTTGCTCTATAATATTTTTAAACATTGTTACAATGTTATACGACGGAAGTATACGAGGTTACAAAAACATAAATCAAGCGGTCGTATCGTTTATATCGTATTTCATTGCATCAAACATAGGTATCGTATGTAGGTAGGTACTATATACTTCATTAGGTATACTTGGTATACCCCAATGTATTAGCAGCAAATACATGTATCTTGACCTAAACATTACCACTGTTCGAGAGGAAATAGTCCCGGCAAGCCAAAAATACCAGGAGAAACTAGCAACTCATACAAACGAACTAGCACAGGCCTTAAGTGGAGAGGGTGGACTCCTACTGTAGTCCACCCTCTCCACTTAAGGCCTCGACTGAAGAGACAAGGCATTCCCAGTCTCGCTCAAAGATTTGTGGACTGAGTCAAGAAGAGGGTTTGCTGGAAAGTTCAGCAATTGATTGGCCCTTGATGATAATAATAAAATACTCAGGACATGTAGTTCCAGCGAAACGAGTGCAGAAAATACATAAAAAAAAGGGATACTTGGGAAAACCTGCATCGGTATTTTATGCCCATAGGTTACACAATACTTGATATGTTATGGATTTTACACGTCAAACGGGAGCTATGAAAATGATGACAGCTCAGTACGCCAAGTCCCTTTCTTTAAAAAAAAATCATGAATTTTTGTTTACTTAAATTTCTTAAGTTTGCGGGCAGTATTCTCTTCTTGACTGCCTCTGGCGCGGTGGGAGTGTATCCGACTGCTTCGCAAGAGGTCGTGGCTTCGATCCCCACCCAGGATAAAACTTTGTGTGATGAGCACGATAGTTTGTTCTGTGTCTGGGTGTTATTTATCTATAGAATGTATGTATTTAGAAATATTTAAGTATGTATAACAGTTGTCTGGTTTCCATAGTACAAGTGCTGCTTAGTTTGGGATCAGATAGCGTTGTGTGAGTTTTCCCAAGATATTCTTATTTATTCAGATATAATTATTAGATATTATTATTCTAATTATTTTTTGGTTGTGTAACGTCAAACTATGACCAAAGGAGCGGAGCAGTATTAAAAAATATTGCAAACCCGAAGAAAATTCAGTTTTACGAAGTTGCGCGATTCAGCTAGTTTAGAATATTTATAGAAGCATTACACATTGCAGACGAAACAAAATGGCCAGGTCGCCGCTGCCGAGAAGGTGGCACGAAGCAGTCACCCATTGACATTAAAACAAAGGACGTAGTCACTGATTTCAGTGGAACGTTCATCAAGTATGGACCTTTAATGTTTAGAGGATATGACAAAGTGCTCCTATCAGGATACAATAACGGATATACAGGTAAAACAACACTTTTTTTTATTTACAAGGGCTTATTTCAAGAAATCCTAAGCTTCTGAAACAGTCTTTCAATTTCCTGTACGACTATTGGTTGCTGAGATATCGGTGGTTGAACACAAAATGGCCCTTCTTCGTTTAATATCGGATATCTTCTCAACAAATGGACATAGAGGAAAATTAAAAGAGAGAAATTATAGCTTAATAAACAGGCTACCTATTAAAAGTGGTTTAACAAAAAAAAAACGAGTACGTGAAGCATTACATAAAGGCTGAAAATATATAAAATAAATCGGATAACATAATAATCATGGCTTAAAAAAAAACATTTTTTTTTTGACACGACCATTTTGACTTAGATAAAGTCCATCAAAAGCAGGTAAAAAAAATTTTTTTTTGCTCCTGTCATTTTTGTGAGAAGCATACTTATGCGCTAATATTGTGATTTACCAACACACAAAAACTAACTACCAAACTAAATCTTCACTGCAAACTTTTACACTTTAGCACAGAATATATAAAAGTACTTACTACGTAACCGTAGGTAGGCAACTATCTACTTCTTCCGTTCTACTAGGATCATATTCGCGTTACTTCTTTTGTTCTATTGGGATCATATTCGCGTTACTTCTTTCGTTCTATTGGGATCATATTCGCGTTACTTCTTTCGTTCTATTGGGATCAAATTCGCGTTACTTCTTCTGTACTACTGGGATTTTATTCGCGTTACTTCTTCCGTTCTACTGGGATTTTATTCGCGTTTGCCAATGCAAGCGTGGTCGCAAAGACAGCTAAGCAAAGTCTTCCTTAATGAAACGACACCTTGAAACGCTATTTTGTTTTCCATTACGCCTATGTAATCTGTTTTTCTGAACTTTCTGTATACATTACTTCCAATAAACTTAGAATACGATTCACTTCAGCTTCCCTTTCAAATACTCCTTAAACTAAAACGATATTAAAATGAAATATCAAATTGTTACGATTAACACTTTCAAAATTCCTGCGCGTATCACGTAAATACTCAGAGCGCGGTCAGTAATTATATAATTCTATCTATACAGGAACGGTAACATGGTTTATTCTGGCATGTTGCTGTCTTTTCTACTACACGTAATCAGGTTCTGTCTCGTTCACTCAGGTTTTCTAAAGAATTAAGTGAACAATTAGATTTTTATTACTATGGATTCTATCGAGTTCCCTTACTTTAAAATTGACTCTTCGCCACTGCAGTACAGTTCATAACGGAAGGGGTCCCGGTAATGCACCCGATGCTGAGAGGCGGCCCTTTGAAGAACAACTACAGGCTCGAGCAGATACACTTGCACTGGAAGTCAGAACACGCCATCAATGGAGACAAGTTAGTGGCCTTGGAACAAAATGTTTATACCTATATACCCCTACCTATATATCTTTAGTTAAGGGGCTGAAGCCCCCCTCCTTCTCATGTGGGCATTTGTTTTTTGTTTAATACTTTATTGAGTCATTTATCATAGCGGGATGAAACCCACCCGCTCCACGGATCAATGATCCCGCGCCACGGTAACCTCTAACGGCCAGTCTCAATAATCTAACTATCGATAGATTTGGCTACTAGAGGTATATATTTGAAATAAGCTCCATACAAAATATGTCAAAATTCTACCTCTAGTAGTCAAATCCATCGATAGTTAGATTATTGAGACCGCCCGTAAATGAAGAACCGGGCAAGTGCATACCGGCTCACGCACTTGTACACAATGTAGGGTTCCGTAGTCCCCCCCCCCCCCTACCATCCCAATAATGCGGCTTAAGAAGTGGCTTTTCTGTTGTTTTTGTACAACGTTAGAACCTACATAATAATAATTTTCAATGGGATTTGTATGACAATTTTGTGATTTCTCATTTGATCAGCTGTTACTCGTAAATTTGTAAAGCTAGCTGAGATAGTTTTTCTTTTAATTCACTATATACCGTGATTTTTTCACATACCCAACATCAACCATATTTAGTTGGCAGTCCCCCCTGCCACTTGACTCTAACAAAAAGTTGCACATTAAAGCATAATAAGTATTTCACAAACGGATCCCTAAATCTAAAAATGATCTTCACAACCCCAAAACTTTTTTAAAACGCCTATTTAATGATACCCCACACGATGGGATAGGTGAGAAAAACGTCATATTCCCACTTTACATGTAGGGGAAGTACCTTCAAAAATAATATTTTGTCGGCGTATTTAATGTGTATCCATGCCAAATTACAACCTTCATTCGCCATGTCCATTCGTCCTGCGGACGGACGAATGGACATGGCGAAACTATAAGGGTTCTGTTTTGCCATTTTGGCTAAGAAACCCTAAAAATCAGTAAGTATATTTCCAGGTACCCTGTGGAGATCCATTTTGTGCATATACAAACCCACATGTCGGTCAATGACGCGTTGTCGAATAAAGAGGGACTGGCAATCGTAGCTGTGTTCTGTGACGTTAATACAACAGTAAGTAGGTAATTCATACCTACACTATATCCTAAATCCTACATACTTACCTACTAATTAGATATATTTCGGGACTTAATCGCGTGATTTATTTAAAGGTACGATTTTATTGCATAGCTTCTATCGCGGGCCTTGAGCGCGGGGACCGAATCCAGAAATTCCGTAACGAAAAAACCTCACGCTCCCCACTCCGACGGGCACAGCGGTGATACTTTTTAGTTTTGCCATCTATCGATGAATAGCAGAACTTTTAATGACTTTTTTTTAAATTAAAAAAAAATAAATTATTTTAAAGAAAAAAAAAATATTTTTTTTTTAATTCCTTTTTTTTGTAATTTAAAAATAAAATTAAAGAAAAAAAAAATTAAAAACATTGTTTTTTATAATGAAATTGTTTTATTTTTTTTATTGCTTAATTTGATAAAAATGCTATGCAATAACTTTACCGCGGCAGTCCCCGAGTGCCACACATTTTTTTTTTTATCCTACGTTTCGATCGAATTGCACCGATCGTGGTCACGGGTCGACTCTCGGGTCGATAATTCACGCGATTAGATCCCGAAATATATCTAATAAGTAATAAACATCGCGAAAGTTTAAAAACAATAACTACCTACTAATGTTTATAAATGAGATAGTAACTATTTGTTTCTCAACACGTTGCTCCCAACGCTAGTCGTCTAAATCTAGACTAGAATTATAACGGCTATTACACTACCCTGAATCAGGGCCCTAAATCGAGGTGGCCTTGAAAATTTGTTAGAGAATTAGGGCCCCAACTCTTATTACACCGCTCTTTTAAGGATTTAGGGTCCCTGATTTAGTGTAGTGTAATAAGCGTTTATGTTCGTCTCAACGTTGGCGCCAATGCTATTTTCTAGAACCATATGTTGGGCCAGTGGCGTTGGGACTTGAGACCGATGTTGGGGCCAACGTGTGGACCCAACGTAAGTCTCGGAAAGGGATTGTCACCATATCGCCTTTCTGTGCCGTCAAATATTCGTGAGCTTGTCCCGAAGCGAGGCGATTACGTTACGAATCCGATTAGCGCGCGTTGCAGTAAGGAGTTTTAAACAATGAAAACTGATCGGCTCGAGTTGATACGATATCTATCCCTTTCCGAATTAAAATGTGTGCTATGACCTTCAAACACTAAAATAAAATAAGCGATTATCGAATCTAAAAGTAAAAAATATATATAAAAATAAAACAACCCGCCTGCATAAAAAAGATGGAAACAAGATCCCCTACTTAATCATATAATTTCATGCAATTGGAGGCAATTTACTAGTTCATCGAGTGCAGGCGGGCTTTTTATTTTTATAATTAACTAGCTGTCCCGCGCAACTTCGTATGCGTAAATTTTCCCCGTTTTTGCAACATTTCACGTCGCTACTCCGCTCCTATTAGTCGTAGCGCCATGTTATATAGCCTATAGCCTTCCCCGATAAATGGGCTATCCAACAAAAAAATATTTCAAATCGGACCAGTAGTTCCTGAGCGCGTTTAAACAAACAAACAAACAACCAAAGCAAACAAACAAACAAACAAACTCTTCCGCTTTATAATATTAGTATAGATTTTTCTATTTAATACTTTTTAGTGGTTATAGGATGTAACCGCTGTAACTAACTTTCATCACAGTTATTATCACCTATTGAAAATTGAAAAAAGAATGGTTGCTAACTAACTTTTTTAGTATTACAGTCATAATCATGTTATACCTTTTTGAAATGCTTAAGATGAGTCCTTTAATTTGATACCCATGTAATATAGTTTGTTTGCTTGAACGCGGTAATCTCAGGAACTACTGGGCCGAATTGAAAAAATCTTTCACTGTTCGATAGCCCATTTATCGAGGAAGGCTATAGGTTATATAACATCACGTTGCCACCAATAGGAGCGGAGCAGCAATGAAAAATGTTGCAAAAACAGGGAAAATTTACGCATACGAAGTTGCGCGGGTCAATTCATCATCATCATCATCATCAGCCTATCACAGTCCACTGCTGGACATAGGCCTCTCCAATTGCACGCCACTTTGTTCTATCTTCGGCTTCTCGCATCCAGCTCCTGCCAGCCGTTTTGCGTATATCATCACTCCACCTGGCTTGAGGGCGTCCTACACTACGTTTGCCAAGCCGCGGTCTCCACTCAAGAACTCGTTTACCCCAACGGTTGTCGGTTCTTCGGCTAATATGGACAGCCCACTGCCACTTCAACTTGCTAATCCGGTGGGCTATGTCGATAACTTTGGTTCTCTGCCGGATCACCTCATTTCTGATTTTGTCCCTAAGAGAAACTCCGAGCATAGCCCTTTCCATAGCCCGCTGAGCGACATTGAACTTGTGGACCAGCCGTACCGTCAGTATCCACGTTTCGGCTCCGTATGTCATGACGGGTAGGACGCACTGATTAAAGACTTTAGTCTTTAGACATTGTGGGATCGACGATGAGAAGACTTGACGTAGCTTACCAAACGCTGCCCAACCCAACCGAATTCTCCTGTTCACCTCGTCCTCGATCAATTAATCGCGGGTCAATTAATATTTCATAATACAAGAGTAACTAAACCTGCGGCATTGCTCTGCATTGGTAGAGTTTTGAAATTAATGTGCAATCATGGCAAATGGCATAAAAATGTTGCACAAATATGGCCACGAAACGTGCCCTATGGGTTTATCTGTGACATTGTGTAATTGGTTAAAGAAATAATTGCTCATATAATTACTTAATTACCTACTCAAAATAAAACGACGTAGGTACTAACATTATGAAGTCTAAAACACACAGGCAGTATGATAAACCCTAGATGTCGGTTTTATTTTAACAATTCTGTGACATCAGCCGCGGATCCACTGTAGTCGGCAAGGTGGGCATGCCCACAACCCAAATCAGGCGCAGAACCAATGGGAGGGGCAACGGGGGTATTTGCCCCCCACCCAGACTTGACTGAAGAAACTTTTTTTGGGACAATTTGAAAAATTTGACACATGACCGGTGTGTTTTGACCGACAATTGCCCCCCAGTGCCTGGTGTCCCATGTTGAATCAAATGCACCTTGCCCCCCCCCCCCGACCTTACAACGAAGTTCAGGATCCGGGCCTGACCCTAATTTGTTGATTGGTTAATGTTTGGAGAGTTACATCCCCAATAAGTAAAGTTATGTCCTTAATTAAAATTAAATAACCAAAAGTAAACTATGACGAACGTGAAGCCACAGTTTACCTGTGTAGTGCACACAGGTAAACTGTGGCTTCAAGCTGTAAAAGTTAGTTTAAAAATCTAAATTTTTGACTACCGTACCCATAACCATAATCTGGCGGGTGAATTCGCGCCAAAAAACACATGCACATAAATTAAAATCTATCAAATAAAAGTTTAAATATAAGACAAACGATTGATGTTCAAGAAATAAATTACTTTTTTCTTAATGTTTTATTTTTTAAACAGCTCTGAATACTATTATGTCAACGGAAATATTGTCGCTGCGTCCAACCAAAATTGGTTTGGACAAATAAGTATTATGATTAGGTAGGTACACAGTGACTCTATATTTGTATTGACTATTAAACTATGTTTTTAATAAGCCACTTTATTTAAAACCGTAACAAACTTGAAACAGCATCCATTAATTAGCAAATATGTAACTTCTTCGATTTTAAAGGTTAAAAAGACGAGCTTATTTTTTATGTTTTCACAAGGTGCATAGCGAGAACTTGTCGGATGAGCATGACCCGCCATATGAAATGATGGAGTACATCCCAAAACTCTTGCGAGCTAATGACAGGGTCAGCGGACTGGTGATCGATATATCGTAAGTAGCCTTCTATCTTATTTCTTCTCTTCTCATTTTGTATTTAATATTAGGATTTCAAACGCCTGAAGTAGAGTCGCCAGCAAAATGAGTTTTGTGTTCACTTTGTTCAGTTTATTTCATAGATAATAAACAGATATCTACAGACACAGTTTTCGTCAACATTAGCAGTAGGATATAAGCTCTGTGTCGATGGGAACTTTACAAACCTACAATTATCTGCCTTTGTGGCGCAGTGGGAGTGTATCCGACTGCTACGTAAGAGATCGTGGGTTCGATCGCCACCCCAGGATAATTTTTTTTGTGATGAGCACGATGGTTTATTCTGTGTCTGGGTGATATTTATCTATAATATGTATGTATTTAGAAATATTTAGGTATGTTTATCAGTTGTCTGGTTTCCATAGTACAAGCTCTGCTTACTTTGGGATCAGTTAGCGTTGTGTGAGTTGTCCCAAGATAATATTATTAATTATTATTTACGGATATAATTTACACCAGCTCAGAATTTGTAGGACACAAAATTGCTCTTGTGGGAATCCAACACCAGTTTTACACACTCGCACCGCGTCATTTAAAGACATTAGAGACCTACTTACTTAACATATCAACCTATGGGTTGATATGTTAAGTATGTAGGAGACCCGTGCCCAGCATCGGGACTAGATATGTCTAGTCCCGATGCTGGGCACGGGTCTCGGTTATAGGTCCTAGTGGATCAGCACGCTTGGCGATCGCAGTAAGGCTTTAAAGTACGCAGAGGACGCTGCTGCCCGTCCTCCGGTGTGAAATCCTTTAGTCGCGTGGACGACACCCACGGGAAGAGATGGGATGGTACTATTCTCAAACCGGTACCACACAGCTACTTACTTAATTCATTTCATTTGAACTCAAACCGCCGAAATTGCTTCTAATAATGTCCGTAATTGCTCAAAATTAGGAAGGAATTATGAATAGCCTAATTTTGTTGATTGATTGATTTAGGATCAAGTAGGTAGGTTGGTTTTCCTACATATCGGATGTCCTACAATACTCTGCACGAGGCAAGGAGTGAGGACAATAGGCGTACCCCTTTTTTTTTTTTGGTTCGGCGGGAAAAAATCCTTACGAACACCCCCACCATCCAGGGAAGATGATGGAGGTAGTGTGGGGTTTGCACCCACTAAAAAACCCGCCGTGTATCGCTCGCCACCTTTGCGAACAGGCCGCCGGAATTCGTTAAACCGTCGGCGGCCCGCCCAGTGGCAATGCCCGGACGCGATGTTGTTGCGTTCCGGGCATTTCACACCTACGCGGCCCCTGGATACACACAGGCATAGGCGTACCCCTAGGATAAGGATTTAGGAAGAAGGGGTATCAGTGTCTCAGATTCACTCGATGACTTGACAGGGGGGGGGCGCAATCACTCTATAACATCGACCCAAGTGCTAATCAAATAGCATAACAACCTTATATATTTTCCAGTCAGCTACTAAGTCCAAACAGGGAGTTCTACTACACATACGCTGGCTCGTTGACCACACCGCAGTGTAACGAAGTCGTCACGTGGATTGTCTTCAGAAAACCTATCTATATAAGTGATGCACAGGTAACTATAGACGATAAGCGATGAGACGATGACTAATAATTCGAATTATGTGAGAGTAAGTATATACCTTGTTAACAGAATTCAAAAAAGGAGGTTCTCAATTCGATTTTCATTTATATGTTTGTTACCTGATTACTCGAAGACAGCTTGACCGTTTTGAATTTTTTTGTATGTTTAAAAGAGTACTCCCAGATTGGTTCCAATCAAAGCTAGGATCTGATGGATCTTGGAGAAATCGAGGAACTCTTCAAATAATAAAGGCACTGGTGTGCCTTTAATATTGTAGTGATTTGGGTATATTTTATAGTGAAATGGAACTGATATTGAAGTCCACAGATATCCAGCAGAACTACGTACTAAATAATAAATATTACACGGGTTGCGAATGAATTCAATTACTTTAAAATGGTTCGTTATAGTGCACCTGATACTTTGTCTCCATTACATCATGTAATGGAGCTGATAGTCAAGTATCAGGTGAACTCCTTAATAATTAACAGTCCAGCACCGGGAAGAGCACTATCTTGTAAAAGAAGATGAGCAGTTGACATTAGGCTATTGTAACTTACGGCCGGTCTCAATAATCTATTTATCGATGGATTTGGCTATATATTTGACATAAGTCAAAATTCTACCTCTAGTAGCCAAATCCATCGATAGATAGATTATTGCGACCGGCCGTTAGACATGGCAAATTACAAACCAACCTACTAGAAAGTGAGAAATTAAAACTTTTTAACATTTTTTTTTTGTAAAAAGAATTTTATAACAGACTAGCGGACGCCTCGCGGTTTCACCCACGTAGTTCCCGTTCCCGTGGGAATAAAGGGATTAAAAATAGCCTATGTCACCCGGGGTTAGTGTAGCTTCACAACGATGAAAGAATTGTTCAAATCCGTCCAGCAGTTTCGGAGCCTATTCAATACAAACAAACAATCAAATCTTTCCTCTTTATAATATTAGTATAAATATAGATAATTGCTTATGCAGTAGGATATTACAAAATAATATCTAGGTAGGCAATCGTTCGAAATCTAACACGAGAAAATGGCCAAACAACATTCAATAAAAACAGGCATATCTACCCATGTGAATGAAAGAGGTATATTAAATAAAAGTGGCACGTTATATTTACAAAATAAGGTTCGCAAGTTGTATTGCATGTAGCAAGTCAGTGCATCGCGACCGACCAATCACGACGACTGCGGTGCATTCTCGGCGCCATATATAAACGTGTGGCACAGCGCGCGGCTTAGTGCATAAATAGTTATTGCGTTGGGATGTCGTCTTTTTCAGCACGCGCGCTACGGTGTCGGCGTCGCGATGTCGGGCGCTATCGGCGGCTTGGCATGTAGGACGCCACATCACTCCCCCTCAAGCGAAGCGTACGTTGTGTTTCACCGTGCGGCCGGATCTTGTGACGTAGGCGCTGCTCGGTGAAGACGATGACGTTGCGTTGTCGCTAGGGGTCATGATCGAAGATGCAGTGTCGCTCGATGCGTGGATCCGTGGCACTGCGCCGCATGATGCTGTGCTCGATGATCTAGTGGGTGAAGCTGTGTCGCTCGGTGCGTGGATCGGTAGCGCTGCGCCGCTCGGTGCTGTGTTGCAGATATAGGCCGGCTTTAATCTGTCGACAGAAATAACAGCGGTGCGAAGCGGTAACCGCAGTGTAAAGTGTTTCCCGTCTGGGCTGCGCTGTAAGACTTCGTACGGGCCATCATATGGAGGTGTGAGAGGTTTGCGTACGGTATCGTTGCGCACAAACACATGTGAGCAGGTTGCGAGATCCTTGTAGACGAAAGTGTTCATCGTTGATGCTCGAGCTCTCGGAGAAGGTGTTAGTGACGTCATCGTTTCGGTCAGCTGACGGACGAAATCCGCGTCTTCAATGTTCGACGTTGTAGGTACGAAGAAATCAGACGGAATGCGAAGAGTCGAGCCGTATGTCATTAATGCCGGGCTGACAGATGAGTCGTCACGTAGTGCATTTCTAAGCCCTAGTAGTACCGTAGGAAGTTCGTTGACCCACCTCCCGTCGTTCGTTCTCGCCATCAGTGCCGCTTTGAGGGAACGATGCCATCGCTCGATTTGTCCGTTCGCTTGGGGATGAAAAGCCGTAGTCCGTATTCGAGTTACGCCGAGTTTCTTCATGAGTGAGGTAAACAGTGACGACTCGAATTGTCTCCCTTGGTCCGTAGTAATCCGCAGAGGACAGCCGAATCGTGCTATCCACCCGTCGTACACAGCCTTCGCGACGGTCTCAGCTGTGACGTCACGTGTGGGAATTGCTTCAGGCCATTTGGTACAGCGATCTATCATCGTCACGAGGTATCTATAATCTTCCGATGGAGGTAAGGGCCCGACTATATCGACGTGCACATGTTCGAAACGCGACGACCGTTGAAACTCGCCGAGTGGACTCACGACGTGTCGTTGAACTTTAGCGCGTTGACAGCTGATACATGATTTCGCCCAAGTACCTACGTCCTTGTTGATCGACGGCCAGAAGAACTTTGTAGTCATAATTCTTCGCGATAGTCGTACTCCCGGGTGACTAAGTTCGTGCTGCGCTTTGAAAGCTGGGACGCGATACGGCGGTGGTAGGTATGGACGAGCGTTCGCTGTTGATGTTTCGCACCATATCGGTCGTTGAACTCCCGGTAGGTTGACGCGCGTAAACTTGAGATTCGGATTTTTCATAGATTCGCGTAGTTCGGAGTCCTCTTGTACCTCCGCGAGTCTATTATAGTCGACGGTTGCGTTGAGTACTTCGACTTCAGCGATACGTGACAACGCGTCAGCTGCTTCGTTCTTATCACCGTGAATGTACTTGATGTTAGTGCAAAATTGACTGATGAAGTGTAGTTGTCGCTCTCGTCTTGGTGTGTCGCTGCTACTCGGCGTTCTTGTTAGCGCGTACGTCAGTGGCTTGTGGTCGGTACATATTGTGAGGTCATTGCCCTCTACGAGTCGGCGTAAGCTCTTAACAGCTGTATACATTGCTAATAATTCGCGATCGTATACACTGTACTTACGTTGCGTCTCGCTCATCGTTTTGGAGTAGAAAGCGAGTGGTTTCCACGTATTGTCGATCTTCTGTTGTAGAACGGCACCAATACTGCTGTCAGATGCGTCGGTGAGAAGACATAGTGGAGCGTTAGGTATGGGATGCGATAAGACGGTGGCCTCGAGTATGCTTTGTCGGCATTGCTCAAAGGCTTGTTCGGCTTCGGGTGTCCATAATATTGGTGATTTATCGTTTTTCTTACTATTGTGTAGGTATTTGTTTAACAGATGTTGATGTTCGGCTTGGTGGGGTAGGCAGCTACGGTAGAAGTTTATCATACCTAGGAATCTTCTTAATTCTTGAACTGTGCTTGGTTTTGGAAACTTGAGTATGGCTTGTATGCGATCTTCAGTGGGTTTGATACCGGCCGATGAAACTTCGTAGCCGAGGAATTGTATCTTGTCCTTGCCGAACTCACACTTGTCGACGTTAAGTGAGACACCGTAGTTGTTCAGTCGTTCGAGTACCTGATGTAAGTGACGCTCGTGTTCCTCTTCTGTTTTCGAGTGGACCAACACGTCGTCGACGAAACAGAATACATTGTCGTCGAGTCCTCGCAGTACTTCATGCATAAAACGTTGAAATGTCTGACCTGAGTTACGAAGACCGAATGTCATGCAGTTAAACTGAAAGAGGCCAAATGGGGTTATTATGGCCGTCTTCGCAGCATCTTCTTTCTCCATTGGTATCCAAAAGTACGCCATTTTTAAATCGATTTTTGAAAATATTTTCTTTCCGTGCAGTTGGTACGTGAAATCTTGAATTCGCGGAATGGGGTACCGATCGGGGGTTGTCACGGCGTTGAGACGGCGATAGTCGCCGCATACGCGAAGTGAACCGTCCTTCTTCTTAACGACGTGTAGTGGACTAGCCCATGGACTATTCGACGGCTTGCAGATACCCATCTCCATCATCTTCTCGAACTCTAACTTCGCTGCTTTGTACTTATCTGGTGGCAGGGGGCGTGGCCTCGAGTAGATCGGTTGTCCTGTTGTCTCGATGCGATGTGTTACTTCGTGTTTCGTCGGTACTTTGAGTGACATGGGTCGCAGAACGTCTGGGTATTGTTTCAGCAGGTCGTGATAGGCGTGGTTGCGGTTGATGACGTAAACGGCTTCGGTACTTTGCACTGTGATGGTGTTTACACTGAGGTCGGTGATGCGGTCGATGAGTTTGCGGTGATGTAAATCGACTAGCAATTCGTGCCTCGCTAGAAAATCTGCGCCTAGAATTGATGTTTTCACCTCAGCGACCGTGAACGTCCACTTGTAGGCTCTACGTAAACCCAGGTTGAGCTCGAGTGTACGCTCTCCGTAGGTACGTATCTCCGTTCCGTTTGCGGCGAACAATCTGTAGGTATTTTCTGTCGGCTTCGTGGGTTTCTTATTTCTAGCGGCTAACACAGATATGTCGGCTCCGGTATCGACGAGAAACTTCTCTCTGCTGTTAACATCGACGACACATAGGCGGTAACTTGGTTTGTTAACATCGACGCCCGCCAACGTGGATGAACGTTCTAGTTTTCCGACTTCTGCTTCTGTTTAGCACACGGCGGTTCACATTTTCGGGCTTCGTCACCAAATTGAAAATGATAATAACATACCCAATCTGGATCTCCGGGCTTACGGTTCGTGTAGGCACGTACTCGCGAGTTCGACCGCGATCGATTTTGGCGGTAACGGGAATGATGCGTCGAATTTTGTTGTCTCGTGCGAAGTTCGGCGATTTCTAGCGATAATTTCTCGATCTGTTTAGATAGTAGGTCAAACTGCAGGTTTTCGTTTGGTACGTGTTTTCTTTCGAGCGTATGCGCGGAGTTTAACGATGTTGATGGCGACGGACACGTGGGACGCACGGCGACCGCGGCGATCGTCGCGGGTTCGAAGTGTTCCACCATTTTGTCAGCCATCGCAGCTAGGCCTTCGAGCGACGATTCGGTGTTCACGGCGAGCACGGCGCGCACTTGCGTAGGTAATTGATTGAGCCACATTACCTTTAACGCCTCTTGGGTCAGCAATTTCCCGCCTAAATCAGTCATCTTGCGCAGTAACTGGCTAGGCTTCATGTCGCCGAGTTCTAAGCCGCTGAGCAGCTTCTGCAACTGGCGATGGTCGGACTCTTGAAACGTGGAAATCAGCCTATTTTTCAGTGTAGCGTATTTGTTGCTCGCGGGCGGGCTCAGCACGATGTCGGCGATCTGCTCCAGGTCGTTGCAGCCGAGCAACGGGACGACGAGATTGAACTTCTGATCTTCTCCAATTCTGCTAGCCGCAACGGTGGCTTCAAACTGCGCGAACCATAGGCGTGGGTTTTGGCGCCAAAATGGCGGCAGACGCGCAGGCAGCGAGATTGTGGCGACGTCACACGTAACGGTCGTTACCTGTTCTTTCACGTCTTCTACTTCTTGTGGGCTAGTTTCCTCTGTAGACATCTTGGAGTTGCTCCTTGATCACGTCGGGGTCACCAATTTACTGATAAGGTGTTCAGTCTTGAGGTTGCAAAATAAAACTCACGTGTGATGTATAAGTAAAAGGTGAAAGAGGTATATTAAATAAAAGTGGCACGTTATATTTACAAAATAAGGTTCGCAAGTTGTATTGCATGTAGCAAGTCAGTGCATCGCGACCGACCAATCACGACGACTGCGGTGCATTCTCGGCGCCATATATAAACGTGTGGCACAGCGCGCGGCTTAGTGCATAAATAGTTATTGCGTTGGGATGTCGTCTTTTTCAGCACGCGCGCTACGGTGTCGGCGTCGCGATGTCGGGCGCTATCGGCGGCTTGGCATGTAGGACGCCACAATATATTTTATCACAATCGGTATACCCAAATAAAACCAGAACAGACCCCTGTATTTTAAGTCACATTGGATGTGGAGTTTTGTGGAGCCTATTTGTTTATTGGTCACTTTTACCTACGAAAGTTTAAAGAGCAATTTATTTAGAAAACAGACTATTAAATAACAAACAGTGTGATTTACACGACTATACAACTGGGCCAATTTTGATGTAATTTTAAATCTAATACAAAACAGACTTCTTTAAACTCTGACCTCTTTAGTACTACCCAGTGAACACATGACGTAAATTTAGGTAAATGTGATATAAATCTACCTAAGTATACTAATATTATAAAGCAGAAAAGAAGAGTTTATTTGTTTAAACGCGATAATCTCAGGAACTACTGGGTCGATTTTTAAAAATATTTTACTGTTGGAGCCCATTTATCGAGGAAGGCTATAGGCTATAGAACATCACGCTACGACCAAAAGGAGCGGAGCAGCAATGAGAAATGTTGCAAAAACGGGGCAAATTTACGCAGACGAAGTTGCGCGGGACAGCCTGCTAGTGTCTAAATAAAATGGAAGTGTTGTTGTCGGCGGTAGCTGGTATATCTAGAGGTAATTGGTCATCACATAAAGGCAACCATCCACTCGAGCAGATCCTTATTCATCAACTAAAATATATATTTAACTTAGTCGGATACATTCCCACCGCGCCACAGAGGCAGTCTCTGTGGCGCGGTGGGAGTGTATCCGACTGCTACGCAAGAGGTCGTGGTTTCGATCTCCACCCAGGATAAAACTTTGTGTGATGAGCACGATGGTTTATTCTGTGACCGAATGTTATTCATTTATATTAAGTACCTATGTATTTAGAAATAATTATGTAAATATGTTTATCAGTTGTCTGGTTTCCATAGTAGGTACAAGCTCTGCTTAGTTTGGGATCAGATAACGTCGTGTGAGTTGTTCAAGATATTATTATTACTTAACTGATATTTCAATAATTTACAGTACAAAGTAATTCAAAAACTCGGCGATGGTCATCATAACAGCCGAAGTCTACAGAACACCAATCATCACAGAGTGTACACTCCTCCGAATGACAAGAAACCCGCGACACCCTTCGTCGTAATGTTTGAAAACATCGTCAATGGACTCAATACCTTCTTTCAATATATTATTTAATGAGCAGCCCAAGCAAGTAAGTATAACAAACACTAGCTGCCTGTACCGGTTTCGTACGAGAGTAGTTTTAACCGCTTTTTTTAACTTTTCGAAATTTCGTTTGATATCAACTCATGAGTGCTGAAATTTCGTTTCTTCAACCTATATGATGTCCCACTGCTGGGCACGGGTCTCTCCAGTAGAAGGTTGGAATAGTTGCGTTTCAACACAGAATCGCAAATAGAAACACGTTGCATTAAGTTTCTCTCAGTGAGATCATGTGGTACCCAAATAACAAGTTTTTTCTTGTACCCAGACTTTTTTAAATGACGTAAAACTGTTTTGTGATAAATATCGTAATTACTATTATGTCGATCTTGCTCCACTTTTTCAAAGATTGGACTGATTTTATCCGTGACAGGGCATCCAGAGCGAGCCTCATCCTTCACACTAAAATTTCCAGACTTGAAACGCTTGAACCACATTTGTGCTACTCGTATTGATACCGCATTAGGTCCGTAAACCGTACAATAAAACGTGTAATAAAACTTTAAAATGTACCGAATTTCTTCGTCACATACGTTCATTGTGCTTGCTTGAAAAACAATTGAAAAATGTAAAAAAAAAAATGTCTGCATGTAATGGTATTAAGACCAGCCAGTTACATTTAGTACAACCAAAGAGGTTTGATTACTAACAATACATTCAAAATACGAAAATACTTTTGCCCCTACTTAATATTATAGATCTTACTTATAATATTAAATTTCGTTTCATTATCAACCGATATCTGGTCCCACTGCTGGGCACGGGTCTCCTCAGTAGAACCTACTTATTATAGATAATATAATTCTTCAAAAAAATACTTGTCCAGACTATTAGGAACACAACAAAAAAAGAATGCTCTAATTTGGTGCAGTCGTTCTGAAGTTATGCGCGTAGACACAATTCGGTGATTAAAATTAGGGTTTTATTATACAGGGTGGAATCAAATTCACTACTCTCCCTTGAGCCGACTCACACTTGACCGGGTGAGTCAAATGTTGCCTCCTCCCCCCAAAACCAAGTTCTGGAACCGGTCAGAAAATAGGGGTATCTACTTAACTCAAGTGTCCAATTAGGAAATCTTAATAAACTAATTTACTCAAAAACTGTTATCAGCCCGAATTAAAATCGTGTTTAACGACATTGATTCATAAATGAAATAATATTATTGTTACAGTTTCGAGACGGCTTCGAGTGTGACCATCCGATAGCACGCCATTTACTTCTAGTCTTAATAAGTCGAATAAAATATTGAAATGTGGTCAGCACCAGTTTCCACTTTCTGTCAACGGAGTTTGTGCCCTGTGCGCGTATTCTATCGGCATCAGCGTTCGTTTTCATCATCGTAAAGACTTAAAATTTGTATTTTGTATTCCGTACAAATTGTATGGAGCTAGAGCGTAAAAAGAGGCTGACGGCGCATTCCCACTATGTCGCGACGATTAATTTGTCGTTGGACGACTGTCGTCTCTAGCTGTTCCCATTATAACGACTGTCGTGTTGCCGGTCTAACAATCTGCCGTCACTGCAAAAATGTCGCGGACGACAATTAATCGTGTCGTCCTATATATAAGCATCTTTATTTAAATACAAAAGCCACTACGCCTAGGGCGTTTTCCCACGAGGCACGACACAACACACGACCTGTCGTTTGGACGTTTTCCCATGAGCGACGATTTCACCAGCGACGCAGCAGTTGTGTAAACACTTTTCAATCAAAACAAACTGAATTTTTGAACAAAACTGAACTGTAGTATCCTGCGGTCCGTCGTGTCCCGCCGTGTACATGTGTTCATACAGGTTCTGCATAATGTTTTTTTTTTTTTAAAGACGACACCCGCAGTTGGTTACAAGCCCAAGCCTAAAACATACAAGTCACGGACACAAATTACACCCAAACTCGAAACAACAATTAAACCCCCCCCCCCCGCGTAACTGTCAACACAGAAAGACGTGTTTTTGTTTGCTCCACAGAAATTAATAAGTAAAAATAGTTGTAAAGTGTACGTGTGCTAATAAAGTAACTCCAGACCCTCAGTGAACCGCGAATAAGTGACGAGTGAATTTATCAACAACATACATAGAACGGCGAACTGGTGAAATATAATACTTGTAAACCAAGAACTTCACGGACATTGCAAATATTTATCTACCCTCGTGTTATTTATTAACCCGTGCGCCTGATAAAACTGAGAGGCAAATCACGCTCTCACAATTTCTATAACGCCTTATAGAGAGTATATAGCAAAAATTGTACGAATTTGTCGATCGGTGACCAAACTACTGACCTCTGACCACCCTTACACAGTTTGTTACTCCTACTTACTTCTAATCGCCTGGTACCTGTCTCTAACCTAACAAGCTGTGTTCGACAACACTTCTTGCGACATATACTGCAACGATTAACCTTAACCATCACTGTATACTTCTTTGCGACTGAATATGCAAACGCCCAAAATTTACGAGTCGGACACCCCATCTGAGTGCAGTGGCAGCGGTAACCCTACCGTGCGTACAAAGAGAAGGCGTGAAATGGATGAAGATATTAAGGATTTAAAATCCGAAATGAGAGAACTATTTACCAAATTGTCAACATCGGTTGAACAGCAATTCCAGGCCATAAAACAACAAAACAAAGAACTACAGGAAAGCCTCCAGTTCATGTCAGACAAGTACGATGGGGTCCTTTTAAAAATTAAACAACTAGATGAGGAAAATTCCGAAGATAGAAAGAAGATACAAACACTGGAAGAAAAAATAGAAATGCTTGAACGTAAAATTAAATCTACGGGGTTAGAAATTCGTAACGTTCCTAAAAAAACAATAACTGGAAACACCCCAGAAAGTAAAGAGGAAAAGAGTGAAATTGTAAAATCCTTATCTAAGTCAATCAACATCACTGTTCATGATGACTACATTAAGGATATTTATAGGTCCAATTCCAGCAAAGAGATCATTAAACCACTAATAGTAGAATTCAACAGCATCCTAACAAAGGATAACATTTTACGAGCAGTTAAAAGTTTCAATAAGGATAAGCCCAAAGGCGAAAAATTAAACACTAGTCACCTTAATATTCCTGGGTCTACAAGGTCCGTATTCGTATCAGAAACGCTAACCCTAAAGACGCAAAAACTTTTCTACTTAACACGAGAGTTTGCTAGAGAATATGGCTTCTCATATTGCTGGACTACTAAGGGAACTGTTTATCTCCGTAAAGTAGCAGGACAATCCCCGATCCGCATTAACTCAGACGCAGACCTGTCAAACCTGAAAATGAAAATCTGACTACTTTTTTTATATTTTGATTGCATGTGTTGTTATAAGGTTTTAAAATGTAACAAGTATTTTTATCCATACCTACATAATCGGCTAAGCTACTATACTAAGTCAAGCTGGTTGTTCAATGTTATATTTCCATTCATCTTATATATATCAGTTTATACTACATACTCTCATATAATTACTAACCATCAGTCACAGTACACTCACCCGCTCTCCTCAGAGTACACGTTTCATACACTAAAACTTGCAGGCAGTTATACAAAAGTTATGTCATTATCACACTTACACTCACATCAATCTATAAATTTAATCGTATCACTAGAATTGCACCTCATTTATATCTCAGCACTGTTCATTCTAATTTATTACTTTACTATAACAAAGATACATTATTATAGACCTCATTGCTGTATTTTTCATAGTAAAACATATTACCTCAAACCATTATTATACAATATTCACAACCGCAGCTGGCATCCCTGTCAAGCATATTACTCCTTATCTGGAATGAGTCATATCAATTATAGTAATTGTAAGAATTATTGTCGGCCAAATTTAATAACAATACAATTCGATATTACAAATAACATTGCATTGGACCTAGATAATTTGACTGTAGCACAATCATCGATATGTGATATAGACTCATGCCCTAAACTTGTTAAAAAACCCGAGCTGTCCCTAAAAATAATCCATCAAAATATCAGAAGCATAACTCGGAATATGCCAGGCTTTCTAACCATGTTAGTAAGTTCACAACTAGATTGGGATCTTATTGTGCTAACTGAGTGCTGGTTAAAGTGCACATCATTTATTCCAACGCTTGATGGCTACGGCTCCTGCAAATCTGAACGCAAATTAACGCAAAATGAAGGCGTTGTAGTCTATTACAAAAACTCAATTGATGTCTCCATTCAAGAAGTTGAGTTATCTGATTGTAACTGCCTTGCAATAAGAGTCAACGCTCAAATGATTATTTTAGCACTCTACCGTCCTGCGGGTTATAAAAACCTAGACAATTTTATGCTATCCTTTGACCAATACTTGACAAAAGTATCCAGCTTCACTAATATTGTCGTTATAGGTGACGTCAATGTGGACATATTGGAGAATAGTAAAGACGTATACTCCGCATCATACCTTGATCTTCTAGCATCTCACGGTATGTTACCTGCACACTCTATCCCAACCCATAGCAAAACCTGCTTAGATCATGTCTTTTTGAAAACTCGGTTACCTGCCGCTTGTTATGTGGCAGAAACCGCCATTACCGACCACGATACCTTGATTCTGATACTAGATCACAAAACCAAATAATATTTGGTTTTGTGATCTATTATAAGAATTCTAAGATTTGATATATTATATCAAATCTTATAAAACGATCAAACGATTAAATTACTCAAACATTGACAAAGTCATAACCAGCATCAATTTCGCTAATATTAGGTACATCGGCCTCAAACGTTAATGTTGCCGCATCAAATTTTGTACATGCATTAAATGACCTAATCTCATCAAATACAGTAGTTAATAAGAGTATCTAACCGTAAGCGAATTAATAAACCCTGGATAACCAAAGGACTACTGAGGTGTATTAGAAATCGCGATAAACTGCACCAAAAAGCAAAAAGGAATTCAAATAACCTAGACATCGTGCTGACATTCAGACGTTACAGAAATTTTTGTAACGAACTCCTGAAAAAAATCAAAAAAAGAATGAGAAAACAGAACTAGAATTATCCGCTGGGACTGGTAGTAAAGCTTTATGGAACACAATTCAAGAAATTACTTATACAAAGAAAACTAAGGGTGAGGCCTTACATCTTATCAATTACCTAGATCCGACTTCTTCCGCTAATAGCATAAACAATTTTTTTGCAAGTATCGGCAAAACTATAGCTAATCAACATTACCCTAGTCCTAATTCACATCCAAGACCACCATCTAAATCTCACCCTCACTCATTGATACTACTCCCCACACATTTGAAAGAAGTAGAAAGTATCATTCTTAACTTAAAAACCAACTGTGCTACCGGTCGAGATAACATTTCTACCGAGTTCATCAAAAGATACAGACAATTTCTTATTCCTTCAATTACACACATCTGTAATCTTGCCATCAGCACTGGTGAGTTCCCGAATGTATGGAAACTGGCAGAAGTCCATCCCATATTCAAAAGCGGAGATAGAACATGTATATACAACTACAGACCAATCTCTATTCTGCCTTCCCTGTCAAAGATTCTTGAGAAAATTATGAATAAGCGCTTAACTAAATATCTTGAAGACAACAGCCTACTTTCTCCATCTCAATATGGCTTTCGGTCAAAAAAATCAACCGCAGATGCTGTACACGACCTTGCAGATTTTATTGTTAGCAACCTAGACCAAAATAAAAAAGTCATTGTTAATGATTTACCTAGCGCTGTGTCAATCAATAATCGCGTACTGTATCACTATTTGGGGGGGCGCTTCTAAAACATCCTTAATAAAGCTCGAACGGGCGCAAAGAGCTATATTAAAAGTAGGAAACAGATTACCATTTCTGCACCCAACCAAGGAGCTCTATGCAAAAACAGAAGTGCTGACGGTACGTCAGCTCTATGTACAAAACACCATCCTTCGCCAGCACACGCTCATGCATTACGATCCTTTACTTTTTAAAGACAAAAGACGTAAACACGCAGTCTGTTCAGTTCCCAAAGTTAAAACTAGCTTCTCCCAACGCCATTTTCACTACCTTAGTGGTTATCTATATAACAAGGCAAATAAAAGGTTGTCCATTTACACCCTTACAAAAAAAAAATTTAAAAAAAAACTATACGATTGGCTCCAAAAATTAGATTATAATTCTACTGAACAACTACTCCATAACGGCAACTAACTAGGGCCCCTCAGCAAACTCATGAAATCATGACACACACACCTTCATTTGCAACTATTAAACACATTCAAAATAATTATCACACATTCTTAATATACACTACTACTTTCACATTTATTTTATTTTTATTTTCTTATACATTATATTTACATATATATACATATTTTTATAATTATAGTCTAGATTAAGAATCTTATACAAATTCACCAGTTAAGCAACTAGGTATATCTTATGAGTCCAGGTTGGGGGCCTGGAGATCTGTCACACAGGGGTTTCCCTAGTATAGACTCCAGTCTCTCACAAGGGATCATAGACATGTAATATAGTGAAAATCACCCTAATTCTAAGTTTGCTTGTACATGATGACCTTTGTGATGAGAAAATAAATAAACATTATTATTATTATTAATTTGTGGATCACACAAAGTAGTGTCCCGTGTGGGAATCGAACCCACGACCTCTTGTCAGTAGGACACTCCCACCGCGCTACAGAGGCAGTCATTAATCACAGTTATATCGTCACCGAAAAAACAACATCACGTCATAGCGAATTGTGGTTTGAAAAACGTGTGTTGTGCTGTGTGGTGCCATTGCGTGAGTAAACGGTTCACCTGTTGGTCTAGTGGTTAGTGACCCTGACTGCTAAGCCGGAGGTCATGGGTTCGATCCCCACCCAGGATAAAACTTTGTGTGATGAGCACGATGGTTTATCCTGTGTCTGGGTGTTATTTATGTTACTAGTATAGTATTACATTATATGTGCTTATGTATAGAATGTATGTATTTAGAAATATAAGTATGTTTATCAGTTGTCTGGTTTCCATAATACGAGCTCTGATTAGTTTGGGATCAGATGGCATTGTGTGAGTTGTCAAATGAGATTATTATTTTATTATAGAAATGTATGACGCCCGGAGTCGTCACCGCGTTTTGTAGTCTTGTGCCTCGTGGGAAAACGTCCTTAAGCGACACGACAATCTGTCGTCCCGACATAGTGAGAACGCGCCCTCATTTGACTTGAGACAGGCAAATATCCTACTATGAGCAAAGTAAGAACAATCGGCCAAGAAAGTCTACCAATTTTGACAAAACTTCCTGTTGAGATTAGAATCTGTCAGAATATTATTGCAAAGGGATATGAACCTTGTCATGTGGTAATAGATCACTTATTTGGATGCCTGTAAAGGTAGCAAAACAATTAACTTCTGGTTCATGCATTAGTTTTAACTTAGTCTTAAACATTACTTATTGTTATAGTTGTAATAAAATAACTGACATTGTTAAATCTCGTTTATTTTAAATAATATTAACAACCATATCTACATAACCCAGCCACACATTCATTTGTCAACATATAACAAGATTTTGTATGCAATTACTATTTCCATGTTGATAGAAAATTCTTTTGACCATCATTCTTGAGAAATCTCGAGTAAGTACATAAAAATGTGAAATACAAGTAGAAGGCACTAGAAATCTATCCCCGCGCTAAATTACCTCAACTAAAGCATCTTCTAGACGGTTGGAAACAAGCGTATAAACCAAGGTGACCTTGCTTGTTTCCAACATTGTTGACGGATGTTGTAAACCAAGTTATAGTTTGTCCTCCAACGTCTTTGGCGGGTGGGTTTCGCGGTTGGTTTGTCGCCTTGTAGTCTGCGTTTCCAACGGAACAACAAACCAAACCACCACACAACAGTCAATAAATATTATAAAATTAATATGAATGTATTAAATTTATTATCTATTAAAAATGTGCATGTCAAGAGTACAGTACGATCAACGTATCTTGACCGGATTGAAGTTAGGTTTTTATCACTTTCGCGCATGTCATAGAGATGCGACCCTAAAATTACTTACAAAAACGATTAGTCGATTAAAAATACTAACAAAATTATAATTCAACAATATAAAAACACTATTTAAATGAGTTCATAAAAGTTTAAATTTAGAACAGTTACAGTAAATAATAAAGAAACTTTGAAAAACAATTTCTTTACCAAAATAATCACAAAAAAACATGAATTAGTAATACTAATTATGACAATGTAATGCGTAATCGCATCTCTAATCCTCTCGGTTTAGTTACCGCCCCCGCCCCCCGCTTCCTGTCACCATTTACTTCCAAAAAATGCATCTGCGCATCCACTTGTCGCCTACTTCAGTCCGGCCTAGTTACGTTGATCCTACTGTACATATTTAGACAGTATATATTTGACATAAGCTCCATAAAAATATGTCAAAATTCTACCTCTAGTAGCCAAATCCATCGATAGGTAGATTAACCGGCCGTAAATCATTATGTAACACTAACTACTAACTTTTGGTAAGTTGTACTCGCACAATGAAGTGCGAACTTGTTTGCGGAGCGTTTGTTTGTGTGGTTTGCAACAAACAATTGGTGGGCCACACAAAGTTCCCGCCAAGGTCACATTGGTTTGGTTTGTTTCCAACCGTCTAGAAGACGGTTGGAAACAAAGCAAACCAACGACGAACATTATAAAAGTAAATCTGTCTACAATGTTTTCAAGCTTAAACCGCCGAGCCTATTTAGATAAAATTTGATATGAAGATAGTTTAAGACCGTGGAGAGACAGTTTTTATCACATTAATCGACATCCACGCGGATAGAACCGCGAGTAAAAGGTAACAACTTTGCAAAACTCAATTCTTGCCTTTTCAAAGCATTATTTCAACTGAGTAATAAACATTATGAAAAGAACGGCCCATAGGTACATAACGTAACGGAACATAAGGCTTTTAAGGTCAAAGGACTTGCTATAATAGGATTAATAGCAAATATTAAAATAAACAAAATTGAAAAGAGTATCCACGAGTTTTTATTGCCTGTTCTTTTCTCGGACTTTACCTATTGTTTGCGAACAGGCATTACAAGTAAATGTAGAATCGACTTTTCACAAGTGTAGTATTTAAATTTTGCTTCATAAGTGAATAAATCATTTTTATTATTATTATCATTAATAATAATTGCATACAAAAACGGTCACATAGTATTTTAATCAAACATCATAATTTTAACTAATAAATTATATTAATACGATTTTCAATGCTACATTGATAGGTGTGGTCTTCTATGAAAGTTGATAACGGGCACTAAACAATATTTCGTGTGAGAAAATTAATAAAAAAAAAACTGTCAACAATAATATTTTTTTCTAGATGATGTTAATTTTACATTGTCTACACCCCTGAATATAAGTACATTTTGTACCAAGTAAATTGTTACATCACATTCAAATGATAACCGCCAGGTGTTCTAGTGTACTATGCGTTTCAAATAAGAAGATAATCGCGATCGCGACAATTTCACTCTGTACTTGTCAAAAATAAACTTTCGCTATTTTTATAATATATATATTTCTTGTGTGCGTGTGTATGTCACTGAATTCCTCCTAGTCGGCTGGACCGACTTTGACGAAATTTTTTGTGTGTTCAAGTTCAAGGGGATTCGAGGATGGTTTAGATTCACAATTGAAACCGATTCACAAAAAAAATGGCGGTACGAAGTTTGCCGGGACAGCTAGTATTATATATATTTCGGGACTTAATCGCGTGAATTATTTAAAGGAATTGCACCGATCGTAGTCACTCTCAGTCGACCCGTGACCACGATTGGTGCAATTCGATTAAGTCCCAAAAAATATATAATTTCGACAATATATGATCGTCGGATGTATATATGATGATATATATATTACGGGTCTTAATCCGTGAGCACGGCCGTTGCAATACGGTCGAAAAGTCGGGCAATAAACAAAGTATTTTACCTTAAATTATTCACGCGATCAAGACCCGTAATATATATATTTTCATAATGTGTACAAATCGCGAAAGTTTATCAACAGTGAAGTGAAGTTGTGACAGATCTTTGCATATTTGTATAGGCTTTACTTTCCAGTGAGCAAAGATTTGAGTGTATTAACGAAACGATTTTGTTTTCAACTATTTTTAAACTCTTTTTAGATAAGGCGCTATGAAATTTAACGTAGCGTATCAAACGGACACGGAAACGCGAAACCTGGGACGGCAGTTCGTCTATTTTCTGAACATTAACGAAAATTACCGAATGATATATTTTTAAAAGTCCTGTACAAAATCGTGTACGTCCTATTAGTACCTAGTTTGTATGGAGATACGTACGACGAAACAAAAACGCACATAAACAAACATATAATACAGTATCTATACTATAGAATGTCTATGAATGTTTGCTGACTAACTCTTTGAGTCTTTTCTCTATGTACTGCACTCTGGTCACCAATTTGTCTTTGGAATTGAACTCTGTGTATGGAATCTGGAGTACTTTGTAACCCTGGAAGATAAAAAAAAATGCGTTTAGTATGTTTAACAAGATATGTGGGATTATGGGTCCCACATTACTAGCAATCCTGTTAACCCCTCCAGCTAAGCTGATTTGCTTGTGTTAGGAGTGAGTTCAAGTCGGTAGTATAATGGGTAGGATTCGAACCCGCGACCTAACAATTGCGAGTCCGATGCCCCAGCAATTAGGCTACTGTCGTTTTAAAACATAATTACTCATTGTTTTTATACTTGTCCGATTAACGTTCATTCCGCCTAAATTCACTGACTAGAAGTAGTGAGCTAGTCCAACAGCCGATCACAATAACTCATGAACAAATGTGTGAGAATCATTTTAACAGACAGTTAACGTTAGATTTACTTTTGTAAGTAAAGATTCTGCGTGATAAATTACGGCCATTCTTTTCTTTTTAAAGACATGTATACTTATTCATTAAGTAGTAGTAAATTGGCGAATATTTAAGCACATAAAGTTTTTACATCGTAAGTGGATGCTCCTACTATGTTGTGCCCATTGAGGTTGATGTATTCTAATATTATTGACCACTTTTTTTTTGCATCAGTCCTCTAATATGGTGTATAATATAATGGTGGCAGCACCTTACCTGCATATACAGTTTATAAACAGAGAAACATTGTAAACATTGGCAATTTGAAAAGAGTGGCCACGAGTTTTTATTGCCTGTTCTTTTCTCGGGCTTTACCTATTGTTTGCGAACAGGCACTACATGTAAATGTAGAATCGACTATTCACAAGTGTAGTATTTTGCTTCCTAAGTGAATAGATCATTATTATTATTATTAGTACGAAGGAGAACATAGCATTTACCTTAAGTTGAAGTAACCTCGTGTACAACTGGGTAACGCCGAGCGGCGCGGCTGTCTTCCTGGTAAGGTCGTGATAGTCTAAGCCTAGCACTGCTATCCGATACACGCTGGAAAACAAACTGTATATTAATATATGAAACGAAAACTTTGGATCGCTTAAAATAAACTTTTTAAAGTACGAACAATCCGGTTCTGTAAGGGAGGCTACACACATGTTGGGCCGGCATCGCTCGGCACAGGCCGGGCGGTGTATGTGAATGAACGTTCGGCAAAAAAGTCTCTCAGCTTTGCCAAACATCAAAGATATTTTACGGGTTAATGTCTGGCCTGCTGGTCTAGTGGTTAGTGACCCTGACTGCTAAGCCGGAGGTCGTGGGTTCGATCCCGACCCAGGATAAAACTTTGTGTGATGAGCACGATGGTTTATTCTGTGTCTAGGTGTTATTTATCTATAATATGTATGTATTTAGAAATATATAAGTACTCGTATGTTTATCAGTTGTCTGGTTTCTAAAGTACAAGCTCTGCTTAGTTTGGGATCAGATAGCGTTGTCCGAATATATTATTATTATTATATTATCTACTAGAATAACTCTTTAGCTAGTCACACATTTTTTTTTGGTGTCCTAATATTCAAGTTGTCAATATATTTTTTTTAAAGAGCCGTGCCCTGTTTTAGTAAGGGATCCCTAATAAAGCCGAACATGTGTAGTAGTTGCTAAGGCCGGCTTAACCGAATGTGCCGTCCCGCTTATGTGTGTAGCCTCCCTAAGACTACTCTCTACCTGAAGCAAACATTTCTGTGTTTTATATTTCCTTATTTTATGGGCACCTGTCTTACCGCCGGCGATGAGCGAGAAGCCAGTAGCGATTTAATCGTTCAAGAAACGTACGTGTAAACAAAAGAGATGCAGTATAGAGCCACAGAATAAGTAATAGTACTACGTACAGAAGGTTCACTCCCTAACAAAAGTCAGGTTTAGGTATAAAAATATATCTATATATATTATTATATTATATATAATATTTCTGGTCAACTAATTAAGGATTTTTATTTTACCTATTACTAAATACTTAAGGACCTAAGGAATTAAAAAAGAACGACCGGCTGCCGCCGCTGCTTTTACACATAGGTACTTCGATGACGCAGTGGAATTGTAAAAAATGTTAGTTCTGGTTCACTATTCATTTTATTCAGACATCCGTAAACACAGCAATATCTTTTATACGGATTAAATTGACGTTTAGGATTAGAAAACAATGCGGGTGTCTAAAAGAAAAAAAAAATCAAGTATGCGCGAGCGCGACGTGACCTCGACCGTCCCGCGAGTCAAGAGACAGCCCACTGCCATACGCCCCTTCAAGTGGCGCGCTGCCCGAATATACCTAAACTGCGGAGTGACACCCCAGTGATAGAGCGAGTACTCGCGCGCAGTGTAATCGATCAGAGATCAATTATTAATATCTGTGTCTGTTTGGGACCTAACTATGGGGTTTGAAAGGGAAATAGCGGACCGTGCAAACTATTACAATATAATTAGAAGCGAGTACTTGAGATACATTCAGTAAAATAAATTAGATTAAATTATCTTGCGCGTCTCGTATCTGGTCGAAGAGCCCCACTTATCCGCGACCGGCCGACGACTCCCAACGATTGTCGGAGAGGCCCGAACAGTATCTCTTTTATTTACATGGGATCTACATAAGTATGTGCGTTTCTTGAGGGATAAAATCTCCTTCGGCCACATTCGAAACCAAGTAAGTTTCGAAACCGGTTTCGAAAACAGAATATTTTTTCTTCTTTCGAAATTGGTTTCGATAAAAGAATAATACTTCTTCTTCCGAAACTGGTTTCGATAAAAGAACAATATTTACTCTTTCGAAACTCTCAAATAAATAAAGAGATTCAATACATTTATAAAAAGTAATTTAATGTCCACTAACACATTATGTAACAAAAATCACATAATATTGTCACTATCAACAATAATAGAAGTCAAGTGCAGATAAGTACATACGGAAGTGCAACTGCGCAATTAATTTGCATTTATTTGCAAGATACGGTGTGCATTACGGTATCCATACTAATATACTAATACTAATTACTAATTACTAATAATCCATACTAATATTATAAATGTGAAAGTAACTCTGTCTGTCTGTCTGTCTGTCTGTTACGCTTTCACGCTCAAACCGCTGAACCGATTTAGATGAAATTTGGTACGGAGATAGTTTGAGTCTCGGGGAAGGACATAGGATAGTTTTTATCGCGATAACCGACATCCACGCGGGCGGAGCCGCGGGCCAAAGCTAGTTTACTATGAATACAACAGAAATTGAGTATATTAGCACAAAAAGAGGAGGGGTAGCACAGCTCTACATCAGGGGCGTAAGTACCATAGAAAAAAAATTACAAATCCGGCAACACTTTCTATTATTGCGTAAATGAGAAGAATTTGGGAGGTAAAGGTAACTTTACTATTAATTTTAAGAATGAAATTATCAAACAAAACCAGCACGTAATTCACTGTAAGGAGAACATAACAAAAACAGAATATCTTAAAAAAATTTACCAATTAAAACAAAAAGTAAGTACTAATTTTCACTCTGTACAAAAACAATATGATAATATGAAATTGAAAATGATGGAGTTAATTTAATTAATGAATTACCGAGTTTTAGTAATATCAAAAGTTGACTATATAATGAACGTAACCAAGTATTGAAGTTACTATAGTTCGTAAAATATAGCTTGATACCTGTGACGTTTGTCAGAATGACATGTAATAGGTATGGGACGTCTTTCGTATTTTATCGATATTTATATGGAATGAGTTTATTAAAAAAAATACATTTTAACGATATTGAAAGAAAGAAAAAAGGAAATGAAAGATGAATTTGAAGGTATTTAAAAGTTTAATTGTCAAATGGTGTACAGCCGAGATCAACTTCCAAGTCGAATTCTGATTCATCACTGGAGCAGTCCTGTAGATTAATAATTAATTCTTGATCGCATTATGTTGTCAAATTGAATATCGCGCTCCCAATCTTTTTGAATCACATTTTTTGTCTTCTCAACTACCTTTTTCCAATCATCAGCATTTACATGTACACAAGCTTCATGTAGTAATGTCAACATTTTGTTCGCTGTGAAAGGCGGTGCTACATTATGTCTGGCAGCGTAACCTAGAAAAAAAAGGTATTCGATCAAACAAAAAACCTACTACATTCTTTGTAAGCTTTTTATATATGTTTTTTTAGATTATACGAACCTTTGACTTGAGCCCAGATTAGTTCTATTGCATTGTAATGGCAATGATATGGTGGTAAACGGATGACGGTGTGGCCCATTTCCTTTGCAATTTCGTCTATAATATATCTTGGAGTGGGGGGCTTATGAATGCTTACTAATCTTAGCAATTCTTTCTTGAGCATGCTGTTGTCGGCTTTTACTCCTTTGTTTTGCAGCCAAGTAATAATTTCAATTTTACGATTGCTTGTCGTAGGCGCCTTATCTTTTTGTACTGAATGATACGGAGCGTTGTCCATCAGAATAAAATGTGGTTCACTCAAATTATTTAGAAGAGTTAGAAACCACTCCTTAAATTTTGTAAAATCCATTTCTTCATGGTACTCTGTTGTTTTTACTGATTTAAACGCCAGTAAACAATTGGGCACAAAACCAGACGATGTCCCCGCATGAGTAATTATTAATCTTTGTCCTTTGCCTTCGGGCACCTTGGTGGTAGACTCCGCTTTATCGTCTGTCCACGATCTTGAAACAGTGTGGTTTGCGTTGAGCCATGTTTCATCAAGAAAAACCACTTTATTCCAATCTGTTATATTTTTGACTTTGCGCAAAAAGTCAATTCGGGTCAAAGCAATGTCTGTTCGCTCCATTAAAATTTTTCTTTTATCGCTTTTCTTATAAGCAAAGCCGATTTTTTTCAATATTTTGGACAACGATGGTGGACTTCCTTTAAATAAATCCGCGTCTTTAAGCGAAACGGATACTTTTTTTAACGTGGGAAATTCACCACGTGCGTAATACGCATATATATGATTTCGAATTGCGGCAGCATCAAAGTCGTCAATTTCGGTGACTGGCGAAACTCTCTTCCTTTTTTTATTAGGAGTCGATAATATTTTACCTCCCTCATCTTCGGCCACCATCTCCTTTGACGATTCTCCATACTTTTCTTTGCTAATTCGAGACACTGTAGCTCGTCCGATACCAAGAGCGTCAGCAACTCTATTGCACACTTGCTCCAACGGTAGTAGCGGTCCGCCATTTTGATTCTCGCGCTCAAAATACTCACGCAAACGAATCACAAACTCGCGACTTTCGCTATTCAAAACAGTTTTTTTTGTTCTTTTCGGCATTGTGGTGCAAAAAAAAACAAATAACTAGAAATAACAACAAAACTTAACAAAGCAACAGTAATAACGACAAAACAATATTAATCACGTAGCGGTAGCGTATACAAGGCGTGGGCACTCGTACTGACTCAAAAAAGATGGCGCCCGCTTGATCGCTGCATGCGAAAGCAGTAGGTATTGCAAGACTAAAAAAATACGAATTCGTTGTGAAAAAACGATTAGATATAATCATTTATACAATTTATATTAATGAAATTGTCATACATTTATTTTATCGATATTCGCTGGCCAGTCGATTACACATCCCTACCAGGCTGCGAAAAGAGTTTACGAAGTAAGCTAACAAAAAAATATAAATAATAAAATATAATAAATATTTTAAATTACCTTTGTTTATACTAGTATCTCCTTGATAACAAGTTCTATTTGAAAAAAGTGTTCTAGATTTCTATACAAATGTCTTATTAATATTTAAAAAATTAAAACTTTTCCAACAACAAATTTATTGTAGCAGTCTTTTAAACGTAGTCTCTAAAGTCACAGGTATCAAGCTATATTTTACGAACTATAAACAGAGATTTACGCTACCCAGCGACGTAGTGGTACCTAAAAAAATTTGAAAAATTAGCTCTTAGCCGATTACATTGATGACGACAATCGAATTTTAGTATTTTGCTCAAAAAATGCAAGAGAAAAAAATAAAAATTTTGAACATTTTTATAACTATTTATTATACGGGAATTAACGCGCATTGTTTACCTTAAAATTGCTTGACGTTTCGACCAGGTTGCACCGGCCGTGGTCACAAGCGGAACATTGCAACGCGAAAGTTTAAATGTTAGATTTGAACATTTTGATAGCGACGGAACCTTCAAGTCTTGCCCAGGATGTTTTAAGCAGTTGTATTCCATATGGCTATGATAAAAATACTCAATCTATAACCCCTTTAAATTTTGTCTTTCTTGAAACAAAAAAAAACTTACCAACTTAACTACTTAACTTCTGTTAATAAAGTCACAGATTCCATCATTTGAACCTAAGAAGATTACTTTAGATTTTGAAAAAGCAGCAATGCAAGGATTTAGAGATGTCTTTCCATTGATCAAAATAAAGTTGTGTTACTTCCATTACAACAGGTCATTATTTCGAAAGGCTAAAAGTCTGAACTTAAAATCAAGCGTTAAAAAAAGACCCGTTGTGCGGGGTTAGCACGCTTACCACAACATTTTATAAAGAAAGGATTTGACTATGTTATGAATAAAAGCCCTGTCAGCATAGAAGTACAAAAAAATAATAAATACTTCAAGAAGCAATGGTTTGAACAAAACGATTATGCCAAACTATGCTGCTGCAGTAAAGAAGAAATAAGAACAACAAACCACTTGGAGGGATGGCATTCTAAAGTAAACAGGTTTATTGGGCGTCGGTATCCAACATTAGCTCATGTCCTGGACATTTTGAAAAATTAAACAGATGTTAGCCGGAAAATCAATAAAAAGAATAAAAACTATATGGAGATAGATGAAGAAATACAATTAACAATCCAACAGCTACAAAGAAAAGAAATCTCGGTAGGCCATTGCCTTGAAATGATTGCTCCTTTTTCATTGAACTATTAAGTGTCTTTCGTTTATTGACTTTTATTTTAAAAACTAGCTGTCCCGCGCAACATCGTATGCGTAAATTTTCCGTTCCGTTTCGTTTTTGCAACATTCCACGTCGCTACTCCGCTCCTATTAGTCGTAGCGCAATGTTATATAGCCTATAGCCTTCCTCGATAAATGGGCTATCTAACAAAAAAAGAATTTTTCAAATCCGACCAGTAGTTCCTGAGATTAGCGCGTTTAGACAAACAAACAAAGAAAACAAACAAAGAAAACAAACAAACTCTTCCGCTTTATAATATTAGTATAGATTGTTACATAATTGAAAAACCTACATAAGCCTACAATACTTTTGTTTTTTATTTTGTTCCATGATGTGTTAGTGAACATTAAATTACTTTTTATACATGTATTGAATCTCTTTATTTATTTGAGAGTTTCGAAAGAGGAAATATTATTTTTTTATCGAAACCAGTTTCGGAAGAAGAAGTATTATTCTTTTATCGAAACCAATTTCGAAAGAAGAAAAAATATTCTGTTTTCGAAACCGGTTTCGAAACTTGGTTTCGAATGTGGCCGTAGGGATAGAATCGCTACTCGCTTATTCGCCGTTAGTGGGACAGGTGCCTTAGACAGAAAACTACGTATTGTGTTCTATTTTCTTCGAAGCTTTTCCCCTTGGCTTCGTCAAAGTTCAGCATAATATCTATTTTTTATAATATCTTGGGACAACTCACACAACGTCATCTGATCCCAAACTAAGCAAAGCTTGTGCTATGGCAACCAGACAAATTAAAAAACATACTTATATATTTCTAAATACAAATATATTTTAGATAAATAACAGCCAGTCACAGAATAAACCATCATGTTCATCACACAAAGTTTCATCCTGGGTGGAGATCGAACTCACGACCTCCGGCTTGGTAGTCAGGGTCACTAACCACTAGACCAACAGGCCAGTCAATCAAAAATCTATTAGTAGGATAAGCACTAGAAGTTTGTTATTATTGACAACTAGCAGACGCCTCGCGGTTTCACCCGCGTAGTTCCCGTTCCCTTGAAAAGGGAGAAAACAGGGATAAAAAGTAATCTATGCCACCCAGGGATAGTGTAGCTTCCCAACGGTGAAACATTTTTTGGAATCGGTCCCGTAGTTCTTAATTCGTTACATACAAAAATACAAATCTTTCCTCTTTATAATATTAGTATAGATACTAGTATAGTATTATATTATCTGTGGTATAGATATATATAGGGTATTTAACTGAAGTCAAATCAGCCTCTTTTTTAGAAACGTGAAAAACGAGCCGCTCTGTAGAACTTTGTATGAAATGCTAGCATAGCTACATTTAGTGATTAAAAATTAATTAATACTTTAAATTATAGATGAACATATTATTTTAGGAACATGTTTATATTATGACATATTATTGCATGGTTAGTATAAATTATTTTATTTCGATAGCAATCAAATACACAATTTATCTTTAACGAATGGATTCAAATTAATGCTACTTATTCGATATTTATTTTTCTATAATAATATTATAAAGCTGAAGAGTTTGTTTGAACGCGGTAATCTCAGGAACTACTGATCCGAATTAAAACATTCTCTCACAATTGGATAGCCCATTTATCGAGGAAGGCTATAGGCTATATAACATCACGCTACGACTAATAGGAGATAGGAGCGGAGCAGCAATGAGAAATGTTGCAAAAACAGGGAAAAATGACGGAGACGAAGTTGCGCGGGACAGCTAGTCTTTTTACAAAATTTTTTTTCCTAATTTCATCGTTCCTTGAATTAGGATACTGGTCCTGAACCAAAACTCTTTCAGATTGTATCAGAACTCCGTCCTAATGGACTATGAGAAAGGTTTTTTTTTTCACCTGTTTTTTATATTTTAATCTGCTAGTAGTCTCTATTATCTCCTGATCAGTCGCATAGTTGAGACTAGCCGCCCTGGGAACGGAAAAGAATTATGAATTCAAGTATGAAATCTGATTACCTTTTGTTATCAACAGCTTTATCTAAGGGGACGGGGTGACATTTAGCATCTACTGCAAACTCTGCATCTGCAAATATATAAAATACATCACGGGTCAACTCACACAAGGTCATCTTATCTAAAACTTAACAGATCTTGTGCACTCAGGAATTTAATTCCTAGTGAGTCACACTGTTTCATATCTGGGTGTGACTGAACGGGAATAAACCGTCGATTTCGTCTGACGTATCTACTTTACTGATATTCTACATTACATTGACGAGATGAGACTTTTATAACATTATATATACTACAGGTCTTTATCGCGGGAATAATTTAGGTAAGTACATTTTTTATTGCCCGACGTTTCGACCGTATTACATCGGCCGTGGTCACGGGTAGACTGGTTCAGCTCAGCGTCGTCTCCTCGAAGCGCGTGTTTCAGAAACTACCCTCGCTTGATTTTTATCACTGTCGGTACTTTAACACACAACACTAAGTACATTTGCACTTTTTTTTTAAAGATGGTTCCCGCTGTAGGGTACAGGTCCTGTGTCACGGGGGACTTTACAAACATACAAGTCACGGACACAAAGTACACCCAGACCCGGAACAACAATTTGTGGATCATACAAAGTGGTGTCCCGTGTGGGAATCGAACCCACGACCTCTTGCGTAGCAGTCGGACACACTCCCACCGCGCCACAGAGGCAGGCGCAACGTTTGTTCGGCGGTGTTTACACTGGGGTTCCACGATATTAAATTGATGTGGTTTTTTATTCCAACCATTTCCCGCTTTCACGAGAATTTTAACAAACCACTTACCATACAAAAATCCCATGCCAGAATTGCACTCCTTCTTCAGAAAGGCTTCAGCTGAGACTAAACTCTTGAAGGTATCCATGATGCTGAGCACATAGAAGGCTTTCTCTTTGGTGTATACCACGGGAACACCCACGGAGATGTCTTCAGGCAGCCGGATGGAGCCGGGCGATGTCAGGTGAAGGTATGCGTCTATCATCATTAGTTTCCTACGGGAAGGTATTGGAATTTCTGTAACAAAAAAAGCAGCCATTGAGAACACATTAAAACAGAACCGCAGTAATTTCGCCATGTCTTGTCCGTGTAGAAGAAGCGGAACTCTAACGAAACTACCTGCTCTAACGTATAGATTTGACTATAATAGGGTATTTGACTAAAGTCAAATCAGCCTCTTTTTAAGAAACGTCTAAAACGATACACTGCTATAGGCCGACCGCTTAACTCGTATATCGCCTGCGGTGAGAAGGGAGCGCGGGGTGATGTTAACGGGTGGGTGAGCGGGGTGCGCGGGACAGAGAACTCAAGTTCTCTGTCCCGCGCACCCCGCTCACCCACCCGTTAACATCACCCCGCGCTCCCTTCCACCGCGCAGGCGATATACGAGTTAAGCGGTCGGCCTATAGCATATGACGTCACGTTTTTTATGGTCAAATCATTTACTTTTAGTGCTTCTTTTTATGATTAAAAATTAATAAACACGTTAAATTATAGATGAACATATTTTTTTAAAACACTTATTGACATATTTTTTACATGGTTAGTACAAAATATTTTATATTGATAGTAGTCAAATACCCAATTCTATCTGTTCCGCGCAACTTCGTCTGCGTCAGAATGAATTAACTATATATCATGATTCGTCACACAAGCAAATGTAATTTGTGTGCCTAAATGTTGAATTATTCACTATTTAGATATACTATAGAGACTTTGCTAAGCGATGTATCGAATTGGGGCACACTAAACTTAGTTCTATTTAACCCGTCGCAGACACAAGTTTGCGCTTTTACCGCAAAAAAGATTTCACATGCCATATCCGCTGGCTTTGAAAACATTCCCCGGGAAAACGAGATCCTTGGCGTCGATATATCAAGCAACAGTGTAGTTCCGCAGTCATTAAGAAGGAAATGCCAAACTGGCTTAAAAAAACTGCAACGCATTTGCTATGCATCTGGTGTGGCAGATGTCCGGGGTCAGTGGTAATTACTTACCATCAGTTGAGCCGCTTATTCGTTGGCAACCTATCTCAGTTAAAAAATTGCATGCAATCTTATAATAAACTAGCGGACGCCTCGTGGTTTCACCCGCGTAGTTCCCGTTCGCGTGGGAACACAGGGATTAAAAATAGCCTATGTCACCCGATGAAAGAATTTTTCAAACCCGTCCAGTAGTTTCGGAGCTTATTGAATACAAACAAACAATCAAATCTTTTCTCTTTATAATATTAGTATAGACTAGCGGAATCGCCCAACTTCGTCTGCGTAAATTTTCCCTGTTTTTGCAACATTTCTCATTGCTGCTCCTCTCCTATTAGTCGTAGCGTGATGTTATATAGCCTATAGCCTTCCTCGATAAATGGGCTATCCAACAGTGAAATATTTTTTCTATTCAGATCAGCAGTTCCTGAGATTACCGCGTTCAAACCAACAAACAAACTCTTCAGCTTTATAATATTAGTATAGATTATATATCTATGCAAAAATTATAAGAATGTTTTTTTTCTGCGGGGTAATAATGCTTGTAACTAATACAAATATGGATTTAATTCCGAAATAAATGTTAATTATTATTATTAAATAGCGGACGCTTCGCAGTTTCACCCGCGTATTTCCCGTTTCCGTGGAAATAAAGGGATAAAAAATAGCCTATGTCGCCCGGGGTTAGTGTAGCTTCACAACGATGAAAGATTTTTTCAAATCCGTCCAGTAGTTTCGGCGCCTTTTCAATACAAACAAACAATCAAATCTTTCCTCTTTATAATATTAGTATAGATATAGATTATAGGTAAGGTTTACTCACCGCCAGTTGAGAGCAGTTTGTCAATAAATTCTGGTCGTAATGTAGATTCTAGGTGTTCCTTAGAAGCCTTGTTTAGTGTCAACAATGAAAAGACTAGATCTAACCAGGACGTAGACTTGGCCATCTCTTCCTCTTTAAGTGATTGTGCTGTCTGAAAATGATAAAGAATTTTGGTAAATTGAGCTTTACATATGAGCATAAGCAAAGCTCACGTAGCAGGGTTACTCCCGTAGCTTAGACGAACTAAAAGGTTTTTTTAGGGTTCCGTATCTGAAAAGGAATAAACGGAACCCTTATAGGATCACTGTTGATCACGCATTCCCGAGATAAAGGGTCTTAATAGACGGACGGACGTCTATTAAGACCCTTTATCTCGGGAATGCGTGGAGGTATTGAGTTAAAATTAAAACCATTATGAAAATATATATATTACGGGTCTTAATCGCGTGAATAATTTAAAGTAACATACCTTGTTTATTATTTGTATAAGGGCAATAAACAAGGTATTTTACCTTAAATTATTCACGCGATTAAGACCCGTAATATATATATATATATTTTCATAATGTGTACAAATCGCGAAAGTTTATCAACAATTAAAACCATATACTCAATCATATACAGTCTCTAGAAGCTGTGAAAAAATCAAACTCCTAAGTTAATATAAAAAAGAAAGGTACGGCTGTTTATTTAAAAAACTGCGAGACTTGATTTCTAACTATTTATAACCAGCTGACCCGCGCAACTTCGTCTGCGTCAATTTTCTCTGTTTTTATAACATTTTTCATTACTGCTCCGTTCCTATTGGTTATAGCGTGATGTTATATAGCATATAGCCTTCCTCGATAAATCGGCTACCCAACAGAAAAATATTTTTTTTAATTCGGACCAGTAGTTCCTGAGATTACCGCGTTCAAACAAGCAAACTCTTCAGCTTTATAATCTAATATATAAAATTCTCGTGTCGCAGTTTTCGTTACCATACTCCTCCGAAACGGATTGACCGATTTTGATGAAATTTTTTGTGCTTATCCGGTATCTATGAGAATCGGCCAACATCTATTTTTCATACCCCTAAGAGTTAGTTTGTTTGTTTGAATGCGATAATCTCAGGAACTACTGGGCTGCACTGAAAAATTTATTTTATTGTTGGATAGCCCATATATCGAGGAAGGCTATAGGTTATAACATCACGCTACGACCAATAGGAGCGGAGCAGCAATGAAAACTGTTATAAAAAAAAGGAAGAAAAAAGGGAAAATTACAATCTATTATTCATGCCCCTAAGTGATAAGGGTTATCCACCCCTAACATTTATAACTATACTATAATATTAGAAGAAATAGAAGAGTTTGTTTGTTTGTTTGAACGCGATAATTTCAGAAACTACGGGTCCAAATTGAAAAAAATATTTTACTTTTAGATAGCCCATTTATCGAGGAATGCTATAGGCTATAAAACATAGCGCTACAACTAATGGGAGCGGAGCAGCAAGTAAAAATGTTTGCAAAAATGGGGAAAATTTACGCAGACGAAGTTGCGCGGGTCAGCTAGTATTAGTATAGATATGTACCTACAAATTTGTTCGGAACTTTCAGTAAGGGAGTCCGGTTCACACTTGTCCGGCATTTTATTTCGTAATACTTGGAGGCCTTTTTTTAGGAGCAAACTCCTCAAAAATGTGCCTACTTACGCTTAAGCTTCTTTATGTAACGTAAGTAAGCACAAAGATAGAATATTTCATGCATTAGACTGCCTCTGTGGCGCGGTGGGAGTGCATCCCACTGCTACGCAAGAGGTCGTGGGTTCGTTCCCCACCCAGGATAAAACTTTGTGTCATGAGCACGATGGTTTATTCTGTGTCTGGGTGTAATATCTATAATATGTATGTATTTAGAAATATATAAGTATGTTTATCAGTTGTCTGGTTTCCATAGTACAAGCTCTGCTTAGTTTGGGATCAGATGACGTTGTTAGTTGTCCAAAGATATTATTATTAAGAATTTATTAAATTTATACTAATATTATAAAGAGGAAAGAATTGTATTTTTGTATGTAACAAATAAACCCAAAAAGAACTGGACCGATTTCAAAACTTCTTTCAATTATAGAAAGCTGCGTTAACGGGAAGTAACATAAGCTATATTTTATTTTCAAACTGTGTTTATATATAGAGGAGAAAAGTCCGTGGGAAGCCGAGGCGGGCCGCTAGTTTGGAATAGAAAAACCAATACAAATTTAAATCATTATCTTCTTTGCCAGATATTGGTCATCTTTTGTCTTTAATTAACTTTTCTAATTGTGACGTGATAAGCTGAAGTAGTGTTGCCCAAATTCAGTCTTGGTCTTGCAGTCTTGGTCTTGTTCTTGCGTTTTTGCAAGACCAAGACCAAGAACAAGACCGCGTATTTTTAGCAAGACCAAGACCAAGACTGACCGTGCAAGACTTGAGCAAGAACAAGACATAGCCTGCAAGACTCTTGCGTCTTGCAGCTAGGACTTAGCGCTATTTCACTGAGTAGTTAGGTGTAACAGTTCGGTGTATAGGTAGGTACGCTTAGGAATTCTATGAGACGCAAAAAACTGTATCAAAGAATATGAAAAACTGGACCTATGCGCATTACGACTAATACCATAAACATAGCGAATAAAAAAATATCTATTAAAATCAAACTGAGTGCATGCATAGTTATGTTTTAACCATCGGCACTTTGATAATGCGGCATCAAAGGTTTTGTACTTACTTCTCAAAGAAATTTGCCGCTTTTCGGAAGTACATGGTTATGATACACGCGCCGGCGGCTTCTTTTGAAATCTAAAACAATCGTTGCCGCCACGCCGAAATCATAACATTTGACACTATTTGATTGCCGCCATAGGGCGAAGGTATACTCATGCAAAATAATTTCCTAGTAGAGTACCTACAGGTGTTCCAAAGAATAAATAAGTTTCAGAGTGCTTAGAATGAAAATGAATACATTATACTGATCACGCAAGTAGTATTATGATTAGGATAAAATGGTAAGGATAGGTAGTAGATGTCATATTAATTCATTCTAGTAAGTATATATTATAATATTGATTACTTATATGGTTTTAAACTAATTACTTAGGTACTATTATTGTACATTTAGTCATTATATTTCTTAAGTTTTTACAAGAAAAAATAGCAAAAAAGTGTTCAAATATCACCCGTTTAATAAATATTGTAGCCACTTTTAAATATACTTGAAACGTGTAAAAAAATTCTACAAAACTAATAAAATAATATAAAAAGCGTAGGTACTTACCTACTAATAAAATAAAAAGCCTGCGATAAGAGTTTTGTATTACTTACCAGCCCGAATATCTCTGAGAGAGATGATGAGAGTAAGTATTTACTAGCTGTGCCCGCGACTTCGTCCACGAGGAATAGTAACTTTGGAGGTATAGTGACGTTCAGGACTTATTTATTTATTTTAAAACTTCTGTCATCAAACATACAAACGAACTCTTCAGCTTTATAATATTAGTATAGATGTACGCCAAAACATTCACTTATATGTAAAGAATAGTGATTGGCACTAATTCTATTTTATTCACGCGTCGCGTCTGTACAAGTAGGTAATATTTAGTGTGTGTTTGTACGCCGCACGCGGCATTGTTTGATTTGCGGCGGCATCCTTTTCATAGAGCCGGCACGTGGCGAGGCGGCGCGGTAAAGCAAGGAAACGTACTATAAATAAAGGAATTATTTTAATTCCAGTCATTTCCAATTGAGCTGTGCTTCGAGTCTAACTTGATAATTGTTTTTACTAATTCTCGTTGTTTTCTAAAAACGTATCACGTGTACAATTTAATATGAGTGACGAAGATTCAAATTATTCTAGTCCGAGTAACGAGAGTTTGAGTCACAGATCTAAAAGACCCAAAAGCAAATTTGAGGAGTTTTTCGAAATAATTCATGCATCCCAAACTGCCTTCTGTAAATTGTGCCAACATAAAAAGATTGAAATAAAAATGAAAAACAGAAACACTTCAGGCTTAAGGAAACATCTAATATCTTTCCACAAAAAGGAATCAGAAATATTTCTTCCTGTTAAACCAAAATTAAGTGGAGATATCACAAGCTTTTTAGTAACCGCTGGAAGTGGACAGGTAAGAATATTTTTTTAACAGTTAAAAGAATTTTAACTCCGCGTAGCTATTCATGCGATACTTTCAAAAACGCCATTAACTTACGTAAGTATTTTTGAGTTAGTGGTGTTTTCACAGTTTTCATCTAGGGGTGCGACATATTAAGTATGTAATTATCGTCTTAAATATTTTTTATAAACACCCATATTTTCAGTTAATCGGCCAGTAACAACTAAGTACTTTATTTTGGTAAATTACAGTACAGTGCAACCTTAATATAACAAATATCAATTTAACGATTTTCTCGATTTAACAACAACAAACCTCCTCCTCTTATACGCTCAAACCTAATAACACAAGATTTATTGTTTTGTTTCAGTCGGAAAACAGCAGTGACAACATCACGACAGCTACAGTTGATTGGGTGGTGAAAAAATATCTTCCCTTCTCATTTTTCGATGACGAAGCTACACAAGTATATTTTCGACGTATTTGCCCTAATATGGTGTTTCCTAAAAGGTCTACACTTAGAAGGAAAGTCAAAGAGCGATTTGAAGAGCTCCAATTGAATCTCAAGGAACGACTTCAACAATTATCATCTAAAATGTCTTTTACCATTGATGGGTGGACGTCAATTGCTGGTAGGAGTTACTACGGGGTTACTATTCATTATATAGACAACGCATGGAAGTATCAATCTGTAGTTCTTGATTTTATACCATCACGCGGTCGACATACTGGGGAAGATATTGCAACGATTTTCCATGAATGTTTATTGGAATATGGCATAATTGATAAAATACAAGGTATCACGGTCGACAACGCAACTGCAAATACCAAATTCATGTATGAACTGGGCAAACAGCTGCCGCCACACTTTGATTCAGACAATCAACATTTCCGGTGCTTTGCTCACATTTTAAACCTTGGTGTACAAGATTTATTAAAGACCTTAGCATTACACTGTGAGTCTGACACTAACGCGCAAGATCAGCAGTACGAAGACTATGCAGACGAAACTGAGGATGAGGAAGATGAAGAATCTGCACCAAATATTGCTGACTCGCGTACATCTGTAACAAAGTTACGCAGTATTTCCAGTAAAATAAAAAGAAGTGAGATAGTGAAGAAGAAGTTTCAGTCTGCTTGTGAAGCAGCTGGCGTGCCATCAAATCTAAATGCCATTCTTGACTGTCCAACGAGATGGAATTCCACACATGATATGATTGGATTTGGTTTAAAAGTGAGAGCGGGCATTGACATATTGTGCAGTTCTGTCACCGAATTAAATGATTTTCAAATCACAGCTAATGAATGGCAGGTACTCGAAAAATTACATAAATTTCTAATAAACTTTAAACTTTTAAGTACAAAACTTGGTGGAGACAAATATGTTACATTACCGCTAGTCATTGTATCATTCAATCTCTTGCTAGATAAAATTGAATCCATGGTAAAACAGTTAGATGAGAAACCTAATCGATCTGAAGTGGATGAAAGGCTCATTCTAGCTTTCCAAGCAGCTCGAGACAAAATGCTTAAACATTACAAGAAGAGCAACTGGATTTATTGTACTTCTTTAATTTTAGACCCAAGGCATAAGGCTCAGACTTTTGACCTGACAATGTGGGGGAAGCAACTTAAAACAGAAAGTCTGCGCAAGTTCAATGAACTTTATGAAGAATATAAAAGTCTACACTCACTGAACAAATCTCTGGAATTACCAGAAAAAGAAAATAAAGTATGTGATGAAGATGAAGACGTAATAGACTTTGATAAACTCTATGAATGTCCCTCGACGTCATCTGGATCTTGTCTTCAAGGCTTAGTGATAGACGAGTTGGAGGAGTACCTGAGAAAACCAAGAACTGCCAGCTCGGAAGACATTTTAGATTGGTGGAGGACGCATGAGACAGAGTATCCGATTTTATCGAAAATGGCCCGTGATTTTCTCTCAATACCTGCAACTTCAGTACCTGCTGAGAGGTTATTTTCTAAAGCATCATTAGTAATTAGAAAACATAGAAATAGGTTAAGTGATGAGTCAGCCAGATGGTTACTTTGTATTAATTCTTGGTCAAAAAAAATTATATAAAGTATCATAACCTAATGATAAAGCTGTTGATTTGTGTTGTATTTTATTCAAATAAATGATAAATCGTAAACTCTTTTATTAAATTTCTTATAAGTTGAGGGTTCAATCTCTTTCTAGACAGATAAGTATTGTTCTTTAAAATACAGTCAAGTTATTGTAATTAATTTGTTTTTTTACATGTTTTAGCAAATGTAAGCTTATAAATCATAAATGTTTATTAAGAAACAGTTACTTCCATGGAAAACGACATATAGGTCAGTTGATTTTTCGAATTTCTTATCAAATCTTCAGTTACTTATTAATCTGCTTGATCTTTACTATGGCTATGTTAATTCAAGCTCACAATGTTCCAATTCTAATACGTTTTTCTAAGATTTAAAGTAAACTTTAATAAATAGTAATAGACTAATAGGTAATTGCAAGACTTGCAAGACTCTTGCTGCAAGACCAAGACCAAGACCAAGACTGGGAGCGCAAGACCAAGACCAAGACCAAGACCAGGTGTATTGGCGCAAGACCAAGACCAAGACTGGCTAAGTCTCGTCTTGTTCTTGCATTTGGGCAACACTAAGCTGAAGTGGCAGTGGGCTGGCCATATTAGCCGAAGAACCGGCAACCGTTGGGGTAAACGAGTTCTTGAGTGGAGACCGCGTCTCGGCAAACGTAGTGTAGGACGCCCTCAGGCCAGGTGGAGTGATGATTTACGCAAAACGGCTGGCAGGAGCTGGATGCGAGAAGCCGAAGATAGAACAAAGTGGTGTGCAATTGGAGAGGCCTATATCCAGCAGTGGACTGCGATAGGTTGATGATGATTTGTGACATGAATTTATCAACGAAAATAACATTTAAAACTGCGTCCTAGTGTGCTTCGGTTATGCGTTTTGACACGCTTGTTTGGGCCGCATTATCTAACAGTTTTCAAAATGCCGTATGTTTGAGATGCCTGCACTAACCTGTATAAGCCCTTCAGCGGCCGGCGGTAGATAATCAACAGTAGCTAATGTGATGACCGCAGAAGCAATGTCGCTGGCTCTGATCACATCCTTGTTGCTCTGCAACCAGTCCACGATGGCCCCCAGCACGGGCTCGTGTCGGTACTTCATGAGGCCAAGGGAAATGGTGATGGAGTTCACTACTGCTGGCTTCTCTTTGTTGCTTGGTAGGCTTTCTATTACGTCACTGAAAATGATGATTTTTAAAAATAAGAATGTGTGATTTTTGTCTAATGCAGATTGTACTCATATGTAATTATTTTCAATCCTTTAACGAGAATAATAATAATAATATATTATATAATTATATATTCTGTATCTGGGTGTTATTTATCTATAATAAGTATGTATTTAGAAATATATTCCTATATTTAGCAGTTATCTAGTTGCCATAGTACAAGCTCTGCTTAGTTTGGGATCAGATGACGTTGTGTGAGTTGTCAGATATATTATCATATTATATATTACATTACGTAAATAACTTACTTGCTTATCCTATCAAGTAATATTGGATCAGGGAAGTTGAGTGAGGCCATGGCGAAGAGGAGATCAGCTGATTTCTTGAGGTCAATGACTTCAGGCTGACTGGTGATACTGTGTGAGAGAGCGCGGAGGAGCGGCGTACTGCGACGACCTTTTTGTTGTAGTGCTTTCATTACCTGTAAATCAGACACGATGGGTTGAAGTAACAATATATCAAACAGTTCGAAAATGTTCATTGGTCTTCAAATACACTTAATTAAAGCGTCTTCCAGACGGTTGGAAACAAGCGTGAGCCAATGTGACCTTGCTTGTTCAAAAATTCAAAAATTGTTTATTCACTTTTGTGATACGTCGGGATTCTACATGTACATGTAATGCCAAGTTTGCAAACAATAGCTAAAGCCGGAGAAAAATAAACCTGGCAATAAAAACTCGCGGCCACTTTTTTCAAATTGCCAATTTTACAATGTTTGAATGTTTATAAACTCGATATGGGGGTAAGGTGCTGCAACTAATATACTATACACCATGTTAAAGTGTAGACGGCTGTTGTAAACCAAATTACTCGGTACGTCTAGAAGACGCTTAACGCTTTGCAAGCACATGTTACTTTTTCAAATTTGTTATTTTATATAAAAAAAAAATTAATTACTTAAGACCTAGATTTTTTTTTTATATGGTTAAAAAAAATTTAAACCCAGAATCAAAAGGCTATATTGTTTTATTTATTTATTATGTTGTCAATTATGCTTCACTGTTCGATAATGGAGTTTAAATTCATTCACATTAATATTTCTGGACTATGAATAGTTAAACTAAAACCTTTTTTTGAGTTTGACAACATTGATATTTTTACGTTAGTGCTCTTTGAAACCAAAGTGGATTTTAAGACGATGAACAGTGAATTTACCTGTAATGTAACCAAAATTAAAAGAGAAACCAAAAAGAATGTTGTTCTAAGGAACCTCCAAGTAAAAAACACACACGCACATACATACATAAGATCTCAACGTAAGTTGTCTAGGGTTGTTGGCATTTGACAGAGTTCTATATTATCATTTGACAGGGATCATTATTATTATTATTATTAAGCTAGGGTAGACTATTTCTACCAGAAAGATAAACATAAGCTTCAAGCCATACCTTAACCATCTGTGGTAGGGTCAAATTCGTGATAAGTCTGGCTGCCTCGTCATCTCCCGTGATGCCCAATACTGTACTCAAGTCCTCAGCCATTGTTAAAGAGCTCATGGCATGTGATGTGGTGGAACGTGCCAATATACGGCACAACTTGAGGAACCGTGGGTCTTTCTCGAAGTCACCAAGCTTCACTTTGTTGTTACTGGACCATTCTGACAGTATTGACACCATCTGGAATTATTTATAATAGAAAAGGTTATTATTTTTATTATTTACTAGCTTTTGCATGTGTGTGTGTGGGAATCACTCAAACTATCTCCGTACCAAATTCCATCTAAGCCAGTTCAGCAATTTAAGCATGAAAAAATTACCAGACAGAATTACTTTGATGTTAATAAAATTAGTTTGGATTTCCATATTTACAATTGTTTTTACAAGTTTCTCTCTAGTAAGACAGTCACAGTCACAAATTTTGCTCTTTTAAAAAAACCTGGCAAATCCTCTCACTAATAGTTTTCTCTCTAACGCAGTTCTGACTTACCCAAGTCAATTGTAAAAGGCAATTGTATTATCACTCACTAATAAAAAATAAAGCACTTAAATAACTATTACCGCAACTATAACAACATATATTTTTTAAAAAAAAAAAAAAAAGATCCCTAGCAATGTGGGATTGAGACCCACATGAATAGCAATCTAGTTAACCCCTCCAGCTAAGCTCAAAGGCTTGTGTTAGGAGTGGGTTCACGTTGGTAGTATAATGGATAGGATTCGAACCCGCGATCTCACGATTGTGAGACCAATGCCTTAGCCATCATTTTCATTTTATATATATATACCTCTATAGTTTTTACACTGGTCAGCACCATTGCCAAAAACAATGGGCTGACTACAGGCACTGTTAGCGCGATAACTGTGTGCATAGATGGCAAAAATTAATGAAGACACCCATGTCTATTAATAAGTAAACAGTAATAGCAGTCACCTTAAGAGCATGTCTCCTAGATACAACAGGGTTTTCAGCAACTAGTAATAAACTATTTAAATCATCTGCCTTCTGTATCTGTCCTTCAACAATTTGTGTTCGGGTATGTTTCACTGATTTTGGGCTTGGTTTCTTTGTTTTGTCTTCTACTGTGTCCAAATTGTTTAGAGAGGCAAACGCTGCTGCTACTAATCCTGAAATGTCAGATATACAAATTGATTTATAAATATAGCATTTATGTAAAAAATACCAATAGTGGTAACTCGAATGCTTGGTGAAGCAACAATAAGGTGCTAACATGGGAGAGTGGAGCGATTCAGTTGCCCAAGATGTCTGGTGATTTTTATTGTGACGGACATGGCAACCTTTTAACGATGTGTTTTAGTAATACTTAATAAGATTTAAAAAACCATAGGTTCTGCTGAACCCACTTTAGGAATTGCTATTAATCAACTGGCTAAAAGCATGTCTTCTCTGATACTATTTCACTATATTATTTTCTTCACCTTCTTCATTCTTTATTATTTTTATTACATAAAGCAAATCTATACTATTATTATAAAGAGGAGAGATTTGTATTTTTGAATGTAACATAATTTTTGTGTACTAATTTAAAAAAATATTTCACCGTTGAGAAGCTACACTATTCCCGGGTGACATAGGCTACTTTTTATCTCTGTGTTACCACGGGAACGGGACTACGCGGGTGAAACCGCGAAGAGTCCTCTAGTCTTTTAAAAAACTTACTTAATGGAAATTAATGAATTTTACCTGCATTTTCTTTATCTTCTGCGGTCATAGCTTTAGAGGCTTTATCGGATAAATTTGTAGATACATCTAGCTTTTCTGTTTTGAATACGGTAGCGCTGGGGCTCGAATATTTTCTTACGGCCGCCCTTGAACCTAACCTCCAAATCACTAGCCCGCTTAATTTCAACATCTACAACCAAAGTAATAACAATATCAAACTTTATCCAATAACAAAAACCTTAATTTAAATAACACTACCTTTTACAACAGGAAAACATGTGCAAATTACGAGAAAAACAATCAAAATACAGCTTCTTACATCACGACTTGAAGTAGTGTTAAATTTATGTAATATTATAGCTTTACACTGGAAATAATAAATAAAATCTAAGACAAATGTACCTTAAACGAGTTATAAAACCGCCTGAAATAGAAAATTAATTATTTTACAGCATTTACAGAATGTAAAAATTATTTATCTTTTTGACTTTGACAACTGAATGTTAGTGTTACCAACCAAAGAGAATATAAAAGTTATAAAACTGTCAGACTAAGAAAATGTATAGTGCAGTTTCCGAGGTCTACGACAGACGCGCGCGATTGACGACTGACGACGTAGGCTGCGTGCGCACTCTGATTAATTTGTGCATTCAGTCCTTTTTGAGTTAAAAGAAAAATATAATAATAAATAATGACATTATTTTTCGCAATGGACCAATCTGGATATAAAATAGATAAGAACATAACTTTTAATTTGTGCGTAATGTGCATGTAAAAGCTAAATTTGTGTATCGTATAGTTTTTATGATAAATAAGTTTTTGTTAGGTTAACCTTTTACTGATGCTAGCATAGAGATAGATTATCTATGGAGCGCACCAGCTGAGCAATATCGGGGAGAATAGGTCGAATCTTCATCTTCTTCGAAGTGTCCAACAAATGATATCCACCACAAGACAAAAAATTCCTTATAAATCACGAAACTGTAAGTGTAACTAATATTTAGTATCAAAATAATTAATTATGTTGTAAAATATATTTGGCATTTGACTATAATTTAATATTCATGTATCGATTACTTAATTTTTTTTTAATGACATTTTATGATGACAACCCTAGTTAATGTGTCACAGAGACTTAAATGGCGGGAGATGTTTTTATTTTGTAATTTTTTTATTTTCAAATGTAACAATAATTGTACAATATTTATTCAAGAATGGTGCATGTTTGCATAATGCAAGATTGCAAAAGTAAGTGTATGTGAGTAAATTTAGGTTTGATTCCAAGATTAAAATTTGTACCATTTTATGTATTATTAGGAGTATAACGATGACTTTAACTTTGATACGACCGCTAATGACCGTAACAAACCTAAATCGTGTATTATTATTTGTTGCTATTCAATTTTATTTAATGATTTTTTTAATTCTTGAAAAATGAGTAGGTTAACCATATTTTTCTGCGATATTTACAATGAACTACAATGAGCTACAACTTTTCTAACCATAAGAAAATAATATCAAACATTAACAAAATTACGTTTTAATACCTACTGAACTGTAATTTATCGGAACTCAATTTACTTTTTAAAAATTTACGCTTCAGTAGATATTTAAATAAATAGATAAATTCCATATTAGTAAGTATCTTGATATTTAGCATTTTGCTATAAAGTAGTCGGCTCCGTTGTCCTAAATTTATTTATTTCAGATAGATAGTACAAAAAACATGGCAGCCCTATATAAGAAAGAGAAATCCTATTTTTATAGAGATGGAGATGACAACAGTATTTTCAAGGTCATATCGTTTCACTTTGGTTATCGGCCAGCATGTGGCCTCCATTTTTACTCAATCTCCATGGATGCTAGCCATCAGTAAAAGGTTACCCCAACCAAAAACTCTCGCAAACTACTACTATTTTTATTTTTTTTTAACATGTATTTTACGTCGTATTTTGTTACATGTATTTTTCTACGTGAAAAATTAAAATTAATTTTTTTTATAATATTTAAAAATTTTACTAGTTTGGAAACTAGTAAACGAATGACTTGTAAACGGTGTAACAATGTAGAAAAGAAACAAGTTCTTTAAAGAACACAAATTACCACGTATTCATGTTAAAAAAATAATATTTCACTAAGTAGTTTGCGAAATGCAGCCATCAGCAAAACGTTACCCCAGCATAAACTCAAATAACCTGAAAACTATGCGATGTACAAATTTAGCGTTTGAATGCACAATTCCCACAATATTATTCTATCCTCCTAACTATTTTATATCCAAGTAGAACCATTGCGAAAAAAATGGTATAATAAGTAAAATAGAATCTGCTGGAGTAACATAACTCCAGCAGAATAATAATAATATCTCAGGACAACTCGCACAACGTCATCTGATCCCAAACTAAGCAGTAGGTACTTGTACTATGGCAACCAGATAACTGATAAACACACATATATTTCTAAATACATACATATTATTAATAAATTACACCCAGACACAGAATAAACCATCGTGCTCATCACACAAAGTTTTATCCTAGGTGGGGATCGAACCCACGACCTCTTGCGTAGTAGTCGGATACACTCCCACCGCGCCACAAAGGCAGTCAATATATTTTTAGAATATATTTTTCTTATATATCTCAAAAACGACTGGAAGCACAAATTTAAAAAATGCGCACATTTCAACGGCATGTTATACTGAAAATCTGTATCATTCATATCCTGAAAGGAGATAACATTGCGCTGGGCTAACGCACACAACGTCAGCCGTACGTCGTCAGCTCCGTGCGGCCGCGATGCACGGAAAGTGTGAAGTACCAAGGTGTAATGAATTATGACGAACCATAAGTACCCATTAAAGTAGTTGACTCGTAATTTTTATATAGTTACTAGCTGACCCGCGCAACTTCGTCTACGTAAATTTTACCCGTTTTTGCAACATTTATCATAGCTGCTCAGCTCCTATATGTCGTAGCGTGATGTTATATAGCCTATAGCCTTTCTCAATAAATCGGCTCTATCCAACAGTAAAATATTTTTTCAGTGCAGCCCAGTAGTTCCTGAGATTATCGCGTTCAAACAAACAAATAAACTCTTAGGGATATGAAAAATATATGTTGTCCGATTCTCAGACCTACCCAATATGCACACAAAATTTCATCAAAATCGGTCAAGCCGTTTCGGAGGAGTATGGCAACGAAAACTGTGACACGAGAATTTTATATATTAGATTTGTGGTATTTAGGTGTTACAAATGAATAAGGTGCAAACATGTTTTGCTAGAATTTTACTTACGTAAAAATCATTAAAAATACAAAGTCGTCAACTTTGTTCACAAACTCCTATAACCTATAAAGATTGGATTAATTTAGCCATGCCTTAGAGCCATGCATAGGTACAACTTACTTCTAATTAATATAATATTTCTGGCTTTTCAAATGATTTGGCAGTTTTTTCTAAATACTGACATACCTACATTGTTAGGCAGTTTTTACTGTACTTAGTTACTTTTTTCAACGCTCTTATCTTAAAATATAATAGTCAGGTTGACTTGAAATTCGGTTTATTGTATTGTATATTTTATCAGCTTTTAGAAAATCGCTAAATCATTGTTGCCATAAGTAGAAGGAATAGTAATTAACGTTATTTTAAAAGAGCAAAATTGACTCATTGTGTACAATAAATGGTGAACAATGAATCACTCCTTGGTTAATAGTGGGTCTAGAGGTTTTTACAGGTAAATAAACACGTTTAACCATGAAATTAAGAAGAATTAAATGTAAAATCGACTTTAAAATATATCAATTGGCTTTAGTATAATAACAATAATCTCTTACGCTATAAAAAAAAAAAAGTCGCCCTTTTGTCGTATCTACAAAGGATCGTTTCAAAAACATTTTGAAAAATGAACAGATTTCAACTGAAAAACGTATGATTGTTACAATTGAAAATACATGATTTGACCATACAAAAGAATGAAGTCATTGTTTTGTATCACTACTTAATAAAAAACAAAGTCGCTTTCTCTGTCCCTATATCCCTATGTATGCTTAAATCTTTAAAACTACGCAACGGATTTTGATGCGGTTTTTTTTAATAGATAGAGTGATTAAAGAGGAAGGTTTATACGTATAATAACATCCATTAAATAGTGGAGAAATAAGGAGCGGAGCAGCAATAAGATCATCATCAGCCTATCGCAGTCCACTGCTGGACATAGGCCTCTCCAATTGCACGCCACTTTGTTCTATTCTCGGCTTCTCGCATCCAGCTCCTGCAAGCCGTTTTGCGTAGATCATCACTTCACCTGGTCTGAGGGCGTCCTACACTACGTTTGCCGAGACGCGGTCTCCACTCAAGAACTCGTTTACCCTAACGGTTGTCGGTTCTTCGGCTAATATGGTCAGCCCACTACCACTTCAGCTTGCTAATCCTGTAGGATATGTCGATAACTCTGGTTCTCTGCCAAAAAATTTACGCAGACGAAGTTGCGCGGGTCAGCTAGTTTCATATAAATTAGTACGAGGCGCATCGTTTTGACGTTTCTTAAAAAGATACTGATTTGACTTGACAGTCATCTTTCATTTCATTGCTGCTCCGCTACTATTGGTTATAGCGTGATGTTATAACTGGCGTGGCCTATAACCTTCATCGATAAATGGGCTACCTAACAGATAAAGATTTTTTCAATTCGGACCAGTAGTTCCTGAGATTACCGCGTTTAAAAAAACAAGCAAACTCTTCACCTTTATAATATTAGTATAGATCAGCTATACTCTAAGTGTGTTCCGCGGAACCCTAGGGTTTCGTGATACCTCTGTCGGGGTTCCGCAAGAATTTAGAAATAAAAAAATCAAAACACCTCTCTCTGGTCGCTCCGCGGCTGTGCGGACTCCGCGGCCGCGCGGAGACAAAACGCTATGAATGTTATTTATTTATTTATTTGTATTTGTATAAGCTTGTGTTACATTAGCTGGTACAATATCTTATAAGTTTGGTCTCAACAATTTTATACTTGTACAACGCGTTCACTCTAAGTTTGCCGGTATGTGGAATGCGCGTACCCTCCCCCACGTGACAACAAAACTTATAATGTGTCATAGTTTTACCCAAATATCTACCGTACACAATTTTTATTGTTACAATTAAATAAAAAATTTCGAACGTCATACACTCATACCTATCGCCAGCGGCAAACTTAAAATGAGCGGGTAGTATACTTGTAAGCGCTCAGTCTCTTTGATAAAAGCCGCCTCTGAATTAGACGCTATAGTTGTCAACAAGCGACTTTCGTCTCTAACTTCAAAGGATAAAGTCGATATTGTTTACAACGCTATTTTTAAATTTCTGTTTTTATTTTTGCTTTTTGTTTATCAAAGGTGCCGACTCGAGTATTTTCGAGAATATTTGAGATCGAGTCTAGGACTAAGTATAAAAGCGGCGATCGCGCGTTGGCGTCGTCAGTTGATGATTAGTGTTCGGAGCGATAAGTTACTACCTACTTACAAGCTCGCTAGCGAGAAACTAGTGTTCATTGTTTTACTGCCTGCTGTATTCTGTTGTCTCAGTTTTATACATTTCTTCCCTGTAGGTTCTAAATTTAGTCTCTTATACGCAGTAACGATTGTGCATTATTTAAACCCCACTATCCTGACTTGTAACATTATAAATAAAGAAGAATGGAACGTTGGCTTAAAGGTGTTAAACGTGTTCCAACAACATCTTCTAATGACGCTGAATGTTCAAAAGCAATGCGCGCGGAGAATTTAGCAATCACCGATCCAGAAGATGATGCCACGAGTGCCACGACGTCAAGCTCGACGGTTTCAAAGACGAAAAAAAGGAAGTATGATGAATCTTATATCAGTTTCGGATTTGTTGATTCCAACGGCTCACCTCTCTGCATGCTCTGTAGTAAACTGCTTCCTAATAGTTCCATGGCACCTGCCAAATTGCGTCGACATTTAGAAACCGTACACCCCGAGACTAAAGACAAGAATAAAGAATTTTTTGTTCGCAAAAAAGATCAGTTATTAGAAAGTCAAAAAAATATGATGCATGTAACACAAACTACCAACGAAAAGGCTACGGAGGCATCATATCGATACCTTAATCCGCAAATCAGCCAACTCCATTTTTGTCAAAAAAAATATTATGATGCCGCTTTTTTCCTAATATAACTCCGCGTAATCTAGAAAAAACAGTAACTCCATTTTGAGCCTATTTTTTTCGTAAATCGTTGTTTGAAAATCAGACAACTCCAAGCGTTTCGGAACGCGCCAATTTCGACAGCTAACTCCGCTCAGTCGGCCATTTTGTATGGCGATACAGCAAGAGTACGTTGTAGCTGCAGATTATTTTCGATAATTGATATAAAAACAGTGTATAAGGTTGTAAACGAGTGCAGGAGAATATTATTAGGATTCAAGGTAAGTGTTAATCATTTGTATTTTTCTAAACGCACCGTAAATTTTGGGTAATTTGTGTTTTTATTTTTTGGTTGGAGTTGGCCGATTTGCCTTGTGATTTTTGTGAATGTGGTGGGAGTTAGCCTATCTTATTCATTTTATTTCGCAATAATGCACTTTGCAATTAAAAGTTCTGATTTCAATACAAACTGTAAGATATATTGTCATCATTTTGTATGAAGAAGTAAAAATGAGTAGTTAAATGGGTCCGCTTCGCTAGCAACAGAAAAGTGAAAACCTTAATTGTCATAAAAATGCATCCCTATTTTTTTTCTTTTCTTTGCTTGGGTGTGTGAACCTTTTTGCTCTTGTTTCATGTACTTATTACGCTAGATGGCTGCCCAAAAATCACGCTTGAAAAAAATATTTAACGTTATGCAAAAAAAAAGCACAGAGGAACAAGATAACCCAGACTCTGCTTTGTTTGTGAATAATCAGTTTCCTACAGCCTATGATGAATATACTTTTCCTTTAGCTGCTTCTTCTAACAATGACAGTTCTGAATTATGTTACGCGCTTGAAGTACCCGCTGAAACTTTAAACTTACCTGGTGACCAGATCCTTGCACCCAACAATATAGGTACTTATAGTATTGTTGACGGAGTTACTATTGAAGAAGTGTTTGAACCAAGATCTCAAGAGAAATCCCCAAGTTTACTGTCACACCTTGACCAGTCTAGCTACTCAAATAACAACGAATTGATTATTGAAGCTTCTGTTAGTACAGATGACTCCTTTTATGCCGTTGATAAATATATCTTTTCACACGATATAGTTCCTTCAACGTCTTCAAATTATATACAGGAAGGTACTTTAATGCTTCAAACCGCCAATGCACCTATCCCAGATACACACAAACTCGTTGATTACAGTGATACTGAATCTGAAGCAGATGAACCAAAAATAAAAAGGAAAAAGCGATGTCAGGTAAAGAAAGAAGACTGGGCGGAAGAAATTAACAAAAAGAACAGAGAGCATGGAAAAAAATACTTAGGTAAGAAAAAAATTGAAGTGGAAAAAAGATATTAGGAGACCTAACAGGATCATGGAACCTCGATGCCCATGTAAAAAAAAGAAAGGTATGATTCAGTGTCACCTTTTATTGGAAGAGGACAGACAAAAGATTTTTGATAAGTTTTGGGCTATGTCTTGGGATGAGAAACGGGTATACGTTGAAAATTTAGTAAAAGCTATTCCCACTAACAGACAGAGGGACAGAAAAAACCCTGATGAATCAAAAAGGTCGTGCAGTTTTGTATACTACTTGAAAAAAGGAGATGAGCCGATTAGAGTTTGTAAAACATTATTTTTGAATACTTTATCAATAGGTAAATCATGTATCTGGGGTTGGAAGACGCAAGCTAAAACCACAACTGATGAAACAAAGACAATACAGCCTAAAAAGACGCCTTTTAAGACTGAACTTCAAATAATGCAAAATTTTCTGGACGAGTTACCGAAGATGCCTTCGCATTATTGTAGGAAAAGGACCAGTCAGATTTATTTACAGCCAGACATTGAAAGCAAACGGCAGCTCTACAATCTCTATAAACAATACTGCTTGGACAACAGTACTAACTCACTATCGATAGCTACATTTTCCAACGCCCTGACAGTCCAAAAAATATCTTTGTTTAAACCCAAAAAAGACTTGTGTGAGATCTGCAACGGATACAAGCTAAAAAATATAAGTAAAGAGGAATACGATGTACATATTGCTAAGAAAGAAGAAGCTAGAGCTGAGAAAGATTCTGATAGAGAGCAGAAAGACTTTGTGTTTACAGTAGATCTGCAAGCGGTCTTGATGGCACCTCGTTCTAATGTGTCGTCGCTTTATTATAAGACTAAGTTGTGCGTACACAACTTTTGTATCTATGACATGAAAACTAGTGAAGGGTATTGCTTTCTTTGGAACGAGACCGAGGGTGGTCTTAATTCAGACGAGTTCGCCACCATAATAGCCACATTCTTTATAGAAACTGTTATACCCAAAATGGGTAATAACAATCGTGAAATAATTTTGTTCTCCGATGGTTGCTGTTACCAAAATAGGAATACTGTCTTAGCGAATGCTCTTTCCAATGTAGCAATGTTGTATAATGTGACAATCACACAAAAATATTTGGAAGTCGGCCATACGCAGATGGAGGTCGATAGTATGCACGCAATGATTGAAAAGAAATTAAAAAATCAAACCATCAATGTACCAGCTGAGTATATAACTGTCTGTCAAAAAGCGAAGAAGATAAAAGCTTACCATGTGAAATACCTAACCCACACGTACTTTAAAAGTTTTAAAGACCTCAATTTCTTCAGATCAATAAGACCGGGAAAATTAAAAGGAGACCCAAAAGTAAGCATTTATATAACAAAAACTATATTAGGAAAATTTGGTAATATTAACGACGAACTGTACCAAACTAAGCTCCAGCTCAAATCATATCTACCATACCATTGTAAAAGTGTAGAATTTTATGTGCTTTTTACCTACTAATCGTTTTATAAATAAACCTATTTGTGTGTAACGTAATTACTTCGTTTTCCAGGTGACCGATGTAAGATCTCTGAAATATGATCCGGCTGGCCAAGTGTTCTTTTAGCTACGATTTCGCGATGAATTCACATTACTTAATCAACGACGAAATAAGGCCATAGATAAAACTCCTTTTGAAAACATACCACAGCTACATACTGAACGGAGAAAAATAACAAAAAAAAAGTATTTAGATTTGCAACAGTTGAAAAATACGATGCCCGAAGACTACCGAAATTTTTATAACAACTTATCTTATGAAGATTAAACATACCTAGACCTACAATGTGTTAAACTATGCCATTAATATTATTTTAATAAATATTTTTTTAAAGAAAAACTTTTTTATTACGTACCTAATGCAGTAAAATCAGATAACTATAGGTTGCTCTATTTTCGGTGTGCAGCAAAAGGGCCAACTCCAAAAAAACGCTCTAATTTGTCAATGGAGAGTTATTAAGTAATAAACATAGTAAAATATTAAACTTTGTGACATAATGAACCAATGGGACTTTCAGTTTCTTTTTATTTTATTCAGAATAAAAACTAGACAGTTTTAAGTGTCTCCTGTAAACTTTGGCAAAGTGGAGTTGGCTGGTTTGCGGATTAAGGTATCGATATTTAGTTAGCTATCGCATTGCACAAGCAGGTGAAGCGCACACTATCGCTGAGAAATTAATAAAACCATGTGTATTAGACATAACAAAATGTATGCTTGATGAAAAATCTGCAAAGCATCTTTCTACTGTTCCGCTATCAAACGATACTGTTTCACGACGAATCCATGATCTGGCAAGCTACGTCAAACAAGAACTAGTTACACGTCTACAAAATACACGATTCGCTTTGCAAATGGACGAGTCGACTGATGTCGCTGGTTTGGCTATCCTGCTGGTTATTGTGAGATATCCATATAAAAGTTCTTTTGAAGAAGACATGCTTATGTGTTCATCGCTGCTTACAAACACTATCGGGGAAGAAATTTTTAATAAAATAAATATATTTTTTGAAGAACATAATCTCAGTTGGAACAATTGCATTGACATTTGTACAGATGGGGCCAAGGCGATGACAGGTAAAACAGCAGGAGCAGTGTCACGAATGAAAAATAAAGCGCCTAATTGTAGTTCCAGTCATTGTATTCTGCATAGACAAGCACTTGCGATGAAGCAAATGCCGTCTAATCTAAAATTAGTTATGGATGAAGCGGTAAAAATAATTAATTTTATCAAATCACGACCACTACAATCCCGATTGTTCTCATTATTGTGTGAAGATTATGGCAGCAAACATAAAACACTGCTGCTCCATACAGAAGTGCGATGGCTGTCTCGGGGAAAAACTTTAACAAGGCTATTTGAACTTAGAGCCGAGTTACAAATGTTTCTTTCAGCAGATACTTCTTTTATTTTAAAGGACCGTTTGTATGATAAAACTTGGTTGTTCCGATTGTCTTTTATGGCGGATATCTTTCAAAAACTTAACGAATTAAATTTATCGTTGCAAGGTAAACAGACAACAGTGTTTCAGGCCTATAATAAAATAACTGCTTTTAAAAGAAAATTAGATTTTTGAATCATTTGCATTGGTAAGAAAGAAATAGAAAGTTTTACGTTACTCAGTGAGTTTGTTAGCGAAAACGACTCAGAAATGTTTGAAGATAATGTGTTTGAAGAATTGGTCCAATATCTCAGTTCGATGCGCGCATCTTTTGAAAAGTATTTTCCCGAAGAACACAATACAAAAATTAAAGTGAACTCCTGGATTCATAATCCTTTTTTACCCAACTTGGAAAAGCCTGAAAACATGTCAAATGAGATATATGAATCTCTTTTAGAAATGTCATCAGACACAAGTATGGAGTCATTGTTCAAAACGACGCCTCTTAATGATTTTTGGTGCAGAATCCAAGATGAATATGCAATGCTTGGCCAAATGGCTCTGGATATTCTTCTCCCGTCCCCAACTACATATTTGTGCGAAACAGGATTCTCTACCTAAGCAGCCACGAAAACAAAATATCGCAATAGACTGGACGCCGAAGCTGATATGAGACTCCAACTTTCTTCCATCAAACCTGATATCAAGCAATTGATGAAAAATAAAAAACAGTTTCATACCTCCCACTAGTTAGATTTTTTCTTTTTTAATGTTTTCTATTATTGTCCTTACCAAGTGGTGAAGTAAATAATAATTAGTAACTGATACATTGTACTTTTATTATGCTGATTAATAAAGAATACACTTATAAAAATAATTGTTTTATTGTAGGGTTCCATCAAGTATTTTGCTTCCCAAAAGGGTTCCGTCATTTAAAAAGTTTGAGAACCACTGGTATAGATTATAATGGGTAAATAATAAAATTGAATATATTTTATTCTCCCAATTTTTTATAAATAACACCATTTTATTGTCACTATTCTTCGCGCTGATGAACTATCACCTTAGGTAACTTTTCCACACTTTAATCTAAAAGTCGACCAGGTCTACGTCATCTTCAGAAGCCTTACACACGACTGCTTTGTTGTCCAAGGATTATAACTCCTCATTCGTAATCATTTATAAGAATTCGCTCCATTGAGAAATGCCGTCAATGTATTTTTTTTAAAGACGACTCTCGCAGTAGGGTACAAGCCCTGTGTCGCGGGGGACTTTACAAACATACAAGTCACGGACACAAAGGACACCCAGACTCTGATCAACAATTTGTGGATCACACAAAGTGGTGTCCCGTGTGGAAATCGAACCCTACGCAAGAGGTCGTCTTGCGTAGCAGTCGGACATACTCCCACCGCGCCACCGAGGCAGTCAGTCAATATTATAACTCAGTGTGATCCATACTAATATTATAAATGTGAAAGTAACTCTGTCTGTTACGCTTTCCCGCTCAAACAGCTAAACCGATTTAGATGAAATTTGGTATGGAGATAGTTTGAGTCCCAGGGAAGGACATAGTTTTTATCGCGATAACCGACATCCACGCGGGCGGAGCCGCGGACGAAAGCTAGTACACAACATATTTCTAGACAAAGAGACACGGAGCACTGTTTGCATATACATAGGGTGCGGGACTTCTTGCGCCATGAGCATCTTTTGCATTTAGATAAGCCTCGGCCAACCAAGTGATTACCACATAGAATGCAGCGCTTTTTTTTACCTATTTGGATCAATTTCAATTCCTGGACAGTGCCAAAATGTGGCTTCTGTGGCTGAAATAGTGGTTCACACAATCTATATTGCCACTGAGTAACTTTCGGGTTTTTGAAACGTAGTTCCTCATCACATATTTTTGTTTGCGGGCTGAGAGGTTTGACGGAAGAAAGTGTTACATTTTGGTATCGATCAAAAATGTACTATTTATGATTAAGTGAAACTAAAATAAGGAGGTTGTGTTATATAGGTTGTTTGTATTTTTGTAAAATTTTGTAATGTTTATAGATAAAAATCCCTAATTAAAAAAAAAAAGATAAAAATAAAATGAAATAGGACAATTTTTAAAACGTTATGTTCTTCCCGTATTTTTTCCAATCATTAGTTAATAAAAACACAAAATCATATTTTTTTAAGGTACCTACCTCCCCCCTATGTGTAAAGTGGGGGTGTGATTTTGGTATTATTATTAGATAGGTGTTTAAAAAACGTTTAGGGGTTTGAAAGACGATTTTTAGGGATCCGTTTGTAAAATGTTAGGCTTTAAAGTGTATATTTTTGTTAGAGTTAAATGCCCCCTCCCCTGCCAGCTAAATGGTTGATGTTGGGTATGTGACAAAATTCAAGGTAGTAGTATATATAGTGATACTGCCTCTGTGGCGCGGTGGGAGAGTATCCGACTGCTACGCAAGAGGTCGTGGGTTCGATCCCCACCCAGAATAAGACTTTGTGTGATGAGCACGAAAGTTTATTCTGTGTCTGGGTGTTATTTATCTATAATATATATGTATTTACAAAATATATAAGTATGTTTATCAGTTGTCTGGTTTCCATAGTACAAGCTCTGCTTAGTTTGGGATCAGATAGCGTTGTGTGAGTTGTCCCGATTATTATTATTATCTAAGAAAGCCACGTGAGCGGCCTGGATAATCCATCAGGCCGTCATCAATTCAGCGGCTAAACAATCCTACTCAAAAGTAGCTAGACAGTTTCTAGTTTTTTTGCACGTTCGTTTCTTTGAAGATTCGCTTTGTAGGCTTTTTCCTTTGTACCCATATTTTACATTAATTAGTGTATTTTTATCTTCTGATCATCTAACACCATAAATGAGGTGATATCGAAGACGCTTCATTGGTATCACAATATTGCATTGGTCTAAAAATTTAAACATTTTCCAGAATTTAGAAATTTTTATTTAGATAAATTTAACAATTATTGTAAAATGACGTAACATTACAAAATGCCTTTCTTGCTTAGATTCTTGCATTACAAATATAAAGCATGTTCCGTAAATTTATATTATACTATTGGTATTTATTAAATTGAACATTGCCTAAACAACATAGCGTAACCAAAACATACATTTTCTTAAACACAAGAATAGGTTTTACCCGAAAGCGAACTGAAATCCTACAATGTTTTAATTTGTCATAAGGTTCTCAAAACCTGGGAATATTTAAAGGACGTTTTTTTCCTGTTAATAGCAAAAAGGCAGCCTACTTAATTATGTAAATGTTTGTAGTTGGATTAAATCAAATGCCTTTAACAGTGGTCCCATTCGTGATCCAAGATTTTCGTCAACTAAGGCTAGAAATGCACAACGCTGCATTGAATACAGTTTAGCATGAGCACTGGATTGATAACAGGGATCAATTGCCCATCATCGATCAAACAATCCCACTCAGAACTCTCAAAATCTGACAAACCACCCCTCACTCGTCATTTTGTAATTTCTTGGAGGGTGGGTATGATTATTATAAATATGTGCTATCTTCTGAAACACATCCATTCTAAGTCTTGCTCTACAGTCTCTTTTCTTTGTAGAACACACCCATCTTTCATATTGTCCGTGCTGCGCTTGTCGGGTAAATGTGTATCCATTCACTAGGACCAATCTGTTGCCTTTTTGTGACATCACAATATCATATGGTATATCTTCTGAAAAATAATCAAATAATAGGGAGTTAAATCTTCGAAAATAATGTTATAAAATGTACCTTATTTACTACACTTTTCTTTTGATAAATAATGATAGATATACTACTACTGCTTTAATCTAGTAATTTTTCACACTGGATTTTTTAGTGATTTCATACCGGAGGACAACAGCAGCGTCTTCTGAGTACTCTAAGGACTTACTGCCATCGCCAACCCGCTCGCCAAGGGTGGCGATTACGGCAATTACCCCCAGGATCTACAATAATTAGGTTCTACTGGGGAGACCGGTGTCCAGCAATAGAACATGGGACATCATATGGCTTTATAGAATTTTATAAGCTACGGGTCTTAATCGCGTAAATATTTAATTTTAAGGCTAAATACCTTTGTTTATTGCCCGACGTTTCGACCGTATTGCATACATCATGATTAAGACCCATAGCTTATAAAATTCTATAATGTGTACAAATCGCGAAAGTTTACGAACATATATCATATGGCTTGATATGTTTAAGTCTGACTCAGCAATTAAATTTTTTTTTTATTGCCCATAGACTTCCTATCCACGAAAACAAGAGGCTAGTAGGTAGAGGAAAATAGGGTTACAAAAATGAAATTTTAGTGTCTCGATAAAATATTTTATTATTGTTTAGTTTTATGTGGTTGGTTAGTATTGCTGTCCATTAAGTGTTTTTTTTAACAAGCTTTTATTTAACTCGCTCTGTGTGTTAGTTTGTTTGGGTTATATCTTGGAAACTAAATTAGTACTTTCTGATGTTCGTTTAGGCTGAAATTTGGTACAATGGTGTATCATTGATGACAAAGCAATGACCTGATCAGATGATGGAGTCGGAAGGTAGCCGTAGGAACTTCTAAACCTAAAAAAATAAACCTAGCAAGTTTGGGCTCATTTTATTCGTACTCCTATCAGGGATGATTTGCGGGTGATGATGATGAGCCGGAAGGTGGTAGAGTGGTCAAACAGTCATATAATGTACCTGCGATCCTTCCTCCCGCGTTTGGGCTTGTGAGATTTGTCTTGACAAGTGCTCTTACACTTGTACAGTGTTAAGGGTATGATGGTGGTCACTGGTTCTCAGCAGTCATGTCAGTCAGTCACATTCAATGTGGTTGATTTAAATATAAAATACAAAGTTTAACTCAAAATCAAGTCCTGTAAAAAAAATGATAAATTAAAAAGAATTTATTTTAAAAACAATATTTTATTTAAATGCTCAAAAAGGAAGATAATAATTTTTAAATTAAAAGAAACCCATTAATTTGTTACATTACACCATCATTAAAATCTATAATGAGATTTTCATAATGCAAGGTCCTTATTCACTATCTTTATTTCGTTGTCGTGACAAGCCCGTGCGAACTGGCGCATGCGCGATGCATTCAAAGATGTCCACCGCGCATGCGCGATAGAGAGCTGCTCTTAGAAATGCATCAATGCGAAATAAAGATAGTGAATAATGACCCTGTGCTGTACACAAATGCAGTGTCCACTAGTACTGTCGACCATTCGCCATAAGTATAGTCAAATCACTAGGTCTTGATGTCGACCTCGCGACAAGCTTTTATAAAATTATGAAATAGGTTGATAGACCGAACACCCTTGAAACGAGAGACCTGTAAAGGAAATTTTCGCAGGTGTTCTTACCAACTTGAGCGCAGGCACCTTTCACCAGGCGCGGTTTCAAGAAGGGGAGAGGGCAACAGGGCAATTCCCCCCTCCCTAGACTCGACAGAAATACCTTTTCTTTGAGAGAATTTTAGAAATTTGACACTAGACCTGTATGATTTGATTGAAGAGGCTGGTTTAATCAAATGCACCCCCCGACCACCGTCATGCGGACGACTCACACTTCGCCAGTTGAGTCAAATTGCCCCCCCCCCCCCTCCGAACAAAGTTCTCAATCCTCGCCTGCCTCTCACAAAGTTGAAACTGGGAAGTCTCTTCTTGGAAGTCCGACATTCTCTCTCCTTGACCCCCCCCCCCTCTATTTCAGACTATATTATATTATCCCACATGGTGGTGGCGTTAGTGTTTTTCCTCCACTTCGCTCTATACTTAACAAACCCGAACCATAGAGATTCTTCTTATACCTAATACTAAAATAACTATCATATTCTCATAAAATATAATATTAAAATTATTCATTTATTTTGCAATTCGACTAAGTCGTTACGTTGACGTTTTATAAAATGACGGCATTTTGTAATATGGCTTAGAATATGACTGCGACAGGCACTTTAAAACACTTATAGTCCGTTAATGGCTGCTAAATCGTCTCTCTGCTCGTAAGATGATCTTGGTGTTATCTTTTCGCGTTCTTCGTTTCCCGCCAAGAAGATTGCTAAGTGCTCCTGGAAAGAACAAACTGAATATTCATTTTTTTTTCTTTTTTAAAAAGACGTTCTCGCACAAAGCTATGTATTGCGGAGTTTTTATAAAATATATTTGACGAGTTCAAAGTACACCCATATTTGGAACAATAATTTGTAGAACACACAAAGTGGGAATTGAATCGACGACCTCTTGCGCAGCAGCCGAGCCTATGTACCCATTGAGGCAGTCACACCCCATATTTGCCAGCATCCTTGCACAGCAGACCATACCTACTGCATTTCGAGGTGTAACTAAAAACTATCAAACCTATTCATATTAGTACCTATTATATTGCACTATGCGTTACGGAATGTCATGTCATGTCATTCCTTGGCACAAAAACAAAAACATGTTAGCTCTTCTGAAAAGTCGTATTTTGGTGGTTACACCTTCGATGTATTGGCAACTTTTCATCACGATAATCAACCATGGGAACAGCTGGCTCAAAATAATATGAATCATCATCAATATCTGCTGGAAATAGTCCTCTGCCTTCCACATCCAGTCCATCCCATCGACCTTATTTAGGACGTTGGTAAATCTGGCTAATATTCGTCCTACCTTAAGCTTACCAAGTTGCAGTCTCCACTCTAGGACTCGTTTGCTCCTTCGGCCATCGAGCGGTCCTTCGGAAAATATGGGAAGAAATAACATAAAAATAAATTACCAAATAAGTCTTAGAAGCAGATTGCAGCTGCTGCAGAAGTTCCTGGAGCCTGGTGCGCCAACCCTTTACTTCGGTGATCGCAGTCTCCACCGGTAACGTCTACGGAATAAGAAAAACGAACGTCTTTATCATCTTTCGACTCCATCCAAGTATATATCAAGTACCAGCTCCCATCCAATGAATTTCTAGTTCTTCCCTCGTCTTCTAGAACTTGGGCCTCCATCCAAATCAAGTTCTAGACCCCCCTCCAGCCAAAGTTATTAGGGAGGGAGTCTAGAAATTTATTTTAAGTTCAAACTTCCCCCCCCCCCCCCCCTTGAAATATCAAGTCCCAACGGCCGCAGATAAAATTCTGTGAAAGTGGAAGTCCCCTCACAAAAATATACCTTTCAATGTTAACAAAAAACATAAGATAAGCCTTATAATACAGAAGTAAGCGATTTTCCAGCGAACTTCAATTTCGTGGGACAATAGTTACCTTCATTAGTGAGTCGGCAGCTACAGAGAGGTGTCGCGTGATCATGGACAATCCTTGACGTACGTTCCTGGAACAAATAATATTGCCATGAATTTTGCATCCTTTTTGGGGTCCGAGCCCATTGATAGTGATGTCACCACATTTATCTCGATTAGCCCTTTGGCGATTTATAAACGACAAGCGGCCTGATCCGGCTTCCCACGGACTTTTCTCCATTTTAAGTAAACGCAGATTTCGTAAGGAACTCTATTATTTTTGAGAATAAAATTATAGTTTATGTTACTTCCCGATAATGCAGCTAGTGAAAGATTTTTTGAAATCGGTCCAGTAGTATTTAAGTTTATTCATTACATACAAAAATAGAAATTTAATCTTTATATTATTAGTATATATATATATAGATGAACTTCGTGCCTCTTAATATAGAATGTAGATTAACAAAATTATCAATGTTGAATATTTCAATTGATTTTTTTATTGAGTTTCAGTTGGATTTTTATAAATGATTATTCTACATAAGTAAGCTAGTTATCGACAAAATTTATTCCACAATCCTGAGATTATACAGTCGTCGAAACATAATATCAAATCAGCAGTACGAACAACTCCTCGACCGGCAGCGCTGGGTTTGCCGGCTCGTCTTGTTGAGACTGCCGTACAACTCCTTAGTTTTCTTCCTGCTAGAGATTAACCATCGTAAGCCACTTACTTGGGTAGGTCCGTGTGTGTATAGTTGACGAGATGCACCATCTTCCTGGCGGACTCTCTCGCCAGCAGCACGACCAGCTCCTCGAGCGTGGCTGGTCGCGCTTGGTTCTCCGGCTCTGGCTGGCTGAGGCTGCCGTACAACTCCTTAGCTTTCTTCCACGCTAGAGCCGGGTCTGTGGCCACCTGCGGACATCACATGAATATTATACACTGATCTGGTGATCACCTAAAATTGAATGTTTTTTTGATTTTCCTGATGATTTTTTTTGTGATTTCCTTATTTTTCTTTTCTCTTGGGATGGTCTATCATCTCAGTATTAGAGCGAACCAAACAATTAAAAAAAGGTTAACCATGTTTTCCTAGTTTTAGTTCACATAAGCCCGAAGTATTTTAAAGACTTTCAGATCGACCATGATAATTCACGTCCAGAAATCCCCAACTAGAGCATAATATTTTTTTCTTTATTGAAAAAAATAAATAAATAGCAATTTGGGCCCTCCAGCTAAGCTAAAAGACTTGTGTTAGGAGTGGGTTCACGTCGGTAATGTCATAGGTAGGATTCAAAACCGCGGCCTCACGATTGCGAGACCAATGCCTTAGCCATTTGGCTACCGGCTTTTTAAAATACAAATGAATCTCCTCCGTCCTATAAATCCCACTGGTCAACTCACCAACTCAGCGACATAGACCAGCACGTGGATCTGCTCCTTGATAGCCTTGGCTTCAGCCAGCGCCTGTCTCGTGAGCCTCCGCTGCAGTTTCCTGCGCAGCCTCGCGCCGTGCTGCACCGCCTGCGCGGCGCGCGCGCGCCCGCTGTCCGCGCCGCCCGCCGCTTCTGCCGCCTCCGCCGATGTCACTATGATCACCACTACAGTAAGAACGGTACTGTCATTGCTCACACTGACTACACCGAGACCATAGAAGGCAAGCTTTATACGCGTATATGTTCGCTCGAGCAACGTACACATAGATATCAGCTCAGAACAAATGTATGTTACCTAGGTATCAATGTTCTATGGATATCACTCACGGACACCAAGTCTCTAACCACATTGTTCCCCGGAAGTGTTCGGAGAAGAAGAGAGAGTGTGATGTCTGTTTGTGCGTTGCTCAATTCGTAGGTGAACCCATCCGCTCATGGCTCAACCACGCGCTGTATGAAGCTTTGCTTCTATATTTACTTCCGGTGTTTTGTGCTGACTTTGTTATGCACAGTGGACAGTGCATAACAAAGTGTTATGCACTTTTACTTAAAAATTAGATAAACGATCACATGACAATTCATGTGATCGTTTATATACTAACTATTGCGCAATTTACTTAGGTGCACATTGTCTAGAAGTGTAAAAGAATTTTAAGTATAGATAGATACCATCCCCAATATTTTTTATAGATTACTAGCAATGTGGGAGTGTGGTCACACATTGCTCCAGGTAAACCCATAGCTTGTGTTAGGAATGGATTCACGTCGGTAGTATAATGGGTAGCTTTCGAATCTTCGACCTCACGATTGCGGAACCGATGCTTTAGCCATTAGGCTACCGCCGCTTTTCAATATCTAATAGCTAATTAAATCGCTTTAAAGTTCTTCTTCTTAAAAAGTAGGTACCTACCTAATAAATAATACTCAGTACCTGAATGTCCGAGATTACTCGTTTATTTTAAACGACATTTTCTAAAAATGAAACCTAGCTAGATTGATTCAAAATTCAAAAAACCCTGCAAACTAACCTTCCGTTTAAAGGTACGAGATAAAAGGTTTTTTTCATTACAAAACACAGAGAAAGCTTTGAACGTTCTGATCACCTTTGTTGAATCACCTAATTTGGGACATTTAAAAGAAATTGCAGTGCCTCACCTTGGATCCATAAGCATTTTTGTTATCTAATGTACCATAACTTATCGACTACATAAATAAAGAGTGAATCCTTCACTCAGTGGCGACTGGCGACCGAACAAATCAAGATATTAACGAGGTCCATAGATGGGTGACCTATTAACCATTTATGGAGATTACTACACCCCTCCGTGCCTTGTAGAGTACTATAAGCAGTCGATAATGCGCCTAATCTCTCTGCAGTCGTGCTAGATTTCCGGACTATGAGAGTGAGGGAATAGAGAAGGCACTTATGTACAAATAGTGCCCAAGTTCGCATACACCCAATAATATATCTTGCGTAGTCTCTAAAGAGTTTGGCAGCCGCGACCGAGATCGGTTAGATTTAATTATTACTCAACAGAACAAGCGTTTCGTTATACGAATTTACTTGGTATAAAATAAGTATGATTATCATGTTTTCAAGTTCAGGGTCGGAATAAGTTTATCAGTGAATTCAAATAACTTGTAATTAGGCTCAGTCATTTTCATGTGATAAACAAGAAGGCGAGGTTACTTCTGCATTATATTTTACACTGAATGTTCTCGATATCGTCAGAAACTTACAGCAGTAGTAGGTCTGAGCCATAGGTCGTCTTGGTGGGTAGGTACTGTGTGTGACGCCGAGGTCTTGGACATGTACATCATTGTGGCCTTTATGGTTAAGGAACTCTTTACTTTTCAAATAATAGAATGACATGAATTATGAGACAAGCGCGGACTAAGAGTTTCATGGCCGGCCGATTTGGTCGTAATTATATTTGATTGTGTTAATTAATAAGTGATTCAATATAAGTTAATAGTAGTATATGTTATGCTTGTGAGTAAGTTTGTTTGAGGAATAAGCATTGTATTCAATCTGGGAAATATATCTTATTACTTCAACACCCGCTACGATCCTGAGGTACAGACCTGGTACGTACTCTCCTAGGAGCCCTACGTCACTGTGCCTACCACAACAATGCCAGTTATTCTTCCGCAAATTAGTGAATGGTGAACGGTTGAAAGAAACTGTATCAAGTGAAATTATCGGGAAAATGAGACTTACGAATTAGTGTCTCAAATGTGGAGCGTGAGAGATATGGCTACATAAGTTTACATACGAGTATCTATAAGTAATAATTGTGTCCTAAGTAACACGAGCAATGTTTGTAACAAAGAATGGTTTACGACAGAATAATTTGATATTAAAGAAGTCGTAAACTATTCTGTGTTACAAACATTGTTCGCGTTACATAAGACACAATTATTATTAATAGATATGTCTACTTATGTAGCCATATCGCTCAAGTGCAAAGTGGTGATCTTCAGATCTTTGACAAACCTTTTGGTGTTATGGGCTTGCGCGACCTGCTCGTCTCCTTATTTCGGATTTAAAAAAAAACTAGGTATACTAGTAAAGGTAGGAGATACTATAGTTCACAAGATTTACAACACAAGTACACACTCTATTCAGTCTTCCTCGTAATCGGATGGGATGGAAATCCAACACGAACGGAAAAAGACGGGGTCGTGAATGAATGGTTTCGGCAGCGAACGGTGAGCCATTCATGGATCGCAAGCGATAACGTTCCTTGCCCTCTGATCTCCCGATTCACCATCGAGATAACTATTATGTAGATACGTAGATACTTAGTATATCTACACAATTATTATCTAATGAACTCTCAAAGAATCATATCATCCGTGATTCATCCGTTCAAAGTAATTTCCTGACATGACTCTATCACGGATCCAAACGAACACTATCGCTGGCTGAATGGGCACAAAGTGCAGTGCGATATCACGTCTAATTTGTCACCGGTCCAGACGACAGATAACTCCTAGTCGCTGGGACAGTAGACTTTAATTAGGAACGGAACTGATAGAGACATCGATCATTAATGCACCGTTTTTATTACTTGACGACAATAAGGGCGGGCTAGCACTTAGCGAAGTAGTTGTATAGCGCTATAATTTGAGTAGATGCGGATTTACAGAGCTACTAGCATATATTTACCCATCCTCACAAACTTTTGGATTTTTATTATTAGTAGGAAAGTAGGTACAATAAAAATTAGAAGTCGAGATACTATTATTAGATACTAACCTTATGTGTACTTATACACACTAGTAGTCGCATCTATACTTATTTTTTATAATTTTCTAGTAAACCTTATTTCGTTTTGCGAGGATTAAATGGGCATCCAGATGCAGATCAAGATTTTTACCTCAAGAAATCATAAAAAGTGAAAATATTGAAAATTTTCAAGGCAAGATAACTTGTACATTCAAGTTGTCTTGTGTTCTTCGCGTTCGTCTCGTTGTTCGTAATCCATGGTTATAATTGAAAAACCGGGCAAGTGCATGTCGGGCCACGCTCAATGTAGAGTTCCGTAGTCCCCCCCCCCCCCATTTGAATAATGTGGCATAAGTATTGGATTTTCTGTTGTTGTTGTTTCATACTTACAACGTTATATCTACTTAATAATACTTTTTATTGGAATTTGTACGAAAATTTTGTTACTTCTCATTTGATCAGCTGTTACTCGTAAACTTGTCAAGCGTAGATACTTAGCTGTGATAATTTTCCTTTTAATTTCACTATATATACTACTACCGTTACCTTATCTTCGCACGCGGGGCTCTGCGAAGATGGACCACTTTTCCCTAGCTACTCGTGGGACTAAAATGGACAATAACGAATCAACAAAACCTACTAAAAATACCCTTTTCCCAAATCCCATCCCTAAGCTAGTGATCGCTAGCCCACCTCTTAGTCCCCTTACTGAGGAGGAGTGCGTTAGTCCCTCCTCAGCTATGTCCCTTGGAGATATCTCCGAGGAGCATACAACCTTCCAGCTAACCGCAGGCGAACAAATCCCTGCGGTGAACTTGGAGCAACACACAGCAGTGGCGGGACCAAGTAGTTCTACCACCCGACAGTCCAGCAACACATCGGGTAGTGATACTCGCAGTGGTGCAGGAAAACAGCCTGGTAAGAGGCTCACTGGAGCGGCCAAGAGGAGGCTCGCTTGGTGGATGAAGCATGGGAAAAGCTTCGAAGAGGCCAAATCCCTAAGCTCCACTCCACTGAGGGATGTTCCCGAATATCTGGCTGCACACGAAAATGATAAGCCGAAACCGGAGAAGAGGTCTAGGCAGGAACAGAGCGCCTCATCGCAAGAGAAGCCGGTCAAGGTAGCTAGGGCTGAAGGGCCCACGCAACCCAAACCGACCTTCAGCGAGGTGGTAGGTGCCGTTCGTGTTGGGATCATCGACGCTGTAGGGCCGATGTCCCAGCAAAAGATCGAGGAGCTGCAGGCGAAAATGACGGAGCTCATGGATGAGGAGGAACGCGGCAACGCGCCCCGCATCGAGGGCTGCTCGGTCAGAGCCGGTGGGCTACTCCTAACCTGTGCTGATGAGGCCGCCCGAGGGTGGATCTTTAAGCACATGAGTGGCTTCGTTCCATGGAAGGGGGCTCGTCTGTCAGTTCTTGATGAGCATAAGCTCCCCAAACCCAGGATAGGAGTCACCTGGATACCCGATACGAAGATCGAGCCGGTGGGTATTATTAAGCGCCTTCGAGCGCACAATGCCACGCCGGACTTCGACTCGTGGAGGGTGATGCACCGAAGACCGGAGGGAAAAGGTCAAACAGTGACCTTCTCCTTTGACGAGACGTCAATGGGACCCCTGGAGGACAGCAATTTTAAGCTGTATTTTGGATTACGGCCGATCCTCCTGAGAGTCAAGCCCAGGACAGGCGCTTCGAGCGGAACAGAGGCGGAGGCGGGACCCTCTGCCGGGAGTCAGAGGGAGCGGGAAACTGCCCCTCCAGAACCTCGCGGCATTGAGACCCACCAACCCAACACTCCAGCAACCACTGTAGCAGGTAATGTAATCTTAGGTAGGGAGGTAGGCGGTGTCATTGCCACTATCACCCAAACAACGAATACACAAAACCTACGACAGAATAATAAGAAGCCGACTGCTCGGGCGATTAATATTGCAGGACCAAGCGGAAGCATCGCGGTAAGGCCACCTAGCCGGGCTAATAACCCACCTAGGGGGGCCAGGACAGGACGCGGATCAAGAGGCGGGCCGACGAGGAAGCCAACACACCCGCAGCCCGGAGGAGGCCCACGTCAGAACCTACCAAATCCGCCCCGTACCTAGTAGGAAGAAAAAAAAAATTCTTACCGATTCCATCGCTGTGTGCGGACGACTACGTTGTTGCATATGTGGAACTATCCGGAGGAGGCACGAAGATACTAGTCTGCTCAGCCTACTTGCCTGGAGAAGGATCAAATCCTACAGAATCCCTAGCAAATATCGTAACTTATAGTCAAGAGCAAAGAAAACAACTATTAGTGGGCTGTGACTGCAACGCCCACCACACAAGTTGGGGAAGCACTGACACAAACACCCGAGGTGAGATACTTTTTGATTTCTTAATCTCTAATAACCTTTCTGTTCTTAACCGGGGTAACGCCCCAACATTTGTCAACAGCTTGCGCCAAGAGGTATTAGATATAACTTTTTGCACGGATAGCTTCCAACACCGTGTAAATAATTGGCACGTTTCTAGTGAGGCGTCCATGTCTGACCACAGACACATAAATATGAATGTGAATATTGCCAACAAGGGCGAGACACTTACCTATAGGGATCGTAAAGCTACTGACTGGAATGGCTACAGGGAATATCTTAAGAAAGTTATCAAAACAACTGATGGAAGCATCAAAACCCTGGATCTGATAGAGTTGTCAGTGGGACGGTTGGAGGAAGGCATACAGACGGCATTTCACCGAAACTGTCCACTGAAGACTTCGGTGACCAAGAGGGATGTTCCATGGTGGAACAAAAGTCTGGAGCGCCTCAGGCATCAGACTCGGACCCTGTTTAACAGAGCAATGAGAGACAAAAACTGGGACGCTTACAGACAGGCACTTACAAAGTTCAACAAAGAACTAAGGAAGGCCAAGAGGAAATCCTGGAACAAATTCTGCGAGGAAATAAAAAACACCTCACAGGCATCCAGAATTCACAAAATCATTTCCAAGTCTCCTCACACACATGTGGGGTTACTCAAGAGACCAGATAGGACATATACTGGCTCAGTAGAAGAAACACTCAGGCTATTAGCTCAAGTACACTTCCCGAACAGTATCCCAATAGACGGAGGGGAGGATAACACAGGTCATGCTTGCGGTTACTGCAGACCCAGAGTGGAAGACTGGCGAATAGCCTCCCTTCTATTCAGACCCGACCGGATCGCATGGGCAATCAACAGTTTTAAGCCCTATAAAACCGGCGGGAAGGATAACATTTTTCCAGCCCTGCTCCAGCAAGGGTTAGCAGTTATCCTACCAACGCTAATTAAAATCTTCAGGGCTAGCTTTGCCTGGGGATACATACCAAGAGCGTGGACTAATGTCAAAGTCACGTTCATACCCAAAGGGGGAGACAGAGACAAGTCCCAACCAAAATCATACAGACCGATAAGTCTTACTTCCTTCATGTTGAAGACCATGGAGAAGGTAATCAATCTGCACATCAGGGAAAACTACCTGATTAACAGACCCTTGCATATAAGGCAGCATGCATATCAGAAAGGTAAATCAACAGAATCCGCTCTAATGGATCTGGTGGACCTTATCGCACATGCAGTTGAAGAGAAGGAAATAGCCCTCTGTGCATTTCTTGACATAGAGGGCGCCTTTGACAACACAAATACACAAACTATACTCAACAGTTTGGAAAATAGATGCATTGATAAAACAACCACAAGTTGGGTAAACGCAATGCTTTGCAACAGAATTGCGTCAAACTCCCTACTAGATACGACCATAAAAGTAAAACTCAAGACGGGTTGCCCTCAAGGAGGCGTCCTATCACCTTTACTCTGGTCACTGGTGGCTGACAACCTGCTGACCGTGCTAAATGATGCCGGCTTCTACACACAAGGCTACGCTGATGATTTGGTAATAGGCATCATTGGTAAATGCCAAACAACCATCTCCAATCTTATGCAACAAGCCTTTAGTATAATTAAAAATTGGTGCCTTACAACCCAATTATCGGTTAATGCGTCCAAGACGGTTGTCATTCCTTTTACTAAAAAAAGGTTACTCGACAACTTAATACCGCCAACACTTTTTAGTGAAAAAGTCGAATTCTTCAAGGAAGTCAAGTATCTGGGCATAATACTTGACCAAAAACTTACTTGGAACCCTCAGATTAAACATATAATCAGGAAAGCTAAAATAGCTATGGGTACCTCCTGCAGATTAGTCGGTACAAAATGGGGCTTAAAACCTAAGGTAACTCTATGGTTATACACGACCCTTGTAAGACCTATGGTGACGTATGCATGCGTCGTATGGCACAGGAAGACCGACCAAGTCACATGCAAGGAGGCACTCACCAGCCTTCAAAGGATTGCCACCACGATGACCACAGGAGCACTTTCCTCTACTCCAACTGCGGCCCTCGAAGCACTGCTCAGCCTGAATCCTCTGCACGTGCAGGTGCAAATGGAAGCCAGGGCAGCGATGGTTAGAGCTAAAAATGCAGGTAGGACAAAGTGGAGATCACTGGTAATGAATACTCTGCACAACGACATCATAGAAGACGGAATGATGGCAATGCCATCTGATGTCATGCTATATGAATACAGCTTTGACAAGCTATTTAAAACCACCATTCCGGATCGATCGGAATGGGAGAAGAAAATACCTGGTAAGTACAATTTCCACGATATCATCTGGTTCACAGATGGTTCGAAAAAGGATGGACTTGCAGGGGCCGGATTCCACGGTGGACAACCGAAGGTAAAGAGATCCTGCAACCTCGGTCAGCATGCCACCGTTTTCCAAGCAGAGCTCTACGCAATCCTGGGCTGCGCCCAGGAGAGCCTGCAAGAAGACTATAAAAATAAAGCAATATCCATCTTTACTGATAGCCAAGCGGCTATTCTAGCTCTAGGCTCACAAAAGATGGATTCTAAACTCGTAAAAGAGTGTGTCCAAACCTTAAACAAACTAGGTGAAACCAATAAAGTAACGCTAAGTTGGGTACCTGGACACCGTGGCATCGCAGGAAATGAGTTAGCCGACGAGCTAGCCAGAATGGGGGCAGAGGGGATGGCGTGGGGACCTGAACCCTTTTCCGGTATACCCAAATGCTCCATTACTAACTCGCTCAAAGGATGGGGGCTAACCCAAAGCATCAAGCTCTGGTCAAAGTCACCAGGCCAAGAGCACTCAAAAGCACTCCTTGTGGGCTTCAACGTAAAGTTCACTAAAGAGGCGCTCTCTATGAGTAAGAATCAAATCAGAATTCTTACTAGAACCCTAACTGGGCACTGCAGACTAAACAAACACATGCACAAGATGAGTCTCACCGATACTAATGTTTGCAGATTCTGCCATAAGGATGAAGAAACACCTATACACATCCTCTGTGGCTGCGAGGCAACTCATTACACCAGAAGCCAGCACCTTGGAGGGCACTTAATCACACCTGACGACGTTAAGGCCACTCCACCAAGACACATAGTCGACTATATGGTCAGACTAAATCTTGGAGATGTCCTTTAAGGAAGAAAGAGGCGTCACAATAGATCTATAGGTCGCAGCGACTTCCAGGCTATATATCCCGGCCTCTATCCAGATACAATACAATACCGTAAACTTTTTCACATGCCCAACATCAACCATTTAGCTGGCAGGAGGGGGGGGACTCTTGACTCTAATAAAAAATTGCACTTTAAAGCATAATATTTTACAAACGGATCCCTAAATCTAATAATCGTAAAGGCCTATCTAATGATACGATGATAGGTAAGAAAAAAAAAATCACACCCCCACTTTACATATGTAATAGGGGAGTTATTCTAAAAAAATTTTTTTCAAGATTTAATTCTTTCACTTTGTCGGCGTGAGTAATATGTGTATCCATGCAAAATTACAGCCTCCTAGCACTAACAGTCTCTGAGCAAAGGTGCGGACGGACGGATAAGTTTATCAGTGAACGATGGACGGACATAGCGAAACTTTTTTGCCATTTTGGCTATCGAACCCTTAAAATGAGTGATGATTACATTTCACATCATATTGTGAACAGGATTTGGACTGTTATAATGATTTAGTAATGATTGATTATTTAATTCTTTGAAAAATATAAAATGGTCCAAAAACTACACCATTGAATTGTGTTACTGACTCTGAGCAAACTACTTTCAGGTTTGCACTATACCAAGAATAACGTCATAGTGATTACTTTCTCTGTAAATAACGTTGTACCCATATATTTTTTTTATTTTATATTAGCATTCTGCACTCCTCCTCTATTTAAACCATAAGTGTGACAAATTTCATACTCCTTCGTCCGCGCATTCTCGTTAAAAGAGTAAGTACAACCTTTTTGCTTCACATATTAAAATATAGATGCACAGGATAAAACAAACTAGAATCAAAGAGTACTAACTATTACTAAAAGCTTTCACTTACAAATATAATTTGAATATTTCCTAAAGTAGATACAGACAGTCTATAGATTTATTGTAGGACACGCTATTAGATATCAAAAACTCGTTGTATCGAAAACTCATTGCTCTGTTTAAATTACTTTCATTACAATGTTGTACCTAATGATGTGACCAGTTTTCACTTTAAGTACCCTAAGGATGAGTCAAATAGGCGTACCCTAGATTACATTTCTAAGGTAGAGTCGTAGTACTATTACTTATTCTGTAGTAGAGTTCAGGTGTAAAATGGGGAAGGGGAGAGGTATTTGACTCTAACAATAAAACCGAAGTTAAACTGTTTCGAAGAAGGGTTTATACTTCAAAATTCTGGATACGTCAATTGTGCAGTGCCGTATCAGCAGGGGAGAGGGGTGTTTTTCGATGTCACGTTCAAAAAGCTACAAATGCGATGTTAAATGGGGTGCCAAATTTATATGTCAAGCACAAATTAATTGTACCCTCCCAAGATGTGGGAGCTACTCACACTTGGCCGGAGATTTTGAGTGAAATTAACACCCTGTCGTAAGCACGTTCTCATAAGAGACTCGAAGGTAAAGGTAAGGCTGGACCTAGAGTAGAGCGAGTGGAACGGTCACTCAATCTAGTAGAAAATAAAATTATGATGAACTAGTACTTAAGATGGATTTCCGCCATGTTACACCAGATTCAATCGGTTAAAATTATGATGGCCAAAGAGCGCTGAAAGGCGCGCCATCATTTTGAGACTTCAGACATCATTTTGACACTCACCAAACAAACTAGTTCATTCAGTAAAATTTATTTATGTAAAGAAAAACTTGATAATTTTAAATTGTGGCCCATGAGTTTCTTGGCAGCTTCTTCTCATGAGCTTTACACTTGGAACTGCTCCCTAACCTCATTTTGTTTTTTTTTTTTCAAACAAACATAATTTTATAATTTTTTTAGTATGTTTTAATTTGACGTTTTCTAATAATCATTATCCAGATTTTATTTTTGAAATAAAGATATTTGAGTTTGAGTTTGAGGCGCTGGGCGATGGGACGCCATCATCAAGTCATAGTTCCGCCTCGAAATCGTATATCCACTCTGCAATGGTGAGCTTATAAACTACAATTCGTCCCGTCAGGATGTGCCTAGTTGCATTCGATAATTAGGCAAGCCAGACAGGGTTCAGACAGGAGTTATCTCGTAACCTTGCGATAATTAGAAGCTGTCTGGAAAACGGTAACCGGACTGAATTGGAACTGTTGTTGTTTATTAATGACATTTTGTTATTTATGTCATTCACCATTTATCTGTTTAATTAAGGTTTGGTCTGAACTGAGATAATTTTGTTCTTAATTAGGAATAAATTAATATCACGGTTAAAGCTCTATTTACATACCTACATCCGGGCAGGGTCGTAGTTATAATAATAATAATATAATAATATCTTGGGACAACTCTCACAACGCTATCTGATCCCAAACTAAGCAGAGCTTTTACTATGGAAACCAGGCAACTGATAAACATACTTATATATTTCTAAATACATACATACTTATTATAGATAAATAACACCCAGACACAGAATAAACCATCGTGCACATCACACAAAGTTTTATCCTGGGTGGGGATCGAAACCACGACCTTTTGCGTAGCAGTCGGACACACTTCCACCGCGCCACAGAGGCAGTCAAGTTAGACTCGAGTTTAAGGTAGGGCATTACTAATTTAAGCTATGGCATTACCCCCACAATGCCCTTCTAGCTACAGTCCTGAAGATCCTCAGGAAAATGTTAATCATTCGCTTGATGATGATGATGATGATTAAAGTCCACAGACAAAGGACACCACTTACGTGCACTCAATTCACCTAGGTGATATCACCTTCCAAGGTGATATGAGGACACTAGTTGTGTATGTCCATTTTGTTCACTCAGTTGATATCACCCAGGCGAATAAAGTGGAATAAACCGGGGTTCGATAGCATCTATGTCGATTAGATATTAGTCAGTAATTAAATAGATTATAGTTGGCAAATTAGAGGGTTCCAGACCACGTGGGCGAGTAGATACCCGCTGATTGCAGCTGATTGGACCATTGGGTCCAATCAAGTTAAAATTATACCTAAGGGACTGACAAGCTGAAGACCGAGTGGCATAGAAGCAACTCATCCACAAACCTGTAATATCGTTCCAGGATGTCTAGTCTAATTTAATGAAACTTCTTGTGCTTATCCAAATATTAATTAGAATAGTCCCTGTAAACTTAATTTATTAATTTAAGTAAACGAAAATTCACGAATTTTGTTGTAAAGAAAGAGAGTAGGCTTACAGGACGGGAACGACCCTCAGCACTGAGAAAATAATGAAGACGATTAGTCAGTAGCTAATCAGTCAGTGGTACCCTTAAATTCTCTCATCATAACTCCCTCGGCCCCTAAGGTGGTCATTGCTAATCATGATATTTGTTTATAATCAGACTGGCTCTAAAGGTAAGTATAAAAATAGTAGTTATCGATTTAATTAATCATAGATTTGATTAACGCTGATATAATTATCGACACAAAAGAAAGAATTATTTTATCAAATCTTAGATAGGATCTATCTAATAGGTAACAGATACCGTATTATAGTTTAAAAAAAAATTGTTCATAGAATACTACATAAATAAAAACTTTTAAAAAAATCAAAAAACCGACTTTAAAAAAATAAATATAAGGTAACTAAAAAGCAAAAAATACAATAAAAAATTAATTAACATTTTGAACTTGATGCCAGGAAATGTAGTTTTACGTTTTAGGTTAATATTTTTTGCTTTTTAGTTACCTTAATTTTTTTTTTTAAAGTCGGTTTTTATTTTTATGTAAATAGTTTTTATTTCTCACTTTTTAGTGTATTGGTTTGTAGTTGATATAAGTTACAATAGCATTATTCAAACTACTCATTTCTTCTTACAAAATGTTGTGTTTTGCGATACAAGGCTGTTTATTTTTAAGAAATTCACCTGATACTAGACTATCAGTTCCATTACATGATTAGATGGAGGCGAAGTATCAGGTATCAAACACGATACTCAGATCGCAACCCGCAATATTTATTAACAAATAGTTCCGCTGGTCATCTGTGGTCTTCATCATCAGTTCCATTCCACTTAATGGTGCTTTTTAAGAGTAAATTCACGAATTACAATAAAATATAACCAAACTAGCTGTGCCCCGCGGTTTATTAGCCTATGTGTTAATCCAGGGTGTCAGCTAACTCCATACTAAATTTTATTAAAATCGCTCCAGCCGTTTAGACGTGAAGAAGTAACAAATATACACACTCACATACTCACAAACTTTCGCCTTTATAATATTAGTGTGATTACTATAGGTGTGCCTTTAATATTTGAAGAGTTCTCTCGATTTCTCGAAGATCTCATCATCAGATCCAAACTTTGATGACAATGGGACCAATCCCCTTGGGAAGTATACCCTTTCAAACACAAAATCTCTCTATCTGCAAGTAATCAGGTATATATAATATAGTCGAATTGAGAACCTTCTCCATTTTGAAGTCGGTCGAAAATTGGCCAGTTTACTTTATACTGCCTCTATGTTTGTAGGGATTAAGTAGGTATAACATTATCATGTCTTAAGTATTTCTAAATTATATCTATTAAATTGTGAACGACCATATTGTACATATACAAATTATTATAAAACCTTCTATGGTCTAATTGTCATTATAGTCAACATCAATACTACCTAATTGTATAAATTTTATGTCAATGTAATACATTTAATTGTTCATTAATTTTGTAAAAACGGGGGGCAGTGGGGGTACTGGGGCACCATGTTCAAGGGCGACAAATGCTGTCACACTAATATTATAAAGGCGAAAGTTTGTGAGTATGTGAGTGTGTATGTTTGTTACTTATTCACGTCTAAACGGCTGGAGCGATTTTAATAAAATTTTGTATGGAGTTAGCTGACACCCTGGATTAACACATAGGCTAATAAACCGCGGGTAACACCGCGGGGCACAGCTAGTGTTTAATAAGCGCCAAATTATATGTTGAAGAGGGCGGCAAATGTCATTAAAGGGCGCCAAACTTCATCTCTCGAGCAGAAGGTATTGCAAATGTCGTGCGAGCGTACGAACGACTCACACTTGGCCGGTATCGAGTGTAATGATATCCCCCCATGCCCCCCACCCCCTCTCCCGACCGCCGTCGCGCGTCGTTATCATGTCTCATAAAACACTAAAGGTGAAGGGGCCCCATCATCAAGTGTTTGGGCAGCTACGAAATAATCGTACTTCCAGCATTTTATATCTAAGTATGATGAAATCTATACTAATATTATAAAGCGGAAGAGTTTGTTTGTTTGTTTAAACGCGCTAATCTCAGGAACTGAGTCCGATTTGAAAAAATATTTTTTTGTTGGATAGCCCATTTATCGAGGAAGGCTATAGGCTATATAACATTGCGCTACGACTAATAGGAGCGGAGCAGCGACGAGAAACGTTGCAAAAACGGGGAAAATTTACGCATTCGAAGTTGCGCGGGACAGCTAGTAAACAAATAAATTAATGTTGGACTCACCATCAGTAGCATCTTGATTGTCAGGAGGCAGGTACTTGTCGACGTACTTATCAGCCTTTGTGAGTGCGCGGTCCAACGCCGTAGCGGTCACGGCGGTCACTCGCGAGTCCAGGACCGCGGTGCCCAACTGCTTCACTGAGTCGGCTCGACGCAGGACGAACTGACGGGTTTCCGAATACATCTGAATGTTACAGGGCTTGTTAGAATGTGGTGTGATGGTTAATAGTACCATCAAACGTTGCCTACCAACGCACCCCCCCTAGTTACGGCCCTGTCTATCTATTAAAATATATTTGGAAAATATTGATTGTATTATATTCTGTATCATTGTGTGATTTACTGCCACAAACGATTTATAATTTTTTTCGAAAACGGAGTCTTAAAGAGGAATAGGGACCTATATAATAGACATGGGCGTACCTACTCAGAAGCGGTTTTCGTAGTTTCGGATTTCAGGGGTTTTATGGTACAATTGACTAAAAAACCGGGTAAGTGCATATCGGGCCACGCATAATGTAGGGTTCTGTCCCCCCCCCCCCCCCCCCATCCGTATAATGGTATAATGCGGCTTAGGAAGTGGATTTTCTGTTGTTTTTGTTTCATACTTACAACGTTATCTCTCTCTACTCTACATATTTTTGAATTTTATTAGAACCATTCAATAGAATTTGTACGAAAATTTTGTTACTTCTCATTTGATCAGCTGTTACTCGTAAACTTGTAAAGCGTACTTAGCTGTGATAGTACATTACAGCCTTCTAGCACTAACAGTCTTTCAGCAAAGGTGCGGACGGACGGACATGGCGTAACTATAAGCGTTCCGTTTTGCCATTTTGGCTAAAAATCGGTCAAATGTGTACTTTTACGTTTTGCAATTGGGGGGGGGGGATCTCTCACCTGGGCACGCCCATGCGAATACTTATTATAAAATGTTTCTCTGTCGCCTAGGTGCCTACTTATCAAAAATTAAACAATATGTATAATTATAGAGTTTAAAGATGCTTGATCACAACGCATACTGTTGCAAAAAACGTGATGTGACCTATGAAAGATAGCAATGAAAAATAGTTCAATGTTGATTAAACATTTAAAACACCAAGATTAATAATAATACAATTTTGATACTTATAAAAAAACTAGCTTTCGCCCGCGGCTACCCCCGCGTAGATGATCGTAAACTCTCCTATGTCCTTCCTCGGTACTGAAGCTCTCTAAATACTCTCTCTCTCTCACTCTCTCTATTAATACAATAATTGCATTTTCGAAAGATAGAAAAAAATTAAGGTCGAGACCCAGGTATTGAACCCGAGACTTCCGTATGCCGAACCGGGGCCGAAATCGAACCATCTAACCGGGACTGATAGTTTGAGAACTATTATAGACTTTGTTATTGCTTCGTTATATAGAGCATTTTTAACAAATAATGACGTCGCAGGCCGAATATTATAGTAATTTTATTATAATAAACCTGTTTATCGCCCCCGAAACCTCCTCCATGCTAAATTTCATGAAAATCGTTGGAGTCGTTGTGGAGATTCAGATTGTATATACATAATAGGTAGGGGCAAAAGTATTTTCGTATTTTGAATGTATTGTTAGTGATTAAACCTCTTTGGTTGTACTGAATGTAACTGGCTGGTTTTAATAAAGAAACAAAGTGATGCTGTGTGTATGGTGGAATTGGAAAGGAATCATCCACTATGAGCTTTTGCCACCGGGTAAAATTATCGATTCTAATCTCTACTGTCAGCAACTGATGAGGATAAAAAAAGTCATTGAGAAAAGGCGGCCGGAGCTGGTTCACACACAGGAAGGGCGTGATGTTCCATCATGACAACGCCAGACCGCACTCATCTATAACCTCATCGTTGATACATTCTCCGTATAGCCCTGATCTTGCTCCATCAGATTTCCACCTGGTCGGTCTTTAGGAAGGGTAAAGTTACCCTCAAAAGAACACTGTGAGTGTGTGTCAGATTTGTTTAATCGAAAATCTCGAAATATTACAGTACTGGAATCATGGTACTACCCACAAGATGGCAACAAGTCATCTATCAAAACGGCACATAAATATTATAAATAAATAAAAAATGATACATAAAAAAAAAAATTTCTTTATATGAAAAATACGAAAATACTTTTGCTCCGAGCTATATATATCTATAGGCAATTTGGCAATTGCCTATAGATATATATATAGCTCGGAGCAAAAGTATTTTCGTATTTTTGTGTATTTTAGTGGCCTGTTAACCCCCCCCCCCCCTCCCCTGGATCCGCGCTTGCCGTAGACAATAACTAGTTTTTACTCACCGCTTGTGGAGGGAGATTAATAGAAGGCACATTCCTCTCAACAATATCCAAGGATTTGCAGAGGAACTTGTCGAGCTGATGTATTGGCGTCTCAAAGAGCAGCACCGCTGGTAAGGCCAGCTGAACACCAGTAGACAGGGACTTTTCGCCGATCGACATGTACCAGCGGAGCAAGGAGTTGGATTCCTGTGGAAACCCAACGAATTTTTACTTCATATCTTGGAGCTGACTATCTAATTCCATACTAGGTGGAGCAGTGGACGAGGGTCCTCAGAACACAATTACTTTCGGTTTCCCTTTGGATTGTAGTTACTTAGTATTATAGGTACAAAAAACCATGTCCAGTAAGATATATTTTTGTATCGGGTTACCTCAGACCATTTTTAACTCTTCGTCTCTGAGGTTGAGCCTGTACTATGGCAACCAGGGTCCTTAATCACTGTTTTTTTTCGATTTCGCGGCAATCCCGCGGGTATTGGCGCATGCGTGGTGCGCTCAAAGATGTCCGCGCGCATGCATGATGCATTTGTGCTTACAAATGCATCGTGCATGCGCGCGGACATCTTTGAGCGCAGCTCTCTATAAACCATTTTGTCAAGATTATGACAATTAAAAGCGCGGGCTTGACGCGAAAACGAAAAAAAAGATAGTGAATAAGGACCCTGACAGTTTTTTTTTATTTTTTTAAAGACGACTCCCGTATTAGGGTACAAGCCCTGTTACGCGGGGGACTTTACAAACATATGTACAAGTCACAGACACAAAGTACACTCAGACTCGGGACATCAATTTGTAGATCACACAAAATGGTGTCCCGTGTGGGAATCAAACCCACGACCTCTTGCGTAGCAGTCGGACACATTCCCACCGCGCCACAGAGACTGATTACAAATATGAATTACACCATACAAATTATAGAATAAACAATTGTGCTCATCTTTGTGGGAATTGAATCAGGATCACTAACCACTAGTATAACAGGCCAGTCAAGTCCATGAAAATGTATTATCCTGGAGCTCTCTCCAGGATAAGGTGGGACGTGGATATGTCATTACAAATTATACAGAAGAGAAGACCCGTTTTTAACTTGTATTTGGTATCGTCTTTTTATTTGTCTCGCATTTGCATTATAAGCAAGGGCGTAGACGAAACTTATTTTTTTCACTTAGGAAGCAAATATACTGGGTCCTTCACGTTTTTTCTTTCATTTTCGCGGAAAGCCCGTGCGTACTGTCAAAATCTTGTCATGATGGTATTAATAGAAAGTTGACATCCTTGAGCGCACCGCGCCTGCGCCAGTTCAAAAAGGAATAAAAAAACGTGAAAAATGACCCAGTAGGCACTTATGTCTAAGTTACTAATGCTAGCTAATAAAATAATTCAGCTTCAACATATTTAAGCCGGATAGGACACGTTTTAAAGAACACTGAAAGGAAAACCGGAGACCACGACCAGGATATTATGTCTTAAAATTCGGCCACATCAAGCAGTTAATTGCAGTAGAGAAAAAATCTTGAATGGAGACCGCGTCTCGGCAAACGTAGTGTAGGACGCCCTCAGGCCAGGTGGAGTGATGATTTACGCTAAACGGCTGGCAGGAGCTGGATGTGGGAAGCCGAAGATAGAACAAAGTGGCGTGCAATTGAAGAGGCCTATGTCCAGCAGTGGGACTACGATAGGCTGATGATGATGATGATGATGATAAAAAATCTTACCCTGATCCTATGATAAACTTTCTCAGTTACTTCGATGCTGGACTCCACGATGGGGATCGCGGCCACCCTGGACACCACTTCCAGTCTCGGTATACTCGGTCTTTGGACTTTGGCCACTAGTGACAAATAACAAAACGGTGAATGAGACAACGTATGACTTATAATAGGTAGGTATAAAAAAATTTACCGACTTCAAAAATAAAACCTACTATTTCATGGCACGCCAACTTCAAAATGTTAAATGCGTTTCTAGGTTAATATTTTTTGCTTTTTAGTTGCCTTGTATTTATTTTTTAAGTCCGTAATATTTCTTTCTAAAAAAGTTTTTTAATTCTCACTTTTTAGTGGGTTGGTTTATAATTCACTTAAGTTACAATAGGCTTATGTCAACTGCTTAAATCCTTTTATAAAATATTGCTTGCCCCAATGCAGGGCCGTTAATTGTTGAGGAGTTTACATTAGCTCTATTACATTGTTGAATAGTAGTATGACGAGAATAAAGTACTACTCAATACCATACTAAAGTATGTAATTGAATCCCTAACCGTGAAATATTGAATGGGTCTGCTCGTCATTTGTGGTCTTCGTCATCAGTTTCACTTCACCAATTGCTTTTTTAGAGTAAATGCACGATTCACTATACCTAAATGACTGTAGGTGCGCCTTTGATATTTATAATAATAATAATATATTGGGACAACTCACACAACGCTATCTGATCCTAAACTAAGCAGAGCTTGTACTATGGAAACCAGACAACTGATAAACATACTTATATATTTCTAAATACATACATATTATAGATAAATGACACTCAGACTGAGACAGAATTAACCATCGTGCTCATCACCCAAAAGTAAGTACGTAAAGTGAAGTATACCCTTTCGAACACTAAAATAAAGTTTTAAATCGGTCTAGCCGTCTTAGCGTAATAGGCGAACAAACACAAAAAAAAATTAGGACTTCCTTCTTTTTGAAGTCGGTTGAAAATAAGCCTTATCTTGTGAGAAAGTGGCGTGAACTGTAGCGGGGTGGTAGCCTAATGGCTAAGGCATCGGTCTCGCAATCGTTAGAACTCGGGTTCAATTCCTACCCATTATACCGACGTGAACACACTCCTAACACAAGCCACTGAGCTTAGCTGAAGGGGTTAACAGGATTGCTAGTTAAGTTTTGATAAAAAAAGTCATAAGAAAGAAATAAATATGGATGGAAATGCTTTCGTTTTATTGCAGGACAATGGAGCAGAACCCCATCTCTTTCTGTGGATGTCATCAAGGCGGCTAAGGGATGTCATACGAAGGACGGGTAGCAGCTTCCTCTGCTTACTTTAAAGCCCGCTCGCTAAGCGTGGCGATTATAGCAATTACCCCCAGCCCCACTAGACAAATGGCATTATATTCGATAAGAGTTTACGCTAATCGAATAGAATGACGTTGTTGCGCGCGCAACACTGAATTGTTAACATGAGATTAGCAGTAGTGCGCGCGCAACGACGCCATTGTGACGTCTTTCTATTCGGTTAGCGATAACTCTAATCCAGCTATACTCTAAGTGCGTTCCGCGGAACCTTAGGGTTCCGTGATACCTCTGTCGGGGTTCCGCAAGAATTTAGAAATAAAAAAATCAAAACACCTCTCTCTGGTCGCTCCGCGGCTGTGCGGACTCCGCGGCCGCGCGGAGACAAAACGCTATGAATGTTATTTATTTATTTATTTGTATTTGTATAAGCTTGTGTTACATTAGCTGGTACAATATCTTATAAGTTTGGTCTCAACAATTTTATACTTGTACAACGCGTTCGCTCTAAGTTTGCCGGTCTGTGGAATGCGCGTACCCTCCCCCACGTGACAACAAAACTTATAATGTGTCATAGTTTTACCCAAATATCTACCGTACACAATTTTTATTGTTACAATTAAATAAAAAATTTCGAACGTCATACACTCATACCTATCGCCAGCGGCAAACTTAAAACGAGCGGGTAGTATACTTGTAAGCGCTCAGTCTCTTTGATAAAAGCCGCCTCTGAATTAGACGCTATAGTTGTCAACAAGCGACTTTCGTCTCTAACTTCAAAGGATAAAGTCGATATTGTTTACAACGCTATTTTTAAATTTCTGTTTTTATTTTTGCTTTTTGTTTATCAAAGGTGCCGACTCGAGTATTTTCGAGAATATTTGAGATCGAGTCTAGGACTAAGTATAAAAGCGGCGATCGCGCGTTGGCGTCGTCAGTTGATGATTAGCGTTCGGAGCGATAAGTTACTACCTACTTACAAGCTCGCTAGCGAGAAACTAGTGTTCATTGTTTTACTGCCTGCTGTATTCTGTTGTCTCAGTTTTATACATTTCTTCCCTGTAGGTTCTAAATTTAGTCTCTTATACGCAGTAACGATTGTGCATTATTTAAACCCCACTATCCTGACTTGTAACATTAAAAATAAAGAAGAATGGAACGTTGGCTTAAAGGTGTTAAACGTGTTCCAACAACATCTTCTAATGACGCTGAATGTTCAAAAGCAATGCGCGCGGAGAATTTAGCAATCACCGATCCAGAAGATGATGCCACGAGTGCCACGACGTCAAGCTCGACGGTTTCAAAGACGAAAAAAAGGAAGTATGATGAATCTTATATCAGTTTCGGATTTGTTGATTCCAACGGCTCACCTCTCTGCATGCTCTGTAGTAAACTGCTTCCTAATAGTTCCATGGCACCTGCCAAATTGCGTCGACATTTAGAAACCGTACACCCCGAGACTAAAGACAAGAATAAAGAATTTTTTGCTCGCAAAAAAGATCAGTTATTAGAAAGTCAAAAAAATATGATGCATGTAACACAAACTACCAACGAAAAGGCCACGGAGGCATCATATTTAGTTAGCTATCGCATTGCACAAGCAGGTGAAGCGCACACTATCGCTGAGAAATTAATAAAACCATGTGTATTAGACATAACAAAATGTATGCTTGATGAAAAATCTGCAAAGCATCTTTCTACTGTTCCGCTATCAAACGATACTGTTTCACGACGAATCCATGATCTGGCAAGCTACGTCAAACAAGAACTAGTTACACGTCTACAAAATACACGATTCGCTTTGCAAATGGACGAGTCGACTGATGTCGCTGGTTTGGCTATCCTGCTGGTTATTGTGAGATATCCATATAAAAGTTCTTTTGAAGAAGACATGCTTATGTGTTCATCGCTGCTTACAAACACTACCGGGGAAGAAATTTTTAATAAAATAAATATATTTTTTGAAGAACATAATCTCAGTTGGAACAATTGCATTGACATTTGTACAGATGGGGCCAAGGCGATGACAGGTAAAACAGCAGGAGCAGTGTCACGAATGAAAAATAAAGCGCCTAATTGTAGTTCCAGTCATTGTATTCTGCATAGGCATATATGGCAGCAAACATAAAACACTGCTGCTCCATACAGAAGTGCGATGGCTGTCTCGGGGAAAAACTTTAACAAGGCTATTTGAACTTAGAGCCGAGTTACAAATGTTTCTTTCAGCAGATACTTCTTTTAATTTGAAGGACCGTTTGTATGATAAAACTTGGTTGTTCCGATTGTCTTTTATGGCGGATATCTTTCAAAAACTTAACGAATTAAATTTATCGTTGCAAGGTAAACAGACAACAGTGTTTCAGGCCTATAATAAAATAACTGCTTTTAAAAGAAAATTAGATTTTTGGATCATTTGCATTGGTAAGAAAGAAATAGAAAGTTTTACGTTACTCAGTGAGTTTGTTAGCGAAAACGACTCAGAAATGTTTGAAGATAATGTGTTTGAAGAAATGGTCCAATATCTCAGTTCGATGCGCGCATCTTTTGAAAAGTATTTTCCCGAAGAACACAATACAAAAATTAAAGTGAACTCCTGGATTCATAATCCTTTTTTACCCAACTTGGAAAAGCCTGAAAACATGTCAAATGAGATATATGAATCTCTTTTAGAAATGTCATCAGACACAAGTATGGAGTCATTGTTCAAAACGACGCCTCTTAATGATTTTTGGTGCAGAATCCAAGATGAATATGCAATGCTTGGCCAAATGGCTCTGGATATTCTTCTCCCGTTCCCAACTACATATTTGTGCGAAACAGGATTCTCTACCTACGCAGCCACGAAAACAAAATATCGCAATAGACTGGACGCCGAAGCTGATATGAGATTCTAACTTTCTTCCATCAAACCTGATATCAAGCAATTGATGAAAAATAAAAAACAGTTTCATACCTCCCACTAGTTAGATTTTTTCTTTTTTAATGTTTTCTATTATTGTCCTTACCAAGTGGTGAAGTAAATAATAATTAGTAACTGATACATTGTACTTTTATTATGCTGATTAATAAAGAATACACTTATAAAAATAATTGTTTTATTGTAGGGTTCCATCAAGTATTTTGCTTCCCAAAAGGGTTCCGTCATTTAAAAAGTTTGAGAACCACTGCTCTAATCGAATAGAATGCCATTTGTCTGGGGGCTCAGGATTTATAATAAGGAGGTTCCACTGGGGAGACTCGTGCCCAGCAGTGGGACATCATATGGGTTATGAGAGGAGCAAATACAGTGCTAATGCGCCTTTTCTTATATCCTCAGAAAATGTAATAGTTTTGTTTTATAAATACGACCTTAATGTTTTCGGGGTTAGTTTATATTCATTTAAGAAAACCTTGGTCCTTTTTTTTTCCTCTTCCCTCCAATATTAATCGGTAGAGATTATGGCTCGCACATTATGTGCATACGCCAGTTTCAAGTATAATTTATTTTTAGTTTTCTTCTTTCAATCACAAAGTCTCGTTCTTGTCCAGTTATCACGTATTTCAAGTATGTACATTTTACACTGTTTTACACTTTAAACGCGGAGCTGTAAAAATAGCGACATGTCAATTTGCCGCCATTTTTACAACTCCACCTTGGTCCTTATTTACTATCTTTATTTCGATGTTCGCGCATGCGCGGTAGAGAGCTGCGCTTAGAAATGCATCAACGCGCATGCGCGGTGGACATCTTTGAGCGCACCGCGCCTGCGCCAGTTCGCACGGGCTAGTCACGACAACGAAATCAAGATGGTGAATAAGGACCCTTATCCAATAGAATTAGGACGGAACTAATTTAAATCCACAAATACTTTTAAATTTCGAAGAAAGAGTAGGTACTATTACTTATTCTGTGGTAAGAGTAAGGGTGCATTTTCACTGAAGCAGATCGGGGTATAGTGGAGCGGAGTGAAGTTGGACGGACTTTAAAAAAAAACAAATTAACAGAGAGTCGGGCAACAGAGAGGAGCGGAACGGAGTGAGGTGGGAGGGAAATAAATAGTACCTAGTTGACGACAATATGGGAGCAAATTGACCAGACTAATTACTGCAACGCCTTAATTTTGTCCAATATCTCCAAAATTGCGACAATACTAAGTAACATCGCTCAAAGAAATTGAATTTTACTGATCGGAACATTTGCCACTTTATTTTTTTTTAATTTATTTATTTGGATTAACAGCTACACTAGTGTGTTCTAGCAAACATAACTAAAACTTGTACAGAATACATGTGCACTCACTTCGATATTACGAAATATAAATTGTGATAACCATTAAATAAGATTAAATTAATTATGCCGCTCCGCGTCTAATGGAAACGCACCCTTATGCTGTTTTAGATATATACCTAATTTTATTGTGAACTAGCGGACGCCTCGCGGTTTCACCCGCGTAGTTCCCGTTCCTGTGGGAATACAGGGAAAAAAAATAGCCTATGTCACCCGGGGTTAGTGTAGCTTCACAACGATGAAAGAATTTTTCAAATCCGTCCAGTAGTTTCGGAGCCTATTCAATACAAACAAAAAATCAAATCTTTCCTCTTTATAATATTTATATTATTAGTATAGATATAGATATAGATAAGCTTTTCTGGATTTTCATTTTCATCTTTGGCCACTTTTATATATCTATTTAGGTACTTATTTATAATATGATACGTACTAAAATAAATAATGCTGTGCCCACCTTTAATACATACATGCATTATTATAGTAGTTTTGTACCGTAAGCCATAATAAATAAAGAATAGACACCATTGAATCAAATGCTTCAGGTTTACATATAGTACTGTTGATTTATTATTTAGTTTAATTATAATATTTGTCAAACAGTATTAAAGTAGGTACATACCTACCTACCTTTAAAACAATAAAATAATGTTTAAGAAAAATTTACAGGTATTGTCCACAAAGCAGCGTTGTCTCTTTTTAGAGAGTGATCAATTTTGTGAGGTTATAGCGCAGTCCTGTTCTCTACTTTTATATTTTTAAATAACTGTCTAAAGAATTTTCTCGAAAAAAAAGTTTAAATTTAATTTAAGTAAATTATTTTCCAGACCTGGGTGTCCTTGGCTCCTGTTTACGGCTTCCAAATAAGCCTTAGCCTTTTCCGCTATAGAGCCTGATACCTTTGGCTTCACACCCACAGTGCATGTCCCATTAAAACTCTTTTTAACAACGTCACCATTTCCCGCCATTTTCGTCACAGTAAAATTCGCGCGGTATTCGAAAGATTCAAATGTCATTCGTGTTTTTTTTTCGAATTCAAATATAGAACATAAAGAGATGTTACTCGTATTTTTTCACGGCAAAGACTGTTGATACGAGTTCTGTTATGTCTCAGTATTGATTACATTTATTGCAAAGGTTATCGATAAGTTTAATTTTTAAATAATCTGTTTGTTCTGAGGCAATTAACTGTTTAGTATTGAATTATTTATGGATGTGATTTAATTTCTCTAATTATATCAGTAAGAAATGTGCAGGCAGTTATTTACCAATTCCATGTAACTACCTAAACTTAAATTGCATCGAAACATAATAATATTTAAGTATGACAGCTTTTGTAACATACACAGCCATCTATAACTCACACGTGACCCAATGAATGAAAGCAAGCATGTTTATCATGTCTGTTATCTCTTCTTGTCAATACGTACGTATACATATAATATGTACCTAATAATAACATTTAAACAGTGGAACTAATCTCCTTGATCCTCCTTAACATTCAAACAATAAAAAATATTTTAATCTAAGTATGTTAATCTAAATATTTTAATTAATCGACGATCGAATCCTTGTGTAACAAGATATACAATTTTATTATCAAAATCGTATATTTCTCAAAACAACGTGTCTAATCTATGTTAGTAAACTGAATGTAAAGTGAATTTTATAAGCTACGGGCACGGGTCTTAATCGCGTAAATATTTTAAGGCTAAATACCTTTATTTTATTGCCCGACGTTTCGACCGTATTGCAACGGACGTGGTAACGGCCCGTGACCACGGTCGTAGCTAATGATATTCCATAAAACGTGTACTTTATTTTAATGGAATATTTTTTTGCCACAAAAGGGATGGTATTTTTATAAATAAAGTTCAATCCTCCGCTCCCCCCTCTCTGAAAAATTATCTATCGTGTTTTTAATGTTAGAAACAAAGACAAGCGGCCCTTCCCTCTTTTACCTGGACAGACTCCCCTCTACTCCTCCCTCCAAATAATCATGGATACACCTATATGCACCAATACTTGAATTACGTAGTCCGGCCATAAATTCTGTTACAAATGAAAATTCATTTTTTTAATGAAGTAATGTAATATTACTAAAACATAAATGTACATATTTATTAAAATCTCAGCAAAAAATAAAAACCATATTCTATTCAAAATGGGCACCTTTGGCTTTTATACAGGCCGTTAATCTATCTGGCCACGAATCTATGCTATTTACGCACTGTTTCCATGGGAAATTTCGCCATTGCTTGCTCCAGAGAATTTTTAAGAGACTCAATGTCGCCGTGTCGTTTAGAGCAAGCCATGTCCTCTAAAATTGACCATGATTGGTAGTCTAAAGGGTTGAGGTCTGGGCCTATCTTACCTTTCCGACCACTTGAGCAGCTTCTTTAGAACTGTGAGCGTACACTTTATCATTTTGCTTATTGTAGTGCTCTGCAATCGTGATTTTTTTTTATCGGTAAAGAGGATATTTGTGTTCCCTTCACCTGCGTATCGCGACAGAAGGCATCTTCGATCCACTCTTTTCAATAATAAAAGATTGTAAAGATTGATTTAGGGTATGTGCTGTTTATCGATGTTAAGCACCGTGCTTCAGGTCTTGTTTTATAACAAGCTTTTGGCATTCCCAGATGGTGACCAGAGTCCAATGAACGCAAAGAAATTTAAATAATGTAATAAATAATTTATTACAATGATTTATTATTCACGATACCACGGAAGTAGTCCATTACATACATCAGTACTTCATTGATTATTTTTTTATATCCTTATGGTAGAAAACAAGCTTACGACTGGCCTGATAGTGAATACGCTGGCAACACCAGAAGCAACATTTGCGACTTGATGACCGTAATTTCAAGAAAGTTCTTCTTATTATTATTTTTAGTTGATGGCAATCTGGTTGAAACTAAATTTGTTCCAAAAGAAAAAGTGTAAGGGTTAAGAAAAATAAAAAAAATAGTCATGAACACTTTTCGATAGACAAGCTTGATACCTTGGGCGTCTTTAAGAAAGAAAAATAAATGATGCAAAATTAGTTTAATCTGGTTATCAGATGGGTGAAGGTCGATGTTCAGCGTCTCTTAGGCCACCGTCAATTTCTACAAGTGTCAAGTATTTATTGTCGTTGTAAGAATGGCGGTATTTTTACAGCTCCGCGTTTAACATGTAAAATCACAGAACAAATAATTATACTCTACGAGTGCAAAATATACTTGTAATACGTGATAACTGGATAAGAACGAGACTTTGTGATTCAAAGAAGAAAACTAGAAAAAAAAAACTTGAAACTGACATCGAGACTTTGTAATTCAAAGCAGAAAATTTGAAAGAAAATAAACTTGAAACCAGCAACGAGACTTTGTGATTCAAAGAAGAAAACTAGAAAGAAAATGAACTTGGAACTGACATCGAGACTTCGTGATTCAAAGAAGAAAAGTGCGAGCCATAATCCCTACCGAGTAATAGCGGCGGGAAGAGAAAAAGAAATGTATATTTTAACTGCACAAAGATTCGAAATAAAAATCTTGCACGTATTTTATTTACTTGTATGTATGTATTTTCACACGTTATTGAAAAAAATGACAGCTCAGGTTTGCTGCGCTTTTCACAACTTCCTAGGGAAAAGTTTACGGCACATAAATTACAGACACAGAAAAACAATAAAATTAGGAACAGGAGAGCACTTTTTAACTACTTCATACAGTACTTTTTCCGTCTTTCCTCCGTACGCTTATTCGAGAGGATTTTGATTCCCAACTTCTGTGCATCCGCCAGTTTCAAGTTTATTTTCTATCTTGTTTTCTTCTTTGAATAAAAAAGTGCCGTTCTTATCCAGTTATCACTTTAAGTATACTGTACACATTAAACGCGGAATTCCACAGCTCCGCGTTTAATGTGTACAATATGTATAAAAGGAAAATAATGACTTATCAGTTGGCCGCCATTTTCACAACTACATACAGTACCATGCCTGTATTCGATTGTGTAATTAAGAAGATTTAACTTAGTTTTTTGATCACTTTTGAAATTCAAAAAAATTATGTACGTAACGTAAGTAAGGGGTCGTCCATTTATCACGTGAGGCTCAAAAATACCGGAAAAAAACACGAAATACCACCGCCAGGGTGTAGTTGCCTTGAGTATTTTTCTATCTTTGTGATAAATCTTTTTTGAACTATAAATACACGTGATGTTGGATAGGGGATGGGGGTTAGTCTAAGCCTCACTACGTATCACCCTAGAAGATGGGGGGGGGGGGAAGAAATAAAGTGGCAAAAAAATGTTACTTGATTAAGCAGCAAGAAATTCTAAAGCAGTTTTCCTCATTTACACAGGTGAAATCGCTATCAAAAGATAGTATTACATACGCCACACAATCCGCTTTAAATATTAACAATCAATCATGATGATTACTTGAGACAAGTGAGTGCATTATCAGAAAGGGAAAACTTTGATGATGACATAAACACAGTTATTACGGAACACACATGACCTTTGTACACCATAGATCCCATGTAAAGTTGCTTTATCTCGTAAGACTTCAATAAAAATTCATATGTTTTGTACGGCGTGCCTCAAGGATTTCAATTAGGGCCTGTATTTACCGACTACACAAAAAGGGAGGCTTTTTATTGCAACGTCGTAATGAAAGGTGAGTTAGTCTATGACTAGTTAACTAACTGCGTATGTTTGTATAGGGTGTGTAATTCAATTTGGTGTTTTTTTTTTCTGGCACTTATGATAGTTCCGAGTAATAAAAAAACTGGGCCCACGCACAATTTAGGGTTCCGTAGTCACCCCCCCCCCCTCTCCATCAGAATAATGCGGCTTAAGAACTGGGTTTTCTATTGTTTTTGTTTTATACTTACAACGTTATACCGTGAACGAATAAAATCTTGAAAAACATTTTTTTCGAGGGTACCTATATGTAAAGTTAGGATGTGATTTTTTTTTAACCTACCCCATCGTGTAGGGTATCATTAGATAGGTCTTTTAAAAACGTTTAAGGGTTGGGTTATTTTTTTTTAGATTTAGGGATCCGTTTGTGAAATATTAAGATTTAAAATGCAAATTCTTGTTAGAGTTAAGACCCCCCCCCCCCCCTGAAAAAAATCATCGGTAGTATATATAGTAAAATTTTAAAAAAAATAACTAAAGACCTATCTATGTACCTACATTTTTTTGGTACACTTGACTTGACAGAAACATTTTTTATTGCTGCTCCGCTCTTATTGGTCGTAGCTTGGTGATATATAGCCTATAGCCTTCCTCGATAAATAGACTATTCAACAGTAAAATAAATTTACTCTAGTAGACAAGTAGTTTCTGAGATAATCGCGTTCAAACTAACAAACTTTTAAAAATTCTTTATAATATTAGTATAGATACAATAATTGCATTTTTAAAAGATAGAAAAATTTTCAGACCCAGGAATCGAACCCGAGACTTCCGTAGCCAAACCGGGGCCAGAAGCGAACGATCTATCTGGACTATGTTACTAGACCTCAATTTTTTCTTATAGCTCGCACATTCTGTGTATTCGCCAGTTTAAAATAGTGACGTTTGTTTGCCGCCATTTTTACAACTCCACCAATTGGTGGAGTTGTAAAAATGGCGGCAAACAAACGTCACTATTTTTACAGCTCGTCGTTTAACATGTAAAATTACAGAACAAATATACTCTACGAGGGCAAAATATACTTGAAATACGTGTTAACTGAATAAGAACGATACTTTGTGATTTGAAGAAAAAAACTTGAAAGAAAATAAACTTGAAACTAGCAACGAGACTTAGTGATTCAAAGAAGTAAACTTGAAAGAATATAAACTTGAAACTAGAAGAAAATTTTAAACTGGCGAATACACAGAATGTGCGAGCTATAAGAAAAAATTGAGGTCTAGTAACATAGTCCAGATAGATCGTTCGCTTCTGGCCCCGGTTTGGCTACGGAAGTCTCGGGTTCGATTCCTGGGTCTGAAAATTTTTCTATCTTTTAAAAATGCAATTATTGTATCTATACTAATATTATAAAGAATTTTTAAAAGTTTGTTAGTTTGAACGCGATTATCTCAGAAACTACTTGTCTACTAGAGTAAATTTATGTTACTGTTGAATAGTCCATTTATCGAGGAAGGCTATAGGCTATATATCACCAAGCTACGACCAATAAGAGCGGAGCAGCAATAAAAAATGTTTCTGTCAAGTCAAGTGTACCAAAAAAATGTAGGTACATAGATAGGTCTTTAGTTATTTTTTTTAAAATTTTACTATATATACTACCGATGATTTTTTTCAGGGGGGGGGGGTCTTAACTCTAACAAGAATTTGCATTTTAAATCTTAATATTTCACAAACGGATCCCTAAATCTAAAAAAAAATAACCCAACCCTTAAACGTTTTTAAAAGACCTATCTAATGATACCCTACACGATGGGGTAGGTTAAAAAAAAATCACATCCTAACTTTACATATAGGTACACTCGAAAAAAATGTTTTTCAAGATTTTATTCGTTCACGGTATAACGTTGTAAGTATGAAACAATAACAATAGAAAACCCAGTTCTTAAGCCGCATTATTCTGATGGAGAGGGGGGGGGGGGTTACTACGGAACCCTAAATTGTGCGTGGGCCCAGTTTTTTTATTACTCGGAACTATCATAAGTGCCAGAAAAAAAAAACACCAAATTGAATTACACACCCTATACAAACATACGCAGTTAGTTAACTAGTCATAGACTAACTCACCTTTCATTACGACGTTGCAATAAAAAGCCTCCCTTTTTGTGTAGTCGGTAAATACAGGCCCTAATTGAAATCCTTGAGGCACGCCGTACAAAACATATGAATTTTTATTGAAGTCTTACGAGATAAAGCAACTTTACATGGGATCTATGGTGTACAAAGGTCATGTGTGTTCCGTAATAACTGTGTTTATGTCATCATCAAAGTTTTCCCTTTCTGATAATGCACTCACTTGTCTCAAGTAATCATCCTGATTGATTGTTGACTAACTAACTTTCAAGTTTACTTCTTTGAATCACTAAGTCTCGTTGCTAGTTTCAAGTTTATTTTCTTTCAAGTTTTTTTCTTCAAATCACAAAGTATCGTTCTTATTCAGTTAACACGTATTTCAAGTATATTTTGCCCTCGTAGAGTATATTTGTTCTGTAATTTTACATGTTAAACGACGAGCTGTAAAAATAGTGACGTTTGTTTGCCGCCATTTTTACAACTCCACCAATTGGTGTTATTATGTTTAAATTTCCTGTCTAAGCTGAATAAAAAACAATTGAGAGACCATGAAGGTTTAATGTCAATTATAAGTATAATTTAATACTATAACACGGCAGTTTCATACTTTAGCCTCTATATATACTAATATTATAAAGAGGAAAGATTTGATTGATTGTTTGTTTGTATTGAATAGGCTCTGAAACTACTGGACGGATTTGAAAAATTCTTTCATCGTTGTGAAGCTACACTAACCCGGGTGACATAGGCTATTTTTTATCCCTAGGTATATTCCCACGGGAACGGGAACTACGCGGATTAAAACCGCGAGGCGTCCGTTAGTCATTAATAAAGTAATCCAGGACTTTTTAGCTACTCTCTGACCGAATTTTATGATGTTTACCATCAGTGACAGTTGGATAATCTGACAGACAGATTTGCTGATCCGCTTTAGAATATCATTATCCCTTTTAATCACGTGGACTAAACCGATGCTATAAAATAGAAGTTATTTTAAATGGGTAGGTACTTTCATTTTTGTGTTTTCAACTTTCTTTGCCCAATAATAGCATTCAATTCATAATAAACAGATAACAACGAGATGTAGGTAAGTACTCACCTACTTAAACAAAAATAACACGTGCACGGTCACATCATCCACTTTAAGTACTTAGGCAAGTGCCTTAATCACTTTTAGAATTCTAACGACAACCGTAAACATTACGACCGATAAGTATTATGATTGCAGAGACTTCATGCTAAGCATGATCGAAGCAAACATCTATTAATGGGTTTAACAAACAAATTCGTGTAGGTATGTAGACCACCATGAATGACGTAAAATATATTTTTTCAAAAACATAACGTTTTATTTTCACTGGAAAAAATATGAAACGTAGATTTTAGCACGTTTGCAAACAAAACAATAATAACAAAAATAACAAAATTTAAAGTAACTTTAGAGTTAAATTTTGTTCTAGAATGACGTAATAAATTCATCACTTTTTGTATCAAAATTGATTTAGTTTGACGTTTCAAGACGTTGTGTTGAATTATATTATTTTTTTAAAAGAAAATATGACTTGAACGTTTTATCATGTCTTTTTCATATGTCTAAATTGAAACTAATTTTTGAAATGGTAAAAAAGTAAGTCTTTTTTTTTGTATCTTGGGGCTCAACTCACACGACGCTATCTGATCCTAAACTAAGCAGAGCTTGTACTATGGAAACCAGACAACCGATAAACATACTTAAATATTTCTAAATACGTATGTATATTATATGTATTTATTTATACGTATTTATGTTATAGATAAATAACACCCAGACACAGAATAAACTATCGTGCTCATCACACAAAGTTTTATCCTGGGTGGGGATCGAACCCACGACCTCTTGCGTAGCAGTCGGATACACTCCCACCGCGCCACAGAGGCAGTCAGTAGGATTTTATGTTTTCAGTATGTTGTGACACAAGGTACATTGAAACGAATTTTAGCCTTTAAATTCACCGTACTGCCGTAAATAATATTCTGAATTTGAACGTTATTGTAAACTCTGCCGTATGATAATCTCCACTACTCCTACTGTCCACGAAACTGTTAGGTACTTGACTAAGTACCGGTGACAACCGGAAGTACCGGAATTTATTTTACCTACTAAGTATTTTCCCTAATCTATCGAATGCAGAATGGATTTATATGTGCCTATAATCTAATATTAAACCGCGTCAAATTGGATTCGAATTTTTCGAACACAGAGATAAAAATGGCATCAATCAGATAAACTTAATTTGCATTTTACGATAAGTAACAAAATTAAAAACAAATAAGTCTTGTATCTACTTACTTCTACTTGCCTAGGGGACACAATACCTACTTTTTTATTCTATTTTTAATAACAATGTTGTAGAAGTTACCTACTATTTATGTAATAAATATGATTATGATTATGTATTATACGGGAATTACCGCACATTTATTACCTTAAAATTGCTTGACGTTTCGACCAGGTTGGTCACAGGCGACCACGGCCGGTGCAACCTGGGGGTCTAGACAAAGTCACATTCGAAAAGCCATTTCGCTATTGGAAAATAACTAAAGCATACAATTTGATGTTTGCGGTAGAGACCATAGACATTTTTCGAACAATTAGTACGGCGTTATCGAATTCGCCCCGGAACCCGAACCCCCCTGATTGGAATAATCCGCGTTAATTTCCGTATAATAAATAGTTATAATTGCAACGCGAAAGTTTAAATGTTAGTAAATACGATGATTCAATTGTCTATATAAAAAATATAATACCTAAGGACAGACCAAGTACACATAACTTTGATACCAAAGTATTAATTACTACGACCTAATAGTTTTTTATTATATAAAAGAGCTACTTACTAAAAAACTATAATCATTTATTTTAATTCAGAAATCTACGAGACATGAAAATAAATCACATCCAACTATTTTTCTTCAACAAATACAATTCTTATAACTACAAATAATTGATAAACTTTATAAAACGAACGTTTTGTACTTACTTGTGAGATGATAAGAGACCTTGATACGTGAACGCTCTGCTCTCAACTGAGATGGGAATGTGACCGGGTGCGAGCGTGACTGTCCGTTCGGTCATCGGTCACCCGCTGGTGAGCGAAACGGACGATAATTATCTTTATCGTAGGTCAATATTTGGATTTTGCTAATAACTTGTTGTTTAGAATATACTATGATTTCTAATATACTATTATTAACTTCACTTGTGGCTTCTTTACATTACACTGACTAAGTAGTTCCGTAATGTTAGTTGTGAAGATATTTAAAGTGTTAAACCTTCACCACCTACCACCTATTTTTGGAGTTATGACCTTTGCCACCTACTGACTATTTTATGCCATATTAAAATTGTTGTGTGTAGGGCCTAAACATGAAATTGTTGTGTGCAGTATGGTTGTGTGACAAAAGTAATATACTTTTCAAAACTGATACTAAACAATAATTTAGTGATTTACTTACTACTAATGCTGCATGGAAGAAAATTACATTTAATATTCTGCCGTGCTAAAGATAAGAGCGGTAAGTGCATGACAGCAAGTTTCGAGAAAATGGCGCTCAAAGTTTAAAAAATTATAATTGTGATTACTCACATAGAAATAATGATTTTTAAAGTTTGATGAATTTGTAAAGTGGTTGAAAGGCTGTACTTTGTATTAATAGTTATAAAACTACTCCGAGTAATAGATTTTTCTAAAAAAAGATATAAAAAAATTATATGGTAAGGAAATCAGACGTTTTATTTAAAACAAACACTTAGAATAAGCGCCGTAAGTAACACAGATAGGGCGCTTATTCTATGGAACTTCATTTACTACGCTTTTGATAGCGAATCAAAGATAAGTATACTTGAGTAATAATAAGCATAACCGCCGCAACTTTGTCGCTTAGGGCTCTTATGGTAAGAAACTCATAGTAAAAAATATTTGTGCGTTTATGGCACCAAGTGCAAGGTTAACTTACAGCTGCTGTTAATATATGGAGAAACTAATTGTATATTGTAATAATTATCTTATAATATACAATTAAATTAAAACAGTAAATAGTGTAGGCATAAATAAAACAACAATAGTATTATAATTGTGTATGTATCATATATAAGTATTTATTAAACTTTAACAAAATTATTTCGTATGTTCAATCAACGACTTAATCTATTATTGGCATTTTCTGAGATCACTGTAAGATGATGGCAGTCTTATTATAAACTTCTATGCTAATCAGTCAAATTCTTCTTATTAACTATTTATTACACGCTTATTACAGATATGGCTTTCATCTTGTTACAAGAATACTGTTATAAAATCAGACAGAATTATATTCCGTTAATAATTTTCTTATATCCCTAAATAAACATCTATAAAACTTACTTCACTGTTGAAGTATAAAAATCTAACAAAATTAAAAAAAGTTTTTATCACAATAAAACAATCAAAATATTAGTCTTTCTATTCAAATACAGTAAAATTAGTCCTCTTCCAAAAGATTTTGAGCTGAATCATTTGTTGGTATGTTAATCCAAAAGTGTTTTCTATTATCTGGCATTAAAGGAACTAACTTTTCAATAATGGCTGCTTTTCTTTCGTTAGTTATTCCTCTGGGTATATTCTTCCTCTTAATTTCAGGGAATTCTTCTTTTTTTAAGATTTTAATTTGGAGAAAATCTAAAAGTTCCGGTTTGTAGTCTTCAGCATGATTAAATTTGTATTTTAATTTGAAAATACCTCGTTCCACCCTCACAGCCATTATATTAGTTAAATAAACGCGTGGGTTGTTTTTCCGTAATTTGTGCTGAGAAGACAAATCTTCATAGGTAATAAAGTCATCGACATTCATAACTTTTACCGTGTTCTTCCTTTTGTTGGCATTACCGACACAATCAACGAAGTCGTTAAAGTCGTAAACTTTTCCCTTTTTCGTCAGGGTTTGCTCCACCTGGTGATGGAAACTGTCTGCGGACATAAATGTATGTCCTGGTTCAAAATATTTAAGTGTAATACTGTCAGCGGAAATTTCTGTACTATTTACTATTTGTACCATAAAACAAAGGAGTGCCCAGTTTTTATTTTGAGCAGAACAGTTATCCAGCCAGAGAACAATATTTTTTACATCCCTTTTAAAATTCAAAAATGCCTTGAATGTAGAAATCATGTCTTCTTGGCTACGACCGCTAATACTCTCGTTCCATAACACAGCATATGGTTTGTTATCATTAGTTGCGGATCCTAGTGGAACAAAACTTTCATTGAAGGTAATTAATCGCGGCCAAAAAATGGCAGTCTTAAATTGATCCATCCTTGGTAACATTACAATTTTTTGGAGGTCAACGGAATAATAAATAACCTCCTTGTCAGTCTTTGCTTTCTCTCTATCTTCATCATATTCTCTGCGTGAATCTATGTATCTGGGCCTGTGTTGCGTATTATAGTTTTGGCATATCTCGCAAGAGTCACTTATATGATCTGGTCGATTGTGACGCTTAAAATGTTCACACTGCTCACATTCCTCATTGCCAAGGTGTGCAAAGGAAATGTTCAGGTCATTTCTTACAACTTTTCTATAAACTTCAAGAGATACTTTTATATCCGGCCTTATAGAGCAAAAATGTTCATGCATCATTGTGATCGTGATATCACTGGGAAGATATAACTTTAAGGGTGCATGCTCTCTTCTATAGTGTGAAATGGCGGGTTCATACGACATTATATGATCTCTCAAAGCTTGTCTATCGATTATAGTCCTTTTGTAAGATCCTCGAGCGTTTTTTTATTCATCAATGGCTTTACTCATAGCAGTTGCGATTCTTCTGTCATTGTTAGGCTTATAACCCAACGTTGAAAGGAAAAACGTTTTGCAGACTTCTTTTTTAATGTTATCAAGTCCTTTTAAATTATATATATATGTTGTATTTCTTTTGTAGTTTTCCGTAACTTGAGACCTACGCATTACAGGTTTTATATCTATAGAACATTTAATAAACAACCCTTGTGATTCGTAATCAAGAGCGATGTATCTATCATGTATATCTTGGCGTTGCTGAGGTGTGAATTTAGTTGAACATTTCTTCATGCATTTTTCAGTGCATGGCTCTTTCAAAACATTTTGCTCACACTTGGCCTTTTTCTTTTTTTCTTGTCTTTCCTTCACAGATTCACTGAAATTTCTCCTTTTACGTGGCTTACCATCTTTTGTTAGTCCTTTGTTTTCTTCTGTATTTGTTATTTCATGTGTTGTAATAGTGTTATATAGTGAGTTTTGCGAGTTTTCGATGCTATTTTCAGTTTCGTTTAGTATAAAGTTGACGTTATTATTAAATTGTGTTGAAATAGTAGAATCCGTTACATTAATTAAAGGTAAAGTATCATTCATTATAAGATTGCTTTCTTCAGTTATTTGCGATATTATACTCCTACTGGTACTGTTATCAATTGCTAAGTGTGCTGTCGGTATATATTGTACTCGTAATGTTGATGATGACTGTGTTTTACGTTTATTGCATAACTCATTTTCATCCGAATCTGCCTCTGAAGAGTTAGGAATATATGTTTTGTCCCTATCATCGTCGGAGTCATGGAAAATATCTATTTCTGTTTCATTACCATTTTCGTTTAACATGAAGGGGGACATATCTAGCACTTCTTGGCATCGCAAAAAATCTGCACAAACTGTGTTCATGTTTGTTTTATTATTATCGTGAAAATTAAATGACAACTTTAATTGTGAAAGATCATAAGTTTGTAAATAGTGGTTCAATGAATTTTCATATTCTTTATAATAATCAAAAACAACGCTATGGTCATTAAAATCCAGTGTTCGGCTCCATAATTCATTCATATTAGTGGGATTAGGTTTTGTGACTACATTTGTTTTAGGTCTTAGTGGTTGCTGTGATAAAGTAGAATTGTTGTTTTCACTGCTAGGTTGTAGGTGGTCTTTTGTTGTTGCAAGAGTAAGTATTTTATCACGTCTAGCACCAGAAGAAGAAGTCCACATTATTACCTGCATCAAGAAAATACTCAAGTGAGTTAAAACATAGTACCCAATTTTGAGCACAAAAGTATAGCAACAAAATGTGGGCTTCGTTGTATGAGTGCGCTTGCGATTGGAATTTCAGATTAATAACAACTTAACTACAAGACCCAGACTGCAGTATATTGATGTCACACTCATGTTTAAATAGGTAAGTAGGTACATATAACAGTTTTATATAGTATAAAATGAAGTCGCTCCAGCTTTCTGTATGTATTGTGTGTATATGTATTGTTAGATCTTTTTTAACTACGAAAACTACTACAATTATACCAAAATAAAAAAACAATAGGTATTTAGCTGAAACTATATCGCATATTTAAATTAAAATACAACTATCAAGCCTATCAATCAACTAAAATACAACTACCAACCCAAAGCAGGGGAGTGTCACTCCGCAGTTTAGGAAAATAATAACTAGTAGGTTAAAAAACTTCTCAGGTGTCACTAGTAATTGTGCGGTGTGTGAACTTCGCAGCTCGGTAGGTACATTACGGTTCGCACGCAATCATAAATTTCAATTTTGTTTGCAGACAGGTAGTTCTGGCGAGTCTGAGTATACTTTTATACTTAAACCTGACTTAACCTGACCAAACTTTTGTTAAAGACTGAATTATCTTCTATACATAGTACCCACTAAATATTAGGTAAAATTGCAATTTTGGCTAAATTCTGGCATAAAAACAAGTATTTACGAAACTTTTTGCATCACGTGAGATTCTGCTAAAGATTCGTTATTAATATAATTAATATAATAGTATACTTACGTAAAAATGTTTTGCCGCCAATTCCGCTAAATCACTGCACACAAAAAATGTGCGCCTTGGCAGGTTGTCACCAAACAAACTAACTGAACGATTCCAGCGACGACGCCCCTCCCCCCGCATGCAAAATACCGCGCTATAACACAAACGGTGTAGTAATTTATTTTCGAATACCTTGCCATAAGAGCCGTACGTAACGGATACGATTTATTTACAAACGAAGCTTCCTTATTATTACCGCAGTAACACGTAGTTATCACTCATGCAAAATGAAATAGCCTGTGTATTTATATCAATATCTTGTTATAAGCGCCGTATATGTACATACGGCTGTTATCATTGCAACTGAATGGAAACAAATTAATACAGTTTCCTTATTATAAATGCCGCAAGCGGTGATTAAAGCGCTTATGTTAAGGAAAAAGTTTCCCCATAATAGAGAATTCCTTTGTATCAGAGCAGCGTTAACAGATACCGCGGTTATGTTAAGCACTACATGATTAATAATCTGGGGCTTGAGAAAGCTATAGCAGTATCCAGCACTTGCGGCTAAGATATTAAGGAAAATTTGTTTTTTTTTATAGTTACTGCGCTTATAAATATCTAAAATGTATGAAACAAGCATTTTTTTTATAAACTATCAAAGACAAAGTTATAGATCTCGATACGGCGATTCCGAATATGTAACTAACTCAATATCGTGAAAAATGTTGGATACGGCGGTTATCATAAGCACGGCAGTATTGTAGATAGAACATTTTACTGAAAGAAGACTACATTTTGATTTTAAAAATAAATAGAACTGGATTCAAAGTTTTACAGAAGGTTCACTCCCTAACAAAAGTCAGGTTTAGGTATAAAAATATACCTAGACTCGCCAGAGCTACCCGCCTGCAAGCTAAATTGAAACATATAACCGCGCGCCAACCGTGAATATTCTTTGAGAGCAGTTTTTTTTTTTTAAAGATAACCAGGTTTACAGGATTGCTAGTAATATGGGACCAAAATCCCACATTGCGGATTTTGGTCCCACATTACTAGCAATCCTGTTAACCCCTCCCGCTAAGCTCAATGGCTTGTGTTAGGAGTGGGTTCACGTCGGTAGTATAATAGGTAGGATCCGAACCCGCGACCTCACGATTGCGAGACCGATGCCTTAGCCATTAAGCTACCGCCGCTTCAAAGTTTTATGACCGAGCTGCGAAGTCCGCACGGGGTTGACACTTGAGAAGTTTTTGTACCTAGTTAATTTATTCGATTTAAGATAAATAAGTAGATTAAGCATAACAAACGTACATTTAGCATTATAAACTTAAATATTCCAATTATTTTTGTTTTAATTGGTAGAACATTCTAAAGCCGCTAAATAGCCCACGTTTAAGTTTGCTTGTGTGACTTGGCATTGCCAAGATCAAGAAGACCAAAATCTTTAAAAAAAAAACGGTTAAAAAGAATGACCGTTTCATTGAAAATCAATCTTTTGGGTCGCCCGACGCGTCTTTTCCCTATAGGCCCCTTCCATTTTGTCAATTTCAGGGTCCATCTTTCATCCTTCAAATAGTGGACGTGCCCTGCCAATTGCCACTTTTGCTTTAAAGCATGTTCCAAATCATCTATTATCTTGGTTCTTTTTCTAATACATTCACTTTTTATTTTTTGTATTTTATTTATTATTAAGATTCTTCTTCCCATTGCTCTTTGTGTGGTTACTACTTTGTTTTTTATTTTACTTGTGTAGACCCAGGTTCGACCTCGGTATGTCAGACTTGGTAAAAGGCATGCTATCAATTCAATCTTTATTTCTTCTAGGCTGTAGTTAATCGCCTTTAAGAATTTCTTTCAGCACCCAACATTTTCTTCGTCATTGCTGTTTTTGTTAAATTAAAAATTCATTTACGTATTCTATTTGTTTTCTGTCTGCATGTATTTGTATTCTGTGGTTGTTGGTCATAGTTTTGGGTTTGTTTGGGTTCATCTCTAGTCCAACCTTTTTAGGGTTCCGTAGCCAAAATGGCAAAACTGAACCCTTATAGTTTCGTCATGTCCGTCTGTCCGTCTGTATGTCACAGGCATTTAAGTATTTTATATTAAGGTTTTTAATAAACTTTTTTGATTGAGTGAATATTTTTGGAAATTATCGCTCCGAAAGTTGCATAAATCGTGTCACCCCTCCTTAACTTTTGAACCGTGTGACTAAAAAATATGGAAAAAATCCCAAAGGTAGTTCTTAATAAATACTTTAAACTAAAATTATTTCGGATAAGATCGGATATACCGTTACTGAGTTATTGCTAAAAAACTGCGTTTCTGAACAAAAGGGCGTAAGTGCCTTGAACATACGTTTTTTTGCTGTTACAATTGATCGAGGCTGCGGAACCGTAAACTGAACATGAACCGACATGTTCTTGCCCGGTTTTTGCTTTCTCTATTCAATGTTTCTATTATATCCTCTAGTTCATTTACTGTTGTGGCAAAAATCACAATATCGTCGGCAAACCTTAAATAATAATAATATCTTGGGACAACTCACACAACGCTATCTGATCCCAAACTAAGCAGAGCTTGTACTATGGAAACCAGACAACTGATAAACATACTTATATATTTCTAAATACATAAAACAAGCATGTACAGAGCTTGAATCTTTTATTATATAACAGTACTTACTTACATAGTAAGTATATTTTGTTTTTTGACACGAATAAATTTATTCGTAATTTTATTTTAACGAAAGATAGAATGTATCTTTCCACATTCTACAAAAGACAACTTGCTAAGTTATTAGCATTTAATTTACACCCTGACCTAGGTACAAACAGTACTTTGCAGGATTCATTTAGTGTTAGCAGTTCTACTTTGAATGTTATTAAGACTCCTAGTTTAAACTAGTAAGTCAGACAATGGACAAGCCCACAGGTGGTCTAACTGTAGTTCACCAAAATATTCAAGGCTTATCCAGCAAAATAGAGGAACTCGAATTGTTCCTTAAAATGCACAGTGTTGATATTTGTTGCTTAACTGAACATTGGTTGAAAACTAATGAACTGATATTTAATAATAGTTATTATTGTATGGTTAGTGCATTTATAAGAGAAAGGGCTATACATGGTGGGTCTATGATATTTGTATGCAACAATGTTAAATGTAAGGAACGCAAGGATATAGTACATCTGTCTGTTGAGCGTACTATAGAATTATCATGTGTGGAGCTGGAGAGATATATTATAGTTTGTGCATATCGACCACCACTGAGTGATTTTAACTTATTTGAATCTGTAATGGAAGATGTGCTTAAAAGGGTAAGTTACGGTATTAAGCATATAGTAGTGTGTGGCGACTTCAATGTAAATTTACTTGAACAATCATCTTTGTCTACCAGATTAGTTAACCTATTTAAATCATTTAATTTAGTGTACTTATTTAATGAACCAACAAGAATTACATCACATTCTGCTACTTGCTTAGATAATATATTCTGCAACTGTAGTTATTTTAATGAGGTAATATTGAGTGATTTAACATCAGATCACTGTGGGCAGAAAGTCACTTTTCCCTCACACACAGTGGCCAAAATAGATAAGATCACATGTAGGCCAATGAGTACGGCTCGCTTAGAAAAATTCAATTCTAACGTTTCTGCTAATATTACCAGTATAGATTTCAGCCACTCTGATCCGAACTATCTTTACTCCTCAGTGTTTAATATAATCAAAAGTGAATACAATAATATATTTTAATCAAAAACTTTTTATAAGAATTCTAAACTTAGCTTTTGTGATTGGGCAACTACCGGCATTTATAAAAGTAGAGCTAAGTTATACGAGTTATATGGTATGAAACAATTTAATTTTGATCAAAACTTTATTCAGTATGTGAGAAACTATTCAAAAACTTTTAAAAAAGCTTGTGCATGTGCCAAAGCTTTACTTATTAGTAGAAATATTAAAAATCTGATAATAAAATAAAAGCCACTTGGAATATTATAATTCGGAAAGCGGACGGGCAAAGCCTCGGGATAAAAGCTTTGAATTATTAATTAACAATAAGACTGTTACTGATAATTTAGACCTAGCACAAACTTTCAATGATTTCTTTGCTGACATACCACTAACCACAACCAGCTCCTTGAACGCTTGCCCAGATAAAGCCGAATCACTCTTGAGAGATAATGTGGATCAATGCAATGTACCATTTGCTTTTAAATATATATACCCCAGTGAAATAATTAAAATATTCAAGTCACTCAATTTAAAAAAAAAACTGCTGATTTATGGGGTATTTCAGTAAAATTAATTCACAGTATAATTACTGGCATAGCACCACAGTTATCTATAATTTTTAATCAATGTGTTGATACCGGAATGTTTCCTGATCTGATGAAACATAGTAAAGTAATACCATTATTTAAATCCGGATCAAAGAATGACCCTAGTAATTTTAGACCAATATCCATCTTGCCAGCTATTAGTAAAATTTTTGAAAAGGCTATACTTATGCAGTTAGAATCACACTTTAATTTTAATAATCTACTGCATCCCGATCAATATGGTTTTACAAAGGGTCGCTCTACAATTGATGCAGGTACTAAGCTACTGAAACATATTTTTAGTGCCTGGGAAGATTCACAGGATGCCATTGGAGTGTTCTGTGATCTTTCTAAAGCTTTTGATTGTGTGGCGCATAGGACACTTCTCCTGAAACTTAGGCATTACGGTATTAAAGGTACAGCGCTGGATCTACTTGCCTCTTACCTAAGTGAAAGAATTCAATATGTTGATATAGGAGGAGTAAGGTCGTCTGGATCTCCAATTAGTATGGGCGTGCCTCAGGGATCAATACTCGGTCCCTTCTTATTTTTGGTATATATTAATGATTTACCATTTTATGTTAATAACTTTTGTGACATCATTCTATTTGCTGATGACACTTCTCTAATTTTTAAAATCGATCGTAAACTAGAAAATTTTGAGAAAATAAATAGAACACTCGCACTAGTTCAAGATTGGTTTACAACGAACAACCTACTTCTAAATCCCAAAAAAACTAAATGTATTAAGTTTAGTTTGCCAAATGTGAAAAGTACTAATACGAGTATAATTTTAAATAATGAGGTGATTAGCTTTGTCGACTCGACAGTTTTTTTGGGAATTACATTAGACAATAGGTTACAGTGGGGCACCCAAATATCATGTCTCGCAGGAAAACTCAGTTCTGCAGCGTATGCTGTCAGCAAAGTTAGACAGCTTACGAACGTAGAAACAGCTCGACTAGTATTTTTGGTTATTTTCACAGCGTCATGTCCTACGTCATATTGCTTTGGGGCAAGGCGGCGATATACAAACTATTTTTATTCTTCAAAAACGTGCAGTGCGTGCGATATATCAACTAGGAGCACGAGTTTCCCTTAGAGAAAAGTTTAAAGATATAGGCATTTTGACAGTTGCATCACAATATATATATGCAAACGTTATGTTTGTAAAGCAAAACTTACATTTATATAACAAAAATAGTGATATTCACTCTGTGAATACAAGAAATAAGCACAAATTGGTAGGTCGATATCATAGGCTTCATAAAACTCATAACTCATTCATGGGACTAGGTGTTAAATTTTTCAATAAAATCCCAGTCAGCATATCGAGTCTACCAGTAAATAAATTTAAGAATGTAGTCAAGACACATCTTATACAAAGAGCTTACTATTCAATCGATGATTATTTAACTGATAATCATAAATGGATGTAGTTCGTTGCTCCCTATTAATGTATTAGGTTGTATAGTTTATTGCATTTTACTAGGTGAATATTGTTGTCACAGTTTGATAATGTTACTTAGGTACTAGTTAAGAAAACGATTTACTTTTGTAAGTAAGGATTCGGCGTGATAAATTACGGCCATTCTTTTCTTTCCTTTGAAAAACATGTATACTTAATCATTAAGTAGCAGTAAATTGGCCAATATTTAAGCACATAAAGTTTTTACATGGTAAGTGGATGCTCCTACTATGTTGTGCCCATTGAGGCTGATGTATCCGATCTCGTGTACTCTTCCAATATTAATGACCTCTTTTTTTGCATCAGTCCTCTAATATATAGTGTATAATATAATGGTGGCAGCACCTTACCTGCATATACAGTTTATAAACAGAGAAACATTGTAAACATTGGCAATTTGAAAAGAGTGGCCACGAGTTTTTATTGCCTGTTCTTTTCTCGGGCTTTACCTATTGTTTGCGAACAGGCATTACCAGTAAATGTAGAATCGACTTTTCACAAGTGTAGTATTTTGCTTCCTAAGTGAATAAATGATTTTTATTATTTTTATTATTATTATTATTATTATTATACATATTATAGATAAATAACACCCAGACACAGAATAAACCATCGTGCTCATCACACAAAGTTTTATCATGAGTGGGGACCGAACCCACGACCTCTTGCGTAGCAGTCGGATACACTCCCACCACGCCACAGAGGCAGTCAATGTATCAAGTATTGATATAAAAGTCTTAAAGTCCGGTTAGTTCCTGTGTTCATGATCCTGCGCAGCATCCGGATCCCGGCCAGTGAAAGAATAGCAACGATAAACGAGAGACTGATAAAAACACACATTTGTTTACGCTATTATCACAAATTAATTATCATTTCAATATAGCTTTGGGTCATAATAACTCTCCGACAAAAAAGAGGGCTGTATAATTATACTTAGTGTATTTATTTTTGTAGTGATATTATTATTTTCTTTTACTTTTTAGTTACCTTGTATTCAATTTATTATTGAAAACCATGCCTATTTTTTGCCTCTGTGGCGCGGTGGAAGTGTATCCGACTGCTACGCAATAGGTCGTGGGTTCGATCCCCACCCAGTATAAAACGTTGTGTGATGAGCACCATGGTTTATTCTGTGTTTGGGTGTTATTTATCTATAGAATGTATGTATTTAGAAATATTTAAGTATGTTTATCAGTTGTCTGGTTTCCATAGTACAAGCTCTGCTTAGTTTGGGATCAGATAGCGTTGTGTGAGTTGTCCCGAGATATTACTATAAAAAAAAAAATGGTCACCTTTAGTAAGACGTTTTGTAATGTTTAGGTTTTTATTAGGTTCTGTAGCCATAATGGCAAAATGGAACCCTTTATGGGTTCCGTTTCGCCTTGTCCGTCCGTCCGTCCGTCTGTCCGCAGCTTAGCTCAGAGACTGTTAGTGCTAAAAGGCTGTAATTTTGCATAGATACATATATTACTTACGCCGACAACGACAAAGTGAAAGAATAAAGTCTTGAATAACATTTTTTTTTGGGTAACTCCCCTTTATGTAAAATGGGGATGTGATTTTTTTTTCTCACCTACCCCATCGTGTGGGATATTAAAAGATAGGTCTTCTAAAATCATTCTAAAGATCATTTTTTAAGTAAGGGATCTGTTTGTGAAATATTAAGCTTTAAAGTGCAAATTTTTGTTAGAGTCAAGTGTCCCTTCCTCTGCCAGCTAAATGGTTGATGTTAAGTATGTGAAAAAAATCGCGGTAGTAGTATATATAGATATAAAAAATTAAAATAATAACAATTACAGTACTAAGTATTCTTTACAAGTTTACGAGTAACAGCTGATCATATAAGAAGTAACAAATATTTCATACAGTCCATTGAAAATTATTATCAAGCAGGTTATACCTGCTTAATATTACTAAATAAATACATATTATAGATAAATTACACCCAGACACAGAATAAACCATCGTGCTCATCACACAAAATTTTATCCTGGATGGGGGAATCATCGAACCCACGACCTCGTAAGCAGTCGGATACACTCCCACCGCGCCACAGAGGCAGTCATAATAAGCACATAATTGTTAGACGATATTGACAGTCGGTCCTCGGTTGTCTGATTATTTAGTTATGCCTGTTGTACGTTTTTGTTAAATATTAACCCACATAGCAAATGGGATCTCTCATCTCAGAATTCAATCTGGAATTCATCATAGGTCAGAAATTCTAACGGCTTTCATTATTTTTTTCTAAACGTCCCAAGTTTAATAGGTAGATAATCCGACTCTTTGCCATACTCCTATTTCAGAATTAATAATTCGGTATCCACATACCGACGTAGTAAGTTTAGTCTGTAGCCCTACTCTCTTTCTTTAAAACGAAATTCAGAAATTAACGTTTATTTAAATTTCTTGAGTTTACTATTCTAATTAATTTTTGAATGCACAAGAAGTTCGAAACCATGGACAATTTTCTGGAACGACTGAATTAAATAGATGTTCCTGGCTTTGTATATCACCACCTCATTTTTGATCGAAACTTCGTTTTCATTGAATTAGAGTAGGCCTTCTGATAAGTCAAACCAAGACACGTCACGTTTAAGAACCCGTCAAATAAATACTCGTAGAACCCAACCCGCTGCACTTATTGCAGAGTTTACAATTTAATCAAATTAATCATGTTTTACAATATTGCTTTATGACATATGCTTTCCGGAATGTATTCTTATCAAGCTCATTTATATCCAGTAGTATCGCTACTATGAAAATATTTTACTAATAGATTAACTTCGAAAGTTTTGAATGTTTGTTACTCAATTATCAACAAAGCAAGCTTAGTAGTATCTTAGATTATGATATAGGCTTTTGGAAATAGAAATTAGGTACTGACAGAAATATAGGTGTATCATTTAAGAAAAAATAGAAAATTATAATTAAGAGATTTTTATAAATGAGAGAAATTTAGAGATGGTAACACCAGGTTCAGGTAATGTCCTGGACCTACTAGGATGAACAAGTTTTGATAGTTGCATTTTTATATTGAATTAGTTTAATTTTAATAACAATTTATTAAATCATTTTTGCTTCAATATAACTATGTATCAGCACTGGTAGAACATAATACATGTTTTGCAAAACATGTATTTTGTTCAACCGCGTGAAGGCAGTTTTAAATAATAGAAGGCATTGAATAATAAAAAATTAAATACAACAAACTTTTATATTTATAAGATATATTTCGGGTCTTAATTGCGTGAATTATTTAAAGGTAGGCTTTAATTTACCCGTCGTTTCGATCGAATTGCCGGGGGGGAGGGGCGGTCAAAGTAAAAAAACGATCACTATCAAACTTAAAAGCTGCACGGAACGTCAACAACAGGTAAGTTGCGAACTGCCACTAATCAGTAATTTGTTTAAAAAAAAAATTTAAACAAACGCCTTCGCTCTCTAATTGGTTCCGAGCGTGAGAGGGTGGATCAAGGGGGTGGAGCTTCTCACGGCGCTTACGATCGCAAGCACATAGGAATATTTCGTCAAACTGATACCTGACAGATGTCCCTGATTGTACCTACCTACTCACGCGGGCGATTCTGCAGAATAAAGTAGTTTGTTAGGAATATTTATATGGAACTTAGCTACTCCTTAATTATTATCAGCTTACTTTTATCAAGGGAGTGATAAAACAATTATATATGAATACGTATTGCATTTTTTGTTGAGTGACACATAGTCTTTTGAGTCTAGATTATTTTTGTTTAAGTAGATACCTACTTATAAAAACTGACAATTACCTTATCATTTTTTTACCAAAAATAACCTTGAATAAGTTTTATACTTGGTTTTTCAGACACTTAAACTCAGGCGCATATTCAAGGGGAGGCAACAACGGCATTTTTTAATGCAAAAGACTACACCCACAGTAGTGTATATAAGTCAAGGACACATATTACACCCAGACTCGGTACCACAATTTGTAGATCACGCAATTTAGTGTCCCGTGTGGAAATCGAACCCACGACCTCTTGCATAGCAGTCGGACACACTCCCACCGCGCCACCATTGAAGTCTTTCTAATATAATCCATAGTATATGCCTTAATATATGACAGCGGCGAAAGGTTAAAAAAAGCTGCGGTTACTCGGTTTTATGTTGCTGGATTGGACCCTTGTTTAAATTAAATAAATAAAATTCACTTGAACTAAAGGCTAAAGGAAATTCACCACTACCGACAAAATAGTACTGAGCCTGGCTCTCGGAAGAAAATAGCTGATATATGAGAGAAAAACAAAACAGCAAAAGCAATTACGTTTATTGCATCTTCGAAGCAAGCCAGATGGCATTTCATTTATAAACTTCGAGCTTGAATTTATGTGAGCAAGCAGTACGGACATGCTGTCGTGATAGTGGTTGATGCCTAACTAACTGGAATTACGGTAGTTACCTTGCATTATGTTGCCAAAAATAGAGTCCGGTAAGGCGTGTGTGTATGTAAAACCTCATTGCGCAAAAGCAATACGAAGTTAGAATTTCACAACATATCGCTTGCATGATTAAATGCTTGCAAATATTTTTGATAACGGTAGGTACTTTGTAAGATATAGGTACTTCCCCAATTCTAGCAAAGAAACTCGCAGTAGCATAAGCACCTCATTATTTACAATTAGCGACTTCTTCCGCGTGGAAAGTTTAACAAACATATTTATTTTTTTTCGCATAAAAAGTACATGTGCTATTACAGACTATAATCTATCTCAGTGCCAAATTTAATCCAAATCCGTTATGCCGTTTTGGCGTAATTGAATAACAAATATCCAACCTCAAATTTATCTAAAATTTCACATTTATAATACTGGTTTAAGTAGGAGTATAGGTAAAAACCATGTGACGTCTTGTCGTGGCTTGCGGTGAACCTTTAAGGGTATCAAACACGCATGAAAACATGTGATCAACACACCAGCGCGTAGTCTCTGTAATATTATAACATAAATGGAATCGTCATAGAATTTGACGTCAACCAGATTGTTTATAAACATTCAATGTGCATTTGGTTTTAGTTAATCCCATTATACAACGTTATTCTTGATATAGTGCAAACCTGAAAGTAGTTTGCTCAGAATCAGTAACGCAATCCATTGGGGTAGTTTTTGGACCATGTTATATTTTTCAATTAATTAATTATTCAATCACTAATTAACTCATTAATCATTCTAACGTCTAAATCCTGTTCACAATGTGATGTAAAATGTGATCATCACTTATTTTTCAATAATAACCACGGATTACATAGGTACTACGGGACGCAATGAGTCTCTCAACTCTGCAATTTTTTAACATTTTCATTTTCTTCATGTGATTTCTTGAAGTAAAAATCTTGTTGGGATGTCTGAGCTTTCCACCATAACAAAAATAACCTTGTTTTATACTTGGTTTTTCCCGCGACTTGTTAGTATTATCGTAAGTGTAACCATGTCCTTCATAGATTTTATTTTAGACACTTAAACTCATGCGCGGATCCTAGGGGAGGCAACAAGGGTAATTTCTTTTATTTTTTTAACAAAAGACGGCTCCCGCAGTAAGGTACGAGCCCTGTGTCGCGAGGGACTTTACCAACATACAAGTCACAAAGTACACCCAGACTCGGAACAACAATTTGTGGATCACACAAAGTGGTGTCCCGTGTGGTAATCGCACCCACGACCTCTTGCGTAGCAGTCGGGCACACTCCTACCACGCCCCAAAGGCAGCCACAAAGACTCGACTAAAGGACCTTCTTTTGAGAAAATTTGACACTGTACCGGTTGTTGTTTTAAAAGGCAAGTGCCCAAACCCTCGGTGGTGGTGGCTGGAGTACCGGTGTTCAATCAAATGCATCCCCTTTCCGTCATGCGACCGACTCACACTTGACCGGTTGGGTCACATGTTGCCCCCCCCCCCCCTGAACAAAGTTCTCGAACCGCGCCTGCTTATACAATGTTGCTCTTTAAGATGCAATATGACCAAAAATCTGTAACGCACCAGGGTCAAAATGTTGAATAAACAAAGTTACCTAGTTTTAAAACGCACAAGGGAATTACGAACCGTGCTTACCCTTGGATCCAGCACCGACCTACTCGCGAAGCTGCTGACTCGGCGCCTCGTGTCGCCTTCGATCTCGACACTCCGCGATGACACAAATTCCATGACACAGATTCTTCACCAAGCGACATACTCATAAGAGATGTTTCATGTATTTAGGCACTTCGGTACCACCATCGTCCGTGTCTAGACTGCCTCTGTGGCGCGGTGGGAGTGTGTCCGACAGCTACGCAAGAATTCGTGGGTTCGATCCCCACCCAGAATAAAACTTTGTGTGATGAGCACGATGGTTTATTCTGTGTCTGGGTGTTATTTATCTATAATATGTATGTATTTAGAAATATATATGTATGTTTATCAGTTGTCTGGTTTCCATAGTACAAGCTCTGCTTAGTTTGGGATCAGATAGCGTTGTGTGAGTTGTCCCAAGATATTATTATTATTAATTATAATCATTTAATTTCTTAAATTAATATGACCTACAACAGCGTCGAAAGCCCAAACCATGTTATTTTTTAAGACACAGCGAGACCGAAAGCCCAAACAACGTTACTTTTCAAGAAGCATTAGCATGTGCGGTTCCAGGATTAGATTCTGGGGGGGGGGGGCTTGCTTCAGGCACGAAGTGTGAGTCACACTGATTTGATTTCACCGAACGCAAGGGTGAGTCACACGTGATATGGATATGGGCTATGTATATAATGAGAATTGAATGCAGAGAATTGAAGTATCAATCTATGTATACTAATATTATTAAGCTGAAGAGTTTGTTTGTTTGTTTGAACGCGGTAATCTCAGGAACTACTGTTCCGAGTTGAAAAAAGAGTTTTTTTTTCTGATGGATAGCCAATTTATCGAGGGAGGCTATAGGCTATTTAACATCACGCTACGACGGAGCAGCAATGGGAAATGTTGCAAAAACGGGGAACATTTACGCAGACGAAGTTGCGCGGGACAGCCAGTCTCTAATATATGTGTAATCGCAACATACAACAACATATCCAAATTGATTAATATTATATTTATGGCTATTTACATGGCCAGAAATTTATAAGACGCACGCCGATGTGGTGGGAGGGCAAAAAACCTTTTCGTGGGTGGGGACAAGGCAAATGGGCAAGAAACTTGGTACATAAAACAAACATCTGGGGGGGAACATTTGAATCCGTCTATGCGCACCAGGATCGAAAGCCTAAACAATGTTACTTTTTAAGATGTAGCAAGGTCAAAAGCCTAAACCATGTTATTTTACATGACTTTTTTGTATGTGAACATAATTCCACATACCAAGATGATGGAGTATTGTGATACACAATATTAAAGTAACGATATACCTATTAAATACCCATATGTCGCAAGAATAAATCTGTGCCTCCTGTGACACGTGACACAAGTAAAAAATCTACACTTTACAGGTGAACAAAAACAAGAATAAAAATATACTATACAAATACTTTAAAATTCAACTAACACGAACCTCTTGCTATTCACAAACTATTTGTTTGAGAATTTGGATGAAAAGGTTCAAGTAGACGCTGTGTACACGGATTTCCGAAAGGCTTTCGACAAGGTGGATCACAAACTACTCTTAGACAAAATTGTCTTTAACGGAATCCGTGGTAACTTACTACGTTGGCTCACAGCTTACATTACCAACCGAACTCAGAGGCTTGTTGTGCACGGCTATAGATCGGACTCCATCACGGTTACATCTGGAATTCCTCAAGGATCCATATTGGGTCCGCTTCTCTTCATATTGTACATCAACGACATAAAACACTGTTTCCTCCACTCCCGTTTTTTGACGACATCAAAATTTTTAAACCAATCCAAAGTGCAAATGATTGTTTGCTTTTACAAGAAGATCTCGACAGACTTTGTCTTTATTGTATTAATAACAAACTTCAGCTTAGTTTACCAAAATGCAACATAATATCCTATACAAAGAATAGAAACACGATAACCTTCAATTACTCTTTACACGACGTATCTCTTAAGAAAGTTGACAGCATTCGCGATCTCGGAGTCATACTAGATTCAAAACTGCACCTAGATCAACACATAGACAATATAATCAACAAAGCTTACTCTATGTATGGTTTTGTTATGCGATCCTGCATTGATTTCAAGCGCCCTTCTACCTACATATGTCTGTATAAAACTTTAGTTCGTTCGCAGTTGGAGTTCGCAGCCCAAATCTGGAATCCTTTTTATGATAAATATGTAGTACGACTTGAAATGGTACAAAAAAAATACTTAAGAACCATGCACTACAGATGCTATCGCTCAAAATTACCATATAACAACTTATTACAAGAGCACAGTCTTCTTAGCATGGAGTCCAGACGCAAGTTACTGTCGGTTATGATGCTACATGGCATATGTAATAATAGGTTTGATTGCACAGATGTCACAAATCAATTATGTTATGTTGTACCTAGAACTGTATTACGGCGCGAGGTGCGCGTGCCTCGGCTGTTTCACACTGTGAGGTGTAGAACAAACGCCGGAGCACGGGCACCTCTACGCCGCATCTTAGAAACGTATAACACACATTTTGTAGAATTCGACATCTTTGCATTATCACAATACAATTTTAAAAGAATAATAATAGAGGCACTCAGGTCACAATAATGCGGTGAAATGTTCTCATTAATCTTTGATTTTCTATTTCGTGAACCGAGTCCCGGACGGCGCATGTGTTTTTGATCTACTCCATAAATATTAATCCGCGGACATTGGTGTGGGTTATACGTTTGCCAAGCTGAAATTGTACCTATTGCTGAAATGTACTGTAACGTATAACTGTTTTATGTCCCATTCAAGAAAAATAAAAAATAAAAATATACTAGTTTGCAATCTAAGTGTGCTAGATTATACTTGAATACCTTCTTTTGTAGACAAAAACATTGACTTTCACTGTGCATTTAATTTTTTTTGGTAATATTATAGTTTTTAAACAGTTAATCCTTGAAAAACCTGCGAGTTGTACATTTTTGTTTCTAATGGCTGTTAAAATGATGTAATAAATGATACAAGTACTTACAGATACACTATGCTGCACCTAAACGTTGTCTCCGTGTAAATTGATTTAAGTACATAATATCTAATGAAATGTCTCATTAAAATATGTTTCTAGCGCAATGTTGCTCAAACAAAAGACAAAAATACAACCCCAAAAATGAATTTCTATTACATATCAGTCTTCCATTTTCATAATTTTGCTGAAGTTGATACAATTCAGCAAAATAAAGAGTAACATGTTAAATTGTACCCTAGTCAATATTGAGTAAATCTGTTCATGGTAATATACCTGTAATTTTAATTAGACCAAATATATCTATTCTTTTTTCTGCAACTTTCTATGTTAGAAACACACAGAAATGGTTTGAACTGGTTTGATTCTTCAAAACGCACTAGTATAGGGCCCTATACTAGTGCGTTTTGAAGAATCAAACAGAATCGAAAGTATAAACAATGTCACTTCTTCATAAACACCAAGGCCAAAATTCTAAACAAAATAATATCTTGGGACAACTTACACAACGTTAACTGATCCCAAACTAAGCAGAGCTTGTACTATGGAAACCAGACAACTGATAAACACCTATCTTCTAATATATAAAATTCTCGTGTCACAGTTTTCGTTGCCATACTCCTCCGAAACGGCTTGACCGATTTTGATGAAATTTTTTGTGCTTATCCGGTATCTATGAGAATCGGCCAACATCTATTTTTCATACCCCTAAGAGTTTGTTTGTTTGTTTGAACGCGATAATCTCAAAATTTACGCAGACAAAGTTGCGCGGGTCAGCTAGTAGGTACTTATATATATTTCTAAATACATACTTATTATAGATAAATAACACCCAGACACAGAATAAACCATCGTGCTCATCACACAAAGTTTTATTCTGGGTGGGGATCGAACCAACGACCTCTTGCGAAGCAGTCGGATACACTCAAACCGCGCCACATAGGCAGTCAAACAATGGTACTTTTCATGGGTCGCCATTGGTGCTATAGTTAGACAAAGAGCGGCAGCGATGCGTCGCCACTTACTTACGTCCTACAATATAAAGGTCTTCAAAAAATGGCGGAAATAGTCAGCAATATCGGCAGCTTGGCTTAAAAATGTCTGGTTATGTATACAGAAGAGTTGAGACCCATTACCTACTCCCTGGATCCACCTTTGTCAGCGAGAAGACCAGCGCAATAAATTATAATTTAAAGTGACTTTATAACAAAAGTTGTCACCACATCAGTATTTTGAATCGCCACCTTAACCATCGAACAAAAGTTGATAACATGCACAATAAAAACGTCGATTGCGACCTCTTATCACATACGTAGCCCACATTATATGTAAAGCAGGTAATTATCATTACCCAATCTTATCTGCATCGAAAAATATGACAAAAAAACATTCAGTCGCAAATATTAATCTATCAAGTTATATCGGTTTGCGTTTCAGTGATTGTGTTTTTATATTTTAAAAAGGACTAGATATTAAATCTAATTCTTACCTAATAATAAAAGGTGTGTGTAAAAGGAAAACCAACTTAGGTGAGTGTCAAAGATCCTAATAAGAATTCTTCAAGCCGAAAATTGCAACGTGATTGGCAGGTGATTAGCATCATCAACCATCGCGATATTTTACCTGCAACTTCTTTTAAATATCAAAAAGAAAAACGCTATGTATCTGGCTTTAAAATGCCTCTTCTGCACAATCCGTTAAATGTTGAAATATCCTGACATAACTGCGTGACTTCCTTTGCTAGAAATTGTAAAAAAATCTATGGCTATTGTCACATTATTTTTACCTATTGTTTACGTACTTGGCATTACATGTACATGTAGAATCCCGACGTATCACAAGTGCTGTTTTCCATCAATAATTTTGAATTGACTTGAATTTTTTTCTTCATCGAGTGGAAACTTGACGACATGTCTTCTTTGCTTAGTTGGTAAATTAACGGCAATTTTATCGCCATCGCCATGTTACACATTCAAGGCCGATACCAAAGTGCTCTAATTCAACGAAAAGGAAATTCTTGAGCTAGCAAAATTAATTCAATCTGTTCGTTCTCGATAAATTATCAACGGTAATAAGCTTCGTGTGCTTATCCTGCTAATACCTACATGATTATTAAATTTAAAAAATATGTGTGTAATAAATCATTTGTTGGCCTTGTGGTTCCGGCTTAAGAATAGTACCACCCACACCACCCCATCTTTTCCTGTGAGTGTCGTCAAAACGACTAAAGAATGTCACACCGGAGGACGGGCAGCATCATCCTTTGCCTACTTTAAAGCCTTACTGCGACCGCCAATACGCTAGCCAAGCGTGGCGATTATGGCAATTACCCCCATCTACAATAAGTAAGTTCTACTGGGGAGACCAAGTAGACGCCCAGCAGTGACACATCGTAAGGGTTGTTAAATATAAGAAATTTGAAAGTTTGTGAGGATATATGCCAAAACTACTGAACGGATTTTGATAAAGCTAAACCTACTAACTAGTATATATTTATTTTTAGTAAAGTTTTTTGCAGTAGGTACAAGCCCTGTATCACGGGGGACTTTACAAACATACAAGTCACGGACACAAAGTACACCCAGACTCGGAACAACAATTTGTGGTTCACACAAAGCGGAATGCCGTGTCGGAATTGAACCCACGACCTCTTGTGTAGCAGTCAGACACACTCCCACCGCGCCACAGACTGAGAGTCTTTATAAGTTTAGTTGTTACATCAAAATGGCACATAGCATCTAAAAATCAACCTATATATACTAAGGAAATTTAAAACTAGAACCTTTAGGAAGTTTTGTTTTGAGGAAAGGGAGTAGTCCTACCAGGAGCGAAGGGTGATTTTTTCTTCTGAGGTAACCCCATACAAAAATATATATTGCTGGGTCCGTATTCACAAAGTTTTTTTTCGTTTTCGCGGCAAGCCAGCGCGAACTGACGCATGCGCGGTGCGCTCAAAGATGTCCGCGGGCATGCGCGATGCATTTCTAAGCGCAGCTCTCTTTAAACCATTATGACAAGATTTTGACAGTTAAAACAGCGGGCTTAACGCGAAAACGAAAAAAAAGATTGTTAATAAGGACCCTGAAAATGGTTCTTTGTACCTATAATACTAAGTAACTACAAGCCAAAGGGAAGCTGAAAGTAATGGTGTTCTAAGAACCCTCCGCCACTGAAGCCTACCTGTCCCACTGCTAAAGTATCTTATAGGTTACCTACAACAGTATAGAAAGAAAGAAAGAAAGAAGGGAAAAGCGTTTATTTTTTACACAATACATCTAAGGAAATCTTAATTACGTTACTTAAAATTTGTCTAGTGTGTAAACAATTGGATCTCTCTCAGCATTGTGCTGCCTCTCCAGCACAATGCTGAGCACAATAGGTATCAACATTTTATTCTCTTCGCTATTGTGCACTTGTTTCGCTGGCAGGCGTGGATCCAAAGAGGATAAGGCAATGGAGGCAAGTCTGACTTATGACTGAAACAAGACGAATATTTTTGAATTTTACGTCTTTGACATAAAATTCACAAATATTAAACTCTCGAGCCGAGCCTGTTCACTGAGTACCTAAGTGTTCGTTATCAGTGAGTCGGTGGCGTCATCACTCGTTTAGTCATATGTAGAAGTACTAGCTTTGGCCTTCAGCTCCGCCCAAGTATATCGGTCATCGTGCTAAAAACTTTTCTATGTCCTTCCCCGGGACCTAAACTCTCTCCATACCAAATTTAATCTCAATCGTTTCAGCGGTATTAGCGTGAAAGCGTACCAGACCGACATAGTTACTTTTATCCATATCAACCCATATGGTGTCCCTCTGCTGGGCACGGGTCTCCCCAGTAGAATCTACTTATTAAAGATCCTGGGGGTAATTCCTATAATCGCTACGCTTGGCGAGCGGTTGGTGATTGCAGTAAGGCTTTAAGTACGCAGAGGACGCTGCTGCCCCTCCTCCTCCGGTGTGAAATCCCTTAGTCGCCTTGACGACACCCACGGGAAGAGATGGGATGGTACTATTCTTAAGCCGGTACCACACGCTTTTACTAATGGTATTAGTTTGGATAAACAGTTTCTTTTATTTTCTGGGTTTATATAACCTCCTTGCCAGGAAATACTTTGGTTAATTTGTCTTCGTCAGCTTTTTACCTGACTGCAAGGAAGGGTTAGATATGTTTATTCGGTAACTAATTGTTTAAGTTCGCATAGTTTAGGTATTTTTATACTAACGTTTGTTTATTATCTTCTTTATTTGTATAATTCTTCTATACGTGTCTTTATCACCTAATTCCTCCTAAATGGCTAGACCGATTTGGATGCAATTTGGTTTGTATAATTGAATAGGTCCCTCCCTGGATGGTTTGAAAACACAATTAGACCCAAGAGGTAGCGCTGTTGTCGGTATGTATAGCGAGATGCTAACAGTATATGAGTCAAATAAAAGACGAGATCTTATGTTAGTTATTGACAGGTTTATTGTGGTTAAAGCTAAGCTATTTTTACTAATATTTAAACAAATAAATTTATAATAAGAGGTAGAGGTAATCTGTTAAATTCACAATGCATATATGTACGTGCTTGGGCGTTTGTGTTATTTTTTGCATTATTTAAAAGAATTAAATAACTTATCAGCGCCGGGACAGCTAGTAGATATATTATAAAGTTTATGTTTATTTCCAAAAAACAAAATGATACTCTATCAATATACTCGTAATAGTTGATGTTATTGATAGAAAGATGGATAATTACAACACTTCCTGTAACATCACGAAAATATAAATTTTGTCATTAAGTAGGTAGCTATTACCTATCTATATTTCAAGTGATTGATATCTACAATATAAGCAGGAACTGAACATTCGATAAGTAAAAAATGTAAGTAATCTTCACCATATAAATGAAACGAATTTAAAGATTTATATCTTTTAAAATTCTTCTTTTTATGATTAGATTATATTATAAACAAATTAGGTAATCTGGGACATCTATAAGTTTCGAGTGCGTAGGTTCAGGCGTGGATCTAGATTCCTTTTCCTCTTCCCGCCGATATTACTCGGTAGGGATTATGGCTCTCACCTCTTCAAAGTTTATTTTCTTTCTAGTTTTCTCTTTTGAATCACAATGTCTCGATGTCAATTCCAAGTTTATTTTCTTTCTAGTTTTCTTCTTTGAGTCACAATGTCTCGATGTCAGTTCCAAGTTTATTTTCTTTCTAGTTTTCTTCTTTGAATCATCAAGTCTTGATGTCAGTTTTAAGTTTATTTTCTTTCTAGTTTTCTTCTTTGAATCACAATGTCTCGATGTCAGTTCCAAGTTTATTTTCTTTCTAGTTTTCTTCTTTGAATCACAATGTCTCGATGTCAATTCCAAGTTTATTTTCTTTCTAGTTTTCTTCTTTGAATCACAATGTCTCGATGTCAATTCCAAGTTTATTTTCTTTCTAGTTTTCTCTTTTGAATCACAATGTCTCGATGTCAATTCCAAGTTTATTTTCTTTCTAGTTTTCTTCTTTGAGTCACAATGTCTCGATGTCAGTTCCAAGTTTATTTTCTTTCTAGTTTTCTTCTTTGAATCATCAAGTCTTGATGTCAGTTTTAAGTTTATTTTCTTTCTAGTTTTCTTCTTTGAATCACAATGTCTCGATGTCAGTTCCAAGTTTATTTTCTTTCTAGTTTTCTTCTTTGAATCATCAAGTCTCGATGTCAGTTCCAAGTTTATTTTCTTTCTAGTTTTCTTCTTTGAATCATCAAGTCTTGATGTCAGTTCCAAGTTTATTTTCTTTCTAGTTTTCTTCTTTGAATCATCAAGTCTTGATGTCAGTTTTAAGTTTATTTTCTTTCTAGTTTTCTTCTTTGAATCACAATGTCTCGATGTCAGTTCCAAGTTTATTTTCTTTCTAGTTTTCTTCTTTGAATCACAATGTCTCGATGTCAGTTTTAAGTTTATTTTGTTTCTAGTTTTCTTCTTTTAATCACAAAGTCTCGTTCTTATCCAGTTATCATATACTAGCTGTCCCGCGTAACTTCATTTGCGTAAATTTTCTCCGTTTTTGCAACATTTATCATTGCTGCTCGATTCCTATTGGTCGTAGCGTGATGTTTTATAGCTTATAGCCTTCCTCAATACATGGGCTATCCAACAGTGAAATAATTTTTAAATTCGGATCAGTAGTTCCAAAGATTACCGCGTTCAAACCAACAAACAAACAAACTTTTCAGCTTTACAAAATATTATATCTATACTAATATTATAAAGCGGAAGAGTTTGTTTGTTTGCTTTGTTTGTTTGTTTGTTTGTTTAAACGCGCTAATCTCAGGAACTACTAGTCCGATTTGAAAAAATCTTTTTTTTTGGATAGCCCATTTATCGAGGAAGGCTATAGGCTATATAACATCGCGCTACGACTAATAGGAGCGGAGTAGCGACGTGAAATGTTGCAAAAACGGGGAAAATTTACGCACACGAAGTTGCGCGGGACAGCTAGTAGATAATATTAGTATAGAATTCAAATATATTTTGCACTTGGAGAGTATATTTGTACTGTGATATTACACGTTATACGCTCAGCTGTAAAAATAGCGATATGTCAGATTGCCGCCATTTTTACAACTCAATCAGAATTTTGTTTTGGCAACATTTGACTCAACCGGCCAAGTGTGAATCGACGAGTAGGTTAACCAACCATTACCGCCAAAGAGACAATTGTAAAAGCACATCGGTCTGTCGAAATTGGACATGCGGCTGCGTAGGTAACTTTTCCTATATTTTTACAATAAAATGAAATGAAATAATTTATTTTGCAAGAATGTAGTACAAAGCAGGTAAAAATAATATAAAATACATTAAATACATATCATAACAATGGTGTGCAAAAGTATTAATTGTTTATAAATCTATAAGTTTATTTTATTGGATAAAGCGATTTGTAAATTAATGTCAACTGACATTGAACTAATGTCAATCTGAGTTTTAGTCAAAAAATTAATTAATTACTACAGTTATGATTTTGATAAAAATAAAATAGTGATAATAATAATAATAATAAACGGTTGAATCAAGGGCTTGATGCAGAAGGCAGCACTTCTGGATACGGCTCGCATTGTGAGGAAGTTCCTTTCTCTGGGACCGTAACCACCGGTAGCTTGGTCCCTGTACCCGATGCCGGTGGGATTCTTCATCTTCTTCATTCTTCATCTTCTTCATTCTTCATCTCAGCTACTATTGGTCGTAGTTTGATGTTATGTAGTCTATAGCCTTCCTCGATAAATAGGCTATCCAACACTACAATAAAATCAATTTGAATAAGTAGTTTCTGAGATTATCGCGTTCAACCAAACAAACAAACACTTTAGCTTTATAATATTAAGTATAGAAGATAGAAAATGAAGTTATTAGATATATTACTAAATAGCATTTGTTAGTATTTTTTTACTTATAAGTATACTAGCGGTCCCGCGCAACTTCGTCTGCGTAAATTTTCCCCGTTTTTGCAACATTTCTCATTGCTGCTCCGCTCCTATTGATCGTAGCGTGATGTTATATAGCCTATAGCCTTCATCGATAAATGGGTTATCCAACACTAAAAAAAATAAATTCGAACAAGTAGTTTCTGAGATTATCGCGCTCAACCAAACAAACAAACTCTTTAGCTTTATAATTTTAAGTATAGAAGATAGAAAATTTAGTTATTAGATATATTACTAAATAGGATTTGTTAATATTTTTATACATATAAGTACATTATTTGAAGCTAATAAATAATGAAAAACAAACTTTAAGTAGGTATTTAATGTGTTATCTAATTTCCAGGTAACAACGAAGTTGAACTGGAACATGCATAATGGCAGTTGATGTTCGGTTAACAACAGCTGCGCTGGTGATCTTCGCGGCCAATCTTGCGATCGCACAAGGTAAAGTAACCCTTAATACGCGCACAATACAGTATCAAATACGACAGCTCAGCAACTAATCTACACACACACAAATAGACGTGCAAGTACAAACAATATCAACGTGCGCTGTTTCGGTCGAAGTTTGACCGAGATGCGCGTCTATCTACGCACACATTGACGCGCATCTCGGACGCACTTGTTTTTGCTCTTTGTAGGGTGCTGACTTTCTGTAGGTACCAATTTCTTCTGTGCCTTATACCACAGAATACAGTACAGAACGAAAGCTTCATACAAAACTTTGACGTACACGTAGATACCGTCACAGATGCGGAGAATCGGAATAAGACGGACCAGGGGGGTTAGACAAGGTTCATTCGTTCCGTGGCGAATTCGAAAACGCCGTACTAATCGTTCGCAAAAAAATAAAAAAATGTCTATGGTCTCCACCGCAATGGTCAAATTCTATACTATAATTATTTTCGAGTGACAGAGAGAGTGCCACGCTCATGCGCTGCGGATGTCCGTTTTGTACGCGCGTGTGAGTGTAGGTATGTCGACTATGTCAAAGGTACACAACCAAAGTTCCACGTCTTATTTTACGATATATCGTACAGCCAAATTTCGGCCGAGCGTAAGCTCAAAAACGTAAGTAACGACAGCGCTGCAGCGCTCCAAACACTGAATTTGGGCAACCAAATTTCTGACGTGCGTATAATTTGGAAGCTTGTAACTGAAATTTTTTTTAATCTACTGTTAAACTATTTGTACAATAGCTGTAAATTTTCCAAAGAAATAAAATAAAATAAAAAGTTCAGCGCTTATGTCTGTCATATCAGCCACACTTAGGTACGTCAAATCAGACGCGGAACATCGGTCGTGTGCCTTCGACCATTCTTACCTTCGGCAATATTCGATTGGAGTTTACGCTTATCGAATAGATTAACGTCATTGCACGCACAACACTGTAAGTACGAAAATTGTTAATATGAGATTAGCAGTTGTACGCGCGCAACGACGTCATTCTATTCGATTAGCGTAAACTCCAATCGAATAGAATGCCATTTGTCTAGGGGCCCTGGTATACTTATTATTTCACAACGTCGACAATTAGACGTCATTCTATTCGATTAGCGTAAACTCCAATTGAATAGAACGTCATTTGTCTAGGGGCCCTGGTATACTTATTATTTGACAACGTCGACAATTATGAATAATCCATGTTAGTATTATACGAGTATTATCTTTTGCTAAGAGAAAAGAATCTAAAAGAATGCTCTAATCGAAAATAATGCCATTTGTCTAAGGGCCCAGGGGACCTACTCTTATTCAATGAAAACGAAGTTTCGATCAAAAATGAGGTAGTAATATACCGAACCAGGAACATTTATTTAATCCACTCGTTCCAGAAATTCGTGCATGGGTTCGAACTTTTTGTGCTTATCCAAAAATTAATTAGATTAGTCCCCGTAAACTTAAAAAAATTAAGGAAACGAAAATTCCTAGGCCTATTAAAAGGCCTAGGTTATTTTTGGTATAGTGTAAAGCTCAGACACCCCAACAAGATTTTTACTTCACGAAATCATATAAAAAGAAAATGAAATCTTCGCGCTATCATGCACATTACGTTTTGTATTACTTCATCATCAGCCTATCGCAGTCCACTGCTGGGCATAGGCCTCTCCAATTGCACGCCACTTTGTTCTATCTTCGGCTTCTCGCATCCAGCTCCTGCCAGCCGTTTTGCGTAAATCATCACTCCACCTGGCCTGAGGGCGTCCTACACTACGTTTGCCAAGCCGCGGTCTCCACTCAAGAACTCCTTTACCCCAACGGTTGTCGGTTCTTCGGCTAATATGGCCAGCCCACTGCCACTTCAACTTGCTAATCCGGTGGGCTATGTCGATAACATTGGTTCTCTGCCGGATCACCTCATTTCTGATTTTGTCCCTAAGAGAAACTCCGAGCATAGCCCTTTCCATAGCCCGCTGAGCGACTTTGAACTTGTGGACCAGCCGTACCGTCAGTGTCCACGTTTCGGCTCCGTATGTCATGACGGGTAGGACGCACTGATTAAAGACTTTAGTCTTTAGACATTGTGGGATCGACGGTGAGAAGACTTGACGTAGCTTACCAAATTACTTATTCCATGGTTATTATTAAAAAATTAGTGATGATTACATTTCACATCACATTGTGAACAGGATTTGGACTGTTAGAATGTCCAATGAATTAATTAATGATTGATTAATTGAAAAATAATACATCTTCCAAAAACTACCCCTTTGGATTGTGTTACTGGTCTTAGCAAACTACTTTCAGGTTTGCACTATACCAAGAATAATGTTGTATACTTAGGTACAGGCATTGACGTAGAGAACAGGACTGCGCCATAACCTCACAAAATTGACCACTCTCTAGAAAGAGACAACGATACTTTGTGGACAATACCTGTCAAAGCAAAGAAAAAACTCGTGCGGAGTTTTTCTCTTTTTCAAGCATTGCAGTCAATATGTACTTATTTAATTTTGTTATATCGTTTCAGAACGCTGCGGGTATATGGAACAAATCCCACGACCGCCTGCGCCTGAATTTGAGGACCAAGATTTCTCCGGTGAGATAGATTAATAACCTAATAAGAATTGATTAAGTAAAAACCTTATTTTGCCCAGGATTCGCCTGTGGAAAAGGCACAGAACCTCTATTGGGGTGGGTTTCTACCCGACTGTAAGGAAGGGTTTTGTTTTTCGCGTGTATCTTGTATGTACGTATGTATGAATGTAATATTCTTTATTACCTCATATCTTTGAAACTGGGACGGATTTTACATACAATTGCAACATCGTTAAGATCCGTCTTGATCTAAAACATTTTTTTTTTAATATTTAAGTATTTTTTTTTAATTATAAAAAACAATGTTTTTAATTTTTTTTTTCTTCAAGAAAATTTTTTTTTCTTTAAATTTAAAAAAAAGCATTTTTTTTTATTATAAAGAAACTATGTTTTTTTTTTTCTTTAATTTTTTTTTTTTAGTTTGAAAAAACCGTCATTAAAAATTCTGCTATTCATCGATAGATGGCAATACTAAAAAGTATCACCGCTGTGCCGGTCGGAGTGGGGGTTGTTAGGTTATTTTCGTTACGGAATTTCTGGATTCGGTCTCCAGGCTCAAGGCCCGCGATAGAAGCTATGCAATAGCTTAAAAACAAACATGGCGGCTGTGATATGTCAAAAACAGACGGTGTGAAAAAAAAGTTCTTTTGAATACTGCAATATGGCTAAGGCATCAGTCTCGCAATCGTGAGCATGCGCCCGGGTTCCAGCAGATTGTAGCCGTCTTGTGGACGCGCATCTCTGTTGCCTGCTTGTTATAAATCGTACATTATGTGACGTAATATCAAAAATCTGCCTTTATAAAATGCTTGCCTTGTTTGGCGTTGTTAATTTATCTTATTTTTACCCGATTGTAAGGAAGGGTTAAGTTTTTCGCGCGTATCTTGTATGTAGATGTATGTATGTTTGTTTGCAATATTCTTTATTACTTGATATCTCACAATCCACTAAACAGATTTGTACAATTAAGACGTCGTTAGATTCGTCTTGATCGCCCAAGTGTTCTTAGATATAATTATGTGACATTTGAAAAAAAAAAACTAACATGGCGGCTGTGCGATGTCAAAATAAAGAGATGTGAAAAAAAAGTTGTTTTGAATACTACAATATGGATATCAAATTAAAGGGATTTCAAGAAGGTATAACACGATTATGACTGAAATACTAAAAAAGTTAATTTGCAACCATTATTTTATCAATTTTTAATACTTGACAATAGCTGTCATAAAAGTTAGTACATAGTTACATCGGTTACATCCTTTAACCACTAAAAAGTATTAAAGTTATGTGCCTCCGACTGCTTGAAATTATATAATTAAATTATGGGGGATCTTGTTTCCATCTTTTTTGTGCAGACGGGTTTATTAATTCTTATAATTATTATTTTTATAATTTATATATATTTTCTTTCTATAATTAAAATAATAAATCTAAAACATTGTTTAGCTACACCGCGCTAATGGGATGCCAATAAACTATTATAATTAAATATTTAATAAGTATACTGTAGTAATAGTTATACTTTTTATTGCAAAAACCTGTAACTACGGGGTGAAGACGTGGGGAACAGAGAGAGTAGAGTATCTACAAAATAAAAAGATCAAAATTTGTGCAGGGTTGACATGGGCCCAGCGACCTCTCCTGCCGTCGGACTTAGGGCCCAGAGAGGACCTGTGCATGGACAACTGGTTTCCCACCGTGCTTACGCAAGCCATCTACATGGAGGAGGAGATTCAGGGAGACGTGCCCATCGCCAAACTCAACTACCGCGGTAAGTGCCTACACAGTACCTATAATATTAAATAGGTATCCACAATTCAAGCGGCGGTAACCTAATGGCTGAGGCGTCGGTCTCGCAATCGTGAAGTCGCGGGTTCGAATCCTACCCATTATACTACCGTCGTGAACCCACTTCTAACACAAGCCTTTAGTAAGCATAGAATATGGATGTTAAACGCCGAGTTGTGAGAATCGATCGGTGCAATTCGATCGAAACGTCGGCGTCGGGTAAATATCGTACCTTTAAATAATTCATACGATTAAGTCCCGAAATATATCTAATATGTATAAAAATCACGAAAGGTTAAAATACAATAAACTTTGATGTGAAAATGATGGAAATACGGACCTGTGAAAATGATGACAGCTCAATGGTGAGGCACTTTGAATATTTACCTATATACCTACATCATCCATTAGACTGCCTCTGTGGCGCGGTGGGAGTGTATCCGACTGCTACGCAAAAGATCGTGGGTTCGATCCCCACCCATTGTGTGATGAGTACGATGGTTTATTCTGTATCTGGTTGTTATATATCTATAATATGTATGTATTTAGAAATATATAAGTATGTTTATCAGTTGTCTGGTTTCCATAATACAAGTTTTGCTTAGTTTGGGATCAGATAACATTGTGTGAGTTGTCCCAAGATATTATAATTATATCCATGCCGAGCCATTTCGCAGCACACCTGCGGAAGTGCCAAGGATCGCCGGTGACGGAGTGAATCTATGAGCTCACACCTCTAACGAATTCCGTAATTCCGTCACCAAAAGGTGCACAACACAATGCCACCTGAAGATATCATTGTCTATGTAATTAGCAGAAACACGGCGTTGTTTCCGTGCATTTTTTGGATTTACTTTATCAGTCATACCTACTGCTCAATCGTATGATTACTGAGCTGCCCTACATCCATATTAAAACAAATAGCAAAACATCTAACTATCACTAAAAATCAAGCATAGAATAAGAATAAGGCATGAACGGGCCAAATAATATTATTTATTGATCAAAAACATTGTGTAACAATTTAATAATATACCAGATAGTAACCAAGTAAGTAGGTATATTAAGAAAATATATATATATATATTATATATATATATATATTACGGGTCTTAATCGCGCACTATTACATACTCTACCCGTGACCACGGCCGTTGCAATACAGTCGAAACGTCGGGCAATAAACAAAGGTATTTTACCTTCAATTATTTACCCAATTAAGACCCGTAATATATATATTTTCATAATCTGAACAAATCGCGAAAGTTTATCAACATTTAAGTAGTGTAAGTAGTATCGTATGTGTTCAACTGATATCTTAAAAAAACGACACTACACAGCTGGAGAAGGTCCTGTAAAACCGTACTATCAATATTAAGCTGTTCGACGTATTATTCCGCTTAGCAAATCCCACGACGACAGTGCTTGCAGAATTTTAGGTCTTTTTGATTTTTTCTTTTTCTAGTTTTTTGTCCGACGACTTATGTTGCTCGCTCATTAAGTCATTACCAAATAGTACCGATGTCATTATTTTTACAGGCTCAGCAGTACCGTTTGTGGGATCATTCTTGGCTGGCTCGTTCAACCGACTGGGGCCGGTCATAAGGAGGATTCCAGAGAACGGCGACTATTATCTAGTTATTACAGAAAGGTAATCTTTATTTTGTTTATTAACTACCTACTAGTAGTTTGTACTGTTCTTAGGCTAGGCAATGGTATATACTTACCATCAGGCGGATCGTTTCCTTGCCTGCTCGATTCTATTGTATGTTTAATTATTTTCTAAATTACCATAGAAAGAATTAACAGTTCAAATAAATATTACTCTCTACCCAATGAACTTATTGTGATCCATTTTTGCTAATAGCTACCTGTTAGCAAAAGTCAAAACTACTTTTGTAACCCATACTTTAACTTATAGAAATGAATATAACTTACAAGAAGCTACACATTTTTTTAAATTTTGTTTGAATACGTCTGAGCTGTCTCCTGTATTAACACCCTTGTGCCGTCTCTCTGAAATGAGGGGATTGCTGCCGAATTCGTGGAAGTTTGCCAATGTTCAACCAGTACCTAAAGACGACAGTCTTACAGACCCTGCCAACTAAAGCCATCAGGTCGATGCTATGCAAAGTTCTTGAAAGAATACCGATCCTGAAATTGCTGGCAACTAGAAAAAAATACCGTATAAGTGACTGCCAATATGGCTTCCGCCAAGATAGGTCTAATGGAGACCTTTTAGTATATGCCACGCAGTTCTGAGGTGAGGTAATCGAGAGGCATGGCGAAGCCCTCACGGTGTCACTTGATATCTCAAAGGCATTTGACAGGGTCTGGCACGCAAGAGATTTAATAATATTTTAATAACTATGAATAAGGTGATACGTCACTAACCTTTAGCTAAACCAACACCTTCACACTACTTACTTTTAAAATTGTAGGCATAATAGTTTTTTCATTTCTTTATGTGCCCCATAATTGACCCCCATGTTCAAAATTCAGACTTCTTATAATTTTTCCTACAATCTTTAGGTAAAGAACTATGTTTTGAATTTTTCAAAATATTAGGCTCTATTTATTATCTCCGAAGATACTAATCTTCGGAGATAAAGGGGCAATGATCTATTTTCATGGATTTTGCTAATTAACTTTGAAAGTAATTATTTTGGTCAAACATTTTTTTTTAAATTTCTCAACTGGCCCCCAATAAATGAACCATTTTCAAAATTCAGACTTCTTATTATTTTTCCTGCAATCTATAGGTTAAGAACAATATTTTGTATTTTTTTTTTCAAAATATTCAAATATTTTTTGGAGGTAAGTGGGTGGGAGGAATGGTCTGTTTTTTATTGTTTTTCCTAAATAACTTTAAACATGCAACAGGAATGATTGAAAAAAAAATATTTGACATGCTCACTTTTTTCACAAACTATCACTAAAGCTCAAGCATAGCATGTGGCCTGAACATAACAATTTAATAACATATCAGATAGTAACCAAGTAGGTATATATAGTATGTGTTCAACTGATATGTTTAAATAACGACACTACACGGCTGGGGAAGGTCCTATCAAAATCAAGCTGTTCGACGTATTAATCCGCTTAGAGAGTTTTAAATATTCAAATATTTTTTGGAGATAAGGGGGGAATGGTTTGTTTTTATAGTTTTTCGTAATTAAGTTTAAACATGCTACTGGAATTTTTTAAAAATATTTTACATGCTCACAACAAGCACTTTTATTTGATATATTACCGGATACAGTTTGCAAACTTATTTTTAAATTTTCTACTTTGCCCCCCAAAAGTGGCTCTTATGTTCAAAAGTCTTTTATGCGTCCGTGTTTGGGTCACAGAAATACATACGTGTACCAAATTTGAACTTAATCGGTCCAGTAGATTCGGAGCAAATTGGCTGTGACAGACGGACATACAGAATACGAATTATCTTAAAAGGGTTCCGTTTTTTCCTTTTGAGGTGTTCTGAACTCTAAAAACAACCGGTTTCAATAAAAGAAAAAGAGATTTTGCCAAAAAAATAATTATAAAAATGATATTGTTTTTACAGACAAGACTACGAGACGCCCGGCATGCAACAGTACTTGTTCCAGATCGGAGTTCCAGGAGAAGTGACGATTAGAGTGTCGCTTGTCATCGTTAACATTGACGACAATGATCCTATCATACAAATGCTCGACACTTGCAAGATACTCGTGAGTTGTACTGATATGTAATTCTTTATAATTATTTTCAATGGCACATTTTCAGCTTAGTAATTGCTGACTTCTCAAGAGTCGCGGTCGCCAACCTCAAAAGTCAAAACGGCACTATTTTGGGAACACTGCGTTAGCTGTGTCTGCATGTCAAGTTGTTTTTCTCGGGACTCTTATAACGCCCTTTATAGAAACTTTAGACATTATAATAAAGACAATATTAAAATCGAATATTCCGAATCCGAACTTACTGGATCGAAAAAAAAACCGGCCAAGTGCGAGTTGCATTCGCGCACGAAGAGTTCCACACCATTATCCATAAAACATTAGACACTATTTTACCAAATATCTATACTAATATTATAAAGCGGAAGAGTTTGTTTGTTTGTTTGCTTTGTTTGTTAGTTTGTTTGTTTAAACGCGATAATCTCAGGAACGACTGGTCCGATTTGAAAAATTCTTTTTTGGTTGGATAGCCCATTTATCGAGGAAGGCTATAGGTTATATAACATCGCGCTGCGACTAATAGGAGCGGAGTAGCGACGTGAAATGTTGCAAAAACGGGGAAAATTTACGCACACGAAGTTGCGCGGGACAGCTAGTTAGCAAATAAAACGGCAAAAAAATAACGTTTGTTGTATGAGATTAAATATTATTTATACTATTATTATACTTAAATATTTATTTCATTCTGTTTTTGCAGGTAACATAAATAAGTCATACTGATATTATATGTTCGTAAACTTTCGCGATTTGTACACATTATAGAATTTTAAAAGCTACCGGTCTTAATCGCGTAAATATTTTATTTTATACTAGCTGTACCGCGCAACTTCGTATGCGTAAATTTTCTCCATTTTTGCAACATTTCTCGTCGCTGCTCCGCTCCTATTAGTCGTAGCGCGATGTTATATAGCCTATAGCCTTTCTCGATAAATGGGCTATCCAACAAAAAAAATTTCAAATCGAACCAGTAGTTCTTGAGATTAGCGCGTTTAAACAAACACACAAACTCTTCCGCTTTATAATATTAGTATAGATTCTCTCATTTTTAACCTTTGGGTACGGAACCCTAAAAATCAGTAACTAGACGACTAGATATCACACTTTTCTATAGTATCTAAAAGAAAAATTGTTCATACAGGAAACAGAGCCGATGGGGCTCACTAACTGCGCATATACTGTGAGTGACGCTGATGGGGAGATCAGTACTCGGTACATGAGGTTCGTCCTCGAAAGTGATCGTGGTGACGAAGAGGTCTTCGAGATCCAGGGCGACAATCAGCCCGGCGAGTGGTTCTGGATGCATATGACATTAAGACTCATTGGTCAACTAGACTTTGAATTAAATGCGCTTCATATCTTCAGGGTTATGGCCTTGGTAAGAAATACAAACACCACAAACTATAGCAGTTAAAAACCCCAAGTATTTATCAAAACAGTTAACTTAGCTACATTCATAGGCGTACCCAGGATCAATTCGAGAATGGTTTCAGTTTTCATATTTAAAATCGATTCCCTAGTACCCCCGGGTACACTGATGACTAAAGCAATTCGCTATTAATTAACATTTGGTTTTCTTTTTGTTTCCGTCAATTTGTTGCTTCGAGTAGAAGTTTGCAATTTTAATCTCCGAAATTCGAACTCTGGGCTAATTTTGAATGGAATCACTTTGTAAAATACTTCGTTTCATTAAAAACTTGAGTTTATTATCATTCGCAGCTTATTTGATTTACATTTTCATTTTGTAATTTACTTTCATTTTTTAAAATTTTTGTATATTAGGTATAAAGTTGTAGGTAATATATTCAAATACAATGTAATATAGTTCCTGAAAAAAAAAAATGAAATGAAACATAAGAACAGAATTACAAAATGAAATTCGTCAAATACTTTTTTAACTTTGGATAGTGAAATATTTTTATAATGCCTACATAGCGCTTTATTTTAGGACTCTGCGTCAAATAATCACACGGTGACAATCATGGTCGAAGTTGGCAACGTTGAGTCTAGACCACCACGGTGGGTGGAAATATTTGCGATGCAGCAGTTTGATGAGAAGACTACTCAAGAGTTCTCTGTGAGAGCAATAGACGGAGACACTGGCGTTAATAGACCAATATTCTACAGAATAGAAACGGATCCAGCCGGTATGGAACTCCAAAGAATAGTTTTTATATGTACGCTTATTTGTTTTATTACCTTATAATGACATTTATCTGAAACTTAATTTGCAGACTACTTTTTCCGAATTGAAACAATACCAGGTGGTCGAAACGGAAGTACGTTATATATCAGTGGTATAGACAGAGATACACTTGAAAGAGAAGTGTTTCACCTGTCGATAATTGCATATAAGACAGACGATAATGGGATTGAAACATTTTCGACAAAAGCCAATGTCATTATTATAGTAAATGACGTCAACGATCAAAATCCCCTACCATTCCAATCAGAGTACAGCATCGATATCATGGAGGAAACAGCTATGCAGCTTAATCTGGCAAACTTTGGATTTCATGATCGCGACCTGGTGAGTCAGTCGGTGGTATTGCTGCCATAAACTAAAAGCGACATTTAAGACAAGTACATTACTATTTAAAATTCGACATCATTATAAAAATCGTAACGAGTATACCTATGTATCAAGAAACACATTGATGTTCATACTGCCAATGTCAAACAAAGTTACAGATTTACCGTTGATTAATTGAGTTTTGTAAATAAATAGAATTCAATAATTTTACTTTTCAAAGTAATTCAAGAATTTCGAGAAATAGTCGACTCCTAGTAACAATAAAAATGTTACAAAAGACGTCATCTAGGTATACGAAGGAAAATTAAACTGTAAAATAATCTTTGACTTTTAAACATTACCATGGTCCAAAGGACACGATTAGAAATAATTTAACACTCAATTAATGTAATTAATTCGTTCATGATCCAGCTTAGCAAACAAAAGTTTTTAAGAAGTAGTGCTTATATTCAGTAACTTGATGCTTAACCTTTACTTGGTCTACAGGGTGAACATGCACAATATTCAGTCGAATTGATAGCCGAATATCCCGAGGGTGCTGAGGCTGGATTCAGCATAGCTCCACAGACTGGATACCAGCGCCAGTCCTTCATTATGACGACTGCAAACCATAGCATGTTAGACTTTGAAGTAGAAGAATTCCAAAATATTCGATTGAAGGTAATTGGAGAATTATTTATCATTTACTTATTTTATTTATATTTTTATTTAAAATATTTTCAAATAATTAGTTATTTCCATTTATATTAACAAACACATTCAATAGTTACAGCAAATAAGGGTCCTTATTCACTATGTTTTGTCTCGTTATCGCGGCAAGCCCGGCGCGAACTGGCGCTTGCGCGGTGCGCTCAAAGATATCCGCGCGCATGCGCGATGCATTTATTAAGCGTAGCTCTACAGTACGATCAACGTATCTTGACCGGATTGAAGTTAGGTTTTTATCACTTTCGCGCATGTCATAGAGATGCGACCCTAAAATTACTTACGAAAACGATTAATCGATTAAAAATACTAACAACATTTTAATTCAACAATATAAAAACACTATCTGAATGAGTTCATAAGAGTTTAAATTTAAAACAGTTACAGTAAATAATAAAGAAACTTTGAAAAACAATTTCTTTACCAAAATAATCACAAAAAAACATGAATTAGTAATACTAATTATGACAATGTAATACGTAATCGTATCTCTAATCCTCTTGGCTTAGTTACCGCCCCCGCCCCCCGCTTCCTGTCACCATTTACTTCCAAAAAATGCATCTGCGCAACCACTTGTCGCCTACTTCAGTCCGGCCTAGTTACGTTGATCGTACTGTAGCTCTTTATATAACATTATGACAAGATTTTGACAATTAGAAGCGCGGGCTTGACGCGAAAACGAAAATAAAAGATGGTGAATAAGGCCCCTGTATCAACACAATTAATAGCTAACCCACGTTATATGCTGATAAAACTACAGTAAATTAATTTAATTATATATAGGTAGTGGCTACAGACCTGAATATGACATCGCGCATAGGAGTGGCTTATGTAAATATTAAACTTATTAACTGGAATGATGAGCAACCCATTTTCGAGCATGATGTTCAAACAGTATCATTTAGGGAGACAGTGGGTGCCGGCTTTCCCGTGGCTGACGTTATAGCCGAAGACAGAGACATCGACGACAAAGTTGTGTAAGTATTACTACCTACTATCTTTTTATTATGACTATTTAACGGTTTCTTCTCTTTTCTTATTAAACTCCTTGAAACCCTTAGCATATCTTCGCTTTTGAGTGATAATCACTGATGAAGTCAAAGAAATTCGACCATATCAGATATCTATCTACGCATAGGAAAAAATCGTCAGTAAAGTTAGTACATCTAAGCGTTCAACTCGGGAGTAAATTCTTCTATTTTTTTTTCCAAATATTCGATGAAGTTGGGAAGGTTTACATAAATAAAAACAGAGAGAAAATTCTAAACAATAAAAGTAACATTGTACTTACTTTTTTTTCCATCCAAAGAGCCATTCGTGCCATGCATTAGAATATTAGTACAATGGTTGCAAAAGTTCTAAAGTTAGATTTACCTAAACTCTATTACAAAGACTGACTATTTTAGATATCAACTACTTGGTAATGTGGGCAGCTTTTTGAGGATTAACGAAAATGGCTCTGTATTCGTGTCGGCTGATGACGCGTTTGACTACCATGTGCAGAACGAGCTCTTTATACAGGTAAGTAAATCTTACAGTCCCAAAAATTCATAAATAACAATAAGTAGGTTTTTTTTATCGTACAGTAGTCTTAGAGACTACACCCATATTAGTTATTAATTCTATTAGTAAAATTAGGTCAAAATACCTGAAGAAAATTACTCACTTATGTACATATATTTATTATTGCATCGAGTCTTTCTTTTTCTCTCGGTTTTTTACCTTGATTTAAGGCATGAAGGCATGATAATTTAATACCTGGTTATATCAATCACCATGGAAAATTAAGGTAAAGTAAATATAGCTGAGGAAGAAGATTTTTTAAAATCGACCTTTGCCTAGCTCATGCTATATTTATTCAATGCTAAATTATGTCTTCGCTGGTTTATGCCAGTAGATATGAAGACATAATTTATTTCATAATTTTAGGTAGGTAAGCATAATCAGGTATTAATCGCGTGAAATAATCAAAAGTTCTATACCTTTTAGGTATTAGGATTGCTGAGGAACTTAGAATTTGGGTTTATTTTAAACATTGTGGTGATTGTGTTTTAGGTGCGAGCTGATGATACCCTGGGAGATGGACCGTATCACACAGCTACGTCACAACTCATTATACAGCTAGAAGATGTTAACAACACACCCCCGACTCTCAGACTGGTAAGCAATGGACAGACATACGAAAGGAACAATCTGGAGCTCGGAAAGGAATCGAGCCCAGGAGGCCTACTCTAATTCAATGAAAACGAAGTTTCGATCAAAAATAAGGTGGTAATATACAGAACCAGGAACATCTATTTAACCCACTCGTTCCAGAAAATCTTCCAGGGGTTCGAACTTCTTGTGCTCATTCAAAAATAAATTAGAATAGTCCCCGTAAACTTAAGAAATATAAGTAAACTAATGTTAATAAATTTCGTTTTAGTGAAAGAGTGTAGGCCCACAGAGCATCTAGCACCTTCGAAACTCATATTTTCATAAACCACGATTTCTTAAATATATGGAAAGAATCATAAATTTAAACCCGAGAATTGAAAACGGGCAGCTAGAGTATCACGCTGTTGCTACTGTGACAAATACGACAAAGTGTTACGTTCTGGCCGGCGAGCCTTGTCCTCCACACTATAAATCAATAAATTTAGCAATAGTATTCACTTTCAACCTGTATTTTGCAGCCTCGAGGCCGACCAGAAATCGAAGAAAATGTCCCTGAGGGTACCCTAATATCTGACGAGATCATAGCAACAGACCCGGATACCGATGCAGAGCTCGTCTTCGAGATCGACTGGAATACCTCGTATGCTACCAAACAAGGACGTGAAACTCCAGCAAGGGAATTCCATAAGTAAACTCCGCCATCCCTTAACTTCTTAACATTTCAAAATTGATTGTCTAATTCCTTGTTGCAGCTAGCTCAAAATATAACCTTCCATTTACAGCTGCGTAGAAATAGAAACTGTATACCCCACTGCAGGCCAAACTGGTTCAGCTATAGGCAGACTAACAGTGAAGGAGATCAGACAAGACGTCACCATCGACTACGAGGAGTTTGAGGTGCTATACCTCACAATAAGAGTAACCGATCTCAAGACAGAAATAGGAGTGAAATTTGATGAGGGTAAGTGCATATTCAACTTAATGTAACTCATGACCGTTATTAATGGGCCACTGTTATTCCAAATTATAGTCAGATGATATAAAATAAATAAGACACAGAAATACTTTACACAGTAAATAGTCAGCCCTACATAATTATAGTAGGTAGTTTGCATGTATCTGTTATTGTTTCGAATGGTTCAAATGAGCTGCTAGGGAGAGAATGTATAGAAACAAAAACGTGACCTCAAGAGTAATTGACTTTTTTTTTAGCTACATTCACCATAATAATAATAGACATGAACGACAATCCACCGGTGTGGGCTGAAGGCACGTTGACTCAAGACTTTAGGGTCCGTGAAGTTTCTGCGAGCGGCGTTGTCATCGGCTCCGTGTTAGCCACTGACATCGATGGACCGCTCTACAATCAAGTGCGGTACACATTGTTGTGAGTATAAAACGCCTTTTTTAATTGCCCTGAACGTGACACCTTCCCGTCCTAGCCGTAGGACTGTTCTTTCAAGACTATTGTAGTCTAATTACTAATGGGTAGAGTTAATGAACGCCAACCTATGATTTGACCATAGCAGCAATCTAACATTATAGAATTTTATAAGCTACGGGTCTAAATAGCGTAAATATTTTATTTTAAGGCTAAATACCTTTGTTTATTGCCCGACGTTTCGACCGTATTGCAACGGCCGTGGTCACGGGTAGCAATCTAACACTCTGACCGACCAAGTAGTTTCTCTAGTTCCTCGTCATTCTTTATGAGGTAGAGTCGCTACAATTTCACTTATTGCTCTAACCTATCTTCCAGTGCAAGAGAAGATACGCCCGAAGACCTAGTAGACATAGACTTCTTCACAGGCCAGCTTACTGTCAAGCTTTCAGGTGCCATAGACGCTGACGTTCCACCACGGGACCATTTGTACTACAAACTTATAGCCAGTGACAAGTGCTCTGCTGAAAACATTGTCGACTGTCCTCCTGATCCTACTTACTTCGATACAGAAGGAAACGTAAGTGCAGATTCAAAGTCTATTAATTTAATTTTACTTAAATTCAATCAACTTTAATTAACGGTTTTCATTTGACTATTGGCTGTATATTCAAACAACATTCCGCGAGGGTCCTTGTTGATCGAAGGACGCTATTTTATCTGTCATGCTGAGTTGTAAAAATGGCGGCAAACTGACATGTCGCTATTTTTACAGCTCCGCGTTTAAAGTGTAAAACAGTCTTAAATACACTTGAAAAGACAAGACGAGACTTTGTGATTGAAAGAAGAAAACTAGGAAGAAATTATACTTGAAACCGGCGTATGCACATAATGTGCGAGCCATAATCTGTACCGATTAATATTGGAGGGAAGAGGAAAAAAAAACTGTCATGCTGTCACTATCACTTACAGGTGAATAGAAGCACCAATACGTTTGAGTATTCATCATTGACGTATAGACCTGGACCGTGCCCTTTCAATTAAAAAGTAAATATTGACTGCAAAGCGTGAAGAAAAAACCTTTGGCAGGCCTTTGACGGGTATTGTCCACAAAGTAGCGTTGTCTCTTTCTAGAGAGTGGTCAATTTTGTGAGGTTATGGCGCATTCCAGGTCTCTACGTCAATGGTATTCATAGCTATGATGATGATGTCCACAGATCACGATCAGCATCATCGACACGAACAACAAGGAGCCCCAAGTACTGACAGACCAGTTTAATACCACAGTGTATGTGTGGGAGAATGCAACCACCGGTGACGAGATCGCATTCATCGTGTCCGAAGATTTGGACAGGGATGGTAAGAGACAAGTCATGTTTAATTCAAAATAGCTGACTAGATGAACTTCATACTACCTTGAAAATGTAAACGTGAATCCCATACAAATTTACCAATCGAATTTTTGGCTATTCCTTTTGGTTATTCCATTTTTTTGAAAATTACTTCAGTAAAAAGGCGAAGCGAAGCTAAAATTTTAGTGAGACTAACAAACAGGATTTGATTTTTATTTATACCTATCGAAGACTAGCCAGTCTTTGCAGCATTTTAACCATCACACCACCCACCCTTTGACCCATATCCACCTTAATCCTAATCTCCACAATTTAAAAACATATCTGTTTTTTAAATTAGTATGTTAATTGTATGAGTAGTAATATTAAGTGTGTATGCTTATATATAGGCTATACACATGTACATTATACATTTTATTATTTATATATTCCTTATTACTTCCTAAGGTACATTCTCTTCCTTCTTGTTCGGAAATTCTAAATGGAGGAGTATAATAAGCATAAATGTAAAAATCGAAAATGTCGAATCTTATTGTTCATACACCACTTTGTTTTGACATAATGAGCAAACACTGGCAAAGTGTGCAATGAAAAATAAATATTTTTTAATTCATCATCAGCCTATCGCAGTCCACTGCTGGACATAGGCCTCTCCAATTGCACGCCACTTTGTTCTATCCTCGGCTTCTCGCATCCAGCTCCTGCCAGCCGCTTTGCGTAGATCATCACTCCACCTGGCCTGAGGGCGTTCTACACTACGTTTGCTGAGACGCGGTCTCCACTCAATCCGTATTTTTAATTAGTGGTTTATAAATAAGTAATTCTTCTTATAATAATCGAATAGCATGTTGCCTTTACCATCTTCTGTATTTTTGTAAGTTGATGCTCCCATCCACACTGTAGGGGGCAAATTCATTTAAAACTTGATAATACCAATTTACGTACTGTGGTTATTGCTTGACTTACTGTATATTGACATTTAAAAAAAAGTGGCCATGAGTTTTTATTGCCAAGTTCTTTCCTCACGTCTTTACTCTTGCGAACTTAGCATTAAATGTAGTATCATTCTATTCCAAATTTTGTCTGACGTTCATAAGCGTTGCATTTGTAACCTAAATGAATAAAGTATTTTTGACTTTTGACTTTGAATTTAATGTGGACAAAATCGATGATTCTAGTTCGCCCATAACATTAAGGTTCAACATTGAGTTATAAACTGTGGATGACTTTCTAATAAAATCCGTTATTTATGATTTCAGAGATATACCACAGAGTGAGCTATCAGATCAACTACGGCGTGAACCCTCGTCTTCGAGACTTTTTCGAAGTAGATCTCGATACTGGCAAAGTATATGTTAACTACACCACCCACGAAACTTTGGACAGAGACGGCGATGAGCCCAGACATAATATCTTCTTCATTCTTACCGACAACTTCCTACGAGAAGGAGGTTTGTTCTCAAATAATAACAATACCGCTTTAGATGGGCCAAAAAATAGTGGTGAATCCAGACATCAACGACTTCATAAATACGTTGACGGTTTCAGACGGCAACACAAACCAAAACACCACGGAGATAGAAGTAATACTTCTAGATGTGAACGACAATGCTCCAATATTGCCGCCACCAGATGAACTATTCTGGACCATCTCGGAAAATGAGCCAGCGGTAAGGTCATACATGAAATGTTAATAAAACCTCTTTCAGGAAGAATCGTTTAGTTAGTTAAAATGGTCTCCACCCTATTCACTGTAGTGCTTCGTATGGGCTTACTAGGCACGTAATCAATAAATAAAATTATATAGTCCCCGACAGGTCGACATGACAGTCGCTATATAAGGTGTTAAAAAAATAACTGCAAGAATTGAAGTCTGAATTGAGTCTGGATTTAAATTTTTTCTATCTTTCAAAAATGCATTTATTGTAACTGCAAGAATTTTAACCAGCGGTGCCAAGTGCTATTTAAAAAATAATTACGATAACAAAAATCGTATTTAACAATTCGTTTTAAAGTTATGCGCTATTTTCTTTACTCTCATATTCTCATAAATTCATACGCGCACTGTACCAGAGTCACTGGTCGCGCGCTTAATTTAAAACAGCTGATTCTAATTTTCCCATCACATTTCTCAAACTTTGGACTGACAATTTATCGAACTTACAATTATTTTATTTTATTAGCTATGTTAATGAACTGTTTTTAAATTAAGTTATGTCAGTAGGTTTACATGTTTATAAAAATAGTAAGTGACTTACACTTGATGTGATAACGTACGTGACTTACCAAGCTCGTGCGTCATCATGAGTTCTTCAATGTTACCGAAATGCTGTGGGCAACCGGCATCTGCTTGATGAGGATAAAACTAATGTCATTACAACAAACACTGGTATGCCTCCAGGACGGCATGGAAGTAGTCTTTGATCACCATACACTTATTACTTTCACTGGTGTTGACATTACATACTATCATATCTCAGTACTCGCGAATAGAGGATGTAAACATACTATCATATCTCAGTACTCATGAATAGAGGTTGTAAACTATTTTTTGTATTGTTTTTTTTTAATACGCGAGCGCGCGACGAGTATCAGAGCGATACCCATCACGTGCACGAAATTATTGCAGTTAAGCATGTTCCAGACGGTTGGAAACAAGGCTTCCCGCCAAGGTGACCTTGCTGGTTTGCAACAGTGTAATTTACATACATATTCTGTTGGAAACCAGCAAGGTCACCTTGGCGGGAAGCCTTGTTTCCAACCGTCTAGAAGACGCTTTAATTTTTTAATACCTTATAATAGACTAGACGTAGAAACCACGAGGCTTCATTTACTGGGACGCGTTCCGGCGCGTGTCGCGTGTGGCGTGGCGTCTCGTGTCGCGTTGGACGTTTTTTCTGTTTATGGAGCGGTGGCGCGTGAAGCGACACTTATCATTGCACGCGTAAACACAAATATATGGCAATATACAATGTTGTTTATAGAGATGCGAGACGGGAAGCGTGGCGATGCCGGCCGTGGCGGCCGCGGCCGGCACCGCTGCGTTGCACGTGCGGTACTTAATAATTCCCGCTTAATATAGAATATTATGGTATGGAATGGTATAAAATAATTCGCTTTTAAACATAGAATTATATTTTAAAAGAAGGCCAAGTATGGTTTGTGTGATTTTCAAATAAGAATGGCAGAAGGTTCTGTCGCGGGTGGGCACCGCCGCAAAAAACGCTCCATTTCAAACAAATGCACATGCATTTGTTTGAAATCGAGCGTTTTTTGCGGCGGAGCTTCTCCGTAAACGCACTCATACAACGCCATAAAGTTTCAATTCAGTGCGGGCTGCGCCGCTCAACGCCACGCGCGACGCCCTGCGTCTCCGTAAATGAGGCCTTACGGTACGCGATATACACCCGCACAACGCCTGCCATATTAGCCTACAGCAGTTCTTTTCGATAGGCATATCTGTGTACGTTAATTTTAGATAGATACAGGTCTCGAGTGGCGACCACCAGCTGGAAAACGCTGTTCAGGACGGCCCCCTACAATATGGACTAACGACATGGTAAAGGTAGCAGGGAGCATTTGGATGCAGACCGCTTAAAATCCAAAAGTCCTTGGGAGAGGCGTTCCGCAGTGAAAGTCTTCAGATTGATGATAATTGATGACATGACAATTTTCGAATAAAAGTATTTATTCGAAAATTATTATGTCTACCGGTACTATTCGTTCACTTCAACTAATCTTTCTGTGAATCAAACTGTTTGTTGCAGGGTGAGAGGATCTTACCAGACATCGAAGCACCGGACCTAGACGAGCCGAACACAGATAATTCGCGCGTCGGCTACGCGATTCTAAACCTTACGCTGACAAACCGAGACATCGAAGTCCCTGACCTGTTCACTATGATACAGATAGAGAACGTAACTGGCGAGCTAGAGACTACCATGCATCTGCAGGGCTACTGGGGCACATATGCTATACAAATATGGGTAGGATACATCGAACTCTCATTTGTTGATTATAACTATTTATTTTTTATCGGAAACGGTCTTGGTCGAAGTTTGTTTGTCGTTTATTCGGAAAAATATGTCTAAATCTCTTGACTCGTTGTTTCTTTATATGTGTGTGCTATCTTGTGTTAGATTCAGGTCTTCCTCTCGTCTGCCAGCTAAATGACTGTAGAATTTCGGAGCAGTAACTTAATTAAATGAAAAGTAAAACTATCACATCTTTAACAGTGGACTAACTTACAATTTGTAATTATTTAGAGAAGAAAAAAGAAAAAAAATAAATAATAAAACATAAGGGGACCACACTGGCTATTGACGATACATCCATTTGGAAGCCATCCAAATGGATGTAGGTACTTAAAATTATGGCACTATTGACTATACTTCCATTTGGATGTACGCAAGAAGGTTATAACCTTATTTTTGGTGATTACTGGTGACCTGTAACACACGTATACAAATACCTATCACGGGCACCAGTCTCTCACAAATGCATGTAAACAATTATTTTAATCCCACTTCTGTATTTTACCATTGGTGAAGAGAAATAAATAAATAAATTTGAGAGACTGCAAACCAATGGTATCTTCTGAAACAAATATAAAGTGTTGACAGCAGTCTTAGATACTAAATTTATTTCAACACTTTATTTTTGTTTCAGAAGAAGTAAAGAGAATTAATTAGACATTTTGCGAGACCGTCTTTCTCTTTCGTGACTATGGTACCCAGTGGTACATAACCATGGTTTGACATTATGCTTAGAAAGAGAAGGTATTAATAATGCTGTGTGCACAATAAAACATATAACAAATAATTTAAAAAAAAAACCTCAGTTTTGTTCAAAAAATAATACAATACTATTTTTTTTTCAATTCAAATGTATTTATTTATGAGAAATAAATAAATACATTTGAATTGAACATTGAAGTTCACAAATGGTAAAATACAGAAGTTGGACTAATACAATTATTTACAAGCATTTGTGAGAGACTGGTGCCCGTGATAGGTATTTGTATACCTGTGTTACAGGTCACCAGTAATCATCAACCTAACTACTGAAGATAGATATATACATAGAACTGGGACAATGGGTTTCTCTTTACCCGACTGCGGAGGGTAATGTGTTTGACGTGTATGTGCACTATATAGACTAAACGCGTGGACTGATTTTGATGATTCATACGTCAATCGATTCGTATTAATCTTGCGATCGTCACTAAAGACATGACAGCAATCGAAATTTAAAATGGCGACAGCCAGACGCCATATTGTGATAGAGAAAAAAAAAAATTCAACATACTATTTCATGGGGGGGGTATCATCGAGTAGGTATTTTCAAATCATGATGAAGTTTTTTAAATTATTTTTTACATATAATAACCGTTTAGAATTTAAAGGGATTTAAAGTTAGTTATCAACTATTTTCACATGCATTTTTAGTAGTTACAGTTATTACGTTACGTCACGTCTTTCAACTAAGCACTAAAAAGTATTAAATAAAAACAAATTAAAAAAATCAAAAAACCTGCCTGCTCAAATAAGATTGAAACAAAATAAACTTAAATCCACCGACTGCATGATTTAGGTTTTTTGATTTTTTAGATAGACGACTACAAATTTAGCGGTTAAAAGTTTGTTGAAATTCTCTGCTATAACTAGTGAATATTAAAATAAACCTTGCAGGCCTACGACCACGGGCACCCTCAGCAGTCCAGCATCGAGACCTACGAGCTGATCATCAGACCCTACAACTTCCACGAGCCCGTGTTCGTCTTCCCGCAGCCAAATACCGTCATCAGACTTGCCAGGGTAAATAACATAACATTTACTAATAATTACCTACATGAATTGGGTATATTAGATATATTTCGGGACTTAATCGCGTGATTTATATAAAGGTACGAACGTTTTATTTACCCGACGCGTCGGGTCGTCAAACCCTAAACGTCGCGACGTTTCGATCGAATTGCACGAATAGTGGTCACGGGTCGACTATAACTAATATGGTGTCAGTCAACCCGTGACCAAGGTCGGTGTGATTTGTCCTTTCTTAAAAAGCCACTCATGATATAACCGAATTTGTAGACAATAACAAAGACAAGAATCAGTAGGCCTACTCTATTTCTTTAAAATGAAATTCATGAATTTTCGTTTACTTAAATTTCTTAAGTTTACGGGGACTATTATAATTTATTTTTGCATAAGCATAAGAAGTTCGAACCATTGGACGATTTTCTGGAACAAGTCGATTGAATACCTAGGTGTTCCTGGCTCTATATAACACCACCTCATTTTTAATCGAAACTTCGTTTTCATTAAATTAGAGTAGGCCTCCTGGTTGATGATAAGTTCGTGTCATGTAGGTACGGCTACTACGATGAAAGTGCAATTCGTAGGCTTATTAGTCGAAGTTAGACTAAAAATATGGATGCATGAATGAATTATATTACGTCATATTAGTGGAGTATAGAAATGCCTAGATAAGGAAACAATTTACTTTTGCAAGTAAAGATTCTGCGTGATAAATTAAGGTCATTCTTTTCTTTCTTTTGCAAAACATGTATACTTATTCATTAAGTAGCAGTTAATTGGTCAATATTTTATTTAATTTATGCTATCGAATCGATAAGTCATCGTCATGTGCATTACTTACATTTGTTTCAATATTTTAACGTTTTTACATTGTAAGTCCATAAATCTCGTGTATGTACTCTTCTTTTAATATTTTTGACATCTTGTTTTTGCATCAGTCCTGTAATATGGTGTCTAATATAATGGTAGCAACCCCTTACCTGCATATACAGTTTATAAACAATGAAAAGTTGTAAACATTGGCAATTTGAAAAGAGTGGCCGCGAGTTTTTCTTGCCTGTTCTTTTCTCGGGCTTTACCTATTGTTTGCGAACAGGCATTACATGTAAATGTAGAATTGACTTTTCACAAGTGTAGTATTTTGCTTCCTTAGTGAATAAAGTATTTTTATTATTATTTATTAATATACCAATCCGTCAGTCAGCTGGATTCCTTAGCGTTTGACCCTTCGGCCACATTCGAAACCAAGTTTCGAAACCGGTTTCGAAAACAGAATATTTTTTCTTCTTTCGAAATTGGGTTCGATAAAAGAATAATACTTCTTCTTCCGAAACTGGTTTCGATAAAAGAATAATATTTCCTCTTCCGAAACTCTGTCAAAACTCCCGTCGATGTCACCAAAGGGGCTAAAAATAATTCCCCACAGTCAACGATCCATAATAAACAAGACTTTTATAAAACATCCAAATACACTGCGAATATTCAATAAACTGCGAACAAAAAAGCTAACTATTAATCTATTGACTATTAAAACTTTTATTTAGCAAATCAGTAAAAATTAGATACAAAATATTGCCTGCCAAGGTTTCTTCTTTATTCTATTATTATTTTTTATTTTTTTATTATTATTTTTCTTTTCATTACATTTCGGAGCAGCTCGTCTCGATCCGTGCGAGCTTCGTACAGCCGTACCATATACGTTACATAGCTCGGCCGAGCTACATGGTAAGCGGAGTATTAGGTTTCATTTTCGTTACGGAATTTCTTGATTCGGTCACCGCGCTTGAAGCCCGCGATAAAAGCTATGCAATAGCTTAAAAAAATTGACACTAAAAACGCACTTGACTGTAACTGTCTCCATTTTATGAAACTGCTGTTCAATCAGTGTCACCATCAACACAATCGCTCAGTCACAATCAGTTTACACAACGAAAACGAATCTTTATTTTCCTATAGTTACAAACCTCTTTTAACATTAACCTTGAACACTTAGAAAAATAATAGAATAAAGAAGAAACCTTGGCAGGCAATATTTTGTATCTAATTTTTACTGATTTGCTAAATAAAAGTTTTAATAGTCAATAGATTAATAGTTAGCTTTTTTGTTCGCAGTTTATTGAATATTCGCAGTGTATTTGGATGTTTTATAAAAGTCTTGTTTATTATGGATCGTTGACTGTGGGGAATTATTTTTAGCCCCTTTGGTGACATCGACGGGAGTTTTGACAGAGTTTCGGAAGAGGAAATATTATTCTTTTATCGAAACCAGTTTCGGAAGAAGAAGTATTATTCTTTTATCGAAACCAATTTCGAAAGAAGAAAAAATATTCTGTTTTCGAAACCGGTTTCGAAACTTGGTTTCGAATGTGGCCGAAGGGGCGTTTGACGCAGATACAGGTATTTATTTTTTAATAAACTAAATATATCACAAAATTTATATTTCAAACTTAAAAAATAATTTTGAACCTTGTAAATTAGGCGTGTCAGTCACGCCTTAAAGTTTTATTCTATAGTCGTGTTCAATCTGCGCGTGAAGTATAGTTTGACCGGTGAGGAATATTATCAGAATTACATACCACCAGTTAGTCAGTATAACTCAGTAACAGATGCCATCAGTGGCCAATTCAAGTCCTGTAGGCCAAACAACTCCAATTGCATCTCCGAGGTAGTTGAACTTTGTAACGGTGTATACATATCAACCCATATGATGTCCCACTGCTGGGCACGGGTCTCCCCAGTAGAACTTACTAGTATGTAGATCCTGGGGGTAATTGCCATAATCGCCACGCTTGGCGAGCGGGTTGGCGATCGCAGTAAGGTTTTAAGTACGCAGAGGACGCTGCTGCCCGTCCTCCAGTGTGACATCCCTTAGTCGCCTTGACGACACCCACGGGAAGAGATGGGGTGGTACTATTCTTAAGCCGGTACCACCGTTACCGGCGGTAACGGTGTATAACATTTTGCAAGTGAATATAAATACTGCAACATAACTGTTACTTTAACAGGAACGCATCTCGGTGAACGGTGTGCTGTTCACTGTCGACCACGAATTCCTGGAGCGCGTCCAAGCAACAGACGAGGACGGGCTGCATGCTGGCATTGTTACCTTCCAGATCCAAGGAGACTGTACGTATCCCATTTTCTACTCCTTACCCTTAATACGGCCACTGACGATACGTCCATCAATCCAAATGGAGTGGACGTTTTCCAAAAACTTATAGTGAATGTTAAAAACGTATGCTATTTTAATGGACGTCTCCAGTTTTGGAATTCCAACCGTGTCTTTATATCCTTACTCCTCCTATCGTATATCTACTTACCAAATAGCCGAACCTGTATTAATTTTAATAATCTACACTATCTATACTAATATTATAAAGGGGAAGAGTTTGTTTGTTTGTTTAAACGAAATCAGGAACTACTTGTCCGATTTGAAAAATTATTTTTTTGTTGGATAGCTCATTTATCGAGGAAGGCTATAGGCTATATAAAATCGCGCTACGACTAATAGGAGCGGAGCAGCGACGAGAAATGTTGCAAAAACGGGGAAAATTTACGCATACGAAGTTGCGCGGGACAGCTAGTATAAAATAAAGTCACTCCGCTATCTGTGCGCTTAGATCTTTTGAACTACACAACGGATTTTAATGCAGATTTGATCAATCGATAGAGTGATTCAAAAGGAAGGTTTTTATGTATAAATACATCATCCCGCGGGAACGGAATCCAGGCGTACGAAGTCGCGGGTGTCCGCTGCCCGATAAAATCGAGTTACGAAAAGATAGAATCTACATTACATTTGATAAATAATCATTACAGTAACAAGCCGAAATTTAGTGAACTTGATTCTGAGAAGAAAAAATACCGCCCCGAAAGCAAGGCTAAAATAGACCATTACAAATACAATAATTGCATTTTTGAAAGATAGAAAAATTTGAATCCAGACTCAGGAATCGAACCCGAGACTTCCGTAGCCAAACCGGGGCCAGAAGCGAACCTATCGAAGCATACCTATCTGGACTATGTTACTAGATATCAAATTCTTCTATCTCTTAATGCTTTTACGGGTTAGGCCCCCGTAGCGCCATCTAGTCGGAAGTTAAAGAACTATCACGGCTTTTGTTATTGCTTCGTTACAGAGAGCATCTTAACAAATTATGATGACGCAGGCCGAATATTGAAGTAATTTTTATAGGCATTTCTTGCCAAAGACTTTACAAATACAATAGACCAACCAAAAGGACCGAAAGTCGAATAATCCAACCATGGTACGCATGGTTGGATTATTTGGTCATTTTTAAAGTTATCTTTAAAGTTAATGTTCATTATATCCGTTTGTTCCACAGCTGAAGCCGTATCTTTCTTCGACGTGGTAAATGATGGCGAGAACTCCGGTTCACTGATTCTGCTGAACACCTTCACCGATATAATCAGAGAGTTCACGGTACGTGGATACTTGTCTTTTAGAATATCGTTGCGAAAATTCTGCTATCGAATCGATAAGTCATCGTCATGTGCATTACTTACATTTGTTTCAATATTAAACATTTTAGTTTCGATATTGTGACTTGGTTTCTCACTTGGTTGGTCATGGGTAGACTGACCGGGACCACGGCCGTTGCAATACGGTCGAAACGTAAATAAACAAGGTATTTTACCTTAAATTATTCACGCGATTAAGACCCGTAATATATATATTTTCATAATGCCTGCATCACTGTCCCTATAACAATTTGCAGTGCAAAATGTCGTTATTTTTAATAATCGTGTGTGCAAAGTACACACGATTATAAAAATAGCGACGCCTATCGGTAGACGTGTTATCGCTACGACTCGATTAAGACTGCCGAATTAGACTAACTGCCCCACTACCGGGACTAAAAATGTAAACGTAAAACTAAAGTATTTGCATCTTGCGGCGGCCATGTTTAAATGAGTCAATAGACTTGCTTTTTAATCAAAACAGATACTAGGTCAACGGAAATCAATTCGCGTTTTAATAATTCTCTTACATATATGTGTATTTCTTTTTATTTAAAAAGATAACTAGCAATGCGGGATTGTGGTCCCACATTACTAGCAATCCTGTTAACCCCTCCAGCTAAGCTCTATGGCCTGTGTTAGGAGTGGGTTCACGTCGGTAGTATAATGGCCAGGATTCGAACCCACGACCTCACGATTGCGAGTCCGATGCCATATCCATTCGGCTACCGACGCTATACAGCTATACGCTAGACGGATATACAAGAATTACTCAATTACAGCCGGTCTCAATAATCTAACTATCGATGGATTTGGCTACTAGAGGTATATATTTGACATAAGCTCCATACATAATATGTCAAAATTCTACCTCTAGTAGGCAAATCCATCGATAGGTAGATTATTGAGACCGGCCGTTAAAGGTACTAATATATAGATAGACTAATGGCTAGTTGTGTAAACATAGGTGACCATTCGTGGCACGGACGGCGGCACGGAGCCCGGCGCGAGGCACGCGGACTGCACCGTCACGCTGCTGTTCGTGCCCACGCAGGGAGAGCCCACCTTCTCTGAAAACAATTACAATGTCGCCTTCTTTGGTAAGTCAAAACTTTTATTTATTTATTTATTGTTTACTTACAATTGTTACACGTTATAGAATTTTATGAGCTACGGGTCTTAATCGCGTAAATATTATATATATATATTTACGCGATTAAGACCCGTAGCTTATAAAATTGTATAATGTGTACAAATCGCGAAAGTTTACGAACATATAATGCAAATTGTTACACTTATTGAAATACTCTTTAGTACAATGCCAAAAAACTTAATCTAGTGTACAATATTAATCAGTAAACACAACATGCACAATAAAACTAATTAATCAATGTGGGAACATTAATAAACACATTGGCAGTCCTAGTTATGATAAGTAGGTATTCTGTAGCCAGATTAAGGTTTTTCAATATATAATAAAAAAAAAAATACTAAAACTTGGGTATATATAGTAAACAATAAAAGTAAAAAATAAATAAAAGTGCAGCCTGATATCTATGTTTTTTTTTTGAAAAGTTTTTTTATTTATTTTTTATTACTACCCCTACACCTTGGGTACACTGCCAGAGCGCATGATTGTAGTACTTGAGCTAGGTATTTACCTACACGTAAAGAAAATACGAGTAGGTAATAGCGGGTTGGCTAAAGATAGCCCTGTTCATTATGAGATGATATTTTTTTTTAAGAAAAATGCCTTTAGATGTATTTAATAAAGAAAAAAAAAATGAAGCAAATCCCCAAATGCAAATTTCGCTGACTCATTCCTATGTTTTAGAAAAAATCACGAACACGTACCCTATGTACGTGTTCGTGATTTTTTCTAAAACATAGGAATACGGGTCAAACAGAGACCCATCTTTTTTAAAAGCGGTTAAATTTTTCCTTTTCGCAGAAGAGCAAGGCGGTATGTCCGAACGTTTCCAGCTGCCAGTCGCTCAGGATCTTAAAAACTACGGCTGTGTTGAAAACTGTTTCTCTACCTACTACAGCATTATCGGTAAGCCGTGTTTTTGTTTTTAGGGTTCCGTAGCCATAATAGCAAAACTGAACCCTTAGTTTTGCCATGTACGACCGTCCGTCCGTTCGTCCGCAGCTTAGTTCAGAGACTATTAGTGGTAGAAGATTGTAATTTTACATGAATACACATATTACTTACGCCGACAAAGTGAAAGAATAAAATCATGTTTTTTTTTGAGGGATGTAAAGTGGGGATGTGATTTTTTTTCTCACCTACCCCATCGTGTGGGGTATCATCAGATAGGTATTTTAAAAATATTACATTAATCAGGTGATATACTTCAAAGAACTGTCTGGCACAGAGTCAGTATATTTATAAATACCTAAAGAAAGGACATAGAGTTTATATTACTGGAAAATTGTCATATGGACATGTTGAAATGGATGATGGTCAAGTCAGATCTGCTTTTACCATTATAGCTGATGATGTAATATAGGTTGAGTGGCATGTAAGAGATAAAGATAAATTTATCTTTAGTTCATAATTTTCGGAGACTGCTGAAAAAAGTTGACCAAAAAGGCACTTGTTGACTAGACTAATGTGAGACTGTGGTTCCACATTACTAGCAAATCTCTTAACCCCTCCAGCTAAGCTCAATGGCTTGTGTTAGGAGTGGGTTTTGTCACATGTATAATCACAAGATATACTTATGTCATTATTGTTCCTACAGATAGTAACGCAGATGGCTATTTCGCCGTGGACCCCGCGACCAACGAGATCTACCTCCTTAAAGAACTGAATCGCACTCAGAGCGCCTCCCACATCGTGGTGGTGGCTGCCAGCAACTCGCCCGACTCTGTCAATATAGCGCCAAGTAACTCTCTTACTGTCACTATCAATGTAAGTCTATTTATCTATTTTGGTCGTAGGGACGGATCTTCTAAAATCGCAAGCTCGAATACCACCCGAGTGGATTTTTTCCTTTATACAGAAATTTACAGAATACGTACACTAAATACATTATTGGTTTACAACATCCATCTACACTGTTAGAAACCAGCAAGGTCACCTTGGTTTGTACGCTTGTTTCCAACAATAAAAAAGACGCTTTAAGCGTCTTCTAAAAGGTTGGAAACAAGCCTTCCCGCCAAGGTGACCTTGCTGGTTTCCAGCAGTATGGACGGCTGTTGTAAACCAAATTACTTGATACATGGTGTAGACGGATGTTATAAACCAAATTACATACTCGTACATACACTGTTGGAAACCACCAAGGTCACCTTGGCGGGAAGGCTTGTTTCCAACCGTCTGGAAGACGCTTAAATCAGCCCAAAAAAACCGGAAGAGCTTTCCGCAGAGGGTTCCGCAGCACAAAGAAATGCGCTACCAATTAAAATTAGGTACGATCTGAAAAAAAACCAGCCTGTAAAAAGACAGAAACAAGATAGGTGACCATGGCGGGAACGTTGTGTGGCCCACCGTTTGTTTTTTCATCCACACGGTTGGAAACCAATCGCAATCCCCCCAATTGTTTGTTGCAAACCACACAAACACACCCTCCGCAAACAAGCTTGCACTTCATTGTGCGAGTCAGTAGGTATGTACTCCCGGCATGCAAATTTTTAATAGGCAATACATTTAATACATTGATATTAATTTAATCACATTTAATTATTGTTGTGTAGTGGTTTGGTTTGTTGTTCGGTTGGAAACGCCGACTACACGGCGACAAACCAACAGCAAACCGCGTGGTGGTGAGAGCGCTCCCACCCGCCAAGGACGTTAGAACTATTTGTTAGAACTATTTGTTTTTATAAACCAAGAAGAAAGAAGTGAAGAAGAAATTATCTTATTGTCACAGATATGTACAACATTTACAGTGATGTTACATTTATAATAGGTACATGTGATTAATTATTGCACGTCATATTTGTGGCAACGAGGTTTCCACTCAGCATAAAGCTATGTTGCAGCATGAGCCGCAACATTGCGCTGATTTTCAATGAAGGCCGTTCTATAATCGTTAAATGACAAAAAAAAAATAAGTGGACTGCACAAAAAGATGGAAACAAGATCCCCTACATAATTATATAATTTCATGCAGTCGGAGGCATTAATGAATCTCGATGAACTTAATAAAGTGCATACAAGATACGCGCGAAAAACATAACCCACCTTTACAGTCGGGTAAAAAATTACAATTAAATTAACGAATATTACTTACACTACTATAATATAACGACTTATAACGAATGTTAAATCCTTATTAATAATTTTTGGAGCTATTATTTCCAAAAATATTAAGTGAATCTTTACAAAATAATGTAAATGCCATAAAAATACGCTCTTTTGCTGGTGCACAATGACTTGTGCAAAGTAAAAAAATTACGCTTTCCTGTTATATATTTATTTCAACTTTATACTACACTAGCTGTGCCCCGCGGTTTATTAGCCTATGCGTCAATCCAGGGTGTCAGCTAACTGCATACCAAATTTTATTAAAACCGCTCCAGCCGTTTAGACGTGAAGAAGTAACAAACATACACACCACACACTCACAAACTTTCGCCTTTATAATATTACCAGCTTTCGCCCGCGGCTCCGCCCGCGTGGATTTCGTAAAAAAAATTTTTTACGAAATATGTTACTTCTAACACCTCCAAGAATATGTGTACAAAGTTTCATGATGATCGGTTGAGTAGTTTTCGCGTGAAAGCATAACAAACAAACTTACATTCACATATAAATATTAGTAAGGATAGGGATAAGGTGATAATAGATTTTTAAAATTTATACAGTTTTCTGTGATTTATTCGCATTTTTACGTACGAATACTTAGAACGTAATCCTGATACTTTTGTTTCATCAGGTACGAGAGGCGAACCCCCGGCCGGTATTCGCGAGCGGCATCTACACAGCCGGCATCTCCGTACTTGACACCATCAACAGAGTACTTCTCACTGTGCAAGTTCGTATATAAGTTTTTTTTTTTTCAAATGACCACCAACCAGGGACCCGCCTTTTTTCGCAAGCTGCGATAGTCAAAAAGCGGGCCAAATCACGTTTAAAAGCGGGCAGTTGCAGTTAAGTTTCGATTAATACGAAAATTCGTATCCTTGTAACTTTGGGATCGATTTGAGATCGATCCCAAAGTTTAAAGTACGCTTGCGTCAAGTATGCGTCTCGAAAGCGCAATAGTGGCATTCTAGGACGGTGCGTCAGTGGCGCAACACAAGTCCGAAAAAAAAAAGATAAAAGAATTACAAAATGGCCGTTTTAATAAAAAAAAAACACAATATCTATACCAAGAGTACGTAACAGGAGTTATAATATCACTCTAATACGCAGGCAACGCATACGGAGGCAGCAACAATAACATACACGATAGACCAGTCCACCATGGAGGCAGACACGTCACTGGATGCCGTGAAGCACCTCGCCTTTGATCTGAACTCTAGCACTGGAGTGCTGACCCTCAAAATTCAGCCCACCGCCTCTATGCTCGGCATGTTCGAGTTCGAAGTGGTGGCAACCGACCCCAGTAAGTTATTTAAAAAAAAATGAAAATTCATTATTAATTAAGGAATCAAAATGGCACTTGTGATATGTTATGGTTCTACATGTACAACATGTAATCCCAATTTGCACACAATAAGTAAAGCCGAAAAATAACAAGAGAGCTAACAATAACAAAAATAAATACAAAGCAACTAAAAAGCAAAAAATAATATACCTCCCCCCATTTGAAGTCGGTTGAAAATGGCGACGGTAACGTAACGGTTAAACCATCGGACTCGCAATCGAGAGGTTGCAGTTTCGATTCCTACCCATTATACTACCGACGTGAACCCACAAGCAATAATAAGCTTAGTTGGAGGGGTTAACAGGATTGCTAGTAATGTTCGACCCACATTGCTAGTTATCATTTTTTTTAATTATTTTGTTACCCTTTTTGAGTAACCCCACATGTTAGCCTCTATATAAGCTCATGACATAACAACCATTGGGCTCAGTTACCTCGCATGACGCGGGGGAAATGAGGATTTATACCACCTTAATTACCCCAAAGAATAGTTGTTTTACCCCCGTGAGGGTAAATACGAAAAACTTTGGGAAGCCAGGTATCTGCTAGGCTAACAAATTGATAGAACAAAAAAGCGCCGTATACATACAAAATAAGATTTTAGAATTTTTCTTATAATAATGTACTTAAGTGTAAACGCAGTTCTCGAGTGTATCCCACATGGAAATACAAAATTAAAATTGTGGTACATGCGTTTTTACCCAATTATATCCAACTAACTGACCCGCGCATCTTCGTCTGCGTCAATTTCCCCCGATTTTGCAACAATTTTCAGCCTTCCTCGATAAATGGGCTAACCAACACTAAAAGAAGTTTTCAATTCGAACCAGTAGTTCTAGATATTATCGCGTACAAAACTTGAGACAAACAAATAAACCAACAAATTCTTCAGCTTTATAATATTAGTATAGATTATTTCCATTACGACAAATCGCAAATTTTAAGTGGTGATTCTCACAATACATTTGGTGATCAAAAGGAGGAGCGTTTATTCAATGTCGTTTTGTCTCCAGATGACGGATATGATCGCGCCGAGGTCAAAGTGTACTTGATATCGTCTCTTAACAGAGTCGTATTCAGGTTTAGGAACACTCTCCAGCAGATCGAAGCCAGCACGGCCTTTGTAAGTATCCGTAACGTTACTATCCATGCTGAACGCACGAAAAAGTGTCACGTTATTGCTTACCAACCGTAAGCATGCCACGTTATTGGTTTGTAGCTAAGCAACAAAAGATGAATGTTTTGCTAGGCAACGGCAATGCCATTATAATAATAATAATATCTTGGGACAACTCACACAATGCTATCTGATCCCAAACTAAGCAGGGCTTTTACTATGGCAACCAGACAACTGATAAACATACTTATATAATTCTAAATACATAAATATTATAGATAAATAACACTCAGACACAGAATAAACCATCGTGCTCATCACACAAAGTTTTATCCTGGGTGGGGATCGAACCCACGACCTCTTGCGTAGCAGTCGGATACATTCCCACCGCGCCACAGAGGCAGTGTTTTTACATGACGTTATCACGTAAAATTATCGTCCGTAAACCGACTTTAAACACAACCATTTTTTATACAACGAAATGAATGGTGCCGCAGGTCGTGCGACTAATGGTCGCGCGCCACGCGTCTTATTTAGGGACCTGTCGCACAAACGGCGAATGACGAGTAGCGATACAATAGATGTATCGCTTACTCGCTTTTACTATTTCACAAAAGAATAACTGACACTGTTTTGGTGCCGACCAAGAAGAATAAATTCCGGTAGAATAATCGCGAACGCGATTTTGAGGATTTTACTGATGTTTATTTATTCATTATTTTTTTTTTTTTATTTTTTTATTTTTTATTTGGGAAAACAAATAATTGTACATGTAGCCTTAATTCTAATTCTAACTTACAAATTAAATCGATGCACAATCCACAGCGTTTCCACGTATTACTAACTTGAGTTAGGTTGACTTGAGGAATGACGGGGAACTCACCAAGAGCATCTTTCGTTTTACACAAGTCTTTTTCTATTTAAGACCATTTCTATACAAGGTGATTGTAAATGTCTAAAGTATGCTTAGCATGTTCAGTTAAGAAATCACAATAGCAATCCACCACAGTGCGGGTTAAACGCAATTTTCAGAAGCGCTATTTTGTGGAATCAACTGTCGCCAACTGTATTTCCGGACCGTTAAAAAAAAAACCTTCTTTTTTTAATGGCCGGCAACGCATCTGCTATACTTCTGGTGTGACAGATGTCTATGGGCAGTGGTAATCACTTATCATCAGGTGAGGCGCTTGTTCACTTGCCCCCAATACCATAAAAAATATATATATGAAAAAAAGCTAATGAAAGCTGACGCAAATACGATACAGATGTGCGTATATTTATGACTTGATGTTACACTTACAGATAGCGCAAACGTTCTCGGTTGGTTTCGATATGACTTGCAACATCGACCAAGTCCTGCCCTCGACCAACGACAACGGCATCGCCATTGATGGCGAGACAGACGTGACTGCCCACTTCATCAGAGACAACGTGCCTGTCTCCGTCGAAGAAATAGAGATGTAATATATATCTATTTTTTACAATACATTATTTATATTAAAGTCACTAGTCTAATGGCTAATAAACTTAATTTGCTATAAAGCATAAGTCTAAGATAGCGTCCATTGACATTTTTTCTTAGTTCTTATTAAGACTATTATTATATTTTAGATACTTTGTTCATGTGTTCTTTGTAGGCAGTACTTGTAATTACATTTATTTGATTTATATTCGCTACACTAACCCAAAGGTCTTTGTCAGTATAAGTCTTCTCACTAGATCAGTGTTGTCGATGAGCTGGATGGCTCAACATGGTGGATGGTAAAGTTTACGCTCATGGGCGTCAGCAAACTACTGTATGGTTGAATCAACGCTGTTCATGTGAGATCCCGATGGAGATCACAATTTCTAATATACCAGGGTGCATTTACAATGTCTTTGTATTCTGGATAGGTACTTTGGATTATCTGCAGATTGTTTTGAATGGTAGAGGGCTTCAGCTGATTGCCTTTAGTCTATAGTGGCATTAAATCTTATTTATATAGTAAGACATTATTTTCTACCGACATGGAGGATGGCCGCCCAAGTAGTCAGTACATTTTCTAATATCGTATTATTAGTGTTAGTAGTTAGTTAACTCCTGTCTTTTCTTTTTGACGTGCTCTTTCCAGCGCAATTTCATGTCAAGCGTCATACAAAGATACTTGGCTGTGTTTGCATATTTTATTCGTTGGTTATTTAAGAATACCGGAAAGTTTTGCGTAATTTTGTTTGAAAAGTCAATATGTGTTGACTTAGTTTCATTCAATTTAATTCGCTATTTTGTAGTCCAATATAGAACTTTATTGACGGCTACTTGAAACTTTTGTGTCGCTTCTTCGAGCCTATTTCTTGTCACCATTATAGCTCGGTTATGCTATTAACGAGGATTGAAACATCCCAAGTGTAGAGGAGGTATAAAACGGGTTCTAAGTCTCTCCCTTGGGGTACTCCAGCCTTTATTTGCCTTAACTTTGAATAGGCGTCTTCTTGGCGAATGTGAAATGCTCTGTTGGATATGTAAGATTCCAATATTGCAGGAAATCGTTTTGGTAGCATGGCGTTTAACTTGTAGACTAGGCCTTCATCAACCCGAACACTGTTAGGTCCAAAGTGTCCAAGTTATAAATAATTAGTGTGTGTTATATTAGTATAGTGTTACCAATTAATTAATTATACCCTGGACACTTTAGTTCCCGAGAGTGCATCTTCTATTGTAGGTGCGCTCGTTCCATCGTAAGCTCCATCAATGTTTACGATCAAATAAAATATTGAAAGAATTGATGCCTTGGTGGCTCAGTGGGAGTGGTTCGAACCTCACACGGGACACTACTTTACGCGATTCACAAATTGTTGGTCCGAGTTTGGGTCTACTTTGTATTCATTATTCCTACTGCGGGCGGTCATAACTAAAAAAAACAAATCAGAGTCAAGAGCAAGTGTAATGACATAAATATAGAAAGAATAACAAGGGTTTCTTGTCTCCAGATTGCGCAACGATCGCGCCCTGCTCGAAAGGATCCAAGAGACGCTGAGCACGCAGCTGGTGGCCCTGATCGACTTCGTGACGGACCTGAGCCCCGCCCCCGGCACCGACACCACGCAGATCATCGTGTACGCGCTCATCGCGCTCACCGCCGTGCTCGGCCTCGTGTGCATTATACTTCTGGTCACTTGCATCGTCAGGACGAGGACGTAAGTTTTCTTATTTTGGTTGGTTGTGATAGAATTTAATAGCAGTTTCTTTTATACGTAGAAACGTTAGCGTAGAAGTTAGTAAGTCTTCTATTATGTATAAAATATCTAAGGTTCCTTCAAAGGAACGACTAAGAACAAAGGATTTTCATTTCCTTGACACTACTGCGTGTCACTACTAGTAGTGTTATAGGATATTTCTCTTTCCCGTGACTACCAGTACTGTCGTGGGTAATGATCTCCCGTGGCACTCAGTATAAAAACGGACTGACGCCAACATAATGTTCATGAGCCAGTGAAAGTCCTAAAAAGATAGATAAATGTCAAAAACTATATGCAAATTAACAATTGACTGCCTCTGTGGCGCGGTGGGAGTGTGTCCGACTGCTTCGCAAGAGGTGGCGTTCGATTCCCACACGAGACACCACTTTGTGTGATCCACAAATTGTTGTTCCGAGTCTGGGTGTACTTTGTTTCCGTGATTTGTACGTTTGTAAAATCCCCCGCGACACAGGGCTTGTACTCTACTGTGAGAGACGTTATAAAAAAAATAAACTAAGCCAGATGGTTATATTAATAATAATGTTGGTTTATTAACATATGAATATTACAGAACCGAACTAATATCAACTTTATTTCAGGGGCTAGCGTCTTCGCTAATATATTATACACACATCAAAAGTGTCTAGGGATCAACATATATTTTTGCAATAACTTTTCTCCTGATTGTTTTTTTTTTTTTTATTTCTTTAAGGATTCATCAAATAAAGTGTTTTCGTTTGTCACAGTAACGATAAACCAAGTCACCTTTGCATTAATAAAGAAATTTGCCATTTTCCTAATAAAGGGATTTTTGACATTTGAACCACTAACATTAAAGTTCGAAAAAAAGACTGAAATAACAGTTTTCTTTAAAATTTTATTGGGTAACTTAAACAATTAATAATCCGTGTTTCTACCGCGAACACTAACAACACAAGAACATCGGTTTGGCATACTCAAAATGAGTTCATCCAAATCACGCTGTGGAATGGCCGCCCATGTTCGTTGCAACAACAAAAAAAGGTCTTCTTGCGACTGGATACCCTCCATATTCGGCAGAGCTCTTCTCTGTAGCATATCCCATGCATGCTCAATCGGGTTCAAGTCTGGCGACTGAGCAGGCCAGGGCAGGACATTGATGTTAGCTGCGGCGAGAGTCTGTCTTACAACTCTTGCGGTGTGCGGTCGTGCATTATCATGCATTAACTGAAATAAGGGACCGATTTGCACTTGTAGAGGAACGATGACGTCTGATACAATCGTCTCAGCATAAATTTGAGCGTTGAGGTTGCCTCTGATCCAAATCAACTCAGTTCTTCCGCCGATCCAAATACCCGCCCATACCATGATGGTTCCACCACTATAAGGATGGACTTCCTGGCAGGATTTTAATCGCTGTTGGCGTCCAGGGGTTCTCCAGTGTCGTATACGTCTTGTATCCGGTCTCATACCAAAACGAGACTCATCAGAAAAGCACACGAAACGCCATTGTTCTTCTGCCCAATTTCTGTGTTCAAGAGCCCATTGATATCGAATCCTACGATTGTGCATTGCTATAGGTGGTACAAGTAGCGGTCTTCGGGAATGAAGGTTCACTTCATGCAAGCGGTTTCTGACTGTTTGGTCGCTAATTAAGTTCCCTGAAGAGTGATGAAGCCTCACGGCTAACATCATGGCGGTTATTGTTTTTATTTTTTATTTTTTTTTTATTTTTCTTTAATGGGACATAAAACAGTTATACGTTACAGTACATTTCAGCAATAGGTACAATTTTAGCTTGGCAAACGTATAACCCACACCAATGTCCGCGGATTAATATTTATGGAGTAGGTCAAAAACACATGCGCCGTCCGGGACTCGGTTCACCAAATAGAAAATCAAAGATTAATGAGAACATTTCACCGCATTATTGTGACCTGAGTGCCTATATTATTATTCTTTTAAAATTGTATTGTGATAATGCAAAGATGTCGAATTCTACAAAATGTGTGTTATACGTTTCTAAGATGCGGCGTAGAGGTGCCCGTGCTCCGGCGTTTGTTCTACACCTCACAGTGTGAAACAGCCGGGGCACGCGCACCTCGCGCCGTAATACAGTTCTAGGTACAACATAACATAATTGATTTGTGACATCTGTGCAATCAAACCTATTATTACATATGCCATGTAGCATCATAACCGACAGTAACTTGCGTCTGGACTCCAGGCTAAGAAGACTGTGCTCTTGTAATAAGTTGTTATATGGTAATTTTGAGCGATAGCATCTGTAGTGCATGGTTCTTAAGTATTTTTTTTGTACCATTTCAAGTCGTACTACATATTTATCATAAAAAGGATTCCAGATTGTTGGACCTCTTCGAGTTAAGATTTGAATGTATCGGTCTTGTCTCCGTGTGGTGCAGCGATACCGTCCTCCATGGCGCTCAGCCACGGTACCAGTGCTTCGGTAACGTGTCCAAAGTCGACTGATAACACTCTGACTTGTATTCAGAGCTAAAGCCACAGTACGTTGCCGGGAACCAGCTTCTATCATTCCCACGGCTCTGAGCATTTCTTCCCTGCTTAAATGACGTCGCCGCTCCATAATAACGTTGGTTTTAATCAGTAGTAGGGAAACAGTAGCACTAATAATGTCTTCAATGCGTTGTATGTTTTTATAGGGAAAATATTGACAGCTGATTTTCATCTTTTACTCGAATTTGATTCACAGTTCCTGATTCAAATTATGAAATGCACCAAAAAGGATCCATATAAATTTATAAAATCATAAATTTATTACAAAGCCACATCTCAATCTCAAGAAATCCGCATAAAAATGCTTGATCCCTAGACACTTTTGATGTGTGTATATTAGATAAGTTTTATAAAGGTTAGCAGTCAGTGGCGTTGGTTTTGATCTCCACCCAGGATAAAACTTTTTGTGATGGCACGATGGTTTATTCTGTGTCTGGGTGTTATTTATCTATATTATGTATGTATGGGAGGTCCGTAGCTACTACGTGGACCGGTACGGACAGGGGACCTGTCTAATTCCTTGCCATCAGATATAATGATATTTTTTTTTCATTACTAAGACGACTCCCGCAGTACAAGCCCTGTGTCGCGAGGGACTTTACAAACATACAAGTCACGGACACAAAGTACACCCAGACTCGGAACAAAAACTTGTGGATCACATAAAGTGGTGTCCCTTGTGGGAATCGAACTTACGACCTCTTGTGTAGCACACTCCCACTGCGCCACAGAGGTAGTCAAATATGTCAAGAAAAAAAATGTATTTACAAAATATATTCATCAACAAAGGCTGTTGAAGGCGGACGATTTGTTTTTGCCGATAAACATAACCTGCATAGACAAATAACACATTTTTATTTATCTAAAAGTACATATGTATTACTTGTTTATAGTCTAAACCGTAGACTGGAAGCTCTGTCGACGACAAGGTACGGTTCCGTGGACTCGGGGCTGAACCGCGCCGGCGTCGCGGCGCCCGGCACCAACAAGCACGCGGTCGAGGGCTCCAACCCCATCTGGAACGAGACCGTCAAGGCGCCCGACTTCGATGCCATCAGGTATACACTATCCCTTTTGTTCTCTTATCGCTCGGTGTCGGCCGCTCCATTCATGCATGTATAAACCATTTTGTACTCTATTAACAAACAATCAGCGTCCTAATTAGTTTGTTTACTGCGAGGATCCTCCTAATGAGTTTGTTTACTACAAAACCTTTTGTGATATTTAAATGTATTCTTTATTTTAAAATTGCTATATGGCTACTGTGCTATTTTAATCTTTATTTGCAACAACACAAAATTATAATTTGCTTTCCGCCACAATTGCATCTGCTATCTTACGATACTATCTCATTTCAAATACCCGCTAATTTTATTATTTCTCATTCTAATAAATTATTAAGAAATAGTATTTCCAATGGTTCCAATTAGTTTTTACTATCAAAATGTTAGAGGTTTACGGACCAAGACCTCTGTTTTTTATAGAAATGTGTGCAGTAGTGGCTTTGATGTCATTTGTTTAACGGAGACATGGCTCATTGATGGTATTAGTAACAGCGAGCTTTTCGACAATAGGTACGTGATATGGAGGCGTGATCGAAACTACGTTAATATTAAACAAACTATGGGCGGGGGCGTACTAATCGCTGTACGGAGGGAATTACGGGCAACAGCTCAGTGGGACTGGTGTTCATCAGCTGAGGATTTATGGGTGACCTTAGTACTACATTGTGGGAATCCGAGGGAGTTATGTAAGATGCACGTAGGTGTTGTATATATCTGTTCACAAAATCTAGGTAACTCCTTAACAGACCAATTGGTTAACTTTACTGATAATGTCATGAATATTACGATCAAGCACCCCGCAGATAAGTTAATATTGCTAGGAGATTTTAATCAACCCAATATAACTTGGCATTTAACTGATCACAACAACTTGTACCCCAGTAATGTACAAGGCAAAACTCAGTCAAATGTAATAGATACCTTTACTACCTGTAATTTGTTACAATATAATCGTCATTGTAACATCAATGGTAGAATTTTGGACTGGGTACTATGCAATAGCGAAGTGGACGTTGATCTCTGCAGTGATCCATTGGTTCCCGAAGACCCGCACCACAGAGCGTTGTGTATTTCTCCTGCACATCACAACTTCATGCAACTCCTTAGTCTTCCAATTTGTCCAAGTGTCAAGTTTTTGTATGCTCAAGCTGATTATATCTCTATTAATAAGGAAATGAGTAACATAGACTGGTGTAGTGAGCTAAATTCCAGGTCTCCTGAAGAAGCCGTTGTTTACTTTTATGACACTCTTAATAAATTGAGAAGCAATCATATTCCAACAAAAAAAATCCCTTACAAACAATAAGTATCCACCGTGGTATAAAAGTCCATTAATAAAGATTATTAAGGAAAAAGCCAAATCGCATAGAAAATATAAGAAATACGGCAACTGATTCGACTATCAGTCTTTCATTACATTAAGACAGCGTGCGAGGGATTTGGATAGGGAAATGTACGACACCTACATTTTAAAAATAGAAACCGGCATTTCTACTGACCCCAGAACATTTTGGCGATATATTAAGGCTAAAACTAAATCTAATTCTTATCCATCTATACTAAAATTTAAAGAACGTTCATCTGGTGACGGAGAGGAAATTTGTAACATGTTCGGGGAGTATTTCTATTCTAATTTCCTTCAAATTACGTCCGAAGATAGGCATGCACATGATACTCGTTCGCTATTGCAAAAATGCTCTTCGGATATAAGCTCGGTTGAAATACGAAATAGTGAAGTGTTCAATCTACTAAAACAAGTTAATTTGAACAAATCTGCAGGTCCAGATGATGTACCACCAATTTTTATTTTAAACTGTGCAAAGTGTCTTGCTGTCCCACTCTCGATTCTTTACAGACGCTGTCTTGTCGAGGGTATAATGCCCACAATCTGGAAGACAGCGTATATAACCCCCATACATAAAAAAGGGCCGGCAGACGTGGTGGAAAATTACAGACCAATATCCAAGCTTTGCGTGTTCGCTAAAATCCTCGAAAAAATAGTCTACAACCAACTCTACCCAGCTATCAAACTTAGTTTTGGCGAGCATCAGCACGGATTCCTTAAAGGCCGTTCGACCACGTCAAACCTCATTGTCTGTAGCGATTTTATATCCAAACATATGTCACAGCGGGCCCAAGTAGACGTTATTTACACTGACTTCAGCAAATGTTTTGACAGAATAGACCATTACATACTCAAACAGAAACTATCACTGATTGGTATAAGGGGAAACTTGTACAGGTGGTTCTCGTCATACGTTGAAAACAGGAGTCAAGTTGTTGTACTGAATGGTTATGCATCGAGGTCCATGTGCATCCCTTCGGGAGTACCACAAGGATCCTTGTTGGGACCTCTCCTGTTTAATATATTTATAAATGACATTTCATCCTGTTTCCAAACAAGTAAAATACTATTGTATGCAGATGATATGAAGATTCTGCAACAAATATCATCTCATGAAGACACTATTGCCCTACAATGCGACTTGGATCGCTTTCAACAGTATTGTGCTTCAAATAGACTACAATTGAACGTCTCCAAATGCTACGTTTGTTCTTTCACACGTAAGCCCAGCCCCATTTTCAGTAATTACATACTGTCAGATACCACATTAGCAAGAGTGTCCACTATTAAAGATTTAGGGGTAACATTTGACTCAAAGCTACTATTCGACACACATATAACTAATATTGTAAACAAAGCCTGTAAGGCGTTAGGTTTTCTCTTTAGAATATGTGCTGAATTTAAGAATATTAAAACCATGAAAATTCTGTATTGCGCTTATGTACGCAGCCATCTTGAATATGCATCGCAGGTATGGAATCCAAACTATGATGTATATATCTCGCGGTTGGAAAGTGTTCAAAAAAAAATTATTAGGTATATCCAATTTCGTTGCAATACATATTTGCCAGATTATTTTAGTAGGTGTAAGAAATTTCACATGCTCCCTCTACAAGAGCGGAGGAATATAGCCGATATTTCCTTTTTATTAAATATCATGAACGGAGCGACAGATGTAGCCGAGTTGGTGGGTGGGATTGGTCTGCGCGTGCCGACTACTTCAAAACTACTACTTAAATAAAATAAAATAAATAAATGTAACTACTTGGAACAAAAATGTCTAACTAGTTACCTACATTTAAACTTTCGCGTAGCATGATTATAACTATTTATTATACGGGAATTAACGCTCATTGTTTACCTTAAAATTGCTTGACGTTTCGACCAGGTTGCACCGGTTCGACCAGGTTGCACCGGCCGTGGTCACAAGAGGGCTGTCGCGGCGATGTTAATCGGCCTTACGGAGTCTTAACATCGCTGCAACAGTCCGCTTGTGACCACGGCCGGTGCAACCTGGTCGAAACGTCAAGCAATTTTAAAGTAAACAGTGCGCGTCAATTCCCATATAATAAATAGTTATAGTTACCTACATTAATGTAACTATAATGTAAGTAGTTGGAACAGAGGTTTTCTAAAGCCTATCTATGCCTAAAATTTGCCCCACAATCCGCCCCTAGATAAAGCATTGCCTCTCAATGCTCCCTCCACCTAAATTCGGCCAAGTATCTTCACCAACGGGGCCGAGAGGACTTCCAACGAGTACCAATCCGTCCACCCACCGGATTATTCTCTGAGTGAGCGAGTAATTCACGTTTACCCCTCCACTTACTCCACTAGTGGGTACCAGTGAAAAAGTCTCTTTCAAGGTACACCCTTGAAAGAGGTCCCAACCTGTCAACCCAGTGGACTTTTTCACAACGACATCCATTAGCATGAAGCAGCGAGGACAAAACGAATACATATTTCATGAAGATGCAATATCAATACAGTCCAATACAGTCGCTAAATTGCTCTATTTTACTGTAAAGGTGTACTGTAGATTGCTCAGGGGGGGGGGGCAACATTTGCGTCAACCAACCAAGTGTAAGTTACTATCATGACGGTGGGCGGTTGCATTTAATTCAACATGGTACACTAGACACCACCGCCGAAAGGAGGGGCAAATGCCTGTCAAAACACACACTCCAGTGTAAAAACTCTCAAATTCCCCAAAAAAAGGTCATTCAGTGACTCTTTATCTGCTATATCCTAGTAGGTGAAGCGGCCATTTTAACTTTAAAAGATAACAGTTAAACCAATAATATCTACAAAAATCATAGCAAAAGCCAATTATGAAACTTAATGTGAACCGTTTCCTTTGCAGTGACGTATCCAACGACTCGGATTTAATCGGTATCGAAAACCTGCCGCAGTTCCGCAATGACTACTTCCCACCAGAAACCAGCAACAACCAGGTAACTGATTCATTTAGAAAATAAAGATAGTAATCATTCATCTATTGTATAACCCCAGTAGTAAGGATATCGCCCTAACTATCTTTACTTTGCACTTATCCTTTCCAATAGAGACAGTGATATCCCTACTGGCTTCTGGAACCATTCCTGACCCATGATACCCCTGGAAGATGCCCCTGGAGGTGTCATGTTTGGACCTGTGGCACCCCCACCATATAACGGTGTGTCAATGATATCACAGGTCCCATGAACCGTGACGGGTCCAGAATGCTCTTGATAAACCTTTGGGGTAGGGTACAGTGACGTTGGACTCCCAGGGGAGCAGGTACCAGGTCTGTACGCTGCGCGGGACAGCTAGTAATTACATATATACGTGCATTTTTTACATTACAAGCTTCCGTGTGTAGATAATTAAAAGTTCATAATAAATATATATATTTTTTTATTAAACCAGAGAAAAAAAAATGTTGAGATATAAATGTATGATTGTGAATACATGAATATAAAAGTGGCACCTTCGTTTCTCATTTTCTCGTTTATTAAATTGTATTTATTAATAATAATGTATTTATTGCAGCCTCAAGACTCAGTGGCCAACCACGACAACAACTTTAGGCTCAACACGTCTCCCTTCAGCCCTCAATTTGGCAACGCAGGGTCCCGTAGCTAAATTTACAATACGTAATAAGGAAGGCAAGGAAGAAGAAGTAGATAACGTGTTATTTAATTTGTACTTAGTGCGTACTCCTAAACTATTGTACATAATTATTTTCCTAAGAGTAAGTTTGATTTTTATACAAAATCTTTATATAAAACTAAATAAATTAAATATTGTCTTTTTTTTCTAAAATTACTGAAAATATACATATACCTTTAAATAAATATTATATCTAGTAGCTGGCTATTTTACTAAAAGACTTTCAAATCAAATACTCGAAAAAATGCAAAAGTTTCTAATATTTTTTTATCAACGAAACTTAGTGTTGAAAATATGTTACTCGTACATTACCGCTAGTCATTGTATCATTTAATCTCTTGCTCGAAAAAAATAATCTATGGTAAAACAATGAGAAACCTATCAATCCGAAGTGGATGAAAGGCTCATTCTGGGTTTTCAAGCAGCTCGAGACAAAATGCCTAAACATTATAAGATGAGCAACTGGATTTATTGTACCTCTTTAATTTTAGACCCAAAGCTCAGACTTTTGACATGACATTATAGGAGAAGCAAATTAAAACAGAAAGCCTGCGCAAATTTAATGAACTTTATACTAATTTTATAAACCAGAAGAGTTTGTTTGTTCGTTTGAACGCGGTAATCTCGGGAACTACTGGTCCGAATTGAAAAATTCTTTCTCTGTTGGATAGCCCATTTATCGAGGAAGGGTATAGACTATGTAACATCACGCTACCACCAATAGGAGCGGAGCAGCAGTGAGAAATGTTGCAAACATGGAGAAAATTTACGCTGACGAAGTTGCGCGGCACAGCTAGTAAATAATAAAGATGGTGCTTGCGAGGGCCCAACTCGTATGCGACAAGGGAAGAAAAAATAACATAGTTCAGGTTAGATAGTTCGGCTTTCGCTCGATTCCTGGATCTGAACTTCAATATTTTCTTTCAAATGTAATTATTGTATTTATAAAGTAATTGGCAAGAAATGCCTATAAAAATTACTACAATTTTCGGCCAGCGACTTCATAATTAGTTAAAAAATGCTCTCTGTAACTAAGCAATAACAAAAGCCATAATAGTTCTTAAGGACATGGCTAGATGGCGCTTGCGAAGGCCCAACTCGTATGCAACAAGGGAAGAAAAAAATCAAGTTTAGTAACATAGTAACGAGCGATCGGAAGTCTCAATTTTTTTTTTTCAAATGCAGTTCTCAAAACACAGGTAACAACCTAGTTTGAGAACCAGAGGTAAACAATTATTGTATTTGTAATTGTGTACTGTTCTGTAATTTAATTAGTATTGTATTTTATTTCTTATTCAAATAGTGGTAATTTGCCATTTATTTTGATAAAAATAAAATATAGATAAAGTATAAATTGTATAACCCTTTTATTTCAGTTCATATAAGGTAAGGGTCTATCAATCTCCTTCTAACATATGAAAAGTAAGAAATACAAGCTTCGTTTAGTCTTTATCCTGTCACTAGTGTCCTATAGCCCTGTACTCTCCCACGAGACAACATCAAAAAAGACGATTACACTAGGTTTCTAGACCTACATGCACAAAGGTTCATCTTGGAAGGTGACGTTTATGCTAAGCTCACATATTGGGGCTCAAGACTAATTGCCACTTAAAGAAAAGAAATACTTAGAGCAATAAAAGAGCTTCACTATGACCCTATCTCTACTGGGTAGCCGACTTACTGGCCTACTGATGCACAAAAGATTCCTGATCTGATAGATTTTTTTATTTGTAAAAACATATTATCTAAACATAATGTAAGCATAGAAGAACTCTGATCACTCCCCGATACTGCTAACACTATCTGAACGTATCCACAGAGAAAGTAATCATTACGTTTTAAACGTATCTTGCAGAATATACACCGACTGGAAAAACTTTTGAATAGACCTAGAAAATAGTATAGAATTAAGAGTTCCGCTTAAAACTGCGAAACAATTAGATAGAGAAGCAAGTATTATTACTATTAATATTTAACAGGCAGCTTGGAAAAATACACCCAGTAAACCTAAATGAACTCCAGCGTTTATCTATCCAATAGAAATAAAAAATCTGATTGCTGATAATCGTAGGGAACGGAGAAGATGGCACCTTTTCCAAATGATAAAAGATGTTCAGTATAGTTTGACTAAACAGTTGAGGAAATATTAGTTTTATGAATTTTTATTCACTAATATTTCCTCAGTTGTTATAAGCTAACATTTCCTTTTGGAAATGTTAGCTTATAACAACTCGATAACGAATAATTATCTACGTTATTATACAAATTATTAATTATTAATTAGAATACAAATTATTATTTATGAAAAGCAACTAAAAATATGAAAAGGCCAGTCACACATATCTCTCCAATACGAGATGAAAATTGGACGTGGGCCACCAGTAATGAACAAGAAGCAAAATTGTTTGCTCAGTATCTCGAAAATATCTTCAGCCAAATCCCAACTACAGTAATGAAACAATGAAGAAAAAAAATGAACACTAGACTTGCCCAAGACAGCCTAGATATAAAGCTTGTTACGCCGAAAAAACTGTCAAATGTAATTAGAAAACAGATAAAAGCGAGAAGATAGCCAGACTATGACCAAATCACAGGCGACATTTTACAAAACTTCACCCGTAAAGCAATCGTCAAACTCCCCACACTTATTATGCTGCATTTCGCCTTAAATACGTACCTGTTCTGTGGAAATCTTGCTGTAGTCAGTGATAGCGTAACCTGGCCAGCCACCACATGAACCAACATCATAGGCTAATCTCATTATTTGCTGTAATATCAAAACTATTTGAAAAACGATTATTGAGAAGACTAAAACCAGTCATTGAAAATAAAAAACTTGTTCCTGACCATTAGTTTAGCTTCCGAGAAAAGCATTCTACTATTGAGTACATAGAATAACAGGCATCATCGAAAAAGCGTTAGAAGAATATAAATTATTTCTTGATGCAGCCCTGCGCTTTTGATAAAGTTTGACATAAAGGTCTAGTGTACAAACTAAACACCATTCTACCGAAACAATTGGTTGCAATCTTAAAATTTTACATAGCCAACATTTCGCATTCGACAAGAAGACGCCTACTCAGAATGAAGGCAAATAAAAGCTGAAGTACCCCAAGGGTGTATCTTGGGTCCAGTATTATACCTTCTCTACACCTGTGATATACCAGCCCTCGAAAATAACACAATCGCGAAGTTTGCTGATGATACAGCTATAATGGCGATAGAAAATAGCCACGAAGAAGCGGCACAAAAGGTTCAAGCGGCAGTCAATGAAGTTCTTAAATGGACTAAGAAATGGAGAATTAAACTGAATTCATTCAGTTTAATTCTAAGTATTGCGGGATTTTAAAAGTCAATATCTATAATCAATATGTGTTGACTTGGTGTCAACCAAGTCAACACATATTGACTTTTAAAATCCCGCAATACTGTCCTGTATTCATTAATAACTAACCAAAACCCCACGGAAGCACAGCCAAGTATCTTGGTATGACGCTGGACGTGAAATTGCGCTGGAAAAAACACGTCAAAAAGAAAAGAGAAGAGTTAGATTTACAGTATCGGAAAATGAACTGGTTACTTGGGCAACACTCCCCTATGTCAGTACAAAACAAAGTCCTAAAATATAGGACTTAAGATATTCAACTGTGGGGCCGTACTACTCAGAATAATCGGCGGATAATCCAAAGGTTCCAAAATATAATGCTAAGGGATGTCGTAAATACCCGTCATATAAGCTTTGTCACAATTCAGTCCTTACTCGGGGCTTTAATGTCATTAATCGGCTTGAGAGTTCTCTTAGCGCTGATTCACATCCAAAATATCCTCAGTGTATTAGCACGTGAGTAGGTCTCTGATGTCATTAATGCTAGGTCACATTTCCTCGAGCATGTGGAACCTTAGGGTGACGGTTTTGCCTACTGTAGTGTTTAATTTCATCAGATAGGGTCTGCCTAGATATTGCGCAAAAACTTTTACGAATAGTTAATTTGTATGTTATATTTTGGATATAGTGACCTCAAAATATTGTGTTCAAAGAATGTTATCTCGTCTATCTAGATTTAAAAATAAAAGAATGATTTTTTTTCAGCATTTTTATTAACCAAACCGAAATTCCCCAAAAAAAAATGGTTTAAAAATAATGAAATCTGAAAAACCCGGTTTCCTAGCAGTATCCGGTTTTTGCATCACTGCGAATGTCAAGACCTACATTTTATGAGTTGTTGCATTCTGCTTCAAACTGACAAGACATAGATACGTACCTACTTTCGAACATGTGTGTGTCACAGTCAAATATCATACACTTTAACGGTTTTACAAAAAGACTCAAGCAAATTGTAGATAATTCCAACGTATTTTCGTCTACTTCGATGTTGTATTAGGGTGACCATGGTAATAAAGCATGATGTTGTTATGACTTTATGCTTAAAAATGACAGTAATATGAAATATTATACTAGAGATATTATAGAGATGTTTCTGGCACTCAGCGACCGCTTCCGCGGCCCGTTCGCTTCGCTCGCTCGCCTCGTTCGCGTATGGCCATAGTTCTAACCTAACCTAACCTAAAAGTAGATTTAGTGAAATACCTACCTACATATCAACCCATAAGATGGCCCACTGCTGGGCACGGGTCTCCCCAGTAGAACCTACTAGTATGTAGATCCTGGGGGTAATTGCCGTAATCGCCACGCTTGGCGAGCGGGTTGGCGATCGCAGTAAGGCTTTAAGTACGCAGAGGACGCTGCTGCCCGTCCTCCGGTGTGAAATCCCTTAGTCGCCTTGACGACACCCACGGGTAGAGATGGGGTGGTACTATTCTTAAGCCGGCACCACACGGCCACCTACATACATTTAATTAACTTCTATGTATTATTTCTAGCAATTGTTGGGTGATACAAATTCTGTGGACATCAGTTCTCAGGAACACCTCATCATTTTGTCCCTGGCGTGACAAATTACCGTGGCAAATTGTTATGCCGAGGTCATTTGTAAATAGCGGTAAATAATGTCTAGTAGCCTTATACAAAATGGCGACAGTTTACATACGCGGCGGCGTAATGCTTTTGTAAACGTTTAAAATGCCGACGCCGTTTGTATAACGCCATGTTATGCTATTTGCCTTTAACATGTGTTCAAAATGGCGTCCAGGGCGCTATTGGCGATGAAAAAGTTGCGCGCGCGACCGCAACGTGTTCACTGCGCACACGAGGCTCAGAGGATACGAGTCCGTTCCGTTTTAAAAACGCTCGCAAACCGTCAATATGATAGGGCCCCTAAACACCCTTCCACCGACTTATTTTAACATTTTCAAGTATCTGTCAAAGTGTCCACAGAGAAAGTAATCACTACGTTTTAAAAGTGTCAATACTGTCATTACTCTCTTAACAAATGATGTCAAGTGTTGCTTGAAGCAAGTTGGCACCAAAGAGATTAAAACACTTCATATTAATCGTCACTACAACAATCATTACACTCGTCTATGCTTTGAGCACTATCCATTGACGTATAGACCTGGACCGTGCTATCCCTTTCAATTATAGTGTGGCCATTAGTGCTGTGCACTCCCTGAGGTATGCACGGCGAGGTGGGGGGCGAAGAAAAAAGTGCATGAGTTCACATGAGGTCGATACATGTCGGACAGATCTTACGATATCAGTTTGCATTTCTAAGGCAAGACTTGTGGCGGGACGTTGCGTTGGTCGGAGGCTATCTATCTGTAATATATACTTACTTTGTTGATTAAAATGTAACCCAAATATACTCATATTTTATTAAAAATATGCAGGTGATAAATAAGAATTGAAAGTTATAATTCACAACAGGACTTGTTTTATTAAACATTTTTTATATTTACAAACAATTATATATTCTAACGAAAGTTATTCTGACATAGATTCTGTTTCAACTTCATCTTCCATTTCGTCATCATCTTCATCTTCCTCTTCGCCACCGGAACTTGAATCAGAGTCTTGCAAATTTATTATGAATGAATCGATAACATTATCGAACCTACTATCGCGACTCCAGTAATCATTTTCATTTTTCTGGACATGATCGTCGCATTTCTGCCATTTTTCCGCCGTGAATTCCGAAAACAATTTATCCAATAAGATTATCTTTTCGTCTAGAGAAGAATTAATATAGTTTTGGGCTATGTTGTTTTTAATATCAGCCCAGACCAACTCGATTGGATTTAAATCTGGATGGTACGGAGGTAAACGCAGAACAGTGTGTCCACTGGCTTTCAGGAGTTCGTCAATTCTATACACGGGTTCTTTTTGTGTATTTTTGATAAGAAGTAGCAGTTGAGCCTTTGACATGGTTCCTGAAAATTCTACATTATGGCGTAGCAACCAGTTCTGCATTTCACTTTTGAGGCTTGATATAGTTGGTTTCTTCTCAATCTGAACGCTGTGGTAAGACGCGTTGTCCATTACAACCACAGAATTCGGCAGCAACTTATCTTTTAACTTTTCATCTACCCACTTATAAAAAGTAGGTCCGCTCATATCTCCATGATAGTCACCGGTTCTAGCATCGGATTTGAATATAGTCAATGTATCATCCACTAAGCCATTTCGACACCCAGCGTGGAGTATTACTAGTCGCCGTCCTTTCCCAATATCAGCATGAATACCGGGTTCTGACGATGATTGCCAACATTTGCTGGCATGGTGACTGGCGTTGATGTATGTTTCATCAAGAAAATATATGTTTCGGTTTTCCGTTCTGTAATTTCTGATTTGTGTAAGATATTTTTTCCGCCACACTGTAATATTAGGCTGCTCTATAAGGAGATGTCTCTTTGATTTGCATTTTTTGTAACGGTAGCCCATTTTGTGTAAAAGCTGTCTTAAATATTCCCGTCCACAATTCAATATGCCATCCTGTCTCAAACTTGATAGTAACTTACGGACACTTGGTATTTTTTTTTCAACTTCGTAAAACTGATGAATTTTTCTTCTGATAACTCCAAGGTCAAAATCATCCACAACGTGTTTTTTCTTTAGAACTTTTGGTTTTTTTGGCGATTGAAATTTTAATTGGCTTGAATTTTCAATTGATAAATAGCCCGCAGAAATCACATTATGTACGGTTCTTTTGCTGTATCCCGTAGCCTCCGCAACGATTTTAGCAATATTCACGTCATTTTTAAATTCAAAGCTTTCTTTGTCTGCTTTTCTTTTCTTAAAATATTCAGCCACCTTAAAAATGACAGTCTTCATATCACGAGATAACGCACGACCCATCTTTGAATATTTATCTCGTGTGCGTCTGACATAGACAGTCCGATACAAATAACACTACCTGCCGTCACAAGCGTTGACGGCGCACTGACAGCGCAGCAGCCGATTCTAACCCCCCCGTCTCACCGCGCGCATACCTCAGGGAGTGCACAGCACTAATGGTCATACTATATAAAAAGTAAATATTGACTGCAAAGCGCAAAGAGAAAAAACTCGTGCGGTCTTTAACGGGTTTTGTCCACAAAGTAGGGTTGTCTCTTTCTAGAGTGAGGTCAATTTTGTGAGGTTATGGCTCAGTCCTGTAGGTCTACTCTCTTCTTTAAAGCGAAATTCATGAATTATCGTTTATATCAATTTCTTAAGTTTACGGGGACTATTCTAATTATTTTTTAGATAAACGCAATAAGTTTAAAGCCATGGTCGATTTTCTGGAACGAGTGGATTTTCTTCTTTATGTTTGAAAAAGATTACTCCCGCAGTAGGATACAAGCCCTGTATCGCGGGGGACTTTACAAACAACCTCAGTTTTGATCGAAACTTCTTTTTCACTGATATAGAGTAGGCCTCCTGGTCTCTACGTCAATGGCACTATGGCAACAGGGTATCAACTGGTATCAACCAAAGAGTGTACTTAAACCAAAGAGTAAACTAATACTACGGAAAAGTAATACTCTCTGACCTCTATGCTATATTAATACTACACAAAGTGTAAACTATAATAATACTACGGACTACTATAATTATAATACTACGGAAAATACTACGGAAAGTATCAATGTATCAATAGTATGCAGCTTAGTGCTTATTTTCTCAGTGTCAACTACTTAAAATAAATTTGATTGTCCTAAAGGTATATCCGCCTGTTAGCTGAATAACCTAGTAATGGAATATAATATTAAAAATCATTTTTGCAATTTAAACCTTGGTAAGATTTTTTATTTTCTTTTTCTTTATCATGATTACATATTTCTGGTATTACAAGAGCTATATATAGTTACGTTATATGAATGGTAGCGAAACAAGAGCTCCTTAGTTTTATTTATTACTAGCTGTCCCAGGCAACTTCGTCTGCGTAAATTTTCCCCGTTTTCGCAACATTTCTCATTGCTGCTCCGCTCCTATTGGTTGTAGCGTGATGTTATATAGCATCGATAAATGGACTATCCAATAGTGAAATAATTTTACAATTCGGATCAGTAGATCCTGAGATTACCGCGTTCAAACAAACAAACTCTTCAGCTTTATAATATTAGTATAGATACATATTAGTATAGAGTATAGATTCCACAAATTAAAAGTCCTTTAATATTGTTTCAAAGGTTCTGACAGTATGCTGCCAATAAGCGACAGCTGGGCGGGTAAGCTTTGGCGGAGGTATCGGAAGCTGGCCCAGCTCTCTATCTATCACCCAGACACCGTCAAATATTACCGAAGCTATTCGGTTGTGGTCGCTGAAAGACAACGCCAGTTGCTAGAAGAAGGTGGCGGCGTTATCCACCCTCTAAGCATTCTAAGGTGAAAAATGATATCTGTGATACTTAGGACCAGGGGCGTAGCCAGCCTTAGGCACCTGTCTCACCAACAACGATGAGCGAGAAGCGAGTAGCGATTTATCGCTTAAGAAACGTGCAATAATGTATTTTGTAGATCCCGTCTGTGTAAACAAAAAGATGCCGTATAGAGCGAGTACTCGCCGGCAGTGTCATCGGTCAGAGATCAACTATTAATATCTCTGTATCTCTTTTGTTTACACGGGATCTACAGAAATATGTACATTTCTTGAGCGATAAAATCGCTAATCGCTACTCGCTTTCTCGCCGTTGGTGGGACAGGTGCCTAAGACGGGTTCTATCAAAATTTGTGCGTACTACAATTGCACAAATTATCGTCCCGGCCAGTGTGTGTCGCTGGCACGGTGGAAGCGGCAGCGGGGGGACTGCAATTACAAACACACGACACAAAACCCCCCCCTGTAGCCATTTTGCAACATTTATAATCTTCTGAAATTAAATGAAATACCTACACTGGTAATATAATCAGCTGAAAAATCGTCAAAATTCTAAATTGCTAATTTTGGATGGGAATTGCCTTTCTGCATTTCCAGTATATGCTGGACAGCATTTATGGCCCTGGTGAACATCTGCTACCTGACGGTGTTTCCGTACCGTCTGTTCTACATGTTGGACCCGATACAGACGCTGCGTCTCCAGAACATCGACAAACGCCTGCTTGTGCTTCAAGCGTTGTGTTTAGTCGATGTCTTCTTAAGGTTCAACATGGGATACATCGACAAACGGTTCTCTACTATCATCTTCGACAGAAAAATTATCACTAGGTACGTAAATCTATAATAATATTATAAAGCTGAAGAGTTTGTTTGTTTCTGAAACTACTGATCCGAATTGAAAAATTCTTTCACTGTTGGATAGCCATTTTTTTTTAGTTTAAAGTATTTATTTAGCGCTACCTTTGTAATTTTTCACTGTTGAATAGCCCATTTATCGAGGAAGGTTATAGGCTATATAATATTACGCTACGACCAATAGGAGCGAAGCAGCACTGAGAAATGTTGCAAAAACGGGGAAAATTTACGCAGACGAAGTTGCGCGGGATAGCTATAATCAATATATGAGAAATAATAGGTTGGTACATAACTATAAATCTTTTATATATTTTGCATCAAATTAAAATGAAAAAAAACCTGATAATTGAAAAGTGTAGCCTATAGGTATCTTGGCAGTTTTTCATGAGAATTACACTAATTTGTACCTTGTAGTTCTAGATTCACGTTAACTGGACACAGTTTCATGAATAATAAAATAATTGTCAAGGCGACTAAGGAATTTTACACCCGAGGACGGGCAGCAGAGCGTCCTCTGCGTACTTTAAAGCCTTACTGTGATCGCCAACCCGCTCACCAATCGTAGCGATTATTGCAATTAGCCCAAAGATCTAGGTCTTTATTCACTATGTTTTTTTTTCGATTTCGCGGCAAGCCCGCGCGTATTGGCGCATGCGCGGTGCGCTCAAAGATGTCCGCGCGCATGCGCGATACATTTCTAAGCGCAGCTTTGTTTACCATTATATTAAGATTTTGCCAGTTAAAAGCGCGGACTTGACGCGAAAACGAAAAAAAGATAATGAATAAGGACCCTGTAATAAGTAGGTTCTATTAGGGAAACCCGTGCCCAGCAGTGGGACATCTATGGATTGATATGATCCAAGGTTATGCTGGATAAGTACGCGGATTTTATTAACCTGACTAAGATCTTTGAAGACAATAGTAAGGGCGCCACAGCGTAGGCCACTTCTCCTCTCCTGGAGGCCTACTCTAATTCAATGAAAACGAAGATTTTCGATTAAAAATGAGCTGGTGATATACAGAGCCAGGAACACCTATTCAATCCACTTGTTCCAGAAAATCGTCCATGGGTTCGAACTTCTTGTGCTTATCCAAAAATAAATTATAATAGTCCCCGTAAACTTAAGAAATTTGTGTAAACGAAAATTCATGAATTTCGTTTTAAAGAAATAGAGTAGGTCTACTGGATCTTCTCTTGTTCCTTCAGCAACTACATAAGAGGCTGGCTGTGTGTTGACTTACTCTCGTGCACCCCGCTGGCTTTCCTGTCCCTATGGATGGACGCGAAGAACACACGAGTAATTCTTATCGGACATATCTTGCCGCTGTTGAGAATCTTCCGAATATGCACTGTTGTATCTTCAGTTGAAATGCTTACTAAGGTAAATATAAAAGGCTGGGCAAGATGTCATCATGTCGAACCATGCTCAGTGAAGGGTTCCGCAGCCTTAATTAATTGCATCAGCAGAAGAGCATATTTCATAGCACTTACGTCCTTTTGTCGAGAAGTGCAGTTTTTCGGCAATAACTCAACGACGCTATATTTGATCATGTCCAAACTAATTTTACTTTAAACTATTTATTAAGCGCTACCTTTGTAGTTTTTTTAATATTTTTTAGTCATATTGTTCAAAAGTTAAGGGGGGTCACAATTTATTCTACTTTCGGGGCGATTATTTCTAAAAATGTTCACTCAATCAAAAAAGTTTATTAGAAACCTCATAAATCTAATCTGTCTGCTGATAAAAAAAAATCTGCTTCTGTTACATGTATGGAGTGTCCCTCCTAAAAATATTTATTATTATTATTATTTAGCTATCAAACTAAGTAGCGGCTACTACAAGACACCGCTTCACCAAATTTCATCAATATTCATTGAGTAATCTTTGAGTAAAATGCCTGTGCCGTACGGACGGACAGACAGACAGACAGACGGACATGACGAAACTATAAGGGTTGAGTTTTTGCCATTTTGGCTACGAAACCCTAAAAACTAGATATTATTGTTCTCATACGTATACAACTGCCTAATACTCATTGTCTTTTTTTTACACTAACAAAATAAAAAAACATTTAATTTTATGTGCAGTTGTTCAGCAACTCGTACATAGTCTATGGTCTGGTCCGTATCGCCGTGCTGCTGGTCGTCAGTATCCACTGGTGTGTCTGCCTCATGTACCTGCCACCCGTCGTCATCTACTACTGTTCGTACCTTTATACACAATTCAGTCCCAGATCTAGGGGGGTACCGCCCAGTGCGGCAGTTTCAGGGGGATTCAAAAAAAATCTATACTAATATTATAAAGCTGGAGAGTTTGTTTGTTTGAACGCGGTAACCTCAAGAAGTACTACCGAATTGAAAAAAAACTTTTTCAGTTAGGTAGCCCATTTATCGAGGAAGGCTATAGGCTATATAACATCACGCTACGACCAATAGAAGCGGAGCAGCAATGAAAAATGTTGCAAAAACGAGGAAAATTGACGCTGACTAAGTTGCTTATATAAATTGGAACACATTGCTTAATTTAAGTCTCATTAAAATTGTCCGGCTACTGTGTCCACAAACTATTTGAAGCCAATTGGGGGTAATTGCACGCTCAGACTTCACTGAATGACTTTTTATTTGGGGGTTTGTGAGACACATTCTTGACGCTAGATCGGAGTGTTTAAGCAGACAATTGCCCCACCCCCTCGGTGGTGGTGGATGTGGTGTACCGGTGTTGAATTCAATTCACAACCCCCCCCCCCCTCCCCAGTCAAGCGAGCGGCTCACACTTGACCGGTTGAGTCCAATGTTACCTCCCCCAGAACAAAGTTCTGGATCCGCGCCTGGCCTGGCCGTGTCTCCATAAATGAATCCAAAGTGATTACTTTATTTATTTACAGGGACAGGAAAAATGCCACCTCATTACAACTTTTTCTTAGAAAAAGAAAGTAAATTTGAATTGCTGGACTTCAGTATTACAGTTCGGTACAGCCAAGCACTTATTATCATAACATCTGCATTCTTCGGTAAGAAAAAAATATAATAAAAGAAAACACGCCTGCTAAAAGACCGAAACTAATAGATACCCTTCAAATTTAATATCATGCAGTCGGAGGCACAATTTATAGTTCAACAGAATAGGTACCTCCGACGAAGGGTAACTAATGAAGGTAACTATCTTGTTTCTGTCTTTTTACAGGCGGGTTTTTAGTTTTTAAATTATTTTTTCATTTAGTCAGTACCTACTTTTCAGTTATCGTGTGATAACTGAACTTCACACTTAATATTATAAAGGCGAAAGTATGTGAGTGTGTATGTTTGTTACTTCTTCACGTCTAAACGGCTGGAGCGATTTTAATAAAATTTGGTATGGAGTTAGCTGATACCCTGGATTAACACATAGGCTAATAAACCGCGGGTAACACCGCGGGGCACAGCTAGTTGTAAGATAATTACAAGGCGATTTAATAATTCATTATTAACGTTGTTTTTTCAATGATTTGTCATCCAAACTTTATTTAAACATAAGAATTGAAGACTGCCTGTCCGACTGCTACGCAAGAGGTCGTGGGTTCGTTTCCACTTTTTGTGATCCACAAATTGTTGTTCCGAGTCTGGTTTGTGTCTGTGAATTGAATGTTTGTAAAGTCCCCCGCGACACTGACTCTGTGGCGCGGTGGGAGTGTATCCGACTGCTACGCAAGAGGTCGTGGGTTCGATCCCCACCCAGGATAAAACTTTGTGTGATGAGCACGATGGTTAATTCTGTGTCTGGGTGTTATTTATCTATAATAAGTATGTATTTAGAAATATTTATGTATGTTTATCAGTTGTCTGGTTTCCATAGTACAAGCTCTGCTTAGTTTGGGATCAGATAGCGCTGTGTAAGTTGTCCCAAGCTATTATTATTTATAAACTATAGGTACTTTTACAGATTCTGGCTTTTCAATGTTCCAGTCTAAGTTACCGGATGAGTTGTTAATGCATTCTTGTATTATTGCTTACGCCGCATTCTTCATGGTCTTCGTTCTTGGTAAGTTTTAAATTAGTGTTTGAAGAATATATCTAATAGCCAACAATATTTCGTAACGAAGCATCGCACGTTTTAATTGCATCCACAATGCACCTGTGGCGATTACTAGGTACTCGTCAACTGGCATAAGCTGCATAAGTGCCTACTCTGTGGATAGTAATTTTTATGTGTACCTAGGTATTTCTTGACAATCATTATTGTAAATAGACGTCACCATTCAGTGGCTTTAAACCGCTTGTAATGGTAGAGAATCGGATGACTAAAATTGTTCGCAAACTAGAATGCTGATTGGATGTCTCGGGTTCGATTCCTGCGTCTGAAATTTGGGTGCATTTTTTGGGTCAAAAACTTTATAAGCGTCATAAGTAGGGACCTACAATCAGGCTAAAGAGAGTTTAAAATAGTAGTTATACCTGTATTTGCTAAATAAAATCGTTGTGCTGTATTTAGTGTAAATTTATACAGACCACATTAATAATAAATATGTTTTTTTTCTCAGTGTTCCTCATCAAAGCATATTTAGTTATTAACGACTCATCGATACGATACAACGGACTTATGAATCAAGTTGAAGTAAGTTTCTTTTATAATTTACTAGCTGTCCTTTGCAACTTCGTCTGCGTAAATTTTCCCCGTTTTTGCAACATTTCTCATTGCTGCTCCTTGCTGGTTGTAGCGGGATGTTATATAGCCTATAGTCTTCCTCGATAAATGGGCTATCCAACAGTGAAATAATTTTTCAATTCGGATAAGTAGTTCCTGAGATTACCGCGTTTAAACAAACAAACTCTTCAGCTTTATAATATTAGTATAGATTAAGGTAAGTAAGTAGATAGTGTTTATTGTAGATTTAACTAACTAAGTATGATGTTTCTTTGTCGGGTCGTCAGCAATACATGGGGTACAGGCAGTTTCCATCGGCGCTGAAAGAACGTGTGCGAACTTTCTACGAGTACAAATACCAGAATAGTTACTATAAAGAAGATCGAAACATGTCATTCCTTTCTGGTTCGTTTTGTTTTTTTTTTCATTAATGTAACCATTGACGTACAGACCGCGACCGCGCCATCCCTTTCAAATAACAAGTAAATATTGACTGCAAAGCGTGAAAGAGAGAAAAAAATGCGGCCGTCGCTTTGACAAGTATTGTTGACACTGCGTTGTCTCTTTCTAGGTGAGAGAGTGGTCAATTTTGTGAGGTTATGGCGCAATCCAGATCTATACGTCAATGAATATAACACAAGTATTTAGTATCTCGTGTGTGCCCGCCGCGTACTTTGTTACACGTTTGAGCATTGGCTGCAGTCGCAGTGGCAGGCACCGCCATACTACCTGCCACGCATCTCTATAAACAACATCTATATTATCACATGTTTGTTTTTACCTTTTGTCGATTCACGCGTCGCCTCTCCGTGAACAGAAAAAACGTCTAACGCGACGCGAGACGCCACGCCACACGCGAGATAAGGCCTTAGAGGGTAAAAAAGGGTTTCAAATTTATTTGAAACTACGTCTGTCTTAAAGTTAGATCTGCGAAATTTCGTATTTGTATTTGGCTTTGTGGTTGTATATACAGACATGTGGGTCAACATGTTTCAGCATTTTGATTGAAAGCGAAAATACACCTTTAACGTGGTAAAGTTATCTACGGCAACAGCTATTACATTTTTTAAATGTAAAAGTAGTAATGAGAAAGTCTGTCTGTTACGTTTTCAAGCTTAAACTGCTCAATCGATTTAAATGAAATTTGATATTAAAGGATCAATCCCTAATCTCAGAAATGAAACAACGATGTTACAGATTTAAACGGATTATATTGCAACACAAGTGATCGCTTCGACATCGACCGCCATACTGACATACTGACTAAAAATCGTACCCTTAATTGAATATTTAAAAAGTGTCAGTTGACAGTGTTACCACAGAGAATATATTCAATCGGCATATCGACTAATAATCGATTAATGTAAAATATTCAAATAGGGGTTAATATATTATGCGATTACTACTCAATAAATAATTACCCTCGACATAAATTATACAACATAAATATAAGTAATTAGCCTTACAATATGAAGATAGTTTAGTCTTTAGATATTATTTAAATTAATATAATTAGAAATGTATAAAATGTATTTTTTACCTCATTACCCCATCCCTAGCACAATATGTGTTGTATGCGCCAAGGGAAGTAAAATCATCGGTTTTGAAAAACACCTTTAACTGCTGAAAAATTGTGTAGAACCCCGTCCTCCTCCTCGTCCCGACGCGACGGCTGCTGTATATAAATAAATCTATCGAATCGTTAAAAAAAATATATCAACGATGAATTTCCAGGTTTTTATTGACCCTTGAAGTCAGGACCCAATACGGGAAAATAGAAGTCGTACCGCAAACTTGGCAAGTCTGATGTAGGTATGACTCGTACAACAATAGCAGAAAGTCTTGTTTTAAAACACCCGCAGTGAACTTTTTTAAAAATGTGAAATTTTTGTAACTACTATTACTATGTATTTATTTGTAAAGTGTCAGTAATTATGATAGGGGTACAGGGGTAATATAGGGGAGGGGGGGTGACATAGTTAGGGCAGCTTACCCTATGAGAAACAAATGACAATGCGCAGTAGCGAGCAAATGTCCGTCACAATGTTTTCCATTAACTGGTGACCGGAGAAGTCACACCGTACAAACAAGCATACATGTTTGACTGGCTACACACGGACAGCTTGAAGCAGCCAGTATCTACCTATCGACTGTTTCAAGCTGCGACTGCACAGAAAACTAAAGTCTTTTAACACAAACGCACGGGACCGCTCTTCGTGCGGTCGTAAGCAACGTGGTGAAATTTCATCGTGCGGTCAAGCAGTCGCCGGGCATACACTGACTGCTCGAGTTTTTTTTTTTTAAATGGATGTCTTAGACAGCGAGTTTTCGAGAAATTGATACGGTCTGCTGTAGCGGCAAGCAGGCAGCTTTCAATGGCAGCTTCAAGCGGTTGAACTTGACTGCACGAGCAACCGTGTGTGTTGATCACTGGCCGACTGCTCGAGCAGTCCGTGTATGGCCGACTGCTCGAGCAGACCGTGTATGGCCGACTGCTCGAGCAGCTTGAAACCGCCTTCACCTGTTGTGGTATTTGCAGGGCCTGGTCTAAGATTTTAGGGGCCCAAACTTTACTATAACGACGCGTCCAGCAAGGGCTTAATTGAAGCACCCTTTTACTCTTTGCGCCATAAGCTTCAGTTTAATTTCTAACGAGGTAGATCAGGAACATAAGGGTGCCACTCTTTTAATAAATAAATGTATAATGTTCAGGTCAACTCCGTGATAAGGTGCAGTTACACACAACCCGGACGTTGATTCACAAAGTGAAGTTGTTCGAGAACATTCCAGCTATTACGGTGGGCACGGTGCTCGGCTGCTTGCACCCCGAGGTGTTCCTGACAAATGACCCGGTTATGGCGGCAGGGGACGTCGGCGACTGCATGTACTTCATCGATACTGGCACCGTCGCCATTTATTCCATCAAGGGTGTAGAGGTACCTACTATAGCAAATTTTGAGCGAATGTCATGTATGAGTTGTAGAATTTTATAAGCTACAGGTCTTAATCGCGTAAATATTTTATATTTTTAAGGATAAATACCTTTGTTTATTGCCCGACGTTTCGACCGTATTGCAATACACCGCCGAACAAACATTACACGCCAGAGTGCAGATGTCGTTAGTGTCGTGTGTCGAAGTACCGACGGTTCCGTAATAGTGAGTGATAAAAATTAAGCGAGGGTAGTTTCCGAAACCCGCGCTTCTCGGAGGCGACGCTGAGCTAAAATATTCTACCCGTGACCACGGCCGTTGCAATGCGGTCAAAACGTCGGGCAATAAACAAAGGTATTTAGCCTTAATTAAAATATTTACACGATTAAGACCAGTAGCTTATAAAATTCTACAATGTGTACAAATCGCGAAAGTTTACATATTTCGAGTCGAACATATTTGTCATGTATGAGAGCGGGAAAGTATGTACCTACAATTAGAAATTTTCAGTTAATACAGAAACTATAGAGGCCAGAACCGTTTCTTATTGAAAAAACTGACTTTTCGTTCTGTAATACCGACTGCGCGCAAACCTAATATTTTAGGAAATAGTGTCTGCTGCTGGCCAGAATAAATGATGAGAGCTCTTCCTCCCCTAAGATGGCGGTTGATTCCCCCTACTTTTGTTCAGAACCGCAATTAATAATCGATTGTTTGTTTGTACTGCCTCTGTGGCGCGGTGGGAGTGTGTCCGACTGCTACACAAGAGGTCGTGGGTTCGTATCCTACCCAGGGTAAAACTTTGTGTGATGAGCGCGATGGTTTATTCTGTCTGGGTGTAATTTAGAAATATATAAATAGGTATATTTATCATTTGTCAGGTTGCCACAGTACAAGCTCTGCTTAGTTTGGAATCAGATGACGTTGTGTGAGTGTGTCCCAAGATATTATATTATATATATTGTCTAGCGAAACAAACTGGAAATTAACTAGACAATATGCACCTGCCAGCCTGATACATCTCTTTTCCCCCCTAAGATTGACTGGTAGAGAATGCCCATGGCATTAAGTCAGCCTTTTGCAATGTATTTGCAGGAAGTTTTTAAATAAATGTTTTTTTTTAAAAATTACTTGCAATGTGGGATTCTAGCAATCCTGTTAACCCTTCCAGCTAAGCTCAATGGCTTGTTTTAGGAGTGGGTTCACGTCCCATCACGAACCCGCGACATCACGATTGCGAGACTGATGCCTTAGCCATTAGGCTACCGCCGCTTCATAACTTTTAACAGCAAACTTTTAACAGCTATGTCATCTGCAAGACGGCGCTTACTTCGGCGAGGGCGCTCTGCTCTTGAGAACTCATAAGCGCAATGTTACTGTCGTCGCTGTAGAGACTACGCTTTTGTACCGACTTGGTGCTGAAGACTTCGGGTATCTATATTATTGCATCAACTATTATTATTATAAACGAATGTAATACTAGTACCTAAGTAGTTGCATTCACATGCATTCTTAGCTGGTCTATACCAGAAAATGTATTTTTGTAGGGTTCCATAGCCAAAATGGCAAAGCGAAACCCTTATAGTTTCGCCATGTCCGTCCGTCCGCAGCTTAGCTCAGAGACTGTTAGTGTTAGAAGGCTGAAATTTTGCATGGATGAGGGGCATATATCTTACGGCGACAAAGTGAAAAAATAAGATCTTGGGAAACACTCCACATCCCCTATATGTAAAGTGGGGATGTGATTTTTCTTCTCACTTACCCCATCGTGTGGTCTATTATTACATAGATCTTTTAAAAAAGTCTTTTTATTATATTTAGGGATCCGTTTGTGAAATATTAAGCTTTAAAGTGAACATTTTTGTTAGAGTTAAGTGACCCCTCCCTGAAAGGGATCACTAGACTCTCGCTAAATGGTTGATATTGGATGTGTGAAAAAAAACACGTTAGTAGTATATATAGTATATAGTGTTTAATTAAAAGGAAAACTATCACAGCTTAAAAGGAAAATTATGCTTTACAAGTTTAAAAAAACAAAAAGATTAAGTTCTAAGTTCATCGAGATTCATTAATGCCTCCGACTGCATGAAATTATATAAATCTGTAGAGGATCTTGTTTCTTTTTTTTTGCATGCGGGTTTTTTTATTTTTTCAATATATTTTTTTATTGTCAGTCAGTTTATATTCTAAATGGGTATATTCTTTTGCCTCCAGGCGTTACGTTATGTCTGACCCGGAGCTTCGTGAACGCGTTGAAGTGTTAGCAGCTAAGCGAATGCACATATTAGCATTGCTGGAAGACTCTTTACGCGAAGAAAGAGAGCAGCGCCTGTCGGGCAGCAGTCAATAAATTTAAATAATACTTAAATACTCTAAATGTGATACTTTACGTAGGTATCACAGACTTACGTGGTTTAACTTATTACCTTTCGAATACCTAGATAACATCATTATATTCATCTTAGCGAATAAATTCAAAAAATTTAGGATATGAACATGCAAAAACCATGTAGGTTTTGATATCCAGCTAACTCAGGTTCTAAAAATTCTTGCGTTCCTCCCTCAAAGACGATACCCGGCCTTTGTCTCATTCGTCTTTCGGGGTAGAAAAAGACCGATCCTATCTTATTGGTGTAAGGCATTATCAATGATGTAATTAAGGTATAGGAAGGCTCTAGGCGGTGTTATAATTAGTTAGTTAATAAGGGACTCTTGAGTACTGAAAACAACAGATTAGACTCACCAGTTCTACCCAGTGTGGTAGTAACTGATAGGTGCTCCCACACACGAACTTTGACGCACGAGTTGACGTCGCGTTTTCTGTCAAGTCCAAAATGTTATAATCATGGGTGAGAATTTTGCGCTTCAACAGAGTTGCCAATGAAACATCGACTGACTAAAGTATAGCCTCGATGGCGCGGGTAGAGTGCTTACGACAGCTGCGTCAGGGTTTGATTCCAACATGGCATGCCACATTGTGTAATCCACAAATTGTTGTTCCAAGTCTGGGTATACATTGTGTTCGTGACTTGTATATTTGTAAAGTCCCCTGCGAGCCCTGCGACACAAGAATAAAACGCCTGAAATTCACGAATCCATGTCGAACGTGGAACTTTACGACTTTATATTATAAGTGTTGTTGTTTTCAAGTATAGTAGGTACTTAAGTTAATTTTAAATCGGTAGTAATAAGACTACTTTTATTTTTTATGAAAAATATATATATTATGTTTACTCGGCCGATGACCACGGCCGTTGCAATACGGTCAAAACGTCGGGCAAAAAACAAGGTATTTTACCTTAAATTATTTACGCGATTAAGACCCGTAATATATATATATTTTCTTAATGTGTACTTTTATTTGTACACTAGCTGACCTGTGCAATTTCGTCTGCGCCATTTTCCCCGTTTTTGCAACATTATTAATTGATGCTCAGCTCCTATTGGTCGTAGCGTGATGTAAATGGCCCCACTGACGATGCATCCATCAATCCAAATGACGTGGACGTCTGTAAAAAACTTTTCGTGAATGTCAAAAACGTTATCCATTTCAATGGAAGTCGCGTCGTTCGGTTTTAGAATTCCAAACTGACGCTCGTCCAGTCCAAATAGACTTGTATCACGCACGTCATTTGAAAGGCATCCGTATTGTCAGTGAGTGGGCAAATCAAGAAGGATATAGTAATTGTGTCTATGGTTTATTCTTTCGTCTCGCTTAGAAAGAAACGAAAGAGACCAATCTTCTCTTTTGTGTGTATAGTCACAAAAGAGAAAGACGGTCTCGCAAAATGTCTTTACTTTTTCATAAATACTTTAGTCTTTAGTATAGTTATAGCGTACGTTCAAATGGAAGTATAGTCAATGGTGCCTTAATTTTGCCTACATCCTTTCGGAAGGCTTCTAAATGACGTATCGTCAGTGGCTATACAACACTAAAATAATTTTTCAATTCAAACCAGTAGTTCCTGAGATTAGCTTTCAACCAAACAAACAAACTCTTCAGCTTTATATTTAATAGTATAGATTATTAATTTATTTTTAATAAAAACTGTAAACAGAAAATTCCGTGATTTTATTCTAATGTGTACCCTGCCCACAGTACGGACCAGTAGGGCTGCAAGTTAGGGGTCCATATTGTCCGTTTAAAACACCCATCTAATCTACAAGTCTCTAAAACTAGCTGTCCGCCCCGGCTTCGCCCTGGCAATAAAATATAGCCTATGACACACACAAATAACGTGGCTTTCTATTGGTTAAAGAATTTTCAAAATCGGTTTAGTAGATTCAGAGATTACCCCCTAACAATAATTATAACAATAAGCAAATTAGGTTAAGTTAAGGTTAGAACTGAATTTTTTCTAAGTCACAAACATTTTTTTTGTTCTTTGGGCGTAACGTTATTAGTTTAAACATTCTTTAGGCAAAACGTTCATGGGTCAAACGAATTTGGTAATGTCGTTACAGACTTATCTCGATTAGTGACAAGTTTTGCCTTGTCAGCATTCATGGTTAGTCCTACCTTCTTGCTTTCTATATTTAGCTGCGATATCATACCTTTCTAAAAATAAAAGAAGTTTCCTCTGAGAGAATATTGCTATCTCAAATATTTAGGGTACTTTCCCTCCAGGGAGCATTGGTTGGGTCCACCCTGTACCTATGTTACCTAAGTTGTGTTCTTACCTTGCTTGCCTTTTTACCCCACTACGACGAAGCCAAAAAAGAAGGATAATGTTTTCAGTAGTCTATATTTAAAGATCGATTGTTGTTTTTTGTAACCTATCTACACCTTTTTACTTGTATCATAATTGTTTATCACGGTTAAAATTTAGAGACTCATGTAAGTGGCCATATCATAGAGATAGAATAAATACCTAACTTATAAATTATGTTGTGCTTTTCGATTTTCGTTAGTCGCTTTAAAGTCTGATATATTCCTGCAATTTTTGAGTTCTGTGTAGGGTTGACACCTTTTTCTGATATCATTAAAGTACAATGCTCAAAGCTCAAAGGTAGAAAAAAGTACAAAGTGTCTAATTCAAGTACAATTAATTTGATTTTATTATTTAGCTTATTTGCATATTTTTCACTACTTAGAGCAAATAATAAACACTTCTAAACAGATGCACAGCATCTTTACAGTCTACAAGTAAGTTAAAAAGTGTGCAATAAAATGAACACAACAAAATTAATGCCAATTAAAGTATTTTCGCGTACTTTATCGTTATCATAAAATACTGAGTGTATTTACCGGATAACATAAAATACTTTAAATTAAAGTACGAGTGGCAACCCTAGTTCTGTGGTACTCTATATTTGGTCTGTCTGAAGCCATGGTTATGAAAGCATGAGCTGAAGCCATAGCCATGGTCCCACAAAAAAGTTCAAGAAAAAAATACACACTTCAGTGTGTATTTTTTTCTTGAACTTTTTTGTACTCCTCGGTTGAGCAGCTGTCACCATTCTGTGGTCAGAGTTTTTTTATTCTGCCGTTTTTAGGGTTCCGTAGCCAAAATAGCAAAAATCGGAACCCTTATAGTTTTGTCATGTCCGTATATCACAGGCATTTTACTCACAGACTACTACTCAATGAATATTGATGAAATGGTGGAAAGGTGTCTTCTAGTAGCCGCTATCTAGTTTATTAGCTTTAAATAAAAATAAATATTGTTAGGGGGGGAGGCACTACATTTATGTAACAGAAGCTGTTTTTTTTTTTTATTTCGCGAGCATCAACTTGTGGCACACCAACAGGTCTTTCAAAAATATTTTATGGTTTTTATTATACTTTTTTGATTGAGTGAATATTTTTGGAAAAAATCGCTCCGAAAGTTGCATAAATTGTATCTCGCCCCCCCCCCTTAACTTTTGAACCGTGTCCAAAAATATAAAAAAAATCACATACATATTGTTATAGAGTTATTACCGAAAAACTGCGTTTCTCAACAAAAGGGCGTAGGTAATTGCCATGAACACACAGTCTTCCACTGATGCAATTATTAAAGGCTGTTGAACCCTACACTATTCCGGCTGAGTATGGTCCGACAAGCTTGCCGTTTCTTTTCCTTTATGAGTGTAGTCCCATGATATCTCCAAATTTTTGTCAAGTGCCAATATGAGAATTAGTCACCCATTACAATAAATTTTTGTGAGCATAGCTTTTGATCGTTTCATTTAAATTGTTGGAGAACTTTTCAACTATTGTTCTAGCAATGTCAGTAGGAGAGTAAACCAGTTTAATCGTCAATTTTTCATCATGTTCTTGTCTTGTAATATTATGTTGAGGATTGCGATTCGTTCTGATACTCCTACAAATTCTGTTAATTTTCCTTTGTGTATGTCTCGTACAATAAATCCTACACGATTCTCATATGAGATAGAGTATAAAACCCCCATAGTAGGTACTCTATCTACTTACCTTCTCTTCTAACTTCGCTCAGACCTACTATATCCCAGTGTACCTATTGATAAGTGAGAATAATAGCTCCGATAAGCTTTCTCTTGATATAAGAGAACTAGTGTTTTAAGTATCTCTATTTAAATGTTCGGGTTTAAATTTTTACCAGCGACGACTACGGTGACGGTATATGCGTTTGAGGTAAGTGGAGTTTGTGTGTGTGTGTGTGTGTCTGTTACCATTTTTCTAGGAAACGGCTGGGCCGATTTCAAAACGGTTTATGATGATTTCCCAAACATGTTCGTAGCTAAGTCTTGCTAGACCGCCAGGGGGCGCTACGGTGCTCATGTTTCTCCAAAACGGTTATTATTTTTTTTCTCTGAGAAGTCTCATTTCTGAACATGTTTTAATTAAGTTTCAGTACACGCGTTTGTTTCTGAAAAAAGGCTCATGTTTTTTCTAACTGGCGTTAATAAGTATCAGTTAAAATTTTAAACCCTTCCTCCCTGAGTAACAAAAGGTAAGTCTGACTCATCTAAGAATATCCCTCAATATGCACAAAATTAAATGAGTTAAATTCGGTTCAGTATCTAACTTGTAGACCCCATCGGATTTTCTTATGCGACTAACCTCCTGTTAGTCACGGAGGTTTTAAAATTTGATTTGATTCTTTTTTACGGGTCGCGGCATTTTTCACAATTTTTAATTTGGGGGGTTTTGGTCAATCACCCCACCTTGGCCGTGGTTTGGGGTTGTTACCCTTACAACCCCCTCAATCTCACTAACTTTATATCTTTACTAGCTGTCCCGCGCAACTTTGTATGCGTAAATTTTCCCCGTTTTTGCAACACTTTTCATTACTGCTCCGCTCCTATTGGTCGTAGCGTGATGTTATATAGCCTATAGTCTTCCTGGGTAAATGGGCAATCCGACAAAAAATAATTTTTCAATTTGGACCAGTAGTTCCTGAGATTACCGTGTTCAAACAAACAATCACTCTTCAGTTTTATAATATTAGTAGATTAAAATTAGTTTATATATAGTTATTATTTCGTTATGGAAATTTTATTTAGAAATGTATTTTTAATAGATTAGTTTGGAGAGGCCATCATTATTATGAGACACATTGCAAGCATGCTTGTTTCAACTAGAATACAATTGAACCAATAGCGGAGAGGCCATCATTTATGAGACAACTGGAATACCTACATTATACTATTTAGCAAACTGCCAATGTGCTACCTTGGAATTAAAACCAATAATGTGAAAACCCATAAACATGGAAAGTGGTAGTAGATAAAACAATTTTAATACCAGTATTGTGCATTTATTCTAATAAGAACAGTAATAATTATTTATACATAATTCAATTCGATAACCTTAGCACTAAATTAAATTACTTTGGGTACATATTAGATCTGAAATAAACTCCTCAATTCTTAGATATAAAATTTATTAAATATAAATTTACGGATACAGAATCAACCACATTGGTGGCCACATTCGGAATGCTATAGATAATTTTATTATCTTACAAACTAGCTTGTTATCAATCATACATAGATGCCCACCCATAGCAATAAGAACAGTATTCCGAATCCTGAGAAAAGTGCGGCAACCAGCGATAACAGCAGTTCTTTAAACAGATCTCTTGACAGTTTCGTAGTCGTGACTTCATATACGAAGAACCAAGCCGTAAAAAATATCCCGTTGCCGAGTAATAGCAGTGTGAGGTGCGGAAAAATTGCCGGGTTGATTGGAGACGTGTAGCGGATCATTGACTCTATTTCTAGCTGTAATTAAGACAGAAAACTAAGTTATTTACTTAATAGCTATAAACCACTATGTTAAAATATATACCGGTAAACTTACACTCATTTTTGTAGATTTCTTCTTTACTTTTTGATAAGAAATAAAATTACACGATGCTAAACACTGACATCAATGGGATACGTCAGACAATTTGCGGACCATAGACAACAAATATATTGATAACGTCACAAAAAGGCATAGAGAATCATAGAAAAGAGACAGACAAAAAAAGCCCAAAAAAGACAAACTTGTCACAGTGAAAAATAGTCGATTATCAGCATTAATTAGCACTAACACGAAATCCAAACTTACTTTTCTTAAGGGGCGTCTAAACGGGCCATTTTTCACGGCAATTTGTGGCGGCAATGCTGTGGCCGGCGATATTGCTAGCAATACTGGCAAGACAGTAATATTGCCGTAATGTTCCGACCATATGGCAATACATGTTTTGTATGGCCACTTATTGGTCAATATTGATTTGATAGGTTGCCGGGCGATCGCTGAGCGATAGATTTTCCGCATTATGGCATGGGTTATCCTTGTCTACGGGACATGAAGTTTGCTGTGGGTAACGCCGCGCCGTGACTTATTGCTAAATTCTGTGTTGTCAGGTGTCATGTTGTTTTAGGTTATTTGTAAAAGGTTTTAGTCGTCTTTGATAGGTACTAAAAAATGAAGTCAATTAAGAACACTGACCTCTATAGTCATAATATTTAAAGTGAACTGCCAATGGTCTCCAATGAGCAGTACCTATGAACTGAATCGACCACCGACTGATACCAGTACCTACACGAAATTGCGGAGCGGCGATGAGAATAGTTCCAACATCAAATTATTTGTACTACTGCCACTTACAGTGATATAACATCGTGCGAACATTTGAACGAAAATGAATAGATACTGTGCCTTGACCTTACCCATATACTTACAGCATAAAGCAACGACATCGATATGTGAAGCGCAAATTCTAAACACCTGAATCACATCAAGCACTGCCTGGAAATGGTAAAAACCCAACAAGAGGCGTTGAATGTGAGAGCAGGAATCCCACGAAAGCCATCATTAGGTACACCATGTATGCAATTTTATTACTTGGTGGCTTATTTATAGGACTGTGTGGCACCCTCAAGGTAAAGCAATGTCTCCACAACCACACACAACAGAGGAGCGCGGCGAGTCCACATCAGATCGCACTCAAGCAATAGAATTGTTGTCGTGTACTGCTGGACACCAAGTCGACAAAGTGAGTTAACCCATCGTCAATCATTGCCATCAATGATAACATTTACAATTCACGAACCTTTGTAATGAGAAAATAAAATAAAGATTATATTATATTATATTATTTTCCTTTACATATTCCATAGTTTGTGTTTATCTTAAGTTATAACTTTATGCTGCATAGGTTAACCTAGCGCCTGTCCACTCTGTATATGTTTTTACTTTTTATACAATAACTTTTCCAGTACAATAAACACAACATATTTTTTCTCATAAACATTACAATTTTCTGAACATGGTTCTTACCACATTTACCAAATTCTGGAAAAAGCTTGAAAATAAATAAAAAGGCAAATAATTTAGGATCAAATGTTTTATTAGTTAAAGTACACAATTTGGTTTTTACATAAGAGTATTTATCGAATATGTCATCCAAAAACTTAGCTGGGGTAGATATATCTCATCATATCTATGTACCCCTGCCCAAATACCATGTCAGTGTCAACATGGGCACAGCAACCTACAGTTATATTTCCAACAACTGCAGCAATAACCTGAGATAGCATCTATAGTATTGACAACATTTTAATAATAAATTATGTCTGGACTTTACTCTCTTTCTAATTAAATACCTATAATTAGAGGGATAACATCTTTAATCAGGCATCCTAGTCAATGGTTCTACCATACAAACATGCATAAGTGATTGCAAAGCTTAAAATCATCATATCATTTTGTTTTATCATAAACTAGGCTTGTAGAAAACGATAATTGAAATATTTTCAATTACTGCTTTCTACAAGCCTAGTTTATGATAAAACGAATTGATATTAATTTTAAGCTCTCACTTACACTAGGGTGCTCTTAATTTCATTATTTACTTCTAATGTGTAGGTGCCATTTATTCATACATGCTCACCACATCTTTGCTTACCACATAGTATGACCGGGCTGTTGATATGTCCCAATTGCCAACTCAATCTAGAATATGACCATCATAACATACCGTAAATGGCTTTACTAAATTCTGATATTACTAACTATGTCTTTAAAAAAAAATAGTTGCTACTAGTTTGCAGATAAACATATTATGTTGCATCACAAATGATAACAGCAGGCTCGATTTCATTGAGCAGATCAGGATTTCCAAATAAGCTCTCAGGTATTATTCTGCTCCTCAAATCAACTTTTGCCACCATCGCCAGGTGCCATCTGCAGGCTCATGCACTCTCTTGCCTTAGACATATACCGTTCCAATGGCTTTCGACTTATGACACAGACTACTTCTATGCAATTTCTCCAAGTAAATACTTAATGCAACACTTGAAGAAGGTACTTCATCACCTAATCTTCCCATTAATGTCCCTAGTGCTGCAGGTAAGAGATACATTCTGAAAACAAGACAATATGATATTATTCCAAATTCAAATTGTTAACATGTCTGTTATCATCTTGCTGAATTATACCTATGCACATTTCTCGTAGCAGTCATCCAACATGTTGCGCAAACGTGTTTATGATCTGTACTAAAAACATTTGTTACTTTTAATGGTATTATAGAAACATTAGGAAGTTTGAGAATTGAAAGCTTGATAAAACGATACACAGTGAATGGTGCTTGCTTTAAGTTTTATGAAATATGTACTACTTATTGTATTATCAAGTCCAAGAGATGAATTGAAAGTTTCAAAGTCATGAATGTGTGTGTAGGCAGCACAGCAGATTTAGATAACTAAGTAGATACTAACTGTCGTTGGTGACATCCAGCCACTAAGAACATTCACCATGGCTTCAGTTGCATCTAAAATCAAGCGCCGGCGCTGGTGCGTAAGTCATAACGAACCATTCTCGGTAGAGAGTACTTTTAATTTAAGAATAAAAGTAAAAATCATATTATATAATTTTGACAGTTAATTGTTGTTTTATTGTAAGCTTCGGTGTTGCCAGTCATATCATAACATAATAAAGATTTTGAATTTGTGTATCGATTCTCATCTACTGATTTTATTTGTTATTAAATAAAGAATAAATTTACACTTGTATTTCCTTTTTTCTATTTTATTACAGTTCTATTAGATTATGTCGTAGATTTACAAAGAGAATTTAAGTGGTTAAATTATCTAAGTAGATTTATGTAAAGAATTGTTCATATTTTTATGAAGACAACAAGAGATTATTAAAATCGTTTTTTTTGGTAAATAATTTAGTATTAAAAATCGATTAATCGTAACATACTGGCATCTATTTAAGCAGCAGGTAGTTAATTGGTAGTTAAAGGAAGTTACAGGTGCTTTGAACTAGACTTGGGTTTCGTTTTGTACTTTTTTCTGGTGAAGTTATGGTTGCTATTACACGGGGTTTTATGAGAATTTAGTTTACTTACTAGAAGCATTTGTGTATTTCAACATTGCAGCTGTCCAAGCACTAAGCACTTGTGCTGCAACACTCACTATATTTTTTTTTATTTTGTTGGGGATGACATGATACACATTCAATTTAGGCAGCGCTCTAGTGTGACCCAATTTGCTGTTTATGTTATAATTAAACTTGATTTCTTTCCATGTGCCAACATCTTTAGCTATCATAAAATATAAGTACTTATGTTCTGTCCTGCTTTTTGAATTACCAAGACCAGTTCGAAAGGTGAGACCTTGGTCACACATAAGATCCAATGGCGACGATCCTGCTTCTCTTCCAATACAATATCTTTTATTAATTGTACAAGCTCTACTGCTTGTACTTTTAATGAAGCTTTTAATAAGCTATTAATTCATACTAACTGACTAACTAACTGTCACCAAGGAGAAAAATCCCTATAATCATGAATACCAGAGTATGGTCACGATATTTTTGCGCCCTTTCATTTTGAACCTACTCTACAAAGCCATTAATGATGTCCCTTGCGTCGATATGTGTTAAATGTGGGTTTCTAACATTTGGTTGGTATCTCATCAAACACTAAGTACATAATTATAACACTATATAATACACTAGACGTCCCGCGCAACTTCGTATGCGTAATTATTCGTAAACATTTCTCGTCGCTTCTCCGCTCCTATTAGTCGTAGCGCGATGTTATATATGGGCTATCCAACAAAAAAATAATTTTTCAAATCGGACCAGTAGATCCTGAGTTTAGCGCGTTTAAACAAACAAACAAACTCTTCCGCTTTATAATATTAGTATAGATATGCAAGATGCATTATAATATTATATTTCTGAATAGTATGTAGTACCTAATATCTAGTTATTAATTTAATTAGTTTGTAAGTTTTGCAGCACCCTTACGGGGTCTATGTATGTTTAAGGACTGCCTGTAACAACATTGTGCAATAAATAAATAAATAAATAATTTCTTATTTACTTCCTAGTTTTTTTAAAAACAAACTTGACTAGGATGAAACAAAAGAACAACAGAAACAAAGAGCATCAGAAAGTTTTCATATTTCTAGTCATAGTCAATATCAAAAATTTTCAGATGTCATTAGTGACAGTTCAACCATAATAAATGTCATAAAGTTTGGCCATTGTTGCTGGGTTGTGTTGCCCGCTTATGAGTCTGGGTCATGCGCCATACTATTGCCGATATATTGCCATACATTGCCTAACCATAGATTACTTGGCCATCAGTTACATTTTTGTGATGGTTGGGCAATAAGTTGCCAATAGTGCCGCCACAAATTGCCGTAAAAAATGGCCCGTTTAGACGCCCCTTTCCAATGCTTTCTATGCACTTGTATCGCTGTCCTTGTTTTACTCTCCAATGTTTCGATTTTTCATCGCATCAACGTTTCATGTTCAACAATTGGACAATTTTACTACGGAACGGCACTTAAAATGGCCTCCAATGTTTATGTTTACAGCTGTTTTTGGCTTTTTGGAAGAAATGCTTTGTTTATTTCAAATGATGCGATAAATATGTAGAAATTATCTAAAAAAATGATTTGTTATTTAATTAAGTGATTCGTGTTTCATGAAAGATGTCCGGACAGTGCTTTATCATGAATGTGAACAAAATAATAAATCAAAATGCAGGTGAAGTCAAGCCTACTCCAAAGGAAAAAGTCATGTCTTATGAAGAAAAATCGGTTGGTTCGACACCATTTTTTAAATGTGAAGCATGTCCTTACATGGCATTTGCTGAGGATGATATAAAATTTCACTTATTCACTGTCCATCCGGACCTGGCCAAGAGCAATGGTCTCGCAGACAACATCCAAATACCTTGCCCAGGTTGTACGAGTGTCTTTGACGCCGAGGAAACTCTTAGAACACATTTACGCAATCACCACAAAATGGGCATTAAAGATGTTAAAAAAATGATCAAAAGTCTAGTTCAAATAGCTCTAAAAAATGCCAAATTAAAGAAAGACAACACAAGTAACGATATATTGCCTATAGTCCCTCAACGGCAGGAACCACCTGACATAAAAATACCTCAAGTTATTGAAATCATTCCTGATGCTGTAAATGCTCATAATGATTTGCCAAAAGGAGTCGCTTTTATATCCGTAGATGAGCTTCACAAAATGAGTACACCAAACTTTGAAAAAGTAGATCCAAAAGAAATAATACAGGAAGCTAGCATTAACATTGTGTATACGAATGACATTTCCACTCAATATGTGCGTACAGTATCTGAAGCTAGAACTATACCTCAATGTAACTTGATCCAAGCTTCCAGCGTGCCACCAGACTTAATATCGTCAATACAGCCTCGTATTGCATCTTTAGATTCTAAGTTATCACCAACACAGACAAGAGAAAATAAACCAGCACATATTCCTTATATATGTAAGCCAGAACAATTAAAAGAAGAAGTGGAGGTACCGAAACCGATTGAAAAGAAATCACGGTCCATGTGTTTAATAGATAATTGCCGACAGCTTATACAAGAGGAGAAGAATCTCATGTACCACAGAAAATGTCACCAGAACGGTAAACTAACATGTCCTGAATGTTCAGAAGTGTATCCTACTGTGGAAGCATTGCACTTACACTTGTGGAAGCTTCACATGGTTGATCTAGAACTACCAACATGTCCTATATGTGGTTTTAAAACGTTTAAAAGTACCAGATTACGTAATTATCATATGAAAATTCATAGGAAAACTAAAGCACATATATGTAAGTATCGAGTTTAAATATACTAAAATTTGGTATAATTATAACAATATAATAATAGGTAGGTACTATAAATCAATGTTTTAACCCCCAATGCAAAAGAGGGATGTTACATGTCTCTGCGTATCTTTCATTGGCATTACCGCACTCAAGTTTTTTTACCTAAAATCTAGTTAGATGATTAGAGATGACTCTTAGCTTTGTTTCATGAGAATCAGTTCAGCCCTTTTGAAAATAACCAATGGGCGGTTGTTTATAATAATCTACTGATTAGGCAATATTTAGTAAGACATGTGTATCCTTTAAAAGTTTTTCTGAAAACCCAACACTGAAGTGAAATCAAAATCCTCATGGTATGGGGTGAAATGGATTACACTCCCCCTCCACATCGCGCAAAGTTCCAAGAATCCTGTATGTCCATGCTTGATTTCACATTCAATCATCGCAATCATCTATCTGCCTTTGTGGCGCGGTGGGAGTGTGTCCATCTGCTATGCAAGCTATGGTTGTGGGTTCGATTCGCACACGGGACACCACTTTGTGTGATCCACAAATTGAATTGTGTGTTTGTAAAGTCCTCCGGAGACACAGGGCTTGTACCCTACTAGGGGAGTTGTCTTTTAAAATAAAAAAAAATTAAAATTTTGGTGTCCCAATCGTAGCGGCCACAATTTACAACCTTTAAATCACATGTTATTAGCCCAAACAGGTGAATGCACACTGGATGTTTTGTTTCATTTCACTGGTCAACTTTGGTGATGGAAAACTTGAAGAAACCTGTTACAACAACTAATAAATACCAAAATCCACCATTGGTGGATTATGACCTGATTATACACCTACATCCCACTTTTGGGAACTTTAAAGCTGATTCTATGTGTATGTTTTGTTTCTCCACAGGTCCTATATGCTCTAAGGCGTTTAAGACAACAAACCAGCTATCAAAGCACAAACAAATCCACAAAGGTGGCAACACACCTGTGCAATGCCCCAACTGCCTACAAGAGTTACGTAATGAACAACGACTGAAGATCCACATAGCCGAAGTACACAACAAGGAGAAACAATTCAAATGCTCTCACTGTCAATATGTCTGCTCTAGAAAGGAACAATTGAAGATACATGTGAGGTCACATACAGGTAAGAATAATAATAATATCTTGGGACAATTTACACAATGCTATCTGGTCCCAAACTAAGCAGAGCTTGTACTATGGAAACCAGACAACTGATAAACATACTTATATATTTCTAAATATATACATATTATAGATAAATAACACCCAGACACAGAATAAACCATTGTGGTCATCACACAAAGTTTTGTCCTGGGGGGATAGAACACAACCACTAACCACTAGACCAACAGGCCAGTAATTATCTTTTAAAATGATTTGCCACTAAATGATGTGTTGCTAGGCACAAATACTGAGACTTCCCTTTTTTTTTGGGAAATTTCTTATTTATTTACTTTCTTATAGCTTAATCTTGCTATCAGTCTTTCAGACTATGAGTAGAGATAAGGTTCAACCCCATTCAATTTTCCCTATCCAATCTGCTTCAATCGATTTAAAGGTTGTACATTGTGCCATATTTTAGAGAGGGCAAGTAAAATAGTTTTTCTCGCGACACAATGTATTAATATGCTTACCTAGGTATCTAATTGAAGGTAACCCAATACTCGTTGTTTATTGTGTACAATCTTACCCGACCTTATCCTGGATCCGCGTCTGATACCGATATTGTGATAAAACCTTTCTGCCACCATTTTACTTGAGCTCTCTGATATATGTCGCAGCTAAAACGAAGATCGAGCTGTATCTACAATACCCGATTTTGATAAACCTTATAGCAGTATTTTAAGTTGGGATATGCCTTGAAAAGTACAATAAACTAATTAAAATCTATTCACGAGGTTCAAACAAATTAGTATAATTTTTAAAATATATTCAATCTACAGAGACAGCAACTTTTCAATTTTATAACACTATACCTACATTAGAAGTAAATAAAAAGAACTTTTATTTTACAGGCGTGAAACCATACGCGTGCAATATTTGCGAATTCCGATCAGGTGATCACAACTCATTGCGGAGGCACAAGAAACAGCATTCTAAGGAAAATGTATACAAATGCAAGCTGTGTCCATACACTGCGATACAGTCTACAGTGTTCGCTAGCCACATGATATCTAAACACCCTAATGTCAACACGGACATACATCAGTGCGCTTACTGCTCTTTCAAGACAGTGAACAAAGATAAGTATGTCCTCCACCTAACCACACATGCAGATAAAGAAGGTATCCAACTCCTTATTGATATTAAAAACAAAACAAATAAACCTAGCTGGACAATACCGAGTCAAGTAGAGAAGAGTAAAGAAAATGTTTGTGTCAATAGTGAGCAAACCGGTGAAGCTACACCGAAGACAGTCAATGAAATACCTATAGAAGTGTATGACTGTGACAGTCTTTCGGAAGGCATGCCACAGAACTACTCTAAAGGGTATTGCACAACACCGAGTGACAATAATCCACAGTCTGAGTTCAATAACCTGGTCATGGTAGCTGATTACAGCAAAGATGATAATAATTCTGATTGTCTTATCTCCGAAAGCTCGAACGATACTATGATGGACCGTCCTCAGTATTGTCAACCACAACATCCGTTACTCACATATGACACTAACCAATCCACTCTACACGAGTTTCTTCATACGCCCACGTCAATAGGACAGAGCTTATTAAAAAATAATAACGTAAATTCCTTAGCCTCAAATGCCTCAATGCACTGCGTTATACCGAGCAGTATAACCAACAATATCATGAGCAATTTCCCTATAAGACTTCCCTCAGTACCTCAGGTATCTTTACGTAACAATATAACTTTAAAAGCTGTCGATAAAATATCGTTATCAACTACAAAAGTGACCGGCCCGATAATAAAACCGACGCAAATATTACCAGTACCATCATCCAGCAATTCGCCAGTCAATATTACTTCAGAACCGGAAGGCGTTCCAAGGAAGAAGCCCAAAATATCAGTAAAAAGTAATTTAATACTCAAAGGGCCAGATCAAGTGAATATGTTCCATTCCCAACAAAAAATGGCATTCAGGAGGCTAGAAAACAATGAAAGATTTGGACTTGGAAGTCCAGTGACTTTCAACAATTTGATTACAACTCAGTTCATGCAGCTGCAACCTGAGCCGACGCTAAGCGAGTCTCCTAACAACATAATGGCGTACCCTCAGGAGCCAATGCTGGCAGACGCGGCAACGACGCCAGTCGACAGCGAAATGAACGACAATCCACAGATATTCTCGTTCAACCAGCAGATGAACGTCAACTCGTTGACCTTACTCCCTCCGCCTCAGAAAATAACGAGCAACGATCCAAGCTACATCAAACTAGAGGCTACAATCAAACAAAACACGCAATCGCCTAGCTTGGAAAGAATGTGCAATGCAAATTTACTAAACAATCCAGCCATTAATCGCGAATATAAAGCATCTCCACCTTTAGAAGATATACACAAAAACATGAACGAAATTAAAAACGAAGTGAAATCAGATCAATTCTACAACATTCCAATGAATAATGCTGCGGCGAACCAGCCGATAATAGACCAGTACTTAATAGACAACTTAATAGGTGAAAAGTATTCAGGTCTCATGGACCTTTCTGGAGTAGTTCTTCAAGAGATATCGGAGCAACAGAACGATGTTATTGAAATAGATGACAATTCAGATGACAACAAACTCTTGCCACGTCTGGACATGTTCTTCCCACTAGAAAATTTATATCCGATGCACAATGATTTTCATTTCTTAGATAATGATATACCGTCGAACAATATGAGTCCTGACATCGAAGGAGTTAACAGAATAGTGGAAGTACCTATAATAAACCAAAAAGATGTAATGGAGCCTTCTAGTGACAACTTAGGTAATGAACTACCAATCTGTATACAGGGTCTAATGGACCCTGTAATGAATACAACTGCGAGACCGACAACCAATAAGATCAATGTGAAAAACATAGAGCTCATGAAGAATTGAAATCTTTTCATCCCTTTCACTCATTAGTAGGTTGCTGTTATGTTTTGTCTCTTACTCGCTTATTACCGTGGAAGGGGACAGAACATTCAACAGATAAACCCTAAGCCCAGGATAGGGGTGTGAAGTTATTTTTTTAAAATCTACCTACTAGGATTTAGGCAGGGGGATGTAAGGAAATGGAATAGTGTGGCTGCTCAGTTTAAATTAAATAAAATACGCCTACCCATTTCAACCTAAACGTAACGCAACTCGTGTACGTATGTTTTAAGAGAACATACAAAGAAAAAAGAAAATATATACTATCTCTTTACTGAGGAGGATTTATAAATTTTCTCTTTATAAAGTTTCCTATTAAGACACGAAACAACAAAATACTATCTAGACCAGGGTTTCCCAAAGTATAACTTAATGTAATACCCACCAAATACCTTTTGTCTATGGAACCCTTTGCCAGTGTTTGAATGAGACTCGATATATTTTTAGTTTGCTTTATTTTAGATACAGATAGGGCTTTTGTACTAATGTGGTGCGCATAGGCGGATCCAGCGGCACGAAGGCACGTGCCCCCCCAAACAGTTGTTTTGTGTACCAAATTTCTTGTATTGTATCATTTGTATTTGTGCCTCCCCCTCCCCGAACGACTCACACTTGACCAGTGTCGGGCGAACCGGAAAATTTTTAGGCACTGCCATTAACCTATCGTGCCCCCACCCTAAAATGAAATCCTGGATCCGCCCATGGTAGTGCGTGCGTATAATTCTCTCTTCCTTCATAATGGGGGGCGCGAGTGGGTGGTGTTGCAATGAATTTGACAAAGATACATATATTTACCAAATGTCCAGTTATGATAGTTCTCATTTTATTTGGATTACTAAATGAATTCAATCATAACATTGGAAATATACATGTTGTATATTTCCAACGCTATGATTGACTTCATTTTCAGTTTTCCGGATGTTCTTGTTGATATTTCTACGCAGGCAATAACATGTTTTATTTCAAGATTTCTAACACAAATAATTTACGGAACCAAGTTTACCGTTCCAGGGTCCGTGGAACCCACTTTGGGAAACGCTGATCTAGAGAAATGTGTCCACTTGTTTTTAGACCGAATGTTCTTGCTTCATGTCTTTAAAAGATATTAGTTAATTGTAGATACACTTACCAAAGGTCACAGGGTATTAATATTTTTTTCTCAGTAGCGAGATAATATTTTTTTAAGGAGTGGCGTTATTGTATGCTTGTATATTGTGACTGCTACATAAGCAACGTTACCAATGTCAGTCCATAGATGAGTGACCACTTTCGAAATTTGTCACACCCGGTTCGGAGAGCACGTTAAACCCGTAGGTCCTGCGCCCAATCTCTTCGGTCGTGTCGTGGGCTATGAGAGTGAAGGAACAGAGAGTGCACTTGTGTTTGCACTGCGCATGCACATGTGCACTATAATATTGTTATTATTTGTTGAGCAACATTTTGTATTGGACTTAGAAATAAAAATGTAAATTGTTGATATTATCAATTGTAAATAATGTATTGTAATCATGTAAATATATAGAAAACAACTTAATTATAAGTAAATTATTAGCATTTAGTGTCTTGGTCACATTTTGAATTCGGAAATTAAAATAATTATAATGTAGGATGTACTCTGGCCGTCTTATTGTACATATTGTAATCTATACAAATAAAAAAAATGTCTGTTTGTGATAACAATAAATAATACTAGCGGACACCTGTGATATCGTGCGCGTGGATTTAGTATCCGCGGGATGATGTATTATACATACAAACCTTCCTATTAAAATTCAGGAGTGATTAAAGATTTGAATCTCTATCTATTGCTGAAAACTGCGTTAAAAACCGTTGCGTAGTTCAAATACTAAAAGCACAAACAGTGAGAGCTACTCATTATATTATATGTAAAGATTACATATTGTGTTATATATTATTACTAGCTGTGCCCCGCGGTGTTACACCGCGGTTTATTAGCCTATGTGTTAACCCAGGGTGTCAGCTAACTCCATACCAAATTTTATTAAAATCGCTCCAGTCGTTTAGACGCGAAGAAGTAACAAACATACACACTCACAAACTTTCGCCTTTATAATATTAGTGTGAAGAATGTAGGTATATTATGGTACTTATAACGAAAACACAACTTTTAATAATTGCCTGTCTGTCTGTCTGTTTGTTCCAGCTAATTTCCGAAACGCCTGGATAGAATTGAAAGGGACTTTCACTGTCAAACAGCTGACGATGTAAGGAGTAATTTAGGCTACTTTTTATCTACTGTTATAGGGTGAGAGCAGCACTGCAATTTCACGCGGACGGAGTGCCGCGACTTTGTCCGCGTGAAATTGCAGTGTCGCGCTCAGCTGTGCCGGCGCACAGCTGGTGATTAAATATTCGTAGACGTGTTAACATTTTTTGTTCAAGCATACTTTTTCAGAACATTATAAGACATACTACCGATTACTGTAAAAAAACATATCATAGTAGTAAAATACCCAATTTGTCTTACCTGCTGAATAATTTCATATCATAGTAGTGAAATACCCATGGAAATAGCTAATACCTAATTGCGTAATTCACTACAATAAAAACAAATTATTTTATACTAATCAGGTAATAATAGATCTTAATATAATCTGAAAATAAGTGTTTTTTTTTCAATTTAACATGTTTTTGTCATTTAAAAGCATGAAAACAAATACTAAAAGTAATAATTTTACGATAGGAACTTATGACGTCACAGGTTGTTATTCCATACACATTTAAATAGAGCTTGTCTTCTTTTTCTTCTTTGAGTTTATGGCAATCTAGCCGTTTTAACGGCTAATTTCTGCCAGTGTCAAGTATTTATGCACTTATTACATGCACATAGTCTCGTTCTAAGTCAATTATCACGTATTCAAATCATTTTTTACAAGTTAAACTCGGAGCTGTAAAAATAATGACCGGTCAGTTTGCCGCCATTTTTACAACTCATAGAGCTTGTCGTTTTGACATTTCATAAAGAGACTAACATTTGTCTACCTGCTAATATGTAGATACCGATTTCGATGAAATTTGTACAAAAAAATCTTTTGCTCGAATCTCTAGCGAACAAACATGCAGCCGCAAACAGGCAATAGTTGGTTAATTCCATTAAAATAAAAGAAATTTTATTTCATTAACTAGGTACTGACATTCGAAGTGTGACCAAGTCAACCCTTTCTTTCAAAAGACTGTTACTCGTGTAAATGTACCTATATAAAATATTTATTAAACGGAATGCGTTTCTATATTGTCCTTTTATACACAACTATATAATCTCCACTGCTCCTGATTTCTTGATATTTGTACGAGACCCAGTCCTCGGTGACATCATTGAAGGGCATAGGATCCGTATGTACCCCTTTCTTATGAGGTCCGATTATGATCATGACATTTCCAACAAAATACTGCAAGTAGTCTTCAAAAGCTTTTCGATTGTTGAAATAACAGAACAATAACGCTGTTTTGTTCTTTGTTTGAAGTATGTTGATTGTGTCCTTGTCTAATTGTGGGGGTGTGAAGTGGAGGGGTATAAAAGTGGGCGGGGCGTACTTGCAGCGCCACCATGCACCGTCTACTTCGATGCCTGATACAGGTATCCCTGAAATAAATGACGACAAATTATAATTTCAGTGATTGAATGTAGCACTAAGAAATAAGTCGGTGGCGGCGGGTAAATTATACAAGGTGTTACAAAATTAACTGCCAGAAAGATAGAACATTACAAAATAAAAAAACATGAACGACTACATCACGAATTGAGTTAACATGAAAACATTAAAATTTTTAATAAAATGACCATTTATTTTTGCATTTCAAGCAGATATTCCAACTTGGTATTTGTATTAGTTATGAAGTGATTAATAAAAGTCGTAAAGAAATGAAACGTGGGGTAAATAAAAGGTTCGTTTACCTTTAAATAATTCACACGATTAAGTCCCGAAATATATCTAATATAGAAAAATAGTGTACGTCGGAAACAGACACAATAATGAATTTTGTATGCCCGATTTAGATACTGCATTCTAAATCGGGCATACAAAATTCATTCTTGTGTCTTTTTCCGACAGACACAGGTAAGTGGCTAATAATATTTAACTGTGCTAAATCTATCGGGCGTTTCGATCGATTTAATTTTGGCTCTTTGCCAAAATTAGTCGTTATAAATTTTGTTTCATAGTTTTATGAAAAACTAGCTGTGCCCCGCGGTGTTACCCGCGATTTATTAGCCTATGTGTTAATCCAGGATGTCAGCTAACTCCATACCAAATTTTATTAAAATCACTCCAGCCGTTTAGACGTGAAGAAGTAACAAACATACACACTCACATACTCACAAACTTTCGCCTTTATAATATTAGTGTGATTGGTCCAAATTTATTTCTCTTTTTTGTAGTTTCTCTTCCTATCTTTATAGGAAGAGAAACTACAAAAAAGAGAAATAAATTAATCGTCTTTTTAATATTCATATCTAATATTTGAATGTTATAGCTAATAATAGTAAGCCTCTTATTTTGTACTAGCGGTGCCCCGCGGTTTATTAGCCTGTGTTAATCCAGGGTGGCAGCTAACTCCATACCAAATTTTACTAAAATCGCTCTAGCCGTTTAGACGTGAAGAAGTAACAAACTTTCGCTTTTATAATATTAGTGTGATTACACAAAAAATAAAATATATGTTCTTTAAAATTAATTTTATAAAATATCACGCAGTACAGTGTGGCTTTTGGCAAAGAACTCTTTCCACTGTCTCAGTCTCAGGCCATCTTCCCATCTCATTTTTTGTCCTCTGTTGCGCGCGCCATCTCTGGGGTACCAATTGATCACGTTTTTGCACCATTTCTCATGATAGTCTCGGATCGTATGTCCGATCTATCTCCACGTTTCTTGGTCGATACGAGTGGTAATCACGCTAATATTATAAAGGCAAAAGTTGTATGTATGTTTGTTTCTTCTTCACGTCTAAACGGCTGGAGCGATTTTAATAAAATTTGGTATGGAGTTAGCTGACACCCTGGATTAACACATAGGCTAATAAACAGCGGGTAACACCGCGGGGCACAGCTAGTGTCCATTATTTTTGTTCAAAGAACCAAAAAAATATATAGCTCGGGGCTAGTAAAAGGGAAATACTTCTATGCGGTGATATTTATCACCGCATCTAGGTAGTCAACATTGCAATCGGAATATGGTGAGACGAGCAAGAGCAAAACAATGCGCTTCTTCTATCCGCGCAGCGCTTATGACTTCTTAGCATACGTAAATTCCCGTCAGATGCATTTATTACATCACCAGACTGGACAAAAAAAAACCAAGAGTATAAAATAAACATTTACCAGTAGCTTCAGTAATCATCCACTCCAAAAGTCCACTGCCACAGCCGACACTCAGTACCCTGTCACACTCCAGCTCCATCAAACATTTCTTGACGAACTTAAAATTGTCCTCACTTGGGTACACCCATAACAACTTATTCCTGTCTGGATGGTCATGATACTTGTGCACTATCTCCTTCCAGTTGCTCTCTTTAAACAAGTCCGTTATATTCGAGACTATATCCATTGTGACCGTTTGAGAACAATGTAAGGTGTAGTACCGAGTACATGAACGCTGAGTTTTGAAAGACAGCCGGTTTACATAATCTCTGCCCAGTGATTTATGTTGGGACTGACGTAGGTACCTACAGAGACGTATTCTACATATGTATCTAACATTCAAAATATCACAGAATGTTTGTATGTGTTCTTGAATTTATGAGTTACTTATCTAAATTGCTTTATGCAGACTGCTGGCATTCTGGCAGTGCATAGGCTGGCTAGAGTGACGGATAAGATAAGTACCTACACACGAACAATGACCGAATCAGTAGTTCTACTCTCTTTCTTTATAACGATGTTCATGAATTTTAAGTTCACAGGATTATTCTAATATTTTTTTAGTTAAGCATAAGGGGTCCGAACCAATAGACAATTTTCAGGAACGAGTGGATTAAATAGATGTTCCTGACTCTGTATATTACCACCTCATTTCTGATCGAAACTTCGTTTTCATTGAGTTAGAGTATTCCTCGTGAACTGAAGAAATTTAAGTAAACGAAAATTCATGTTTTTTTTTTAAAGACGACTCCCGCTGTACACACACAAGCCCTGTGTCGCGGGGGACTTTACAAACATACAAGTCACATACACAAAGTACACCCAGACTCGAAACAACAATTTGTGGATCACACAAAGTGGTGTCCCGTGTGAGAATCGAACCCACGACCTCTTGCGTAGCAGTCGGACACACTCCCACCGCGCCACCAAGGCAGACTAAAGAATGAGAATAGACCTACAGGAGGCTAAGTATGGTTTTCTTATATGCCCAGGTGAAACTATCTACGTGTTTAGATACTGATTTTCGTTTAGAAATAGCTTAATGACTATAGTCATTTAAAATATACTAATATTACAAAAAGGTAAAGTTTGTGCGGTTGTAGGAGATAATCTCTGGATTTACTGAACCGATTTTGTAAATTCTTTTACCAATAGAAAGTCATGTTATTTGTGAATGTCGTAGGCCTAACGAGGTGGGCACGGATCGGGTAGTAACTATATATTCCTACACCTGATTATGAAGAATACTTTAAGTATATATATATATATATATTATTTTTTTAGGGATAGCTCCCTCAGTAGGGTACAAGCTCTGTGTCGCCACGCACTCTTGAGTAGCAATCTGACAATCCCACCGCGCCACAGAGGCCGTCAAGACTTGCGTTATCCCAAGTTATTTGGGACCAGTGTAATGATTTCCTTATCCATTTTCCTTTCAGACTAGCTTCTTACGTAGCCCCTGTCCCTTGTGAAACCCTTGATCGATGGTACGTACTTATACATTTGTTATGTCGATATACCCAGAGTAGTAAGCCCATCTATTAGAGATTATGTAGATAGATAGGTACCTATACAAATAAAATACTTTTACATATTATCCAGCGTTTAAATTCAGTATCGATTTTTAACATAGTATCTAAATCAAACCTAATTCAATATCGGAAGTTCGACTCTGTACATTTCCTTAATACGTATTAAGAAAAAATTGGACTCTGCCCAAGAAAATCATTTCTGGCAACAAATATAGGGAACAAATACCTTTAGCCAATAAAACAAAACCAATCGTTTGAATCCATTTATTTGTATCAAAGTTCTTTACAAACAATTACATAAAATATTAGCAAAATACACAAACCAGTAAAATACTCATTTCATGTGAAGAATTCAATTTCATAATGTTATTTGTAAAATAATTCATATAAGTTCGACATAAGGTCCAAAGTGGTACGTCTAGCAATTGCTCGTTCATTCGTTCAATTATTTATGTTAAATATATATATATATATTTTAATATTTTGTGGGTATAATTATCTGGACTTAGGAAATGGCAAATACCCCAGTGGTACTAATCAATGTAGCCCTGTTTTTTATTCAATTCCTGTAATAATTTCCGTAAAGTCTGTAACCTCTGAATTATCAAACTATACTTGACTGTAAGATACTATTCACCTGTGACAGTGACAGCAAGAGACTAATTTAGTTGCAATTGAGTATTCGGGCGAAGTCTCCTTAAATAAGTGGGATAGAGAAATCGCCTAACTGAAGAACAACGAAGGAATGAAGGGAACGTTCGGTCACACCAGTGTTCCGGCACAGCACATCACTTGCAATTAAGATTGCGACTTTAAATCGTGTGCGTTGAAATTAAGTTTAAAATAGCAAGAAATAAATTATTAATTAAAAACAACCTTTTATTTAATGCTCTACAAAGACGAAAATATTTTTAAATTAAAATAAACTTAGCAATTTGTAACATTATACATTATGAATCGTCAATTCGTCAAAAACGACGAAACAAATTTGTATGAAATGCTAAGCAATATGAGGTCACGTTTTTTATGGTCAAATCATTTACTTTGTGTTTCATTTTATGATTAAAAAATAGTAAACACATTATATTATAAATGAACATATTTTTTCAGAACACAACGACATATTTTTACATGTTTAGTATAAAATATTTTATTTTATGACAAATAACCAATGATATGACAAAAAAGGTTGTCCCTGAACACTATTCCAGTGTAAGAGCACCAATCTCAAACACGGGGGGGGGAGGGGATCGCAGGTACATTACGTGACTGTTGAGTACCACCGTCTCACCTTCCAGCTCCATCATCAGACCCCGGAAATCATCTAGGATCGGAGTACAAATGATTTGACAAGTCAAGGTGCCCAAATGAGCCCAAACTTGCAAGATATGTTCGTAAACTTTCGCGATTTGTGCACATTATAGTCGGGCAATAAACAAAGGTATTAATCCTTAAAATAAAATATTTACGCAATTAAGACCCGTAGCTTATAAAATTCTACAAACTTGCAAGGTTTCTGTTTTTTTAGTTTGGGAGTTCCTATGACCTTCATCAGATCAGGTCTATGGTACCATAACATTACATTGTTATCAAATACACACTAGTGTACCAAATTTGAGCCCAACCGAACGTCAGGAAGTGGTACTATTATAGCTTCCAAGATTTGACCCACACAAATTAACATACAAACTAATATACACACAGGTCAAGTTAAATAAAAGCTTGTAAAAAATAGGCGAACCTACTTAATTATCCAATTATTTTTAACTTGCCACTTTAAAATACACTTTAACGTGCATTACTTAAAGTCGTAATGTCAACTGCAAGTTATATGATGTGTTGGAGCTATGATGCTACAATGGGACAAACTCTTCGGGTTATTACTGCACTGACAACAGATAGCAAAGGGATCAACCCTAATTATATTGTATTAAATAGTCAGTTCTCTTTAACAACAAGTTATACAAAGCTCAAGGGCCCACACGTCCAGTAAGTATCCACAAACAGTTTATACAAAGGTCGAGAGCCCACACGTCCAGTAAGTATCCACAAATATCTCTTCTAATAGCACTGTTAAGATGTATTCTCTATTGAACAGAACGAGTCGCTTCACCGCACCTCAATAATGTTAAACATCAACTTAAAATACGTGAGATCAGCTTACATCAGAGATCATGATCTTCAGTCGATATTATAAAAACTAATATTTTGCATTAAAATCCAAAATTGAAATCCATTATCACATGTGACATTAAAATTATTAAAAGAACGCCGACTCTATTCCCGCCATTGTTATTTAGGAAGATTGAATTGAATTGATTGGTTTTTATTAGATTTTAGGTTTTTTTTTTTCTTAAAAAAGACAACTCACGCAGTAGGGTGCAAACCCTGTGTCGCGGGGGACTTTACAAACATACAAGTCACGGACACAAAGTACACCCAGACTCGGAACAACAATTTGTGGATCACACAAAGTGGTGTCCCGTGTGGGAATCGAACCCACGACCTCTTGCGTAGCAGTCGGACACACTCCCACTGCGCCACAGAGGCAGACAAACTACTAAATAGAACATAGGTAGTTACAAGACAGCGTTCTTTCTATAGTTGAATAGTAGTAGAATCTTTTGGCAGACCAAGTTAAAGATATATGAGCATTTCATTGATATCAAAAATTCGCACTAAACCGTACAACAGTCTTTTCCAACACCCACAATAATTTTGATTTCATTACAAATATAGGTAATATATGCAATAAGTTAAAAGAAAAAAATCTGAAATATACTACCCACATTACAATCAGTCTAAAGCCCCTGTCATATCAGTTCCACCTCAATTTTGTTGTAACATTCCACCGAAAAAATGATATCGTGGTGTATGAGACCTGGGTGTTATCTTTCACTATCAGCAGCAATATGGAAGTTGAGGAGAGGGGGTGACTAGAAAGTCGCACTGAGCGTTTGAGCCTAGGATGCACAACACAGGCACACAACTAAAAAGAAAATAAACCTGCTTAAAGAAAGCTGATGACTAAAAAACTAAAGAAAACTCAGCGCTAGATGACTAAAAACGGCGCTGATCGTTCCAGAATGGTCTACCAATAACAACAACCAAATGAGCTTGTAATCAATGAAACAAAAATCTATGTTGGCATAAATATAAAATTAATCTCAAAATTTGACTGATACTAACTTGATAAAATAACACCCACTACTTCTCTTATCAACAGGAAAACAACCTCGCGTTATGATGCAAATGCAGACTAGTATCAGTATCTACTACATTATCGAAAGATAAAACCCGGTCCATATCACGATTGAGATCAAAATTCAAATTATTTGGTCCATCGCGCCTTCCCATACATTCGAATAATTCAATTTAAATTCATCAATTTGAATAACATTTTAAAAATCTCGAATATACATAAAATACATGGATATAATGAAATAAAAGTCACAGCGAATAATTACCACTTAATACTAACGCGTCTTTGACGCACTTACAATCTAATGTTAGTTGATAGTATTGACTGATTAGTTTGTATAACAACAAAACGTTTCGAGTTAATAGGATAGATAAAAACAGTATGCATTAACGTCTTCCATAACATTACTAACTAAACCTATCTTTTCACTTCTTGATATGGAAAAAATAGACATAATGGACAAATTCAACTAGATGACTTCAAAGAAAGAAGGAAATAATCAATAAATAAACTATGAATCTTCTCTCTATAGCAATAAGTTCAATATTAGGTATATAATAACAAAATTATAAAAGCTGGCTCAACCGGCATAGGTAAACAGATGGCAAGATGAAATTTTGATATAGCAAGCTACAGGAAAAAATGCACAAAACAAATTAATGACATAAAAAATGCCTGCAGCGTTTTGATTAATAACAATTTTAACATCAATTCCATAAAATAATTATAAAAATAACAATATTGTCTCTTGACACAATAATGTATGCAAAATATAAGTTGAATAAAATATTCATTAAAAACAGGCATAGTAAATACCAATACATGGAAATGGTAATTGTGATGGCATATTTCCATTGAATGTGGGAAAATATATTATTCCTCACCCTTTATAATACATATTCATGGAATTCGCGTAGGATAGCTCTTATTTCTTTAAAATTATGGCTCATTTTTGTTTAACTCATTTATCTAAACCTACTGAATTGTTAGCAACCGAAATTGTAATACAAAGTTTTTTTTTCAACTGGCATTTTTTTCTCTTAAGGATTATATATGAATTCGCTGTATGAAAAATATTATTGACTACTTTTCAAAACCTAATTTTATTTTAGTTTAGTGTTCTAATAGTTAATTTTGTAAAAGGGATTATGTAACCACATAATATATACATTAAATAAATATATAATTCATTAAATATACAGTAGAGTACCTTCCCTGTTCAACATTAACACCTCAGCCTTTGATTTACTTCAAGTCTGTAACAAAGAGAGGAATGTATTCAGAACACTTAAACCAAAAACGTATTGGACCTAGATCGGGACCCTGTGGTACGCCTGTAGACTTTTTTACAAAATCACAGAAATATCTTACAGTTTACAAAGACTTTTAATGAATATTATAATTGACATACAGTTTACTACATTTCAGGGACTGTATCCATAAAATTAGCTTATTCGTTTAAAATAAATTCTTATTTAACTTAATCAAACGCATTACAAAATATGAGAAAATTGTTGATAAACTTTGGCGATTTTTATAATGTGTACATTATTAAAGGTGTTTTACCTTAAATTATTCACGCGATTAAGACCCATAGTATATATAATTTTATAATGATAAAATTATTTTATACTACAGTACGATCAACGTAACTTGACCGGATTGAAGTTAGGTTTTTATCACTTTCGCGCAGGTCATAGAGATGCGACCCTAAAATTACTTACGAAAACGACTTGTTGTTTAATGTTTAATCGATTAAAAATACTAACAACATTTTAATTCAACAATATAAAAACACTATTTAAATGAGTTCATAAAAGTTTAAATTTAGTTTAAAAACATGAGTTAGTAATACTAATTATGACAATGTAATACGTAATCGCATCTCTAATTCTCTTGGTTTACTTACCTCGCCCCCTGTCACCATTTACTTCCAAAAAAAGCATCTGCGCAACCACTTGTCACCTACTTCAGTCCGGCCTAGTTACGTTGATCCAACTGTAGCTTTCGCTCGCGGCTCCACCCGCGTGGATGTCGGTTATCGCGATAAAAACTAACCCATGTCCTTCCTGGGGACTCAAACTATCTCCATACCAAATTTCATCTAAATCGGTTTAGCTGTTTGAGCGTGAAAGCTAACAGACAGACAGACAGAGTTACTTTCACATTTATAATATTAGTAAGGGTTTACTTACCAATAGAAACAGACTGCTTAATCTTCCTTCGCCAGTGGATTCCGGCACCGGAATCAGCATTTGTTTCTTCACTGTCGCGTTTATCTTTATCACCATACAATATCTTCTCGTATACTGTCTTTTTATTCTTCGCAGGAATACCAAACTCCAGTTTGTTCAAGCTAGTTTGCTTCTCCAATTCAATCATTTTCCTCACGTCTATCGGCGGCAGAGGTATAATTGAAGCTTTTCTTATTTTATGCACATATTCATATTCTTGTTTAGGACTTGACGGTTTAGCTTCTACAGCCGGTTTCTTGTTTACAATTACGCTTTCTCTTGCATTATTCGCAACTAAAATATAGGATGTGTCTATTTCAATTTCTGTGTTGTTTTCGCTATCTTTTTCATTCGTTTTCTCGGCATCATTTTTATCTGCGTCTGTCTTATTGCCGTTCTCGTGCATATGTCTCTGCATAACATCCTGGGGTAATGGAGGGAGTGGGTTTAGTATCTGTAATTTTGTTTTTTCTTCTTTCGTATAATTAGGTTTTGGTGCAGTATTCCCGTTGGCTATTTGTTTGAGAGCCGCTTCATCGCACTCCACAGCGCTGGCTGGGACGAAGTCCGGGTGTGTGTTACGAATGTGACGCTCCAAATTGTCTTTTCTTCGGAAGCGGCGGTTGCAAACCTTGCAGCGGAATGGTTTCGAATCTGCAAGTATTATAATTTATGTAATACCTACAGCGTATGACGGAATGGTGTTATTGAATTTTATCAACAGACAGTAAAGTAGGTATATGTCATAAGTATTGCGAAATCAGATTGTCCGATGTTTTGTGTAATGGATTGATGGTGGAGCAATACATGTCCTGGGGTGGCGTGAGTAAATTTTTCCCCTTTACTTATCAGTGAAAGTAAGCTCTCAATTGTTTATGTAAAAGTAGTTTTTCAACCGACTTCAAAAAGGAGGAGGTTCTTAATTCGACTGCATTTTTTTTTTCTTTTCAAATTTAAAAATCTATTCATCATCACCAACTATTTAATTGCAGACCCTGGATATACAATGAAATAACTAACTCGTTTGCTAACGGAATCACCACCCAAACTACCACCCTTATCCTGCATGTCATCAAAAGTAGCAATCCAAACTTCCCCCCCCCCCCTCCCCCTAGCACTAGAATGCGCCTTGTTGTAGTAGTACCGGGATACATACCGGTGTGCACGGCCGCGTGGCGGCGCATGTCCTTGCTGGAGTGGAAGGCCTGCGGGCAGCGCGGGCACTGGTGCGCGCGCCGCGCCCCGCCGCGCGCGCCCCGCGCCCCGCGCGCGCCCGCGCACGCGCCACGCCCGCACGAGCCCCACCCACTCCAACCACCACACGCGCACTTCTTCTCTATAAACGTTACAGAATATAGATGTTACACTAAAATTATTTAAAATGATTATACGTTAGTAAAGTTACTATACTATATATGACCGGCCTTTTGGTCTAGTGGTTAGTGACTCTGACTGCTAAGCCGGAGGTCGTGGGTTCGATTCCAACAAACTTTTTTCATACATTATCTAGCATTGGCGTAATTCTGAGTAGGGTCATCTACAAGACCGATTCGTCGATCCTGCGCCTAGTTATGGTCCTAGGACGAAAATCCATCAAAACCGACATGACCCAAGAGATCGACCATTTGATCCTGCGCCTAGTCACAGTTCTACATAACTCAGAACGAAAATCCATCAAATCGGACATGTTTGTCTTGTGCATCAAAGAGACCCCACTGCATTAATTTCTGTAATTTTTAAACCATTTTTATGCTAATTTTATAGTTATATTTTTTTTATACTTATAAAATCCTACCCATTATAGTACCGACGTGAACCCACTCCTAACACAAGCGTCTGAGCTTAGCTGGAGGGGTTAACAAGATTTCTATGTAGAAAAAGTCAAATTAAGCCTCCTCATAAACGATTTTATGGCAATCGTGTCGTCATCCACTGCCTTCCTGAAACGTGCAGTTGCAGAAAAGCAGTTTTCAAACTGATGTTGAATGTAAATTTATTTTGTTTTCTACGAAAAAATGTGTGAAAAAATAGCTAATCAATGGGCACAAGTACTTTTAAAAATAAGCTTTATCAATAGCAGGGGGTGTTACTCCGCAGTTTAGGTATATTCGGGCAGCGCGCCACTTGAAGGGGCTAATGACAGTGGGCTCGTACGACAGTCAATTTCACGACGCGCTTCTTAAAAATATATATTAATTTATATTTTTCGACACCCGTAAGTCTTATAAGCCTAAACGTCAATTTAATCCGTATCTATTATACGGATTAAATTGACGTTTAGGCTTATAAGACTTATATTGCTCTTTTAATCAAAAGAGTGTTGGAGCACCGAAGGTCGTGTTGTATAAGCTTGTTGATCTCTTGGTTTAGAGCGCGCTTTTCCGACGAAGTGACGGGTGGGTTTTCACGTCGTTCCTTCATTAGCCCTAAAGTCCTTTCCGAAAGCTTTGACTTCTTGCCCTTACGCTGCATTTCACAAAATCTCGTACCTTCTTCCCTGAGTATCCGAACCACATTTACGAGCTTTTGGTTTACGTCTGTTGTGGTTTCCATGGCAGCAAATCGGTTATCCAGGTTTGACTGGAACGCTTCGGATCCTATCATGGTTTGGAGCAAAGTAGGTCGGAGCCTGGACCTCATCAGACGGGCACGTTCCGCGTTGAAGTCGATATTCAGAGAGCCTCGGACAAGTCGGTGATCACTACCGGTATTAAACCTGTTGATCACGGTGACGTCTCTGAATATATGCTTTTTGTCCGTCATGATGAAGTCGATCTCGTTTTTAGTCATAGTGTCGGGGCTTTGCCACGTCCACTTCCTTTGGGGCCGTTTCTTGAAAAAGGAGTTCATCAAGAAGAGCCCCTCCCGTTCGAGGAAGGTGACTAGCATTTGCCCCCTATGATTTCTGCTTCCAAATCCATGGGATCCTACTACCAATTCGCTGCAATTTTGTACTCCCACTTTAGCGTTGAAGTCCCCCATAACAACGTTGTAGTGGGTCTTAGTGGTGGAGTGGAGGGCCCTCGATATGTCATCGAACATATCCTCCACTTCGTCGTCTGGATGTGCCGAGGTCGGTGCGTACACTTGCACTACCTTGAGGCTATACCTCTCGGTGAGCTTGATAATGAGGTACGCTACCCTGTTCGACACGCTAGACATTTCCACAACGTTGTCAGAAAGGGACTTATTTACCAGAAACCCAACACCACCTTGGGATTTTTGGTCTCCCTCGCGGAAGTACATAAGGTGACCTGACTCGAGGGTTATAGTGTCCTCTCCCTCTCTTCGGACTTCACTTAACCCGAGGATATGCCACCTAATCTTCCCAAATTCCACCTCAAGTTGTGCCAGATGCGAGTTTAGCCGTAGCGTGCGTCCGTTATACGTCGCCAGGGTCAGTCGGTTGTGGTGGCCTTCCGTAGCCCGGAGATTCTTAGCACCCCCCGCCACGCTGTTACCGTGGACGCCACCATGTCCAGGAATAGCGTGACTGCCGGGAACTGGGGGCCGTGGCTTTTGTGCTTGGTGCATATGGGGGTAATGCCCATAATCGCCACGCTGGGCAGGCGGGTTGGCGATCGCAGGGCGTAGATCTCGCATCAGTGACGCTGCTGCCCGTCACTGACCTATTACTTTAGCTACGCCTTAAATTGGGATGGTTATACCGCCACCAGCCGGTCGCCAGAGCCTCGTTCGTTGTACAGCAGGATGTACCGCGTGCAGGTGAGGTTGGCTTGGAGCGAAAGATGGTGATGCACCCCCTTACATCCCAATCCCCATCCCAATCTCATCCCTGAAATCGTGCTGGCTCTTAAACAGCTGAAAAATGGAAAAGCCCCTGGAGAGGATGGCGTTACAACAGAGCTGTTAAAAGCTGGAGGTAAACCCGTACTGAGGGAGCTCCAAAAGCTCTTTAATGCTGTCCTGTTTGAAGGGAGAACTCCGGAGGCGTGGAGTAGAAGTGTAGTCGTCTTGTTCTTCAAAAAAGGAGATAAGACCCGACTGAAGAACTACCGACCTATTTCTCTTCTAAGCCACGTCTATAAGCTGTTTTCAAGAGTCATCACGAACCGCCTTGCGCGAAGACTTGACGAATTCCAACCACCGGAACAGGCTGGATTTCGGAGCGGATATGGCACCATAGACCACATCCACACAGTGCGGCAGATTATACAAAAGACCCAGGAGTATAATCAGCCCTTGTGTCTAGCATTCGTGGACTATGAGAAGGCCTTTGACTCGATTGAAATCTGGTCCGTTCTGGAGTCTCTGCAGCGATGCCAAGTAGATTGGCGATATATCCAAGTGATGAGATGTCTCTACGAAGCCGCCACCATGTCCGTCCAAGTACAGAATCAGCAAACAAAGCCTATACCATTGCATCGAGGAGTGAGGCAAGGGGACGTTATTTCCCCGAAACTATTCACAAATGCAATGGAGGATATGTTCAAGACGCTGCACTGGAAAGGGCGGGGCATCAACGTCAATGGTGAATACATCTCTCACTTGCGATTTGCAGATGACATTGTCATCATGGCGGAAACGCTGCAGGACCTGCAAGGAATGCTGAATGACCTGGCTGACTCCTCTGTACGCATCGGCCTACGGATGAACTTGGATAAAACCAAGGTCATGTTCAATGAACATGTACTACCGGAACCGATAGCGGTGCACGGCGCCGTTCTCGAAGTTGTTCAAAAATATGTGTACCTCGGGCAGTCATTGCAGTTAGGTAGAAACAACTTCGAGGACGAGGTGAACAGGAGAATTCGGTTGGGTTGGGCAACGTTTGGTAAGCTACGTCAAGTCTTCTCATCGTCGATCCCACAATGTCTAAAGACTAAAGTCTTTAATCAGTGCGTCCTACCCGTCATGACATACGGAGCCGAAACGTGGACACTGACGGTACGGCTGGTCCACAAGTTCAAAGTCGCTCAGCGGGCTATGGAAAGGGCTATGCTCGGAGTTACTCTTAGGGACAAAATCAGAAATGAGGTGATCCGGCAGAGAACCAAAGTTATCGACATAGCCCACCGGATTAGCAAGTTAAAGTGGCAGTGGGCTGGCCATATTAGCCGAAGAACCGACAACCGTTGGGGTAAACGAGTTCTTGAGTGGAGACCGCGGCTTGGCAAACGTAGTGTAGGACGCCCTCAGGCCAGGTGGAGTGATGATATACGCAAAACGGCTGGCAGGAGCTGGATGCGAGAAGCCGAAGATAGAACAAAGTGGCGTGCAATTGGAGAGGCCTATATCCAGCAGTGGACTGCGATAGGCTGATGATGAAAAGATATTGCTGTGTTTACGAATACCTGAATAAAACGAATAGTGAACCAGAACTAACATTTTTTACAATTCCACTGCGTCATCGAAGTACCTTCTTTTTTTATTCCTTAGGTTCTTAAGTACGTACAAAAACTTCTAAGTGGCAAACCCGTGCGGACTTCGCATCTCGGTTATAAAACTGTGGCGCGCAAAGAAAATTCACGGTTCGCGCGCGCTTATAAGTTTCAATTTAGCTTGCAGGCGGGTAGCTCTGGAGAGTCTAGGTATTTTTTATGCCTAAACCTGACTTTTGTTAGGGAGTGAACCTTCTGTACGTAGTACTATTACTTATTCTGTGTCTATACTAATATTATAAAGCTGATGAATTTATTTGTTTGAAAAACAAACAAACTCTTCAGCTATAATTTCAGGAAGTACTGGTCCGAATTGAAAAAATATTTTGTTGTTGAATAACCCATTTATCGAGAAAAGCTATAGGCTATATAACATCACGCTACAACCAATAGGAGCGGTGCAGAAATGAAGGAAAATTTACGCAGATGAAGTTGCGTTAGGTCAGCCATCTACAATTATAGTAATTTATAACTTACCATGCTTAGCAACATGTTTCCTATAGTTGGAACTATCTCTAAAACTCCTGCCACAAGTGCCACAGGAATATGGTCGCTCTTCTGTGTGGGTCAGACCGTGCTTGCGTAACGAAGTCAGGTTGTTGAAAGCCTTATTGCACTGATTGCACACATACTTCTTCTCTTCTGTAATTTTAAAAAGATATTCAGTTACCAGAAACACTTTCCAAATTAATTACAGTAAAAAAAATCTAAGATCTAATCTAATTTAATGTTTTAAAGGATGTAGGGTTAAATTATTTGTAGCTTTTATAAACTGTAAATTAAACGCCAATATAATGATGAAAAATATAAATTCTTTCTTTCATCTACAAGAAGAACTCTTTGGCTAGTAACACAATTGTTTTTGTGTCCTAATATTTAAGTTTTCTATATCTAGCATGTTTGCCGAAGCACAAACAGATGGTTTTCACACCATAATGCGCAAACGGAGCCCATTCATCATGCGCAGGGTGCGCGACAGCCCCCACAGCATACTGCTCACAGTAGCAGATTGGTGGGACAGCCCGATGCTGGAACATTGGATACGCCTACATGCAAATGTCGCGCGGTGGTTGTAACATAGATATAAGTATGAACATTAGTTTAATAAAATAGTTTAGACTGCCTCTGTGGCGCGGTGGCAGTGTATCCGACTGCTACGCAAGAGGTCGTGGGTTCGATCCCCACCCAGGATAAAACTTTGTGTGATGAGCACGATGGTTTATTCTGCGTCTGGGTGTTATTTATCTATAATATGTATGTATTTAGAAATATATAAGTATGTTTATCAGTTGTCGGGTTTCCATAGTACAAGCTCTGCTTAGTTTGGGATCAGATAACGTTGTGTGAGCTGTCCCAAGATATTATATTATATTATTATTATTATTATAAAATCATGTATACTAACAAAATGGACTGTCTGAAATAAAAAAGTTATTATTATTATATAAATTTATGACAGAGCGAAACCCTATTTCACGTTATCGACCCTTAACTAGCGAATATTTTGTCGTATTCTTTCATATTATAATAATAGAACAAAAACAAAGACCAAATATGAGAAAAATGCTGTTTCTAAAGTATTACGAATTAGGGGGTTTAGTGTATTGTGTTAATGATATCAAATACTCACTAGTGTGTTTCAGCTTGTGCCGCTGCAACTTAGACATCTGGAAGAAGCTGTCGCCGCAGACGTCACAGGCATATGTCCGCTCATTACGGTGCACGCGCATATGGTACTTGTAATGTGATTGCGTTGCAAAACTCTGTCAAAAATAAAAGATAATCTATAAGTTTAATAATGGACAATGTTAGCGCTACGCATACAGCGACACGGCCGCCCACCTCGCTCTCCCGCACACAACCATTAGCTTCCAGTGCGCAGGAGCGCAGGACAAAATAAAGTCAAATATTCGGTCGTACATTAGTTAGAGTACGAACGCCATAACTATGACAATACGAAAATTCTCGTTTTTGCAACTTCATGATTTTTTTTCATCTACTTTAATTTTGTTTTTTGGACCCAAAAAAGCATTATCATTTAGGCAGATCTGCCTAAAGGATTTGGGTTGGTTGGAAAGATTTCGGTGTCTATTCGATTAAGAGTTTATGCCACTTTTCTCTAGAAAAGTGGCATAAACTCTTAATCGAATAGACTTACATTATTGTGCATACTAGCAGTTGTGCGCGCGCAACGACGTCATTCTATTCGATTGTCATTCTATTCAATTATTTTATGCCATTTGTCTAGAGGCCCTAAACAGTTGACTTACCTATATTTATAGACTTACCTATGCCTCTATAACAAATATTGCAACATTTTTTGTAATAAATTTCTTATCTTTCTTTCTTATCTTAGTCAATTTTAAAAAAGAATTTGTTAAAAAAACATTAAATCTGAAAATATTCCCCACAATTGAGTGACAAACTTTACTATGTTCATACTAAACTATACTATAGCTGTGCACTATGTGAAATGTTTAATAACAAAGTTGCGTAGCAACAACTGCCAAAAATGACAAAGTTAAGGTTGTCATTTGTTTAATTAGCGGCTGTAGGCAAATGGTCAAACTCAAGGCATCAGACTAATCGTGAGGTCGCGTGTTTAAACCCTACCCATTATACTACAGACGTGAACCCACTCCTAAGACAAGCAATTTATAATCCAATGATTGTAGTGACTCCTATTCAAGTCCATGATTTGTATGTTTGTACTCTCCCCTGCTCTGCTGGACATATCTTTTTAAAATACTACTTTAATTTGAAGGATGGCTGAATGGATTTAAATAAAATTCAAACTAATATTATAAATGTCCTTGTAACTCTGTCTGTATGTTTTCACACTTACCACCTACCTTTGAACCAATTGAGATGAAATTGGCATACAGATAGTTTAAGTACCGGGAAAGGTTACAGAATAGTTTTATCGCGATAAACGACATCAAAGCTAGTTTACAATAATGGTTATTTTATATGCTGTATTTACTCAGGACTTGCTATTGTGATAACTAATGTAATAAGACAGACACTAGTAAAGTGCCCTGTAGATGATCAAATTGTTTTGTCAAATTTATGTGTTTCTCAAATAATTTGATTGTCTACCGCTTAAAGTGCCCTGTAGATGATCAAATTGTTTTGTCAAATTTATGTGTTTATCAAATAATTTGATTGTCTACCGCTTAAAGTGCCCTGTAGATGATCAAATTGTTTTGTCAAATTTATGTGTTTATCAAATAATTTGATTGTCTACCGCTTAGTTTGAAGTGTTTGATGAAAATTTGGATTGATGTCGTGTTTGATGGGTGTTTGACAAACATGTTTGAATGTGTATAGTGATGTTTGTCAAATAACATCTCAAGCCACAAACATTTTAATTGGCGCACTGATGCTGAAAACATATTTGATCATTCACAGGGTCCTTAATATATAAACATGATATCTGTACAATACCTTATTGCAATCAGGGCACTGGAATGGTTTCCTTTGTCCATTGCAATATGCATGGTATGCCACTTGACTGCGAGCATGGAACTTCTTCTTACATACCGTGCATTCATAGCTTTTACCATTAGCATCTGAAATAATGTACAATTTACACCTAATTATACAGTTTTCAAAGTTCAAAATTCTTTATTCACTTAGGATGTAAAACAACTCTTGTGATCAGGATTATACATGTACATGTAATGCCAAGTTTGCAAACAATAGGTAAAGCTGGAGAACAGAACCTGGCATTAAAAACTCGAGGCCACTCTTTTCAAATTGCCAATTTTACAATGTTTGAATGTTTATAAACTTGATATGGGGGTAAGGTGCTGAGAATAACACCATATTAACCCATTTACGCCTGCCGTGCCCATACGAGGACGCCTTCAAATCTACCCTCAACTTTTTTTATTAATGTAGTAAGTTTGCTCACAGTGCGTTACTGTCAAGCTGATTAATATATCTTACGTTTTATATCGGACATATTGGATAAATTCATTTAGAAGAAGTATTTTAGCGACTTATTTAAAGTGAATTAGAGTCCTCCAGTGATAACCAAATGTGAGTATTATTTTAAATATGTTTACGTTAGCAAATTGTTAATTGTTCTACATAACCTTATTGGACACTTTGTTTACTAGGTAATTATGATAAGATAAAATAAAACTTATAGTTTAGTGAACTGCTAACCACGTTTTTTTCTTGGTGTCCCCAAACAGGGACAGTGGGCACATGAAGAGTAAGATATTCTTTTTTTTTTTTGCAGAGGTATAATTGAAAATAAAAATGTCTAAACGGCAATTTGCAGTTAGCGCAAACTACCATGGACTGCAGGAAGCACTTGATGCTGTTATGGCAGAAGAGGACTCAGATATTGAATTCGATATCGTTGCTCTTCCTCCAAATCCAAGTGTCCTCACTGACGAAGAAGAAGGCGATGAAGACAATATTGTTGCCAATGACATGCCGAGAGATATTCCTGGAACTGTCGAAATTTTTGTAAATAGAGACGATGAAAACTGGGACAGTTCTGATGCTTTTGTCAAATTCTGCTAAGAGACGCCGAAATGATTTTGAACCCCGTTGGCGTAAATGCGAGCCTAGCTACGATCACATAACTTTTGAAGAGAATAATGTACAACATCGATGCGAAAACCTAATTACTGATCTCAAAGGTAAAAATCCTGTTTCAATTTTTGAGAAGTTTTTTGACCAGGAAGTGACGGATATGATTCTTCAATATTCCAAATTGTATGCATCACAAAACAATAAGCATGATTTCGACGTTACCGTTGGTGAGTTGAAAACATTTTTGGGTATTCTATCTCTATCTGGTTACCATACTTTGCCTCGCGAACGTCTATATTGGTCTCTAGACGAGGACTGCAATGTACCTATAGTTTCTAAGGCAATGACGAGAAACAGATTTTTAGATATCAAAAAGTACCTACATTTCTGTGATAATACTGATGCTGCTGAAACATCTGATAAAATGTTCAAGGTGAGAACTCTTTCTGACATCCTGATGAAGAAATTTATGCAATGGGGGGTCTTTCACACCAATCTGTCTGTAGACGAATCCATGGTCAAATATTTTGGACGTCATCCATCCAAACAATTCATTCGAGGTAAACCAGTACGCTTTGGTTATAAAAATTGGATGCTCGCTAGTTCTGATGGCTACTGTTATAATTTTGATATTTATTGTGGCAAATCGCAAGTTCCTAGCAATGAACCGTTAGGTACACGAGTTGTGAAAAACCTGTTGAACAAGCTAAACACAGATCCTAAAGACCATATTGTGTTTTTCGACAATTTTTTCACTAGCTTTGCATTGCTGCGGGATTTATGGCAATCCGGTTATCGAGCTACAGGAACTGTACGTGAGGGTAGGACCAGCAAATGTCCTCTTATACCCGTCAAGGAAATGAAAAAGAAAGATCGTGCTGACTTTGACTACCGGTTTGACACTGCCAATAAAATATTGTTTGTTCGTTGGCTGGATAACAGCGTTTGTACAATGGGAACGAACTACGATAATGTCCTTCCATTAGGCAAAGTAAAACGCTGGCCTACAGTTGACAGGAAGAAAACAGATGTAAATATTCCGCAAGTATTTGTGAATTACAATAAAGGCATGGGCGGTGTCGACCAAGCCGATCAGTCGATTTCAATGTATCGTACTTCGATACGAGGCAAAAAGTGGTGGTGGGTGTTATTTACATACATGTTTGATCTATGCATTAGCAATGCCTGGCGTCTACACGTACTTAGTAACGACGACGTGAAGATGGACCAGCTACAATTTCGACGTAGCATTACTCGTTATTACTTGCGACAGAAAACTAATGAACGTTCTCGTCCATCAGCCTCGGTAGTGCTCAATTTACAGTTAGATGGTATTGGCCACTTTCCTCAGAAGTTGACAAAACAGTTGAGATGCACGGTTTGCCATAGTAAAGCTCGTTGGGAGTGCAAAAAGTGCAAAAAAACTTTGTGTATTGAAAAACCATGTTTTGAGAAATATCATACTGAATAAGCCCAGTGTCCCCATTTGAGGACGGCAATTTTTTTTGTAGTAAATAAATAAAATAAAAATATTTTTTTATGTTTTATGTTATAACAGCCTATTTCCTACTAAATAATATGGGTTATACCTTTTTTCTACGATTACTTTAGTCTTGGGCGTAAATGGGTTAAAGGACTGATGCAAATTGTATTATCAAAAACTTGAAACATGAGATAAACCAAAACCAGCCTTAGTGGGTACATATCATATCATAGGATATCTACTTACAACAAAAGTAAAAACTATATATGCTTAAAAATTGGGTTTTATATTTCAGGCAGATATGTACCTATGGAATTAATGTATAATGGTTAATGTATAATGGACCTATGGAATTAATGTTTACATCTGTTCAGATGCAATGTTTTATTAAATCAAATCTTTCTTCAAATCTAGTATGAGGGGCCAAGTTGGGCAGCATGCTATTGATTTTTAGGGTACCTCAAAAGGAAAAACGAAAGCCTTATTTATAGGATCACTTCGTTGTACGTCTGTCTGTAAAGACCCTTTATCTCGGGAATGCATGGAGGTATTGAGTTGGTTACAACCATATACTCAGGGCTACAGTACCTTGTAGCTGTGAAAAAATGAAACCTTTATGCTAACATAAAAAAAGATACAGCCGTTTTTGCCTTAATAAATGTAAACAATAACACTTTACTACGGTACTTTTGGTGGGCCTAAAACTATGAAATTTGGCAAGTAATACCATTTTTTACTACAAGTATAGGGTAAAGTTTGAAAACTATACATTTGTAATTAAATCCTAAAGAATATAGTAGTCATTAAAAAACTGCAAGACTCAAATCCTGAACTATTTAAAACTAGCATCCTGCCTCGGCTTCGCACATTGGGTCAGTGGACATTGGATCATGACAGTCAGAGACTTTTGTAAGTAAAGATTCTGCATGATAAATTACGGCCATTCTTTTCTTTCTTTTGCAAAACATCTATACTTATTCATTAAGTAGCAGTAAATTGGTCAATATTTAAGCACATAAACATTTTACATCGTAAGTAGATTCTCCTACTATGTTGTGCCTATTGAGGCTGATATATCCAATCTCATTCTCTCTTCTATTATTTTTGACCACTTTTTTTGCAGCAGTCCTCTTATATAGTGTATAATATAATAGTGGCAGCACCTTACCTGCATATACAGTTTATAAACAGAGTAACATTGTAAACATTGGCAATTTGAAAAGAGTGGCCAAGAGTTTTTATTGCCTGTTCTTTTCTTGGGCTTTACCTATTGTTTGCGAACACACATTACAAGTAAATGTAGAATTGATGTTTCACAAGTGTAGTAAGTGCTTTTGCTTCCTAAGTGAATAAATCATTTTTATTATTATTTATTATAATTATAGACCTATATATCATTGTAGCATTCTATTTTGAATTATCTCTGTCCAACAAGCTAAGGATATATTGGTCCATAATTAAACTGATCTGGACATATGGCATCCAACTGTGGTCGACAGCAAGCAAATCCAACATTATGTGTCTTCAAAGAGCTCAAAACAGTATTTTAAGGGTCCTTTCATCAGCGCCCTGGTAAGCTCGCAATTCAGAAATCTATAAGTACCTGGAAATCCCAACTATCTTGGACGAAGTAAAACAATATTTAGCCAACTACAAGAACCGCTTAATAATTCACCCGAACCCATTATCCAGTATGCTCTTGCAACCAAACCCGATCAGAAGACTCAAGAGAGCCGATGTGCTTCTTTACTAAGGGGAGATAGAGCAGTGGCTCTGTCTCGCCAAACCACAACCTCTTGCAACTTACCTGATTATAGTCTAAGCGTCTAATCGCAGAACAGAATTAAAAAAAACTATTTTGAAAGAATTTTATAAATCAGTCTAGTAGTTTTTAAGTTTAATCATTGCAAAAATACAAATCTTTCCTCTTTACAATGTTAGTGCAGATAGTGTAGATATGTATCTACAAATTCGTACGGAACCCGCGGTGGGCGAGTCCAACTCGCTTCTTATCCGGTTTTTTGGCGACGATTAACTTAATTCATTTAAATAATCCAATAAGACTAGAAACAGAATCAAAACTAAGCTTACCAGTTTCGATTTTGATATGTGATGTCTCCGGCTTCTTTTTCTTAACAAACTCCTCGTATGTCTCACACTGGGTATCCTTGTCATCAAAGGACTTCTCACCCTTCTCCTCAGTCGGAGCCGGCTCACTTTCTTCACCTTGATCTTCTGGTAAGCTGTCTTCACATTTAGATGTATGACAAGCGACACATCCAGACTTCTCAAGCAGCAGACACCCCATACATTTCACATGGCCGCAGCTCTCCGTCACCAGTCTATTATCAGTCGAATTTACAGGCTTCTTGTTATGACAAATCACACAAACTTGAGAACTCATAATGCTAACGCAAACCTTTGAGGTTATACGAGATAGTTACTATAATTGATTAATCTGGAGTATTCACATCACAATGACCTTATAGACTGCTATAATATTAAATTTAAAGCCTTTGCAGTAGTTGGCGCATTATGAAAACACAAAATAACAATCTTCCATTTTCGCAAAGTATACGCAAAAAGCGCGTGCGTTCCTAAGTAAAAATAAATAATACTAGGTCTATTTTGACAGCTAAAATAAGTAAATTAATTTTACTACTAATATTACGGACATTTTATCAATACTGTTATGTTAATAGAAACGACTGTTACAAACGTCGTTATTTACAATGCAGAACTAAACTGTATAAATTAAAAAAGGAACTAAATTAATTTGAAAATAACAAACAATAAATAGTTTTAGAACGCACCCCACGTAATGACGCTTCTAAACATTTTTTTTTAATTTACTGTCGATACTCTTCACAGAACATTTTGATCGATTAAGAATTTTTTATTTTGATAATCGAACTCAATTTGTTGGCAAACAGAACAGCAAAACTGCCGAAATTATTTAATTTGGCCGCAACCTTACCAGTACCTTAAATAACAAAAATAAATGGGTATTGACTAATTTTGCAAGAATAAGTATTTCAAAATTCAAACTACATGACTAATTACTCTCGATTTATAATAAAATCGATTATCAATGTGTACAGCATCTTATTCATGGTTTGTATGTTTGATGAAAATGGCGGCAAACTGAACTGTCACTTAAAATAACAATATCAGCTGTGTTATATTATCGTGTGAAAATATGGTGCTGAATTTAGATGAAATACTAGCAAAACCCGTGAGATCAAGTCTTGTGCAGTCTTGTGTGTAGGTACTTGTGTGAAAAATTTACTTTTATACTACCACAAAATCGGCTAAATTGTCAATAATTAACTCAAAAATAAGAAGAAGAAGAATCTAGTGTTTAATAATCTGTGGCAACTTGAACTTGCAGTTGTCATTTCGTTATAATTTCATTTCGTAGGTACGCCTTGAAGACATTTTTCATAAAAATAAATATATAAACACATAATAAATAAAAACTCATCATGGTAAGTTTCCAAAAGTGCAAATCTGCAGTTATCGTGGTCAATTAATTGTTCAATCAGTGTTTCATTGACGTACGATTTTCGCTTGAAAGATGTAACCTCAAAAACGGATTTTGTTTTCAGGATGTCTTTCTAATGATTAGGCGAAAAAAATTAACCATCTTCACTGATGCGAAGGACACAACGACTGTGCTAGAATTGAAGAAAATGATCGAAGGTGGGTGCGTTTGTCGTTATATGAGAAAATTCTATTTATAGTCGGGATACAATGTCGGACGAGCAGCTTAGGTTTTGTTGTCAAGCCTTGTTATTTTGCATTGTTCGTATATGTAACTAACATGCTTGAATAATACCGAAACATTCATGTTTTCTTAATAAATAAGCATGACTTTCAGACCGAATTATTCCCTGAAGTTTGGCTCGAATACAACTGCTACAAATTAGTATTGAAAATCGAAGGACGTTTTTGTCTTCTATATAATTGAAATTATATTAAAAACAAGTGGATACCAATGATAGTGTGCTGTAGAATTATGTATTTTGTTTATTGTTAGACTTTGGACTTTGATTATAATTATATAATCTATAAATCCAAGATAAATTACACTTCATGATGCTTTATTGCAGTTTAGGATTGTGTAAGATATGCTTAAAATTTACAATAACAAACTTATGAAATCAGATTAAATGTGTATTTACTGTATCAGCATGTGTAGCATATTTTAGTGAAAGGAAACAATGCTTTGTTATGGAAATTATTGTTTGTTTATTTATAAGTTTTTAAAGTGAAGATTGTAAGGTTGATCTTTTTACTTATATTTAAAACAAATCTAGTTGTTTTGTGTTTATACTACTACACTATGTGTGTATACAGTGTACTACAAATAAACATACTATTAAGTTTGCCTATAATAATGCAAGCTTCAACTTGCAATAATAGGGAAGGGAATTATGTTTTTGTTGATTTGTAGGGGGTGCAACCTTTACCTAAAAAAACCTATAATGGGTTTTGTTTATTTTTTCGAAAAAAAAAGATACCTTGCAATGTGCAATTGTGGGTCCCACATTACTAGCAATCCTGTTAACCCCGTTAGCTAAACTCAATTGCTTGGTAGGAGGCTGGTTCACATCAGTAGTGTAATGGGTAAAATTCAAATCCATGAACTCAGGATTGTGAGTCTGTTGCATTAGCCATTAGAATACCTCTGCTTTAAAATTACATTATGACTGCCTCTGTGGCGCGGTGGGAGTGTATCCGACTGCTACGCAAGAGGTCGTGGGTTCGATCCCCACCCAGGATAAAACTTTGTGTGATGAGCACGATGGTTTATTCTGTGTCTGGGTGTTATTTATCAATAATATGTATGTATTTAGAAATATATAAGTATGTTTATCAGTTGTCTGGTTTCCATAGTACAAGCTCTGCTTAGTTTGGGATCAGATGGCGTTGTGAGAGTTGTCCCAAGATATTATTATTATTAATATTAGAAATACCATATTGAATATTACAAACTGGTTTTTGGGTGCACATAGATACTATACAAAAGTATTTTGGAATTTAAAAATTATAAGTAAGGTATCCATATTTACAAAACAACCCATAACTGACTGATTTATTATTGCTCAGCTCAAACTGTTTAGTACTTAAAAAACAATCTTAAAATTTTTACCACTAGCTGTTCGTGGACTTAAAAACTTCATAACCACCTAAAATGGAATGTTATTTTAATGGTTTTTTCGCATATTTTTTCTTTTTAAACCAATCCTTTATTAGAGCCTATATTAAAAAAAAAGAACACCTTTTAATATTGTTAATCGGTTTTTTAAGTTTTAGTGAAAGTAACAACAAAACTACAATTTTGATTTTAATAATATAAAGCAGCACTCACAAGCTTCTTGTAGTAACTGTTACATCAATACAGCACATTTTTTTTTTAAATTTCACAGGTATTTTAAAGGTGAATCCACCAAGTCAGATGCTGTTCAACAAGGACAGTCAACTGATGGAGGATGAGAAGACACTGGCTGAATATGGTCTAACATCGGCCACAGCCAAGGCTCAGTGTCCGGCACCTATTGGACTGGCTTTACGGTATGTTATTGGTTTTCTTCTTTTTATTCTAATTTTTAAAAATCTTTATACACTTAGGAAGCACAAATAATAAAAAAACTTGAGAGGTGTCAAGGGACACCTGGATGGAACGAAGTTCTTATTTTTTTTTTTTTTTTATAATCTTCACAACACCATACTGTTCAATGCGAAATAGAAAGACGAAACGAAAATAACTTACGATTCTATACCGAAGGCTCGAACACACAATTGTACACAACCAATACTGTGTACCGAATTTATGCCTCTAGACCAAATCGACAGGTGACTTCTTCGTCAAATTAGATGTTCATATCTTACGCGCACGCCGCACGGCTTGTGTGTGTCAAAAAGTGTCGTTACAACTTTTCGTGAGATTTTTTCCGTCTAGCCCCCTTTCACAACGCGCGATAAGGAACTTCGTTCTAAAATAAAAAAAATTGTAAACCAAAAAAAGGCAAAAACCCTTCTTAAGTAGCTAGCAAAAAACCCTTCTGCAAAAAGGCAGAAACAAGATACCCTTCATATTTAATATCATGCGGTCTGTGTATCAAGTCGGAGGCACCATATTAAGTTTAACAGAATTCATTTATCCCTCAAACTTATTAACATAAAGCCCTTTGATTTGATACCTCACTCCAAGGTCCTAGAAAATGTTTGTTTTGTCAGCCTACCCATTAAATGCATAAAATTCGCCATTTTGATTTTTTAAGAATTTTTTGTATTTAGCGACATTCACGTCATCGAGACGTTATCTAATGACGTATCATTTATTAAAATCAGTTGAGGAACATTGTAATTACATACATACGCATCAAACACAACCCTCTGCAGTTGTGTAAAAACTTGTAGGTATTTATTTTACAATGTTTTGTTTGTATAACTATACACCTAGTCCGACCAAAAATCTGTTACAAATGAAAATGCATTTTTTTTAATGAAGTAATGTAATTTTACTAAACAACATATTTATTAGTTTCAGCAAAAAATAAAAACAATATTCTATTCAAAATGGCCACCTTTGGCTTTTATACAGGCCTTTAATCTGTCTGGCCACGAATCTATGGATTTACGCACTGTTTCCATGGGAAATTTCGCCACTACTTGCTCCAGAGATTTTTTAAGAGACTCAATGTCGCCGTGTCGTTTAGAGCAAGTAATGTCCTCTAAACCTGACTATAATTTGTAGTCTAAAGGGTTGGGTCTGGGCTAAATGAGGGCCAGTCTTCAGTTCTTTATAAAGGAATGTTGGTTTTAAGCCAGGCTTGGGTAGTTCGTGCATTGTGACCAGGTGCAGAGTCCTGTTGGAAAGTCCACAGTACATCTTTTAAAAGTGTATTGCTGAGAGGTTTCACAACACAATCCAAGACTGTCCCTTGATACACTTTGGCTGAAGTTTTAACTTATTTTTCACAAAAATGTAGCTTTGTGCCGCCTTGATAAGACACGCCTCACCAAAAGATCACTGACGCAGGATGATGACCATGAAGACCAAGACCAAGAAGCTGCTCAAGTGGTAGGAAAGGTACAGACCTTTCCTACCACTTGAGCAGCTTCTTTAGAACTGTGAGCGTACACTTATCATATTGCTTATTGTAGTGCTCTACAATCGTGAAGGTTTTTTCATCGGTAAAGAGGATATTTCTGTGCCCTTCACCTACATATCGCGACAGAAGGCGTTTTGATCGATCCACTTTCTTTAATTGTGAAGATTGATTTAAGGCATGCCCTGGTATATCGACGATAAGCACAGAGCTTCAGGTTTTGTTTTATATTACGCGACAGAGTCCTAGCAGGAATCTTCATTTCTCGCGACAGAGGAAGTGTTGTTGTATCTGTTGATAGTACGATATACGAACATACGGCTGATACCAAGCTTTTGAAGTATCTGGAATATGACCGACGGCTCCATACCCACTTTGTGCAAGGCGATTACCGCAATCCTATTTTCTTTAACACTGAACAAGAAAATATATGTGAAATTGTGTGTGCGAAATCGAAAGAACTTTTAAAAACACTAAACACGTTCCAAATACAAAGTATGTAATTAAAAATTTGAAAAAAAATCAAAGGTTTTATGTAACAGTATTTATGGCCAAACTAGTTGTATAAAAATGAATGTTTGTCTGTATTGCGCTTATTACACTACACTAAATCAGGGACCCTAAACCCTTAAAAAGGGAGGTGTAATAAGAGTTAGAGCCCTAATTCTCTAACAAGTTTTCAAGGCCACTCCAATTTAGGGCCCTAGTTCAGGGTAGTGTAATAGCCGTTTAAGTCCTTTATAGAATCGTACGCTATGCATTTGATCATGTGATGATCTTCAGCATCCATGAAGGTTATGGATATAGGTAGTGGGGCATCAATGAAAAATTATGCAGACGAAGCTGCGCGGGTCAGCTTGTAAACTATTTATGCAAGTAATGTGCTGCCACTAATATAATCAAACACCATGCAGCAGTGCTGGAAATTGTAACAGAAATTGGAATCTCTTAGGGTACAACATACAAGGTTCATCTACTTACAAAAATAGTTGTAAAACTATATTTTCTTTAAAAAAATATTTGTGTTTCTTTCTGCCATTTTAATATCTTGCTTGCTTGAACGAGAGAGAAATAATCCAATGTTAATTCCTCTGTGACCTCTTACCCATTGTTATACTATTGTAACACACTCAAGGTGTTTCACTATGGGATCTTTGAGGTGGAGTTCCTTCCTATGAACAGAAAGACTTTAGCTTCCTATTACAACTTAAGCAGTCCAGCGCATTTTTCCTGTATAACCAACCTCTCTATGGAGTCATTACCCCACCTAGAGAAATCTCAAAAGAATTGTAATAAGCGATATTATATCGTGGCTAAAAAACCGCTAGCATCACCAGCAACTGCCAAGTTTATAAAATGTATTGCTATTATTTTCAGAAAGGAAAATGGAGAGTTTGAAGCTTTGGATCTGACTGCGTACTCGTCGCCACCAGACTTGCCAGATGTGATGAAATCTCAGGAGACTAATGGACAGGAACAGGTATGACCAACCGAATGTTAACTTTAACATAAAGATTATTATCCTATGTCACTTCAAATCTTATTTCCAAATTCAAAAAAATCAGTTTATGGAACATGTAAGAGTTGCTACTGTGGCTTGGAATCATTTGGCAGAGGCCTGGCGGTAAAATCAAATGTATGTAGATGAAAGTTTCTGCTTTGCGGAACAAGGTCGGACGACAGTGGGCCGGCATCAAAAGCCGGCACAGCCGGGCGGTTAATACAGCCGCACATGTATAATGGTTTAACCGAAAGTGTGTAGCCTCCCTATTTAGCGCCTCTTGATAGCATTTGTAACGTCAAAATATGGCGCCGACACCTATCGCCGCCACTCACTAAAGTTAAACAACTTAGACTTGGTAATGTGTGACTGTTTAAACCAGACTATCCCCATATTCATAATACCTTAGTAACAGCGAATGTTTTGTCTTTGTTTTTCGATCAATTTTTGAAATATAATAAAATAAGATAAAATTTTCGCTATTTAAAATGCTGTTACCAGCGTTATGAATAAGAGGGTACTTAGATGTTTATAAAGTTTTGCTATCGCAATAACTAACATACACGTGGGCGGAGTCGCGGGAATAAGCCAGTTTATAATATTAACGAAATTGTCTTTCCACAAAATTATAGCAACAGGAAAAGTGTATTTCAATAGTTATAATTAGGGCTTCTAAAATTCCGGTATCAGCTACCTTCTTTAGGTCGTCGGTTCATCTGGCTGGGGCTCATCCTACCGCGACGTTTACCAAGTCACGGTCTCCACTCTAGGACTCGTTTGCTCCATCGGCCATCGGTCCTTCGACAAATGTGGCCAGCCCATTGCCACTTCAGTGTGCCTAACCTGCGTGCTATGTCGGTAACTTTGGTTCTTTGTCGGATGACCTCGTTGAGAATTTTATACTTGATAGAGACTCCAAACATAGCTCCATAGCTCGCTGCGCGAGTTTGAATTTTCGTACTAGCCCAACCGTAAATAAATGTCCACGTCTCGGCACCGTAGGTCAAAACAGGACGCACTGGTTAAATACCTTGGTCTTCAGGCATTGCGGATGTAGCGAAGAGAAGACTCGACGAAGTTTGCTAAACGCTGCCCAACCTAATCGGATCATCCTGTCGTATTCTTTCTCGAAGTTGTTTAATTTACGTTCAGATATTATAATAATAATATAACAATATCTTGGGACTACTCACACAACGCTATCTGATACCAAAAGCAGAGCTTATACTATGGAAAACAGACAACCGATAAACATACTTATATATTTCTAAATACATACATATTATAGATAAATAACATCCAGACAGAGAATAAACCATCGTGCTCATCACACAAAGTTCTATCGTGGGTGGGGATCGAACCCTTGCGTAGCAGTACACTCCCATCGCGCCACAGACACACACACATATCTTATATAAATAGTATAATATAATATCAGTAATTTTTATGCGGGATCTCGCAAATGCCTCCATCTAATTGTTCTGTCCCGCAGATACCGAGACTTAAAACAAGCTGATAGATTAGAAAGCCCTAGTTATAATGCTACTGTGCAGTGGTTGGTAGGCTAGTGTAGTAACACAACCGGACAACATCAAACACGTCATTAAAATAATTAGGTAGCCAACAAAAATAATCCGTCGAAAATACAAGCCAGAAAAAGATCGAGCTATCAAAGCTTGTTTCAATAGTCGACAAGTACCAAGAGAACTCCTGCGAAAAAAATCTAATGCAAAATATACTCCGATACAACACCATATCAACAAAAACTTCAAAGCTTTAGGCAAGAACTAAATCGCCAAACTGAAAATGGGGAAACAAGCCTACCTTTAAAATAAGTATGTTAAAGGTACTCCCAAAATTATAATATCACTATCAAAAAACTAGAAACAGTAAACATTGAACTCGGACTAGAGAATACATATAATATTGCAAAAAATTACGAATTTACACCAAAACAAGAAATCGCAAGATTGTTTTAAGCTACAGTCCATCAAATCTAAGAGGTACCGTTTGACGTTTCATATTTTTCAAACCGAAACAACTTTGTTCATACGTACATTATTCAGTTTCGATAACCTTTTTCATAAAACCATGAATTTAGAAAGATTTCATTATTGTATCTAAAAATGTACAATTCTTAATATCTAAATGTAATTGAAAACTTTCAAACAAAGCAAAATAACACATATTTACACAGTAAATAATTTCTAATAGTTATATTCTTGACCTCATTACAAAGTTACGTAGTTAGGTCACTGCACGTAGTGTTGCGACTCTTCGGATACCTACACTTGTATGCAAAAAAATCGTTTACATATACGAAAAATCGAATGTATTATTTACAAATTACACTTGACAACCAAACAAATATTTTTTCATGTGAATGGGATTTATCTCACATATTACGATTACATAACTAAATAGTTATGTAATCGTAAAATATGAGATAAAACCCATTCACCAAAAATACGTATTTATAAATCAAATATATTTGCTTCTTTAAAAAGTTGTCGAAAGCGATTTGTCGATTTTTGATTTTCGCGCCCAAATAAGTCGGGGTTTCTCGCGCTAACGCTGTCGAAATAGTAAATGGAGTCAGGGATAGTGTTTTTTACATTTATTTTTGTGTATGATAGTATGGGTTTGCATATTACAGAGAAATAAACAAATTTTTAACAAGCACATCCATTGATTTTACAATTACAATTTTTTCTTCTAAGTCTTATTTCTACGTCTAAAACTAATAAAAATAAGGTATGTAGAACCCATTCACAAAAATGTTGTTGCCTGATGTTATAAATTAACGACGTTACTGCGCGACCGCATAATGCACTGAATACACAGATACCCTAAAATAAATTAATTTAATTATTTTTAGGTCAATAGGCAAAATCGCAGGTGTCCAAGTCTCTACAATTTTTTTTTCTGGCAACACTGCCAACTACAAGCGCACGCGGTCCGCTCGGTCGGTTCGGCGTCAGCAGTCTCTCGCCATCTTGGAAGCTGACTGTGCGCGTACTTGCTTTCTCGTTTGTGTTTTACAATTTGTGACTTGGCTATTACTTTTCTGGACTGATCATTCTTTATCCGTTTACCTTGGCAATATTTATACTGGACTCCGAACTAAGCAAGTGTTTATTAATAATGTCGAAAAGAGGACGTACTTTGAACAGCCAGGCTCGTGAATTGGTGGTGAAATTACACGAGTATTTTGAGCGTGAATCTCAAAATGGTGGACTTCTACTGCCAGTTACACAAGTTCGGGATCGCGTCGGTGAAGCTCTCGGTATTGGTAGCCGCACCGTTGGCAAAATATTAAGTGAAAAATATGGGCCTTCGGGGAGTGACAGTAACGTACTTCACACACCGAAAAAACGAAAAAGAAATAAACCTGTGACAGGCATCGATGAATTCGATAGTCATGCTATTAGAAACCTTATATACGGGTATTTTACAAGAGGCGAATTTCCAACATTGGCAAAGTTATGTGCAACTTTAAAAGATGCCGGGCTGTATAAGGGAAGCATAGAGTCGTTGAGAACGGTAATAACAGGAATTGGCTTCAGATACAAAAAAGTTGACAAACGAAAAATTGTTATGGAGCGACATGACATAATTATGCAGCGACTAACATTCCTGCGCGAAGTTAAACAAATTATAAACTGGGATAATGTAATATTTTTGGACGAAACCTGGCTAAATTCCAACCATTCTGTGCCGAAAACATGGACTGATGATTCTGAAGCTTCGTGCTCGAAGGTGCCGATAGGAAAAGGTGGACGCCTCATAATATGCCATGCTGGGTCAGCGTCTACAGGCTTCGTGGAAAACTCTTTATTAGCTTTCCAATCCAAAAGCACTAAAGAGTATCATGAAGAAATGGACGCAGTAAGGTTCCGAGAGTGGTTCTTAAATTTATTACAGAATATCCCTCCTAACAGCACAATTATAATGGATAATGCCCCATACCACTCTGTGCAAATTGATAAAGCACCTACGTCAGCCAATAAGAAAGCAGATTTGGTGGCATGGCTGCAAAGAAAAGGAGTGGATGCCGACATGTCACTATTAAAAGCTGAATTATTACAGTTAGTGAAATTGCATAAACCACCAAAACCGACATATGTAATTGACCAATTGGCCGAAGAGCACGGGCACAAAGTCATACGACTTCCTCCGTACCATTGCCAATATAATGCCATTGAACTGATTTGGGCCCAAGTTAAAGGTAATATTTTATAATATTATAATAATAACACGAGTACTTCTAACATTTATAATTTAAACAATGGTTTTCGTCTGCTATCAAATAGTTACATTATTGTTTTACAGGTTATGCAGCAAGACACAACACAAAACCACCCTTCAGTGTCAAGAAAATGGAAGGTTTATTAAAGGAAGCATGTGCCCAAGTTACACAGGAAGATTGGAGTAAAGTAGTACAAAAAACAAAGAAAATAATAATGGACGACTTCGAAAGAGACGTACACTTTGATAATGTAATGGACAATCAACTGGTCATTAATTTAAATGACGATGATGACGAAGACGACGATACTAGTACTAGTAGTGAATAAAAAAATATCCTAAACATTTCTTTTATTTAATTATAACAATTGATTTCTTAAAATTCGGATATTATAGTAATCGATCTCTTAAAGTTCGGATATTATAGTAATCGATTTTTTCATCCCATCCCTATCATTCAATTGTCAGAACTGTCAAACGGTACTTCTTAGATTTGACGGACTGTAATACAAAAAGTATAGTGCGACCGCCCGGTACTTGACTAAAATTGATGAATAAAAATGTATCCTTACATCCTTTCAAACCATGTAGTTCATACACATGTAGGAATAATTACAGAAACCTGGAGTAAATCTGATTCAAAACTTAAAAGACTACAACTTCCAAACTATTCCCACTATTATAGTTTTAGAAGTAACAATATAAAACACAACTTAATTGAAGAACTCAATGAAAATGACGACAATCACTACTTGCGGGTATCGATAAATTTTGTTTGGACATTGGATTAGTTTATAGACCAAAACTTTCAAGTTTTCTGACAACTTATTCATCACAACTAGCCAAAAGAAACCGAGCAGTAGTTTTCGGAGATTTTTAATTTGGATTTAATTTAACCTTAGAAGCTGACTCACGATCATAAGGAGTGCTTAACGAGTAATGGATTTATCATACTAAATAAAATAGACAAGCAGCATTGCACCCGAAAAATAAACAGCGCAACAACACTACCCGACCATCTACGTACAAACCCAAACGATATCAAATATCATGGCAATTATAGAATCCAGTATGTCAGCCATGAACAAATCTACATACTTCGAAATGCACAGATTTAAACCAGAGCCTAATAAAATCGTTCAATATCACGCTATTGATTAAAAGATTCTATACAAGATAATGGAAGAACTAGGACCGCTTATAAGTGAGATTTATGAGGAACTGGAGGAAAAACTACAAATAAGCATAACAAGCAGAATCTCCACCTTTTTCTCTACAATTGGAATAACTTTAGCACAACAAATCAAATAAAGCACATTTAATAGACAATGAAAATCCAAACATTGAATTAAACGAGATTACACCAAATAAAAATAAACATCAACATCAACTTTCTAACTTTGACCACATTACAGCGGAAGAATTGAGTAGTATAATCGATGACGATAACCTTAACACTAACACAAGTACTAGTGTCGATGAAATCATAAAAAAATAGCTTGAGGAGTGTTTATAGATTTGATAAAAGCTTTTGACACTGTTAGCCATAATTTACTCCTGATAAAGCTAAAGCAGATAGGAATAAATGTATAGGCCTATGACATTCTCAAATCATACATTTGCAACCGTTACCAAATAGTTAAAATTGATAATTTCTTAAATGAGCGGGCACAAATTGAGTATGGTATCCCACAAGGATCGATTATAGGACCCCTATTTGCCATGATATTTTTGACTCTTTAGTAAAACCCCATATTGATTATCTTATTGAATAATGGGGTTATGTTGTTAAAACCAATCAAAAACAACTACAAATAGCCCAGAACAATATTGTTAATCTTTTATTTAACTATCCTTCCAGTATAGTCCATACCGAAACCAAAATTATGACAATAACACAAACGTACAAATACAAAATATGCCTCTTATCAGAAACATTCTGCATAAAAATATACACACACACTATATACACTTTACAAAAAAATCTGGTACATATACGAAAAAGCAGAAGGTCACAAGACATTTGCTTACGAACCTCGAACTAATTACTGGGAAATAATATTTGTTTTGAAGGAGCACTTTTAAATAATAAACTAGCGGACGCCTCGCGGTTTCACCCGCGTAGTTCCCGTACCCGTAGGAATACAGGGATAAAAAATAGCCCATGTCACCCGGAGTTAGTGTAGTTCCCAACAGTAAAAGAATTTTTGTAATTTGTCCAGTAGTGTTTGAGTTCATTCTTACAAACACAATCACAAAAATACAAATCTTTCGTCTTTATAATATTAGTATAGTATAGATTACCTAGTGACATTAAGGCCGCTATTCCATTGGCGTTTTATAAGCGGTGGCGTTTTCCCAACGTCTGCGCAGCGACAACGCTGTGCAGACGCGAACGAAGTAACGAGTAAAGGTTCTTTCCATACATCGCGGCCGCACGCGGTTTACGACGTGACCGATGTGACAATAGTCAGAGTATGAGAATGTATGGCGCCGTTTCCGAGGTCTGAGACAAACGCGTGCTGCCGACGACTGACGTAGGCTACGCGTGCACTACGACTATTGTTGCATCAGCCACGCGCGTCAGCCGCACGTCGTAAGCCACGCGTGGCCGCGATAGCAGGAAATGAACTTTTTCATTCACGTGGTCGCGCTCTGACCATGGAGGCGCGGGCGGGGTTACGACAGGCCAATAGCACGGTAGCCACTTTTACGTTGGGCACGCAACGTTTGCGCAGTGTGGTCGCCTTGCCCGACTAGTGGGATAGCGGCCTAAGAGCATACAGTCCTTGACTCTGTTCAAAAAGAATCTTAAATACCATGTCTTCAGAGATTTCTCGCTATTAGATTGTAATGTTTTAGTTGAAGCGGCGGTAGCCTAATGGCTAAGGCATCGATCTCGCAATCAGGTCGCGGGTTCGAATCCTACCCATTATACCTACTACCGACGTGAACCCACTCCTAACACAAGCCATTGAGCTTAGCTGGAGGGGTTAACAAGATTGCTAGTAATGTGGGACGAAAAACCCACATAGCTAGTTATCTTATTTTATTTTTTTAAATTATAATAAAAAAAATGTGGAAAGATTAAAAAAAAAAATATGTTCATATTTTACGTAAACACAGATAGGTACTGTTTACGTTAATTTAGAACATATGTTATTGCTAACAGAATATACCTACCTTAATATCTCAATGCGAATGTAATTCTTTTTCGAGAAATAAATGTCTTCAATCACAATATGTCTCGTTACAGATGGATCAACACTAAACGACTCTGCCGTGGTTTGGACGAAACTGATGCAGGCACCAACTGAGCATCGCAGCGATTTTGTAATATACCTAGTCCTTACGATTGGACTATCTCACCCGCGGGAACCAACAACGACCCGCGGGCGACAACTTAATTATATTTTTTTTTGCATACAACATATTTTGTTATTAATTTATCGATCATTTTGCTCGATTTTAACATATTCTGTTACGTCTACACGATTCTTTGTAGAATTTTTGTGATGCTTTATATGAAGAGAGTGTAGCATTTTGTAGTTTATTGCGAAAATTTCAACCAACTGGATGTGGTTGCACATTTGTAAGTGATTCGTACACAGTTTTGTTACATATAGATGTTGGGTGATCCCGCACCGGCTCCGCGGGCTGCGAGCGGACAGTGTTGCCAGAGCACTGACTAGGGATGTGTCGACACTCGAATTAGTCAATCGATTACTCAGTAACTACTTAACAAGTCGCAGGGAATATTACAGGTTTAGAAATGGATTAAGTTAGCCCAAATTAATTATGTACTAGATTATCTAATTGTAATATTTATTTCGGTAGTTGGATGACGTGTTGGTACATCCCTAGCGAAATAGATATCGATGACCTGCGTACGCGGTGCGGACAGAACAAATTGGCACATCAGATTTTAATCATTCGTCATCTATTATGGCTTTATTAGACTACCTAGGCCATGACATCGAACCATTTGGAATTATAAATATTATTATAAATGGTATCTTGACTTATAAACTGAATATTAGGAAATTCGTGCCTATGATTTTTCGCACTTAACTAATTAATAATGAAGTCTATGTTACTAACTCTGCGACACGATTTGGTTTTAACAGCTTGACGCTTAAAAGTACCATTTTGTCATATACTATGGTACTTGTATTAATAAAATTCATTTTTAACGTTACATTGTATAAGTAGTTTGTGTGCAGACCTGTATATTTGTGGCTTAGTTTAAGCGATCTTGCATGATTCTGTACGATATGATGACCTAAGTGAAATGGTTATACGGCAATATAAGTTGGTACAACGAAGTACGTTCCATGGTGAAAAATACGTCAACTTAAATGTACTAAGTTATACGTTTTTGAACAAATTACCATCGTATAGAATCGATTATGGTATATAACTTAATGATGCAATAAAAATATACATTTTAAATAGCAATAAACAACTAAGCTGCAAATAGACAGATTTATTTATATGTATTAATATTCATATTTGTTAGAAGAATGAAGTAATACTGATCTACAGATATTTGAGTAAAACTGATCTCATATGAATATTTTCTTTTATTATTATTCCAGTTTTTTTTTAATGTTAAAACACCGACTCGTGCATGGAAAAGTGTTGTAACTGAGTTCTTGTCAATTTGGTGAAGTTGAATATAATTTTGGAAGTGCAAAGTTGAGTTACAATATTTTTCTATGCAGTAGTCACAATATTTACCTATGGGTATATAAATAATCCATAATTATTATTAGAGCGATCAAACTGTGCCCAACAAAGGACGCTGGAAGTCCTTGGAATTCCTTCCATTGCATCAAAACTATGCCAGAATGGCTTCCGAATTTCAACATTTTGATATTGCAATATATGTTCGTAAACTTTCGCGATTTGTACACATTATAGAATTTTATAAGCTACGGGTCTTAATCGCGTAACAACGGCCGTGGTCACGGGTAGACTGTCTACCCGTGACCACAGCCGTTGCAATACGGTCGAAACGTCGGGAAATAAACAAAGGTATTTAGCCTTATTACTACATTTACGCGATTAAGACCTGTAGCTTATAAAATTCTATAATTTTGACATTGGTTGGTTTCTGTCTGAAGGGAGATGATAGCATTGTTGAACATTGCATGTCACTCCCATATCACAGCGTGTGAAGGCATCAGTTACGCGTGATTTCTCAATGAGCAATAAAATAGATGTTGTGTCTATGCCTCCAATCTAAGCGCATAATATCATCATTCGATTTTTTTATAACGCTATATTGATGTCAATTCGAATTTTAAAATGTATCCATAGATATATATATGGTTTTTTTTTAATTAATATCTAGTTATTGAGCCTTCTCATACATTGACATGTTATGATCAGTGTTACTTTATCCTTTATCGAGTTTCATGTACACATTATAAATATAATTTCTAAATACAATTTAATGATACGATATTTAACTGATATAGTATAGAATGGACTATAGATAGTAGCTAATTTAATAGGGGTAAAATAGGGGCTTTTTATATTTTGTAACTACAAACAATAAATCATTGTTTCTTTATCCAACATTCTTCGATGTGATTATAAAAATATCGCGAAATAAATTTGAATAATGTATCTAGTTCCTCTCAACGAAAATAATACTATTTTTTCTCATATTTTATTGTAATTTTTCCATTGCACCTTTTAAATGTAAGATGTTTTGTATATTTTGGTTGAGGTTCATCCAATATATACGGTGTGGGTGCATGTAGGCGTGGCGCGATGTCCCGAGTCGTACGTGACGTCGTAACGATGACGTCACAGCTAACCGACGTCCACGTCACCCATGGTGCATAGCTAGATAATAATATACGAAAAATCTCTAAGAGTCAAACTTGCTACCAAATACATTTTCGTTTTAAATTCAAATCCAAAAATAGTAGGATAGTTTGGTATCGATATTGCACCTTATTGCACTTATGATAAGATAGAGAATTGATAAATACATTCTTTGTGATTCTAGGCACCACTACCATAGGTTTACTAGCAGTATTTACGTCTCGTGATAAGTCAATGTTTTGTACTATATGCTTTCTCTCTATCGAATTTGTAGTGTTCGAGTAAACCGTGGTAGTGGGGGGGTCAGTTGTACCCCAACTAGTCGAGTCCAAGATTTGAAAACTACAGATTGAGTTACAAGTCTATAATCCCATTAAAAATGTGATCTACTAATATTATGGATACAGATTTGAAAATAGAATAAGTAAAAATGACTGCTATATTTTTTTATGTGCTCATGCGCAATTTCGTTTGCAGTACAGTCGAATAACCAAATTTTCTAAGGGACATCTGATTTTTAATCAACTGCTGGATGGATCTTCCTTTCTTAAGTGGGCCTGCGTGAACTGCGTTTTTTTCCCGCGCGCTTAATCGCAATACCACAGATACGCCTACATTACTAGTAAGATTAGTTGGGGGACAAAAAACCGCAGTCAGGCACAAGAGGCGAATGGTCAAAGAAATTCAATACAATACAAGAAATTCAGTACACAAAACAACCGTCTGGGGGGCACTCCCTCCCCCCGGATCCGCCTATGGTCGATAACTGTTGTGCGGTGTAGTGTAACCTTACAATAAAAAAATAAATAAAAAAAAGTACTGTCGAAACCTTATTCCTCCCTCTCTGCAGCCGCCATTGTTTCCATAGACAAGTAATAAATCTGCTCTCTCTCTCTCTCAGAGTATAAACGCTCGTTTTTTCAAATTTCGAAGCAATGATTTTGAACAAACCAACTTCGTTTTTGTAGAATACTCGTAATGCAGTTATAACTAGTTCACCAATTGTAGATCTCATGGTTTTTGGGTACGACTTCAACTCGCTGTAAAGTGTTTAGCTGTTACTTCTAATAATGCCTACTCATCTTGGTTTTACTCTGCTGGTACAAATCCTACTGTGATTTAACAGCACCAATTAAACTATGTATTTATTCTTTTTTATATTTAAGCTATTGTAATCTAAGGTCTCAATATCAGAAGGTTTTGTATAAATACCGATTAATTATGAAATTGAACAAAACCGCTTAAAAATTACATTGATACATAGACAAAGAATACCTAGTGTAGTTTTGAAAAATCCACAGATGAGCCAGCAGAAAATAAAGCTGTTTTGATTTGTTTTGTTGAGTTTTATTTGTGTTGCACCATCGCCAAGTACCTACCTAACCTACTATGCGTTTCAAATGAGTTGATAACTGTCATGATGATATTTTGTTTCGCAATACGACTGCAACTTCATTGTGTAACGTAAGGTCAGCAATAAAATGATTCGTAAAAAGGTGTCATTAGTATTCCACAGAAGTACCTACCTACTCTAATGAACTATTTTTAAGCACTGTATTTTACTATTTATTATGTTTTAGGTAAAAAAATATTACGTCTGACTGAAAGGCCACTAAAGTGTAGAATATTCTTATATTTGCCTATTTATTTATTTCTGTTTCGTGTTTATTGAATAATAAAGAATACTAATAATATTATAATAAAGAAAAATGTTAGGTAGGTAACCTACATACTTCGAAGATAATAAATAATACGTCCGTTCCATTACCTTAATACACATACGTACTTTACCCGACTTGGGAGTTTTTGTTGCTAGCGGTACAATTTTAACAAGTACAGAGTGATATGATATATTTGAAACGCAGTAACTGGTGGTTGAAAGTGAAGGCTTTGCGAATGTAGGTGTTATACTGAAAAAATAAACAGACTACATTTTTTTTTTAAAGATAACTACAATGTGGGTTTATGGTTTCACATTACTAGCAATCCTGATAACCCCTCCAGCTAAGCTCTATGGCTTGTGTGTGGCCAGGATTCGAACCCACGACCTCACGATTGCGAGACCGATGCCTTGAAAAGTTAACTGAAATTAGTACTTATAACTACTTACGTACGTACTTTTTTTTATAGGTAGGTTTTTTGGTCTTTGCCAGAACATAACAGTAGGTACCAGGTGCTATAACGTGGCCTTGCTCCTAGAGCTGGTACCAGATCCGAAGAAAATAATCGAAATTCCGTTGTGAGAAATCTAGACATCTCTCATCTTCCCTTTACTATTTGTGTATTCACATCATAAACAGTTACTAGCTTAATATATAATTTAACAATAATTCGTTAAACAGTGCAGATCTACGATTAGTACGGGGAGGGGGGGGAGGCAAATCATTTCCCGATTTGGCGCCCCTTTGATAGCGTTTGGCGCCACTTGAACGTGGCGCCCGGGGCCCGTCACTCCCCCAAGATGTGGGAGATTTGATCCCGGCCCTGGTTTGGCCTACTGAAGTCTCGGGTTCGATTCTTGGGTCTGGACTTGAAAATTTTCTATCTTTCAAAAATGCAATTATTGTAATAATAAAGCAATTGGCAAGAAATGTCTATAAAAATACTATAGTAGCTATAATACCAGATTGACATTTTGATGTTAACTGGTCGGGATTGTTCATTCAACGCAGTCGTAATATTATGACAAATCAAATCAATACAAATCGTGTTGATGGTGTTTACTGTAGTCTGTAGGTACCTATAATGTTTATGTTTATACCATTAATAAGTACGAAGGACATGCCAAAAGTTTCTGGATGGATACTCCTCGCCCTTTACATTGATTTGACATAGAAAAATTCTTGTATTATACGCCTATTAGGTACACTACCCTGAATCACGGCCCTAAATCGAGGTGGCCTTGAAAATTTGTTAGAGAATTAGGGCCCTAACTCTTATTACACCTCTCTTTTTAAGGGTTCAGGGTCCCTGATTTAGTGTAGTCACAGTTAATATAATACTATACCTACTAGTAGTGTTGTGTAATAAGCGCATGAGATTTTATTTATTATTAATTGCGAGAGGAAGTGGAACCAATTTGCTCGCGGCAATAGAGTTCATTCTATTTGATTTTTTGGGTTATAAAATAAAGATATGTTTGTGGAGGAGACGGTCACCAAGCGCGAATCTTCACGAAAATGTTTTAAGTTGAATTTATACGAATGAGGTAGGTACGAAATGAATAAGCAAGGACTAAGGTTTTAATCAGCAGTATTGCAAAATGTCATTGATCCTTCCTAAGCATTGTTCGTAAGAGAAACTGCAAAAAAATCATGGGAAGGCAGAAAGTACGTCATTCTGTTTAGTAAAAAACTAGGGCAAGTGCATGTCGGGCCAAGCACAATGTAGGGTTCTGTAAAACTGTGTACATAGTGGGGTTCATGAATTGGATTTTCTGTTGTTTTTGTTTCATACTTACTTACAATTTTATAGTTACCTAAGTACTTAATAATAATTTGTACGAAATTTTGTTACTTCTCATTTGATCAGCTGTTACTCGTAAACTTGTAAAGCCTTCTTAGCTGTGATAGTTTTCCTTTTAATTTCACTATATATAAGGACTACTACCGTGTTTTAATCTCATACTCAACATCAACACTTGACCCTAACAAAAATTTTCATTTTGAATCTTAATATTTCACAAACAGATCCCTAAATCTAAAAATGGTCATTCCAACCCCTAAACGTAAAAGTTATAAGACCTATCTAACGATACCCCACACAATGGGGTGAAAAAAAATGTTTTTCAAGATTTTATTCATTCACTTTTTCGGCTAAGTTTAGAAAGTTAGCAAAATAACAGCCGTCTAGCACTAGATAACAGTCTCTGAGCTGTCCAGTATTTTATTGTAGTCTTTGCTTTGAGCAAAGCTTCGGACAGACGGACGGACGGACATGGCGAAACTATAAGGGTTCCGTTTTGCCATTTTAGCTGCGGAACCCTAAAAAAATGATGTTCGCGTAAGACAAGAACATTAATAAATAGCCTAATGTAAACAATTTAATAGACACAAAAATATTATTATATTATTAAATAGCCACGAAACCCTCGTGGCGAACGACGTTGTCTTCGACGACGTCCTGGCATTTCTTCAATATCAACTGGTTGGCACGGATGAAGTCAGCGTGATAGGGTTCTGCACTTCGAGCTTCAGCGAAGAAAAGATAGGTACGCAGAGCCAAAGCACTTGTTGGAATCGCTTAAAATAAGTGACGCATTTGGTCACTTATTTTAAGCGACTCCAACAACAGGCCAATTACGGAGGAGAGATAAAAAGGTAGAGAGGAGTCTCCAAGAAGTGACCGATCGAAAGTCGGTACGTCGCGATGTGTCGACTTTAGTGGCGAAGGACCTGAGCAAGCAGCCTCCCGTTATGTTCGACCACGCCGATATTACCAAATTGCTGAAGGACATCGTTAGTCTAAGATCAAGTCTGAAAGAATTAGGTACACCCGAAGTTTGAATCGTCGCAACCTACCATCAGTGGGCTACGCACCGAGTTACTATGTAGACATTAGGGACGTCTACAAGGTCCTCTACACGAAAGCACATGTTACTGTTACTACAAGTTATTTTTTCTACGAGGCACACGTGTGCCTGACTTCGTTGCCGTTGCTTCATTGCCGGTGAGAAGAAACGAAAGTACAGTAAACTTTCAGTCAACACTGATGCACTTCGTGTGACGTAAGAGAAATTCTGTGCGATGACTTGTGGATCGCATTACAGTCGGTGAACAGCTGGTTGGCGGTTTGTTACGGAGTATGCACTTTACGTACCCTAAGTGAAAATGAAGTGACGTCATACATTATGACAACTTTGAGCGTAGTAAATCTAGCGCGGAGATGTAATATAAACATTTACAATATATTTATATATTGATTACAATACCAACATCAAGATGAACGGTAGTAACGGGAACTGGTAAGTTGCCCGTGGGCCGCAAATGGCCCTCCGGGCTTTTGTGATTGTACCACCAGATATTACTTTATTTTTAACCTTATTGAATATCGCGACCATTAGAAAAACTTACCCCTCTAATAGGTAGGTACTTAATAAGTACCTACATAGCACCACAGAAATGAAAAGTTTTTCATAAGAGTAAATAATACAATATTGATTATGTAGGGGTTTAATTAACGACTAAATAATTAGAATTAGGGAGGAAAGTCCATTTAATTTCGCTGAACTGTAGCTTGGGAGGAGGGAGGTTGCAATTTAACTATTGCGGCCAGTGACACCACGAGTAACTTGTATTTGCGGCCCCTGTAAAAATAAAGTTGATTAATTTATATTATGCTGGGCTTAGGCATTGGACTTGCAATCGTGAGGTCGCGGGTTCGAATCCTACCCATTACCACAGAGTACATTTGTATATACTGAACCCATTACACTACCGACGACGTGAATCCACTTCTAACATAATACAATTTAGCTTAGCTGGAGGTAAGTATTTAGTTAGGTTAGTTAGAGTTAACAGGATTGCTAGTAATGTGGGTTTCACATTCTAACATTGCTACTTAGATAAATTAAAAAAAAGGCTAATTAATTTAAAACTTGATTAAACTTAGGTATGTACTTTACGTTTATTTTATTTTTTTCTTTACGATTATACATACTATGGTTACCTACTGCTTGCGTGAGTTTAATGGTGCAATGGTTGCAGCCACAGAAGTAGAACATTGATATCTACCTACTTACGAACATATACTTATAATAAATTCGTGAAATTGTTTTGTTTACTTTTGATTAAACTCGCGTCTAGAAATAATTAAGCATCTTGTAAAAGTTCAAACAATCACTCCTAAACGAACACTATCTGTCACCGTCATGTCAAATCTATAAACACGGTACTGCGTGCTACATAACCTAAAATAAATGTATGGTCGTGGGAATACAATAATAAATCGTTAATGAATTATACGAGACTGATTAGAACAGATTAAATAATAAATTGTACCACACTCAGTCATAATAAACTAAACAGTTAATTACATAAGTCTAAAAAAAGATGGGCAAACGCAAAGGTAAATGTGTGAAGAAAAATCCAGCTTCCAAAGAGTCTTTGGAGCCCGAGAACTTGGTAAAGGCCCCTCACTCGTTTGTCATACATCGTGGACAATGCAGCAGGGATCTAATCGACCTCACCAAGGATTTCAGAAAAATTATGGAGCCATTTACTGCTTCGCAACTAAAGGTTAGTTTCAGTGTGTATCCCTGCCGAATCCATTTGTGCAACCCGCTGAGAACCTTCCCCTGGGACATAAACTACCATGGTTGATATGAAAGTCTTTAAACAGACTCAGGGTTGGTTAGATCAAGAAAAATATATTTAGGTGGGGGTTCTCTTCAAATACCAACTTAAGTTGCTTGTGTGGTGAACAGAAACGATGGTCCATGTTACATTGTGCCCTATTCACACAAGAAGACTTACTGGCTGCATCTGACAAAGCAGTTGATGTGGCCGTGGCATGGTCGGGCCACATTCATATAATAATTATTTAAGAAATCCTAAGAAGTAGAAGTATGTATTATGAGAAAGATTTTAGTAGTAATTGGCTCATTAAGAATATATATAATTGGCCTTTGTCGGGAGCCTCGCTTCCGCAGATGGCTAAAAAAAAGTGTCCATCAAAATGAATGATCAGGAGATCTACACTTAAGTATTTTGTTCAATTACTAAGAGGAAGTTAGAATTAGAGCTTTTATAGTAAAAAGTAGAGTAACAGTGTTAAATCTTTATGTATGTGGCTTGGAAATTTCTGTGATCTGCTCTTGTGTTGAATTGTATAATCTTTAAAATGCATCTGTGAAAGCTTGTTATTAGCAACATGTTTATCAAGTAACTGTATAAATACTAAAATTGTATTAGTCTGTAAGCTTTCCTAAGAGAGAATAAAAAAAAAAAAAAAGAAATCCAAGACTTGGTCCTTTCATCTTGACGGATTAAAAACCAGTACCCTAAAACCTTCCTTAAGGTTCAAACTACCCATGAGATAATATGACTGCCTCTGTGGTGCGGTGGGAGTGTATCTGACTGCTATGCATGAGGTTGTGGGTTCAATCCCCACCCAGGATAAAACTTTGTGTGATGAGCATGATGGTTTATTTTGTGTCTGGGTGTTATTTACCTATAATATGTATGGAATACCGGAATGTTTCCTGATCTGATGAAACATAGTAAAGTAATACCATTATTTAAATCCGGATCAAAGAATGACCCTAGTAATTTTAGACCAATATCCATCTTGCCAGCTATTAGTAAAATTTTTGAAAAGGCTATACTTATGCAGTTAGAATCACACTTTAATTTTAATGATCTACTGCATCCCGATCAATATGGTTTTACAAAGGGTCGCTCTACAATTGATGCAGGTACTAAGCTACTGAAACATATTTTTAGTGCCTGGGAAGATTCACAGGATGCCATTGGAGTGTTCTGTGATCTTTCTAAAGCTTTTGATTGTGTGGCGCATAGGACACTTCTCCTGAAACTTAGGCATTACGGTATTAAAGGTACAGCGCTGGATCTACTTGCCTCTTACCTAAGTGAAAGAATTCAATATGTTGATATAGGAGGAGTAAGGTCGTCTGGATCTCCAATTAGTATGGGCGTGCCTCAGGGATCAATACTCGGTCCCTTCCTATTTTTGGTATATATTAATGATTTACCATTTTATGTTAATAACTTTTGTGACATCATTCTATTTGCTGATGACACTTCTCTAATTTTTAAAATCGATCGTAAACTAGAAAATTTTGAGAAAATAAATAGAACACTCGCACTAGTTCAAGATTGGTTTACAACGAACAACCTACTTCTAAATCCCAAAAAAACTAAATGTATTAAGTTTAGTTTGCCAAATGTGAAAAGTACTAATACGAGTATAATTTTAAATAATGAGGTGATTAGCTTTGTCGACTCGACAGTTTTTTTGGGAATTACATTAGACAATAGGTTACAGTGGGGCACCCAAATATCATGTCTCGCAGGAAAACTCAGTTCTGCAGCGTATGCTGTCAGCAAAGTTAGACAGCTTACGAACGTAGAAACAGCTCGACTAGTATATTTTGGTTATTTTCACAGCGTCATGTCCTACGGCATATTGCTTTGGGGCAAGGCGGCTGATATACAAACTATTTTTATTCTTCAAAAACGTGCAGTGCGTGCGATATATCAACTAGGAGCACGAGTTTCCCTTAGAGAAAAGTTTAAAGAGATAGGCATTTTGACAGTTGCATCACAATATATATATGCAAACGTTATGTTTGTAAAGCAAAACTTACATTTATATAACAAAAATAGTGATATTCACTCTGTGAATACAAGAAATAAGCACAAATTGGTAGGTCGATATCATAGGCTTCATAAAACTCATAACTCATTCATGGGACTAGGTGTTAAATTTTTCAATAAAATCCCAGTCAGCATATCAAGTCTACCAGTAAATAAATTTAAGAATGTAGTCAAGAGACATCTTATACAAAGAGCTTACTATTCAATCGATGATTATTTAACTGATAAAGATAAATGGATGTAGTTCGTTGCTCCCTATTAATGTATTGGGTTGTATAGTTTATTGCATTTTACTAGGTGAATATTGTTGTCACAGTTTGATAATGTTACTTAGGTACTAGTTAAGAAAACGATTTACTTTTGTAAGTAAAGATTCTGCGTGATAAATTACGGCCATTCTTTTCTTTCCTTTGAAAAACATGTATACTTATTCATTAAGTAGCAGTAAATTGGCCAATATTTAAGCACATAAAGTTTTTACATCGTAAGTGGATGCTCCTACTATGTTGTGCCCATTGAGGCTGATGTATCCGATCTCGTGTACTCTTCTAATATTAATGACCTCTTCTTTTGCATCAGTCCTCTAATATATGGTGTATAATATAATGGTGGCAGCACCTTACCTGCATATACAGTTTATAAACAGAGAAACATTGTAAACATTGGCAATTTGAAAAGAGTGGCCACGAGTTTTTATTGCCTGTTCTTTTCTCGGGCTTTACCTATTGTTTGCGAACAGGCATTACCAGTAAATGTAGAATCGACTTTTCACAAGTGTAGTATTTTGCTTCCTAAGTGAATAAATGATTTTTATTATTTATTATTATTATGTATTTAGAAATATTTAAGTACGTTTATCAGTTTTCTGTTTTCCATAGTACAAGCTCTGCTTAGTTTGGGATCAGATAGCTTTATGTGAGTTGTCCCAAGATATTATTATTATAATATAAGAGCATATATATAAGAATATATGTATGGTCTTACCATATTTATATGCTATAATTTAAGTAAAATTTGCTAAGGCATATGTAAAAGTCAAAGGTATAGTCACTGCCATATCAGCCATATCAGTTATACAGGGCTTGCAGACTAAAGGGGCCCCGAATGTGCAATAGAAATTTAGCCCCTCCCCCATGCTGCACACACTGACAAGACTCACTTACACAGGGCTCGTCTAAGGCAAGCTACTGCCCTGGTAAAAGTTGTCAAATTTTAGGACATAAATATTAATTGGTGCATACAGTGGACCAACCCTGATAATTTTGATCATCTTTCAGGAAAGAAAAAAGAACACAATAAAAGACTTTGTGTCAGTGTCAGGATACCTACACGTCTCCCACATGATGGTGTTCACAGAGACGGAGCTCGGCACTTACATGAGGATGGCGCGCTTGCCTCGAGGACCCACACTCACTTTTAGAATCCATAATGTAAGACACTATCAATTTATAAACAAAGCTATTAACTAAATAATAATACCATTTATTTCAGGTATCAATGGCCCATAAAAATATATACATTACAAACTAACATAGATACAATATTACAATAAGTGTTAATAAATACAACTTAAAACTATGTTAGTACGCTTCAATTCGCACTAGGTGTGGGTACGCTTCACGTGCGTTCTCTTAGCACTTGTCCACGGAAGCGACGGAAAACCACATCCTCCAGAAGTCTTCCTCCATGACAAAGTCAGAAAGCAGTCTGGAACGCGAAGTTGGCGTTGCGTCGCGACTTCAAAATTAAGCCTCGGCGTGTAACGGATTTTCTGTCTTGTGTGCCTCGTCAGTCTGTGCAGCAATGGTTCTTGACAGTTGGCTGTCGGCGCTTCTTTCTTTGCACCGTCACCAACCATCTTCTGTGTTTTCTTTGCCCTTGTTCGTTGTACCTTTCGGCTAATGCTTAGGGCGAGTGACAGAGGCGCTTCGGGCTACACTGGCAAAATCCCTTGATGGTGGTGAGATTTCACCAAGACAGGCAATGCAGTCAACACAACCAGTAGTAGTAGCAACCACGGGAGCGCGCGTAGGTGTGCGGGGCGCGCGGGCGACTATACTGTGCGCATTTGCGCGTTCCGCTCAATCAGCTGATGCGAAACTTGAGTCTAGGCATGCACCCCAACGCGTGTTTACATGCGATGGTGACCTAGATCTCGTTACAATGTTAAGCAACTCGTTGATTTGTTTGCGCAGATCTTCCTCGTTGGCTTCAGGAGCATCAGATTCCTTTGCACATCCGCTAGGCTCGCCTTCAGAAAGACTATGTCTTCCATACAAAATGACAAACCATAAAAGAAACACCCATGTAAAATTTCAGCTTTCTTCATACCAAAGTTTTAAGATAGGGGCTGATGAATAAAAGATGAATAAATAAGCTGGTCACATTTCTGTTCACAGTTCAGTTTAGCCCGCGATGTGATATCGTCACTCCGCAAGCAATATGTGATGATGAAAGCGTTCCAGCAGGCGCCTCTGATTGTACTCAACAGCTTCTCTGGTGAAGGCATGCACATGAAACTCATGGCCACCATGTTTCAGAATATGTTCCCTACTATAAACATCACCACAGTAAGTTACTAAAGATTGCAGCCTAAGGCACTTGTTCTACCAGAGGCGATGAGCGAGAAGCGAATAGCGATTTTATCGATGTATATTGTAGATCCGGTCCATGTAGCAAAAGAGATACAAATATTTTTATTTGCCATAAATAGGGTTGATACATAAAGTGATCTTATAAATAATTTACATAATTAGTGCTAGCCCATTTAGCCATTATCAGACAAATATAAATATAATAATAGGCTTACAATATGAATAAGAAAGTATATTTTTGTTGACATTTTATAACTGCATGAAAATAAATATGCTTTTAATATTTATTTTCATGCTCTTATAAAATGTCATTATTTTCAATGAACTCCTTAGGTGAGTAGAAACATTTCTCGACAAGCCAACAACCAAGTCCTGACGGAAACTTTTTTAGAGGAAGTAATTTTAAATTAGTAGGGATTTTATTATAAATTTTAACACACATTGTGTAACAATTGTTTTGAAATCTACTACTCCTAGGCCCTAGGTATCATGCCCAATACAAGTCGGTCTGGATTTCTTATATTTTCTCTCCTCATGGTATCTCTTGCTTACTTGAACTTGATGCAGTATAGAGTGGTTAACTATTAATAGCTGTGTCTCTTTTGTTTACTTAATATAATAATAATATCTTAATAATATCTTGGGACAACTCACACAACTTACATGAGATCTACAAGTATGTACGTTTCAAGAGGGATAAAATAGCTCCTTGCTACTCGCTTTCTCGCCGGTGGGACAAGAGCCTATTACTCAAGCGCAGTTGTCACTGTCATTTCAAGGTGAATAGTTCCGATAGAATACTTTTGAGCCTAACACGAAATTACGTATCGCACAAAGGAACTTTTGAATTGACCAAAATATTAGTTTTTTTTGTAATTTTTAAACATTTTATAAGCGAAATCAAAAATAATGTAGTTCCTTGGTGACGCAGTAAATAGCGCGTCGATTACTAGCAACATAATATGAAGGATTAATCGAGTTACTTATTGTTTAAGTACCTATTCAGGGTAGGAGTGAATTGATGTACAAATATTAAACATAAAAAAATGTGTGGCACTCGGGGACTGCCGCGGTAAAGCTATTGCATAGCATTTTTTATCAACTTATGCAATTTTTTTTTTATTACCATTCGGAGCAGCTCGTCTCGATCCGTGCGAGCTTCGTACAGTCGTACCATATACGTATACGTTAAGTGAACGCTCGGCCGAGCTACATGGTGGGCGGAGTGGGGCGTGTTAGGTTTTATATTCGTTACGGAATTTCTTGATTCGGTCGCCGCGCTCAAAGTCCGCGATAAAAGCTATGCAATAGCTTAATAATGAATTAATTCCAATTATTTAAATCTTCTGTGGTTATTTTAGTCTCATAGGCATGCCACGACAGCAAGAATGCCTTTGGCATGTGTAGAGGATTAGATCATATGCAATTGTATTTATATACTTTTAGGTAAAACTAAAGAATATTCATCGTTGCGTATTGATGAACTACAACCCCGCCACGAAACTAGTCGACATGCGCCACTACGCGATTAGAGCAATACCTATCGGACTTAACAAAGGAACCAAAAAGGTAAGGCTTTTATATGAAAATCTATACAATATACGATTAATTGCAGAATCTTATTTTAACACTTAACAATTTTTCAACAGATGGTGCAAGGCAAAATACCGAATTTGAATCGTTGTAAAGACATGTCGGAATTCTTTGATAAGTGAGTATAGTACAGAATGCTGTAATAGTACAGCATTATTTCAATTTAATTCAATTCAAAATTCTTTATTCACTCAGGATGCAAAAAAACACTTGTGATAATATATACCTACGTCGGGATTCTACATGTACATGTTATGTCAAGTTCGCAAACAAGACTGCCTCTGTGGCGCGGTGGGAGTGTATCCGACTGCTACGCAAGAGGTCGTGGGTTCGATCCCCACCCAGGATAAAACTTTGTGTGATGAGCGCGATGGTTTATTCTGTGTCTGGGTGTTATTTATCTATAATATGTATGTATTTAGAAATATCTAAGTATGTCTATCAGTTGTCTGGTTTCCATAGTACAAGCTCTGCTTAGTTTGGGATCAGATAGCGTTGTGTGAGTTGTCCCAACATATTATTATTATTATTATTAATAGGTAAAGCCGGAGAAAAGAACCTGGTAATTAAAACTTGCGGCCACTTTATACTATACACATGTTAAAGGACTGACGCAAATTATATGATTAAAAACTTGGAACATGAGATAAAATTAAATCAGCCAAAGGCACCTGTCCGACCAACAGCGAGAAAAAGAGTAGCGAGTTATGTAGATAGTTTAAACTGCGGTAGCCTAATGGCTAAGGCATCGGTCTCACAATCGTGAGGGCGCGGGTTCAAATCCTACCCATTATACTACCGACGTGAATCCACTCCTAACACAAGCCATTGAGCTTAGCTGCTGGGGTGAACAGGATTGCTAATAACCAAAATTCCACATTGCTATATATCTTTTAAAAAAAAAATCCTGTGTAAACAAAAGAGATACAGATATTAATAGTTCACAATGCCGGCGAGTACTCGCTTTATACTGCATCGCTTTTGTTTTCACGGACGGGATTTACCTATCTCTATAAATATATGTGTTGTACATTTCTTGAGCGATAAATCGCTACCCGCTTCTCGCTCATCGTCGTTGGTGGGACAGGTGACTTAGTGGGTACAACATATTACAACAAGTCTAAAAAAATTAACTATGTATATAAAGTACTGGTTCTACTTTAAATAGGTGCCATCTCACGAACTTGCGATCACTGTTATCACACACGGAAAAGCATCATAAAACAAAATGGTTTTACTCTTTTATTTTGAATTTATTTTTTTTAAGGCAAAAAGTATGTTGCTTAACAAAAGTGATATTTCAAATCTTCAAAATGTTAATAAATGGGACAAACCCCCGTTGCCGTTCTCTGTTATAAAAAGAACCGTGTTGTTTAATTTTTTTTTCAAATTCTGTGATGATTATTATGTTATAATTTGATCATTTTCATGGCTTTATCTATTACTTTCGAAATTGGCATTAAATGTACATGTAGAATCATGACTTATTACAAACTTTAGCTTCCTAACTGAATAAAGAAATTTGAACAAACCTTCTGTTCGTAGAGCAGGTATGTTATCAGAGAGTGAATTCGAGGACGACCCCAACGCGCAAGTGGTACTGCCACAGACCCTGGCGTCGAGAGGCGCCACCGCCGAGTCCAAGTCCGCCATCAGACTGTTTGAACTTGGACCTAGGATATCTTTTCAACTTATTAAGGTGAGATCATAATAAAGTGTTCTCTTTTGTATAGTCGAATCTACGATTAATTCGAACCGGGGCAAACACTTGATAATGCCGCCATTTAATTATAATAATAATAAAAATAAATTCTTTATTTAACAAAAGCCTTAGGATACTAAATATACAGGTTTCGGAGAACCCCCCCCCCTTTTTTTTAGGATATTAATATTTTATTTGTACAGAAAGTAGGTAACAATAAGATGTAGTTCAAATAAATTTGTTACTTAGGCATAGTATTACATAGTGTATCTAGTATAATATTAAAAATATGGTTTTAATTTTTCTTGTCTGTTTGTGAATGTATGAGTTTGAGGGTTCGCATGTCGCCTTTAGTGTTTTATGCGAACGTGCTTACGACAGAGGCGGGGTAACACGGCCAACTGCCAGTCACCAAATATATGCTTATACATATGTGCACTTGTTACCATTATTAAAATCAAGCAAAAATACACCGTAACAAAAAAAAAAAAAAATTCTGCTGTGTAAGTTCTGAGGCAAGTCATACCATGTCTTTGTTTCGTGGGGCATTAACCTCCTCATCCTTATCTAGGGCCTGATCTAATCCTACTCCGGAGGGGTTCGGCGGACGCCTCGAAATATTCCTGGATCTGGAACTGCCGAATGAGAAATAGACCGCAACGGTTTCCATACTAAATGTTTTTTTTAAGGGCCGTCATCATTCTCATAATATTAGTGCCACTAAATTAGAAGCATACCACAGTTACATTAATGTTTAAATTTTATTTCACTTTAATTTCCAGGTTGAAGATGGTTTGATGGACGGCGAAGTACTTTTCCACGAACTAGTCGAAAAGACTGAGGATGAGAAGAAGTTAATTAAAAAGAAGAGAGATGAGAAGAAGTATGTTTAATATTTTATAGGCATTTTTTGCCAATTTATTTATTTAGTTTAAAAAAATATGGGAATGGAATTTGACACACCGGTCATAGGCGGATGCAGAGGAGGGGGGGGGGGTACAGAGGCACAGGTCTCCCCCCGCCATATAGTTGTTTTAGGACCGCATATTGTCCGTATTACCATTACCGCCCATATTGTACCGTTTTTCGTATATTGTATTGAATTTCTTTAGCCTCTTGCCCCCCGGAACGATTTCATCAACCCTCCCCCTACTGTCATAAGTCTGTTAAATTCGGCACTGCCATTTGCCTCTCATGTCGTTCCGATGGATTCTCCCATCATCTTCCCGTCTCGCTATGGTCACCGGTAGACCATACCGAGACGCGAAGATATGCCAACTACCTTGAACTACATCACCCCACCCCAAACTTACAGCTTACATAGAACAGTGCCGCTAACATAATACTTTCTTAAGAACTGCGGCCGCAATCGAGGGCCTGCCTGCATCATTGTAGTGACACTAAAGTTATGTTGTATTACAGGCGGTTGAAAGAAAAACGCAAAGCACAGCAAGAAGAGAACGTAAAACGGAAAGAGAAGGAGAAGGAAGATCTCAAGACCAAGTCACTGGAAGGCATGAAGAAGAAGAAAGAAATTACGGAAAGTCAAAGGTTAGTTTACAAACTTGTTACTAATAATAGTTAATACATTCACAAAATCTAAAATATTTTATTTTAGTACATCTCTTCTGAAAGTAATTTGGAATTTGACTACTATCAAAATAAAATATGTTATACTAACCATACAATAATATATGTCCTAAAGAGTGCTGAAAAAAATCTATTAATTAATACAATAATTGAAAGTTTAAAAGATGGAAAAATTTGAAGCCCAGACCCAGGAATCGAACCCGAGACTTCCGTATGCCAAACCGGGGCCGGAATCGAACCATCTAAGCGGAACTATGTTACTAAACCTCAAACTGTGCGCGAGTCTGGCACAATCCTAACGTGATAAAGTTTATAAAAAAAATATATTCCATATAAATTTGCGTCACATGCATATTCCCTATTGTACTATGTTCTGTTTTGTGTACCTTAAATAAATAAATACGCGACTGACTGGGTATTCATCAAACAACTCTGAAAACCCTCCCGATTAAACATATTTTTCTAATAAAAATCGACATGGTGGATTCTTTTTTTTTAAACCTGAAACCTTTAAACACTTATTTTTGGGGTGAGGTTAAAAAATATATTATTTTGATAGGTTAATGGAGTTAGCGAACGCAGAATCCCAACACGCGAACATGGATCAGGATGACGACGATGATGACGCAGACTACTACCGGCAAGAGGTCGGCGAGGAACCAGAGAAAGGTTTGTTCATTTTGTTACTTTTGACTCTCATATGGACCATGTAGCTTTTTTTATAAAGATATCCAGCAATGTGGGATTATAGGTCCCATATTACTAGCAAGCAATTGAGCTTAGCTGGAGGGGTTAACAGGCCCTCCAGCTAAGCTCAATTGCTTGTGTTAGGAGTGGGTTCACTTAAATAGCAAATTCCGGCGGCCTATCCGTGTGAAGGCGGCGAGGTAGGTACACGGCCGATTTTTTAGTGGGGGCAGGTCCCACACTACCTCCAGCGTCTGTCCCGGGTGCTGGAGGTGTGCGTTCAGGCATTTTTTATGGCCATAAAAAAAAAAAATGAGTGGGTTCACTTCGGTACTATAATGGATAGAATACGAACCGGCGATATCAAGATTGCGAGGCCTCATCCCTTAACCATTAGACTACCGCCGCTTAAGAAAGTAACAAAGTTTATTACTGGTGGATCCCAGGATTTAGTTTTTTGGGGTGCTTGTTTTGATACAGCATACATTTTATTAAAATTATGTAACTCTGTGTAGAGGGATTTGTGTTCCTTGATTATGTTATTTATAAATGGCAAATTTCACGGACACCGAGTCTTTGTTCCGAAGGTGTTTCGTTTTCGTACTAACTAATCATCCATTCCCGATCCCTTTTTGACTGAAAAAAAAAACACTAGACTGTTTAGCCACTTTACATTGCTGTTTTAACACATTATGACGTTATAATTATCTTTTTAACACGACATGGTTCACTGATAAAACTCACGTAATCTTTGCACAAAATTGTCAATTGAACTACGATGATGATTGATGTATGATGTCCCACTGCCTGGCACAGGTCTCCCCAGCAGAACCTGACACCAGAATCCTGGGGGTAATTGCCATAATCGCCACGCCTAGCGCTACTACACATGTTCGGCTTTATTATTATTTATATCGGCAAGTGCCGATACAGTAGTTCAAAAAAGCCGGGGGGCTTTTTTCCCGAACGTTTATCCACATATACTTCCCGGCCTGTGCCTAATGATGCCGGCTCGAAAATGCGTGTAGCAGCTCTAACATTTATCCACATATATTATTTTTAAACTTTCGTGATGTTTATCGATAGTTCAAGACTTCTAATAGCTCTTTTTATTTCAGACCTTTTCACAAGCGATACGTCGAGGAAACGAAAAGGTGACGACGATGGCCCGCGGGGATTTAAAAAGTTGAGATTAGACAAAAAATTAAAAAAGAAATATCAGAAAAACCAGGACACAGGCAAAGTTCAGAACAGACAAGATGACAAAAAACAATTCAGAGGTAATCAGAAAGACGGCAGAAAGTTCCAGAATGATAGAAAGGGTGGTGGAAAGTTCCAGAATGATAGAAAGGGTGGTGGAAAGTTCCAGAATGATAGGAAAGGCGGTGGAAAGTTTCAAAATGACAGGCAAGGTGCAAGAAGGTTTAACAAAGATGGTAATGATAAAGGACAAAAGCCTTTCAATAAGCAAAAGAAAGTGTTTGGCGGTAAAGTGAATAAAGGAAAAGCTGGAAAAGGTAGCAGAATGCAAAAAGGCAAAGGAAAGAAAGGGAGAAAATGATGTGAATAACTTTAGAACTTGGCGGTGAACTTTTCGAGTATTTTTTGGATAATAATTAAAAATAACCCTTATGCTATTTGAATAAAGCTGTAATTGGTATGCAGGAGTACAATGTTTTGTCTCCTGATTACTATTTACAACTCTATTTCAATTAAATAAGGGTGATATTTGGTTATCATCAGGAAAATGCTAAAGCAGTATTCCGCCTGCCCTGAAATTACACTTAGGGTAACTTAAGACAGTGAGTTCGGTGAAACAATGCGTTAGCGAAGTGCGTGGTGCGGTGCGGTGGACTAATATAAACTGCTAAATAAATAACCTACTATATTAAATCTTGCTTTCATTTTTATGCCATTGGAAACGCTATCATTTTACGTCAGAAATAAAGTATTCATAGTGTGTATTCTATTTAGGTAGTTTTCTATTGTAATGGTTTCCTTGGGTGTATCCCACTATTTCCATGGTAATGGTTGGACATGCGTTTTTACTTACTTATATACCATTGCGACAAATCGCAAATGGTACGGGCGTTTTAACAATATATTATGGGGTAGGCGTTTTAATTTTTCATAAAGAGCATATAATCACTTTGATAAAGTGATTTTATCTAAAGAGAAACGACTAGATCATGAGTGCACGTTGACTTAAAATTCAAGCGCGACAAACTCTTGCGAAACGCAATGGAAATAGTGGGATAAACATAGAAATAGTGGGATACACCCGTTTTCATAAAGGTTTATTTCCGTGCATCGCGGCCGATCGCAGGTCGTGCGCGGCTGATGCGACGAGTCATAGTGCGCTCGCAGCCTATGGCCGTATACATTCTCATACTGCGATGCACAGAAATGAACCTTTACACTGAATATTTTCTTGAAAATTGAAGTTCCCTTCCAACCATTATATAGAAAAGAAATATTTATTTTGATATCTCTTTCTCGTTGACGTTGTAATATACTTCTTCGGTAACGCTGCTAAGTGCACGTTTATGGTGTTACAATTTATTGTAACATATCGGTTATTTTTTATATAAAAAAGATAACTAGTAATGTGGTACATTACTAGCTTTTGCACAGACTTAATTTGCAAGAGTCAATATATATATATGTATATATATATATATTCTTACGTTCGTATCCACAACACACTCGCTAGCGCCTCGGCAACTGGTCTCTTCATTAACATTGTTAATTGTATATTATAATTTATAATAAAACAAATTTTGATTTAAACATTGGTTTTATTTTCTTTGACCAAAACACTTAATTATAAGGCCACCTTTTTGTAACATTCAACGTACTGTAATCAATTGGATTTATTACTATATTAAAGTAACTTAACTAAGACAACATAAACACAGAATAGGCGGTTTCTATACAACTAAGCCTATACAAAATGATATTTGATTATGGCGATTGAAATCTGGTTGCACAGATGCAATATAATTAAAAAATAACAAACAAGAGTAATCTTACCACATTATAAAACACTAGCTTTTACTCGCGGCTCCTTCCGCGTGGATCCTGTTATCGCAATGAAAACTATCCTCATATCCTTGCCCTATACTCAACCATCTCCATATCAAATTCTATCTAAATCTGATCAGGGGTTTAAGCGTAAAACTGTACAGACAGACATTAACATTTATAATATTAGTCTGGATGAATTTAAGAGATTGGATGGATAGATGTTTGTTACTCAATCACGCCAGAACGGCTAAACGGCTTTAAATGAAATTTGGCAGATAAATATATTATAGTCTGGAATAGAACATTATATGCAAGCCAGATTGCCCGATAGTGCGACACTGGAATATCACTATTCAACGTTAGATAACAGCTTACTTTTTTATGAATTATTTTATTTTTATAAAATATTTATGAGTGATGTAATGTTGCTTGAAATAAAATGAGGCTTTTTAGACTGAAAGTATGGGATTTTTTTACGCCAACTAAATTGTGGGCAGCAGCTTCAATGCAGCAATGGTTTATTCCTCAGATGTAACTAATTCTTGTAGCAGTGACAACATAATTGCAAAAGCAATAATCATGTTATCATTATAGAAATATTATGAAACGATTTATATACAGTTACAAGGTTGTATTGGTGTGTTGAGCGTTTGGGACATTCTTACTCATGGAATCGAGAACAAAACTGGATGCCAACATGGATAGACATTTCTTAGTAACAATTTTTATCTCTCGAATGTTTTGTCTACTACTTTATTAAATTCATTTATTTCAATTGACAGTTGTTAGTTATTACAATATTCTCCATATTTTGAACAATTCATTGGACCACTCACACACGTCTACTGATCCCAAACTAGGCAGAGCCCGATCAGACAACTGACAGAACAAACAATCGTGCTCATCACACAAAGATTTAAGTAGGAACCGAACTCACGACATCTGATTTAGCAGTGGTTTGTTGGTTTAAAGCTTCGAATCACTAAGCCTGCATGCAACGTTTTGAAAATCAAGAAAACATTCGAAAGATATAACGTTGTGCAAAAGTTGATAAACTTTCGCAATTTGTACACATTATAAAATTATATATACTACGGGTCTACCTCTGACCATGGCCGTTGCAATATGATCAAAACGTCGGGCAATAAACAAGGTATTTTACCTTAAATTATTCACGCGATTAAGACCCGTGGTATATACAGGTTGTAACAGAAAGGTGTGGTCATATTCAAGGGATAGTATGTGCCCATGATACTGAGTGCACATACCTAATTTTATCTAAATCGAAGTACCCTAAAAAAATATTTATTATTTTCTTATGAAACGAATAAGAAAATAATAAATATTTTTTTAGGGTACTACTATAAGAATGAAAAAGTTAATAATTAACAAAAGTATGACTTAAAATGTTCTATGCCATAATAATCCAATCGAATTTTATACCACTGAAGGTATAATTCTTATGCCATACGCCTTTCACTACTGAATTTTGACAAAAAGAATATGCTATAACTATGTAATAATAAAGCAACCAGCTATGGCACCATGGTAGGTGCAATACTGACAACATCGCTGCTGAAATTTGACCACACCTTTCTGTTACACCCTGTATATTTATGTAATTGAATGTTATTGAATTGAACAAATAGGATTAAATCAAGAAGACCATATCATCCGCCATCATGACCTGGTTGTCCTGCGTCATCTTGTGCAGGGCTGCTTGTATCTCGTCCTTGTCGAAGGTCTCGTGCGAGTACTTGTCGTTGAGGTAGGCCGTCACGCGCGACAGAGGCAGGTTGTTGGCTCTCTCCTCGCGGAATAACTGCTGAAGGGCTGACTTGAATTGGGTCAGTCTGTGGACGAATAAGCTTTGTTTCACATACTAATAATATTGTGGGACAACTTATATAATAATCTGATCCCAAACTAGGAGTCTGTATTATACTATGGTAGTCAGACAACTGATATATATATTTATTATTAGATATATTTCGGGTCGTAATCGCGTGAATTATTTAAAGGGCGTACCTCGACGGCGAGTCGACCCGTGACCACGATCGGTGCAATTCGATCGAAACGTCGGTTAAATAAAAGGTTCGTACCTTTAAATAATTGACGCGATTAAGTCCCGAAATATATCTAATATGTATAAAAATCGCGAAAGTTTAAAAACAATAATATTTGTTGTATTTTTTTCTTCTTAAAAAGACGACTCCCGCAAGAAGGTACAAGCTATGTGTCGCGGGGGACTTTAGAAACATACAAGTCACGGACACATCCAGACTCGGAACAACAATTTGTGGATCACATAAAGTGGTGTCCCGTGTGAGAATCGAACCCACAATCTCTTGCGTAGCAGTCGGACATATTCCCATCGCGCCACAGGCAGTCATTTTGATAAATACTTATTTATTGTAGATAAATTTAGTGCCGGACCTAGCGGGGTACATGATGGGGGCGTTAAACGCTGTTAAGGGGCGCCTAATGACATGCAGAAGTGGTACAAACTGCTATGTTGATGGGGGGATTAAACGCTATCAATTGGCGCCAAATGACATGCAGAAGTAGTACAAACTGCTATATATTAAAGAGGGCGTTAAACGCTATCAAGGGGCGCCAAATGACATGCAGAAGTAGTACAAACTGCTATATATTAATGAGGGCGTTAAACGCTATCAAGGGGCGCCAAATGACATGCAGAAGTAGTACAAACTGCTATATATTAATGAGGGCGTTAAACGCTATCAAGGGGCGCCAAATGACATGCAGAAGTAGTACAAACTGCTATATATTAATGAGGGCGTTAAACGCTATCAAGGGGCGCCAAATGACATGCAGAAGTAGTACAAACTGCTATATATTAATGAGGGCGTTAAACGCTATCAAGGGGCGCCAAATGACATGCAGAAGTAGTACAAACTGCTATATATTAATGAGGGCGTTAAACGCTATCAAGGGGCGCCAAATGACATGCAGAAGTAGTACAAACTGCTATATATTAATGAGGGCGTTAAACGCTATCAAGGGGCGCCAAATGACATGCAGAAGTAGTACAAACTGCTATATATTAATGAGGGCGTTAAACGCTATCAAGGGGCGCCAAATGACATGCAGAAGTAGTACAAACTGCTATATATTAATGAGGGCGTTAAACGCTATCAAGGGGCGCCAAATGACATGCAGAAGTAGTACAAACTGCTATATATTAATGAGGGCGTTAAACGCTATCAAGGGGCGCCAAATGACATGCAGAAGTAGTACAAACTGCTATATATTAATGAGGGCGTTAAACGCTATCAAGGGGCGCCAAATGACATGCAGAAGTAGTACAAACTGCTATATATTAATGAGGGCGTTAAACGCTATCAAGGGGCGCCAAATGACATGCAGAAGTAGTACAAACTGCTATATATTAATGAGGGCGTTAAACGCTATCAAGGGGCGCCAAATGACATGCAGAAGTAGTACAAACTGCTATATATTAATGAGGGCGGTAAACGCTATCAAGGGGCGCCAAATGACATGCAGAAGTAGTACAAACTGCTATATATTAATGAGGGCGTTAAACGCTATCAAGGGGCGCCAAATGACATGCAGAAGTAGTACAAACTGCTATATATTAATGAGGGCGTTAAACGCTATCAAGGGGCGCCAAATGACATGCAGAAGTAGTACAAACTGCTATATATTAATGAGGGCGTTAAACGCTATCAAGGGGCGCCAAATGACATGCAGAAGTAGTACAAACTGCTATATTATTAATGAGGGCGTTAAACGCTATCAAGGGACGCCAAAATAATCCAATATCCGGTACTAGATAAATTACATCTAGACAATAAACAATCGTCTTCATCACACAAAGATTATCATGGGTGGGAATTGAGCTCACGGCTTAGCAGTCAGGGTCACTAACCACTAGACTGAACTCAAGTGGAATAGACATAAATTGAGTGATTTTGTACCTGTTAGCATCAATAGTCTTCTGCGTAGAGCGTGTGGTTCTCTGCGAAGGTTCAGGCTGCGAGTCGTGAGCCGCGCGCAGGACGGGGGCCGCCTCCTCGTCCGACGAGAACTCGTACGGGTCGCCTTCACCGCCCTACACACGATATAATAACCAGCTTGGATACAACTATACTTATATTATAAAGCTGATGGGTTTGTTTGTCCTCGATAAATGGACTATCCAACACTAAAATAAATTTTCAATTCGGACCAGTACCTTCTGAGATAATCGCGTTCAACCAAGCAAACTAACTCTTCAGTTTTATAATATGATGATTTCTATCAATAAATTAAGCTGTGAGAGAAATTGCAGACAAATGCAAATACTAGCTGCCCGCGCAACTTAGTCTGCGTACATTTTCCCCGTTTTTGAAACATTTCTCTTTGCTGCTCCGCTCATATTGGTCGTAGCGTGATATTATATAGCCTATAAGCCTTCCTCAATTTATGGGCTATCCAACAGTGAAAGAAATTTTCAATTCGCCCCGTAGTTCCCTAAATTATCTTCAAACAAACAAACAAACTCTGCAGTTTTATTATATTACAGAAAACCCTTAACACTCAGGGTTATGAAAAATAGACAGTGGCCGATTCTCATATCTACTGAATGTGCATTTAAAATTTCATAAAAATCGGTCAAGCCGTTTCGGAGGTGTATGATAATTAACATTGTGACACGAGAATTTGATATATAAGATATTTACCGTTCCTCTCCTGGACTTCTTAGCTCTTGGTTGCGCGAGCTCCTCTCCTGCGGACGCTGCGGCTTCCTCGTCGGACGAGGCGCGACGCTTGCGTTGGCGCTTCTCCTTAGTTAACACCTGGTTGTGTAATATATACCATATGGTTAAGGATCTATTCGCACCGGGATATCAGAGGCACCATTTTGGGAAACACTGATTTAACTTATTTGAATAGAACAGAAAAAAATACTTCACTAAAAAAGACAACTAAAAAATGTTTAGAAACAAACATTTTTTAGTTGACGGATCCCTTGTAGTGAAGTATTTTTTTATTGTGCCATAATATGTAGTTTTACAAAAAAATCTACAAATTATGCATAAAATTCTTTGTACAATAAATAGCTTGGTAGATATAAGACATTTTAAGGATACAACTCTGATCTGTTTAATAAAATGTTAAACCCTGTCTCTTTGGTAACCTGTATCTTAAGAGACAGTGTTCGTCTACAAGACGACTTACAAATAGATTTCACAAATTGTAGACTGTGTCGTTCTACCACCATATTTTAAGAAAAAACTAACTTTTTCATAAAAATAATTTGTGTGTATTAGTGCTGCTTTCCTACAATTAAATTAGTGATATTTGGGTTGATGTTACTATGAGCGGATTTAATTCTGGGGGTGCATTCATTTCGTTTCGACTGACACCGGCGAGTGTGAGTCGCACAGGTGGAGCCTACCCCGAAATAAAACCTGGGGGGAGGGGGTGAAATTAAATACAATACAAGAAACCCCCCCCCCCCCCCCTGGACCCTACTATATAATAATAAAACTTTATTGATATAAAAGGACAAGTACAAAAATATATGATAACCCTGTCTCCTGTGCTAGTATACACTGTATTACAGGAGACAGTGCCTTCTCCTTATTTACACAAAAGGTTTATGCCAACAAGAACATGCAATAAGCAAACAAAAATTGCAAAATTTAAAATAAAAGGGTGACAAAAAAAAATAAAAAACAATAAAAATAAATGAGACAACTTGAACTATCTTTAAAACTAAATTGACTATGTCTGGCTGTGTGTGTGTGTGTGTGAGACTATAAGAGGATGTTACTACTATAAGAGGATATTACTATTATAAGAGGATGTTACTACTATAAGAGGATGTTACTACTATAAGAGGATATTACTATTATAAGAGGATGTTACTACTATAAGAGGATGTTACTACTATAAGAGGATATTACTATTATAAGAGGATGTTACTACTATAAGAGGATGTTACTACTATAAGAGGATATTACTATTATAAGAGGATGTTACTACTATAAGAGGATGTTACTACTATAAGAGGATATTACTATTATAAGAGGATGTTACTACTATAAGAGGATGTTACTACTATAAGAGGATATTACTATTATAAGAGGATGTTACTACTATAAGAGGATGTTACTACTATAAGAGGATATTACTATTAAAAGAGGATGTTACTACTAAAAGAGGATGTTACTACTATAAGAGGATATTACTATTATAAGAGGATGTTACTACTATAAGAGGATGTTACTACTATAAGAGGATATTACTATTAAAAGAGGATGTTACTACTAAAAGAGGATGTTACTACTATAAGAGGATATTACTATTATAAGAGGATATTACTATTAAAAGAGGATGTTACTACTAAAAGAGGATGTTATCCTTACCTCTCCACTTAGTATCGCCCGAGCAGTTCAAGATATTTGCGAAGTTAAGCAACGTAACCACTGTCGGTCCATAGATGAGTGACCGTTTTCGAACATTGCTACACCCCTCCATACCTCAAAGAGCAAGTTAAGCCGTCAGTCCTGCGCTTTATGTCTTTCCGGTCCGATTTCCGTTCCATCTGACTATGAGAGTGAGGAAATGGAGAGTGCACTTGTGCGTTTGCGCAGACGCATACACTCTTGCACTATAATATCAACTGCGTAGTTGGCTAGTCTCTCCGTAACTAACACCGGTTAGGAGACAGCGGACCTCAAGAAACACTGGAATATAGTATAATATCGTCTATGTGACTCGTACCTTCTTGAAGTAAGCGAACTGCACAAGTTCAATGGCGGCCTGCGCGTCGTCCTGCGTGATCTGGAAGCTCAGCCGACACTTGGCGTGAGCTGTCGACAGCCGGATCAGTGTTTCTAGCGTACGAGCTGTCACTGGCTGGGTCTGTGAAAGCAAATTATATTATTCAAGGTGATTTGAAGTAATTTTTATAGGCATTTCTTGCCAAAGACTTTACAAATACAATAATTGCATTTTTGAAAGATAGAAAAATTTGAATCCAAACTCAGGAATCGAACCCGAGACTTCCGTAGCCAAACCGGGGCCAGAAGCGAACCACCTATCTGGACTATGTTACTAGATATCAAATTCTTCTATCTCTTAATGCTTACGGGTTAGGCCCCCGTAGCGACATCTAGTCGGTAGTTAAAAGTTCTTTATCTATCGTTAAAGAACTCTCTCGCGTCTCGGGTTCGATTCCTGAGTCTGATTTGTTATTGTGATTTGTTATATACTAATAACCGTGTCGTGCCTTCTTTACATGACACTAAACTAGCTGTCCCGCGCAATTTCCCCTATTTGTTTTTGCAATCTTTTAGTCGTACCGTGATGTTATATAGCCTTCCTCGATAAATGGGCTACCTAACTGTGAAAGAATTTTTCAATTAGGATCCGCAGTTCCTGAGATTACCGCGTTCAAACAAACAAACTCTTCAGCTTTATAATATTAGTATAGATTCGGAAATAACTCGTTGCATCTCTATACTAATAATTTGAATAAAGTACAGGAAGATAAAATAAAGAAACTCACCCTAGCCACATCACTATCCATCATGTCCAGGTTCCTTAACCTGGCGTACTCATCAGCTATAACATCGCAGGCTTCCTGAGTCAACTTCGGCTTCATGAGCCTCGCGATGTGAATGAACTTGCGCATGAACTTGGTGCTTAGAATCTGGTCCTTTTTGTTGCGAGTGTTGCCGTGGAGTAGAGGGTCGTATTTCTCGTAGATTGATTGGTTCGAATCCTGTTAAGTGGGTGATACATAGTATAAATTATAAAGAGTTTACAGGGTGTAACAGAAAGGTGTGGTCAAATTTCAGTAGCGGATAGGGTATGTTATCAGTATTGCACCTACCATAGTGCCATAGCTGGTTGCATTATTATTACATAGTTATAGCATATTATTTTTGTGAAAATTCAGTAGTGAAAGATTAAAGATTTCCTTATTTTGTATAAAACATGTGTTTGCATGCAAGGTGTTATTTTTGTGTATGTGCTACATGTTTTGCCATTTTAGGCATACAAAAAGGCAATGTTAAAAATGTTGTAAATGACATGCATGACAAATCTTATTATATCATAAATTTAAACATTTAATAATAACATAATATAAAACAAATTAACATTATTAAATTAAATTTAGAAATAGAAAAAGTTATAAAAATGTATTTATATAAGCATTTAGAAAATCATTATTAAATTATAAAGACATGTCAAATAGGAAAATTAAATTAGAAGAATATTTAAATTATAAACACAAGTCACATAGATAAGTGATATTGTAAAATTATAGTCAACATTTAGAAATTAATATCTTAAGCTTAAAAATTAGAGGTATACGAAATGTCATAATCATTTTGTAGGTCATGTATAGGTTCCGGGGTAGGTACACGATAGTAATTATATTATGTCGAATCCGTCAAGAAATCAGTGACAGTGTAGAAACTTTTATCGATTAGGTATAGTTTTAGCTGACGTTTGAACTGTTTAATATTTAATTGTTTAATATTGTTCGGTATTTTGTTAAAGATTATTGGTGCCATGCAAAAGATACTATTATGTTTTAATGTAGTACGAGATTTCACTACACATAATCGCTCACCATTACGTCGATTACGTAGGTTTACTTCCGACCATTTCGTGAAAAGATGGGGATTTAATTTTACAAAAAGTGCTACTTCATATATATAAAGAGAGGGAACCCGCAGCTTATAAAATTCTATAATGTCAATTGTATCCACTCGTTCTAGAAAATCGTTTATATTACGAGTTCGGATTTCTTGTGCTTAACCAAAAATAAACGAAAATTCATAAATTTCGTTTTAAAATAGAGTAACTGAAGCGAAATAAAGCGCGAAGCTCAAGACCAAGCGGGATGGCAGCGCAGTGACAACGCCCTCTGCTCTAGGGGTCCCAGGAAAATGCAATTATATAAGTTCTGCTTAGCGCAAGCATCCCATATGCTTGTAACATTTTCCTGAGGTAACTTGATTAAATATTTATAGACATGGTTCTTTATACATATCTGAAGCCTGAGACACCTCATACGGCCACCCCGTATGAGGTGTCTCAGGTCTTGAGGTGTACGCATTCTGATCGATTACCATAATTTTAATTCGAATATTGAGCCGCTAATAGCTCATACGGCCACCGTGGCGCTTCGAGAAATATAATTATATGTGTTAGTATGTATATTTATTTGTATGTATGTGTAGGTACTTTATTATTATTTCATTTTCACGTATTGTTTATTGTTATATAGTTTAGCTGCCAACAAGTTTACTGCACCACTTATATTTTTATCTCTACATCACCCTAAGGTTGACTGGAAATAAGCATCTTTTCAGGACAGGGGTGACGGATAGCCCCATATGCAGACGATGTATGGAGGCAGAAGAAATACCAATACACGTGCTCACGGAGTGTCGCAGTGTAACAGAAAAACAGGCACGACTCCTAGCATCACCAACATCCCTTGAGGAAGCCTGCAGCTACTTAAGCAAGCTGCTGGCATTTTGGGAATGCATTAGTTGGCTGGAGAGACAGCAAGAATAAGTATAACACGTGCGTGTGTAACAGTGGCCTTATCAGGAGGCTAAGTGCAGTTTTCTTGTTCACCCAGGTAAGACTAACTAAATAACTAAGGTTGACTGGTAGGGAATGCTTTTAGTATTATGTCCGACAATAACTGTGCATAAAGTTTAAAAAAAATTAGTTACCTCAGTTTCATTATCAGGATTTTCTGTGGACAACATCTCGACCAATGACCCCATCGGTAATACTTCTCCATCTTGCTCTTTGGGATTCCTGTAATAAATATTTAAACCAGTAGTTTCTAACCTTTAGATATCGTTACCCCTATGAACTAGAATAAAAATCTATATTTATGCATATTATAAAACAAAGTCCCTCGCCACGTCTGTCTGTATGTAACGTCAAAAACAACTGAAAAGATTTTCATACGGTTAATTCCAATAATTTCTTTCAGATGGTTATATATGGCGGGAGCGTGTCAGCTCTCTCACTCGGGAGTCTTAATCAAGCGGTCGAAACGACAACACGTCTTCCGATATGCTATTTTTATAGGCGTGTGTGCAAATCAGGGTTGTTATTGAACAGGCAGACTTAGCCCAATGGGATAAAAATCCGACGCTACCGGAGAAAGATAAGCGAAGTAAAAATTACTCCATCTGCTACCCAGCCTGAAAGGCAAGTTACTACGCAAAATAAAGATGATAACTGGAAAGAAGTCACAGGCAACAGGCAAAAAACGAACCAAGTTAAGCACATTCTGGCTCTCTCAGACGCAACCAATCCCAACAAGTAACAGCTTCGCTCAGCTAGACAATGACCAACTTGAAGAGAGAATACGCGCGAGAGGGCGCTGTTTAGTAAACATTGAATTTGTATCGCTGCGACAATTAAAAATTCTATTTAATTGGTATTGTGAATTGAAGTGACTAGTGGTGTATGAAAGTGACTATTGTGAGTTAATACATGTGTACAATCGTTATTCACATCAATAACCACCTATAACGGAAAATAATATGAAATTACGATAGATGAGAACAGACAAGAAAAACATCAAAGCAGTAGTCAGATATACTGGTTTGTACCATGAAAGTTAATATTTAAATGAACAGTGAAGACCGGATGAGTCTATTTAAAATTATAGCTAAATTATCATAATAAAATAATAAGTGAAGGAAAATATTGCGTGTCATCGCTCACTAGCGCTCCTAGTGTCATTTGACGCCAACTAACATTTCAAAATTGACCCGTTTATACATCAAAAACCTACTATAGTGACGGATAGATGGTACCACTAGATACGAGAATAAACGCAGAGAAAATAAGTGACATCAATTGGCCAGTAGTGAAGGTGTGATACTTGTTAACAGGCTAAGTATTCATTAATCTCGTCACTCCACCGCAAGATGGCGGAACATTCTACGCCATCACTTTCAGTAGATTATGTTACAAAAAGAAACAAAGCTAGAAAAAATTCATTTGAAGCCTTGACGGTTGATACAGATATTAATGAGGAATTTATGTCACTAAATTCAATATCTTTAGATCGCTCGCCTGAATTAAGTAGAAGCTACCCAGACATTCGCTCTCGACACCTAAAGACAATAGAAGATGAGATTGAATTGAAACGTAAAATTCGCGATCTTCAGGAAAAACTACGGATCGCAGAAAATGAGATCGAAAATCTTTTGCTAGAAAACAGTACCCAAGCCAAGCAGATCCACGGCTACGAACGCAGAATCTCACAATTAACTCAAATATGCACTAACACTAAAAAAACGAAACTAAGTGCAAGTTTAAGACGCAATCAAAGCCTACTTAGAACTAGGCTCGATTTCGACAACACTATCCAGCAAACTCCTACTAAAAATAACAAGGAAATTTTAATCAGAGCGCCATCTACGGAGGAACGCTGTAGTTTACAACTAAATTCAAAAGAACACTTGGGGAACGACTTCGATCTAACACGTAACGAGAAAATAGAGGACGCTACTGTCATCAAACATCAACCTATTATCCCTGCAATAAATGACAGGTTGTCAATGTCAAGTCACTCAAGTCAGTCAAGTCAAGTGTCAATGAATGATTATAGAAGTAAATTGTGTTTAATTACTGATAATAATGTTAATAATATCCTTCAGACCGCTGAAAATACTTTTCCTAGCCACCAAATTTGTCACTTCCGTTTGCCGAATGCGGATATAAAACAACTACTGCGTTCTATTGAGGAAAAAGTTAGGACATATACTCTTGCTGATTGTTGTGTAGTATTTATAGGTGATAAAGACTTTATAGTAACTAAAAATTATCATAATATAGTACAATATGTTAAATGTAAACTGGAAACATTATTACACACTAATGTGATCTTGTGTTTGCCCAGCTTTAAATATAAGTGTAATCTTACTTTAGTCAATAATAGAATAGAAACTTTTAATCAGCTTCTATATAATAGTAATTACACCTTTCAATACACCTATATGTTTGATACCAACAAAAACCTGAACTATACACATGATATATTTAATAGGTTCACAGGTAAGGTTACTAATAAAGCTGTACAAAATATTTTCCAGGACTTAAAAAAATATATGTTAAAAGTTAAAATATGTTCAAATGACTGTGTACAAGAACTGAACAGGTATAGTAAAGCAAATAATATGGGCAATATTAATCACCAACAATGTGGCACTATCCCCTATTATTTCAAGCCTATTGACAAAAACAAAACTTCAGCAACAGACCCAAATGTGAACATTTATGACAAGCCAAAGTGTGGCACTATACCCTATTATTTTAAAGTTGAAAAACCAAATAAAGAAATAAAATGTTTTCGTTAATAACATAGGAACAGATCTTACTATTGATCCTCTAAATTTATGTGACCTTGAATTATATAATAAAACATTGCCAAATATTGCTTGTCATCCTAATTGTAAACTGGGTTTAAATTTTTATCACCAAAACTTATGTGGGATAACAAACAAAAAAGATGAATTGGAATTATATTTAGAAAACCACACTTCAAACTTACACTACCTATGTATCAGTGAACACTTTCTCAATGAACCCTTAGCGTCAATGATAACTATAAGTAATTATAGGCTTGCTGCTTACAACACAAGAGTGAATAAAAAAAGAGGGGGAACTCTGATTTTGAATAGTGTAAACATTGAGTGTGAGGAATTAGCAATTTGCAAACAGCTGTACAAAAGAGACTTCTTTGAAATATGTGATATAAAAGACAAACAAACTGGTATAGCAATTTGTTGTTGCTATCGCAGCCCATATGATAAAAATCTTGATAGTTTCATGAACCACCTTGAGAAATTATTGCGGTACTTTTTTGGTAAGAAATGCTTTATTTGTGGAGATTTTAACATTGACCTTTGTTTAGACAGTAAGAAAAAGACTGATTTCATTAATATACTTACTTGCTATAATTTTAGGCCCCTAGTGGACTCGATAACATTCATACATAATAATTCACAATCGTGTATTGACAATATTTTGACTAATGTGACAGATGATAGTATTATTAATTGTAGTGTAGATCACAACGGTATAGCTGATGGGCATGCTGGTTTATTATGTAGTACAACACACAATAAAATAAGATTAAACCACGAAAAACTTTATCCTACGTACATCTACAAAAGATCATACAATGACAAAAATAATAAGGTTTTCCGCTCCCTGCTACTTGGTTATAACTTTAATGAAATGGGAATGAACACCTTTTTGTCTAAGTTTAACAAGGTTTTCTGTCAAAGTTTTAAGAAGAGAAAGGTGAAGGTAAATATTAAGTCGAAATCGAGTTTAAAATGGGTCACAAAAGGAATTAAAGTAGCTAGTAAAATGAAACGGGTATTATGTGTTGGTAAACTGAAAAGCTGCCACACATCATTGATTAATTATAGGAAAAACTATATTAAAACCTACAGAAAAGTGTTGTTGAATGCTAAGAAATTAGCGGTTCAATCATCATTAGCTTGTTCTAAAAACCTTTCAAGGGATGTCTGGAACATCGTTAATAGACATAGAAATAAAGATAGTAAAAAAAGTAGCCCGCTTATAATAAACATTGGAGATCGTGTAACAGCTGATCCGAAAGTTATTGTTAACACATTTGCTACGCATTTCAATAGTAACTGTAAGGCAATTGCCACTAATCGCAGTTTGGCATTGCAAATTCTTAATAAAAACACGAAAAGAGTTGCAAGGGATATGTCTGTTGATCTTATCACACCAAAAGAAGTTTATGATGTTGTTAGGACAATGGAATCGAAATTATCCTGTGGATACGATGATGTTCCAATAACTGTTATTAAAGAAAATATTGATCTGTTAGCGGAACCATTGTCTGTATTTTATAACAATTGTATGAATGAGGGAATATATCCTGAGCAATTTAAAATTGCTAAAGTAGTTCCGGTCCATAAAAAAGGTAGTAAATTAGATGTGAACATGTATAGACCTATATCACTTCTACCTACGATGTCAAAAATTTTGGAAAAGCTTTTGAAAAACAGACTACTTAGACATCTTAATCTAAACAGAATTATTAACATGCGACAATTTGGATATCTTAAGAAAATAGGAACAGTAGATGCAATCGATAATTTAATTAATGACATAGTAACTAAATTGAATAATAAGGAGAAGGTAGCAGGTATTTTCCTCGATTTAAGTACAGCTTTTGATACTGTTAACCATGAGCTACTAATCGCTAAACTGGAACACTATGGTATTCGAGGTATCAATAAAAAAATGTTCAGCTCTTACTTGGAGAATCGTAAAATATTTGTTGAAATTATTGCTGATGACATAAGACAAATTGGTGACACAGAACACATCTGCAAGAAGTCTTTTAAGTCTGATCTTGTAGCTGTGAATACAGGTGTTCCTCAAGGATCTATACTGGGACCAATTCTTTTTATATTATTTAGCAATGATTTGATTGATTATATAAATGACATAATACCAAATTCAATTCAATTAACTGTTTTTGCAGATGACACGAATGCTATAGTATCAGCTAATGACATAAGTATCCTAAACTCGAGAGTAGACGAATCTTTAAAGGCTTTTCTTGACTGGTTTACTATTAATGGACTTATTATAAATATTAAGAAAACAAACTTACTTTTGTTTAAAACTACCGCCAAAAACACTGATCAGCTTCATAACATAATGAACGGTACTGTTATAGACACTACAGCAGTTGTAAGATTTCTTGGAGTACGCATAGACTCTCTACTAAATTGGAAACATGAACTGGAATATGTTGAGAGCGCTATTAGCTCGTCATGCTATGTTCTCAGAAGTTTGAGAGACGAAATAAATATTGAACAACTCAGGGCAGTGTACTATGCGCTTATAGAGTCAAGGCTAAGATATAGTATTCTTTTCTGGGGTGGTAGTTATGAATATAACATTGAAAAAGCGTTTGTCTCGCAAAAACGGGCGATCAGTCCATGGTACGTATAGAGCAAACAGAGTCCTGTAAACAGCACTACAAACATCTTAAAATTCTAACTGTCCCAAGTTTGTATGTAATGGTTTTAATGACGAACTTCGCCAAAAATATACATAACTATGAGAGTCATGAGGACAGACAAATACGTGAGAAGACAAGGCGCCTGGATGTGCAGTCAAGTATAAGGCCTACCTTAAATATAGTTAAACACTGCTCAACATACAATTCAGTCAAAATATTTAATAAACTTCCATTAGAACTAAAAAAGTCTCTGTATGAAGTTAATTTTAAAACTAAATTGAAGGCATTTCTTATAGAAAAATGTTTATACCGCATAAATGATTTATAAGGGGCAGCGACAGCAATTCTATAAATTATTTTAAACGTATGATTATTATGAATGCAATGTAAAATAAATTTTTAATGTATTTTTATTGTCAATTTAATTGTTGTTATTATTATCTGTGTACTAATTGCTAATGTAATTACTTGTTATTATTATGATTATGAATGCAATTTAAAATCAATATTTAATCTAGTTATAAGTTATTTTCAAACACAATATTGTATTGTTCATGAAATAAATAAATAAATAAATAAATAAAAGAGAAAAGAGAAAAACCCATAAAACCTCCTCCCGTCTTCCTGTATAAGGTTGAGAATAATACAACCGCTCATCAACTTTCTTAATGAATGTGCCCAAGATAACTATGAACTCAAAGTTATAAACAATGAACGAGTTGGAATTCAGCCAAAAATGCCAGAGGTGAATAGAGAGGTGATCAAGCAGTTAGAGATGAAAATCACCGAATTTTATACGTATAAACCAAAACAAGACAGGGGCTTCAAAGTGGTTCTCAAAAACCTCCACCCAGCAACTGAGCTGAAGTCAAACAATCCCTAGCAAACTTAAGTCATGCATGCTCAAATATTTGAAACATCAAACAAAGAACAACTAAAAATCCTCTGCCAATGTTCATTGTTGAACTGGAGCCTAAAGATAACAATAAAGGTATTTTTGCGATATTAAATGCCTTCTGAATTGCCGAATATCAATTGGACCTCCACGACCTAAACGCTAAATACCTAAGTGCGCAAAATGCCAGCAGTACGGACACACGAAGGCATATTGTCGTTGTAGACCTAAATGTATCAAATGAGCTGGAGACCATTTGTCAATTGATTGCCCTCGTAAATCTAGATCAGATCAAGTCAAATGTGTGTTATGTGATGGAATTTCCCGGCTAATTATAAGGGATGTCAAATATATCGCGGAACTACAGAAAATCAAGTTACCTGGTAAACATGAGAAACGAACAAAGACAATAAGGAAACAACCCCTAACAACTAAAAAAGAAAATCAAATTGAACAACAACAAGAACAAAACAATGAGTGCACTAGCCAAAGACATAAACCCACGAGAGACGCCTTACTTAATAAAAAAGACAACAAAACTGCATCAGAGGACAAATCTATTAATCAAATCTAATAACAATGATAAAGTAAATGATGCAAGAACTGACCACAATGACCAATTTAATTATAGCACTCACGACAAGACTGACAAATTCGACTATACTGTACAAGTCTTTGTGGCGCGGTGGGAGTATCCGAATGCTATGCAAGAGGTCGTGGGTTCGCACGGGACACCACTTTGTGTGATCCACAAATTGTTGTTCCGAGTATGGGTGTACTTTGTGTCCGTGACTTGTATGTTTGTAAAGTACGCCCACGACACAGGGCTTGAACCCTACTGCGGGAATCGTCTTTAAAAAAAGATAAAAGAAAATGAATTAGTAGTAGTAATTAGTATAATAATTGACAATTGGATTGGACTATTTACAGTTACGGCTGTATATAGTCCACCAAAACACAAAATACAACAAGATGAATACGAAAAACTCTTCACTTCTCTGGGAGAGCGATTCATTGCTGGCGGCGACTACAATGCCAAACAAACTTTTTGGGGTTCACGCCTTATCACGCCGAAATGCCGACAGGTAATCAGAGCGGTAAACAATCAAAACCTAAGCGTCATATCATCTGGTGAACCGACTGGCTGGATGTGAAAAAAAAATCCAGGGATCCACTCAGACAGAAAAAGTGACCAACTTCTTAAGTCAAATTCATCAATTGGATCTCCCAGAAAATCACTAAATAAGAAGTTAGAAAAGCAATATTAAAACTAGACCAAAACAAACCTCCAAACTATGACTTCATTAAGGCAAAAATTTTAAGAGAATTGCCCGACGAAGAGATATTTACAAATACAATAATTGCATTTTTGAAAGATAGAAAAATTTGAATCCAGACTCAGGAATCGAACCCGAGACTTCCGTAGCCAAACCGGGGCCAGAAGCGAACCACCTATCTGGACTATGTTACTAGATATCAAATTCTTCTATCTCTTATTGCTTTTACGGGTTAGGCCCCCGTAGCGCCATCTAGTCGGAAGTTAAAGAACGCAAGTAGCGCAGATTATAAATAATGGTTGTTAAACCAGGTAAAAACGCAGAGAACGTTCAATCTTATCGGCCAATCAGCCTATTACCAATTACCAGCTTTTGAAAACAAACAATATTGCATAGCAGCTTTCCTGAACATCTCATAGGCCTTTGATTAGGTTTGGCACGGTGGGCTCTTAGAGCCGGTGTGCCACAGGGCAGTGTCATGGGCCCGATTCTATACCTACTATACACTGCAGACCTACTATTACAGAAGGAGTCCTTACAGGTACATTTACCGACGACACCGCTATACTATTCACAAACACCACCCCAGAAATTGCATCCCAGAATGCCCAACTCTGTCTTAATGATATCTCCGGTTGGCTAAAAGATTGGCGCATTAAGGCAAATTAATCTAAATCCATTCAAGTGACTTTTACTACTTGTATATCCAGACATGCCCATCAGTAACCTTAAATGGAGTCCAAGTCCCACAAGCAGATGAAGCTAAATACTTGAGAATATATCTCGATAGACGGCTAACATGGATAAAACACATTTTCACCAAGCGCTTGGCGATGGGACAGCAGGTTCGCAAGATGTACTGGATGATTAACAGAAAATCCCTAAAAGAAACCTAGCTTTTGTTATCTGGATTTATTTAACGGTTCTAACAATATCCCAAGCATCTAAATATGTTTGTGGGTCCCACATTACTAGCAATCCTGTTAACCCCTCCAGCTAAGCTCAATGGCTTGTATTAGGAGTAGGTTCACGTCGGTAGCATAATGGGTAGGATACAAACCGGCGACTTCACGATTGCGAGACCGATGCCTTATCACTTAGGCTACCGCCGCTTCGTCTTCTTACTATTGAGGTCAGTGGCTAGTGGTTCACTAGCTTTCGCCCGCGGCTCCGCCCGCGTGAATGTCGGTTATCGCGATAAAAACTATCCTATGTCCTTCCTCGGGACTCAAACTATCTCCATACGAAATTTCATCTCAATCGGTTTAGCTGTTTGAACTTGAAGGCGTAACAGACAGACAGAGTTACTTTCACATTTATAATATTAGTATGGATTCCATAAAAATGAAATAAAGCTGTTACCTGTATCGATGCATCCTCAGCACATGTTCGGAGATCATATTATCGTGGTCTGCATCAGCGATGTCCAACATCACGAACAGAAGATCGAATCGAGATAGTAGAGAGTCTTGCAGACCTATGTTCTCCATAGGTGTCTTGTATTGGTCATACTGTGGAACAAAATACATACATATAAAAAACTATCTGACCCGCGCAACTTCGTTTGCGTCAAGTTTATCCGTTTTTGGAACATTTTTTATTGCTCCTCCGCTCCTATTGGGCGTAGCGTGATGTTCGGATTTATGACATAAAAGTACAGGATTCTAGATTCAGACAGGCGATTATTTAAGTAATTTTTTAATGCAGTTTGGTTTATATCTAAAATCAAAAAGAAGTCTTGTTTCAATAAAATGTTTTATCTACAATATTTAAGATACTTTTCCGTGTGGCATAGTTTTGGGACAAACTGTATATAGCTTTCCTTGCGGCTTCGTTCGCGTATTGTTTGATTTTTACTGTCTATATGACGTTTTTTTTAGGATAACTCTCGCAGTAGGTTTACTCCGGGAGTTGTACACGGCATATAAACATACAATACAAGAACACAAAGGATAATATAAATCGATGACAGGTTGCACGCACGAAAATGTGTCACGTTATTGGTTAGTTGCTAAGCAGTCCCTTCGCCCAGTAATTTCGGTGGCAGAAAATTGGCGGGAGAGTCAACTGGATTGTCATTAACTCAAAATGAAGAAGAAGTACTCACCCGTCCGTACACAGGGTTGGCAGCAGCCAGCACCGAGCAGCGCGCGTTGAGCGTAGCGTGCACGCCCGCCTTGGCGATCGTCACGCGACCTGCATGTACGAATTTCAACATTGGACTCCTTGGTCTAGTGGTTAGTGACCCTGACTGCTAAGCCGGAGGTCGTGAGCTCGATCCCCACCCAGGATAAAACTTTGTGTGATGAGCACGATGGTTTATTCTGTGTCTGGGTGTTATTTATCTACAACTAGCTGACCCTTGCTACTTCGTCTGCGTAAATTTTCCCCGTTTTGGCAACATTTTTCATTGCTGCTCCGCTTCTATTGGCCGTAGTGTGATGTTATATAGCCTTCCTCGATAAATGAGCTATCCAACAATTTTTTTTTTTTCATTTCGTACCAGTAGTTTCTGAGATGATCGCGTTCAAACAAACAAACAAACTCTTCAGCTTAATAATATTAGTATAGATATTTAGAAATATTTAAGTATATTTATCAATTGTCTGGTTACCATAGAACAGGCTCTGTTTAGTTTGGGATCAGATGGCGTTGTGTGAGTTGTCCCAATATATTATTATTATTCATTCTTTATTCACTAAGGAAGCAGAAAACACCGTAAAAATGTGCTCAGCCACCTAATGGTTAAAGTTCATTTGCACATCATAAGGCACCTGTCCGACTAACGGCGAGAAAAAAAGTAGCGAGTAGCGATTTTATCGCTCAAGACGCGTACATGCTATTGTAGATCCCATGTAAACAAAAGATACTTGTGAGGGCTTGTTATAAGCATTTTTTTATTATATATGTGTAATTTGAAAATATAGATAGATAGAGATTTTCTATCTTTGAAAAATGCATTTATTGTATTTGTAAAGTAATTGGCAAGAAATGCCTATAAAAATTATTTCAATATTCGGCCTGCGATATCATAATTTGTTAAAATGCTCTCTGTAACGAAGCAATAACAAAAGCCGTGATAGTTCTTTAACTACCGACTAGATGGCGCATGCGAGGGCCCAACTCGCGAGCATCAAGGGATAGAAAAAATTGAGGTCTAGTAACATAGTCCAGATAGGTGGTTAGATTCCGGCCCCGGTTTCGCGACGGAAGTCTCGGGTTCGATTCCTGGGTCTGGACTTCAAATTTCTTTCTAAAATGCATTTATTGTAATGTGTAATTTAATTTGTTATTAGTCTGTAGGCAAATATCTAAAATCTGTAAATATACCTTGTTCCATGACCTCGTGGATGGCAGTGCGGTCAATGTCAGACATCTTGTCGAACTCGTCTATACACACAACGCCGCGGTCCGCTAGTACCATAGCACCGGCTTCCAACCTACAAATGTTATAAATGTATCATTTATTACTAAACTATACAAATAAATAAAATTAAAGTTGTCTGGCCTGTTGGTCTAGTGGTTAGTGACTCTGACTGCTAAGCCGGAGGTCGTGGGTTCGATCCCCACCCAGGACAAAGCTGTGTAAAGAGCATGATGTTTTATTCTGTGTCTGAGTGTTATTTATCTATAATATGTATGTATTTAGAAATATATAAGTATGTTTATCAGTTGTCTGGTTCCTATAGTACAAGCTCTGCTTAGATTGAGATCAGATAGCGTTGTGTAAGTTGTCCCAAGATAAATATTATTAAAGTGTTTGTAATGTCAAAATAACAGGTTTTTTGTTTCTTTAAAGGTAACTAGCACATCTCAATGGCTTGTGTTAGGAGTGGGTTCACGTCGGTAGTATAATGGGTAGGAAACGAATCCGCGTCCTCATGATTGTGAGCCCGATATCTTAGACATTAAGCTACCGCTGCTTATTAAATGTATATGAAAAATGAAAATATATCCGATACTTATTATAAAAACGTAGTTTTTAATCTTTTTCTCCGTCTGTCTGTCTGCCTGTTTGATAGGACTTTCACTGTCAGTTAGCTGATGTTGTAAAGAGTAACTTAGGCTACTTTTTATTTTTTATTTTATCTGCGACTTCATCATCAAATGAACTGGTATGAAGCAGCCAAAATGCCGCAAGGCGACGAGTAATGTTTAACATTCTGATAAAATAAAACCATTTATCTCTAACCATACCTCCTATCTCCTGTCTCAGGGTCAGTAGTAACAGCGGCAGTGAGACCAACACCAGATGACCCTCGACCAGTCGTGGTGATGGCCCTGGGAGCTGTCTGCAACACGTAGCGGAGCAGCTGGGACTTGGCTACTGATGGATCACCGATCAGGAGAACGTTGATGTCTCTGTTCATTCAAAATATTACATCTGAACAAAATGTACTACACAAAAATAGGCAGCTGGGGATGTAACAAGTGAGACTATCATTGACTCATAAAAGTACGGATATATGACACTGACATCTATAGTAAGTATGTTACAGAGGTTGTTGTATCGGAACTGAAGTAGGGAGTCGGATTTTTTTAAATTTGGGTTGTCGGAGTCGGAATCGGAAGTGAACACCTCCACGAAGGGTGGAGGTGTCCACTTCCGATTCCGACGGTAGGCGAAGACAAATATGTTGAGATAAGTCTTAAGATAATATAAAAAAGAAACATTATTATATTATACTAGCTGTCCCGCGCAACTTCGTATGCGTAATTTTTCCCCGTTTTTAAAACATTTCTCGTCGCTTCTCCGCTCCTATTAGTCGTAGCGCAATGTTATATAGCCTATAGCCTTCCTCGATAAATGGGCTATCCAACAAAAAAAGAATTTTTCAAATCGGACCGGTAGATCCTGAGATTAGCGCGTTTAAACAAACAAACAAACAAACTCTTTCGTATATAATATTAGTATAGATGTGTAAAGGAAAAATTCTCGTTCGGGACTCGAACCCGCTATCATAGAGAATCCGTGCCAATTTTTCCTTCAAACTTTTCTATTCCTTACACACAGGGTAGAATGAATCTGGCTGGATTGAGAAAAAACAGCAGTTGCAGACAAACGAATAAGGCGATTCTAACAGCGCCTAGAAATGGGAATCTAATCAGATTAAACAGGGGCAAATTGCGGAAAGCAATAGGCATTGACGGGCCATTGTCCCCTCAACAAGCACCTGCATACCATCGGGATATCAGATAGCCCACTGTGCAGAGGATGCATCGAACATTAAGAAACGCTTAAGCACGTATTTTTGCCGAACATTGTGGCCGAACACCGGGCACAGTTACAATAAATGCATTTTTGAAAGATAGAATAATTTGAAATCCAGACTTAGGAATCGAACCCGAGACTTCCGTAGCCAAACCGGGGCCGTAGTCGGTAGTTAAAGAACTACCGACTAGATGTCGCTGCGAAGGCCTAATTTCGCAGGCAACAAGAGATAGAAAAATTCGAAATCTAATAACATAGTCCAGATAGGTGGTTCGCTTCTGGCCCCGGTTTGGCTATGGAAGTCTCGGGTTCGATTCCTGAGTCTGGATTTCAAATTTTTCTATCTTTCAAAAATGCATTTATTGTATTTGTAAAGTTATTGGCAAGAAATGCCTATAAAAATTATTTCAAAACCGGGCACAGTTCGTAAAAACCGTCATCCCTCCTTAAGCCTGCAGCAACCTGGGGGAAATTCTGGCCTTCTGGGGTGTTTAGGCTGGCTGGAGTGAAAAGAACTGACACAATACAACGTACGCACACTTCAAGAGGCTAAGTGCGACATTGCGGCCCAGTTAAAACAAATAAACAAACATTATAGAGTCGAAACTTTAATTAGATGGATGTTAGTTTATATAGAATCTAGAAAAGCACATAGATCGTAGAACTAGCTGACCCGCGCAAACTCGTCTGTATAAATATTCCCCATTTTTGCAACATGCAAATGCTAGTAATGATTTATTATAATATAATTACGACTTTAATGAAAAGCCTTACCCTCTAAGCCTGGTCCCATTTGGCAGCACCTTCTCCATACCTCCCAGCAACAAGCACAGAATAGCCTTCTTAATGTAATCATGTCCGTGTATACTTGGGGCCAATGACTTGCTCATCAGCTCGAACATGTCCACAGTGCCACGTTTAGCAAGCCGCTTGCATAGTTTCACCTCTTCTAAAGTGATGGACAAGTTCATATCTTTGTTGATTTGAGTTACGTTGTTCGCTATTAGGATCGTTCTGAGGACAACATATTTATTTTTATTATATTTTTGGGCTTTAAAAGTAACCATATTAAAGAAGAGAGAAATTAGTTGGGTTTTTATTAAATAAAAGGATTTGCAACTCCATTCATGACCCGATACAATTTGTTGGGACACCACAAGCTAATTGGTAAATAAATAAAACATTTCTAAAAAAAAAAAATACTGGGTAACTAAATAGCAAAAGAAAATATAGAACTATTACAAATACACATTATGAAGTTTGGAACTAACTTCTAAATGTTTATGTATATGGGATAAATATACTAAATATTTATCCCATATACAATTAGGCTGTAGAATGAGTGAGCTACTTGGCGAGATTTTGAAAAAAAAAGTACAGCATTCTTCAAAAAGGACTAAAAAGGTTTTGTACAGGGTCGGCAACACGCGAGCAACACCTATGGCATTGCAAACATCCATAGTCTACAATAATTGCTACCACTAGGCCTTAAACTTGTTTGCTGCTTCAGTGGTTTATTTTTTTATTTGTATAAAAATCGAAACCTAATATTACTAAATACCTAATACGTAAATAGATAATTGAAATAATGTATTTACCTGAAAGTTCCAGCAGTGAAACTCCCCTGCTTATTCGGCAAGCACCTATAATTGCCTACAATCTGCACCCTGTCTCCAGGCTTGCAGCGATCAACCAGGTCATCGTCACAGATGATGTCCACACTCCTGGGCAGCTGGCCGGCCGGAGCCCGCTCCGGCATCTCCTGCACTGTTATGGTCTGGTGGTCTTTGTAACGAGAAAGACCATATTCTGTTTCCAAGGGATTGCCTTCATCATCCTGGTGTATAGAAATTATAAAGAGTTATTGTTTTGTAGCTTGAGTATGGCAATAAAAATAAATAGGCCCCTGCATGTTGGATCTTAATGTTTTGTGTGCGTGAAGCTTATTTTTCATGAGATATTTAAACTTATTCATGAGGAATGCTCCTCATGGAAAAGTTTAGACATATTATTAGAAAAATGAAAATAGAAAGGATTAAAATAACAGCTATAATTTTTTTCTTTGTCACTTTAATCTGTCACCCATTTTGGGATGTTAAGCAGTGTGTTGGACTGTTCAATAAATGGGCTTGCTCAGCATGTAGTCACCCTGCATTAAGCTTTAAAAATGATCCTCCATTTTTATAGCCTAATAATAACTTCCAGAAGCATATAATAGCATCAGTGAATTACAAAAAAAAAACATTTAGATTTTTGTTATTATCAGTAATTTTTTTGTCTAGGCTTACCCATCAGGTTTGCTGCTGATAACATACCTTGGTAGGATAGACCGCAGATGAAGGGAATGCTTCAAAGGAGGTCAGGTCTGTGTACTTCCTCTCCATAACCTTCTTGGTGGCTGGACAGTAGTGCACACTGCGTACAACCTTAGGACGTACTAGAGACACTCTTGTCACAATGCCTTCTACACAAATCAGGTTACCCAAATACCTGTAACATTGAGTACATTATTACTTTATTTATACTACTATTCTTACTTTCTTTAGACATTTTACAAGTCTTCTATTCTCTCTATAATGTATAGTTGACTTCAGACTAAACTTCAGTTATCTTTTAAGGAAAAAACGGTATTACAAAAGATCCTTTTTTTAAGTTCTAGGTACTTTATTCCCCCCTCTATCCAATACAATGAAATTCTTACTAAGGTACTTAGTAAGGATTTCATTGCTCTCATACAGTATATAAACCATCAGGAATTAATTCTCTAAATATTAATGAATGCTGTAAGAAAATCTGATAAATTCTTTAGAATTAAAAGAAAAGTAGGTATTATCTCAGATCATGACATTTGAATGAATGACCTTTTTTACCCTCTTATGAATATGTATATAAGTACTTGTCATTTTATTATTAATCTTTATACCATACTAGCTGACCCGCGCAACTTCGTCTGCGTAAATTTTCCCTTTTTTTTTTACAACATTTTTCATTGCTGCTCCGCTCCTATTGGTCGTAGCGTGATGTTATAACCTATAGCCTTCCTCGATAAATGGACTATCCAACAATAAAATATTTTTTCAATGCGGCCCAGTAGTTCCTGAGATTATCGCATTCAAACAAACAAACTAACTCTTAGGGGGATGAAAAATAGATGTTGTCCGATTCTCAGACCTACCCAATATGCACACAAAATTTCATCAAAATCGGTCAAGCCGTTTCGGAGGAGTATGGCAACGAAAACTGTGACACGAGAATTTTATATATTAGATAGACCCTTTCCAATGGGTTTCCCAAAGGAAAACTGAGGTAACACTGTGATATTGGTTACAGTTGGATCAACATAACTTGACCAGATTGAAATTAGGTTCCTATCACTTTCACGCATGTCATAGAGATGTGACCTAAAAATTACTTACGAGAATGATTAATTATGTTTAATCTAATCAAAATACTAACAACATTTTACAATGTAAAAATACTATACTACTACTACAGTAAATACTAAAGAAAGTTCGAAAAACACTTTCTTTACGAAAAAAAAACACAACTAACATGAGTTAGTAATAACTATGATAATCTAATTCTCTTGGTTTAGTTACCGGCCCAGCCCCCCACTTCCTGTCACCATTTACTGCTAAAAAATACATCAGCGCAACCACTTTTTCAATGCGGCCCAGTAGTTCCTGAGATTATCGCATTCAAACAAACAAACTAACTCTTAGGGGGATGAAAACTTGATGACCATTGAAAGACAATTGAACACTTTTCGCCGATTTCAATCTGGTCAAGTTAAGTTGATCCTACTGTACCTCGTGTGTAGATTACTCTGTCAAACAGCATAAGCTTTAACTGGGGTTGCATGGTCCATAAAATGGCGAGTGTAACCCAAACATCTGACTGCCTCTGTGGCGCAGTGGGAGTGTATCCGACTGCTACGCATGAGGTTGTGGGTTCAATCCCCACCCAGGATAAAACTTTGTGTGATGAGCATGATGGTTTATTCTGTGTCTGGGTGTTATTTATCTATAATATGTATGTATTTAGAAATTTATAAGTGTGTTTATCCACTTGAACGTCAATGGGCACTGTAGTACCAGAAAAAAATATTGACACAAACGTCATGGGAACTACCGTGCCCACTTACGGTGCGTTCAAAAATATGCTTTAATTAAAGTATCCTTGGCTTTATTTTATGTTAGCAGTACTTCATGAAACGTGTAAAAATATGTTAAAACATGATCGTTCACATATATAATCTATTAACCATTAATATTAACCTAGCAGAATCATGCTTATTCTCAGTTTGAATCTTGAATCTTGTAAATCAGATATTTAACTTGTGAGCAAATGATAATCACAAGTCTTTTTGTGGCATGATTGATGGATGTTTATTTGAAAGCTACATTTTACTTACCTAGAAGTAAGACTTCTTGGGGTTACATGTTTATTTCCAAAGCTACCATAAAAAGCGACGAAGAATTCTTCTTGAACTTTAGCATAAGTGGGGTCAATTGATGACACATATTCTTTTAGAGCTTTTTGAAACGCAATCTGTTCCTCAAAGGCGTTATCGAGGAGATTTTTGGCACGATCAGGATTCTTCCTCCTGAGGTCGTTAACGTTCACTTTTAACCGCTGAGATTTATCTGCTATCATCTGTTTAACCTTCTCCATGTATATACCTTGGTCTTCCTGAAATTATGAATATGCACAGGAATGAAAACAAAGAATGAGGTATGAATACCGGTGTAAGGTTAGTAATTAGATGAAACAAAACATACCTCATCATCTAAAAACTCCAAGTATTCTCTTTGTAAATCTCTTAAACGTTGATCAAAATCTCCGTCTTCCATTTTTATTAAAAGAATTAACTAAATTTATCAAAGAAAACAAAACTCGCAACAACAGTTTTTGACAATTCTGTGCAGTTGTGAGCTTTTGGCGCCAAATAATAGTGAAGTGCATCAATTCATGATCGACTCAGTGAATAATGTCATTTTTAGTCGAATATTCTGACAGAAAATAATTTTATCTGGCAATTTATGTTATGACGTTCCAGATCCTCCATTATTAACTTGTTTGATTTGTTAATGTTTAGCATTGCCTTTTAAAGGTGTCTCTTTTACACAACTAATTTAAAATGAGATACCGTCATTGTAATCATTTGGTTTGGCTGTTTGGCATTGGTTGAAAATACAAATTCAGCTCAGCGTCAGTGAAACAGAAATAACCTCTCAAAATTAGTAAACATAGCTTGCTATTTAGATCTGTAATTAGATTTCATGGCTTAAATATTCTCGTATTGAAAAGTATCACCACAATGTCTGATCCAGTTGAGCCAAACTCGAATTCTAACCAATCTTTATCACCACCGCCGCCGCCACAAATTAGCAAGGAGACGACTGAACGGCCGAAGTTGAAAATTCTAGCTTTCCATGGGTACAGACAGAATGGTGCTGTGTTCAAGGGGAAGATCGGATCATTTAGAAAAGCTGTTGCTAAGTACGCGCAACTAGTATTCGTGTCGGGTCCACATAAAGTTGCAAATGAAGACGGCGGAGCTGACGAAGGTTATCTTAAATTCCAATTTATGATGAAACTATTAAATATTGAACTGCTATTGCTGTCATAGTTTACTATTTTAGACCATAGATATATATTTACAAATAAACATAAGGCCATTATCAAAAATGTTTCTTCAATTAAAATTTAAAGATAGGATTGCCTGTCTTTATATCTAACTAGCTTTCGCCCGCGGCTCCGCCCGCGTGTATGTCGGTTTTATAAAAAATATTTTTTTTTTTCTTAATAGAAGGTATCCTATGTTACTTCTAATACCTCCAAGAATATGTGTACAAAGTTTCATGGTGATCGGTTGAGTAGTTTTCGCGTGAAAGCGTAACAAACAAACTTACATTCATATTTATATATTAGTAGGGATTACTAACTGACCCGATTTTTTTCCCGTTTTCGTAACAATTTTCATTGTTGCTCTGCTCCTATTTGTTGTAGCGTGATGTTATATAACTTTCTTCGATAAATGGGCTATTCAACAGAAGAATTTTTTAGTTTGGACCAGTAGTTCCTGAGATTATCGTTCAAACAAACCCCAGTAGTAGTTGTACACCACATAATTTCTTGACTTTTATTTCCAGATGCCCGATCATGGTGGTTCAATGCCGAAGACAACACCTACAGTGGGAAATGCCTGGGAGGGCCAGCTCTTGGCTTTCAGGACACCCTAACTCTCATTGAGAAAGTGGAGAAAGAATATGGACCATTTGATGGGTTTATGGGATTCTCACAGGGAGCCTGTCTGGTGGGATTACTAGCTGCCATGCAGCAAAAAGGATGTAAGCAATGATTATAAGCTGCTATTCAGCATTAAGGTTGTAAGTACAGTATGATCATCGTAACTTGACCAGATTGAAGTTAGGTTTTTATCACTTTCGCGCATGTCATAGAGATGCGACCCTAAAATTACTTACGAAAATGTTTAATCAATTAAAAATACTATAACAAAATTTTAATTCAACAATATAAAAACACTATTTAAATGAGTTCATAAAAGTTTAAATTTAGAACAGTTACAGTAAATATTAAAGAAACTTTGAAAAACAATTTCTTTATGAAAATAATCACAAAAAATCATGAGTTAGTAATACTAATTATGACAATGTAATGCGTAATCGCATCTCTAATTCTCTTGGTTTAGTTACCGCCCCTGCCCCCCCTTCCTGTCAGCATTTACTTCCAAAAAATGCATCTGCGCAACCACTTGCCGCCTACTTCAGTCCGGCCTAGTTACGTTGATCCTACTGTACAGTAGTGTAGTAGTCTCACTAATCCAGCACTTCAACAGTCACACTCCAAACATCCAATAATCTGCCACCCTGCCAACTTGCGGTCAGTACTTGCACATCGGAATCAGTGTACCCTCAAAACGAAAGAAAAATCCAGGAACTCAAAACTATCTGCATACCAAATTTCATCTAAATAAAGACAGACAGGTTTACTTTCACATTTATAATATTATTTAGGACGATTTTTTCCGTTTAGTGCCGGACGTACTGTAGTTTCCTAAACATAGGTCCACCTATTCCTTTTGATGTAAATAATAATAATAATCTTAATTGGCACCAAAGAAAAAAAGAAAATCCTTATTACAATAATATTTGAGGCTCTGACTCCTGTGCTAGTTATATAACTGTGTTACAGGAGTCAGTTACTTCTCCACTAATTCAACTGATAACATTAAAAATTTAGGCAAAAATAATAAACAAAATGAATAATTAAATTGAAAGAAATATAAAAGCAAATTCTAATTATATTAAAATTAATATAAATATAGGACCAAATAATTAATAAAATTAGAATGAATATAAAGCAAATAGTTAATTAAATTCATAATAAATATTTATAAAAGCAAAAAAAAACCAAAAGGGGATTATGCGATTTTACTGTGGGTGGGTAGGTAAAGAAATGTTGAACTAAGCGGAGGTGTGTGTGTGTGTGTGTGTGTGTGTGTGTGTGTGTGTGTGTGTGTGTGTGTGTGTGTGTGTGTGTGTGTGTGTGTTGTGTGTGTGTGTGTGTGTGTGTGTGTGTGTGGGTGGGTGTGTGGGTGTGGGTGTGTGTGTGTGTGTCTTTGTGTTTGAGAGGCGGTGCGGAGCGTAGTGCAATGTTATGAACAGATGGTTGCGTGGTGTAAGTGAGAAGTTGTGGCGAGTATTTGAATAGTTGCACTTGGGTTATATTATTGGTATCTATTTGAGTAGTACTTCTGTGTCCGCGTGATTAAGAGTGAGTAGCCATTGCTGAAGAGCGTTTTTGCAACGTTTGAGTGGGAGTGAGTAGATACATATGAGACTGTTGACCTTGTTGTAAAGCCGGGGACAGTAACTTGAAATTGTCGCCTAGCGAGTGCGGATCGGTGTGGTTCTAAATTGCAGACTGTTAGTCTTCTACTTTGTTTCTTCTGGTGGAAAGTCACAGTTGTACGTTTTTTTAATATGGTACGAAGTACGTAGAGCTGTCTAACTGTCAGGATCTTACATTCACCATACAGTAAAGCAGTGGAATATCGACACGGCTTTCGAGTCATGACTTTTAGGATGGCTCTTTGAGCTCGCTCCAGACGCAGGATTGAAGTTGCCTGAAACAGCAAATTTTGTTGTCAATGTGAATCTATACTAATTTTATAAAGCTGAAGAGCTTGTTTGTTTGAATGTGGTAATCTCAGGAACTAGGGCTGTAGGGTATAATTATATGCTACGACCAATAGGAGCGGATATTTACGCAGATGAGGTTGCGCGGGACAGTGGCTAGTGAAATATATAAAAATAAAATATTTTTAGATTTTTTTTCTTTTCTAGTCAATAAATGAAAAATATTGTTTCGTACTAAAACATAGTTCATGTAATTATCATCTTCTAAACAATGATAGTTCTAATAGTATTTTAATATCCAAAAAATACCTGTTATTTTTGTCTATTACAGATCTACCATACTCCTTCAAGTTTGCAATATTTGCTTCTGGCTTCCGATCAGGGAGTCTAGTGCACAAGGGGTTCTATGATGAAGAGATATCATTACCCTCCTTGCATGTTTATGGAGAGAGTGACTCTATTATACCTAAAGGTAAATAAAAATTATGCTCTGACCTGTACAAAGTAAAATCAGGACAGCTTTACAATCAACGTTTTTACATTCTAGTTTCTACGGGTAGTATAGTTTTACCACCCATAGTAACTACAATTGGCCAAACTTGGCGCCAATGCTATTTTTTAGATCCACATGTTAGACAAGTTGGGGCCGTGTGGAGCCAGTGTAATATACAACTTACCTCACCTTTCATCTATGTGTTCGTAAACAACCAAAAAATAAAAATAAATCGGGCACTTGACTGTTTAGAGAAGTATCAACATGGTGGTCATCTTCTACACAGTAGGCCAGTATTTGGGGGGCTGGTCACAATTCCCCGACGCCTCATGTATCCATACAACACTTAATCTCGCAGAATATGCTGAATATAATAACTGAGTCACACATTCATGTTTTAAATTATTTTTTTCTCCATTACAGAAATGAGTGAATCTCTAATCAACTTATTCATAAAACCAGTAGTAGCGGAACATTCTGGTGGTCACTATGTTGCGTGTTCAGGTGCCATCAAAGACGCGTACCAAGACTTCCTCAGTGATAGATACCAGGAAATGTTAGATAAGGATAATCCAGACGACGAAAATGATGAATCATAGTACCAAACACCTGCAATAATTTATTATTAAAAACTGTATGTATGTATGTGATATTATGTATAGTCCTTCATGGACTTAGGTCTTAAATAAAAGTCTGTTAAGTGAATGGGTTGTTTTTTTTTTATATATATTGAGGAGTCCTTTGAAATAACAAAAAATAAAAAGAGTTTGCGCTTAGCGTTTCCTTGAACAGAGTAGTGTAAGTAAGCGTAGCACGTTATTATTTTCCACGAAAGCTGAAGATTAGGTACGTTCTGTGCTCCCAAATTAAAAGTCGAGAAACCTGTAATAAATTCGTTATTTTATTGTATTCCTCCAAGTTCGTAGAGCGTAAAGATATATACGGATATTTCCAGATACAAAACAAGATTAAGAATACAGTTATTTCTTCCATAACCTTACGAAAAATCTCTCAAACGCGTTCCAGTTCCCGCCTGTCAAATATTATGTAAATTCTGACATTGACACGTTGAGCACTGGAACGCGCTATTAAAGTGAGGTTATGCTAATGTTATTGACATGCTAAAATACAAAAGAAGTAAATAAAATCTTGAATTAACGATACACAACGACAACAAAATGTGGCGTCGCTATTTGATGTGGTTTGCCCACGAACATGTAGATTTTCGTCAGGCAGTAAGTTTACCACAGCAATTCTACAATCTTCTTAAACGACCATTTTCCTTTGGTTTATAAGATAATGGTATTGTAATATTGCAGGAGATGAACAGTATACTAGCGCTTTTCAACATTCCTATCAAATTCATAGAAGAGCCGTGCGTACATAAGCCGTATTGGATAGTTGAATTGCCTTCGGAAGATTGCGTTAAGAAGATCGCATCACGATCTGTCCTGGTTAAAAACTGCATAGAACTCTGGTCTAGAGCAATAACACAGTCACAATTACACACAAACTTGAAGAATTCATTACAGAACTCAACAGGAGAGTGGCTTAGCGGGGAGAATAAAAATGGTGGTATCAGTGATTCCCATTTATGTCCAAGAGAATTAATAGAATCATGTTGTTCAGCGAAAACTTCGTTTAAAGTCGGGGTTGAAACTTTCTGTAAACATTTTAGTATGAAAGAGAAAATAGAAAAAATCGAGGTAAGTCATTTTGATTTTTACTCCTATGTGTATCTGATGTGATACCTTTTCAACATATACAAGGTGTAAATTAGTCCCTGTCCGACCCAAAAGGGGTGTATAGACATTCTGCAATGCAATGCAATGCTAAAAAAATAGAAAAAAAATATATCCATCAAAATGATTTTTTTATTTAATATTGATTTAAGTACCCAATTTTGTCTAAATGTGTGTCGAAATTTTCAAGATTTTCTTATCAACATTGTTTGCATAACTGCATTTGCATGCTCTTTAGAATCAAAACAATTTCTTCCGCCTCCACATGTTTTTATTGTCCACATTGATGATTCTAACAAGAAAAAAAATTAAGTTATTTATTTTTGTTATTAAATTAGAAAAAAATGACATAAATTGAATGGGAACATGATGCCTAATAATAATATCTATAATAATAATATCTTAATAATAATATCTTGGGACAACTCACACAACGCTATCTGATCCCAAACTAAGCAGAGCTTGTACTATGGAAACCAGACAACTGATAAACATACTTATATATTTCTAAATACATACATATTATCTTCGATGATAAATACTATAGATATAAGCTACGCGCTCAAAAAATGGCACCAACTAAACAAGGCCATACAACGCTTTGGCCTTGTTTTGCATTTTATTCACTCGCGTCCCGCGCTACGCATTGGTACTGTCACGATGCCGAAGTGTGCAGTTAAAAAGTGTAAAAATCACACTCAAAAAGTGCAGAAAAAGGATGGAGTGTCGTATTTTCAGTAAGTATACTTTAGATTATGCTTATTCTAATATTTTACGTTATGTTAATAAACAATAACAATATTTTGTTCAATAAATTTACTAATTTACAACTTCGTAAGCATTCCGCATCTATCCTTTTCTACCCTACGTGTTGTGCCCTTTTGCAGAAACGAAACAAAACAAAACTTTACGCCGTAGAACAAGGTCGATATAAAAAACAATGGAGTCGTAAATTTTTTAACATTATTTTTTTAATATTTTATTTGAGTGTTTTGATTATTTTAGTTTTCCTCAAAATGAAATTAAGAAAGAAGAATGGAGAAATATTATCGCGCAAGATAGAGGTGATAAGTTTTATAAGCCGAATGCATCAAGTGTCATTTGCTCAAAGCATTTCAGCAACGAAGATATTTATATGACACAGAAAGGTTTTGTAAGAATAAATAAGTCTGCTATACCAAAATTACAGGTATTGAAAAATATAATGAAAATAATTACTATGTATGTAACGATTTATGTTTTGTAATTGCATAATGTGTTTGTGTTGGTTGTTTAAGCTTGAGACATTGCAATTAGACGGAAATAAAGAAAACGTCGAAATTCCGTGTACATCATCTGAAATTGTATACTCAAGTATAGAATATAACGCGCCCAGCATCATGCCAACTGTTACACCGGTAGGTTCTTGAAAGTAATTTGATATTGAACACTTTTAATTTTCCATTGTAATTTTTTAAATGTATCTTGGGGCAATACAAGGCATAGCCCGTACTGGCAATCAAATACCTCATAAATATACGTAATCTTCGTATCTTCGATGATCATCGAAGGTAATCTTATATAAGTATATTAAAATCAGATAAATTACCCCTAGACATAGAACAAGGAATCAAAGTCATTACACAAAGATTTGTGTCCTACGCAGGAATCGAATCCACAGCCTTCGGCTTAGCAGTCAGAGTTACAACCACTAGACCAGCTATGCTAGTTAATATACATATTTACTAACATTTTGTTATTTTTATAGCACATGGAACCTACTGAAGAAATCGAGAAAGACGCAGTTGTGAAAACCAATTTGGAATCTTTTTGCACAATAAAGACGAACATATTTGATAATGAACAGGTACCACAACTAGTAAAAAAGATTATTCTACAAATATATAAATAAATGAAATTTATTTTAAATGTAACTTTCATTGTTTCCTGTTTTCCAGATTTTGGCAGAGTCACGAAGTAAAGGTTTTGACGCAAATGTACTCAAATCGCCATGCACATCTTTAAGCACTGGGTCAATATTAGATACTCCGCGGAAGGCTACCGTGAAGAAAGAACTCAGATTATGCAAAAGGCGTTTAATCGATAAAAACAAAAAGCTTAAAAATTTGCAAAAAGTAAATAAAAGGCTGAGGAAAAAAAATGCTACATTACAAAGCACAATACTTGTCTTAAGAAAACAAAAAGATTTAGATGAATCTATATTAGCCAATTTGTCGAGCCACATTGAAATAAAAGACACTTTTCAGGCCTTATTTTTAAAAAATATTAAGAATAAAAAGCGCCCCTTTTCCAAATATCCTACCGGTGCAAGAAAGTTTGCTCTTACTTTGCATTTTTATTCGCCAGCCGCCTATCGATACATTAGGAAAATATTCCACAACTGTTTGCCCCATCCAAATACTTTATGTGAATGGTACAAAAGTGTGGACGCTAAACCTGGGTTTACAATAGAAAAGCTTGATTAATCAAAATAAACGATTAAACTTCTGTGCGTCTTTTAAAAATCATAATATCTACTTTAAATAAGACACTAGAATGAAGTTATAAATTCCCTTAGGGAGGATACGTTTTCGAACGAGCTTAGCTACATGTCAAAGATAGTGCTGTCAGCATATGTTTATATTCTATGTAGGGTGCTAAGACTATCGTGATCTCGGAAAATATTTAAATTTTATCTCTCTCAATCAAAATGCATTTTGTCTTGATACTATTGCATTATTTTCTTCGAAGTAATACATAATGATGATAAGCAAAATTATCAATAGTTGTACTTACTTACCTACTACTTAAGTGATTTTATACATGGTATCTCAATACTACATGTAGGTACCTATTCCATTGCTACAATATTAAAATTTTAAAAACAAAATCGTAACTAGCACAAATAACGAGACCATTATAAAAATCCATTAGTATGGATAGCCCTATAGGTAGTATGTTTAGCTAGGACATTGGTGACCGTAGATTGTCACACCCTAATCTGTGGTCACACCCCTCGGTCCTGTGCCTAATCTCAGTCCGGTCGTGTCGGATTTATATCCAATCTGACTGAGAGTGAGAGAATAAAGAATGCACTTGTATCGTCGCATACCAAATACTTGTGCACTATAATATCTCTAAATTAAAATACTCTTTGCTAGTAGGTCAACTATTTATACATCAACTGCATGCTTATACATAGCTTGGCAAAGATAAGGATATTGAAGAGATAGATTGAGAGACCGTTTTGAAATTCAATTGCATAGACAGTATTCCTATTGATAGTAATAAAACACACAAGGTACTTAAGTTTGTTGAAGCTTTTATTAAGTATGGGCATTAACATAATTATTTTGTAGACTAAACATTCCTGCCAAATTTGGAGTTTACTACAAAGTTTATTACAATGGCTACAATTTCTTTACTGAGTTGATAACACTTAACAAATTTATCTGAGAAAGACAAAGTTTTGCTAAACTAAAGTAAATTTGAAAACAAATCAAATCAATTTATTTTTGCGAATATGACTAGGAACCTCTGTACATTTTTATATGGGAGCTACATAATACTATAAGTTTAGTTTAGAATTACTTACAATATTTTGACTGATGACAAAAAGTGTCATCAGTCAAAATATTGTAAGTAATTCTCCTTTTTTATTTACCTACATATTAAATCAGAACAACAATATATTGCAAAGTAAAATAATAGTAAATAACATTGCATTGGATTTTGAGCTATTTATCACTGTGTATCACTTATGTATTACAACCTACTACACTTACATGTTTTAATAAATGATTGTGTATTTAAGACAGTATACAAAGAAAAAAGTTATTACTATTTAGGTACCTACTTTTTTCATTTGTGATGTTTCATTTAGTCAGACTACATATTTCACTATTATAATATTTTTTTACTTTTACACTACCTATTCAATAAAGTTTTATTAGTTGGTAGGAATGTGTATGTATGCACTTAATAGCAAAATAAATTGCTTACATGAATCAGTAGGTAAACTTAATTCTACAGTTTGCATAGATACATTTCTTTAGAGCTTTAAAGCCAATTTCTATTGAGTTGCTCTAAAAGGTGACATCATATCTTAAAAAGGACACAATGTATGGTATATAGTGATTACACTAAATTGGTTATCCACTCTTTGTGCATTTAAAATGCATAGGAATATTGTTTCAATTTGCTTTCTAAAACTCATCTTTAATGTAATAGTCAAAATTAATACCTAAGAATTTTATAGTCTCTTTCACTTGATTATCAGAAAATTCAAGAGGTTGTTATTTCAAAATTGAGATTTAAGTATTTTTATTTCTATTTCTACATTTTATCACAGTTTGTACATTCAACAAATTTCATGTAAGTACATATACTAGTAAATCATGTTAGGCATTCAAATTAATGTATTTATTGTCACATTTCTTGCATTTTCTAACTAGGCATGATTTACTACTATAATAGGTGGTATCATGAGCAAATAAAACATCTTTTGTTCGATAGCTTTAAGTAGGTCGTTGATACACGTAGTAATAAAGTTACTTATTTCACTGAATTTTGTCCAAGAAATATGAACTTATCTTCATCGCACTTAAACGTAAGTCTTATGAGTTTTGTTCACAGAAACACAACACTTTTTACATGGAATATACATCTTCATTAACAATGCTATCGTAAAAATATGTCAATAATTACTTTTATATTACATATTGTATTGATAATACGATAAACATTTCAATTAAAGTTAGTTTACAATAGCTGCAAAATTTGATAGCACGGCAGTTCAATTATCGAGTTTCAAGTGTCAAAAGGTCTAAAATAGGCGCATATCAGTTTCTAACCTGCTGTCAAATTCAAAGAATTGACAAGTAAACAATAGGCCGCTCGCCGGTTTTAGTGACGTCATCGCTGACTCGCCTGCTTTTTGGCAGATTATTGTTCGAAATTAGCAGGACAGTTCAATTTTCGTCTAAAATTGACCTGTTATAAGAGCTCATGGTACGGCCGCGGCCCCTAGTAAGTACTGAACATTTAAGTAAAAGTGGATGCAGTCGGAGGCATTCATGAATCCTAGTGAATTTATCTTGTTTTCATATTTATTTTAAGCAGGCGGGTTTTTTGATTCTTTAAATATGTTTTTATGTGTTCTGAAAAAACTGTAATAGATAAATAAGTGTGGCTTTACGTTCAACCTTTTTTATTAAATCTACATTTTTTATACCTACATACATTTATAGTTTTATTTTTATATTTCCTAGTTAATTGTTTTCTAACTTAAAAAAAAATCCTAATCCCCATACATGTGATACAATGATTGGATATCATGAAAAAAATTGGTTGCCTGTAAAGTCGGTATACGGGCGAAAGTTTTACGTGACAACGACTTTGAGTGGTAAAATAATTTTATTTGTGAATATTCATTCATATAGTAGGAAGAAGGATGAAATAATAGTAACAATTTAAAACATTTATTTATACAAAGAACGAGTGGAAGGGACGCGTGCCTTTCACTTTTTATGTCTGTCTCTCTCGCTCTTAGGCGGGCTAACCATGCCCGAGTGGAAGGGACGCGTGCCTCTCACTCGCTCTCATTGTAAGCGCATAACGCGGAGCGTAACGCAGTTTCTTGAAGTGTCACCCGGCAAACCAATTTATAAGACGTTGTCACGTCAAAAAATCAGCTGTTCCAAATACTGGTTTTTTTTTTGCGGGATATTCGTGCTGATCTTTATGGTATGCAATCACTATGTTATATGAAGCCTACGGTATTTTTTTGTGTGTTCGTACCCGTATTGTTTGAGATGTTGTGGCATTTTCATTTACTTTAAAACCTAATATTCGGCCAGCGGGCACCTTTCCTCCACACTTACTCTACTATAGAATATAATAATTGAAATTGAAACATTTTGATTTCATACGAAGTTAATGTACTTACATTAACTGTAAAGTCGGAGAAAATAAAACAAAAAAAAAATAAAGGAACTCCATTGTTCCCTATATTCCAAAATAATTTAAAGCGTACCATGAGCACAGCACGGCTTTCATTCATTCTGCGTAACATTATAAGATGCTGTACATTGCCGTTTTCACGAACAGCCAGTGATAAATCTTTTAACAAAACCTTACCTGTACAACGACCATAGCGTTCATACGATATTATTTCTAGATGCAAAGGCAAGCTTGGATACTAATAATAGTAACACCCGTAATTGTTTGTGCAATTTTGTATTTTATTTTCTTGGAATAAATACCGTTTTATACTAAATACTTTTACAATTTATAATATTGTTTTCTAGGTGGTATCGTTGATGTCTATGTAGTAGTGTCATTGCTGCCATTATATCGCTTTGATTTTGTTTGAGAGCTTGTATCTATAGTATTTATCATCGAAGCATATTATAGATAAATAACACCCAGACACAGAATAAACCATCGTGCTCATCACACAAAGTTTTATCCTGGGTGGGGATCGAACCCACGACCTCTTGCGTAGCAGTCGGATACACTCCCACCGCGCCACAGAGGCAGTCTAATAACACATTAACAGGTCACATTAGAGGTTCTCTATCATAATAACCTGATGACCTCAGGTGGATAAGTCTGACTGGAGCCTGGTTGGAGCTTCCAGTAGTGACTCGAGAACCACTGTCCTACTTTTAACCCATGCAAGAATGTAAATAAAATAAAATCGAATTTGCATCCTTGTCTTGACCTTAGCCTAACAAGCAGTATTATGGTTGTGTCATTATATTACATGCCAGTTCTTATTTAATTTCAGACATTTAGTTACTTACCCTTAGAGGGGCCTGTAAAGCTCAAGAACCCAGACGTGACTCTGGCTTACTTAGAGTTCTATGGAGTAGATCCCAATAATGTGCCCGACGAGCCATATGATGTATTCTTTGGGAAGTGGGTATGAATATTTTGTAATAACATTAATATTTTGCCTACTTTATTTGTAAATGACAGTGAATTTCCAAAAAAATATCTGCAAGTGAAGAACAATGTCCATAAACACAAAGGTATTGAACACGTAGTGAGCCGTCGCCCTTTATTGTATTACTAGCTGACCCGCGCTACTTCGTCTGCGTCAATTTTTCCAGTTTTTGCAACATTTTTCATTGCTTTATGAAATTATATATTTCAGGCAATAAACAATATATTTTACCTTAAATTATTCACGGGATTAAGTCCCGTAATTTATATAATTTTATAATGTGTAAAAATTGCGAAAGTTATATAACCTACAGCGTTCCTCCATAATTTTTTCAATTCGGACCCATAGTACCTGAAAGGATTGTTCTTTTGTGTTCATTTGTGTTCAAGTTCCGTAGTCCACCCCTCCCCCATCCGAATAATGCGGCTTAAGAAGTGGGTTTTCTGTTGTTTTCGTTTCATACCTACTTACAACGTTATACCAACTTAATATTAATTTTCAATGGAATTAGTACGAAATTTTGTTACTGCTCATTTTATCAGGTGTTACTCGTAAACTTGTAAAGCCTACTTAGCTGTCATAGATTTACAAGATTGCTGTAGATTAGTAGATAGAATGAAACCATTGTCCTCTGCTACCAGGTAACAGATGGTCAGCGGGATTTAATCCAAGTCCACTCACTGAAGAAGCGCCAGTTCATCGGCAATACCAGTATGGACGCGCAACTCGCGATCATCATGGCTAACCAGGCACAAGTGAAGCCTGGAGATATAGTGCTCGACCCCTTTGTAGGGTCAGGGTCCCTCCTAGTTCCTGCTGCACATTTTGGAGGTAAATAATAATAATTTAATTTTAGATAAGGCTTACAGACTATATAATTACAAAATGTAGTTACACTTTCATTTAAAAATAAAAACGGGGCAAGAGCATGTTGGACCATGCGCAATGTAGGGTTCCTCAGCCTTGAATAATTGCATCAGCAGAAGAACGTATATTCAAAGCACTTACGCCCCTTGTTGAGAAACGCGGTTTTTACGGCAATAACTCAATGGTGGTATTTCCGATCATGTCCAAAATAAATTTAGTTTAAAGTATTTATTAAGATTCTGATTTTTTTTTTTTGGTCACTGTTCAAAAGTTAAGCGGGGACATAATTTATGCAACTTTCGGACCGATTATTTCCAAAAATATTCACTCAATCAAAAAAATCTATTGAAAGCCTTAAAATTGTTTTTGAAAGACTTGTCGAATGATGTGCCACACCTTGATTTTTGCTGACAAAAAAAAAAATTAGCTTCTGTTACATATATGAAGATCCCCCATTTTTATTATTATAACGGCTACTACAAGACACCTTTTCATCAAATTTTATCAATACTTATTCATTGAGTAGTTTTTGAGTAAAATGCCTGTGATATTTACAGGCATTTTACGGACGGATATGACGAAACTATAAGATCTCCGTTTTTGCCGTTTTGGCTACGGAACCCTAAAAAATTGCTAGTAACACTGCATACATACCTACATAAAACAGATAAATTACACCCACACACAGAATAGACGTGTGCATTCCCCCAGCAAAAAAAATGTCGAATTTAATTGTTGAAGTATTTAGAAAATTTGTTGTCTAGCTCGTGTAATTGTTGCACACATTTTTTAATTTGTTGCACTGATAGTTTTGAAGTTACTGCTGGAGAATTGTTTAGGTTCCTAAACAATTCTCCCAACAAACGTTTCTAAACGTTCCACCCGCAGAAACTTTTCATTTACAAATAACTTCAAAACTTGCTCAACAATTACACGTTCTGGGTAACAAATCTTCTAAAATACTATTTTTTTTTAAAAGACGACTTCCGCATTATGTTACAGGCCCTGTGTCGCGGGGGACTTTACAAACATACAAGTCACGGGCACAAAGTAAACCCAGATTCGGAACCCACGATGGGTTCGATTCCCACACGGAAGATCACTTTGTGTGATCCACAAATTGTTGTTCCGAGTCTTGCGTAGCAGTCGGACCTCTTGCGTAGCAGTCGGACCTCTTGCGTAGCAGTCGGACGCCTTTCGTGGCAGTCGGACTCCCTGCGTAGCAGTCGGACCTCTTGCGTAGCAGTCGGACCTCTTGCGTAGCCGTCGGAACCCTTGCATAACAGTCGGACCTCTTGCGTATCAGTCGGACCCCTTGCGTAGCAGTCGGGCCCCTTGCGTAGCAGTCGGTCCTATTGCGTAGCAGTCGGACCTCTTGCGTAACAGTGGGACACACTCCCACCGCGCCACAGAGGCAGCCGATAATTAAATTCGACGGGGGAACCCACACAGAATAGACAATTGTGCTAATCACAACCTCTGGCTTAGCAATCAGGGTCGCTAACTACTAGGCTAGTGGTTGCCAACCTATTTGATCTCATTACCTTTTTTTTGAGGACTTTACAAACCATTTTACCTCCAACTTCGGCCAAGTGTGGGGCGTTCTAATGAGCACTAGACTAATAGGCCAGTAATACTGTACCCCAAAGTAGGCTGTCAAATAACGAGAATTGACGACTTGTTCGCAGGTCACGTATGGGGTTCAGATATAGACTTCATGATGTTGCATGCTCGGACGAGGCCTACACGTGTTGGACAAAAGGTAACAAAGTATGTATTACGAATACATGTTGCGGTGACCTGTTTGTGTTGTCGTCAGGGTCATACACTTAGTATGAATAAAGACAAATTTCATACGCTGGTGACTGAAATAAGTAAACTAGCCGTAGCCTAAAGGCTACGGCATCGAGCTCGCAATTGTAAGGTTATTCCAGATTTAGGAGGACGAAAATATTTTTTTGTCTATTTTGATTCTAACCGAATTTTTTATTTAATAAATTGTTATAATTGAAATTTAGAAATGAATAGCGTTTAAACATTCAAACTATAGTTATAAGGGTAACGTAACATCTGCCCCCTTCACCTGCACTACCTTCGAGGGCACCCTAGTCTATTATTCTACCATACAAACGCGCATAAGTGATTACTTCTCTGTATAAGGTCATGTCTCTGTGTAATTTTATCATAAACTAGGCTTGTAACTTAGGTGAACGTACGAGTGTCTAAAAAAGTCACGTTATTGATTGTTTGCTAAGCAACAGCGAATGGCGATTGCAGCGACATGACATGCGATACAATTGGAACTAACGTTAATGATTGCTTGCTAAGCAACACGAATGGCGATAAGTCATCAATGTTTTCTTATGACGTTATCACATAAAATTATCGTCCGTAAACCGACTTTACAGACAACCATTTTTTTTTAAAATACTTTTTTTTTTTAAATCGGCAAGGCTTTTTTGTGGTGGTGCTATTTATTTGTGTTAGTGATATCCAAAAGAAGCGTACAGATTAAATAAATCCTATTTATCGTCGACCAGGTTCGTACTAAAGAGGAAAGCATACGCGGAAACATGAGGCAATACGGCATAGAGTCCCAGTACTTGGATATTGTCGTCAGCGACTTCTCTATGCCGATGTGGAGAACGGATCTTAAGTTCGATGCCATCATTACTGATCGTAAGTTCATTTATATTATTTCTCTCTTTAGTCGTTCTCTTTTGTCAGAGTGGTCGTGGTTTCATGATGACGCAGATGCTGTGGATAATGCAGTCCTCAGGATGTGTCTCCACTTGTTGTGGTCTTTGTCTTGATGTAAAAAAAATTACTATTTTCGCATATTTTAGCGCCATACGGTGTCAGGGAGCCCACAGAACGCATAGGCATAGAGCGGGACAACTACTCCCTAACCGACGACCACCTAGTGAACCACATCCCTGCTAAAGTGGAGTATGGACTACCACACATATACAGTGATCTGCTCAACTTTGCTGCCAGGCAGCTCGAACTCACCAGGAGATTGGTCTGCTGGTATCCTGTAGTTCGGTAAGTGCATATTATTTTTATTTCTTCCAATAGTTTTTGGCACATACTAGAGATGGTTAGTTAACCTTACCGTGCGTTAGTAATTGCGGCCTCGTCCCCTCCTTCATAGGCGGATCCTGGGGGGTGCACCCCCCTCTCCCCAAACGGTTGTTTTGTGTACCGAATTGGGTCGTACGTGCGACTCACACTTGACCGATGTCGCCCCCAACTTCGCAAGCATGTTAGTTCCCCTCCCCAAGAATAAAATCTTGGATGCGTCCATGCCCTCGCTCCTACCACCGACACATACTATCCAGACTTGGGCCTTTGGGTATCTGGCCCCCAACAAAGTTGGATAAGCTTTTTTTTTTATAAAAAAAAAGATAACTAGCAATGTGAGATTGAGCCCCACATTATTAGCAATCTTGTTAACCCCTCCAGCTAAGCTCAAACGCGACCTCACGATTGCCAGACCGATGCCTTAGCCATTAGGCTACCGCCGCTTTTCAAAGCTAAGGCCCGTCTAACGGCCAGTCTCAATAATCTATCTATCGAAGGATTTGGCTAACAGAATATGTCAGAATTCTACCTCTAGTAGCCAAATCCATCGATAGATAGATTATTGAGAATACTATTGAGGCCTTAAGACATCTACAACCCTGACACATACTGTTTAAACCTATCCCTGAGCAAATTAAGACCGCAGAACAAATTTATTGTCTGTTATGGGCTAATATACTTTTCTTTTTCTTCCAGAGAAGAGTACTCCGAAGAGCAGTTGCCAAGTCACCCATGCTTCAAGCTAATATCGAACTCTGAGCAAGTGTTGTCAAAACTGACTGCGAGGAGACTGCTCACTTATGAGAAGGTGCATGACGATGTGCTAACTGTACCAGTGGATTGTAACACAACAGTCTATAATTTTAGGTATTTACGCCTTTTATTTTTTAAATAGCGTATTTTTAATTAAAAATAAAAAAAAAACATAGATAATAATAGATACTTATGGTATAGTAATATTACAATAAGTATTCTAGAATTTGTCTGTTGGATATTAAATATATGACTAAAGTAGAAGTTTATATGAAATGAACTTATGACGTCATATTTTCTATGATCAAATCATCTATTTAAAAAGATAATGCCTGTCTATTTTCAGAGAAAAATACTTCTCCGTTGGTGAGGAATCGAGACGTGAAAGAAAAGAGAGGAAAGCAGAAGAATTGGCCACAAACCCTCTGTGGCGGGCGGCTAAAAATTTGGATAATGTTACATAAAAAGTTATAAATAAACAATTTTATAAAATGAATACGACTTTGTTGTTATAAACTGTAATGTAGTAGAAAATGTTTTGACAGGCCTGTTGGTCTAGCGGTTAGTGACCCTGACTGCTAAGCCGGAGGTCATGGGTTCGATCCCCACCAAGTATAAATCTTTATGTGATGCACAATGGTTTATTCTGTGTCTGGGTGGTATTTATCAATAACTAGCTGACCCGGCGAACTTCGTACCGCCTTAGCGTAAATTTAATGCACTACTTTATTTATTTTTTAAAAATATTAAGTTTTTCTTAATATTTTTTTCCGTAAGAACCTTGTACAGAGTATTAGAAAACTACAAAAAAAAACAGCCAAATCGGTCAAGCCGTTTTCATGCTATGTCGTGACAACGGAAAACGGATTTCATTTTTATATATCAATAATATGTATATATTTAGAAATATTTAAATATGTTTATCAGTTGTCTGGTTTCCATAGTACAAGCTCTGCTTAGTTTGGTATCAGGTGGCGTTGTGTGAGTTGTCCCAAGTCCCAATTTCTAAAGGGTCTTTCAAATAGAGCGGGTCGATATTAATAATCTGTGGCGGCCATTTTGATTTGGCGGCATCTGTCAAATCTGTTTTTTCTTATTCAGTCACTGATGCCAAATCACCATGGCAAGTTACACGGTTGAGCAGCATGTGCAAATGATAAAACTTTATTATCAAAATGAGTGTTCGTTAGTGAAAACGTTGCGCGCATTGCGCCCATTTTACGGCAGACGCGGTGGCCCTTCAAAGTCTACTCTCCAACGATTGGTGACTAAATTCAAGACGACCGGTTCGGTAAACAACCAACTAACACCTTTACGTCAAAGGAACGCCAGATCGGCCGAGAACATCGCCGCTGTACGTGAGAGTGTTCAGGAGACTCCGAAGCAGTCGATTTCTCGCCGTGCACAAGAACTCGGCCTTTCGCAGACTTCAACTTGGAGAATTTTGCGTCGGGACTTGGGTCTGCATCCATACAAGATCCAACTGACCCAGGAGCTCAAAGTTAATGACCATAGACAACGCCGTGTGTTCGCTGAATGGGCGTCGGAACGCTTGGAAGAGGACCCCGATTTTGGCCAAAAAATAATCTTTAGCGACGAGGCACATTTTTGGATGAATGGTTTTGTTAATAAGCAAAATTGCCGTATATGGGATGACCACAACCCACATGAGGTTCACCAGATAGCAATGCATCCAACATAACGCAGGCCATCGCTCAGATTCAGCCGGATCTATGCAGCAGAGTCATTAAAAATTGGACCTCTCGGATTTGTGCCACCATGCGAAGCCGCGGCGGACATTTGAACGATGTCATATTTCATGCATAATGGCATAAACGGGCCTTTCAAATAAAAAATAAATTTCGTTAATATCTCACACACATCTAGTTTTATTCAATTTTAACATCGACCCGTCTTTGTTGAAAGACCCTTTATAATAATTAACACATTACCTTGAAATACCAATGGAAGAATTTCATACGTGACTTTCTTTCGTATATAAACAAACTACTATGCGAAGTCGGCGAGGTTGAGAAAAGATTGAAGTTTGTGATTTACAAATGTCACCTCATTCCTGAGGGTCTATTCGATTGAGGTGATGTTAAAGATTTAATGTAGTCTAACAACTGAAACTACACCTTATTTTTTATAAAATACGATTGAAAATGGTATGTCAGAGATAAATTACGCCGTGGGACGTAGGCCCATGCCATTTTCAACCGTATTGTATAAAATTTAAGGCTTACTTTAAATTGTTGTCTGCTCATTCGATTCTTACGAAAATTATGGGTAAGGCTCAATTTATACCGAAGTGGTAGCAGCCGCCAGCGCACTTTCAAGTGTCAAACAATTTTAAAATTTATATAGATTTGATTGCCTCTGTGGCGCGGTGGGAGTGTGTCCGACTGCAAGGCAAGAGGGTTCGAATGCCACACGGGACACCACTTTGTGTGATCCTCAAATTGTTGTTCCGAGTCTGGGTGTACTCTGTGTCAATGACTTGCATCTTTGTAAAGTCCCCCGCGACACAGAGCTTGTATCCTAATACGGGAGTAGACTTTAAAAAAAAATTTGAGAGGTGTCAAGGGACACCCGGATGGAACGAAGTTCTTATCTTATTATTTTTTTTTAATCTTTGCTTTACCACACTGTCCAATGCGAAATAGAAAGACGAAACGAAAATAACTTACAAAAAGACGATTGTACACGAAGGCTCGAACCCACAACTACACAATTGTCACCAATACTGTGTACCGAATTTATGCCTCTAGACCAAATCGACAGGTGACTTCTTCGTCAAATTAGATGTTATGAACATCTCGCGTATCATATCTTACGCGCACGCCGCACGGCTTGTGTGTGTCAAAAAGTGTCGTTACAACTTTTCGAGAGAAATTTTTCCGTCTAGCCCCCTTTCACAACGCGCGATAAGGAATTTCGTTCCAAAAATAGTGCACTAAAGACCAGTATCGCTTGAAAAGCTCAAAGAGATCGCGGTGCCGCGCGCGGCCGTCGAGCGATACCGATCTTTTAAGTATGTAAATAAAGTTTTAAATTGTTGGAATGAATTTCCTTATCGCGCGTTGCGAAAGGGGTTTAGACGGAAAAAAAATAAGACCAAAAGTCGTAACGACACTTTTTGACACACACAAGCCGTGCGGCGTGCGCGTAAGATTTGAACATTCAATTTGACGAAGAAGTCACCTGTCGATTTGGTCTAGATGCATAAATTCGGTACACAGTATTGGTGACAATTGTGTAGCTGTGGGTTCGAGCCTTCGGTATACAATCGTCTTTTTGTAAGTTATTTCAAAAGACCAAAAGTTGTAACGACACTTTTTGCTATACTTAGTTGTAAGCCGTGCGGCGTGGGCTATTTCTCTGTCTGTCTCTCTCTCTCATAGAAAGCCAGCCAGTTATTTTCGTTTCGTCTTTCTATTTCGCATTGAACAGTGTGGTGTCGCGACGATTATAAAAAACAAAAAAAATTAAGATAAGAACTTCGTTCCATCTGGGTGTCCCTTGACACCTCTCAAGTATTTTTTGACACTTACTCGCCGCGCCGCTGCCATTTCGGTATAAATTGAATCTATCAACTAAAGATTGGCAATTTCTATAAATATTGCAAGTTTCCTTCACATAAACTTTCCAAGATAGATTTAGGTTTAAATTAAAATACAACAGTATGATGGTAACATAATATACATTTATTTAAATAATACATAGGTACTCAAACAATCCAATTATTACACAATAACCTCCTTATTCATAATACTTTATTAACAGCATTTTAACTAGCCAATGTTTTGTCTTCTTTTTTTTTTTTAATATAATGACAACAAAGATAACACATTCGCTAGGTAAAATGTTGTTATTATTGTGTCGCCATTCCCATAAAACTGTATGTTCGTACGTAGAACATATACATGCAGAATAATAAATATACATATTTGCTAAAAACACCATTGACTTACTTATTTCAATATACAAATGAATATACCTACTTAGTAATTTTGCAATTGTCTATAAATTCATTTAATATACCACAAATTGTACTAGAACGTAGATTTTAATATTGATGGCGATTTAGCTGATTTTCAGCTAATTTCTGCCAATTTAAATGCACAAATATTCGGTCATACGAATTTTAGACATATTTTTATGGATTTTGCCATGGCTGAATGTCCATTGAACCGGAGCGAGGCTGCGGAGCGGAGAAACTGAGAGAATATATATATATATATATATATATATATATATATATATATATATATATATATATATATATATATATATATATATATATATATATAATATTATAGTAATTGTTATAGGCATTTCTTACCAATTACTGTATTAATTGCATTTTTGAAAGAGTGAAAATTTTTAACTCCAGATCCAGGCATGAAACCCGAGACTTCCGTATGCGAAACCGGGGCCGGAATCGAACCATCTATCGGGACTATAAGACAATCATAAAAAGTTATTAAATAGAATCTATCCATTAGAAGCGGAACGGAGATTTTATGCAATCCGATTGGTTAATATTTCTCCGTTTCACCGCTCCGCAACCTCGTACCGCTAAATGTGGATCTGTGAAAATAATGACAGCTCACTTTCCCGCCATTTTAACTGACTCAAGAAAAATGACAGTGACAAACTTATGCCATAATTATTGTTAAAAATTATAATTTAAAAAAATAACGTATTATCTATTCAGTGATGGCCAATGCTGTCATCATGTGAGTCAGTTCAGGCGCCTGGTGCTGAGGGGGGGCACGAGACGCGCGGGTCTTGGCCCACTGGCACAGTTTCAGTACTTCGGCGCGTTTGTTGCCCGCACCAGTCGACTTGTAGTGGTTTAGGAGATTGTTTGTTACCTGGATAAATGGATACAGTTTTTGTTTAATTTCGGATATTTCAATGTCGAGTCCTCTGAAGGCAGGTCTCAATAACTTATCTACCGTTAACTGTCTGTTAAAATAGCTAAATCTAGTAATGAAACTAACAATAGGGTAGTTTCGGTAGTGAACAATACATTACAAAATTCGATAAAAATCAATATTTATGTAGAAATAAACATAGACATATATTTTTTTATTGCCTATGGTTGGCAAACGAGCCCACCTCATGGATCCCTAATAACCGGTCTCATCTTATCTCTCTTCGTCTATCGTTATCTCATATCATCTCATCTTATCTATCGTTAACTGTCTGTTAAAATAGCTAACTCTAGTAGCAAAAGTGACATTTGTGCCGTCGTCGTTAAATAGAAAACTGTTTTCTATCTATCAACGGTTATCGAAACACCCAATAGGGTATGTATTCTACTCCGTTTAAAATAATAGTCTAATACGGTTTCTCTAATAAAAAGCCACAAAAACCGAGCCGTGACGTCATAACGGCATAAGACAATCAAATTGGTGTTAGTCGGCGTCGAATACAATGTCGGCAGTGCCATCTATCTATCACTTATAGGCAACGTAACCATTATTTATATTCCGAGAACACCAGGTGGCGCCAGTTTCAGAGACATAAAGATCACTTACCAAAAACAATCCCAGTAGGGCCCTTGTGTTCTCAGGGTTCAACTTCAATGCTTGACAGTAATATGTCTTTGCCAACTCCATATTTTCAACTCCACCCTAAAAATATATGAAATAATAATTAATATGGAAACCAGACAACCGATAAACATACTTATATATTACTAAATATTATAGATAAATCACACCCAGACACATAATAAACCATTGTGTTAAATTCCGACACCTACATGATATCCTATAATATTATATAGAAGTCAGAAACATACCCATACCATGGAGTATTATATTATTTGTGCCATGATGTATCTAATATAAGTAAGTTTCTGATGCACAAGGTGGTTGTGAGACTAGTGCAGTATCAGCTCCTCGGCACAGAACATGGAGTATTCAGACACCTACATGATATGTTTTAACAGCATATAGAAGTCAAGATACACATACCATGGTCTATCTAATATAAGTAAGTTTCTGATGCGCAAGGTGGTTGTGAGACTAGTACAGTATCAGCTCCTCAGCACAGAACATGGAGTATTCAGACACCTACATGATATGTTTTAACAGCATATAGAAGTCAAGATACACATACCATGGTGTATCTAATATCAGCAAGTTTCTGATGCACTAGGTGGTTGTGAGGTTAATGCAGTATCAGCATCTCAGCACAGAACATGGAGTATTAAGACACCTACATGATATGCTTTAACATCACATAGAAGTCAAGATACACGTACCATAGTATATCTAATATCAGCAAGTTTCTGATGCACAATGTGGTTGTGAGATTGGTGTAGTATCAGCTTCTCAGCACACAATGCAGAGTATGTAGACACCTACATGATATGTTATAACATCATATAGAAGACAAGATAAACATACCATGGAGTATGTAACACCAGCAAGCTTCTGTTGCATGCATGAGGTGGTTGTGAGACTAGTGCAGTATCAGCTCCTCGGCACAGAACATGGAGTATTCAGACACCTACATGATATGCTTTAACATCATATAGAAGACATGATACACATACCATGGTGTGTCTTATATCAGTAAGTTTCTGATGTGGTGGTTGTGAGATTGGTGCAGTATCAGCTCCTCAGCACAGAATGTGAAATATTCAGAGACCTGTATAATATGCTAAAACATCATATAGAAGACAAAATACACATACCATTGTATATCTAATATCAGCAAGTTTCTGATGTACGAGGTGGTTGTGAGGCTGATGCAGGATCAGCTCTTCGGCGCAGAAAGCGGCGCGTGAGTATTCCGACACTTGCAGGTACAGCTCACATAGTTCCTGCCAGCCTTCCACGTCAGACATGAACCTGGTAATAGATAAGACATAATTATAACGCTCATGGTCTAAAAGATGCTGAGCATTGACCTTAACCTGTGATAACCAGATGATACATACTTAATATCAAATTTTATTGATTTATAAACACGCCTAAGATAGCTTGCCTGTCGAAAAGTGTTTATGGCTATTTTTTTTATAACCTTCACTCATTTGATAACCGAACAACTTTAGTTTAGAACAGGTAAGTCAATATAGGTAACTACGCCGATCTGTTATTCAATAGAAATTGGTATCGTATTGCGTTGTAACACTACATTAAGCATTTTAGCCAAAACGGCAAAACGGAACCCATAAAGTTCCCTTATGTCCGTCCGTCCACAGCTTAGCTCAGAGATACATATTACTTACGCCGATAAAGTGAAAGAATAAAATCTTGAAAAAAAAAATCTTTGCGGGTACCACCCCTATATATAAAGTGGCGATGTGATTGTTTTTCTCACCTACCCCATCGTGTGGGGATTTAGATTAGATAGGTATTTTAAAAACGTTTAGGGTTTGTAAATACTATTTTTAGATTTAAGTATCCCTTTATGAATATTAAGCTTTAAAGTGAAAAATTTTGTTAGAGTCAAGAGTCCCCCTGCCAGTTGATGTTGGATATGTGAAAAAATTCACGGTAGTAGTATATATAGTGAAATTATAACTATCACAGCTAAGTACTTAGGCTTTACAAGTTTACAATAAACATTTGATCAAATGAGAAGTAAAGAGTGTATCTGTATTTGGTACTTAATTATTTTACCAAAGCTTTTGGGTGTTGAAGCCATCAATATATAGCGCTGAGTATATGACGATTCTCCGCTGCTGAATCATAATATGTTGGCTCACCCAATAGGACGTTTTCAACATATTTACACAGAAGTTATTTCATAACATAAACTACCTTAATTTAGACCCGACTTTAACGCGAACGAATTCGCGGGCACAGGTAGTAAATCAATAAAAATTCAGAAAAAAAATGTCTCAATATCAGTTCCGCGTCTCTCCTACTAACAGTATAAAAAGCATCAGTAGGATGACGTCTTAAAAGTTGTTGTAAACGACACAAGCATTTAGAAACTAGGATTGTCACAAGTAAACAATATGTATTAGTACTGATATAACTAACGTCTAAAAATGCGGCAGCCCTGGATACTGAGACCACGTTGTGCGCTTATGGCGTGGTCTGCCCTACCCCTGCGTCACGCCCCTCAACTCCTGTAATTACCCCGTCTTCTAAACCAACAACTACTACTAACTACAGTCGTTAGACGGTATGAGGTATTTGACTCTTGAAAAACATTAATACTATCGCATTACTTATAAAACACGGAGATTAACGCGCATTATTTAACTTTAAATTGATTGTGCTTTCGACAAGCTTGCACCGGCCGTGGTCACAAGTGAGTCTGCTTGTGCCACAACCGGTGTAGTTCAGGCATTTAAGAAATACCAGTATCTCATATCACACTGAAAGTAACTTACTAAGTAGAGAGACACCTCTATCAAACAACTGTTGCAGATTTGGCACAGCTCCAAAACGGATAAACCCATTTCAATGCAATTTCCTTACTTACTTTTTCAAATAATCAACAAGGTCCTTGATAGCTTCCGTGATGAGACCCTGTGCTTTCAAAATGGCGACTCGTCGCTTCCTGGCTGCTGAGTTAGTCTCGTCAGCTTTTATTATACCATCTAATACTTCTAGAGCTTCATCGTACCTGGAGAAAAAAAATAACTGAACAAATGTGCAATACCTTTATACATAGACTAACATAAAGCAAAGGTTTTTACTATTGAAGGCATTTTATTTAGAAAGGCACACATACAGATTCAGATATTGTTAGCCTCCTCCCCTCTCTCTTGGATCTCCCACTGGTAGTTTCAAAAATAAATAAAAAAAAAGAACTGAAGTCTCGGTTTCGATTCCTGGGTCTAGACTTCAATTTTTTCTATCTTTCAAAAATGCAATTATTGTATTTGTAAAGTAGTTGGCAAGAAATGCCTATAAAAATTACTTAAATAAAAAAAGAATTGTAAATCTAATATGTAGTTTTTTTTTTAGCCGAATTTGGTTAACTTACAAAAAAAAAGTAGTTACTTACTTTTCTTCAGCCTCCAACAACGCAGCCTTGTACCTCATGATGCGAAGACTGCCGGGGAAGTCGACAGCTAACTGGTAGATACACATAGTAGCCACCCCATAGGCATGGCAGTCAAGCGCAGCATATATTACCTGTTCCATCACCAAGTACTCTGCAATGTTGCAAGACAGTTAGCTATTAAGAAAATGGTAGAAAATTTTTGATAGCTTAAGCAAAAGAGGTTGTGGATACAGGACACCACTTTGTATGATACATAAATTATTGTTCAACAAACTAATGCACATATAAATAACCTATAAATTGCAATGTCACACTATTATAAAAAGTCTTAAAAGTATTATCATTATCATGAGCAAAAAAGAGAAGAATATAATCTGTTTCATCTGTTGACGCGTTGGCGATGCGACACTGACGTATAGATTATAAATATATATATATATATAACGGGTCTTAATCGCGTGACCACGGCCGTAGTAATATGGTCGAAGCATCGGGCAATAAACTAGGTATTTTATCTTAAATTACTCACGTGATTAAGACACGTAATATATATATTTATATATGTGTACAAATCGCAAAAGTTTATCAACATTTACTGACTAGGTTTACTAATTAGCCAACTTTTAAGGGTCCGTTTGTTGAGTGTTTGTAACCAATCCATACCTTTTAACTCATAACATCATTGGTGATTTCTATCTTCGTAAAGTTTCTCGTGATCGCGACATATAGCTTGTACATTAGTGCGGGAGTTATTTTTTTTTAAAAAGGCAATAATGTTCTGATGACAGAAATCAAGATTTTAAGTGTAACTAAGGTCTTATTATTTACTCTATTTAGCAAATGTCAAAATGATATCGTCAGCACAAAATTTGTATGGAATACACAACACCATAACAGAGAGTCATCAAATTATTTTAATATTTGTTTTGATGACTATAAGTTCTGAAACATGGTAAATTATAGACCAGCATATTTATTTTAGATAGTTTTATTCAGAGTTCTTTACTACTACTATTGCTTAAAATATATTGTTTATTGTTTGACACAAAAGTAATTGCTTTTATGAATAGATAAATATTATTGAATCCATTTCCTAGGGCTTCGAATAAAACCAAATCCTTATCTATATTTAAAGGAAACAGAAAATTTCATTTTGATACTAACTTTCATTGCCAATCTTGTTTAAATCGTAACCAACAACTAAATTCCACAACTGCAAAATGTCCTCAGATCTTCTCTCATTGCCTTCTCTCCATTGACGCAGCAAATCTACTGCCTCTGAAACAAAATAACAACTTGCTTGTTAATTACAGTCATTGTATGAAGAAAGATTGAGCTAACTCAAATGAGAAAAAAAAATAAAAATTATTGAGTGATTCATATGCAGGTGTTCTCTTGCTAAAGCACTTTTGGGGCCTCATGGGCCAAAACTTGCCAAATTATTATAATCTATCCTAATATTAAAAAGCTAAAGAGTTTGTTTGTTTGTTTGAATGTGGTAATCTCAGGAACTATTGGTCCAAATTGAAAAATTATTTTACTGTTGAATAGCCCAATTATCGAGGAAGGCTATGACAAATAAGAATGGAGCAGCAATGAAAATATGCAAAAATGGGGAAAATTAACACAGATGAAGTTGCAGGGGTAAGCTAGTAATTTAAACTAATATTATAAAGCTGAAGAGTTTGTTTGAACACAATAATCTCAGGAACTACTCGTCCGAATTGAAAAATGTTTTTACTGTTGAATAACCCATTAATTGAGAAAGGTTATATGCTATATAACATTACGCTAGTCCTATTGGTACCAATAGGAGCAGAGCAGCAATGAGAAATGTTGCAAAAACAGGGAAAATTTACACAGCCAAAGTTGTGCCTGTCAACTAATAATATATAAGACCAGCCCAATGTGTACCTACCTTTCACAATTACGGGAGGGGGTGGGTAAATGGATACATATAAATATACTCTAAAATATTATCTTCTTTCTGGCATTGTTGGGTAATATTTATTGTTTTAGTAATTTATACCAACATCTAGTGATACAATACATGTTATCTCAATTCATCCAACACCATTAACATTTGTTTATATCACTATAGTGGCAAAGTTTCAATTAATTCTATGCCCCAACTCTAAAGCCCAAGGAAATAACATAGAGTAGTTAAGGGGAATTATTGAATAGGTTATGATTTGAAAAATGCTATGTAATACTTATTAACTTATTTAGCTAGATAGTTGCCCTTTGCAGAGGCAGAATTCAGCTTGTTGTTATTTTAAGTTATTAGAATCAGTAAGTAAAACAATCTAATTAGAAAAGTACTGACTTACCTGTCAAAGTTAACTCTTCGAAGTTATCCGACATATTTTTGATACTGTTTACTACTTTGTATAAAGGCTCACTTAATCCGTTCCTCAATGCACATCTATTATCTTTCTGTTACTTTTATTAACTTTATAATGTACAAATAAAAATTGTTAAAACCACAATTTCTTCTATTTCTAAAACTCAATCTCATGTCATGTCATTTCAATCATTCAGTTCAGAAATTAATTTCCATTAATGTCACCTATTCTTTCTTGACTTTTAACCAAAAGACTGTTAAAAATGAGCTGCTTTTCATATTTTTTTCATTGTAATTTGTTTTTAGTAAAATATTAATAAAAAAATGTAAGTCTTCAGTTGAACAAAACTTTACAAATTCCTTTTTATCGATATTAAGGTCTAGCATATTAGGTGCTCGACTCTAATGTCATTGACCTAAAATATACCAAAAAATATTTTAAGTGTTAAATTTTCCAGTTTTATATGGGTTAATTAATTTAAGTTATTTATTTATTAGATCAAAGGTTTGAAATATCACAATAGTAGTCTTTTTGCAAGCATTTTAATGTTTTACGAGAGATTTCTTGTCGATATTTATGTTTTGCAATAAATTACACCTCTAATGTCATTGACCTATATAAATAGTCATGTTCATTTTTTTCGACGACTGATGTTTAGATGTTTGAACCAGTATAAACTGCAAATTACTGACAATCTGCTTGAGAAAATAATGATTTTATGAATCCTATAAGAATATAAAAATAAATTAATTTTGAAATAATTATTTTCTTACAAGGTAAATCGTTTTGATCCCGTCTCTATGGTTTTGTCTGTGGTCTTAGATCCGTTTCACGCATACATAATTTTACATAATCTTCTATTTAGTCAAAAACCTATAGAAATTCGATTATAGCACACCGCCACGAGCGCATATTGATGTTTAATTTCGTACATCGGAACATAAAAGTTTTGTGTGTGAACGTGAACAAGACGTCTGCAATATGTCTGACTATTTGGAAATATTTTTAGATTTAGCTTAGTCGTAAATAAATAAGGATCTATTTAGAGTTATTAATGTCATGGACTATACATGACAAATAATATAGGTGAGTCCCGTTACTAAAAAGTTGCTGCATTAATCGTTATCCGTTTCATTCTTTATTGTACATAATGCTCGACTTTTTTATGTCTCAATGGCCTTTATCTCGGGGTTTTGTTTTCTTTTGTCCTCTGTTTGCACGTTGAACAAGTTTGTAGAATGTGATGTTGTGGATATAATGTGGTATATTTATACAGAGTATTTTGTCTGACAGATCGATAAGAAGACTACGTGCAACGAAGATATGTATTGTTGTGGGTCTAGCGAGAGCCTAACGTGTGAATAGTAGATATGCGCGTCACGGACATTGTGCGGACAGCCTGTAAGGACTGAGTGCGCGTGCTGTGACCGAATTATATTGATATAATTGTTGCGAGGCGCTGCCGAGTCGCGGCGCCGCCGTCTTTGTCACTGATTCACCAACCTAGTGACGTCAACATGGATCAGCTCGTGCAGTGTCCCGTCTGCACGCTGTTTCTCCACAATGGGATGACTCTGGAGTCACATTTGGACACACACCCTAAAGACCAGGTTATAAAAGCATTGTGTAGTCTGACATCAAAGGGTCCTAGTTATGGAAGCAGGACTTCCACTCCACTACATTCAGAACGGTCATACAGAAGCAGATCACGGACACCTGCCACTGATGATGGCAGGTGGAATGGGTCCCATAAAAGTGAGGAACGCTATTGGCGTAGAACACCTAGTAGAACCCCTAAAACAAATGCTGTGTCAAGTGCTTCTAGAAACTTAACACCTGATATGCGGATGGTTGATTTAAATTTTGAAAATAATGCTTCTGCTCCTGTAGGACAAATAGCAAGTGCTCCATTTGTAATGAAAGCTGATAAAATTCAACAAACATTTCAGTCACCCCCAATATCAGAATTTGATCCACAATACATTTACTATGATCAACAAGAGGATAGAGAGGTCAAATATTCCCGTAGTGCTGAATACAACTCTATTAACAGTCCTAACGGCATGTTTGCATATAACAACATGGTACCACCAGTGGCACCAGGTGTCAAACTGTTACCAGCCGTGCCCAAGAGAGGGAATGACCTTACAAAAGTCTTACCAAAACCAAATAATATACTCCTTAAAAATATGGGTGGTGTGCAATATATAAACCCTGGAGCCAAACCAATGCATGTTATGGTGCCAAGTGCGTCCACAATTGTGCAGAAAAATGTGCAAAATAATATGATAATGACAGGTAGTATGCCGAATTTACAGATTCAAATTGACGCAAAGCCAGGTGCTCCTCCTGTGTCTAACAACCAGCTGAACCAAATGACCTCGAGTTCTTTCACTCCAGGCACTACTGTTGTTACCCAAAACTCACAAATAATTTACAGAGAAATGGTAAATAATGTAGATGGTAAGCCTTTTATAACAAGTATGCCAACAGTACTAGGTGCTCATGATAATGTCACAAATCTGGCTCAAACCAGCTCATTGTACCAAAATGTAATGGTTGTTGATCAATATGGAAATACCTCGTGTATGTATACTTCACCTCAACAAATAATGCCTAAATGTCCTACTGTATATAGTGAAGCTTCTTCTATAGTGCCTAATACTGTACAGAAGTCTTCTCAAAATGTGAATGACCCTAAGACACTTATAATTGAGGTTGGGCCCATTATGTCATCAGGTTCAGAAAATATGCGTGAATCTACCAGCTCAAATGATGCTCAATCTAACACGCAAAGTCCAGTTGAAAAACATGACAAACAGACTGAGAATGTAGAAGCAAAGAGTGAAGGGTCTGGTGTCACTAAAGGTCTGAAAATTCTTAGTAACATAAAAGTTGAAGTACCTGTGCAACATCATAAAAATATGGTGAACACAGTTATGGATCTCACAGGGCCTAGTGATTCCGATTACCCTGTGGAAAGGGTTCCGTCACCCGAGAAAATACTACCCGACCTAGAGGATAATGATAATGACGATTCTGAAATGTTATCCAATGAGTGCATACAACCTTCAGAATCTAGTGCTGATAGTGTCACTTCTTTTTCTGTGATAAAGAGTAAATCTTTAATTAAAGATTCAAACAAAATTATTGATAGTAAAATGGATACTGAGTTTTCAGACAGTTGCCCAGTTCCTGATTTAATATGTAATGAGAAACCATCAATATCCCCTTGTAGTGAATTGTCAGAGAATGGTGACAATTCTACTGATCGTACATCAATATCTCCCAAACCTGTAAATAGTCAAATTAGCCACAGTAGCATAGATCTTCCAGAGAAAAAAATTCTACTTACACAGAAGCCGTACAGGCAAAACACATTAAGACTTAACAATATTTATGTAAAAAAAAACAAGAAAGTTTTACAGATAAAGAATGCTAAGGGGTTTAATGTAAGTAGTACAATTAAAAAAACAGAACCTATAGCATCATCATCTAATGTGAAAGCACCGGAAAATTTTACAATGAATAAATTGCATCAACCAGATAAGAGTGAAAATAAGGAAAAGTCTAGTGTGTTGCAAACTATATCTGTGGAGGAAATCAAGGAAAATGATAATGACATTGACAATGATGATAATAATGAATTTGATGCTGACACTGAAGAGCAGTCGATGGATATAGAGCCAGTGGCACCATCGAGTATGAACCAACAGAATCAATTCACTGCAACAATAGACTTGCAATGTGTACAGGTAAAGGAGGAAATAAACACTAGTAATGAAGGAGCGTTTAGTAATCACACAGCGACGTCAGACCGTGAGCTCGCACCAATGGAGTCATTGCGTCCGATCAACGTAGTGTCCTACGCAAACATGTCGGGGGATTTCGACGAAGATTCAAACGATAGGGAATTACTCGACCTTGAAACTGCTTCAAAGAACAAGCAGTTTGTGAGTATGATGAACGAAAATTACTTCGGTGATAATATCTACGCGGACTATTTCACTGCGGATCGGGTAGAGTCATTCGAAGCGGAGAGGGAGGCGGCAGGTTTCAAGGAGGGTCCGAAAGATGGTATGTATAATATCTGGGGTGAGCCGTCTCAGAAGGACAATGAGAACGAGTTTGTTCTTCCTAACTTTATACACGAGAGCTATAAAATAGCGGAGAGTAGTGGAATAGATTATTCGGAGATCGGTACAGAGGGACAGGGCGATGGCGAAGGTGACGGGTGCGAGAGAGACAGCAAGGCCGACGTTTTGAGCGAAGGTCGCAGCGAGAGTGAAGCGCCGCTGAACATATGTGCCGATGAGCGAATGCCGCCACGAGGCGAGCTCAGCGGCCAGGAGAGCAATGGAGATATGGAGTCACCTTGGGGAGGGGTAAGAATAATAATTATATTTCGTCTTTAGTGTCTATAATATGCTTGCGATTGTTATCATAAATAAAAGGTTTTAAATGGTTAATTTTATTCTTCAGGAATTGATTATTTTTAGTCTTGCCAGGCCATTCTATTTTGGCAGCAATTGCCACTTTTTTAGGGTTCCGTTGCCAAAATGGCTAAAACGGAACCCTTGTCCTTTTCACACGTTCCGTTTTCAATTCGGTCTGGCGCCTGGTACCCGATCGGAAATGTATGTAGATGTACGCTAGCTTTCACATGTTCCCGCGTCCGTCGCATTCGGTCTCTATACATTCTCCGCCGGATTGAAACCGGAACGTGTAAAAAGGGCCTTATAGTTTCGTCATGTCCGTCTGTCTTTAAGAAACTTGTTTATGAGTGAGTATTTTTTTAAATGAAACTAATTGATCCGAAAAAAAATTGAACATTTGAATTTGAATTTGAACCGTAGGCATAAAATAAATGAAAAAAATTAAAAAGGTAATGTTTAATAAATACTTTCAAATAAAATTTCAAGTTCTCCTCCACAAAAGGACGTAAGTGTAGATATGCTCTTTTGCTGGTATTTTTTCATATGTAATGCATTTAATAATAGTATCAACTGCGGAACTACACTGAACTTGATTCGACATGCTATTGCCTGGGTTTTTTTATTAAACTTCTCAGCTTTGAAGTGTTAGAACAAAATGATGTGCCTTTAGTTGTGTGTGCGTCTCCGCAGATGTATACGGACGTACCAGCGACGGAGCCGTACGACCTGATGGCCAGGGAGAGCTGGGTCTCGGACGGCTCTGATGTCGACGTCACCGAGAAGAGGGAAACATTGTTAGTAACTCTCTATTTTATAACGCCGAGGTCGACCAAAATCCGGTCATATCGACCAAAATTAAGTGTTTTGATGTTAATTTAATTATCATGAAACAATGTATCGCAATTTACAGCAGCGATTTTTGTTTAAAAGTGTAATAGGTACTACTAGTACTATGTTTAATGAATGCCCCTCTAAATTATTACATTTCAGGTCATCAGACCTTATGACTTAAAAAAAATGTGCAAAATAAAGGTGTTTCAGTCATGAGTCAAGGGGACATTTGAACCCTATTTGATTTGTATTATAGATATTTGAATTTGAATTGGCTATTTGATTACTATTAAAATCAAATATGTCATTGAGTGTTCTGAAATAATGTCTATCTATAATTTAACGTGTTACCTATTAGAAAACGTGCATTTGATACAAATTTGTACAGAGCAGGCCATTTTTGACGTTTCTTAAAAAGAGGCTGATTTGACTTCAGTCTAATATATTGACGTATAGACCTGGACCGCGTCATCCCTTTCAATTAAAAAGTAAATATTGACAGCAAAGCGTGAAGAGAGAAAAAACTCGTGCGGCCCTATCTTTTTGACAGGTATTGTCCACAAAGTAGCGTTATCTCTTTCTAGAGAGTGGTCAATTTTGTGAGATTATGGCGTGAAAGCAGTACCGTTGCAGAGCAGTTGCAATTACGTTTCGATTAAAACGGCCATTTTCGTATTCTTGTAATTTTGGGATCGATCTTTGCGCACCGTACTAGAATGTCGTTATTGCGCTCTCGAGACGCATACTTGACGCAAGCGTAAGCGTATTTGAAATCGATCCCAAAGTTTGTTTTAATCGAAACTTAACTGCACTGCTTTAAATACGTGAATTGACCCCCAGGTCTATACGTCAATGGTCAAATAAATACCCTTAGTAAATTTCATTTTAACGCTATTAGTAATTCGCAGTATTATAGCAGCAGTAATTCAGAGACATATAATGATTTCTATTGTTGTATATACACACTATGTTCGTAGTTAATACAAAGTATGACAATTGATAATGATTAGTAAACATGCTATTGTTTTATATCTGTAAGCGCCCTGAAATGTGACACTGTGTTTGTAATTTGGGCATTGCAAAGGCATTTACTACCACTGTTGAAGCAGTTCAATTTCATATAAGTACGCAGTACGATTTTGATGTTATTGACACGAGGAATTTTAGATTTTCCAACTCCACAAATGTGTCTTTTATTTCCTTGGTTTTGCTAGCGGGTTCCCCTACGTAGAGGTCAACAATTTTTCTTTAGGGTGTAATTTGAGAACATGATTTCCCAGCGTTCATTTTTTAACTCCTAAGCGAAATTTCAAACGTTTTTCACAGTTTATGTTTTCGTTTTTCGTATTTTTTTCTTTTATATTATCGAGATTAGCTCTGTTTCCGTGACAATTGTACCAATTTATGTACATGGGTATTAGAAGGTTGGAAAAGGAATAAAAATGAAGTCATATTTAATTTCATCTATACTAATAATATAAACAGGAAAGATTTGTATTTTTGTATGTAACAAATAAACTTAAAAAGTATTAAGCCGATTTAAAAAAATCTTTCATTGGTGGGAAGCTGCACTATCCCCGGGTGACATAGGCTACTTTTTATCCCTGTATTCTCAAGGGAACGGGAACTACGCGGGTGAAACCGCGAGGCGTTCGCTAGTAATCAGAGAAATAGCTGGGCAAATATTACTCCTTTATTCAATTTGAGCCACGTCTTCTAATACTTTTACGGAATAGTGTAAGAGTGATAAACTTTTTTTACTTTTTACTATCTTAATTCAAAATATGTATTTACAGTTATAAAGCTATGTTGTCAACATGAAATAGCTCATTTCATGTTGACAACGTAGTTTTGTAACCGTACCTAATACCGTTTACATCTATGAAATTTGCTTTTACTTCTCTTTTATATCATAACTAGCTGATCCGCGCAACTTCGTTTGCGTATTTTTTTCCCGTTCTAGCAACATTTTTCATTGATTCACAAATAACGTGGCTTTCTATAGGTATAAGAATTTTTAAAAATCGGTTCAGAAGACTTTTAGGGTATTTTATTTTTAGATTACCCCCCCCCTCCCCCCCTACAACCTCACAAACTCACAAACTTTACGTCTTTATAATATTAGTATAGATGACCTTACAAATTATGAAATTGGTCAAAATAAAGGCATTTCAGTCAAGAGTCAGGCGCCAATTTCATTCAATCGCTTCCATTGCCACCCTCTGAATTTACGCCTGACATATTGTAAATCTAGCAATGACTATAGAGATGCATGTCGACGCTTTTCCAGGTCTGAGGAGTTACAATTCGGCGCAGTGTCTCGTACCGCTCGCGTATACTCGTGTAACGTTTGTGGCGCGGGCGCAGCGTCGCTCAAGGAGCTGCGAGCTCACCGCGCGCTCGCGCACGCTGAACCGCCGCCCCCCCACACCTACAGCCGGTTAGTCACTGATAGGAAGATCAAAAAGGAGGAGAAGTTGGAAGATGCTAGTCTACCCAGTGAGTATATATCTACTTTTTTTCTAATCTTTTAAGATAACTGGCAATGTGGAATTGTGGGTCTCACATTACTAGCAAGCTTAATCCCTCCAGTTAAGCTCAATGGTTTGTGTTAGGAGTAGGTTCACGTTGGTAGTATAATGAGTAGGATTAGAAACCGCAACCTCACGATTGCGAGTCCGATGCCTTAGCCAATAGGTAATTACCGCTTAATCTAACGTTAGTTCTTTAAGATTTTATTGGATCATTTTATTAATTTGGTCCGTGGGTCATCGATACTTGCGTAAGCGGTCGTTTGACCAAACGAGTCCTTTTGTAGATACTGAATTACGATTATAAACCATAGTTTTTTGAAGTCTCTTAAAAAAAAAACAATCGGCAATCTGCCAAGTTATCTGCACTTGTTTTCTAATATTTGACTTATGAACTTCTTTTTAAATGTGCCCTGCTAAGGCGAAAGGCGCTATCTCTGAGATACGTCGTTTTTTTATATTTATATCTAATGGTATAAGTCAAATAAACCTTAAAACATAAACAAAACCACTTTATATTTCATTTTTTTTTTACTTTACTTAGGTACGGCTTTTTGGCTTATCAGGGCAGTATTGGAATACTCAAATCTATCATAATTTTCCAGATAATCTTCTGAAGAATGAGATCGACACTAAAGAACCGATAACATCTACCATTCTACAAGTGTACGACACTTTGGAAGAAGCCAAACCGAAGTTAGAAGGCCTGATCAAGGAGGAAACGAAGCGGAAACGGAAGGACTACGTGTGTCCAACTTGTAAAGTGGACCAAGAGACGGAAGCTGGGTTCAACGCTCATCTCAAGATCCATCCTCTCGAGTGCCTCACATGCGGGAAGTGCTTCTTCAGAAGAGCGAACTTAGCCCTCCATATGAAGACTCATTTAGGGATTAGGAATTATAAGTGAGTGCTGTGGAGTATCTAAATTTTATAAATCTTTACATAATATATAACTTTTTTAAGAAAAATAAACCGAATCCAATTGGAAATCAAGGGTATCAATTGTGGGGGTTATTTTGTGCCTATTACTGGGTAATAGACGTTAGCTCCCACTAACGTACGGTATTCGAACGCGTACGAACAACTTTCAAATAAGCGGGGAATTAATAAAAATGAACTGGCGTCTTGATTTACAAATGTATTGACAACAACCACAATAATATAAACCTAACTAGGAATTAAACAGAAAGGACAGCTAAACCGTCGGGAGTCGAAAGAGAATCAACTTAACCACGAATCGGTGATATGATAAGTTGATTCTCTTGTTCTCTCTGTTTTTATCGGCTTACTCCTATGTTTTAGTCTATAACTCCGGTGTCTTCTAACTTATGACAATGTTTTTTTACACTAAAACCTTCCCAGAAAAATATGCTATCGAATAGCAAAAACCCCATCAATCCCAATCGCGAGCATGCATACCTACATACAAACATACATAGGGGTGAGAAAAACCAACAGAGAACCTCCTTTTTTAGAAGTCTGTTAAAACAATGCCGCTCCCAAAAATGTTCGTGCCGTGGCCGTTGCAATACGATCGAAACGTCGGTCAATATACAAGGACAGCATGTTATTTTTAAGTTAAACTGTTGCTAAGTTTATAAATCCCAATCTAAGTATAATTTAACTATTTCACAAAATTGGAGTACTTGTAACTTTTCCGTGATTAAGATATATACTTTATTATAACATACAGTGTGTGATACAGATGCGAGGTGTGCGAGAAGCGGTTCATAACTCGCCAGAAGCTGATGGAGCACCACAACGTGCACACAGGCCGGCAGCCCGTCAAGTGCACCGTGTGTGACGACACCTTTAGGAGATACTCAAATATGGTGCAACACAGGTACGTCACTATTAATGTCGTTTTTTTAATTTAAAAAAAAGCGAGAGACAAATACCACCCCTGTGTCAAGTATTTATTGTTCTGTATAAATACTATTTTATAAATTTTTAGCTGGAGGGGTTATTAGGATAGCTAGTAATGTGGGGCCCAGGAACTACTGGTCCGAATTGAAAAATTCTTTCACTGTCAATTCGGATCAGTAGTTCCTGAGATTACCGCGTTCAAACAAACAAACCAGTTCAGCTTTATAATATTAGTATATTGAAGTAATTTTTATAGGCATTTCTTGCCAAAGACTTTACAAATACAATAATTGCATTTTTGAAAGATAGAAAAATTAATCCAGACTCAGGAATCGAACCCGAGACTTCCGTAGCCAAACCGGGGCCAGAAGCGAACCACCTATCTGGACTATGTCACTAGATAGCAAATTCTTCTATCTCTTAATGCTTTGGCTTATACATTTAAAATCAACTTATGCAATTCTTTTTTTCTCATTACATTTCGGAGCAGTTCGTTTCGTACCATTTCCATATACATATACGTTAAGCGAACGCTCAGCCAAGCTACATGGTAGGCGGAGTAGGGGGTGTTAGGTTTTATTTTCGTTACGGAATTTCTTGATTCGGTCGCCGCGCTCAAAGCTCGCGATAAAAGAAGCTTAACCAAATGTTATCGTTGCGCAGAGACCGGCACCACCTGCAGAAGCGCGCCAAGGTGCGCGACTACGTGTGCGGCTGCGGCGCCGTGCTGCACTCGCGCGCCAAGCTGCTGTGGCACAAGGAGACGCACGACGACAAGCCCAAGGCCTGCCTCTACTGCAGCGACAAGTTCGTGCACGCCGCCTCGCTCACGCGCCACGTGCGCCGCTCGCACAACGAGTACTTCCTGTCGCACAGGAACACCAAGGGCCGCCTCAAGGCCGAGAATGTGCCCTGTCCCGTCTGCAAGCAGGTTGGTCTCTCGCACGGTCACACACTGTGTCATCAATGTTTTGGCGATTGCAGCGACATGCGATACAATTGAAAAAAAAAGTAGTAAGGACCTGGACCGCACCATTATTAAGTAAATATTGACTGTAAAGCGTGACAGAGGCATAAAACTCGTGCGGCCTTTTTGACAGGTATTGTCCACAAAGTAGCGTTGTCAATTTGTGAGGTTATGGCTTACCGTCGGGCGTATGCGCCTGGGTCCACTAAAGCTGTAACAGTCGTTTATTACAATGTCATCAATACAATAATTGCATTTTTGAAAGATAGAAAAATTTGAATCCAGACTCAGGAATCGAACCCGAGAGCTCTTCCGTAGCCAAACCGCGGCCAGAAGCGAACCACCTATCTGGACTATGTTCCTAGATATCAAATTCTTCTATCTCTTAATGCTTACGGGTTAGGCCCCCGTAGCGACATCTAGTCGGTAGTTAAAGAACTATCACGGCTTTTGTTATGGCTGCCGATATGGTATCGGCCGGTATCTATATTTAAAAAAGTAGCTGACTGTCTGACTGATATATCAACGCAGGGGCTAAGCTATAAATGTTAGAAACTTGAAATTTTGCACAGGGGTTCCTTTTATAACGTAGGGGAGCACTAACAAAGGATTTTTTTAAAATCACCCTCTGAGGGGGTAAAAGGGGGGTGCAAAGTTAGTATGAAACTTTGCCGTTAAAATATTTTGGTAACAATCTGGCATTCACGCGGAAGAAACCGCGGGCATAAGCTAGTTTGGTATAAAGCCCAACCAAACTATTGGGGGATTAAAAAGTAGTCTGCGGGCCTCTTACGTGTTGAAATTTTCAAGAACCACACGTGAAAAAATATAGTAGGTTTTTGGCTTTTGAAATGTTGATTAAAATTACTAAGAACCAGGGCTAGTTTCTATACATATATGTATAGGTAATATACTTATTTCCCCTTATTTATCATATATACAAAGCCTTAGGTTAACATACTCTATAGCAGTATAAGAGAATTTTTCTGATCTGCTCTCAAATAATGAGGGACTACAATAAAAACGAAGTTAAATAGCTGTATATATTATATCAGACCAGCTGTGCCCGAGACCATGTTCGCGTGAAGTTGCAGTGCTGCTCACTCCCTATAGACGTTAGCGTAATGATAAAAGTAGCCTAAGTTCCTCCTTACATCAACAACTATTTGATAGTCAAAATCCTTCAGAAATCCGTCCAAGCGTTGCAGAGATTAGCCGGATCGGTATACAACAGACAGACATCCTGTCAAAATCTGTTCAGTCGTTTCTGTGACTAGCTACAAACAAACAGACAGGCAACTAAAAAAAATGTGTGGCACTCGGGGACTGCTGCGGTAAAGCTATTGCATAGCATTTTTTATCAACTAAAAAAACATATTTTTTTTATTTAAAAAAAAAAAAAAACGACCGAGATATGGTATGCCGAGTGGGGGGGGGGGGGGGGGGGTTAGGTTTTATTTTCGTTACGGAATTTCTTGATTCTGTCGCCGCGCTCAAAGCCCGCGATAAAAGCTATGCAATAGCTTAAAATTAAAAGAAGTACCTACCATATATACATTTAATAAAAAACTGTTACTTTGAGACACTCAAATTTTATTTATTTGTATAGATATACCTGCGAGCAAATCTACGCGCCCACCTTCTGACACATAGCGGTCAGAGACCATACCTCTGCATCATCTGCAACAAGTCCTTCACCACCAAATGGAACCTCAAGCTTCACCGATGGACGCACATGTCCCGCTCAGCCAAGCCCTACAAGTGCTCACTATGTGCCAGCGCATTCATCAGACACACAGAATACATCTCACATATGAATGCTCACAAATGCGTAAGACCTTACACTTGCAACTACTGCGGGTGCCAATTCATCCGCAAGTACAACTGCCAACGGCACGTTAGAGAACATGAAATGGCTAAGAAGTTCGTCTGTAAAGTTCCAGAGTGCGGTAAGTCGTTCCATAGGAGTTATTATCTATCTGAACATATGAAGGTGCATAGTGGGGCGAGGCCTTTCGCTTGTAATATCTGCGGGAAGACTTCCAGTAATAAGTCTAACCATAATAAGCATGTGAAGATTCACCACGCTCGCGAGCCGGTCGCCACTGAGGCGTAAGGCGAACCTCAGCGTTGTTGCGACTGTCCTCCACAATACTGCGACACGGAGACATGTATCGCTTCGGGTTTACTGGAACACGGTAACGGTGTATTCTGTGATCTTATTTCAAAAAAATATTTTTTTGAATGTATAGTTGAGTTTGAAATAGCCGTAATTCTATGCAATTATGATATAGGAAACTTTTGTGAATACGCATTTGCTGCATGACACGTAACATTTTTTATTTCATTACGTTTAAATGTACAAAGTTATACCTAAAGACAACTTTGTGCATTCAGATGAGTTTAATATATCATTGTTCCCAGAATTAAAGCTTGAGTCATACCGTGTTCTGCATTGTCTAACGGACTATCCACACATATCCGAGACGTGACATTGTTGTGGTTGTGTGTGGATATACCTTAAATTGTGAAGCTCCCATTTAAGTATGTTCGAGATTATGAGTGATTTTTTTGGAATTATTTACCAAACGTATTATGTAGTAAACAGATAGTCCATATGTATAGACCGACGTAAGGGAGGAGACGTTCTTCACACAAAAATATATATTTTTAATAAACAATTTTGTCGCAACAACGCCGCCCGGCGTCCCGCCGATGTAAATACTAGTTAAATTTGAATTTTATTAATAATTGTTGTAAATACAGGACCAAGCGTGTGTACATTGGGGTTGGAGAATGCGACGAGCATTTTGAAGTTAAACGCATGTCGCGCGATATATTGTACACGTATACCTTCGTTATTGTTAAACTAATTGAAACTCTAGACTGTGTTTTGTAGTGTAAGCGTGGGGTTTCATAGCATCCCTCTCTAACTCGGTAAAAAGGAAAAGAGACCACAAGTGTTCGTCATATCATGTCGAGTGGGTCATTTCATTGAAAGTTGTCTGATAGGAGCTGGGCTAAAGTGATAATATCTTAGTCTGAAGATAAATATGTCTTCAACGCTGACAAAATAATTGGTTGTGATTTTTAGCTATTGATTGGACAATGTAAGGAGCACTTGTATCAAGCAATATTTAAAATTAGCATGTTACTATTTAGTGATACTTGTGATATCGTACGTGTGCAATGTATCGCGCGTCAACTATATGAATTAGTCAAATTAATAAATGGGCATTTCGGTATAAGTACCCCGCTACACTGTGTTGTGTATTTTTCTACTTATTTTTTAGTTATTTCACTATGCTTCCATTTTAAATGCTCAGTATTGGCTAAGGCTTTATCCTCACTGACTTGTACACATACTAAATATATAACTTATGACAGATTAAGTAATTTAAGTAGTTGAGAAAACCAATATATTTTCTGTACTGAAACATTGTGTTAATATTAGGTTCTCTCTAACAGTTCGTTTAGTTTTACTATATTAATACACTGCCATTATTATAAAACTTACTACTTAACTATTAATTCATGGTTTTATGATGTATAGCCTAATTGCCTTTTCGATATATTACATATTTGTTCATTAAATTTTTTTACGAGTTTCACAATCACTAAGTTTACAACATAACACAAGATTAACCTTATTCATAATACTGTAGTAACAGCATTTTAACTAGCAGACATTTTCTTTGTTATTTATTCCATTTTCAAAGTAGAAGTTAAGATGCTGTTACCATATTATGAATACGAGGGTAAGATTATCGCGTTGCATGATTACAAATACAAGGAATTCTGGGATTAGGTATTTTGTTAGATGTTTTGACAGGTTGCACCGGCGTGGTCACAAGCGGGTTGTCCGTTCGTGATCGCTTATTTATAATAACATTAAAGAATAACTGTAACCAGTGTGGACACAGCCTTAGTCACAGAGCCCTAACATATAACTTTAAACTTAGTCAAATTGACATCCCTAGGGGAATACTAATAACTCATTTTTAAAGTATTTTAATATTTACATTATTTTTAAATTACATTGTAAATAGTTGGATTACTTTTTAATTTATTATCATTACTTTTTTTGTATTGTTGTTATGTATGTTTCTGGTTCTTTTTATTTACGTAAGAAAGTGACAATAATATGTGCTTTGGAGACTAGCCGCCATATTTAAAAGTAGTGTGTTTTTTGTTTCATTTTTTCTTACTGTTTCATAATTATGATAGAAAGGGACGAAGCGATTAATGATTAAAATGGTGTTTTTATTCGTGAAAAACCTTTAAATTTGGCCGTAAAATTAAGTGAGTTACTGTTTAATTAAATGAACTTTAATAGTGAAGAATAAGGTACAGTTTTGCTTAGTAGGTACATTTCAATATGAATATATTTTGTCATTTTTTAAACTGGTTTGAATGAGGTTAAAGGAGAAAACATAAAGCTATTGATCAGGTTAGATTAAAATTAAATAACAGATGATTAAAATAAAACCATATCTTGTAATTGATTGCAAAAAATCTTTTGTCCTCTTCGTTTCTTACCACAATTTAATGGGAGAGAATTAGATAGATGCTGTTACCAACTTTGGGGATTATTGGTTTATTATACAAATACTTTAGTTACAAAGCACGTATTATACAAAAGTTGTGTAAATATCACAACGGCAATAGTTTGTATGTCATTTTACATTAGTTTATTTACTTGTTTGTTTTGGTATTTGTCTGAATATTGAATAAAATGCAATGGCAAGCATTTGTTGTTGACTTATTGTTATTTATCATCTGATGTGATGTGTGTGGTGATTGTGGTTGATTAATTGTGATTATATAAGGTAAATGGGGAAATTTTGTTCATGTGATGAAAAGAAGCGGCGGTAGCCTAAATTCGATTCGAATTGTACCTATTATACTACCGACAGGAACCCACTCCTAACACAAGCCATTGAGCTTAGTTGGAGGGGTTAACAAGTTTACTAGTAATGTGGGATCCACAATTCCACATTGCTAGTTATATTTTTTTAAACAAACAAAAAAATGTAAAATAAAAGAAAAATAAAATATCTTTTATTTTCGGCAAAATACAAAAAAACAATGTGTACATAGACTAGTGAAAACAGAGATACAATAAGAGTAGTACTTGTAAATGGCGTTAGTACCGAAAAATACCTCACGCTAGTTCTCAACTAGCCCTTTAAATCGATACGACAACTCATTCTTGCTTAGACAGGACACAACACAGATTTATTGGAGATTAATAGATGGAATAAAACAATCAAAAGATAATAATAATAAAGTTTCCCGCGTAATTTGATTTTTTTCAACGGATTGCCATATTTAAAAACAAAAAAAATATTTCTTTGTGATATTCATTTGTGAGCTATTTATCTCCTTTATTTTATATAATCGCATAACACTCAAACATGCAACGCGTATTAGGAATTTATTTTTGTATAATGTTGCCATTGTCATTCACGATCATCACACACAGATAGACATAGTTAAGTCCATGTACCACCCCTCTACGGTAAAGACAAACTGAGCCCACGTATGCAACTTGTATGAAAACTAATTTGTATGAAAATTAATTTGTATGAAAACTAATTTGTATGAAAATTAATTTGTATGAAAACTAATTTGTATGAAAACATTTGAATCAGGATGGGACATGTGTAATAACGTTGCGTATGATAGTATGTTTCTGATCCATCTGTTTTCATACAAAGTCAAGAGTCTAAATATCATACGCGGGTTCAGTTGGTCCTTACTTTTATCATAATGCTTTACGAACTGCATTTTAACTAGCGAATGTTTGACCTTTGTTTTAAGTTCCATTTTAAAAATATAATACAAATACAAAATATGGCAACTCATTCGCTAGTTATAGTAATGTTAGGCTGCCTGTCCTGCGGAGTGGAGTAACGGAGAAATATTAACCAATAGGGTCTGTCTACTGGAGCGGAATATAAATTTTTATACAATTTTATTGGTGAATATTTCTCCGTTTCTCCACACCGCAGCCTCGCTCCGATTCAATGGCCAGGCAGCCTAATTAAATGTATTTTAAATAAGGGGGGTTAGAGTATATCTGTAAATTCGTATCAATGTTACTTAACAATTTGTTTGCGAATGGCTGTAGGTATATTTTTATATGTTGATATGTCTTTCTGATATGAATCACACCAGCTGTGTTCATTATAGCTCGGTAAGCAAATGATTGTTGACTTCATTTTGAAATGTTATTAGGACTTGTATTTGTTGTCACAGAAATATCGCGTAAAATTGACCCTTATTGATCTATATAGGTAAAGAGAGTAAAGTTACCATAGTGTATGCATCTTATCTCTATAACGTAAGCGCCAATTTTGCTTGCGTCTGTGCTGATGGGTGCGCGAAAAGATGCAATGTTGACTTTTTATTAGAGTCTAGGAATTGTAGTCTAGTAGTCCATAACTCCACTATATCCCGTTGTCCATTAAAGAAATTATGTTTGTATATAAGCAATATCTCTCTTTAATCAACTTCTGTCATTCATTAGGCATCGGCTTTTAATCCACTGCTAGACATAGGCCTCTCCTATCTTACGCTACAACAATCCGGTCCTCCGCCTTCCGCATCCAATTCATTCCAGCGACTTCCTTTAGAGCGTCGGTCCATCTGGCCAGGGTTGACCTACCATACGTTTACCAAGTCGCGGTCTCCACTCTAGAACTCGTTTGCTCCATTGCTCATTGATTCTTCGGCAAATGTGGCCAGCCCATTGCCACTTCAGCGTGTTTAACATTTTGGTACCGAAATTCATCAACAGAAATGAGAGGAGAAAAAATGTGTTTTTAAAAAGAAAAAGAAAAAGAAAAGAAAAGAAAACGTTTATTTTGTTGCGATTTGGGCACAGACTACATAACAACAATTACATTGATATTTATTATCAGTAGGCAAAAATACAAATAAGTTGGTTTTTAGTTATTATCTACTCAAACGTGCCGACAAAAGCTTAATGGAAACGAGTAACGTAGCGAAATTCCACCGGACTTTAGAAAATTATTTGTTAGGGAGACCATCAAGGGATATTAAACTTAAATTACATTGGCACAGGTACTAATTTTGATTGCAAATTTTATTTGTGCACATTATAAAATGAAGTCAACAGTTTTTACTAAAAACTTACTTAGTTATGAGCTCTAAAACGATTACCGTATATATTTTACACATAAAACAATGATCTCGTATTTTTTAAACACAATGTAAAACAAATTTTTGTGTTTTTTTTTGTTTTTAAATCGTTGTAGTCAAGTTAGCAGCTTGGGACGGTATGGTTCTATTTTAAAATACCTTAGATTAGATACAATCTTTGTTTACGGTCAGTACTTGAACTTTGAATGAGTTATTATTCCAAATATGTCATCTGTTTTATCGTTTCAAGCTGCCGACTTGGCTGAAGCCACGTCTCTGATAATAACGACTCGTTTCATTTATCAATTGATTGATAAACGAAAATGTAAACCATATGTATATCGCAACTCGCAACTGGTCCTCTAAAGACCTCTGTTGCCTGATTCGACCGCATTTGCATTTTTATTTGGAAAATTTGTAACATGATATTTGGTATTTGATATCAAATAAAAAAATAAACAATACCTACATTATTTTACACTAATCTACAAATTATAATACAACTTTAAATGGCCTGAAAAAAATATGTTTGTCCGTTTGTTGTAATTTGTTACTACTATACTATGTCATTTGTTATGAACATGTTTACCATCACACGGGCTTTTTAAATACCTTAGTAGTTTAGTAATAAAAAAAAATATACAAAACATTTGTGACGTGGCATAAAACGACGTAAATAGCTGTAGTCTTGCTCTTAACTCAGTTATTAGAAGAATTTGGTTATTTATTTTATTTGTTTAAGTTGTTAGTTTACTTGTAAATAAGTTAGGTAATTTTGTAATTTCAACATGTGGGTGGTACACCAAATTCAGTTCGGCGGGGTCACTGAACTGGACATTTTGTGTCTGCAATAAATTATATTAAGAACTTATAATTTTGTTGTTTTTATTATAAACTTGCTTTCGCGCGCGTCTCTACCCATATAGACGGATGTCTGTTATCACGATAAACACATCCTATGTCCTTCCCTAGGACTCAAACTATCTCCGTACCAAATTTCTTCTAAATCGCTTTAGCGGTTTAAGCTTAAAAACGAAACAGACTGATAGAGTAACTTTCACATTTATAATAATAATAATTCGTTTGGATACTTTCGTACAGGCTGAATATCTTCGCTTTTTTTTCAAAATTATGATGAGTAAACAAGTAATGAAATCTGGATCTAATATTAAGTAAACTGGATCAATCTAACCTTTAGGTTTTTCTAACCTCGAAACGTGAAAAACTTATTATTCCAACTGATCAAATAAAAATTTAAGTAAAACTATAGTAAAACTAATATCGAAAAGTTCACGTTTTCACATATTGTCTCTTGCTTGGTCTGAAGTATGTATATGAAAAAGGCACAGACAAGACAAGACAAGACCAACTCCGCTATCAACTCATTTCATCACGCCTTTTTGGCAATTTTGATTGAAAAACGATCCATTTTTCAATTCAAAATTCTTTATTCACTTAGGATGCAAAACAACACTTGTGATACGTCGGGATCTACATGTACAGGTAATGCCAAGTTCGCAAACAATAGGTAAACCCGGAGAAAAGAACCTGGCAATAAATACTCGCGGCCACTCTTTTCAAATTGGCAATTTTATAATGTTTTAATGTAATATTAGTATGGATTCAGCTAAAAAGCTTTTTGTAAAATTAACCATCGACCGAGAATTATGTCATCCTCCAGTGTATCGGTAAAGGATTCCTTTGTAAAACCAACCGTCGACTAGTGTTTTCGGTGAAACGTTCAGTCGATCAAAATTGATTTATGCGAAACGTTCTATAGGCAAAATGTGTTTTGATATACCATACGGAGCTCATAGTAATGATACCTATTATTACTAGATAAGTAGATGTGTAAGCATAGTTATCTCCTCATGTTATGGAACTTTAAATTGTTTTCGATATCTTCAATGCGTATGCAAAACGTAAGCGTTATATCTGAGAAAAACAATAGCCAGATTGTCCACGCGCAACAACTCGCAGTTATACAACCATCAATCAAAGTCTCAAAAGTTGGTACTTGATCATTTTATTGTAGAAACTTAAACTCAAATGACGTATTTATTTCGTAAAACCAAACCAATGATTGTTTGACAACGCCAAATCAATATTATTCAAATTTTGGTAATTTTTTTAAAAATATTGGTATATTATATAAAAGCTGTCCCGCGCAACTTCGTATGCGTACAATTTCCCCGTTTTTGCAACATTTTTCATTACGGCTCCGCTCCTATTGGTCGTAGCGTGATGTTATATAACCTATGATACTCACAAATAACGTGGCTTTTGATTCGTATAAGAATTTTCAAAATCGGTTCAGAAGATTTTTAGGGTAAAGCCTATAGCCTGCCTAGATAAATGGGCTACCCAACAAAAAATATTTTTTCAATTCGAACCTGTGGTTCCTAAGATTGCCGCGTTCAAACAAACAAACAAAAACAAACTCTTCAGCTTTATAATATTAGTATACATTATTATTAAAAAAGCTAATGAATTTAGTCGCCAGTTCCAAGTGCTCATTGTATTAGCGAAGAAGAGAAAGCAGGTACCTATGGATTAATGCTTCCTCTGTTTTCTTTACAGAAAAAGGTTAGAAATTATAGACTGTCCTGCAGGCGCGGTCGCAGCCGGAAATTTTGGAGGGGGTCACTAATAATAACACAATATGTAGAGTAAATTAGACTTTATTGCACAATAACTAGGTAGGTACCTACACAATTTTATGCAAATGGAGGTCTTCTATTTTTATTGGCAAATCGGTTGATAATATTTGAGACGTCTGGGGCTATCTCTGGATAAATATTTAGAAGAATTAAACCTGTGACCTCTCTTCAAACATGTTTGATCTCAACCAAGTTTTTACACGCAAGGCGTAGAAAATGATCTCTCTGATGTCACACGGCCACACCGCTTATAGGAAGGAAGAGTTGCCAGAATTTTCAGCAAAGTCTTTAGTGTCTGGGGTTTGGGTAGAGATCATTGTTACAAACTTTGATTGTAGACACTACACACTTAGGAAATTTTATATCAGTGTTTTCTTCTCGTTCCGTCCCGAGTTTCCATTTCCACTTTGAAATCCACAGCTGATACTCTGTTACGACAGTGGCAGCAGGGACACTCAAGAAATGGGAATAATATTCTGATATGGACATCGTAGTTCATAAAAGCACCGTTGAATGTCAGCAGACCATAAAATGCATTGCGGCTAGAAGCAAAAAATTGATTTTTTATTTCTTAATAGGTATTTTAGAAGATTTTTTAATTTGACCCGTCCGTTGTGTGTGTCCAGTACCTGTGATCTTGATTGCTAAGCCTGAGGGTCGATTCCCACTCAGGATCATTTTATGAGTGATGAGTTCGATGGCTTATTCTGTGTCTGAGTGTAGTCAGTGCCGCATCTATCGGCGGAAATCCATGGACTTACGCCCCGTTCAAGGGGAGCCAAATGCTATGTTGAGGGGCTGCGCCCATTGTCGTTAAAGGGAGGTTATGTGTTGCTTAGTTTAGCTGGTGTTGAAAGAAATAAAATGCAAATACCTACAAGTAGCTTAGGTATCTACCTACAGGAGGTATAATAAACTAACCAGGATAAATTGAGCACGATGGTTTATTCTGTATCTGGGCATTATTTAGATATCTATATTAAGTATGTACCCATTTAGAAATATTTATGTATGTTTATCAGTTGTTTGGTTTCCATAGTACAGGCTCTGCTTAGTTTGGGATCAGATATCGTTGTGTGAGTTGTCCCAAGATGTTATTATTAACCTACAATTGCTAGATGGTTAGAAGTTCAATTCATGGATTTTCACTTCGTTATCAATATTTATAAAGGTCATCACTTATATAGTGATGGATCATTGAGTGAGGCGGACGTATAAACAAATATTATACTTATGTTATTTTCCATTAATAGTTAGCATTAGTATTTTTAGCACGTCATGCAACAAAAGTAAGATTTGCGTCAAGACGTCAATCTGAGGTTCTACTGAAAACTGATAGCGATTTTATCCAGTCAACGCGCGTTCAAGCAGCGCACTCATCTAAATCCTTTATCCGGCACTGAGACCGGCAACTAAGAGATATCTACCATTCATGGATAAAGGTTTTGTTATTCATGACTGAAAATCTATACTAATATCATAAACCTGAAGAGTTTGTTTTTTTGAACGCGGTAATCTCAGGAACTAGGTACTGGTCCGAATTCAAAAATTCTTTCACTGTTGTGATTTATCGAGGAAGACGCTACGACCAATAGGAGCGGAGCAGCAATGAGAAATGTTGCAAAAACGGAAAAAAATATGCAGACGATGTTGCGCGGGACATCTAGTCTATACTAATATTATAAAGCTGAAGAGTTTGTTTGTTTATTTGTTTGTTTGAACGTAAGGATCTACTAGTTCGAATTGAAAAATTATTTTACTGTTGCATAGCCCAACATTACGCTACGTTCAATAGGAGCGGAGCAGCAATGAAAAATGTTGCAAAAACGGGGAAAATTTACGCAAACGAAGTTGCGCGGGTCAGCTAGTAATATTATAAAGTTGAAGATTTTGTTTGTTTGAACACGATAATCTCAGGAACTGCTGGTTCGAATTGATAAATTCGTTTACTGTTAGATAGCCTATTAATCGAGGAAGGCTATAGGCTATATACCATCACGCTACGACCAATAGAAGTAGAGCAGAAATGAAAAATGTTACATAAACGGGGAAAATTGACGCATACGAAGTTGCGCGGGTCCACAATTTTTTTTTTTTGTTAATGTAATTAGACAGTGACACAATACAAGGTAATTAATAGTGACACCAGCGACGTTTACCACATTCTACCCTATTTATAGTTTGTTTAGGTTTGCTTATAAAATTTATTAACTAATTATGTTTCTTTATAACCAAAGAGCATACAATCTAGTCAATCTACTATGCCCACTGGTTTTATTTACAGTGTTAAGTCAAGTGAACATAAGCTAATTGATAATATAGATTTAATGAATTTAGTATTAATATCGTTTATAGTCGCTATTGACATCAGGTATGAGATTCTAATATTTCAAACAATAGTTTTTTAAAGATACTAGGACGTGTTGCTAATAAATCTATATAATCAAAATGCTTGTTATACGTCTCAACTAAGCGATACATCGGTGATCGTTCACCGGTATTAGTACGACATCTAGTAGTAGGAAAAACGTTAGGGGAAGGTCGGGTAGCCCCGGCCGGCAGGTAGCCTCGGCCACTGTGAGTACCAAGCTCCTACGCACCATAGATAAACTTTGCACACTTGAAAACGTTCGCAGCGCCGCGTGACCGATAATTAAAAACAGCGATGCGGTGAACATCGAGCGAATAACAAGTGCCAGCGGTTTGAATGTTTGACGAAGATTTTTTCGTGCGCCGATTACTTTTCGAAAGCAGATAAAATATATCAAATGTAAGTACTTTATCATCACTTATTATTAATTATGTGTGGTTATTATTATAGTAAGTGTGCCAGGTTAGATAATTTCGTTAGCGTAGAAGATGTTTTTAAAAAAAATATATATTTGAAGATCGAGACGACCGGGTACCCACGGCCACACGTTTGTCGGGTAGCCTCGGCCACACTTTGGGTGAAGAGTATGAGTGAATGTAACTTGTTTAAAAGTTAATTTTTACAACTGAGTGGGTGTAAGACGCTATAGTATTTTTTTTTTATTTTCAGGTCATTTGGAAATGCCGAAATTTAAGGAAAAAGTTACAAGAAGGGGTGATTGGGACGAAAATCTAATGAAACAGCCTATTTTATGCATCAAAAAAAAGGAAATATCGATAAGAGGCTTCTCTTATCGATATTTCCTTTTGTCGACAGTTTGTCGAAAAAATATCTAGATATTATTGAACCTTTGATGAAGACTGGATACTGTGCGTTAAATGTAAATACTGGGCGCACGAAGACTGTATACATCGATGGAGCGCAATCTTACTATTATTGCGACGTATGCACTGCAAAAGAAAGACTTGGTCATCATTAAAAGGTGTGGCCGGAGCTACCCGCCAAAATCTTTTTGGACGAAAATTTAAGGCTAATTGTAAGACTTGATTTAAGCTAAGTTTGTGAAATTATTGGACTGTTATGTTAATAAAACTATTTTAAAAATGTTAGAATTATTGTTTACGTTCAAAATTAAAGACTAATTTGGTTGATTTCATTTTTTTGGAGTTTTGCTTATGTGTCCGTGGCTACCCGACCTTCCCCCACATAAATTGCGGCTATGGGTTCTATTAGGTACTCTGTAGCATATTCTATTAGTTAGCGAAATACAATAATAGTTGTTGTGACAAAGATCATACAATAACACTGCCCCTAAATATATACGTCGGTTTTCTAATGTCATACATTTGTATTTTGCAAGCAAATCCTCGTATGAGTAGCTTATATGATAACACTTATAATGCGTACAGCGCAAAAACTTTTTCTGTACATTCTCTATAGCTCTAATGTATTTATCATAAAATGGATTCCAGATGGATACAGCATATTCGAGTTGCGAATGAACCAAAGAATTGTACAAGTTATGTCGAGGGTCGAGTAAAGTCGTTATTAGATCGGATAACAAATCCATACATCTTGAATGCCTTACTAATAATAGTGTCCAAGTGTATATCAAGGTGCAATTTGCTACTCGTATCTAACATTACTCCAAGATCTCTTATTACTTCAACCTTATCAAGTTGTATACCTCCAATATTAGGTATAACTGTAACTACTGTTGTTTTTCTTCTTTGTAAAGGTAATCGTTTTACATTTGTTAATACTAAGTGAAAGTTTATTCTTAGTACAATAGTCTGTAAACCGGTCAAGATCCTGTTGAATTTTAAATTGGTCATCCGTTTGCTCGATCCTATGAAATATTTTAAGATCATCGGCATATAGTAAAAAGTTGCTAAACTTGAAACAAGCACCAATATCATTGATGATGATAACAAATAGAAACGGACCCAATATCGAGCCTTGCGGCACGCAAGAAGTGACATTAACAAAATTAGATTCCTGTCCGTTCAGCACTACTTTCTGTGTGCGATTGCTAATGTATGACTTGAACCAACGCCATAAGTTAACACGAATACCAATATAGGCCAGTTTCTCCAAAAGTATTTTGTTATCCACTCTGTCAAATGCCTTTCGAAAGTCTGTATAAATACTGTCCGTTTGTTTGTTATCATCCATACTTTCAAATATAAATGACGTATATAATAATAAATTGGTGTTAGCTGATCGTGTTTTAACAAAACCATGTTGTTGGTCAATAATAATGTTACGAAAGGATGGATAAACATAGTGGTGTACTAGCCTCTCGAAAGTCTTTACCAGAGAGGGTAGGATGGATATTGGTCGATAATCCTCCACGTTGGTCTTATCACCGCCTTTAAAAACTGGTACAATTCGAGCAGATTTAAAAACTGTCGGAAAGCACCCCTCTCTAAGACACGCGTTATATATTTGAAGTACTGGCACACAAATAGCTTCAGCAGTGGCCTTCAAAAAAATAGGTGGAATATTGTCCAGTCCGGCTCCCTTCGAGATTTCAATGTTTTTCAATTCCTGCAGCACCGTGTTCTTAGATAAATAATTGTTACTGAAGAAAATGTCGGAGACATGGCTACGCTAAGGCATGTCGTCAATATCAAAATCATAAGTCACGTGTGATGGCTCAAATACTGCTTTGAAAAACGATGAAAACATATTACACACTTCATCTGGTAATCTATATAAAAACTTGTTACAAAAAAATAAAAACCGACTTCCAAAATAAAGGTAACTAAAAAGCAAAAGAAAATAAAGGTACAACAACAAAAAAAAATTAAACATTTTGAAGTTGGTGCCAAAAGGCTTTCAAAAGGTTTAATTTTTTTTTGTTGCATTTCTGTTTTGTTTGTTTTATATCTCACTTTTTAGTATATTGGTTTGTAGTTGATTTATGTCGTTCTAAACTGCTCATTTCTTTTTACAAAATGTTTCGTTTTGCGATACAAAGCCGTTGATTTTTGAGGAGTTCACCTGATACTAGACTATCAGTTCCATTACATGATTTGATGGAGGCGAAGTATCGGGTAGCGAACACGTTACTCAGATCGCAATCCGCAATATTTATTATTGAATAGTTCCGCTGGTCATCTGTGGTCTTTATCATCAGTTCCATTTCACTAAATGTAAATTAAAATAAATTTAAGAGTAAATGAATGAATGAGACGAATTACAACAAAACAAAATATACCCAAATTACTATAGGTGTGCCTTTAATATTTAAACAGTCCCTCGATTTCTCCAAGATCTTATCATCAAAACCGAATTTGACATGATGACAATGGGATCAATCTGGAATTTAAAAAATCGGTCTAACTGTTTGCTAGTAATCAGGTTTAAAGCATCATTAAAAAAAAAAACTAGTTGGCCCCACAACTTCGTATGCGTCAATTTTCCCCGTTTTTGTAACATTTTTCATTGCTTCTCTGCTCCTGTTGTTCGTAGAGTGATGTTATATAACTTATATCCTTCCTCGATAAATGATCTATCCGACAGTGAAATAATTTATCGAACCAGTAGTTCCTGAGATTATGGCGTTCAAACAGACAAAGAAACTTTTCAGCTTTATAATATTAGAATAGATTAAGGATCGTTCGAGAAATATTTTGATTTGTTTTTATAGTGTCTGATTTGTTATTGTTTCGTGGCGGCACGTCAGTAGATAAAACTTACAATGTTTATTGGGTACCCACTACTGAAATAACAATTAGGTAGGTACATATACCTATCTATGTGTTATGTTACGTAGGTATTTATATAATTGTCAATAAAAAAATATAGAACCTTTCACTCAGTCAATTCGCTTTAGACTTAAGATATTTTTGTAATAGCACTACTCGATCGAATCAAAATGTAATAATTTAATCGATTTTGGCTACGGCAGGCGTCCAATCTAATTTTTGAAATACCTAGCACTACTCGTTCGAATCAAAATGTAATATGATCTAATCGATTTTGGTTACGGCCGGGCGTTCAATCTCAATTTTGTAATAGCACTACTCGATCAAATCAAAATGTAATATGAACTAATCGATTTTGGTTACAGCCGGCGTCCAAACTCATCAGAGACTACCCAACTACTCAGAAGATATTTAAGTACATAAGTGGAGACATTATAGACAAAAGCCTCTTTAAAGCCTCACTCTTATCTGTCACCCCTGTCACTCGCCCTAAGCATCAGCCGAAAGGGACAACAAACAAGGGCAAAGAAGACACAGAAGATGGTTTCGTGTCGTTGCGAAGAAAGAAGTGCCGACAGCCAATCGCCAAGAACAGTAGCCCTACTCTCTTTCTATATAACGAAATTCATGAATTTTCGTTTGCTTATATTTCTTAAGTTTACGGGGACTATTCTTATTAATTTTTGGATAAGCACAACATGTATGAGCCAATGGACGATTTTTTAGAACGAGTGGATTTAATTGATGTTGCTGACTCTGTATATAACCACCTTATTTTTTATCGAAACTTCGCTTTCATTGAAATATAGTAGGCCTCCAGCTGCGGCAAAGCCTAACGGGAGTCTGCGCGCCGCGACGCCGAACACGTCAGTGCACATCCCGTGCCTCCACTACACTACCAAGGCGGAGGACATCTCGGCGTGCACCAGAAGATCCGTTACACACCGAGGGTGCAGATTCTGAAGTCACGACGCAACTTCAACTTCTTCTCGTTCTTTATCACTTCGTCATGGAGGAAGACTTCTGGCCGTAGGGTGTGGTTTTCCGTAGCTTCCGCGGACAAGTGCCACAAGAACGCACAAAGACCTAGTGCACCTGAAGCGTAGCTACTAACATAGTTTATGTTGTATTTATTAACACTTAGTGCTTTTTGTAATATTCTTTGTATGTTAGTCTGTCAGGGATACTCGTATATTTTCATGGGCCTGAAATAAATGCTATTTTTATTAACTTTTGGAAAAGATTGGAGAGAGACTAGGCGGAGGCTCTATGTGCTTTATCGCCTCTTAGTCACGGAACCCTAATATTATCTACTAGTTGTTTACTGCGAATTTGTTCGATTTAAAATTTTGCAAATTTATCCCACGGAAACATTTCACTAAAAGTAGCCTTATGTGTTATTCCAGACTATTATCTACTTCTCTGCGAAATATAATCTAGATCCGATTACCGGTTTTGGCCTGATTAAATAACAAACATCGATTGATACATCCAAACTTTCGCATTTATAATTTAAGTATAGTTGTAAATGTAAAAATCAAATGTCGTTTTAATAACACTGCCTTTGATGATTGCAGAATAACTTCGGAAGCAAAAACATGTGAGTCAAAGCTTCGTTATACCATTCTCAGCGATAAAACTATTACGGCTGCCTCTTTTATCACAATTACACGAATATAAATAACAATTCGTTATTATATTTTGTTAATGAGTCATTGCGTACAGTGCTCTAATCTATTTGATTCATTACATATGAAGGAGGCGTGGACCATCAGTACCTACCTGTCTATTACCGTTGTTACTTTACATATAGATTAGCACAGTAGTAGCACAAAATATATATGTCGGACTGAGGCTGGCCGTATGAGATATTTGCGGCTCAGTATTCGAACTAATGTTGTGTTTTTTGACCCTAAGGTGGACACGTGAATGTGCTTCGGGCAAAGTAAACTCCGTTAAAGTTAAAATCACTTTGATTAACTCTAACTACTGCAACCTACAACAACGCTAACACCTTGCACACACGATTCAAAATAGCGAGAAGCCTACTGGAGACGTGCTTTCGCTTCGACCACTCAATACAGACTGACTGCCCCACTCTCGGTATCTCAAAACAAGTAAAAAAGTCCCACCATCCACCAGCGGCCATGTCTAAGTGAGTCAATACACTTGCTATTTAAGAAACAGATTCGATCGATTCGAAACAGATGTTACGACAATGGAAATCAAGTAGCGATCTCTCTTTCTCCGACATATAGATACAGAATGCTGGACAACGAAAAAAATCACACACACACGCATACATGATTGGACAGTGTCTATCATCAGATGTCATCAGTCTACGTGAGCCGGTTTTCGCTCGTTGTTGCGCCGCGCCGATCATCTGTTACCACGGGCGTATTCAGCATCAATAGGGATGTTGACTGTCGAGTCAAATCCATCTCTTTTTATGAAATGTCAAAACGACAAGCTTTATCGCAATGTATATGGAATAAAAACATATGACGTCATAAGTTCCTATCGTCAAATCATTACTTTTAGTATTTGTTTTCAAGAACATGTTAAAATGTAAAAGAACAGTTATTTTCAGAGCATTTTAAAATCTACTACTTATTACCTGATTAGTATAAAATAATTTAGGTACTATTAATTTTGTCAATTATCAATTGAATTGAATTTTTAAACACCGATCAAATGTGTACTGTGCTGTGCGTGTAGGTATTTTGAGGGGAGGGGGGTTCAACCATCAAATCTCCCCCTCCCCCCCATATTTTGATAAACCCATGTGCGTTACCGATCTAATTTGTGATTAGAGCAAAAAATAAACAACAAGAAACCGGGCAAGTGGATGTCGGGCCACGCACAATGTAGGGTTCCGTAGTCCCCCGCCCCATTCGAATAATGTGGCTTAAGAAGTGAGTTTTCTGTTTTTTCTAGTATTTATTTATTCACTTTGTCGGCGTAAATAATATGTGCATCCATGGAATATCCCAACCTTCTGGCACTAACAGTCTCTGAGCAAAGGTGCGGACGGACGGACATGGCGAAACTATAAGGGTTTCGTTTTACCGACGGAACCCTAAAAACACCCTGTATGGTGTAAATGACTGCCTCTGTGGCGCGGTGGGAGTGTATCCGACTGCTACGCAAGAGGTCGTGGGTTCGATCCGTACTCAGGATAAAACTTTGTGTGATGAGCACGATGGTTTATTCTGTGTCTGGGTGTTATCTATCTATAATATGTATGTATTTAGAAATATATAAGTATGTTTATCAGTTGTCTGGTTGCCATACTACAAGCTCTGCTTAGTTTGGGATCAGATAGCGTTGTGTGAGTTGTTCCAAGATTATTATTATTAAATGAGTCTCTAAAGCATTAAATTGTTGCTGTACAAGAATGTGACATTATGTAAATAAATCTTTGTGAATCCTGGTATCTCCAAGATTTTCAAAATTGCAACACGTCGTACAGCATTGTCTTACATAAGCTAGCCTGCAAAATACCTTAACAAGCCTACTTTTACGTTAATTATTCGAGAACCTAACTGGCATACCTACAGTACGATCAACGTAACTTGACCGGATTGAAGTTAGGTTGATATCAGTTTCGCGCATGCCATAGAGATGCAACTCTAAAATTACTTACGAAAACGATTAATTATGTTTAATCGATTAACAATACTAACAACATTTTAATTCAACAATATAAAAACACTATTTAATTTTTTTTAATTAATATAATAATAATAATAGTAATACTGGCAACACTGAATGACGTCGGACGTGTGTCGTAAAATTTTCACCAAATATTTTATTTTATATTTTATTATTTCGCTAATGTTCTTTTAATACTTTATTCAAATATACTTCAGCATAAATACTTTTAAATAATTATAACTCCCATAAATTCGCAAAACCGGACAATAGCCAAGAAATTTACACCATGACATTACATGTCAAAATGAAAAGGAACAATAACAAGGAAAAAATGATTTAAGCACACTGAGCCACATGATAACTAGAAGCAGAGCCAGAGACAGAACAGCACACCCTCCAACCCCGGACTCGTCTCTCCGCTCCGCCTCGCAACCACAGGATTCAACACCAGCCGTTGCTGAGGCGTCGAGCTCGTCGAGTGACGAGTATTTCTCTCCGCCAACGTCGCCACCACCTGTACGTCGGCGAGGGAGAGGCCGGCCGCCGACCAGCTTAGGACCCCGAGGCCCACCGGCCTCAAACAGGGCCCCCGCTGTCGGTGGTGATGTGCGCCGCATGCGATGGACGACGTCGATGAACGAGCACGTCATGCGGGCATATTTTGCGGCTACAGAGGGGGGAACTAACCTTACTGTGTACCGTGAACGGATGCTGCCTCTGTTTCGGGTGCTTGAGCCGACTGTCAACGTTTCGGCACAACGATTATCGGACCAAGTGCGGGCCATTCAGCGCTGTCATCTGCTAGATGAGGCCGCACTTGAGAGACTACGCTCGGAGTACGCCCAGACTAGCCGCGAGATCCCTGCCCCGGTACAGGTTCCTACACATGTAGTTGACTGTGAAGCTACGGGGCCGGATACCGCGGCTATTGTGGTAAGTACTCAGTGCAATGAGGAGATTAAGGCCGCTTTGGAATTTGCGCTTCGCGAATATCGGTCCACGCCACACAATATTAGGCCACGCCTGCCTCGGTTACCTATGCATAGACGGAACATTTCGCTGGTGTGTGCTCTTGATTCGTTATTGCCTACTTACCTAGACAATAGCGAAGACCTCGGCGATACCCACTCAATCCTGTATTGTGCAGCTGTTGCGGCATGTCGTATAGGAGGTGTTAAGCTTTTAGCAGAAACCCCTACTATACGACCAAGGTGCGCCGTACCCGCGTGGCAATGCAGGATTGAGCGCCGTATTGCCGGGGCAAGGGTACTCATCGGCAAGTTGTCCTGCTTCAGGACCGGGAACACTCGCCCGAGAGTGATGCGCTTTGTGAAACGGGCATTCTTGGGGACTGACATCAGACCTCAGGATTATATGTCGCGTGTCACAGAGCGCATCGACTTCCTGAAGCAAAAAATCTATGCATGGGCAAACCGAATACGCAGGTACAAAAAACGCGTGGACAGGTATAACGTGAACTGCATGTTCCAAAGGGACCAAAGGTGGGTGTATAGAGACTGGCAGCGAACGGATCAAGGTGTGGATGGCGGGCATCTACCAAATGCTGAAGCGACAAGCTCGTTTTGGCGTAACATTTGGGCGGTGCCTGTCACCCACACAGAGGGGGAATGGATGCGTGACGTTGAACGAGCGTGCGAACTTATTCCGGAAATGGAAAATATTAACATTAACAGCACAGACGTAGCCAGTGCAGTCCGTCCTTTTTCTAATTGGAAATCTCCAGGCCCAGACGGACTGCACAACTTTTGGCTGAAATGGCTACGCAGTTCGCACGCTTGTTTGGCATCGCAATTCCAGTCCGCCCTAGAATCTGCGTCGCTGCCAGCCTTTATGACTAAAGGAGTGACCCACCTGCTCTATAAGACCGGTAGTACCTCGGACCCTAGAAATTATAGACCGATAACTTGTTTACCATCGATCTATAAACTTCTTACATCCATTCTGAGAGCTAAAATAAATAAACATATACACACAAACTCCATCATGTGTACCTCTCAGAATGGATGTAGAAGTGGGGCCCGCGGTACTAAAGAGCTTCTCCTCATTGATATGACTATTAGCCAGCAGGTTCGCCGCAACCGAAAGGATCTATCGGCATGTTGGATAGATTATAAGAAGGCGTATGACTCCGTGCCACATACATGGCTTCTGAGGGTGCTGAAGTTGTATAAAGTTAATACAACTTTATGCACCTTCTTGAAGTCGTGTATGGGACAATGGAATACGGTTCTTACCTATCCAGGGTGCCGAGGGATCCAAGAAAGTGGCGGCGTACCTATAAGGATTGAGCGGGGTATATTCCAGGGTGACACTCTGAGTCCCCTTTGGTTCTGCCTAGCACTGAACCCACTTAGTACCTTACTAGAGAGTTCAGGGCTAGGTTGCAGGTTGCGACGTGGTGGTCAGGTCATATCCCACTTGCTGTATATGGATGACTTGAAGCTCTTTGCCCCCACCAGCTCACAGCTAATAGCGTTACTGAAGGTGACTGAAACCTTTAGTAATTCTATTAGAATGGAGTTTGGTGTTGACAAATGTGCAGTCGTTCATATAAAGCGAGGGCGGGTAGTGGAATCCGAAGGGACTCAACTCTCGGATTCCATTCACTTAAGATCACTTCTCGCAACCGAGACCTATAAGTATTTGGGTATATCGCAGGCACTGTGCATTAATGAGGCTGACATGAAACAGCTGTTGCAAGAACGTTTCTTCGGTCGCCTGAAAAAAGTGCTTAATAGCCTTTTGTCAGGTGGCAATAAGATCCGGGCTTGCAACAGTTGGGTCATGCCACTTCTAATGTACTCCTTCGGTGTACTCAAGTGGACTCAGATAGAATTAGACACCCTGGATCGAAAAGTCCGTACACTCATGACGTCATACCGAATGCATCACCCGCGTTCATCTGTGATGAGATTGTATATCCCGCGGAAGTGTGGGGGCCGGGGTTTGTTGAACCTCAAGTCCCTTCATAACCGCGAGATATACAATCTCAGAGAATATTTTCTCCATATGGACGTGGGTGTGCATCGGGATGTTGTCGCGGTGGACACCGGGCTTACCCCGCTCTCCTTGGCTAAAGAGAACTGGCGCAGGCCTGTAGTGCTTGGAGTCAACGAACGCAGGGAGGTATGGCAGAGCAAGGAGCTTCACGGTAGGTTCTTTCGGGCTCTTCATGGGCCCGATGTGGACCTACTAGCATCTGTGGCCTGGCTACGGTTCGGTGACCTCTTCGGGGAAACCGAGGGTTTTGTCTGTGCAATTGCTGACGAAGTTATCATGACGAATAACTACCGGAAATATATACTGAGGGATGGCACTGTTGACATCTGTCGTGCATGTCACCGACCTGGTGAGTCCCTCAGACATATCGTTTCCGGCTGTTCACGTCTTGCTAACGGCGAGTACTTGCACAGACACAATCAAGTAGCCAGGATAATCCACCAGCAACTTGCTCTGAAATACCACCTTATGGACGTTGAAGTCCCGTACTACAGGTACGTTGCTGAGCCAGTTCTTGAAAATAGTCGTATCACGTTGTACTGGGATCGCTCTATCATCACAGACAGGACTGTTGTCGCTAACAAGCCTGATATTGTGCTGATAGACCGATCTGAGCGCCGTGCAATGATTGTCGACATCACCATCCCCCATGACGAAAATCTCGTGAAAGCCGAAAAGGATAAACAAATAAAATATCTGGATCTGGCGCACGAGATTGTCGACATGTGGGATGTTGATTCGGCAATCATTGTACCGATAGTCGTCTCCGTTAATGGTTTGATTGCCAAGAGCCTCGACCAACGCCTTGAGAGGCTCGCGTTAGACAGTTGGATCAAGCGCTTGATGCAGAAGGCAGTACTTCTGGACACGGCTCGCATTGTGAGGAGGTTCCTTTCTCTGGGGCCGTAACCACCGGTAGCTTGGTCCCTGTACCCGATGCCGGTGGGACACTATTTTTTATATTTTTAAATGTATTTTTTATATATATATTTAAAAATGTAATTTATAAGAAAAAAACTAAATAAAGAGAATAATAATAATAATAAAATTTATTCATAAAGTATAGGTACAATAGCATAACTTAGGTACACTTATAAATAATAAACGGCACAGTTGGATATTTGCCTGAACTAGGTTGAAACCTGTGTTTCAGGCGAGAAAGTAAAAAAGTATTTAAAACAAATACTTTCTGAAACTAAAACTAATCTTAACTAAAAATAAGAACTGTTAACTAAATATAAAACAAAGATAAATAAATTAACTTATTTTATGCTAATTACATAATTAGTGAGAAATTTGAGCCTTTTTTTATTTTATTACTACCAGTAAATCCTCCGTCTCTTCGTATGACAGAGCTTGTAATTGCGAACTTATAGCTATTTTACAATTAAAATAATTAAGATGGTATATATTTATTATTCGGTTTAATCTGTTATACAAAAAAGGGCCTATAAAATTAAAAAATCTGTTTGTAAATGTATATCTTGAGGTAGAATTAGATGTGCAGACTATATCTTTTCGTCTCTTGTTAGTAATGTCAGCATTGAAGGTGAGCAGCTTATGTTGTTTTAAAATGACATTTAGTAGGAATAGCTGGCGAACAGTCAGTACTCAGTACCTTACAGCATTTATAGAGAAGGAATGTGGGAAATAGGAAAGGACGAAAGGTAGCTACTTTTAAAACTGCTCTCTGAGCTCTTTCAAGAGGTAGTATAATGGTTTTTAGTGCTCCACCCCATGAAGTGATGCAATATTGAATGACGGACTGACACAGAGCTTGATATATTTGTAAGATCAGTTTTGAGTCTACGGCGGTGGTACGAAGTTTTTTAAAAACAAACATTAGTTTTCTGACTCTAGTCACTAAATTTTCAATGTGATACTTAAATGAAAGTGTGTCATCGATAATAATACCGAGATATTTTATGTTACTAGTGTTGTGAATAATAGGACAGTTACATGTGTTCTCTGCGGGATTGTTGCAATAGTGTGCAAATAAATCTGTGTCAGCGCCGTTGTGGTATGAGTGGCGCATAGAAAAATGGATATATTTTGTCTTATCAGCGTTTAATGTTAGTAAATTATGACAAAGCCAATTATTTATAATATTAAAACCTTGCTGTGCATTTTTAAACAAATCTGTCTTGGTTTTAGCTGTAAATATAATAGCTGTGTCGTCAGCATATGCTATTATCTTGCCATGGCCGATATTTAGGTTGCAAAGGTCATTTATGTAAATTAAAAATAACGTAGGGCCCAAAATACTACCCTGAGGTATACCAAAACCGGAACATTTTTAATCTTCACTCATAATGTCGTCTATTTTGATACACTGGTATCTTTCATCTAAATAGTCTGCCAAGAGTTTTAGCTGTGTCCCTCTTATGCCCAGAGACTCTAACTTGGTTAGGAGAATGGGAATTGAAATAGTATCAAAAGCTTTGGCAAGGTCAAGGAATATGCCCAGGGCCTGATTCCCTTTGCCAAGCTCCTGAGAAACATAATCTGTCAAGCTATGAGTCGCGTCGGCTGTGGACAGTTTAGCTCTAAAACCATATTGTGAAGGGGATAGGAACTGGTTGTTTTCTAAGTAATTAACTAACCTAATATTTATATTTTTTTCCAATATTTTTGATATTGAGGGAAGTAGGGATATCGGACGGTAATTGGTAACAAGATCTTTGTTGCCGGATTTAAAGATTGGAATAACTACAGCCTTCTTTAGACATCGAGGAAAATTCCCTTCAGATAGACAAAGTCGAAAAATATATGTTAAAGGAGGTGCAAAAATATGTTTAAAATATTTAATGATTTTATTGCTAATATTGTCCGAGCCAGCGGCACAGTTATCCTTCGGGCTAGTGATAATTCGAGCTACTTCATTTTCATCAGTGTCAAACATAACGAGCGACTTTAAGCTAACGTTGCATTGCAGATAGGTTGGGGGGGATGATTATATCCTAGGCTATAATTTTGGTTTTGAATACGTCCAGCAAGGTTTTTGCCCACATTTATAAAATAGTTATTTACATGGTTAGCAGAATTAAGTGGTGTTGAGTTAGCGTGCAGTAAACTCGAATTTGATTCGTGCTGTTTCGAGGAGTAAGTCATACTTTTAATATGTTGCCATATCTGCTTACTATTATTACCTGCCCTTTGTAATACATCTCTGTCATAATTAATTTTTAACTTTTTGAGTAGGTTGTTACAAAAATTTTTGTATCTTTTATATGTGGTTAGTAGTATAAGGTTGTCAGGGTCTCGTCTTGTTCGCTGATGGAGTCGATCTCTGTGTCTTATACATCGTATAAGACCAGGAGTAATCCAGGGTTTAATATTACAATTTTTCTTATTTATTGTTATTATTTTTGTGTTGCGTAAAATTGCTTGCTGGACATTTTTAATTAAATACGACAGAGATATATTAGGGTCGGCATTATTGTAAACTGGGCAAAAATCGATGTTACGTAAATCATGTTCGAGTTTGTTTATGTCTAATTTAGACCTTGTCTGCGGACGAATCTGCTTAGGTGGCGTCAAATTTACTGTTAGTAGGACAGCGTGGTTGTTATGAAATGATATGAAATGAGTTCATAAAAGTTTAAATTTAGAACAGTTACAGTAAATACTAAGAAAGTGTGAAGAACAATTTCTTTACGAAAATAATCACAAAAAAACATGAGTTAGTAAAACTAATTATGACAATGTAATGCGTAATCGCATCTCTAATTCCCTTAGTTTAGTTATTGCCCCCGCCCCTCGCTTCCTGTCACCATTTACTTCCAAAAAATGCATCTGCGCAACCATTTGTCGCCTACTTCAGTCCGGCCTAGTTACGTTGATCCAACTGTATTTAACAATGTGTACAAAACAGTAAAAAATCTGGCCGAGACACTCGTTATACCTATCTACATATGTACTTACTACGCATATAAGAACGGTAGCAGGAAAATATCTAACCAGAAAATAAACAAGGAATTCCTGTTTATTAAAACTAACAAAATACTCCGTACACTGGTACAATTCATGATAATACCTACTTATATAATGTACCAGTCAGTATCACTTGTAGCCAGAATGTAGTCTATGTATTAATGTAAGGAAACGTACTGGGTTAGCCCGCAATAATTAAGGCCACGACCTTATAACTACTATTAAAAACATGCTCGCGGCTCTGCTCACGTGGATTTTCAAAAAGACAAAAGTAGCCTCCTAATCATTGATCATTGCTCTTAACACTCTTCTGTGCATTAACAAGGTACCTAACTATTAGTAATCTGTGCTATTAGTGTTAGATAGAGAGATAGATCAACATGGCTAAAGGGATTGAGGGGGTTAGACCGAAACAGGGAAGATTAACATCAACGATGGAGTTGTAAAAATGGCGGCAAACTGACATGTCGCTATTTTTACAGCTCCGCGTTTAAAGTGTAAAACAGTGTAAAATATACTTGAAATATGTGATAACTAGACAAGCACGAGACATTGTGTGCGAGTGCATAGCCATAATCTCTACCTATTAATATTGGAGGGAAGAGGAAAAAAAACAAACATAATCGAAATGCGTCCTACGCCCGTGACCAACGGTGCCATTTTAGTTTGCATCAGTTTCTATTTGCTTATTAATTTTAATCTCGTTTACATTAACGTCCTCCGCTAATTTGCTCTAGGTTAATAATTTGCAGAATTTTCACCATTCTCACGGCCGGTCAGCCCTAGGGTAGAGCGAAGCGGTCGCTTTAGGCGCTAGGTGGCAAGGGACAATCTGGCAGAAAATAAAATTGTTATACCTAGCTCCTTTTGTGAGGCTTTAATATAGACGTCGATTATAGGGAAGAAACGCTAAAAACAACCTCGCTTTACTTACCTTGATCAAACAAACAGTCAAAAAAGTCAAAGTACCTACCTACTTTATTCACTTAGGTTCAAAATGCAAAGAACGTCATACAAAATTTGGAATAGAATGATTCTACATTTAATGTCAAGTTCGCAAGAGTAAGCCTGAGTAAAAATTGACATGTAAAAAACATGCCAATTTTTACAATATACTTATTTGTATAGGTATAATACCTACTGGAATCCGGGGCTCGGGCCGGTGTTAACTGACAATTTGAGGTAAGTTAAGAGAAAGAGACAATCTGAGAATTATAACCTAGAACCTATATAACTAAATCTAAATTGTTGCCTGGCAAAGCACACAGAAAGACGATAAACAAACTAACGAATTTATGAATTATGCCTACTAAAGGTTTCGTTTGTTCGTAATATTGTTACGTATCGGGTAACTGACCTCTGAATAAGAACAAACGTTTTTAAAGTAACGCACATTTCGTTAAAGATAACCTCTTTACGTTTTATTTATCTTAGTTTATTTTAACTTACCTATATTTTTATCAATTAGTATCGTATAGCAGTGATTTAATTTTATTTGAGATTAGTATCACAATATTTTAAACCTTTGTCCGTAGTTCGTGAGCTACTCGTAACTGCCAAATTGCATCAAATTGTAAATAATTGCGCAAACTTTACTCTTTATGATAGTTTCTTTTGGCATGAGTCAAAAAAATCCTTAAAAGGCGAAATATCCAAATCTCTTTTTTAAATGTGCTATCATGTAGCTTAGTAGGTTTTAGGTATTTATTGAGGGATTCTGCAAACAGACTCTTGTTTTTCTATAGATTTTTTATAAAAAATGGTTGTCTGTAAAGTCGGTTTACGGACTATAATTTTACGCGATAACGTGATAAGATGACATTGCACTAAACACAACCATGCCTGTGACAGCTTTAGTTCCAATTGTATTGCATGTCTGTCCCTTAATCGTTACGTTAATCCTGAGTGACAGCTAACTCCGTATTAAATTTTATTAAAATCGCTCTAGCCATTTGGACGTGAAGAAGTAACAAACATACACACTCACAAACTTTCCCCTTTATAATATTAATGTGATTTTTTTCAATCTTGGTCTGGCAAGTTCTTGGTCAAGTATTTGCAGTAGGTGAATACTTGACCAGAATCTTGCCAGACCAAGATTTGGAGATTGTGCCCTTATTGCTTTTAAGTGCGTTAAACTGATGGTGATCCAAGGTGTATAGCAAATAATTTAGAAATAATTTTATTGTGAGATTTCCATTGGGTCCTTCCACTTTCGATGTAACCGGTGCTGGGACCGACGTGCCCGGGACTAAAACTCAATTTTCGGTGAAAGATGTTGCTACTGCAATTCAGACAATGAAAAAGGTAGGTAAGTCACCAATGCATGACGGTCTCAGCATCGAACATTTCAAGTAGATATGCTGGAGTACATCTCCCTCGTGTATTATCAATGTTTTGGGGCATTCTTACTTACCGGTATCGCTCATGATAACATTGATAACTGTTCTTAAAAATAGAACAGAAAATAAATCGGATATAGCCTATTACCGGGCTATCTCACTGGCTATAATAGCTGCAAGGATTGGAAGGAATTCTCGGTGGATATTTACATTTAGATGATGCACAATGTGGATTCAGAGCGGGACTATCCACCAAGATGCTATTCGATGCCTTATGCAATCTGTTAGGTATTACACAGAAAGAAAGACTCCGAAATATGCATGTTTCCTCGATGTGTTGATGGAATCTTTCACCGTGTTCATTGCTGACGGCGCAATTTTCAGGAAAGAAGTCTAAATATGAATGAAGAAAATGTATTTTCAATGATGTATTACAGCCCAAAGCCTTATATGTAGATAAAAGCTCGAAAATACATTTGTAGTCACCTGATCGTTGATTTTCTAGAAAATTAGAAGTTACTTTCATGAAAGATTCCCAAGCTGATTTTTCTAAATTACTAAGCTTTTCTTTAAATAATTATTAATATTTTTAAATATTGGTGTAATGAGTACAAATTTGAATGCGGCGTAAGATTGGATTGCCTTACATCTACTGGACTCTTTTACATATTAACCAGTTGATCGAGGAGCCCAGCAGAACCCATGTTGGGTGTTACATTGATGGTACATGTGTTAAAACAATAAGCGATTCTGATGACATGATTCAGGCCCCCTTGGTCAACGCCATGAGAATTTTAGTTTAAATTTGTAAGCGATACGTCTAATCTATGGTCCTCAATCATGGTCTCAAATACAACTCACTAAAAAGTGAGATACTCATTTTTAAGGCAGGTAAACAAAGACCTAATGCAATCTATACTACTCGGGTGATGTGGTCACGGAGGACCTAAAAGATGACCTATATAAAGAGGCAGCGCAGGGCGTTGGCGGTAAGAAGCAACATGCTGAACCGCAGGTTTGCTCGGTGTATTACCGAAGTAAAAATAAATACGGGCGGAGGCTGCGGTTCTAAATAACATCGTTATGGTGTCACAAACAAATACCACGTAATTCGGTTTTGTCATAGTTTTGAACTTAATTTATTACATACTTACCTTATTTATTACTACTCGTTTTAAATGACATATAGGTAACTACGTACATATTTTATTGCTTTATCTAAGATTTGCTAGATATTATACATAATTAGACAAAATGATTAATTCAGGCCTTCTTATCACAATTCCGAACATGCGTTGTTATTATGCATATTTCCTAGTGACTATATATAATCACAAAATTAATCGGGGGGCACGGCAGTGCCTCCGCCAAGTCGAGCGCGAAGCAAACACTGCCATCAGGCCCCTATTTGAGAACCTCTGGATAAGACCAGAACGCAGAAATTTTCGTCATCCAGTAAGCTATAAAATCACACATAAAATAAAAAAAATCAAATCTGTAGGTCATTTAGTTCCGAAGTTAAACGAAAGCAAAGTTTCGCATTTATGACACTCACTCACTCACTCACTTATGATCATCAGAATAGAACTAGTATGTACTTCCCATAAACTCAGAGAACTGAAATTTGGTACAGAGTTGGGGTTTAAACGAAGCGAAGTAATATCTACCTAAATAAACTAAACCTAGAATACTAGAAAAGTACTTAAATTATTATTATTATTATTACTATATAACTGTAAATTAAACCTAGAAAACTAAGAGTACCAAATAACTAACAATTAAATAAAGTAAAACAAGCTGAGGGTTCTTCATCAGATACTTCAGACCTTCGATTTTTGACATCAATGAAGAGGCAAACAAAGTTGAATATTATTTGTAAAGGCGGTATGTCGATCTTTAATAGTTTGGTTGGGCTCTTGTGTTTTCAAATAAGGGTCACCAGGTACTCCAGATCTTCGATTATCCTAGTTTTTATAGTTTTCCCTTCATGTGGCCATTAAAAATATCATTAATTTAGCTGTATTTCAGTACTAGGTAGGTAATATCTTTGGTACAAAGTTCATCGATAATTAATTTTATATTGACACTTGTCTAATAATTAAGTGTTAACGTTTTGTTTAGTTTGTATAGACTGAGTAGGCTGAGTATAATATTCTCTTTGAGTTTTAGAGAGACAAAATAAGTCTTAAAGATATAGGTTATTATTGTATTGACTGCCTCTGTGGCGCAGTGGGAGTGTATCCGACTGCTACGCAAGAGGTCGTGGGTTCGATCCCCACCCAGGATAAAACTTTGTGTGATGAGCATGATTGTTTTATTCTATGTCTGGGTGTTATTTATCTATAAAATGTATGTATTTAGAAATATATAAGTATGTTTATCAGTTGTCTGGTTTCCATAGTACAAGCTCTGCTTAGTTTGGGATCAGATGGCGTTGTGTGAGTTGTCCCAAGATATTATTATTATTATTATTATTTTTTAGTGTAAATATTATCGGTAGTTCTGATTAGGGTTTAATGGCCACATAAAGGGAAAACTATAAAAACTAGGATAATCGAAGATCTGGAGTATCTGGTGACCCTTATTTGAAAACACAAGAGCCACCGTGAAAAAAGAAAAGAAAGATTTGTAATAATAAAAAAAACTACTCATAAAAAGAAAAAAAATGTGTCAAATAAGAAAATCTAATAAAATAAATCAATGTACCCGTTATAAACCAATACGTTTCTACAAAAAGAAGTGAAATCCCACCAAAAACATTCTGTAAAAAACTAGCCAAGTCTCGATAGAGCTGCTTGTTTATCTCTGAAAATTAATGAAATTTAGACAAAGTCGTGCTAAGTCTAAGGTTTCTTACTGCGATTTCTTTGTTATTATAGTTAATGTTGTGTGACTTGGCCGTTGAACATTCTTTATACGTTAGTGGGTACAAGTCAATCGGGACTCGATCAGTAACCAGTCAACTGTAGCCTTGATAAACGCGTATTTCAATAATACTTATGTGTAGGCGAGCCTGAAACAAACAGTATAAAAATTATTTCATACACACATTCTTTATACGTTAGTAGGTACCCACTAACGTATAAATGGGCTTCCTCAATAAATGGGCTATCCAAAAGTAAAAGAAAGTTCTTGAGTTTTTCAATTCGAACCAGTAGTTCCTGAGATTATCGCGTTCTACCAAACAAACAAATTCTTCAGCTTTATAATACTATCTATAGCCGGGACCCGACCTCACTGGCGGATCCATCCAATCAGTCTAAAACCACACCGCGTACCACCAGATGGGAGGGAGGAGTCAAAAATTGGCTCAAAAACATCACGTGATTTATTGACGATCCCTTACTCTCGAAAACCGTAATCTGGTGAAGTCGAACTGATGATCAAGATTAATCATAGATGGCCAGCGGAACTACTCAGTAGTAGTTATCACCAAGGGGGAAGTGGGGCCTTCCCCCTTGGTGATACTTGGTAGGGTTTTGTGTAATTAGTCCAACACCGGACAAGTGTGAGTCTCCTCCATCCTCTTGTCATGCGAGAGGGGGGGGGGGGGGCACTGGTTCAACGCCGGTCAATTCTGAGAAATCACGATCTGAAAAATAAATATACGTGATTTCTCCCCTGGTGATTTTCTGAAGTTTTTAAAATCCCCCCCCCCCCCCCTCCTCGCCCCGCCCTCAGCGTCGTGCAAACCACTCAGGTACTTGGCCGGTGCTGAACGTGCGAGCGACTCGCACTTAGCAGGCGGTATTTATATTCTTTTTATACTGCACCCCCCCCTCCCGCTCTCTAAGAAATTAAATCAAAGTATTTAATCATAATCTGTGAAGTATACAGTGTCACAGAAGTGCGCGCATTGGGTTGAAATAAACGCAAGCGCTAAAATCGTCGTCGGACTCTCGCTGCAAATTGATCATGCTAATGCGAATCTACTGCACATATTTTACATAGAGATTTAAGAAGCGCCGCGCACTACGATAAAAAAAAACACAAGAGACTAAATTGCCTTTCTTCAATTTGTATTTTTGTGGTAAATTTCAACACCAACATTTTTTGTTAACGAATTATCAAAAGATGTAAAGCATTCCGTAATATCCGAAAAACCTTTTTTGATACGAACGAACGTAGATCGTTTAATCTTACAAAAAGCCTTTCATAGGTCTTAAGCCCTCAAGGGATGTACCCAATACCGTTTGCGTACCATTTTTTACGCAATAATAAATATACGCAGATAACTCTTGTATGGTATTCCATAACGATGAAGTGTGTGCACCACAGCTGGAGTTCGAATGACAAGACAAAACCTGCGTTATTTTTCGCAGCAATGCGCGGCCCCGTGAACAGAATGCGTTTATTCTACCGGACGGTAGAATAAACGCATTCTCAGTTTATTTGTTCTGTGGAGTAAAATCTTTGGTCTTCTGTCGCTTCGAATCTCGAATCCAGTTCATAAACTCTGCCTCGAATTTATTTTGTTATAAAGTATGTCAAGTGGATTGAAAGAACGTAAGTGATGTTAAATTTGATAATTATCCTGCTTATTAATATTAATATATTACAATAGGAATTTAGTGAGTTTTTATGCGTCTAACGCTTATTCGAAGTTGAAGTTAAGATTTGGGGGTTGCTTTAGAAACGGGCCGCGCGATATTTTTATTTTGGGGGTGGAGGGGGGAGGAGGGGGGCATGGGGCAAACTCCCTCATCAACTCAACTCACACTCATCACTCCGAACCCACGGAGATGTGTTCCTGAAAAAACGACTTTGAAGTTTGTTCAAAACTAACCTCAAAATATGATGTTTACACTACAAATAGTAAATTAACAAACTTTATCGCCCAGATCTTAGGAATCGCACCTTCTCCGGCGCTGCGGGAAAGGCAGCATTTCAAAAATATTTAAATGTTTTTTAAGTAAAATAATGCTTATTATAAATTTGTTTAAATATAAATAAGCTCTTACTAAAATAATTACGACACTAATTAAATAAATGACAATTTTCCCACCAAGTTTACCAAAAATTACGTCTAGTTTCACACATACGTCGCATAGTTTCACGGATTATAAAAATCGTTCAAAAAAAAAATAGTAGGTACCAGGGTCGTTGAGAAAGTTAACCCCTACCTAATAAAACCATTTTCAACCCCAAAATCGTGCGGCCCATTTCTAAAGCCAACCCTTTTTTTCGTTAAAACACGTTTCAAAATAGATATCTTTTTAGGGTTCCGGAGCCAAAATGGCAAAACGGAACCTTTATAGTTTCGCCATGTCCGTCCGTTCGTCACTTAGTGCTAGTACGCTGTAATTTTGCTACCATTTTTAGATTTAGAGATCCCTTTGTGAATTATTAAGGTTTAAAGTGCAATTGAAAGGAAAACTATCACTACTCGTAAACTTGTAAAATTTAACATTTTCGTAACAAAATTATTATTAAGTAGGTCTTAAGCCGCATTATTCGGGTTCGGGGAGACAACGGAGCTCTACATTGTGCGACATGCAATTGCCCAGATTTGTGCATAAAGAAAATGCCATGAGTTATGAATAAAGAATCTATAGATAAGAGATAAGAGCAATTAATTTAAATACTAGGTAAAGTGGCGTCTAAACGGACCATTTTTTATTATATATTCCCCATTATTTCTCTCCCCATAGGCCATATTTTGGCCATTTGTGGCGGCACTATTGGCAACTAATTGCTCGGCCAATAATGGCAATATGTCTACAATTGTATGGCGCATGATCCAGTCTTCTAAACGGGCTACACAACTCGGCAATAATAAAATAGAGGGCGACTGAAACAACAACAAAATTGGCCGGGTAACTTTGCGGAAAATAGATCGCTCAGCGATCGTCCGGCAACCATCAAATCAATATCGGGGAGTTGCCGGCCAGAGCATTGCCGCCACAAATTGCCGTAAATATGGTCCGTTTAGACGCCCCTTAAGAGATACAGAGAGACAGGAACAATTTACCATACAATTGTTTTTAAGTATCTTTTACCGTTTACACAACATATGAGCATACACTTTGAAAGCTGCCAAGAAGCACAATTTTAAAAAATTTTGCTCCCTTACGGTCGGTCTCATTAATCTACCTATCGATTGATTTGGCTACTAGAGGTAGAATTTTGACATATTTTGTATGGAGCTTATGTCAAATATATACCTCTAGTAGCCTAATCCATCGATAGTTAGATTATTGAGACCGGCCGTTAGTTGACGTATATCGTCATAACTATAGATAATTTCCACAATATACACATTAACAAAGTCTAGGAATATTCCGTATAATGTTGATTATAATCAAAACATTAAATATAAGAAAACTAGGTACGTTAAGAATCCGATTTTTAAAAACTAAATAAAATTTAAAGTATTTAATATTATTTAATTAAATAAATTATTAAAATTACGTTATTTTATAAAATCTGTTTTGCACTCACACAGATAAACATGTATTGTCCTATGTATGTGTGCGTGAATTCAAATGACGTCAATTGCATATCTATACTAATATTAAAAAGCTGAAGAGTTTGTTTGTTTGAACGTGTTAGATATGGTGTTATATGGCTATGTAAATAGCCATATATATAATCAATCCATGTGTTGGATTTTGATATCTACTATGTAGATGTGTTTTGGAATATTGATGGTTCCAGTTTATGTGATGTTGTATAAAACCGAACGAAGGTTTGATGGAACTGTTTTATAAGTTTGAGAGGTGGTCTGGAGTCTGATGACGGTGTAACCATCACAATGTATTGACTGGTTATCATAGCGATGATTATAAGATCATCCGTGTCTGCAAAACTATGTTTGGTAGTTATATTATACTGTATGAAATACCTACTTGTGGCACAGAACAATTCAAAGATCTAATAAACCAATTATTTATATTATAGATGTACCCACAGATATTTTAGGATGATGTTTGTACTGTGATTAATACTGTGTCAGTTGTTTATGACGCTTATGATATTAGATATGAGAATGCATTGCAGATGTTGGAATGAATATACTAAATGTAATTGCAACTGATAATATCAATAACGAATTAGACTAGACTCTTTTACCACAGATGTACTTATTAAACAAACTCTAATGTGGGATCCTACCCACATATGTAGGTATTTGATGAAACAATATTGTTAATACAGTTAATATTTGTATTAATTGGATAATGTAATCTAGTGTCTATCTGTTTTATATAAATTGTTGTATAACGATCTAAATGTTGAATTATGTTAGAAAACACTGCTAATATCAATAATGTACCTAAATAGTTATAACTGTGGGATTCTACCCACATGATAAAAATACGAGAGAAGCCTTTATAAGCAGTGTAACATTCTGACCTAGTCTCTTTTCTCTGGTGTCATTCGACGGCGAAGGTACGATCCTTATTCAAAGTTACTTTATATTGTTTCTATTGTATTGTATAAATAGTGTTTTTCTATACTATGTATAATGTTTGTGTATACTAGCTGATTGACTGATGAAAAGATATTGCAATGTGTCTAATTATCTATTGTCCTGTAAGTTGTGAATCATCTGCCTTGTAGTAATATAGTAAGACATTGCAATGGTATATCTAAGTCTCAGTCAATTAGATACATTGCAGATTGCTTATGTAAATATCATATTAGCAAATGTATATGGCAAATGTTTTATTAGGAGACGGCCTAGTTTTCTTATCACTTCTTTTCCTAGGCAATAGGTCCTCTTGGAAGTGACACTAGCATACCTCCCTACTCCAATTCCTTGATATAACCAGAGTGAATAGTATTTTGACAATATAATGCTGATTGCCATTTGTTACTTTGTATTATTCTATACTTCCCTGAATAGAAACCCCGACAATACTGAACTGTGATAGGAACCTTAAACAATATACAGACACACACATTACATCCTGACATTTCTTAAACAGAAAATAGTCTTCTAATTAAGATACTGTTCTGTAGAACCATTATCCCTCAGTAAGTACTGGTTATGACTCATTAGGTTACATTCTCAAATGACACACAAGTAGTCAATAGACGTGAGATAGTATATTGTAGTTATATATCTATACAAGCTTTACATACATACAATTGCTACGATATACTCGTAGCAATTCTATCAAAGCTTTTCTTATAATTATCAGCTTATACCTTCCACAACCTCTACGTTCCCTACAAGCTTCTAACATCGGAAGTGAAGGAAAAAAACCCCGTTCCACTTATGATTTGTGTCTGATCACATTGCTAATACAATTGTTACAAGTTTCAGAATGGCTTCCTGCTATGGGTCTCTCTCAGAGCGATTAACAATTTGGCTGTTTGTTCCTGTCACCTGGCAAACCAAACAATGGAAGGCTGCAGAGAATTATCTACAAAGCATGCCGTTAAGATACAATTTGCATATGCTTGGTTCGTAAGATGATCTACAATACTGGCTGTTTTTGTTCCGGCTGCCTACCCTACAACCCACTCAAGGAAATTCTCAGTGATAAGCAGAAAGGACAACAAAGATCCTAAACATCTTATGAAATTGTTTGTCAGGTACTCTGAACAAATTATATTAAATCAACTTTTGTTTTATCTATGCTATGTGTGTTAGTCTTATGATGTGTACTGTTATATTATATAGAATCTGGGTACTTCTATGCATATCATGAACATTCAATCTTTTTAGCTCTAAGATTTTGATAGTTTCTGTGCCATGAATTTAGAAGCAAGTTTTACTTAAGCTTAGTAACTTAACATTTTGCAATTTACATTGATTGGAGGTTGACAAAACATTTATAACCTCTTATTTGTGGGCATATTTGGGTAATCCTAAAAGTTTTACCGTTTAATGAGAAGTGATAACAAATACCTGCATACACATCGTACTTTTGTCGGTACTGTGATAATGCTATCACTACAGGCAATGTAGAAAAGTACAAATAATATTACGATCACTTGGTATAATACAAGCGGGTAGGTAGTGGTCAGATTGGCCAAGCGGTTTTATGGGAACCACATAATATTGGCTGTTGGGTCTGCGATTGTATAGAAGTAGGCACAAACCTTTAAACCGATCGATAGTTGCAAAGTCATTAGTTTTCAAAACCTGTCGATAAACCCAACGATATAACATTTTTGTAAAAAGACATATTGTGGTTGATAAATCCGTCACATATACACTTAACTATAATTCCATTTTCATTGTTTAAATGTGCTTATTTCAAGCTAAAAACCATATTTAATAACTAAAATAACATAAAAATGTGGTTTTGTTTCATTAGACATTTGTAAACATAATTTGACTTTGACAGTTCCGATGCCATAGACTAAAGTCATTGTCTTTGGATTGGATTGTCTTCGTTTAATTTAATTCAGTTTGATTTTCTATAAATTAGCTTTTTTATTGCATTTTCAAATTTAACTTAAAGTAAAATATTTTTCTTTATAATTTTAGAAACTATCAATTTTTTTTTTTTTTATACGTTCTGTTCCCAGCTCATCCGAGTGCCAACTTTTGAACAGTAACTGAGCCATGGGCCATAGATTAAAATACTACTAGGAAATAAATAATTCGTTAACTGTTTTTGAGGTTTAATAACGATATTACATAGTTTGAAGTTGAATTGTTTATTGGGTTACCGTGATTGTGAATTCGAATAACTATAGAAAAACGAATAAATTACAAAATCGACATTGATACGTACGTAGGTACCTACGTTAATTAACAAAATATCTTTGACTTACATTTGACTTCGATTTGGTGGTAGGTACCTGTTTATGCAATAAAACTACCCTTGGCAGATCAAAATAATACGAGGTTTGTTTTACGTTTGCAGTAGGTAGGTAACTGAGTTATAATTCAAATAAGTAACGATGAATTTGTTGGGTTTGGAAGTTAATTTCAAAATACTATCTTCGTTGCTATGTTTAAATTTCCTTTTTAGTAATGTGAATATTCAAATTGCCTACGAAAATTTAAGTTCCTACCTACCTACTTGTTTCCATTATGACAAATAAGATGAATAAATATATACTACTACAGTACTTATTACAATACTGCCGTTAATTTTATTTAATACGTTAGCTGATGAAATTCATAGTAACCGTGGTATGTTACTCTTACTTAAACCATATAAATACTACAAAACAAATGTGGTTACTGATTCCTTTTATTTTTACTTTGTTTGCGAATAATACGTTATTCTTCGTGATATACGATATTGACATAGTTTTGTTGTACCTACGGTAATTCTTACAGTAACTAATTATTTCTCTTTAATAAGTATTAGGTAATAAATCATAATTAGTTGTGTTAGCACTATTAGCTATCGTGTATAAACTGCCTTGAAAATGAAATAACATAGACCGTATCGTAATAAAAATCTAAAGATCAAACTATAATCTAAAGATTTATCTAAAGCTCAAACTTTACAAAATAAATGTTTTTGAAACTGAAAAATAATAAGAAGTCGCTAGTCAATCGTTTACTTGGTACTTATCTCTCAGGGCAGAGCGGGTAGCTGGATTTGATATTTGGCAAAACAAATTGTGGTTATGTACCCATGTACCTACCTTCTTTGAGAGCGAAGCAGATAGTTGTCAATATGACCGTAAGAGTTATGGCGACATGGACATAATTTATAGGTACTTTTGACCTAAGTAACGTGAACAATCAAGGGTTGTATCACAGAATAGTCTGACAGGAATAAATTGATATTAGAAGTAGGTGCCTACCTTCAAGTATAGCTTGTTTAAATTATAATGATAGACATGATCTATCTAAAATATTATGTTTGAACAACTGATTTTTAAAACTACTTTTTCCCTGTTCAGTTTAGGTAGGTACGAGTAGTAATTGTGTAATATACTCGTGGATCTCGTGAAATTACGATTATTTTAGTAGCTACATAGTCATTGTCATAATTTTTTTTTGATAAGTTTAGGTAAGTAGCATTTTGTAGCTAGTTCTCATGTAGGTAATGATTATTATGATAGTACTGTACGTTATTAATTAGGTACCTACAATATTATCTTTGCGATGCCGTTTGGTTTTAAAATGCCGTTTTTTTGTGTTTAGTTAGATAGTAGACACTTGTATAGGTAATAATAGTTCTTCTGTATCTAATGATTAGGTAGGTAATTTAGCAGCTTCAAAAAACAGTTAATTGCAAAATACTGTTATGCCCTTTTTACTTTGGGTACCTAGATAGTGCTTATTTATTTGTGGTTATTTTGCACTTGTGAATGATTTACAATGTTTTTTTATTATATTACGGAAATACACGTATGATGCCAATTAGATAACGTTATTACGCTAATTGTTAAACCGTATTTTTAGAACTATCGTTATTAGTACTCGTAATGAATAACAACACCTCACGAGGAGCATCGCACTTCATTAGCGATAACCAAAATGCGTTTTGTTACATAGGACGTTTATGTTACGCGTTAACTGTATACGCCTCTGTGGCGCGATGGGAGTGTGTCCGACTGCTACGCCAGAGGTCGTGGGTTCGATTCCCACACGGGACACCACTTTGTATGATCCACAAATTGTTGTTTCGAGTCTGGGTGTACTTTGTGTCCGTGACTTGTATGTATGCAAAAGTCCCCCGCGACACAGGGCTTGGACCCTAACGCGGGAGTCGGCTTATTTAAATAATAAAAAAAAAAATATGGCTGTTGGCCACAGCAGGTACACATAGGTAGGTTATGTAGACAATTTTTGATGGGGTCGGGAGTTATTTGCGTGTACAATCGAGAGCCAGGTGCGGATGATTTTTGGCCTCATTGACAATTTTCAAAGCATTTTTTTGATTAATTAAACGTATCACAAAAAAAAGTTATGTCGCTAACTTAATAAGTTAATTATTTGATTTTAGATAAATATTCTATTTTAGTTATTGTTAATCGTTATTATTATTTGCGCTGTCGTGTCATTGTTTTTCGTTACCCTGTTATCATTTTGGTAGCAAGCAACACTTAGGAAGTCGCAAAGTTATTACGTGTGATATCGATTTGCCGAGTTTTAGGCAGTATCAGAGTAATGCCATTAATGGCGCTTTCATTAATTCTTTATCACAGTAATTTATAGGAAATTGATAAATAGCATTGACACGTAAATAGCTGCTTTATGATTTAAATAACTAATGTGAAGAGAACTAGGTATAAATAACGAGTTGTTTATTCAGATACGTAATATAACGAACACCCCTATACCAAGTAAACTATGGCAAGTGAGAAATATAGTAGTATAGTGGTGAATAATAATTATTAATATAGATGTTAGTGTAGTATAGATAGTTATGTAGGTAGTAGGGACTGTCGTTGTTGTGATTGAACTATTCCAATTGACATAAGATCGAACTTTGACTAAAGACTTGTGTTTGAGACTTGACACTTAACCTGAAGACTGATTGTGGTAGTACATTACAACGATGATACAATGTTATGGAGGTTATTGATGCTGGATGGTTGGGTTGTTCGCATTTCCCTTTGGCAAACCTGGTAAAATCGCTGTCGACGGTTGCTTGTTGTTGACTTTATCCACTTGCAGCGGGCGGATGGAAACACGTTGATGCGACTCGCTCGAAACAAAAAAAAACCGCTGGGTGACCGTTGTGACGTAGCTCAAAAAATAATGGAGCGTATGGGAAACTCAAGGGTTGATAGCTCAAAAAATAATGGAGCACTGGAACACTCAAAAAAATATAGCTCAAAAAATAATGGAGCAATTGAGTTTTGTTAGCTCAAAAAATAATGGAGCATTTGAGTTGTGTTTATAGCTTGGATAGAGCATTATGATGGTTAGTGCTCTCACTAGCAGCGGGTGAGAACGGACGACATTCACACGGTAGACAAAATTCAAAATTTCGCTAAGCAACGTAATGTCTAGTTATGAGCCAATCACAAGCGGCGGTGACGAGGTTTCATAATGTAGGGCTTACGGAGAACAATCCATCTGAGGTCCGGATCAATCGTACTCTGAACATGAGTTTAGATGCTAGTTAGTTTGTGGGTAGGTGGCCATTTAGGTAGATATTACAGAATTAGAACTCAGGCTAGTCATTAGATAGGTAGGTGATTAGGAAATCATTGAGTTAGGTCGATTAAGGTGCCTACCTACCTAAGTATTATTCTAGCCCTAAACCTATAGTGCTTCGAGACGCAGCACTTGTCAGTATGGCCGTGTTAGATATGGTGTTATATGGCTATGTAAATAGCCATATATATAATCAATCCATGTGTTGGATTTTGATATCTACTATGTAGATGTGTTTTGGAATATTGATGGTTCCAGTTTATGTGATGTTGTATAAAACCGAACGAAGGTTTGATGGAACTGTTTTATAAGTTTGAGAGGTGGTCTGGAGTCTGATGACGGTGTAACCATCACAATGTATTGACTGGTTATCATAGCGATGATTAACTATAAGATCATCCGTGTCTGCAAAACTATGTTTGGTAGTTATATTATACTGTATGAAATACCTACTTGTGGCACAGAACAATTCAAAGATCTAATAAACCAATTATTTATATTATAGATGTACCCACAGATATTTTAGGATGATGTTTGTACTGTGATTAATACTGTGTCAGTTGTTTATGACGCTTATGATATTAGATATGAGAATGCATTGCAGATGTTGGAATGAATATACTAAATGTAATTGCAACTGATAATATCAATAACGAATTAGACTAGACTCTTTTACCACAGATGTACTTATTAAACAAACTCTAATGTGGGATCCTACCCACATATGTAGGTATTTGATGAAACAATATTGTTAATACAGTTAATATTTGTATTAATTGGATAATGTAATCTAGTGTCTATCTGTTTTATATAAATTGTTGTATAACGATCTAAATGTTGAATTATGTTAGAAAACACTGCTAATATCAATAATGTACCTAAATAGTTATAACTGTGGGATTCTACCCACATGATAAAAATACGAGAGAAGCCTTTATAAGCAGTGTAACATTCTGACCTAGTCTCTTTTCTCTGGTGTCATTCGACGGCGAAGGTACGATCCTTATTCAAAGTTACTTTATATTGTTTCTATTGTATTGTATAAATAGTGTTTTTCTATACTATGTATAATGTTTGTGTATACTAGCTGATTGACTGATGAAAAGATATTGCAATGTGTCTAATTATCTATTGTCCTGTAAGTTGTGAATCATCTGCCTTGTAGTAATATAGTAAGACATTGCAATGGTATATCTAAGTCTCAGTCAATTAGATACATTGCAGATTGCTTATGTAAATATCATATTAGCAAATGTATATGGCAAATGTTTTATTAGGAGACGGCCTAGTTTTCTTATCACTTCTTTTCCTAGGCAATAGGTCCTCTTGGAAGTGACACTAGCATACCTCCCTACTCCAATTCCTTGATATAACCAGAGTGAATAGTATTTTGACAATATAATGCTGATTGCCATTTGTTACTTTGTATTATTCTATACTTCCCTGAATAGAAACCCCGACAATACTGAACTGTGATAGGAACCTTAAACAATATACAGACACACACATTACATCCTGACATTTCTTAAACAGAAAATAGTCTTCTAATTAAGATACTGTTCTGTAGAACCATTATCCCTCAGTAAGTACTGGTTATGACTCATTAGGTTACATTCTCAAATGACACACAAGTAGTCAATAGACGTGAGATAGTATATTGTAGTTATATATCTATACAAGCTTTACATACATACAATTGCTACGATATACTCGTAGCAATTCTATCAAAGCTTTTCTTATAATTATCAGCTTATACCTTCCACAACCTCTACGTTCCCTACAAGCTTCTAACAAACGCGATAATATCAGGAATTACTGATCCGAATTTTAAAAATTATTTTACTGTTTTAGGTACCTATATCCCATTAATCGAGGAAGGCTATAGGCTATATAACATCACGCTACGGTTATCCATTAGGAGCGGAGCAGCAATAAAAAATGGTACAAAAACGGGGAAAATTTACGCAGACGAAGTTGCGCGGGTCAGCTAGTTGCATTATTGCTTAGCCGCATCGGTTTTAAACCCATGTACAGAGGAATTATTTTCGACGTGATAGATAACGTCTTATAAATCGAAAAAGTGTCTAAATAAAGTCACGTTATTGACTGGTTGCTAAGCAACGCGAATGGCGAAATGTCATCAATGTTTTCATATGACGTTACCACGTAAAAGTATCGTCCGTAAACCGACTTTACAGACAACCATTTTTTTTTTTTTAAAAGATATCTAGCAATGTGGGATTGTCGTCCCACATTACTAGCAATCCGGTTAACCCCTCCAGCTAAGCTCTATGGCTTGTGTTAGGAGTGGGCTCACATCAGGATTCGAACCCACGACCTCACGATTGCGAGACCAATGCCTTAGCAATTAGGCTGCCGCCGTTTCAATGTGTGTGTTTTATGATCGGCTTTTTTTTACATTTTGTTTTTATTTATTAGGGTTTTGCAATATTGAACGGCGCTTGGATAACACATGCATGGGTGAGGGTCTGATGATGACCAGATAGGCTTCAAAGAGATCTAGGTAAGTATCGGGTACTGACCAATAGAAATATCGTGTTTTGATAGGGTTTTGCAATATGGAATGGCGCTTGGACACATGCATGGCTGAGGGTCTGATGATGACCAGATAGACTTCAAAGAGATCTGAGTATCGAGTGCTTAACGCTAGAAATATCGCGTTTTAAGTTGTTAAATGCTTTGGAATGGCATTTTGGCGCTATTTATCATATTGTTGAAGTGTAAATGAAAAAAAAATATCGCTAAAATAGAATGATTTTATTGTAGGTGGTGAGAGTAAAGATTAAGAAGAAGTTACTGGGATGCCGTTGGTCCGCACCCCAAAAAGATTCCTTAGAGTGGCGGACTCCGAGGTTCAAGCCGTGTTAGAAGCAACTTCCAGTGGTCTGGTCTTCAGGGAAGTCTGCCATTTTAATAATAATATCTTGGGACAACTCTCACAACGCCATCTGATCCCAAACTAAGCCGAACTTGTACTATTGAAACCAGACAACTAATAAACTTATATATATCTCTAAATACATACATTTTACAGATAAATGACACCAAGACACAGAATAAACTATCGTGCGATCGTACGTGCGGGTATGAGCGTACGCTCATGGATAAAAACCAGATGATCTTTTTATAAGACTGAGCTAAGAACAGTGACCTCAGAGGCTAAGACTGCATCATCTATTTAAATAAAAATGATTGACTTCTGTATGTCATTTATGCGTTTTGAAACCATCATCAGATTGTGACCCAGAATCATTTTCGAGTGAGGTTTTCGTAATTTTGCTAAACCGCCCAAATATGTAATGCGTATGGTTCGAATCCCCAAATCCCCCCTCTGGCTATTTATAATGTTTTATTCCATGTTTTGGGTTTTATTCTGTGCGTAGTACGACACCAAATAGAAATTTCCTAACTATCTGACGCCATAGTGTTGTACGTAGTAGGTACAGAATGGACGTCGCAAATTATGTTGTGCTTACGTCAAATGTAATTGTTATTGCCGCGTAATCTAGGCAATAAGTCATGTGTTTATAAAAAGCGCAGCTCGTCATGGGTCACCGAGACACACCCTCCACGTGCTCACTGTTTACATTACATACTTCGTACATGATCAGCTATATATCTGATAAGAGACGGCACATTAGTTTCACTAGAGGTAGGGCTAGTTTGACTCTGTCAAGGGCAAACGAGTTTCTGGTTATTCAAAGGTTTGGGGGGGAAGGCGGCCTTGAATGAGCATAGTGGCCACGTCAATAGTAACAAAGATCATTAATTAATGCTACCAGACTATTGCCTAGACGAATTTGTTGCCGAGTAACCAGATTTGCTGGGCGTACACAGTAGGTATCATTTTTTGCGAAGGGTTTCCGAAATTTAGTGGGGGGAAGAAGTTTAGTTAGTACAATGGGCTAAACACCGGCTAAACCGTCGGCCAAAAATATGGTCTATCACCTTACGGTTGAAATTCATTTGCACGTCATAAACTACAACGTTGATTTTCCCTTGCAATTATATACTGACAGTTACTAATTTCAACCTTAAGACTGTTGGTCACAAAAGAAATTTTGTCAAAACTGTTAGACCACTTTTTTGGTCGACTGTATCTACCTTTTTACCCGTAATGGGCACCTGGGTATAACCCCAAGTCCCCACTACGGGTAAGCCCATGCTTGAAGATATAAAATAAGTTTGCCCAGTAACGCTACGGTACTAACCTCTTGGGGAGAATATAATCTCCTAATTTTGATTAGAAACAGTGGTACATCAGTCTACCTGCATTATACCCACTAGACTAGAAGGACGTGATACTGTCCATCTACTGAGCTTCCCACATTCCGGCCACGTGAGTGGATCACTCGCTCGACTTTCTTCCTCATTCGATCCCTAATGAGTGTATTTACATAACTTATCATACAAATTCAAAGAAATTAACTCAAACAATAACAGAATAAATGTATGACATTACACGTGCCTTCTGCAGTAACCCTAGAAGAGGTCGCTTCTCATTGTTTTATGATTAATGAGCTATAATCGAATGATACTAACATTGAGATAGCTTATCACTATTTATTATTTATTACTAACATAGCCTTATGTTGATATCACAGCCTTACGTACAATGACATCTAGTTTGAACTGCCGTTTACTTGAATTGGAAGGTTCTAGATTCTATCGACTGTTTTGAGGAGAGATGGCATTGTTGCTGACACAGAGTTGTTGCTAAGAAATATAAAGGTCAATGGATCTTTCTATAATAAGTTTATTTCTATACATATTAGATATATTTCGGGATTTAATCGCGTGAATTATTTAAAGGTACGAACCTTTTATTTACCCGACGTTTCGATCGAATTGCACCGATCGTGGTCACGGGTCGACTGATGGCAGCTTAGCGATGTCTCCGTGAGGCTCGGGGTTTTTTAACTACCCTCGCCTGGTCTTGATAATTTTGATAATTTGTACTGTCGATACTTCTACACACTACACTTACAACGTCTTTACACTGAGGCGCGGTGTCTTTACGGCTACGATTGCATTTGCTGATAACCGGGTTCCAAGATGGTGAGAGCCGGTATCCATCTTCTCGGTTGAAGTTCTTATACTTTTTGATCTTATAAAGTTTATTTCTATAGTAAGATTCATGTTACTTAGATTTTTCATCGGTAGGTCTCTAAGCCATACGCTTTAGCCATACGGTGAATATCTACCACAACAGTGTCTTTTAGTTATTCCATGAAATAGTAATGTTAACACATCACTGTATTTCGGTTGAAGGACACTGTAGTAAGTCTACCTACATAATTAATCTCAATGGCCACGCGGTTTGTGATCGAACGACAGGTCGCGCCACCTGTAACATGAATGGTGCCACACTGGCAAGCGCGCGACTCACGCACGATAACAAGCAGATACTTAGGAAGTACTTCGCACTTTGGCCGCACTTTTTTCATGTTTTATTTTATCTACCTAGGTGTTACGTCTTTACTAGCTACTCGTATTGAGCGACAGCCTCAGTGGGAAGAACTCCTTGCAGAATAGTTGGAGGCGAATCTAGAAATTCGCACTATTTAAAAAAAAATAAAAGATCAATATATTGAGGTAAGTATAAAGCAAAATGGGATGAGGAGATTTTTGAACGGGTTAAGTCGATAGAGGTAATAAGAAAAAAGGTTCCGTACTTTGAATGAAAAGACAGAGGCATACAATATTTAAATTAAAGAAATTAACACAAGCAGATGATTCTACTAACTTTGACAGAATAATGCTCTATGGTGCGGTGGGAGTGTGGCCGACTGCTATGCAAGAGGTTATGGGTTCGACTCCCACACGTGACACCACTTTGTGTGATCTGGGTGTTCTTTGTGTCCGTGACTTGTATGTTTGTTAAGTCCCCCGCAATACAGGGCTTGTACACAACTGCGGGAAACGCCTTAAAAAAAAAAATGCTGATCACTATAAAGTTAAAATGATAATGACTTGTACCAGAAGTATTTAAGTTACATTTTAAGTGCAGACTTCAAAACGCAAAGATAGAGTATCTCTATTTATCCACTTAAATGACACACGTGGGGAAATCAAAATAAACGAACAAGGAAGCCAATTTAGGACATCTTAAATACTTGTTACCCATAGAGTATTAAATTATCTGTGCCCATAGTTTCTATTTGAAGAAGAAGACAATTCTCATTGTATAATTTAATACTAAGTCCGTTGTCATATTATGCATTTTAAAGTAAAATTATGGTTTTAATTAGTATTTAGCCTATTTTTAAACCCGGGTAACGTCTCCCACCCAGGTGGGACATATTAGCCAAACTCAATTTTGGCAGAATTTATAAATAACTGGCCAATCATTTAAAGTACACCAAGCGTCCTTAATAGAAAAGGTGAAAACATACTAATAAAACGCGACGCCACGACACACTATCTGACGCGTGTCAGTACTAATCAATACCATACATTTACTAAGCTCAGAAACATAGAAAACACGCCATGTAATCACACGCAATCCCACGCGTTAACACCCAGTCAAGCTAGATTGGCGTGTTGCCAGGAGAGGGGAAACACACGCTATCTGATGCTTTACACGCAGTGTGTTTCTAGTTAACACCCGACGCCACGCGTCAGTTGCTAAAGAACCTTTTTCTATGTATATACTAGAAACAGCTTTGTTCGTTAAGCGAAATTGGGAAAAATTCTCAGAAGTAACAAGCAGTCGCAGATCTGACAAGTTACGCCTGGTTCCAGCAAAAAAGGCATTGCTACACAAAAGTATATTTGCAATGGCACCAAAGATTTATAACAAACTACCGAAAACTATTAAATCTTCTGAAAACATTAAATTATTTAAAAGTAAATTACAATCATTATTATTAAATAAAGCATTTTATTCAGTAGATGAGTATTTAGCGGACAAAACCTTTTAGCGGCTTTAAATGTTGTTATTTCATATTTTATATTATTTAATTTTAGTAGCTAGTTTTGACATTTTAATTTGATATGAAATAATTCGTGTATTTATAATTATTTCATTTTAATAACTATTAACATTATAATTTGATATTGAATCTATTATTGTTATTCTTGTATTTATATTTATTACTTTATTATTCATTTTAATAACTTGTTTTACATCATAATTTGACATTAATTTATTATTGTTATTCTTGTATTTATAATTAAGATTATTATTGATGATAAGTAATGGAGATATGTACGATAAAAATGATAAATAATTTGGTAACTGTAATGTGTGGAATAAACAATATACTTCTTTTTTTTACCTATAATTTGTACACCACTCAATGTGGTAGGGCATAGTGTGCTATATAACATAATTTATAAGACCTGTAATTACCCTATGTTCCATGAATAAATGATGATTATGATTATGATTATGATTATGATTATGACCTTCGTAGTATAAAGATTGATGTCATTTAGAATTCCTTTAAAATATCAAATTAACAATTAATTAAACTTGTGAAACGGTACCCAGTACTACATGATATGAGTTCAGGCCAATAATATCGTGATCTTAGTATTAGAAATTACGCTTGGGAAGACTTTTTTATTCAACTATTTCTGTATAAATATATCTCCAAAATCTACAATAAATCATCCTTAAAATCCTAATTCAGCTCGTCTTCCAATAGTAAATCTATGGCTACGTCAATACTCTTTCGCCTTTCACAAAGCAATGACACTGGCAAAGCGTGTTGCAGCGTCGTGTGGCGTGTTGTATATGTGCACGATTCGCATCGGGTATCGACACGACACATCGCGTGGGGTGTTAATAGTATGTTCCCACCTAGTAGTGCAGCTAAGATACAATTATTTGAAACTAGCCATCTGTTATTATAAAAAGAACTATGTGTATTTGGTGGAGGGTGGGTCAACTCTCCCGGACTCCCCCTACATTTTTACATCCACGCGGTTGGAGCTGCTGGCGAAATTAGAATAAACATTCAACCAAACAATTCCTATCTTAATTTGCGCGCTCAAGCCTTGAAGCTGTCAAATTTTAGCACATATTGACTGGCCAGTTATTGATAACGATCAGGGAAAACCATGGGTTTTAATATTTTAGTTATTTTAAATTTTAATGGTCGATTGCGCAGTTGTGTCGTCAGTTCCTCGTTGAGATAACGGAAATCAATCTCGGAGAGATAAAAAATGCTGACATATTCATTATTATTCGGAATGACTAATGGAATATTTATTAATTGGTAGATCAAAACATGACATTTAATAATATTTTCGTTATTTTTTTGGTTACATATTTATAATATTTTAAATCTGTAAATGTTATGTAAAGTTTTCCTCGTATGAATTGCGTATTGCGTCAATTATTTTTATTAGTCGCAGTTTAATGTTCTATGTTTATTGATCTTAAAATTAAGTTTCTTACATACAGTAGGATCAACGTAACTTGACCGGATTGAAGTTAGGTTCTTAGCACTTTGATGCGACCCTAAAATTACTTACGAGAACGATTAATTATGTTTAATCGATTAAAAATACTAACAAAATTAAATTCAACAATATAAAAATACTATATAAATGAATTCATAAAAGTTTAAATTTAGAACAGTTACAGTAAATAATAAAGAAACTTTGAAAAACAATTTCTATACGAAAATAATCACAAAAAACATGAGTTAGTAATACTAATTATGACAATGTAATGCGTAATCGCATCTCTAATTCTCTTGGTTTAGTTACCGCCCCGCCCCCCGCTTCCTGTCACCATTTACTTCCAAAAAATGCATATGCGCAACCACTTGTCGCCTACTTCAGTCCGGCCTAGTTACGTTGAAACACTTCAATAGTTCTTAGTCAAAACGCCATCTTTCTTAGTGAGCCTTACGATGCAGTCGTCTGACTCGGCCATGCGCCTGATGGCTCAGCACACCACGTACATCTTGGATGAGTCGGCGGCGTGGCCCGACGCCGCGGGTCCTCGTCGGCAATCACCAGCTGCACCGACGTATGGTCCTTAGTTCTTAGCGTTGCCTTTGAAGTCTAGATCTATACATATAATAAAACTGTAAATTTCACGTGTCTGTACATGGCCGAACTTAGTGAAAAAAAATATTAGGAAATGTTCGAAAAGAGTATTTAAACACTTTGCTGCATTTTTAGAAATGTCTGTCTGTCTGTCTGTCTGTTTGTTTGAACACGCATCACGCAAAAACTACCGTACAGATTCGGTTGAAATTTTGCACGTGCAATCTAATAGATGCAGATTAACATTTAGGCTATAAATTATCACGCTTTTTCCCATAGGAGCTAAGCAGTAAGGGATAATGTCTGTAGCTATTTTTCGTTATAAAACAGTAACTATTTGACGGATCTTTATGAAAATTTGCAGTTTTATAGTAAATACTATAGGACATTATTTACACTATGAATCATTACGCTAACGTCTATGGGGAACGAGTAGCAACGTATTTTTTGTCGCACCATAATGGTTTATCACAAAATTTTCCACAATTAGACATTATCTATAATTGTAACCCGTGGAATGCATAACTTCACGCTAAAACTAAAAGGAGCTAAACACAACATTTATAAGTTTCATAAGAACAGTTATTTTGACGTATTAAGAAGCTAACAGTATAGCCTCGAAGCTTTGCTAGCGGACTCTGACGACGAAGTCCCAGGCTCGAATCTGATGTCTGAATATGTTCTTTTTGTATTTATTTAAATTGTCTTTATCCTTTTTAAATTTTTTTCTGAATGTTTTAGTTATTTTTTCGACCGTAGGTAACTTATTTACTTTGGTTATTACTTTTTATATTAAAAATCAAGTAAATTATGGAATTAATTATAGGTATTGCATGCACTGCTGAGAGTAATGAATTAATCGTAGTAGAAATGAAAAACAATATTACATTATAGTTAAAAAGTATTCGACATTTTCCAGAAATGATGTGTTCGTCTAAAAAAAAAGACATTACACACGTAAAAAAAGTACATGTAGCGCCATCTATGAAATCAAATTGTGAACAACAAAACAACGGCAACATTCTTGAAAGTAGATGGCGTTGTATTCAATAATGTTCTATACTTAGTAAAAGAAGTTTTAAAAAGAAACACATTGCTATGATTTTTAGAAATGTTTGTCTGTCTGGCCGTTTGTTTGACCACGCATCACACAGGTGCATCGAGGATCATGTTTTGGGGTTATGGTTGGAGATTACGTGTTCATCAATTCAACGATAATGAATGGCTCAACATCGTTCAAGTGTAAGTAGTTCGGGTGACGGGAGGAGGGGGGTCGTTGTTTGTCAACCGTACCTTTAGGGCAGTGGTTCTCAAACTTTTTAAATGACGGAACCCTTTTGGGAAGCAAAATACTTGATGGAACCCTACAATAAAACAATTATTTTTATAAGTGTATTCTTTATTAATCAGCATAATAAAAGTACAATGTATCAGTTACTAATTATTATTTACTTCACCACTTGGTAAGGACAATAATAGAAAACATTAAAAAAGAAAAAATCTAACTAGTGGGAGGTATGAAACTGTTTTTTATTTTTCATCAATTGCTTGATATCAGGTTTGATGGAAGAAAGTTGGAGTCTCATATCAGCTTCGGCGTCCAGTCTATTGCGATATTTTGTTTTCGTGGCTGCGTAGGTAGAGAATCCTGTTTCGCACAAATATGTAGTTGGGAACGGGAGAAGAATATCCAGAGCCATTTGGCCAAGCATTGCATATTCATCTTGGATTCTGCACCAAAAATCATTAAGAGGCGTCGTTTTGAACAATGACTCCATACTTGTGTCTGATGACATTTCTAAAAGAGATTCATATATCTCATTTGACATGTTTTCAGGCTTTTCCAAGTTGGGTAAAAAAGGATTATGAATCCAGGAGTTCACTTTAATTTTTGTATTGTGTTCTTCGGGAAAATACTTTTCAAAAGATGCGCGCATCGAACTGAGATATTGGACCAATTCTTCAAACACATTATCTTCAAACATTTCTGAGTCGTTTTCGCTAACAAACTCACTGAGTAACGTAAAACTTTCTATTTCTTTCTTACCAATGCAAATGATCCAAAAATCTAATTTTCTTTTAAAAGCAGTTATTTTATTATAGGCCTGAAACACTGTTGTCTGTTTACCTTGCAACGATAAATTTAATTCGTTAAGTTTTTGAAAGATATCCGCCATAAAAGACAATCGGAACAACCAAGTTTTATCATACAAACGGTCCTTCAAATTAAAAGAAGTATCTGCTGAAAGAAACATTTGTAACTCGGCTCTAAGTTCAAATAGCCTTGTTAAAGTTTTTCCCCGAGACAGCCATCGCACTTCTGTATGGAGCAGCAGTGTTTTATGTTTGCTGCCATAATCTTCACACAATAATGAGAACAATCGGGATTGTAGTGGTCGTGATTTGATAAAATTAATTATTTTTACCGCTTCATCCATAACTAATTTTAGATTAGACGGCATTTGCTTCATCGCAAGTGCTTGTCTATGCAGGATACAATGACTGGAACTACAATTAGGCGCTTTATTTTTCATTCGTGACACTGCCTTTTATAGCATTTTATACGGTCTGTTTGATGTATCGGTACCTAAAAAGAAAAGACGGATAGCTCAATCCCATAGATACCCCGTTTGGTTCAATAGCGACATAATTAGGGATATTCGGTTGAAATCTACTTTACATAGGGCGTGGCTGAAGTCTCGGTGCAACGATTCATATAAATCGTTTTCGAACCTACGCACCAGTTTGAAGAGGCGTATAGCCTACGCGTATAAAAGCCATATGCTTGTCCTGGAGGGAAACTTACAGCGCAACCCTCAGCTTTTCTGGGGCCACGTCCATAGCCTTAGGTCTAAGGGTGGATTCGAGCCGTGCGTCACTTATGAAGACAAATCATGCAAGGGTGTTGAGGCCGCTCAAGCGTTTGCAAGATATTTTGCAAGCGTATTCGTAAACAACTTTCCTACACTAGATAGTAGTGCATGCAGTTCATGTGGGACCCACGGTGTTCATATCACTCTGGCTTCCCTGTCACTCATGGATATTTTCGGCGTCATAAACAAATTAAAACCCAGTAGCTCTTCTGGACCCGATAATGTGCCTAGCTCAATTTTTAAGACCTATAAAACACATCTTGCCCTTCTACTTTGCCATATATTTAATCTCTCGCTAGTAAAGGGCAAATATCCTACCCAGTGGAAGTTATCCCGAGTGACGCCTATCCCCAAGAGTAGTAATAAGAAATCCGTTGCTGAATATCGCCCTATAGCAATTTTATGCGCGCCGGCTAAAATATTTGAATATATATTACACAAAGAAATATATAGACAAGTAAAGCAGTTGTTAGGTGACGAACAGCACGGCTTTAGACCGGGACGTTCAGTGAACACAAACTTGTTGTGCTTGGTCGATTACATATCGAGTGCGATGGATCGGGCATTGCAGGTTGACGTTATATATTTTGACTTCCAGAAGGCTTTTGACAAAATAGATAATGACATATTGTTGCGTAAATTATCAGTCATCGGATTTACCCCCGGGCTTCTTAACTTTTTCTCGGACTATATGCGTGATCGACGACAGTACGTGAGGCATGGTATATACGTGTCAGAACCCTATCAGACGAAATCGGGGGTAAGTCAAGGTTCGGTACTTGGACCCCTGCTTTTCTTGATCATGATTCATGACTTACCGAGCGTATTGAAAGCTGCCAACTGTCTTTTGTATGCAGATGACCTAAAGCTCTTTCTGGAAATCAAATCCCCTGACGACGCCCTTAGCTTACAAAAAGATATTGACCTTGTGCATGAATGGAGTGTGACTAATAAAATGTTATTTAATATTAGTAAATGTAGTGTAATGACCTTTGACCGCAAACGAAATCCCATTCTACACAACTACACATTAGACTGTGTAAACATAAACAGGACTCAGTGTGTTAAAGATCTAGGTGTAATCTTTGATCGCGGCCTGACATTTCATGACCATTTATCGGAGCTAACTAAGACAGCATATAAGCGCTTAGGATTTGTACTACGCAATGCCAAGGACTTCGAAAACCCGCAGGTTATCAGAACCCTATATAATAGCTTAGTTAGAAGCAAACTTGAGTCGGGTGCATGTATCTGGAACCCATATCAGGTCACCTACTCGCGGATAATTGAAAAAGTACAGAAAGTCTTCCTGAGATCCTTGTACAAAAAAATGTATGGGTATTATCCGTACCTGTACCCGACCAAGTTTCTTCTTGGCCAGCTTGGCTATAATTCACTGGAGGTTAGGAGAGTCCGGGACCAACTGGTTATTTGCTGCAAAGTGCTTAACGGACAAGTTGACAACCTGCAGTTACACAACCTTATGTGCAGCCTGTCTGTGCCTAAAGCACCTGGCATGACCGTTAACAGGCGTGGGCAGCTACCGGGCCTTTTCCACATTGATAATGGTCGTACTGTGGCGCGATCTATGTCACCGCTGATCCGTACCCGATGCCACTTTAATGCACTCCTCGCTGCCAATACTGATTGCGATATTTTGTGTGATGTTCCTTGGAAACTTATTCTGACATACTGTGAACATTTAACTGACCAATGGGATAGATCTATGAATGATAATTTGACATACGACTCTGACTACTGACTAATGCAATTGTTTAATATAATTAAGTTGACATTCATATTATCATTTAAATTAATTTTATTGACTTACATATATAATTGTATTATTAATTAATTAATTTTGTTTATCTATGTGAATTGTTTTTGTATATTTATTTTTATATCGTTACACTCAGTCACGGGGTCTCATCACGAAGAAACAGAAATGTAGGTCAAATAAATATCAACAGATGGCGTTATAAGTATCGATTTGATATTGAAGTTTTTTAAAACTTGGAATATCAGAAGATAGGTACTAAAAATGTGTATTATTATTTTTTTATTATTAAGCTATACAAGGGGTTGTAAAATAATAGAATCCTAAATCAAATTTCCATAACTTTACAAAGTTTCTGGCAAAGTCATAACTCTAGCGGCAATTTATTTGTACTACGTTATGATAGGCACAACTTAAACATTAAACTGGTTCAATCTAACAATAGATGGCACTATTTGGGAATTCCGATTCTGACCATACCTACATTTTGTTGATATATTTTACTTATTTTTCGACGAGAAGTAAGAGTGACATGAAGTTGTAGTAAATTACAACTAGAGATAAAAGAATTGGAGGCTTTTAAACCCCATAAAAGAACTAGACTCCTGTTCCATTGCCCATCATGTTCTGGAGGGAGGGGGTAACACCGGCCAAGAGTGAGTTAGTTCACGCGATGTGGCGAGGGGGGAGGGAGGGGGTTAATAAGTACATAATCATACACTTCCCCTCAACGCCTTAGGCAGGACCCGCTATTGAATGTGTATTTTTACCCGACTACGGAGGGTAATGTGTTTGACGTGTATGTATGTATGTGATTTTGATCAATTTTGATGATTCATACGTCGATCGATTCGTATTAATCTTGTAAAGACATGACAGCAATCTAAATTCAAAATGGCGACAGCCAGACGCCATATTGTGATAAAGAAAAAAATTAAAGTCAACCAACTACTAAACAAAGACTCAATACTGACTCGTTGGTCTTGCGCCTAGTCGCTCGTCGGTGGTGTCGGTTTTGATGGGTTTCTGCCCTATGACTCCATTAACTTCTATTAGGCTATAACTAGGGACAAGACTGCTCGTCGATCCTGCGCCTTGTCCCACTCAAATTTTATGATTTATTGACACATTTATGACACATTGATCCTGCGTAAAATCCTTCTTCAAATTACCAAAACCAATCGGACAGCCGAAGTCCATGTTTTTGCGAACGAAAAAAAATATTTCAAATAAAAATGCATTTTAAAAATAATAATCAAGGTCAGGTTATAAATAGGTACGTACTTACACGTGCCAGCGGTGTTTTCAAAGACGCCGGCTTCCGATCAAATGTACCGACCGATGTCACAAAATGCCGAGAATAGAGAAAGTTAGCTCATAATAATGTATTTCATTATTTATACCTACAGTAGACGCGCACAGTTAGCGCGACCGCCCGCGCTAAGTCAATAAACTTTGGGTTATACAATAAGTAAAACACACCTTTTTGTAGTTTGTTTTAGATATGGTTGCTAAAGCTAATAATGAATTAATTTATATTGAATACCATACCTATATTACAAAGTAACCGAAAATAACTTAGACGAATGCACGGTTAGCCAATTATATAATAATATTCCAAAAAAAAGCAATGCCTGTGAACGATGTCTATGCAGTCTAAAGTACGTAAAGCATGCATTGTATGAAGCATGCCTTCTGTAGTGTCGTTATTTTATGTCGGTAGGGCCAGTCGGGCGGTCGGGCGGTCGGGCGCTTAAACCTGGTAATGCCGCGCATTGCTACACTACCCTAACGGTTATACGACACAACTTAAAATTTGTTTCTTTTTGAATGAGCCTACTAAAAACGTGTTTGTTAAGTAATAATCGGCTGCCTCTGTGGCGCGGTGGGAGTGTATCCGACTGCTACGCAAGAGGTCGTGGGTTCGATCCCCACCCAGGATAAAACTTTGTGTGATGAGCACGATGGTTTATTCTGTGTCTGGGTGTTATTTATCTATAATATGTATGTATTTAGAAATATATCAGTATGTTTATCAGTTGTCTGGTTTCCATAGTACAAGCTTTGCTTAGTTTGGGATCAGATAGCGTTGTGTGAGTTGTCCCAAGATATTATTATAATAATGTTGTTTTAATAGACATTATTTTTTTATTATTTTTCGTATTGTTTACCCGAGGAACTAACTTTCGGATCGGTCAAGGTTATCTTACAAATAGTAAATACGTAAATATACTAAATAAAATGGGACTAGACTATATTGTTTTTTATATTTGAGTTGATAGCAATCTACCCAACCTACGAGTTTATGCCATTTTCGGTCCAACAATGTGGTTCGTTTCCGAGTTATGCGCAAATTTATAAAACAAAGGACATAATGCGAAAAATCGAAAAATACTTGCATCAAAGCTGAACAATGTATTAACTTTTATAATTTTTTTGATTGAAAGCACTGTTTTCGAGATATGAGCAAATTCATAAAAATACAGTGTCCTTTTTTTATAAATTCGCTCAAACAGCGATTTTATACTTTGTCCCATACATTATCTAGTATTGGTGCAAGTGCAAGTATGTGCATCTAAAAGACAGACAGACTGCGCCTTACTAGGCGCAGTCTGTCTGTCTTTATTAGTTCATAAGATGTAGGCGTTTAAAGTTTTGACCCCGTGATCACATAGATCTCATCAAAACATCAAGTTTGAGTACAAACATGGTGGGTCTACGACTTATAGTTCGTGAGGTATAAGCGTTCAAAGTTTTGACCCAGCGATCACGTAGATCTCGTCAAAACAAGAGGTTTAAGAAGAAACAAGATGGGTCTGGGCCCCATAGTTCGTAAAATATAGCCGTTTAAAGTTTTGACCCCGTGATCACATAGATCTCATCAAAACATCAAGTTTGAGTACAAACATGGTGGGTTTACGCCCTATAGTTTGTATGTTATAGGAGCTCAAAGTTTTGACCCCGCGATCACGTAGATCTCGTCAAAACAAGAAGTTTAAGTAGAAACAAGATGGGTCTGCGCCCCATAGTTCGTAAGATATAAGCGTTTAAAGTTTTGACCCCGTGATCACATAGATCTTATCAAAACATCAAGTTTGAGTACAAACATGGTGGGTCTACGACCTATAGTTCGTGAGATATAGGCGTTCAAAGTTTTGACCCCGCCATCACGTAGATCACGTCAAAACAAGAAGTTTCAGTACAAACAAGATGGATCTGCGCCCCATAGTTCGTAAGATATAAGCGTTTAAAGTTTTGACCCAGCGATCACGTAGATCTCGTCAAAACAAGAGGTTTAAGAAGAAACAAGATGGGTCTGGGCCCCATAGTTCGTAAAATATAGCCGTTTAAAGTTTTGACCCCGTGATCACATAGATCTCATCAAACATCAAGTTTCAGTACAAACATGGTGGGTTTACGCCCTATAGTTTGTATGTTATAGGAGCTCAAAGTTTTGACCCCGCGATCACGTAGATCTCGTCAAAACAAGAAGTTTAAGTAGAAACAAGATGGGTCTGCGCCCCATAGTTCGTAAGATATAAGCGTTTAAAGTTTTGACCCCGTGATCACATAGATCTCATCAAAACATCAAGTTTGAGTACAAACATGGTGGGTCTACGACTTATAGTTCGTGAGGTATAGGCGTTCAAAGTTTTGACCCCGTGATCACGTAGATCTCGTCAAAACAAGAAGTTTAAGTCGACACAAGATGGGTCTGCGCCCCATAGTTCGTAAGATATAAGCGTTTAAAGTTTTGACCCCGTGATCACATAGATCTCATCAAAACATCAAGTTTGAGTACAAACATGGTGGGTCTACGACCTATAGTTCGTGAAATATAGGCGTTCAAAGTTTTGACCCCGCCATCACGTAGATCACGTCAAAACAAGAAGTTTCAGTACAAACAAGATGGATCTGCGCCCCATAGTTCGTAAGATATAAGCGTTTAAAGTTTTGACCCAGCGATCACGTAGATCTCGTCAAAACAAGAGGTTTAAGAAGAAACAAGATGGGTCTGGGCCCCATAGTTCGTAAAATATAGCCGTTTAAAGTTTTGACCCCGTGATCACATAGATCTCATCAAAACATCAAGTTTGAGTACAAACATGGTGGGTTTACGCCCTATAGTTTGTATGTTATAGGAGCTCAAAGTTTTGACCCTGCGATCACGTAGATCTCGTCAAAACAAAAAGTTTAAGTAGTAACAAGATGAATCTGCGCCCCATAGTTCGTAAGATATAAGCGTTTAAAGTTTTGACCCCGTGATCACATAGATCTCGTCAAAACATCAAGTTTGAGTACAAACATGGTGGGTCTACGACTTATAGTTCGTGAGATATAGGCGTTCAAAGTTTTGACCCCGCCATCACGTAGATCTCGTTAAAACAAGAAGTTTCAGTACAAACAAGATGGGTCTGCGCCCCATAGTTTGTAAGATATAAGCATTTAAAGTTTTGACCCCGTGATCACATAGATCTCATCAAAACATCAAGTTTGAGTACAAACATGGTGGGTCTACGACTTATAGTTCGTGAGATATAGGCGTTCAAAGTTTTGACCCCGCGATCACGTAGATCTCGTCAAAACAAGACGTTTAAGTAGAAACAAGATGGGTCTGCGCCCCATAGTTCGTAAAATATAGCCGTTTAAAGTTTTGACCCCGTGGTCACGTAGATCTCGTCAAAACAAGAAGTTTAAGTAGAAGCAAGATGGGTCTGCGCCTTATAGTTCGTAATATATAGGCGGTAAAGTTTTGACACAAAGATCTTAACAAACCGGAACGACGAGTAAAATAAGTAATTGAAACGAAATAGAAAATCCCGATTTTCATAAATTTTAGCTAAGAACACTCGATCAAGTCAACTTTCAATCAAAAAAACTAAATCAAAATCGGTTCATCCGTTTGGAAGCTACGTTGCTACAGACAGGCACACAGATACATCATTAAGCAGATACGCGTTAAATTTATAACACTCGTCATTTTTGTCGAGGGTTAAAAAAAGAGTTAAATACCTACTCCCGATGTGGTCATTAATGAATATTTACAATAAAATTATTTAAGGACTCTGACAGTTACACTCTCAAGGGCCGTATTATTAAAACGATCTCAAACGTAAGATCGACCTTGAACACGAGTTCGAGACTCCGTTCTATTCAATAGATGAGTCATAATACAGAAAAATTAAGGCAAAAAAATAATATTTTTGCCATTGATATCGTCACAGATAATATAATACTATAAAATCGTCGTTGATTAAGTCAATTTTAATCCTAAATTGTGGATTTTGTGAAATTATGCATAATCTTTTCACGATTACATTTAAATAAGTATAAAAAAATGTTCCCTGACAATGAACCAAGACCAAAAAGATGATTGATGTAAGTATAATATTTTGGACAAGGGTCACCCATCTATGCACCGACTGTGGTAAAGTTACTTAACTTACGCAAACATTCTATCATAATAGAAGTAGGTTCAACTTTGAGGTGTACACCGACGAGTTACTTTAGCAATAACAAATTCGTTTAATGTAATTATGTAGTGTCGTCGCCTATTAGGGTCAAATTACAATATTTTTGTGGTCTGCACTCGAATGACGTCATTTAAAGCGATTTTCTGCGTTATTTGTACGGGCGCGATATAAGCTATCAATACATGTTTATTAATTAGTGCCGTTTAGTAAGACGCTAACCGCACTTAGAAGGGAACTCAGATGATACCGTTCTTTAGAACGAATCTGAGCTTCATCTATTAATACGGACCTAAGCACGGCCGATGACCGCGTAGTAGCAAATAGCAACCAACTTTATTTCCAAGTAAACGCACGACCTAGAACAAACCAAGCGGAGGCCTCAATTTTCATCCTTCGATGTTTTTACCGCCATCTTTTGGCGACTTTAGTAAGGAGGGCCATTAAAATCAATCAGCTGTAGCCTGAATCACTAGATGTCGCTTGCTATGCACCACTGCTAATGCCATCTAACGTCTCCGTAAACGAGCCCGAAAACGAGCCCGAGTTAGGACGATCGCATTTATTTGTATGGGATGAGGTATCTGTACTAGTATAGTATTATATTATCTGTGACTCAGTGCATGTGAGATAATTGTAATTGTTTTTTTTTTAATTCGTTTTTGTCTCAATAAATAAATAAATAAAATAAAAAATTTGTACTGCTCCTGCTGTTTTACCTGTCATCGCCTTGGCCCCATCTGTACAAATGTCAATGCAATTGTTCCAACTGAGATTATGTTCTTCAAAAAATATATTTATTTTATTAAAAATTTCTTCCCCGGTAGTGTTTGTAAGCAGCGATGAACACATAAGCATGTCTTCTTCAAAAGAACTTTTATATGGATATCTCACAATAACCAGCAGGATAGCCAAACCAGCGACATCAGTCGACTCGTCCATTTGCAAAGCGAATCGTGTATTTTGTAGACGTGAAACAGTATCGTTTGATAGCGGAACAGTAGAAAGATGCTTTGCAGATTTTTCATCAAGCATACATTTTGTTATGTCTAATACACATGGTTTTATTAATTTCTCAGCGATAGTGTGCGCTTCACCTGCTTGTGCAATGCGATAGCTAACTAAATATGATGCCTCCGTGGCCTTTTCGTTGGTAGTTTGTGTTACATGCATCATATTTTTTTGACTTTCTAATAACTGATCTTTTTTGCGAACAAAAAATTATTTATTCTTGTCTTTAGTCTCGGGGTGTACGGTTTCTAAATGTCGACGCAATTTGGCAGGTGCCATGGAACTATTAGGAAGCAGTTTACTACAGAGCATGCAGAGAGGTGAGCCGTTGGAATCAACAAATCCGAAACTGATATAAGAATCATCATACTTCCTTTTTTTCGTCTTTGAAACCGTCGAGCTTGACGTCGTGGCACTCGTGGCATCATCTTCTGGATCGGTGATTGCTAAATTCTCCGCGCGCATTGCTTTTGAACATTCAGCGTCATTAGAAGATGTTGTTGGAACACGTTTAACACCTTTAAGCCAACGTTCCATTCTTCTTTATTTATAATGTTACAAGTCAGGATAGTGGGGTTTAAATAATGCACAATCGTTACTGCGTATAAGAGACTAAATTTAGAACCTACAGGGAAGAAATGTATAAAACTGAGACAACAGAATACAGCAGGCAGTAAAACAATGAACACTAGTTTCTCGCTAGCGAGCTTGTAAGTAGGTAGTAACTTATCGCTCCGAACGCTAATCATCAACTGACGACGCCAACGCGCGATCGCCGCTTTTATACTTAGTCCTAGACTCGATCTCAAATATTCTCGAAAATACTCGAGTCGGCACCTTTGATAAACAAAAAGCAAAAATAAAAACAGAAATTTAAAAATAGCGTTGTAAACAATATCGACTTTATCCTTTGAAGTTAGAGACGAAAGTCGCTTGTTGACAACTATAGCGTCTAATTCAGAGGCGGCTTTTATCAAAGAGACTGAGCGCTTACAAGTATACTACCCGCTCGTTTTAAGTTTGCCGCTGGCGATAGGTATGAGTGTATGACGTTCGAATTTTTTTATTTAATTGTAACAATAAAAATTGTGTACGGTAGATATTTGGGTAAAACTATGACACATTATAAGTTTTGTTGTCACGTGGGGGAGGGTACGCGCATTCCACAGACCGGCAAACTTAGAGCGAACGCGTTGTACAAGTATAAAATTGTTGAGACCAAACTTATAAGATATTGTACCAGCTAATGTAACACAAGCTTATACAAATACAAATAAATAAATAAATAACATTCATAGCGTTTTGTATCCGCGCGGCCGCGGAGTCCGCACAGCCGCGGAGCGACCAGAGAGAGGTGTTTTGATTTTTTTATTTCTAAATTCTTGCGGAACCCCGACAGAGGTATCACGGAACCCTAGGGTTCCGCGGAACACACTTAGAGTATAGCTGCTTTAGGGATATCTGACATTTTCGCGGGCATGACACACATGACACGCTAGTGTTACAGCAGTTTTATTATTAGTATTGCGTTGTAACACTATATGAAATACACCCCATTTTTAGCCAAAATGACAAAACAGAACCCTTATAGTTCCCTTATGGCCGTCCGTCCGCAGCTTAGCTCAGAGACTGTTAGTGCTAAGCTTGCAACTTTTGCATGAATAAATTACTAACGCCGATAAAGTGAAAGAACAAAATCTTGAAAATCATTATTTTTTTAAGGGTACCTCTCTTATATGTAAAGTGGGGATGTGATTTTTTTCTCACCTACCATCGTGTGTGGTATCATTAGATAGGTCTTTTAAAAAGCGTTTAGGGTTTGTGAAGACTATTTTTAGATTTAAGGATTCCTTTGTGTATAATATTAGGCTTTATAGTGAACATTTTTGTTAGAGTCAAGTGTCCCCCTGCCAGCTAAATGGTTGATGTTGGGTATGTGATAAAATTCAGGGTAGTAGTATAAATACTAAAATTATAAGGAAAACTATAACAGTTAAGTACTTAGGCTTTACAAGTTTACGATCACATGAGAAGTAACAACATTTTCGTACAAATTCTATTAAAAATTATTAGGTAATAAGTAGGTATAACGTTGAAAGAATGAAACAAAAACAACAGAAAACCCACTTCTTAAGCCGCACACCAAACTAACTATCTAAAAGAATAGAACAGATCAATTTTTATTTAGTAAGTATTTAGTCAACAGGACTGTTTCCAACATATTTACACAGAAGTTATTTCGTTACCTAAACTACCTTAATTTAAACCCGACTTTCACGCGAACGATGTCGCGGGCACAACTATTATGAATATATATATGTATATATTACGGGTCTTAATCGCGTTTAGGTTAAATACCTTGCTTACCTACGTTTAATATATATATATTTGACTGCCTCTGTGGCGCGGTGGGAGTGTATCCGACTGCTACGCAAGAGGTCGTGGGTTCGATCCCCACCCATGATAAAACTTTGTGTGATGAGCACGATGGTTTATTCAAGTATGTTTATCAGTTGTCTGGTTTACATAATACAAGCTCTGCTTAGTTTGGGATCAGATAGCGTTGTGTGAGTTGTCCCAAGATATTATTATTATTATTATAATATGCATGATAGTTTAAGTATAATTTAATTTAAAGTCATCAAGTATTAAAATAAACTTATCCAGTTTTGAAAATAGATGGCGTTTAAATACAAATTAAACAGAATCAGGTAAGTAAATTGATTTAAAAAATAAATCTGAAATTCTTACGATTATGTAATATATTATTTACGGATATGAATTTATGATGATCTTAATTAACGACAGGTTCATCATCATCATCATCATCAGCCTATCGCAGTCCACTGCTGGACATAGGCCTCTCTAATTGCACACTTTGTTCTATCCTCAGCTACGACAGTAGTTTAGTATTTAAACTAAACGTTTCTAAAAGATATACTAATTCACTATATCTTTTAGAAACGTTTGAATGTTGTCTGTTTGTTTGAACACGCATCACAGTACCGCGGGAATGCAATGTTTTAAAACCAGGATATTTTTTTAAAAACTTATCTCACACTAGCCCTATTTCGCGCGAGTACTTGGGCGGTTTCGGGCTTCATTTAACCCGAAACCGATAATAGTAATATTTGATGTGATGCAAATCATTTTGGTAAAATACTATTATCATTTGTCTTCTAACCGTCTAGCGCCATAAACTTTGTCGCCCTTCATTTTGCTGCACTGGGCATTTGCTTGGCTTGCCTTGCCATAGGTCGGGCCCTGATTAGAGCTAGGCCCTAATATCCATAGATGCCACAGAGCATTGTGGAGCATGTTTCCAATATGCTTTACACAGAAGTTAAATTGTAACATAAACTACCTTAATAAAAACCCAACTTCCACGCGAACGAAGTCGCGGGCACAGCTAGTACTTAATATTACTAATAACCCTGCCCAACAATATATGTTTTTGCACCGAGTTACCACAAGAGGATTTTCACCCTTCGCCTCTGTTAGCTTACTTTAAACAAACAGGAGTGGTTTTAAGTTGTATTTACACTAGCACTTCACTTATTGTATTAGGTATACTGACATACTTACAAGTATGTTAGTCGGCAAGATATAGATTTCTGTGGGCCATTGATGCCTAAAATAAATGTTATATTATTATTATTATTTACCCACTGGCTGGCATAGCGCCAAATAAATTGTTTTTATTTTCCAAATCTTGCATATTTTTAAAATATCTGTTAAGAAAAATAACCTCTACATAAAATTCTTAATTAAAGCTATTACTCAAGTAACGATATCGGTGACTATTGCTTGGCTATAAAGGTTCATTTCCGAGCATCGCGGCCGATCGCGAGCCGCTCGCGGCTTACGACAAGCGGCTGACGCTCGCGGCCGATGCGACAATATTCACAGTGCGCGCGCAGGCCTACGACAGTCGTCGGCCGCGGGCGTCTGTCACTTACCTCAGCCGCTTGTCGTAAGCCGCGAGCGGCTCGCGATCGATCGCGATGCACGGAAATGAACCTTTAGTATTCTAACATTTGACGTTTCTTACTTCACTCATTTTCTTGACTATAAAATAGAAACTGTTACTTAAATAATAACTTTTACTTTATGTAACTGCTATTACTCGTTTATAAATACGGGGGTAAGTGCCAATAGTATAATAATAATAATAATAATAATAATATCTTGGGACAACTCACACAACGCTATCTGATCCCAAACTAAGCAAAGCTTGTACTATGGAAACCAGACAACTGATAAACATACTTATATATTTCTAAATACATACATATTATAGATAAATAACACCCAGACACAGAATAAACCATCGTGCTCATCACACAAAGTTTTATCCTGGGTGGGGATCGAACCCACGACCTCTTGCGTAGCAGTCGGATACACTCCCACCGCGCCACAGAGGCAGTCTTATGTAGGTAGATACGTAAAAAAATATTAAATCGACTTCAAAAATAAATACGAGGTAACTAAAAAGCATAAAACAATATACTGTATAACTGCGTAAATTTTCCCCGTTTTTGGAACATTTTTCATTACTGCTCTGCTACTATTGGTCGTAGCGTGTTGTTATATAGCCTATAGCCTTCCTCGATAAATGGGCTACTCCAACAGTAAAGAATTTTTCAACTCGGACCAGTACTACCTGAGATAGCATTCTAACAAACAAACAAACAAACTTTAAGCTTAACTTCTTATGTGGGTATAGATTACTATAGGTCTGCCTTTGATATTTGAAGAGTTACCTCAGTTTCTCCAAGATTCCATCATCAGATTCTGACTTCGATGAGAATGGGATCAATCTGAAAGCATAGGTACACTTTCAAACATACAATATTTTTTTCATATCAGTCCAGCTGTCTTCGAGTAATCGGGTAACAAACATTTAAAAAAAATATACAGTCGAATTGAGAACCTCAATTTAAGGGTTCCGTAGCCAAAATGGCAAAAACGGAACCTTTATAGTTTCGTCATGTCCGTCTGTCTCTCCGTATGTCACAGGCATTTTACTCAAAGACTACTCAATGAACATTGATTAAAATTGGTGAACAGGTGACTTGTAGTAGCCGCTACCTACTTAGTTTCATAGCTAAATAATAAAAATAAATATTTTTAAGGGGGGCACTCCATACTTGTAACAGAAGCTGAGAAACATTTTTTTAGCAAACATCAACGTGTGGCACATCATTCGTCAGGTCTTTTAAAAACATTATAAGGTTTTTAATAAACTTTTTTGATTGAGTGAATATTTTTGGAAATAATCGCTCCGAAAGTTGCATAAATTATGTTCCCGCTTAACTTTTGAACCGTGTGACCAAAAATATGAAAAAAATCAGAAATAAAAATTTTAAACTAAAATTATTTCGGACATGATTGGACCATTATTGAGTTATTGCCGAAAAACAGCGTTTCCCAACAAAAGAGCGTGAGTGCCATGAACAGCTCTTCTGCTAATGCAATTACTCAAGTCAGCCCGGTTTTTTAAGTTGGTTGAAAATAACTTTAGGTAATAAATATAATAATACTCTTTAGTCATTGACTGGGACCTCGGATGTTTCCATTGTCATGTAATACTTTGCTTAATTACATCATTCAGACAGATGCGAATACCTACCACTACATGATTGTGGTACATAAAGGTTTGATTGATGGCTCGCACCCGACTGCTAAGTAAATATTTTATTAAAATGGTATATGGCGGATAACAAAAGTAAATAAACCTGAGCAAGGAGTCAAATGTATTGTGCAATAAATGATAATGTAATTTAACGAAAATGTGCTACTATAGTCTGAAAGAATTCTTTGAAGTTGAGGCATTCAAACTAGAAAAGATAGATCTATACTAATATTTTTTTTTTGTTTTTATAAAGACGACTCCTGCATTAGGGCAAGCCCTGTGTCGCGGGGGACTTTACAAACATTCAATTCACGGACACAAAGTACACCCAGACTCGAAACAACAATTTGTGAATCACATAAAGTTTTATTCTGTGTGGGGATCGAACCCACGACCTCTGGCGTAGCAGTCGGACATAATCCCACCGCGCCACAGAATATAAAGTTAAAGAGTTTGTTTGTTTGTTTGAACGCTATAATCTCAGGAACTATTGGTCCGAATTGAACAATTATTTTACTGTTGAATAGCTCGTTTATCGAGGAAGGTTATAGGCTATTTGTACTTAATTGAAAAATGTAATTGAATGATTTTATAGCTGACCAGCGCAACTTCATCTGAAATTAAAATTTAAAATATTTTTTTTCCCCATTTTTGCAACATTTCTCATTGCTGCTCCACTTCTATTAATTGCAGCATGATGTTAAATAGCCTATAGCCTTGCTCGATAAATGGGCTATCCAACAGTAAAATAGTTTTTCAATTCGGACCAGTAGCTTCTGAGATTATCCCGTTCAAATAGACAAACTCTTCAGCTTTATAATATTAGTATAGATAATAATGAGAAAGATATATTATATAGAATAATATATAAATAAAATAAAACAATATGTAATGAATAGACATTGAATAATGTGAGTGTGTTATTATTGTTAAGAATACTGTTGAGTCTCGTGGTTAGTGACTCTGATTGCTAAGCAAGAGGTCGAAGGTTCGATCCTCACATAGAGTAAAACTTTGTGCGATGGCTATGAATTCTTTCTGCTTGGTTTATTCTGTGTCTGGGTGTTATTTATCTATAATATGTATGTTTTTAGAAATATTTAAGTAGGTATATTTATCAGTTGTCTGGTTGCCATAGTACACTTAGCAGGTATTGTGACTTTATAAGGTGTGTAAATGCTACTAATAAAAATTGCAGCGCTGATTTTCAATTGAAATCCCAGATGACACGTGGTACCACGTTATCCCTCCTCCCAACATTATAACCCCTACCTACTAAAATGATCTTGGGAAAATACACCATTATAGAATTTTATAAGCTATGGGTCTTAATCGCGTAAATATTTTATTTTAAGGCTAATACCTTTGTTTATTTCCCGACGTTTCGACCGTATTGCAACGGCCGTGGTCACGGGTAGACTCTATTACACTATATACTATATACACTATATACACCATAACAAAATAGTTATTATTATTTTTTTTTTTTTTAATAAAAGACGACTCCCGCATTAGGGTACAAGCCTTGTGTCGCGGGGGACTTTACAAACATACAAGTCACGGACACAAACACCCAGACTCGGAACAACAATTTGTGGATCACGCAAAGTGGTGTCCCGTGTTGGAATCGAACCCACGACCTCTTGCGTAGCAGTCGGACAAACTCCCACCGCGCCACAGAGGCAGTCAATTCATCTCAACAAGTACACTTATGCCTAAAAATATCTAAATAAATTATGTTTTGTAACGTGTGCAATTTATATTTCGATTTAGATGTCGACTGTACTTTATCGCAGCCTTAGGTAAGTCATAACAAAAATTATCTTTTTATTTTATACGACTGCGAAGCCTCCACTACCAATATTCGTGATTTTCATGCGAGTGTCATTGAATGTTAGGTAGGTGATGATGTGATGAGGTGATGCAAGATTGAACTTTCGAAGACGATAAAATAATTCGTACTTTGTAACATCCGTTATGGGCACGTACCTATATTACCTAACCTATTCTTGCGTGATATATCTTTTTTTTCTTTAAAAAAAGATAACTTAGCAATGTAGGATCGTGTCCCACATTACTAGCAATCTTGTTAACCCCTTATAGTTTTTTATAGGCTACGGCTTTTAATCGCGTAAATATTTTATTTTATGGCTAAATAGCTTTGTTTATTGCCCGACGTTTCGACCGTATTGGCTATGGTCACGGGTAGACTGATTCAGCTCAACGTCGCCTCCGAGAAGTGCGGGTTTCGGAAACTACCCTCGCTTGATTTTTATTACTCACTATTACAGAACCGTCCGTATTTCGACACACAACACTAACGAGATCTGCACAAATACACTGGCGTGTAATGTTTGTTCGGCGGTGTGTACACTTGCTGATCACTGGATTCCACGATGTTGACAAACGATATCCATTTTCTCGGTTGAAATTGACGTGTTTTTTTATTTCCCCTCCAGCTAAGCTCAAGGGCTTGTGCTAAGAGTGGCTTCACGTCGGTAGGATAATGGGTAGGATTAGAACCTGCGATTGCGAGACCGATGCCTTAGCCATTAGGTTATTAATATTTTAAGTAATTAAAAAAAAACGCCTTTCTATCATACACTATGCTGCGGATTTTTAACAAACTATATTAGAGCCAGACTCTGAACAAATATTCAGAATCAGATAATTTTGTTCCATGGGGAAATTGCTTAAACTTGAAACCGCCTACACAGCAGTTGTTCACCACTCCTACTGTGGTGCCAAGACAGTTTTGCATTCGCAAAGCTTTATACCTACTTTATACTACGATAGATGGCAGGGCAATCCCCATCAACCGAAAGGTTCAACAAGCGTAGATCCAGGGTATCGAAGGTCATGATCCTCTCCTGGGTTAGGTCTGGGTATTATATTGTATCTGGATAGAGGCCACTGTGACCTGAAAGATCTATTGTGACGCTTCTTTATTCTTTCAAAGTATATCCCCAAGGTTTAGTCTGACCATTAAGTCGACTATGCGTCTTGGTGGAGAGGACTTAACGGCGTCTGGTGTGATTAAGTGCCCTCCAAGGTGCTGGCTTCTGGTGTGGTGACTTGCACTTGCAGAGGATGTTTATAGGTGGTTCATCATCCTTGTGGCAGAACCTGAAAACATTAGTATCAGTGTGTCATCTTGTTCATTTGTTTGTTTAGTCTGCAGTGCTCGGTTAGGGTTTTGGTAAGAATTTTGTTGTGTTTCATGGGGAGCGCTTCTTTAGTGAATCTGGCGTCGAAGCCCACGAAGCGCTTTGTAGTGCTTTTGGACTGGTGATTTTGACCAAAGCTTTAATGCTTTGGTTCACCCCCCATTCTTTGAGCGAGTTTGTAATGTAGCATTTGGGTATACCGCTTAAAGCATTTATTAATTAGCAGCAATTTGGCCAATATTTAAGTTCGTATAGTTTTTACATTGTAAGTGGATGTGTTACCCATTGAGTTTGATATATCCAAACTCATGATTCTTCTTTAAATATTTTTTATCTCTTGTTTTTGCATCAGTCCTCTAATATGGTGATTAATATATGGTGGCAGCACCTTACCTGCATATACAGGTTATAAACAAAGAAACATTGTAAACATGGGCAATTTGAAAATAGTGGCCGCGAGTTTTTATTGCCTCGTTCTTTTTTTCCGGCTTTACCTATTGTTTGCAAACGGGCATTACCTACATGTAAATATAGAATTTCGATTAAAGGGTTCGTCGGCTATTTCGTTCCCCATGATGCAACAGTGCCCAGGTCGCCAACTAAGGGCTACCTTATTGGTCGCGCCTAGTTTGTTCCAGGGTTTGGACACAGTCGTCAAAGTTTGAATGTTTGTGAGTTTAAATTTTTATTGTTCAATGCGAAAACTGACATTCACACGGCTGGAGCTGCTATACAAAATATTTATTTTGTTCGAGAAATGGATATTGAATCGTTGAAATGCAACGATCAAGACTTTTCCGTCCCACTAGTTCTGGGACCTATTTACCTAAATCCGGTGTTACCATCTCTAAATTATATTAATAACTTCCCATTTTTCATCAGACTCTGATACACCTACAGTTGAGAATAGCTTGTCAAAGCTATATTCAGATAGCAAGACATCGGATGGCATTGCCATCATTCCGTCTTACGTGTTGTGCACATTTATCTATCGTTGCCCCTGATCTCTATTTTGTCCATCACTAGCTTCCATTTGCACGTCATTGTGGTGGCAATCCTTTGAAGCCTGGTGACTGCCTCCTTGGATGTGACTTGGTCGGTATTCCTACCCAGACCCTCGGTCTGGGTATATTTACACAGATTTAGTGAGTAGAATTCCCGCGGGACACACCAAGATAAATTTGAAGAAATAGCTACCTTTTTCATGAAATTATTAAAATCTTGATTCGAGTCATAACACAACATTCGGGGGCAACGTACCCGTGGGGATTCCACCTACGTACTGACTAAATCGGCATCTTGATAGACCCATAAATTTAACAGAAATTTTGAAGTATCTTTGAAGTGAGTTCCTCCGGGAAGCTAGGAGCCGTCTTTTCGGCTTCCTAGGGGATTTATATCTAGTCTTTCTCTCTCCCTTCTTATGATCAAGAATTTTGCATCTAGAAAATAAAAAGAAAATCACCCTGTATAAGACTAGATCTTAATATATTAATAAAGAAAAATATAACCATAAATTTACCCACTTTTGTTACCAACCAACTACCACACGTATGAGACCCCGGAATAAAATTGTTATTTTTGTCAGGTTTACGGCCTAAACTTCACAATAAACAATGATATTACTCCGGTAACATACTTAGTCTGTAGGTGATTATGGCCATAAAACCCAAAACAGACTAAAGGTGGTTAAGGGTTAAAATATTAGTAATAGCGGGAGGTTATTACTATAATAAGGATCGTTCATGTATACACCTATATATCTTAACTAGCTGTCCCGTGCAACTTCGTATGTGTAAATTTTCCCCGTTTTTGCAACATTTCTCGTCGCTACTCCGCTCCTATTAGTCGTAGCGCGATGTTATATAGCCTATAGCCTTCCTCGATAAATAGGCTATCCAACAAAAAAATATTGTTTTTAATCGGATTAGTAGTTCCTGAGATTAGCGCGTTTAAACAAACAAACAAACAAACTCTTCCGCTTTATAATATTATATAGTATAGTTTAAATGATAAATGAGAAAAATGGAACTAAAGAAACTTCATGTTTAGTTATAGAATTTTATTTGCTACGGGTCTTCTTATTTTATTTTAAGGCTACCTTTAAATACCTTTGTTTATTGCTCGACGTTTCGACCGTATTGCAACGGCCGTGGTCACGGGTAGACTACGGGTTGCTTACCCGTGACCACGGCCGTTGCAATACGGTCGAAATGTGTACAAATCGCGAAAGTTTACGAACATATATTCATGTTTAGTTTATGATCATACGTCTTAGTAAGTTGTCGTAGAAGTGTCATTGTACTTTGCACATACCTATAAATAGATCATATTATTTTCTGTGATGTAGGCCTATGTAGGTATAGGTACTTACTTACTGAATACGTAATATACTATAAATAGCCCTCTCAGGTGGCATACCACCTGTTGATTACAATTATCATTATCAAGAGTTATCATTTAGATAAGCACTCGTTATCAGACGAGCCTTCTAACACTCACAATAAGTCGACCAATGGGCTTTGCACGTCATGACACGACATTACACTATACTGGAACACTATTGGTTGATATAGGAACAGTCAGCGATCGGCTGATTCACCATAACATCACCCTGACATAACATGTAGCATCTTGATCTAATGTTGTTATCAAACGGAATCTGATGTTATCGTTTGGCATATTTTTGCAATGTTTGTGTATGCAAAAGATTTTGTTGTACCTACAAATAAGATAGTATGTAGTCATCAGCGGATGTTAAAGACTTTATCGTAACTTTTAAAAGTAACTATAACGCTATGTCTATAAGTAAATTCGCAACGGCAAACACATGCTGCGAAGCGTTTAAGGCCGTACCCTGACCAAATAACCTTGAGCATTCGTTCCCTCTACGCCGCACCGTAGCGAATTCGCCGGGTTTTTAAATTTTGGTCATTTGAAAAAAAAGTTTCTAGCATAATGTTTTTTATTAAATTGCCTATCCATTAGTGTAAGTAGCAAATCAAAGAAAATTGTACTTTACGAGGAGATGCATTTTATCAATAATTATTTCTCATTTATGTGGTTTCGTTGTGAGAAGATTAAATAAACATTATACTCCTTTATCAAAAACAAAATCTACCATTTTGGAGTCAAAATTATGTAGAAATTTAATGTATTTTATTAGTCGATATTTCTTTTTGAATAAAGACCAGATAGCTTCACAAAAGTGCACAAAAAACGACTAGCGCTGGGTTTTGCACGGGGAAGCGCCTTGAGCGTTGTCGCGCGCTAAGTACACGCTGTTAGTAGAGCAGAGCATCCTAATGTGTTAACCATTTGAAAGTCGCCGTTCTAGGACAAACGTCATCATATCATAAAAACGAAATACATGTTAAGCTCTTTCACTAATCACGTCGCCGCGCTGCTACAAAGACACCAGGCAAGAAGACTATATTTAGTAGACCGGGGTGCATGCTCTGAGCAACGCTCCACTGCACGAGCCGCGAGAGACGTAGCTAAGGGATTGTGTCATTGCCCCTTTAATGGCGCCCCTGCAAATGCCCCAGATTGTCTCCCCCTAGATCAGGCACTGAAGACTCTAAGTAACTTCGATGTGATGGTTTCAGCTCGCATTTCTTCCTTAAAGCTCCTGCAATCCCCGCTCAGACCTAATATGAATATTAATATTTAGCCTCAAGATCATTAGACAGTCCGATAAAGCATGGTACAATAAAATTAGGTAGGTAGGTTCGGCCTTTGATTATATTTTGTTGAGGACTTTGCACTACCTATCTTTCATTGTTTTTGTTCAATTGATTAAGTGGGTGTGTGTGATGAAACACGTCGCGTATGTAATCAATTGAAAACAGTCCAGTGTCAAAAATCAGGCCATGAGACATAATTACATTAACCTTTAAGACCGATACGATAATCTAATGTTTCTATCTATTATAATAAAGAACTCAAATGCCTTGACGATAAGGGAAGCCTAGAAGTTTAACTAAGTAGCTACCTGCATCCTGTAGGTTTGGACAGAGAGGATTTGGTTCGAGAAGCCTTGAAGATTAGTTTAACTAAGTAGGCAAGGTGTATCCTATAGGTTTCGAGAGAGAGGATTTGATTTTTATCACTGTAAACACTAAAAAGCATAGGTGCAATTCGTGGGATAGATTCAGTCACTTGCTTTTGTACGAGACTTAATTAATGTTGATCAAAGAGAGCGCAGTCGCACGTATATCAAGCCCAAATCATACCATTACGATTCCTACGACCCTTAAAAACATTATTCTGCTTGAGATAAGAGCTGTCCTAACTGATTGACATGATCATACGTGATAGTTTCGGTCATAATAATGATGAAAAACATCGGAAGCATAACAGTTAGATTTGGCCTCACACTAAACGTACGACGACACCTTTGAATATGAATAAGGCCCCCGGAGTCGACAAATGGTTTATCCACGGATTCCTCACATGATGCGATGATGAGCTCGGACAACTTTACTCACAGAAACATTAATAAACAAAGGACAAATCCAAAGATCCAAAGTGGAAGTAATGGGGAATTACCTGGGCTTGGTTTTTTTTTTTTTTTTTTTTTTATTGCATGGTTGGCAGACGAGCTAGCGGCCCACCTGATGGTAAGCGGTAACCGCCGCTCATGGACTATAGGAATGTCAGGGACACACCCAAGCCGCTGCCTACCGTAAAGTGAAAACTCTCTTTAAACCTCGTTTGAAGAAAGACATGTCGTAGCGCTCGGGAAACACCGCAGCAGGTAGTTTATTCCAGAGTCTACACGTACGTGGAAGAAAAGAACGCCGGAATCGATCCGTACAGGACCGTACTACGATGTCGAGTGGTGCGGTGGTAGAAAGGTGACGGTGGCACCATGTCAAACAGTTCCTCAGAGCACTCCCCGTTGAACAGACGGTAGAGTACGCAAAGTGCACCAAAGTCACGCCTCTGCTGTAAAGACTAGTCTGTCCGTGAGATTGGGGTCATCAACGATCCGAACAGCTCGCCTTTGGAGGGAGTCAAATGGATCGAGCAAGTATTTGGGGGCACCCGCCCAGAGATGAGAGCAGTACTCCACGTGCGGTCGAACCTGCGCTTTATAGAGCACAAGTCGCTGTGCCGGCGAGAAGTAACGCTTCGTCCTGTTGAGGACACCCACCTTTTTGCTCGCCAATTTGGCTTTATTTTCCAAATGACTCCCAAACTGGACTTTGCTGGAGATTTCGACACCGAGGATCCCAATACTCTCGGTGACTCGGAGTGTAACTCCTTGGAACTGTGGCACTAGGACAAATGGGTCTTTCTTCGCAGTGAACGCGCATACTTGTGTCTTTGTGGGGTTGAATCGAACCAGGTTCATCTCACCCCATTCGGAGACCCGCCCCAGAGAGTCCTCGACTTCTGACACAAGTTGCAACCGTCTCTCCTGAACAACGCTCTGAGGGACGTTCTGTTGGCTGGTATATCGCGCATCACCCGTGCTGTCATCCGCATAGCAATGTATGTTCTCTATGGACAGCATATCATTGATATGCAGAATGAACAGTGTTGGGGAGAGCACCGAACCTTGTGGAACGCCAGCATTAATGGTTTTCAGACTGGAACAAGCACCGTCAACGACGACCATAATGCTCCGATTGTCCAGAAAGCTTGCGATCCATGTGCAGAGCCCCTCGGGGATTCCATAAGAAGGAAGCTTCGATAGAAGGGCCTTGTGCCAGACCCTGTCAAACGCCTTGGCGATGTCGAGGCTGACAGCGAGAACCTCGCCCTTGCCTTCCAAGGCTTCAGCCCAGCGGTGCGTAAGGTACACAAGAAGATCACCAGCTGAGCGACCGTAACGGAAGCCGTACTGGCGGTCGCTTATCAGCTGGCGCTCCTCAAGATACCGCAAGAGTCTGGTGTTGAGAACTCTCTCCATCACTTTTGATAACAAGGATGTTATCGCTATCGGCCTGTAATTTGACGGGTCTGACCGGTCACCCTTTTTGGGAATAGGGTGGACATTGGCGACCTTCCACGAAGATGGAACCCTTCCAGTTTTATATGAGAGGCGGTAGAGGCGCGTCAGAACGGGGGTCAACTCAGGGGCGCACGTCTTGGGGTGCTAAGTGCCGGAAAACCTCCTCGTGGTGCACCCTGGGCAACGGACGGTGATCACTTTTTGATCGCCGGACGGCTAATGTTCTGGCAAACAGAGGGGCCCGTATTCGGGCCACTCGGGGCGTTTCTCCCTGTGCCCCCTCTAGTTTTATTTGTTTGTTTCTTTTGTTTTATATTGTTTTACTTTTGTTTTATTTTTATGCAATAGTCATTTTTACACTTTTGTTTTTACACCTTTTATTTTGGTTTATTTCATCTTTTATTTTTTACATTTTACTTTTGTTTTGTTTTATTTTGTTTCCTGCTGGGGGGGAAACAGTGGAGTGATGTGGCGGACTCGGCGTGCTTTTGCTTTCGCATTGCTGCCGGGCAAACAGGGGAGGTTTTGGTCCATCCCTGGGCCTTTCGGAAGAAGGGCGAGGGGCGGCGGGTTCGCTGTCTATTTATAGATGGCGGACACGGTCTGATGCAGACCACCGACCGGCCCGACCCGTAACCCTGAATTGACAGGAACGGGGGCTCACGCTTTGTGGGCTGCGGGGAAGTAAACCCCTTTAAAAAATACCCTAATCCTACGCTTGTGGTGCCCGGCAATAGGATGAATGGCTGAGGGGATCTTAGTCCCGAGGGCTACCCTGACGGAGGTCGCTAAACTCAAACTATGTCGGTGGTCAATGATGATAAATCTACCCAGGAGGGTCCCGGGCGCACTTCGCTCGGGGAATCCCTCCCGAAGCCAGTCGGCTTCGGCAGTCCCGCGTACTCTGGGGGGGACACCCAACGACGCACCCGCCCTGTGCCGAGCGGTAAATCCGGCACCGAGAAAAGCGCGAAGGTCGCGCTTCGAACATCGAGTCGCATTGCAGGCTCAAAGAAGGGTCGCAAGACACCGAGTCGGGCTAAGGCGAGTGGGGGTCCGTCCCCGTTGCCGCCTAAAGTCCCGCGGACGGGGTCTCTGACCGCTTCAGAGTCCTCCATTACGGACGTGGACGTAATGGAGGACATCGAAGTCCACGACGAGGGTGTAGTGTGTGGCGAGCGGCCAGGTAGGCTCTGGGCTTCCCAGAAGCGTAACCGAAGCTGCTCGCCGCAACGGGATATGGCGGGGGTCTCCCAGACCCCTAGCAAGATTCCGACCGCCCGCAGAGGAGGAATGTGCGGATCAGTGTTCTCCAACAGGGAGAAGTACCTGCGCACGCGTATGGAGGGAGAGCGCAACGCCGAAGATCGGGTGGCGCAGCTCCTCGCCGAGGACCAACGGTCGGGGGGGGACCTTCAATCCCCTCCTACTACGATGGAACTCAAGGCGAGTGCCGGAGATGCTGTGGCTGCTATTTATGAGGTAGCCACAAAATCTACTAACCTCAAGGGCCCCTTTGTGCGCGGCCTTAAAGAGGCAGGTGCCAAGCTGCTGGTGGTGGTGGACGACCTGGCTGGTCGATCGGATGCCACCAACAGAGAGTTGCAGCAGTTGCGTAAGGAGAACGCGACTCTGAGATCCGACATGGCGGAGCTCCGCGCCGAGCTCGCTAGATTGCGAGCCGACTTGGCTTCCTCCCAAGCCGGTCCACCCCGGGCTGTTCTGGCCAGCCCGGGCAAGACGCAGCCTTCTCCATCCTCTGGAGGAATCGAGGCGCAGTTGCGGCAGCTCATGGGCTCTTTTGAGTCCAAGATCACTGCCCGCATCGGGAGTCTGGAGGCAAGGCTGCCTCCGGCACCGACCTCCCGTACACCGCCGGTCGCAAAGCCGTACACGGCTACTGCTCCGACGCCCCTACCCTGTTCTGGGGGACGCGTCGAGACCTACGCGACAAGCGCGGCGTCTGCGCCCAAGAGGAAGACGGCACGAGCCACGGCCCCTCCAGCCACACCCCAGGTAGGCCCCCAGCCTGCCAAGGGTTCGACGGCGGCACCATCGTCCGCCCCTTCGGTCGCTCCACGCGCCCAGGAGGTTAAGGCTCGTGCCCCTGCACCCGCACCTGCTCCCGCCCCCCTCGTCTCCGCCAACGAGGGCTGGCAGACGGTGAGCAAAAGGTCGCGTCGCAGAAGAAAGGTGAAGAAGGCTGCCCCAAATGCTGCCAAAGGAGTCGTGGCTAGGAAGCCGAAGCTCCAAGTGCCGAAAACGGCCGCCGTGGTTGTCACGGTGTCGCCGGAGGCACTGGAGCGCGGAGTCTCCTATGCGGAGATATTTGCGAGGGTGAAGAGGACCATCACCGCCTCTGATCTCGGGGGTCTGGGTGCAACCACCCGGCCCTCGCAGACGGGAGCTCGGATCCTCGAGTTCCCAGGCCCAGACGGAGGCAGGAACGCAGATTTCTTCGCGGAGAAGCTGCGGGGGATGATTGCTGGGGAAGAAGGCGTAAGAGTCGCCAGGCCCACGAAGTGCGCAGAAATGCGTATTTCGGGACTGGATGACTCGGTCACGGCCCAGGAAGTTCGGGAGGCTATTGGGACCCGTACCCAATGCGCTCTTGACTCCATCAGGGTCGGCGCCATTCGCCCCGGCCCCGGAGGTGCTTTTGCGGTTTGGGCGCAGTGCCCCGTTGCCGCGGCCAAATTATTGGCTGATGCAGGGAGGCTGCTCGTGGGCTTCAGCGCCGCCAGGGTTACGATCCTGCCGGCGAGACCCGCGCGCTGCTTCAAGTGCATGGCGACGGGACACATGCGTCCGAAGTGCACTAGTTGCTTCGACTGCGGCGGACTTTGTTTCCGCTGCGGTCGCCCGGGGCACAAGGCGGCGGACTGTTCCGCTGCCCCCCACTGTCCAGCGTGTGCGGCGGGTAATTTGCCTGCCAACCACGCCATGGGACGGGAGGGGTGCAAACCCCCGCAGGCTCCAAAGCCACGCCCGGGGGGTAGCCAATCGGCCAAGGCTGCCCCTCGTACACCGCCGCCAGCGCGAATGGAGGAGGATGTAGTACCGGAGTCCAGTAATGGACAGTGAGTGCTTTTCCCTCCTCCAGGCGAATCTCAACCATTCTGCCGGCGCGCAGGATCTTTTCCTGCAAACCATGGCAGAGTGGTCGATTGCTGTTGCCGTAGCCGCGGAGCCCTATTACGTTCCTCCTCGTCCGAATTGGATGGGTGACCGGGACGGCTCCGTGGCGATCGTCAGCTCCGCTGCGCTCCATTCCCCGCCCTTGTCGCTCAGAGATAAGGGTACGGGATTTGTTGCTGCCGACTGGGGGGGACTCACGCTTTACGGCGTGTACTTCTCCCCAAACCGGAGTCTGGCCGATTTTGAGGTTTTCCTGGCTAGCTTGGAAGCCTCGATACGTCGGCTAGCACCTCGCCACGTCGTGGTGCTGGGGGATTTTAACTCCAAATCCTTGGCGTGGGGATCTCCTATGACGGACGCTCGCGGAACGGCGGTGGAAGAATGGGCGGCTGCGGTGGGCCTCTGTTTGCTGAACAGGGGCACCACCAATACGTGCGTTCGGCGCCAGGGGGGGTCGATAGTGGACCTTTCGTTCGCTACCCCTGGTATCGAAGCACGCGTAAGGAACTGGCGCGTACTGGCTGAGGTTGAGACGCTCTCGGATCACTTGTACATCCGGTTTGAGCTCTCCCGGTCCCAGGGCGCCAGTAGGGGTCACGCGGCGGGCAGACAATCCCGATTTCCGCGGTGGGCTGTGGGTCGACTCGACAGGGAACTGCTGGAGGAGGCGGCTATCGTTCAATCGTGGTCGTCCTCACCACCTCCGACCGAGGACATCGACGTCACGGCTGTCCGCATTCGCGATGCGTTTACGCAGGTTTGCGATGCGGCCATGCCACGTTTCCGACGTCGTCCTCCGAGGAAGGAGGTCTACTGGGGGTCCCCAGAGTTGGCGGAACTCCGTGCGGCCTGTATTCGTGCCCGGAGGATCTACACCCGCAGTCGACGGCGTCACCGCGACGTAGAGAGGGAGGACCAGCTGTATGAAGCGTATCGCAGTGCGAGGGACGCATTCAAGCTGGCCATCTGCCGCGCGAAGGAGACGGCGAGACAGGAGATGCTGGAGGGTCTAGATCGTGACCCCTGGGGTCGCCCCTACAGAGCGGCGCTGAACAAGCTTCGCTCGTCGGCCCCCCCCCTTACAGAGACTCTCCAGCCCAGCTTCCTCGTGGAAGTGGTTGAGGCCCTTTTCCCGCAACGTGCGGAGCACACGCCACCGGCAATGGTCTCTGAGACCGACGACCGGGAGGCCGAGCCCAGTGTTCCGCCCGTCACGGAGGCGGAGGTGGGGGCGGCTGTACTTCGGATTCGTTCGAAGAGTACCGCCCCCGGGCCTGACGGGATTCCTGCCCGAGTGTTGGCCCTGGTCCTCAACCACATGGGAGACCGCCTCAGGGGGCTGTTCGACGTTTGCCTGGCGTCCGGACGGTTCCCTGACTGTTGGAAAACGGGGAAGCTGGTTCTCCTACCGAAGCCGGGTAGATCTCCCGATTCGGTCGCGGCCTTCAGGCCTATCGTGCTGCTGGACGAGGCGGGGAAGTTGCTTGAGAGAATTCTCGCTACCCGTATCGTCCGCCACTTGCGCGAGGTCGGCCCCGATCTGTCCGATGCCCAGTACGGCTTTCGTGCCGGGCGTTCGACGGTCGATGCCATTCTGCGTCTGAGGGCCGCGGCTGAGGAGGCAGTCCTCGGTGGCGGAGTTTTATTGGCGGTATCGCTTGACATCGCCAACGCCTTCAATACTCTGCCATTCGGCTGCATCGGTGAGGCGCTCCGGTTCCATGGAGTGCCCGATTACCTGAGGCAGCTGGTGGCCGACTATTTGCAAGGCCGGTGTGTCCTGTACGAGGATCGTGAAGGAGAAGTGAGGCGCAGGGCAATGTCGTGCGGTGTTCCTCAGGGGTCGGTCTTAGGACCGCTATTGTGGAACATGGGATACGATTGGGCCCTGCGAGGAAACTTCCCACCCGGGCTCAGCGTACTCTGCTACGCCGACGATACGCTCGTCACAGCCCGGGCACGGAATTTCGAGGAGGCGGCGCGCCTGGCCACCCTAGGGGTTTCCCGAATGGTCGGGCGCATCGAGGCGCTGGGGTTAAGAGTGGCGCTTGAAAAGACGGAGGCCCTGTTGTTCCATGGGCCCCGTCGCGGTCCACCCGCTGGCGCCTCCTTGGTCGTCAACTCGGTCCTCGTACCGATACGCCCCCAGATGAAATATCTGGGGTTGGTGTTGGATGGGCGATGGCTCTTCGACGAGCATTTTCGCATCCTTGTGCCCAAACTTGAGGCTACTGCTGCCGCCCTGGGTCGGCTTTTGCCGAATCTTGGCGGTCCCAGTGCCTCAAGCCGACGGCTTTACATGGGGGTGGTACGGTCGATGGCGCTTTACGGCGCGCCCGTGTGGGCGGAGACCCTGTCCGCCCAGAATAGGGTTCGTTTGTGGAGACCCCAACGAACCATGGCGGTCCGGGCCATACGCGGTTACCGCACGGTGTCCACCGATGCGGCGTGCGCGTTGGCCGGAACTCCCCCGTGGGATCTGGATGCGGAAGTACTCGCCGACGTTTACTGGCAGGCGGCGGAGGTCCGGGCTGGGGGCTCTTGCCCCATGCCCGAACAACTGCGCGCCTGGCGCAGTCAGGCCCACCGGGACATCATGGCCCGGTGGAGGTCCCGGCTGGGGGCTCCACGTGCCGGTTTCCGAACCGTGGAGGCGCTCCAGCCGGTCCTTGAGGAGTGGGCGGTGAGGCAGCACGGGACCCTTTCCTTCCGGCTGGTGCAGGTTCTTTCCGGGCATGGGTGCTTCGGAAAGTACCTGCATTCGGTTGCGCGGAGGGAATTGCGTCCCGACTGTCATCACTGCGATTGCGGTGAGGACTCGGCGCAGCACACTCTCGAGCAGTGCCCTGCCTGGGAGCAGCAACGTCGAGTCCTCACCGCAGTGGTGGGTCGTGACCTCTCGCTGCCGACCGTGGTGTCATCTATGGTCCGCAGCGAGACGTCTTGGAACGCGGTCGCATCCTTTTGCGAGGACGTCATCTCGCAGAAGGAGGCGGCGGAGCGACGCAGGGAGGAGGACTCCCTTGCTGATCCGCTTCGTCGCCGGCGAACCGGGCGGCGTCGGCGCGACTATCTGCGCCTGATGCCGCCCTAATGGTGGGGCCGCGGGTGGGGGTTGACGGGGCCTTTTCCCCCCACTCGTAGCCTTCCGCGACGTCGGCGTCCTGCAGTGTACCCCAGGACGCCGCCGGAGTAGGAGTGCCCGGCATCTCGCCGCGCCGGGCACTGCCACTGAATTGGCCGCCGATGGTATAGCAGATTCCGGCGACCCGTTCGCGCAGGTGGCGCGACGGTACACGGCCGATTTTTTAGTGGGGGCAGGTCCCACACTACCTCCAGCGTCTGCCCCGGGTGCTGGAGGTGTGCGTTAGGCATTTTTTACGGCCTTAAAAAAAAAAAAAAAAAAAAAAAAAAAGGGGCGCACGTCTTAAGTACCACTGCAGGGATGCCGTCCGGCCCGCTCGATTTCTGGGTATCAAGAAGCCTGAGCTCCTGCCTAACCGCACGTTGCGTGATGCGTATTTCTGGCAAGGAGCTCTTACACTTTGGGATGGAAGGTGGTGTGGCTCCTCTATCATCCAAAGTCGAGTTAGAGGCGAAGAGTCGGCCCAAGAGATCGGCTTTCTCCTTAGCACTGTGGGCCAGACTGCCATCGAAATTGCGCAGTGGTGGGAGGTTGGACTGGCAAAAGTTATCTTGCGCAGCTTTGGCGAGCGACCAGAATGCACGACTCCCAGAGGGATGCCTTTGAAGTCGCTCGCCAATTCTGGCAATGTGATCTGCCTTTGCTTTAGCAATAGCCTTCTTGTTGGCTCTGGAGGCGGCGTTGAACTTACGTTTCTCATCATTCACGGTCAGATCCTTACGATTCCTGGCATCGTTCCAGGCCAAGTACGCTGACTGTTTCAGGCGCGCGGTCACTCGACAAGCCTGGCCCGCACAAGCGTCGGGATCCTCTGTGGAAAAGCAAAGCCGCCTCCAAGGGTAGGACGCGAAAAATTCGCGGAGTCCATCCCAATCTGCTGACTCATATCGCCAGACTCTGCGGGAACCATTCGCTGGAGAGCGGACGGGTCGCGCAATGGGGGCTTCAGTGCGGATAAGGCAGTGATCGGACGATCCAAGTGGAGCATCGACGACCATCCTGTATCCGCGTGGATGTGTTGTCAGCAGAAGGTCCAACAAGGAGGCCATGTGGCTCTCAACGTCTGGAATACGGGTGGGCTGTATTACTAGTTGTGAGAGACCGTAGGCCAAGGCCATATTGAAAGTGGTCCTACCCGGGAGATCGGTGGTCCTCGATGCCAGCCACTCTTTATGATGAGCGTTAAAGTCACCGAGGACCACCACCTCTGCGGATGGGCACTGCTCCAACATTTGGTCAATCCCCCTTTGGACGTTCTCAAACAGTAGAGTCGACCCCGAATCACTGCAAGGAGATCTGTAGAGGCACGCGTAGATACGGGTAAGTCCCCCATGGTCTACGCGAAGCCATAAAATGGACAGATCTCCATGTTCGAGGCCCCGAAGGCGGCGACAGCATATATCGCCCCGTATGAACACGCACACCCCGGCTTTCCGAAGGAATGTCTGCTCCAATTCGTAGCCGGGATATTTAAGGTACGAGATGTCATCCGGGGCACATATCTGCGTCTCCGTTAAAAAGAGCAAAGCAGGCCGCGCTGTCTCAAGGTGGTGGTGTACAGCGTCTAGGTTGTTATGAAGACCCCTGACATTGCAAAAATCCATTTTAAATGTGGATAGGGTGTCCGCCGTGTTAAGCCTTCTCTTTTTTCTTATTCGTGGCATCATTTAGAGAGAGATATATATCGGGAAAGGGTTATATGAGGTATGGGGCCACAGTGATACTCAGATAAGGGGGCGGGGCGTAAGTCCCGGCTGGTCCGCGAGTTGTATGAAGGGCTGACGCGGGGCACGGAAGGGCCCCCGGTGCCCCCCCGCATACCACTAACGGGATCCACTCCGGTCTCCCTCCCGGCTCGGCAGCAGTATGCGGGATTTTCGCCGGTTGGCGGGACAGCCTCCCAGGTGGGATATTCCCGGGTTCGGGTCCCCTACTGACCGGCAGGTGGCCGACGGTAACCATTCCCACCGGGTCTCCCTGAACCCCCCGTCAACCCGTCACGCCCTACGGATCCGCGAGAACTCCTACACCGCCTGTTCCGAACTTCTCTCGTCTCGTCTCCTTGGGTCGAACCGGACTATCACGTTTCCCAGATACTGACTGGACATGGATGTTTTAGAGAAAGACTCTTTCGTATGAATCTGTGTGAGGTACCCCTGTGTTACTGCGGAGAGGAAAACGAAAGTCAGGACCACATTCTGTGGCGCTGCCCCCTTTACGAGGAATTTAGGCGACGTATGATCGACGGTGTATCCCGTCGGGTGGCGGGCCCGGTTTACTATCGCGAACTCGTTGACTCTGAGGTAAACTTCCGGCGGTTGAGAGACTTCGCGCACAACTGGAGCAAGATCAGGAGTAGGCTCGAGCAAGAAGAACGGACCCAGGCAGGCGACGAAGGCGTCTTGTGGTGTTAAGCCGCATTAGCGGCACTTAGCAAGCAAAAAAAGAACTCTCTCAGCGCCCGTAAGGTGCTGTAGAAGCGCCGCCCCAGAACGGGGAGAGGGCGTAGGGACGGGAGGACGTAGAAAAATATTTGTAGGGAGTCAAGCAAAAGCGCGTCACGCGCTTCTCCCAAGTTTCGGACCATATATCCATGAGGATGGTGGGTCCATGGGAAGGTGGTGGGTCCTGTTCCGAACTTCAATGCGACCCGACAGCTCATGTGGATGGGATAGTTGGAAGAAGGGAGGGATATCGGCTACTTAGCTCTTTGGTCGGAACGCATATTTGCTATACGATCAAAATAAGCCAAGGTCTACGTTAATTTAAATATCAGAGCTGCCAGGATCCCAACTATGTACCCACATTCTCGGCTCCTAAAACGTAGGTTAGATCCGCTCATGGCGGCCACTTTAGTTCCTTATATCCGAGAAATACTTCCCAAGTCTATATATATTTGATTGATTTAACTTTTTTTAAGAAAGATTACTGGTAATGTGGGACGCACGTTTCTAGCAAATTTATTAACCTACCCATCTAAATTAAATTACTTGTGTTAAGAGTGGGTTCACGTCGTCGGTAGTATCGGTGGAATTCGAATCAGCAATCTCAGTTTTTATTGCAAGTCCGATGCCTAAAAGCACACTGCAGCGGAATGGCGCTGCATAGCTTAATCCTTCCTTTGTTTCTGTACCGCACCGCTCCGCTCCAGAGCTTCTATAGTGCGGTTTTGTTGTTTAGAAACAGTGGGACGACCATCAGGCCACGCCGCGCAGCGCCTCTGCTATATACCGTTGCAGTTTTGATACCGGGGTTGCATCGACTGCATCTTTTAAAAAACATTCGGTAGTTAGAAATGATTTTGAAAAGGTGCAAAAATTGAATACCTACAACGTAAATATATCAATGTATTTAAAAGAATATACAGGCATTAGGCACGCTTCCTGTTGACCTCAACCCCCAGTGTAGGCAGAGGGTACATTATACTCCAAACGTGTATGTTACATCACTTGTAAGACACGTTCATGCCCCCTTCGGCGTGCGCACGCGACCCACAATCTAAATATTTACTATACTCAATTAAAAAAACGGATAACACTCAGTCTGCGTATTACAGCATCTGATGAAATCTTAAAATAGAAACTTATGTTTAGGTTATGTTAATTAGTCACACGATGGTCACACGTTATCGTAATTTTTCCTTATCAATTACGCAAAGAGTCGGAGTGTCTATTTTGCTGGTTCTTTTCGGGACCTATGAGATGCAAAATGTACTTATGTCTGACTGTTAAGCTAAAGTTCGCGGGTTCGATCCCCATTCAAGATAAAACTGACTAAGATCAAACTAAGTAGCGGCAAGTACAAGACACCTTTTCAAGACACCAATTTCAATCAATATTCATGGTGTAGTCTTTGAGTAAAAAGCCCGTGACATACGGACAGATAGACAGACGGACATGACGAAACTATAAGGATTTCATTTTTGCCATTTTGGCTACGGAACCGTAATAAGGAGAGGATACAAAACCGTTTAGGCATCAAAGAATTGCTCTCCATCGATGTCAACTGGTAACGTTTCCAGAAGGCTGGCAGCATTGACACGTTGAATAGCAACGCTAATTCTTTGTGCAATTAATAGGCCAGCCTTCTGGTTACGGGAAGCACTGATGAGGCGTCGCAGAGTTTCCTTGAAAAGTAGGCGCATACATGGGCTCCACGGCCCCAGCGTCTCAACCTCAAACAGCTCAAATATATAATCTCCAATCAGATTACTATCTTTGCGCCATTTGGAGTTCTCAGCAGATGCAGCAGAAGCGCAAGCGCAGCTCACCGTGCTTGGAAGATGTGTAGGTGCTAAGGTTGATACCTTAGCACCTACATATCTTCCAAGCTGCAAATGTACAAGTTGATATGCAAGTTGCATCCCTACCCATCCTCCACGGCAATAACGACATACCGTCCGGCCTCTGCCATCGCCACGAGTCAAACCATTCGGTTCTACAACAGCTGGCACGCCAGCGGTGACTAGAGCCTTACGGATGATGTCATTAATGCTTGCATGACTAGGTATACGACCCGGGTCCATTCACGTTTTTTTTCCTTTTGGCGGCAAGCCCGCGCGATCTGTCATAATGGTAAAGGTGTTGTATCAGTGGCGGTGTGACTAACAAGAAAAAAAATCCTGATAGTCACACTGGTGTGATAACCTGGTGTGACCACGAGTCCGGAGGGGTAAAAAGAGAGCTGCGCTAAAAATGCATCAACGCGTATGCGCAGCGGACATCTTTGAGCGCATCGCTCATGCGCCAGTTTGCGCGGGCTTGCCGCGAAAACGAAAAAAAAAACAAGATTAAAGACCCCGCACTCCTGCTGCATGGCTGGCCTGGCGTCCAAGGCAGGTAATTTTGAAGACTAAGAAGTCACACGATGTCTAACGGCCGGTCTCAATGAACTATCTATCGATGTATTTGGCTACTAAAGCTTTATATTTGACTTAAGCTCCATGCAAAATATGTCAAAATTCTGCTTCTAGTAGCCAAATCCATCGATAGATAGATTATTGAGACCGACCGTTACTCGTGTCCCCAACGACCACATCGTTGGGGACACGACTAAAGGTCGGTCTTAATAAAAGGTTGGCAGGGGTTTTAAACTTTTAACAAGTAAAACAAAAACAATTTTATCGATACAAGTACTTGCATTGCATTCAGGCTACGTAGAGGTAGTGGTTACTTCTGTTACTATGAAGTGTAAAACTTGTCAGGTCAGTCTTAAAAATTACTTTTAAGTATATGGCTATGGGAACGAACTACCTGCTGCGGTGTTTCCCGAGCGCTACGACATGTCTTTCTTCAAACGAGGTTTAAAGAGAGTTTTCACTTCACGGTAGGCAGCGGCTTGGGTGTGTCCCTGACATTCCTGTAGTCCATGAGCGGCGGTTACCGCTTACCATCAGGTGGGCCGCTGGCTCGTCTGCCAACCATAGGCAATAAAAAAAAAATATGGCTGAAGCAGGGTTGAGGAGAGGGTAGGGGGGCATAGCACCTGCCCTTGTTTCAGATCATGGTCTGTATGGTGCATATATTTAACCAGTCTGCCAGTTTAACTTGGCCTAGCGCTCTAACCTCTTCTTTTGGGCTCAAATTCATGTTCTTTTAAAGCCTTTGTGTTTTTCTTGTGGCTTTTTTAACGAAAATAATAAATCGGGCATTCAAAATCACAAACCATATATTTCTAATTGTCATCTACAAATCTTTTTTTGCAGGTGTTAGTATAATCATATCGTCATGCTAGACGGAGTCTTCAGATTAAGTAGGACGCCCAACACTGCACGTTTTGCACGACCTGGTTATCTGAAGACCAGACGCATGGCATACCGTCACGTACCAGATAATAGACATACGCTATCTCTCACTGGTACTACTAATGTCACTGACTTTAAGCACAGATCATTCACGCGAGACACAGTACTCTTTTGAATGTTATGCAGGTAATAATTACATTAGCTAATTGCTCTTGTGAAATAAAATACAAAATATAATTAGATTGACTCCTGTACCATTGCTATCCAACTTGGCAATGCTGACAGCCTTCTAGGAACTACCAGTTGACGTCGAGGAGAGGAATTCTTTGACGCCTAAACTGTTTTGTATCCTCCCCATTTTTGGCATATTTTTGTAAATATCTTGTTTAAATAGCATTAGGTATTATAGATGTAATTTAGAGTAGTTTTTAGGGTTCCGTACCTCAAAAGGAAAAAAACGGAACCCTTATAGGATCACTCGTGTTTCTGTCTGTCCTTCTGTCACAGCCAATTTGCTCCGAATCTACTAGACCGATTAAGATCAAATTTAGTACAAGTAAAGAACTTGGAAATAAAAACTCTAAACTTTTTAAATGCCAATTATTACAATATATTTGTAAATACACAGATATGCTAGTAAGGTTCTGCAACCATTACACCATTTAGGTAACACACGCAAGCAGTAACCACAGTATATAAAGTGGGTATAATCAAGTTTTGAATAAAGCATCAACTTACAAAAAATACAGAAGAGGGTAAAGTAATGTATGTGATTAATGTAAGGAAAACTTCCTAATAACAAATATTTAGGAAACATTAATTTAATAAAACACTTTTCAGATGATAATGTCAAGGCCGACCAGTTACCCTAATGGGTCAGCCATCATCCCCTGGATTGGAAGGAAGGAAGACGACCTGGCCAACACCGCCACCACTAGCAATGACTTTTTAATAAGCATTACGATCCCTGACATTACATCTCATAGAAACGAAAGTAACCTAAAATAATTTAATAAAATACGATCGCTAGTTACCGTTACCAACAATCCACATACAGTGCCTCAATTCGATGAATGTTTATAACTCTTTCTCGCAAAAACTACAAAACGGATTTTGATTCAACTTTACAGTAACATAGTGTATATATCAGAATAGCACACAAGCTATAAAAATCAAACATAACGAGGGCGAAGCTGCGCGGAAAACCTAGTTAGCAATATTGCAGCTAATTGTTCAGATGCTGATTTTACTGATCAAACTTGAACAAGAAAAGAAAAGAAAAGAAGCATTTATTTGTTGCACCATATGTCACAACTCTACAGTAGTAGCTAAGTACTATTTTAAAATAGTGCAAAAATTTAAAAAAAAAACACAAATACAACTAAAAAATAAAACAAACAGACCAAAATTTAATAAAAAAGTAAGACATAAAAATAAAATTATTATGAGAAACAAAATAAGAATAACACAATATAATTTTTTTGACATTATTATTACTTTCTTACTATTAGATAATTACAATTAAAAAACTATAATGATAAAAATTGTGCCTCGCGGTTGCAACGAACCTGGCGCTGGTATTCAACTGGAACCCAATAAATAGTACTACTAAACAGGTTTGGTTTGTTAGCTGCTAGGTGACCACTAGGCATTTCAGAAGGTAGGTTGGCAAATTTTATGTAATAAATGTATTATTCCCTATCACTATAGTTTATTAACCAGCAATAAATAGTAATTTTAAACAGATTATTAAGGGGCATCATGCTTGTAGCACGCGTTATGTTTCAGTCACATTTTTACCATTCGCCCAATACTGTTCAATGTTGCATCATACGACTTCTGTCGTTATCATATTTCGTCATCACCGTCGTTTTAAAAAAAAACCATCACATATTGCGCCGTAGAAAATGTAAAGATATTAATAAAGACATCAATCTTGTCAAATGAAGCGTAATTTAGATATATTTGAGCCTAATGCCTAAAGTACAGTCAGCAACATAGGATTTTTAACACTTACCTACGCATTATTTAAATTTCAACGTGAATATCATCAGTCACATATTCTCAATTTTTTAGATTGAAGATATTAATATAATCACTAGATGATTTAAAAAGTTCCTACCTACACCACTGATGGATGGCCCGATGGCCCCCATGTATTTTGGAACTGTCACTTTTTGTCTAAGTATTTTTTGTAAAAAATGTATTGTATTTTTCAAAAGCCAGCGCTCCGAAACAGTATTGTTTTGTCAAAGCGACTTATGTTGCTGCCTGTACCTACTCAAGTAGGTACTTATCATACCCATGTGTTATCGTTATGTAAGAATTTAGGGATTAAGTGAGTAGATACATTTAGGATTGACATGGATTACTTGGTTTCAGCTTCGTCTGTGTGCTAAGTTTGAAGCATACCTGCTTAAAAAAAATCCCGATAATTTGAAAATAGCACTTCACCTATCGAGAACAGAACTAAAGATTTCTTAATCGCTATATTTGACCAAGAGAATATAACATGCAGGCTATGAATCATCATCGCCAAAGTCACATATATATCTACTAATATTATAAAGCTAAAGAGTTTGTTTATTTCGTTTAACTGTGAAATAATTTTGGGCCAATAGTAGCCTGTGCAATTTTTTTTTTATTTCGAACCAGTAGTTACTGAGCCCTAATCTCAGTTATTTCACTATTTAATTATTTCACTGTTGGATAGCCCATTTATCGAGGAAGGCTATGGGCTATGCTATATAATATCAAGCTACGACACTAGCGGAGCATCAATGAAAAATATTGCAGAAAGATACTTCTCGTTGTTGTTGCGCGGGTCAGCTAGTAGGTTATAAAACAACTAGCTGTCCCGCGCAACTTCGTCTGCATAATTTTCCCCGTTTTTGCAACATTTCTCATTACTGCTCCTAATGGTCGTAGCGTGATGTTATATAGCCTATAGCCTTCCTCGATAAATGGGCTATCCAACAGTGAAATATTTTTTTTAATTCGAATCAGTAGTTCCAGAGATTACACCGTTCAAACAAACAAACAAACTCTTCAGCTTTATAATATTATGTACTAGCGGCCCGCTCCGGCTTCACACGGGTATAACATATATGGATGTTATTATATATTTAAACCTTGCTCTTCAGTCACTCTATCTATTAAAAAAAACCGCATCAAAATCCGTTGCGTAGTTTTAAAGATTTAAGCATACATAGGGATATAGGTACAGAGAAAGCGACTTTGTTTTATACCATGTAATGATATTGATAGATGATGTTTTAAGTAAAATGGTGTAGATATGGGTTACATATACAACATTCGATTTTTAAAAACAGCAAACTAATGCCGACTAATAACTATAGATAGCCTATAAAATTCAATGTCACACTATTATATAAAAGTCGTAAAAGTAGGAAAGCATGATTTAAATAACACGAGTGAAAAAGAGAAAAATGTAATCCGCTGCTTTCATCTAATGTTGACGTCGGCGATGCGACACAAACACAAGTCAATTGTATAGATTTTAAGGTGCCACTTTCTGAGCGCTTGTAACCTATCTACATCTTTTTACTTAAAAACATCAAACATCTGATTGAATTTAGCATAGATACTAATGGCACTACATTTAATATTGCCCACACGCTTTCCAAACTTTAAAAAAATTATTGTGCCTCCCCTGAAATCATTTGTCCTATTACCAACCGACAACGGTGAAGTTGAAAGAACAATACAGCTTCTAAAAAGTGACTGTGCACCTGGTTGGGATCAGATCAGTGCCGAAATTCTTAAAATTACTGTGAAATCTGTAACACCCGTGCTTACTGATTTGATAAACCGCTGTTTTGAGGCTGGGGTTTTTCCGAATTCCTTAAAAAGAGCTGTAGTACATCCTATATACAGGGCGGGAGATAGGGACAGTGTCAGTAATTATAGACCGATTGCAATCCTAACTACGTTATCAAAATTATTTAAGCGCATAATTAATACCAGACTTACTAAATACCTAGAAGATGGCAATCTACTTTCAAATTCGCAATATGGTTTTAGATCTGGTCGCTCAACAAATAACGCTGTACTAGACCTTGTCAACTTTCTGGTAAATAAACTAGATAACAAAAAGAAATGCTTAACTATATTTCTAGACCTTGCAAAGGCCTTTGATACTGTGTCTATCGCCTGCCTCGTAGAGACACTGGAAGCCCATGGTATAAGAGGCATTCCACTGATGTTGCTATCTGATTATCTGCACAACAGATACCAATGCGTAAAAATCGGTGACAGCATTAGTGACGAATTGCCTATTGCATACGGGGTGCCACAAGGCAGCATACTCGGTCCAACACTCTTTCTTTGCTATATAAATGAACTCTGTATGCTTAGCAATAAAAACTGCCGCATCTCGGCTTATGCAGATGACACAGCTTTAACCTTTTATGCTGATTCATGGGATCAACTTTTTGATCTTGCGCAGGAAGGTTTCAACGTGATTTGTCACTGGCTAATATCGCACTCTCTTACCTTAAATGAAGATAAGACCAAATTCATTTTGTTCGCTATCCAAAATAAAAAAGAATTAGCTAATCTCTCTAATAATATATATGCACACAAATGTAATTTTCCTATTACGCCAGGCTGCACATGTCCCAAAATTACCCCTACTAAGTGTATTAAATACCTTGGAATCGAAATTGACGCTAACTTGAATTTTCAAACCCACATACAAACTTTGTCTAATAGAATACGAAAACTAACATACATATTTAAAACATTACGTGACGTAGCAGACAGACAGACCATAAAGTTAGTATACGAGGCCTTGGCACAGTCAATCATAACCTATTGCATCACTACCTGGGGAGGAGCTTGTAAAACAAACATTATAACCCTTGAAAGAGCTCAAAGAATGATACTAAAAGTAAGCCTATTAAAACCTCGGCTCTTTCCTACTCTTAAACTTTATGAAGAAGCGCAAGTCCTCACTGTGCGTCAGCTTTACATAATGCTATCTGTACTTCAAGAACTAAGCAACTTATCAGAGGACAGAAAAGAGCACATAGCTCAAACTAGAAGAAAACACGCGATGTGTGAGCGGACTATCGTAAACACTTCATTTGCGCAAAGATTTTCTTCATACCGAGGAAGCATGCTATTTAACAGAATAAGTAAAATAGTTCCCTTATCCAACTATCGTAAAACTGAATGCAAAAGTATAATACATAAATATTTACAGAAACTTAGTTATACGGAAACTGAAAAAATCCTAGAGGTAGGAATATAAAGTGAATTCTATATGTAACGTTAGGTACACTTATATATTTAAATATTACCAACACCAAATTTGACACGTGCACTTACAGACACAAATACACCTACACACACATACACACCTACACACACACATACACAACACACGAACTCACAAATATCTCATAATATACCTTTTGTTCACTATTCTTACACTATTATATATTACACTATTCTTGCTTATATGTTCTTATATGTTGACAACCTATACAATGTTATGAAATGGGGGGCCTGGAGATCTATAGCACAGGCCTTGGCTTAGTTTAGACTCCAGATCTCCCACAAATTACGAATACCTTGCCTATTTTTCTTGTCAACTGTGTAATGTATAACATGATGTAATTTGTGGAGATGAAATAAACATTTTTATCATTTTATCAATGCAAAGTTGAAATGCCAAATAATGCTCACATTTTTTTTTTCATCTTCATCATCATCAGCCCATATTGCTCCACTGCTGGACATAGGCCTCTCCTAATTTTCGACACAGCATACGGTCCCTTTGTTTTTTAATTTTTACCCCTTTTTTCTAACTTTATTTTATTTTTATTATTACCCGACTGTAAGGAAGGGTTATGTTTTTCGCGCGTATCTTGTATGTATGCATGTATGTATGTAAGTAATATATATCTGATATCTCCCAATCCACTGAACGGATTTATACAATTAAGATGTCGTTAGATTTGTTTTTGATTGCTCAAGTGTTCTTAGATAAGTGACGTTTGAAAAAAACAAATATTGCGGCTGTGAGATGGTAAAACAGGGGTGAAAAAAAAATACTGCAATATGGGTATCAAATTAAAGGGCTCATTTTAGGCATTTCAAAAAGGTATAACATGATTATAACTGTAATACTAAAAAAGTTAGTTAGCAACCATTCTTTTTTCAATTTTCAATACTTGACAATATCTGGGACAAAAGTTAGGTGTTACATCGGTTACATTTTACAACTATTAAAAAGTATTAAATAAAAACTAAATTATAAAAATAAAACCCGCCTGCACAAAAAAAAGTTGGAAACAAGATCCACTACATACTCCTTCTCAACGGATTGGCTTGTTTGGCCATTTTAACCCATTTTGTTAGTAATAGATCAGTTAATCACCGTTTTCTTTTACAAAAACCATAATCATAAGTTTAATCAGTGTCCTGGAAAACAATCGGCAACTCATCAGTGATATTCACTGGCGATCCAGGTTTTTGTTGTTGTTTGGAGGGGGGCCCGAACTAGAAACAAGAAGAACGTTTTTGCACCACTCACAAGAATGAAATGGGTAAATTGAGAATGATTTTAGGGGGCCTTGAGCCCCTAAGCTCCCCCCTGGAGACGCCACTGATGATATTCCTGTTATTAGTAAACTCGAATTGTCATTAGTTAAAAATTCATTAAGTTGATCAATTTTTAGATGAACAAAGAGCATCTATTGCTAACCGGAAAACATTCTGTCATTGTAACTGATATAACTTTTATTTCTCACTGTATCGGCTGTTGGTTAACCTAGTTAGATAAACGCAGATACGGGGGCTAAGTGTTCACGCTATTTACAGTAAAACGAACCAAGGTTCCTTCGATCTCATTGACCTAAATAGAGGTGTCGGTCTAGAGCTGACATTGGCATACGTGACTTTCCTTATTTGTAACTAGGGAGTAAATATTAGGATAGATGTGTATCTTCAAAGGTAAGACATATCTAGAAACCGGTTTCTGATTCGGTGGATAAAAAGAAGGCTTTATTATTCCTTAAAACTTAATTAAATTAAATGATGATGATGATAATAATAATAATAATATGCCAATATTCGTCTCCGTTAATGGTTTCATTGCCAAGAGCCTCGACCAACACCTTGAGAGGCTCGCGTTAGACGGTTGGATCAAGCGCTTGATGCAAAAGGCAGTACTTCTGGATACGGCTTGCATTGTGAGGAAGTTCCTTTCTCTGGGGCCGTAACCACCGGTAGCTTGGTCCCTGTACCCGATACCCGATGCACTATTTTTCATATTTTTAAATGTATTTTTTATATAGGTATATAAAATGTAATTTTTAAGTAAAAAAAATAAATAAAGAGAATAATAATAATATCTTGGGACAACTCACACAACATCATCTGATTCAAAACTAAGCAGAACTTGTACTATGGCAACCAGACAACTGATAAATACATATACTGATATATTTCTAAATACATACATATTATAGATAAATTACACTCAGACACAGAATAAACCATCGTGCTCATCACACAAAGTTTTATCCTGGGTGGGAATCCTACCCACGACCTCTTGCGTAGCAGTCAGACACACTCCCACCGCGCCACAGAGGCAGTCAAGAATGAATCAAGTCATGAAGAAGATGGAATGACATAACGGAATGAAATGAGAGCCAAGGAGAGACATGCTTTTCAAAAACTTCTTCTTCTTCTTCTTCTCATAGGCATTAAGCAAAAGAACTGGAGTCAGTTCCAAGTGTAGGTAACACTTGAAACTGCCGACTGACTCCAGTTTTTTTTTCAAACGAACGTTTTCAAACAATCATTGATTTAGTTTTATGAAATAAAGATGTTTAAACCTAACGATTTCAAATTTTAGGATAGGGTAACGTCTCACAGTTTATTTTCTTATTTTTCACATCATACAGCTTATTGGTTACTGCTTAGGTATAACAAAAGGTTGTTATACCTAAGCAGTAACCAAGATTATAATGTAATCTAAAACAGGTGAAACACACCTGAGAAACTATTTATAACTGAGATACCAACGTAATAATCTTTGTAATTAATATGAATGGCTTTTGTTGATTAATTTTGAAATTTATCCGACGACTAATCAATAATTCAAAGATGATATACCAAGTGGTAATTATAGGCGTACTTTGCACATCTATTACTTTACTTTATTACTTTCTACCACTTAGGTAGCGAATACCTAAGCATACGGCTATAAGGTGAGCAGAGGCGTAGCTACGGTCATACCAGCCGCATCATTTATATGGGGGCCCCATTCTATAACCTAAACATTCCAAAAACAAAACAACATCAAGTTTTTGCACTGCAATCCTGGGGACACGCTCCCCCTGTACCAGTGCCACACTGAAGACTATCCACCAGGCGCCCCAACAAATTTTAATACAGGACGGTTCCTGTATTAAAATTTGTTGGGGCGCCTGGTGGATAGTCTTCAGTGGAAGTAACTGTTCAGAAACTTGTCTTAGACGGGTCTAAGACAAGTTTCTGAACAGTTACTTCAGCCTAACACATTGCACTGCGAGTATCAACCGTTGGTTGTTAGAGGTTGAGCTGCTTTTTAATCTGCTTCTAAAAATGTGGTTCTAACTTTGACCTGCATGTATGTAAATGTTTGCAAAATTCTCAAAAACTACTAATCCCGTTTGCATGGTATTTCAGCGATTCGACTGCATATTCTTTGGGAAGGTTTTAGTGTATAAAATACTCTCCTAGATTATAGAGAGTAATAAGTCAGTCAAATTTCCATCAATCGGTAATGTGTTTTTTCTTTCACTTCGTTGGCTTCGTCTCAATTGTGTGTTGGCCAGGCAAAGTTCTGGATGTGCTCCAGAACTTTGTCTAGGGGGGGAGGGGCAACATTTGACTCAACATGACGAAGAGAGGGGTCCATTTGAGGGCAATTGCCTGTCAAATCACACCGGTCAAAAGTGAGTGTCAAAATACCCAATAAAAAGGTGTTTCAGTCAAGTCTGGGTCAGCCTCTCGCAGTCCACTGCTGGACATAGGCCTCTCTAATTGCACGCCGCTTTGTTCTATCTTCGGCTTCTCGCTGTACCCTAATGCTACATAATGTACGCTGTGCCTTGGATGAATAAGTACAGTGGCGGATCCTGGATTGTCGTTTGGGGGCGGCTTGAACCAGATAGGGACGTTGTTGCACCACTTATACGACTCAAATGGTTGAATAGTGAAAGATTTTGGTGGTGCTGCAGCCCCCAACCCCCTTCCCCCTTGGACACGCCACTGAATAAGTACAAAATAATGCGTCCTCTACATTAATTATTGTAACTTCTCGATAGACGCTGGTGGCGACACATTTGAATCATCTACTGAGGCGCTCAATTTTAGAGCAGGAAATTATCAATAAGACATAGAGACTGCATACACTCACACCGGCTCCACTCGTTGGCCCCAACGTCGGTCCCACGTGTCGATCTAGAAAAAGCCAACGCCGGGACGAGCATATCTAGAACGACATGTTGGACGAGTGACATTGGGACTGTTGGGTCCAACGTGTGGAGCCGGTGTTGCTATGAAATCTTTCTCCCATAAATAAGTACTCTATGTTTATGGTACCTTCTGACGTAGATACAACGCAACTTTTCTACAAGGCATCTATCATTGGATTTGCCTGCCAGTTTGGTTGGGACAAAAAGCTATTATTATCTACGAGGAGGTCCATCTACATACCTCTTAACCTCACTATATTTACTCAACAGTCCGCCTATAACCAGTATCATGGATAATAAATATATACCTATTTTAAACAACACTATATTTTACTAAATCTGCTTTGAACTAGTTTCATTCACAGATTGCCAAACTATAGGTACCTATTTTAAAAATGTATATTATAATTGTCATTTAATTTATTAATTACTACGTGTGCAATAATTAATTGGGGAGATTCCATTAAATAGATATGTGACATTAAATCATAGCTCCGGTTCTGATTTACCAGCAGGCGGGTCGAGGGTTCACAACAGAAGCACGCGCACACTTTGCGTGATTTTATTATCACATCACCACTGCTCATGATAAAAAAGTGTGGAAATCGACACATTCTAGAACTAAAATTCGAAGATAATTGACATACCTATACCACAGAATAAATAGTACAAGCATACACCAAACCAAACACTGGATTGGAAGTGGTGGTTGCAGTGTTTGTGAAAAATTGAAGATAACAATAATATTATGGGACAACCCACACAACGCTATCTGATCACAAACTAAGCAGAGCTTGTACTATGGAAACCAGACAACAGATAAATGTACTTATATATTTCTAAATACATACATATTATAGATAAATAACACCCGGACGTAGAAGAAACCATCGTGCACAGCACACAAAGTTTTGTCCTGAGTGGGGATCGAACTCACGACCTCTTGCATAGCAGTTTAATACACTCCTACCGCGCCACAGAGGCAGTCAGATAATGAATATAAAATGAAATTAAGGTTTAAGTAGCTAGATAATGGTTTCTGGCTACATAGTGCTAGTAGAGGAAGTAATAAGTATTATAAGTGTGAAAGTAACTTTGTTACGCTTAAACTGCTGAACCGATTTAGATGAATTTATCGAGTTAGTTTGAATCTCAGGAAAGGACTTATGATAGTTAGCGATTACTGACATCCACGCGGGCGGAGTCACGGGCGAAACATATTACCTAGTAGTAGATAAGTTTGAATCTATACTATTATTATAAAACTAAAAAGTATGTTTGTTTGGACGCGATAATCTCAGGAACTACGGGTCCGAATTGAAAAATTCTTATACAGTTGGTTAGCCCATTTATCAAGGAAGGCTATGAAACATCAAGCTACGATAAATAGGAGCGGAGCTGCAATGTAAAATGTTGCAAAAACGGGGAAAATTAACGCAGACGAAGTTGCACTTGACAGCTAGTATAAAATAAAATTAAGATGGTGGTTTCCGGCTACGTAGTGGAGGGAAATTGAACTAATATTCTAAAAAGTTGTAAGGATGGATTGATATGTATGTGTGGTTGTCTATTGCTCTCTTATGTAGACGAACACAATTCACCGAAATAGCGCTGAGAATTAGCAAGCTGAAATGGCAATGGGTAGGCCACACATCGCTCGAAGAACCGATAACCGATGCGGAAGAGGCCCTCGAGTGGCGTCCATGTCTCGGCAGACCCAGTGTGGACCAACCTCCCACTAGATGGACCGACGATGTGGTCAAAACAGCCGGGACCAAATGGTTGATTATGGCCCAGGATCGTCAGGAGTGGAAACGATTCGGGAAGGCCTTTGTTCAACAATTTATTAAATTCTTTATTAACAAAAATAAGGTACATTACAGTTGAATCAACGTAACTTGACCGGATTGAAGTTAGATTCTTATCATTTTAGCGCATGTCATAGAGATGCGACCCTAAAATTACTTACGAAAACGATTAATTATGTTTAGTCGATTAAAAATACGAACAAAATTTTATTTCAACAATATACAAATACTATTTATATCTATACTACTTAATATTATAATGCTGAAAAGTTTGTTTCTTTGAACGCGACAATCTCAATAACTACTGGTTCGAATTTAAAAATCTTTTTTCTGTTGGATAGCCCATTTTTCAAGGAAGGGTATAGCCTATATAACATCACGCTATGACCAATAGGAGCGGAGCAGTAATGAAAAATGTTGCAAAAACAGGGAAAATGTACGGGAAAATGAAAATTCGCGGGACAGCAGGCTAGTGAGTTGATAAAACTTAAATAAAATTTAAATTTAGAATAGTTACAGTAAATACTAATAGAAAGTTTGAAAAACAATTTCTTTACGAAAAAAATTACAAAAAACATAAGTTAGTAAAGTAATACTAATTTAGACAATGTAATGCGTAATCGCATCTCTAATTCTCTTGGTTTAGTTACCGCCCCCGCCCCCCACTTCCTGTCACCATTTACTACTAAAAATGCATCTGCGCAACTACTTTTCGCCAACTTCAATCCGGTCAAGTTACGTTGATCCTACTTTATGTCAGGATTCTTTAATTTTTGCACTAGTAATAACTGTGTTGCAGGAAAATAACTATGCCAAATGCTTCCAATACTACTTTGGCCTTGAATTAACACCTATTGTTAATATAATGCCTATTATGATTTCCAATTTATTTTGGTTAAACCCGATCGATAAAATAGGTGGGCACTTAAATGGTTTAATGGAAACTTTGATAAAAGCGTTGTTTCCTCGAAAGTTTCCTCCTTGTCTATGGTGCCATATCAATTAATTGATGTTGGAAATACCGTCTACGTAAATAAATGAATAGCTGCTTGCAAGCGTGTAACTTTTCCGAACGAATTTTTTTTTTTTTCACTTCGCGCCGGTGTTACCAACTCGGTAGTGGGGATTATGGCTCGCATATTCTATGCATTCGCCAGTTTCAAGTATAAATTAATATAATATCTTGGGACAACTCACACAACGCTATCTGATCCCAAACTAAGCAGAGCTTGTACTATGGACCAGACAACTGATAAACATACTTATATATTTCTAACTTCTTCTTCTTCGCACGGGTGTAGGTAATATTGTAGTTTTTTATAGCTTGAGTTAGGTACATTATAGTAATTTTCGTAGGGATCTCTTATTTTTTTGACAATAAAATATAGGCAATGTTATTCCCCGTTATGTGTGTAGTTATCTAATGATGAAAGAATTTTTGAAATCGATCCAGTAGTTTTTAAGTTTATTATTCGTTACATACAGAATACAAATATAACTTGAAAAATGTTTTAGGTGTACCAGAATCTGATGGAAAATGAGAATTAGAGATGGATGGGAAAATGAGAAGAGAATTAGAGATGGTAACTCAAGGTTAAAGTAAGTAGGTACAAAACCTACTAGGACAAACAAGTCTTGATCGTTGTATTTTTTTAATTGAATTAGTTTAATTTTGTTTAACGGTTCATTATCAATTTCTGCTTCAATAGAACTAAGTATCATCACTGGTCGAACAAAAAAAAAAAACAAAAGCAGACCGGGACTTACCTTATTGTTTTGAAAGGGCAACACGGAAGGGTTTTTTTTTTAATTTTATAACGAAAAATTACTGAGTAGAAAAATTTGGAGTTCAAACTAGGAATTGAACCTGAGTCATCGGTTCTGCAATTTGGGCCGCGGAAGACATAACCACCGGGTTATGTATCCGGGGTATCGAATATAGACGTGATAGTTCATAGGCGTATCCTGAATTATTTTTTCGAGGGTGGAAGTCGAATCCAATTGTAAAGGGACTTGAATCTTACAATAAATCCGAAATTAAACCGTTTGAGGGAGGGTCGGTTAACCCATTTCACACTCCTAAGTACCTACCTACCTTATGGTATGGTTAATCTATACTAATATTATAAAGCTGAAGAGTTTGTTTGTTTGTTTAAACGCGATAATCTCAGAAACTACAGGCCCATTTTTTTTACTGCTATATAGCCCATTTATCGAGGAAGGTTATAGGCTACATAACATCACGCTACGACTAATAGGAGCAGGGAAGCAATGAAAAATGTTGCAAAAACGGGGAAAAATACGCAGACGAAGTTACGCGGGCAAGCCAGTTTAATGATAAACATTTCTTATTTATTTAAATACAAGTAGGTAAATACCTATATTTTTTTGAGGCACCAATTAGTCAACAGGAGGTCATATCGTAGCCAAGCGTAGTTTTTTCATTACTTAATATAAATTTGATTTATATGAACTCGAATGGAGATAACGATATCTTAAGCAAGTAGGTATTAAACGTGAATTACGACGCCCTACATAAGCCTAAACGATGAATGTCAAGATAATGCGACAGATCGCGTTACAATTACGACTTAAAATAATTAGCTTCTAGCTTTTCCCGTGGCTTCAACCGCGTTTTGGCAGTGCTTTATAGCTTATGTGCTATTCCGAGGACACACACATTACACTACATTACTACTAAGTTTCATCAAAATCTGTTTAGTAGTTTTTGCGTGGAAGTAACAAATATCCTCAGAAACGTTCAGTACTTAAATAAATATTGTGTTTATATTAATTGAAGCGGCGGTAGCATATTGGCTAAGGCATCGGTTTCGCAATCGTGAGGTCATGGGTTCGAATCCTGGCCATTATACTACCGACGTGAACCCACTCCTAACACAAGCCTTTGAGCTTAGCTGGAGGGGTTAACAAGATTGCTAGTAATGTGGCACTCAATCCCACATTGCTAGTTATCTTTGAAAAAATAATAATAATAATAATAATATGGTCTTGCGTCTCGCAAAAAATCGAAAATGGTTCGGCTGATTTAAATCTATACTATTATAAAGCTAAAGAGTTTGTTTGTTTGAACACGGTAATCTCAAGAACTACTGATCCGAATTGAAAAATTCTTTCACAGTGGGACAGCTGTCCCGTGCAACTTTGTCTGCATAAATTTTCCCCGTTTTTGCAACATTTCTCTTTGCTGCTCCTCTCCTATTAGTCGTAGGGTGATTTTAAATAGCCTATAGCCTTCCTTGATAAATGGGCTATCCAACAGTGAAATAATTTTTCAATTCAGACCAGTAGTTCCTGAGATTACCCCTTTCAAACAAACAAATAAACAAACAAACTCTTCAGCTTTATAATACACACATCAAAAGTGTCTAGGGATCAACATATATTTTTGCAATAACTTTTCTCCTGATTGATTTTTTTTTTTTTATTTCTTTAAGGATTCATCAAATAAAGTGTTTTCGTTTGTCACAGTAACGATAAACCAAGTCACCTTTGCATTAATAAAGAAATTTGCCATTTTCCTAATAAAGGGATTTTTTACATTTGAACCACTAACATTAAAGTTCGAAAAAAAGACTGAAATAACAGTTTTCTTTAAAATTTTATTGGGTAACTTAAACAATTAATAATCCGTGTTTCTACCGCGAACACTAACAACACAAGAACATCGGTTTGGCATACTCAAAATGAGTTCATCCAAATCACGCTGTGGAATGGCCGCCCATGTTCGTTGCAACAACAAAAAAAGGTCTTCTTGCGACTGGATACCCTCCATATTCGGCAGAGCTCTTCTCTGTAGCATATCCCATGCATGCTCAATCGGGTTCAAGTCTGGCGACTGAGCAGGCCAGGGCAGGACATTGATGTTAGCTGCGGCGAGAGTCTGTCTTACAACTCTTGCGGTGTGCGGTCGTGCATTATCATGCATTAACTGAAATAAGGGACCGATTTGCACTTGTAGAGGAACGATGACGTCTGATACAATCGTCTCAGCATAAATTTGAGCGTTGAGGTTGCCTCTGATCCAAATCAACTCAGTTCTTCCGCCGATCCAAATACCCGCCCATACCATGATGGTTCCACCACTATAAGGATGGACTTCCTGGCAGGATTTTAATCGCTGTTGGCGTCCAGGGGTTCTCCAGTGTCGTATACGTCTTGTATCCGGTCTCATACCAAAACGAGACTCATCAGAAAAGCACACGAAACGCCATTGTTCTTCTGCCCAATTTCTGTGTTCAAGAGCCCATTGATATCGAATCCTACGATTGTGCATTGCTATAGGTGGTACCCGTAGCGGTCTTCGGGAATGAAGGTTCACTTCATGCAAGCGGTTTCTGACTGTTTGGTCGCTAATTAAGTTCCCTGAAGAGTGATGAAGCCTCACGGCTAACATCATGGCGGTTATTGTTGGACCTCTTCGAGTTAAGATTTGAATGTATCGGTCTTGTCTCCGTGTGGTGCAGCGATACCGTCCTCCATGGCGCTCAGCCACGGTACCAGTGCTTCGGTAACGTGTCCAAAGTCGACTGATAACACTCTGACTTGTATTCAGAGCTAAAGCCACAGTACGTTGCCGGGAACCAGCTTCTATCATTCCCACGGCTCTGAGCATTTCTTCCCTGCTTAAATGACGTCACCGCTCCATAATAACGTTGGTTTTAATCAGTAGTAGGGAAACAGTAGCACTAATAATGTCTTCAATGCGTTGTATGTTTTTATAGGGAAAATATTGACAGCTGATTTTCATCTTTTACTCGAATTTGATTCACAGTTCCTGATTCAAATTATGAAATGCACCAAAAAGGATCCATATAAATTTATAAAATCATAAATTTATTACAAAGCCACATCTCAATCTCAAGAAATCCGCATAAAAATGCTTGATCCCTAGACACTTTTGATGTGTGTATTTACTAGCTGTCCCGCGCAACTTCGTCTGCGTAAATTTTCCCCGTTTTTGCAAAATTTCTTATTGCTGCTCCGCTCCTATTGGTCGTAGCGTGATGTTATATAGCCCATAGCCTTCCTCGATAAATGGGCTATCCAACAGTAAAAGATTTTTTCAATTCGGACTAGTACTTCCTGAGATTACCGCGTTTAAACAAACAAACTCTTCAGCTTTATAATATTAGTATAGATTAATGACTTGAATAATTGACACAAAAATAAAATACATTATTAAAACAAAACATTATCTTCTTGAAACGTGTAAAAATATGTTAAAACATGATCGTTTAAACACACGCCACTGTCTACTGGATAAGATTATTCTCTTGCACTTTATTTTCAACTCTATTTTAATGAGATAAGGTTGATTTTCAGGTCTAATTTATATAATAATAAGTGCTCGAGCATTCCATCGCCAGTATCGGAGTTCGGTGACCATTTTAGAACATTGCATCACTTGAGGTGAATTTCAGTAGCACGATGTCTGATAAAATAATCTACGAGACAAGGTTTCGAAATTAATATTGAGAAAAATACAGTAAGTATCTTTTCGAGTTTATACTTAGGTATATCATATTTTCAAATCCTCTTGCGTAGCAGTCGTATACACTCCCACCGCGCCACAGGGGCAGTAAATATTACATACCTTCTTACCTATGTATATATCGGGACTTAATCGCGTTTTTTAAAGGTACCTGCAAACTAACCTTTTATTTACTTAAATTTTCGATCGAATTGCACCGATCGTGGTCACGGGTCGACTGGATTGGACAGGAAATCACCGCGAATCCCTGCCGACAAACTGCTATGCAGTTTGGCAGGCTTACAAAAATGTAAAATGGGTAGGTTTCGAATAAATTATTTATTTATTTATTTTATTTATAAGCGGTATGAGTAGCATCTACGCCCCGTCGCACGATGTACTTAGACGATATCGGGTGAATTTATCCACCCCTGTCGCCCGCCGTACTTAGGCGGTATCGGGTGACTTCATCCATCCCTCGTCACGCGATGTACTTAGGCGGTGTCGGGTGACTTCATCCATCCCTCGTCACGCGATGTACTTAGGCGGTGTCGGGTGAATTTATCCATCCCTCGCCACGCGATGTACTTAGGCGGTGTCGGGTGACTTCATCCATCCCTAGTCACGCGATGTACTTAGGCGGTGTCGGGTGAATTTATCCATCCCTCGTCACGCAATGTACTTAGGCGGTGTCGGGTGAATTTATCCATCCTTCGTCACGCGATGTACTTAGGTGGTGTCGGGTGAATTTATCCATCCCTCGTCACGCGATGTACTTAGGTGGTGTCGGGTGAATTTATCCATCCCTCGTCACGCGATGTACTTAGGCGGTGTCGGGTGAATTTATCCATCCCTCGCCACGCGATGTACTTAGGCGGTGTCGGGTGACTTCATCCATCCCTAGTCACGCGATGTACTTAGGCGGTGTCGGGTGAATTTATCCATCCCTCGTCACGCAATGTACTTAGGCGGTGTCGGATGAATTTATCCATCCTTCGTCACGCGATGTACTTAGGTGGTGTCGGGTGAATTTATCCATCCCTCGTCACGCGATTTACTTAGGCAGTGTCGGGTGAATTTATTCATCCCTCGTCACGCGATGTACTTAGGCGGTGTCGGGTGAATTTATCCATCCCTCGTCACGCGATGTACTTAGGCGGTGTCAGGTGAATTTATCCATCCCTCGTCACGCCTTGTACTTAGGCGGTGTCGGGTGAATTATTTTACCCCCCTTGGCGCTATGTAATTAGGCAGTATCGGGTGAATGGGTGAATTCATCCATTCATTGTCACGCAATGTACTTAGGCGGTATCGGGTGAATTCATCGAAAAATCATAAATCAAAAGTTTTATCACGCTCCAACCAAAATCTAGCCTCGGGCCAGCACTGTTTGGATACTATCAGAATTCCCGACGTAATGTGATAAAAAAACTAAAAAAATAAACAAAATCATACGAGATTAATTCATTCATACGTTGATAAATATTTGTAGAATAATAGGTAAGAAACGTGTGATTAATCACTGGGAGTAGGTATGTCTCAATCATAACACGATCCAATTCAATATTGTCCGACAAATGAAATCGACTAATAGCGATCGTCTAGGTATGTCTTTATAAATCGACTGGCTTATATCCTCGGCTTTGCTAGGCGTGGATCCAAAACTTTGTTGGGGTGGGGGAGAGATCTGATTAAGACGGGGGGAGAGGCAACTTGTGACCCAATCAGCCAAAGTCGTTCGCATGATTCAACACCGGCACACCAGCCTGACCAGCCACCATCGCTCAGGGGAGGCCAATTGAATGGCAAAACACACCAGTACAGTGACAAAATTCTCAAAATCGAGTTGAATTGCCCTTGTTGTAATTAAAATTATTTGAAATACGTTATACCGACAGAATCCTTTTGTCGATTGTTCAAATGAGAATTCTTACCATGTTTAAACACCCGCAACGAAAACTCCTTGGAACAACTAGTGATACAATAAAAAGTAGAAAGCCAACGCCGGATGGACCGACCTCGTTAAATCCTCCACCAAATGTTCCGTTAGTAAATGTTCACAAAACGCCACCAACTGATAGAGATGGAGAAGTATCACAAAAACCGCTTGCAACCCCCCAGACAATCCGTAAGCAAGACCACTCCTGGCGTTGGCAAGAGTTCGATGAAAAATTGGCTACATTGTCACCAACTCTAAAGGAAGAAATAGATACAATATAGGTGTAGATATACAAACATTATGTCATCATTGGCCTATACCATCTTGATCAGATGATTAAAACAGCATCATAAGAGCCTCAGCATTTTCGCTGGTGACTACCGTCTCCACGGACGCTGTATCGCCTGGGACGCGATTTAGGTGGCGCAAGCATGTCCAGAACTTGCGTCACCCTCTCTACCCAACTGACAGAACCCACAGGAATGACTAATCAATACGTGCGGCGTCAGATCGGTTGCAGGACTCGTCGGGAGGTACCATACCAGGTGTTGTTTCGAGTTTCCCTCTTCTCGCATAGTTTATATTTTCGGTGTAATTCCCTAAGTAGCCTCTTACGACACCTTAGATGAGATGGGGTGATGACACTTTGTATTCTAACTCCGTCACCACGCGGATAACATTATGTACAATTTATGTTATCACTAAATTATGGAAGCTGATAAGCTAGAAAGAAATTGAGGTAGGTTGAGCGGACGTGAATCATTATCACGGCTTAATTAATTAAGCATAATGATAACTTCGTCATCTGTTCAATATGTAGGCACATTAGCCAGATATTTATATCTACTAATTATATTATAGATGCAAGTAAGTTGTATAGTAGTAGTATTTGTCTGTCTGTTAGTTTTTACAGATCGTTAATTACCTACGTTCGGAACATAGGCAATTTAAATAGTTTTGGAGAAAATCATTACAACTTACATAGGTACCTACCATGTATTGTTTTGAAATACCTAGGTTTTAATTAGTTTAGTTTTAAAATGCTTGAGCCTTTGCTCAGAATGTAAAATGAAGTGTTTTCTTGTAGTTCTTGTTGCGCTTTATAAGCAGGCAATCAGCTTTTTTTTTAACTTTTCTACGTAACCCCTGGAGTATAGTATTATATTATCTGTGCCCCTGGGTACCGCGGCACCCACTTTAAGAAACGCTTATCTATAAGAATCTATATGTATCTATCACTATATAATTTATTAAACAGAAGTCAAACAAATCTCGCAAATTCCAACGGCGAAATTGTGCGCAAAAACCTTGTGTTATGATTTCGATTGTTTAAAATATCGATGCGATCATTGATACGGCAATATTGTTTTAAATAAAGGTAATTAACCCTATCTACTATCTTAATATTTTAATCTGTAGACAACGTTCCTTGCCGTGCTTATTTTGATTTGAAAACGAAGTAAGAACATAGATATCCAATTAGTATCTATTTATTGGTTGAATGTTTGCATTTAAAATCATCAACAAATCATAGACCAAACAAACACTAATAAACAAGTCCAACATAACAATATATTAATTTTGCAGTAGCGCCTAAAAATAGAGGTTCGTTCTTTACATAACGAATCAATGTTTATTATTACGCAATCGGTTATCAGATTTCAAAATATTTTTTTTACCAATTTTCCTTACTTACTGCAATCACAAGAGTAGATTTGGTAAGTAGATATGTAGGTTAAGTAGCAGTGGCGGAAGGTCCTTAAAAGACCATTATTTTCGGTTTCCCTTTGGATTATACTTACTTAGTATTATAGGTACAAAGAGCCATGCCCAACAAGATATATTTATGTATCGGGTTACCTCAAAAAAATGAAACCCTTCGCCTCTGTTAAGTAGGTATTTATATTATTTTTAAATCGCGATACCGTTACTCTATACCTAACTATAACCTGAGAAGACAAGTATCGACACGTGCCAATTTACCTAGTTATGATAATTTTACTACAATGACTATCTGTGACATTGAGCCGCAGTCATCGAACTGATATCACCACCTCGTTTGGGCGGGTTATCGTCCACGCGCGAGATAACCCCGCTCCCTATATAAAACGAGAATTTCAACACGAACATCAGTACACAAGCAAACGTTAAACCATAAACAACAAAGCGAACTGAACTATTGAACTTATAGACTACAATCAAACTTTATTTCTAATTTATATTAAAAACTTTTTCGTGATATATCGAAAAAAAAAAGACATTCAAAATGCGTCTATTGCATTTCGTATTCGTGATATTGAGTGTGCTGTTGTTGGCGTCCGTGGCTGAAGCTCGTCCGCCTGTGGAGGCCCAGCAGCATCATGTGGAGAAACGGTCATTCTGCCTCCTGAAGATCTGCAGCTATCGGTGGACGCACCAGGTTGAACAGATGAGGTAGACGCGCGCGCACGCGGCGCGAACGCACCGCCGGCTACGGTCATTTGAAGGAAACTCTGAACGTAGTTAAAATTGCGTTTAAAAAATAATTATGGGCAATTATATCCGTTCATATATGTCCATATCCATTGTGGAAAAATCTGGAATAATGTCGAAGAAGAACCGCGAGAGCGTTGATAAAGCACGCTGCTTATAAGAAGAATAGAAATGGGACAGCGCTGAAAGAGCTGCGTATTGGAAATACGATAAAAAATCTAAAATTTTTGAAATGGGTCTCACAGATTCATTTTTTTTTGTATTCGGCCTATATTAGGCTGCCGCCTAACAGAAGTTATCTGTACTTAAACGGAATTGTAGTATTGTTATTTTAGGATTTAAAGTCATTAAGTTAGTCCGTAGTCTGTGCCTAGGTATAATGTAGAATGTTCCTGTATTCACCGTAGTATAAGCTTTGACCAGTTATGTAACACCTAGTATTGTATTCGTTTATTGTTTTAATTATTTAAAGTAAAATATTTATTGTTTGGTTTAAGATAAGCGTCATGTAGGCAATAAATATAAATTGGATACTTATTTAACTTGTATTGTTATTGCTTCATCCCATTGTTATATCAAATGTGAAGATTAAATAACATTATCTACCTTTATGTATGTTATTCAATTTTTGCAATTAATTTAGGCGACATTTTTTTTTTCACGTATATTTGATCTTGAGCTCGTAAACACTCGTAATGAACTCGTAATCACTCAATTTATTAATGAATAGTATCATTAATAAATTATCTGTGAAATGTATCAACTTCATCTTCTGATGCCACTGCAAAAAAAAAATTGTATAGAAAAATCTACCATAAACATTAGATACTATAGATAGACTACCTAGATTTTTTTCTAGTAGGGGTACCAAAAGATTTTGTTGGTACCTTCAGTGTGAGTCACTAAAGTGGATATCATAAAAGGAAATTCAAAATTTAAAATAATAAATTATTGCAGTCGCTTTAAAAAATGTTACGCTGACTGTACTTACTACTTAGATAATATTGATAAAAGTCTTTTTTTTAACGAGTGGCATTCAATTAACACTACGACACCAGCAATTTGCACTAGGTTTTAAAGATTTAAGAAAAAAATATACGTATGAGACGTAGGTCTAGGACCTATGTATATTTTTCCCATTTCTATAAATATAAATACATAAGTGTCAAAGATCTATGAATGTATTCGTGTAGTCTCTCTTTGCCTGAGAGTTGATAACAAAACAAACAGATATTTTTTCTAGACATATTTTACATTATATTTTTTATTTTCCTCTTCCCTCCAATATTAATCGGTAGAGATTATGTCTCGCACATTATGTGCATACGCCAGTTTCAAGTATTATTTCTTTCTAGTTTTCTTCTTTCAATCACAAAGTCTCGTTCTTGTCCAGTTATCACGTATTTCAAGTATATATTACACAGTTTTACACTTTAAACGCGGAGCTGTAAAAATGTCAGTTTGCCGCCATTTTTACAACTCCTACATTATAATTTACCATTATGATTGCGTACGCTTCAACTATTGTCGTATAGACCTGGACTGCACCATTCTTTCAAATAAAAAGTTTAATACTGACTGCAAAGCGTGGAAGAGAGAAAAAAAAGTCGTGCGGTCTTTGACAGGTATTGTCCAAAAGTAGCGTTGTCTCCAAAGAGTAAACTAATAGTTGTCTCTTTCTTGAAAGTGGTCAATTTTGTGAGGTTATGGCGCAGTCCTGGTCTCTAACGCCCGGTCTCAAAAGTCTAACTATCGATGGATTTGGCTACTAAAGGTATATATTTGACATAAGCTCCATACATAATATGTCAAAATTCTACCTCTAGTAGCCAAATCCATCGATAGGTAGATTATTGAGGCCGGCCGTAAGTCAATCGCTTCGACATATCTGATGACAAGGAATTAAACCGGTTCCCTGACAGCACCGGCCCACGTAGTAGCTACGGCCCTATATATATTTTTTACATCATAGACATCAACTTCGACATCAAATTTTCGTTTTACTTAAATTTCTTAAATTTACGTGGAATATTCCAATATTTTTTGGATAAGGACAAGAAATTCGAACCCATAGACAATTTTCTGGAACGAGTGGATGAAATAAATGTTCCTGGCTCTGTATTATACCACCTCATTTTTGATCGAAACTACGTTTTCATTGAATTAGAATAGGCCTCCAGAACATTATACGTCACTTGTAGCGATAGAAAGTTGCCAGAGGTCTCTGTTTTCCAAGGGGAGTCTAACTAGAGTCCCCTTGGAATATATCTAGATTTTAGAGACAAGTGGCATAAATCGAATGGAAAGACAAACAGTCGTTGCGCGTCCAAAACCGCGAATAGGTATGAAAAACCATTATTTTCAGCTCATTTTGCATAATGCATTTGCATACATAAATTTGCACGTGAATGGCAGATTAGTATTTATGCTAGTTGTCGAGGGGGGCTGAACTCTTTATTTTCCAGGGGGAGTCTAACCTCAGGTACCATCGGCCTCTGAGTAAGTAGGGGAGAATGGCTATTCCAGGGTAAGTACGGCCCACTCGCTATGCCTATGGAGCTCATCAAATAGTTGCAGGACTTTCCGATTTTATTTTTGTACGCCAAATAAAATGCGAGTTGGTAAACATCGCGGTAGGAAGACCTAAAAAGCGGGGTCAGCATTTGAGGGGGCAACATTTGACTTAACCGGTCAAGTGTGGGTTGCTCGCATGACGGAGGGGGTTAGTTGATTAAAAATCGGTTGTATCCGCGCCTGGCTGGGGTGAAATTGGATGTGGAAGGCGGAGCACCAGATTATGGCGCGTAAATTAAGAGAGGCCTATGTTCAACAAGGACCATTTTTTTTAATAAAAACTTTTTTACAAAAAAATATCACCGACTTCTAAAATAAATACAAGGCAACTGAAAAGGAATAAATAATATACCTAGAATAACAAAAACAAATTAAACATTTTGAAGTTGGTGCCATGAAATAGTAGTCTTTATGTTTAATTCGGCACCAACTTCAAAATGTTTAATTTGTTTTTGTTATTCTAGGTATATTATTTATTGCTTTTTAGTTGCCTTGTATTTATTTTAGAAGTCGGTGATATTTTTTTGTAAAAAAGTTTTTATTTAATCACTTTTTAGTGGGTTGGTTTGTGATTCACTTATGTTACAATAGGCTTAAGTATGTCAACTGCTGAAATCCTTTTACAAAATATTGCTTACCCTGATGCAGGGCCGTTAATTGTTGAGGAGTTCACTATCAGCTCTATAACATTGTGGAATAGTAGTATAACAAGAATAAAGTGCTACTCAATACCATATTAAAGTAACTGAATCGCAAACTGTGAAATATTGAATAGGTCTGCTCGTCATTTGTGGTCTTCATCATCAGTTCCACTTCACCAATTGGTATTTTTTAAGAGTAAATGCACGAATCACTATGAAATATACCTAAATCACTGTAGGTGTGCCTTTAATATTTTAAGAGTTCCCTCGATTTCTCCAAGATCCCATCATCAGATTGTGATCTGATGACAATGGGACCAACTTGGAAGTATACCCTTTCAAACACAAAAACAATTTTTCAAATCGGTCCAGCCGTCTTTGCGTAATCGGTGAACAAACATACAAAAAAAAAAAAAAAAAAACATACAGACGAATTGAGAACCTCCTCCTTTTTGAAGTCGGTTGAAAAAGACAACTCTCGCTTTAGGGTACAAGCCCTGTGTCGCGGGGGACTTTACAAACATACAAGTCACGGACGTACACCCAGACTAGGAACAACAATTTGTGGATCACACAAAGTGGTGTTCCGTGTAGGAATCGAACCCACGACCTCTTGCGTAGCAGTTGGACACACTCCCACCGCGCCACAGAGGCAGTCAAGTGGGCTAGTCAAGCCCATATTGACGGGCTAATGATGACGATGATGAAGCTAAATAAAAACCTAGGCTTTGCGCCCTTCGAATAGTTATGAAGTTATGATTAAGGTAGCCTACCTATTTATATGTATATACATATATATTTTTTGTTAACCCCTCCAGCTAATCTCAAAGCTTATGTTAGGAGTGGGTTCACGTCGGTAGTATGATGGGATTAATGGGTAGGATTCGAACCCGCGACCTCACAATTGCGAGACCGATGCCTGAGCCATTAGGCTACCGCTTATATCTTTTGAAGATTATATTTGTCATTCAAAACCAAAGATGATATTCAATGATACGTCGAGGTTGCATTGAACCCGATATGATAAGTAGCCGATGAAAGATATCCAATTTTATTTAAAGTCTACGAGTATATTTAAAACGATAAAAATGATCAGTATTTTATTAACCATTGCGTTGACCCATGAATATGTATTATTGAAAGTAGATAAGTAGCCAATGAAAACATAAATTAGTTGATTTATGTTATGTTTTGCTGTAAAAGTGACTTATCACCATGTTTTTATTACGCATGTTTAAAAACAGGGCAAGTTCATGTCGGGCCACACACAATGTAAGGTTCCGTAGTTACCCAGCACAATAATGCGGTATAAGAAGTGGGTTTTCTGTTGTTTTGGTTTCATACTACTAACAACGTTATATTAATATTTTTCAAAATTTTGTTTATCTCACTTGGTTAGCTGTTACTCGTAAACTTACAAAGCCTACTTCGCTGTGATAGGAATAGTTTTCCTTTTAATTTCATTATACTTATTTTTTCCACATCTCTAAAAACAACTAGATACTTATCTGGCAGGGACACTTGACTGTAACAAAAATTTGCACTTTAAGGCTTAATATTTCACAAACGAATAACTAAAATTCGAAAAGATTTAGGGATTCAATACCCCTAAATATTTTTAAAAGACCTATGGGGACCTGGGGACAGACGGACGGATGGACATAGCGAAACTTTAAGGGTTCCGTTTTGCCGTTTTGGCTAAGGAACCCTAAAAAGACAGCTCCCGCAGGGTACAAGCCCTGTGTCACGGTCGACTAATGGATGGAACTAGAAACAGTACCTAGTTACATATGTTACTTAAGTTGACTCAATGAATAAAATCCTGGAATCCCAGAGTATTTTAAGTTATTGCATAGCTTTTATCGCGGGCTTTGAGCGCGGCGACCGAATCAAGAAATTCCGTAACGAAAATAAAACCTAACACCGCCTACCATGTAGCTCGGCCGAGCGTTCGCTTAACCTATGGTATATGGTACGACTGTACGAAGCTCGCGCGGATCGAGACGAGCTGCTCCGAAATATAATAAAAAGAAAAAAAAATTGAACAATTAAAAAAATATTTTTTAATTAAATAAAAAAAAAAAATTGTTGTTTTTTAGTTGAAAATGCTATGCAATAGCTTTACCATGGCACCCCGAGTGCCACACATTTTTTTTTTAATGGCGACTCCCGCAGTAGCGTTCAAGCCCATACAAGTACACAAAGTACACCCAGACTCGGAACAACAATTTGTAGATCACACAAAGTGGTGTCCCGTGTGGCAATCGAACCCGCAACCTCTTGCGTGGCAGTCGGACACACTCCCACCTCGCCACAGAGGCAGTTAAAATCCATCCAACACAATGATTCATTTCATCCTAAATGGAACCAACGCCGTTTTTGTTCAGAGACGCCGTTGACAGTCGGTATGCAGAACATACATTTCAATCGAGAAGATGGATTTAAACTATCTCCGACGTGGAAACACCACCTCGTTTTAGTTCGCAATCGTGTAGATATCAGAATAGCACCCGTCGGTCGACTTACAGAATAGGGACACGGTTAGTATTGTGTACGCGGGTACTTGGAAGAAACAAGAAAATGTGAGGGTGGATGAAAAACCTCCGCCTCACACACGGAGTCGTGACGCTCGCCCTGCCAAGTCAGCTTGTGACAACGGTCGGTGTAACCAAGCCGAAACGTCAAGCATAAGGTATAATCTAGGTAAAGTATTTACTTTACCTAGATTAAATACGTTTATTCCCGTGTCAAATTGTATTAACCTTTTTAATGCTATTAAAATGCTTAACAAACAGTCTTGCTGCCTAAATAAAACATAAAAAGTTTTATAAAATAATATATATTACGGGTCTTAATCGCGTGAATAATTTAAGGTAAAATACCTTGTTTATTGCCCGACGTTTCAACCGTATTATAACGGCCGTGGTCACGTAAACTCTGTCTGTTTATAAACTTTCGCGAATTGTACACATTATAAAATTATTCTGTCTAATACGAAACGCTGGCAATAAACAAGATATTATACCTTAAATTATTTACGCGATTAAGACCCGTAATATATATCATTTTATAATGTGTACAAATTTATCAACATTTTATCTTTCGTTTTGGTTTTGAACGTAGAGGCAATAGAGATACTTAGGTCACTTTTGTTTTATCTTTGTTACATACGCAAATGTGACGTTCGTCTTTCTATGCGCCTTTTGTACCTAATGGTTATTAATTTTCCTTTTCAAAGTAATTTCTTGAATGCAAGAGGCGACGTCTGTAGGCGGTTTAGCAACATAGAAACATGGGCCCAACATGCAGATACACTTGGAGATATTTGTCAAATCGAGAGCATTTAGAACAATTTAAATACAGGCTAGCTGACCCGGTGACTTTCGTAGGGAGTAACTACCAGCTAAAATTGAACGTAATCATAAAATCACCAATTTTGTTTTCACAAAACTTGTTACTTCACAGCAACAAGTTTATTTTATTTTTATTAATTACTTATTTAACCATCAAACTAAGTAGCGGCTACAATAAAACACCTTTTCACCAGACAGACAGACATGACGAAACTGTAAGGGTTTCGTTTTACCCATATTGGCTACGGAACCCTAAAAATGAATTATAGTTAAAAAATAATAAAAAAAAAAATAACAAAAAAATATTACCGACTTCAAAAGTAATGCCTACAAGGCAACTAAAAAGCAAAAAATAATACACCTAGAATAACAAAAACAAATTAAACATTTTGAAGTTGGTGCCAAATAAAACATTAAGGCTACTATTTCATTTTAGTGGATTGCTTTGTAATTCACTGAAGTTACAATAGGCTTATGTCAACTGCTCAAATCCTTTTACAAAATATTGCTTGCCCCGATGCAGGGCCGTTAATTGTTGAGGAGTTCACTGTCAGCTCTATTACATTGTGTAATAGTAGGTAGTATGACAAGAATAAAGTGCTACTCAATACCATATTAAAGTAACTAAATCGCAAACTCTGAAATATTGAATAGCTCATCATTTGTGGTCTTCATCATCAGTTCCACTTCCCTAATTGGTGCTTTTTAAGAGTAAATGCACGAACCCCAATGAAATATACCTAAATCACTGTAGGTTTGCCTTTAATAGTTTAGGAGTTCCCTCGATTTCTCCAGGATCCCATCATCAGATCGGGATCTGATGATGGGATCCTGGAGAAATGAACAATGGGACCAACTTAGAAGTATACCCATTCAAACACAAAAATATTTTTTCAAATCGGTCCAGCCGTCTTTACGTAATCGGTGAACAAACATACAAAAAAAACAGTCGAATTGAGAACCCCCTCCTTTTAGAAGACGGTTGCAAAAGGGTCGCCGTACAAAATACCTGTTTTTATTTTTTTGTTCTATCCTTATTTTAGTATTTAGCTAGACAGTTGGAATTTTCACAAAGTTTGTTTTACAATAACCGCTATAACAACAAACAATGAAAACAAAATAATAATGTAATGTCGCTTGATCTTAATCGTGACATTATGATACCAATCTTAATCGTGATATATACATACTTATATACTTATGGAGTTTGTATTAATATGACCGCTATAACAATAATGGCTTAGGTAATACGAATAAAAGAAAATAAAAAAAATAAAGGAAGACACTTTAACTTTAAAGGAAGACATTTTAACTTTAACAAAACGAAGCCCTTATAGTTTCGCGATGTCTCTGGGCTAAGCTGCGGAAAGACATCCGTCATCAGCTCAGCTGACTCAGCTCAGAGACTGTTAGTGCTAGAAGGCTGTAATTTTGCATGAATACGCATATTACTTACGCCGACAAAGTGCAAAAATAAAATCTTGAAAAAAAATTTTTTATGGTAAAGAAGAGATGTGATTTTTTTTTAACTTACCCCATCGTGTGGGATATCATTAGATAGGTCTTTTAAAAACGTTTTGGGGTTTTTAAAGAGCATTTTTAGATTTAGGGATCCGTTTGAGCTTTAAAGTGCAAATTTTTGTTAGAGTCAAGTGTGCACCCCTCCCTTTTGGATATGTGAAAAAATTCAAGGTAGTATATATAGTGAAATTAAAAGAAAAACTATCAGAGTTGAGTAGGCCTAAAAACTTTACGAGTAACAGCTGATCAAATGAACATTTTCGAACAAATGCACTTGCCCGGTTTTTGTGTTGGATTCGTCAAATAGATAGTATAGTGGGATGAAACCCTTCCTGTTCGAGTCCGACCCGCACTTAGCCATTTATTTTTCTTTTTAAAACCATCCCAGTATTAGAGCAAACAAAAAATTATATTGGTTCAACCGTATAAGATACCTGTTATTTGGTTAATAAAATAGATATACGATGGACTTGAGTGCAATTTTCGTTTATATAAAGATTAATATTAAGATTGTCTTAAAATATTCGGATAAAAACCCGTCTATAATTTAATGTGTTTATGAATTTATTATCATCAAACCTAAAGGCAAATTATGACGTAGTTTGTTTTTAAAAATTGTTTTCACGTTTTGTAACACGAAACTCGTTTGAGAGCACGAGACACGCTTTTAGGGTGATAGGTGATGTTACTCAACGATACATACCTATAAATAGGAATCTAACTATCTACTAGCGGTGCAGCTTGCCTTAAACCCTTTCCACATGTTCTGGTTCCAATCAGGTACGGCGCCAGCTACCCAGCGCGACCGAACCGGACGGACGCTGGAAGATGTTAAAGCTATCGTACATCGTTAAACACTCAGCGCCGGGTATTTGGCGAGGGTTAGATTGAAACCGGAACGTCTGGGAAGGACCTTATGGGGTAGCCGGGCCAACGTATTTGCTCAAACTCTTGTTTGTACGAGTAAGCATCTGCGATAAGCCGACAAAATGGTTACTATACAAATGGCTTGCATAAACCGCCAGTTTGTACAAAATTGATTTGCACAAATGAGAATTTATGTGATGGTACGTAAACGTTTAGGTACACTAACTGGTTTTGTGCAAATAAGATTGTTCGTGCAGCGTGTAGGGGTCCGGCTACACGATGGCAGCGACTTGCATGCGCAAACAGTTTGTGTCAATTTTTGCACAAGCTGTTTGCGCATGCAAGTCGTTATAGTGTATATAGGGTTCAACCCTCTAACCCCCCCCATCCAGGGGGGATTTGGGGTTTGAACCCTAACCCCCTCTCCCTCAAATTGCAAAAAAGATAGGTTCACAGTATGCATTTAGCCGGTGTTTAGTCAATTGTACCACTTAAAACTATTTGCGCATAAGGTTGAGGGGCCTGTATCAAAATATGTATGTGTGTGGCGCGGTGGGAGTGTGTCCGACTGCTACGCAAGAGGTCGTGGGTTCGATTCCCACACGAGACACCACTTTGAGTGCTCTACAAATTGTTGTTCCGAATATGTTTGTGAAGTCCCCCGCGACATAGGGCTTGTACCAAATCGCGGGAGTTGTCTTTAAAAAAAAATGTTGAGAGGCTGCCTCTTAGCTGGCTCCTCAACTAAACGACCAAAGAAGTAATGCGAGTCGCAATTGCCTGTCAAAACACACCGATCCAGTGTCAAAACTCTCAAACTTGGCCAAAAAAAGGTGTTTCAGTCGAGTCTGTCAGTCTGAGCCTTGGATTCGCGCCTCCTTTACGTGGATCAAAAATGTTTATTGTACAATTATCATAGGTATATACTTAAAGCATTTGTTTCAACCTCCCAAACTCTGATGTCGGCGCACAGTATTAAGAAGAGCCTACTCTACTAACACTATCGATATTTCATATCACAGGGTGTTAACGTTTGACAATATCGTGTGCAACAATACATTACCGTATAGCGAGGAGGAGCCAATCCGTGTTATCAGAGCGCCGTGCGTCATACTTGCTTTCTTCGCACAAAGCTTGGATTTTCTGATAAACTGAATTAAAATATTTTGACGACGATCTTTAAGAAGACCGCAGCGTTATTACGTAATTTTTAGCGAATACTTTTGTTAGTGTATTAAATGACTACGACTGAATACTCTAATCTACGTCTACGTTCCTTAGCCAAAATGGCCAAACGAAACCGATGTAGTTTCGCCATGTCCACTCGTTCGTCAGTCCGTCCGTCCGACCGCAGCTTATCTCAGAGACTGTTAGTGCTAGAAGGCTGTACTTTTGCATGGATACACATATTACTTATTTCGACAAAGTGAAAGAATAAAATCTTGAAAAACATTTTTTATGAGGGTACCTCTCCTATATAATAATAATAATAATAATAATTTATTCATGAAAGTAAAGGTACAATAAACTTATATAAAGGTATAATAACAAATAGCACAGTTAAGTATTTGCCTGAACTAGGTTGAAACCTGTGTTTCAGGCTAGAAAGTAAAGAGTATTTTAATAAATACTTTCCGAAACTAAGACTATACTTAATAACTAAAAACAAGAACTGTTAAACTAGAAAACATAGATTAATAAATTAACATTTACAAAAAATAGGTAATTATAAGAGATGTTACAACAATTGGTCTTATTTATTTTAGTACAAGTAATAAGTCCTCCGTCTGTTCGTATGACATATCTTGTAATTGGGAACTTACAGCTTTTTTACAATTAAAATAATTTAGGTGGTATATATTTACAATTCGATTTAATCTATTATACAAAAAAGGGCCTATGAAATTAAAAAATCGGTTTGAGAACATATATCTTGAGGTGGAATCAGATGTGCAGACTATATCTTTTCGTCTCTTATTAGTTAAGTCAGTATTAAAAGTAAGTAACTCGTGTTGTTTGAAAATTATATTTACTATAAAAAGCTGACGGATAGTCAATACCTTACAGCATTTATACAGGAGGAAGGTGGGAAAAAGGAAATGTCGAAAAGTAGCTACTTTTAGAACGGCTCTCTGTGCTCTTTCAAGTGGCAACATAACAGTTTTTAGTATATGTAAAGTGGGGATGTGATTTATTTTTTTTCTTGCCTACCTAATCGTGTGGGATATCATTAGATAGCTCTTTTAGAAACGTTTAGGGGTTGTGAAGACCATATATAGATTTAGGGATCCGTTTGTTAAATATTAAATTTCATTAAAATGCATTTTTTTGTTAGAATCAAGTGTCCTGCCAACTAAATGGTTGATGTTGGGAATGTGAAAAAAATCGGTTGCTTCCGTATTCTACCCAAATTTTCAACCCACGAGTAAAAATTAATTAATATAATTCCGTTCCGTTTTCTACCCGCAGCAAAATATTAAATCCGTTCTCTACCCAACTTAAAAGTAAAATACATATAAAGCTATAGAATATTGGTTTTGTAACGCCAGCAAAAGAAAACAATGTTATTGATTTTCTTAAAAGTATTTATAACATATAATACTTATATTATTTTGTAATAAATTAATTTAAGTTGAACTGTCAAATAACAATAGTTTATAAAACACCTTGTTGATTAACAAGGCGCGTGTCATAATCACTTGTCAAGGGCTCTGATTTACTGTCCTAAGTTTACAGTCGACCAATTAGGACTCGTGAAAAGAGATTTGATAACTGATTAGTATTATTTATAGTTAAACGGCTTAACAAAAACCGGGTGTATAATGAAGAATTAGAATAATAAATATATTTAGCTTATAAATATTATATGTTGTAAATAAAATCGCTCTTAGCGATAAGGCCGCCCATTGTACATTTAAGTTATACAATGTATTCTTTGTTTTTATATTGGTGTACAATAAAGTATATACTATTATTATTATTATTATAAACAATAACAGATTATACAAAAAACCTTAAAATTTCAACCATTTCAAAACAAAAAGACTAAATGTATAAATCTGTACCTACTTATAAATTGTTAATCAAGATTTATGTATCACAATGTAAAATAGAATAATATTAGACTTATTTTCTACTAAAACAAAATTCTGTTGGCATCTATCTACATTTCCTTAACTTTAGTAAAATCACAGATTCGTTACAATTATTAAATATCACAAAGCAAATCACATTTTTGTCAATATTGATGACAGCTTAAGTTTAAAAATCTCTGTTATGTAAATGAAGATATTTTTTTACAAACAATGACCAATGCTTATTTTGCTATCTATACATTTCTTATACTATAGTAAAATCACAGACTAACCCTTCTTCGACGCAATGAGATAGACAAAGAAAGCAAAATGATATTATAAACCCTTTTTTGCTTTACCTGCCTAGCAAAATGATATTGAAAACCCTTTTTCGTTTTACCTGACTGCTGTGACATGCTACTAATGTCAAAGATATACTCTTTAACCAAACTGAACAAACAATCATTAGATATTTCGTAAATATATTAGTAATTTTAAATAGTTTAAATTATTGTGCTGTCTGTACCAAAAGCTTAGTTAATTGAAGTGGGTAGACACCGGAATATATTTTAGGTAGAATACGTAAAAAAATATTGATTTTAAAACTGTGGGTTTAAAACGTAATAAGTTTTGGGTAAAAATCGGAATTAAATATTTGTGGGATGAAAAGGTGGGTAGAGTACGGAAGCACCCAAAAATTCACGGTACCTATATAGTAAAATTAAAAGGAAAATTACTCCTATTACAGCTAACGTCTGGTCTCAATAATCTAACTATCGACGGATTTCTCTACTAGAGCTATATTTTTGACATAAGATAAGCTCCATACAAAATATGTCAAAATTCTACCTCTAGTAGCCAAATCCATCGATAGGTAGATTATAGAGACCGGCCGTAAGTCGGCTTTTCAAGTTTACGAGTAACAGCTGATTAAATGAGAAGTAACAAAATATTCGTACAAATTCCATTGAAAATTATTATTATGTAGGTATATATTGTTGTAAGTATGAAACAAAAACAGAAAACCTTAATCCGATTAATGCGGCTTAAGAAAATCTTAAGCCGCATTATTCGGATGGGGGAGGGGTGGGGGAAGACTAAGGAACCCTACATTGTGCGTGGCCCGACATGCACTTGCCCGGTTTTTTTTTAAATACCTACTTTATCGGTGGCAAACTGTTTTTTTACCATAGCCTTTGCAACTTTGGGGGCGCGTTGCTGACCCTTTAAAAATCTGTTGACTCCCCTCTTCAGAATCCCATACCTACTATATAGTCTTTAGGGACATCTCGGCAGGGAGCTCATTTCACAATCGGAGCGTTGTTAGTGCGAGGAAGTGCCTCTGAAATCGCACGGTGCGATTCCTAAATTGTTCTTTTTACCCGGCTGTAAAGAAGGGTAATGTTTTTCGCGCGTATCTTGCATAAAACACGTTTGAATAATGCAATATGGGTATCAAATTAAAGGGTTCATATTAAGCATTTCAAAAAGATATGGCAATACTTAAAAAGTTAGTTAGCAACCATTCTTTTTTAAATTTTCAATACTTGACAATAGCTGTGATAAAAGTTAGATGTTACATAAGTAACATCATAAAACCACAAAAAACTATTAAATAAAAAAATGAAAAAACCCACCTGCACAAAAAAAGATGGAAACAAGATACTTAATTATATAATTTTATGCAGTCGGAGGCACTTTACTAAGTTCATCGAGATTCATTAATGCCTCCGACTGCATAAAATTATATAATTAAGTAGGGGATCTTGTTTCTATTTTTTTTGTGCAGGCGGGTTATTATATAATTATTTATATAATTTATTTTTTTATTTCTGATATTACAGGTATGTACCCGACCCCGTACTCGAAAATGGTCGTGTTACGTGGATCGATCTATCAAACTGACTGGACAATTGCCATTAAGCCTGACATGATAGATCGATTAGAGCGCGCAAAGATTGTTGACGTCACCATCCCACATGACGATAATCACGTAAAGGCAGAAAAAGATAAAGAAATAAAATATTTGGACTGATTTGAAATTGATTGTGCCGATAGTGGAGTAATCCCCAAGAGCCTCGACCAGCATCTACAGAGGCTCGCGTTCGGTAGCTGGGTCAAGGGTCTGATGCAGAAGGCGGTACCTACTCCTCGTATTGTGAGGAGGTTCCTGTCTCTGAAGCCCTAACCACCGGTATCTTGGTCCCTGTACCCAATACCGGTGTGACTATTTTTTGTATTTCTAAACTTGATGACCCGCGCTAGTTCGTCTGCGTAAATTATCCCCGTTTTTGCAACATTTTTTATTGCTGCTCCGCTCCTATTTGTCGTAGCGTGATGTTATATAGCATATAGCCTTCCTCGATAAATGGGCTATCCATTCGGACCAGTAATTTTTGAGATTATCGCGTTCAAACACACAAACTCTTCAGCTTTATAATATTAGTATAGATTTTTTTATACATTTATAAACGTAAAGAATAATATTACAAAATGAATATAGGACATAATAATAATATACCCAATGCCGGTGTAACTATTTTTTAAATGTATTTATTTTATATCTTGTGACAACTCACACAAAGGTCGAGGAAGGACATAAAGTACATAATTACCCTATTCAACATTCACGGGGCGGAACAGCAGGGTTACAGGGCGTATCTATACTAATATTATAAAGCTGAAGAGTTTGTTTGTTTGAACGCAGCAATCTCAGGAACTACTGATCCGAATTGAAAAATTCGTTCACTGTTGGATAGCCCATTTATCGAGGAAGGCTATATGGTATATAACATCACGCTATGACAAATAGGAGCGGAGCAGCAAGGAGAAATATTGCAAAAACGGGGAAAATTTACGCAGACAGCTAGTCACACTAATATTATAAAGGCGAAAGTGTGTGAGTATGTGAGTGTGTATGTTTGTTACTTCTTCACGTCTAAACGGCTAAAGCGATTTTAATAAAATTTGGTATGGAGTTAGCTGACACCCTGGATTAACACATAGGCTAATAAACCGCGGGTAACACCGCGGGGCACAGCTAGTAAAACATAAACGGACAGAATCATAGGTAAATAGAGTATGATAACTGATATTCAGCTAAATTCTAACGCCGGGTCGATACGTTGGCACCAAAGTTGGTTTCAACGCATTAGCCAAAGCATTGGCGCCAACGTTGGCACGAGCGTTATTCTAGATTCACACCTTGGACGAGTGGCGTTGGCGTTGAGACCAACGTTAGGGCCAACGTGTGGAGCCGGTGTTACATTTATCTAGTAACGTTATCGCTTCTTCAACACTTGACATGAGCTGGATCGTACGAGTCTAAAAACAAATCAGAGCAAGTCTTCAATTACGCGATTTTGAACGTTATGCTACAAGTATAAAGTTCATGATTAGAGTTTGTTTATACTAGTTAATGTGGTTAATGGATTGTCATCACTCGACCTGTGGCCGGCGGTACTTTTCACTAAGAGATAGGCGACGTGGGTGGGACGCGAAGATAATGGCTAACTGTTACGTATAATTATATATTATACGTTTTACGTTTCACTTCGGGTTTTTCCTTCTCAGCAAAGGGTGTTGTTTTGTTTATGGTCAAAACAATAGGTAGCTTGTGATGAATAGTTGCTTTGAGGAGCTCAGTAGGTAGGTATACCTAGTCCGGCCATAAGTTCTGTTACAAATGAAAATACATTTTTTTAAATGAATTAATGTAGGTAATATTACTAAAACTTATAAGCACATATTAATTAAAGTCTCAGTAAAAATTAAAAACAATATTCTATTCAAAATGGCTACCTTTGCCTCTTATACAGGCCTTTAATCTGTCTAGCCACGAATCTATGGATTTACGCACTGTTTCCATGGGAAATTTCGTCACTGCTTTCTCCAGACTCAATGTCGATGTGTCGTTTATAGCAAGCGTTGCCTCTAAAACTGACCATAATTTGTAGTCTAAAGGGTTGAGGTCTGGGCTAAATGAGGGCCAGTCTTCAGCTCTTATAAAGTCCGGAACGTTGGTTTCAAGCCAGGCTTGGATAGTTCGTGCCTTGTGATCAGGTGCAGAGGTCTGCTGGAAAGTCCACATTACATTTCTAAAAAGTCCAGTGTAGAGAGGTTTCACAACACGATCCAAGACTGTCTCTTGATACACTTTAGCTGAAGTTTTCACTCCTTTTTCACAAAAATGACGCAGGATGATGACCACGCTGTAATTTTCCGACCACTTGAGCAGCTTCTTTGGAACTGTGAGCGTACACTTTATCATTTTGCTTATTGTAGTGCTCTTCGTGAAATCCGTGATTTTTTTTTTCATCAATAAAGAAAATATTTCTGTGCCCCGTACCTCCGTATCGCCAGAAGGCGTTTTGATAGATCCACTGTCTTTAATTGTAAAGATTGATTTAGGGCATGCCCTTGCATATCGACGATAAGCACCGAGCTTAAGGTCTTGTTTTATAATACGCGACAGAGTTCTAGCGGGAATCTTCATTCCACGCGATAAGATTTTTTGCTTCCTAATGGGATTTCGACGAATTCTGGCTTTAACAGCATTATCAGCCTTTGTAGTTCTAACAGCACGCGGCCGCCCTGACCTTTTATGGTCTTTGACAGAGGAAGTGTTGTTGTATCTGTTGATGGTACGATATACAAACATACGGCTGATACCGATCTTTTTAAGTGTCTGGAATATGACCGACGGCTCCATACGTGGGTTTGTGCAAGGTGATCATTCTATTTTCTTTAACACCCCAATCCATATTATAATTTGATAATGAACACGAAAAAATATGTGAAATGCCGCGAAATCGAAAAAACTTTTAAAAATAATAAACGCGTTCCAATTTTAAAGTAATTAAAAAGTTGAAAAAAAAGAAAAGTTTTTATGTAATAGTATCTAGGGCCAAATACACTTTGCCGTTAGAACTTAGAACGTTTCGCTGAATCACCTGGACTGATGCTTTAAAGAAATAATGCTTTACCGACTGAACGTCTCGCCGAAAACGCTGAACAAAATAAAATACACACGTCGGAGAATTATTAAATCGTTAATTGATTTCCGTTTACCTGATATCTGTTTGGATTAAATAGCAAGTCTATTGACTCATTTAAACATGGCCGCCGCAAGATGGCGTGACTTAAGTTTGACGTTTACATTTGAAGTGTCAGTAGTTGGCAATTGATCTTATTCGACAGTCTTGGTCGGGCAGTCGGGGTCGGTTCGTGACGGCGGCACGTTTTCCGATAGACGTCGCTGTGTTTGTGGTTGTGTGTGCGGGACACCGCGGGATGTTGGTGTTGTTGCGTTGTCGGTGATGCAGTGGCATTTGTGCGTTCGAAGTGATTGGAACTGTTGGCGGACTTTACCTTGCTCGAAGTATCCGCGTTCAAATGATCGATTACCATAGTCACAGATAGCTAGCCATAGTGTTGCTTCGAGTATATGGCCTTATAGCAGGGGGGTGTCACTCCGCAGTTAAGGTATATTCGGGCAGCGCGCCACTTGAAGGGGCGAATGGCAGTGGGCTGTCTCTTGACTCGCGGGACGGTCGAGGTCACGTCGCGCTTGCGCATACTTGAAAATATTTTTTTTTATTTTTCTTCTTCTTCTTATAAGCCTAAACGTCAATTTAATCCGTTTAAAATATATTGATGTGTTTGCGGATATCTGAATAAAACGAATAGTGAACCAGAACTAACATTTTTTACAATTCCACTGCGTCATCGAAGTACTTACGTGTAAAAGCAGCGGCGGCAGCCGGTCGTTCTTTTTTAATTCCTTAGGTCCTTAAGTACCTACTTAGTAATACTTAGTTAAAATAAAAACTTTAATTAGTTGCTCAGAAATAATATTAGGAACAGGATAGGATAATGTTTACAAAGGAATATCTACACCCGTGGAAATCGAACACACGACAATTGGATTTTTTAAGTTTAAAAGGCAAAATGTACGTTTGTAATGCTAATTAATTAACTAGGTACAAAAACTTATCAAGTGTCAACCCCGTGCGGACTTCGCAGTTCGGTCATAAAACTGTGGCGCACAAAGAAAATTCACGGTTCGCGCGCTGTTATAAGTTTCAATTTAGCTTGCAGGCGGGTAGCTCTGGCGAGTCTAGGAATATTTTTATACCTAAACCTGACTTTTGTTAGGGAGTGAACCTTCTGTACGTAGTACTATTACTTATTCTGAGCATAAAGCTCATAAAGCCACTCTGGCTTTTCGATTATACACTAGCTGACGAGCGCGATTTTTTGTTATCTAAATTTTCCCTGTCTATGCAACATTTTTCATTGCTGCTCCGCTGCCATTGGCGTGATGTTATATAGCCTATATATAGCCTTCCTCGATAAATGGACTACCCAACAGAAAAACATTTTTTTAATTCGGACCAGTAGTTCCTGAGATTACCGCTTTTATACAAACAAACAAACTCTTTAGCTTTATAATATTAGTGATAAGAATTATTACTTATGACTAGTTATGACTGTGGTACTACTATGGTATTGCTATTATACCGATTTTAATGATAATTGTATTGTTTTACTTAATTAATATCTTAAAAAGGCAGAATACTTTTATTATCGTTAAACATACTTAAACGTGATTTTTAAAAACACATCCACGCGAGTTGAGCCGCGGGCAAAAAATAAAAAAAAATGAAGACGTCACGTCTACAGAAACGGCATTAATGGTGTACAATGCCTATATCTGTTCCATAATTCGTTATGGCATTATAGTTTAGGATTATTCTACAGAAACCAAGCGTGTCTTCATAGCACAAAAAAAATGTCTTCGTGCAATTTATAACATGCAATGGTCTGATTCTTGTAAACCCGTTTTAGAATCACAAAAACTTTTAATTGTCCTTGGAATATTTATTTATGACGTAGCAAAATTTGTAAAAAGGAATATTGAACTATTTAAAAATAATGACAACACTGCCTCTGTGGCGCGGTGGGAGTGTATCCGACTGCTACGCAAGAGGTCGTGGGTTCGATCCCCACCCAGGATAAAACTTTGTGTGATGAGCACGATGGTTTATTCTGTGTCTGGGTGTTATTTATCTATAATATGTATGTATTTAGAAATATATAAGTATGTTTATCAGTTGTCTAGTTTCCATAATACAAGCTCTGCTTAGTTTGGGATCAGATAGCGTTGAGTGAGTTGTCCCAAGATATTATTATTATTAATAAACGAAAAATTACTCACTCCTATTCAATTAAATACCCGTGCCACGAATAGAGATGTTTAGAGTAAGTTGTGTGTATATGGCACCTCTTATTTTTAACTAGATGTCCCGCGCAAATAATAAATAAATAATAAAAATGATTTATTCACTTAGGAAGCAAAATACTACACTTGTGAAAAGTCGATTCTACATTTACTGGTAATGCCTGTTCGCAAACAATAGGTAAAGCCCGAGAAAAGAACAGGCAATAAAAACTCGTGGCCACTCTTTTCAAATTGCCAATGTTTACAATGTTCCTCTGTTTATAAACTGTATATGCAGGTAAGGTGCTGCCACCATTATATTATACACCATATTAGAGGACTGATGCAAAAAAAAGAGGTCATATTAGAAGAGTACACGAGATCGGATACATCAGCCTCAATGGGCACAACATAGTAGGAGCATCCACTTACGATGTAAAAACTTTGTGCTTAAATATTGGCCAATTTACTGCTACTTAATGAATAAGTATACATGTTTTTCAAAGGAAAGAAAAGAATGGCCGTAATTTATTACGCAGAATCTTTACTTACAAAAGTAAATCGTTTTCTTAACTAGTACCTAAGTAACATCATCAAACTGTGACAACAATATTCACCTAGTAAAATGCAATAAACTATACAACACAATACAGTACAATAATTAATAGGGAGCAACGAACTACATCCATTTATCTTTATCAGTTAAATAATCTTCGATACAATAGTAAGCTCTTTGTATAAGATGTCTCTTGACTACATTCTTAAATTTATTTACTGGTAGACTCGATATGCTGACTGGGATTTTATTGAAAAATTTTACACCTAGTCCCATGAATGAGTTATGAGTTATGAGAGCAACTTCGCCTGCTTAAATTTTCCCCGTTTTTGCAACATTTCTCATTGCTGCTCCGCTCCTATTAGTCGTAGAGTACTGTTAAATAGCCTATAGCCTTCCCCAATAAATGTACTATCCAACAGTTAAATAATTTTTCAATTCGAATCTGTAGTTCCTGAGATAATCGCGTTCAAACAAACAACTCTTGAGCTTTATATAAGTGTTGCCCTGCCATAAAATTTGTGCTACTTTGCGGAAATGGTTAATTGAACAGAGTTATTATTATGTAGATGAATTTATAAAACAAACGCAACTCATTCCTACACAAATTACATTAAAATATAGGCAAATCTACTTATAATAATTATTGAAAATGTTAATTTTTTTTTTTTAATTTTATACACACCGTTTTTTTATTATTAAGTACCTGTTTGTGTGTGTATTAGGTAAGTAAATGTATAATTAACTGTAGTAATAAGTATTTAATGTCTGGAATTAAAGTCAACCTATAAAATATTTGCATGCTATTGTGCTATGGCGGAATTAAATTTAAAATTATTCTATTCCAAATTTTGTCTGACGTTCATAAGCGTTGCATTTGTAACCTAAATGAATAAAGTATTTTGGCTTTGACTTTGTATCTTGGTCTTAGTTAATTGTACATATACCATCTATGTAACCACTACATTTTTTGCAAATAAGTTTAATTATTATATTAATTAACCTTATACCTTTAAACGAGCAATTTTTGTATATATATATAATCTGAATATATATAATACTAGCTGACCCGCGCAACTTCGTCTGCGTAAATTTTTCCCGTTTTTTCAACATTTTTCATTGCTGCTCCGCTTCTATTGGTCGTAGCGTGATGTTGTTGCCCATAGCCTTCCTCGATAAATGGGCTATCCAACAATAAAATATTTTTTCAATGCGGCGCAGTAGTTCCTGAGATTATCGCGTTCAAACAAACAAACAAACTCTTAGGGGTATGAAAAATAGATGTTGTCCGATTCTCAGACCTACCCAATATGCACACAAAATTTCATCAAAATCGGTCAAGCCGTTTCGGAGGAGTATGGCAACGAAAACTGTGACACGAGAATTTTATATATTAGATTATATATAATCTGAATCTCGACTATGGTTCCAACGATTTTCATGACATTTATTATAGAGGGGGTTTCGGGGGCGATAAATCGATCTAGCAAGGTTTCATTTTTAGAAACCGTCATCTTAAAAAATACCGAGCGTAGCTAGGTCGTCCAGGGGGCTTAGACAAATGCCACACGCTTCTTTTTTGGCACACGCTACTGTTGTTTTTGGTCCACCAATCCAGCAGCAGTCACGTGACGTATTGTCAACTTTATGTCAAATGCATACATTTTTTAGCGTTAGCGTGTGCGGAAAAAGAAGTGTGTGGCATTTGTCTCAGCCCCCTGGTACTATTATTAAAGCTAGTATTAAAAAAACTAGATGTTTATCGTACTACGTCTACTTCCTTTAACATTTAAATAAAATAAAAAATAAAATGCCTTTATTTCAGGCAACTTAACCCATATACAAATACAACAACTGTTTATTTAATAATAAACATATTGTTGTGTTTGTGTTATTATCTGTGTAATACCAAATTTAAAAAGAAAGCTTATACTTTTTCGAAATTATTTGACAAGGTACGACTATGTAATGTCTTGTTGTAGTACATATATTGTTTTTCGTAGAGGTTTTTCTTTATTGGATGCGCCAGAGATCCTTCATATAACGATTGCTCATGTTTTTAAATTTTCATTTTCTTTGTATACAGTTATTTCATAATTTGTTCATAATGTTGTAATGTCAATGATACGTAGCGCTACGTAGCTAAATTGCTACGCTGTAGCAGGTAAAGATTGCGATCCCCAACTCTCTATATCTTTTTTATTTTTTGCAATCCTGGCAGATACTTTGCTGATCTTCATAGATGGGGAGTCCAAGTAGCTAGCTTGGATTTACTCAAGCGCGGCAGATTATTAACATAAGGGGGATACTTCGTACCCTATTGAGTACCCCTACTGATTATTAGCTCTTTACATACTTAGTGTCAAAATATTTAGTTAAGAGATACTCGAGTGCATCAGATTATCATACAGATGGTTCAGCTTGATATCCTAGACACGCTGATCTAATATTTCAACGATTATGTGGAAGGATTTTCTTAATTTGACGATTTTTTTTTTAAATTTTCAAAATGCCGTCACTAGCTTGCGGCTTGTCCCAATCGTAAGTCATTTGAATGGGATCTTCTTGTGGCTTTACTTAACATCCACGTTTCATGCAAAAGAGTTTTTTTTAAGATCTGGAGCCGCCAACTCCCCACCATTAAAGGGTCAATCCTAAAAAAAAAATGTCGCCACGACGCTCGATTTAATCCAAGATGGCTGATGGATGATTTAAGCCAAAATGGCTTTAATCCAAGCCATCATCATCCCTAAATCCCTATTGGTGAAGTTGACATTTATACAAATGACCTTTATAATATCCTTGTTAAGTCTATACCTGTGTAGGGTATAGACTTAAAACTGACTAGCGGACGCCTTGCGGTTTCACCCGCGTAGTTCCCGTTTCCGTGGGATTAGAGGGATAAAAAACAGCGTATGTCACCCGGGGATAATGTAGCTTCGCAATGGTGAATTTTTTTTGAAATCGGTCCAGTAGTTTTTAAGTTTATTCGTTACATACAAAAATACAAATCTTGCCAAATACATTTCTTTAGAATATTATTATTGACTAGCTTTCGCCCGCTTGTAAAATTTGCGACCTGCTCAGAGGCGCGGATCCAGCGGGGAGGGGGGGGGGGCAACAAAGACAATTGACCCCCCCCCCCAGACTCGAGTGATACCTTTTTTGTGTAATTTCTGAAATTTGACACTAGACCGGTGTTTTGACCGGCAATTGTCCTCCCCCCGTGGCTGGTGACTCACACTTTGCCGGTTGAGTCAAATTGAATAGCTCCTAAAATATTATCTTTATTATAGTAGTGAAGTGAAATAAAAGACTAATCTTGGTTCTAAACTGCGCGGTCTCGGCGGCACATCTCTTCCTGAGGAAGAGATGTGCAACAAGCTTCCAGAAGCGGTGAGCGGGGTTGTACCTACCTAATAATCTAACGCTGATTTTATTTAGGTACTGCCACAAAATACTGGGAGTACCTATAGACCACTTATCCGTAAGGCGTTCCGAGATACCGGGTTCGTGAGTAAAATCGAATATGTGGATGAACGTTCGGGAAAAAAGCCGCTCATCTTTTCCGACACTAGGCCGGGCGACAACGGGCCGGCAGCAGTCGGCACAACCGGGCAGTAAAACCAAATGAAGTGCCTACCAGGTCGGCACTTGAACATGTATGTATAGTATTTGCTTCGGGTCGGCTTTATTGTTTGGCAAATACTGCCCAACCGAATGTACCGACGTGCTTATGGGTGTATCAACTGTCACGTAGTATGTATGTAATGCCGTATCTGGAACGAGGTGTGTATGAGGGTTACCTTCTGCTGATACTCCAAGTATTTTTGCCTCCCTGAGCGATGACTATGACAATATGCGTGGCTCTCGAAGACTCGAAGGTTAGATACAGTATACGTACGATGGTGTTTTGTGGTATTGTTGTCGTGGCAGAACTGTGTCATATAATGGCGCCAAATTCAAAACCAACAAGCTTGACGTTTGCCTAATTTCTGAATCGCACACTACATCAAGAAGCCGAATATGCATTCCAGGATATTCTGTGTATCTTACGTGCCATCCCGATGGTGGAGCCCATGCTGGTACTGCAATAGTAATCAAAAACAGCGTAAAGCACTGCCTGTTGGAACCAACTACGGCCCCCTATCTCCAAGCTACAACCGTAAGGGTGGAAGATCGTTCTGGACCTCTTAATCTCTCTGCGATATATTGTCCACCACGCTACAGAATAAAAGAAAAAATGTTTACTGACTTTTTTGTGTCATTGGGCAACCGGTTTATTGCTGGCGGTGATTGGAACTCCAAACACTCATATTGGGGATCAAGACTAACAGTTACTAGAGGCCGAGAACTAAAAAAGAGTTGATGCCAATCACCTATTGGCTATATCAACTGGGGAGCCTACTTACTGGCCCACAGACAGAAATAAAACACCAGATCTCTTGGACTTCTTTATCACAAAGGGTATCAGCAAACAGAACACTCTCATACAGTCAAGTCTTGATGGCAGCTCTGACCACTCGCCTGTCTTATTAATGGTTAGTCCAGGGGCCATACCCCGTAATACACATACCGACTATCTCCACAATTATAAAACAGATTGGCAATCTTTTCGGGAATTCTTGGAATCAAACGTCAACCTTAAAATCCCACTTAAAACTAAGGAGGAAGTAGAAGACGCGTGTCTCTATATCACAAATATGATTCAGGTGGCAGCTTGGTCTAGTACCCCTGAGCTGAAGGATTCGTTTCACAGGGCACCAGTCCCCCTTGTAGTTAAGGAAAAAATCGCCGAAAAACGACGCCTTCGCAGAATTTGGTAGATGACCCATAGGAGCGCGGATAAAACCAGGCTAAACAGAGCAATTAAGGAACTAAAAGATCTCCTGGCTTACACTACGAATGAATCGATCAAGCAGAGACTAACGAATATGTCTCCAAATGCAATCGGGCCCTACAACCTCTGGAAGGCAACCAAGTACCTCCCACAGCCGCAACAGTGCTCTCCGCCTATCAGATACAGTAACACATGGGCAAGAACCGACCAAGAAAAATCTCAGGTTTTTGCTACATATCTCGCCAGTGTGTTCAAACCTAATGATACAGATGGCCCTGAAGATCCAGAAATCGATGAAGTCCTTAATCAAGACTTGCAACTTTGCCTGCCGTTGAAACCTACTTCACCAAGGGAGGTGGCTAGAGAAATAGCCAAAATGGATCGTAATAAGGCACCTGGATTTGACCTTATTACCCCACGGTTACTGAAGGAGCTACCCAAGAAGTGCATTGTCTTTTTGGCCACTCTTGTTAATGCCACACTTAGAACCTCACACGTACCTGTACTCTGGAAAACATCTCAAATTGTAATGATCCACAATCCGTAAGCCGCCTAACGAAATTTCATCGTATCGCCCTATTAGCCTGACGCCAGTGATGTCAAAATTGTGGGAAAGGATCATCCTGGCAAGATTATCTCCATGCCTAGATATGAACCATGTAATACCTGACCACCAATTTGGTTTCCGGAAGCACCATTCCACTGTAGAACAGGTACACAGAGTCTATCGTACAATAAGACAATGTTTGGAAAAGAAAGAATATTGTTCGGCTGCTTTCCTAGACGTACAACAGGCCTTTGACAGGGTGTGGCATAAAGGACTGCTCTGTAAAATCAAAAAGTACCTTCCACACTCCTATTACTTGCTAATGGACTCCTATCTTAATGACAGAAAGTTCCAAGTTAAGCTCCGTGACGCCAGATCTTCTGTTCTTAGCTCCAGAGCGGGAGTACCCCAGGGCTCTACAATATTTTTACTAGTGACCTACCCCAGTCATCTGAAACAGCCGTAGCAACTTTTGCAGAGGATGCGGCCTTCCTTAGTTGTAACCATGATCCTAACGAAGCCAGCAGATTGTTGCAAACACACCAATGCTTGGCTGACCAAGTGGCGCATAAAGGCAAGTGCACCGAAGTCTCACCACATCACCTTTACCCTAAGGCGTGAAACTTGTCCTCCGGTCAACTTAGGCCCTTATGCATTACCGCAATCAACCTGCGTTAAGTACCTGGGATTTCACTTGGACCGAAGGATGACATGGAAAGACCACATAAAAACGAAGCGCAACGAAATCAACCTGAGATTTAAAAACCTACTCTGGCTCCTCGGTAGACAGTCTGCCTTATCTCTGTCCAACAAGCTAAGGATATATTGCTCCATAATTAAACCGATCTGGATATATGGCATCCAACTGTGGTCGACAGCAAGCAAATCCAACATTATGTGTCTTCAAAGAGCTCAAAACAGTATTTTAAGGGTCCTTTCATCAGCGCCCTGGTATGCTCGCAATTCAGAAATCTATAAGTATCTGGAAATCCCAACTATCTCGGACGAAGTAAAACGATATTCAGCCAACTATAAGGACCGCTTAATAATTCACCCGAACCCATTATCCAGTATGCTCTTGCAACCAAACCCGATCAGAAGACTCAAGAGAGCCGATGTGCTTCTTTACTAAGGGGAGATAGAGCAGTGGCTCTATCTCGCCAAACCACAACCTCTTGCAACTTACCTGATTATAGTCTAAGCGACTGATCGCAGGTGTATAAAACTTAAAAAAAAAAAAAAAAAAAAATATAATGGCGCCGAGTGGTACCATAGAATATCATTTGCGTTAAACTGAAGGAGCTACGCATTTGCTGAGATCCATTCACTTTAACGACAGCTGTATTATCAATCCACGTTCTTCGATGAATGGCCACGTCGATGAGGCTTACAGAGCACATTTACAGAACTATTATCAAACGCTACTTACGTCAGGGTAATCTTGGGTCAAATCACATCAGATAATACATTTGTTATTAAATTTTAACTCCACAGTATTGGAAACACGTAGAAAGTTATCAATATACGAGGCACTATCGCTTCAGCCTTGATTGCACTAGTCAAGTGCATATGCACTTATAAACACTCACACATGCGCAGGAGTCAGCTGTGCTACTCACACATGCGAAACTTGTTGTACACATATAGTTCATAATATATTTGCTTCGTCAGTCAACATTAATAATACGTCGGTCCAGTTCTCAACTCGAGGTCGAAACTCTGTGAGACGCATGCTTAGATACACGTGACGGTAGGTACATTCCCACTATGCCGCCACTATGTGACGATTTATAGATTGTTGAACGTCTGTCTCCTCTAGCTGTTGCCATTAAGGCATATACAAACCTAAGCGGTATTCCTAAATCGAGTGATTGCGGAGCGTATCCCACTATTCCCATGGAAGTACAAAATGGAAATTATGGGACATGCGTTTTTCACTAATAATATCCCACTAGCTGACTCGCGCAACTTTAAATATCAACCCATATGATGGCCCACTGCTGGGCACGGGTCTCCCCAGTAGAACCTACTGGTATGTAGATCCTGAGGGTAATTGCCATAATCACCACGCTTGGCGAGCGGGTTGGTGATCGCAGTAAGGCTTTAAGTACGCAGAGGACGCTGCTGCCCGTCCTCCGGAGTGAAATCCCTGAGTCGCCTTGACGACACCCACGGGAAGAGATGGGGTGGTGCTATTCTTAAGCCGGCACCACACGGCGCAACTTTAAATGCGTCAAATTACCCCGTTTTTGCAACATTTTTTTCACTGATGCTCCGCTCCTATCGGTCGTAGCTAGGTACGTCAGCCTTATAGCCTTGGTCGTTAAATGGGCTATCCAAAACTAAAAGAATTGTTCAATTTGAACCAGTAGTTTCTTGGATTGTCACGTTCAGCCAAACAATTAAACAAACTCTTTAGCTTAATAATATTATATAGATTATTTCCTTTACGACAAATTGCAAATTCTTAGGGCGTTTTAACAATACATATATGGTATGCTAAAAGTGGGATAGCCGTTTTTATTTTTCATAAAGAGGAATTAAAACATAGTTCCTGTGTGCACGTCGATTTAAATTAGAGCTCGACAAACAGACACGTCTTGCGAAACCGCAATGGAAATAGTGGGATACATCTGGTATACTATGGGGTAATACTAGTAACCAACTATTTGGCTTTAGCCACGAAATTTCATACTAAATATATCTGAGCAAAACCCGCGCGGAATATAACTACCCAAAGCGGCAGCGACTACCGCTTAGGTTTGAATAGGTCTTTATAACGTCTACCGTGGCAGTCGGTCTGACAATCTGTCGTAACTGCAAAAATGTCGTGGACGACCATTAATTGCGTCGTACTATATGTGAACACAAATATAGGCGCTACGACGTTATAAACGACACGATAATCTCTCGTCACGACATAGTGGGAACGCGCCCTCATAGGCTCTTTCAACACTGACTTTGTGGTCTAACTTTATGCTTTTAAATTACTGTTTGTGATTTTTAAGCAGAAGAAGAAATTCAGAATTTTTTGTTGTTCATTTTAGTAAACTAACGAAAAAATAAGAACTTGTACCAGTACAGTTGCAACAAATGATTTTTGTCTCACTTCATTTGCTTATTACTTACTAGCTGACCCGCGCAACTACGTCTGCGTCAATTTTCCCCGTTTTTGCAACATTTTTAATTGCTGCTCCGCTCCTATTGGTCGTAGCATAATGTTATATGGCCTATAGCCTTCCTCGATAAATGGGCTATCCAACAGTAATATATTTTTTTCAATTCGACTCAGCAGTTCCTGAAATTATCGCTTTCACAAAGAAACAAACTCTTCAGAAAGCCTACTCTAATTAATTGAAAACGAAGTTTCGATCAAAAATAAGGTAGTAATATACAGCGCCAGGAACATCAATTCTATCCACTCGTTCCCGAAAATAGTCTATGGGTTCAGACTTTTCGTGTTGATTCAAAAATTAAATAGAATAGTCCCCGCAAACTTAAAAAAATTTAAGACAACGAAAATTCATTAATTTCTAAAAAGAGTAGTTCTACAACTTTATAATATTAGTATAGATATTATATGTACGAGTACATTAATATACATAATAGCTGCTGTGTGTGAAGCGCTTTAACCTATATCATAGACTAGCTGTCCCGCGCAACTTCGTCTGCGTCGATTTTCCCCGTTTTTGCAACATTTTTCATTGCTGCTCCGCTCCTATTGGTCGTAGCGTAATGTTATATAGCCTATAGCCTTCCTCGATAAATGGGCTATCCAACAAAAAATGATTTTTTTTAATCGGACCAGTAGTTTGAGATTAGCGCGTTTAAACAAACAAACAAACTCTTCCGCTTTATATATTAGTATAGATTTCCCCGTTTTTGCAACATTTCTCGTCGCTACTCCGCTCCTATTAGTCGTAGCGTGATGTTATATAGCCTATAGCCTTCCTCGATAAATGGGCTATCCAACAAAAGAAAGAAAGATTTTTTTTAATCGGACCGGTAGTTCCTGAGATTAGCGCGTTTAAACAAACAAACAAACAAACTCTTCCGCTTTATATATTACAGCTCATATTTTATGTAGAACTTAACTATAACAAAAAAGGTTATAAGGCATTTCAAAAATAGAACAATCATAAAGGGAAGCTACACCGTGTTTGTTCGTTGTACTTTTTTTTTTAAAGATAAGTTGTTTGTAACTTTACTTTTTTTTAGAATAAAAGAGTTTTTATACAGGAGATTTTAACATTATTATAACAATTGTATAACCGGTAGGTAATGGATGATTTTGATTTTTTCCAGGGCTTCTACACCTCTAAATCCGGCCCTGCATGTACTAGTTATTTACTCAATGATTGTGACCTAACGTGAGTAACAAAGAGTTTTAAAGGTTATCTTTAAAAAGTAATACAAGTCGTCAATAAATGTTAATGAAACAACGATTAGATTAAATTTCATTCGATCATATAAATAAAACCGATGCTTCATTTATGCAATCGACATACTATACAGGCTTTATTAAAAATGAGAACGTCATTTTATTTTACAGAGAGGTGTCAAAAACTAATGGATGACAGGTCAATATGTTTACAAAAACAGCCACAGACAATGTAAATACATTATTTATATACAAAAGTATTTTTAATTAAATAAAACAAATAAAAATGAATAAATATTTGACTCCAGACTTGACGAAAACAATTTTAACGAGGATATTGTATTAATTTTATTATAAATAGGGTAATAAAAATATAATTAGGCATAGGTAACTATATTATTTCGTTACGATGTGGGTGGGTAACTTTAAAATACTACGACGTAAAATTATAATTTGGTGGTAGGTTTTCATAAGTAGTTTTTTTTCTTTTTATTCCAATTAGGCACATGGTAACCAAATAGTATCGTTTAGGAGAAAGTAAAGTATGTTTTTTTTTATAAATAATAGTCAATCAGAACAGCACTAAAAGATTCTAAATACATTTTGAAGTGAAATTTTGACTAGGCTACGATGCACAGGATGCACTTATCTAATTATTTCTTAACCGATTTGCCCGCTGAGCGGCAAGAGTCGCTCCCTTACAGCAAAATCTCTGGCTACTTATCATTTGTTCGGCGGCGTGGTATAAGCACACATAAAATTACACATTTAGCATTAAATAATAAGCACTACAGTTTTTGTCTAAAAAAATATAAATTGACAGCCACCTTTTCCACCATATTGGAATAAAACCACCATAATGGTAAGGGAAACTAACTTACAGCCTATAAAATAACAAGGTTTATTTAAATGTTGATAAACTTTCGCGATGTGTACACATTATAAAATTTTAAACTACAGGTTCTTAATCGCGTGAATAATTTAAGGTAAAATCAGGCTACCCGGAGACCATGGCCGTTGTAATACGGTCGAAACGTCGGGCAATAAACAAAGTATTTTTCCTTAAATTATTCACGCGATTAAGACCTGTAGTATATAATATCATTTTATAAGGTTTATTTGACTATACGTATGTTAGGCATGTTTTTACTAATACGTGCTTTTTATAAAACCTTAGCTAGCCTCCGTCGTCCTGAGAAAGAATCACAGCTTGGAAACATCGTTTGGTACATGACAAAGTCAATAAACCTTGTTATTTCGGCCATGTGCATGTTTGTTAGATAGTTTTGGCCCATTACATGAGCAATATGAGCGTCATTGTACGAGATATGACGTCACCTGCTTTCGGTTTGGCTACACAACATCGTGTCGTATTTCTTCATCTGTCTTGTAGCCAATTCCACATCCACGTCATTGAGATAAAATGCCTCGAAGTTCGCTAGTGGCCGCAGCATAGTATACAGTCTCTCCGCGTATTTTCTAGACGAAACGTTTTAAAAATTAATGATTGCTTTACTCTAAACGGCGTACTGCACTGCTCCGTGCACAGCATAAATTACTTATTTAAGCTCATGTTGTCTTTTGAATTCCCAATTAACCCATAGTAGGAGGTCGCTGAGGTAGACTGGATATGGAAGGCAGAGTTCCGGATGTGGCGGTAAAAATTAGAAGAGGTCTATGTCCAATACTGAACCGATACTATACAGTACCTATGTATATTTAATCCCTGCCCAACTCGTTAATGTGTTGTTAGGTATCATGAACCCATTCGATTTGTCATTTAAAAAAAAATGAAAAAATTCATTTTATCTTATATTTTTTTTCTTATTTATAGTTTTATGGTAATTATTTTGGATTTTAATGACCTGGGGGGTTAGACAAGGTACATTCGTTCCGTGGCGAATTCCATAACGCCGTACTAATCGTTCGCAAAAAAATAAAAAACAACAAAACAAAAATGTCTATAGTCTCTACCGCAAACGTCAAAATCTACACTTCAATTCTTTTCCATTATCGACTTCGCTTTTCGAATGTGACTTTGTCTAAACCCCCTGGTCGCTTGGACCTTTAAGTCACGTCTTATTTTACTTTTCAAAACACTACATTTGCACTCGTAGAGTAAATTTGTTCGGTAATTTAACACGTTAAACGTGGAGTTGTAAAAATAGTGACATGTTAGTTTGCCGCCATTTTTACAACTCCAGTAGTAGGAGTTGTAAAAATGGCGGCAAACTGACCGGCCATTATTTTTACAGCTCCGAGTTTAACTTGTAAAAAATGATTTGAATACATGTTAATTGACTTAGAACGAGACTATGTGCATGTAATAAGTGCTTAAATACTTGACACCGGCAGAAATTAGCCGTTAAAACGGCTAGATTGCCATAAACTCGAAGAAGAAGAAGAACTCCAGTAGTCATATGGGAAAACATGTGAAGTAAAAGTAAAATATATTTTGATTGTAAAGAGGCTTTATGCTAATAGGTTGATAAAAAATCTTGAAAATTTACACATTTCGACGAAATTAATCTTGTGTAAATGAAATTAATATTCAATAAAAACAATTTTTCGACGGATATATATTTGTTTCTATTTCTTTAGCATTGTTAATAAAATACCTACCCACCCCTTTGGGGTCGGACAGAATTATCGTTTGATATATATTTTTTTCTATTTCTTTAGCATTGTTAATAAAATACTTACCCACCCCTTTGGGGTCGGACAGAATTATCGTTTGAATAGGTAATAGTTCGAGGACATATAATTACATATGTAATACGCTAGCTCTATCTACTTCTATTGTGTACTAGCTGTCCCGCGCAACTTCGTCTGCGTAATTTTTCCCCGTTTTTGCAACATTTCTCATTGCTGCTCCGCTCCTAGAAGCGTGATGTTATATAGCCTATAGCCTTCCTCAATAAATGGGCTATCCAACAGTGAAAGAATTCAATTCGGATCTGTAGTTCCTGAGATTACCGCGTTCAAACAAACAAACTCTTCAGTTTTATAATTTTAGTTAGATATTTATACCTGGTGTCCATATTTCTATCTTCCAAAAGCGCGGCGAGTGAGCGCAGTGCGTGCCTGCGTGCGCTGGCGGCTGTGGGAGGGCGCGTTCGCAGCAGCTCGCGACCTCCTCCACCTAGCGCGCAGCACACTACCAACAGTCGAGCTGACGCACAACGGACTAGAGGACTTTTATGCCTAAGAAACAAAAGCATAAAATCCAAGTACATTCAATCTCAGATGCTCAACGCTATTGAATTGGTCAACGAAGTGTGTTGCTGATGCCAGCAAAGGTGGAAGCGTTGTCGCTCACGAGCAAACTTTTTATCATCTTTTGTTAAAATCCTTACGCGCAACGACCCGCGTCAATGGTAAATTAGGCGAAGTTTGCCAAGTTATCATATCGAACTGTTCCAAATATATTAGGTATCATGGGGATCAATAGCTTGCTTGCGAGCCGTGGTCGTCTGCACTGGCGCGAAATCAAGGTGGTGAGAAGAGGGGGGGGGGGCAAGAGCGGCATTTATTGCACCCCCAGACTCGACTGAAAGAGCTTTTTTTGGGAGTTTTGACACTAGACCGGTGGTTTTGACAGTCAATTGCCCCCCCAGAGGCGGTGATGGCTGGGGTACCGGAGTTGAACCTGTCCCGTCATGTGAGCGACTTGTTGCCCCTTAAGTTCAAGTGGATCTGGGCCTGCTGGGCGATAATGCCAGCAGGCGCAGATCTAGTGTTTTATGCGAATATGCTGACGAATGAAGGGAAAGCGCTCCCTCCCACTAGATCCGGCACTTTCGTAACTATGCAACCAGTCAGCAGGACTAAGCTGTTACTCACGTGACGCCGTGTATACAGAGAACAGTGACCACGTGGCTCAGGTCCACTCCACACACGATGTCGTCCAGCGCCATGTTGGCCGCCCGTCGTACTGGACGGCTGAAGCTGCCAGTTTTGATCAACAGGATCGTTACCGCTTCGTAGAAGTCCTGCGGTGGTCACAATGGCATTATTTCTTGAACAGCCCGACTAAGCAGTAGACAAATATAGTTCTTAACCAATTTAAATAAAGTTGTAAATAGTACGCAGAAGATAAACCGCAGCAGAATTAGCAGTTTATTCCTAACCTGACCCGAAATTGTAACCCGGCAGGGTTAGGTTAGGAATAGGCAAAATATTATTAAATTTATGGGTGTCTTTATATTTGCCGCTAAGTGCTGCGCAAAGGCGGCGTAGCTGCAGCGCTGTAGCCGCATTGCTGTCGCTAGGTTCGCGGTTCAGCAGCGCTGCAGTCGCGCGTTTTTTAGGGTTCCGTAGCCAATGTAACTGTTTTTCTCACGTACCCCATCGTGTGGGGTATCATTAGATGGGTCTTTTAAAAAGGGGTTGTAAATACCTACCATTTTTAGATTTAAGAATCCGCTTAAATCTAAAAATGGTAAATAAAGAATTTTGAAGGAATAGGTAGGTACTACATCCACTTTACAAAAGACAGTTTAACAGGCGTTCATGTTTTTTTTTTGTCAGGCGCGGATACAAGAGGAAGGCGGGAGGCACCCGGTTCAATTGCACTGGACTGAATAAACTTTTTTTTTTTAATTGGAGTGTTTATGGCAGGAAAATGCCCCCCCCCCCTCTCGGTAATAGTGGATATGGTGTACGGTGTTAAATCAAATGCACCCCCCCCCCCGTTCATGTGAGCGACTCACATTTGACCGGTTAAGTAAAATGTTGCCCCCATAGAACGAAGCCTGATTTCTGTCAGTGGGTAAGATCCGAAAAAGTTCACTGGTAAGTTGCCGTAGGTAGAAACCCAATTTTCGCAAGTAGGTACATAAGTTATCAATTTGTATTTTGAACTCACAGGTTTCTTGGTATAGTTGGTATTTGTTAGTATGGTGGCGATAGTGTTGCAAGCGGCTCGAGCTACTCGTGTTCTTGGCGACTCCACGTGGCTGATTACCTTTGAGGCAATAAAATAAACGTTTTGGTTAAATTTATAACTTTAACCTGCTGTTCCCAAAAAAGTTCTGTGAAACTGCACTTTTCCTAATTAACAGGTAAAAATTACGAAAATATATTATTTCTTTTAATTAATGTTCTTAAACTTTCGCGAGGTTTAGGTACACAAATTAAAATATTATCGGGACTTAATCGCGTGTATACCTTTTATTTACCCGACGCGACGTTTCGATCGTATTGCACCGATTGTGGTCACGGGTCGATTGATGGCAGCTCAGCGATGTCCCCGTGAGGGTCGGGGTTTTACAACTACTTTTCAACTTTTTTTCTCGATCGGTGCAATTCGATCGAAACGTCGGGTAAACCTTTAAATATTTCACGCGATTAAGTCCCGATAATATTATTACTTCTACGTGGATAAAGGTAAATGTTTACCTGTCTCAATAGATCTGCGATTCGTTGTTCCGTAATGAAGCCCCAGAACTTTTCCAACATTTTTGGCATTTCGTCTAAAGTATCCGTCACCTCAAACCTGTGGATGACAATCAGAGAACGTAAAATCAGGCTGTAGAATGAGCTATCGATACCAGCCAAAGACAATTTAAAAGAAAGAAAACAACAAGAAAGATACGCCGTAAATGTCCTCCCATTTACCCTACGAGGTTAGAAAAATAGCAGGCACCACTTAGAAAAGATTAGCGCGAAATCGTCTACTGTGGCAAACTGTAGGGGAGGCCTATTGTTTGAATGTCAATAAATATTGTAGTACTGAGGTTAGGATTGTTAAATAAAGGCTATTATTATACCGATCAGCCTCTCCGGCATTGTCCGTCTGGAAACATTTCCGTAAAAACAGATTTAGTTTAGAAACTTCCAGCCACACTCTCTCTCCGCATGTTTGTCACCTCAGTGGTATAAAAAAAGAAAGGGGGCAAGCATACTTCACACTGCTTTTTAGATTAGTTACGAATAGTTTACATAATTGTGGTTTAATATCAAACCATGAGGTAGAGCGAAGTCTCTTGAGCACTTCCACGCACAGCAGTTCACAGCTTCGCTCCCCATTTTCCGATATTCTGCTTTCGTCGTACGCTGAGCAGGGTGACCCGCTTCTACTTTCGAAGTTACTGTCACCAAAAGGCATAATCTTTACTAATAATATAAACGAGACAGTTTAGATGCATGGATGAATGTTTGTTACCCAATTATGACAGAAGGACTGACAGGATGTGGAATACTTCTTATGAAAAATGATACGGTTAAGGTGGCATGGGATAGAGTTAAATATTCTACACGCGCACGAAGTCGCGGGCAACAGCTGATATGTTAGAATAGCATAGAAGCTCATATTTATCTTAAAATTTTGTTTGAAAAGCTTAAATGAGAGAAAAACTTGCATAAAAACTAAAACAGCATTGAGTGACGAATAGTAATTTGTACATACTGCCCGCTATATCTGCTCTGACTTCTTGGACGGTTCTTGACTTTGTGGCTCATCTTCAGCTCCTTAATCTTATCTGTGATGTTGATGGGACTCGGTAAGTCGGTTGTGAAATCGATCCCTGGTGTACTTTTGTAATCAAGTTTATTAACAACGGGTATTACATATCCCACATCAAAGTGGATAGGCGGCAGTTGAACAGTACTCTGACCTCCCCTGTCACAATCTGGAATATTAAATATGTTCTGGAAATCTGGTTCGACACTAGTAAAATTCTAATAATTCATTCATAGGACTTTATCATATATCAGAGGACATGCGGATTTCAACAGTCTCACTTACCACTTCTACAACTTATAAGTGGGCTTTCCCCTGACGCTAGTTCCCTAGTTCCTATCTCCCACCTATCAAATTTTTTATCATCCTTCCGTTCTTCAAATACACAAGGCAATGTGCTCGGTTTTAATGGTAGCTTGTTAGGATTAAGAGAAAAGGAAAAATTCGTGTCCGGACTACCGGGATTCGAAGCTCCTTGAATTGGTGGTAGTCTTAACACTTCAGGTTCTTGACTGTCTTCTTTTGGCAATAATTTAACTTTTATTCCGGATTTGTTTGTAAATAGTACATCTTTATCTTCCTCTGCTGGGTTATCGGCTTTTGCGGGTATTATATTTCGTGAACTATCTTTCCTTGCAGCCGACTCTTCAGTCAAAGGTGTTAGATTACCAAAACGCTTTTTGTCCGGCTCGTATGGTCTGGACTGAAAGTCTATACTTTTAAACAATTTACTATAAAGTTCAGTGATATCTCTATCGACGGAATCTGTATCCATAGATTTCACTGTATCATAATCATGTTCAGTGTTATCACTTGAGTAATCGGTATTTTTATGGGCATCCTGCATTAGCGAGTCTTCTTCAAAGTCGGTACTTTGGATAGAATGGCCACTTACACTACGGTTGTCATAAACTTCCTCTTCACACACTTCGTTGGACTCTACTTCTACTCTAAAATTCATTGTTTTCTCTGAACTACTCGAAGTGCATTCTGGTTCTTCATACTCACTTTCGGAATTTTGTGTTTTTGAGGAGTTTTCTGTTAGACATTTGTTACTGCTGTCACTGCAACCAATGTTTAAGTAGTGGTTCCCTACATTATTCTCAATTTCAGTCACTTCTATAGAGTATTCAATAGTTTTGTTAGTTATAACGGATACCATTGATGTTTGAGTTTGTAACGTGTTTCTTTCAGCGTGAGCTGCCAGTGCTTTTTCACATTGAGCTAATTCTATGATAGTTTTGCTGGTCTGTGTGAATATCTCTTGTGAAATTGCCCCCCTGTGAGTGCTTATGAAGCTGGTTGCGTACCTTGTAGATGATCTTTTTGTTACATCGGGCTCTATTTTTTTCATAGAATTTATACTCGAGTTTACAGATTTTGCTGATTTGTCCTTCACGACGGCTACGCTTTTGCGAGGTGACACACTACCTTCGCTATCCCATTCTAGGACATATGTCTCTACTCCTGAAGAGTTGTGCATCTCAGAGGAGCAGTCCGTGAAGTCGCAACTGTACAGGTTCGTTGTGGCTACACTTTTTTGGGATTCGGTTTGCATTACATCCTTTATTTTTTCTTCCATTTCATCCTGTAAAGATATCTGATTCACATAAATTAAAATATTAGAGCGGACCTCAATATTACCTTATACACAAAAGCTACAAGCTATTCCTATGGCAACTCATGGTCATCTTATAGGTTACATAAACTTGCTATTAAGTTTATACAAGTATACGGACCTTCCCTTTATTTTGACCATCAGCAATCGCGTAAACTACGACCAATAGGTACCAAATTTGGTATCATTTTTAAACTCTATCGTAATTACCATTATACTTACCATAATTGAAAAATTTTGAACAAAAATAATATAAATTTGAATTTGTACCACTATTGTAACCACATGAACGAGTAATCTTATGTATTTACAAATATTTCAGTGCAATTCTGACAGGCCATGACAACTTTGAACTGAGAAACTATCACTAGACATTTTGTTTTTACTTATCTGTTTATTTGCAAGGAGGTTTTTATGTTGTATGCTCCTCGTGGTGATGGTGCAGCTTCTTAGGGGCCATTCAAAGTATAACGTACCTAAACATCAATAGGCGGGGCATTGGTTTGCTTATTTTGATGCCTATGTCATCAAAATAAGCACACCAATACCCTGCATCCAAGCATGGCACCACTATAGAGTGGTGCCATGCTTGGATGATGATTATGTCGTCAATTGTGTAAAAATTGTAGATCGTAGGCATGATGAGCCAAGTGAAATGTCCCTTCGTCGTATATATAAAAGATTTACTGACTTTGGGGAAGAGGGAATTTAAAATTATAGGTAGTTGAATGGGACTCTATGATTACTCTATGATAGGAACTCTAGCTAGCTCTAGGATACTTTACGCTAGGAACAATAAAGTACTGTTTGACTAGGAAATACGTTTTTTAATCTCTTTTTGACCTCAGATCAATTGGCTTTAGTTATTGTTAGTCGAGGGCACAGAACATGACTATACACTGGCACAGACCAAATAGAGTTACTGCGTAACACGAGGGTATGACTCGCACATTGTCTACGTTTTTTATTATTAAAACATGGCACAGGCACCAGAATAATAGGAATTTGATTGCTGAAATAGAAATGTCAGCAATTCTTTCTATGCTAATTTGAGCTTGAAATTGACTGCCTCTGTGGCGCGGTGGGAGTGTGTCCGACTGCTACGCAAGAGGTCGTGTGTTCGATTCCCACACGGGACACCACTTTGTGTGATCCACAAATTGTTGTTCCGAGTCTGGGTGTACTTTGTGTACGTGACTTGTATGTTTGTGAAGTCCCCCGCGACACAGGGCTTGTTCCCTACTGCAGGAGTCATCTTTAAAAAAAAAGGTTAAAATAAACAATCAATATCCCCAACGGCCATTTTGTTCTGGACAGTCCAGGGAATGTTCATCGATTCCTTTACGGTCAGGTTTACTACTGCATGGGGAATCGGTTCGGATAGAAAAGCTTGTAAGTGCGAGTCGAACTCCCTCGGGCGAGGTGGCAGTGGGGTGCAATTGACTATTACAATAACACAATTGTCATAATTGCAAATTGGACTAGCACATGTGGATTTTGATTTTTACCTTTTCCTAAGGCCTACCTGGATTTTGAGGAGGGGATTGAACCCAATCCCTTTCCCTTAGTCCCATGTCCTACGAAGGGTATAGGCAGGGGCGTAGCTACTGCCATATCTATACTCATATTATAAAGCTGAAGAGTTTGTAACTACTGGTCCGAATTGGATAATTCTTTTTCTGTTGGGGAGCCCATTTATCGAGGAAGGCTATAGGCTATATAACATCATGACACGACCAATAGGAGCGGAGCAGTAATGAAAAATGTTGCAAACACGGGGAAAATGTACGCATACGAAGTTGCGCGGGACAGCTGTTCAATTATAAGGGGCCCCACGATACAGATCCTCCACCAGGCCAGGACGGCGTTATTGTCTCATTTAGGTCCCCCACAAATTTTGATACAGAACCCGTCTCAGATAAGCTACGCCCCTGTATATAGGATACTTTTATAGCAATAACGAAAGGTGTTAACAATATAGGGTTGAAATAAAACAAGGAATATACATTAAAATATGCCAAACTATTTAATCGTCTAAGAGTCCACGTATTTGGTATCATAGACGATACATGTACAGTACAATATCACAACGAGAGATACCCATGTTAATTACACACATAGATTTGTTACTGTAGGCACAGCACTTACAGGCTGTTGTTTATTTGGAAAACTGCTTTCGTCTTTATCTTTACTTTAGATATATTTAGCAAATAGTAATCAATGCATCAAGTTCGGCAATAACTCAATAACGATATATCCGATAATTTTTAAAATAATTTTATTTTAAAGTATTTGTTAAGCGCTACCTTTTTGATTTTTTATCACACGGTTCAAAAGGTAAGGGGAGGTTGTTAACACAATTTATGCAACTTCAATTCAACAGAGCAATTACTTTCAAAAGTATTCATTTAATAAAAAAAAAATAGAAAACTTACTTTACTTCTTGAATTTAAAAGCATGAAAACGAATACTAAAAGTAATGATTTGACGATAGGAACTTATGACGTCACAAGTTGTTATTCCATATACATTTCTATATAGCTTGTCGTTTTGACATTTCATAAAAAGACTTGATAGTCAACATCCCTATTAGGAATAAAAGAGTTACCTATCTATTTTTTCTGCTATGTGATATACCATTTTAGTAAAAGGAAACAGAATTTTCGGTAACCAAATGTTTAAAATCGTACCTACCCAACGCATTGACTGTGAATATATGCACGCTGTCAAATAGAAGTATTTGGTTTTCACCGCTGTTTAATAACTTCATAATTTCATATCTAAGTTAAGATTAAGACGAAAGCACTTCTTACAAGTTTTCGTAGCGCGAAAACGATCTAGTATATTTTGTCTCATTCTATTTGTGTAGGTACCTACGTGGCAGACAAAGATGAACATACGATACATTTACTAGATTTAAAGTTTAAAATCGGGACATTTATGTTCAGGTCAAATATTATTATAAAGGATTATTTCACGCTACGACTTTTTGGTCTTCATTTGTGCATTTATATAGAAGGTACTGTGGTATTGAAAAACATCAGTAAAAAGTAGTAGAGCTCTCGTAGCTTTGAAGCTACAAACTCTACGCGCTCACATCGTTACAGTACGATCAACGTAACTTGACCGGATTGAAGTTAGGTTCTTATCACTTTAGCGCATGTCATAGAGATGCGACCCTAAAATTACTTTCGAAAACGATTAATTATGTTTAATCGATTAAAAATACTAACAACATTTTAATTCAACAATATAAAAACACTATTTAAATTAGTTATTAAAAGTTTAAATTTAGAACAGTTACAGTAAATACTAAAGAAACTTTAAAAACAATTTGTATATTTGTATAATAGCCTCGACACAGGCTCCGCCTAGTGAGGTTATCATAGGTATGACTTGTTATGTAATTGGGACCTTAAATAAATATACCTATATTATTATTAAAAAAAAAAAATCTTTACGAAAATAATCACAAAAAAACATGAGTTAGTAGTACTAATTATGACAATGTAATGCGTAATCGCCTCTCTAATCCTCTTGGTTTAGTTACCGCCCCCGCCCCCCGCTTCCTGACACCATTTACTTCGGTAAAAAAGCATCTGCGCAACCACTTGTCGCCTACTTCAGTCCGGCCTAGTTACGTTGATCCTACTGTAAGTACGAGTCCACGACTTTTGTGACTGCAAATATTTTTTCAATACGTCATATTTGTTCATTTTCGAGGTTCATATAAAAATATATAAGTTTAGGTCTTTTAAACCAGTGAAAGTTCTAAGCTTATATATTTTAATATTTACCCACTATTTTGGACCTTATTGATCCTTTCATAAGGATGATATTAGAAAATACAGACAGTACAACTAGATACTTAGAATATTTGGATTTAATACTTTAGAAAACGGGAACAGCATAATCACACATAACGTTTCACAAAATATGATATAATAGTTATAAAACATGTTAATACATTTACACCAAGTTTAAATGTTTGTGTGTCATTTTTTATATGTTGAATGCTTGTTTCGCGTCGCAGCATTACGTGAAGAATAATATAGGTATCACATTCTATGTGGTTCGTTCAATAATATTATTACTGGACAGAAAAACTTGATGATTTTAAAAGAATGGCCAATTAGATTCTTGGCAGCTTCTTCTCATGAGCTTTACAATTGGAATTGTCGCAAAAAAAAAAAAAAATTTTTTTTCAATCTAATCATAAGTTTATTATTCTTTTAGTATGTATTATTTTGACGTTTTCAAACAATCATTTATTTGGTTTTACGAAATAAAAAAAGATATTTGAATTTTGGAAATCTTGTCTATATTTTTCTCGAGAATTCCAACGTATTGGGAAAAAATATATATACTAAAATAATGATTTTAGCTTACTCTATCCGCCATATAAATTTCACACCCCAATCCCATGGAGCAAACTCGCAACTTTCTTATCGTTCTCTGTTCCATCTAGCCGCTTTTGCCGTAGTTCACCACTACGGCAAAAGCCGCAATGTAAATTAATGGACCAGTTTGTCATAATAAGATATAATGTGGACTGGAATTGACTGTATTGCAGCCTCGGCTTGCTCGGTAGAGCTTCGGCTTTCAAAATGCTTAACTTTTTTGAGCGCGCTTTAAATCTAATGAGATATGCCCGACGCTGACTATTTTTTAAATAAAAAATGTCACACAAACACGTATTACAAGTAAACAAGTATATCAATCTACACAAAACATTCTATAAATCTGATACAATTTCACTCCGACACAACATTTACACAATAAATACCCTTCATATCCAAATACATCCAATTTCTTACACCTTTATATCTAAACACATCCATTTATATATATTTTATAACAAAAACCATCCATTTTAACGATCCCTACCAAATCCCACCTTATCCATAATACGTAAATAACAGTATTCTAATTGTCGAAAGTTTTGTCTTTTGAAAATACAATAATAAAAAAAAGACAAAATATTCGTTACTTAAAATGCTGTATTACAAATGAAGAAGTATGCGTATGAGATGACTCTATACGCGAAGTCTGTTATTTTTATGTAACTGTCCAATTTAACAAAAAAAAAATAATAATATTCCTAATAGACACATTTATAGCGTCGAACAAACTCTTTTTTATCAATTTCTCATTGAATTACTTCAAGTGCATTAAAAAAACTCGAGTAAGTAGAATAATTTATTTAGAAAAAGCCTTAAAATTTTAAAATATAAATCTATACTAATATTATAAAGCTGAAGAGTTTGTATGAACGTGATAATCTCAAGAGCTATTGGTCCAAATTAAAAAAAAAAACTGTTGGTTAGCCCATGTATCGAGGAAAGCTATAGGCTATATATCATCACGCTACGACCAATAGTATCGGAACAGTAATGAAAAATGTTGCAAAAACTGGGAAAATTTACGCAGACGAAGTTGCAATGGCATGCAGCATCACTAGCCGAGTGATAAATATAGGGACAATAACATTTGTGTAACCATGGACAGTAGGATCAACGTAACTTGACCGGATTGAAGTTTGCGAAAAGTGACTGCGCAGATGCATTTCTTAGTAGGGGACAGGAAGCGGGGGAACCTTTTTTTGTGATTTTTTCGTAAAGAATTGTTTTTCAAACTTTCTTTATTATTTACTGTAACTGTTCTAAATTTAAACTTTTATGAATTCAATTAAATAGTTTTTTTTATATTGTTGAAATAAAATTTTGTTACTATTTTTAATCGGTTAAACATAAATAAGGGTCGCATCTCTATGACATGCGCGAAAGTGATAAGAACCTAACTTCAATCCGGTCAAGTTATTAATCCAACTGTAGGAGGAATCTTACTTAATAGTAAGATTTATTAATCGTCTGGCGTAGAACATTCATCAGGCATTATGGGTTCAGAGACACAGTTATTTTATTTAGCGCTACTATTTGAAATATGCGCTAGATAATTTTGTAAAGTACATTGTAATTCAATATTATTTCACTGCTTTATTTAATAATTATTTCCCCGCCTTTTAGAGTGCTTACCAACCTTTCCAACAACGCTTAGGTACTTATTTTTTTTTTACCCGGAAAAAGAAAATGCCAGCCACGTATGGCTACCCGTTTGAGTCTTATTTAAAACTACTTCACTTATATTTTATACCCACTCAATATCAGAAACTAATTTCTATACAAATAAATAGCAATGGTGAAACTTTTTACTAAAATAAAATAGGGCCGTTCTCGCATCTATCAATAAAATATCGAATTTACAAATAGTCTTTTAGTATCTTGGTCTTTCGTTTCTCATTGTTAACCGTCTATCTCAGGTTTAGTAAGCTAAAACTATCTTTAGGGGCGCTCTCGTCGATGATGCTATCATACAAACACGCATAAGTGATTACTCCTCTGTATGAGATCGTAAGTCAAAGCTTAAAATTAATATTAATTCGTTTTATTATAAACTAGGCTCGTAGACAGCGATAATTTAAAATAAATAAATATTTTAATAGTAATAAGCCTTAAAACACTTAAGAATTTTAACAACAATTTTGGCGAAATTCCAATGTTTTAAAGCTTATAACTTTCAAAATATTTATCTTTTTTAAATTATCGCTTTCTACAAGCAATAGGAGCGGAGCAGCAATGAAAAATGTTGCAAAAACTAGGAAAATTTACGCAGACGAAGTTCAGGAGGGAAGGGACAATAATAATTGTGTAACCATGGACAGTGGATCAACGTAACTTGACCGGATTAAAGTTGGCAAAAAGTGGTTGTGCAGTTGCATTTTTTAGTAGTAAATGGTGACAGGAAAAGGAGAGGGGGGCGGGGGCAGTAACTAAACCAATAGAATTAGAGATGCGATTACGAATTTCACTGTCATAATTAGTATTACTAACTCATGCTTTTTGGGATTTTTTTCGTAAAGATATTGTTTTTCAAACTTTCTTTAGAATTTACTGTAACTGTTCTAAATTTAAACTTTTATGAACTTATTTAAATATTTTTTTTTATATTGTTGAATAAAAATTTTGTTACTATTTTTAATCGGTTAAACATAAATAAGGGTCGCATCTCTATGACATGCGCGAAAGTGATAAGAACCTAACTTCAATCCGGTCAAGTTATTAATCCAACTGTAGGAGGAATCTTACTTAATAGTAAGATTTATTAATCGTCTGGCGTAGAACATTCATCAGGCATTATGGGTTCAGAGACACAGTTATTTTATTTAGCGCTACTATTTGAAATATGCGCTAGATAATTTTGTAAAGTTCATTGTATCCAGTATTTAGTCCATCAATATTATTTCACTGCTTTATTTAATAACAAATTTCCCCGCCTTTTAGAGTGCTTACCAACCTTTCCAACAACGCTTAGGTACTCATTTTTTTTTTTACCCGGAAAAAGAAAATGCCAGCCACGTATGGCTACCCGTTGAGTCTTATTTAAAACTACTTCACTTATATTTTATACCCACTCAATATCAGAAACTAATTTCTATACAAATAAATAGCATCAATGGTGAAACTTTTTACTTGATTAGAATAGTGCCGTTCTCGCATCTATCGATAAAATATCGAATTTACAAATAGTCTTTTAGTATCTTGGTCTTTCGTTTTTCATTGTTAACCGTCTATCTCAGGTTTAGTTAGCTAAAACTATCTTTAGGGGCGCTCTCGTCGATGATTCTACCACACAAACGCGCATAAGTGATTACTCCTCTGTATGAGGTCGTAAGTCAAAGCTTAAAATTAATATCTTTTCGTTTTATTATAAACTAGGCTTGTAGAAAGCGATAATTCAAAATCAATTAATATTTTAAAAGTCATAAGCACACTTAACCATTTTAACAACAATTTTGGCGAATTTCCAATGTTTTTGCTTATAACTTTCAAAATATTAATCCATTTTTAATTATCGCTTTCTACAAGCCTAGTTTATGATAAAATGAATTGATATTCATTTTAAACTTTATTTTACGACTTCATACAGAGGAGTTATCACTAATGCGCGTTTGTATGGTAGAATCATCGACTAGGGTGCCCTTAATATCTAATAATAGATTGAAGAGACACTTGATCAATTGAAAATCTATGCAAACCTATATAAAATAAAATATAATTTAGGTGTAATTAAATACACTTTTGAATTTAATTCCTATACCTATTGAAATCGATATATTTTTTGTTTTAATGTAATATAAAAGGGTAAGATAGAGTATAAATGCTAAACTAACTAACTAATCGAATAGAATGATGTCGTTACGCGCACAAAACTACGAATCTCATTTTTCTTTATGACGTAGTCATTCCATTCGATTTTTTCGGCTTTTTAAATAATAAGGAGGAAAAATACTTAGGTGTCGATATTAGTGACACTAAGTAACTTGTTGTTTAATACATTAAAGGTTTCGGAGAAAAAAAAAAAATTGTTCGATCGAAGAGGTAGACAGGTAGTAAACAGGTCGCTATGACTCCTGCAACTCACCATCTTATGGCGTCAGACTAAAGTCAACTAAGTCATAGTTGCTAAACACATTAGCGGGTCGGGATCATTCGGCACAGGCCGGGCGGTAAACCCGAATGTATGTGGATGAATGTTCAGTAAATAAGTCGCTCGGCTTTGCCCAACACGTACACAGGAAGGGCGATTGCGGGCGGTAAAATCGATTAATTTACACAAGATGAATCTGCTGGCCTGAATGAACTACCCGATTGGCACTTTTTAAAGAAGCCGAACACGGGTGCCGACCCGCTTTGTGTGTAGCAACCCTTACGCGATTTAACAGTTTCAGAACGAGAAGAAACGAAAAGACACACACATTTGAGTCAACATGATATGTTAAAATTTTAATAATGAAACAACTTTATTTTAAAAACAAATCTTTAAAATTTTGATTTTTAGAACATAATTTTTATAAATAACGTGCTACCCAATTGGGTATTTGACTACTATCAATCATCAAAATAAAATATTTTATATTAACCATGTAAAAATATGTCAATAATTGTTCTGAAAAAATATGTGAATTTATTATTTTAATCAATTCACACATATATATATATATATATATATATATATATATATATATATATATATATATATTTAATTTATTAATAATAAAGAGAAACATTAAAAGTATATGATTTGATCATTGAAAACGTGACGTCATATGCTAGCATTTCATATAAATTTGAACGAAACGGGTCGTTTTTGACATTTCTTAAAAAGAGGCTGATTTGACTTCAGTCAAATACCCCATTGTTTTAGTATGACGTCCCTACGTGGCGCTGCTGTCGCGTATAGATCATACAGCCATTTTACAAACCTTTTTTGTCTTTGTAAATTATACCAGAAAGTAGAGTCTAGGCTAGATATTTTTATAAATTAATAACTTAGTTGAAATATTAATTCGTCGTTCGGCATTTAAAACCGACTACTCTATCATTTTGGGGTAAATTTCATCCAGTTTTGAATACCTGGGCAATGTTGTGTTAAAATTCTTTGATTATATCTAGTCTCTATTATCTTGATGTGACGAAGAATAAAATGTCATATTAGAATTACTAACTCAATAATAACATTATTACAAGACAACATTTGCATATATATTTGAGACACCAAAGTAATAAATACATACCTATCTATACTATATAATGCATCATAAAACTGATTTTACGAATTGTTTCTGAAACTTATAGTTGATAAATAATATTGTTAAATGAATAATAGTCAAAAATAATCTTTAAAATTGGTGTAAGTAAATATTGTGCAGATGAATCTTAAATTAATTCTTCAATTGGACTATAGGTGGCAGTATTGTAGCAAAAAGGATCCTATATACTTTTCGCAGAAGTATTCCAAACACTATTTTTGTGAATATATTATTAAAACAGTCAAATTTAAAAATTCTTAAATAATCAAATAGTTTCATTTTTTATTTAAGACACATCAGCACTACAGGATAATTAACATTTAAAAATAATACTTAATTCTAATATAATCTGATATAAATAGTAAATATAATTTGAGATTAGCTTACCACATCAAACCGTTTACTAAAAACACAAATTTCATTAACATCAAACATATATAATAAAGAATTCGCCATTTAACGAAATTCATGTACTATTTCTAAATAATCAACATTACAATATAATGATATATTTTATAGTATAATATAGAATAAAACTTTTAAAATCCTATTGGAAGTTTGTTGATAAATATATTTGAATTTAGTATTTACAGTCTATGTTCATTATATTCGGTATACTTAGATAGACTACTTAGGTATAAGTTATATATAGACATACAAAATCTACATAATACAATGCTACAAAGTCTATGGTTGATGAGACCTACTGGGGCATACAGAGATATAGCCTAATTTCTCTATACATCTATAGATAAGTATATCTATACCCAAATAAACATTCTTGATTTTTATATGCAGTTTTAAAATGACAATAATGTAATAGAAAATGGTGTTACTATTGTACGGTCCCATTTGTATAAGATGTGTGATCATAATTACAGACAATACTCAAATGATACTTAAACTTTGAGTCATGCTGAAATGTATCTCTATCTCAACTATTCATCTATAAGTGACAGTGACAGCATGAGAGATAGGCCACTTCATTATCTCTATAGCACTAGTATGTAAACTGGACTGGCTACCCTGTACAGTGACAGCAATAAGAAATATGCACGTAGTTTTTTTAGTTCTTTTAAATACAATAGCTTACATCAACACATCATTGAAATAAAAAATGCAGCGCCAAAAACTACTTCCATTAGGAAATCGAAACATTTAAAATTACAAACTGATAAAAATATTTTCAAAATCACGCCATCTTTTCGCGTTAGTCATGGACTGTGACGTCACGGCAATCGCGATAGCCAATTAGGGCATAGCATGTCTTAACATAATATGAACTGTTACGTCATAATTTAATCTGACCAATAGCAATCGTTTCAACTACCTTGAATTTTCCGCCCGATTTTTGGCCTTTTTAATCATTAGTTTTATATTTTTTTAAAGGCTTAGCATTTTATTAAAATATATTGATGTAGACACAATTCTTGATCAATAAAGTATATATATAAAATATTTAATGTAACTTGTCTTATGCATATTCCATATTTCAAATACCAAACCAAATTACCGTTCTATGAATTTTTGACACTTATGGGAAATGGCTGTTGTTCATAACCTTGTTACACAGGAACATTTCCATTTGATATTGTCAAATTACTGTCCCTAAATGTCAAAATCAAATAGTTTAGAAGTCTTGTTGTTGTTTGTGTTAACCTGTCCAGAAGTACTAGTACTATAGTATAAGTACTATATATATAGGTTTACTGCTATACTATATATATAGGTTTTGACCGCCTCACAAAAAACAGGCCTTAAGTATGCCGGACAACAGTCCGTTGTAAGAATGTGCGGTCTCTTAAGCAAATAAAAGGCTGAGTGTAGCTGTAGATGCTACTGGATGATCACTGTCCCTTATCTGGTGAAAATAATGGTTGTGTACAACCAGCCTTAGAGTAATGTTTCAGTGTTCATCCGTTAATTTCATTGAACTTTGGAAGTCATTGTTAAAAAGTGATGTGTGAACATAGCCTTAGTATTGGATAATAATATCAAGCTAAAATAAGTTTATCAAATCGAAGTTTCGTCAGACGTAGAGGAAAATTTTTCGCAGATTTGTGATACCAGGGCCATTATTAACGTCACAGACATAATTATAATTAATATTATTTATGTTATGACCTTAAATACGGCCAAGGGCTATCATATCATGATTTGACACACTATGCTACATAGAGGTCGACAAACTCTGTTAAAAAAGTATAATCAATCAATGATATGGATAATTCGATTCGCAAAGACTTGCATTACAATTATTTTGGTTATATAATGTTGATTTTTTTTTTTCAAACTTTTAACATTTAAACATTCATGTAGGATGTACAAGTATTATAAAACAACAGATAATTACAGACACTAATATTGATATAAAAAGTCAATTTGTATTTAATACTTAAGAGATTATATTTCGAATATTTCTCACCATTAATGTTGAATCGACTCAATTCAATAACAAGACAGGAACATAATAAACTCGAATACTGTATGGGAAGGAACTGAGTCGATTCTACATCGATAATCTTTTTAGACTACACAATGACATTAAAATCGATACACAGAGAATAAGAGCTATAGAGCATACTAAGAGTTAGTTCAAGCTTCTCTTGCTGACAATTGAAATTATTGGTCTTAGCCATTGATGTATAGACCTCGACTGTGCCATCCCTTTCAATTAAAAAGTAAATATTGACTGCAAAATGTGAAAGAGAAAAAACTCATGCGGCACTGTCTCTTTGACAGATAATGTCTACAAACTACTGTTGTCTCTATCTAGAGTGGTAAACTTTGTGAGGTTTTAGCGCAGTCCAGGTCTATATGTCAATAGACTTAGCATAATCATTGATACAGACCTATAAAGTAGTAGTATTCTAGACTTGGACTGTGCCATCCCTTTAAATTAAAATGGAAATATTGACTGCCAAGCATGCCTTTGACAGGTATTGTCCACAAAGTCCTGGTCTCTATGTCAATGCGTGATACTAGTACCATAGAGGTCAGTCATACATGATAGATGATTAAGTATATAAAGTTAACAGTCAGTCAAATCTTAGCTAAGCTTGAATGAAGCTTATGCTCCATTCCAATTATGAAGTTCCTTTTGACAGGTGTTGAAATAGAGATCACTAGAGATGGATCGACATTGTACTAGGAATTCGACCGCCTAGATCAGCGATACTCAACCTGCGGACCACGGGCCAGGGGCCTGCGGGCTATAGTGGTTGGCCCACCTGATGTTATTTTATTTGGGGCCTATTTGAAGGACTGACTGAGTAATGCGCAAAGTAAATAGGTACTAAACAATACCGCGCCGTGGTGCGCAACGCTATTATTGATAAAGTAATATATAGATACCTACGGAAATTCATTTAATAATATACAGTAAGTACATGTCTAAAACATTATTTTTCAGTATACGCAGAAACGAATTTGGCCCCTTGAAGTGCGTTCCAGATGGTTGGAAACAAACATACAAACCAAGGTGACTTTGCTTGTTTCCAACAGTGTAGACGGCTGTTGTAAACCAAATTAATTGGTACTTGGTTTGCAAGCCGTCCACACTGTTGGAAACCAGCAAGTTCACCTTGGTGGGAACACTTGTTTCCAACCATCCGGAAGACGCTTAAAAATAATGTTGACTTTGGCTGGCCTAGTTGGTTGTAAAATGGCCAACTAGTCAGCCAAACTTTGTGAATTAGAACAATTTGTGGATCACACAAAGAGATGTCCCGTGTGGGCCAATCCACAACCACAGAGGCAGTGCAAGTTGTAATCTATAATATGTTAGGTTAGGTTGTGCAAGTAGATTAGGTCATGCATAGGCGGATTCACTATTATTAACTAAGAATTTCGAGTTGAAATTGCAACTCATAAGCATTTAAGAGCCGGTGTTGTCAATTAGCCTCTTATGACCCCAGAATCAAAACCTGGAACCACGCATGGGTTCATGTACTCAAAAATGTAAAAATGGACTATATAATTGGAATAGAGTACAGCTTTGTGCAAGTTTAGTTGACTTTTTGGGCATAAATGTCTATGGTCAGCATATTCTTTGTCAAGTTTCAACTCACCTAAGTACGCTCTATAGAAGTCAGTCAAAGACACGAGTCACACAGCTCTAAATAGACACTAACACATATAAAAAGATTTGATAGTCACTTTGAAGCTTACATACATGGGAACAGACAAGTGTATTTTATGTTCTTAAGCTTTCGCAATTAGTTTTACCTTGAATTTTATTGATTACAGGTCTTTTGGTCTGATTAATTCCTCTTAGTTTCAGCCATGGTCACGGATTTGGCAACTAACTTCCCCTTAGACCCGTAATCTATAAAATAGTATACTGAGTGTATATGTCCGGTATGCATATACACCGCACTATGTTTTCCATATACACTACCGTCGACACACACTGCACTGCGTTTTCCAGCAACACTATCTTCAACACACACCGCACTGTGTTTTTCATATACTCTTGCATCCATAACACACCGCACTGATTTTGCACTATGTTTTCCAAGTATAGTTGTGTACACGCACACCGCACTATGTTTTCCAGCAACGTCAGCGTCCGCACAAACACTGCACTGTGTTCCCCATTCCCCAGCGACACTGCGACACACACGGCACCGTGTCTCCAACTACTCGTCGGTGAGGTAGAGGCGGCGGCGCGCGGCGCGTGAGGATCAGCGCGGCGCCAGACGTGGAGGTGACACGCGCTCTCCGTGAGACACCATGTGCAGAGCGTGGAGACGAACTATCTCACACACTAGAGACGCCTCGATGTCCACACCTGAGGATGAAATGCACTGTATTTATAAGAGAGGTGGCTGAGAATGCTTTGAGAAACTGCATAAAGGTATAAATAATAGTATCTTGGGACGACACACAACGTTATCTGATCCCAAACTAAGCAAAGCTGTGCAAGATTTGCGTAGTTTGGGATCAGATGACGTTGTGTGAGTCGTATGGGACCAGACAACATACATAATATAAACATACTTTTATAAATTTCTAAATACATATATATCATAGATAAATTACACCCGGACACGGGGTCCCTAAACGACTGCCTCTGTGGCGCAGTGGGAGTGTGTCCGACTGCTTCGCAAGAGGTCGTGGGTTCGATTCCCACACGAGATACCACTTTGTGTGATCCACAATTGTTTTTCCGCGTCTGGGTGTACTTTGTGTCCGTGATTTGTATGTTTGTAAAGTCCCCCGCGACACAGGGCTTGTCTTAAAGCGGGAGTAGTCTTTTTTTAAAAAAAAAAAACCACTATACCAACAGGCCAGTCAAATTAAATTTACAAAAAAGAGATATAGATAAAAGATATCAGTAACAATATTACTTATTTGTATTGTTAATAGGATTCGCACAGCCCTTTCGCGCGGATATAAGAGGAGGAGGAAGGGGCGACTGGACTGCCTTCTCACAGCGTCGATCAAATGCACCCCCCCTCGCTTGGACAACAACTCACACTTGGTCGGTGTTTAGTCAAATTGCCTCCACCCCCTCAAGAACATCACCTAAATCTGCGCCTGGATCAGATGGGGTAAGTAAATAAAAGAATGATTAATTACCAGCATGCACTTCCTCCCTGGTGAGCACGATCTCCTGCGTGACGTCAGGAGAGACCAACACGACGCGGTGGTGACGAGTCTGCAACATGTTCGCTACCACCATCTGCAAAACAACATATAGGTATATCTACTTTATTCTTCAAAATCAACAGGTCCTTTTTACCTGCAAAAGGTGGTTTTTCGCGCGTATCTTGTATGTATGTAATATTCATTATTTTCTCATGTCTTTCAAACCACTAGACGGATACAATAAATGCGTTTTTGAAAGATAGAAAAATTTGAAATCCAGACTCAGGAATCGAACCCGAGACTTCCGTAGCCAAACCGGGGCCAGAAGCGAACCACCTATCTGGACTATATCATTAGATCTCGATTTTTTCTATCTCTTGATGCTAGCGAAATTAGGCCTTCGCAGCGCCATCTAGTCGGTAGTTAAAGAACTATCACGGCTTTTGTTATTGACACTAGACGGATTTATACAATTAAGACGTCGTTAGATTCGTCTTGAAGGCCCAAGTGTTCTTAGATATGTGACGTTCGGATAAAAACAAACAACGGCTGTGAGATTATTTTGAATATGTACTGCAATATGGGTAAGTATCATAATAAAGGGCTCATCGTAAGAAATTCAAAAAAGTATAACATGATTATGACTGTAATACTAAAAAGTTAGTTAGCAGCCATTCCTTTTATCAATTATCAATACTTGGCAATAACTGCGTTAAAAGTTAGTTGTTATATACTATAACCACTAAAAAGGATTAAATAAAAATATCAAACAACGAATCTGCTCAAAAAGATTAAAACAAGAACCCCTTACTTTTGAGGCACTTTACTATAGTGTGGCCATTAGTGCTGTGCACTCCCTGAGGTATGCACGGCGAGGTGGGGGGCGAAGAAAAAAGTGCATGAGTTCACATGAGGTCGATACATGTCGGACAGATCTTACGATATCAGTTTGCATTTCTAAGGCAAGACTTGTGGCGGGACGTTGCGTTGGTCGGAGGCTATCTATCTGTAATATATACTTACTTTGTTGATTAAAATGTAACCCAAATATACTCATATTTTATTAAAAATATGCAGGTGATAAATAAGAATTGAAAGTTATAATTCACAACAGGACTTGTTTTATTAAACATTTTTTATATTTACAAACAATTATATATTCTAACGAAAGTTATTCTGACATAGATTCTGTTTCAACTTCATCTTCCATTTCGTCATCATCTTCATCTTCCTCTTCGCCACCGGAACTTGAATCAGAGTCTTGCAAATTTATTATGAATGAATCGATAACATTATCGAACCTACTATCGCGACTCCAGTAATCATTTTCATTTTTCTGGACATGATCGTCGCATTTCTGCCATTTTTCCGCCGTGAATTCCGAAAACAATTTATCCAATAAGATTATCTTTTCGTCTAGAGAAGAATTAATATAGTTTTGGGCTATGTTGTTTTTAATATCAGCCCAGACCAACTCGATTGGATTTAAATCTGGATGGTACGGAGGTAAACGCAGAACAGTGTGTCCACTGGCTTTTGTTCCTGAAAATTCTACATTATGGCGTAGCAACCAGTTCTGCATTTCACTTTTGAGGCTTGATATAGTTGGTTTCTTCTCAATCTGAACGCTGTGGTAAGACGCGTTGTCCATTACAACCACAGAATTCGGCAGCAACTTATCTTTTAACTTTTCATCTACCCACTTATAAAAAGTAGGTCCGCTCATATCTCCATGATAGTCACCGGTTCTAGCATCGGATTTGAATATAGTCAATGTATCATCCACTAAGCCATTTCGACACCCAGCGTGGAGTATTACTAGTCGCCGTCCTTTCCCAATATCAGCATGAATACCGGGTTCTGACGATGATTGCCAACATTTGCTGGCATGGTGACTGGCGTTGATGTATGTTTCATCAAGAAAATATATGTTTCGGTTTTCCGTTCTGTAATTTCTGATTTGTGTAAGATATTTTTTCCGCCACACTGTAATATTAGGCTGCTCTATAAGGAGATGTCTCTTTGATTTGCATTTTTTGTAACGGTAGCCCATTTTGTGTAAAAGCTGTCTTAAATATTCCCGTCCACAATTCAATATGCCATCCTGTCTCAAACTTGATAGTAACTTACGGACACTTGGTATTTTTTTTTCAACTTCGTAAAACTGATGAATTTTTCTTCTGATAACTCCAAGGTCAAAATCATCCACAACGTGTTTTTTCTTTAGAACTTTTGGTTTTTTTGGCGATTGAAATTTTAATTGGCTTGAATTTTCAATTGATAAATAGCCCGCAGAAATCACATTATGTACGGTTCTTTTGCTGTATCCCGTAGCCTCCGCAACGATTTTAGCAATATTCACGTCATTTTTAAATTCAAAGCTTTCTTTGTCTGCTTTTCTTTTCTTAAAATATTCAGCCACCTTAAAAATGACAGTCTTCATATCACGAGATAACGCACGACCCATCTTTGAATATTTATCTCGTGTGCGTCTGACATAGACAGTCCGATACAAATAACACTACCTGCCGTCACAAGCGTTGACGGCGCACTGACAGCGCAGCAGCCGATTCTAACCCCCCCGTCTCACCGCGCGCATACCTCAGGGAGTGCACAGCACTAATGGTCATACTATAAGTATATCGAGATTCTTTAGGGGCGTCCTAGTCGATGATTCTACCATACAAACGCACATAAGTAATTACTTCTCTGTGTAAGGTCATAAGTTAAAGCTTAAAATTAATATCAATTCGTTTTATCATAAACTAGGCTTGTAGAACGCCATACTTGAAAATAAATCAATAATTTGAAAGTAATCTATACTAATATTATAAAGCGGAAGAGTTTGTTTGTTTGCTTTGTTTGTTTGTTTGTTTGTTTAAACGCGCTAATCTCAGGAACTACTGGTCCGATTTGAAAAAATATTTTTTTGTTGGACAGCCCATTTATCGAGGAAGGCTATAGGCTATATCATCGCGCTACGACTAATAGGAGCGGAGTAGCGACGTGAAATGTTGCAAAAACGGGGAAAATTTACGCATACGAAGTTGCGCTGGACAGCTAGTAAGTCATAAAACACTTTTGTTATTTTAACAACATTTTTGGCGAAATTACAATGTTTTAGGGTATATAACTTTCAAAATATTTATTTATTTTCACTTATATCTTTCTACAGGCCTAGTTTATGAAAAAATGAATTGATATTGGTTTTAAGCTTTGACTTACGACTTTATATAGAGCAGTAATCACTTATGCGCGTTTGTGGCATAGTGTTGAAAAGAAAAAAAAAACTACTGCATAAACATATCAACCCATATGATGGCCCACTGCTGGGCACGGGTCTCTCCAGTAGAACCTACTAGTATGTAGATCCTGGGGGTAATTGCCATAATCGCCACGCTTGGCGAGCGGGTTGGCGATCGCAGTAAGGCTTTAAGTACGCAGAGGACGCTGCTTCCTGTCCTCCGGTGTGACATCCCTTAGTCGCCTTGATGACACCCACGGGAAGAGATGGGATGGTACTATTCTTAAGCCGGCACCACACGGCCAGCATAAAAGGAAAGGCTATATTCAGCAGAGGGTTATTTTGTATGACAATGAAAAAAAAATCATGATCGATAAGAAACTCACGTAAATAGACAAAAGAGTAAAGAAATATATTGGCAAATTGATCATTTGCACATCTCCGCATTTAACAAATTATAGGTAACAAAGTCTTTAAGCAGTTAAGTGTAAAATAAATATTTGACACTAGGGGCGTCGTATGGTATCAAGGCATACCCAGGGTTCTTTTAGGGGTGGAGGTGGTCATAATGGGGGGAGGTATGGGTTCAAACCCCCCTCCCGAAACTGACTCCCGAGACTGGTACACAGTACTTATTTGACCGGTGTTATCAATTGAACACCTAAAAGCCCCCATAAATTAGGACGCCTCACTTTCCCCGAAAAGGAAGCCCATGTTTGTTACTGGCAGAAATTGGATGAGAAATCGGGCAGATTGCCATTAAAATAATAATTAAAAAGAATTAAAACGAACAAGAAGTAGACAAAATGTACCTTATGTTTATACTTCTCGAGTGCAGCTCTGGCCTTGGTAATGAGCAGGCTCTCGTCAGTCTCCAGCTTGAAGGAGACCACATAAGCCTCAGGGACCCATAGGTTGACCAGAGGAGCTAACATCTTAGGCACCAAGTGTAGCTGGATGATTGGAGGCCCGCTGGCAGACTGGATCTTGTGGGTTGGCTGTAATACACGATACGGAAGAATCAAATGTTGACTTCTGAAACTGAATTATCATCATTTTCACAGCTCCGCATTTAAGCACCTGTCCCGCCGCCATCGCCAGCGAGTTCCGAGCTACTATCAACTAGGCTCAAATAGCCTGGCATATGCTGAAGTGTATATTTTCTTTTTAGGGTTCCGTAGCCAAAATGGCAAAACGGAACCTTTGCTCAGAGACTATTAGTGCTGGAGGCAGTAACTTTACATGGATACACATATTACTTACGCCGACAAAATGAAAGACAAAATTTTTTTTAGGTTACCTCCCTATATGTATCTAAAGTGGGGGTGTGAATTTTTTTCTTACCTACCCCACCGTGTGGGGTATCATTAGATAGGTCTTTTAAAACCGTTTAGGGTTTAGAAAGACGAAAAATATTAGATATAACGATGGAAGTATGAAACAAAAAAACAGCAGAAAACCCACTTCTTAAGCCAGATTATTTGGATGGGGGGGGGGGGACTACGGAACCCTACATTGTGTGTGACCCGACATGCACGGTTTCTTTGCATCCGCGAGGCACAACTTTCATCAATTAAGTAATTATGGTTAATTAGTTAGTTTTAATATAAATATTAAATTGTAATATCAACCCATATGATGGCCCACTGCTGGGCACGGGTCTCCCCAGTAGAACCTACTGGTATGTAGATCCTGGGGGTAATTGCCATAATCGCCACGCTTGGCGAGCGGGTTGGCGATCGCAGTAAGGCTTTATGTACGCAGAGGACGCTGCTGCCCGTCCTCCGGTGTGACATCCCTTAGTCGCCTTGACGACACCCACGGGAAGAGATGGGGTGGTACTATTCTTAAGGCGCTGACAACAGCCAAATAGGCTTATCCTAAACAATTTTTTAGCCAAATCTACGTAGTTTGTGACGGCAGAAAAAATATATGTTAATCTTGAACATATTTCTAAAAACCCTGTTGTATTCAAAACACGAATTTGAATTTTTTTCTCGATAAAAAAAAAATACAAACTAACCTCTTAAAATGATCTTCTAACAAAAATATCTGTATTACTTAACAACGTACGTTGGTAAAATAATTAACAATAACGTATCATGTTATAATACAGAATCTGGTTGTTTTTTATTTCGACTACTCGACTTATTTTCAAGTAATTAATTGTTTTATGGTTTATAATTAGTTACGAGCGCTGCGTGATCGCGCTTCTCTTTCTTTTATAAGCAATCTGACAGTGATCGCAGAGACGCGCAGCTAGACGGACGTATGTCGCTTTGCCTCGCCATCCATTCACTTCATATTTTGTTTGTTGTTTGAAAAATTATAGACATTGGTAAAGAATATAAGTTTAATAAATATACTATTAATTTATACTATCTAAGTTGTTAATTTAAATATATTTAGTTCTAAGTTTAAAAATATTTGTTACTATAATTGGGAAACAAACAAAAATGTCGGAGGCCAGCAAAAAGCGCTTCTATGCCAACAAATAAAAACATCTCATGGAAGTAGTAAAGTATTATATTTTTCATATTGACAAAATATTGCACGAACAGAAGTGAAATCGTAACCAAACCAAAAAGCTACACTAAGCTGTTTTGTACAACGTATAGCGAAAATTCATCTGCAACTGTGAAGCTCGTTTGGTCTAGCGGTATCTGCGTTGGTTCAGAATATCAAGTTTCGAGTTCGAAACCTGGGTTCGTCTGTTCAATTTTTGTATTTATTTTTAATATTTTCTTTTATCTTTTCAGTAAAAAGAGACGTTTGGCGAATAGTTCAGAAGCAGGTGAAACTTCGGAAAGTTTTTCACCAATAAGTTTGTAATAAGTACCTACATACTAATATAGATAATAATTTTATTATTTATATTACATTAAAACATTACACAAAAAGAATCGCCACATGGACAGAATGAGGATCCTCTTTACATTTTAGAAAGATAGTTACAAACAAGTATAATGATAAACTATCACATTTGCATAGACCTACGACTATCTTAGAACTGGCCTAATAGGAAAATACTCCTAAAATACTTGTAGCTTTATCCATTGTTTCTTGCCCTTTCCATACAAATAGTTGTGTAGGTTTTAGTATTTTTTACCTATATATGGCGATCTATGCATACTGAAGTGTCTGTTCCTAATGTCAAAATGCTATGAAAGTACGCATAGTACTTAAAACAAAAATACAGTTTTTTTTTATCTGGCTGTCTGTCTGTGTGTTTGTTTCGACAAATCTCCAAAACGGCTGTACGGAGATTGACATGACACACTGTCAGACAGCTAATGATGTAAGGAGTAACTTAGGCTACGTCCACAGCTAGTCTACAGCTAGTTAGACATAATAGGTAAGATTAGTGCTGAAGAAAGTTTTTCTAAGTTTAAATGTAATAAATATTTTGTACAGATTAGGAAATGTGGCTGTTGCAGTTACATTAGAAAGTAATGTTATAATTCCTCTAGAAAATGTTACCAGGTAAAGATGATGCCCAAGTGATATGAAACTTCCTTATGATCGTTCTTATACTTCTTATGTTATTGTGAGTCATAGTTTTTTTCCATCACTGGTTTGAAGTATCGGCAAAGGTATCTGAGACAGTTGAATCCACCGATAATATTCCTAAACTTGAGGTAAATATTATTATTTTGAACAGGTTGTCGAAGATAAAATCTGGCAGTTAGTATTTAGTTACTAACGCATAGGTAAGCTTTAAGTATTATTTTTTTAGACTGCTACAAGTCACCCTGCACAACAAAAAATCCTTATAAATATTATTATTATTATTACATCGGACGAATAAACTTATCACATTTATTTTTAAATCTTCAGAATATTTCTCGCCCTTACCCCTAAACCCTTGGGTTGTAATTTAAAACACATTAATTTGGTAGGAAAAAACATAAATGTATTCTTGTCGAAGTTCACTCTTTTGTGTAGGATGTGCAATTTAAAATTTATCATTAAAAGTGATTCCAGTGACGAAAATTATTTACCAGTCAATTATTGTGCTGTAGCAGGTATGTTATCAATCTTCGGAGGACTTCAAACTTGGAAGAATTTTCTTCAGCTCTAAATTTACCTTATGTCAAATAAATAATAATATTATTAATAAAAAATAATATATATAATTAACTATCTGTGCAAATAAATAAAATTGAAGAGTCTGTTTGTAATATCTGTGCGGGACAGATAATACCCAATAGTTTTATTTTGCGTTTAGTTTAAAATAATCGATACGAAAATAATAGTTTTAATTTAGTTCTTTAACTTGCAACATTGATTCCTTAACTTGTAACATTGTCCGTCTCACGTCACTAGATAGAACGAACAAAGAACGAATTAATATCCAAAGAGAATTTCTAACTTCGATATAGAATTGTCCTTCACCATAGAGATTTCAACGCAAATAGTATCTTTAACTTTTAATTAGTGAAATTGATATAAATAGTATAATAATAGTTATGAATAGTGAAATGTAAAATAACAAAGTGATTTATGAGACAATTTCACTTATCTTTCGTGCCTTAGATACTAAGTTTGTATAATTCTAAATTCATTGTCGTAATTAGTTCAGCAACTCGACACTAAAAGCTTGTCTCTGAGGTCGCGATGTTTTTTGATTATAATTCCATTATTTGTTAAATGTACGTGTAAATAGTATTGTTATTACACTTCTTTATGGTTATACAATATCTCTAGCACAATAGCTCTTAGTAATATTGCATAGTTTAGCCGTAATTTGTAATTGAAATCTGATAGGCACGGTATGTACGCGCCTTAGAACATTCCTATTGGTCAGAATTGTATATAATGTAATAGCACTGTTGCCAATTTAGTGGATTTACCCCAAAATTTAGGGAGAAATAAGTGGGGAAGCGGTATTTACCCGACTTCGCAAGAAGGAGGGTTATGTGTTTTAAAGACTTTTTTTGGGGAAAACCAGAGTAGTCTATATCAGTCAAAGTCCATAGCAACGGCACGCGAGCGAATCAATGTTGACCGCTCGCGCATGATTGGTTTTCATTCAGGAATGTTTAAATTAGTGATAATCATTTTATGGGTTTTTTATAATAATTTAGGGAATTTATAAATATAGGGTTGACAACATTGCTAAAAATAAATTGACCAATAGCGACAGGTTATTTCGATTTAGATGGTGTATCCGGACTATGCTATAGGAATTAACGGTTTTTCGACGGGTATAAATACAGCTGTAACCGAGTACTGAGCGGATTCGATCAAGATACTTGAGCCTAGCTCGTACTGATGGATCTCTCTCAGTAATTGAATGTACCCATGTTCTTACTGAAATATATACACTAGTCAGTCACTGATATAGTTTTATTACTATTCCTCAAACTGCGTTACCCTCCGACCTACCTCAGGCAGGTACCAGGCTTCAGGGCAAGCCGGCGCACGAATGTGCAGAGTATCTCTGTACAATATCAAAATAACAGTTTTATGCATATATATTAATTATTATGGATAACATATATCCATAATAATTACTGATAAAAAAAATACAGTTTTTTTTGTCTGTCTGTCTGTCTGTTTGTTCCGGCAAATATCCGAGAGCAAATAAATTATAATTATGCGAAAATATTTAAAATGTTGCTAATATATTTTCGAGTTTTATTTTTCTTTCTTTTATATTGTTTTGAAGTTCATAGCAAATAAAGTCTCCTGAAATAATTAAAAATACAAACGTATAAAAAATATTTATTGTTTTTTTTAATCGCCCTGTCTAATTTCTTTCTAGTTCTTCATATAGAACAAAAAATAAAGCGCCATCTATTGGTTTATTGTTTATTATTGACCGCGTCCTTGTGTTGGTAGTTCGCTGTTTTTACCGTCCTTTATCAATGGCACTAGGACATCGGAGAAATAGTGGGCGTGGCTAAAATAGTGAAACATCGAAGTTCAGTAGCTGTTGTCAGCGTCTTAAGCCGGCACAACACGGCAAATTGTAATAATAATGTCTAATTTAAAAGTAATGTTTTTGTTATATTTTTTTCACTATTTGCTATGTAGGTAATTGTTTTTTGAAGTGAAAACTTCTTTAACGACGTTGAGCATTTTTTGGGATGGGTTAAAATGTTAAACTCGCGTCAGAACACTTGACATTATCGAAAATTCGTAAGACGGAGGGAGAGTTAAAAAACATGTTTTTTATTTTAATTTTTGAGTTTCTTTTTTTTTATTTGAGATTTATTATTTTATATTTTTTTTATTATTATGGCAGTAAGATCAAAAAGTATTATTCAAATTTCATCAGTATGTAATATAATGTTCCAGTTTTCACTTCTGCCGGCACTCGCGGAGTGCAACTCATTGTTTTTATTTTTCGGCGATGGAACCCTTTTGGACAATTAAATATGTGGTGGAGCCGTAAACAAATTTCAATTTAAAAATCTTATTGTGAAAAGATTCAAAAGAATTTGAAGTTGTAGACGGATAGAAGTGTGCCGATTGGAGGAATTTTATGCCTTCCTAGCTGACCCGCGCAACTTCGTCTGCGTAATTTTTCCCATTTTTGCAACATTTGCCTTCCTCGATAAATGGGCTATCCAACAGTAAGATTTATTCAATTCAAACCAGTAGTTCCTGAGATGCGTTCAAACAAACGAACATACAAACTCATCAACTTTATTTTTAAGACCACTCCCGCAATAGGGTGCACGCCCTGTATCGCGGGGAACTTTACAAACATACAAGTCGGACACAAGGTACACCCAGACTCGGAACAACAATTTGTGGATCACACAAAGTGGTGTCCTGTGTGGGAAACGAATCCACAACCTCTTGCGTAGCAGTCGGACACACTCCCACCGCGCCACAGAGGCAGTCAAATATAAGCTTATTAATATTAGTATAGAAGTACAGATTATTACTGTAGCTATCCTTTTTAACGCATTTTCTGTCTATCATATTCTACTGCTACTACTCATTTTTTATTACTATCATATCATTAGCTATCCTTATTTAATCACTTTTCATACACAGAGACATTACTACTTATAGTTTTACTAGCTGTCCCGCGCAACTTCGTCTGCGTAAATTTTCCCCGTTTTTGAAACATTTCTCATTGCTGCTCCGCTCCTATTAGTCGTAGCGCGATGTTATATAGCCTATAGCCTTCCTCGATAAATGGGCTATCCAATAAAATAATATTTTTTCAAATCGGACCAGTAGTTCCTGAGATTAGCGCGTTTAAACAAACAAACAAACTCTTCCGCTTTATAATATTAGTATAGATATCCGTTTATAAAGGTTTCATGTACTTACAACTCTATCCTTCGGCACATAGAAGTCAGAGACGGCCGCAGCGAGGTACAGCATGGCCCGAGGGCCCACGTTTGCGAGGCACTCGCACGCCGCTCGCAACAACCAGAAATACTCCGACACTGAAGTGAAGGAAACGTGCAAGATGGCTCCTGCGGCATGGGCCGCTTTGTATCTCAGGAGAATTGGGGCTAAGACGTCTACGCTGTCTGGTTTCACTGGAGAATTTAAATAATGTTAAAATTACCGATGTCGGTTAGGGTTGCCAACTTTTATTAGAAGAAATAGAGTATATCTGATTTGAAAGGGGGTAAATAAAGAATACGGACTGATAAAAAGGAGTATATTTTTTTAAAGTATTTTTCGGTGCTTTTTGCAGCACTTATCAATGTTAAAATGTTTTTAAAAGAATTGTACGACTCTAAACATTCTAAATGTAAGTTTAAATAGTTTTTTTTTTTTAATAAAAAGGTTATCTTTTTATTAAAAAAAAAAAAAACTATTAGTAATGTGGGATTGTAGAGTAGGACTAGTATAGTAAACTTTGTGTAAAAAAAGAGTATTTTAACTTACTCTATTGGTGTTATAGGTTACAGAGTACGCCTACATGATAAACTCTATTTTAGAGTACTTAGTAAATTTCTATATACTATAACATTATGACGTCATAAGTTCTTGTCGTTTTTATTTATATGTATATCATTTACTTCTAATAAAAAAATTGATGAAAATGTCTTTTCAGAACATCTTAGTAACAATTATTGCGTGATTAGTGGGGAACGGGTCTTAACCAACAGACTACCCGTGACCACGGCCGTTGCTATACGGTCGAAATGTCGGGTAATAAACAAGGTATTTTACCTTAAATTATTCACGCGACCCGTAATATATATATTTTCATAATGTTGTCATATTGTATTTCTTTTTTTCAACTACCCAATTCGTCTCTCGCCCTGCGCTCACTATAAAACGGTTTATGAGCACCTGTTAAGGACCTTCCCGGCTATTAAACTAACCTGAAATCGTAGTATTAGGCCCTCGATCCTGAATCTCGAGCATGTCCATTAGTTTTTGACCAGTGAAGTGCCTAGTGAAGGGCTCCAGTGATTTCTGGCGATGCATGAATATCACCGCATAGCCCTGTTCCAGGAAGTACTCAGCTGATGAAGAGCCGCGAGTTCCAGCACTGAAGTTGTCCACGAAACGGACTGTGTTATGTTCTAGAGGTACGGTTGTGCCACCCGACTGGAAAAAAGGACAGATTACGTTAGTGTGAACTACTGTTGCTGTAGGGAACAAGCTCTGTGTCGCGGGGGATTTAACAAACATTCAATGCCTCTGTGGTGGGGTGGGTATGTGTCCGACTGCTACGCAAGAGGTCGTGGGTTCGATTCCCACACGGGATACCACTTTGTGTGATTCATAAATTGTTGTTCCGAGTCTGGTGTACTTTGTGTCCGTGTAGTTTTAAACAGTGGATCAAAAAGTACATACAAGTAAAGTAAGTCCCGAACCAGGCAAACGCTTCGTCATAAGTACGAGGTTCAATGGAAGGTAAATCAAGATAATTATTTTTATGCCATTATTGGGATAAGTACCGTAGGATCAACGTAACTTGACCGGATTGAAGTTGGCGAAAAGTGGTTGCGTAGATGAATTTTTTAGTAGTAAATGGTGACAGGTAGCGGGGGGCGATAATTAAACCAAGAGAATTAGAGATACGTAATCGTATCTCTAATTCTCTTGGTTTTACATTGTCATAATTATTATTATTAACTCATGTTTTTGTGATTTTTTTCGTAAAGAAATTGTTTTTCAAACTTTCTTTAGTATTTACTGTAACTATTCTAAATTTAAACTTTTATGAACTCGTTTAAATAGTATTTTTATATTGTTGATGTAAAATGTGACTATTTTTTATCGATTAAACATAATTAATCGTTTTCGTAAGTAATTTTAGGGTCGCATCTCTATGACATGCACGAAAGTGATAAGAACCTAACTTCAATCCGTTTTTCTGTGAACATGTGTAAGTCTTCGGAAATCACGAATGTATGATTACTGACGTTTTTGTATTGATCCACTACAAAATCGAATGGCTTTGATAAGATCCCAAAAATCGCTGGATCGTATGCTCGCGATCCGATCTTGTGAAATATCGTATCGGATTGGGCATATCCCTAGTACCGGGTGAGATTCGAAACCGCGTCACCGAGGCAGTCAAACAACACAGAAATTCTCCCCTTCTGCCAAGAATCGTTTAGACGGCGTGGGTGAACCTCGTAGCTCAAATAGAACACAGTTTATGCCTTAAGAAAAAACACTAGGCTTGCAAAATAAGCGGCGGTAGGTATTATAATGGCTAAGGCATCGGTCTCGCAATCGTGAGGTCGTGGCTTCAAATCCTGGCCATTATACTATCGACGTGAACCCACTCCAAACACAAGCCATTGAGCTTAGCTGGAGGGGTTAACAGGATTGCTAGTAATGTGGGACTACAAAGCCACATTGCTAGTACTCTTTTAAAAAAAAAGGATGGGTCCTTAAGTCAAGATCTGACTTGGAAGTAAGCTTCAAACATCACAGAAGCGGTGAAGTTCGAACATAACAGATTTATCAATACAGGCGCGGATTCAAGACCCCTTCTTGAATCCGCGCCTGTATTGATAGCGCCTGGCGGGGCAGTTTCCCTCCCTACCCAGACTATATAAAATCATCAGGAACATTGTAAGAGCCCTGATCTAACTATTATTTTTTAAATAAGTATTGTTTCATAAATAAAACTAAATAAATGCCTTACAGGGTAATTACCCTGGTAGGCATTTATTTAGTTTTATTTGAATAGTTATTCAGGCACAAGTGCACCTGGTCGCACCCTCCTACCGGCGCCAATGTAGGTACGCGTCCCGCCACCTTAGTTTGCATCAGTTTCCGTCGTCGGATGCGTTTATAAATTGTAATCTTAGATCTTCAAGCTTACGTTATAGCCTGCTATTGAGTAAGTATTAATAGTATATATGAAAATTGCCATGACGACCTGTTGCGGTCTGTGCATAAACTATATTTATCACACTAATATTATAAAGGCGAAAGTTTGTGAGTATGTGAGTGTGTATGTTTGTTACTTCTTCACGTCTAAACGGCTGGAGCGATTTTAATAAAATTTGTTATGGAGTTAGCTGACACCCTGGATTAACATATAGGCTAATAAAACGCGGGTAACACCGCGGGGCACAGCTAGTATAATATACTAACTAATACCCGCGACTTCGCCCGCGTGGATGCCAGATTGTCACCAAAATATTTTAACGGGAAAGTTTCATACTAACTTTTCACCCTCATAAGTTTAATATTGTTTTTTTTATTGTAAGTTTTACTTAACTATTTTGTTATGGCGAAATGTGTCTAGCGCAATTATTTTATTTTATACCATCCCTATGTATACCACATTTTATGCAAATAAAGGATTTATGATTATGATTATGAAACCCCTTAGGGGGTGAATTAAAAAAAAAAAACTTTTTTTAGTGCTCCCTACGTTATAAAGAGAATCCCTGTGCAAAATTTCAAGTTTCTAACCCTTATAGTTTCGGCCCTGCGTTGATATAAATGTTGATAAATTTTCGCGACTTGTACACCGTATTGCAACGGCCGTGGTCACGGGTAGACTGGTAGTCTCCCCATGACCACGGCCGTTGCAATACGGTCGAAACGTCGGGCAATAAACAAAGTATTTTACCTTAAATTATTCACGCAATTAAGACCCGTAGTATATAACATTTTATAAACTGCGTTGATATGTCAGTCAGTCAGCATTTCCTTATAAATATAATTTAAAATTGGTTGATTGTTACGTTTTCTTGGCCTTCCACACGAGATTATTGATATCGATTTAATCTTAAACTTGTAGGTTACCGTAACCAAAATAGTTACATTTAATTGAAAATTATTATTATTTAATTACACAGTGGACCTATTATCCCCTACTTTCCCCTATTTGTCCCCAACTTTCTAATCATTTTTAAAGTCAGGTAATCCCGTCATAAGAATTGCAGCGAGGACTTCCCGATCACTACCTGTATACCTACTGTTCCAATGTTATTTATACCACAGTATACTTATAAGTATCGTAAGTTTATTTATGTATAAGTCGTACGAATGAAGCGAACATAAACATGATTAACCTACTTCTGCGCTTGTTAGGGCTACCATATATAAAATAGATAAACTGGGACAAAATTAAAAAAAAAAAAAATCAAAAAAGCTATTTCCAAAACGCAAGAATTTTCTCTTAAGTACATATTCTTTTCCTTTTTGTGATTTTTTTTTTACTTTTTAAGTGAAGTTATGAAGCTTAAGCATTACCTATATATTCCTGAATTCCTGATCCGAAGTCAGTTGATGTAACGTTTGAGCAAATAGGTAAAAAGGCGATGGAAAGGCTGAAATGGTCATCTTTTGTTCAAATAAAAAAAAGGAACCATCGGTTCGGGTCATTGACGTATAGACCAGGACTGCGCCATAACCTCACAAAATTGACTACTCTCTAGAAAGAGACAACGCTACTTTGTGGACAATACCCGTTAAAGAATATCCTATCATATGCTTTTGAAACTGCTAACAAACAATCCATCTTGATATTGACAAATCGATGAGAGCTTTCGAAAGAATCACCAATACTTGAACGCATAGAATGGCATTAGAAATAATTTGAAGTTGAGACCCAGAAATCGAACTCGAGACATCCGATCGACAATTTAGGCCGCGGATGATCAACCTAGTCACCTGCAGATATTAGTTAAACTTCAAATTTCTCTTTACTTTATTACGCCATTGGTTGATTTCATTGGTCGCAGAATACTATTTTAGATTGTCTGAGTAGGTACTTTAATTGGAATATTATGCCAGGAAATGTTATTACTGGGCATTATGTGTACAAACTAGTACAGCTGTCTCAATGTAACTCTCGGCCGGAGTGAAGTTAGGTTCATAACACTTACGCGCATGTAATAGAGATGCGACCCTAAAATTATATACTCGTATTGTTTTTAAATAGGAAGATGGTAATCAGACTGGTCTGTTGCTTTAGTGATTACTGAGCCTGACTGCTAAGCCAGAGGTTGTGGGTTCGATTTCCACGTAGGACACCACTTTATGTGATCCACAAATTGATGTTCCGAGTTTGTATGTACTTTGTGTCCGTGTGTCCCTGTGTCGTGGGGGACCCCACGACACAGGGCTTGTACCCTAGTGCGAGAGTATCTATACTAATATTATAAAGCTGAAGAATTTGTTTGTTAGTTTGTTTGTTTATTTGTTTGAACGTGATAATCTCAGGAACTACTGATCCGTATTGAAAAATTATTTTACTGTTAGATAGCCCATTTATTGAGGAAGGCTCTAGGCTATATAGCATCACGCCATGACCAATGAGAGCAGCAATGAAAAGTGTTGCAAAAACGGGGTAAATTTAGGCAGACGAAGTTGCGCGGGTCAGCTAGTTCTAAAAAAAACTCGAAACCGACTTCAATCACGGTTGATTTGCAGGAGAGATTGAGAAGTTTCGTTGTATATCTCTGAAACTCATCAGATCAGATCTGTACAAAACTTATATGGGACCATTTCGGAATATACCTCTTTTCAACAAAAAAAACATTGATGACATTGTAATAAACAACCGTGCCTGTCATAGCTTTAGTTCAAATTATATCACATGTCACTGCAATTGCTATTCGCTGATAGGCTGATACTTCAGCTTCAGCCTATCAGCAGGCGGTAACGTGAGACTTTTTCGTGCGCGCTATTCGATTTATATATAAGACGTTATCACGTCAATAATAATTTTGAAAATCCGTCTATATCAAACGGAGTTACGCCCGAACATGCATAGAAAAAACAAACATCCGAATTAAGAACCTCCTCCTTTTGAAGTCGTTTAAAAAAAAAAGATGATTCCGTCTAAATAAAATGTCCGTGGAGATCCTAGCGTATGGTTGACCTAGTTAAAGATGACACAATTATGGTAAGTGGTAGGTAACTTTATTAGATCTGCCTGCAGGCGTAGCTTCTCGGCTAACGACGAATATAAAAATTGTTAGACACCTTTATGTACTTTTGTAGGATATATAAAAAGTTTTTACTAAGCGATCTTTACATTTTACGATCTTTTTACTAGCTGTCCCGCGCAACTTCGTCTGCGTAAATTTTCCCCGTTTTTGAAACATTTCTCATTGCTGCTCCGCTACAGTTGGTCGTAGCGTGATGTTATATAGCCTTCCTCGATAAATGGGCTATCCAACAGTGAAATTATTTTTCAGTTGGGATCAGTATTTTCTGAGATTACCGAGTTCAAACAAACATACTCTTCAGCTTTATAATATTAGTATAGATTTATTTACCTTTAATATTTGATTTCAATGCATCACTCTAATTCTATTACTATATGTTGTTTTTTTTTTGATGTTTTGATTTATTGTTGGGTACTTTCAACGGTGCAACAAATTTTTTTTTTTCTTTGTATACAATTGGGGACGCCGAGAGGTGAGAGGACAGTATTTTTCAGACTATAAAATAAATGTTCGTAATTTTAGGGAGATTATATAGATAGCACAATCGACTAAACACCGGCCAAATGCACCTTTACTTACTGCAACTTTGGGGTGAACTTTAACACTGGGTCGGAGTCTTTAGGCAGACAAATTGCCCGCCCCTTGGTGGTGGTGGTGGATATGGTGCACCGGTGTTGACCCCCCCCCCCCCTCCCCCGTCCATGCGAGCGTGTCTCACTTGACCGGTTTAGTCAAATATTGCGCCCCCCCTCCCAGAAAATTGCGCCCCCCCCCTCCCAGAAAATTGCGCCCGACTTGTACTACTGGACGGGATCCTACCAGTTCCAGCTTAGGTAACTACTATCCATTAGAAAAAAATGATCAAGCACATAGGTAATGTGGGTATATAATAATATGGAAAATTTCACTGATTAATTCCTGTTTTAATCTACAGCTCTGGTGTCCTATACCCTAAAGCCCTCCTAAAAAATATGCAGTCTAATAGTGAAAACCCCATCCAAATGAGATCACTAGTTATGGAGAAAATCGCGAACATACCAACTTTTTGTAAGTCAGTTAAAAAAATACAACTCTTGCACTAGGGCACACGCCCTATCACGCAAGGTAGGTACTTAAAACCTACGAAAAAAGGCATATTCGATCAGATTCTGACACCTGTCCGATCAACGGCGAGAAAAAAGAGTAGCGAGTAGCGATTTTATTGTTCAAAACACGTACACTTATGTAGATCCCGTGTAAACAAAAGAGATACAGATAATAATAGTTGATCGCTGAGTGTTCACACTCGCTCTATACTGCTTTTCTTTTGTTTTCACGGATGGAATCTACAAAAGACGTCTGGTGTACGTGTCTTGAGCGATAAATCGCTACTCGCTTCTCGCTCATCGTCGTTGGTGGGACAGGTGCCTAACTACTAATAATTAACCACTAGACCGATATGCTAGTCAGTATCATATTGAATTAATCGTCTACTTACTGTAACAAGCACAATTTTGGTTCCGTACTGGTCATGCCTCTCACAAAACTCCTTTAGCAAGGACCGATTGTCTTCAAAGTCTGGAGGGGGCAGATGCACAGCAAAAAATTCTTCCCAGGATCCACTCGCCATGTTGGCCTATAGGAACAATAAGATCTTTAAATGTTGTACATAGTTCTGCCTCTGTGGCGCAGTGGGAGTGTGTCCGACTGCTACGCAAGAGGTCGTGGGTTCGATTCCCACACGAGACACCACTTTGTGTGATCCACAAATTGTTGTTCCGAGTCTGGGTGTACTTTGTGTCCGTGATTTGTATGTTTGTAAAGTCCCCCGCGACACAGGGCTTGTACCCTAATGCGGGAGTTGTTTTTTTAAAAAAAAAAAAAAAAAAGATATATTCCTTCACTCTTGTAAACAATGGGACGAAAATACGCGACTGGAGAGAGTGTAGGCTCATGACCGACGGGTTTCCGTCCTCTGCGGCTTGAGCAGTGTGACATTTTTCGAAAATGGTCACCCATCTACGGTTGTAAAGTTCCTTAACCTTATTGTTTTGCTTGATCGTCACAATGTCCCGGGTCCTTTAATCTATACTAATCTACACTTATATTATAAAGCTGAAAAGTTTGTTTGAACGCGATAATATCAGGAACTACTGGTCCGAATTGAAAAAATATTTTACTGTTAAATAGAACATTTATAGAGAAAGGATATACCTAGGCTATATAACATCACGCTACGACCAATAGGAGCGAAGCAGCAATGAAAAATGTCGCAAAAACGGGGAAAATTTACGCAGACGAAGTTGAGCGGGTCAGCTAGTTTTGTATATATTGATATACCCATAGAATAAATAAGAAAGAAGAAAAGAAAGAAAACATATTTATTAATACAGCATAAACACACTACAATTTTATTTAATACTAGTTGACCCGCGCAATTTCGTTTGCGTCATGTCCCCAGTTTTTTTGCAACATTTTTTATTGATGCTCCACTCCTATTGGTCGTTATAGTGATGTTATATAGCCTTTGACACTCACAAATAATGTGGCAATTTATTGTTAAAAGAATTTACAAAATTGGTTCTGTAGATCCATAGATTACCCCCTACAACTTCACAAACTGACAACATCACAAACTTTACCTCTTTATACTCTTCTAATATATCAAATTCTCGTGTCACAGTTTTCGTTGCCATACTCCTCCGAAACGGCTTGACCGATTTTGATGAAATTTTTTGTGCTTATCCGGTATCTATGAGAATCGGCCAACATCTATTTTTCATACCCCTAAGAGTTTGTTTGTTTGTTTGAACGCGATAATCTCAGGAACTACTGGGCCGCATAGAAAAAATATTTTATTGTTGGATAGCCCATTTATCGAGGAAGGCTATAGGTTATAACATCACGCCACGACCAATAGGAGCGGAGCAGCCATGAAAAATGTTGTAAAAAAAAAAGGAAGAAAAAGAAAAAAGGGAAAATTTACGCAGACGAAGTTGCGCGGGTCAGCTAGTATTAGTATAGAATAGTAGTATATAAATGTACTACATGCCACAAAAACACATGACAATCATGACATAAAAAATATATAATTACGATTGTTATCTGCATTATCTTCAAAAAATTAACTGGAAATGTTAAAATCAATTACAATTCCCCAAGTATTGATAACACGAAGAATAATAATATTAAGTAACTGACCCAGTTTCCATAGTCAATTGATTTTTTTTTTTAAACTATTGAGGTAAATAAAACAAAAAAAGGATTTAAACCAAAAATTTGTTGGCTGCAACCTAGATCCTCTTTTAGAGAGGACCTGAATCTCAAAGAGTAAATGCATTAAAAGGCTGTATTATAAGTATTTTATTGTATCTATCAGTAGCAACAACTTGACTAATATAATATGGAACATCTTATTAACACGGTCACAGTCTTTTTACGGAACATTGTGTTCCGGGTCTGGGTGTAGGTACTTTGTGTCCGTGACTTGTATATTTGTAAAGTCCCCCGTGACACATGGCTTATACCGGGGAGTCGTCTTTAAAAGAAAAAAAAAAATCACAGGCACTCACCTAACATAAAGTGTGCAGAACTAAGGACACAAGTCTACGTAGTTCACAAAAACAAGACGAACATTAAAACCTTCAAAACTAACGTCTTATGAAAACACTTTGTATTCCACAACTAATCCTTCATACTATAACCAGATTGAGTAGAGGTGTGAGTACTACGATAATTGGATTACCTAAGGCCAAAATGGATCATTGGACATATGATATGTTAGTACAATATAAGGTTTAGTAAGGCTTCATATTAGTCACACAATTGAGTTTACAAAACATATTAATGTTTTATTTTAAATATTTTTGTTTTCTATTAGTTATAACTGCTTGGTGATGTGTCTAAGCCTGGTGCAGAAAGAGGGGATATTTTTTAATAAAGACACTGTGTTACAGGGTACTTTGCAAACACACCCAGACTCGGAACTACAATTTGTGGATCACATAAAGTGGTGCCCCGTGTGGGAACTAAACCCATAACTTCTTACACAGCAGTTGTACACACTCCAACCGCTTTGCAGAGGCAGTCAATCACCACACCTGACTCATGAATTGTAAAATTTTTGGCCTGTGTTGGACACTATACCAACATCATGCAAATGACTCAAATTTGCTCAGTGTTGAGTCCGGTTTGAACTGGTTTGAGAACTGACTCACACTTATAATAATAATATCTTGGTACAACTCACACAACGTCATCCGATCCCAAACTAAGCAGAGCTTGTACTATGGAAACCAGACAACTGATAAACATACTTATATATTTCTAAATACATACATATTATAGATAAATAACACCCAAACACAGAATAAACCATCGTGCTCATCACACAAAGTTTTTCCTGGGTGGGGATCGAACCCACAACCTCCTGTAAAGCAGTCGGATACACTCCCACCGCACCACAGAGGCAGTCAAAGTCAACTTGGGATGTGTTTATCATGCTGAAAATATCCTATGCCTATTTCAGGTACATAAATCAAATGACTGTTATTAGGTACCTACTAGAGTTGATTATAAAAACATTGTCATTAATAAGTGGTAAATGTTTGAGGTCTTGAAATTACTAACTATAGTTATTATTACTCTGTATGTTATTATGTATTTCCACGGTTTTTTTAACCTAATAACTGGAAAAAAAAATAACTAGCGGGAATATTATAAGGGTTGATCATGGGACCAGAGTTGTACCTATTACACACAACATATTTTACATTTAAGATTTGGAATCTACTTACAAATAGGTAATACTTACTGTAATTTGTTCCAGAATTATTTCTGAGGTCGATTAACCAATAAAGTAAGCTATATTTAGAGCTAATAGTGTGCCTTATTAGTCAGAAAATAAAATAGTATTTTTTTTAATAGAGTTGTGCCCGCCGTCCATGTCCGAATGTTTATACTGCCGACACATATAACCTCTTAGACATTTTATACTGATTAATGAGCGTCCGCCAATATTTACTGCCACGGTTTATAGAAAAATCAATGCGTTGAGGTACCTTGCAACTTCAACAGTACAAGGACGAAAGCATAAAAGTTATTGTCACCTTTGTAAACAGTTGAGTGCCCTTGGACGTTGTTCTACGGACGTCAGCCGCCGCCCGCGATCGATGTTTTAATATAAAATTATTTTAGTTTAAAGTGCTGAATGATAGAGATCTTTATCACGACGATTTTTTGATAACTGAATGTGACAGCCAAGGTCAGGCGCGTTTACGAAGTGGGCTCTAGTAAATTTATAACGTAGTCTTGTAATTTTAGCTATCTTCGTAAACGGTTGGTTTCATCTGGTTTGTTGAACAACTGCTAAACAAAACCCACCCATCCCATGTGTCGCAAAATAATTAAGACGCTGACAACAGCTACTGAACTTCGATGTTTCACTATTTTAGCCACGCCCACTATTTCTCCGATGTCCTAGTGCCATTGATAAAGGACGGTAAAAACAGCGAACTACCAACACAAGGACGCGGTCAATAATAAACAATAAACCAATAGATGGCGCTTTATTTTTTGTTCTATATGAAGAACTAGAAAGAAATTAGACAGGGCGATTAAAAAAAACAATAAATATTTTTTATACGTTTGTATTTTTAATTATTTCAGGAGACTTTATTTGCTATGAACTTCAAAACAATATAAAAGAAAGAAAAATAAAACTCGAAAATATATTAGCAACATTTTAAATATTTTCGCATAATTACAATTTATTTGCTCTCGGATATTTGCCGGAACAAACAGACAGACAGACAGACAAAAAAAAACTGTATTTTTGTTATCAGTAATTATTATGGATATATGTTATCCATAATAATTAATATATATGCATAAAACTGTTATTTTGATATTACAAACAGACTCTTCAATTTTATTTATTTGCACAGATAGTTAATAATATATATTATTTTTTATTAATAATGTTATTATTTATTTGACATAAGGTAAATTTAGAGCTGAAGAAAATTCTTCCAAGTTTGAAGTCCTCCGAAAAATGATAACATACCTGCTACAGCACAATAATTGACTGGTAAATAATTTTCGTCACTGGAATCACTTTTAATGATAAATTTTAAATTGCACATCCTACACAAAAGAGTGAACTTCGAGAAGAATCCATTTATGTTTTCTCCTACCAAATTAATGTGTTTTAAATTACAACCCAAGGTTTTAGGGGTAAGGGCGAGAAATATTCTGAAGATTTAAAAATAAATGCGATAAGTTTATTCGTCGTCCGATGTAATAATAATAATAATATTTATAAGTTTTTTTTGTTGTGCAGGGTGACTTGTAGTAGTCTAAAAAAATAATACTTAAAGCTTACCTATGCGTTAGGTGTCCGTTATGCTAGCGTACACCAGAGCTAAATCGAGTTGGTTACTATGCCAATAAACTCTGCGTAAATACTGCTTAATTAGTAGTAAAAATAAAAAAAACTCTGCCTCTTTAGTTTAGGAAATAAACACCATTTTCACTGTGTACGCTGGCGTCACGATCAAGCTAGCGTACCCATGGCCGTACTCGAAAACGGCTAATTGTAAAGCAACAGAGTTTACACACAAAAATACTGCTCTAATACTGCTCCCGCTATGCTAAATTTCATAACGATTGCTCTTGTAGGAACAGAGATATTGAACAAGACTTTTCAATGACATTCGGAGCTGGCGTTATGGCAGCGTACACATAATAGTTCTTAAAGAAAGGGAACTTTTCTTTTAATAAATGCTATATGTAAAAATAGTGCGTGAAATTCTGACTCTAATAGTGTAAATACTTTATGTGAATTCGCAGTGGAATAATCAAAAAATCTATGTTAAGTTCTAGGAACAAATGTATTGACGTACAGTCACGAACAAAATGAATTATTAGTGAAATTATAAACAGAGATATGGCGTTATTTTCTAATATAAGTTAGCATGATGTTAACTTAACATTTTACTTTGTATGGGTTAGGTTTTAGATTACCTACCCGTATTGGTTTGATTTAGATGGATTAGATATCACGTAGTGTATTAGAAAATTTATTATAGGTAACTCTTTCAGATGGATGCCGTCGCTTATCTATATAATATGGTTATGCTGTGATAAAAAAAAATGTTTTTAGCATAATAAATGTTATTTTTCTGATAAAGCTATTTGTTTGAATTTTTCCAATTATTTCATTTTCATTCAGAACTATATCCACAAATTAATGAAGTGAACATCCTCCTAGTTCAGTACTTCATCACGTTACAGTTTTAGTTCTGTATTTTAAAAAACTTGTCAAAGCACTTTTGAGCATATCTGTACCTGTACTATGAATAGAAACGAACAGGGTTTTTTTAATTATTCCACTGCGAATTCGCATAAAGTATTTACACTATTAGAGTCAGAATTTCACGTACTATTTTTACATATAGCATTTATTAAAAGAAAAGTTCCCTTTCTTTAAGAACTATTATGTGTACGCTGCCATAACGCCAGCTCCGAATTTCATTGAAAAGTCTTGTTCAATATCTCTGTTCCTACAAGAGCAATCGTTATGAAATTTAACATCGCGGGAGCAGTATTAGAGCAGTATTTTTGTGTGTAAACTCTGTTGCTTTACAATTAGCCGTTTTCGAGTACGGCCATGGGTACGCTAGCTTGATCGTGACGCCAGCGTACACAGTGAAAATGGTGTTTATTTCCTAAACTAAAGAGACAGAGTTTTTTTTATTTTTACACTAATTAAGCAGTATTTACGCAGAGTTTATTGGCATAGTAACCAACTCGATTTAGCTCTGGTGTACGCTAGCATAACGGACACATGCGTTAGTAACTAAATACTAACTGCCAGATTTTATCTTCGACAACCTGTTCAAAATAATAATATTTACCTCAAGTTTAGGAATATTTTCGGTGGATTCAACTGTCTCAGATACCTTTGCCGATACTTCAAACCAGTGATGGAAAAAAACTATGACTCACAATAACATAAGAAGTATAAGAACGATCATGAGGAAGTTTCATATCACTTGGGCATCATCTTTACCTGGTAACATTTTCTAGAGGAATTATAACATCACTTTCTAATGTAACTGCAACAGCCACATTTCCTAATCTGTACAAAATATTTATTACATTTAAACTTAGAAAAACTTTCTTCAGCACTAATCTTACCTATTATGTCTAACTAGCTGTAGACTAGCTGTGGACGTAGCCTAAGTTACTCCTTACATCATTAGCTGTCTGACAGTGAGTCCTGTCAATCTCCGTACAGCCGTTTTGGAGATTTGTCGAAACAAACACACAGACAGACAGCCAGATAAAAAAAAACTGTATTTTTGTTTTAAGTACTATGCGTACTTTCATAGCATTTAGTAAAAAACTGCTATTTTGACATTAGGAACAGACACTTCAGTATGTATAGATCGCCATATATAGGTAAAAAATACTAAAACCTACACAACTATTTGTATGGAAAGGGCAAGAAACAATGGATAAAGCTACAAGTATTTTAGGAGTATTTTCCTATTAGGCCAGTTCTAAGATAGTCGTAGGTCTATGCAAATGTGATAGTTTATCATTATACTTGTTTGTAACTATCTTTCTAAAATGTAAAGGGGATCCTCTTTGTCCATGTGGCGATTCTTTTTGTGTAATGTTTTAATGTAATATAAATAATAAAATTATTATCTATATTAGTATGTAGGTACTTATTACAAACTTATTGGTGAAAAACTTTCCGAAGTTTCACCTGCTTCTGAACTATTCGCCAAACGTCTCTTTTTACTGAAAAGATAAAAGAAAATATTAAAAATAAATACAAAAATTTAATAGTCGAACCTAGGTTTCGAACTCGAAGCTTGATATTCTGAACCAACGCAGATACCGCTAGACCAAACGAGCTTCACAGTTGCCAATGAATTTTCGCTATACGTTGTACAAAACAGCTTAGTGTAGCATTTTGGTTTGGTTACGATTTCACTTCTGTTCGTGCAATATTTTGTCAATATTACAATATGAAAAATATAATACTTACTTTACTACTTCCATGAGATGTTTTTGTTTGTTAGTATAGAAGCGCTTTTTGCTGGCCTCCGACATTTTTGTTTGTTTCCCAATTATAGTAACAAATATTTTTAAAGTTAGAACTAAATATATTTAAATTAACAACTTAGATAGTATAAATTAATAGTATATTTATTAAACTTATATTCTTTACCAATGTCTATAATTTTTCAAACAACAAACAAAATATGAAGTGAATGGATGGCGAGGCAAAGCGACATACGTCCGTCTAGCTGCGCGTCTCTGCGATCACTGTCAGATTGCTTATAAAAGAAAGAGAAGCGCGATCACGCAGCGCTCGTAACTAATTATAAACCATAAAACAATTAATTACTTGAAAATAAGTCGAGTAGTCGAAAATAAAAAACAACCAGATTCTGTATTATAACATGATACGTTATTGTTAATTATTTTACCAACGTACGTTGTTAAGTAATACAGATATTTTTGTTAGAAGATCATTTTAAGAGGTTAGTTTGTATTTTTTTTTTATCGAGAAAAAAATTCAAATTCGTGTTTTGAATACAACAGGGTTCTTAGAAATATGTTCAAGATTAACATATATTTTTTCTGCCGTCACAAACTACGTAGATTTGGCTAAAAAATTGTTTAGGATAAGCCTATTTGGCTGTTGTCAGCGCCTTAAAAGCGTTTTTTTTTATATGAGCAATTAGGAATAATGGGTAGGTAGGTAAAACAGGTTACTTCTGTTGTACCTATTTAAGTACCTAACTACCAGTTTTAATATCTTGATTATACCGAAATTAATAAAATATATAAAACTGAATAGGTACAAAAGCGGGTAGAAAAAGAAGTTAAGGTAGGTCCCTTTTTCGGGATCATTTATAGCTTTAGGATTTTTAAAATTAGGTACTAAATATGACATCAGTTTGAAAACTTTTGTGTGATAAAATTGGTATTTTTTTAGTAATTTAAGTAAGGTTATTATTTATATTATTTTTTTGGGGACCTTTTGTTTGAACCATAATTTGTGAAAAATCTTTGCTCTGCTTCCGAGCTTGTGAACATGAACCCTGTTTCAGGACAAAGTTTTTTTGTACTAAAAAATTATGATTTATTTGAAAAAAAAAAACATATTTTTTATGTTAAAGTAGTTTAAAACATAGGGTTTAACAATTGAGAACAGAACAAACAAATTTTAAATATATATGACAACAAAATTGCCGTGTGGTGCCGGCTTAAGAATAGTACCACCCCATCTCTACCCGTGGGTGTCGTCAAGGCGACTAAGGGATTTCACCCCGGAGGACGGGCAGCAGCGTCCTCTGCGTACTTAAAGCCTTACTGCGATCGCCAACCCGCTCGCCAAGCGTGGCGATTATGGCAATTACCCCCAGGATCTACATACTAGTAGGTTTTACTGGGGAGACCCGTGCCCAGCAGTGGGCCATCTTATGGGTTGATATGTATGTATGTATGTATGACAACAAAATATAATGTATAAAATACCTACTTATAAAATAAAAAAAAGAAAACCCAAATTCCCAACCCAACTTCTTAAAATTGCACATGTTTATGAATTACTGTTAATAGAAGAGCGGAATCTCCTACTACAAGCAATTTTTTGCATCGATTTCCTATGTACATAATAGTGAAACAGTGGAATGACAATAAAGTCATTCCACTGCCTTCAATATTTGGCCTGCGACATCATAATTTGTTAAAATGCTCTCTGTAACGAAGCAATAACAAAAAGCCGTGATAGTTCTTTAACCACCGACTAGATGGCGCTGCGAGGGCCCATTTCGCGAGCTATCAAGAGATAGAAAAATTTGAGATCTAGTAACATAGTCCAGCTAGGTGGTTCGCTTCTGGCCCCGGTTTGGCTACGGAAGTCTCGGGTTCGTTTCCTGAGTCTGGATTTAAAATTTTTCTATCTTTCAAAAATGCATTTAATGTATTTTGTCAATAAAGTTTTAATTTTGGTATAGGTAAATAAACCAACTTTAGATTGGGATTGACCTATTCAATTCTATTACTAATATAAAACAGAATGCAGTAACATCTTCGTGATGGGAAACCCATTCTTTGCCATGTGGTGAATCCATTTCACTATTTACTTAATATTCTTCCTCCTTCGAAGCAGTCGCATTCCTTTAAGAGCAGTAGCTCTAATTGTCAAATAACGTTTCTTATGGCACTTAATACACAGTTCTCCAATACATACACACATGAAATGGCGAAATGACTGTTGGGAGTGTGTACGATAGCAGCGCAATAGGTCGTGGGTTCGATTCTCATAAGGGACACTACTTTGTGTGATACAGAAATTGATTTTGCGCACTTTGTGTCCGTTAATTAAAAGTTTTTAAAGTCTCTCGCTACACAGGATCTTGCAGCCTGTACTCTACTGCGGGTACACACCTTCTGTTGGGCAAAATATTCATAGTGCCTCTGTGGCGCGGTGGGAGTGTGTCCAACTGCTACGCAAGAGGTCGTTTGTACGATTCCCACACGGGACACCACTTTGTGTGGTCCACAAATTGCTGTTTCGAGTCTGGTTATGCTTTGTGTCCGTGACTTGTATGTTTGTAAAGTCCCCCGCGATACAGGGCTTGTAACATACTGCGGGAGTCGTCACGGCATATTTTTTGCAATGAAATCATGAAAGATAAAAAGAACCAATCTTCAAGCAAACTCTAACGGAGTTTGCTTGAAGATTGGTGCATAAGAGTATCGCTATAAATCTCTATAGGTAGGTAGTGATACTCGTAGGTAACCGAATTTGAAGATCGGTTCTTTTTATTTTTTATTAAAGGTACAATGGTTTAAATTACAAAATTTAAAATTTGAAGCACTGGTATTGCCAAACAACCTTAACACGAAACAAAGCGTTACTACTCTATTTTTGTTACAAACTTGGGGAAAAATAAAAAAAACTAGTGTGCTTTGTTTCGTGTTATGGATTTGACTACCCATTTAGCTTCGTGCAAAATAGTTTTCGCTGTAAGTCGCGTTTTCTTCCGGCGTTTTTTGCCGTTTGCATCCATCCTCCGTCGCGCGAAGTACCTACCTCGCACGACGGGGTATGGATGCAAACCATTTTACCCGATACAGCCTAAGTACCTACCTCGCGCGACGAGGGGAGGGGTGGGTGCAAATGATTTCACCTGATAGGTACCGCCTAAGTACCTCGTGTTATTTGCAGACCAGCAAGGCCGAAAAAATTGTGCCTTTTTTTACAAGTGACATGAATTTTGTTTTTTAATATAATCAAATTATTTTCAATATGTACCTATTTTATTAAAATTTTTGGTCCCATGCAGAAAATACTTCTGTGTAGGAGAGCTGGGACGAGTGCATGGTTTGACAAAAGTATTAATGGTTGAATAGTAGCTTGCTAATTAAGCAACTTTGTTTTTAAACATTTCACATCGGTATCGCACATACCTACCTAAATACCTACATAAAGACCTCCTGATGATTTCCAACAAGACTGAGGTTAAGACAATAAATAAAACATCGATCACTCCGTTTCAATATACCTAAGTACATATAATTATTTAATAAAAGATACAAAATAAATTAATAAAATATTTACTTACTTCTAATTATTATTTAATTAAGTCTAACTTAACACCTAAATTATCGTCATCGATCGCTTTCGCCATGTTGTAGGGGCACCAAATGGCATGTTTACCTAAGGGGTAAGGGGGCGCCGAATTCATTTGTCGAGGGGAATGATTTTCACCCCTGCCTTTCCCCCGTCTCACGAGGAATCCTCAAAGTTTGCCCGTGTCAGGTGAAACGATATGCCCCTCTCCTCAGGGGCGCATCCAGGTGATCTAAAATGCTTATGATAGGGGTTATCATTTCACCTAAAAAAATCGTTCGGGGGGGGGGGGGGGGCAATGGGCAATACTATACAAGAAATTCGGTAAGCACACAAAACAACCGTTTGAGGGGGGGGGGGGGGGGTATCAACCGATGTATCTGCGCCTGGCGAGCAAATGGTTCATTTTCACTTGTCGTTAATTAGTCGTTAGTTATTTTGAATGTTCTTAGGGCCAAGTTCACGGACTATCATTTAACCAACGTTTAAGTAAACAGCCGATGAACTCCTAACCATCGTTTAAACAGCCATTCAAATATTCCCTGTTCACCATGTTTTTTTTTTCCATGATTAGTAAATCGGAACGTTAACCAACCGCTCAGAATGAATGAACGAATGATATAAGCTTATACAATTGCAAAGTCACGTCACCCGACTTAGTCAACACGATTTAGCATGACATCGGTATTTAGTAGCATAAAATTAAATGCATTCAAGTTAAAAAGTACTATGGCGCATTAGAAACGCTATACATATTATACACTTCTAAATTTGGGAATATTGTACGTCTTCATTTGTCATGTCTGTCTTGTCATATTATTGTTTAGGTCACAATCACATCATAATTGTTTTGTTTTATTTCGTTGTGAAAGTGTTGCTAAGAGAAGTTTTTAATTTGTAATTAAAATGGAGTCACAAAAGAGGAGAACTATCAACTTTTCAAGTGATGAGAAGCGCGTTCTGTCGGAGTTGGTGTTGAAATACCAAAATATTGTGGAAAATAAGCGTACTGACGCAACCACAAATTCCGCCAAGCTAAAAGGATGGATCCGTCTAGCTGAAGAATTTAACGCGATCAGCACATATTGCCATCGAACTCACGTGGCATTAAAATGTTGTTGGGAAAATATTAAAAGACAGACTAAGAAAGAACGAGCAGTATTAAAGAAAAAGCTATTTATGACTGGTACGTAGATTTCACGTGGTATTAATTTTTACATGTAGGTGCGTGTAATTTTATTGTGTATGTGTAATTTTAAATATTGTTTGCTGCAGGTGGTGGGAAGCCGCCGTCTCCGCCCCGGTTAAACCAGGAGTCGACTGTAATAGTGGAGACTATATTAGGACCTGCTCTAGAGGGGATTACCAATAAATATGATAGCGACGTCAGCGCCGAAGTTGAATTTAATTTTTCAACAGAAATGATTAATAATATAGAAGGGAATGCTGAAAGTGATGTCATATCAAAAGAAAATAATGAGAATTTACTTTCAGTAGTCAGCGACCCAGAGATTTATGATTTACATACAGAAGAAAAAGCTTGTTCTTCAAAAAACATACTTAAGGAAAATAATGAGAACAACACTTGGACTTCATGGACTCCAAAGAATTTAAAAACACCCGTTTCCAAGTCATTGAGAGTCTCTAAGCATAATGAAGAAGAGCATTGGCTAAAAAGAAGAAGGCCTACCAATAACTGTTTAGGTGATGAACTCACCAAAGAAAAACTGAAACTTGTTAAAATTCTGCAGGACAATGCAATAAAAGAGAGCCAAATTAGATTAGCAATTTTAGAGGAACAGCTAAAACAAGAAAAATTAAAGACTCTGAAGCTTTCCGACTCTGTTAATTAAATAATTTAAGTTTTAATTCATTATGTATTCATTACTCTCTATAATGGTGTACTCAATATTAAAAAATAAATAATAAAAATTGTAATGTAACATACACATTATTCTTGAATTATTAATTTACTAGCTGTCCCGAGCAACTTTGTCTGTGTAAATTTTCCCGTTTTTGCAACATTTCTCATTTCTGTTCCGCTCCTATTGGTTGTAGCGTGATGTTATATAGCCTATAGCCTTCCTTGATAAATGGGCTATCTAACTGTGAAAGAATTTTTCAATTAGGATCAGTGTTGCCTGAGATTATTGCCTTCAAACAAACAAACTCTTCAGCTTTATAATATTAGTATAGATTAATGTAGTTGATCTACCAACTATACATAACATTTTTTATTGTCATATTTGTCTATACTAATATTATAAATAGGAATGATTTGAATGTTTGTTTGTATCAAATAAGCTCTGAAACTACTGGATGGATTTGAAAAATTATTTCATCATTGTGAAGCTATGCTAACCTCGGGTGACATAGGCTATTTATTATCCATGTATTCCCACAGGAACGGGAACTACGCGGGTGTACCTTTAGATTCCTACTTATGTAATAATTATATCATTAAAGTTAAATATAAGGAATAAAATGAAAATATATTTTTATTTATTATTTTTAATATCTAATAAACTACTCATAAAAGACTTTGGAAATAATTAGAAATTAATATTCTCCTATTAGGATTTATATCTCTCACATTGTTGTCTAAGACACGCTGTTGTCTGATTCTTCCCCGATGTAGTATTTCCTCCCATGGTGCTGGCAAGTCCAGATTTGGGTCATCTGATGGCACTTCATCTCCTCTCATTTGGAGAATATTGTGCAATACACCAGTAGCCACTATAATATGTAGTGCATTTTCTAATTTCACTCTGAGACCCAGCGCTAATACTGGAAAGCGCCTTTTCCAAACTCCAAACAATCTCTCAATTGGGTTCCTTGTCCTGATTTGCGATTCATTGTACAATGATTCTGCTGGTATGGAGACTCTGTCTAATGGCATCATCATATAGTCCCTGTTCATGTACCCGCTGTCTGCAACAAGTACCGAGTCACCATACATACCCATTTCAAACATTGCATGTCTTCTTGATGCACTAAAAATGCGTTCATCATGGGAGCTTCCTGGCCACCTCACAACTAGGTCAGTAAACATTAGTTGAGCATTACAAATTGCTTGGACATTTATAGACATATAGCCTTTCCTATTTCTAAATGTTTCAGCGTGGCTTCCTCCTGGTGATATAATTTTAATATGAGTGCAGTCTAAAGCACCAATAACTTTTGGAAATCTAGCTATATCATGGAAATCTACTTGGGTCTTCCTGATATCTGCTGCAGTTTGTGGAAATTTGATATAACTATGGCTAAGGGAGGCGATTGCAGCAGTTACTCGGTGGATAACTCTATTTGCTGTAGGTCGACTCACTCCACAAAAATCACCCATGGTCAGTTGATGGCATCCTGTTGCGTAGAACCGTAAGGTTAACAGTAATTGATTTATTGGTGCCAGAGAGTTGTTTCTGTAACGAAATGAAAGAATATGTTATATACTAGCATAGGTATTCTTTTGTTTTACTTATATACTTGTAGGTTGTACATGTTTCTGCTTGATACTTTGATTATTTTCATAGTTATTAGACTTGCCAAATCTGTAGGTAAGTAGGTACATACATGTAGTCTGTACTTACCTACCTAAATCATAATTATATTATTGTAAATAAATAGTAGGTAGTAGATACTTACTTATTATTAGGGAATTCCAATTTATCCTCTATCAGTTGTAGTATATTCAATGCGGAAGGTTTTGACAAACGAAATCTAGTTCTGAAAGATTCCTCATCATATTCTTCATAATAATTACGGCGTACTTGGAAAACTCTCGGTTTCTTTGTTCTTCTTTCTAAATCTTCCAGATTTTCAAGAAGGTCTAGATAATGGTCCTGATAATTATCAATAAGTACATTGAATACTGATTGCATATTTAGAACTTCACAAAAACAACACAATAAAACTTTAATTTAAAATTGACGTTGTCGACAGTTCGACACAACTTGGCAAAGCAAATGTCAAAATGTGGTATAACCGTCGGTTAAACGGGGCTGCCAACCTCGATTAAAATAATCAGCTGTTTAAGGGCTGTAACCACTGATTATAGCATGGTGAACACTAAAATTGATTTAAACGTCGGGTTAAATGTTAAACAGATGTTTTAGAAGTCGATGAACTCCACCCTTAGACGTGAATTGATGCTGCGCGCGAGCAAAATGATCCTGAAAACGGTTACCGCATGTGGGCCTTAAGGTATCAGACGCTTTAACATAAATCTCCTGCACTCCTAATGCGGGACCTAACGACCAGTGAAATGAACCTTTATATTTTAGCTAAGTTGGCAGTACAACAAAATAAGGCTGTAAGTTGTCAGAAAATTACAAAGCATGGGCGCCGGTAGCAGGATGTCTGAACTACACCGAGATGAGACCGTGCCAATGAGAATAACTCAATGTTCCACGATTACCTACAGTAGTTTTATCTGCAGTTCTTAAACATTTTTTTCGGTGTAGTATAAGATGAAGGTACACGCATTTACGTTATACTACACCGAGATGAGACCGTGTCAATGAGAAAAATTCAATGTCCACGATTACCTACAGTAGTTTAATCTGCAGTTTTTGAAGGTTTTTTTGGTGTAGTTTATGATATACATGCATCTACATTATACTACACCGAGATGAGACCGTGTCAATGAGAATAACTAATGTTCCAAGATTACCTACAGTAGTTTTATCTGCAGTTTTTAAAGATTTTTTTTTTGTGTATTATAGGATGTAGATGCATATACATTATACTACACCGAAAAGTCTTGCACCGAAAAAGTTTTGCACCCGCTGAAAAACTTGCACCGAAAATGTTTTGCACTCCCCTAAAAGAAATCCTGGCGGCGCCCATGTTACAATGTTGAAGTTAAGATACAAATAGGTTGTTCTTTTATTATGATGTTTTTTCACTTTTATCAGTTGCATTTTCAATTGGAACAGATGCTGGTTTAAGACCTTGAAAGTGACGATCATCGGGCAAGAGTGCTGCGGCAATAACTGACGCTGAAAAAAAAAACAGTTTTGACGTTATTTTGAATAGTACAGCTTAGTAACAGAAATTAGTGTACGGTCATTTTCTTTTTAAAAAGCCATATTTTAATTTTGTTTATTTAACCATTATGGGGTTCTGTAGTGGGTACCATACCTAATTCTAATTCGTCTCCCATGCTTGCTTTTCTAACACCATCAATGTCAAAGAAAAGCTTTGAACCTGACTGTAGACGTGACATACATATCAAATTTAAAAAAAAAATGACTGCCTCTGTGGCGCGGTGGGTTCGATTCCCATTAGGATAGCACTTTGTCTCATCCACAGATTGTTGTTCCGGGTTGGGTGTACTTTGTGTCCGTGACTTGTATGTTTGTAAAGTCCCCCGCGATACAGGTCTTGTAGCATACTGCGAGGGTAGTCTTTTAAAAAAAAAATGGATGATCATCGTCGTTCATACCTACACCGTTCTATTCAAGCAATGGCCGTATACAAGGGGCAGGGGGAATGGGGGATTTGGGGGTCGAAACCTCCCTCGAAAGCATAGTGCCCGATGTTTAAACAATTGTACCACGTACTCCCGAAATTACCAACCGCGCATCTACCCAAAAAAATGGATACGCCGTATTCCAAGCATATCCTCTTCATTATCTCCGCAAAAAGGCTAGTAACGCTCGTGGCAATCCATTAAAACAATAGATACTAACCACCGAATAGGGAAGCGAATAGATAGAAGGCAGCTTCACAGTTGTTAACGATCAACAGATTCAGGATCTGAATGGACGCGATCGTGCCTATACGTCCACCAGTGGTTGTAAGCGCGAGTGCCATAGCTCTGAAATAATAAACATTATAATTAGAACCACAATGGCCGAAGAATTAAAGTTTATAAAAACACAAAATACTCGTCAGCGTCAGAATGACTGGTTGCTTATGTCAAGTGGTTCCAAAAGTATATTCAATTGCTACCCAATTGCTTATATTTGCTTCATTTCTTCAATAATTTCTGCATATGATACTTTCAGAGAAATTTAAAATATTTTTTTGACCTGCCATTCTGACGTCATGATGGCTGATAGCTCCCGTGTTCAACATGAAGGACGCACATTTTCTAAAAGTTTGTTCTATCAATAATAACTTTAATTGGTAACTACTTGCTACTTCCACGAATTAAAGTTTGAGTTTCGTACGTACAATAGGTAAAAAAAAACCTATTATTAAAATTTGTACTAAGAAGTGCCTAATAATTTGGTCAGGCAATAGATGATTTTACTACAGCGTGCTATTCAAACCTTGCAGGCGTTTACTATTTTATTAAATTTAATAATAGGTATATTTTTTCACATATTGTATGAAGGAAACTCCAACTTTACTACGTGAAAGTAATTCGTGACTTTGTTTGAGGGTGCGTTGTATACATATCAACTCATATGATATCCCACTGCTGGGCACGGGTCGCCCAGTAGAACCTACTTATTATAGGTCCTCGGAGTAATTAAAGTAGGTTTGCAAGAAGGTTGGCGATCGCAGCAAGGCTTTAAAATACGCGGAGTATTCTGCTGCCTGTCCTCCGGTGTAAAATTCCTTAGTCGCCTTAACGATACCTACGAGAAGAGATGGGCTGTTCATACAACGCCTTACGGCGTAGATAACCTTTAGTAGGTAGGAACTCTCTTTTGTGCTAAAATTAAATTTAAATAATAAAAAAACCCGCCTGAACAAAAAAGATGGAAACAAGCAATAATGAATCTCGATGAACTTAGTAAAGTGCCTCCGACTGCATGAAATTATATAATTATGTAGGGGATCTTGTTTCCATCTTTTTGGTTCAGGCGGGTTTTTTTAATTTTTTAAATTTATTTTTTTATTTAATACTTTTGAGTAGTTGTAGGATGTAACAACTAACTTTTATCACAGCTATTGTTAAGTATTAAAAATAAAAAAAAGAATAGTTGCTGACTAACTTTTTTAGTATTACAGTCATAATCATGTTATACCTTTTTGAAATGCTTAAGATGAGACCTTTTAATTTGATACTCATATTGCAGTATATATTCCAAACAACTTTTTTTTTCAACTTTTTAATTTTGACATTTCACAGCCACCATGTTTGTTTTTTTCAAACGTCACATATCTAAGAACACTTGGGCGGTAAAGACGAATCTAACGACAGCTTAATTGTATAAATCCGTTCAGTGGTTTTTGAGATATGAGGTAATAAAGAATATTACATACATACATACCTACATACAAGATACGCGCGAAAAACAAAAAAACAAATCCAATTTACCTTAGGTTAGTTGGGAATAATGCAACGCAGATTGCGGTGTACAGTCCGTATACTACGAAGCCAGTGATCATGACGACGAAGAGAACCATGCTGCCGATGACGTTCGGTACTACATTTACAAGGTTACCGCTTACTCCGCATACTAGCAATACTACTATCACTATGTTCCGACGACCCACGGTGTTAACCAACTGAAAAAGATGATTAATAAATAAGTATAAAATAAAAAAAAGACTTCTCCCGCAGAACAAGCCCTGTATCGCGGGAGGATTTACAAGCATACAAGTCACGGATACAAAGTACACCCAGACTCGGAACAACAATTTGTGGATCACACAAAGTGGTGTCCCGTGTGGGAACGACCTCTTGCGTAGCAGTCGGACACACTCCCACCGCGCCACAGAGGCAGTCATACATTCCAGTAGTTACTTGTTAATCTTATGCTTAAAGCATATTCGTCTTATGCATTGGTAGAGGACTCATTGACTCAGTGGTGACTAAGCATATCCTGATCCAGATTACCTGTGGTAGGTCTAAGCTATAGGCCGTCTTGGTGCCACAACAGTGTCAGTTATTCAGTGTCAATTCTTCCGTGAAATAGTGATGTTAACACGTCACTGTGTTTCGGTTGAAGGGCACTGTTGCAAGTATGCACTGGGAAAATGAGACTTATGAACTAATGTCTCATGTGTATTCCTTTTAATTTCTCTATATACAATACTACCTTGGTTTTTTTCACATACCGATCATCAAACATGTGCTAGCGGTTTGGAGGGGCACGATGGGGTAGGTGAGAAAAATCATATTCCCACTTAACATATACAACATTTTTTTTCAAGTAATATGCGTATTTATGCAAAATTACAGCCTTCTAGCACTAACAGTCTTTAAGCTAAGCTGCGGACGGACGGATGGACGGACAAACTGACGGACGGACAGATGAATGGACGGCCGGGCGAATGGACGGATGGACGGACATGATGAAATTATAAGGGTTCCGTTTTGCCATTTTGGCTACGAAACCCTAACAATATCCAGATAACTGCGAGATTAAGCAATGTTACCTCTGTCGGTCTATTTATGGGTTGTTTGTTGGATAGATTCCGAAAAATGTCATACTCCTCAGTGCCTCGAAGAGCACGCTAAGTCCGTCGGTCCTGAGCCCATTCTCTCTCTGATCGTGTCGCATGTCCCATCGGGCTATGATCTCTCTCTCTCTCTGCGCATACACTTATACATTATAATATCTCCTGCGTATTTGGCTCGTCTCTGATGAAATTGGCCGCCGGCTGATATGTCGGTTGGGAGACAATTAATCTGGTTACTTACCATGCTGTTGATTAAGTTAACGATAGATTGCAACGCTCCAGCACCAAGTATGAACAACAATGAAGTCTCGTCCAGAGTGCAAGGCGTTGCGTCCGGCTGGAAAAACATGCAGATAATTTTAGCTTATTGCTTTTAAAATTAACTCCTCAAAATGATAAATAAACTTTTAGTCGCGCTTAAGTGTATTTCTGACTCCAGTATTCGGTGACAGCATGAGAATTAACGTCGAATTAAAAAAACTAGCGTTTGAGCAAGTATCCGGCCGTTAATATGCATACGAATAGGTAGCGCCATAGGATTTCTCAGTTCACAGGTTTCAGTTATTTTTTTTTGTTTTTAATTTTATCTTTATTTGTTTTATTAATATTTGTTGTTTTATAATAAATATTTTGATAATAGGTGTTCTGAGATATTATCCATATATTATTTAAATATATTTATGAGTATTACTTAAAAAAAATAACTGAAACCTGTGAACTGCGAAATCCTATTTCTCAGTTCACAGGTTTCAGTTATTTTTTTTTGTTTTTAATTTTATCTTTATTTGTTTTATTAATATTTGTTGTTTTATAATAAATATTTAGATAATAGGTGTTCTGAGATATTATCCATATATTATTTAAATATATTTATGAGTATTACTTAAATAAATAAATTTTACAATGTCTGTAGTTATTTTAATTTTATTTTTTTGCTACTTCCTTAATGTTCTTTATTATGTTGTTGATAAATTTAAGTTTTAAGAGAAGTAACTGCTATCTATGTAGTTTATAACTCAAAGTATTGCTGCATGTGACAGCGGCAGCAAAAGCAAAAAAGGGCCTACAAGGATATCAGCGTTGTGGTCCACAGACTACCACAATGGCTGACGTAGAGTACGATCAACGTATCTTGGCCGGATAAAAACCTAACTTCAATATTGAAGTTAGGTTTTTATCACTTTCGCGCATGTCATAGAGATGCGACCCTAAAATTACTTACGAAAACGACTAAATATGTTTAATCGATTAAAAATACTAACAACATTTTTATTCAACAACTAGCTGTGCCCGCGACTTCGTTCGCGTGGAAGTTGGGTTTATATTAAGGTAGTTTATATTACAATTCAACTTCTGTGTAAAACATATTGTAAACATGCTCCACAATGCTCTGTGGCATCTATGGATATTAGGGCCTAGCTCTAATCAGGGCCCGACCTATGGCAAGGCAAGCCAAGCAAATGCCCAGTGCAGCAAAATGAAGGGCGACAAAGTTTATGGCGCCAGACGGTTAGAAGACAAATTATTAAAATTCCCACGACCACACCTCGACAAAAAAGTGATTTGCATCACATCAAATACTATTAATATTGAAAAATTCCCCCACCACGCCCAATTACTCGTGCGAAATTTTGAGTTAAGGAGCTTCGATTCAAACTCCGATAGGTCGAAAATTCCGATTGATTTTAAACCTCCGACTCCAACTTCGGCTCCGACACTTTTAAATCGGACCTTTTAATCGGAGGTACCTAGCCGCTCCTTCAAGATAATTTATACATACATAGGTAATAAAGGTATGATGGAAAAAACTCTCACAGATTTCCTATGATCGCAGGTTATGTCCTGCCCGAGCGATCTTTTCCGAGTCTAAAGTACACCTACTTTGTGTCCGTGTTTGTACCGCGGGAATGCAATGTTTTAAAACTATTTTGCGGGGGCAAAATAGTTTTAAAACATTGCATTCCCGCGGTACTGTGATGTGTGTTAAACAAACAACATTCAAACGTTTCTAAAAGATATACTCAGATATCTTTTTTTGTGTTTAAATACTATTTCTAAACTTATTTCAATATTTTTTTTCACTCACTTTAGAAGATTAAAATATTATTTTATAATGTCTACATTGGTGAATTTAAAAATAGGTGTGTCAACCTGTCGCAAATTAAGATCATCATATATTCATATCCCTATAAGTAAGAATTTCAGTTTTTTTTTTTAAATCAATTTTCCTGATTCTTTTTAATTTGTATTTAAACGCCATCTATTTTCAAAACTGGATAAGTTTATTTTTATACTTGATGATTTTATATTAAACTATCATGCATATTAAACGTAGGTAAGCAAGGTATTTAACCTTAAATTATTCACGCGATCAAGACCCGTAATACATATATTTTCATAATGTGTACAAATCGCGAAAGTTTATTAACATTTGTAGGTAAGCAATTTTGGCACTCAGAAGAAATCGAATCACAGATGGCGCCACGTGTTTTATTTTGATGTAACGCGGACTTATTGTAATCTTTCATTCCTTTTTTAAGCAATTAACATTTATAAATTCTAGAAAATATCAAGTAATTACTGTTTATTTGTAATGTAATATTGTTTTTCATTTCTAAATTTATAACATAATCACTATTCATACAAAACAATGTTAAAGGTGCCTATTGGAAGTGATTATTAATATGAAAATTTGTTAAACAAAGTAAACATGTTAAAGTCTAAAATAAAAGCTTGTATAAATAAGTATACATTTAGAAAAATACTTAAAAAAAAGAATAAAAATAATTTTAACACAACACAAAAAGAGACTCGGAATTAGGGAGTCGATCTTCCGACCTCGCTCGTTTAATACCGCTACTTGTGCCAATAGACCACCTCAGCTGATGCAAACACGGTTAAAATAGCTGATCTTAAGAAAATTGAAAATGTTGTGTTTAGCTCCTAATAGTTTTAGCGTGAAGTTATTGTTTCCATGGGTTACAATTGTAAATAATGTCTTATTGTGGAAAAAATTGTGAAAAACCATAATGGTTCGACCAAACATACGTTGCTGCTCACTCCCCATAGACGATAGCATAATGATTTATAGTGCAAGTAATGACCTATAGTATTTACAATAAAACTGCAAATTTTCATGAAGATCCGTCAAGCAGTTATTGTTTTATAACGATAAATAGCTACAGAAATTATCCGTCATTGCTTAGCTCCTATGGGAAATAGCGTGATAAATTAAAGCCTATATGTTAATCCAGACTTATTAGAATACACATTCAAAATTTCAACCGAATCTGTCCAATAGTTATTGCGTGATGCGTGTTCAAACAAACAGACAGACAGACAGACATTTCTAAAAATGTAGGAATGTGTTTAAATACTCTTTTCGAACATTTCCCAATATTTTTTTTCACTATGTTCGGCCATGTACAGACACGCGAAATTTACAATTTTATTATATGTATATGTCGATATAGATAGATAGCATGATTCAGTATTCACGCGCGATGGCTTATTATTAGCGTATTTCATATATAACTTTGGTGTTTCTATACCGATTTCTATTAGTATTTTTTATGGAATAGTTAATTATGTTAACTTTTTTAATTAGGGATGACTGAGAGTGTTATAAACGTAAGAGTAGACAAATATAATCAGAAAGCTTCGAACTACTAAGCTATCGGGAGTTACACGTGATATTGTGAGTCAACCATAAAAGATAGACATATGCTATCGGGGGATATTTTTTATATAATTTTAAGGAGAACATTTCCGTCATACATGATTTCTGTGTAGCTTTAACCATTACGGTTGCACACGCGACGAAAGCTTAAAAAATGGAGTAACTTCTCCCGTTTTCCTTCACTGCTCTGCTCCTATTAATTGTAGCGTGATGAAAAGTATACTATAACCTACTCAGGAGTATGAAAAATAATTGTACCAAGTTTCGTTAAAATCCGTTGAGTAGTTTTTGTTTCTATAACGGTTATACAGACAGACAGACAGACAAAAATTTTACTGATTGCATTTTTGGCATCAGTATCGATCCCTAATCACCCCCTGATAGTTATTTTGGAAATATATTTTCAAGTACAGAATTGACCTCTCTACAGATTTATTATAAGTATAGATATAAAAACACTATTTAAATCAGTTCATAAAAGTTTAAATTTAGAACAGTTACAGTAAATATTAAAGAAACTTTGAAAGACAATTTCTTTACTAAAATAATCACAAAAAAACATTATGACAATGTAATGCGTAATCGCAACTCTAATTCTCTTGGTTTAGTTACCGCCCCCGCCCCCCGCTTCCTGTCACCGTTTACTTCCAAAAATGCATCTGCGCAACCACTTGTCGCCTACTTCAGTCCGGCCTAGTTACGTTGATCCAACTGTAGGTTCTTAATTGTACCGCGCCAATCTACGTACTTACTTATTTTATAATGTTTTTTTTTGTATCGTGGTACAAATAAAATTATTTTCTTTATTTCACAGCTACTAAAAAAATATAATGGCAGCTAGGATGTAGAGAAAATGGGCGTATTTGGACCTGTTTGTGACTGGCCGAAATCGGCGAATGTTGGGGCAAATGACTGTGGCTATGCGAATGATCATTTACAATTATTTTATTCTTCCCATTCATTTGTAATTGCTTATTAGTGGTTAAACGAAGAACTGTATTCAGTAATATATATATTTTTGTATTGAGTTACCTCATTAATATTATGTTTACGCAATCACCTGTCTATGGTGAATTACGTATAACCACAGATAATATAATACTAGTATAACTAACCAAAGCTGGGTTTAAATGTTTGGTACTCACATCAACTGGAGCAGCTCCCAAACTCAAAACACCGCACATGGTGAGATCGGAGCTTTCATCACCTTGCAGGGAGCGCATAAACCGATCTGCGATCGTCGGCAACCATACCAGGAAAGCACTTATCCTGGGGAATAAATATGATTAGAAAGAGTCAAGACAATAATGGTTTTTAAACTTTCGCGATTTTTATACATATTAGATACTAGCTGTGCCCCGCGGTGTTGCCCGCGGTTTATTAGCCTATGTGTTAATCCAGGGTGTCAGCTAACTCCATACCAAATTTTATTAAAATCGTTATAGCCGTTTACCCGTGAAGTAGTAACAAACATACACACTCATAAACTTTCGCCTTTATAATATTAGTGTGATGTGATGTGATATTTCGGGAATTAATCGCGTGAATTATTTAAAGGTACGAACCTTTTATTTACCCGACGTTTCGATCGAATTGTGGTCACGGGTCGACTGATGGCAGCTTAGCGATGTCTTCGTGAGGCGCGGGGTTTTTATTAAACTACCCTCGCCTGCTCTTGATAATTTTGATAATTGGTACTTCTTGCAATTCGATCGAAACGTCGGGTAAATAAAAAGTTCGTACCTTTAAATAATTCACGCGATTAAGTCCCGAAATATATCTAGATTTGCTAGATTATCGTGTTATTGTAACCGCTTATACCTACCTAGAATCTTATGGCGAATATAGGTGTAATAATATAGATAGGTATGCTTAGTAGAATAAATCCGAGGTTTATGTAACTATCTAATCTTATTTAAATGCAATACGATAGCTAAAAACTCACTGTTGGGTGAAGAAAAGGATGGTCATGATGATAGTGTACTTCAGGAGGGGCGTCTTGAAGAGTGGAACTATCTGGTCCTTAGCCGACGCGCGACCAGTCGTTACTGTAATTTCATCTTTCAGCAAACCTTTTACCTGTTAATGTAAGCAAATACATGACACCTCAATGCCACTGTACAATTAATGGATGACTTAACGGGACCGTATGATAAAATATATTAAGACATTGTTTGGGAACTAAAAGGTGTAAATTGTGGTAAAAATGGCTTTCGCCAGGGTTGGGCAACATGTCGTCCAACCAGCCAAGTGTGAGTGGCTCACATAAAGGGGGTGGGGGGTTCATTTGGCTCAACACAGGTACACCAGACACCGCTGCCGAGGGGGGGGGGGGGGGGCAATTTTACTGTTAAAACATGTCAAAATTCTCTAAAAAAAAGGTCTTTCAGTCGAGTCTGGGGAGAGCAATTGCCCCGCGAATCCGCGCTTTTTTGTCCTTTTCCGGGACTCAAACTATCTCCATACTCAATTCCATAAATCGGTTCAGCGGTTTAAGCGTGAAAACGTAACAGACAGAGTAACGTTCACATTTATAATATTACGTAGTATGGATTGTAAGAAATGTTTCTTTTAATAATTTCAGCACGTTTTAAATTTGAACCCCTAATCCGCTAAGTGAATTATTTCCAGTTAGTTACAAAACCAATGTGAAAGTGCTACGATGACGAAGAAATCAAGTGAAAGATGTCAACAGTTTTGACAGCATTTCCAGTTAGTTACAAAACCAATGTTAAAGTGCTACGATGACGAAGAAATCAAGTGAAAGATGTCAACAGTTTTGACAGCATTTCCAGTTAGTTACAAAACCAATGTTAAAGTGCTACGATGACGAAGAAATCAAGTGAAAGATGTCAACAGTTTTGACAGCATTTCCAGTTAGTTACAAAACCAATGTTAAAGTGCTACGATGACGAAAAAATTATGTGAGAGATGTCAACAGTTTTGACAGCATTTCGAGTTAGTTACAAAACCAATGTTAAAGTGCTACGATGATGAAGAAATCATGTGACAGATGTCAACAGTTTTGACAGCATTTCCAGTTAGTTACAAAACCAATGTTAAAGTGCTACGATGACGAAGAAATCAAGTGAAAGATGTCAACAGTTTTGACAGCACTTCCAGTTAGTTACAAAACCAATGTGAAAGTGCAGCGATGACGAAGAAATCATGTGACAGATGTCAACAGTTTCGACAGCACTTCCAGTTAGTTACAAAACCAATGTGAAAGTGCAGCGATGACGAAGAAATCATGTGACAGATGTCAACAGTTTCGACAGCACTTCCAGTTAGTTACAAAGCCAATGTGAAAGTGCTGCGATGACGAAGAAATCATGTGACAGATGTCAACAGTTTCGACAGCACTTCCAGTTAGTTACAAAACCAATGTGAAAGTGCAGCGATTACGAAGAAATCATGTGACAGATGTCAACAGTTTCGACAGCACTTCCAGTTAGTTACAAAACCAATGTGAAAGTGCAGCGATGACGAAGAAATCATGTGACAGATGTCAACAGTTTCGACAGCACTTCCAGTTAGTTACAAAGCCAATGTGAAAGTGCTGCGATGACGAAGAAATCATGTGACAGATGTCAACAGTTTCGACAGCACTTCCAGTTAGTTACAAAACCAATGTGAAAGTGCTGCGATGACGAAGAAATCATGTGACAGATGTCAACAGTTTCGACAGCACTTCCAGTTAGTTACAAAACCAATGTGAAAGTGCTGCGATGACGAAGAAATCATGTGACAGATGTCAACAGTTTCGACAGCACTTCCAGTTAGTTACAAAACCAATGTGAAAGTGCAGCGATGACGAAGAAATCATGTGACAGATGTCAACAGTTTCGACAGCACTTCCAGTTAGTTACAAAGCCAATGTGAAAGTGCTGCGATGACGAAGAAATCATGTGACAGATGTCAACAGTTTCGACAGCACTTCCAGTTAGTTACAAAACCAATGTGAAAGTGCTGCGATGACGAAGAAATCATGTGACAGATGTCAACAGTTTCGACAGCACTTCCAGTTAGTTACAAAACCAATGTGAAAGTGCTGCGATGACGAAGAAATCATGTGACAGATGTCAACAGTTTCGACAGCACTTCCAGTTAGTTACAAAACCAATGTGAAAGTGCAGCGATGACGAAGAAATCATGTGACAGATGTCAACAGTTTCGACAGCACTTCCAGTTAGTTACAAAGCCAATGTGAAAGTGCTGCGATGACGAAGAAATCATGTGACAGATGTCAACAGTTTCGATAGCACTTCCAGTTAGTTACAAAACCAATGTGAAAGTGCTGCGATGACGAAGAAATCATGTGACAGATGTCAACAGTTTCGACAGCACTTCCAGTTAGTTACAAAACCAATGTGAAAGTGCTGCGATGACGAAGAAATCATGTGACAGATGTCAACAGTTTCGACAGCACTTCCAGTTAGTTACAAAGCCAATGTGAAAGTGCTGCGATGACGAAGAAATCATGTGAAAGATATCAACGGTTTTGACAGCACTTCCAGTTAGTCACAAAACCAATGTGAAAAATGTCAACAAGGATTGTTGATTGTTGTACACAAAACAAAACTTAACCAGTTGGCGGATTACTAAAACGTGCATTTTCTAGATAAGCTGTAGATAAAGTGTATAAAGTAAGTACCTATCTGTAAGCTTTTGATCTAAATTATCTGCTACTTTTCGTATAAAAATTGATTAAAGGATTATGGAGGGTTGATTATTAGAAAATTATGTATAGCGTAATAACAATGTTTGTGATTTGAGATAATCGATGTTGTAAACAATCGATTACCTATCTCACCTCACGAACACTCTTTCTGCTTTTTTCAAATCTACTTAAAGTTTAAGTACTGAGGTAACATTTCCATACCTGTAACTCTTCCTTAGATCCCCTGTTATTTATTCTATGAATGGTTTTCAATATTTCCAGGGCTTTGGCTTCATCCCCTTTAATGAAGACATATTTAGGGCTCTCTTGCATAAAGTAAAGACAGACGATAGAGATGACATTAGGTATGCAATACACCGCCAACAGCGTACGCCACGAGTTCCAGTAGATGTCCAGGGCTGGTATGTAGAAGGAGTACGATAAGCGGATAATGGGGATTGCTATTACTGAAAATAGATAAAAAAAATATCGGCATTTTACTTAAATCCTTTATGAGCTTTTACGTTTAAAAAGTTGGATTTCATTGGCCTGGTGGTTAGTGACCCTGACTGCTAAGCTGGAGGTCGTGGGTTCGATCCTGACCCAGGATAAAACTTTGTGTGATGGGCATAATGGTTTACACAAGGGTTTTATGTGTACATGAGGACTGATGATCTTCTAAATCTTTCTCTTTTCATAATGTGGGAGTTCCTTCTTTTTTTACAATTCCGCATCCTCTTCCTCAGCCTCAAAAACATTTATATATCCTCTTCCTCTTCAGCTTCCTCATTTAATAAGAGGAATTTATAAGAAAGCATCACCTTCATAATTTAAAACTAAAATTCATTACATGAACTATCAAAACAGCAAATTATGTAAGAATTTCCGATTGTGTCCCTCCTTTTCCTCATCTTCTTCCGCATAAGTGCATCCTTATAAACACTAATCATTATTAGATAGAACTTACGTGCCATGAGGCCTTGGGCAAGGAGGAAGATGCTGGACACGATCAGCACGACGATGTTTCTCTTTGCCATCGGTACGCTCTCGCTAGCCAGGGTCATCACCATGGAGTATAAACCTGATGAGCTGGAATTTTTAGCAAAATATTTATTATTCCGAAGAGCTATTACGTTTCGCACAGATGAAGTTGACACAAAAGGCTTGTTTTTCTTACCATATGGTGTAGTGATATCCAAAGATCTACAGGTGCATCCAAGATTAAAACAAATATCCAAGGATCCACATGTGGATACAAGAGGCAGAAAATTATCCATAACTTAACTTGGTTTAAAAAAGTTTCTAAATTTAAAGTTTGGTTTAAAAACTCCACTTCGATCCACAGCTCGGATCCACATGTTTCCACATGTGGATCCGAGCTGTGGATCCAAATGGCGTTTCTATTAAATGGAATATTTCATAGAAACTTTATATTATGAAATACTTTTACTGTTTTACTTACGAGACTGCTGCAAAAAATTGTAAGACAAGCAGCATGATCCAGTTAACGGAGATAGTAGCGACGAGGTTAAACACGGTGGCACAGGAGAGGGACACCAGTACCATGAAGCGACGACCACGAGTGTCTGCCAGGTAGCCCCATACAATACCTGTTAGGAGACCTATAGAATACAGGAGATTAGTTAAATCCAGGGCTAATTGATTCTATTTTTTTTTTGACTTAATGCACAAAAATAAAGGCATTTTCTATCAGCCAACCTTTGGTGATGTAAAATTAAATTATATAGGTGCTGATTGTTGACAGCCAATGCTGGTTATCTATACTAATAATACTAATATTAATGTTATAAAGAAGAAAGATTTGATTGTTTGTTTGCATTGAATAGACTCCGAAACTACTGGACCGATTACCGAGTAAACCGGCTTTATTTTACTGTCAAAAAATTTGAGATCCCTACGAAAATTACAATAATGTAACTCAAGGTATAAAGAACTACGATATAACCCGTGCGAAGCCGAGGCCGGCAGCTAGTATATAAATACAATCCATTATAAACAATAAAATAAACACACATACGTGCACACACATGTATATACATAATATACTTAAATACATACAAATAAACATATATATATATATACTTAAATTCATAGCATACAGCCATACGTTATAATAATTTATGTGGCTAACGTGGAGATTCAGCTAATCCATCGAGAAACAGTGCACGTACTTTCAACTTAAAATGAATGCGATTAGAAGCCATTCTGATTTCGGGGGGTAGCGCATTCTAGAGTAAAACAGACTGTACAAGGAAGGAGGATCCGACGAATCCAGAAGAATGAGCAGGACATAAAAGAAGCATATTGTTGGTAGAACAAAGATCCCTACCATGGTTGGAGCACAAGTATTGAAAGTTAGAAGATACGTAAGAGGGGCTGGTAAGAGAATTGAGAATAGAATAAAGAGCAGTGAGAACGCACAAACTACGGCGCCGACGAATAGGAAGCCATTTCAGTTCGGAACGATAAGAAGACACATGGTCAAACTTACGGAGATTGAAAATGAATCTAATGCAATTATGTAGAAGTCTGTCGTATTTATGTAGGAGGTCTGCATTCAGATCGTGATAGCATACATCACCATAATGAATCAGAGGAAATATCAACGTCGGGATGAGCATTAATTTGGTTGTGAATGGTTGAAAGTTCTTCAGGCGGTATAGACTCCGCAGGGTACCAACCACCCTTTGACTCACGCGACAATTAAAATACCGAGATTCCTGACCGAAGAACTCAAAGGAATAGTAGACCCCTTATAAATAATTGGTGGCAATGTATCCAGGTTAAATCGGCTTAAGATTCGATCCCATCCACAATAGTCTGACACATATATGGTCAAACATTGTAAAATTGGCAATTTGAAAAGAGTGGCCGCGAATTTTTATTGCCAGATTCTTTTTTCCGGCTTTACCTATTGTTTGCGAACTTGGCATTGAATGTACATGTAGAATCCCGACGTATCACAAGAGGTGTTTTGCATCAAGTGAATGAGGAATTTTGATTTTTTTTTTATGAATTTACTGTCAAGTCACCTGTAAGACCAAGTCTTGATAGTATCAAGAGTAAGTTTTACACACTGGCTTGGGCATACAACTGCCAGTCATCGGCGTAAAGATGAAACGCGCACTGAAGAACCTTAGTGATAAGATCAATAAAGATAGAAAATAGTAATAGATAAATACCTAACAAGTAACCTTCCAAATGTATGGCTCATGGCAATAGATTTTCTCTAAATATAGACATTACTTCGTATTCACTCTTTCAAAAGGAAGAAACGTCTGACCTTTTTTCTCACACAAACTTCGACTTGTTTTTTATGTAAAAATATAATTTGACCGTATTTTAGTTATATAGGATGGATCATACAGGATGGATCAACATTGGATGGAATTATACAGAATGGATTATACAGGATGGAATTATACAGGATGGATCAACATTGGTTAATGCTCCTTGGAGGGAAAGTAACTAAATATTTGAAATAACAAACTTTACTCAAAGTTTTATTTTTAAAATGTAAGATTTTCTAAAAGTCACTTGTCAAAGCCGCGTGACTCCCTGTCAATCTGGCGTATGCAAAAATTAAATAAATAAAAAACAAAAATTAAAATTTTTCAATCAATTAATTTAAAATCATTAAGATTTTAAATTAATTAATTGAAAAATTTTAATAAATGTATCTTAAAAAAAATTTTAATTGAAATTGTAGGTAGCTGTTAAAAAAAACTACGCTAACTTGTATTTATTTTGACTATTACCTTATCTTCTTCAGATTTTAGATGCAATGTTTATTAAAAACTAGCTGTCCCGCGCAACTTCGTCTGCGTAAATTTTCCACGTTTTTGCAATATTTCCTGCTCCGCTCCTATAGGTCATAGCGTACCTAATGTTCTATAGCTTATAGCCTTATCGATAAATGGGCTATCCAACAGTGATAGGATTTCAATCAATTCGTGATTCAATTCGGACCGGTAGTTCCTCAGATTACCGCGCTCAAACAAACTCTTCAGCTTTATAATATTAGTATAGATTTGTTCCCCCTTTTATCTTGTATTTATAATCACAAGATGTTTGTTTTCTGTGTCCGATCCGTTGCTCGTGCAATTGTCTTTTAAAAAAATAAGAAAATCCAGCTCAATTAATTAGAATGCTTTCCCTGCAGGGGGCGTTAGTTTGGTCCACCCTGTAGGTATATTCCATATATTTAGGCTGCTGGAAAGCAAATTAATGGCAGCTTTTGCTATAATACACGAAGAAAGCCAAGTTTCAAGTCATAGGATATATCTTACCGAAAACTGGACCAGAAGCAAGCATTCCCTGCTGCGCAGCTGTAGTTTTCAGCTCACAGGCGCTGGTGGGCACTATGAACATACTACTGTATGTGACGCATGCGAAGGAGATGATCATAAATCCAGTAAGGGCTGTCAGTAAGTAGGAGTACAGCCCGAAACCTGGGAAAAGATTTTAGAAGGAAAAGATTAGCCCGTCTTTAGAGTAATTTGAACCAATTCTATAGAAGACCCTAGAAGAAAATACCTGACCTATTGGCTGGTAGTTTGGGAGTTATCTTGGGACAACTCATACAAAGCTATCTGATCCCAAGCTAAGCATAGCTCGTACTATGGAAACCAGACAACTGATAAACATACTTATATATTTCTAAATACATACACATTATAGATAAATACCACCCAGACACAGAATAAACCATCGTGCTCATCACACAAAGTTTTATCCTGGGTGGGGATCGAACCCACGACCTCTTGCGTAGCAGTCGGATACACTCCCACCGCGCCACAGAGGCAGTCCACAGCCCAGTGACATGCAAACCATTTTTGGGACATTTAATTTTCCAAGATTTCTGACAAAGGTGAAATAGAAGTTGTTCATTTCTTCAAATATATTACAGATCGATCAAGGAGGATATTGTACATATTAAATACTAGCGGACGCCTTGCGGTTTTACCCGCGTAGTTCCCGTTCCAGTGGGAATACAGGGATAAAAAATAGCCTATGTCACCCGGGGTTAGTGTAGCTTCACAACGATGAAAGAATTTTTCAAATCCGTCCAGTAGTTTCGGATCCTATTCAATACAAACAAACAATCAAATCTTACCTCTTTATAGTATTAGTAGATATAGAAGTATAGATATAGACAATACATTTAATAAAATATATAGTTACTTACCGACTTTGTTAAGGGCTGCCTCAAAAGGCACCTTTTCGGTGTTCATATTGTCACTTTTGTCTTCATTCATTTTTTTTCTAAATATTGATACTGGTTGGAATTATTACAATTATTTGAATTATGTATATCTATATTCCGTCCATCACGTTTACACACTAGGGTCTCTTTGATAAAATTATTTTATAGAAACAAATAAGTACCGTCATATAGATAAATATTCATATCATAAAAGTCATATTTTTTATTCTTATAGTAAGTAAGTAATACCTACGTAAGATATCCATACTTTTTCTATTATCTGAATGTTGCGTAATTTAGTAATACCCTCAATAAACCTTGTTAATACACCTGGAGGCCTTTATATAATATGTATCTATAATTTATTTATCTACCAATCTGTGTATCTTATCTTATATGTTTTCTATTTTATGTACACGACTTCTTTTGTAAAAGCTGCAGCTGAAACCAGCATTGCTGAGGCAAGACATAGATACAGCCGGAACGATGTTAAACCTATACTTTTTTTTTTTTAAAAAAAAGAACACTCCCGCATAATCAAGGACACAAAGCATCCACCCAGACTCGGAACAACAATTTGTGGATCACACAAAGTGATGTGCCGTGTGGGAATCGAACTCACGACCTCTTGCGTAGCAGTCGGACACACTCCTATAAAAGTATTAAAATTCCTTACAGGTATTGTTGATTGATATTAGATACCTACATAATAACTAAATTATCATCATATTTATATATTTTACTCTACATAATCAAAGAATATAATGCAGCATTCGGGTACTACAAACTACAGTACGATCAACGTAACTTAACCGGATTGAAGTTAGGTTCATATCACTTTAGAGAGGCGACCCTAAAATTACTTACGAAAACGACTAATTATGTTTAATCGATTAAAAATACTAACAACATTTTAATTCAACAATATAAAAACACAATTTAAATGAGTTCATAAAAGTTTAAATTTAGAACAGATTTAAGTAGTAAAAACTAAAGAAACTTTGAAAAACAATTTCTTTACGAAAATAATCACTAAAAACATGAGTTAGTAATACTAATTATGACAATGTAATGCATAATCGCATCTCTAATTCTCTTGGTTTAGTTACCGCCCCCGCCCCCCGCTTCCTGTCACCATTTACTTCAAAAAAATGTATCTGCGCAACCACTTGTCGCCTACTTCAGTCCGGCCTATTTACGTTGATCCAACTGTAAATGGCTCCAAAATTTTGAAATGCAGGTTACCACACGGAACATTTGCGGTAATATTTTAAATGTACATATTAGATAGTATTTGTATCATAATAAACTAAGAGTTGAATTCTCCTGGACTTATAATAGTCCTACAGACACCGACTGTCGTTCAGAGTAGGTGCCTATAGCAAAACTGTCTGTTCCGCGCAACTTCGTGTGCGTAAATTTTCCCTGTTTTGCAACATTTTTACTTGCTGCTCCGCTCCTATTAATCGCAGCGTAATGTTATATAGCTTATAACCTTCCTCAATAAATGGGCTATCTAACAGTAAAAGATTTTATTAATTTGAGCCCGTAGTTCCTGAGATTATCGCGTTCAAACAAACAAACAAACAAACTCTTCAGCTTTATAGTATTAGAGTATAGTTATATATAAATGTTAGGGGTGGACAACCCTTATCACTTAGAAGTACCTACGAAAAATAGATAGTAGCCGATTCTCAGACCTACTGAATATGCTTATAAAATTTCATAAAAATTGGTCAAGCCGTTTCGGAGGAGTATTGTAACTAACATTGTGACACGAGAATTTTATATATAAGACTAGCTGACCCGCGCAACTTCGTCTGCGTAAATTTTCCCTTTTTTCTTCCTTTTTTTTTACAACATTTTTCAGTTCTGCTCCGCTCCTATTGGTCGTAGCGTGATGTTATAACCTATAGCCTTCCTCGATAAATGGGCTATCCAACAATAAAATATTTTTTCAATGTGGCCCAGTAGTTCCTGAGGTTATCGCGTTCAAACAAACAAACAAACTCTTAGGGGTATGAAAAATAGATGTTGTCCGATTCTCAGACCTACCCAATATGCACACAAAATTTCATGAGAATCGGTCGAGCCGTTTTGGAGGAGGTTAACAACAAACACCGCGACACGAGAATTTTATATATTAGATGTCATTACATGTCTACCCTTGTCAGGTGTCTTAATTTGCACCGAACACTAACGACGACACTTAGATCTGTCCAAGTACCAAACGATTACCAAAAACAAAACCTCGTTTTAAAAAACTCATACAAGGTAACAATGAATTACACAATAAAAAATCACGCACTATGTTAATAAAAGAAACTACATAGATACGGCAAGGAAATTTCGCAACTGATTGGTAAAACGGAATCCAAACTACTTACATAGAATGATCGATTGAATATAATTGTTAATAATCAGGCAATTTATTCAGACATTAGTGGAAGTCTTCAAATTACAAGGTTAACATAATTTTATACTTCTATATATCTCCATTTAGGTATTTTTGAGCTAAATGTAGATAAATTAAATCCAAACAATTGCAGTTTCTAATTCTACACGAGTGATATCGTCGACTATCGTTTATATATATTTAAATATATGTTTATATTGGAAAACGTGTTTGTTTATCTGTTTTACACATAGCAATGCAGCGACGTGGTGGTCTACCTATTGTTTGTATTCTCAACCAATTATCGTTGAAACCGTTTATTTAATAAAATCCGTCACAATGCACAAATAGACATTTATTTGCAGTAGTTCTCAAAGATAGTAAACATGTTGTACTAAGATCCATCTTAATTTTTTTTTTAAGTTATTGCATAGCTTTTATCGCGGGCTCGGGTTTTGAGCGCGGCGACTGAATCAAGAAATTCCATAACGAAAATAAAACCTAATACCCCTCACTCTGCCTACCATATGTAGCTCGGCCGAGCGTTCGCATAACGTATATGTATATGGAACGACTGTGCGAAGCTCGCATGGATCGAGATGAGCTGCTCCGAAAGGTAATGGAAAAAAAAAATGTTTATTAAAAAAAAAATTTCTTTTTCAATTGCATAAGTTGATAAAAAATGCTATGCGCTTTACCGCGGCAGTCCCTGAATGCCATACATTTTTTTTTTAAAGGAGGCAATGTGGGATTGGGTTCCACATTACTAGCAATCTTGTTAACTCCTCCAGCTAAGCTCAAAGGTTTGTGTTAGGAGTGGGTTCACGTCGGTGATTAACGGGTAGGATTCGAACCCGCGACCTCACGATTGCGAGACCGATGCCTTAGCCATTAGGCTTTTTATGTCATTTACCTGCTATACTAAATTATTAATAGTCGTTTAATGCTTACATAAATAATTCCTTTTTCAAATTTTGATAGATAAAATCTTTAGAAACAAATAATTGAAGTATTGCAATGTTTTAGACTGACCTGTTGGTCTAGTGGTTAGTGACCCTAACTGCTGAGCCGGAGGTCGTGGGTTCGATCCTCACCCAGGATAAAACATTGTGTGATGAGCACGACGGTTTACTCTGTCTGGGGTTATTTATCTATAATATTTATGTAAGTACCTATTTAGAAATGTATAAGTATGTTTATCAGTTGTCTGGTTTCAATAGTACAAGCTCTGCTTAGTTTGGGATCAGATAGCGTTGTGTGAGTTTCCCAAGATATTGTTATTATTATTTTCAGTTCATAAGTTTTTTAAAAAGACGACTCCCGCACTAGGGTACGAGCCCTGTGTCGCGGGGACTTTACAAATATACAAATCACGGACACAAAATACACCCGGACTCAGAACAACAATTTGTAGATCACACAAAGTGGAGTCCCGTGTGGGAATCGAACCCACGACCTCTTGAGTAGCAGTCGCGTACACTTCCACCACGCCGCAGAGGCAGTCTCATATGTGGAAGCTTGTAATTGGCATATATTTATTTTCCAACTACACTTTTGTACAAAAGCTGGAACGTTCTTAATACACACATCAAAAGTGTCTAGGGATCAACATATATTTTTGCAATAACTTTTCTCCTGATTGATTTTTTTTTTTTTATTTCTTTAAGGATTCATCAAATAAAGTGTTTACGTTTGTCACAGTAACGATAAACCAAGTCACCTTTGCATTAATAAAGAAATTTGCCATTTTCCTAATAAAGGGATTTTTGACATTTGAACCACTAACATTAAAGTTCGAAAAAAAGACTGAAATAACAGTTTTCTTTAAAATTTTATAGGGTAACTTAAACAATTAATAATCCGTGTTTCTACCGCGAACACTAACAACGCAAGAACATCGGTTTGGCATACTCAAAATGAGTTCATCCAAATCACGCTGTGGAATGGCCGCCCATGTTCGTTGCAACAACAAAAAAAGGTCTTCTTGCGACTGGATACCCTCCATATTCGGCAGAGCTCTTCTCTGTAGCATATCCCATGCATGCTCAATCGGGTTCAAGTCTGGCGACTGAGCAGGCCAGGGCAGGACATTGATGTTAGCTGCGGCGAGAGTCTGTCTTACAACTCTTGCGGTGTGCGGTCGTGCATTATCATGCATTAACTGAAATAAGGGACCGATTTGCACTTGTAGAGGAACGATGACGTCTGATACAATCGTCTCAGCATAAATTTGAGCGTTGAGGTTGCCTCTGATCCAAATCAACTCAGTTCTTCCGCCGATCCAAATACCCGCCCATACCATGATGGTTCCACCACTATAAGGATGGACTTCCTGGCAGGATTTTAATCGCTGTTGGCGTCCAGGGGTTCTCCAGTGTCGTATACGTCTTGTATCCGGTCTCATACCAAAACGAGACTCATCAGAAAAGCACACGAAACGCCATTGTTCTTCTGCCCAATTTCTGTGTTCAAGAGCCCATTGATATCGAATCCTACGATTGTGCATTGCTATAGGTGGTACCCGTAGCGGTCTTCGGGAATGAAGGTTCACTTCATGCAAGCGGTTTCTGACTGTTTGGTCGCTAATTAAGTTCCCTGAAGAGTGATGAAGCCTCACGGCTAACATCATGGCGGTTATTGTTGGACCTCTTCGAGTTAAGATTTGAATGTATCGGTCTTGTCTCCGTGTGGTGCAGCGATACCGTCCTCCATGGCGCTCAGCCACGGTACCAGTGCTTCGGTAACGTGTCCAAAGTCGACTGATAACACTCTGACTTGTATTCAGAGCTAAAGCCACAGTACGTTGCCGGGAACCAGCTTCTATCATTCCCACGGCTCTGAGCATTTCTTCCCTGCTTAAATGACGTCGCCGCTCCATAATAACGTTGGTTTTAATCAGTAGTAGGGAAACAGTAGCACTAATAATGTCTTCAATGCGTTGTATGTTTTTATAGGGAAAATATTGACAGCTGATTTTCATCTTTTACTCGAATTTGATTCACAGTTCCTGATTCAAATTATGAAATGCACCAAAAAGGATCCATATAAATTTATAAAATCATAAATTTATTACAAAGCCACATCTCAATCTCAAGAAATCCGCATAAAAATGCTTGATCCCTAGACACTTTTGATGTGTGTATTAGGCAACTTTTCATTTTACATACTGTACTTTTACAACACCATAAAACACCTTATGTACAAATTTCCAAGCGTCGTAAAGATAAAATATGTTCACATCCTATAGTTAATTACTCTTTCACTAAAAAATTCTTCTATTATCTAGGACCTTTCTTATACAATCTCATAAACAAACATATACCAATTTACAAACTTTCATACCATGAAACTAAAGATGCTATCCGATCTTTTCTGCTCGATAAAAATTACGATGAAACTGAAGCTTACCTTAAATCAACAATGTAGAATCACACACACGTACACGTACGCCCACACTTACGCGCACTCGTACATGCACACCCACACGTACACACACACATGCACACTCTTACTCTTACACGCACACACACACACACGCGCGCGCGCTCACACACACACACACACACACACACACACAGTATCTATTAGTAGTTAAATTATCAATAAGTTTTACCTAGACAGTTATTGTACCTCTACAAATAACAGTGGGGATTTCGGCACTGTCTCTCCTTAACACAGGCTTTACGTAGTCTATCTAGGAGGACAGTACTATCACCATTTAGTAGTACTGTAATTATGTGTTATGTACAATATTATTAAGTTGTCCAATGTACTACTGCACCATTTTTATAAAAAAATAAAGATTTTTATTTATTTTATTATATTAATTCTGTGCCTCCTGTGATGACTGAGTTGTATCCTTTCTGTGATTTTTACATATAAAATTACAGGATTTTTTTTGGTCTGATTCACGTTCCTTTATCTAGAGATCAAGTTATATAACTGGCAAGATTTTTGCAAAAAAATCGTGATTACAGATATATTACAAGTTGAAACCTCTTAAAATATTGCTGAATGTTATTAGTATTTTTCGTGAGTCGTGATAAAGGTGCGATTATATTAATTTTCAATTTTTATCTATGCCAATATTATAAAACGGAAGAGTTTGTTTATTTGAACGCGGTAATCTCAGAAACTACTGATCTGAATTGAAAAATTCTTTCACTGTTGGATAGCCCAATTATCGAGGAAGGCTATAGCCTTATATGCTATATAACATCACGCTACGACCAATAGACGCGAAGCAACAATGAGACATGTTACAAAAAAAGTGCGCGGGTCAGCAGTAGTATGATATATTCAAGTTGAAACCTCTTAAAATATTGCTCAATACAGTATTTTTTGTGCGTCGTGACAGAGGTAATATTAATTTTCATTTTTTATTCTTCAATATATTTAACGCAAGTATTGTTGTTAATATATAATTACAGTTAATATCACTATGAACAGATTTTTCTTAATATTAACTAGGCAGGGTAAATACAATTCAACATGTTACTTCAAATTTTTATGAATTGTATAAATTCAGCAAAATTATGCAAATGGGAGACTGATATGTCAAAGAAAATCGTTTGTGGGATTGTATTTTGATCTTTTGGTTGAGCAACATTCCGCAAGGATCTTATTCTAATGAGTCATTAGGACATATAAGTATATAAATTTACACGAAGACAACTTTTAGGTGCAACATAATATACCTAACGGTACCTTGTATCATTTATCACATCATTTTACCAGCTATTAATAACAAAAAAGGTACAACTCACAGGATTTTCAAGGATTACTTTAACACTATATCATTCACCACAAAAATTTAAATGCACAGTGAAAGTTAATGTTTTCATCTACAAAATAAGGCATTCAAGTTTAACCCAGTCACTTAACTTGCGAACTAGAATTAACTTGCGAAGTAGATTTTTTATTTGTATCACTTGTCACAGGACGCACAGAATTTAAGATTTTAATTATTAGTCGTAAGCTCCCGAAACAAAATAAATTACTTAAATAAAATGAACGACGAAAACACTTGTTTGGAGAACTCTATGCAGAAACATCCGTCTTCAAATGGGCCAAGATTTTCTACTTACGTTAATGCACCATTCTAATACCTTGCGACTGGTTTTAAATTAACCTACGCCACAGCAGCGGCCACAATCACTCGATTTAAGTCTCATAGGCAAGTCCTTAACAGATTTTTCACCCAATTTGACAACGGAATAACAATCTATGCTAATATTATAAATGTGAAAGTAACTGTCTGTTACGCTTTCACGCTCAAACAGCCAAACCGATTTAGATGAAATTTGGTATGGAGGTAGTTTGAGTCCCGGGGAAGGACATAGCATAGATTTTATCGCGATAACCGAAAGCTAGTTCGTTATAAAGGTCAAACCAGCATAACGACATTGCAGCGGAGAGGCGCTGCGCGGCGTGGCCTTGACAATATTATTTCCACTGTTTCTAAAGAACGAAAATGCACTACAGCAGCACTGCAGCGGAGCGGTGCGGCACAGAAACAGAGAGGGAGGGGGGGATGCCGCGCCGGGCCTCTGCGTTGCAGTGTGTGGTGCATTGTGCGGTTTGACCTTAAATTTCAAATCAAATCTTATTTATTCGTGGAACATAGGTTACAAGTAAGATAAAAGGTAAGTTGTAATAATAATAATAATAATAATAAAAAAAGATTTATTCACTTTAGGAAGCAAAATACTACACTTGTAAAAAGTCGATTCTACATTTACTTGTAATGCCTGTAATAGGTAAAGCCCGAGAAAAGAACAGGCAATAAACACTCGCGGCCACTCTTTTAAATTGCCAATGTTTACAATGTTTCTCTGTTTATAAACTGTATATGCAGGTAAGGTGCTGCCACCATTATAATATACACCATATTAGAGGGCTGATGCCAAAAAAAAGAGATCAATAATATTAGAAGAGTACACGAGATCGGATACATCAGCCTCAATGGGAACAACATAGTAGGAGCATCCACTTACGATGTAAAAACTTTATGTGCTTAAATATTGGCCAAGAAATTGTTGTTCCGAGGCTGGGTGTACTTTGTGTCAGTGACTTGTATGTTTGTAAAGTCCCCCGCGATACAGGGCTTGTACCCTACTCGTCTTTTTATAAAAAAAAAGAAAAATAAATTAATAGGCGACGTCGAACGTCGCCTATTCACACTCAGTAGGTAAATGTATTTTTTTAGTCTTTGTTATTAGAAATTAGAATACTATGGTTTTAATAATGGCGGTTGGTAAATATTGATTTCGGGAATAAAACAATGAGTACCTACGTATTTTCTAATACGGCAGTACCAAGGGACTGCTAGAAATAGCAAAAAATATAGAATGTCATAAAAATATTATAATTTTGCGAGTTCGATTCCCGGTCCAGACCAGGCAGTTATTTAAAAATCTTTGAAAACTCAGTCAAATTATTTATAAATCAAAATTAAGTTTTCTTGTAAAATGTTCTATTTACAATTTCTAAGGTACTTTCCCTCCGTTTGGCATAGTTTTGGGACCTGTATTTTGTAATTACTAACCAAAATAATGAAGTAAAAAAAAAAGTTGTTACTAATCAACTTTCAATATTCACCCTTTCGTCATGTTAATCATCTGTTTTCTCCCTCTTTTACCACAGTATAAATTTGGTCGTATACATAAAATTGGACATCTCGTTAAGGGTAGATTACGCGAAACTGGGTTCGGCTCTCTCAAAAAATTTTATATAAAAAACCTAAATATTAGGACACGAAAAAAATTGTGTCACTAGTCAAAGAGTTTTTCTAGTAGATGAAATAAAGAAACTTAAGGATATGTCTTAATATGATCCCGCAAATAAATCTTGAAGTTGCGGAAAAATGCAAAAACGAGCATTTTCGTATTGTCATAGTCAAGGCGTTCGTAATCTAACATATGTACGAACGAATATTCTACTTTATATTTGACCTGCGCTTCTGCGCACTGTGAATAATGGTTATGTGCGGAAGAGCGAGGCCGGCGATTGTGTCGCTGTGTACGTAGCGCTAAATAAATAATTCTCTCAGTGTAATGCCCCCTTAAAACGAAGCTACCATGACAATTCCAGCTTTGTATCTATAACTTTAAGATTTTCTCTAAGGATCCTGTACTATAATAATATAATAACCCTTTTAGTTACAAGTGCAATTGAAACATGAGAGGTTTGCAACGTCGCCGTCGTATGTAAATCGAGACATCACTCCGCCACCGTGGTCATCTTTAGGCCAAAAAGATGAGGTTCAAATTACAGATTTAAGCAGAAGATTGAAGTAAAACAGAAGCAAATACGTAGTTTGGCAGCAAAAGTAAGAGACTGGCATACAATTAACCTAAAACGTTTTAGAAGGTTCGCAGGCCGCTGTAGCGATGTAATTACGAGTACAAAACATCACACGTCGTTAGATTCGTCTTAATCGCCCAAGTGTTCTTAGTTATGTGACGTTTTTAAAAAACAAACATGGCGGCTATGAGATGTCAAAATAAAGAGGTGTGAAAAAAAAGTTGTTTCGAATACTGCAATATGGGTATCAAATTAAAGAGCTCATCTTAAGCATTTCAAACAGGAATAATATGATTATGACTGTTATACTAAAAAAGTTAGTTAGCAACCATTGTTTTTTCAATTTTCAATACTTGACAATAGCTGTTATAAAAGTAAGTTGCTACATCGGTCCTACAACTACTAAAAAGTATTAAATAAAAAATGAATTATATAAATAAAAAAACCCGCCTGCACAAAAAAGATGGAAACAAGATCCCCTACATAATTATACAATTTCATGCAGTCGGAGGCATTAATAAATCTCGATGAACTTAGTAAAGTGCCGCCGACTGCATGAAATTGTATAATTATGTAGGGGATCTTTTTTGTGCAGGCAGGTTTTTTTATGTTTTTAATTAATTTTTTATTTTATTTTTGACTAGCTGTTCCGCGCAAATTCACCTGCATAAATTTTTCCCGTTTTTGCAACATTTCTCATTGCTGCTCCGCTCCTATTAGTCGTAGCGTGATGTTCTCGATAAATGGGCTATCCAACAGTGAAAGAATTTTTCAATTCGGGCCAGTAATTCCTGAGATTACCGCGTTCAAACAAACAAAGAACTCTTCAGCTTTAAATTATTAGTATAGATATTTCAATGTTAAGTACTAGTCAATCATATGTGATATTTGTGAATTATTTTACTGTTATTCAACAACATAATGGTGATTAGCAAAATCTGGCATATTGTATAAACTTAGGATATATTAGACACTAGCTGTCCCGCGCAACTTCGTCAGCGTAAATTTTCCCCGTTTTTGAAATATTCCTCGTTGCTGCTCCGCTCCTATTAGTCGTAGCACGATGTTATATAGCCTATAGCCTTCCTATAGTTTAAACAAACAAACAAACTAACTCTTCCGCTTTATAATATTAGTATAGATATTTTGTAACAGTGCTTATCGATATTTCTCGACTTTAAGACATCTCGTCATTAGCTCACGCATACACTGATAAATCAAAAAGCGTCACACGTCAATGAGCTCTTTGTTCGTCTACTAGTTTATCCTAAGTCTATGGATTATACAATAAAATATCAAACAATAAAATTAATTTGATACAAATTTCATACAATAAAATGTCATAAATATTACTTATTAACAGCCCTGTCACTCATGTCAACTGATAATGTTGTCTGTCTGTCCGTCCGTATGTCACAGGCATTTTACTCGAAGACTTCTCAATGAATATTGATGAAATTTGGTGAAAAGGTATCTTATAGTGTCCGTTACTTAGTTTGATAGCTACAGAATAAAAAATAAATATTTTTTTCACTCCATACATGTAACAGAAGCAAATGATTTTTTTTGTGTGTGGCACATCATTCGATAGGTCTTTTAAAAACATTTAAAGGTTTCTAATAAACTTTTTGATTGAGTTAATATTTTTAGATATAATCGCTCCGAAAGTTGCATAAATTGTGATCCCCATCCTTAACTTTTGAACCGTGTGACCAAAAAATATGAAAAAATTAGAAAGGTAGCGCTTAACAAATACTTTAAACATTTTGTATTTTTTCCGACCAGTTAGGAGTAGATTTTGGAAAATTAATTAAGGGATAATCAAATTATATGGTTACAAATTATTGTTCACCGGGAGCCAAGCTTAGTAGTTTAATTAGTAAATTACAAAGCATTAGTTTAGATGATCAATCAACAGTCATAGTATTATATGGTGACAGCTTCTCAGTCACCAAGAGAGATATAATTCATTTAACAGAGTCTATGATATCTATTAATGAAAAAGTAGGTTGTAAATTTATTATATGTGGTCTACCTTACTCACAGTCAGTATCTGATATACACAACAAGCACATACAGAGCTTGAACTTGTTACTTTACAACGCAACATATAAGTATGTTAAGTTTATACTATTTTTCGACACGAATAAATTTATTTGTAACTTTATTTTAACAAAAAATACTATGTTTTTGTCTACTATATTTAAGCGACAGATTGCTAAATTATTAGCATTTAATATATATACTGACCTTGGTACAATTAGTGTATCACATCAACTCCCGCATTAGGGTACAAGCCCTGTGTCGCGGGGGACTTTACAAACATACAAATCACGGACACAAAGTACACCCAGACTCGGAACAACAATTTGTGGATCACACAAAGTGGTGTCTCGTGTGGGAATCGAACCCACGACCTCTTGCGTAGCAGTCGGACACTCTCCCACTGCGCCACAGAGGCAGTCATCAGTCTTGTGTAGAATTAAAGGAGCATATTGGTGTTTGTGTCTACCGTCCACCACAGAGTGACTTTAATTTATTTGAGACTATAATGGAGGAGGTACTAAAAGTTCTTAGTTATGGTAAAAAGCATGTAGTAGTTTGTGGCGATTTCAACGTTAATATACTTGAACAGTCACCTGTGTGTATTACATTATGTACTTTATTTAACTCATTTAATTTGAAGAAGTTGTTTAGTGCACCAACAAGGATCACATCACATTCTGCCACATGCTTAGATAATATTTTTTGCAACTGTAGCTATTATAATGATGTCATATTGAGTGATTTAACTTCCGATCACTGTGGACAGAAAGTCACTTTTCCTTTTCATACAGTGGCTAAAGTAAACAAGATCACATGTAGGCCAATGAGTACAGTCCGCCTAAACAAATTTAATACAAATGTTTCTGTCCGTATTGCTAATATAGATTTTAGTCAGGATGATCCGAACTACCTTTACGCGTCTTTGTTTAACATTATCAAATATGAATTTAATAATATTTTCACAACTAAGACTTTTTATAAAAATCGAATAATTAGTTTTTGTGATTGGGCAACAACTGGCATACAAATAAGTAGAGCTAAGTTGTATGAATTGTATGGTATGAAGCAATATAATTTTGACCCTAAGTTTGTTCAATATGTTAAAAATTATTCCAAAATATTTAAAAAGACTTGTGCTGCTGCCAAGTCTTTACATTTAGGTAGAAATATTAAACAAGCAGAGAATACAATTAAAGCCACTTGGAACATAATCAATGCTGAAGCTGGGCGGGCCAAGCCACGCGATCATAATTTTGAATTATGTGTTGGTAATAAAATTGTAACAAACAATTAAGATCTAGCGCAAACATTTAATAATTTCTTTGCTAAAATACCTATAAATACAACCAGCTCCTTAAATTCATGTCCGGCTAAAGCCCAATCACTTGTAAGAAGCAGTGTGAAAGAGTGTACTGTACCATTTAGTTTCAATTTTATAAACCCCCCTGACATAATAAAAATATTTAAGTCAATTAATTGCAAAAAGACAGCAGACTTATGGGGTATTTCTGTTAAATTAATTAATTGCATTATAATTGAAATAGCACCACATTTAGCTACAATATTTAATCGATGTGTTGATACCGGCGTGTTTCCTGATTTAATGAAACACAGTAAAGTAATCCCTTTGTTCAAAGCCGGTTCAAAAAGCGACCCTAGTAATTTTAGACCTATTTCTATCTTACCAGCTATTAGTAAAATCTTTGAAAAGGCCATACTAATGCAGTTAGAAACACATTTTAAATCTAATAATCTACTGCATAGCGAACAATATGGATTCACAAAGGGTCGTTCGACAGTAGATGCAGGCTCTAAACTACTAAAACACATACATATATAGTGCCTGGGAAAACTCGCAGGACGAAATTGGTGTTTTCTGCGACCTCTCAAAAGCATTTGATTGTGTGATGCATAGTACACTTCTGCTGAAACTTAGGCATTACGGCATTACGGGTACAGCGCTTAATCTTGTTGCTTCTTATCTTAGTGAGCGAATGCAGTATGTAGACATTAACGGAATAAGGTCGTCCGGATCAACAGTGAGTATGGGCGTGCCACAAGGATCAATTCTGGGTCCTTTTCTATTTTTGGTGTATATAAACGATCTGCCATTTTTTACCAGTAACTTATGCGATATTGTTCTATTTGCAGATGACACTTCTCTTATTTTCAAAACCAATCGTAAAAATGATTACTCTGACGAAGTAAACAGGTCCCTCGCATTAGTTCTTGACTGGTTTACATCAAATAACTTGCTTTTAAATTCTAAAAAAACCAAATGTATTAAATTTAGCTTACCAAATGTAAGAAATATCAGTCCAAATCTTGTTTTAAACAATGAAGTTATTAATTTTGTTGATTCAACGGTTTTTTTGGGAATTACTTTAGATAGTAAGTTACAGTGGGGCGCCCAAATATCATGTCTCGCAGGGAAACTCAGTTCTGCAGCATATGCTGTCAGCAAAGTCAAAGCTTACGAACGTAGAAACAGCTCGACTAGTATATTTTGGTTATTTTCACAGCGTCATGTCCTACGGCATATTGCTTTGGGGCAACGCGGCTGATATACAAACTATTTTTATTCTTCAAAAACGTGCAGTGCGTGCGATATATCAATTAGGAGCACGAGTTTCCCTTAGAGAAAAGTTTAAAGAGATAGGCATTATGACAGTTGCATCACAATATATATATGCAAACGTTATGTTTGTAAAACAAAACAAAAATAGTGATGTTCACTCTGTGAATACAAGAAATAAGCACAAATTGGTAGGTCATTATCATAGGCTTCATAAAACTCATAACTCATTCATGGGACTAGGTGTTAAATTTTTCAATAAAATCCCAGTCAGCATATCGAGTCTACCAGTAAATAAATTTAAGAATGTAGTCAAGAGACATCTTATACAAAGAGCCTACTATTGTATCGATGATTATTTAACTGATAAAGATAAATGGATGTAGTTCGTTGCTCCCTATTAATGTATTGTGTTGTATAGTTTATTGCATTTTACTAGGTGAATATTGTTGTCACAGTTTGATGATGTTACTTAGGTACTAGTTAAGAAAACGATTTACTTTTGTAAGTAAAGATTCTGCATGATAAATTACGGCCATTGTTTTCTTTCCTTTGAAAAACATGTATACTTATTCATTAAGTAGCAGTAAATTGGCCAATATTTAAGCACATAAAGTTTTTACATCGTAAGTGGATGCTCCTACTATGTTGTGCCCATTGAGGCTGATGTATCCGATCTCGTGTACTCTTCTAATATTATTGACCTCTTTTTTTGCATCAGTCCTCCAATATGGTGTATAATATAATGGTGGCAGCACCTTACCTGCATATACAGTTTATAAACAGAGAAACATTGTAAACATTGGCAATTTGAAAAGAGTGGCCACGAGTTTTTATTGCCTGTTCTTTTCTCGTGCTTTACCTATTGTTTGCGAACAGGCATTACCAGTAAATGTAGAATCGACTTTTCACAAGTGTAGTATTTTGCTTCTTAAGTGAATAAATCATTTTTATTTTATTTTATTTTAGCTTAACAATTTCGGACACGATCGAATATACCATCATTGAGTTATAGCCGAAAAACTGCTTTTCTCAACAAAATGGCTTAAGTGCCATGAACATACGCTCTTCTACTGAATCTTAAATGGCTGCGGAACCCTACACTGAGGATGGTCCGTGTGCATGAGCTATAATGCAATGCGGGAGCTGGATATTAGTAGTTTATGTAGATACCTTTTATTATTACAGTTTTCTAATAGGGTATTTGACTAAAGTCAAATCAGCCTCTTTTTAAGAAACGTCAAAAACGAGCGGCTCTGTACAACTTTGTATGGAATGCTAGCATATGACGTGACGTTTTCTATGGTCAAATTATTTACTTTCAGTGTTTCTCTTTATGATTATAAATTAAGGAACACATTAAATTAATAAATGAACATATTTTTTAGAACACTTTATGACATATTTTTACCTGGTTATTTTAAAATATTTTATTTTGATAGTAGTCAAATACCCAATTATATACATTACCTTTGACAAAAACACTAGGCTCTTTTTTGAGATTTTAAAACCATACTTTGCCACTTTTCAGAATATAATTCCGTATCTTTTGCGTAGCATGTGAAGTGTGTAAGAGCATTGGTTTAAATTTTTTGCCTACCTATGCTTTTCACCTGATCCCTCCATCTTGGATGTTTATCTCTAACGGCCGGTTTTAATAATCTACCTATCGATGGATTTGGCTACTGAAGGTAGAATTTTGACATATTTTGTATGGAGCTAACATCAAATATATATCTCTAGTAGCCAAATCCATCGATGTTAGATAATTGAGATCAAACGTTAGTGATCCTGACTGCTAAGCCGTAGGTTGTGGGTTCGATCGCCACCCAGGATAAAACTTTGTGTAATGAGCACGTTGGTTTATTCTGTGTCTGGGTGTAATTTATCTATACTAATATTATAAAGCTGAAGAGTTTGTTTGTTTGAACGCGGTAATTTCAGAAACTACTGATCCGAATTGAAAAAAAAAAATACTGTTGGATATCCCATTCATCGAGGAAGGCTATAGGCTATATAATATCACGCTTCGACTAATAGGAGCGGAGCAGCAATGAAAAATGTTGCAAAAACGGGGAAAATTTACGCTGACGAAGTTGTGCCGGACAGCTAGTCTATAATATGTATGTACCAAGGCCGCGGCCATAAGTTCTGTTACAAATGAAAATGCATTTTTTTATTGAAGAACTTTTGGCTTTTATACAAGCCTTTAATCTGTCTGGCCACGAATCTTAGGATTACGCACTGTTCGCATGGGAACATGCATGGGAACTGTTCGCATGGTGACCCAATACGATACCCTGAGGGACTCCTTAATTCCGTAATTAATTTACAAAGAACATGGGATCGCATAGGTACCCCGGCAGAGTTATAGCTGATGGTTAACGTCAGAGGAAGCGATACAGATTACAAAAATAACTTACCTAAGTTTTGAGTTGAGTTCCTATGAGTTTTGTCCATTTTAAATTGATTTATTCATTTATTAGAAGTAAAGAAAGAAAGATTTTGTTTACTAATTTTTTTATAACTTAATTTGAATGATTTGAAATAACTTAATTTTTCAGATTTTTTTATGACTTCATTCTTTTAAGTTTAGTAGTAGCACAGAATAAGTAATAGTACTACTTTAGTTATGTATTTACTGTATCACATGGGCGCCAGTAGTAGGGTGTAAAGGGTGCATTTGCACTCACCTGTCAAAAAAATTAGAACAGGAATATTACAGAGTCCTACGTTTGCGATGGTTTTGAATGTAATTATTTATATTGCCTAATCTTTCCATGTGTACCACACATATGGAAAGATTATCTGAACCGCGCAACTTCGTCTGCGTAAATTTCCCCCGTTTTTGCAACATTTTTCGTAGCTGCTCCGCTCCTATTGGTTGTGGCATGATGTAATATAGCCTTTAGCTTTTCTTAATAAATGGGCTATTCAACAGTATTTTTTTAAAATTCGGACCAGTAGATACTGAGATTATCGCGTTCAAACAAACAAACTCTTCAGCTTTATAGTATGCGTTTATTTTTTTAAAGGAGACTTCCGCAGTAGGTTACGAGCCCTGTGTCGCGGCTGTGTCGCGGCTGTGTCGCGGGGGATTTCACAAACATACAAGTCACGGACACAACGTACACCCAGAGTAGGAACAATAATTTGTGAATCACACAAAGTAGTGTCCCGTGTGGGAATCTAACCCATGACCTCTTGCGTAGCAGTCGGATACACTCACACCACGCCCCAGAGGCAGTTACTGATAGGAAGGTTACCTATCTATACTAATATTATAAAGCGGAAGAGTTTGTTTGTTTGTTTGTTTAAACGCGCTAATCTCAGGATCTACTGGTCTGATTTGAAAAAATATTTTTTTGTTGGATAGCCCATTTATCGAGGAAGGCTATAGGCTATATAACATCGCGCTACGACTAATAGGAGCGGAGAAGCGACGAGAAATGTTTCAAAAACGGGGAGAAATTACGCATACGAAGTTGCGCGGGACAGCTAGTAATTAATATAATACCTGTCGTTTACGAAAATAAACAGCCCAAGTATTTATTTATTTGATTGTAATTTATCGCTTCTTTACCAAGTGCACATACTACTAGGTTATCGGTAGTTTCAATGATGTTTTAGCTCTTTTATCAGCTGGATTTGCAATTTGATCTTCATCAGGTGCTGGTGTTAAAACTTGAGTATAACGATCATCTGGCAAGAATGCCGCGGCTATCGATGAAGCTGAAAAATAAAAGTAAGAGTATAATGTAGTGGTTAGTGACCCTGACTGCTGACGAGGTCGTGGGTTCGATTCCCACCCGGGATAAAACTTTGTGTGATGAGCGTGGTGGTTTATTCTGTGTCTGGGTGTTTTTTACGAGTATCTATACTAGTAATATAAAGCTGAAGAGTTTGTTTGTTTGAACGCGGTAATCTCAGGAACTACTTATCCGAATTGAAAAATTATTTCACTGTTGGATAGCCCATTTATCGAGGAAGGCTATAAGCTATATAACATCACGCTATAACATCACGCTACGACCAATAGGAGTGGAGCAGCAATGAGAAATGTTTCAAAAACAGTCTGATTCCGAACTAATATTTAAATTAGTTCGTAATAATGCCGCTAAAGAAGTGTTCACCTCAAAAAAACAACGGGTTGCACTCCGGGAGTGCTGGCAAAGTGAAAACTTGAACATTACATTACATACTGATGACATTTGAATAATATTTTTCGATCTTACTGACATAATAATAAATAAATATGAAATAATAAATCACAAATCAAAATACCAAAATAAAAAAGGGAAAAAGATAATCGTTACTCGGACTCGAACTGCCCCAGTTCCTCTGGTTTCTGGACCGCCCGATTTTCCACCCAAGCTATAATAATATTGTAGATGGTGGCGAAATTTACCTTCGTATTCTAATGATATTGTAGCAGTTTTTCACTGCTCTCCCTCCGTCTTACGAATTTTCGATCATGGTCATGGTCAGCGCGCTAGCCGCGCACTCGCCACGCTCTCACAGCGCGACCGCGGCGAGTTCGCAGCGTAAATTAAAAAATAAAACTAATGTTCAAACTACCAACAATTAAGTTCCAATTCAATTTTTTTTCAATTTTGGAATATCATTTTTTTAAAGTGAAAACTACTATAGCGGCATTTTGTACTTTTTGGGATGGGTAAAAAATTCTAAACTCGCGTCAGGATCATGTGGCCCTGTTCGAAAATTTGTAGATCACGTGGCCCTGATCGAAACTTCGTAAGACGGAGGGAGAACAATGAAAAACTGCTACAATATCATTAAAATACGAAGGTAAATTTCGCCACTATCTACAATGTTATAATAGCTTAGGTGGGAAATCAGGCGGTCCAGAAACCAGAAGACCCCAGTTCGAGTCCGAGTAACGATGTTTTTACCTTTTTATTTTAATTATTGATTTTGATTTTTTAATAATTATTTTTTATTATTTGAAATTTTTCATATTTATTATTTAATATTTTTTGGCAGTAAGATCGAAAAATATTATTCAAATTTCATCAGTTTTTTTTTTCTGAGAGATAAACTTTTTAAATTGTCATGTCGTTGTCATCGTCATTTTTTAAATTGTCGTGTTTGTGAGCGCGGGTGCTGCCAAACTGTCCTGAGTATGGTTCATGTAGAGGCGAAATATAGTAAGTAAGTTTCACTACATGAATGCAGAATATTGCATATCAAGGCTCCGGAGGTGCCTGTCACTCAAGTTTGTCTAATTTCAAATTAAACATTAGGTATGTACTAACCACCGAATATAGAAGCGAACAAATAAATGCCACCTTCACAGTTGTTTACAAGTAACAGGTTGAGGATCTGAATGGAAGCAACCGTGCCTATACGTCCGCCAGTTGTGGAAAGTGCGACGGCCATTGTTCTGAAACAATAAATATGAAAATAAGTTTCAGAACCTACGGGAAGTCAAATTAAAACCAAAAACAAAAATCTTACCTTAGGTTAGTTGGGAACAAAGCAACACAGATTGCGGTGTATAATCCATGTACTATGATGCCAGTGATCAAGATGATCAAGAGAACCATGCTGCCGATGACATTTGGCACCAAGTTTACAAGGATGCCGCTAACTCCACTCACAATCAAAATGACCAACACCATATTGCGGCGACCCACGGCGTTAACCAACTGAAAAACACGAGGTATCAATCAGGGGTGGCTCTAGCTCATATAACGAATGGGTGCAATCAATAACCTGGCGCTCTCTTGTATCAAAATGCGCGAACAAAATGGAATAGGTTGGTAACACTTTTGACAAAACTCCGAACCTCGCTGGAATGCGTTGTCGCAAGCTGAATCTTGTTGTTTTGTCACGAAACCAGGTAAACTCGATAGGATTATGAAGTTACAGTGAACATAGCGACAAAGTAACCTACCCAAACTTGTTAAATAAGTACTTTTAATTGAAAATGTATTTTTGTTTCTTGCCGGGAAGTATTAAAATTGGGTAAAGAAATTTGACGTGTTTTGATAGATTGGGCTGTTGCCGTCTGTAAATGAGTAAAAAATATTTTTTAGGAAAGGAGGAGTAACAAGAATAAATGTGGTCAATTTTGCAGTTATTTAAAAAAAATATATTTAATTTAAAAACGAATCATTAAGTACAGGACGATCGTATTACTGAGTACTAGTATAGTATTATATTATCTGTGACTGAGCATAATTATAAAAAAATATTTTTGTACATTCATTAGCAAGATCTAACAATCTGACAATGTCACTGACTTCAATTTTCATTTCATGTTCAATACTGATTAACGATAATTTGTTAATCGGCTTTGTGACAGTGTTGATTTAGATCAACACTGTCACAAAGCTTAGCAAAGTTAGTTTTAATTATTTTCAGTTTTAAAAATGATCTTCCACTGTGTGCTACTGTGACTGTTGATGTGAGGTAAATTCTAAGGGCTGTGGATAGATTCGGGAACAAAGAAATTAATTTATTAGTATACAAATAATTTAAAATATCCAACGGTGTAGTAGAATCTTCAATAATAATTATAATAACTTTATTTCAATTTAAAAGTTACATAGGTGCCTTACATTATGGCGGCCTCTGTGGCGCGGTGGGAGTGTGTCCGACTGCTACGCATGAGGTCGTGTGTTCGATTCCCACACCGGACACCACTTTGTGTGATCCACAAATTGTTGTTTCGAGTCTGGGTGTACTTTATGTCCGTGAATTGAATGTTTGTAAAGTCCCCCCGCGACACAGGGCATGCACCCTAATGCGGAGTCGTCTTTTTTAAAACAAAAAAAGAGGTGTGGCACTCGGGGACTGCCGCGGTAAAGCTATTGCATAGCATTTTTATCAATTAGAGCAATTAAAAAAAAAAATAAAAAAATACATTTCTTTTTTATTTTGAATTATAAAAAAAACAATGTTTTTAATGTTTTTTTTCTTTAATTTTTTTTTTTTTAAAAATTTTAAAGTTTTTTTTTATTATAAAATATTTTTCGTTTTTTTTTTTTCTTTTTAAATTAAAAAAAAAAGTAATTAAAAGTTCTGCTATTCATCGATAGATGGCAAAACTAAAAAGTGTCACCGCTGTGCCCCTCGGAGTGGGGAGCGTGAGGTTTTTTCGTTACGGAATTTCTGGATTCGGTCCCCGCGCTCAAGGCATAGCTTCTATCGCGGGAAGCTATGCAATAGCTTAAAAAAATACAGAGAAAGTACTTAGAAAACGATTACAATCACTACCACTACACTTAGTTTTATAACTGAACTCTTACTTAATAGGACAAAAGAAATTTGTGATAGTTCTCACACTAGGTCTAGCCTGTATCGTGAAAACTAGTCGAGGTTAACAATGTTGTGGTTTTCCATAAACTTTACAGTGTAAGGAGTTACTTTTTATAAAGGTAAGTAATGAACTATACAGGATGCCTACTCTAATTCAATGAAAACGAAGTTTCGATTAAAAATGAGGTGGTATTATACAGAGCTAGGAACACCTATTCAATCCACTTGTTTCAGAAAATCGTCCACGGGTTCGAACTTCTTATGCTTATGCAAAAATAAATTATAATAGTCCCCGTAAACTTAAGAAATTTAAGTAAACGAAAATTCATGAATTTCGTTTTAAAGAAATAGAGTAGGCCTACAGACAGGTTTTATAATCTGAATAAAAGAGAATTAAAGAGAGAATTAAATACGAGCGCGCGCGCGCGCGTTTGTGTGTGTGTGTGTGTGTGTGTGTGTTTGTGTCCCCGCTTAATTTTTAAGATCTCTTCGGTTTCTTGATAAGACATATTATTATGCAGTTCTCTGGTGATATTTGGACAGTTTTTGACATTGCAGAGACGAACAACTTTGTAGTAAATGAAAGGATGTGTGTATGTATAAAATAGGGCAATCGTTGTGCAAAACTTGTCTTTACTTTAAATATATGTGCTTAATTTTAAATATCCTGTTTTGGAGTAATGAACTGTAAGTATTAGATGTTATGTAAAATTCATAGCGATACCTATGAATTTTACATGTTACTCGAAGAATATACAGTTGTCTTACTGTTAGAACTCTAGTTTCGGCATACAAGGATTGTGTGGGGTACCGATATGGTTTTTTTAGCATGACCTTTAAAACTGCTCTTTGTGCTCTTTAAAGTTTTAGCATCGTAGTGCTTCCAGTCCCTCCACTCTGATATTTTTTACTTTTAGTGACAGTGCTTCCTTTGGTGCTGATATCTTAGTTTTATGAAAGTAAATTTTGGTCTAACTTGGTTTTTATCTTGGCCATACCCGCTTCTGATATGTCCACGAAAAGCATACCAAATGATCTTGATGTGAGCTGCAGAGAGGTGTATATCATTATGTACAGGGTAAAAAGTGTTGGGCCAAACACACTTCCTTAGGGAACTCCAAAAGTAACTGGTAGTTGATCAATCTGTAAATCCTCCCATTTTAGACATTGACACCGTTCTGTCAAATAACTTCAAAACTATTCCAGAGGTAATCTTCTAATTCCAAAGGCTTCTAACTTTCTCAGAAGGATTCGCACAGTAACGGTGTCAAAAGCTTTTGCAAGTTCAAGAAGTCATGGGTAATAATTCAATTTCAATAAATAGCTCTTATTTCTCCACATGCATGAAGAGCCAGCGTGGCACATTTTATTTTCTAAATTGTAACAATGTGCTTCTTTCGTCTCCGAGCCTAAATCATTCCAATCTTTAAAATTTTGTAGAAAATAAAATGTATCATTATTTTGATTCAAAAGTTCTAATCGCTCGTCGAACTTAGTGATTGCTGTATCTAAAATATAGTAGTAAAAAAAATACCTTAAAGTGTGTTATTGCGTCTGTTATTGGTTCATCCTCCATATCATCATTAAAAAACCGTTTACGAGCGCAAAGGCGGACAGGCGTGGAAAATTCAGTTATTACCTCTACTTTTCCGCTACATTTTTTGCATTATTTAAAAGCTCCACAAAAGCGGACACATTGCGAAGTTTTGAAATACTTATTTTTGCATTATTGATCATTTTCACTGCTTCTGACAGAAGGGCGTCTGACTTTTGGATAGCGTACATTTTTTCAGACTTTCTCTGAAAAGCCAGACATTGCCTCGCTATGTACTCTTACTCTTCAAGTACCCATCGTTTTTTTCTATTTCAATTACATTTTGATTCAAGAAATCTACTGTATTCTTTAAATAAAAAAACAGTTTTTAATGTAATTTTTTTCTTATTATATATGTGTCCTAAGCTTTTTTCATGACGCTCTTAAGCTCTAGACAAATGCTGCCAATGTCTGTAACCTATTTTATCATTAAAAGTATGAACAGGAGTGTATTAGTATATTAAAAGTATGAGTATGAGTTTTCAATAAAATAATAAACAGAATCAGTCGATTTAGAGTAAACTAGCCAGTTTCTAACGGTTTCATTATTTAACATATTTTTAGAATAATAAGCGTCTAAAAAAGATCTTTTTGTATTATTCGAGGGATAGGAACTCTGTTCTACCTGTAATGGTCCACGCACCATTAAAATATCCTTTGTTTGTCGAATAACATTTGTGGCCATAACGCAGGATCATTCATTACCATCTTCTCGAAGTATATTCTCCGGGGACGCTTCAGCAAAAGAAGTTTTTTCATTTTTTTTCGACTACCGACGGCGAAGAGGGTAGCAGTTGCGGCGTTGAGGAAAATAATTCTGTTGAAGAAATACCTTGGTTTTTATACACCTGTTCTGAAGATGGACCGAGTCGAAGAATACATTTTCGATAAAAGTTGTATTACAAATACAATTATTGCATTTTTGAAAGAGAGAAAAATTTGAAATCCAGACTCAGGAATCGAACCCGAGACTTCCGTAGCCAAACCGGGGCCAGAAGCGAACCACCTATCTGGACTATGTTACTAGATATCAATTTTTTCTATCTCTTAATGCTTGCGGGTTAGGCCCCCTCAGCGCCATCTAGTCGGTAGTTAAAGAACTATCACGGCTTTTGTTGTATTATTTTTCAGAGATGCTTCCTTCTCCAACTTGGTTACTCTTCCGAAGATGGACCGGCTCGAAGGATTAACTTTTCGATAGAAGTGGGATTCTTTTTCAAAGTTGCTTCCTTCTCCAACTTGGTTTTCATACGCCTGTTCTTTCTAAGTTGGACCGGCTCTAAGAATTAACTTTTCGATAGAAGTTGTAGTCTTTTTAGAGATGCTTCCTTCTCCAACTTGGTTTTCATACGCCTGTTCTTTCTAAGATGGACCGGCACGAAGAATTAACTTTTCGATAGAAGTTGTATTCTTTTTAGAGATGCTTCCTTCTCTAACTTGGTTTTCATACGTCTGTTCATCCGGAGATGGGCCGGCTCGAAGAATTAACTTTTCGATAGAAGTTGTATTCTTTTTAGAGATGCTTCCTTCTCCAACTTGGTTTTCATACGTCTGTTCATCCGAAGATGGGCCGGCTCGAAGAATTAACTTTTCGATAGAAGTTGTATTCTTTTTAGAGATGCTTCCTTCTCCAACTTGGTTTTCATACGTCTGTTCATCCGAAGATGGGCCGGCTCGAAGAATTAACTTTTCGATAGAAGTTGTATTCTTTTTAGAGATGCTTCCTTCTCCAACTTGGTTTTCATACGTCTGTTCATCCGAAGATGGGCCGGCTCGAAGAATTAACTTTTCGATAGAAGTTGTATTCTTTTTAGAGATGCTTCCTTCTCCAACTTGGTTTTCATACGTCTGTTCATCCGAAGATGGGCCGGCTCGAAGAATTAACTTTTCGATAGAAGTTGTATTCTTTTTAGAGATGCTTCCTTCTCCAACTTGGTTTTCATACGTCTGTTCATCCGAAGATGGGCCGGCTCGAAGAATTAACTTTTCGATAGAAGTTGTATTCTTTTTAGAGATGCTTCCTTCTCCAACTTGGTTTTCATACGTCTGTTCATCCGAAGATGGGCCGGCTCGAAGAATTAACTTTTCGATAGAAGTTGTATTCTTTTTCAGAGATGCTTCCTTCTACAACTTTCTTTTTCGGTTATGTGCACCGGAAAGTTACTTTTTTCCATCACCATCAGACATCTAAAACTAGTAATAAAAAAATTTATGTTAGTATTTACAAGTAAAATATACAGGCATCTAAAAAATATATAAATAAAAAGTAAAAAAATATATAGATAGAAGAAAGAGCTAGTTTCTGTCAAAATGTTAGTTTTCAATAAGCTAGTTAACTAAATTTTCATTTTTAGTCCGCATTGTAACGAGCAAAAAATATGATATGTATTTTTTTTCTTATTTTAAATACAAAAGTAACAGTTATATTAAGACGAAATACCGTGTGATGTCACGATCTAGTGCAGTAGGTATCTAGAAGACTCTGACGTCACTGGCCCCCCACCACTAAAGATGATAAAGCAATAAATATGTGTTCGCTATATTTTCATTCTCTAAATTACGGACAAATAGAATTTTGATTTGCATAGCATGGTATTACTATTACTCGTAGTGACGATTTCAGTAATTGCCGAAACTCGATAGGGTTACATAACGTTGATTAATTGTGGATTAAAGTTGTTGTTTCAGCCACGAGTCGTTCACTGCTCAACACAAGCCCCCCTAATGAGTTATGAGGGGGTTTTACCAATACTCACTACGCTTGCCAGACGAGTTGGCGAGCGCAGTACCTAGTTGGTGATGAGTAGAATCTATGGCAGACGACTAACTTCCGGTGTTTGTTCTGGGTTTTACGTCTCCCATGGTAAGATATGGGGGGCAACATTCTTAGAAATAAAGTAAACGTACCTATTATATTCGCGATATTTTCAAGAACAACTCAATCGAAAACCGTGTAGCGAGTCAAATTTAGAGGCTCCTTCCATTGGGTCCAAAACATTGAGAAGTTACAAAGAGTACTAAGTATACAGAATTATTATAATAATACTAGCTGTCCCGCGCAACTTCGTCTGCGTAAATTTTCCCTTTTTTCTTTTTATTTTTTTTTTTATTTTTTTACAACATTTTTCATTGCTGCTCCGCTCCTATTGGTCGTAGCGTGATATTATAACCTATAGCCTTCCCCGATAAATGGGCTATCCAACAATAAAATATTTTTTCAGTGCAGCCCAGTAGTTCCTGAGATTATCGCATTCAAACAAACAAACAAACTCTTAGGGGTATGAAAAATAGATGTTGGCAGATTTATCATAGATACCGGATAAGCTGACCCGCGCAACTTCGTCTGCGTAAATTTTACCCGTTTTTGCAACATTTATCATTGCTGCTCAGCTCCTATAGGTCTTAGCGTGATGTTATATAGCCTATAGCCTTTCTCAATAAATCGGCTATCCAACAGTAAAATATTTTTTCAGTGCAGCCCAGTAGTTCCTGAGATCATCGCGTACAAACAAACAAACAAACTCTTAGGGGGATGAAAAATAGATGTTGTCCGATTCTCAGACCTACCCAATATGCACACAAAATTTCATCAAAATCGGTCGAGCCGTTTCGGAGGAGTTCGATTACGCACCCCGTGACACGAGAATTTTATATATTAGATTAGGTCCATATTTATAGAAAACGTTCATTTTAAAAAGCCTTTTTAACTTACAGTTGTTCCGTACTTGTACTGCACCAAAATAAATAGATAAAAAATCAAATAATTTCGTTTCAGGTAGGTTCGGAACTATCTTCAGTGTCACTCACTATTATTCGTTTGATCTATATTATTTCACAGACTTAGTTCTGGAAAATGAAATAAATCGTAAAAAAAAAAATTTTAGAGGAACTCTAACTCCGATGAAAATTGCAATAATTGTGGTAGCTAAAAACAAAAATTATTGAGTACCTATGGTATTATTTAAGTACCAAAAAAAAAAACACATGAGGATATTCACTTTCGCTAGAGATATCCATATCAATATCCTAGAAATACTCGTGATCCATCAAAAATTGTTTTGACTAGGGTTCCCAAAACCACATCGTGACAGAAAAATTGTTATGCCATGTGCGGACGGATTTACAATAAAATCCCTAATGAGTTATAAGACCTGCCATTAAAAATATTCATCAGGAAACTTAAGAATGGCTAATAACGAAATCATTCAATAAATGATTTTCTGAATGAAATGTAATGTAACAAAATTATAACTCTTTGACATGTATTTTATAAATTTTTAGTAGATATTATTATATTTTTTATTTCTTGACATAAATGTGATAAATGGACCTACCCATATGTAATTTTATGATATAATTCTGTAATCTAGAACATTTATTAATGTTGTGTAATGAATTTAAAAAAATAATGTATTTTTTTTCGTATTATGCATATGGTATTACGAAACAAATTCAGTAAATATCTTATTTAAACGAAATATCATTTGCATGTCACTATTGACTGAAGTTGTAAGAACTAAATAGTATAAAAGACCACAGATGAACCAACTTTTGTGCAAATAAAGAATTTATTATTATTTATTTACCTATGCTGTATTGATGCAAGCGGCTGCACGTGACGGGCCCGCGCGCGAAGATGTTGTATTTTCTTAGAACCCTATCCACTACATTTATAAATAGTTAGGCACTCGCTGCGTGCGGAGCGTTACAGTGGAAGCTCTATCGCGAGCAGCTGTCGGCGCCCCCTAACACCCGGCACCCGGGTATACCGTACCCTCTGCACTATAGGTAAAGCCGCCCCTGGTATCAATATATACAAACGATACATAAAAAAAATATCGCACGCTAAAGCTTAACCATAATGGGGGTACTTACAATGCTGCAGAATAAGCAAGCGGTAGACTGTAACATTCCAGCGCCAAGCACAAAAAACAGTGAAGTTTCGTTCAGGGCACAAGGTGTTGCGTCAGACTGGAAAGAGATGTAGATAACTTTATTATTTTTAAAATTATCTAAAAAGTTTATGTGGCAGGAAATTCACCAGACCACATGACGCAGTCGTAGTTTTCAACAATACCATTTTCAATACAGGTGTTACACACTATCCCCCGTAGAAGTTTGGTAAGTACTCACATCGACTGGTGCAGCTTCCAGATTCAAAACCCCACACACGGTGATATCGGAGCTTCCATCACCTTGCAGGAAACGCATCAACCGATCTGCAATCGTCGGCAACCATACCAGGAAAGCAGTCATCCTGGAATATATTTTATTTTTTATTTATTTATTCAAAATTATTTATTCAAGTGACCAAGACTCATTAGGTTATTAATACTTAATTACTATGTTAGTAAATTATAAAATATAAATCACGGCCGCACCATCCTATGAGAGATAGCACTACAGCGATTCATATATAAGCAGTCTAACCTGCTGGCAATCATGCTCAGAATGCTGTTACCACTGCCCCGCACCCTGCTCACCAGACATGCACATCGCTTTTCATTATGGTGTAAAAATAATCGACTTTAGCGTCCGCGAACATCCCGGAAGCGCTACAGTAACGGGGCAGTCCCACCAGCACCCTGACCGCGTTGGTGAACTGAACTCGAAGGGCGTCATAAGCTTTTCTTAAAGAAATAGCATCAATCATTCAAAAATAAGCTTAAAGAACATGTCAATAAGTCATAATTTGAAATGACGGAAAGCACACGTTCCTGTTATGTAGGTATCTCGGAAATATGTTTATACAATTAACTCATTAGAGGAATAATACTAACCTATTTTTTAAGTTTCGTTCTATGTATCTCATTGTAAGTGAGCTGTAAGTTCTTATGAGAAATAAATGTCTTTAAACCTAAATAGAAAATTCCATGATTGCAATGAGCCCAATAAGCATTACGTATGCTACATGGATATGCTACATAAAAAAAGTTACGTATGCTTAATGAAACATATCCTAAAAGTAACACCAGAGCCAAAATGCTTATTACAAACTCACTGTTGGGTGAAGAATAGGATGGTCATGATGATAGTGGACTTCAGGAGCGGCGTCTTGAAGAGAGGGACTATCTGGTCCTTAGCTGACGCCCGACCAGTCGTTACAGTGATTTCATCCTTCAGCAAACCGTTTACCTGTTAATTTTAAGGGATCATCTCAATCCATAAAATACTTATGATTTATAAAGAACTTCTATTCGATTAATTTTTATCAATTTTGTGAAAAATAGGTTAAACGTAAACAACGATGTTTGTGATTTTCCCAAAACCCATCTCTTATCCAAAATCTTTTTAGTTTCTAACGTTTTATTTATTTATTTAAGGGCAACCAACAAAGCATACACTTAAACTTACAAATTTACACAATATTGGATACATCCAGAAGTGCTGCCTTAATTATAGGCTACCACGGCATGCATTAGGTAGGAAATAAACATGCTCTTTTTGAAAAGCACGACTGAGAAAAGAAAAAATACAAAAAGAATGTGTGCATACAGATAAGTAAACTATAAAATAAGTTATAGTATAAATAGCGAGCTAACCGACACCAACCGACTCTTCAACGTTCCACGTTGGTATTATAATAGCGGCAATGTGTCTTTAAGAGAGAATATAATAACGTTTTTAGAGCCTGGTAAAGACATCGGGTCACTCGGTATCTTTAAAGCTAAGTTACACAAATAAGATAAGAAAGTAAATTTGAAATTGCTAGTAAAAAAAAACATACATTTTTGATTTAAATATAAATATAAATTCCTTAGTTACTATAATATGTTATATTTTAGTCTCTGAACTTGGATTTGAAAAGTTGAATGGAGTAGGACAGGTCAATATCCATATCGGGTAGTAGTGACAGGCGCAGAATATAGGCATAGAATGCAGGCACAATATAATGTGCCTGCATTCTATTGATGGCAGAAAAATGGCCTAAGTTTGGTTTAAATCTTTTAGCAAAGAAAAGATGATACCTGGATAGTCAGGTGAGCTTGTAAGGCACATTGATATTTATTTGATTAATGCAAGTGAGTACAGTCAATATGACCATTAAATGTTTTATAAAGGAAGAGATGATCATGAATAAGTCTACGATTTTCTAAGCTGATTAGTTTGAAGTATTTTCAAACTAATCAGCTTAGAAAATTACGTTATCTGAATAAAAAGCTACCTGTAATTCTTCCTTAGATCTTCTGTTATTTATTCTATGAATCGTTTTCAATATCTCTATTGCTCTGATCTCATTCCCTTTGACAAACAAGAACTTGGGGCTCTCTTGCATAAAGAAAACACAAACAGCGGATATCATACAAGGTATGGAGAAAACCGCCATCAACGTACGCCACGAGTTCCAGTAAATGCCCAGGGCTGGTATGTAGAAGGAAAATTTTAGGCGAATTATGGGGATCGCCAATACTGGAAGTAGATGTAACAAAATTATGCAGTAATTGCAGTATTATACAAATTATAATAGATTAACGGAAGACCGGTCTCAAAGGTTAGAATTGATACTCAAAACAGCTAGACTACACCTCCTACATAAGTTGTTGTATCCCACAAAATTGCTTTTTTTTTATATATTCCGATTTAAAAAAATAAAGAAATCCATTTTAGACACTAGACGTATAAAGTTGTATTATTAATAAAACGATGACGTAAACTATTGTATTGATCTTCGCAGCGCTTGTTACGCGTCGGTGTTATAGACGGACCGTCGACACCATTTATCTACGCTTTGGTGTAAGAGGCGGACCGTTGACACCATTTATCGAAGCAGTGCAGTTGCGGACCGGCACGAGGCGTCGAGTCAGCGCTACGTGATTTCCACATCTCGCCACTTCGATTTCGCAACCGTCTTTCCATAGTTGTAGTTTTAGATTTTAATAAAGAACGATTCATTCTTGGTACATACATCGACCATTTATCACTAGTTTTAGATTTTAGTTTAATGTAATTTATAATTAAATTTATTTAAGATGTATAGACTTTCTCTGCAACCTCCGGCTCCAGTTAACGTAATTGGCGCAGTCGGTAGGATATTCGCGGGCCGGTTCGCGATAATTAGGAATATCTCAAATCGATATCCGCGTTCGCGAGTCACCCGGGTGGTTTCCAAGCACCTTCAACGAATATCCGGATCTTCGGAAGCTGAAGCCAGAGGCGTATCCAGACATCGATACTGCAGAGGGGCCAACTATACACTTATTGAACCCAGACGGAACATCCGACCAGAAGAAGTAAGATGAACACCAGTGGTCTGGCAGCAATATTTGCCACTCCGCTTGACAAATAGTTGCTGTTCTTCGGGGGGAGGTGTTACGCGTCGGTGTTATAGACGGACCGTCGACACCATTTATCTACGCTTTGGTGTAAGAGGCGGACCGTTGACACCATTTATCGAAGCAGTGCAGTTGCGGACCGGCACGAGGCGTCGAGTCAGCGCTACGTGATTTCCACATCTCGCCACTTCGATTTCGCAACCGTCTTTCCATAGTTGTAGTTTTAGATTTTAATAAAGAACGATTCATTCTTGGTACATACATCGACCATTTATCACTAGTTTTAGATTTTAGTTTAATGTAATTTATAATTAAATTTATTTAAGATGTATAGACTTTCTCTGCAACCTCCGGCTCCAGTTAACGTAATTCGCTTTACGCGGATGAGGGTGCGGGGTACATACATTGAGCTTCTGGGTAAACATCAGTTTCGCAGGACAGAAGGACGCCGAGCAAGTTCCAACAAGAATTTGAACTTATTTAATGTTATTACAAAAAATTTAGATTAGTGACGTACATCATGGGTAAAACGCAAGGACTGAAAACTTTGTGATATGATTTCAAGAAAGCCATCGAAGGTTATTTAGAAAAATCTCTTGATAACAGCTATATTTTATTAAATCGAAATAACTCAACAGTTTTCAAAACTCAAGCCTTTAGGGATATCGCAGATATCATTTATTTTTTTATTGCTTAATATTATTTTACTAGTAATGACGACCACAACATAATCTGTTGTATACACTACTCACATCAATTTACGTCGCTGAAGGAACAAGTAAGTAACAAAAGACAACTAGTAAGTAACACAAGTGCAATTAACACATACAGCATTTTAATTAGGTATTGGGCTCTCAAAATACATATATTGACATGATATTTTTGATGAATGTATTTTTTTTTTGTTTGTTCACCGATTATTCAAAGACGGCAGGACCGATTTCAAAAATTCTTTTTGTGTTTGAAAGGGTATACTTCCAAGTCCCTTATTCGCATAATATTAGATTCTCAAAATAGCAGATTCTCAATAAAGCCAAAGTACAATCAAGGAAAAAAATTAAATTATTTTGTTAATTTTATTTTTTTAATTTGAAGGCACTACAATAAATACAATAAATGTTTGCACGGTGCATGCTGGTCTAGTGCTAAGTGAGAGGCTAGTTGTTTTAATATTTTATTTTTGTATGTTTTAGAATAATTTTTGTGTATACTAACATAGTTTATAAGAATATATTGTACTAACAGAATATGGACCTAGTCCGAAATAAAATATTTTGAATTTGAATTAAAAAATTAATGCAATGGCAACGGCACATGGCACTTTAGAAACTTGTTTAAATATGTTATAATGCTGATAACATATTAAACAAGTTTCTACGGTAATTTTGTTTGAGGTGCAGTCAGATATAATATTAGCTATTTGATTGTCTTTGTTTAATTGCTTTGTTGCCCTTTTTTTACCAAGGCAATGAAATGAATTTCTTATTAGTCTAATGCTCTGTGTTTCTGCTTTAGTCTTCAATATTTTTATAAACTGAAAGAGGGTTGGTTTACATGTAATTTTAGTATTGATTCTACGGTGCCAACCCTCAACCGCATTTGTCGTACGATTTTTTTCGTTATAGCAGCTAAATATGTCTGAAGTTATTTTTTGCAACCATTGGCTATCAAAATATGCAAAAAATTTTTGAGACAATTCCGTCTCGGGTGACATCTCTTGTATGTATAGATATGCTTCTGGGATTAAGATTGTTGGCAGCAAAGCCAAAAGGGTACACATATATGTAGTTTTGCGGTCTTCTGCAGTTTTATCGTAACCCAGCTTTTTGCTTATTCTGAATACAGCATTCATGAAATGATAATAGCATCCTTTAATATTAATATCCGGAAACACCTTTCTTATTGCGTTAATGGCTGCGATTTCGTAGTCACATTTATATGTACGGATACTCAACTGAAATTGTTCTTTCAGTATACTGAATAATCGCATGTAAGTATTCTGGTGCTTATTTGGCAGTAAAGCGAACACAATAGGAACGAAATTAATCGTGTCGTTGTCTCTAGCAACATCAATATGTAATGTGTACAATTGATAGAAAGGAGTCGGTGTTACTTTAAAAGTACCATCACCGTAAATAGTTGTGACTGATTGAAAACGTTCGCGGAGTTTGGGATTTCGGACTGTTCGTTCCACTGTTATGTTCCACTAATGGGTCCAACAGGATTTGCAAGTTCTCATGGACCCATTTTGATAGTGGAACCAATAACACTATTTTTATGAAATATATTTTGGACTAGTGGCCCCACTTGCCATATTTTACTAACTAACCTCTATGGTTTCAAATAAAACTTAAAAAAGTAATCACACAATAGCAACTGCCTCTGTCAAAATCATGCAATGTACTATGCATTCAAAAAGTGTTATTTCACGATAGATGGGTTTTCAATTCCGGGTTCGCAAAAAATCAATGTTTGTAATAACTATCAAAATATACCTGGTGCTACGGTGGGTCTTTTATAGTTAAACGGTACCACTGAATACTAGTGATGATCCTTAGAAGCGGGAATTTTTTTCCGATTGCTCCGATTTAATTTAATTCATCAAAAGTACAGTCTGTACTTTTTTAACCCTCTCACTATGGGTATTGAAAATAAAGCAATAAAAAGCCCATAACCTTCTTAAGGCAATTATTTTGGTTGGTTTAGCACAAATCAAACTACACATGTTAAGTTAAAAAAAAATCAATTTTTTTTTTGAAATATACAAAAAAGAAAACAAAAGACTATCTAGACTATCTACTACTAGTAAGTGATCAGCTATCGATAAAAATTAAGTAATTAATTAATCATCTAAGTTGTTCCAAAAAATGACCAATTGTTATTTGTTTATGGACTAATTTCATTTGTGTGTTTAAAATAAATATGTCCTTGTCTTTCTGCATATTTCGCCGCTTATTACCACCATTGGCTAATGCTATTTTGTTTATTGATAAATCGTATTCCTAGGGATTTAGCTTTTCGCCATAGTGCATTGACAAAATGATAGTAGCAACGCTTAACCTCTATTGTCGGAAAAAAGTATTTTAAAGCATTCGTCACTGCTACCTCAAAGTCACAATGGAATCTTTTTGGCTCCCATTTTGGACATTTTGCTGTGAGAATATCAAATAGAATGGAGTAAGCCATTTCAGATTTTTCGCTCATGAGGCAATATATTATTGGCGCTATCTTTGTAGTCTCCGAAGTACTACCAAAGTTACCATGTAAACTCCATAATTGAGCGAACGGGCGAGGCGCGCTTTTAAATGTGCCGTCCCCATAATATTCATCTATAGTCTCCAGTAATTCCATAAAATCTTTAGAACCAAAAACAATTAATCTTATTCCATTTCCGCTGTAATCTGCTATTGTAATTGTATTAAATTTTGACGGTATTTCTACTTCTTGTATATTATTATAAACTAATTTCTTCACTTCAAAGGATCTTTTTCGTTTTGCGTATATTGAACTTTTTGAACTATCGTAAGATATTTTAGTCACTTTGTCCAGTCCTTTGTCATACAACGGAGCCATAACTTTTCGAAAAATGGAAGGTATTGGGTCAGTTGAAATGGCAGCTTTTAACTTAATGTCATCTATAGCTAAATCCACTGTGTTTTTTGCATCATCTGATAAACAGCCAACCGAATGTCCCGTAAACTTTTCTATTTTGTCACCCTATGGAAAAAAAACTCATTGTATACTCGGAGTTATAATTTCGTGGTACTGTTAGAAAATAAAAGAAATTAAAAGTTTGACTATAACGGTTTACTGACGTTTGGCAAAAAAAAACGTTCCGACCCTAATATGAAATAGTACTTCTGTACTTACAGTACATGTAAGTACAGAAGTACTATTTCATATTAGGGTCGGAACGTTTTTTTACGTTTTTTTATTGCTCCAGTACATTTGGTGTTTCTTTTCTGCCTGCAAATCCATCGTGTTTTTGTGCTTTTATAAACTCTATGTTTATAGAACTGATATCCATTGTAAAGCAATACTATCCCGCCTTTCCTCTTGATGAAATGTAATTCTTCTTCCATTTTGTAAATCGTTAATAATTTTTATATTTGTATTTATTTCAATATTGACATGACACCATCATGCAAATGATACTCGTAGGTATGACAGCTTTCAGTTTATATTTTTAACGCAAGTGCATTAATGGCCAGTATCTGATAACAGAAGTGGAGACATAAGTATTTACTCATCCTAATAGTCCCACTATTAGTTAACAGTGGAGACATGAAAACTTGCAAATCCTATTGGACCCATTAGTGGAACATAACAGTGGAACGAACAGTCCGAATCGGAGTTTGGGACCTGGCAATGTTGAAAAAATTATAATTCTGTCATCTGATTTAGTATTGTAGTCATCAAATATAAAGAAATCTTCTACATACAAGATGTTGCGGCAATCTAACATTTTTTGACTTTGACCATTTTGAATGCCCAACGATCATGAACTTATTCCGGGTTCTGTATAGTAAATCTTTCTTTGATGTAAATACCGGAATAGCATATTCTTTACCCGTAAATGAGTCGTTTTTTAAAAAATGTTTCTCGTAAATTTTAGGAATGGACTCAAAATTTTCACATACCTCTTTTTTGCATCTATCAGTAACTGAATCTATCAAATTCCGTTCATAATCACGAGCACAGGTATGCTTACCCACACGTACTATCTCATTTTTACAGTTGAGCGTAACTGATGTACGGCAATCACGTTGGTTGGAACAACGCCAGTTTGTAGTGCCCGACTCATTTTTCATTAAAAAGTTGTACTTATAGCCATCATGTAAAATGGTGGGCTTGTTTTTTTGAATTTTTATAAACTCAACACCAGACTCCTCACATGAATTTAAATCCATTATTGCACAATTATTATCAAAACAAATATTTGATGTGTAATGAAATGACAAATGCGACGACCATAGGTATTACAAATAGCGAATAGTTTTTATAGGAAATATGGCATTACAAATAGCAAATAGGATTTATATCATTTTATGAGTAATGTCATTGTTTATGTTCAATGGATAGTTTACATATACATAGGAAATATAACTAAAAATAGATTAGCTAGGAAAACATTCGTAGTAATAAATACATACATACATAACATCACGCGTATTTCCCATTGTTGGGGTGCGCAGAGACAATAGCACGCCACTCAAAAAGGCATTGTATTGTCCACTTTTTGCCTCCACTACATCGTAGGAGTGCTAAACGTGACGTGAGAGGGTTTTGGGACACTAAGGCATTGGAGAGGAATGAGGAAAATGACCTTAGTGGCTCTAGAGTCCAAGGTCGCATACCTGATACCCGTGAGGAGAATCGGACAGATAATCTCCTCAGGATACCCTTAGTGTAGTAATAAATTAAATTAATTTTTCACGTTGAATGTACTATTTCGGTTATATTGAGAATCTGCTATTTTGAGAATCTAATATTTTGAGAATCTAATATTTTGAGAATCTAATATTATGCGAATAAGGGTTTTCCAAGTTGGCCCCATTGTCATCCGATCACGATCTGTTGATGGGATCCTGAAGAAATCGAGGGAACTCTTAAAATATTCAAGGCACACCTACAGTGATTTAGGTATATTTCATAGTGATTCGTGCATTTACTCTTAAAAAACACCAATTGGTGAAGTGGAACTGATGATGAAGACCACAAATGATGAGCAGACCTATTCAATATTTCACAGTTTGCGATTCAGTTACTTTAATAAGGTATTGAGTAGCACTTTATTCTCGTTATACTACTATTACACAATGTAATAGAGCTGATAGTGAACTCTTCAACAATTAACGGCCCTGCATCGGGGTTAGCAATATTTTGTAAAAGGATTTCAGCAGTTGACATAAGCCTATTGTAACTTAAGTGAATTACAAACCAACCCACTAAAAAGTGAGAAATAAAAAACTACAAGGCAACTAAAAAGCAATAAATAATATACCTAGACAAAACCAAATTAAACATTTTGAAGTTGGTGCCGAATAAACATAAAGACTACTATTTCATGGCACCAACTTCAAAATGTTTATTTTGTTTTTGTTATTCTAGGTATATTATTTATTGCTTTTTATTTGCCTTGTATTTACTTTTGAAGTCGGTAATATTTTTTTGTAAAAAAGTTTTTTATTCAGCTTGCAAACAAGTTAGAATACTTAAAAAAACCAAAAACTATGAAGAAACTGAGACTATAATAAGTACGCTTCTTTAATCACAGTCTAAATCACAAAATCACTGATAAATGACACTTCTAGTGGTATATTTTAAACCCTAAATTTAACTTATACCGAAATAATCATAGAAAGAATAATGAATGAAAGAAATAATTTATAGAAATAATCCTCAAAACACACACACACACACACACACACACACACACACACACACACACACACACACACCACTCATTAACATTGACACGCCTATCCTTAACGAGTTATCCTTCTTCAGTTAACCTTAATATGTGACACCATAGTTAGGTACCTTTTGTTATTTGTTCGGTACACATAATTTGATTGTGAAATAAAAGAGCGGAGTCTCCTATCACAAGCAATTCCTTGCTTAAAAGAAGACTCCAACATTTACTCTGTTTGTTAAAATGTGTAACTCAATAAAAGTGTTTTTTTTTTTTTTTTAAAACCTTTAGAATTTCACTCCCAAGCGATGATTTCCCTTCCTTTCCTTCATTTTTCCGTGTCACATAGTCCCTATAATGTTCACAATGTTTATATCTGTACTTAATACTATATTTCTAGATTCGACTCCGCAGTATATGAGTCTATTAGACTTTATCACACATAAAATGATAAATCCCTTGTTTCATTACAAACATTGAGGCAGTCGCTATTGATAGATGATCCACTCGACTCTTTAAAAACATATTATGCTAGTATCATTATTTACTCGGCTTCTTGTCTGTATAAAATATCATTGAAAAATCATCAATTTTCAATTTAAAAAGTTAGTCCATGTTTGACGCCACAAATAAAGAATATATGGCATGAGGCATACGTCATACGTGGCGCTAATGAAGTTTCAAGTTGATATATGGCCCTATAGCAAAACTACACACACGAACGGAGAAGATTTTAGTTTGATAGAGCGCTCATTATAGAAACAACTTATTTATGAATGGTTGAGCTAAGCTGTGGACGAACAGACGGATAGACAGACGGACTGAAGGAAACATGGCGAAACTATAAGGGTTCCGTTTTGCCATTTTGGCTACGGAATCCTAATAAAAAGGCTGTGACTATCCTTGAGTTTTTTCATTGAGAACATTGACTTAATAATTGAAAGTTAGATCTTACTCTACTAATGTTACTTACTAATAGCACCGTTTATATTATGCCCTAGATTACCCCGAGTAGAACTTACGCGCCATGATCCCTGACGCAAGATAGAAGATGGCTGACACGAACAGCATGACGACGTTTCTCTTTGCCATTGGCACGCTCTCACAAGCCAGGGTAAAAGCCATCGAGTATAAACCTGATGTGCTGGAATGTAATATTTTTTTGATTTAAAATAATAAAACATTGGTCATGCTTTTTAGAATCACAAATAAAATGTTCACTAGCAGATTTTTTGTTGTAGTAATGTTCACATGGATGCTGTATTTAATAAAAACGTTATTTTTTGCGAGCGTTGAAGAGTATTTTTATGTAAATATCAAATATTTATTAAATTCAAACAAACGTATCTAATTACGTTCTTCTACCATTCTACTTACAAGATTGCTGCTAGAAATTGTAAGACGAGCAGCATGATCCAGTTGACTGAGAAAGTAGCGATGAGGTTTAACACGGCGGCACAAATGAGGGATAGCAGTAGCATTGAGCGACGGCCGCGAGTGTCTGCGAAGTAGCCCCACATAGTGCTGGTTAGAAGACCTGTGAATCCAGGAAAATTAAGATACCTATCAGACAAGTTACAATGCAGAAGTAAAACTGCATTTCGATGTGTCGTTGTTTAAAAATATATAAGGATTTGGTAATAGATTTGCTAATATCCATTTCAAGATGGACCGACGACCTGATTAAGGTAGCGGGGAGCCGTTGGATTCAAATCGGTCGTTGTGGAATACTTTGGAATTCAGCAGTGGATCTCTTCAAGCTGATAATGATTATGATGTTTGATTTAAAATAACTCTCTCCCCCTACAAACCTAGAGGTGCAATGGTCTAACTAAATGTAGTTAGACAACAAACTGGATTCCTTGTTTGCTGCCTGTCATGTCTATGATAACCATACATTTAGATCGTTGGCTGCTTCGTCAGCAATTGACTGAAGTGAAAGTTAAATTTCAGAAGAGAACAGTTCTTACCGACAACAGGTCCAGAAGCAAGCAGCCCTTGCTGTGCCGTTGTAGTATTCAGCTCGCATGCGCTGGTGGGCACTATGAACATGCTGCTGTACGAGATGCACTCGAAGGAGATGATAATAAAACCAGCAAGAGCTGTCAGTACGTAGGAATAGAGCCCGAAACCTGGTGAAGGGTTAAACAAGGTTATTCTTGCTATAACAAAAGTATAACATAACAATCGGGTAGTTTTTGGGCCATGTTATATTTTACAATTAATTAATTAATCGACCATTAATTTATTTATATGATCATTCTAATAGTCCAAAGCCTGTTTACATTGTGATGGGAAATGTAATCAGCGTTTATTTTCAATAATAACCATGTATTGCATCTGATGTGGATTTTCCCTAAAGCAGTAGGCTCCGGCCTAGGGCTTATGAAAGTCCCCATGTCGTAGGTAGGTATGTGCTGGTAGAGAGTTCCATTTTTTGGAGGTGCGGCAAAGAAATGAGTCACCAAATATCTTTATTAGGGATGAAATGATATCTACGGTTAGATGGTGACATCGAAGGCCAACACGCGTGGTTCGATTGAGGAAGGGAGAAAGAGAGAGGATTCAATATAAAAGTTCATCGGAGTACTCACCGTGGTAAAGTCTATAGAAGGCGCTTAGCGCTGAAATAATTTGGGTTCCGATCAAAGAGCAGAATTATAAGGGTTCCTCTTCGATTTACCGTTCAGAACCGTTCGCCGATTCTGTTCGCACGTGAGTACCTACATACGTCGACTTGTCGTGATGGGCGTGGCGCGCGCTCTCCCCTATCACCTCTGTAATTAACCAGGTTAATTCGAGCGAAATACCGCTTCCAAAACGGGAACGGTTCGAACGAGCGTCTTGCTAGATTAAAACCCTTATAATACCGGCCTATTTCGAAATGTTCCCTATCCCTGCTGGCAGGAAACGCGAAGCGCATCGATCTACGAGGACACAGATTTTACGCTCATGCAGGTAGTCGGCTATCCATGTACAAAGCCATTTTTTGTTGCACCTATATTATTTTTTGCTTTTTAGTTACCTTATATTTATTTTGGAAGTCAGTTTTTATTTTTTTGAAAATGATTTGTTTTTTAGTGTATTAGTTTGTAGTTGATTTATGTTACAATAGCATAATCCAAACTGCTCATTTCTTTTCACAAAATGTTGCGTTTTGCGATACAAGGCCGTTGATTTTGAGGAGTTCACCTTATACTAGATTTTCAGTTCCATTACATGATTTGACGGAGGCGAAGAATCAGGTATCGAACACGTTACTCAGATCACAACCTGCAATATTTATTATTGAATAGTTCCGCTAGTCATCCGTGGTCTTGATCATCAGTTCCGTTTTTTAAGAGTGCGAGCGCGAGAAGCGTGCGCGTTATGCACGAATTATAACAAAATATACCCAAATTACTATAGATGTGCCTTTAATATTTGAAGAGTTCCCTCGATTTCGCCAAGAACTCATCACCAGGTCCCAATTTTGATGACAATGAGACCAATCAGGAAGTATAACCTTTCAAACCAAAAAAAATATCGGTCAAGCGGTCTGTGAGTAATGGAGTAACAAACAGGGGTGTAAATTTTCTAAGGATTTCGATTTTTTTTTATAATTTCAAAACAAATCAAGATATTTTTTTTTTCTCGAGTCGTCCACCTAGTACGAGTATAAGTAGGTCCACCGTTTGATGCTTCAGCCTTAAATTTTGAGGCACGTTGTATATGTGCAGGGTCCTTATTCTTATTATATAAAGGTGAACTAGTATATGCGCGGTGCTCTCAAAGATGTTCACACGCATGTGCGATGATGCATTTAGAGCAGGATGAGGAGATGCACCTATATTTACCATTATGACGAGATTTTGATAGTTCGCGCGGGCTTGCCACGAAAACGAAAAAAAAGAACGTGAAAAAGGACCCGGCTGATTTTCCTTGACGATGTCATTTTTATAGGACACTAGCTTTCGCCCGCGGCTCCGCCCGCGTGGATGTCGGTTATCGCAATAAAAACTATCCTATGTCCTTCCCCGAGACTTAAACTATCTCCATACCAAATTTCATCAAAATCGGTTCAGCGGTTTGAGCGTGAAAGCGTAACAGACAGACAGACAGACAGACAGAGTTACTTTCACATTTATAATATTAGTATGGATTATTTGCAATAGATGTGTATTACGTTATCGTCGACGAAATATCTTTGTTGTAGTTTTATTTCTATTCTACTCGTAGTTTCAAAGGTGAAAAAAATATTGGAATATTATATTATAGATACGTTGTTACTTACCTACTTTGTCAAGGGCTGCCTCAAGAGGAAGTTTTTCAGTTTTCATTTTATCACTTTTGTCTTCATTCATTTTCATTCAAATAAAATGATTAAGGAGGTATTGTATATGTTTTTATTACTTACACCTCTTATGTTTACCACACGGAAGAGATAAATATAGTTGGAATGGCTGTCAAGGACAATTTAGAACGTGAACCTGTCTAGCCACTTGCACACAAATAACAGGAACACGCATTATAACACACTATGAATATCAATTTCTTATTGGTCACTAAGATCATAAATTACAAATATCGGAAACAAAATCTTAATAGTTGATATATTTTTTTTTTTTTTTATTATTTTTTTTATTTTTTTTTTTAAAGATAACTAGCAATGTGGGATTGTGGTCCCACATTACTAGCAATCCTGTTAACCCCTCCAGCTAAGCTCTATGGCTTGTGTTAGGAGTGGGTTCACGTCGGTAGTATAATGGTCAGGATTCGAACCCCGAACGACCTCACGATTACGAGACCGATGCCTTAGCCATTACGCTACCGCCGCTTCTAAAATTACACTTTATGGCTTAAGAATACGGTCGGAATTCACTTAATAATTTTTAGGTGGAAGCGAGATAAATAATGGAGCTACCAGACAATTAAAACTGCACGATAATTTGTGCAATTCGTAAAAAAACAATAGTCCTAATATTCTAAGATTTGACTAATATGAAACACATAGAATAGTGAGCAATAATATACACGAACGCAAATTTATGGATAATATAATTTACAATAAAGAAAATAGCTATATTTAGCATAATTCTAAAGTAAATATTTTTTTTCTGGTATCATTGAAAACAAAAGGGAACTGCCTCATAGTGATGTGAATCATGTTATGTTTGGTCGATAGATTTATTTATTAATTTGTTCAATAATTAATTGTTCAGTACAATAGTTTTGGCCCGCGTCTTCCGTACGTGAATATAAAACACGATTATAGCGTTTGCGTCGCTTTCACATTTGATTTCGGTTGCATACCATCGTCTTTGGCAGGCATTTACATTGCGTGACAGATAAGCCAACTTGTCGGATTAATACCACCTTTTGACACATTTTATCATATTCTATCAGGTTGCACTTACATAGTAATTTAAAAAGAAATATTTCAGTTTATATAGCATTTATTAAGAAATGAATGACCTTGAAATAAAACATATTTATTATATAATTGACGCTTGGAGAATTAAGTCTGCACGTTGTCTCCCATTGATGCCATCTACCAAAAATATCCAACAGGAACCTCAAACTTGCAATTCACGCCTGTAATTAAAAATACTAGAGCCTCTTTGGCAATCCCAATATGATCTCCTTTAACTCCATTACCAATATCAACATGCCCGTGTAATTTTTTACCATCCCATTCTACTCGGTGGCGTATAGCCATTTCATCAATGGAAAGGGCTGCAATAATGGGATATTTAGTACTTTTCACTTTGATTTTTAATGCTTCTATGGACTCCAAGGTAAATCCAGGATCGCTGCCAATATTCTGATACCATTTTCAAAGGGTACGGCGGTTTGGCAAGCATGGTTGGTGAGTAATAGTCAAGTGTTAGTGCAAAACTACGAAGGGCTAGACTATATTTTTGTGTTCATCGCCCTCTTCCAGTTTGTTTTGCAATCATGCGATTTGTTAATTCTTGTACCTGCAATTTTTAAAAAAAAAAATGGCTTCATTCATAATTAGCATTTTTTTGCATTTAATTGAAACAGAACGTTTATTTTGCGAAGAAACTAGGTACATTGCCAGCATAATTTGAATGATGGTAACTAAACTTGCAGCGCAACCGTTCAGTCTATAAGTTTCAGATGCTTTTACCATGTTTCGTGTTATATATTCAGAATTATTATTTTTTCAGTTATCTTGTTTAAATATATAAATATCGTTACAAACTGGCTTTCAAATAATTATATATTTCAGTTAAGGACATATAAAACAAAAAGTTGTGCTGATAATTTGCATATTTTGTTTGAAATATTAATTCGGCCTAAGTTTATACTCATAACATAACATGCATGAACTTGTACAAAATTAGTTAGAACCATTTTTAATTTATTTTTTAACGTACTGCTAGACAAACCGTTCAAATGATAATAATGTGATGGACATTTTATGGCATAGTTCATTATACCTTAATATTTATATTCTTGAGAACATACTTATCTTCGTTTTGTAAAGAAAACTTGGTTTGAAGATCACATAAAACATCTAGTATTTTATTAACTTTTAATTTGAATCAATGCAAACTTACAAAGATTTTATTATAATATTACAAAAATGTTATTTCATCGATTAATTTTCGCCTTTCATATTGCCGCAACACTATCGGTAGGTACACCGATATGACGACCATAGTGTGTGACGGAACGTAGTGTAGCTGAAGCAAAACACGTAATACATTACTAGTTAACATGCAGGATGCGTTGATTATTGCGCATGGAAACGAGCAATGTATGTTTTTGGTAACTAGTATAAAAATAAATCATTCATGTTTGAAATTTCATAATAAAATAAATATTTTTGCTATTTTACATAACATGTTTTTTACTTACCGATAAAACGTTACACCTCCTCGGTTGATACTTGAGGCCTGACTTTCTGTCTTGGAGGTAATAATAGCACAACAAGGCATTTTACCTAATATTTAGCGCAGACAGAGCTGTCTTCTAACGTACTCCAAACGCAACTACAAGCGGTAAAGGTGCGGATCGGTCCAAGTATGATTTGTTTAATCATACTTGCGGCGCGCCTGCCACGCCTACTTTACCCTTTCAACTATATTTATCTCTTCCGTGGTTTACAAGCAAGGCGCACTAAGATAAAATTGTTATAAAATTCATGTGGACATAACGCTAACACATATTTTTAAATAAGTCTTATAGTAAGTGAATACTTTAGTTATATAATACTCTTTTTTACAGATTCTATCTACTATCAATAATATCTCTATCTGTTCATCTATGTATCTTGTCAATTTTCTATTTTAATAATGTGAAATCAGCATCAATACGTTCTCCTCTAAGCGCAGATAATTTTCCGTGAAATAGTAATGTTAACGCATCACCTGTTTTTTTCACTAACGTACCACTATATAAAGTTGTCGTATACATAAAGTTGGGCGTCTCGACGAAACGAAGCTACCATGTCAATTCCAGCTTGATATGTATCATTTTAAAATTTGTTCTAGGGAACCTGTACTAAAAAGGGTACCTCGGGGATTTTTTTTTCAAATAGTAACAATGAATTTCTCGAAAATTATTACAAGCAGAAGCGAGCGGGCATCGGCACCCACTTAAACTACAAATTTTACAGGAGATGTTAGGAGATGAAACCAAACAACAATAAGTAGATATCATTTATTGGGTTTAAAGCTGTGTCATTTAATTTTCCGATACAAAAATAAAACCAACTTCCAAAATAAATATAAGGTAACTAAAAAGCAAATAATAATATAGGTACAACGACAAAAAGTAATTAAATATTTTGAAGTTTGTGCCACGGAATGTAGTTCTATGTTTTAGGCACCAACTTCAAAATATTTAATAATTTTTGAATTACAACAAAATATACCTAAATTACTTTAAGTGTGCCTTTAATATTTGAAGAGTTCTCTCGATTTCTCCAAAATCACATCATCAGATCCGAACTTTGATGAAAATAGGACCAATCTGGAAGTATACCCTTTCAATCACTTAAAAATCTTTCAAATCGGACCAGCCGTCTGCGAGTAAACATTAAAAAAAAACCTCCTCCTTTTTTAAGTCGGTTGAAAAATGTAACATATTTGTAAAAGTATATACATGGTACTTAAAAAAAAGGGGTGTAAATTTTCTTGGATTTCGATTTTTTAAATAATTTCAAAACAAATCAAGATATCTTTTTTTTCTCGAGTACCTAGGTCCGCTTTTTGACGCCCGCTTTTTTTTTTTGTTTTTTAAAAAAAAGATAACTAGCAATGTGGGATTTACGTCCCACATTGCAATCCAGTTAACCCCTCCATGCTTGTGTTATGAGTGGGTTCACGTCGGTAGTATAATGGGTAGGATTCGAACCCGCGACCTCACGATTGCGAGACCGATGCCTTAGCCATTAGGCTACCGCCGCTTATCCTTCAATTTTGAGACACGTTGTATATGTGCAGGGTCCTTATTCACGTTTATTTTTCGTTTTCGCGGCAAGCAAGATGAACTGGGGGCTTAGACAAATGCCACACACTTCTTTTTCCGCACACGCTAATGTTGGTTTTTGTTTACAAATTAGCAACAGTCGCGTGACATTTTGTCAACCTTATGTCAAATGCATACATTTTTTCGCGTTAGCGTGTGTGGAAAGAGAAGCGTGTGTCATTTGTCTAAAGCCCCCTGGTGTACGCGTAGTGCTCTCAAAGATGTCCGCGCGCATGCGCGTTGTTGCATTTAGCGCAGTTCTTTTACCATTAAGACGAAATTTTGTAAGTTCGCGCGGGTTTGCCGCGAAAACGAAGAAAAAGAACATGAATAAGAACCCGGCTGATTATGAAAACTGGGCTCACCTTCACGATGTCATTTTTATAGGACACTAGCTGTGCCCTGCGGTGTTACCTGCGGTTTATTAGCCTATTTGTTTATTCAGGGTGTCAGCTAACTACATACCAAATTTTATTAAAATCGCTCCAGTCTTTTAGACGTAGAGAAGTAACAAACATAGACTATGACATACTCACAATCTTTCGCCTTTATAATATTAGTGTAATTATTTGCAAAAGATGTGTACTACGTAGTATAATATACGTTCAACGGAATATCTTTGTTGTAGTTTTATTTCTATTCTAGTTTCAAAGGTGCAAACAATTTTGGAAAACCTATAGATACGTTGTTACTTACCTACTTTGTCAAGGGCAGCCTCAAGAGGAAGTTTTTCGGTTTTCATATTATCACTTTTGTCTTCATTCATTTTCATTAAAATAGTATCTACTAGTAAGTAATTCAAAATAAAATTAATATGTATATTTTTTTATTACTTACACCTCTTATGTTTACAAGCAAAGCGCACTAAGTTAAAATTGTTATTAAATTCATGTGCTCATAACACTAACACATATTTTTTAATATGTCATATAGTAAGTAAATACGTTAGTTATATAATATTTTTTTACAGATTCGTATCTACTATCAACAATCTCTCTATCTATTCATCTATGTATCTTATCAATTTTCTATTTTAATAATGTGAAATCCGTAAACATACGTCCTCCTCTAAGCACAGATAATCTTCCGTGAAATGGTAATGTTAACACATCACTGTGTTTTGGTTGAAGGGCACTGTATCAAGTGTAATTACTGCCCAAATGAGACTTATAAATTCCTGTCTCAAATGAGGTGCGCAGTATAGTGACATTAAAATTTATGCCAAACAAAGATTTGGGTCTCATTGATACGGGGTCCTTATTCACTAAGTTTTTTTCGCATGCGCGGTGCTCTCAAGGATGTCCGCGCGGATACGCGATGCATTTCTTAGCGCAGCTTTCTATAGACCATTATGTCAAGATTTTGACAGTTAAAAGCGCGGGCTTGACGCGAAAACAAATACAAAGATAGGTAGTGAATAAAAACCATGTTATGGGTGACGCGTGACGCTTACCATCTTGTATCAGGCTCACGAACTGCTCGTAAAAAATACTACAAGTATAGAAGGTAACAATCACACGTAGATACCTCGCTCGTGTAACACACACGTACAGTATTTTGTGCTGTAAGTAATAAAGGGTATATTCCGATAAACCTACACTGCGAGCACTGTTCAGTCCTCACTGGGGAAAATTTCGTTCCGATATGACTGACAGTATTCTGTCCCAGTACCTTAAGGAAATATGTGACGTCATTAATCGTTTCCATTTTTGTACTGTGAGCACTGTCGTTTTCGTGCGTTTTTTGGTAAGGTGCTCTCAAAACTTTGTTCACGTGGTCAACAGCGAACATAAATTTAAGTTATTTCTATTGATTCAGACATTATGTAATTATTTCAGTTGGTAATTACCTTGATTATTTAGTTTTTAAATACAAGTTGTATTGCAACGGCCGTGGTCACGGGTAGACTACACAAAGGTACTTAGCCTTAAAATAATAATAATAACAATAATAAATTTATTAAACTTCTTACATGTTACAATCATACAATGTATAACCAACTCCCAATATAGGGTAACCCTGTGTCTTAGGAGTTAGTTCCTTCCATTAGGCACAGCTTAAAATAAATACAGTGAACATCATAATAATCTATAAGTGCGTATGTGTATTATATGTGCTTGTGTAGTGTGTGTGTGTGCGCGCGCGCATGTGTGTGTGTGTGTGTGTGTGTGTGTGTGTGTGGGCGAGAGAGTGAGAGATTATGCTTCAATTATCGTAATTAATACAGATTCTAAGTCATTATATTGTAATTATATTATATTGTAAAAATGAAATATTTACGCGATTAAGACCCGTAACTTATAAAATTATATAACTTAGTATATTTTTAAAACTATTATAATAAATAAATTAATTCCATCACGTTTACAAGCACTAATACAACATTGTTAAATATTCAAGTACCTATAGTCATATACGATACTAGCTCACCTGCGCAATTTTCCCCGTTTTTTTTAAATAATTCATTGCTGCTCCGATCCTATTATTCGTAGCGTATTAAATAGCCTTCGCCTTTAGCCTTTAGCCTTAAAGTTTTTTTCAATTCGACCCAGTGGTTCCTGAGATATAATCCCAGGAACCACTGGGTCAAATTTAAAAAAAAATCTTTTCTTTTTGGGTTCGAACAAACAAACAAACTCTTTAGCTTTATAATATTATTGTAGATGTATCAAAAGTCATATTTTTAAATGATAAAGTAAGTAGACACCTAAATACGTTAGTTATATAATACTCTTTTTTATCGTTATTTGTTGAGTAATATATACCAAAAAATCATGATGCACCCTTACAGGCTGTTATCTACGAGTAGTATGATCTCTCTATGATTAATGTACTCGTATCTTATAAATTTCGAGTTATTATCTTCTCAAGTTTAAAGCCTCGAATTAAACCTTGGTGTTAAGCAACACGTGTAGGAAGGTCATTGACTCCTTATGTAATAGTAGATGAATTTAAAAAAAAAAAACGGCCAAGTGCGAGTTGGACTTGCCCATCGATGGTTTCGTACAAATTTGTAAGTTCCGTACAAAATTAAAAATAGTTCAGGAATTGAGTCTCAAATATCTATACGTTTAAACGGCCATTTTTTTTAACGATAACTTGGAAGTTTGATTTTTCACAGCTTTAAGGGACTGTTGAGCATTTGGTTTTACTTTCAACTCGCTATCTTTACGCGTTCCCGAGATAAAGGGTCTTGACAAACAGACGAACGGACGGATGGAGAGACAACATTTGTTTTTTTCATGTTACAGAGGTTTAGGTTTCATTCTAGGTTATACCTACATAATTTAGGTAACGTCATGCCAGTCCAACTCAACAGGTTTACAACAGGGGTCAATCTCAATAATGAAAAATTATATCCAAACAGGTGATAAAATTCTTACATTTTCTTAGTTAACTAAATTTCATCCGTAGGTAATTTAATTTTACTGGGTAGAAAGGGAATGGGCGGTTTTGTCCCCAGTGATGTGTCAAGTTGTGACATAGGTAATTTCATCCGTAGGTAATTTAATTTCCAGGGTGTAAAGGGAATGGGCGGTTTTGTCCCCAGTGATGTGTCAAGTTGTGACATAGGTAATTTCATCCGTAGGTAATTTAATTTCCAGGGTGTAAAGGGAATGGGCGGTTTTGTCCCCAGTGATGTGTCAAGTTGTGACATATAATATGTCACCAACAATAAATCTCGTGCAGGAAATTTACTATGAATTATTTTAATACATTTTAGTCATGTATAATTTTAGAATAAACAGTTCTATTCATGCACATTATTACTTTACTTCGCGCTCCTGAGGGCTGCTATCTGTGAGTGGAGATTTTACACAGGTTTGTAAGCCAACCAAAATACCCATGTAAGTAGAGGGATTATTTAATTGATATTATTCATAGTATTTTTCCACTGCAGAAATGCAGTGGAAAAATACACATCAAAATGGGGTAAACTGCATCAAAGTATGCGAATCAATAATGCGAGAATCAGCACAATTTGGAATTTATTTCAAAGGCGTGCCTGAAAGTTTATCAACATTTAAATACTCACGAGTAAAATATACGAAACTTTCGCAATTTGTACCACATTATTAAATTATATATAATTCTAAAATAAACTTTATTCAGTATGTGAGAAACTATTCAAAAACTTTTAAAAAAGCTTGTGCATGTGCCAAAGCTTTACATATTAGTAGAAATATTAAAAAATCTGATAATAAAATAAAAGCCACTTGGAATATTATTAATTCGGAAAGCGGACGGACAAAGCCTCGGGATAAAAGCTTTGAGTTATTAATTAACAATAAGACTGTTACTGATAATTTAGACCGAGCACAAACCTTCAATGATTTCTTTGCTGACATACCACAAACCACAACCAGCTCCTTGAACGCTTGCCCAGATAAAGCCGAATCACTCTTGAGAGATAATGTGGATGAATGCAATGTACCATTAACTTTTAAATATATACTCCCCAGTGAAATAATTAATATATTCAAGTCACTCAATTTTAAAAAATCTGCTGATTTATGGGGTATTTCAGTAAAATTAATTCACAGTATAATTACTGGCATAGCACCACAGTTATCTATAATTATTGTGTGTGTTGATACCGGCATGTTTCCTGATCTGATGAAACATAGTAAAGTAATACCATTATTTAAATCCGGATCAAAGAATGACCCTAGTAATTTTAGACCAATATCCATCTTGCCAGCTGTTAGTAAAATTTTAGAAAAGGCCATACTTATGCAGTTAGAATCACACTTTAATTTTAATAATCCACTGCATCACGATCAATATGGTTTCACAAAGGGTCGCTCTACAATTGATGCAGGTACTAAGCTACTGAAACATATTTTTAGTGCCTGGGAAAATTCACAGGATGCCATTGGAGTGTTCTGTGATCTTTCTAAATCTTACAGCGCTAGATCTACTTGCCTCTTACCTGAGTGAAAGAATTCAATATGTTGATATAGGCGGAGTAAGGTCGTCTGGCCAATTAGTATGGGCGTGCCTCAGGGATCAATACTCGGTCCCTTCTTATTTTTGGTATATATTAAAGATTTACCATTTTATATTAATAACTTTTGTGACATCATTCTGTTTGCTGATCACAATTCTCTAATTTTTAAAATTGATCGTAAACTAGAACATTTTGAGAAAATAAATGGAACACTCGCACTAGTTCAAGATTGGTTTACAACGAACAACCTACTTCTAAATCCCAAAAAAACTAAATGTATTAAGTTTAGTTTGCCAAATGTGAAAAGTACTAATACGAGTATAAGTTTAAATAATGAGGTGATTAGCTTTGTCGACTCAACAGTTTTTTTGGCTTCATAAAACTCATAACTCATTCATGGGACTAGGTTTTAAATTTTTTAATAAAATCCCAGTCAGCATATAGAGTCTACCAGTAAATAAATTTAAGAATGTAGTCAAGAGACATCTTATAAAAAGAGCTTACTATTCAATCGATGATTATTTAACTAAAAACGATAAATGGATGTAGTTCGTTGCTCCCTATTAATGTATATTGTTGTATAGTTTATTGCATTTTACTAGGTGAATATTGTTGTCACAGTTTAATAATGTTACTTAGGTACTAGTTAAGAAAACGATTTACTTTTGTAAGTAAAGATTCTGCGTGATAAATTTCGGCCATTCTTTTCTTTCTTTTAAAAAAACATGTATACTTATTCAATAAGTAGCAGTAAATTGGCCAATATTTAAGCACATAAAGTTTTTACATCGTAAGTGGATGCCCCTACTATGTTGTACCCATTGAGGCTGATGTATCCGATCTCGTGTACTCTTCTAATATTATTGACATCTTTTTTTTGGATCAGTCCTCTAATATGGTGTTTAATATAATGGTGGCAGCACCTTACCTGCATATACAGTTTATAAACAGAGAAACATTGTAAACATTGGCAATTTGAAAAGAGTGGCCACGAGTTTTTATTGCCTGTTCTTTTCTCGGGCTTTACCTATTGTTTGCGAACAGGCATTACCAGTAAATGTAGAATCAAAATTTCACAAAAATAGTATTTTGCTTCCTAAGTGAATAAATGATTTTTATTGTTATTGTTAATCGCGTAAATAATTTCAATACCATGTTTATTGCCCGACGTTTCGACCGTATTACAACGGCCGTGGTCACAGGTAGACTGGTTCAGCTCAGCGTCGCCTCCGTGAAGCGCGGGTTTCGGAAACTACCCTCGCTTCATATATACCTACATATTGGTAAATACAAAAAAGACGGGAAGTACGTCTGTCAGTAATTATTACTGCTTGTGTCCAACAGGTCGAAGAACTATTAGCACATGTGCCCCGTAATGAGTATTATATGGTACTAGCTGATCCGCGCAACTTCGTATGCGTAAATTTTCCCCGTTTTTGCAATAGCGTGATGTTATGTAGTCCTCGATAAATGGGCTATCTAACAGTGAAAGAATTTTGGTTTAGTAGTTCCTGAGATTACCGCGTTCAAACAAACAAACAAACTCATCAGCTTTATAATATTAGTATAGATTTAGATTATGCGAAAATAACATTTTGTAGGTTTCGATTATTAGTTAAATATTTTAATTGAACAAGCAGACCCGCGTAACTTCATTAGTGTCAATATTCCCCGTTTTTGCATTTTTTTTATTTATGCTCTGCTCCTACTGGTCGTAGCCTGATGTTAAATAGTCTTTTTCGATAAATGGTAACCCATTAAGGTTCATTTCCGTGCATCGCGGCCGATCGCGAGTCGCGCGCGGCTTACGACAAGCGTCTGACGCGCCGATGCGACAATAGTCAGAGTATGACAATGTATGGTGCCGTTTCCGAGGTAAGCGACAGACGCGCGCGGCCGACGACTGTCGTAGGCTGCGCGCGCACTCAGAATATTGTCGCATCGGCCGCGAGCGTCAGCCGCTTGTCGTATGCCGCGCGCGGCTCGCGATCGGCCGCGATGCACGGAAATGAACCTTTAGACAACACTAAAAGATTTATTCGATTCGAATCAGTAGTTTATTTAACCAAACGAACAAATTCTTCAGCTTTATAATAATTAGTATTATAATATTAGTAGGTATAGATAACAAAATGCTATTTTTTATTTTATTGCTGTTTTTATTGATTTATTGGTACATGTAGTTATACTTCATGTATGCAGATATGTGTATCTAAGTACGGGCGGCGCACAGAAAAACCACACAATAGTAAATAAAGTAAAATAAATAAAATAAAAATATAACAAAATAATTACAGTAAATTCCCTGCACAAGTTTCGTTGTCGGTGTCTCATTAAGCTATTATTAGGACCTTCAAAAAGACTTAAGTCACTATGTGATGTGTATAGTTCAGAGAATCAGATAGCCGTGTGTGTTTTGTTAAAAAAAATATCCGAAATCACTCTTTCTTTATATTTTGGAATGTTTTAGCACTTTTGTCCTCTGGATCTTCTATTTGAACAGGCACTGACATGAGATCTTGAATTCGACGATCATCTGGAAGGAGAGCTGCGGCTATGACTGATGCTGAAAAAATATACCATGATTCTTTTAAGTGATGTTATTAGTAGAAATTAAAATAAAAGTAGAATTGTTTTTGCAAGGGCCAAAGGCCAATGGCCTTTCATTGAGTTGTAGGGGACCAGGCAATAAATAATCAGGCAATAGTACGTTTTAAAGAGCTCTGAAAAAGACGTACGTTCACAATTTAAGGTGTTTAAGGATTTATAACTATCAATAATGCGATGCGATTTCGTTACCTCTTTGACGTGGCATTTGTGGCAATTTTACACTACAAAAATCTTTAGTATCTACAAGCTAATCGTTCGCGTGGAAATTTTGCCAAACAAATCTTTTCACGATTTCCAAGGGGACCGTATAGTTTTCCGGGATAAAAGTATCCTATGTGTTTGACACAAAGACCGATCTTAAGCAGTTCCGTTGAACCATTTTAGCATGATTGAATAACAAACACCCCTGCATCCATCTATACATCTAAAGGTCACTGACGATACGTTCATCTGGAAGCCTTCCGAATGGATGTATGCAAAATTATGGCACATTGGACCATACTTCCATTTGGACGTAGGCAAGAAGGTTATACTAAAGACTGTTGTCAACATTAATAATTTGTTTCAGAAAAAATAAAGAGAACAATATTGTCATTTTGCAAGACAGTCTTTCTCTTTCGTGGCTATAATAACTACGGTTTGACACTATGCTCAGAAAGAGATGGTGGGTCTCTCTCTTAGCAAGATGAAAGGATAAACCATGGACACAATTACTTTATGTTTCTTGATTTGCCCACTCATTGATAATACGGATGCCTTCCAAATGGCGTGGTGTGATATTCGTCCATTTAGAGTGGAGGAACCTCAGTTTGGAATTACTAAACCGAACGATGTGCATTCAAATGGATTACGTTCTTGACATTCACGATAAGTTTTTGACAGCCGTCTTCGCCATCAGAATTAATGGATGCATCGTCAGAACTTGCGCATTTACCAGATGAAGTAGAAAGTACACGTAAAATAATTATAAAATACTAACCTAACAATATAGAGGCGAACAAATAGAATCCAGCGTCACAGTTATTCACTAGCATCAGGTTAAGGATTTGAATGGACGCGATTGAGCCTAAATCGTGTCCAAGAGTTATTGAAAGCGTGAGGGCCATTGTTCTGGAACAAGGAACATTGTCACCAGGTATAGAAAATAAAGTATTCGCTGTAGTTTGTTTTAATCTCAGAACATATGAACAACGTTCTGTAGTTTTAACTTAGGTCGCAGTATGGTCACGTCAGTTGATGCCAGGAAATGTATGGTTTATTTGAAGAGCTCCCTCGATTTATTCAAGATCCCATTTCAATCTGGTAACAAATAAAAAAAAGTATATAGCGTAATTGAGGACCTCCTACTTTTTGAGGTTGATTAAAAATACTATAGAATGGTGTAAAGTAGAAAAAATTAAGGCTGTTTTGATCTATTTCATATTCTATTTCACATTTTGTGCACCGAAACAATTTGTTGAGCCAGTTTCAATCAGGCTTCAGGCAAAGACATGGCACTACCACTGTTCTTCTCAAAGTAACTGGCAACATTAGAACTGGCATGGATGAGACCAAAGTTACGGTTTTAGTTTTGGTTGAGTTTTCCAATGCCTTCAATTCTGTCAGCCATGATATCTTACTTTCTATCCTATCTTATCTGATGTTCTCGGCAGGTTCTTTGAATTGATTCTGATCTTATCTTCGGGGAAGCCTGCCGTCCGTGCGCGTGGGTGATTCTTTATCGAGGTGGCGCGATCTTGACGCTGGTGTTCCTCAAGGCGGTATTCTTTCTCCTCTATTTATATTTATTTTCTATTTTTATCGATATTATAATGTCCTTCAGTGTGCGTTCCATCTTTACGCAGATGACTTGCAGTTATATGCCCAGGCCAGTGTGAATAACATATCTGAGGCCATCACTAAGCTTAATGGGAAGCTTAACGCTCTCAAGACTTGGTCAGACAAGTTTGGCTTGACTGTAAATCCGTCTAATCGTTCCGAACTTAGTTTACGCGCTCTCACTACACTCTATTCTATTCTTAATTCTCCTACTGCCTCTTCATACTTGACTTCCAACTTTCAGTACCTCCTCTTCAATTACAGTAGAGATCTTCGACCTTCCGACAATCTGCTTCTTTTATATCCCGCTCATTCTTCTGGATTCGTCGGATGCTCTTTTCTAGTTCAATTTGTTTCTCTCTGGAATGCCCTGCCCCTCGAAATTAAGATGACACCCAATCGCCTTAATTTTAAATTGAAGGTACGCACTTTGTTCCTTGATAGATCAGCAGAATCATCACAACTTATGTAACTTAAATATTTGTCTGCATCTGTGTATTTATTTATGTATATATAGATATATATATATGTATGTATGTATGTATGTATGTATATATTTTTGTAAGTATGTATATTATTGTATAGTTATTTTGTATTTCAGTATTTATTTAATATTCTCTATCTAGCTATTTTTATTTGTGTGTTATGTAAGAATAATATGAAGTTTTTAATTTACAATTAGGTTACTGCACCTACACATTTCATTTCGACATCACCTTAAGGTAGACTGGCAGAGAATGCTTATAGCATTAAGTCCACCTTTGTACAACTTAGTGCATAAAGTTTTAAATAAATAAATATTATTTGCGATGTCATTACAAATTGTCATTAAAAACTCCCGTGGATCTTTTCGAGCAGGCAATCGCCCCACCTCCAGACTTTTCAAGTCTTCGCCATACATTTGGTCTGCATTGACAGGGGCCCTACCCCTCAGAGACCCGCCGCACAGCGACGCATAACTCACACTTGGATTGCCGTTTTGGCGGCGATTATATGCCCCCTCCCTCACCCCATCACACGAACTACTCGCACTTGGCCGATGTTAAGTCTAATTGCCCCCCCCCCTCCTCAGGTTCTGGGAACCTGATCCAGGATCCGCACCTGTATCCCAATGTCTTTAACATACACTAAGGCTGAGCTTTTCTCTCTAAACAGTAGGATAGGAGCCGATTAGAAAAAGAATATCTTCAAACCTCAAGTTAGTTGGGAACAAAGCAACTCCAATAGCAGTGTACAGCCCGAACAGTAGAAAGCCAATGAGCATGATTGTGAAGAACACTCCGCTTGCGATGACGTTTGGCACCAGATTTACTAGGATACCGCTTACTCCGCATACCGTTATGACGACCAATGCAATGTTCCGACGACCCACGGTGTTGACCAACTGAAATAAAATGTGAAAGACAGAAAGAAACGTTTATTTGCTGCGATTATTACATACACAAATCTGTATATAACAACTAGTGATTGGTGTAGGCAATGCCATTGACATAAACGTTGTATTAAGCGCAAATAATACACATTTTTTTTAAAATTAACACACCATTTGAGCTTTTTTAATATTGGTTTCAGGCTAATAATCTTACTATAGATACGAAAAAGATAAATATAATTATAATTAAATCTACTCCTAGAAACAATGTCAGTTTGGACATAGTATTAAATGGACAAAAAATAGAACTAGTCTAACCCTGGTCCAACAATCACTATGGGCAGAGGACCAGAAAACATATAGTTCCGTCTATCTAAAATGAATTACCAGTCTGTGTAATAAATGAAAGCTGTTCCAAAAATGTATTTAAACGTAAGTGTAAATAATTTTATATGAATACATTTAATTCAAAAATAGCAGATTAGGTAATAGAATAGTTTAAGCTATATTGTACCTACCTACCAATTAGAAATTCAACTACAATGCAGTGTTAAAAGGGAGTGAACTTTCTGCAACAAACTGCGATTGTAACAAAAATGTTTTAAAATTTAATGGTTTTTTTTTTCATTTAGTTAATTCGGTTAAGTTTTTAGTGTTCTTATAGGCTACTTGCTTAATTGGAAAAGTGAACTAAAAGCTATCGACGCAACAATATCATCTGCTTGCTATGCACTTAAGAGCCTGAAAGAAGAACAGACTTAAGAATTTTAAGTTTACTTTGCCTTACTGGAGTCGAAACTGAGATAAAGTATCCAGCTCACGGGTAACAGTTATAGATATAATACCTAAAGAGCTTTTGTTTTGCAGAAGAGGGCAATTAGAATAATTGCACGCATTCCTTAATGGAAATCCTGTCGGGAACATTTCAAAAACCTCTTAGTGCTGACAGTACCAAGCCTATGTATACTGACAGTCTTGAGCGATCTGGCTAAATACATTAGCAACTACGATACTGAAATTGTAAAACAGGTAAAAGAAAGCTCCAGGACTAATCAAGTTTCAAGCTGTCAAATTATTTAATTATCTACCGATTGCATTAAAAATCCAAAATTTACAATACATAAATTAAATTTAGCACGATTCGTCAACCGTGGGATAACATGGACATACAATGTCATATCAAAACACCCTGGGTTTTAAGATTCACCTTCATCTAATGTCGCCAATATATAATTAAAAAGTGTTAATACTTTATCTTGAGATTTAGAGAGATATTATATAAAAGAAAGAATAACATAAGAAAAATAAACCATCAAAATTTCTATGGCATTACGATTCAATAGTAAATACTCACAAACATTTAAACTTTTGTAATTTTCACATTTCTTAAACTTCTTAATGTGTCAGGATTTTTTAACCATAGAACCGTCAATGATAAAATAGACGGTTTGATGGTTAAAAATATACAGAATCCGGGGTAAGTCCATACTATCATAACATTTGAGGTTATTGATCCTAAATAGCACCTACGTCGATAACTGATAGCAACAAATATGGTGGTGGTACTAAACACTTTCCAATATCAAGCAAGTAGGTAGATAAAAAAAACAACAAACTTAACGATTTCAACCGAGGCTAGTTAGTTCAGTCAGTTATTTTCTCTATTATTCTAAACGGTGTCAGTACTTACAAAAGTGATGACTAAGTTAAAGATGGACTGCAATGCTCCAATACCAACCACAAAATACAATGAAGTCTCATCTAGAGCGCAGGGCATAGCATCAGGCTGGAAACATTATGAACGTTAATGAAACTGAGTGTATTTGGTTTTTGAGATGTTAACAGTTAGATTATTATCCTCCATCCAACCTATAATATCCCTAATCGTTGCGTTGAGTTGTTCTGTGTAATCCGTTCCTACTGTTTTGGGTACTACAACAGAGATATCATCAGCATAAAGAGAACACTGATATTTAGTAACAGATGGTAACTCATTGACGTATGAAGGAAACAATAGAGGGCCAAGTATGCTCCCCTGGGGTACCCCAACAGTAACTGCTTTAATCTGTGACTTACTCTTAACAACTTCTCTATTTTCGTTGAGGGTGGTTAATTCTACGTATTGTGTTTTGTTGCCGAGGTAACTACTTAGCCAATCAGTTGCAAGTCCACATATTCCGTATGCTTCACGTTTGCTAAGCAATAGGGTGTGGGATACACATTCGAACGCACGACTCATGTCAAAAATTAAAGTAGTAGTAGTGGGCACTTTTCTGTTAATAACATCTAACTTACTTATTTAGATATCGTTTTCTCATTTCGTTTTCCAACGACGCTGAAGTACTACCTAAGGTATCAAGTGTTGAGAATATTTTTTTTGTGATTTTATATTAAGTTTACCTTAGAGCCAAAATTATCGTGTGTGATTTGTTGTCCCGAACCGTACCGAGACCTAGTTGCCATATTTTTGCCAATTCTTTTAGAGTCTATAATACCGTTTATATCTCGTTGTTTTTGTTTATATTTTACGAACGTTTTAACGCCCACTCGCCTACCGTGGTAATTGCTCCCAGTATAAGTAGGTTTTACACTGGAGGCCAGTGTCCAACGGTGGGACATATTATGGGTTGATATGTAAGCCTTCTAAAACTGTGTGACAGGCTTTGCTCACGTCAAGTGGAGGAGCTTCCAGATCCAAAACTCCACATATAGTGAGATCGGTGCTTCCACCGGCCTGCAGGGCGCGTATGAATCGATCCGCGATAGTTGGCAGCCATACCACGAATGCACCAATTCTGGAATTTATAAATGACTTAAATTTGTCGAAAATAAAAAACAAGTTCAATTTAGTCAAAACTCACTGTTGGGTTAAAAAAAGTGTGATCATGATGATAGTGGACTTCAATAGAGGCGCCTTGAACAGCGGGACTATCTGGTCTTTAGCTGTTGTGGGGCCTGTCGTTACTGTGATTTCGTCTTTCAGCAGACCCTTCACCTATTATTTGAAAGGAAATTAAAACATTTTAGCTTTATAACCTTTGAAATGTTTAATGAAAATAATGCTGCGAGAAATTGTTTTTTAAGATTCTGATAGATTTCTTGAAGAGATCATTTATATAATTGTCAAATGATTTCTTAGAACAAATTTAATAAAAAATCAATTAAAAATGTAGATAGGCTTTAATATCATTATTACTTGCCCCGGGTACCTGGTACCTAGATTAATGGAAGCCAGAATAGATGCCGAATTAAACCTTTACGACTTTATATTAATAAGTAGGAACTTACTGCAAATTCTTCTTTATTGCCTATGTTATTAAATTTATGTAGGGTCCTCAATATTTCCAAGGCTCTGTCCTCTTCTCCCTTAACAAACACGTACTTGGGACTCTCTTGCATAAAGTAAAGACAAGCAGCAGATATCATACAGGGTATGGAGTACACCACCATCAGCGTACGCCACGAGTTCCAGTAGATGCCCAGGGCTGGTATGTAGTAGGAAAATGATAGGCGAATTATGGGGATCGCCAATACTGGAAACAGGTGAAATGTATGAATGAATGTATATTTAGGGAAAATCAGAGAATATAAATATTCAATTTTAAGTCCACAGTGTCTGTTTGGAGGGTCAGTATCCACCTAACTGTGTTAGGTGCTAATGTTTTTTTTACTGAAATAATCAAACAACTATAGTACATAGATATTCCAATTTGTTGTCAATGTGATCAAAAAGGATAATAAGCGATAGGATAAGTCTTTATTTATCTATACTAATATTATAAAGCTGAAGAGTTTGTTTGTTTGTTTGAACGCGGTAATCTCAGACACTACTGATCCGAATTGAAAAAATCTTAATTTATAACGCTATTTAATATTCCGCTACGACCAATAGGAGCGGAGCAGCAATAAGAAATGTTGCATAAACGGGGAAAATTTACGCAGACGAAGTTGCGCGGGACAGCTAGTAATACTATAATAGTTACAGCTTTACAACTAAAATACTGTTTTAACGTACCTATCTATACTTATAATAAATCTGTAGAGAGGTCAATTCTGTACATGAAATATATTTCCAAAATAACTATCAGGGGGTGATTAGGGATCGATACTGATGCCAAAAATGCAATCAGTAAAATTTTTGTCTGTCTGTCTGTCTGTCTGTATAACCGTTATAGAAACAAAAACTACTCGACGGATTTTAACGAAACTTGGTACAATTATTTTTCATACTCCTGAGTAGGTTATAGTATACTTTTCATCACGCTACAATCAATAGGAGCAGAGCAGTGAAGAAAAACGAGAGAAGTTACTCCATTTTTTAAGCTTTCGTCGCGTGTGCAACCGTAATGGTTAAAGCTACACAGAAATCATGTATGACGGAAATGTTCTTCTTAAAATTATATAAATAATATCCCACGACAGCATATGTCTATCTTTTATGGTTGACTCACAATATCACGTGTAACTCTCGATAGCTTAGTAGTTCGAAGCTTTCTAATTATATTTGTCTACTCTTACGTTTATAACACACTCAGTCATCCCTAATTAAAAAAGTTAACATAATTAACTATTCCATAAAAAAGAATCATATAAATCGGTATAGAAACACCAAAGTTATACATGAAATACGCTAATGATAAGCCATCGCGCGTGAATACTGAATCATGCTATCTATCTATATCTTCTATACATTAATAAAATTGTAAATTTCACGTGTCTGTACATGGCCAAACATAGTGAAAAAAATATTGGGAAATGTAATGTGTGTACATTTTTAGAAATGTCTGTCTGTCTGTCTGTTTGTTTGAACACGCATCACGCAATAACTATTGGACAGATTCGGTTGAAATTTTGTATGTGTATTCTAATAAGTCTGGATTAACATATAGGCTATAATTTATCACGCTATTTCCCATAGGAGCTAAGCAATGACGGATAATGTCTGTAGCTATTTATCGTTATAAAACAATAACTACTTGACGGATCTTCATGAAAATTTGCAGTTTTATTGTAAATACTATAGGTCATTACTTGCACTATAAATCATTATGCTATCGTCTATGGGGAGTGAGCAGCAAAGTATGTTTTGTCGAACCATTATGGTTTTTCACAATTTTTCCACAATAAGACATTATTTACAATTGTAACCCATGGAAACAATAACTTCACGCTGAAACTATTAGGAGCTAAACACAACATTTTCAATTTTCTTAAGATCAGCTATTTTAACCGTGTTTGCATCAGCTGAGGTGGTCTATTGGCACAAGTAGCGGTATTAAAGGAGCGAGGTCGGAGGATCGACTCCCTAATTGCGAGTCTCTTTTTGTGTTGTGTTAAAATTATTTTTATTCTTTTTTTTAAGTATTTTTCTAAATATATACTTATTTATACAAGCTTTTATTTTCGACTTTAACATGTTTACTTTGTTTAACAAATTTTCATATTAATCATCACTTCCAATAGGCACCTTTATCATTGTTTTGCATGAATAGTGATTATGTTATAAATGTAGAAATGAAAAACAATATTACATTACAAATAAACAGTAATTACTTGATATTATCTAGAATTTATAAATGTTAATTGCTTAAAAAAAATGAAAGATTAAGTCCGCGTTACATCAAAATAAAACACGTGGCGCCATCTGTGATTCGATTTCTTCTGAGTGCCAAAATTGCTTACCTACAAATGTTAATAAACTTTCGCGATTTGTACACATTATGAAAATATATGTATTACGGGTCTTGATCGCGTGAATAATTTAAGTTTAAATACCTTGCTTAGGTACCTACGTTTAATATGCATGATAGTTTAATATAAAATCATCAAGTATAAAAATAAACTTATCCAGTTTTGAAAATAGATGGCGTTTAAATACAAATTAAAAAGAATCAGGAAAATTGATTAAAAAAAAAAACTGAAATTTTTACGTAGTTAATATATATGAATATATGATGATCTTAATTTGCGACAGGTTGACACACCTATTTTTAAATTCACCAATGTAGACATTATAAAATAATATTTTAATCTTCTAAAGTGAGTGAAAAATAATATTGAAATAAGTTTAGAAATAGTATTTAAACACAAAAAAAGATATCTGAGTATATCTTTTAGAAACGTTTGAATGTTGTTTGTTCGTTTAAACATTGCATTCCCGCGGTACAAACACGGACACAAAGTAGGTGTACTTTAGACTCGGAAAAGATCGCTCGGGCAGGACATAACCTGCGATCAGAGGGAATCTGTGAGAGTTTTTTCCATCATACCTTTATTACCTCATCATCATCAATCATCATCAACAGCCCTTTACAGTCCACTGCTGGACATGGGCCTCTCTCAATTAATATATTTGAGAGGATTTGGCCTACTATACCACGCTGACCAGACGGGTTGGTATAGGGTTTATTTCGAGTTTTCCATCTCTAAGCAGAAGTTGCACCTGCTCGACTGTTCCCTTAGTCGCTTCTTACGACACCCTCGGGAGGAGAAGGGGTGGAGGTTTGTATTCTAACGCCGCACCCCACACGGCAAATATAGATAATTTATTACCTATGTATAAATTATCTTGAAGGAGCGGCTAGGTACCTACCTCCGATTAAAAGGTCCGATTTAAAAGTGTCGGAGCCGAAGTTGGAGTCGGAGGTTTAAAATCAATCGGAATTTTCGACCTATCGGAGTCAGAATCGAAGCTCCTTAATTCAAAATTTCGCACGCGTAATTGGGCGGTTTCGAGCTTCATTTAACTCGAAACCGGCCCAGTACTAGCGTGGTGGGGAAATTTTTCAATATTAATAATGTTTTACACAGAAGTTGAATTGTAATATAAACTACCTTAATATAAACCCAACTTCCACGCGAACGAAGTCGCGGGCACAGCTAGTTATGAATAATTATGTTAATATGTTTCGTAATCATAAAAGTAAATACGCGTATGAGTATTCTACACTTACATGCCATAGCGCCTTGTGTAAAAAGATATATGCTAGACACAATCAACATGACAACATTCCTTTTAGCTATTGGAAAGCTCTCGCTGATCAGAGTCATCGTCATGGAGTATGCACCTGACAAGCTGAAATGAAGAGACATAGTAGATGTCGACAGACTGTCGAAGACATAGTAGGTAAGTGTCACGGGTCGCCCATAACAGTATCAGTGCCACCAAGATCTTTATTTGGCAAAGATCTAAAGATCACCGCACTGCGCTTGTCATTTGTGACAATATTCGTAAGTCTCATTTGCCCAGTAGGTAATTTCACTTGCTGCAGTGAAATCTGTCCTAAAGCGAGCAAGCCACTCATTTAACTGAAAGTGATGGAACACACGAAAGAATAACTCACACTGTGGTTGACTGGGGGTACCCACCAAGACGGGCTATGGCTTAGACCTACCATCTGTAAATGTTGATCAATACAGGTAATAAAAGTACCGACTTATGCCTTTTTGACGTAAAAGTAGAATATAAATTACTCGCAAATATCGACGTTATAGTGAATAGTCATCTGGACAGTAGTAGAGTAGAGAGTAGAGTTCTGTTTATTTATTATATTTATTAAGTAATAGTCTAGGTTAGAAATAAAGTTAGATTTTCCGTACGACATTTTGTTGGTGGCTATATTTTTATGGTATACCGAGTGTTCGCTATAATAATCCACTTATACTAACCGATTAAATCGAAGTTGCGTTTCCGATTTAATCGATTAGTATACTCGGGAAAAAAAATGTGCTTATATGATTGATGGCGAGAGCTCAAGCCGATTTTATTGTTGCAAAGTTTGAGTACCAATGAACAGGTGAAACCCATGTACACGTTGGAACTTGTTAAACGGAAATTACTGAATAATTTGCATTTAAGTGAACTAACACTGTTGGACGATTGTGATCAAGTGATTTTCAAGTGGAACCAGCCCTATACAGCAGAAGGTTTGGTTATGTATGGTAAAGTATAACCTTACTTAATTTGGAAGCCTTTAAGTTTAGGTTAGGACATATACCTTGGTGTCATAACACCTGCCTACGAGCTTGGGTAATTGGTTTTGACCGCAATTTTAGTTTAGCCTTAATTATTTTAAAAATTCAAAATTCGTTATTTACTTAGGATAAAAAACAACTCTTGTGATACGTCGGGATTCTACATGTACATGTAATGCAAAGTTCATAAACAATAGGTAAAGCCGGAGAAAAGAACCTGGCTATAAAAACATGGTTTTAGCTCTGTAACGAAGCTAGTACCAATACCATATTAGATTGATTCTGGTGAGATGAACTCTGCCTTGACATACCTTACCAGGTTGGATCCGTAGTGTACACGGAGAGAGGGTGCAGATTTTTGGGCAAGTATTTGAGGCAAGCTGAAACTTATTCAATGTTTCTCCGGTAATATCCAAACACAAAGGTTGAAATAGATTTTTTATCGTTTACAGCTTAGCAAGGTAAATACTTACAAGACTGTCGCAACAAATTGTAAAACAAGCAGCATGATCCAATTGACGGAGATGGTAGCAATGAGGTTAATCACTGAGGAGCAGGTGAGGGCCACGAGAAGCATGGCGCGGCGGCCGCGAGTGTCAGACAGGTAGCCCCAAATACCGCCGGTTAGAAGACCTGAAGGTTCGTCATCATTAGCCTAAAGATGTTCACAGATAAACATAGGCCTCCGCCAAAGACTTCCACAACGACCGATTTTGGTTCTTGATTATCTAAGTTATATTGTAATTGAAATTTTGGAACGTTGTTCCTTATGTTAATGCGCAATATTTATTTTATTCTTATTTACTCATATAATAGCGTAGAATAATCGCTTAATACATCTTTAATTGATCTAAGTGATTCTAAGTTTTTACTAAGAATTAGTCAAGTCTTTGTTAGTTCAGACACAGCCGGCAGGTTATATCTGAACTAGTTCGTTGGCTCCCGTGTTTAAGTTTGACAGCGGAATATTCAAAAGGTTTTATGAACCTTTTTGTTGTCCCTTGTCGTAATAGTTAGTATTCTTTGGTTGTGCGAAGCTGAACTTCGGTGCGCATGGGAGTGGCTGTTCTTTGAAGTATGAACTCTGTAGAAACTCCTCAGCAGCGCGTTTATTCAGGTCATACGAGGACTAGGAGTGAACGCCATTGCTGGCTTATAGAAGTTACTAAATTATTGATGTTATTTGAGAAAAGTTTATATTTATTTAAACAATCAACAACCAACAATCAACCAGCAACCAAATAACGCACTGTTGTCTCTACCCGTCTATTGTTTGACCAAATCTTATTTTTCTTCTTTTATAACAATATGAAGTCTAAATGAACTAAGCCAAAAAGTGTCAGGTAATTCAAGTAAATTGAAATCCTATGTCGAAGTTATAGCAAAATTTAACTCAAATACAACTCCTCCCAGGGCCATGCACTGTGTCGCAGGAGACTTTAACCTACACCCAGGCACGCAACAACAATTTGTGGATTACACAAAGTGATGTCCCGTCTGGTAATATAACCCACGACCTCTTGCGAAGCAGTCATACACACTCCCACACTGCGCCACCGAGAATTTGACACTAGGGTTTTTCGAGAAGAGCTATAGGCCGACCGCTTAACTCGTATATCGCCTGCGCGGTGAGAAGGGAGCGCGGGGTGATGTTAACGGGGGGGTGAGCGGGGTGCGCGGGACAGAGAACGTGAGTTCTCTGGCCTATAGTTTTTGTATGTTTTTCCTTACCGACAACAGGTCCCGCGGCTAGCATGCCCTGCTGTCCAGGTGTAGTGTCCAGTTCGCAGGCGCTCGTAGGCACTATGAACATGCTGCCGAATTCAATGCATGCGGTTGCGACCGTCATAAAACCAGCTAGTGCAGTTAGTAAATAGGAGTAGAGCCCGAAACCTGAAGAAAGATATATTTAGTTATTTACAGTTAAGAAACATTTACCAGTAGGTAGGTACTAGGTAGGTTGGTTAATGTAAGATCGATGAAAACAGGAATTTTATTTTGCTTACAAAGCAAAATAAAATTCCTGTTTTCTTCCTAAAATCTTAGTAAAAAAAAAATGTGTGGCACTCGGGGACTGCTACGGTAAAGCTATTACATGGCATTATTTATCAACTAAATAAACAACAATTTTTTTTTTAATTAAAAACAAAATAAATAAAAAATAGTATATTTTTTTAAATATAAAAAAAAAATATTTTTTATTTAATTTCATATGTTAAATAAAATATATTTAATTTTTTTTTTTTTTTTTTTCATTACATTTCGCTTCGCACAGTCGTACCATATACACGTTAAGCGAACGCTCGGCCGAGCTACATGGTAGGCGGAGGGGGGGTTGTTAGGTTAGCAATACCTTAAAACCGACCAAGTGCGAGTGGGGCTTGCGCACTTAGGATTCCGTACTAACATATAAGTATGTAAATAGTTCGATCAACACGGCAATCTATCTAGACACATGACACTCTATCAACCGAAGTATTTCGGGCCACGGTAACGTGCGACCTAATTGCTAGTAGTTAAAAAAACTTAGTTGCTAAATTGCTCTATTGAGTCGCAAATAACAAAAAAATACGTCATGTATGATAGGACTATGTATTATTTTTAGAATTTCAAAAGTATTTGATCTCCAGTTAGATTCTACTTCTGTTAGCAGCGAAACCTTGGCATATTTTCACATTTTTGTTTTTAACGCAATGTTTGTAACGAAACAATATTGAAAGATTCAACTTATATCAGACAAGTCACTTAAGACCATCTGATCCCAAACTGAGGAGATCCCCTTCGATGGCAACCAGACAACTGATACACGTAAACATACATATATAATTCTAAATACCTATATCAAATCAATCTAAAATTCACTTCATGGAAGCAAAATACTACACTTGTGAAAGGCCATGATTCTACACGTTCATACTACATGCCTGTTCGCAAGCAATAGGCAAAGCCAGCAAAAGGAATAAGGCAATATAAATTCACATTCACTCTTTTCAAATTGCCGATATTTACGATGTTTGTTTGTTTATAAACTGTTTATATGTAGGTGGGCCACCATTACATTAAAGGTACACCAAATATAAAATTATATTAAAAAAAGGAGACTTGATATTCAATAGATTACCTCAATGGGTTAAATAGTAGAATATACTTACTCTAGATGGGAATTGAAACTACAACCTGCGCAGCTTGCGCAGTCAGCGTCACTAACCGCTAGACTCACAGGCCAGTCGGTTTACCACGCTATTTTCACATTAAAGAGTTCCTTTAAAAATTGTAGGCTCAGTCATTTCAAAGAGGTCACTCTTTCGGGGCCGATTTTCATTAACTTTCATATAAATAACTTAAACAAATATATGTTTGAGACACTTACACCAAGCCTTTCATTTGTTTTTTTGTTACACTATGCTATTTTCATGGTTTTTCTTGAATAACTTTTAAACTTATTATTCTAAAATAAAAAATAATACACATGCTTACATGTGCAAGCCCTTTCATTTTTTGATATGTAGAAAGAGTTCTAACCTAAGTAAGGTTAAGAACTATCTTTTGTACTTTTTCCTAAATATTAGGCCCCGTAACTTCAGAGATAAGGAGGGGTAATGGTCTAGTTTCATGGTTTTATCTGAATAGCTTTAAAAATAAGGATATAAAAATATATATTTGATATCCTTACAACAAGCCCTTTCATTTAATATGTTACAGTTTACGAAACTTTTTATTTCTTTTAATGAGGGAGGCAAACTAGGAATAGTTTGCCTCCCAAAACTGGGTCTCAAGTTTTATTTACGTTATGCGTCCGTATTTGAGTTACAGAAACACGTAGTGTACCTTCAACTTAACCGGTCCAGTAGATTCGGTGCAAATTGGCTGTGACAGACGGACAGACAGAAACACAAGTGATCCTCTATAGACACACACACACACACACACACACACACAGAGAGAGAGAGAGAGAGAGAGAGAGAGAGAGAGAGAGAGAGAAAGAGAGAGACAGACACACAGCCACACGTCTCAAAAACATAATCAATAATTCAAAATCCTTTATTCACTTAGTATGCAAAACAACACTTGTGATACGTCGGGATTCTACATGTACATGTAATGCCAAGTTAAAACCAAGTTATTTAAACCAGGAGTTACATTCATGATCTTAGAAGAATTGGATGAATTAACTGATTGCTGTGAGACACTAATTGTACCAAGGTCAGCGTATATATTAAATGCTAATAATTGCAATATTTTATAAAAGAAAATTAGCAGTTTGGATTAGACTATTGTAACAAAAATCAATAATAAAACTTTTTTACTAAAAAATATCAACAAATACGATTTTTTAAAAATAAACATTTTGAAGTTGGTGCCTGGTCATGTAGTTTCTATGCAGAAAGTTTAAAATGGTTTTTTTTGCTAATTTACTTTGTTTATTTTTGAAGTTGGCATAATATTTTTTCGTGAAAAAGTTTTTATTAACTGTCCATTTGAATTGTTAATATACCAACAGAATAGTAGGTACACAGTTTAGAACATAACCCTTCCTTTTTAGCTTCACCGTAGTCAGGTAAAAAAGGCCACAATAAACGCTTACCGACTTTATCAAGGGCTGCCTCGAAGGGCAGTTTTTCAGAATTCATTTTATCACTTTTGTCTACATTTATATAGTCTAATTTGATATCAGATACGTAAATGCTACACAATTAATGGTCCTGAACGTTTACGTTCGGTATATCGACTAAGATAATATACTTAGGCTTAATCAATAAGATATCCATTAGACCTAATATATTTTTAACTTATCTCCTATCAATATTTTATCAAAATCTAGCAGTTGTCAGTGATTTCGTACGAGTAATTAATTGAAAAAACGACATAGATAATTGTGGAAATAGTAATAACCTATTTATTATTCATATCCAAATGTCATATTACAGTCATACCAAAATAAACATCTAATATTCAAAGACCTCTACTACATACAATATACTTCTTAATAGTAATAATAATGGTCTTCTAACCGATGTCGGTTACGGCTGCCAATCTCATTAGAGACTAGCCAACTACGCAGGAGATATTACAAGTGTAGGTATGCGCACTAGCGTAGCTTAGGGGGACCTGGAGGGGAGGGCTTACGAATGGGGGCTCATGGGGTGGCAAGCGCCATGATTTTATAAATTGATTTTTTTTTTCAAATCTACAGTATAAATCAAATATTATACCCATTAGACTGCGTCAGTCAGCAATCCGGTTCGTTGGTGACGGAGCGCCAGAGGGCTCTCTTTCCTGATGCGTTCCACCGTCCACTGGCAGAGTATGCTGTGCAGAGTCCTCACCTCAAATAATGCTGCCGCTCTGCCCATTTCTCCAGGCTCGGCCGGATGCCTCTACAGTTTGTGGTGCCTCCAGCCGGCCCCTCCACCGGGCCATAATTGCGCGGTGGGCCTCACCGCGCCAAGTCCGTAACAATGCGGGCAGGGGCTTCTAAGCCCTGCCCGCGAAGCGTTACAAAAAAAACTGCTGCCTTTCTTGATATGGTCTGATCTTTAAAATAAAATCCTTATATCCCATACACATTCTATGGTGTACTAAAATCTTACACTACTAACAGAATATTCCAGGTAAAAGAAAACCAATCCACCTCAGGATTCCATCAAATATACAGAGCTCGGTCCTCGGACTAGTCCTGTACAGCCTGTTAACCTCCGACCCACCACAAAGCTCCGAGACCACAATTGATATTTTCGCTGATGACACTGCCCTACTTGCTTCGCACAAATGTCCATCACAAGCATCTCGCATTTTGCAAACGAGTCTAAATGAGACAAGAATGGCTAGCCAAATGAAGAATTGCCGCCAGCGTATCCAAATCAGTGCATATCACATTCACACTATGCAAACATGATTGTGACCCGATCACCCTGTAACCTTGATCGAAGGCTCACAGCTAAAGTTAGGCGTCTTGTTAAAACGAAGCTAACCATGGCAATTCCAGCTTTATATCAATCACTTTAAAATAAAGTCTAGGTACCCTTACTTAATACGATTATGAGTGTTATGTTGCTTACTTCTTCTTCTTCTTCGTCATTTCCTCATTGCTGAGGGTCTTGCCCGTCCTAGAACGTTTTTACAACGTAGGTAGTGGATGAGCTGCTTCCATGACACACTGTTTTCAGCTTGTCTCAGAGCTGTGGTAACATTAAGTCCCGTTATCATTTTAATTTCATCGGACCATCGTCTAGGTACTCGTCCTGCCCATGTGGTCTTGAACCCTGTAGTTTGTGTTTATCTGACTGTCTGCGTGCGATATGATCAAAGTAGCCTAGGATTCGTTTATGACATGTGGCAATGAGCCTGGTACGGATTTTGGGCCGATTTAAAATGGACTAGTTGGTTCGCTTATCTGTCCATGGTATGCGCAGCATTCTCCTTCAACATCATATCTCAAGAAGGTTGATTTTATTTTGATCGGGCACACGGATTGACCTAAATTCAGAGCCATATCTACACTAATGTTATAAAGCGGAAGAGTTGGTTTGTTTGTTTAAACGCGATAATCTCAGGAACTTAAAATCCGAATTTAAAAAAAAAATGTGTTGTTGGGTAGTCCTTCTTAGTATAGGATAGTCTTTGTCTGCGTAAGTTTTCCCTATTTTTGCAACATTTCTCGTTGCTGCTCCGCTCCTATTGGTCGTAGCGTGATGTTATATAGCCTATAGCCTTCCTCGATAAATGGGCTATCTAACAGTGAAATAATTTTTCAATTCGAATTAGTATAAACTTGATATGGGGGTAAGGTGCTGCGACTAATATACTATACCCCGTGTTATAGAACTGATGCAAATTGTATTATCAAAAAGTTGAAACAAACCAAAATCAGCCTTAGTGGGTGTATATATATATAAATAATATATAATATATATTAAATACATATTTTGTTTAATAAACATAATCTTTGCAAAAATATACACTAAAATTATTAAACTTTTCTCTATGGGAAACTCCTGCACCTAGTTTGTAAATAGCACGCACTGCACGTTTTTGAAGAATAAAAATTGTTTGAATATCAGCCACCTTGCCCAAAGCAGTATGCCATAGGACATGACGCTGTGGAAATAACCGAAATAAACTAGCCTTGCTGTTTCTACATCGGTAAGCGGTCTGATTTTGCTGACAGCATACGCTGCAGAACTGAGTTTCCCTGCGAGACATGATATTTGGGCGCCCCACTGTAACTTACTATCTAAAGTAATTCCCAAAAAAAACCGTTGAATCAACAAAATGAATAACTTCATTGTTTAAAACAAGATTTGTACTGATTTTTCTTACATTTGGCAAAGTAAATTTAATACATTTGTTTTTTTTAGAATTTAAATGCAAGTTATTTAATATAAATCAGTCAAGAACTAATACTAAGGACCTGTTTACTTCGTTAGAGTAATCATTTTTACGATTGGTTTTGAATATAAGAGAAGTGTCATCAGCAAACAGAACAAAATTGCATAAGTTACTGGTTAAACATGGCAGATCGTTTATTTACACCAAAAATAGAAAAGGACCCAGAATTTATCCTTGTGGCACGCCCATACTCACTGTTGATCCGGACGACCGTATTCCGTTAATGTCAACATACTGCATTCGTTCACTAAGATAGGAAGCGACAAGATTAAGCCCCGTACCCGTAATGCCGTAATGCCTAAGTTTCAACAGAAGTGTACTATGCAACACACAATTAAATGATTTTGATAGGTCGCAGAAAACACCAATGTCGTCTTGCAAGTTTTCCCAGGCACTATATATGTGTTTTAGTAGTTTAGAGCCTGCATCTACTGTCGAACGAGCCTTTGTGAATCCATATTGTTCACTATGCAGTAGATTATTAGATTTAAAATGTGTTTCTAACTGCATTAGTATGGTCTTTTCAACCATCTCACTTTAGTACTCAACCCTGCGAAATAATTCTGAAACTTCATGTTCTGTAGACGCAAACAAAGTAGTGTTAACGCAGTTTACTAATCCTGAGTCCAGCACCTGAAATGACTCAGTCTCTCTCCTCCAAGGCTTTCCACATAATACTGTCTCTGTGTGTCTGAATGCATCCCCGACGGGTTTCTTTTTCTGGCTCACGTAGCCACGTTAAGCCACCAGTCCTGCGCCTAATCTCTCTCCTTCGAGTCAAATATCCGTCCCATCAAGCTATGAAAGTTTAATAGAGAGTGCATTTGTGTCTGCGCATACTTACACTTGTGCACTAAAATATCTCCTGCGTGCCTCTAATATTGAGATTGGCCGTCGTAACCGAAATCGGTTAGAAGACCATTATTATTACCATTAAGAAGTATATTGTATATAGTAGAGGTCTTCGAATATTAGACGTTTATTTTGGTATGGCTGTAACATGAAATTTGGATAAGAATATTATGTAGTACTTTTTCTACAATTATCTATGTCGTTTTTTAATTAATTACTCGTGCGAAGTCACTGCCAACTGCTTGATTTTGATAAATTATTGATAGGAGATAAGTTAAAATTATATAATGTGTAATGTATATCTTTACGATTAAGCCTAAGTATATTATCTTAGTCGATATACCGAACGTAAACGTTCAATACCATTAATTGTGTAGCACTTACGTATCTGATATCAAATTAGAGTAAATAAATGTAGACAAAAGTGATAAAATGAATTCTGAAAAACTGCCCTTCGAGGCAGCCCTTGATAAAGTCGGTAAGCGTTAATGTTGCCTTTTTTACCTGACTACGGCGAAGCGAAAAAGGAAGGGATATGTTGTAAACTATGTACCTACTATAGGTGCAATAACAGTTTAATTATACAGTAAATAAAAACTCTTTTACAAAAAAATATTTAAGCAACTTTAAAAATAAACAAGGTAACTAAGAAAAACCATTAAATAAACATTTTACATTAAGCTAAATTACTCTACGAACTAACTGTATTAAATACTATCGGACGCCTCGCGGTTTCACCCGCGTAGTTCCCGTGCCCGTGGGAATACCTACAGTGATAAAAAGTAGCCTATGTCACCCGGGAATAGTGTAGCTTCCCTACGGCGAAATCGGTCATGTATTTTTTAAGTTTATTTTTTACATCTTCTATAAAATATTAGTATAGATATAAATTAATTAAAATAAACCTATTTACAACTTATCTAGTAAATCCAAAAAAGGAGTACTTAAGGGGGCATTACACTGAGAGAATTATTTGTTTAGCGCTACGTACACAGCGACATGAATTCCGGCCTCGCTTTTCCACACACAACCATTACTTCACAGTGCGCAGGAGTGCAGGTCAAAATAAAGTAGAATATTCGTTCGTACATATGTTAGATTACGACTATGACAATACGAAAATGCTCGATTTTGCATTTTTCCGCAACTTCAAGATTTATTTGCGGGATTATATTAAGACATATCCTTATATTTCTTTATTTTATCTACAAGAACTCTTTAACTAGTGACACAATTTTTTTCGTGTCCTAATATTTAGGTTTTCTATATAAATTTTTGAGAGAGCCCAACCCTGTTTCGCGTAATCGACCCTTGAAAAGAGAGGACCAACCAGTTTAAGCGTCGAACAATTCCTTCCCATCGATGTCAACCGGTATAGTGCCCCGAAGACTGACTGCATTGCCACATTGTATGGCAATGCTTATTCTCCGTGCAATGAAAAGGCCAGCCTTCTGGTCACGATATGCACAGACAAGACGCTGGGAAATATCTTTGTATAAAAGGCGAGCACTTGGACTCCATGACCCTAAACCGTCTAAACATGTAATCTCTGACTAGATTACTATATTGGCGCGCCGTTTGAGAGCCTCCGCAGTTGCAACAGCTGCACAGGCACAGCTCGTAGTGTTTGGAAGATGGGAAAGCGCTAGGGTGTCGACGCAGGTTGCATACCTCACCAAAGGTCTGCCCATCTTCCAAGGTAGCAAAGACATACCGTCTGGCAAGATGACGATGATGATGGTGAAGATGACAAGATGTCATCATTGCGCGCTAAACTATTAGGTTCAGGAACAGCTGGCACACTAATGCTGACAAGAGCTCGACGGATGGTGTCATTAACACTAGCGTATCGTGGTATGCGGCATGCGCTCCTGCTGCATGCCTTTGCCTGCGTTGCCTTCTATACAGTGGCGTCGATGAGGAGAGTCACATGGGGGCGCCTAAACGCAAGCAAGCAGCAATGCGGAACGTAGGAAGTTGCTACATAAAAACAACTTCAAAATGTTCACTTATTATTTTTAAATAATAATAATAATAATATCTTGGGACAACTCACACAACGCTATCTGATCCCAAACTAAGCAGAGCTTGTACTATGGAAACCAGACAACTGATAAACATACTTATATATTTCTAAATACATACATATAAGGTGAGTGTTAGCGCGCTGTCATGAGCGGACGTGTTAGTTATTTTTTCGGATTCTTGTCGGAAATTCTAAGTTAAATATTTGTGATTGGTGGAAACCTACAATTTTGAAATCCTTGTCACTCTAAGGGACTTATTACCTAAGAACTCCGCCCTTTGGGCGGAGTCCGAGAGGGACAAATATATTTAACAAAGTAACTTTGTTAAATCGGACCTGAGATTCGAACCGGCGGCTGCGTGAGTGGGGAGCGAGCGCTGTGCCACCGCGCCACCGAACGGTTGCATCGAGCGAGCGAAATAACCGGCTTAGAGCTACTCGTGACGTCGACGCAGTGGAGATAGTGAAGCAGCAAGCGGTAAAGCACCTTAATGCGTCGGCGTTGTGTGCAAAATAGTGCGCCGTACGTGGTTGTTTATCACTTTGAGTCAAATGTCGGCAACGGACAACGTTACCTTTAGAAATTCGCGACAACAGTCGCGCGTTGATGAGGAAGAGATGGAAGAACAATGGCAATCGCCCGCTGGTAAGCTATTAGGATTTTCGGAAAGTAAAATAAGAGAAATTATAAAGCAGGAAGTCAAAGCGGCTGTTGAATGTTCAATGCAGAATGTAATTCTAGGGGTATTGAACAACATACAAAAGACAGTCAGTGATTTGAAAGAGAAGGTAATTGAGTGTTGCAAAGAAAATCAAATTCTCAAGGGAAAATTATTGCAAACTGAGCGTAATTTAAATAAGCGGCAGGAGGTAGAAAATGCTTCGCAGCACAAAGAAGCAAGCACTTTTAATAAAAAGTCCTTAACAGGATCCGTTACAGGTGCTACCCAAGTTGCGTCTCAGGCTAAGAGCAATATTGGGATGACAGAGAGGAAGAAGAAAGAGGTGACAGAAAATATACCTTCACAATCGGAAAACATACAATCGTCACAAATTGAAGGACCTAAGCAGACAGAATGGCAAACCGTGACATACAGAAAGAAAGAAAGGTTCAACCGGACAGTTGTATTAAAAGGAGGAAACCATCAGATTAGTAATCTTCAGGCTATTGAGAAGAAAAAGTTTTTACATGTATGGTCACTACATCCGGATACATCAACGGATACCATAGTTGAACACGTAAGAACGAGGGTAGCTGATAGTAAAAATATCAGTGTTGAAAAAATTATTCACAAGACACAGCGGGATTACTCATCGTTTAAAATTGGTGTCTCAGAAAGCCAGTTTGAAAATATAGCTAAACCCGAAGTTTGGCCTGTGAATACGCGCCTTAGTGAATGGCTTTGGTTTCGGAACCCAAATAGAGCGACCCATGGAAAAGAAACCTAATCACACGTTGGACCTTTACTACCAAAACGTTAGAGGGCTACGTACAAAACTAAAATGTATTTATAGTAGTATACTAGCATCAACAGCTCAATTATTCGCCTTCACGGAGAGTGGATTAAATGAATCCATCCACGACGGGGAAATAGTACCGGAGGGGTATACGGTCCTCCGATGTGATCGCATGGACGGCCGCAAGCACGGAGGAGTCTTGCTTGTAGCAGCGCCCAGTGATAGACTCGAACTACGCCAAGTATCTTTGCCCGAGAACGCTAACTTAGACACTCACTCGTTTGAGATAGTTTGTGCTACTGTGTACCGCGGTAACAAATTCATGTTTTTATGTTGTGTCGCGTATATCCCGCCTAAAGCGATAGACAGAGAATATATGTATATGTTTCATCTGTTAGAAATATTGTGTGTACGATATGAAAAAATAATTTTAGTGGCAGACTTTAATATGTACTCAACTAGTCAGGACATACAATGTTATTACGAATACTTTGTCACCTTCTGTAACTTTCGCCAATGTAACAATATCAGGAATTGTAATGGTCGCATGCTCGATGTTGTGTTAACTACTTTTTCGAGTGATGAGATTATCGTGTGTGAGGAGCGAGAGCCTTTATCTAGTGTCGACACGCAGCATCCGCCGTTGTGTGTGAGCGTCTGCCCGGCGCGCGCGCACTCGTTGATGGAGTCTGCCGCAGCGGCCGTCCTCCCCACCGCGACCCCACTACACGACGTTCCCGCGCCGCCGCCCGAGCTGTCACCGCTGCCTGAGTACTCACACCCGCCGCGGTGGAACTTCGCAAAGGCAAACTTTTATTCGATGTATTCAGCGTTGGGGGAGGCAGATTGGAGCGAATTGTATGGTACAAGCAGCGTTGACGCAGCGTACGGTATACTTTATAATATATTTTATAGGATAATAGATGATAGCACACAAAGAAAAATGCCTTAAGCTGGCTGTTCGCGGTATAATTACCCAGAATGGTACACAGCAGACATAATAGGCGACATAAAAAGAAAGGCATATTGGCACAAAACTTATAAGATTTGTAAATCAAGGGATGCGTATGATAAGTTTTCTTATTACCGGTCTATTGTTAAAAATAAAATTCATTCTGCTTTTGTGATTTATCAAAATCGTATAGAAACACAATTATTAAAAGAACCTAGTACTTTTTGGAGCTTTATTGGTCGGAAATGTTCGAAGCGTAGTAAAAAGCGCATTACTAAAGACGGTTCGCCCATTTTAGAGAGTGACTGTGCCCAAATATTTGCCAATTATTTCCAGTCCGTGTATGGAGATGTAGTGCCGCGTCTAGACGCCACTGAGGCAGCTCAGGAAGCGCCTGAACGCGGGTCGCGTATTCATGTGGGACAATTGTCACTAAAAGAGGTAATCAGGGCCCTAGCGCGCTTAAAGCCTAAGAGATCGGTGGGCCCAGACGGTATACCTCCTTATATCGTAAAAGACTGTCGAAGGGTATTAGCTCGACCTCTTCTACACCTATTTAATATTTGTCTTAAGGAACGGGCGTTTCCAAGCGGTTGGAAATTGACTCGGGTGATTCCAGTTCCGAAAGGGTCTCCTGGCTCGGATGTAACAGGATACAGGCCGGTTGCGGTATTGTCGACGTTTGCGAAGGTCTTCGAGATGGCACTTTGCTCTATTATAACCTCACAGATCAACGTTCAGCTTAGCGATGCACAGCACGGGTTCCGGGAGGGCTACAGTACAAATTCAAATTTATTGTGTTTCATGAACCAAGCTATCCCGGTGCTCGATTCTGAGGCTGGAGCACAGCTGGACGTTGCCTATTTTGACTTCCGGAAGGCCTTCGATAGTGTCGATAATGATATCTTGTTAAGGAAGTTTGCTATGGCTGGCTTTACACCTGATTTATTATGTTTTTTCGCAAATTATTTAGGAAACCGTCAGCAGTTTGTCGAGTATGCGGGGTACACTTCAAACCCATATCCCACTCTTACAGGAGTGAGTCAAGGCAGTAATTTGGGCCCATTAGAGTTTCTGATCATGATCAATGATCTGCCGGAGGTGATTAAACACGCGAACTGTCTCCTGTTTGCAGATGATTTAAAGTTGTTATTGCGAGTAGATAGCATACGCGACTGCCTACGACTTCAGGAAGATATCACTCGTGTTGTAGATTGGAGCATTGAAAATAAGTTGTTTTTTAATGTTTCAAAATGCAAGATAATGTCCTTTACGCGAGCAGTAGAACCCCTGGGTTATAGTTATAAAATGGAGGGCGACGATATTCCGCGAGTCGTGATGGTGCGAGACCTCGGTGTCTTATTCTCGGCCGAACTTTCATTTAGACAGCATATTGTTAATATTTGTAGGAGGGCCTATCAGAGCTTAGGGTTTATAATGCGCGAGACCAGGGATTTTAATAACATAAATGCTGTAAAGTCATTGTATAACTCATTAGTTCGAAGTAGGTTAGAGACTAGTGCTATCATCTGGAACCCCCATGAAACTAAATATAGTCTTATGGTGGAGAAAATGCAAAATAAATTTACTAGATTTCTTTATCTAAAGCAATACGGAGTGTACCCCTTCTATCCACTCATGTATCCAACCCTCTTTGTTTTAGGGATGGTGGGATACTATAAGTTGGAGGTAAGGCGGAACTTAGCATTAGCGAAATATATATTTCTAGTGTTTAGGGGTAAACTCAGAAACCCTTGGGTTTTAGAATCGTTAAAGTTGCTTGTACCAAATACAAGGCTGCGGCTGGCACCAAGAACAAAGGTGTTTGAGGTACCTACATCCCGCACTAATCTGCGGAAGTTTTCTCCAACGGTCAGGGCTTTAAATATCATAAACGCAGTCTCCCATCGACTAGATATTTATGTTTGTTCATTGGCGGAATTTGAGAGGGTGACATTGGATTATCTTTGTCGTCTTTGATTTGATTATTCTTGTTAGTTTTGATTGTTGTTGTTGCTACATTGCTGTATTAGGTATATAACCTGTAATAACGATGTGTGCTGTAAATGTAATAAATAAATATTATAGATAAATTACACCCAGACACAGAATAAACCATCGTGCTCATCACACAAAGTTTTATCCTGGGTGGGGATCGAACCCACGACCTCTTGCGTAGCAGTCGGATACACTCCCACCGCGCCACAGAGGCAGTCAAATATAATATGTTTAAAAAGTCGCTTTAGTTAATATTTTTATGTAAAAAAGTTTATAATTAATATAGGTTACAAAAGCTTAATCCGAATTGCTCATTTCCTTTTACAAAATATTGCTTTTCGCGATGCAAGGCCGTAATTTTTTTGTAGTTTACCTGCTGTAGTTACTTGAATATTAGCTTCATTATATCTTACTGTGTGCCGAACATTGTGACGAACCATTATTAGGGGGTAAAATAGGGGCTGCCCCCCCCTATTTTACCCCCTTAGGGGTCAAAATTTTAATAATCCTTCCATATTTATTTATTTATTTATTTATTTAAAACTTTATGCACAAAGTTGTACAAAGGTGGACTTAATGCTAAAAGCATTCTCTGCCAGTCTACCTTAGGGTGATGTAGAAATGGAATGTGTAGGTGCAGTAACCTAATTGTAAAATAAGAACTTCCTTATTATTCTTACATAATCCATATTGGATGCCTACAGCATAAAAAGTATTAACTGCCTAACTTTGAGGTTTGTAACCTAGGGGTTTAGGCTCTGCGTTGATGAATCAGTCAGTGAGTCAGTCATGACAAGTGTTTATATATGTATAGAAAGATTACTATTAAAGTTATAGAACCTCAAAAAAAAAATACAAAAATAGGTGTTTCAATTCAGTCGTCCGGAAATGAAGGTAGCCTAGGTTGGTAGGTATTTTAGGCTTACAAAGCAAATTCATAAATAGTGTGGTCATTTTTCTAATATTTTATTATATATTATAAAAAAACTCTAATTTCATCAACCTTACCTTAACCAACATACCTACTCGTACCTAAAATTTTAAATTAATCTATCTTTCTTCAGGTTTCGGGCTGTATTCTCACTTACTAACCGCACTAGCTGGTTTTATAACGGTCGCAACCTCATGCATTGCCTTCGGCAGCATGTTCATAGTCCCTACGAGCGCCTGCGAGCTGGATACTACACCTGGACAGCAGGGCATGCTAGCCGCAGGACCTGTTGTCGGTAAGTAAAAACAGACCAAAAACTGGTCCTTTTGGAAAAAACCCTAGTGCCAAATTCTCGGTGGAGCAGTGTGGGAGTTTGAACGATTGCTCCGCAAGAGGTCGTGGGTTATATTCCCACACGGGACATCACTTTGTGTGATCCACAAATTATTGTTCCGAGCCTGGGTTTAGGGTGTAGTCTCCCGCGATATAGTGCTTGGCCCTGGGAGGAGTTATCTCAAAAATAAACTCTTTTGCCATTACTTCGGCTTAGAATTGAAATTCTAAGCCGAAGTAATGGCAAAAGAGTTTATTTATTTGAAATAACTGACACCTCTTGGCTTAGTACAATTAGATTTTATATTGCCATAAAAGAAAATTAAGATTTGGTCAAACAATAGACGAGTAGAGACATCTATCCGTGACCACGGCCGTTGCAATACGGTCGAAACGTCGGGCAATAAACAAGGTATTTTACCTTAAATTATTCACGTGATTAAGACCCGTAGTATTTAAAATTTTATAATGTGTACAAATCGCAAAAGTTTGTCAACATGTATAGCCAGTGCGTTAGTTGGTTGCTTGTTAAATATAAACTTTGATCAACAATAACGTCAATAAATTGGTAACTTCTATATGCGAACAGTACCGTGCACGCTAGTTGCATGCCAGTAGATACTGACTGACTTGTTGACTGCCTCTGTGGCGCGGTGGGAGTGTGTCCGACTGCTACGCAAGAGGTCGTGGGTTCGATCCCCACCCAGGATAAACCTTTGTGTGACGACACGATGATTTATTCTGTGTCTGGGTGTTATTTATCTATAATATGTATGTATTTAGAAATATATAAGTATGTTTATCAGTTGTCTGGTTTCCTTAGTACAAGCTCTACTTAGTTTGGGATCATATAGTGTTGTGTGAGTTGTCCTAAGATAAATCAGAATCAGATACATGCCAGTTATCCGTAGCGAAGGGTTAAAGAAATTCTAATTAGGTAACCCGTGCAAGGAGCTGTTAGATATGTAAGTATGCCAGATACAAGCATGTCTTAGATTCGGTTAGTACCATTTACTTACCATCAAACAGAAGATCATTCGCTTGTTTGAATAAATAAGACTTAAAATAATAATGGAACTTTGTTTAATTCCATATAGAAAATGATTTCAACATTTAAGGTAATTTCCGTGCATCGCGGTCGATCGCGGCAAAAAACGGAAACGGCGGAAATGAACCTTTACAACGTTACATCTATACTAATATTATAAAGCTGAAGAGTTTGTTTGTTTGAACGCGGTAATCTCATGAACTACTAACCGAATTGAAAAATTCTTTCGCTGGTGGATAGAGCAATGCAATGAGAAATGTTGCAAAAACGGGGAAAATTTACGCAGACGAAGTTGCGCGGGGGCAGCTAATGTTATAATATAAATACTGCGCTCGCTTAAGTCCTTGTTCACGTATGATCAAACAACCGCGCTGCTGAGAAGCATGCGACCCGTAGTTGATGCTCAGCTTGCCACAACCAAAGAATATTAATACAACGTACCACAACCTGAAGGGACAGCAAAAAAAAATATCAAACCCTATTGAATATCCCGCTATTAAACTCAAACACTGGAGTAAGTTTAGGTATATCCTGCCGACTATGTCTGAACTCCACAGATCAATCTTTTTTTTTTTTCTCGCCACAATAGTACAATATTTATGTATAGGTATACATTAATTTCTTTTTTTTTATATTGTGGGAGACTGGTGCCTAAACTAGGCTCGAAGCCTGTATTTCAGGACACCACCACTCATTGATATACAAATACTTGACTAAATTCTCACTAGCGGTCGATGATAACGAGAAAAACTTAGAATTTATCAAATAAAGATATATTGAGCGATTATTCTACGTTATTGTATAAATAATTAAGATTATAATAAATATTGGGCATTAACAATTAACACTAAGGAACTATGTACCAAAATATTAATGACTAGCGGACGCCTCGGTTTCACCCGCGTAGTTCCCGTTCCCGTGGGAATACAGGGATAAAAATAGCCTATTTCACCCGGGGTTAGTGTAGCTTCACAACGATGAAAGAATTTTTCAAATCCATCTAGTAGTTTCGGAGCCTATTCAATACAAACAAACAATCAAATCTTTCCACTTTATAATATTATTATAGTATAGATATAGAAGTACAATATCTGTTTATATAAATAATAGTTTATAAAAACTAAAAAAGCGTGGGGTGCTTGTGATGATATTGATTTGTAATCACCCCACGTATTTTTACAATAAACTGATTTTTATTTATTACTTTTTTTACAGCTTTTTACAAAAGCATGTTTTTTAAACTATTATTTTATTATTCATTTTTTAGTTATTTTAAACCAGAAAGCCAAATAGGAAATTACAAAGATCTAACTTTAAAACTAACGGAGTTTTATAAAAACTTGCAACCCCTATTTCACCTAGTGACTGATAAATTACGAACCAAAATCGGTCGTTGTGGAAGTCTTTGGGTGAGGCCTATGTTCATAAGTGGACGTCTTCAGGCTGATGTTAATGACGAATGACGAACCCTGCAGGTCTTCTAACCGGCAGTATGTGGGGCTACCTGTCTGACACTCGCGGCCGCCGCGCCATGCTTCTCGTGGCCCTCACCTGCTCCTCGGTGATTAACCTCATCGCTACCATCTCCGTCAATTGGATCATGCTGCTTGTCTTACAATTTCTTGCGACAGTCTTGTAAGTAATAGTATTTATCTTGAAAAGTCGTAAACGATAAAAAATGTATTTCTATTTTTTCCACCTTGATGCGTCTACATATATTATAAACGTTGATTTAGCCCCGCTATGCCCCAGCCAGGTCTCCGTTTCTGTGGTATTACAGGTGAATCATGAAACAAATTTTAAGATTGCCTGAAATACTTCCCCAAAACCACCAGGTGTACCAGCTCTTGGTCTACCATGAAAAATATAGCCACCGATAAAATGCCAGTGCCAATAGAAAATTTAACTTGATTTCTAATCTAGACCCTAATAAATAAATAGAACCCTCCACTACTATCCAAGTGACTATTGACTGTAATAAGTAGATTATAAGGGAGGGATCCCACCACCCACCCTCGATCTGTGAATCACCACGATTGAAGTAGTAAGGAAATGCCCTTAATACAACAATCGAAATAGATTGACAGACCGCACTCAAAAAGAGAGACCTGTAACAAAGAAAATTAGTGACAGGTACTCTCACCAAGTCGAGTGGTAGGCACCTCCGGACCCTTGACTTGCAATATTCCGCTTCCACGAAGTGAAACTTCGACACGTGTTTCGCCTCTACACGAGGCATCCTCAGGACAGTTTGGCACCGACTGAGCGCTCGTCCAACGTGTGCGCCTCTTTTATACGTTCAATCCCCACTACTCCGGCCAACGGTCGATGAGTAATGTTGCCTTAAAGAAAATAAATTGAGCAGGGGAGACGAATTGAAGTTGGTTTGTTCGTTCAGCAATGTGCTTCTATCCTGTTTCAGTATTTCCAACTGCTCTAATACGCACAACCTGAAACCCTTACTGCAAATATGTAGAATTTTGAAAGAATTTCTGTCATTCAGGGCATGTCCGGTTTCAAGTAGATGGTTCGCAAAGTGAGATTTTTCTGGATGATTGTTTCTAAAGGCAGCAATGTGTTCCTTGTATCTGGTGTCAAAATTCCGACCAGTTTGGCCAATGTAAATACTATTGCAGCCGTCACACGTTAATTTATAAATTCCAGATTGTTTCTCTTTGCTCACTTTATCTTTGCTGTTGCATAAATATCTCAACGAATTTTGAGGCTTAAAAGCTGAAAAAATACCATTAGCCTTCAATACCTTCGACACACGTTCTGTGATATCTCCAAAATAAGTCAAACTGGAAGTACAAGTTACAATTTCTTTCTGGAATGGATACAACATATGGTTGACTATGTTGTGCTGTTTTTTCTTAATCAATGAGTCAATTAATCTCGTACTGTATCCATTTGATTGAGCTATATGGTAAATAATACTGAGCTCTTTTCTGTAACTTTCTTCGCTTAGGGGCACATTATATAACCTGTGGATCATACTATTAAACGCGGCTAGTTTGTGTTGCCAGGGATGACATGATGATGCAGGAATAGTAGTGTCCGTATATGTCGGTTTCCGATAGATTCCGAATATATGTCCGTTGTTCTTCCTTGATATAGACAGATCCAAAAAGTTTATTGTGCTGTCCTGTTCGATTTCCAGTTTGAATTTTATGTTTGGATGCTTGTTGCTTAACCCATTGGCAAAGTTGTGGAGTTGTCGTTCAGTTCCTGTCCAAGCCAGTAAAATATCATCAACATATCTGTAATAATATAGAATATTGTTATCGTTAACCACATATTTCCTTTCGAAGTAATCCATAAATAAGTCTGCCATCAATGGACTTAAAGGTGACCCCATAGCTAGACCCTCCTTCTGTAGAAAGTACTCATTATTAAACTGAAAATAGTTTTGTTTCATACAAAGCTCAGTTAAACTAATGATGTTCTCAATTTCTTCAGGATGTAATTTCTTCCTTTCCAATCGATGTTTAAGTATATTTAAACACTCATTATATGGAACATTTGTGAATAAGCTTTCCACATCCAGAGATGCCAGTTTCGAATTGCGTGGTAACTGTAAATCTTTGATTTTCGTGATTAAATCTTGGCTGTTTTTGATACTGTATTCCGGTGAAAATGAAGTTCTCTCTTTAATTAAATAATTCAGATATTTGGCTAATTTGTATGCAGGTGCGCTAGTGTATGATACCACTGGTCGAACAGGTACTCCATCTTTGTGTATTTTGGGTAATCCATATAGCCGAGGGCATTGTGGGTTCATAGGTATTAAATTCTTACTGACGATGGAATTATCTGGAAACAAGTAATGAGCGGATTTAATACAAAGCTTTAATTCGGCGTGGAACCGCTTCGTTGGGTCTGAGGCCAGGCGCTGAAATTCATCGGTTGATATGACATCTTCAACTTTGCTGTTGTAGTCTAATCTTGACATAATCACGATAGTGTTACCCTTATCTGCCTTATTGATCACCAAGCTATTCATTTGTATCTTATTTTGGATTGATCTGTAAATTTTAAGTTCAGAATCATGAAACTTACTGCCTTTGTAGGTTTTAATTTGATGGGCAGCGATACTTCTCACCAAATCTTCTTTCTTGTTTCGCATGATTGAAATTTCTGTGTCAACCGCTAAGGTCTCTAAAGATTTTTGGGTAACTTTCTGTGGTATACTGTACTTCAGACCTTTCTCTAAAAGTGCTTGTTCATTGTTATCGAATTGAACATTAGACAGATTTTCAACCCTAGAATAAAATGAATGGTTACAACAGCTATCCTTACGATTTGAGATGTCACTTTCAGCGCGTTTTTTATCCCTCAGTGTTTGTAGTTTCCTATTTTGAATCAGGAACTTCTCTTGGGCTGTCTGTGAAGCTAGTTCTCTGGCCTTCTGATCCAACAAATCGAACTCAACACTATGTAATCTGAAAGCTAACTCGGAATGTAGTATTTTCAGATGTAGTTTCAAGTTGTCTCTAATAGTAAACCAACGCCTTGCCTCTTCTCCCAGCCAAATTCGTTGAGCTTTTTGAACAGCGATATTAGCAGCTCTGTTGTGTGTATTGGTACGGATGTTGATGTACTTTGGAATAATGTTATAGTGCTTGCACTGCTGATTGAACCACACGTTTTGATTAGCGACACAGTGTAGTTTTAAGATCTTGATGTATAATTTCGCCTGTACTGCTATGCTTGCTGATTTAAGATAAACGATTGAATCAGGCGTTACATGGCGGAAATCCATCTACTTAAGATGGATTTCCGCCATGTAACGCCTGATTCAATCGTTTATCTTATATCAGCAAGCATAGCAGTACAGGCGAAATTATACATCAAGATCTTAAAACTACACTGTGTCGCTAATCAAAACGTGTGGTTCAATCAGCAGTGCAAGCACTATAACATTATTCCAAAGTACATCAACATCCGTACCAATACACACAACAGAGCTGCTAATATCGCTGTTCAAAAAGCTCAACGAATTTGGCTGGGAGAAGAGGCAAGGCGTTGGTTTACTATTAGAGACAACTTGAAACTACATCTGAAAATACTACATTCCGAGTTAGCTTTCAGATTACATAGTGTTGAGTTCGATTTGTTGGATCAGAAGGCCAGAGAACTAGCTTCACAGACAGCCCAAGAGAAGTTCCTGATTCAAAATAGGAAACTACAAACACTGAGGGATAAAAAACGCGCTGAAAGTGACATCTCAAATCGTAAGGATAGCTGTTGTAACCATTCATTTTATTCTAGGGTTGAAAATCTGTCTAATGTTCAATTCGATAACAATGAACAAGCACTTTTAGAGAAAGGTCTGAAGTACAGTATACCACAGAAAGTTACCCAAAAATCTTTAGAGACCTTAGCGGTTGACACAGAAATTTCAATCATGCGAAACAAGAAAGAAGATTTGGTGAGAAGTATCGCTGCCCATCAAATTAAAACCTACAAAGGCAGTAAGTTTCATGATTCTGAACTTAAAATTTACAGATCAATCCAAAATAAGATACAAATGAATAGCTTGGTGATCAATAAGGCAGATAAGGGTAACACTATCGTGATTATGTCAAGATTAGACTACAACAGCAAAGTTGAAGATGTCATATCAACCGATGAATTTCAGCGCCTGGCCTCAGACCCAACGAAGCGGTTCCACGCCGAATTAAAGCTTTGTATTAAATCCGCTCATTACTTGTTTCCAGATAATTCCATCGTCAGTAAGAATTTAATACCTATGAACCCACAATGCCCTCGGCTATATGGATTACCCAAAATACACAAAGATGGAGTACCTGTTCGACCAGTGGTATCATACACTAGCGCACCTGCATACAAATTAGCCAAATATCTGAATTATTTAATTAAAGAGAGAACTTCATTTTCACCGGAATACAGTATCAAAAACAGCCAAGATTTAATCACGAAAATCAAAGATTTACAGTTACCACGCAATTCGAAACTGGCATCTCTGGATGTGGAAAGCTTATTCACAAATGTTCCATATAATGAGTGTTTAAATATACTTAAACATCGATTGGAAAGGAAGAAATTACATCCTGAAGAAATTGAGAACATCATTAGTTTAACTGAGCTTTGTATGAAACAAAACTATTTTCAGTTTAATAATGAGTACTTTCTACAGAAGGAGGGTCTAGCTATGGGGTCACCTTTAAGTCCATTGATGGCAGACTTATTTATGGATTACTTCGAAAGGAAATATGTGGTTAACGATAACAATATTCTATATTATTACAGATATGTTGATGATATTTTACTGGCTTGGACAGGAACTGAACGACAACTCCACAACTTTGCCAATGGGTTAAGCAACAAGCATCCAAACATAAAATTCAAACTGGAAATCGAACAGGACAGCACAATAAACTTTTTGGATCTGTCTGCGTTTGGTCTGTCTATATCAAGGAAGAACAACGGACATATATTCGGAATCTATCGGAAACCGACATATACGGACACTACTATTCCTGCATCATCATGTCATCCCTGGCAACACAAACTAGCCGCGTTTAATAGTATGATCCACAGGTTATATAATGTGCCCCTAAGCGAAGAAAGTTACAGAAAAGAGCTCAGTATTATTTACCATATAGCTCAATCAAATGGATACAGTACGAGATTAATTGACTCATTGATTAAGAAAAAACAGCACAACATAGTCAACCATATGTTGTATCCATTCCAGAAAGAAATTGTAACTTGTACTTCCAGTTTGACTTATTTTGGAGATATCACAGAACGTGTGTCGAAGGTATTGAAGGCTAATGGTATTTTTTCAGCTTTTAAGCCTCAAAATTCGTTGAGATATTTATGCAACAGCAAAGATAAAGTGAGCAAAGAGAAACAATCTGGAATTTATAAATTAACGTGTGACGGCTGCAATAGTATTTACATTGGCCAAACTGGTCGGAATTTTGACACCAGATACAAGGAACACATTGCTGCCTTTAGAAACAATCATCCAGAAAAATCTCACTTTGCGAACCATCTACTTGAAACCGGACATGCCCTGAATGACAGAAATTCTTTCAAAATTCTACATATTTGCAGTAAGGGTTTCAGGTTGTGCGTATTAGAGCAGTTGGAAATACTGAAACAGGATAGAAGCACATTGCTGAACGAACAAACCAACTTCAATTCGTCTCCCCTGCTCAATTTATTTTCTTTAAGGCAACATTACTCATCGACCGTTGGCCGGAGTAGTGGGGATTGAACGTATAAAAGAGGCGCACACGTTGGACGAGCGCTCAGTCGGTGCCAAACTGTCCTGAGGATGCCTCGTGTAGAGGCGAAACACGTGTCGAAGTTTCACTTCGTGGAAGCGGAATATTGCAAGTCAAGGGTCCGGAGGTGCCTACCACTCGACTTGGTGAGAGTACCTGTCACTAATTTTCTTTGTTACAGGTCTCTCTTTTTGAGTGCGGTCTGTCAATCTATTTCGATTGTTGTATTAAGGGCATTTCCTTACTACTTCAATCGTGGTGATTCACAGATCGAGGGTGGGTGGTGGGATCCCTCCCTTATAATCTACTTAAGATGGATTTCCGCCATGTAACGCCTGATTCAATCGTTTATTGACTGTAATGTAAATATTGTTTAGTAATTCAGGTTCTGGCAAAGCTCTCTATAAGGCATACCTAGGTCGGTACTTTTATCACCTGTAATGATCAACATTTATCGGTGGCAGGTCTAAGCCATAGCCCGTCTTAGTGGATACCACCGTTCCACCACGGTGTCAGTTATTCTCCCGTGAAATAGTGATGATAACACATCACTGTGTTTATAGTGAAATTACTGGGTAAATGAGACCAACGAATAGTGTCCCAAATGACGAGCGCAGAGTGGTAGCATTCAGATCTTTGCCAGACAAAGATTTGGGTGGCACTGATAATGTTATGGGCTAGCGTGACACATATTATAAGGCTCACGACCTGCTTATATCTTCATTTAGTGATATAAAACAAAATGTAACATTTTAGCTTGTCAGGAGCATACTCCATGACGATGACTCTGATCAGCGAGAGCTTTCCGATAGCTAAAAGGAATGTCGTCATGCTGATTGTATCCAGCATATTTCTTTTTGAGCAAGCCATTATGGCATGTAAGTGAAGATTTTTTTTTTACTTATTTAATTACGAAATACGAGTACTAACACATATACTACGTTAAAACAATATTTTAACCACTAATTATTTGTTTTGTCTACTTCTTAAAATTTGGAAAATGAAATGAAAAACAAAAATAAAACTATTATAAATATGAGAAAAAGCCTTGTCCACCTATCGATTACTAAAAACCTTTTAGATGTAATCGACAACAAAACAAATCGTCAATGCAGCAAAATGGCTATACTATAGCTTTTTTATTCAGAAAAAAAAAGAAAAAACTTTTAGGACATTATCAGCGAAACACAGTCAGGCAGATACTGACTCTCCAGACACAGTGGACTTAGAATTGAACATGACCTCCTCTTTCTCTCTAATTTTACCTAAATATTCATTAATTCATACATGTCACCTGTTTCCAGTATTGGCGATCCCCATAATTCGCCTATCATTTTCCTACTACATACCAGCCCTGGGCATCTACTGGAACTCGTGGCGTACGCTCATGGCGGTGTACTCCATACCCTGTATGATATCTGCTGCTTGTCTTTACTTTATGCAAGAGAGTCCCAAGTACGTGTTTGTTAAGGGAGAAGAGGGCAAAGCCTTGGAAATATTGAGGACCCTACACAAATTAAACAATAGAGGCTCTAAAAAAGAATTTCTAGTAAGTTCCTACTTAAATATAAAGTCGTTATGGTTTATTTCGTCATCTATTCTCACTTCCATCAATTCAGGAACAGGTACCCGGACCAAGTAATAATGATATTACAGCAAGGCATCTCTCTCAACTATGTAGACGGATTTTGTTGCTCAATAAATTGCAAACGCTTTCTCTTAGACTATATTAAAATAAATATTATGACTATTGATTTTGTTATCTAAAAGTATATTTTCAATCGATTCTTCATTAGGTTTAAGTCTAAGTCTAATAAATCATTTGACAATTTGTTTCAGAACCTTGGACAAATACAATTTTTGTTTATTTCTAACATCAGGCGATTTCTCACAGCATTATTTTCATGAAGCATTTTAAAGGTTATAAAGTTAAAATGTTCTTAATTTCCTTTCAATTAATAGGTGAAGGGTCTTCTGAAAGACGAAATCACAGTAACGTCAGGCCCCGCATCAGCTAAAGACCAGATAGTCCCGCTGTTCAAGGCGCCTCTGCTGAAATCCACTATCATCATGATCGTACTATTTTTAACCCAACAGTGAGTTTTGACCAAATTGAATTTGTTTTCATATTTGGCATATTTAAATCATTTTTATACTCCAGAATTGGTGCATTTCTGGTATGGCTGCCGACCATCGCAGATCGATTCATGCGCGCCCTGCAGGCCGGTGGAAGCACCGATCTCACTATATGTGGCGTTTTGGATCTAGAAGCTCCTCCACTTGATGTGAGTAAAGTCTGTCACACAGTTTTAGAAGGCATAATCTATTGAACAAATCAGTGAATAGTTCTGTTTCCGTATGGTAGAAATAAAGTCATCGATGGACAACATACATTCATGGAAGATAACAAAAAGTGGAAATGTCTAATTGATTAGCGTGGATAATGACTTTTAGAAGAGCTTGAGAACTCAATGATAGACAGTGACTTTCGTCTAGATTTCACAAATTAAAATACACACATCAAAAGTGTCTAGGGATCAAGCATTTTTATGCGGATTTCTTGAGATTGAGATGTGGCTTTGTAATAAATTTATGATTTTATAAATTTATATGGATCCTTTTTGGTGCATTTCATAATTTGAATCAGGAACTGTGAATCAAATTCGAGTAAAAGATGAAAATCAGCTGTCAATATTTTCCCTATAAAAACATACAACGCATTGAAGACATTATTAGTGCTACTGTTTCCCTACTACTGATTAAAACCAACGTTATTATGGAGCGGCGACGTCATTTAAGCAGGGAAGAAATGCTCAGAGCCGTGGGAATGATAGAAGCTGGTTCCCGGCAACGTACTGTGGCTTTAGCTCTGAATACAAGTCAGAGTGTTATCAGTCGACTTTGGACACGTTACCGAAGCACTGGTACCGTGGCTGAGCGCCATGGAGGACGGTATCGCTGCACCACACGGAGACAAGACCGATACATTCAAATCTTAACTCGAAGAGGTCCAACAATAACCGCCATGATGTTAGCCGTGAGGCTTCATCACTCTTCAGGGAACTTAATTAGCGACCAAACAGTCAGAAACCGCTTGCATGAAGTGAACCTTCATTCCCGAAGACCGCTACGGGTACCACCTATAGCAATGCACAATCGTAGGATTCGATATCAATGGGCTCTTGAACACAGAAATTGGGCAGAAGAACAATGGCGTTTCGTGTGCTTTTCTGATGAGTCTCGTTTTGGTATGAGACCGGATACAAGACGTATACGACACTGGAGAACCCCTGGACGCCAACAGCGATTAAAATCCTGCCAGGAAGTCCATCCTTATAGTGGTGGAACCATCATGGTATGGGCGGGTATTTGGATCGGCGGAAGAACTGAGTTGATTTGGATCAGAGGCAACCTCAACGCTCAAATTTATGCTGAGACGATTGTATCAGACGTCATCGTTCCTCTACAAGTGCAAATCGGTCCCTTATTTCAGTTAATGCATGATAATGCACGACCGCACACCGCAAGAGTTGTAAGACAGACTCTCGCCGCAGCTAACATCAATGTCCTGCCCTGGCCTGCTCAGTCGCCAGACTTGAACCCGATTGAGCATGCATGGGATATGCTACAGAGAAGAGCTCTGCCGAATATAGAGGGTATCCAGTCGCAAGAAGACCTTTTTTTGTTGTTGCAACGAACATGGGCGGCCATTCCACAGCGTGATTTGGATGAACTCATTTTGAGTATGCCAAACCGATGTTCTTGTGTTGTTAGTGTTCGCGGTAGAAACACGGATTATTAATTGTTTAAGTTACCCAATAAAATTTTAAAGAAAACTGTTATTTCAGTCTTTTTTTCGAACTTTAATGTTAGTGGTTCAAATGTCAAAAATCCCTTTATTAGGAAAATGGCAAATTTCTTTATTAATGCAAAGGTGACTTGGTTTATCGTTACTGTGACAAACGAAAACACTTTATTTGATGAATCCTTAAAGAAATAAAAAAAAAAAATCAATCAGGAGAAAAGTTATTGCAAAAATATATGTTGATCCCTAGACACTTTTGATGTGTGTATTAGGGCGGCTTTCATGGCCTACTTAGGTACGACCTTATAACAATATTTATAGAATTTTCAAACATAACACCCTTAATACAGTCGCCTAAATAAGACCTTTAACCAAGGCAATAATTCAAATCATCAAAGCTCCCGAATGATTTTTTTTTTAATTCTACGATTACACTCTTGTTCTGAGTTTTTCGTGACTGTGTATCTGGAGATATTTATGCTCAATTTGAATACTTGCAAATGTTCATAAAGCCACTTTTTAGTGCATACCATAATCCTTTAAAATGTGAGACTTGGTGGACTTGATACAAAATTTCTTTATTTACAAAATAACTAGTATTGTTCGTAATGTTTCCAGCCTGATGCTATGCCCTGCGCTCTGGACGAGACTTCATTGTATTTCGTGGTTGGTATTGGAGCATTGCAGTCCATCTTTAACCTAGTCATCACTTTTGTAAGTACCGACACCATTTATAATAATAGAGAAATTAACTGACTGAACTAATTAAGCCTCGGTTGAAACCGTTAAGTTGGTTTTTATAATCTATCTACTTGATATTGGATAGTGTTTATTACCACCACCATATTTGTTGTTATCAGTTATCGACGTAGGTTGTGCTATTTAGGATCAATGACCCCAATTGTTGTGTTAATATGAACTTACCCCGGGATTCCAGGATATTTAACCATCGAACCGTCATTTTTTTTATAGACAACTCCCGCGTTAAGGTACAAGCCCTGTGTCACTGGGACCTTTTCAAACATACAAATCACGGACGCAAAGTAGACCTAGACTTAGAACAATCAATCAAAAAGGGCGCCAGCAAAAAGACTTTGAAGATGTAAATATGGCTAGCTCAAAAGTGATTAACTGGTTTGATGTTAACAATTTACTCTTAAACGAAGGCAAGACTAAATGTATTCGATTTATAACACCTAACGTGAAACCAGTAAAAACCACTATAAAAATAAAAGAAGATGAGTTGAACCGAGACCACAAAGTTTTTAGGAATTACTCTAGATTCTAAGCTTCAGTGGGGCCCACATTTAAGTGAATTGTCTAATAGACTCAGTTCTGCAGCGTACGCAGTTAGAAAAATTCGTCAGCTAACAGACGTTGAAACAGCGCGATTAGTTTATTTTAGTTACTTTCATAGTTTAATGTCGTACGGTATTCTACTGTGGGGGGATGCTGCCGACATTCAAACCATTTTCGTTCTGCAGAAGAGGGCTATTCGATCAATTTACGATCTTAGTAGTAGACACTCACTTAGAGAAAAATTTAAGGAAATCAATATCATGACTGTTGCCTGTCAGTATATTTATGAAAACCTAATATATGTTCACAAAAATATTGATAGTTTCTGTAAGAAATGTGATATACATAATATTAACACGTGGAACAAACATAAACTTGTTGTACCAGCGTCAAGGTTACAAAAAGTAAACAAATCATTTCGGGGCCAATGTATACGTTTCTACAATAAAATCCCTAGCGATATTCAAAAATTAAGTCGTAATAAATTTAAGTGTACCATTAAGAAAACATTGTGTATGAAAAGTTACTACTCAATAATTGATTATATAGAAGACAAAAACGCTTGGGATTGAACTGCTTTCTCTCACAGGCTATTAAAATGTACTTTAAGATTATATGTATATATACATATTTACTTTGTAAGAAGTGAAGTATTGTGTTTGCTGAATACGTTTATATATACTCATTTTAGAGTTACTAATAGTATTATTATTTAGTTATCCTTCATTTATAAACGATTACACTCATCAAACACACTGGTTCATTCAGTAAAATTTATTATTGTAAAGAAAAACTTGATGATTTTAAAAGAGTGGCACATGAGTTTCTTGGCAGCTTCTTCTCATGAGCTTTACACTTGGAACTGCCACATAACCTCATTTTGTTCTTTTTTTCAAACAATCATAATTTTTGTAACCAGATTTTACGAAATAAAGATATTTGAGTTTGAGTTTGAATCAGTCAAATCAGTGAATCACACAAATTGGCGTCCCGTGTGGAAATCGAACCCACAACCTCTTACGCTGCAGTCGCACCCACTCCCACCGCGCCAACGAGGCAGTATTGACGGATGGTTAAAAAATTCTGAAATAATAATAAGAATGTGTAAATATTTGAAAATCACAATAAGTAAACAGTGTTTGTGAGTATTTACTATTGAATCCTAATACTATAGCAATTTTAATGGTTTTGAAGTTATTCTTTCTTTTATACGAAATAGAAATAGAAAATCTCAAGCTAAAGTAAGGACACTTTTAGAGTACAACTTTATATATATTAATTAATATATTGGTGACATTAGATGAAAGTGAATCTTAAAATCCCGGGATTTTGAGATAACGTGGTATGTCCATGTTATCCCACGGTTGACGAATCGCGCTGAATGGCATCTCAATCACTAGATATTATATACAGATTGATGTGTGTATGATTTACGCATTAGTAGGTGTGTCAAAATCGTTGCAAATAAACGTTTCTTTCTTTGTTTCACATTCTATTTCAGTTGGTCAACACCGTGGGTCGTCGGAACATTGCATTGGTCGTCATAACGGTATGCGGAGTAAGCGGTATCCTAGTAAATTTGGTGCCAAACGTCATAGCAAGCGGAGTGTTCTTCACAATCATGCTCCTTGGATTTCTACTGTTCGGGCTGTATACTGCTATTGGAGTTGCTTTGTTCCCAACTAACTTAAGGTTTGAAGAAATTGTTTTTCTAACCGGGTCCTATGTCCCTGTTTAGAGAGAAAAGCTCATCCTTAGTGTTTGTTAAAGACATTTGGAAACAGGTAATCATCCTGGATCATGGGGGGGGAGGAGGGGGGGGCAATTAGACTAGCCAAGTATGAGTTGTAGAGTCGTACACGCGACCGCGATCGTAATGGCAAAGCAAATGTGAGAAAACTCGTGTCGTGGGTCGCCTTTTTTCGAGCGAAAAAACGACACCCACGAGTTCTTAATGACAATTTGTAATGACATCGTATAATGAAATATAAAATAATGTATAGTATTTTTAACCAACTTCAAAAAGAAGAAGGTTCTCAATTAGGCTATATGCTTTTTTATGTTTGATACCTGATTACTCGAAGACGGCTGTACCGATTTGTTTTTTTTTTAATTTGAAATAGTTCTAAATGGGTCCCATTGTCATCAATGTGATGCCGGGATCTTGGAGAAATCGAGGGAATTCTTCAAATAAACCATACCTACTACATTTCCTAGCACCACCTTCAAAATATTTATTTATTTTTTGTTGTTAGTTGTTGGTGTACCCTTTAATATTTTATGCTTTTTAGTTACTTTGTAATTATTTTTGAAAATTTTTTTTATGTATATTTCTTTTTAATCTCAGTTATATGTAATTTAGCTCTATAGCGTTCCACCGTGCCCTTTGATACGAGAGACATGACCAAACTACGTGAAAAAAAAAGGTACAACGAAGATTTTATTTTCTTGTTCCAGAACAATGGCCCTCACGATTTCAATAAATGTTGGACACGATCTAGGCACAATCGCGTCCATTCAAATCCTTAACCTGCTGCTAGTAAATAACTGTGACGCTGGATTCTATTTGTTCGCCTCTATATTGCTAGGTAAGTATTCCATAACCATACTACATTCTACTTCATCTGGTAAATGCAAAAGTGGGCCCCACTGACGATGGATCTATCAATCCAAAAGGCGTGGATGTCTGTTAAAAACTTATCGTGAATGTCAAAAACGTAATCCATCTAAATGTCGGTTTTGAGATTTCAAACTGACGTTCGTCCAGTCCAAATAAATGTACGAGTATATCACGCCATGCCATTTGGAAGGTATCCGTATTGTCAGTGAGTGGGCAAAGCAAGGAGCTTAGTTATTGTGTCTATGGTTTATCTTTTCGTCTGAGAGACCCACAATCTCTTCTGAGCATAGTGTCAAACCATGGTTACCATAGTCACGGAAGAGAAAGACGATCTCGCCTAATGTCAATATTGTTCTCTTTATTTCTTCTTGAATAAATTTATGGTGTTGACAGCAATCTTTGGTACAACCTTCTTGTGTACGTCCAAATGGAAGACTTCCAAATGAAAGTATAGTCAATGGTGCTATAATTTTGCGTACATCTATTCGGAATGCATTCATTCGGAAGGCTTCCTAATAGTGGCCACCTTTAGATGTACGGTTGGATGCAGGGATGTTTATTATTCAATCACTTTAAAATGGTTGAACGAAACTGCATGACACAAAGACCGATTATAATCCAGATTATAATCGGTGTTTGTGTCAAACACATAGGATACTTTTATCCCGGAAAAATTGACGGTCCCCGTGGAAATCGTGGAATAGATTTGTTTGTCAAAATTTCCACGCGAAAGAAGTCGCGGGCATTAGCTAGTAGATACTAAAAAATTTTGTAGTGTAAAGTAGCCACAAATGCCACCTCGAGGAGGTGGTGATATGGCATAGAAATTTTATAGTTACAAATCCTTAAACACGGTATGACGTACTATTGCCTGATTAGTGAAATATTATTAATTTTCTTTGTAGATAACTAGGTACCCAATTGCAACCATTGCCCTCTAAAGCTCAAAGAAACGCCCTTGGCAAAGGCATGTAATAAAATAAATGTAGATTTTTTACTAATAACACCACTCAAAAGAATTATTATATTTTTTTTTCAGCATCTGTCATAGCCGCAGCTCTCCTTCCAGATGATCGCCGAATTCAAGATCTCATGTCAGTGCCTGTTCAAATAGAAGATCCAGAGGATAAAAGTGCTAAAACATTCCAAAATATAAAGAAAGAGTAACTTCGGATGTTTTTTTGACAAATCACTCACGGCTATCTGATCCTCTGAACTAGGCAGAGCCTGTACTAGTACAACCAGACAATGGGTGGGCATCGATCCTACGAACTCCGACTCAAAATCGGGATTACTAACCATTTGACAAACAGACCAGTCCAATTATATAAAGGCAAGTGCATATCGGGCCAAGCACTATGTAGGGTTCCGTAGTCCCCCATTCGAATAATACGGCTTAAGGAGTGGGTTTTCTGTTTTTTCTTTTGTTTCACACTACTAACAACGTTTTAAAAGTATTTTTTAATGAAATTTGTATACCAGACACATATAATAAAAAGTTTTCGTCACTTGACCCTTTCAGCACTCCTCGCAACTCATACAAAAATAAATTAATAGAAAAAACTTATGAATTATCATCATAACCATAACAACCCTAAAATAAAACCAAACACACACACACACACACACACACACACGCACGCACCCACGCACATATACACACACACACACACACACACACACACTACATACTCTAGATTTGAGTTATTTAATTTTAATGTGTTCTTCGTAATTGGGGTATTGTTCCGTCTACATTGTAAACAATAAAATTATTGTCAGCTGTGAAGAACCTTTGAGGAGATAAAATAAAATAAATAAATAAATATTTTGTTACTTCTCACTTGGTCTGTTGTTACTCGTTAAGTTGTAAAGCCTCCTTAGCTGTGATAGTTTCCCTTTTAATTTCACTATATATACTACTACCCTGATTTTTTTCACATATCGGATATGTGGAGGAGGACACATGACTCTAACAAAAATTTTCAAGCTCTAATCCTTCAGAGCATTGTGTCAGAGCTTAGTTTGCTAAGCTCTGACACAATGCTCTGATCCCAAACTAAGCAGAGCTTATACTATGGAAACTGAATGACCTTTAAAATCTTGTGTGTGACCTTTAAAATGTTTAAAATCTGTGGTTGATTGCTAGATCCTTTGGTATCAGCTGATCCACGGATTATTTACGCTTTATAATAAGACCAATAGTACTGACCTATATCCTGGACTTGAAAGTCATGGTTTAAACCTCTATTTGGTCTGATCTTTCTAATAATGTGTATAATGTGTGCATAATGACAATTTTACGGCCCATTAAGTTTTAACTCAAAATGAATCTTCCATTAGGATGTTTTACAGTTTCAACTCCATTTCGCGATAATAAGGAGCTAATGAGGTTATTAAATAAATGTCACTTGCGAGGGATTTTAATGCGGTATTTTTATTGGCGGCATTATTATTTAATGAATTTTCTTGCAACTGACCGTTAATCTGATAATACTTTTTTTTTAATTTTCAAAAAACCGCCTCGAGCTTGCGGCTTGTCCGAATCGTAAGTCATTTGAATGGGAGTTTCTTGTAGATTCACTTAACATCCCAGTTTAATACGAAATAGTTTGTTTTTTTTTAGATCTGGAGCCGCCAACCCCCTTATCCTCCATTGATAGGATATATATTCTAAATCTCTTTTCTTCACACCGTAATAATCTTCAAAATCAAATAGGTCCCTACGACGCCGGAGTTAATCCAAGGCTACTATCAGCCATAGTGGATTTTTAATCATGCTGAAGCCGTGGTTGACAAATGGTTTTTGGGCCCTATATTAATATAGTGATGGATTGATAGCATAAATCGTAACTTGAACTAATCGCACGAAACTTTTGCAGAAAACTAATAAAACATTAAAGTATTTTAATAAATAATTTTATTAAATCATATTTTATTATATATACAATCTTAAAACTAATTAATTAAGTGATAAATAATGCTACAATTAACTTAAATCATAAATAATGATAGTACACACCTAATATCCAAAAATGGAAAGCTTTTCTGACATCTCCATTACCTATATAACTGCTATTGGGTAATAAAAACAAGTCATTATATGAAAATAACTATAAATAACTTAATATTATCAGTCGATGAACAATTAATTACTTAAAAATATAATGATGGATAATTCATAGAAGTCTTTTTCATACATTCAGCAAAATTCAAGTAGAATTTGGACCCATCTTTATGCCTTCTTCTTTATATAATTTACTACTACTAAACTTACTTGACTTTAACATTATAAGAAAAAAAAAACGAAATTCAGACCCAGGTATTGAATCCGAAACATCCGATCGACAAAAAATTGGTATAAGAAGAGTTCTACGAGAAACTTTTACTGGTTTCTGAAATAGACTTAGAAGTATTCAGTCTTCTTTTGGTCAAATACTCTGTTTAAATATCTTCAGTTCTTGGGCTTATTGTCTCGAGGTAGAAACCAGGCTACAACAATGGCGGCTGTGGAAAAATAATAGCAGTTAATATTTGAGAAATAAAAAGTTGTCCACTACAATACTAGCATATCTCCCTACTAAATATATTATATATTAAAATAGAGAAAATTGTATGGTATTTAAGAAGAGCAATCAAAATGAAATGTATTTAACTATAACCTACTGATGATAATTTCCATTACATAAGAAATAGATATAAGAAAAAAGCTATATGGTCGTATTATATTAATTAAGTAGTCATGAGGAAACACTGAGTTAAAGATTTTTTTTAAACTAACATTAGACTAAATTAGATTATTAAAGTAATACTTACTAATTAGCAAGAAACTCCATCCATAAAAGGTAGCTTCACAATTGGTAGAAATAAGAGCTCCTATCGCGTTGACTCCTCCAAATGCGGACATTCTTCCTAACATTACTGAGAGACAGGACGCCATTCCTCTAAAATAGAACATTATAATTACAATCTTAAATATAAATGAATAAAGTGTAATATTTGAGAGAGATTGATTATTGACAGAGAGAGAGAGAGAGAGAGAGAGAGATAGAGAGAGATCTATACACATTTAAATGTAAAGTTACTTTAAATCAAGCTTTGGAGATCATAAATTTGGTAGATTTTTCATAAAGTGTCTACCGCTCTTTAACTTGTACTTGTACTTTTTACAACTCACCTTAGGGAAGTAGGATACAGTTCTACAAAATAGACACTCAGGATCCCCATGGAAAGTGCACACATCAAGAAGAAGAAGAAGAATATTCCACCAGCCAGAGGTACAGGGACCACGTTTAAGAGAATTGCAGAGACTGCGGACATGGCCAAGATGCCCATCATGGCCTGCCTTTTGCGACTACCGCATGTTAGCGAGAGTACCAGGTTGGAGAAGCTAGCCAGAGCTCCGTATGTCATTGCTGAGAACAGAGTGGTTTCTTGGATGGTGTCATCGCAGATTTCGACATCCTGTAAGAAAAAAAGTCAAAATTTTAATGAGCTCGGTTAGAAGTACTTGATATCATTTACATGCGCAATTACTGTAGTACGCAAGATGATGGATTGACAGCAAGACAAATCTCAAAGCGTACCAGAGCGTACTTAAGGGCAAGAGCAAAACTCAGAAAAAAAGTAAATTTAGCTACGAATAAACGGAAATCAACTTTAACCGAATAGAAAAAAGACAAAATAAAACTTACAGTAATATTTCCAGAATAAACGACGTCCTGCATCGGATACCTGATGACAGTACATAGGTTCATGCCGTCACCGCCACCAATCTCGAGCACGGAGAACAGGTTGTTCATGATGTATGGGAGCCAAAGGATGAAGCCGCTACCACTGGAAATAAAGATTTTAGTTAACTTACTGTAGATAGACGCAAAAAGAATAGTTACACATCTTTCTTTGGAATACATGGAAATTGAAACAATATTTAAAGATTTAAAAAAAAACATACGGCTGAATACAAAAACATTACTACATTGCAAAACGTGGTTATGTTTCATGCTGTCACTGTCCGTTTAATATAAAAGTAGCCACAGAAGAAAACTTTTGAAAACGTCTAAAAGTTAAGTTACTTGGGGGAAAACAGATATTTGTCAGACTCAAAATAACTCTTCGTAAGTTTTTTTTACTTTCTAAGAAAACACAACGGTGTATACTTACGTCATGTAAATAACTGTTACTAAGTAGAACAGCTTAAGCGTATCCTTGAGCAGTGGCTGTTTGAAGAGAGGCACGGTCTGCTGGAGAATCGAAGCGAAGAAAGAGGCGTGACTGACTGTGTTTTGAGTTTCAGAGTCCTCCAGCAGTTTTTTAACCTGAGTAAAAAATAAATAGTAAAGTAAAGTGATTAATTAAGTTTCTATATGCAAAGCCATAATTGGGCAAGTAATGGTTATTTATCGTCTTCTTCAGAATTGGAGAAGCTGTCAGTATGACTGAGGGTATGACATTGTTATATACGTGTTTAAGAGACAAACTTACCGGGAAATTCTTAGCACTGGATCCAGTATTGGTCGCATAAATGTTCTTTAATACATTTAGAGCTTCTTCATATCGTCCTTGAGAGGCCAAAAATTTAGGGCTTTCGTAAAATAGCTGCAGGAGACACGCAGTAGCAGCACAGGGGAGAGCCATTACCAGGGCGAGAAGACGCCACGGGCGGTACGTAATGCCCAAGAAGTCGATTTGGTAGGAGAAGTCCAGAGGAAGTATTGGGTAGGCGAATACTGTAAAAGAGAATATAATAATAATAATATCTAGGGACAACTCACACAAAGCTATCTGATCCCAAACTAAGCAGAGCTACTATGGAAACCAAACAACCGATAAACATACTTATATATTTCTAAATACGTACATATTATAGATAAATAGCACCCAGACACAGAATAAACCATCGGGCTTCTCACACAAAGTTTTATCGAACCCTTGCGAAGAAGTTGGATACACTCCCACCGCGTCACAGAGGCAGTCAAAAAGAATGAACATCATAAAGTTCCACGGAATTGTTGTCTCTTTCATTCTTAATAATTTCTTATAAGGATAAAAATAGACAAAATATGACGACGGCATACCTGCAACTGTAGCTTGTGAGCACATAAGCGCACATGTGCACAGCAGCATAGCTTTTCCCCGAGCACGCTCTGAGCAGCTCTCACCGAGCAGGGTGTAAGCACCCGAGTTGCTGGCTGAAGTGCTGTGAACAAATACAAAATGTTAACTTAAGAACCTGTATGTGTGTGTCTCATATAAATTACTTAGTCTACGACTTCTTTCCAAGTCACAAGCGTATCATTCCTGATTTCCTGATCTGATGAGAAGTCTTTTGGGAAAACCTCAGATGATATTATTAGCCGGTTGAGTGCAATATTTGCTAAGCGACGCAGCTCTTTGCAGCACCCATTGACTAAATTATAGACGGCAAGTATCAATCATAATCAACTGCTTTATTAGACCTAATAAGTTTGATCGTAGACCACCACGTTTTGAGTCACGAGTAGTATTTGTAAAGATAGTAGTATAAATTTACGGCGTTTATATTGCATCAACATTAAGTCACCTGTTCGTTATCAAAGTTAAATATAAATCGCACCAGAAGTAACATTGTCTACGGGTTTTCCTGTATTGATAGTCCTATTATAGCACAGAGGTTTGTTCAGCTGTTATCTAGCCTTTGTCTCGGCTGGGGGGTTTCTTAGATAAATATTTAAACTTTACATAAGAGATAACTTTGTCAGTTATTTGACAATATGTGACGTCGGCAGAACGTGAGAGCTATGACGTAATTGGTGCTGTCTTGGGGATTGTGAGGTTATGAAGTATGGAATATTTTTTTATACTCGTTGTAGTGGAATATTTTGTGGAATATTTATCTTGAAGATAAATAATTTTTGGGTTGTTTAGGCTTTTGTCCTTTAGATTATAAGTAATACCTTTTCAAATTTCACCAAAATCAACAGTTTTTGAATAAACAATTTAATAATTATGTTAGATAATAATAATCTGCTCTGCTACCTAAATATAATATAGAGTGCAGTGTTTCAAATTGATGGGATTTCTGCAAGTGCAATTGACCAAAAAGAAGATGCAGACCTGTTCTGGTCTGACGTACTTATTGATTACATACTGCAGTGTCCATATTTGGTAGTTCTTAAAAAATAATAAACTGTGTGATGAGATGTCCAGTCCCATCTCAAAAGAAACATCACAATTTTTAACGGCCTACCAATTAAAGACCGGATTGGTCTTTCAGCATTTTGATTTATTAAATCGTATTAGATATATTTCGGGACTTAAGCGCGTGAATTATTTAAAGGTACGAACCTTTTATTTACCTGACGTTTCGATCGAATTGCACCGATCGTGGTCACGGGTCGAATGTCGACCTTTATATAAGTCCCCAAATATATCTAATATGTATAAAAATCGCAAAAGTTTAATGTTTAACCAAATTCGACCGTAATTTTCCATATAAGGCTTTATCTTCACTTTTCATTACAATATAAACATAATATTAACAAAATAAATAACTACTGTACTGTTATATTTTTACATTTATCTTGTTGACCTATTAATAAATATCGTATGATTTTTCATCTCCACGAAAATAAGAATCTTAATTAGCAATTAGATAACAAATGTAGTCGTCACGAAAAGTGAAAAATATTTGCTAACATGTACGTAGGTATTTAAGTTCACATGCAGTAACTGGTTGAGTCAGGATCGGAGATTCGTTGAAAAGAGAAAAAACTGTTACATTTAGAAAGAACCATTTCTTGGGTTCTAGTAGTGAAATTCGTTAGCTTGTTATTATCGATTTTGACAGGAATAAATTGCTAGTTCTTTTGGATTTTTTTTTGTAGCGAGCAGTAATTGAACGTTAAAATTACGTTTAGAAAGAACCTTAGTTAAACAGTTATAATCAAATTTGTTAGCTCTATGATGGGACTACTTTTCCCTCAAAAGAAAATGTATTTACACTATCGATGATAAAAATAAATTGCTAGTTCTTTTTAATTGTAAACATTTTATTTTGTAGAGTGCAGTTAGCAAACGCGTAGCACTTCGTAGCATAACGTAGTGCCATTTTTGGAGTAAAATTTTTCCATTTGGTAGAAGTATATGTACACAGCTATTATACCTTCTAACATGTAAATATTTATTACATAACCTATTAACGGTGTCGCCATCCATCATGTAGTTATTTTGATGAGAGTTTAAAGACCTTTTTTCTATAAATAGACTCGTTCCCATGAGCCCGTATATTAGGAATTGTTTAAATAACTCCTTATTCACGGGCTCATCAAAAGAGAAGAGGTTGTCATAGTATTATTTTATGTACGTTTATTAATAGGATTTCTCGTAGCTTAGCTCGTGTTATCTGATATTTATGCCAAATTTCACCCAACCAGTTTAGTGGTTCGAGCTGTGAGTTTCCTTTTGTAAATGCAATTTAAGGAGGTATAATCTCACGACACGGATGGTGTTGTCGCAAATTTTCAGACATAGTTTCAACGAGAAGTTAGTCGGGCGTCCAAATTTTGATCCCATCAGTATCGTAACTTCCATTGGTGAGTTTGGGCGACTTTACCAGAAACATATGATCAAGATTTTACATGCCCTGGTCAAAAAGACCAAATTTTATTACTAAACTCAAGACTCTAGTTCCATTTCTGTTGTCAAAATGTGTTTATTCGTCAAAACGAATATTGATACTTACAAAGTGGATGAGATGAGTTTGAGCACAGCCATGATTTGCCAGTTGGGAGCGAAACTGCTGAGAGCTGCAAACACGAAGCCTAGTGACATAGACAGCACCAGCGTTAGCTTCCGACCCTTGGTGTCGGAGACGTAGCCCCATAGTTGAGCGCCAACCACCACTCCTAAGAAAAACAAAAGGTTAGGTTAGTTTTACAGTTATGCTGATCGTCGACGCTGACGCACACTATGTATGGACAGCGAATGGATGTCGTACGAATATTGTTATCTTCAATTCTATGCGACTAATTTGAACAACAAACGGTTATTGTAACTTTAACATTTAGATAAGACTTTTCTGTGGGCAATTGTGAGTATTCAAAATTCTTTATTCACTTAAGATGCAAAACCACACTTGTATTACGTCGGGATTCTACATGTACATGTAATGCCAAGTGTCGCAAATAAAAGGTAAAGCCGGAGAAAAGAACCTGGCAATAAAAACTCGCAGCCAATCTTTTCAAATTTTTAATTTTACAAAGATTGAATGTTTTTATACTTGATATGGGGTGCTGCGACTAATATACTGTACACTATGATAAAAGACTGATGCAAATTTATTTTTAATAAGTTGAAACATAAGATATACTAAAATCAGCCTTATTGGGACAATATAGTAGGAGCATCTAATTTTAAACGTGTGGTGCATTATTTTTGTGTAGCTATTATCAATAGTTTTCTTTTAGTTAAATTATTGTGATTATCTCTGATCTCTGTTTTTTTTTTAAACCATAGCATGTGTTACCCTTTGTTATATAAATAGGTGTCATATCGTACTTTTTTCTACCTTGAGTTACATTATTGTAATTTTCATAGGGATCTCAATTTTTTTTTTGACAATTAAATTTATTCTATGTTACTCCCCGTTAATGTAGCTTTATAATGGTGAATTTTGCAAATCGATCTAGTAGTTTCGGAGCCTATTCAATGCAAACAATATTTTTTTTCCTCTATAAAATATTAATTTAATATAAAGTATAGATATACTTTATAATATTAGGATATATTTAGGGTCGATAGTACTAGGTATTTCATACTACTGGCACTTAGTTATAAATCTAGAAATGTGTTTTTGTTTTACAACATGGTTTCTACTTTCCAAAATGTTTTCTATTTCTTTTTAATATAATATAATATTAATTTATAATATAATATTTTTTTCATAACATCTCATATTATTGTTACGGTCATTCCGACACTTTCTGTCACGATTCTAATGCAATTAAAATACTTAGTACACTAGGGCAACTCCTGAAGTAATTTCATGCAAATGAAAATGATAAAATAGCAATGATAATATGAGGGTACTAATTATATTATTCACTTTACAGATATGAAGGTCCAACCCATTATCTTTATCATTATTACTTTTACGTAAATAGTTATTGTGTTCTTAGTTAAAAATAGGTTGTTGGCAGCATCATCCTACCTATTTATGGTAACATTATATGAGTGAAAATGACAAATGACAAATACAGAAGAAGATGTAAGGATTCCGTTGCTCGTGTTTTGAAAAGTTATTACAATATAACTGTTTCTCTTGTTAAAGGCAGATTACGCGAAACAGGATTCGGCTCTCTCAAAAAATTATATAAAAAAAAATTGTGTCACTAGTCAAAAAGTTTTTCTAGTACATGAAATAAAGAAATTTAAGGATATGTCTTAATATGATCCCGCAAATAAATCTTGAAGTTGCAGAAAAATGCAAAAACGAAATGGTTGTGTGCGGAAGAGCGAGGCCGGCGATCGTGTCGCTGTGAACGTAGCGCTAAATAAATATTTATCTCAGTATAATGCCCCCTTAAATGTAATTTTCCTTCTTTCATCATTGATCTAAAATCTTTACGAGTGAGTTTAAAATGGTTGTGAACCTTTATATCTTGAACTGTTCATACAGGAACTTGTCAAGTCTTTCTGGACACTGCACTTGGACATTGAGTTACAATATCACCAATACATGCAAGATCGTGGCCTCTCTCAGAAATGAGGTCTGTGTCCCAATAACAACTGTATGATTGATAAGTAAAAAACGTATCCTTCCTAATTTTCATATTCTAGCAAGTGATAAAAAAACATCACCTACCTAGTAAAGGCATGGCAGTAAGTAAAGCCCGCTGCTGCATCGTAAGTTGAAGGTCGCAGACGGCAGCAGCCACCACGAAGCTGGTGCCGAACATGTCCATACCCATTGCTTGGAGGGTCCAGCTACAGACCAGGAGGAGACTGAAGTTGTATTTCCCGAAACCTGTAGAATATAAGATGTTACATTATACTTTCCAAAACCTGTAGAGTATCAGGTTAGTTAATTTAAACTAGCTCGAAATGAAATGTAGAGATCTCAAATAAATATCATGGTTCCTGGAAATTTTGATCGGACAGAGTTTGTATCAATTTAAATATTGGTTTATGATTTTTCAGGACTAGTTTGGATTCTTTCTCAGTCTTTTTGGCCATAGGGTAAGCCATAGAAATTGCATACTTCGTAAAAACAGTTCCTTAAAAATTAAAAATTATTTATTCACTTAGGATGTAAAACAACTCTTGTGATACGTCGGAGTAACTTACACTTTGAAGTATATAAATAAAGCAAAAAAATATGAACATTGCTTAACAGAAACGCAACGAAATAAATGGAACAGAATTAAAATTTGAAGCGGCGGTAGCCTAATGGCTAAGGCATCGGTCTCACAATCGGTGTGAGGTCGCGGGTTCGAATCCTATCCATTATACTACCGACGTGAACCCACTCCTAACACAAGCTTGAGCTTAGCTGGAGGGGTTTATAAGATTGCTAGTAATGTGGGACTCAAACCCACATTGCTAGTTACCTTTTTTTATAAAAAAAATAAAAAATTGCTAGGTTTGTTGGTTTGCTTTGAGTTGTCAAAGAGAGTCTAATCTCTCTCTCTCTCTCTAATCTGTATTACAATACTGACCAGTCATAGTTAATGCATCTTCAAGAGTCGCACCGTAAGACTTCTTCTTCTGTGACTCCACTATCTCACAATCTCTTGTAGTCGTCTTACACATTTTGGCGGCTAAAACAAAAGCAAAAAAATAATGAAGATTGCTTTTCAACCCACAATCACACAGCATCATAGAGGTAAAGAATAAACATGTTAATAAACTTAATATCTAGACAAAAGCAGTTAATCAGTTTCATTTCTAATTCAATGGACCACTTCCACACTACCCTTGTTCGCATATAACTTTAAAGAGTACACCTAGTCTCTGAATAACAATTTGTAGATCACACAAAGTGTACCACCTTATAGGAATCGAACCCAAAACCTCTTGTAAAGGTATCAGTCGTACGTACACTCACTACCCACACGCTACCAAGACAGTCGTATTATTATCTTTCACACTTTATTTAGTTATAAAATAATTATTGGTAATCATACTCTATGTATTGGGACTAGTGTTCGCCAGTGGTCGAAATCGACCATAATTGGTTATTTGATTAGTATCAAAATAATATTTAATACTAACCATATAAAAATATGTCAATAAGTGTTCTGAAAAATATGTTCATCTATAATTTAACCCATTTATTCATTTTTAATCATAAAAAGTAACACCAAAATTAAATGATTTGACCATAGAAAACGTGACGTCACATGCTAGCATTTTATACAAATTTGTACGTAGCGGATCGTTTTTGAAGTTTCCTAAAAAGAGGCTAATTTGACTTCAGTCAAACGGTTTATTAATTTATATATTTTTGTTTTTTTTTTAAAGTTAGCATTCCGCACTCCTTCTATATATAAACTAACCCGCAACATTTCTTATTACTGCTCCGACCCTATTGGTCGTAGCGTGATGTTATATATCCTTTATCGACCCAACAAAAAAATATTTTTTCAATTCGGATTCAGTAGTTCCTAAGATTACCGCCTTCAAACAAACAAACTCTTCAGCTTTATAGTAATAGTATAGATAACTGTGCGAAATTTCAAACTTCTCCATTCGCGCAATTCTCGCTAAAAGAGGTATCTTTTAAACCTTTGTGCTTCATGTAATAATATAGATTAAGTATATCTGTAGAATTATAATTAACAGTAGAGCAACTAGCAACCATTTAGATATTACTATTACTACGTTACATACTATATCGATGCTAGCAACTGCTAATTTAAAATCTATGCCAATAATATTTTAAGCATTCATAAATCAATGTCATACATAATTAGGTGATAGTGGAAAGGTACCGAATTTTGTTTATGTAAAACATATATATTTTACATTATGTAGTGTTTTATAATAAAATGTGTGATAAAAATAAAGTCTTAGTTTATAGGTACAATGGAACGATGCGTTCCATAATGTTCCAGCTTCGATTCTCAATTCAAGTGTATTTCTTTTTACTTCACATATTAAATAAAAAGGTATAAAAATAGTAGTTTTAATTAAAATATATAGCTAATACATTTCGATTATTTTCATTTTAATTTGTGCATCTTACCTTTAATGTCCTTAAAACAGTAATCAGCTAAAAACCAAAACGTTTCAAAACTATAATTAATAAAAATAAATGAAGGGATTTGATTCTGAAACTATTACTTTCACTAATGTGTGCAGTGCAGACTGCGTTGATAGATACCTATGATAGGAATCTCGCCAGCATTCACTACTTATATATGGCGAGGAAAAAAAATACGTCACATTATCTGACACCAGTTGCTATCGTCATCGTTACGAGCCGTTACAACGATGGAAATTACTCTCTACACGTCATATACAGGGTGTTTCTAAGTAACAGGAGCAATTAAAAACAAAATTCCTTTAGGTACTATGTTTATCAGTTGTATCTTTGCCTTAGTACAAGCACTGCTTAGTTTGGGATCAGATGGCGTTGTGTGAGTTGTCCCAAGATATTATATTATTTCTTCTAGTTTGAGCCCTACTTGTTGTTAATAAAGTTACCGTCTTTTGATTGCATTTGAAAGAAAAAATTACACACAAAAATCGAACCTGAGACTACCGATTGCCATACCTGGGCGCGTTTCCTGGGTTTCCATTTTAACTTTTTCTTTAGAGGCAATGAGATGAGAAATGTTGTGTGTAGATGTTAGTATATACTATAAGTAATATTATTACCTATTTTTTCCCTAAGCTTTGCTCACATGAGTGACGATGAGAATAAATTCCATCTTTTTCCATCATCATCTCCACCCGCCTGGAATGTTGCTTGACCCTTGAGGCATGTACCTCCGGACCCTTCCGACCAACCAAATGCTTTTGATTTTCTGTAACAACCAAAATTGGTATAAAAGACATTTTTTTAATAAATTATTTGGCGGTAGATATAGCCTTAATTATTCTCAAAATATCTTGCCATTTGTAACACACCGATCATAGGTGCCGCTATTAAATGTCAAGCCGACCCTAGCCGAGTGATGTGACGCACTGCCGATAGTTGTCACTGTCAAATGAGAAACCGGGTAGGCTTCTCATTGACGTATAGATCAGGACTGCGCCATAACCTCACTAAATTGACCACTTTCTAGAAATAGACATAGCTACTTTATGTATTCCACAGTCTTGTTGCTTCAACAGTAAATTTTGTGGAATGCGCTGAAATTTCCAATCTTAAATATTCAGATGACCTAAGAAATCTTGACTGTGTGTCATGAAGGAACTTGAAACGTTCTTTGAGATACAAGGGAGTAAAAGGATTAAAGATTAAACTATACAGCAATGAGAGAATATGAGTATTAAGACGAAGACGTAACGGGAGCCACTTGAGCACAAGAACATGATCATATCTGCGCAAGCCAAATATAAATCTAATACAGAAATTTTGGATGCGCTCAAGTTTGTCAAGTTGCTCCTTGGTGTGGACGAGATAGCTAGCATCAGCATAGTCAAGTATGGTAGTAGAAGAGACTCCACCAGCGCAATTTTAGTGGTAAACGGCAGAAAATTTCGGAGTCTTCGCAAAGAGCCTGCAGATGCAAAAAAATGCCACTGATTTCCTGCAACCGGGGACCCCAGGATAAATTGCGATCAATAATAATACCCAGGTTTTTGGGGTGCCATTAAAGACCACTTGAGGCAGTAAGTTCTGATCGATTCGTGATATCATTTTTGGGCTCCCAACGACAATAACCTGGGTCTTTGACGGATTAACCTTAAGACCATGGTTACTCCATTGACATATACGCTCTAAAACTGAGTTAATAATAGAAAATGCTAGTGGCAGCTGTCCCAGAGGCGCTTGTTTGTAAATTTGAAGATCATCCATTTAAAGGTGGTAGGAAGAGGGATATATATATATATATATATATATATATATATATATATATATATATATAATATGGAACGTATAAAATATATATGTTCGTAAACTTTCGCGATTTGTGTACATTATAGAATTGTTTAAGCTACGGGTCTTAATCGCGTAAATATTTTATTTTAAGGCTTAATACTTTTGTTTATTAAACGACGTCTCGACGTATTTAGCCTTAAAATAAAATATTTACGCGATTAAGACCCATCATCACAATCAGCTTATCGCAGTCCACTGCTGGACATAGGCCTCTCCAATTGCACGCCACTTTGTTCTATCCTCGGCTTCTCGCATCCAGGTCCTGTCAGCCGTTTTGCGTAGATCATCACTCCACCTGGCCTGAGGGCCGTAGCTTATAAAATTCTATAACGTATAAAATATGTTAAAGTATTTGTAAAACTGACTCAAGTTAACGAACACACCCTGTTTAATTTCAGTTTATATTAGTTTGTTTGAGAAGTTAAATATAGGATAAAATAAATACAGAAACAGTCTGTTTGTTGCTACAATCTTAATTATGTTTTTAATATTACAATCTATTATTTGTTTAATTAAACAGGTTTAATATCCTTTGGTTGTTGGCTGGGGGTCTTTTTGACAGGTCTGTGTTGATTCTGGCATTATTTGGGTAGATATTTGTATAAATTGATATGTTTCACATGGTTAGTAACGTGCAAGTGATACTTCTAGAGCCTAATTCACGTTGCAAGTCTTATCTTTGGTCAAATCTTACCGTATGTAGGTGAAATTTGCTTCTTGGATCAGTAATACCAATGGTTTATACCATTAATAGTATGGGTGTGACCAAGTTGTCTCATTTACCAAGACTAATATAGATGACATTGGTTGTTCCCATGGGGTTACCCGGGGGTTGAGGGGATTTGGGAGTTAAAATTCCCCTCTAAAATCAATCCATATTTTGAACGATGTTGATGCGATGGGACCACCTTAAAATATCTTCTAAATTCTGTACAGTAGCGAATTACGCCTGCGCTGCTGCTGCATCCGCTGAGAACCTCAAACAGCGTAAATACAGTAATCTGGTTGGAGATTATGTATTTGAGCCGTTTGAGGTTGAGACTCTAGAGCCGTGGGGCCCAAGTGCGCGCCTATTATATAAGGAAATTTCCCGACGTCTTATCAATGCCTCCCGTGACCAGAAGGCTGGCCTTTTCTTTGCACAAAAAATTAGCATTGCCATCCAACGTGGCAATGCTGCCTGAACGTTACCTGTTGACATCGATGGGGAGGAATTCTTTGACGCCTAAACGTCTTTGTTTTTTTTATTTTAATTCTGTAAATCTTTATATATATATATTTCTAGTGTGCGTGTGTATGTCACTGAACTCCTTCTAGACGGCTGGACCGATTTTGATGAAATTTTTTGTGTGAGTGAGGATTCGAGGATGGTTTAGATTCACAATTGAACCCGATTTACAAAAAAAAAGAGTCGTGACGAAGTTCGCCGGGACAGCTAGTATCTTGTATAAATGTAGGTAACTTTTAATAAGTACGACAGAGACAGTGGTTGCTATGCAACTTTGTATCTAATATACCTATCAACATTTTACATCAATTTAGACTTTAGTTCCTACTTATAAAGTTAAAAACCGGTTGAGTGCATGTCGGGCCACGCACAATCTAGGATTCCGTAGTCCCCCATCCGAATAATGTGGCTTAAAAAGTGGTCTTTCTGTTGTTTTTGTTTTATACTACTGAAGGGGCCATTTTTTACGCAATTGGTGGCGGCACTATTGGCAACTAATTACTCAGCCAATAATGTTAATATGTCTACAATTGTATGGCGCATGATGCAGTCTCCTAAACGGGCTACACAATCCGGCAACAATAAAATAAAGAGCGACTGAAACAAAAAAAAATGGCCGGGCAACATTGCGGAAAATAGATCGCTCAGCGATCGTCCGGCAACCATCAAATCAATATTGGAGAGTACCGCCATGTTGCCGGCCACAGCATTGCCGCCACAGATTAACGCAGTAAATGGCCCATTTAGAGGCCCCATAACAACGTCATTTACTTGTTTTTCAATGGAATCAATACAAAAATGTTGTTACTTATCACTTGGTCAGCTGTTACTTGTTAAGTTTTAAAGTCTACTTAGCTGTGATAGTTTTCCTTTTAATTTCACTATATATACTACTACCGTGTTTTTTTTCACATACCTAACATCAACCAATTAGCTGGCAGAGGGGGATGGACACTCGACTCTAACAACAACTTTAAAGTGCAATTGTTTACACTTTAAAGCTGAATATTTCACAAACGGATTTCTTAATCTAAAAATGGTATTTACAACCCCTAAACTTTTAAAAGACCAATCTAATGATACTCCACACGATGGGGTCAGGTGAGAAAAAAAAACACATCCCCACTTTATATAGCTAGGGAAATTACCTTCACAAAGTATTACAATAGCCGCTATAACCGCCGTTTATTTAATTTTGTTTTAATTATCAGAACAGTCATCATCATCAGCCTATCGCAGTCCACTGCTGGACATTCTATCTTCGGCTTCTCGAATCCAGCTCCTGCCAGCCGTTTCGCGTAAATCGTCACTCCACCTGGCCTGAGGGCGTCCTACACTACGTTTGCCGATCAGAACAGTACCTATGGTTAATTATGATCGTTTACCTAAAACTAAATGATCATCTTAACATGTTGAAATAAAGTTTAAAATCAATATGACTGGCCTGTTGGTCTAGTGTTTAGTGACCACCGTTTTTGCAACATTTTTCATTGCTGCTCCGATCCTATTGGTCGTAGCGTGATGTTATATAGCCTATAGCCTTCCTCGATAAATGGGCTACCCAACAAAAAAAAAAACAATTCGGACTTGTAGTTCCTGAGATTACTGCGTTCAAACAAACTAACAAACAAACAAATTCTTCAGCTTTACAATATTAGTATAGATTAACATAAAATATTTTAAATTATTCTTAATAAAAATATTGAACTGCATACATAATGTACAATACAAAAAAAATGATGGTAAACATTGTAATGATCATTTTAATAATTTATACATTTAGAAAAAAAACGCCCATTTATTTAAAAACTCAAAATAATAAATAATGATGGTAATAATAATAGATAATCTGATTTACTAAAATACGATGCTAAATTAAATTATACATGTTTATTTTGTAAAATACCTAGTCAATTTATGTAAATAAAATGTTTGTATGCTTGAAATAATTAACATTTTTTTGCATTTTAGGAATAAAAGTTTTTTTATTTTTATTTTATTTTATAGTCAACTAGATTATATAAGAAAGATTATTGGTAGAATACAATTAAATAAAACAAAAGGCTTCAATTTAATCATTATATTGTTCAGGAGGTCATCCATCAACCCGCATATTCCGTAAATAGATCTGATGGAAAATTAGATAAAGATTATGTTCTAAATTCTTGTTATCGGTTCACTCAGAAACGTAATTATTATAACAAGGCATCGCGGAGTAAAATTACAACTTTTTGGAAGTAGGTATCTAACTTCTTGTAGGCTTCTATTTTTATTTTCTTTCTTTAAAACTAAACTCAATGTGTCAATTATATTATGTTTGACATTGGCAGCGTGTCAAACACATTGACCTGGACCGCGCCGTCCCTTTCAAATAAAAAGTAAATAATGACTGTAAAGCGTGAAAGAGAGAAAAACCTCGTGCGGCTCTGTCTCTGTGACAGGTATTGTCCACAAAGTAGCTTTGTCTCTTTCTAGAGAGTGGTAAATTTTGTAAGGTTAATGCGTAGTCCAGCGGGTCAATTCACGTATTTAAAGCAGTGCAGTTGCAGTTCAGTTTCGATTAAAACGGCAGTTTTCGTATTCTTGTAACTTTGGGATGGATCTTAAAAACGCTTGCGTACTGTACGAATGTCGTTATTGCGCTCTCGAGACGCATACTTGACGCAAGAGTATTTGAGATGGGTCCCAAAGTTACAAGAAAACAAAAATGGCTGTTTTAATCGAAACTTAACTGCAACTGCACTGCTTTAAATACGTGAATTGACCCGCAGGTCTATACATCAATGGATGGCATCAACACGATGTAGTATTTTTTCAAGACAACTTCCGCAGCAGGGTGCAAGTCCTGTCTCGCGGGAGATTTTACAAACCTAAGTTCACAAACACAAAGTAGTCTCGGATTAACAATTTGTGAGTGTGGAGTCGAACCTACGAGCACGACCTCGTGTGCAGCAGTCGTCAGCAACACACATCCGCCACCCCACCGAAACAGTCATAATTATGTATTTTAATACATATTAGTTATATTTCGGGACTTAATCGCGTGAATTATTTAAAGGTACGAACCTTTTATTTACTCGACGTTTCGATCGAATTGCACCGATCGTGGTCACGGGTCGACTGATGGCAGCTTAGCGATGTCTCCGTGAGGCGCGGGGTTTTCCAACTACCCTCGCCTGGTCTTGATAATTTTGATAATTTGTACTGTCGGTACTTCTACACACTACACTTACAACGTCTTTACACTGAGGCGCGGTGTCTTTACGGCTACGATTACATTTGTTGATAACAGGGTTCCAAGATGGTGAGAGCCGGTATCCATCTTCTCGGTTGAAGTTCTTATACTTCTTGATCTCAACCGCCTCGCGTACTATCCTGGAATAGTAGTGGCGATCGGTCTTTAAATAATTCACGCGATTAAGTCCCGAATTATAACTAATATGTATAAAAATCGCGAAAGTTTAAAAACAATATGTATTTTAATTTGGGGTAGTGTGTATAACGTTTATTTTAATTTAGTTAGGATACTCAATACTAAAAAAATGTTTACCTTATTACTATAGAGCTATCTTTTTGCCTCATTCAGATAGAGGTATACTTTTTTATTTATTACTGTTAGTGAGTCAAAAAATATGTCTGCCTCTGAATTATTATGTAGGAAATTGTTGATGAGCTTAACGCCTCTAGCGGTAGGACTATTATCGGCTTGAGCCACGTTGGTGGGTGTACGAGCAGTCTACGTTGCCGCCTGCTAATGCCACGCATGTAAGTGTCAAGCACGTAGAAGTATATGTGTTATATTTTCCATATAAACTATAACTGTGTCAAATTTTCTATTCCTCCGCAGTGCCGAAACCAGCCTTTTATGCACCCGGTGCGAGCTTAGATAAGTGCACCGTTGATATTTCTGATGGTAATTTCTGCACCCTATGCGTTGCCACCGTTCTCACCGCTCTAGTTACGGCACTGCACCTAAATCCGCGTGATTTTCCTAAAAATGGATACAGACTTTTTGCTTTATATATTAATACTTATAAAGATTGCTCACAAATATGACCATAAAATAACCCGACTTAACATACAGATAAGGAATATTATGCTAACAGAGATTGTTATTGTTTGCTATGTCAATATGTTTTATATTTTAATATATTATATACATATAGTAATAAATATAACAGAAACGTCCGGGGGGTCTGGGTATTAATGCTAGAACAAATAGTGCAGTTGCCATCTCGTCATAATGTTAGAGCCATGTCAGATTGTCTGAGATGACGGCGTAAAAGGTCAACTTAATATATTTATTAAAAGTCTCGTCAACAACATAAACACCAATATTTCAAACTTTCAATATTTTAGGGCTAGTATTTATATCGATTACAGATGCACAACATTAATTTTAATTAATATCCACAGTTTTTAGAGTCACAGACTTTTAGAGTCAATAAGTATAATTCCGATATTATAACACCATTTGATGAATTTCATCTGAATCAGCTTGCATCAGTTCTGCATCTAGCGCAGAGTCTATTTCACGCGAGATTTTTATATCGTCTGCGAAAAGGAAGCAATGGCAGCGGTGAATCTGATAGAGATGTAATTTATGAATAAGAGGAAGAATAAGGGCTCCAAATAAAAACCTTGGGGCACTCCACAAGATGCAACATATTTATCAGACTCGTACCCACGGACTATCACAGTCTGCTCGCGCTTCTCCAAATAAGATCCAAACTGATTCAGCACTGTGTTGTATATTCCATACTGTATATGGAGCTTAACGATAAGAATTTTGCGATCCACAATACAAAAAAGACTGATTTGGTGTATGCTCGGTCCACTAAAACTGTCACAGGCATGGCTGCTTATTACAATGTCATTATTGTTTTGGTGATTGCAGCGACATGCAATACAATTGGAAATTGAAAAAAAAATGTAAAAAAGGTGTCTCAGGCATGATCTCAGCCGTCTTCAATGTTTTCCTAAAAGGTTATCACGTAATATCCGTCCGTAAACCGATTTTTTTTTTTATCGAAAAGATAACTAGCAATGTGGGATTGAGTCCCACATTACTAGCAATCTTGTTAACCCCTCCAGCTAAGCTCAAAGGCTTGTGTTAGGAGTGGGTTCACGTCGGTAGTATAATGGGTAGGATTCGAACCCGCGGCGACCTCACGATTACGAGACCGATGCCTTAGCCATTAGCTTACCGCCGCTTTACAGACAACCATTTAAAAAAAAATATATGTGTTCTTAATATTTTGTTTTCATACAATAAGTTCATTGCATTGAATTTGTGGAAGCGTGTACTATTCACTATTTAAGCTCTACTGAGCTATTGATTAACTTGTATGTACCAACATATTGGATATCAGAAGTAGGCCGATTTATTTTATTATTTACAATAAAATAAATCGCCCATCACCTCAGATAATATGAAACCACTTATAAAAACAATTTATGTCAGTGAACTTTAGAAACCGCAAATGCTGTGCAGTACCTAGTGCATAGATAAATAATAGTGTTATTGTCTCTAAATTACGTTTGTTTGTCTTGTAGTAAACAATTTGTAAGATTGTGGTAGTTGGAGAACAGTGTAACGAGTATTTTATGCTATTTTTACATCATTGTATTAAAATCCCCACGTATCCCACTACATCCTGCTGTTCACTCTTGTCAGGAGGCCCATTCATGTATTTAAAGCAGTACAGTTGCAGTTAAGTTTCGATTAAAACCGCCATTTTCGTATTCTTGTAACTTTGGAATCGATCTCAAAAACGCTTGCGCACCGTACTAGAGTGTCGTTATTGCGCTCTCGAGACGCATACTTGACGCAAGCGTACCTATTTTAGATCGATCCCTAAGTTACAAGAATACAAAAATGGCCGTTTTAATCGAAACTTAACTGCAACGGAACTGCAAATGCACAGCTTTAAATACGTGAATTGACCCCTGAGCCGTCGTGGTCACGTCGAAGCGTCCGCGTTCGATGATAGAAGCGGAATACAGCTCTCCGCACGGTCTCCTACCATCCCTTGGCAGACTGTCCGACGCTGTCAGAGACGTGGCTTCCCAATTGCAGATTTAACTTGGACAGTCCAGTGATCTGGTTCCCTCCAGTTTTCCCGTTGTACAATTTGTAAATCACACAAAAAGGTGCCCCATGTGGAATGGAACCCACAACCATTTGCGCATCAGTTTCATGCTCCCACTGCGCCACCAAGGAAAGGAGGCAGTGAAATGTTTACTCACTGTTAAAAAAAAGTGATGTAAGACATCGTAATTAAAGCGGCATGGTGATCCGAAGATATGTGAATGTGAGACTTCGTTTAAGTCTGGGATAGATTTAACCAAGTTTTTCATACTTACGACTAACAGCCGTTCTCAATAATCTACCTATCGATGAATTTGGTTACTAGATGTAGAATTTTGACATATTTTGTATGGAGCTTATGTCAAATATATATCTCTAGTAGCCATATCCATCGATAGTTAGATTATTGAGACTGGCGGTTAATGAAGAGACGAGCAGGTCGTAGCTAAGCCTGATAGTAAGGACTTATGGCTCCTTCTAATGAGTCTCTTGTTAAATATGAGTCGCAGTCCTATGTTAAAAGACTTATTATTGACTAGCTTTTTCATGTCTCCATAAACGAGGAACATTAAAGGGCGAGGAATAGACAAGATCTGTAACGAAATCATATACAGTTAGTTCTCTATTTCGGAAATATCTGTGGGACATTTGTATTGCCTTGGTCAATCAAAATGAAAATGAAAAATATGATGCGCCTGGTACAAAATGCTAAGCTATCTATGTACCATACTTACTTCATAGCTGTTAGTGTCAGGCGTTATGATTATAGTTCCTAAATAAATTAAACGCCTGAAACAGCCCCGAATAAATACGTCGTCTATAAAATTTAACCTGTTTAAAAATGAATGTATTTTAATCATCAAAACAAACACTAAATGATTTAAAGACAGTTGTTTGTTGTTTAAACCAGTACTAGCTGTCCTGTGATACTTCATATGCGTCAATTTTCTCCGTTTTTGCAACATTTTTCATTGCTGCTCCGCTCCTTTTGGTCGTAGCGTGTTGTATATAGCATATAGCCTTCCTCGATAAATGGGCTACCCAACAGAAAAGTAAGAATTTTTCAATTCGGACAAGTAGTTCCTGAGATTACGATTCTCAAAAGTCACTGAAATGACTTGACAGTCATTTAGTCTATTATCGGATACCAGGTACCAACCAGACGATCATTTATGAACCTCACTTGCCTCACTACTGCCCCGTGAGGGTACTAAGCCCACAACGTTTGACACAGTAGTCACATGTAGGCAAGGGAGTTTATCCAAACTATTATTATAAGTTATAAGTAACTAGCTGACCCGCGCAATTTCGTCTGCGTAAATTTTCCCCTTTTTGGAACATTCTTCATAATTTTTCAATTCGGACCAGTTGTTCCTGAAAACGCCGCCCGCGTTCAAACAAACAAACTCTTCAGTTTTAGAATATTAGTTTATATTATGACTAGATGTCCCGCGCAACTTCGTCTGCGTAAGTTTTCCCCGTTTTTGCAACATTTCTTATTGCTGCTCCGCTCCTATTGGTCGTAGCGTATATAGCCTTTAACCTTCCTCGATAAATGGGCTATCCAACGCTGAAAGAATTTTTCAATTCGAATCAGTAGTTCCTGAGATTACCGCGTTCAAACAAACAAACAAACTCAGCTTTATAATATTAGTATAGATTATGAAAGTAATTCTGTCTGTCTGTAAAGTTTTCAAGTTTAAACCGCTGAACCGATTTAAGATGAAACTTAGTATGGAAATAGTTTGAATTCTGGGAAAGAAGATAGGATAGTTTTATCGCGATAACCGACATCGTTGCGGACGGAGTCGAGTCACTTTCGTCGCATCTGTATGTATAGACAGGTACATATTTTTAGGGTACCGTAGCCAAAATGGCAAAAAACGGAATCCTTATAGTTTCGTCATGTCCGTCTGTCTGTGTGTCTGTCCGTATGTCACAAGCATTTTACTCAGAAACTTTTCAATGAATATTAATAAAATTTGATGAAAAGGTGTCATATAGTGGCCGCTACTTAGCTTGATAGCTAAATAATAAAAACTAAATATTTTTAGGAAGGGGGGGCACTCCATACATGTAACAGAAGATGATTTTTTTTTAGCTATCATTAATGTGTGGTACATCATTCGACCGTTCTTTTAAAAACATTTTGAGGTTTCTATTAAGCTTTATTGATTGAGTAAATATTTTTGGAAGTAATCGCTCCGAGAGTTGCATAAATTTTGTCCTCCCCCCCCCCCGCCCTCTTAACTTTTAAACCGTGTGACCATAACAATGAAATCACAAAGGTAGCGCTTAACAAATACTATAAACTAAGATTATTCTATTATATTCTATTATTTATACCGTCATGAGTTATAGCCGAAAAACTGGCATTCATGGCACATACGCATTATTTAAGGCTGCGGAACCCTACACTGAGCATGACATGCTCTCGCCCGGTTTTTAATAATTATTTTTATCTATCATAAATAATGTTAGATATAGCCTCAGCAACAGTGTTTCAAGCTACATTTTGTTATTCAAAAACAGAGTCTTATTTTCAATGCGTGCAAACATTGACTTATGTTACGACTCGTGAATCACACATCACAACACACCTCTTGCTAATTGTACCGCACATACATCGTGATCAACTGACGCCACTGACGCGTCTTTTGTGTCAGTGGGTTTCCCAGATGTGATGTATTTACTTAGTTTACTCATTTTTGGTTTAACAACATTTAGAGTACAGAAATACTTAGATAGGTACTTACCATATTTAATCAAGGATTGTAATAGTTGGTACTTCACTATCACTGATCTCCTTTGTTGTCGGGTCCTCGTTTTTAGGGTTCCGTAGCCAAAATGGCAAAACGGAACGGAACGTCCGCAGCTCAAATACTGTGAGAGCTAAGAAGGCTGAAATTTTGCATGGATACATATTTTACTTATGCCGACAACCCCTATAAGTAAAGTGTGAGGTATCGTTAGATAGGTCTTTTAAAACCAACACGGGGTTGTGAAGACCATCTTTGGATTAAGGGATCATTTTAATCATTTATTTATTAAATCATTTAACATACATAAGCTTACAGTGTAGGTACACCAAGGCGCTTATAGTAAGTTTAACTGAATATACAAGTAGAAGTTGAGCTATACAATACATTATACAATAACTATTAGTATAACAAAAACAGATTAAATTACAATATTAGCTTATTAAATTGACAAAATAATATATTATGTATTACAATTATTTATTAAGATACAGAAAGATAGACATAATTATAATATTAGTACCGTCGAAAAAAATGTCAACCGCGGGACAGCTCAGTAAAAACTCATTTAATAGTTTGATAGCTCCGACAGTTGGGCTATTAGTGGCATGAGTAGTGCGCCATGACGGTGAACTAGTGAGCAGACGGTGCCGTCTTCTTCCTGAACCACGTACGTACTGGTTTGGAACATAAAAATAAATGCTTTCGCGTACTAATGGGTTATCTACTTTCCCTGTTATTAAAAGATAATAATGGAATACAATCATAAATTTACGTCTAAATTCCAATGTATTCAAAATAACCATTCCAGATACAAACATATAAGGATATAAATATGGGTAGAATCCGTATCGACGCTTGTAAAGATACCTGCAGAATTTTTTATAACGAATCTAACAATATTAGTTACAATTTAATCTTTTCAAATATTTGGTTGCTGTATTGAGGGTATAAGCCTACGATTTAATTGACCTTGGGTTTGATCAGAATTGACAGTGTGAGAATGAGTGATGGGTTTCCCCTTCTAATCAATTGACCTACAGAGTATCTTTTTCATTTTGACACACATGATATTTATTGATAACGCTTTTAATCCATTATTGTTAATGTTTTCTTTATCTACTGAATTACATAATAACAAAGTATGTATATTTTGATATCATGATAATTATATAAAGAAAAGATAAAAAGAATATTCTACTGTTTAACGGCTTTACGCTGGTTTTGTTTGTTACGATTTTGTACCAACAGAGAGATTTTTTTATTCGGTCAACTGATCTAAAGTACCTTCCTGATAAACCACAGAATAAGGACAGTAGCTAGCTACCATAATCTACTTGTAGACAAAAAACAATATTTTTAAATACCACCGTACTGATTTCTGCCTTCTGCATGATCTTTGTCTTACGCAAAAATAAATATAAAATTGTCTATGGTCTCCACCACAAATTATGTCAAATTCTATACTATAATTCTTTTCCATTCGGGATAACGCTATTCGAATGTGACTTTGCCTAGACCCCATGTTCTCGCAAACTCAACCTATAAATTATTACTACTACATTATTACAAAACAAAAAAATCTGATTGCTTAAAATTAATAATTAACTAAAATATGTTGGTGCCAAAATCCGCTATAAAATTTTCTACAATTTCCTTGTCACTCTCACAACTGAGACGAATCTAACGATACTTATTATATAATCAACTAGCTGACCCGCGCAACTTCGTCTGCGTAAATTTTCCCCTTTTTTATAATCCTATGTTACTTCTAATACCTGGAGGTATTAGAAGTAACATAGAATTATAAAAGAATATATATACAAAGTTTCATGATGATCTTTTGAGTAGTTTTCGCGTGAAAGCGTAACAATCAGAGTTACATTCACATTTATATATTAGTAAGTATTGATACTCAAATTTAAATCCATCAAGTCATTTAGGCTCTAGAGCATGCCAATAAAATATACATACATAGATATATACATATAATAATAATATCTTGGGACAACTCACACAACGCTATCCGATCCCAAACTAAGCAAAGCTTGTACTATAAAACCAGACAACTGATTAAATCACAGAACACACACTTATCTTTGGATTAAATACATGCATATTATACATAAATAACACTCAGACACAGACAATAAACCATCGTGTTCATCACACAAAGTTTTATCCTGGGTGGGGATCGAACCCACCACCTCTGGCTAAGCAGTCAAAGTCACTAACCACTAGACCAACAGGCCAGTCAATAAACATACATATATATAAACATACACTCGAAAACCATAACCCTTCTTGTGCAATCAATCGAGACGATTTGCGAACGACATAGCGATCCGTTCATCATCATCATCAGCCCGTATCGCTCCACTGCTGGACATAGAGTTCTCCTAATTTTCGCCACAGCACCCTCACCCATATGGCCTCTGCCTTCCGCGTCCAGTCCATCCCAGCGACCTTCGTTAGGTCGTCGATCCACTTGGCTGGGGGTCGTCGATCCACTTGCCTGGGGGTCGTCGATCCACTTGGCTGGGGGGTCGTCGATCCATTTGGCTGGGGGTCGTCCTACCCTATGTTTACCAAGTCGCGGTGTCCACTATAGGACTCGTTTGCTCCTTCGGCAGATGTGCCCAGCAGAGGCGAAGGGTTACATTGTTTTAGAGGTAACCCGATATAAATGTATCTTGCTGGACCTGGTTCTTTGTACCCATAATACTAAGTAACTACAATCCAAAGGGAAACCGAAAGTAATGGTGTTCTAAGGACTCTCCGCCACTGGTGGCCAACCCATTGCAACTTCAGCGTGCTTAAGCTGTGCGCTATGTCGGTAACTTTAGATCATTGTCGGATGGTCTCATTCCAAATTATATCCTTCAATGAAACCCCAAGCATTGCTCGTTGCTTTCATAACTTTAAATTTGTGGATTTGTTAAATTAATAACCTAACCGTAAGTGTGTACGTCTTGGCACCGTAGATAATCTTAACAGTAAGACGCATTGTTTATAAACCTTGGTCTTCAGGGACAGCAGTAGACGCTAAGTGAAAACTCGAAAAAGTTTGCTATCCGATCGGGGTCCTTATTCATTATGTTTTTTTCGTTTCCGCGGCAAGCTCGCACGAATTGGCGCAGACGCGGTGCGCTCAATGATGTCCGCGCGCATGCACGATTCATTTCTAAGCGCAGCTCTATATACCATTTTTTTTTATTTGGGAAAACACAATCGTACATTTAGCCTTAATTCTAATTTTATCTTGCAAATAAAATCAATGTACAATCCACAGCGTTTCCACGTATTACTAATTTCATTATGACAAGATTATGACAGTTAGAAGCGCGGGCTTGACAAGAAAACGAAAAAAAATAGTGAATAAGGACCCGGATAGGTACAACTAACAGCCGGTCTCAATAAGCTAACTATCGATGGATTTGGCTACTAGAGGTATATATTTGACATAAGCTCCATACAAAATTTGTAAAAAATTCTACCTCTAGTAGCCAAATCCATCGATAGGTAGATTATTGAGACCGGCTGTAAATCGAATAGTCCATCAAAACTTTTAATAGGTTAGTAGGATCGCTATTTAAATTATTTTATTTGTCTTATGTTAATTACCTTCATTATGATAAGTCGTATCAAATAAATACCTATTTATCGTGTTATCAATAATCAGCATGAGCCTTGCTAAAATAACCACTGCAATTTTGTTTTGTAATTCATTCTACGCTGTAGTTTTTAAAGTGGTTAATTTTGATAGTGTATTTTATCTGTTTACGTTAAACAAACAGCTTCGATCTTCTTTCTGTGTGGTGCCACCTTGGCTGCGTTGTCGCAGGTATTGCCAAAGCGGGTCTCTGCTGCTGTGGGAGAAGGAGGCCTATTGAAACTATTTTGTGTAAGTGCCTTCCAGCATTGCAGCTGTCAATTTAGAATAAATACAAGCTGACCCGCAACTTCGTATGCGTAAATTTTCCCCGTTTCTGTAACATTTTTCATTGCTGCTCCGCTCCTATTGGTAGTAGCGTGATGTTATGTAGCCTATAGCCTTCCTCGATAAATGGGCTTTCAAACAGTAAAATATTTTTTTAATTTGGACCCGTAGTTCCTGAGATTATTGCGTTCAAACAAACAATCTCTTCGGCTTCTATTAGTATAGATTTTTAATAAACATAATAATAAACGTTTATTTTCAGATTAGAAAATCTATAGGTTGTTAGTTGTTAGTAAGACCTAAACTAGTGTAAGTAAAAATTAAAACTTTTCTAGATGCTGTGACATGTATGTCACAACATCTACGTATAAACGGACAATTAAGCCTGTCCGCAATCATTGCCAAGACGGTCTTGGCACTACCCCGCACTGGATGGATGTACAGTGATTGCGCATCGTGGCATAAAAGCAATCAGTGCGCCCCACCGCGAACATCCCTGAGGCCCTGCAGTTGCGGGGTTACAACATCAACGTCCTGAACGCGTTATGGAACTATACACTGAGGGCGTAGTACGATTTTAACGTAAAGGTTGCTCACAGGTTGCGCGTGTAGAAAGATGTACAAAACCCTATAAAAAGCGTAGTTTTTAATTCGACGGAGCAGCGTGCAAACTGCGGGCTATCATATTTGCTGACACTGACAAGGCCATCTCAATGTCAGCATTGTCCTTGAGATCGGCAATTACTATGTGACAAATTGTCTTACTCTGGCTAGAGGGACATCGTAGATGTGGCGGGTAATAAATTGACACTTGACAGCTCGCGTCAAATCCTGAATCGCGATATAGAAGTTTTCACAGCTGCTAACTATATATACAAATTCCCAACGTTAACCATTGGGCCGCGGTCCGCCAGGCATGATCACTTCGCCTGGTCGGAGGATCCTCCCTTTGTGTTGGAGGGACTTAGCACCTTACTCTCCATATAGATTTTGATTGGCGGTACGTTCATGAGGCATAATCTTCCGGCCTCAAAGACTATGTACTGAATTTTGGTCACGTTATATCTCAACCTTACTTGTGGCATAGGTCTCACATGTTTGTAACAAAGACCTAAGGCACCTGTCCGACCAACGGCGAGAAAAAGAGCAGCGAGTAGCGATTTTATCGCTCAAGACACGTACAACATACTTATGTAGATCCCGTTTAACCAAAAGAGATGCAGATATTAACAGTTGATCGCTGAGTGTTCATACTGCTGGCGAGTACTCGCTCTATACTGCATCTCTTTTGTTTACACGGACGGGATCTACAAAATACATCTGTTGTACGTTTCTTAAGCGAAAAATCGCTACTCGCTTCCGCTCATCGTCGTTGGTGGGACAGGTGCCTAAGGCCAGATAAATGAAGAAACGAATAATAATATTGGTAGTCGAAATGTTTATTTATGAATCCGTAAATTTATGTACACTATTCACCGGCGTGGTTGTGTAGTTAGAATACTATGTAACGGTGCTTTTAACTAAAACCTGGTCGGGTACGCCTAAAGGTGAGTACACACATAAGCATTTACTAGTAACAGAACGTCGAGCATTCGCTGTTTTTAAATTTACTCGAAACACACTTCGAACATCACGCTTGGTGTTTTGTAACAAGTGATTTTAAAAATCAACAAGCGTTTTGGTCTAACGTTTTATCGAGCAAAGGCACGAGAGCGGGTGACAGGAGTGTATGCGTGACAGAAATTAATGTAACAGGTAAACGTTCACTCACACATTTATGTGTAATTACGGCGAACACAGCGTCGAGCATTCGCAAGAACGTTACATTACATGGAAATACTTTAGAAAACTGAGCATTTGTCTGTATTGTTACATTACATTGTAACGCTCTAGCAAATGCTCAAGTGTATACTAACCTCAAAACCGTTCGCCACTAAAATTTGATAAAAAGAAAACGCTATAACTATGCTATAACCTCGTATAGTTCGCGCCACCTAAATTTGCGTGTCTGTCTGATGTTCGCGCGTAAGCTGCGCACAACTCAAATGTAGGTATCGGAACGTATGAAGGAGACGGGCGGGAACGACTTCTCTGCGTAGAACTACATCCGAATACAACTTCCAAACGCAAACTTAGGTGGCGCGAACTTGTAATCTGATAAATCAGATAATCCTCTCCTGTAGTCATCAGAAACACCACGTGTACAAATATTAACTTTTTTTTTAAGCTATTGCATAGCTTCTATCGCGGGCCTTGAGCGCGGGGACCGAATCCAGAAATTCCGTAACGAAAAAACCTCACGCTCCCCACTGGGAGGCCGTGCATCGTCTAATGTCGTTTCATTTTGTACTTATGATTCTGGCTGCAAAAATCATAATAGCGCGATTCAGACCGTAGTACATTTTGTATTGAATAGTAACAAAATTAAATACAGCGCCATCTATTGATATTATGTTACCTATTGTCATTTTAGTCTTCCCCTTTCTTGTTGTTTCTATTATAAAGGCCACAGCAAAGGGCCACACAGGAGTTGTGGTTATGTTTTGGTTTAGGTGTTGGTTCATTTTCCACCCTATTGTGTTGTGTTATTGTATTATTATAAGTAGGTATACTATTTTATGTTCTGTCGCTGATCTAATTAATATGAAGACTAACACCCCCCATTCCGACCGGCACAGCAGTGAAACTTTTTAGTTGTTTGTTCTAAGCAGAACTTTTAATGACTTTTTATTAAATTAAAAAAAAAAAATTTTAAAGAAAATAAATATTAAAACCATTGTTTTTTTATAATTAAAAAAAAACTTATTTAAAAATTAACATTTTTTTTTTTAATTGCTTATATTGATAAAAATGCTATGCAATAGCTTTACCGCGGCAGTCCCCGAGTGCCACACATTTTTTTTTTAAAACTACGTTTTTAAGGTACACTGTAGTATAGTATTATATTATTATCTGTGACGCTACTAATTATGGGAATTAACACGCATTAAAATATTTATAATTAATTCCGTGTCCCGTCTATCTATACTACTTAATATTATAATTATAATCTATATTAATATTATACAGCTGAAAAGTTTGTTTGTTTGAACGCGGTAATCTCAAAAACTACTGATCCGAATTGAAAAATTTTTTCATTGTTGGATAGCCCATTTATACGCTACGATCAATAGAACCGGAGCAGCAATAAAAAAGTTGCAAAATCGGAGAAAATGTACGCATACGAAGTTGCGCGTGACAGCTTATAATATAAAGATGAAGAGTTTGTTTATTCGTTTCAACGCGGTAATCTCAGGAACTACTGATCCGATTTTAAAAATTATATTACTGTTGGATAGTCCATTTATCGAGGAAGGCTATAGGCTATATAACATCACGCTACGACCAATAGGAGCAGAACAGCAATGAGAAATGTTGCAAAAACGCAGAAAATTTACGCAGACGAAGTTGCGCGGGACAGCTAATGTACATTACCTACTAATAATCATGCAACGCAAAAGTCTTTAAGTTAGATAGATACGTTTACATTTTTTTGTAGATTGCATTATCTATTTATTGATTTAGGTGAAATATGATTTACTGCATGATTTATAATCTGATGCTGATAGAGGAATTCCCGTTCAGGGACAGTGTTTGTAATCATCAACACAACTAACGAGTCCTTGTTCTTCTTCTTTAAATTTATGGCAATATATCCTTTTTACGGCTAATTTCAGCCCGTGCCAAGTATTTATTGTACACTAACAACTCCTTATTCACGTTCTTTTTTTATGTTTTCGTGGCAAGCGCGTGCGAACTGTCAAAAACTTGTCATAATGGTAAATAGAGAGATGAAGAATTTGCGCGGCGGAGATCTTTGAGCGCACCGCGCATGCGGAATAAATGAACGTCAATAAGGACTCCGGTCTTTTAGATGTGGTCCTATAGCACTTTATACTTGTCATTATTTGGGAAATAAAGTATTTCTATAGTCTTCGAAATTTTTAATTTAACACATAGTCATATAGAATCGATTATTTGGTTAAATAATTGGTCCCTGAATATTTTTCAAGTCCCGTTTGGTTAATTGATGTAACAAAATAATAGATCAGTAATACAAAATCTTAAAATTAATAAAGTACTTTAAAACATAAAAATACTTATAATACTAATACTACTACTATACTATACTAATACTAATACTTATAGGTACGTAGTATTTTAATAGGTGAATCCTGGGGGGGGGGGATTTACCTACTAACGTGAATCCCCCCCCCCCCGTGTACTACTCCCCTACGTGTTTTATACGTATACTGAATATCTTGTATTATATTGAATTTATTTGCCCATTTTCCTCTTGTGTCCCCCAGAATTATTTTTTTATTGGGGCACACTTGGCTGGTGTCGAGCAAATCAAAACACACCCCCTGCCCGTCGTAGGCATGTTAGATCCGGCACTGCCATTTACCTCCATAAAATCCTAGATCCACTCATGCTCTACCAACAGACTCTACTAGGAAACAAGATTCGGTTTTTTACAAAACCCAGCATTTTATTTATAGATAAGTGACTGTACTACTAATATTTACACATCATGTCAAATAAACATTAATTTTTAGCACCATCGATGGCACATTATCACATTCCATCAGTCATCTTTGCTAGAACCGAGACGCATTTTATAGACTGTCAAAAACTGTCCTCGAATTTAAATTAATTGTTTTATAAAACTATATATTAATATTATCGAAACGAAGATGCATCGGAGTTTCGTATTGTCGAAATAAAAACTTTTCGTTTAAGTGTTTGTCGAAATTCAGATTTTGAAACAGTGAAACGACAGGTATTATTGTGTTAGTTTTGAATGTTTCGACAAATGGTTGCAAAAGTGACGTTCAATGTTACCTGTGGTGCAGTTCTTTACAAAGATTTAGGCTGAATAAGTGGGTAAGTAGGAGATGATTTAGAACTATGTAGTAGGTTAATAAGTTTTGAACATTTTAAGTACACTAGCTATTGCCCGGCAAGTTCGTTCGCGCGTAACTGTACATTATTCCAAGATAATAAATAGCATCATATTTATTGCGAAACTGTGCATACATAAAGGTTTTATAAAATCTATACTAATATTATAAAGCAGAAGAGTTTGTTTGTTTGTTTGCTTTGTTTGTTTGTTTGTTTGTTTAAACGCGCTAATTTCAGGAAGTACTGATCCCATTTGAAAAAATATTTTTTTGTTGGATAGCCCATTTATCGAGGAAGGCTATAGGCTATATAACATCACGCTACGACTAATAGGAGCGGAGTAGCGACGAGAAATGTTGCAAAAACGGGAAAAATTTACGCATGCGAAGTTGCGTGGGACAGCTAGATATAGAATTATATAGAATCAGCTATTATATAGAATCAACAGTTAGGTACCCGTTTCGGGTATTGCAATTTTTATTCTACTTAAAACTAAGAAACAAACAGTTATAGAAACAAGACAAAACATAAAAAAACACACTAAAAATGGTACATGCTACTCTACAACTGGGTACTTAATTAATTTGATTTCTAAAAAATCCCTGAGGGTGTAAAACGCATTATCTATTAGCCATCTTTTCAGAGTATTTTCAAAGATGTTACCATTTTTTTTTTATATTTCTACAGGAATATGGTATAAATACACGTTTAGCAGTAATAATTATATGTGTTTTTATATTAGGTAGATTATGTGATTAATAATGTGTAGATTTATATTATATCTATATTTTGTGTGAATATTTAATCTTGAGTATGATTTAAAATTAAAAAAGCCAATGTTATATACATATATACCCGTAAGTGTGAGAAAACCTTTTCCCTATGTGCTATTTTAGACTATATCTTTCTGCGAAATTGCATCCGAATCCATTTGATTAACAAATTAACTTTAGCATTTGTAAACAGGTAACAGTTGGTACCTACCTAAGATACATACGATATAGGACAATATAATTATAAAAGGTAGCTGTTACCCAAAGCGTACCTACATGAATCTTTGCCGCGATAAAAACAGCAATGCCATTCTCCAGGATTCCTCATCATCATCAGCCTGTATCGGTCCACTACTGGACATAGGCGTCTCCTAATTTTCACTACAGCATCCAGTCCTCTGCCTTCCGCATTCTGTCAATCCCAGCGGCCTTTTCAGGTCGTCAGTCCACCTGGCGGGGGGCCGTCGTAACGTACATTTAGCCTATACATAAAAAGTATATAGGTATGTCTAATTATACCTGGGTACAGCTGGGTACAGTACAAAAAAGATGGGAACAAGATCCCTACATAAATATATGGTTTCATGCAGTCGGAGGCACCTTACTAAGTTCATCGAGATTCATTAATGCCTCCCACTGCATAAAGTCATATAATTATGTACGTCATAAGTTCCTATAGTCAAATCATTACTTTTAGTATTCGTTTTCATGCTTTTAAATTCAAAAACATGTTAATTTATAAAAGAACACTCATTTTCAGAGCATTTTAAGATATATTACCTGGTTAGTATAAAATAATTTACATTTATGTAGTCAACTACCCCATAGTGAAGTTGATGATTGGCCGTTTGTTCTTTGTAACAATTATTCATCTAAGTATATACATTTTGACCGCTGTTGATTTTGACGTAGTAGCAACTTACCCGGGTATAATTAGAAGCGGCGGTAGCTTAATGGCTAAGGCATCGGTCTCGCAATCGTGAGGTCGCGGTTTCGAATCCTATCCATTATACTACTAACGTGAACCCACTCCTAACACGAGCCTTTGAGCTTAGCTGGAGGGGTTAACAAGATTGCTAGTAATGTGGGACACAATCCCCCATTGCTAGATAATTAAAAAAAAAAAAAAAATAGTGTACTGCACCAACACATTCCATTTCTACATCGCCCCAAGGTAGACTGACAGATAATGCTTTTAGCATTAAGTCCACCTTTGTACAACTTTGTGTATAAAGTTTTAAATAAATAAATACTTACCGGCCCCGTACCATGTTGCGGTATCCACTCTAGGATTCCTTTGCTCCAGCGGCCACCGGTCCCATAAACTATGAAAAGACACCTCTACGAGTTGCTTGATATAAAAAAGTTGTTAAAGGTTGTGGACGTGATAAAACTAGGGGTTGCATTCGTGCGTTGCAGAAAGAGAGGTCTTACAAGTTTGACTTCAGTGTCTGTTTGTTTATCTGTGGCATTCTTCTTCTTTTTCGTCGTTACGGGTAACATAAACAACATTCGATATTAATAAAGGGATGTCTAAACGGGCCATTTTTACGGCAATTTGTGGTGGCAATGCTGTGGCCGGCGACATGACAGTACTCTCCAATATTGATTTGATGGTTGCCGGACGATCAGCGATCTATTTTTCGTAATGTTGCCCGGCCAATGTTGTTGTTGTTTCAGTCGCTCTCTATTTTATTGTTGCCGGGTTGTATAGCCCGTTTAGGAGACTGGATCATGCGTCATACAATTGTAGACATATTGCCGTTATTGACCGAGCAATTAGTTACCAATAAAAAAATAAAAACGACAAACAAATATAATCTATCTAATCCAATGTCACACTATTTATAATAAAAATAAAAACTATTTACCAAAAAATTAAAACCGACTTTAAAAAAAGATTGGTTTAAGGTAACTAAAAAGCAAAAAATAATATAGGTACAACAAGAAAAAATAATTAAATATTCTATAGTTGGTGCCAGGAAAGATAGTTTTATGTTTAAGGCACAAACATAACAATGTTTAATATTTTTTTTTGTTTTTTGAAGAGTTCACCTGATACTAGATTATACGTTCCATTACCTACATGATTTGGTGGAAGAGAAGTATCAGATATCGAAAACGGTACTCAGATCGCAACCTGCAGTATTTATTATTGAATAGTTCCACGGGTCATCTGTGGTTTTCATCATCAGTTCCATATCATTCAAATGAATTTCAACAAAATATACCTAATACCTGTATAGGTGTGCCTTTAATATTTGATGAGTTCCCCCGATTTCTCCAAAATAATATCATAAAATCCGAACTATGATATAATAATGAGACCAATCTGGAAGTATGCTCCTTTCAAACACATTTTTTTTAAACCGGTCCAGCTGTCTGCGAGTCTGTTTTTTTAGTTTTTTTTTTTTTTAATAAAAAAAAATAAGTAGCAATGTGGAATTGGCTAAGCTAAGCTCAAAGGCTTGTGTTAGGAGTGGGTTCACTTCGGTAATATAAAGGGCAGGATTTGAACCCACGACCTCACGATTGTGTGTCCGATTTCTTAGCCATTAGGCTACCGCCGCTTATCTGTGAATAAATCTTAAAAAAAAAAGATACAGTCGAATTGAGAACCTCCTCCTTTTCGTAGTCGGTTAAATGAAGTCGTTAAAATAGGAAAGCATGATTTAATTAACACCATTGAAAAAGAGAAATGTAATCCGCTGCTTTCATCTGTTGACGCCGGCGATATGACACTGACGTATAAAAACTAAGTTAATTGTATAGATTTTAAGGTGCCGCTTTCTGAGCGCTTGTAACCTATATACACCTTTTTACTTAAAACATCATTGCATTCAGTTAATTAATATAAAGCAGTCGGGTGTGTTGCCTTTGTGATCATCAAATAGTTTTGGAAATATTTGTCATATCTATGACTTGGTCGTGTGACATATCGACGTTGCCGTATATATCCTAGGTACCGTACAAGATGTGTAGATAGGTTCCAAGCGCTCAGAAAGCGGCACCTTAAAATAAAATACAATTGACTTATTTTTATAATGTCAGTGTCGCATTGCCGACGTCAACAAATGAAATCAGCGGATTAAGTACATTCTTTTATTTCGCTCGTGACAATTAAATCATGCATTTGTATTTGTATTTGTATTTGTATAATTTTATAATGCGTACAAATCGCGAAAGTTTATCAACATTGTGTGCATTAGTTTGCGTTTTGATCGAATTTTGTTTTAAGTAACCTATCTACACCTTTTTATTTAAAATAATTCTACATCACGAACATTTTCGTCGACAACTTGTGGCGCCACAATAAGGCTACTGGTGCTTTTGTGTAGCTGCCATTGGTACTTCTATCTGCAGTAGCAATAAAACTGACTCATAAATAATCGCAGTCTGTCTAAAGAGAGCAAGGAACTGATAATAGTTCTGACAATTTGTTATGTTTTAGTTACATATCATTGTCAATAAGAGTGTCCAACAGTGAGCACTCTAGTAAATATTTAGTACATGTTTACAAGTTCCATTATTCATCTTTTATCTGTGTCTTAAAAAGGTTTTATTGTTACCGGAATTAGATTAAACAATAAACAAACACATGAGTCTTCGTTTGATGTAGACTCTTTTGTCTGACTGTTTAAAAGGGCAGCTAAGATTTGTATGGATCTCTATGTGACAGTAGAGATTTGAAAGATTAGTCGTCATTTTTTTTAATTAGAGAGGCACGAAGATTGTTAACTTTGGCGACTTTTTTTTTTTTTTTTAGTTGAGGCAAAAGTGTTGTAATTATTGTCCAGACAAATTTATAGTGTTTTTAAAATGTGGTTTGATATTTCAAGAAAAAAGCAAGCTGAGAGGTATGTAAATTTGTAATTCTGGACTTTTAAGAATTCATAAAAAATATTTGATACTTTTTTTTTGTCTCTTGCCGCCAATATTATTCAGTAGGGATTATTTACTCGCACATTCTATGAATGGCCAGTTTCAAGTTTATATTCTTTCAGTTTCAAATTTGTATTCTTCCTAGTTTTCAACCGACTTCAAAAAGGAGGAAGTTCTTAATTCGACTGTATTTTTTTTTGTATGTTTGTTTTGATGTATGTTCGATTTGAAATATTTTTTGGGTTTGAAAGGGTTTCTATACATTTTGAAGTTTGCGCCGAATTAAACAAAAACAACTATTTCATGGCACCAACTTCAAAATGTTAATTTGTTTTTGTTATTCTAGGTAGATATTATTTTTTTCTTTTTAGTTGCCTTGTATTTTCTTCTTTGAATCACTAAGTCTCATTCTTATCCAGTTATCACGTATTTCAGGTACCTATATTTTGCACTCGTAGAGTATATTTGTTCTGTATTTGTTCACGGTAAACGCAGAGCCGTCAAAATAGCGACATGTTACTTTGCCCCCATTTTACAACTCTATTTGATACTTTCATTTACATATGTGTGATATTAGTAATACAGGGTGTTGTTTTAGTCAGTCGAATCCTTGCGTCCATGATGACCTAAAAGAATTTTTTGAAAAAATAACCTTATTATTTTCATAAAATTGATAGTCTAAATTCGAATCCGAAGATTCGCGCTTCCATCCGCGACAACGGTTACCGCACTTGAACGTGTGACCTTGTACTTTACCAAGCTAAAAATAATTATTATTTATCAACATAAATACTTATTGGTTGATAATACTATTTGGTGGCCGCGAGTTTTTATTGCCAGGTTCTTTTCTCCGGCTTTACTTATTGTTTGCGAACTTGGCATTACATGTACATGTAGAATCCCGACGTGTCACAAGAGTTGTTTTGCATCCTAAGTGAATAAAGAATTTTGATTGATCTTCAACCCGCGACAAGGGTTAATGCAAGTGTGTTCGGAATCGAATTTTGATTAACATTTTAATGAAAATAATAAACTGCATTCAGTCCAGTTTCGGACTCCCCCCCCCCCCCCATTCCCCTGCAAGGTTTCGACTAACTAAATTGACACCCTGTATAGTAGACATTGATAACCAGGTTGTAAGGTTTTCCGTTCCGTTTTTTAGGTTTACTTATAGATCACAAATTGAACTGGAAAGATCACGTTGACGCACTCTGTACAAAGATTAGCAGCACATCATATGCATTATATAAATTAGCTCCAGTTGTTAATACGGAAGCGCTACTTTCAGCATATTATGGGCTCGTAGAATCTTCTCTTAGATATGGCATAATTTTCTGGGCGAATTCTACTAATAAAGAAATGGCATTTAAGATGCAAAAAAGATGTATACGGTCAATGTTTCAGATTCAAAGCACTGAAAGTTGCAGAGCTCTGTTTATCAAACATAAAATTCTCACGCTACCATCACTGTACATACTGGAGACTGCCCTATTTGTTAGACAGAATCCCCATCTCTTTCCTCGTCTATCAGACAGACGAAATAATCGGCGTGATAACACAAAACTTTGCGTACACCCAGCCAGAACAGCCCTGCTATATAAAAGCATAGTATGCAAGGCGCCATTAATTTATAATAAAATACCAAAGGACTGGAAACAACTAAATACAGAAAAATTCAAAAAAACTTTAAAAAATATGCTTACAAATAAATGTTATTATAAGGTTGATGATTTCCTCAATGACATAAATATATTATATTAGTTGGTGTCCTATGATTGTGATGTGCATGATTTTTATTTTAGTATTGAAATTAATTTATTATGATATTTTTATAAGACTTGACATTTTTAATTAATAATAATTGTATTTAAAATTAATTTTCTAATAATATACATTTTTTTTTTCTCTTATAATTTTTGTACACCGGCAACGGTTAAACATGTTGTGTCTATTGTACTGGAACACCAATAAGTATTATGCATGTAAACAATGTATTGCTTATCTACACATGTTTTTGCAAAATAAATATCTTTGAATCTTTGAATCTTTGAATCTAAATAAGTATGTAAAATACATGTTTGCGTAGGTACATAAATCGATTTGTAATTGATTTAATTCAATGAAGTACCTATACATTGTAACGAATACTTAATAAAAACAGACGTACCGACTTACCCACTTACATAAGATATAATCATGATAAGAAATAAATCTCCACGGAAAGATGCGTTACCATTATTTATTATCTAGATAAATGGAACACAATTGTATTGGCAGTTCGAAAGTGCTACCGTTGCTAGAAAAAAAAGGTAATTCGAACGCGCGGGAAATTTTCAACAGATAATTTGTGGCTAATGTGAAAAGTTCGAATTGTTTTATTTATTTAGTGTAAAAGTATATAAAAAAGAATGAAACAGTGTTTTAAATAAAATAAATCATCGCAATAGGGCAGTGAAGTTATTGATAAAACCAACAATGTTTGTTAAGGTTTTTTTTTCTATTTCCTCTGTCCATTTATTCGGGAGTTATGGCTCGCATATTTTGTGCATCCGCCAGTTTCAAGTTTATTTTCTTTTTAGCTTTCTTCTTTGAATTACAAAGTCTGGTTCTTACCCAGCTATCCCGTATTTCAAGTATATTTCGTACATTAAACGCGGAGCTGTGAAAATAATGACGTGTCCGTTTGCCGCCATATTCACAACTCTTGTTCGGTTTTCGTGGCTATGCTAAGATGTGTAAGGTATGTCTGGATGTCGCAATGCAAGCATCTAAATACAGTTGGATCAACGTAACTCGGCCGGATTGAAGTTAGGTTCATATCACTTTCACGCATGTCATAGAGAAGTAACCCTAAACCTAAACCAAAAAATAAAATTACATGAAAACGATAAATTATAAACATATATAATCGTTTTCGTAAATCAATTAAAAATACTATCAAAATTTTAATTCAACAATCTAAATCTCATAAATAAATAAGAGTTCATAAAAGTTTAAATTTATAACTGTTACAGTAAATACTAAACAAAGTTTGTTTTATCAATTTAAAACTAAGGTACGGTGTACACTTTATCATTAAATTGTGATTGATTAATAAATTACATGAATTATTATAGTTTACGCTATGTCCTTGTGACTGTCTGTCAGTCTATTGCATAAATAAATCCATCCTGTCCCGCGCAACTTCGTCTGCGTAAATTTTCCCCGTTTTTGCAACATTTCTCATTGCTGCCACGCTCTATATAGCCATATATGTAGCATAATATAGCCTATAGCCTTCCTCGCTAAATAGGCTATCCAATAGTGAGAGAATTTTTAAATTCGTCAAACACACTCAGCACAAACTCTTCAGCTTGCTTGCGCCTGTGACTTCGTTCGGGTAGAAATTAAAAAAAAAACTAATCTACTCCGCGGAATCTACTCTCCGAGACTGAAGACTTTACTATATCGCTACCAAATTTCATCCAAATCCGTTCAGCTGTTCTGGCGTGATGAAGTAACAAACATCCAGCCATCCAAACAACACAGTGCCATTGTAAAACCGTGAACTATTGCAGCTAATCGGTACCTACCTTGGTACTATTGACCGAGAAATAATTATGATAAGACCAAAGCAACTTATTTGATAAGAAGATAACTGTCATTCACAGACAATGGATCGTACTCAACTATGAGGATATAGATTACTAGCTGTCCCGCGAAACTTCGTCTGCGTAAATTTTCCCCCTTTTTGCAACATTTTTCATTGTTGCTCCGCTCCTTTAGGTCGTAACGTGATGTTGTATAGCCTTCCTCAATAAATGGGCTATCCAACAAAAAAAGAATTTTTCAAATCGGACCAGTAGATCCTGAGATTAGCGCGTTTAAACAAACAAACAAACAAACAAACAAACAATCAAACAAACCAACAAACAATCAAACAAACAAACTCTTCCGCTTTATAATATTAGTATAGATAGTATAGATTATAGATATCTTCAACTGCCAACATTTTGATTTAAAAATTGTGAAACAACGTCTGAAACGCATTAGAATATTATCTCATGAGATATGCCTACTTAGATCTGATTGTTGGTGGTATAGGGTGATTCACTACTAGACTAGAGGCCAGCTGCGGCTTCGCACGAATTTTTCTCCAATATCTGTTCATACATATCAACCCATATGATGGCCCACTGCTGGGCACGGGTCTCCCCAGTAGAAACTACTAGTATGTAGATCCTGGAGGTAATTGCCATAATCGCCACGCTTGGCGAGCGGGTTGGCGATCGCAGTAAGGCTTTAAGTACGCAGAGGACGCTGCTGCCCGTCCTCCGGGGTGAAATCCCTTAGTCGCCTTGACGACACCCACGGGTAGAGATGGGGTGGTACTATTCTTAAGCCGGCACCACACCTATATCTGTTCACTTAATAATTAATATGCATGCATACGCGCAACTTCGTCTGCGTAATTTTTCCCCCTTTTTGCAACATTTTTCATTGCTGCTCCGCTCGTATAAATGTGCTATCGATTATCGCGTTTATACAAACAAACTAATCAGCTTTATAATATTAGTATAGATTAAAGGTACCTATAAACCACACGGAAGAAGTCCAACAAAATCCGTTGTGTAGATGTAACAACCTAAGCGTACCTATAAAGGGACAACAGCGGAAAGCGACATTTAGAGATCCGTATAGTTTCGCTCTGTCCGTTCGTCTGTCAGTCTGTCTGTGGTGTCTATCCCCACTTTAGTTCAGATACCCTTAGTACTAGAAAGCTGTTATTTTGCATGGATACATATTAGTTACGCCAAAAAAGTGATAGAATAAAATCTAAAAAAAATTTTTTGGGAGTGGGCGTGTGATTTAAGCTATTGCATAGCTTCTATCGCGGGCCTTGAGCGCGCGGACCGAATCCAGAAATTCCGTAACGAAAAAACCTCACGCTCCCCACTACGACGGGCACAGCGGTGATACTTTTTACTTTTGCCATCTATCAATGAATAGCAGAACTTTTAATGATTTTTTTTTTTAATTAAAAAAAAAACTTTTTTAAAACCAAAAAAAAAAATATTATTAATTGCTTTTTTTAAATTAAAAAAAAAAACATTTTTTTTTAAAGAAAAAAAAAATTCAAACATTGTTTTTTTATAATTAAAAAAACCACTTAAAAATATATATATATTTTTTTAATTGCTTAAGTTGATAAAAATACTATGCAATAGCTTTACCGCGGCAGTCCCCGAGTGCCACACATTTTTTTTTTTTTCTCAGCGACTCCAAAAATATTTTGTGGCTGTGAATATATTTTTTTGATTTAGGGATTCGTTTGTGAAATATTAAAGACTAGCTGACCCACGCAACTTCGTATGCGTCAATTTCCCCCTTTTTTGCAACATTAATCGAAGCGTGATGTTATATAGCCTACACCCTTCCTCGATAAATGGGCTATCTAACAGTGAAAGAATTTTTCAATGCGGATCAGTAGTTCCTTAGATTACCGCGTTTAAACAAACAAACAAACTCTTCAGCTTTATAATATTAGTATAGATAACATTTTTGTTAGAGTCAAGTGTGGGGGACACTTGACTCCTCCTGCCAGCTAAATAGTTGTTTTTGATATTGATATTTTTAGTATATCTAACGAGGACCCACTTCTTACACCGCATTATTGTGTGGGGCAGCTACGGAACCCTATATTGTGCTGGCCCGTCATGCACTTGCCCGGTTTTTTATATTACCCGGTGCTAGATGTAAGGGCGAAAGGAGGCAATCCGCCCCAGATGCATATAAAATGAATGAAAAATCATTTAGGAAAACTACGTGACGTTAGCCACTCCGGCGGCCACGTTTGACGGTTGACGGCAAGCAAATTCTTCTAGTATCTAACGTAGATAGGTATACAAAAAATACAGAAACTGGCGATTTGCATCTCAATGCTTTTGATCGATCATTTTTTTTTTTTTAAGATAACTAGCATTGTGGAATTGAGTCCTACATTACTAGCAATCTTGTTAACCCCTCCAGCTAAGCTCAAAGGCTTGTGTTAGGAGTGGGTTCACGTAGGTAGTATAATGGGTGGGATACAAACCCACGACCTCATAATTGCGAGACCGATGCCTTAGCCATTAGGCTACCGCCGCTTCATTGTTGTTGGGACGTTGTTGTTAATAAAAGCATCGAGATGTATATTTTTACTTTTACAATAACTTTCATAGTCAGATCGACGGGTCTTACGGACAAGATTTGACTCAAAACCGGTCAAGTATGATTGTCACTGCTTTGACCACTTCTAAACTCTCTACAAGCAGCCCAATCAGCTGGTGCTGTAAGTCCGGCCTTAAACAGAGCGGGAGAACATACTGTACTCCTAAACTACTTCGTTTTTATCTGCAATTGAGCAATGCCGACCCAGTTAACTTAAAGATTATTTTGTGACTTCTTCGTTGCAGATAAAGATAATAATCTTACATTATTTTTTATTCATACTGATTATGTAGTATACTTATACTTCTATTCATAGTTTAGGTATCGTGTATTAGAAATATAACTTTAATGTTAATAATTATTTTCCTGTAGCAAATCGGTCTTTTAGCTGAATTATTATGGAAATCGAATCTCCATTGTTAAGAAATACAGTGACGAACGATACAAATTTGGATAACAATGAAAGGCTTTCGTAAGTCATTAAACTCACAGTTTAGAAAATATATAGTAAAAAGGTCCCAAAAGACATAGACGCGTTAGTTTGCCGCACTGCCAAAACTGGCGCTTTGAGAGAACCAATTGTGTATGGTATTATAAGTACATCAAGAACTTTCCAGTTAATTAATGGTGTGTTGTGTTGTTGCAGCGAGATCCAGCAAACCATGACAAATGCCGAGGTCATGCAGACCAAGGGTGATGACCTTAAGACGGAGACCGATCTGGAAGAGGCACTGCAGATAGCCGGTACATGAATTAAATATTAAAATTAAGTGGTTTGACGCTGCTATTATGTCATCTCTAAAATGTGGATCGTCCTGAGTGTGGCCGAGTAGGGTAAAGGCCGAGCTTGCAAAAGTAGAGTATTAAAAAAAATAGACTGGCCTGCCTGTTGGTCTAGTGGTTAGTGACTCTAACTGATCAGCCACAGGTAGTGGGTTCGATCACAGGATACAACTTTTTGTGATGAGCACGATGGTTTATTCTGTGTCTGGGTGGCATTTATCTACAATAGTTTTAATTTATCTACAAAAATTTAAATATTTTTAAATACATAGGTATTTAGAAATATTTAAATTTGTTTATCAGTTATCTGGTTGCCATAGTACAGGCTCTACCTAGTTTGGGATCAGATAGCGTTGTATGAGTTGTCACAGATATTATTATACGTCCAAATTAAAAGTGAGATTTGATTTTACAAGTAAAACGGACTCTGTACTTAATTACATCGGTTGTTGTTTTGACTAGGTTTAGAGTATGTGATAAATTATATCTTTCCATAGTTATTTACACTGCGTGTTTTTTTATCTAGCCGAGCAGGACTATTAAAAGTTATTTTTACAAAAAACATCTAACCGGCCGGCATTGAAGAGTTTCGTTGTCTGTTTTCGAAACTCATCTTAAGATCTTTACGAAATTTGGGACTATTTCGGAATAAACCTTTTTCGAACAAAACAGAATTTAGAAAAATCCATACTAATATTATAAATGTGAAAGTAACTCTGTCTGTCTGTCTGTGTGTCTGTCTGTCTGTCTGTTACGCTTTCACGCTCAAACAGCTTTAGATGAAATTTTGTATGGAGATAGTTTGAGTCCCGAGGAAGGACATAGGATAGTTTTTATCGCGATAACCGACATCCATGCGGGCGGAGCCGCGGGCGAAAGCTAGTTGTCTATATATTTATGACGAAGTTATGCCCGATACATTAAAAAAATACAAACATCCGAATTGAGATCCTTCTCCTTTTTGAAGACACGGGAATGAAAGAAAAAATGATGAGAGGTATACCTTATAGAATCGTTCAGCTGCAGAGCCACTACATACTCGTAGTATAAAACAAAGTCGCTTTCTCTGTCCCTATATCCCTATGTATGCTTAAATCTTTAAAACTAAGCCACGGATTTTGATGCGTTTTTTTTTAAAGGTAGGGTGATTGAAGAGGAAGGTTTATATGTATAGTAACATCCATATATTTTATACCCGTGCGAAGCCGGAGCGGGCCGTAGTACGCAATAAAACGAAAAAAAAATCAAAATTATTTTTTCACTTAGGATACAAAACAATACTTGTGATACGTCGGGATTCCACATGTACATTAATTGTACACAGTATTGTAATACCAATTATTGTTTTTAATCTTTCGCGATTTTTATACATACTAGATTTATTTCGGGACTTAATCGCGTGTAAGCGCCTCAGTGTACAGACGTTGTAAGTGTAGTGTGTAGAAGAAAGTTATCAAAATTATCAAGACCAGGCGAGAGTAGTTGAAAAACCCCGCGCCTCACGGAGACATCGCTATGCTGCCATCAGTCGACCCGTGACCACGATCGGTGCAATTCGATGGAAACGTCGGGTAAATTAAAGATTCGTACCTTTAAATAATTCACGTGATTAAATCCCGAAATATATCTAATATATGTAATGCCAAGTTTGCAAACAATAGGTAAATCCAGAGAAAAGAACCTGGCAATAAAAACTCGCGGCCACTCTTTTCAAATTTAATACAGCGATAAAACGCTCAGGTCTTATAAAATGTATACAACAACCCGTTCCATCATATCGCTATGAAAATATTTGCAGGCTCTGGAAAATACCAGATACTGCATTGCATCCTTATGCTGGCTACCCTCGTGGGCGCGATCTTGGAACTGATCGGAGTGGCGTACATATTACCAGCTGCATCATGTGACCTCGATGTACCGGATAATCTCAAAGGGCTCATCACTTCATTACCCAATATTGGTAAGTTAATACTTCTACGTCATATTTTTGAGTTGATGGCAATGTCCAAGTTTGCAGTTGTATGTTTTTTTTGTATACAACGAAATAAAAAGACAAGCAGGTCGTGCACCTGATGGTCGCGTTTCACGCGTGGCCCATATCAGTATCAGTGCCACTTAAATTTATTAAAAGCGGCGGTAGCCTAATGGCTAAGGCATCGGTCTCGCAATCGTGAGGTCGCGGGTTCGAATCCTATCCATATACTACCGACGTGAACCCACTCCTAACACAAGCTTGCTTTTTGCAAACACGAGCTTAGCTGAAGGGGTTAACAAGATTGCTAGTAATGTGGGACTCAATCGCACATTGCTAGTTATCTTTATTTGGCAAAGATCTGAATGTCACCGCGCACCTTATTTGAGACATTAGTTCGTAAATCTTATTTGCCCTATAATTACACTTGCTAGTCTAGCTACAGTGCCCTTCAACCGAACCACAGTCATGCGTTCACATTACTATTTCACGGAAGTATAACTGACACTATTGTGGTGCCGACCAAGACAGCTATGGCTTAAGGGGCGTCTAAACGGGCCATTTTTTACGGCAATGCTGTGGACGGCAACATGGCAGTAGGTACTCTCCAACGTTGTCCAATGATGGTTGCCGGACGATCGCTGAGCGATCGATTTTCCGCACGCAAAGTTGCCTGGCCAATTTTGTTGTTGTTTTAATCGCTCTCTATTTTATTGTTGCCGGGTTGTGTAGCCCGTTTAGGAGCCTGGATCATGCGTCATACAATTGCAGACATATTGCCGTTATTGGCCGAGCAATTAGTTGCCAATAGTAACGCCAAAATTTCCGTGAAAAATGGCCCGTTTAGACGTACCTTTCGACCTACCACTCGTCAAGTATTTATTGTACACTTGAACTGCACAAAGCCTCGGACTTTCGATTTTTGCACTCGTTAAATTCGGAGCTGTGAAAATGGTGACAGCTCAATTTACTGCCATTTTCACAACTCTGGTAAGTAACTGAATTCCAAAGAACGTTATTTTATGCATGGGCCAGGGTAATTTTTTGAAAGAGGGGTTCGTAATTTCGTAGTGAGGAGGAGGAGTTAGGCAATACAATTGACTAAACAATGGCTAAGTACTGGCGGCAACCTTTTCCCAATTTCGAGGGGAGGGTCTCAACCCCCAAATGCCTGCTGGATACGTCTATGATTTTATAGTCTTAGCAAAGAGCATCCTAATTCATATTATCTGTTTTCCTAATTTAAGGAAAGGTATAAATTGCTTAGGTGTTGCTAATTGAAGATAATTAATTTACTTTTATGAGGAGCTGGATGGATGTGGAAACTGAAGCAGCTTCTCTCACGTATAGATTAGGAACCCCTTTAGATATGGCATTTCATAATACCTATACTTTTGTAATGATCTTACTGTTATATCAGGCGCAAAAGCCGAAACGGGATTTCTCGTGGCTTCATCAGTGATTAGTTGGTCAGGGTTTTCAGATTGTCTAAAAAAAAGGAAAAAAGATGATATTACAGGAGGTTGGTAATAGGACAATACTCTAACCTTTAACTTCGTACCACCAAAAATTTAATAAAAAAAGAGAATTCAAATACAAAATTTTGATGTTTTTTAAACCCTGGCGCAAAAACGATAGAGTGTTAAAAGTTTGACGTGTTTGTCTGTCTATCTGTGTGTGTCTGTGGCATCGTAGCTCTTGAACGAATGATGGTTTTGTTTTTTTTTTGTTTGAAAGGTAATAATAATAATAATAATATATTTTTATTTTATACACACAAATTACAATAGGTCTGCCATTCGCTGACCTGTGACATGCTCAAATATATTTTAGTCCAATTCAGGGCAGTAAATAGCCGAAGCAGACGGATTTTATTCGGTTACTTACCAATTTATTAGTCAGGGGATTTTAAAATCGTAATTTAATCAATTTTACGTCCATCGGTGGTTTTTCAAATTTTGGATTTTTCTCTTTTTTTAAACCATCCCGGTATTAAGACAACCGAAAAAAAATGTATTACAATCGGTCTAGCTCTTTTCAAGTTTTTGTGAGAGTAAACAAAATTTTTTTTTACAGATAGATATTTAAAAAATTAAAATGATCAGAATACAAACTTTGCGTCAAAGAAACCACAGCAGCATAAGACCTTTAACACCTGGCTTGTCTTAATTCCAGGTATAATAGTGACAGCGCCATTCTGGGGAAGAGCATCAGACCACTGGGGCAGGAAGCCTGTCCTCCTGGGTTCTTTAGCAGCGTCCGGCGTGTTGGCTTTCATAGCTGCCTTCATGCCTGACCTCATCAGTTTCCTGGTCTTGAAGTTCGCGGGCTCATTGTTGTAAGTGTACATATTCTAGTAATCATGGATATACCCGGAATCATTTCGGGAAGCCAATACAGGCCGAACGTTGCTAACAGTTACCGCCCTAGTCTTCAGGCGCGGATCCAGAACTTTGTTAAGGGGGGGGGGGGGGGGCGGTAGCATTTGACTCAACCAGTTAAGTGTCAGTCACTATCATGATGGTGGAGGGGTTCCATTTGACCGCAGACCAAAGACGGGGTAATTGCCTGTCAAAACACACCAGTTCAGGGTCCAAATTCCCAAAAAAAATGGCCATTCGGTGGTGTTTGGGGGGGCAATTGCCTCTGCTGCCGCCCCCCATTGGATCCGTGCCTGAGTTTTGTACGCGTAATTATTCATAATTTGACATACGAAAGTTAAGATGTTTGTTACCAATCACGGACGAACGGCTGAATGGATATGGATAAATACAGACACAGAGATAGATTATATTCTGTAATAACTACTGATTATTCTAGAAAAAATGTACGGTTCTGGTTTTCCTAACTTTCCACGCCAACGAAGCTTTCTGAGGTTGGATAGATGCGAGGCCGTAACTTGCTTTTGTAAATATTTCAGTTTAAGATTCGATGGCTAAGTATGTGATTTTGCTATTTGTTTTTCTTAAGGAGTTAGTACCACTCAGGCCTTAAAGGTTCATTTCCATGCATCGCGGCAACGCGCGGCTGTCGACGTGTGGCTGACGCGCGCGGCTGTTGTGATAATAGTCAGAGTGCGCGCGCAGTTTACGTCAGTCGTTAGCCGTGCGCGTCTGTCTCAGACCTTGGAAACGGCGCCATACATTCTCATACTCTGACTATTGTCGCATCCGACGCGCTCGTCAGCCGCACGTAGTCAACCGCGCGCACGGAATTAAACCTTATGCTGGATGCTTGCTTGCCTTTAACGCAAAAACTATCTACTGAAATCCAATTTTCATTCAATATAAATCTATATTGAATATTAGTAATGTAAATATGTGTAACAATTGCAGTCTGTCATGTCCGTCGTCGCTCGGCTACGCGTACGCGACGGAAATGTTGCCGGGACATCGCCGCGATCTCTCCGTACTTGTCATCAACGGTCTCCTGCAACTGTTTACTGTCTTTAGCCCTGGTTGGTATATATTTACCTATTTAATTCTTACAGATTAATGACAAAAAGTATGTTCCTACACATTCGACTGGTCTGTTAGTATAGTGATTAGTGACTTTGACTGCAAAGCTAGATACCTGCTAAGTCCATTTATTCTGTGCCTGGTTGTAATTTCTCTATAAATTATTGTTTATTAATTGTCTGGTTGCAATAGTACCGGCTCTGCCCCGTTTGGGGTGAAATGGCAATAATAATAATAATAATAATAATTTATTCATGAAAGTAAAGGTACAATAAACTTATATAAAGGTATAATAACAAATAGCACAGTTAAGTATTTGCCTGAACTAGGTTGAAACCTGGTTTCAGGCTAGAAAGTGAAAAGTATTTTAATAAATACTTTCCGAAACTAAAACTATACTTAATAACTAAAAACAAGAACTGTTAAACTAGAAAACATAGACTAATAAATTAACATTTACAAAAAAAAATAGGTAATTATAAGAGATGTTACAACAATTGGTCTTATTTATTTTAGTACAAGTAATAAGTCCTCCGTCTGTTCGTATGACATATCTTGTAATTGGGAACTTACAGCTTTTTTACATTTAAAATAATTTAGGTGGTATATATTAACAATTCGATTTAATCTATTATACAAAAAAGGGCCTATGAAATTAAAAAATCGGTTTGAGAACATATATCTTGAGGTGGAATCAGATGTGCAGACTATATCTTTTCGTCTCTTATTAGTTAAGTCAGTATTAAAAGTAAGTAGCTCGTGTTGTTTTAAAATTATATTTACTATAAAAAGCTGACGGACAGTCAATACCTTACAGCATTTATACAGGAGGAAGGTGGGAAAAAGGAAATGTCGAAAAGTAGCTACTTTTAGAACGGCTCTCTGTGCTCTTTCAAGTGGCAACATAACAGTTTTTAGTGCTCCTCCCCATGAAGTGATGCAATACTGAATGATGGACTGACACAGGGCCTTATATACTTGTATAATTAATTTCGAATCGGCAATAGAACGCAGTTTTTTAAAGACATATATTAGTTTTCGCACTCTAGTCACTCAAATTTCTATGTGTTTCTTGAATGACAGTGTGTTGTCTATATTAATGCCGAGATATTTTATGTCGCTAGTGCTATATATATATATAGATACTTATTATTATGATAAGTACTGGGTTTCACTATCTTTTTTTTCGTTTCTAAATCTAATCATAATGGTAAATAGAGAGCTGCGCTTAGAAATGCATAGCACATGCGTGCGGACATTTTTGGGCCCCCCGCGCATGCGTCACTTTCCGTGGGCTTGCCACGAAAACGAAAAAAAACGTAGTGAAGAAGGACCCTGGCTGAAAAAGATTAATCCTGGATGATTTAATTAGACGGATATTTTTGGAAAATCCCTTTGGATACCTAAAGTGGCAACAAAAAAACAAAAACCAGATGTGTTACAACTAACCACTTCAATTCCTATAATACCCCACCATTCCCAGGTCTAGCATGGCTGATCCTCTCCTACGACTGGGTATTAGACTGGGGTCTTATAGACATGAGACCGTGGCGTCTACTCACAGCGGTCTACTCGCTGCCCATGATCATCTCAGCACTGGTCATGTTCGCTGCTGACGAGAGCCCCAAGTTCCTCGTCACTAAAGGGAAAGATGACGAAGCTTTGGATATTGTGAAGAAAATCTATAGAGTCAATACTGGGAGGCCTGAAGATACATTTTGTGTGAGTAAAGATTGCTTATTGAAGACTTTTTTCGCGGTTCGATTCAAAGTAGAGGCTTCGCTTCCATGAATCGGATCGCGAAAAAAATATCCTATCCTCATTGACAATACCCTCGATTCATGATTAATGACCTTTTTCACACTAATATTATAAAGGCGAAATTTTGTGACTATGTGAGTGTGTATGTTTGTTAATTCTTCACGTCTAAACAGCTGGAGCAATTTTAATAAAATTGTATGGAGTTAGCTGATACCGTGGATTAACACATAAACCGCGGGTAACACCGCGGGGCACAGCTAGTTTTGAATAATTTCAAAACTGTTATGTCATCCAATTTTTAAAAAATAATTTAACTTTTCCGATGCAGGATTATTTATTTTTGAGGAGTTTACCTGATCCTTCACCGCTAGTTCCATTACATGGTGTAATGGAGGTAAAAGTGCACTGTGTCAAACAATATTAAAATAAACTTGACTGCCTCTGTGGCGCTATGGGAGTGTGTCCGACTGCTACGCAAGAGGTCGTGGGTTCGATTCCCACACGGGACACCACTTTGTGTGATCCACAAATTGATGTTCCGAGTCTGAGTGTACTTTGTGTCCGTGACTTGTAGGTATGTTTGTAAAGTCCTCCGCGACACAGGGCTTTTACCCTACTGTGGGAGTCGCATATAAAAAACCCGTATCAGATCTCGTGAAATATTTACTATTGAGTAGTTCCGTTGATTATCTGTGGTCTTCATCATCAGTTTGACTACACAAATATATACTATTATCCCCATACAAAAACATAGGTTGCGATTAATTTACCAACCGCAAATAAAATTGTAATTAAAAATGACCTTTTTAATGAAACGATTATGGCTTTTACTTGTGCTAAGTACCATGTAGCTTGTAGTAAAAGCCACAATCACTGGATCACAAAAAATATTTTTTTACTACAAATTTATTTGCGGTTGGTAAATTAATCACGGCCTATGTTTATGTATGGGGATAATAGTTTTCCAACGGCAAAGTTAAGTTTGTCATATTTAACACCTGTTTTTTTTCACTAACGTACCACTATATAAAGTTATCGTTATACATCAATTTGGGCGTCTCGTCGAAACGAAGCTACCATGCCAATTCCAGCTTCATTTATGTATAATTTTAAAATTTTGTTTGTTTGCGAACAGGCATTACAAGTAAATGTAGAATCGACTTTTCACAAGTGTAGTATTTTGCTTCCTAAGTGAATAAATCATTTTTCTTTTATTTTTAAAATATAATATAGGTAAAATCCCTAAAATCGTCAAACACAGAGAAGATCCCGGACAGCGGTTCGGACGTGGAGCTGACGCCGAGGGCGCCCAAGGTGTCTGCGCTCGCGCTGCTCCGACCGCCGCACCTCAAGTGGTTCGCGCTCACAGGCTTCCTTATGTTCGGACTCTTCTCTTTGTAAGTACTTATAATGTACATAGATAATCACTACATAGTATATAACAAAGTCACTTTATGTGTCCCTATATATGCTTAAATCTTAATCTCCCTATGTATGCTTAAATCTTTAAAACTACGCAACGGATTTTGATGCGGTTTTAATAGAAAGAGTGGTTAAAGAGGAAGGTTTATATGTATAATAACATCCATTAAATAGTGGAGAAATAAGGAGCGAAGCAGCAATAAGAAATGTTGCAAAAACGGGGAAAATTTACGCAGACGAAGTTGCGCGGGTCAGCTAGTAATATTATAAAGCTGAAGAGTTTGTTTGTTTGAACGCGATAATCTCTGGAACTACGGGTACGAATTGAAAAAATATTTTACTGTTAGATAGCCCATTCATTGAGGATGGCTATAGGCTATATAAAATCAGGCTACTACTAATAGGAGCGGAGCATCAATGAAAAATGTTGTTAAATGGGAGAAAATTGACGCAGGCGAAGTTGCGCCGGTCAGCTAGTAGCTATTTATAGGCATAGGCGTACTTAGGACCTATTTCGAGGGGTGAGGAGGGCAGGGGTTACGAAGTACAATTGCGTAAAGATCGGCCAAATTTGTAGGTACTATTGTATCTACTTTTTACGATTTTGGGGAGAGAAGTTTCAACCCCTAAATAACCCTCTTGTAGTACTCTTGTGGTACGCCCATGGATGTAGAAGTATCAGAGTCTAATGAAAAATGTGGAAGTTATAATTTAGAGTAGGTCCTAGTAGGTCTAGGACCTACTAGGACCTACGAACAAGTCTCACTCAAGTCTGAATGTTGTATTTTTAATTGAATTACAATAACGTTATATAAGGGTTCATTATCAATTTCTGCTACAACAAAACTAAGTATCTTCCTTCACTGTTCGAACAAAATATTTTTTTTTATTCTCTCGACGCTAGCTATTCAACATAGTACTGTTGACCAATAAAATTCCAAATGCGGGCCGCCAAAGTTTTCTTGTGCCTTTCTTTAAAAATAAAGGAGACGTTAGTGTATGCGGAAATTATAGGAGTATCAAACTTACATCACATACCCCGAAAAATTGGGAAAGGGTTCTGAATGATCGTCTAACAACTCTGATAGACATAACGGAAAATCAATTTGGCTTCACTGCTGCCAAATTCACAACGGATGCAATCCAGGCAGTTAGAATCGTGGAATAACATTATTCCAACCACGAACATCTACATCTTGTCGTCATAGATCTGGAAAAGGCGTTCGATCGCGTACCCTTAAAACCAGTATGGTAAGCTATGAAAGCTGAAGGAGTACCAGAATTTCTTATCAAAATAGTCCAGGACATGTATGACGGCATAAGTAGAAGAGTCAGAAGTCCAGCTGGAGTCAGTGATCCTTTTGAGGTGAATGTGGGTGTGCACCAAGGCTCAGCACTAAGTCCATTACTGTTCAACCTTATAATAGACTTGCTCACCAAAAGACATCCAATCGCCTTTGCCGTGGTGTTTGCAGCATGCCGACGACGTAGTACTAATGGACAAAGGCGCACAAAATCTACAGGAAACACTAGAAAAGTGGAGGTAGGCTTTGGAAAATAATGGTTTGTGCTTAAGCAGAAGCAAAACTGAATACCTTCACTGCATAAACATTCCTACCACCATCCAACTCGCACCGTTTGCCTTGAAGGAAAGGCCCTTTAGAAGCTTTCCTTAAAGGCAGACCATCAGGTCGGTCCTTTCTTCGGATGCTAATATCTAAGATGATGTCGACCATCGTGATAACGTTGCCTAGCAAAGATGGCTCTGATAGGAGTCCTCTGCGATAAGATAATGCCAATTAAGATTATAGACAAAATATAAGAAAGCACACGAAAATAGGATCCATATCAACGAAATGAAGATGCTGATATGGGCAGCGGGTGTAACTAGACTAGATAAAGTGCATGACGACCACATCAGAGGAATTTTCAAAATACCCACCATTCAAAGCACCCATCACAAAAAAACTCTCAGAACAACGTTTACGTTGGTATACGTATACGTTTACGTTTAGTTTAGTTGGTGACGTGATGACGACCATGTGGTGAGAAAGGCCTTAGCCCGCCCCGATACCAAAGGAGGAATTGGACACCCTCCTGCTACTCGGTGGTCTACGGTGTCAAAGGACTTAGAGAAAGCCCAACTAATAACACCGACAACCCAGGACAGATGGTCCTGGCGCATGAGGACGAGAAGAGCCGACCCCAAATAATGGCACATTCCATAAAAAAATCGAACTCATCTTCTTCCCGTTCCTCTCTACTTCTGACAGTTAAAAATTAGCTCGATATACTGTCGCATTTTTTTGGTGTAAAGCTTTGAGTATACATTAGTTAACATTGCCATAAAAATCACAAGATTTTTTTTAAATTCCGTTTCATGAGATTCTGGTACACATATATCATTAACGTAGAGACCAGGACTGCGCCATAATCTCACAAAATTGACCACTCTCTAGAAAGAGACAACGCTGCTGTGTGGACATTTTTTTCTATTTCACACTTTGCAGTCAATATTTACTTTTAAGCTATTGCATAGCTTTTATCACGGGCTTTGAGCGAGGCGACCGAATCAAGGAATTCCGTAATGAAAATAAAACCTAACACCCCCCACTCCGCCTACCATGTAGCTCGGCCGAGCGTTCGCTTAACGTATATGTATATGGTACGACTGAACGAAGCTTGCACGGATCGAGACGAGCTGCTCCGAAATGTAATGAAAGGGGAAAAAAACTGCATAAATAAGGAAGAAGAAAACGGGTCTTCATTTCAGTAAGAACCAGTCGTAACTTTGACAACCATCAAATTACATTGCCATATAAAAATCTCATTTTTTTTTAATTTGTTTCATGAGTATTTGATACACCTATACAACATAGTAGAATATTTACCATTTCTCGAACAAATCCTAACCGATTATTACAGTTAACATTTTTCGTACAATTCCAGCTTGAATGGTCTGTTCCTGTTCGCTCCAGACACCATCAACAGAGTGATTGACGACGAGAATAACACGGGCACTGTCTGCGATCTCCTCATGGTAGACGATGCCGTCGATGTAAGTAGACATATTACCGTAAATGTCCTAAGTGTAGTGTATCTTAACTTTTACTGGTAAATGTTGACAATCACCAAGAGTTTTGGTGAAGTGAAGCCGCCGCCCGCTGATGTGCAGACATGAAGAGGATGCGGTTGAAACTGGTAATACAATCAACTATACTTAAAAGCTGAAGTAATCACAGGAGGTTGGTTAACATAAACACGTATTGTAAATCGGTGCCGGTTTCATATATAATATAATATCTTGGGACAACTCACATGATGCCATCTGATCCCAAGCTAAGCAGAGCTTGTACTATAGAAACCAGATCATAGTCAATATTTTTAATGCCCAGAAGTCGCTGCGACCTAAAAGAGCTATTGTAATTGTGACACCACTAGGATATCCTAGAGATGTCTGACCATGAAGTCGAGACGACTTGGTTGAGAGGACTTAACGTCGTCTAGTGTAATTAAATGTCCTCCAAAGTGCTGGCTTCTGGTGTGATGAATTGCCACCCACAAAGGACGTGAATAGGTGTTTCTTCATCCTTGTGGCAGGACTTGCAAATATATTTATCAGTGAGAGTTTGCTGTTGCCAGTTAGGGTTCTGGTAACAATACATTCTGATTTAATCGTACTCATGAAGCCTCTTTAGTAAACCTGGCGTCGAAGCCCACTAAGATCACTTGGAGTGGATGGAGTGCTCTTGGCCTGGTAATTTTGACCAAAGCTTAATCCTTATTTTAGAGTATATTATTGCGTTTTGTTTTGTTTTGTTTGTAATTTTATTTTGGCATTTGAATCCGATCATACTCCTCTCCATTGTTCTCTGTGGTATAGCTAGCTTCTCTATGAACTTTTGTAGGAGTCCAAGTTTCACCTATTTTTTTATTTTAATCTTTGGACTTCATTACCTCTTCAAGCGCTCAGTATTTCTTATAATAATAATAATAATAACCATTTATTTCAGGCTACTAAGGCCCATATTATACAAATACATAAATAGAAAACTTATTAGACTAATACATAATTAATAAAAACTAAACACAAAGTTGACGCACGAGACGGCAGCGACGCCGCCGTGTTTCGCTGCGAGGTGTCACGTAACCTGCCACGAAACCGTAGGTATGCGACACCCTTCGGCCAAAGGTCTTCCTTCATGAAGGTGGATAGATGTTCCGCGGGCACTCGCACCCTAAACGACTTAAAGTTAACGTTATGGCGCGACTCCAATTTCTCCACCCTCAAGGTCCACTTGGTCTTTATTCTGAGGTACTCCACAAGTTCCTCAGTCTTTGTAGATGAGACACATATAGCTGCGTCGTAGGTGTTGCCGGACGCAGCAACATATTGGGTCCCGTCACGCCGGTACCACACTGGTTGGGGCTGGAGGGCTTCCTCTGCTTCCTTTCGACTTTTATGAAACCCTCAGCGTCTATTTGCCCTTTTGTAGGGACTTATAACTTGTTGGTCACATTTTGGTCTTTCAGGGAGATGACTTGACCCGAGTATACCTGCATATTTTCTACGTATTCTAGAGAGCTAGGCTTTTTTCATTGTATTTCGGGATTCAAGGTTTTCGGGATCCTAAAAGTAAATAAATATATAAATTGCACTAGGTCATCGGCGAATCATAACTAAACGAAACTGCATGTGGTACGAAGTTCATGGGGTCAGTTAGTGTCTACACGACATTTAAAAAAGGTTTTGAAAATAACATCCTGAGATGACTCATATCAATAAACATGAACAAATAATCCCCATGTTATTTGGAGATTAGCACACAATTGAGTAATTGTTTACCAAACTGTACTACATGTGCAGGATCTTGGGTTTTCCAAAGTTGGTACACGAGTCAAACTGCAATAGATAAGGATGTTTTTACTCGTACCATTTACAGCACTTCAATAATAAGTCTTATTATTGCATTTTATAATACACATTGCTTTTCAACTGCCTTAAAAAAAGGTTTGATTTTTTTCTCATGGTTCATATGAAGGCTTTTCATAAAATCTTTTTTTTAACAAGATTTAATTGACTTCAATTTTTAGGGTTCCTGAGAACCTCTTTCTTTTAAAGTGGATTAAAAAAACACGAGTGTTTTTAAATAATTAACTGAAATATTTATTTCATTTTTCACTATAATATTTATTATTTTCGAGTGTATAAGGGTTCCATAGCCAAAATGGCAAAAACGGAACTCTAGTTACGTCATGTCCATCTGTCCGTCTGTCCGTCTGTCCGCCTGTCCGTCTGTCCGTCTGTTTGTCTGTCTGTCTGTCCATCTGTCCGTCTGTCCGTCTGTCCGTCTGTCCGTCTGTCCGTCTGTCCGTCTGTCCGTCTGTCCGTCTGTCCGTCGTCGTACGTCACAGCCATTTTGCTCAAAGACTACACAATAAGTATTGATTAAATTTGGTAAAAAGGTGTCTTGTAGTAGCCGCTACTTAGTTTAATAGCTAAAAAATAAAAATAAATATTTATAGAATATTTTTTTTGGGCATGATGAAACTATAAGGGTTTCGTTTTTGCCATTATGGCTACGGGACCCTTAAACTCACAAATAGTAAAGTGAAAAATGAAATCAATTTTTAGTTCATTATTTATAAGCAGTCGCTTTTTTAACCCACTTCAAAAGGTACGGAGGTTCTCAATTCGGATGTTTTGTTTATGTAAGTCCAGGCACATTGACGTATAGACCTGGACCGTTCCATGCCTTTCAATTAAAAAGTGAATATCGACTGCATAGCATAGAAGAGAGAAAAAACTCGTGCGGCCTTTGACAGGTATTGTCCACAAAGTAGCATTGTCTCTTTCTAGAAAGTGGTCAATTTTGTGAGGTAATGTCGCAATCCTGGTCTGTACGTCAATGGTTGAGACATAACTCCTTCTTAAATAGACGGATATTCAAAATATTTTTTTTTGTTCGAAGGAAGTTTATTCCGAAATAGTAACACCACATAAATTTCATAAAGATTTGATAATGAGTTTCGGAGACATGGAAACTCCTCAACAAATGTTGCAAATCAACCGAGATTGAAGTCGATCGGTTTTAAGCACATAGCTTCTATCGCGGGCCTTGAGCGTGGAGACCGAATCCAGAAATTCCGTAACGTAAATAACCTAACACCCCCTACTCCGACCGGCACAGCGGTGATACTTTTTAGTTTTTTTTTTATTATTTTACTTAAAAAAAAAAATTTTATATATTTTTTTTATTAAAAAAAAATATTATTTTTTTTGTTGTTTTTTTAGTTGATAATAGCTTTGCCGCGGCAGTCCCCGAGTGCCACAGTTTTTTTTTTTTTTTAATTTTCTGTTCTAAATTATAACTGGAAATGTTAAATATTTTCTTTGTTTCCAGAGTTCAGTACCAGACTGTGTGGACGAGATGTCGGACCAGTTATTCCTGATCATGGTGGGGACCACCATCATATACGGCACGTTGATAACTGGCGCCGGCGCAAGTCCACTCTCTAAGAAGACGTTACTTGTGTCTATGTTCATTGTCGTTGGAGGCGCTTGTCTTGTTGCTGGACTATCTCCTAACACGTAAGTACTGTTGTGTAAGAGATCAGCACCGGACTCTGTAGACGAGACTTCTGAGCTTACCCTAGAAGGGGGGAGATTTAATAATAACAATAATATCTTGGGACAACTCGCACGACGCTATCTGATCCCAAACTAAGATAAAAAAAAAAAAAAAATCGTGCTCATCACACAAAGTTTTATACTGGGTGGAATTTATCCTGGGTGGAGATCGAATCCACGACCTCTTGCGTAGCAGTCGGATACACTCCCACCGCGCCACAGAATGGTTGACCTCCCCCCCCCCCTTCTTCGATATTTCCCTTTAAAAATATTGTACCCCCTACCCCCCATACATATATTTGACTTGACAGTCAGCATTCCTATTGCACCCTCTTACGACCCCTTCTCCAAAATGACCCTGAATGTGTACTGCGTTTCAGGTTAGGTCTCATTCTTTATTTTTTGGCATATTTTCGATTGCTCTTATACTGATATGCTTCTTAAACTGATTTGAAAAAAAAAATTTTAATATGAAAAATATTATAGAAGTGAAGACTTCTTTAGCGACATTGTGCACTCTTTTTAGTACGGGTAAAAAAAAATAAACCCGCGTCAGGATCACGTGAAATTTGTAGATCACGTGATCCTGATCGAAAATTCGTAAGACGGACGGAGAGCAATGAAAAACTGGTACAATATCATTAGAATACGAAGGTATAGCTCAGGTGGGAAATCGGGCGATACAGAAACCCAGAAGACCCCAGTTATAGTCCGAGTAACGATTATTTTTTACTTTTTTTATTTTTGATTTTGGTTTTATGATTTATGATTTATTATTTCATATTTTTTTATTATTATGTCAGTAAGATCGAAAAATATTATTCAAATTTTATCAGTATGTTTGTAATTTTTTCTGAGAGATAAACTTTTTAATTGTCATCGTCATTTTGTAAATTGTCATGTTTGTCTAAGAAAGCGCAATAGATGATTATTGTATTTAACCACACAAATGACAGTACTTTTATATTGATAAAAAAAACCCCAACCATTCCAAAACATTCAAAAATGCACAACGTTAATGTTAAAGTTTTCACTTCTGCCGGCACTCTCGGAGTGTAAACCGTTTTTTTTTTTTTAAATCAATTTGACTATCGGCCTCAATAATCAACCTATCGATGGATTTGGTTATTTGGCTACTAGAGGTAGAATTTTGACATATTTTGTATGGAGCTTATGTCAAATATATACCTCTAGTAGCCAAATCCATCGATAGTTAGATTATTGAGACCAGACGTAAAACGTTTGCCATTCTAACTTCATTTTCTCCGTTCAGTAATGATCAGTCAGCTATCATACCTGACATCTATTATATCTGACCATAAGATACCTGTCCCCCTCAGGATAGTAGCAGGTGTGGCGATGTCAGCCCTGCAGCTCACGGCTCTGGGTATCGGACCTCTCACCGCGTACGTCGTTGAACTGTTCCCTACGGCACTCAGGTAAGAACTCTTCTGAAGATTTATTATTAGCCTTTATTGCTGATACTAAACAACTAACTTAACATGTAACAAAGTGTTTTAACTTAAATCTAATATATCGGGTTTCCCGGTTCAGTGATCAGCGTGTCCTGTGACACATAGGCCTCTTCCAGCTGCTTCCATTCTTTTCTATTGTTAGCTTTTCTGGACCAGATTGTTCCTCCAATCATCTTGATATCATCTGTCCATCTTCTAGCTTGCCTACCTCTATTTCTTTTGCCATCACGTGGCTGCCATTCTGTTTTAATTTTTGTCCATTTCAGTCTGCTTTCCTCTGTCATATGTCCTGTCCATCGCCATTTTAACCGTCTTATTTTCTCTATTACGTCTTCCACCTTTGTTGTAGATCTAATGTCTGTTCTGAAGATTACTAAAACTTAAATTTAAAAAAAAAACCGCATTCGTATATTTGAACTATAGATACTAATAAACCATTGACGTATAGACGTAGACCGTGCCGTGCCTTTCAATTGGGTATTTGACTACTATTAAAATAAAATATTTTATACTGACCATGTAAAAATATGTCAAAAAAATGTTCTGCAAAATCATGTTCAATTATTAATTTAACGTTTTTATAAAAAGAAACATAAAAAGTAAATGATTTGACCATAGAAAATGTGACGTCATTTGCTAGCATTTCATATAAATTTGTACGGGGCGGGTCGTGTTTGACATTTCTTAAAAAGAGGCTGATTTGACTTCAGTCAAATACCCTATTAAAAAATAAATATTGGCTGCAAAGCGTGAAAGAGAAAAAACTCGTGCGGCCCTGTCTCTTTGGTATTGTCCACAAAGTAGCGTTGTCTCTTTCTAGAGAGTGGTCAATAATTTTGTGAGCTTATGGCGCAGTCCAGGTCTACACGTCAATGGTTTTACAAGTGACGTATAGAACAAGACCACGCCATCCCTTTCAATATATTGACTGCAAAGCGTGAAAGAGAGAAAAAACTAGTGAGGTCTTTGACAAACCTCACGAGTGAAAACCAGCGTCAGGCGCATATAATATGCGCCCGGCAATAAGCTGAACTGGGTTCCTATTTTGGTGCAGCCACGAGACGCCCAATTACTTTCCGAAGTTTTAATTATTATTTGTATGTTTATTTTTATTTTATTGCTAATTTTGTAATTATAATTTGTATGTTTTAATTATTATTTATGTGAATAGTTTTTAATTATTAATTGCACTTATTTTATTTTATTTTTTCTTTTTATATTGCCTGTTATTACTCTTGTCTCGTGTGTTGATTCCAAAATAAATATATTTTCTTTCTTTCTTTCTTTACAAGTGTTGTTCACGAAGTAGCGTTGTCTCTTCTAGAGAGTGGTCAATTTTGTGAGGTTATGGCGCAGTCATGGTCTCTACGTTAATGTAATAAGTCAAACACAAAATTGCGACCGTTCTGCCAGCGCTCTAATGATGTGGCGAGTAAAACGAAGGTCAAAGCTGTATCCATCGATTTTGTTGAATATCTATACTAATATTATAAAACTGAAGAGTTTGTTTGTTAGTTTAAACGCAGTAATCTCAGGAACTACTGGTCCGTTTTATATAAAACTAGCTGTGTATATTTTCCTCGCTTTTTCAACATTTCTCATTGGTTGTAACGTGATGTTATATAGCCTATAGCCTTCTTCGATAAATGGGCTATCCAACAGATATTTTTTCAATTCGGACCAGTAGTTCCTGAGAAACAACAAACAATCTCTTCAGCTTTATAATATTATTACAGATTCCTAAATATATTCACGAAATTTTGCATCAAAACCGAGCAAACAAACAAACAGATAAACGGAGCATAGTTTCGGCTTCAGAAAGTTTATTACGTAGACACTCAAGTAGGGGAGGGGAGCATTGCTTTGCCTATTTTCGGTGGGGGGGAGGGGTTAATGGTGTATTTAGATCGGAATCTAAATAAGAAACTAACGTTTAATGAGGACTGAGTGAGAGCTTTGCTGACTTTTGCTGACAAGGGTAAGTTCAAAAGGACTAAAGTTCTGCTTACCTAGTACTTGAACAATCTCAAATCTAATCTTGGTTGTTTTTTTAATAAGTTAATTGTACAGACAGCTATTTTACAATTTCATGCTCTCCATTACCTAAATTTGAGTTTTGCGCAGCTTAAGCGCGAACTTAGGTGGCGGGAACTGTATATATTTCTAAATACATACATATTTTTTTAAAGTTATCTAGCAATGTGGGATTGAGTCCCACATTACTAGCAATCTTGTTAACCCCTCCAGCTAAGCTCAAAGGCTTGTGTTAGACGTGGGTTCACGTCGGTAGTATAATGGGTAGGATTCAAACCCGCGACCTCACGATTGCGAGACCGATAAATAACACCCAGTCACAGAATAAAACATCGTGCTCATCACACAGAATTTTATCCTGGGTGGAGATCGAACCTACGACCTCAGGCTTAGCAGTCAGGGTCACTAACCACTAGACCAAGAGGCTAGTCAATACTAACCTATTTCATAAAACTACGATAAAAAATATAAAACAATAAAGATTTATAGTTCTGCGGTACTCATATATTTTATAGTACCTATTTATCTAACTAGTAGGCATTTTATCTTTATGATAATGATTAACTAACTATGAGGGAAACTCACTTTTAGAAAAATATTTACTTTTTTAACAGCAGAAACTAATATGTTAATATGTATCTTCAGAATAAAAACTAAAATGCCGACAGTTAGTGTGAATTTTTAGGCCATACCTATTTTATTATACCTATGTAATAATATAACTAGGCCGGCCATAAATACTGTTACATAAAAACTTTTCTTTTATTCAAGTTTTTAATTAATTTGAATTTGGAATGTGTTTATTATTTTTAAAAGTTCTTTCGATTTCGCGCAATTTCACATATTTTTTCGTGTTCATTATCAAATTACAATATGGATTGGGGTGTTAAAGAAAATAGGATTGCGGTGATCGCCTTGCACAAAGTGGGTATGGAGCCGTCGGTCATATTCCAGACACTTCAAAAGCTTGGTATCAGCCGTATGTTCGTATATCGTACTATCAACAGATACAACAACACTTCCTCTGTCGAAGACCATAAAAGATCGGGGTGGCCGCGTGCTGTTAGAACTACAAAGGCTGTTATTGCTGTTAAAGCCAGAATTCGTCGAAATCCCATTAGGAAGCAAAACATCTTATAGAAATGAAGATTCCCGCTAGGAATCTGTGCTTATCGTCGATATACAGGACATGCCCTAAATCAATCTTTACTAGGTATGTGCACTCAGTATCATGGGCACATACCAACTCTTGAATATGACCACACCTTTCTGTTACACCATGTAAAGGTTAACTATTAGTTTGCCGTTTTTAAAGATCGAATGTTGTTTATGTAACCTTTTTACTTAAAACATCATTGCATATAATTATATGTATCTTACATACCTACATACATCGAAAGTTAAATAGAAGCTTGTAAAAATGTCGCAATACCTTTTGGCGGCCTCTGTTGCGCGGTGGGAGTGTGTCCGACTGCTACGCATGAGGTCGTGGGTTCGATTCCCACACGGGACACCACTTTGTGTGATCCAATTGTTGTGTCGAGTCTGAGTGTACTTTGTGTCCGTAACGTAAAATCCCTCGCGACACAGGGATTGTAACCTAATGCGGGAGACGTCATTAAAAAAAAACGTTCATGTAATTAGCTGTTTTTTCTGTAAAACAAAAGTTACAATACACGGCTGAACAGATTTAGATGAAATTTGGTATGGAGATAGTTTGACTTCTGGGAAAAGTTCTTATCGCGATAACCGACAACCACGCGGAGCCGCGGACCATAGCTAGTCTTCTATAACGGATGTTTTTCATGAAAAACATTCCATCTCGCACGCACATATTGTAATTATCTGTAGTTCATCTACAAATAACCTATTGGCATATTTAAATCAATTAATTACTTATTATCTATTGGTTGATAAACTAATAGAGTTGATGCAATGTTATGCAGTTGTTGAATATCTATGTATAGAGATCTAGTTTGCTATATATGTTTATAAACTTTCGCGATTTGTACACAGTATAAAATTATATAGATGTTATGGGTACCTACTTCATTTTTAAAGCGGCGGTAGCCTAATGGCTAAGGCGTCAGTCTCGCAATCGTGAGGTCGCGGATCCGAATCCTACCCATTATGCTACGGACGTGAACCCCCTCCTAACACAAGCCTTTGAGCTTAGCTGGAGGGGTTAAAATAAAAAAATGCTAACCGATTGAATCAGGCGTTACATGGCGGAAATCCATCTTAAGTAGATTATAAGGGAGGGCATCCTCAGTCGGTGCCAAACTCTCCTGAGGATGTCTCGTGTAGAGGCGAAACACGTGTTGAAGTTTCACTTCGTGGAAGCGGAATATTGCAAGTCAAGGGTCCGGAGGTGCCCACCACTCGACTTGGTAAGGGTACCTGTCACTAATCTTCTTTGTTGCAGGTCTCTCTTTTTGAGTGCGGTCTGTCAATCTATTTCGATTGTTGTATTAAGGGCATTTCCTTACTACTTCAATCGTGGTGATTCACAGATCGAAGGTGGGTGGTGGGATCCCTTCCTTATAATCTATAAAAAAATGCATAAATATTTCAAGCTAAATACGAGGTAGCTTTTTACTCCTTAATATATTCACGCGATTATGAGTGCCTTTAAGCATGTTTTCGAACTTACACAGTTGAGATGTTATATTTGTCGCAAAGCACCGCGCGGAGGCTGTCACTAGTCGAACGATGAACTGAAGCGCGATCACAGCGCTGTAGTGGCGCGTTTGTAGGGTTTCGTACCTCAGTCGGAGGCAGTTTTACTAAGTGCATCGAGATTCATTAATGCCTCCGACTGCATGAAATTGTATATTGTAAGGGATCTTGTTTCCATCTTTTTTGTGCAGGCGGGTTTTTTTATTTTTATAATTATTTTTTTTATTTAAACTTTTTAGTAGTTGTAGGATGTAACCGATGTAGCAACTTACTTTTATCACAGCTATTGTCAAGTATTGAAATTTGAAAAAACAATGTTTGCTAACTAACTTTTTTAGTATAACAGTCATAATTATGTTATACCTTTTTGAAATGCTTAAGATGAGCTCTTTAATTTGATACCCATATTGTAGTAATCGAAACAACTTCTTTTTTCAAACCTCTTTATTTTGACATCTCATAGCCGCCATGTTTGTTTTTTAAAACGTCACCTATCTAAGAACACTTGAGCAATTAAGACGAATCTAACGACGTGTGAATTGTATAAATCCGTTCAGTAGATTGTGAGATATCAGGTAATAAAGAATATTACATACATACATACATACAAGACACGCGCGAAAAACATAACCCTTCTTTACAGTCGGGTAAAAACGTCACTTTGTTGTCCGTCCATCCGTTCGTCTGTCTGTCAAGACCGTTTATCTCGAGAATGTGTTTGAAAGGTTATACTTCCAAGTTGGTCCCATTGTCATCAGATCACGATTTGATGATAGGATCCTGGAGAAATCGAGGGAACTCTTAAAATATTAAAATCACACCTACAGTGATTTGACGAAATTTTATAAAGTCTACAGCCTTCATCGATAAATGGGCTACCTAGCACATAAAGATTTTTTGCAATTCGGACCAGTAGTTCCTGAGATTACCGCGTTCAAACTAACGTGCAAACAAACAAACTTTTCAGCTTTATAATATTAATATAGAAATAATATAGACAATAACTACTAAACCGATTTCGAAAATTCTTTCAACGTTGGGAAGCTACCCTATCCCCAGGTGACATAGGCTTGTTTTTATCTCTGTATTCCCACGGGAACGGGAACTACGCGGGTGAAACCGCGAGGCGTCCGCTAGTTTTTATTATTTAACACCCCAACGGTTTTTTCCTTGTTTCCCAACAGAGGTACAGCGGTGAGTGCGCTGATGATGTTCGGGCGCATGGGGTCCGTAGCGGGAGCTAATATCGCGGGGACATTCCTCATGGCCGCCTGTATGCCCACCTTCTATGGCTTTGCTTCTATAGTCTTCGGTAAGTTTATTATCCACTTAGTATAGTATTAAGTAGTACTATTTTGAAAAACAAACTTATACGTATAAAAATAATCGTGTGCGTACGACTACTCTACTATTAGTAGGTTATGGATTTGATTCCTATACCGTTGATGATATCACTGTAGAATCTATCTTAGAAGTAACTCGTATTTTTGTACTGCAGCGCCCCCTAGTAAGTTCCGTAACACCCATCTAAGAATCATTGCTGATTAATGCTGACAAATCAAAGTTTTTGAGATAAATGGCAATATACAAGTGGACACACACGCGCACACACACACACACACATACACCAACAGGACCAATTCCATCCCTCCCCCCTTAAGTAAAAACTAAAGTCATTAACCAAACCAATGTGTTTTAACTTCTACCGTCAAAATCAACGGTGCCCAGATAGATATGGACTATATCTACTAAAAAAAGTGCTGCAGAGGTATTATTTTAGCTTTTTTGAAGGATAAAATTCTTAATGAGGTCATCCGACAAAGAACTGCAGTTACCGACCTAGCAAGCACTAGTGGCAATGGACGGGGGCCATATCTGCCGATGGACCATATGGACCGACAACCGCTGGAGCAATAGTTTAGTTAGTAGTTTTTAGATCGTGACTGATCTAAATTGTACGCTATTACAGTACAGGTCTCTGTACTAAACTGTACTGTAACTCGTACTGTTCGTGATTCCTCAGACTTCCTCCTTGTCCCCTCGTACGAGCGACTCACACTTGACCGGTTTTGAACCACTTCTACCCCCCCCCCCCTTCCGTCGTTTGATACTCACTCGTGTGATTTTGTGTTATGGTAGAATGAGCGAAAGTCGCTCTAAGCTAACCTAACCTAACGAAAGTCGCTGGAAAATTTGTAGGAAGACCTGCTGTTGTGGCGTAATTAAGAAGAAGCCTATGTCTATAACATATTCTCACTTTCTTTGGGCACATTTCACACCGAGATTATACGACTGTGAAGCGACTGGTGGTGCAAGGAAAAGTCGGAGACATAAGGTCACGCAACAGAACATCTATGCGTTAGAGCTAGGGATGTTACGGATATGACATTTCGGATCTGGAGACAGATACAAGAATAATATTACTGTTTTTAAACTTTCGCGATTTTTATACATATTAGATATATTTCGGGACTTAATCGCGTGAATTATTTCCCGTGACCACGATCGGTGCAATTCGATCGAAACGTCGGGTAAATAAAAGGTTCGCACCTTTCAATAATTCACGCGATTAAGTCCCGAAATATATCTAATAAGAATAATATAATTTCGGTTTCGGTTACGGTTACGGATATAAAATTATTTCGGATTATCCGTTAATCTCGGTTACTAAGGAATCTAAGTAAAATACTAATAAGTAATAAAAAATACAATCAGTCCTTTACCTACTTATGAAATTATTATAGGGGTAAATCTTGAGATTGGGATTATTTAGTTGATTCCCGTGGCGCATTTTTATTTATATTTTTTTTTACAAATTATAGATTTTCATGATTCTAAGCCGAACTATAAACACATTTATCAAATAGGGGTCATTTTTGAGCAACGCATTACAAATATATTTAAAATCATTTTTTTAGGCCAGGGTAATCAAAAAACGATGGCAAGGGAATCAAAATTAAACAACACGGTAATAAAACAAACTATTATTTTAATAATCAGTCTTTTAATTACAGTTATTGGCATTTATAAACCTAATTATTAATCACTTTAGTCTTAAGTAGTAATAATAAAATATACATATTAAGTAATAATAATTGTAAAACAAAACTTTTATTCTTAAACATTATCTAAAACTTCAACTAAAATTAGGAACATTTCTTTTGATGACACAATATCTGATCTAAAAATTTAATAATCAGAATCACATTTTTTTTCCAAAACTGCCCAACCCAACCGAATTCTGCTGTTCACCTCGTCCTCGAAGTTGTTTCTACCTAACTGCAATGAATGCCCGAGATACACATATTTTTGAACAACTTCGAGAACGGCGCCGTGCACCGCTGTCGGTTCCGGTAGTACATGTTCATTGAACATGACCTTGGTTTTATCCAAGTTCATCCGTAGGCCGATGCGTACAGAGGAGTCAGCCAGGTCATTCAGCATCCGTTGCAGATCCTGCAGCGTTTCCGCCTTGATGACAATGTCATCTGCAAATGGCAAGTGAGAGATGTATTCACCATTGATGTTGATGCCCCGCCCTTTCCAGTGCAGCGTCTTGAACATATCCTCCATTGCATTTATGAACAATTTCGGGGAAATAACGTCCCCTTGCCTTACTCCTCGATGCAATGGTATAGGTTTTGTTTGCTGATTCTATTCTTGGACGGATATGGTGGCGGCTTTGTAGAGACTATCTCATCACTTGGATATATCGCCAATCTACTTGGCATCGCTGCAAAGACTCCAGAACAGACCAGATTTCAATCGAGTCAAAGGCCTTCTAGTCCACAAATGCTAGACACAGGGGCTGATTATACACCTGGGTCTTTTTTATAATCTGCCGCACTGCGTGGATGCGGTCTATGCTGCCATATCCGCTCCGAAATCCAGCCTGTTCCGGTGGTTCGAAGTCTTCGCGCAAGGCAGTTCGTGATGACTCTTGAGAACAGTTTGTAGATGTGGCTTAAAAGAGAAATAGGTCGGTAGTTCTTCAGCCGGGTCTTATCTCCTTTTTTGAAGAACAAAACGGCTTAGCAGGCAGAGTCACTTGTCAATCGACCAACAAGCCTGTCACTCAGTATATACAGAAATATTGTTTTATTAGGAAATAATGTAATTTTACTTTATTACAAACAAAATATAGAAAATTTTGATTACCATGGCATAAACGCCAAGTGAATCAACACCAAGGTAATCAATAAAAGTACGTTTTTTACCGATTATGTAAAAAATCTAAAGTTCTAATCAATAATAATAAGATTTGTAAAGAGATATCCTTAATGCCTTTCTGTTTGTAATAATAGTAAAATCCTAAAAAATGTTATACTATTTTTTTATGCTATCAGGGGAATCAAAGACCAAGTGAAACAAAACCAGGGTAATCAAATATTTACCTTCGTAATTTCGTCCACGGGCAAAATGAGACGCGACCTTCCACCACGGCGTTTGAAGCGCGACAGAAGATCGCATGAGAACGGATATCTACGTTTCTAGACCGCTCCCTTAGCGATCTATGCCTAGTTATGTGGCACGCCAATGGAATCACTGTTTAGTTCGGGACAAAACTTTAAATCTATTTTAATGTAAAACTGTGGGATAAAATACAAAATGTATATTTTTATTTTAAACATCTACTAGTCTAGTTGCTGAAATACTTGATAAATGATTTATTTTACATTTAAAAATTGGTGATTTCGGACTGTTTTCACAAAAAAATATGTAAAGGACGCGCCAAGGTTATCAATTTTCGTGACTTTATGTTTTTTTTACAATAATTACACGCAAATTATATAGAAAAACTATTGTGCATCAATTAGATACCATTGTACTAAGACGTAAAAAAAATACTTTACATCTTTATTTCGATATTGCGGGTACGTTTTACCACCGGACGTCGAAAATTTTGTCTCTCAAGATTCACCCATAGCTATCTCCACATTTCTTAAGTTACCTACTTTAAAAATGATGTAAGAAAATGATTACTATCACCAGTCTGTAAGAGACACGCGCTTATGCTCTGCCGGGAAAACCAAAAACCAATACAATTTATTTCAACTAGGTTTTTGATGCGGAGTATAAATTTAATACTCCGCCCATATCCGAAATTATCCGAAACTTTTATATCGGATCCGGTTACTGTTACGGATTGTTTTTTATTTCGGATATCCGATAGTTTCGGTTTCGGTTACGGGGCCTTTACATCCCTTTAGAGCGATCTCGATCCTCGGTTAGAGCGATCAAATAAAAATAAAAGTGAAAGTTAATGGTCCCCTGCATAAATGTACAAGAATGACCTCAGTGAGAAAGAAATCGCGACAACTTATTAAGCGTGGCATCAACCCTGACAAGACTAGGGATGTTACGGAGGTGGTTTTATCGGAACCAAAGTCGAAGTCGGAGTTTTTAAATTTGGTTTGAAGTCGGAATCGGAGTCGGTGGTGGGCGAAGACAAATATGTTGAGATAAGTAGGTGTTAAATGAAACGTGCACACTGACGGTACGGCTGGTCCACAAGTTCAAAGTCGCTCAGCGGGCTACGGAAAGGGCTATGCTCGGAGTTTCTCTTAGGGACAAAATCAGAAATGAGGTGATCCGGCAGAGAACCAAAGTTATCGACATAGCCCACCGGATTAGCAAGTTGAAGTGGCAGTGGGCTGGCCATATTAGCCGAAGAACCGACAACCGTTGGGGTAAACGAGTTCTTGAGTGGAGACCACGGCTCGGCAAATGTAGTGTAGGACGCCCTCAGGCCAGGTGGAGTGATGATTTACGCAAAACGGCTGCCAGGAGCTGGATGCGAGAAGCCGAGGATAGAACAAAGTGGCGTGCAATTGGAGAGGCCTATGTCCAGCAGTGGACTGCGATAGGCTGATGACGATGATGAAATGAGCATGTATAACAAATAAATATATATTAAATATGTGAAGGAAGAAACGCCCGCGATCATAGATAATCAGTGTCAATTTTTCCTTCATACCTTTACGGGTATTATTCGGAGGGGGGGGGGGGGGGGCTACGAAACCCTACATGGTGCGGCCCGACATGCACTTGCCCGGTTTTTAATCAAAATGTTAGATCAACGAAAATGAATTAGCGATTTAATAATTCTGCGACATAAACAAAGCCTAGATAAGTAATATTCTGAATTAATATCTAATAAGTAATAACCTAGTTTTGTTGCGATTGCAACATTTGCGTAACCTGCAACCATGAAGCCTATAAGTACTTAATCTGCCTTTTATCTATAACTAGTATCTATGTTAGATAATAAAAAATAGCTGTACTTGTAGACTTGTACATTGAAGATGTAAAAGTATTAGCTAATTAATAATTTAATTAATCCGAAACTATACTTTATTTTTAACTAGATTTCGCTTGAGTCTCCGCCCGCGTAATTGTCGGTTATTGCGATAACAACTATCCTATGTCCTTCCCCGGGATTCAAACTATCTCCATGCCAAATGTCATCTAAATCGGTTTAGCTTTTTGAGCGTGAAAGCGCAACAGACAGACAGACAGAGTTACTTTCACATTTATAATATTAGTATGGATATTTCACAACAAAACTCCATGAAGTAATATGATTAAATAACTGCTTAGTTTATTTGTTTTTTTTTAAGAAAAATAGTTAGTCTTTAATAGTTAACCATCACATTTTATGCAAATAAATTGTATTTATTATTGTTAGCAATTGTGGCATTTAGGCCCCACATTACTAGAAATCATGTTAACCCCTCCAACTAAACTCAATAATTTGTGTTAGGTGTGGGTTCACGTCGGTAGTATAATGGGCAGGATTCGAACCGACCTCATGATTTCAAGTCCGATACCTTAGCCATTAATTTTAAAGATAATGTTCTAAACTCGGTTAAATACAGTTGTAGAAACAGCTTGATCTCCGTTTTAGTAGGCACGCTATACATAAAGGTTCATTTCCGTGCATCGCGGCCGATCGCGAGCCGCGCGCGGCTTAAGGTTCATTTCCGAGCATCGCGGCCGATCGCGAGCCGCTCGCGGCTTACGACAAGCGGCTGACGCTCGCGGCCGATGCGACAATATTCACAGTGCGCGCGCAGGCCTACGACAGTTGTCGGCCGCGCGCGTCTGTCACTTACCTCAGCCGCTTGTCGTAAGCCGCGAGCGGCTGGCGATCGGTCGCGATGCACGGAAATGAACCTTTACGACGAACGACCGACGCGCGCGGCCGACTGATGCGACAATAGTCAGAGTATAAGAATGTATGGTGCCGTTTCCGAGGTAAGCGACAGACGCGCGCGGCCGACGACTGTCGTAAGCTGCGCGCGCATTGTGAATATTGTCGCATCGGCCGCGCGCGTCAGACGCTTGTCGTAAGCCGCTCGCGTCTCGCGATCGGCCGCGATGCTGGGAAATGAACAACAGAGCTCAAGTAAAGTACTATGCGTTCCAAATGAGAAGATAATCGCGATCGCGACAACTTCACTCGGTACTTGTCAAAATTGTACCGCTAGCAACAAAAACTCCCAAGTCGGGTAAAGTACTTTTAAGTATGGTAATGAAACGGACGTAATATTTATTTTCTTTGAACTATGTACCTACCATTTTTCTTTATGAGTATTCTTTATTATTTAATAAACACCAAACAGAAATAAGTAAATAGGCAAAATATAAGAATATTCTACACTGATGGTAGATGTGATATATTTTTTAACTAAAACATATCTATAATAATACATAGTAAAATACAGTGCTTATTTATAGTTCATTAGAGTAGGTAGGTAGTTTTGTGTAATACTAATGACACCTTTTTACGAATCATTTTATTGCTGACCTTACGTCACATAGTGAAGTTGCAGTCGTAATGCGAATCAAAATGTCATCATGACAGTTATCAACTCATTTGAAACGCATAGTAGGTGGAATAATTTTAATAGGCATTTCTTACCAATTACTTTACAAATACAAAAAATGCATTTTTGAAAGATAGAAAAATTTGAAGACTCGCGAGCAGCAAAAAATTGAGGTCTAGTAACATAGTCCAGATAGGTGGTTCGCTTCTGGCCCCGGTTTGGCCACGGAAGTCTCGGGTTCGATTCCTGGGTCTGAACTTCAAATTTAAAAAAAAAAAAAAAGGAATTTATTGTATTTGCATAGTAGGTATACATATCACATTAACCACACTGGCCTCTATAGCAAACTTTTGACATATTTTTTTAATGGCTGTCACTTTGTACGGTCTAGCTAGCCCAAAATACTTGTAGATACTATAGAGGTTAGTGCAATAACCGGCTTAATATTACATCAGCATCTGTTTCCTAGATTGAAGTATAGACATGGACCGTACCATCCCTTTCAATTAAAAAGTAAATATTGACTGCAAAGCGTCAAAGAGAGAAAAACTCGTGCGGCCTTTGACAGGTATTGTCCACAAAGTAGCGTTGTCTCTTTCTAGAGAGTGGTCAACTTTGTGTGGTTATGGCGCAGTCCTGGTCTCTACGTCAAAGTTTTCCTACTAATATACATACATATATACCTAGTCTGGCCATAAATACTGTTACAATTAAAAATAAGAAATATATTACATTTGAATTTGGAATCTGTCATTTTTATACGATTGTTCATTGTATTTTCTAATTTTGGCGCCAATACATTGTACAATATTTTGCTATATTAAAATGGAGTGGGGTGATAAAGAAAACCGAATCGCTGTGATTGCATTACACAAAGTTGGTATGGAGCCGAATGTAATTTTTAAAACTCTCCATACGCTTGGTATTAGTCAAATGTTTGTGTACCGGGCTATTAATAGGTACAATGAGACCTTCTCTGTTTGTGACAGAAAGAGATCTGGCCGTCCACGTAGTGTTCGTACGAAAATGGTGGTCAAAGCAGTAAGGGAAAGAATTCGAAGAAATCCTGTCCGAAAGCAAAAGATTTTATCTCGGGAGATGAAGATAGCACCCAGAACCATGTCACGCATTTTAAAAGATGACTTAGGACTTGCAGCCTATAAGAGACGCACTGGTCATTTTTTAACTGATAATTTAAAAAAGAATAGGGTGGTAAAATCGAAGCAACTACTGAAGCGGTACGCAAAGGGAGGTCACAGAAAAAAATTGTTTACGGATGAGAAAATCTTTACAGTTGAGCAACATTTTAACAAACAAAATGACCGTATTTATGCTCAAAGCTCTAAGGAAGCTTCCCAATTAGTCGACAGAGTGCAACGTGGGCATTATCCGACTTCAGTGATGGTTTGGTGGGGTGTTAGCTATGAAGGAGTGACTGAGCCATATTTTTGTGAAAAAGGTATCAAAACATCGGCACAAGTGTATCAAGATACCATTCTTGAGAAGGTAGTTAAACCCCTTAACAACACCATGTTCAATAACCAAGTATGGTCCTTCCAACAAGACTCAGCGCCGGGTCATAAAGCTCGGTCCACGCAGTCTTGGTTGGAAGTGAACGTTTCGGACTTCATCAGAGCTGAAGACTGGCCGTCGTCTAGTCCCGATCTTAATCCGCTGGATTATGATTTATGGTCAGTTTTAGAGAGTATGGCTTGCTCTAAACGCCATGATAATTTGGAGTCCCTAAAACAATCCATACGATTGGCAGTGAAGAATTTTCCCATGGAAAGAGTGCGTGCTTCTATTGATAACTGGCCTCAACGTTTAAAGGACTGTGTTGCAGCCAATGGAGACCACTTCGAATAAGCTTTTTATATTTTTAATTGTTTTTATTTATGTATTAAACTAACACACTGTAAAAGTAATAAATATTATTTGCAATAAAAAAAAATGTTTTTTCTTCGTAACAATATTTATGGCTAGACTAGGTATATATATATGTATATACATTATATAAAGACCACTCCCGCTTTAGGGTACCTACAAGCCCTGTGTCGCAGGCGACTTTACAAACATACAAGTCACGGAGAAAGAGGACATCCAGACTCGGAACAATAATTTGTGGATCACACAAAGTGGTGTCCCGTGTCGGACACATTCCCACCGGGCCACAGAGGCAGTCATTGTTGTAAATTTCAAAGTTTCTGTAGACGAACGAAAAGATGGATGTTTATTACTGTCTTATGCTAAAAGCTATTGAAAAACCGTTTTTTGGTAAACCTTACCAAAATATTTTTGGAAATAATCGCTCTGAAAGTTGCATAAATAGTGCCCCCCCGGGGGGGGGGGGCACAATTTATACCTTTAACTTTTGAACCGTGTGACCAAAATATATGAAAAAAACCACAAACATAGCGCTTAACGAATACTTTAAACTAAAATTATTTTGGATAAGATCGGATATACCGTCATCGAGTTATTGCCGAAAAACTGCAATTCTCAACAAAAGGGCGTAAGTGCCATAAACATACGCTTTTCTGTTGATACAAGTTCAAGGCTGCGGAACCCTACACTGAGCATAGTCTGACATGCTCTTGCTCGATTTTTTTAATTGGTTTAAAAATAGTATACTAATAACATATGTGCAACATATGGTATTACTATAGGTACTATAAATATACAATAGTAGTTATTATATCTCATAAGTAATAAAAACATTTTTCCATTTACGCACGTAACTATCAAAACAAAATAATGTTAAAAGGGTAAACAACATACAAAGTTGTTGAACTTTTCATGACCGAATTATTGATTACAGTACAACGACTGCATTTATCGCTATACTTCATCGCATTTGCACCAAAATATAATGAAATAAAATTGATATACTGAAGGACAATGGGCAATAATGGCCCGGATTCCGGATTGCATTTTGCCTGTCTCGGTGGCGCGGTGGAAGTGTGTCCGACTGCTACGCAAGAGGTCGTGGGTTCGATTCCCACTCGGGACACCACTTTGTGTGATCCACTCTTCGTCTGGTGTAATTTGTGTCCGTGACTTGTATGTTTGTAAAGTACCCCGCGACACAGAGCTTGTACCCCACTGCGGGAGTCGTCTTTAAAAAAAAGCTACCTAGTCAGATCGAGGATATCTGACTATGTAACAGTGAGACCATCTCCAGATTCATGCCCTTTCAAACCAAAAAAACATGATTTTAAAAACAAGTAATTGGCAAGAAAATAAAAGAAAAGAAATGCCTATAAAAATCACTTAAAAATTCGGCCTGCGACATCATAATTTGTTAAAATGCTCTCTGTAACGAAGCAATAACAAAAGCCGTGATAGTTCTTTAACTACCGACTACCTAGATGGCGCATGCGAGGGCCCAAACTCGCGAGCATCAAGAGATAGAAAGATTTGAGGTCTAGTAACATAGTCCAGATAGGTGGTTCGCTTCTGGCCCCGGTTTGGCTACGGAAGTCTCGGGTTCGATTCCTGAGTCTGGATTTCAAATTTTTCTATCTTTCAAAAATGCTATTATTGTTTAAAAAAAATATGATTTTAAAAAATATGCTTAGTCGAATTGAGAACAATCTCCACCTTTCTAGATTACACGAAAAAATAACACGAAAAGTTACATCCAAGTCAAAAAACGTTCATTCTTACCCACTAATTATCTAAAGACATGCCACACTTATTTAAATCATTTTAATACTAAATACAAACATATGTAGGTATAACAACGTGGACGTTATCTACACATATAAAATTTGATAGCTCCCAGCGTTTTATGCTCATCATTTCACATTATGTTGTAACAGTGTTCGGATGTAAAAAACAAACGATTATAGTTATAAAACTTATCGTTCAACTAGAGATTGGGGGTTTTACAACATATTTGTAAATTTTTCCATCATGTCATCCTAAATTTTTCGATAAATCTATACTAATATTATAAAGCTGAAGAGTTTGTTTGTTTGAACGCGGTGATCTTAGGAGTTCCTGAGATTACCCCGTTCAAACAAACAAACTCTTCAAACTCTTTAAACAAACTTTTGAACCGGAATCCAAAGATTTTAATAACAAACTAACTGCCCCGCGCAATTTGTTTAATTTTTTTAAATTTTCCCGTTCTTGCAACATTTCTCATTGCTGCTCCTGATCAGTAGTTACTGATCCGAATTTAAAAAAAATCACTGTTAGATGGCCCATTTATCGAGAAAGGCTATAGGCTATAAAACATCCCGCTACGACCAATAGGAGTGGAGCAGCAATGAGAAATGTTGCAAAAACGGGAAAATTTACGCAGACGAAGTTGCACGGGACAGCTAGTTTGTTAATAAAATCTTTGGGTTCCGGTTCAAAAGAATAAAAAACGGAACCATATAGGATCACTTTGTTGTCCAACCGTTCGTCCGTCTGTCAAGACCCTTTTATCTTAGGAACGTGTGGAGGTATCGAGTTGAAATTAAAACTACTTATATAGTTACTCAGGTCTACGGGCCCTTGAAGCTGTGAAAAACTCAAACTTCTAAGTTTAAGTTTTTCACAGCTTCAAGGGCCCGTAGACCTGAGTAACGTAAAAAAAAATACGTAAAAAAACGTATATTCTGACACTATCAAGGAAATTAAAGTTTATAGGGTATTTTTAGTTGACCTAGAACTATAAAATTTGGCAAGTACCTAATGCAGTCTTATACTACAAGTATAGGGAAAAATCTAAATACTATATAATTGTAATTAAATCATTAAAAATATAGTCTTTTTAAATTGCGTATTTCGGAAGAAGCTCGGAAAAAACTACGATACTCGATTCCTACGAGATAAATTTGTACGGAACTATCAATGGGCGAGCCCGACTTCCACTTGTACGGTTTTTGTCTTGGTTTCCGTGGGAAGAAATCCCGTATCCCTTAATCATGACCTACCGTTAAAAATAAAAATATATATCTCAGGAGACTTATAAACATTACAATCACAAATACAAATTGAACTATACAAGTTCAAGTTCAATTACAATTCGATTGGTTGATCGGCTTATACAAATGAAACTCAAGTCAACGTCGCTGCCCAAGGTGACACTTAAAGGGACCATCTCTGCGGCCGAGAGAATCGCGACGATATATCGTCATGCCACCTATTTCTGAACACTCTCTAAAGGTTCATTTCCGTGCATCGCGGCCGATCGCGAATCGCGCGCGGCTTACGACAAGCGACTGACGCGCGCGGCCGATGCGACAATACTCAGAGTATAAGAATGTATGGTGCCGTTTCCGAGGTAAGCGACAGACGCGCGCGGCCGACGACTGTCGTAAGCTGCGCGCGCACTGTGAATATTGTCGCATCGGCCGCGCGCGACAGACGCTTGTCGTAAGCCGCGAGCGGCTCGCGATCGGCCGCGATGCACGGAAATGAACCTTTAGAACGTGTCTCCATACGGCGATGTTATCGCGGCGTTGCGACGAGTGGCGCGAAAAACGTCAACGGAATTATCGCTCGTTCTAGGAGACTCCCCGATGATAGTACAGCGGAATCGCCGTGATTCTCTCGGCTGTGGAGACGGTCCCGTACGAGTTTTCACTTTTCGTGTAAATCGATGTTCTATAGGTACGACTCTTTGACAGTTTTCAAAACTATGGTATTTTTTTAACTCTTTCAATGTGGAAGTATTAGTAGATATTTATAAAAATACAATCTATAATAATATTAAAAAGCTGAAAAGTTTGTTTGTTTGAACGCGGTTATCTCTGGAACTACTGGTCCGAATTGAAAATTCATGTCAGCTAGTGACTAATCTAATATATAAAATTCTTGTATCACAGTTTTTGTTGCCATACTCCTCCGAAACGGCTTGACCGATTTTGATGAAATTTTGTGCTTATCCGGTATCTATGAGAATCGGCCAACATCTATTTTTCATATAAGAGTTTGTTTGTTTGTTTGAACGCTATAATCTCAGGAACTACTGGGCCGCATTGAAAAAATATTTTATATAGGTTAAAACATCACGCAACGACCAATAGGAGCGGAGCAGCAAAGAAAAAAGGGAAAATTTACGCAGACGAAGTTGCGCGGGTCAGCTAGTATATGTATATAAATCTCGTATCACGGTGTTTGTAGTCGAACTCCTCCGAAACGGCCCAACCTATTTTAATGTTTTTTTTTGTATATTTGGTAAGTATGAGGATAGGTCGTTAAGTATTCCTTTTTTATCGCGATTTTAGATTTTTTAACAAAAACGGGGAATATGGATGCAGACGAAGTAGCAAGGGTTGTAGTGAGTTTATAATATTTATATATGTTTGTTTGTTCTCAGTATGTGCTGCGCTCAGCTTCCTGCTGCCTTCAGACGAAGCGATGAGGTCTTCGCGGTCAGAACCCGAGAGCTGATAGTTATGACAATAAGTTTAACCTTGCACTCTACTAGTTGTACAAATTACGCTATACATTATATTTTTAAACTAAATAAACTTAATTTTATAGTAATATTGTCGTTTTTTTTCATGAAGAACTTTTTATACCAGCTTTTATATATACCCGATAGTAGTACCCGATCCCGTGTGAATACAGGGATAAAAAATATGTCACCCGGGGAAGTGTAGCTTCACAACAATGTTTTTTTTTCAAATCCGTCCAGTAATTTCGGAGTCTATTCAATACAAACAAACAATCAAATCTTTCCTCTTTATAATATTAGTATAGATTATTTCATGTTACAAACTTTGATTAAAATGGAAAATTCAAAATAACATATGCAGCAAAATCGTAATGTTCAAAATATTTTTAAATCCGTTCAGCGGTTTGAGCCGTGCGCTGATTTACCAATCAGTTAAGTCGCCATTCTCTTATATTATACCCGTATTTCCCCCTTTTCACATCCTGGGGGGATGAATTTCCAAAAATTCCTTTTTAGTGCTCGTCCACGTCATATAAGAAAAAGAAGTGCAAAATATCAAGTCTCGGTTCCATTAAACATTTCATCCCTTATTTCATCCCGATCGAGCTAGTTTTCCATAAACGATGGATATAATTATTTTTCAATTATAATATGTAGCTAAAATATATTTTTTAAGATTCTTGAGAGCTTCAGCGGTTTCAATTTGCTATGCAACATTTCGCAGCCTCCAGGATTACCTATTTATACATTTTATTATAGAAAACGTCTAATCAACTTAAATCCCGGTTCATTTGTTGCCATTTATTGAGGAGTTTCGTTGTCTGTCAAAATCGAAACTCATCATCAGATCTATAAACATCTTTTGAACAAAAGAAGAATTTTAAAAATCCGTCTATATACTAGCTCGTGGCTTCTTTACATTACAACAAATAACTTTGTAATGGAAACTATTTCATATTTTAACCGTTAATCACCTACCGCTTGTCAACAGACTGTTTAACTGGTCAGTAAACTTAGTAAAATCGTTGTTTTTTGTGAGGTATAGGCAGTAAACCTTACAAGGAAACATCGATTTTACTTCGGAGTCTCTCAGATGTGCATGTTTTTTTTTTTTCAAAAATTATTCTATGTTTTTATTTGGTGTAATGTAAAGAAGCCAAGACCAAGGTTATGAGTATATTACAAATCACTGAATAACGAAGTTATAAAAAAAACATCCGAATTGCAAACCTCCTCCTTTTTGAAGACGGTTAAAAAAAAATAGGTATTAATGTAACTAATATTTACACATTATAGAATTTTATAAGCTACAGGTCCTTATTCCGTAGTTTTTTTTTATTTTAAGGCAAAATACCTTTGTTTTATGGCCCGACGTTTCGACCGTATTGAAACGGCCGTGGTTTCGGGTAGACTGCCAACATGGCTGCCTGTCCTCCGGAGGGGAAAGGAGATTTTATGCCATCCTGTTGCATGCCTTTAGTACACCTCATTCTCACTTGTCGGGTGTCGCCGTGTCGGATTTGTATAAAAGCTGCTCTAGCTATATGGCTAAACATTTTATAAGGAAATTATTGTTGACCAAGTGTGAACCACTTCGTATACAGCCACGGTTGGCCGCCCGCTCAGTGTCTGCGGCGAGGCTCGAAGCGGGCTCCGCGCCTCGCCGCAGACACTCGCTCACCGCTTCCTACCACGCGCGCACGCATCGGCCATCTACCAGCAACCTAAATATAGTCTTCCAATTCAAGAAGCAGTTTTATTATTTAAGTCAAGACCACCAGAATCCCACCCCTGGAGCTTGGCATTCACCAGTGAGTGAATATTGTTCTGCCATTAGAACACCCGGCCCGACAAGTAGGAATAGGTGTAAAAGGATGAATTTCCAAAAATCATTTCTTATTGCCTGTGAATATCATTAAAGGCGATTTCCTTGTGATATTGACACCTACTGCGTATAATACCTAAACAGGTGCAGTACATTCCTAAAGGAAGAGTCACCAAGTGTTGAGAGATCAAAGAAAAGATACAATATTCATTAATAAGCACCACAGCTAATTATTAGTTAATGAAGTACGTGATATGGTTGTTTAGTGTACGTACTTATCACAAAAAAACAATATATTCTCTTTGAGACAAGGCTTAGATGGGAAGTATGATAGGAATGGTACATAGATTATCTATATTTGATAGGAATAAGCGGTGGCGTACTGTGATAAAGAATTAAATAAATAATACTAATGTAAATAAACAATAAGTACCTAAATAAATAAATATCTTGAGACAAATCACACGCTGCCAAGTCACCTGATTCCAAACTAAGTAGAGCCTGCACTATGTCAACCAGACAACTGATAAACATACCTGCCTATTACACTCAAACACAGAATAAATTATCGTGCTCATTTATATATAGTTAGGAAACCGCGACCTCTTGCTTAGCAGTCCTGGTCACTAAATACAGGACCAACAGGCCAGTCAATTTCGCTCCAGGCAGTAAGTATCCGGCTCCAGCGACAAATGGTCGCAGGTTGTCGCATCATCACACGACGATTGCGACAAAAAAATCTTAACTACCGGCTAGATGGTGCGTGCGAGGGCCCAACTCGCGAGCATCAAAGGATAGAAAAAAATTGAGCTCGGTTTGGATTCGGAAGTCTTGGGTTCAATTCCTGGGTCTGAACTTAAAATTTTTCTTTTTTTCAAAAATGCTATATTGTATTTGTATAAGAATCAAACCCAGAAATGATGTCTGACTGGAACATACTGCACCGGCCCCAAATAAATTGGGATAAGGGTAAAATAATGATGATGATTATGATTTCGCCCTGACAGTTATTTGAAGATCAAATAGACAAAGATACTGAGTCTACCTAAACGCGATTCTAAACTGCCTGTCTTCGTATAGTTCCGTAATCTAGAATCGCGAATCAAAATCAATTAAGTTGATCCAGATGGATGGTCTACAGCGCGCGCAAATCATGTTTCTGGCTAAAAAAATGATTTTTCAATGATCTGGTGATGCAGTTTTTTTATCACAATCGGTGCCGATTTTTTTGTAGATTTAGGTCTCATTAGCCCGAACCAATTTTTAACGCGCGAAAAAATCGCTCAAATAGAACAAATGCGTTCACAAGTACGCGTTCCACGGCAACGCGACGTGTGTTTATTGCGCAGTGTTGTATTTTCAACTCTGGGCTTTAGGAATAGATCCCATAATCACATGGAGAGGCCGGGTCGCCGAATTTATAAAGAACTTAAAAAAACGCTCGTGCGAATGAGGGCTGAAGCATTTTTCGTTATTAACATATTCCCTAAGGTTTCGTTTTTCGCCATCCATGCTAATAAACTTAAACACAATTAACGTTTTGGTTGAAATACAGCGGTTGCGGTCACGGGCAGACTGATAACCATAAAAATGATACACCTGAATACCTACAATGCCTAGCATTGTACGTTACGGTTGATATTCTAAATCATGAGAAAAGAAAAAGTAAAAAAAAAAAGATCAAAGATAACAAGTTACAACATCTTTGGTTAACAACAAGCGAATATATTTTTGGCAGCTACTTATCACAACGCCTTTGCTTTTAAACCATTTTAATAACCTTTGATTATTTATTGATAATATATTTTTAGATCCGATTCGGTAAAAAACAATTCACTGTCAAACGGACATTACGATAATTACTTACTCAATAAACTGTTTTATTAGCGATATAAATAACTCTTTCATGTGTTTATTTTTGATAAGGATTAGTCTTTTATCTTGTTAACATGTGAAAAATACGCTGAGATCATGTAATTTTTAGATTAACACGGTATACTAAAATGAAATCACGCGCGTCGTTACAGATACGTAGGTATAGGTACACAATCAGGCGTGAATCCAGAAATTTGTTTGGGGGGGGGGGGGGGCAACATTTAACTCAATCGGCGAAGTGTGAGTCGCTCGCATGACGGGGGGGGGGCATTTGATTCAACACCGGTACACCATCCACTACCACCGAGGGAGGGGGGCTAAACACTCCGATCAACCAAAATCTTCAAATTCCCAAAAAAAGGTCATTCAATCGAGTCTGGGCGTGGCAATTTGTCTGCCTCTGTGGCGCGGTGGGAGTGTATCTGACTGCTACGCAAGAGGTCGTGGGTTTGATTCCCACACGGGACACCACTTTGTGTGATCCACAAATTGTTGTTCCGGGTCTGGGTGTAATTTGTTTCCGTGACTTGTATGTTTGTAAAGTCCCCCGTGACACAGGGCTTGTACCCTACTGCGGGAGTTGTCATTTAAAAAAAAAAAAAAAACAAAAAAATTGCCCCATTAGCCGCCCTTTCTATCCGCGTCTGTACATAATATAGGTATGCTGAACCCATACAGGGGTTAAAGTTATACGCCAGACTAACATTAACATTCGCTCCATCCCAAGTTACAAAGTAATAATAATATTTCAAACTAACCAGCCTACGATGGCAACCAGACAACATAAACATACTTATTTTTCCTAAATACATTCATATCTGGTGTGTGCCCTGGACTCACTGCTGAGTAGTTATTTTGACTCGTGCAACAGTTTGGCTGTGCGCATTCAATTATGTAAGTGTCAAGTTCCCCAGGGCACGCCTACGCGACCCAAACCAGTCGTGCCTGCTTGGCAGTGCAGAATTGAACACTCATTGGCAAACTAATATGCAGACCATATAGTAACCAAATTAAAGTCACCGAGCATGATGGATTACACAAATTCTGGATTAAGTGGCTACGTAGCTCACGTACAAGCATGGCCTTTCGGTTCCAAGCATCGGTGGATTCTAGTCCATTACCGGGCTTAATGACATAATGCATTACCCACGTGTTCCACAAGACCGGGAGTACCATATACCCCAAGAACTGTAGACCAATACCGCGCTTTCCTACGTTGTATGTGTTGCATCCATTCTGAGAAACAAAATCAATAAAGACATCGAAGACAATAAAATCATGTCACTTTCTCAGAATACGTGAAGGCGTGGGGCCCGTGGTATTAAGGAGCTTCACATAGACATGGCCATTAATGAATAGGCTCGCCGTTGCCGCAAGAGTCTTGACATATAATGAATGAGGAATGGGACGGTTGACATTTGTTGGGCATGCGGGACGATGGTCCCAGAGAATCCCACAGACATATTATTATTATCTCTGGTTGTACTTCTCTTAAAAAGATTACGCTTTAGACACGCAAGAGTAATTTCAACATTTTGTCATTTCGTTTTTATTAAGTATTTGTTGTTCTTCCTATTCTACCTAGGACTAAAATGTTATAGGTATAATAGGAACGATATTATAGTCTTCCATCGCTCGCGATGGATTTTTAATTTCAAGAATGTAGCCAGCGTAGTTTAAAAATATAATAGATCTATCAGTAAGTATTGGTCTACAAATCAACAACAGTGCCCGCTATTTGAAAGTAGAATCTTTAGATACTTATAAGAGACTAGCTTTCGCCCGCGGCACCGCCCGCGTGGGCATCGGTTATCATCAAGTTATCGCGATAAAAACTATCCTATGTCCTTCCCCGGGACTCAAACTATATCCATACCAAATTACATCTAAATCGGTTTAGCCGTAACAGACAGACAGACAGAGTTACTTTCACATTTATAATACTAGCTTTGCCCCGCGGTGTTACCCGCGGTTTATTAGCCTATGTGTTAATCCAGGATGTCAGCTAACTCCATACCAAATTTTATTAAAATCGCTCCAGCCGTTTTTAAGTCAAGAAGTAACAAACATACACACTCACACTCACAAACTTTCGCCTTTATAATATTAGTGTGAAGTGTGAAGATTAGTGTGATTAGTATGGATGGATGGATTAAAGCCAGATAGTGATAATTTGATAACTATGATTTTGGTGGCGCTTAGGTTCAAGCTAACTGATCGCATAATAAATTTAAAGTGAATAAATATTACCTGATATTATTTACTTAGTGATAAAGATGGAAATATATTTGTTTGCAAGCATTCCAGGAATCAGTCTATCGAATTATCTGTTTTGATTGATAAGATTAATTACGGTTTATTGCATCGTGTCTTGCTCATGATTTGAGAGGTTTGAAATTTATTATGGACTTTTGATTGTAAAACTGTTACTAAGATTTTAGCAGAAGTATATTTTCTTCTATTATAAGTAAAAGTGGCAAATAGCAACCAACTGCGTAAGTGTTTAAGTCATACTGAGTCGTATACATTTTTGAGTCATAATTTGACATGGGTGGCATAATTTTATCAGTCCTAATGGCGTTTTATTAATTTTGCATAAATTCTTTTAAACGACTGTTTGCATAATGATTGTAATACCTATTATTTTATTTTATAATGCTAGCTGTGCCTGCGACTTCGTCCGCGTGAAGTTGAAGTGCTGCTTTCTCACTATAAGCGTAGGCGTGATCATAAAAAGTAGCTTAAGTTACTCCTTATATCCTTAGCTGTCTGACAGTGAAAATCCGTCCAGCCGTTACGGAGATTATCTGGAACGAAGAGACAGCCAAATAGACAGACAGCCTTGTGTTTCTGTTTTAAATACCTATCTATACTAATATTATAAAGCTGAAGAGTTTGTTTGTTTGAACGCGATAATCAGGGACTACTTACTGGTCCGAATTCGAAAAAAAAACTATTGGATAGTCCATATAACGAGGAGGGTTATAGGCTATATAACATCACGCTACGACCAATAGGAGTAGAGCAGCAATAAAAAATGTTGCCACAACGATTTCGACGAACTTTCGCGATTTGTACACATTATTTAATAATAATAATATCTTGGGACAACTCGCACAACGCTATCTGATCCCAAACTAAGCAGAGCTTGTACTATGGAAACAAGACAACTGATAAACTTATATATTTTTAAATACATACATATTATAGATAAATAACACCCAGACACAGAATAAACCATTGTGCTCATCACACAAAGTTTTATCCTGGGTGGGGATCGAACCCACCTCTTGCGTAGCAGTCGGATACACTCCCACCGCGCCACAGTGGCAGTCAAAAATTAAAATATATATTACGGGTCTTAATCGCGTGAATAATTTAAGGTAGACTTTTACCCGGAACCACGACCGTTGCAATACAGTCAAAACGTTGGGCAATAAACAATGTATGTTACCTTAAATTATTCACGCGATTAAGACCCGTAATAAATATATTTTCATAAAGAATAATAGATTTCACACGCATTAAAGTTATTTAAGCACAATATTCATTGGCATATTTAACGACATACTTAATTAATAATATCTAATAATAATAATATCTTGGGACAACTCACACAACGCTATCTGATCCCAAACTAAGCAGAGCTTGTACTATGGAAACCAGACAACTGATAAACATACTTATATATTTCTAAATACATACATATTATAGATAAATAACACCCAGACTCAGAATAAACCAATTTAAAAAATTACTTTTATTGTTTCTATTATGTGCACATAGTGTTGTCCAATGAATGCTCGTAATAACCACATGACGCTTTCCTGAAGATAGGTCACGAGAACAAGTCCAAGATTAATTTAAAATAGTTACGTATCATGGGCGTTAGTATTTTAAATTGGCGGTACTCAAGCACGCCTGAACTAGGTACTGAAAGCATTATTATAAAATTTATCACAAACAAAGAATGCATTCTTCTTTTTATACTCTTGATACAAATAAATATGCCTGACTGCCTCTGTGGCGCGGTGGGAGTGTATCCGACTGCTACACAAGAGGTCGTGGGTTCGATCCCCACCCAGGATAAAACTCTGTGTGATGAGCTCGATGGTTTATTCTGTGTCTGGGTGTTATTTATCTATAAGATGTATGTATTTAGAAATATAATTATAAGTATGTTTATCAGTTGTCTGGTTTCCATAGTACAAGCTCTGCTTAGTTTGAATTAGATAGCGTTGTGTGAGTTGTCCCAAGATATTATTATTATTATTATTATTAAATATATTTGAAATTGGAATACTGTTTTTTTTTAAAGATAACTAGCAATGTGGGATTGAGTCCCACATTACTAGCAATCTTGTTAACTCCTCCAGCTAAGCTCAAAGGCTTGTGTTAGGAGTGGGTTCACGTCGGTAGTATAATGGGTAGAATTGGAACCCACGACCTCATGATTGCGAGACCGATGCCTTAGCCATTAGGCTACCGCCGCTTCAATTAACTTCGAATTAACACAATTACACGGGAATCAAAACCTACCGGACAGTGTCGTCAGCAAATATTATATATATATTATTATAATAATATATATGTGTAAAATGTATACCTAATTTCAGACAAAAAAAAAGAACAGAAAAACAAATGGGTTTACCATTTGTTTTTCTGTTCTTTTTTTTTCTAATATTTTTATGTTTTGTTATTGTTTGTATAAACATTGTCAACTAACCGTGTCTATTGCATACCCGATATGAGTAGACTGTTGTTACTTTAATAATTATAATGACACCTTATGTACACAGTTATGCAATAAATATATCTTTATCTTTATATTTTATGCCAAATTCCAGTCGGGTGGCCATTTCCTAGTGACGTATTACTTCCGAAGTTCTAAAACCGACAGACGCACGCACACAAGGTTATCCATAAAAGGGCAATAAAATCTACATTTTTATTAGTGCTCGTAAAATTACAAGTAAAATGCCTAGTGTCTAATAGGGATGTTTTTGGGAACACGTTAGTCGAAATACTGCCGGCAATGGAACGAGCAATGCAGCCAAGAATCGAGACAAAGGTATCGTAGTTATTTAATAATAATAATAAAAATTATTTATTCATATGTAGCAAAATACTACACTTGTGAAGTCGATTCTACATTCACTTGTAATGCCTGTTCGCAAACAATAGGTAAAGCCCGAGAAAAGAACAGACAATAAAAACTCGCGGCCACTCTTTTCAAATTGCAAATGTTTACAATGATTTTTTGTTTATAAACTACTAGCTGACCCGCGCAACTTCGTCTGCGTAAATTTTCCCCGTTTTTGCAACATTTCTTATTGCTGCTCCGCTCCTTATTTCTCCACTATTTAACGGATGTTATTATACATATAAACTTTCCTCTTCAATCACTCTATCTATTAAAAAAACCACATCAAAATCAGTAGCGTAGTTTTAAAGATTTAAGCATACATAGGTATATAGGGACAGAGAAAGCGACTTAGTTTTATACTATGTAGTGATTTAAGCAAGTAAGGTGCTGCCACCATCATATTATGCACTATATTTGAAGACTGATTCAAAAACAATAATATTAGAAGAAGAGTACACGAGATTGGATATATCAGCCTCAATGGGCACAACATAGTAGGAGCATCCACTTACGATATAAAAACTTTATGTGCCTAAATATTGGCCAATTTACTGCTATTTAATGAATACTTACTCACTTCTTAATTCTTTATTTTCTTAAACAAAGTTATATCTTTAAATAAATTGACTTTGTGTACATTAGTCCACTTGTAATATTAAAATTTTGAAACTATGACAATTTAATTAGATAGTGGAAGATCACATAGCTCCTCCTAACTTGCAATTTGCAAATAAAAAATGGCGAACAAAATGTATCCGGCCGTTTAAGAAAATTCTATTCTTATGAAAAGTAAAACGCATTACGTCGATAAAACGTTTATCGTCCTCTATACCTAATAGAAACAAATTCAGGTCAGTTGCACCTCTAAGTATAAAGTTAAGTACAAACTAAGCCCACGTATGCAACGTAATTTGTATGAAAACAGTTAAATCAGCGTAGGACGTGTGTAACAGCGTTACGTATGATAATGTTTCTGATTCAAATGTTTTTATACAAATTCAAGAGCCTAGATGTCATAATGCGTTGCATAATGTGTATTCTGAGGTTGCATACGTGGGCTCAGTTTGTCCTTACCTTAAACTTAGAGTTGCAACTAACCTGCATTTGTTTCTAATATAGAGGACGCACGTCTATGAAAACGTTTCATCGACGTAATGCGTTTTACTTTTCATAAGAACAGAATTTTCTGGGGTTACCAGCCGTCCGGGGTAACCAGCGTTTCCCTTACCTATAGGCATTACTTTTATTGTTATCTTTACTAGTCTAAAAACAAACTAAACAAAATCTATACTAATATTATAAAGCTGAAGAGTATGTTTGTTTGTTTGAACGCGGTAATATCAAGAACTACGGGTCCGAATTGAAGAATTATTTTTCTGTTGGGTAGCCCATTTATCGAGGAAGGATATAGGTTATATAACATCGCCACGACTAATAGGAGCAGAGCAGCAATGAAAAATGTTGCAAAAACGGGGGAAAATACGCATACGACGTTGTGCGGGTCAGCTAGTTGTTTCATATTTATCTAAATTTAATGTTCATGTCTCGAAAGGCGAAAAATGAATTTGACACGGTTTTCACCTTCCGAGAAATTATTTTGAAACTTTAATACATCACTACATAGTATAAAACAAAGTCGCTTTCTCTGTATCCTATGTAGGTATGCTTAAATCTTTAAAACTACGCAACGGATTTTGATGCAGGTTTTTTTAATAGATAGAGTGATTGAAAAAGGAAGGTTTATATGTATAATAACATCCATTAAATAGTGGACAAATAAGGAGCGGAGCAGCAATAAGAAATGTTGCAAAAACGGGGAAAATTTACGCAGACGAAGTTGCGCGGGTCAGCTAGTTTGTTAATAAATTATTATTTGAATTTATAGAAAGTAGAGAAATATTGTGATGAAAACGGCGGATCGTTAATAGGTGATAAACTCTTGGGTAATGAGAATAACAATATTTTATCATCCAACTTATGCAATAGGGTTCTTGATGCTAAAACCGTACTCTATAGATAACTAGAATTTCCCCGTGGGAACGTCTGCATTAGGTTTGATTTTATAATCTACTAGCTGTCCCGCGCAACTTCGTCTTCGTAAATTTTCCTCGTTTTTGCAACATTTCTCATTACTGCTCCGCTCCTTATTTCGCCACTATTTAATGGATGTTATTATATATATAAACCTTCCTCATCAATCACTCTAGCGTGATGTTATATAGCCTATAGCATTCCTCGTTAAATGGTCTATCCAACAGTGAAATATTTTTTCAATTCGGATCAGTAGTTCCTGAGATTTCCGCGTTCAAACAAACAAACAGCAATTCAGCTTTATAATATTAGTATAGATTTATACTAATATCTATACTTCTATACTATAATATCTATAGAGATAAAGTCTGTGAGTTTGTAAGGTTGTAGGGGGTAATCTCTGAATCTACTGAACCGATTTTGAAAATCATTTTACCAATAGAAAGCCACGTTATTTGTGAGTGTCATATAACATCACTCTACTACCAATAGGAGCGGAGCATCAATAAAAAATGTTACAAAAATTGGAGAAAATGACGCAAACAAAGTTGCTCGGGTCATTTGTTATAAGTAGTACATTTAAATTTTCAACAAAATCTGTCAAGTAGTTTTTGCGTGAAGACTAACAAACATCCGTCTATCCTCACAATCTATCGTTTTCTTAAGTATATCCTAGGACAACTCATACTAAGCAGAGCTTGTACTATGGCAACCAGACAACTGATAAACATACTTATATATTTCTAAATACATAAATATTATAGATAAATTACACCCAGACACAGAATAAACCATCGTGCTCATCACACAAAGTTTTATCCTGGGTGAGGATCGAACCCACGACCTCTTGCGTAGCAGTCGGATACAGTCCCACCGCGCCACAGAGGCAGTCAAGTATTCTAGTAAATAGAATCTAAAAGCTGATGTGGAGACACATGGAATAACAGAATGATCTACTGATATGCATCCCATTAAATAATCTAAACCCAAACAGTATCATCTCAGTTGACCTCAAGTTCAACCGAGTTGATAAAGCCCTCCTGCGGCCCCTTATCTCTACAGTAAGAGTTAAATATACTTAACTCACTCAACTAAACCGTTTTATATAACATCTGTGTCTAGTATGAACGGAAAACAGGAATTATTTAACAAGTGCATCTTATTTTCTGAAGTAAGTGATCGTTTAAGAGAAATAAAAGACATTTTAATGATAAATTTTGTGATTAAGTGGGGTGATTTTAATATTAAAAAGCTGAAGAGTTTGTTTGTTTGCGGTAATCTCAGGAACTACGAATTCGAATTGAAAAATGATTGGTTGGTTGGATAGCCTATTTATCGAGGAAGGCTATAGGCTATATAACATCACGCTACGACCAATAGGAGCGGAGCAGCAATGAGAAATATTGCATAAACGGGGAAAATTTACGCAGACGAAATTGCGCGGGACAGCTAGTATACTAATAACCTCCTGCTCGTGGCTTTTTTACATTACACCAAATAACTTTGGAATAACAGTTTTGAAAAATGTACTTTTGTCACACGTGAAATAGTATCTACATTTCTTTATGTGACCCCGACGTAATATTGTTAATGTTATCAAGTTTAGGGCCTAAACTTCACGATAAACAACGATTTTACTCCAGTAACATAGTCTGTAGGTGGTTAGGGTCATTACTTCAAAAACAGGTGGTAAGTAGGTAGTTAGGCATTATGTAGAATGAAAAAATATATATTACGGGTCTTAATCGCGAGAAGATTTAAGGTAAAGTAGCTTATTTATTGCCGGACGTTTCGACCGTATTGCAACGGTCTACAATATGACCACAACATACAGTATCGTATTATTTTTCGAAAATAGAACGGTGTCAAACTGTAAAAGGGCAAACCCTTTTACAGTTTGACACGGTTCTTAAATTAACTAGACATGTAACAGGTACCCATGTTATGCAAAATAAATGAATTGAATTGAAACAAAAAAAGTAAAATCTTATTTGCTAACTTTTGTATTTTGCACACGCACTGAAAACCTGATTTCAGCCAATATAATTTCATTACAACAACTTAATACGAGACTACCATAATATTTTCACTAACATTGATAGATATTGATAAAATATATATTACTTATCTAATAATTTATATAGGTACCTATTTTCTGAATCGACGCGGTTCATTGTAAATTACTTATTTATTGCCAATTCCTATCGTGTTAATGTCGTTTTTTGATAGAGTATTATAGTGGTTAGCGATAGCGGTAGCCTAGTGGTTAAGGCAATCAGACTTGCAATCGGAAGGTCGCGGTTTGAAATCCCACAATAATCAAACTTATAAACTTTAACCATTTACATAAAAGTAAAACCCGTCCGTTACACTTAGAGTTACCAATTTTTATTAGAAGAAATAGAGTAGGTATATCTGATTTCAAAGGGGGTAAATAAAGAGTACGAACTTATGAAATAAAAAAATTGAAAGAGTATTTTTGGGACTTTTTGCAGCACGTAACAATGTTTCATTGTTTTTAAAATAATTTTACGACTTCAAAAATTCTAAACTAAACATTGTGTAAAAATAGAGTATTTTACGGTACTCTATTAGTGTTATAGGTTATAGAATACGCTTACATGATAAAGAGTACAATACTCTATTTTAGAGTACAGTTGGCAACCCTACTCACACTGTTCTCGTCTCTTAAAAAAGGGGAGAACGTACAAGTGGTTAGTTGTCTGGTCGTAGTCAGATAAGCTTGACTACGACCAGACAAGGGGTTAGAAAGCCGATGGCTTTATTTTGAATCTGTAGAGAGGGCATCTGCCCCATTACCTGTACCCTCGCGAAGCCCTAGCTACCAGTATTTTCGACTAAAGATAAAAAAAAACTTGTTAAGCCTATTTAGCTGTAATAGTTTTCCTTTTAATTTACCGTGACTTTTTTTCACATACCCAACATCAACCATCCATTATACTTACAGCTGTTTATTTTCGACTAAAGATAAAAAAAAACTTGTTAAGCCTATTTAGCTGTAATAGTTTTCCTTTTAATTTACCGTGACTTTTTTTCACATACCCAACATCAACCATCCATTATACTTACAGCTGTTTATTTTCGACTAAAGATAAAAAAAAACTTGTTAAGCCTATTTAGCTGTAATAGTTTTCCTTTTAATTTACCGTGACTTTTTTTCACATACCCAACATCAACCATCCATTATACTTACAGCTGTTTATTTTCGACTAAAGATAAAAAAAAACTTGTTAAGCCTATTTAGCTGTAATAGTTTTCCTTTTAATTTACCGTGACTTTTTTTCACATACCCAACATCAACCATCCATTATACTTACAGCTGTTTATTTTCGACTAAAGATAAAAAAAAACTTGTTAAGCCTATTTAGCTGTAATAGTTTTCCTTTTAATTTACCGTGACTTTTTTTCACATACCCAACATCAACCATCCCGCTTGCCAGGGGAGCAGGTACACGATGGTATTAGTGAGAGAAAAAATCATATCTCCACTTTCCATATAGGGGAGGTACACAAAAATAAATGTTTTTCAAGATTTTATTCTTTCAAATACAATTTGACACGGGAATAAACGCGTTTAATCTAGGTAAAGTTATTTACCTTATTTCTTTCACTTTGTCAGCGTAAGTAATATGTGTAACCATGCAAAATTACAGCCTTCTAGCACTAACAGTCTCTGAGCAAAGCTGCGGACGGCCGAACATGGCGAAACTATAAGGGTTCCGTTTAGCCATTTTGGCTACGGAACCCTAAAAATCGATAATAATTGGTAAGCAACCGTTATAGTTCAGGCGACATTGTTCTATTGCAATCTGTTATCAGCGGCGATGACTACTCACCAAATATATTAAGTCGGGAGAGTCAAAATTATTCAGTCGCATGTTAAGTGTCAAAGTATGAACAATACTACTGTGCATAGCTTCTAGTATCAACATCGTTTTGTGTTTCATAGGTGAGTCATTAAAGTGCTTTATATAAAATAATAAAATAAAAAAAAACAAATTTTTAAATATGCGTATTGATTAAAAAACTGAATTCGTGGTATGCGTAAGGCATTTATTGAAAAAAAATGAATTAACTGAATGAAAAAATATTTATTACAAATATTTTTTGTAAAATTAAAATGACAATATTCATAATATTAAGCACGGTGATCGCTATTGCAGTTTCTACCCAACTAAAAAAAATACCAGAAATAATGTTTAAGGCACTTAAAAGTAACAATAAAAAACGGAGCATAATGAGAATGAATGTACTATTTTGTGCCTATTTTATGTACTTAATGATAAAAATATCTGATCTTATAACAATTAAAACGAATACTTTTAAGCTACATTATCAACGTTTTTAATGTAAATAATGTTTTGTATGTAAGTAATTAAAATATAATTTCATTCATAATGATAACGCGTATCATACCTACATCTACACCGTACATATATTTTATTGTAGAAATTGATGAGAAATGAGATTAGAAACAGTCGACACAGCTGAGTTTAAGTGACCTATCCTAATATATTGCATCAGCAAATAATAGAATAAAGTCAAACTTAAAATACTTAATTGACTTAGGTTAGAATATGCAACTTTATACGTCTGACAGTGTTGTTGGAATAGTATGAGTCTACTTATAATGTCAAGTTCGCAAAAAGTAAAGCCAGTAAGAAAAACACTTGAATATAAAAACTCATTTTTTTAAATGCCAATGCGAAAGTTTAAAAACAATTACTGACATTCAATTGTGACATTTATTAATTTTCTATTAAAATTTTATTTTATTATTTACCCGAAGTTTCGATCGAATTGCAGCGATCGTAGTCACTGGTCCCGTGACCGCGATCGGTGCAATTCGATCGAAACGTCGGGTAAATAAAAGGTTCGTACCTTTAAATAATTCACGAGATTAATTCCCGAAATATATATTTTATTAATGTCAGTAGATAAAGAATAATGAATATGTCAAAATATATTAGGTATTACCATTGATGCGTAGTAGCGTTGTCCTGGTCTCTAACCAGGACTACCCTACTGAAAGAGACAACGCTACTTTGTGAACAATACCTTTGCCGCACGAGTTTTTTCTCTCTTTCACACTTTGCTGTCAATATTATTTTTTTAATTAAAAGAAATGGCGGGCCAGATTTATACGTCAATGGATATTACTCTCTTAAACTAGTTAATCCGCCAAATAGTCATCTAATCGATTTAGAGATAGTTTGAATCTCGGGAAAGGACACAGGTTAGATTCTACCGCGATAACCGACAATTAAATAAAGCTAATTATCTATAAAGCTTTTCTTATTACTCTCGGTGTTTAGTGTACTGTAACTTAACCGACTTCAGCTATGCCAATATCAATCAGGGTCCTTAATCTCGATCTTTATTTCGTGTTCACGGTAAGCCCATGCGTAACTGTCAAAATCTTGTCATGATGGTTAATGGGGTGTGCTCACAAATTCACCAATGCGCAAATAGATAAGTCAGACTTTCTGTAGGTACCTAATACAGTTAAATTACTTCCTACGAATTAAATGCATACTATCTCCCTTTAATGATATAATTACAATAGGTAATAAATTACCATAAATTATGCTTCTAAAATTAACAACAAATATTACAATTTGCAAAACAATAGATACAGAAACTGGAACACGCTCTATTTAGTCAACATGTCACATCTTTTGTGTTTATAATAGGTAGGTAAACGTAGATATCTCCTCGTCTGTAAAAGCATTTCTTAAAAATAAATCATTTTTCTCAAATAATAACATTAACAATTGACCTTTTTTATTCATTTACAATAAATAAATTTTGATTGTCTGGCAATTACATTGAGTGAACAGAGAGGGCAGGGCGTCATCTTAATTCATTAAAATGTTCTTACACACTCAAGAGCATAGGCAGGTAAAGCTAGTCTCCTTCAAATCCAGGACTCTAGGACATCATTCAAGATGCCGTAAGACTACACGAGAAGAAATAACTTCGCACTACGTAATAGAGAATTACCTCATTGAAGTTTACAATAATGACAATGTTAGTTTGATCCGCAAGGTTTTGAATTACTACATGAATTCTTCTTTAAATCTTGCGTCATCTGTGCCAGAGACAAGTTAAATGGATTACAATAATATCAATAAAATTATCTTACAAGCGTTATTTTTTTAAGTGTCACTGAAGCCCAATTGGCTACCTTTCCTAGTAGTCTACCCGTGACCACGGCAGTTGCAATACGATCGAAACGTCGGGCAATAAACAAGGTATTTTACCTTAAATTATTCATGCGATTAAGACCCATAATATGTATATATTCATAATACCTTTTCTTCGTGTCAGTGAAGACGCTTTTCCGCCAACCGGCGCTGTATGAAATGTATCTAACATCATCGGCCTAAATCCATCAAAAATAGCGTCATGTTTTTGATGATCATTGCCAATCATAGCCAATCAAAGCCAATCATAGCCAAACATAGCCAATCATAGCCAATGAAAGCCAATCACAGCCATGCCAAGCCAAGCCGAGCCACTACCCAAGCTACCGAATGCCTTCGGTGGAAGGTGTCGACATAATGTGTTTTGAACTCATTGCTGGGCATTGTCTATTACGGGAGTCACTCTGGATGTCGATGATTACGACTGGAGGAAGAACGATCTCTGGCCATTTTTGAAACAATACGAATTATATATTAGATATATTTCGGGACTTAATCGCGTGAATTTTTTAAAGGTACGAACCTTTTGTTTACCCGACGTTTCGATCGAATTGCACCGATCGTGGTCACGGGTCTATAATACGAATTAATAAAATATACTTGTGTATAGAGTATATAATTGTTTGTGATTCAGTGAGTCTTTTTATTTATTGCCACTTTTACATCAGAGTCAATGAATAATCTCTTTTCAATCAGTTTATACCAATTCTTGTGAAATATTTTTGTCGATCCGATTTGATCGTCTATAAATCACGTGATGTTTTTAGTCACTTTTTACCCCCTCCCCCCCCCCAAACGAAGATCACATGTATTTTTTTGTGTCCCCCAATCTGGGGGTGCAATTGATTCAACAATAGTTACGTCTAAGGAATCACGATCCCACCCTGGACGACCCCTAAGGTGAAAATAGGTACCTAGGTATCTGTGTCGTTTAAGACTTCACAAACTCTGATCAATGTTTTTTGATAGATGAATCAATTGCATCCCCATAGTACGCCACATAGAGTTTAAAATTCTCACATAAAAAAGACTCACAACCTACAACTGTCGTACATATATAACTACCATAGGTACCTATCGTATTCAAGATGACTGATCACAAACACGCTAACATAAATTTGATACCGTATTTCACGCGCAATTTCTGCACATTTTACAGCGTACCCATCAATACCTTGCCGCAAGATATAACCAAAACCTTCTCAGAATTGGCAACAACAAAACACTATCGATTAAAAACTTTCCGAAGTTGATTGACCCTGCAAAAAAACGATATCATTAAGTCATGATTCATTAGTTGAACGCAATTAAAATTAAAACAAACAAAATAGATCATGGTCCGGCCAATAACATAACACTAATTAACCTTGTAAACTAATATATTAACTGAAACGTCTGCTACGATAACTTGTATTTACCTGTTACGTTCAGCAGTGATGTAACTTGAACTACACAATAACATGATTATAATAATACTAGCTGCCTGCCCCTGCAGCTGGCTTCGTATGGTTTTCATAACGTAACTTTTTATACCTTGAGTTACATTATTGTAGTTTTCGTGAGGATCTCTAATTTTTTGACAATAAAATATAGCCTATGTTACTCCCCGATAATGTAACTTTCTAATGATGTAGGAATTATTAAAATTGGTCCCGTAGTTTCGGAGCTTATTCAATGCAAAAAAACAATCAAATATTTCCTCTTTATAATCTGCGAACACTTATTCGAATTTTAAAACTTTGTCTACGTTTTTTTTTATTGATACTCCGCTCCTATTGGTCGTAGCGTGATGTTATATTCTTCCGCGATAAATGGGCTATTCAACAGTAAAGAGAATTTTTCAATTCGGACCAGTAGTTCCTGGGATTATCGCGTTCAAACAAACAACGAACATACTCTTTAGCTTTATCACTACATAGTATAAAACTTAGTCGCTTTCTCTGTCCCTATATCCCTATGTATGCTTAAATCTTTAAAACTACGCAACGGATTTTGATGCGGTTTTTTTAATAGATAGAGTGATTGAAGAGGAAGGTTTATATGTATAATAACATCCATTAAATGGTGGAGAAATAAGGAGCGGAGCAGCAATAAGAAATGTTGCAAAAACTTGGAAAATTTACGCAGACGAAGTTGCACGAGTTAGCTAGTAATATTATAAGTATAGATTTGCTATTAAGGTCAGTTTTCATGAGTGAGTAACGTATGAGCCGGAGGTTATTATTATATTACAAATCATCCTGTATAACTAATATCAAAGTTCATTTAGCAAGTAGGTACCTTGTCAGAAACAGGAAATGGGTCGATCAATTAGTCTGCGCTTGTTGCGAGGCACTGCTTGGTAAGCGTTTAATAAAGTCATCACTATATTGTACTTATGATATATCAAGGAGGGGGTCGTTGAGTGTAATAAATATATATCTATACTAATATTATAAAGAGAAAAGATTTGATTATTTGTTTGTATTGAATAGGCTCCGAAACTACTGGACGAATTTGAAAAATTCTTTCATCGTTGTGAAGCTACACTAACCCCGGGTGACATAGGCTATTTTTATCTCTGTATTGCCACGGGAACGGGAATAACGCGGGTGAAACCGCGAGGCGTCCGCTAGTTTCTATATAAATTTAAGACATTATTTCAATAGTGAGGATTTCTTTAAAAGGTGGAATAGCCGTACCGATCAACTTCATCTAATATGTCTGGCCTCATTTATGACAACGATAGATACTACCTACTAGATACTCCTGGTTTATTAATCTATACTAAAATTATAAAGCTGAAGAGCTTGTTTGTTTGAACGCGGTAATCTCAGGAACTACTGATCCCAACTGAAAAAATATTTCACTGTTAGATAGCCCATTTATCGAGGAAGGCTAAAGCCTTTTGTAACATCACGCTACAACCAATAGGAGCGGAGCAGCAATAAAAAATGTTGCAAAAACGGAAAAAATTGACGCATACGAAGTTGCGCAGGTCAGCTAGTATATTATATAATTATAAGCGGCGGTAGGTTAAGGCATCGGTCTCGCAATCTTGAGGTCGCGGGTTCGAATCCTACCCATTATACTACCACGTGAACCCACTCCCTAACACAAGCCATTGAGCTTAGCTAGAAGCGTTAACAGAATTGCTAGTTATCATAAAAAAAAACCAGTTGTATTTTAGGTCTAGGTATTTAAATTTTCACAAAATTTAAATACCTAGTCTATTATAATATTATAATGAGGAAAGATTTGATTGTTTGTTTGTAATGAATAGGCTCCGAAACTACTGGACGGATTTGAAAAATTCTTTCAATGTTGTGAAGCTACACTAACCCCGGATGACATAGGCTATTTTTTATCCCTGTATTCCCACAGGAACGGAAACTACGCGGGTGAAACCGCGAGGCATCCGCTAGTCGTCTATAAATAAATAGAAACTTATTGTATAACTCTAAATTCCGAAAAAAATACTTCTTGTTTATTTGTTGTACAAAAAACGTATGACTTGATAAACTTCATTTTAACAAATATTCTTCCAACAATCTTTAAAATAAAGTTAGTAACAATTTAAGCACTTTCGTCAGTCTTATAATCTGATAATCCCGCAATAATTTTACAATATTGCAGATATAGATAAGCTATCTGGGGACAAATGCTGATCACGTTAATTTATTATTGACCATCAGAAGATATTAATATAATTGTTTTGTATATCCACGGGGTCTCATCACGAAGAAACAGAAATGTAGGTCAAATAAATATCAACAGATGGCGTTATAAGTATCGATTTGATATTGAAGTTTTTTAAAACTTGGAATATCAGAAGATAGGTACTAAAAATGTTTATTATTTTTTTTTTTATTATTAAGCTATACAAGGGGTTGTAAAATAATAGGTTCTTAAATCAAATTTCCATAACTTTACAAAGTTTCTGACAAAGTCATAACTCTAGCGGCAATTTATTTGTACTACGTTATGATAGGCACAACTTAAACATTAAACTGGTTCAATCTAACAATAGATGGCACTATTTGGGAATTCCGATTCTGACCATACCTACATTTTGTTGATATATTTTACTTATTTTTCGACGAGAAGTAAGAGTGACATGAAGTTGTAGTAAATTACAACTAGAGATAAAAGAATTGGAGGCTTTTAAACCCCATAAAAGAACTAGACTCCTGTTCCATTGCCCATCACGTTCTGGGGGGAGGGGGTAACACCGGCCCAGAGTGAGTTAAGAGTTAGTTAGTTCACGCGATGTGGCGAGGGGGGATGGAGGGGGTTAATAAGTACATAATCATACACTTCCCCTCAACGCCTTAGGCAGGACCCGCTATTGAATGTGTATTTTTACCCGACTACGGAGGGTAATGTGTTTGACGTGTACCTATGTATGTATGTATGTGATTTTGATCAATTTTGATGATTCATACGTCGATCGATTCGTATTAATCTTGAAAAGACATGACAGCAATCTAAATTCAAAATGGCGACAGCCAGACGCCCTATTGTGATAAAGAAAAAAAATAAAGTCAACCAACTACTAAACAAAGACTCAAGACTGACTCGTTGGTCTTGCGCCTATTCGCTCGTCGGTGGTGTCGATTTTGATGGGTTTCTGCCCCCTGACTCCATTAACTTTTATTGGGCTATAACTAGGGACAAGACTACTCGTCGATCCTGCGCCTTGTCCCACTCAAATTTTATGATTTATTGACACATTTATGACACATTGATCCTGCGTCAAATCCTTCTTCAAATTACCAAAACCAACCGGACAGCTGAAGTTCATGTTTTTGCGAACGAAACAAAATATTTGAAATAAAAATGCATTTTAAAAATTATAATCAAGGTCAGGTTATAAATAGGTACGTATCAGCGGTGTTTTCAAAGACGCCGGCTTCCGATCAAATGTAGCGACCGATGTCACAAAATGCCGAGAATAGAGAAAGTTAGCTCATAATAATGTATTTCATTATTTATACCTATAGTAGACGCGCACAGTTAACGCGACCGCCCGCGCTAAGTCAATAAACTTTGGGTTATACAATAAGTAAAACACACCTTTTTGTAGTTTGTTTTAGATATGGTTGCTAAAGCTAATAATGAATTAATTTATATTGAATGCCATACCTATATTACAAAGTAACCGAAAATAACTTAGACGAATGCACGGTTAGCCAATTATATAATAATATTCCAAAAAAAAGCAATGCCCGTGAACGATGTCTATGCAGTCTAAAGTACGTAAAGCATGCATTGTATGAAGCATGCCTTCTGTAGTGTCGTTATTTTATGTCGGTAGGGCCAGTCGGGCGGTCGGGCGGTTGGGCGCTTAAACCTGGTAATGCCGACGCATTGCTACACTACCCTAACGGTTATACGACACAACTTAAAATTTGTTTCTTTTTGAATGAGCCTACTAAAAACGTGATTGATATGTAATAATGTTGTTTTAATAGACATTATTTTTTTATTATTTTTCGTATTGTTTACCCGAGGAACTAACTTTCGGATCGATCAAGGTTATGTTACAAATAGTAAATACGTAAATATATTAAATAAAATGGGACTAGACTATATTGTTTTTTATATTTGAGTTGATAGCAATCTACCCAACCTACGAGTTTATGCCATTTTCGGTCCAACAGTGTGGTGCGTTTCCGAGTTATGCGCAAATTTATAAAAAGGACATAATGCGAAAAATCGAAAAATACTTGCATCAAAGCTGAACAATGTATTAACTTTTATTATTTTTTTGATTGAAAGCACTGTTTCGAGATATGAGCAAATTCATAAAAATACAGTGTCCCTATTTTATAAATTCGCTCAAACAGCGATTTTATACTTTGTCCCATACATTATCTAGTATTGGTGCAAGTGCAAGTATGTGCATCTAAAAGACAGACAGACTGCGCCTAGTACCACAGTCCCACTCAGCTCGAGACGAAAATCCATCAAAATCGACATGACCGAAGAGGGACTAGGCGCAGGATCGACGAATCGGTCCTGCGCCTAGTCACAGTCCACAAAACGAAAATGCATTACAATCGACATGTCCTGCGCCTAGTCACAGTCCTGCAGTACGAAAATGCATTACAATCGACATGACCGAAGAGGGAATAGGCGCAGGATCGCCCCAATTGGTCCTGCGCCTAATCACAGTCCTGCAGAACTCAGGACTAAAATCCATCAAAATCGAAATGACCGAAAAGAACTCGATCGACCAGTCGGTCTTGCGCCAAGATAATATTCGATATTTACAAATCAATGCATCAAAGAGGCCCCGCGAGACGTGCAGTACGGTGCTTCGACACGGGATCACGGGGACAAAATAATGTTGAGTTGTGTCATTTTTACCCGACTGTAAAGAAGGGTTATGTTTTTCGCGCGTATCTTGTATGTATGTATGTAATATTCTTTATTACCTTGATATCTCACAATCCACTGAACGGATTTATACAATTCAGACGTCGTTAGATTCGTAATAATTGCCCAAGTGTTCTTTGATAGATGACGTTTTTAAAAAACAAACATGGCGGCTATGAGATGTCAAAATAAAGAGGTGTGAAAAAAAAAATTGTTTCGAATACTGTAATATGCGTATCAAATTAAAGAGCTCATCTTAAGCATTTCAAAAAGGTATAACATGATTATGATGAAAAAGTTAGTTAGCAACCATTGATTTTTCAATTTTCAATACTTGACAATAGCTGTGATAAAAGTAAGTTGCTACATCAGTTACATCCTACAACAACTAAAAAGTATTAAATAAAAAAATAAATTATAAAAATAAAAAAACCCGCCTGCACAAAAAAGATGGAAACAAGATCCCCTACATAATTATACAATTTCATGCAGTCGGAGGCATTAATGAATCTCGACAAACTTAGTAAAGTGCCTCCGACTTTATTTTTTTAATTATTAAACGTGTATATCTTACGAAGTATGGGGCGCAGACCTACCTACCTTTTTGTTCTCAAATTTCTAGTTTCTACAAGATCAATGTGATCACAGGGTCAAAACTTTGAACTCCTATATCACACAAACTATAGGGCATAGACCCACCATGTTTGTACTCAAACTTCTTGTTTTGATGAGATGATGAGATCTATGTGACTATGGGGTTAAAACTTTGAACGCCTATATCACACGAACTATGGGGCGGAGATCTACTTTGATTCTCTCTCACACTTTGTTACTCGTTCAAACGAGTTTGATTACAAATAAGGTTGGTTTGGTTGGTTGGTACAAATAACCTATAGTTTGTGTGAAATAGGCGTTCATAGTTTTGGCCCTGCGATCACGTAGATCCCGTCAAAACAAGAAGTTTAAACACAAACAAGGTGGGTCTGCGCCCCATAGTTAGTAAGATGTAGGCGTTTAAAGTTTTGACCCCGTGCTCACATAGATCTCATCAAAACATCAAGTTTGAGTACAAACATGGTGGGTCTACGACTTATAGTTCGTGAGATATAGGCGTTCAAAGTTTTGACCCCGCGATCACGTAGATCTCGTCAAAACAAGACGTTTAAGTAGAAACAAGATGGGTCTGCGCCCCATAGTTCGTAAAATATAGCCGTTTAAAGTTTTGACCCCGTGGTCACGTAGATCTCGTCAAAACAAGAAGTTTAAGTAGAAACAAGATGGGTCTGCGCCTTATAGTTCGTAATATATAGGCGGTAAAGTTTTGACACAAAGATCTTAACAAACCGGAACGACGAGGAAATCTTAAGAAGGGTTCCTCGTCCTTAGGTAAGTAAGTAATTGAAATGAAGTAGAAAATCCCGATTTTCATAAATTTTAGCTAAGAACACTCGATCATGTCAACTTTCAATAAAAAAAACCAAATCAAAATCGGTTCATCCGTTTGGAAGCTACGTTGCTACAGACAGGCACACAGATACATCATTAAGCAGATACGCGTTAAATTTATAACACTCGTCATTTTTGTCGAGGGTTAAAAAAAGAGTTAAATACCTACTGTCGATGTGGTCGTTAATGAATATTTACAATAAAATTATTTAAGGACTCTGACAGTTACACTCTCAAGGCCCGTATTATTAAAACGATCTCAAACGTAAGATCGACCTTGAACACAAGTTCGAGACTCCGTTCTATTCAATAGATAAGTCTTAATACAGAAAAATTAAGGCAAAAAAAATATATTTTTGCCATTGATATCGTCACAGATAATATAATACTATAAAATCGTCGTTGATTAAGTCAATTTTAATCCTAAATTGTGGATTTTGTGAAATTAAGCATAATCTTTTTACGATTACATTTAAATAAGTATAAAAAAATGTTCTCTGACAATAAACCAAGACCAAAAAGATGATTGATGTAAGTATAACATTTTAGACAAGGGTCACCCATCTATGCACCGACTGTGGTAAAGTTACTTAACTTACGCAAACATTCTATCATAATAGAAGTAGGTTCAACTTTGAGGTGTACACCGACGAGTTACTTTAGCAATAACAAATTCGTTTAATGTAATTATGTAGTGTCGTCGCCTATTAGGGTCAAATTACAATATTTTTGGGTCTGCATTCGAATGACGTCATTTAAAGCGATAATCTGCGTTATTTGTACGGGCGCGATATAAGCTATCAATACATGTTTATTAACTAGTGCCGTTTAGTAAGACGCTAACCGCAATTAGAAGGGAACTCAGATGATATCGTTCTTTAGAACGAATCTGAGCTTCATCTATTAATACGGACCTAAGCACGGCCGATGACCGCGTAGTAGCAAATAGCAACCAACTTTATTTCCAAGTAAACGCACGACCTAGAACAAACCAAGCGGAGGCCTCAATTTTCATCCCTCGATGTTTTTACCGCCATCTTTTGGCGACTTTAGTAAGGAGGGCCATTAAAATCAATCAGCTGTAGCCTGAATCACTAGATGTCGCTTGCTATGCACCACTGCTAATGCCATCTAACGTCTCCGTAAACGAGCCCGAAAACGAGCCCGAGTTAGGACGATCGCATTTCTTTGTATGGGATGAGGTATCTGTACTAGTATAGTATTATATTATCTGTGGTATATCTAAGTAATCGATATAGATGGATTAGCAAGCTGAAATGGCAGTGGGCTGGCCATATTAGCCGAAGAACCGACAACCGTTGGGGTAAACGAGTTCTTGATTATAGACCGCGTCTCGGTAAACGTAGTGTAGGACGCCCTCAGGCCAGGTGGAGTGATGATTTACGTAAAACGGCTGGCAGGAGCTGGATGCGAGAAGCCGAAGATAGAACAAAGTGGCGTGCAATTGGAGAGGCCTATGTCCAGCAGTGGACTGCGATAGGCTGATGATGATGATGATATCTAATATATGTGACAAAGTAAGATTGAATTTATAGAGGTGACAATAACGGGGGTAACTCAGCCGCCGAAGGAACTGAATACCGAATGTGCACACGGTGACTTGATAAGAAATTATTTTTATTGTGATGCTGATAACAGACACCTATTTGTACAGCATTTTTATTCAGATGATTTTCTAAGAGGAATTACTAGGGTACTAAAACATTGTGACGTTATTAAAGCTGACAGCTGAAGCGGCGGTAGCCTAATGGCTAAGGCATCGGTCTCGCAATCGTGAGGTCGTGGGTTCGAATCCTGGCCATTATACTACCGATTAGAGCCCACTCCTACCACAAGCCATAGAGCTTAGCTGGAGGGGTTAACAGGATTGCTAGTAATGTGGGACGACAATCCCACATTGCTAGTATCCTTTAAAAAAATATATTAAGATGAACTACAATTTATCAATATGTTTCAATCAAATAAATCAAAATAAATATATGTAAAGTATCTAAGATATAATAACCGCTTGGTAATAAAGAACAGCTTGTTATCTCCAATGGTTATTTCCATTCGGGAAAAGAAACAACTTCGCCAAAATATATCTAATTATAAATAAATGATTCGATAAACATCCAATAAAATATAAAACAATGGAATATTTTGTACAAAGTTCTTAATAATATTTGTTCGTTTTTATTACATCAGTTGTAACTCATAAGCTTTCATCAAAACATGATAAGAACTAAATCCCGTTTAATTGTTTTATTATTTCTGTTGAACTTCAATGTAGAGGTTACAGTAAAGTAAAAACAAAACATCTAATACTACGGTTAGAAAAATAAAACCTTAAATAAACCATTATTAAAATATATATATTACGGGTCTTAATCGCGTGAATAATTTAAGGTAAAATACCTTGTTTATTGCCCGACGTTTCGACCGTATTGCAACGGCCGTGGTCACGGGAAGACTAGTTGAGCTCAGCGTCGCCTTCGTGAAGCGCGGGTTTCGGAAACTACCCTCGCTTGATTTTTATCACTCACTATTACGGAACCGTCGGTACTTCGACACACAACACTAAGGACATCTGCACACTGGCGTGTAATGTTTGTTCGGCGGTGTATACACTTGCCGATCACGGGATTCCACGATGTTGACAAACGGTATCCGTCTTCTCGGTTGAAATTGACATGTTTTTTGATTTCAACCGCTTCCCTCGCCATCCTGGAGTAATAGTGACGGTCGGTGGAGAGGACCTGTGGTTTGTGTAGTTCAATCCAGTGATTGGTTCCCGCATCCAGCAAGTGTTCCGCTATTGCTGACTTGTTTGTCTGTCGGTTTTTCACAGCCGCGATATGTTCCTTAACCCTTTCCGCTATTGTTCGCTTGGTTTGTCCGATGTAGGAACTGCCACAGCTGCAATCCACTTTGTAGACGCCAGGTGTCTGTAGAGGAATTACATCCTTAGGAGTACGTAGGTGCTTAGCTACCTTGGAGTGCGGACTATATACAGTCTTAATGGAGTATTTCTGCAGTACTGTTCCAACTTTGTCCGTCACTCCTTTCACATACGGTAGAAAAGCTGGAGCCCTGTCAACCCCCGGTCGGGAGTCTCTCCTCTTCGTACGTCGTGTGCTTCCTCTGTATCCGTTTCGCTTTAGTACCTCCTGAACATGTGTGAGCTCACTTTCTAAATGTTCAGGGTCACAAATGTCATATGCTCTATTTGTCAGCGATGATACCACGGATTGCAGATGTCTTGGATGGTGATGCGAGTCAGCATGTAAGTATCTGTCTGTGTGGGTCGGTTTTCTGTACACAGTGTGTGCTAGGGTACCATTGTCTCTAACCATTATTTTAACATCGAGAAAAGCTAGCGATCTGTTTATCTCCATTTCAAAAGTGAACCGTGAAAAGGGAATCCGTTTAGGTGTTACTGCAGTAACACCTAAACGGATTCCGTATGAAAATGTTCGCTACGTGATAACACGAATTTTTTAGTGCTAAAGGCCGATAAGGGAAACGCCACTGTAGTGATGAATTCGAGTGACTATGATGACAAAATACGGAGTCTTTTAAGTGACACTTCTATATACAAGTCAGTGTCATACAACCCTACAGCCAGAGTCACGAAACGTATACGAGCACTATGGCAGTTCCTACATCGGACAAACCAAGCGAACAATAGCGGAAAGGGTTAAGGAACATATCGCGGCTGTGAAAAACCGACAGACAAACAAGTCAGCAATAGCGGAACACTTGCTGGATGCGGGAACCAATCACTGGATTGAACTACACAAACCACAGGTCCTCTCCACCGACCGTCACTATTACTCCAGGATGGCGAGGGAAGCGGTTGAAATCAAAAAACATGTCAATTTCAACCGAGAAGACGGATACCGTTTGTCAACATCGTGGAATCCCGTGATCGGCAAGTGTATACACCGCCGAACAAACATTACACGCCAGTGTGCAGATGTCCTTAGTGTTGTGTGTCGAAGTACCGACGGTTCCGTAATAGTGAGTGATAAAAATCAAGCGAGGGTAGTTTCCGAAACCCGCGCTTCACGAAGGCGACGCTGAGCTCAACTAGTCTTCCCGTGACCACGGCCGTTGCAATACGGTCGAAACGTCGGGCAATAAACAAGGTATTTTACCTTAAATTATTCACGCGATTAAGACCCGTAATATATATATTTTAATAATGTGTACAAATCGCGAAAGTTTATCAACACTTAAATAAACCAACTTCATAAACTTGGTAAAACAAAGCATGGGTGTATCCAGGGGGGAAGGGGACTTGGGGTTGAAATCCCCCCCCCTCGTCCAGAAATCATTAAAAGTAGGTACAAATACACATTTAGCCGATGTTTAGTTAAATAAACCACGTAAAACCTCCACCGAAATGAGCAAACCCCCTTAAGTGATCTTGGGTACGCTCATGAAACAAAGTATTGTGTATATACCTTAACATTTTAGGTGTCGAGTTTTTGGATGTCAAAAGGATGAGGGAAAGAGAAAATTATGAATATTACGTTGTTCCCGACCGAGAGGTAATTGTGCAAAATGAATGGAATACGCACGCGCATATTGTTATTCGCACCAACTGTGCACTGTTTAATGCTTTCTGCTGATCACAGGGGCGTAGCTAGCGACATATCAGCCGTATCAATTATATCTGCCCCCCCCCCCACTAAGGCACCCCACCCCTCCGCACCCCGTGTACCGACGACTCTCACCGAAGAGTCAATTGTTAATTTGTACAAGGGACTCACATTAGGTAGTCCTCTGGCGATCTAGGGCACGACGTGGCTCCCAACAAATTTTGACACAGGGCCCCTCTAAAGCAAGCTATGCTCCTTGTAAGTGTTCTTAGACTAGCTTTAATTTGTTCTATGCCCATGAGCCCATCGTTGGCCTAGGCGCCTGGTCCAAATGCCCAAGTTATTCTTGCCCGTTTTTTCCCTCTCATCAATAGCCGATACCGTTGTTGCGATTATTTATTGCGCTGGGGTCGTGAATTTTGTTTTGTGATTATATGTTTTGAAGCACCTTAGCTTACACAAGCCGCAATACACTGCAAATCCTAAAATTTTAAGCAAAGCTTTGTGTTTTATTTTAATGACTGCCTCTGTGGCACGGTGGGAGTGTATCTGACTGCAACGCAAGAGGTCGTGGGTTGGACAAAGTTCTATCCTGGGCCCTGGATAAAACTTTGTGTGATTAGCACGATGGTTTATTCTGTGTCTGGGTTTTATTTATCTATATTATCTTTGTATAAAATAAAATAAAATCATCCTAAAAAACGGCGCGGCGTGCTTGAAAATGTCTGCCGCGGATTGTTCACCACTATGAATAAGGACCCAGCTCTATCAGCAATAAAACCACACAGAATATAAAACTTTAGTTGATTTTGATGCAGAAGTTGTAGTACAACGTCTTTATGACTATTTTAGAATTTAATGTTAGTATCAAAATACAGACAAAAACTTAAACAATAAAATATTTTAAAAATGAATCCTGTTGCAATTAAAGTTAAGGAAAAGATTACAATTTAGCCTAAAGAAAAAAAACCTATTTAAATTAGGTATTGCAGATTAACCCCCCATAATTATAACTAGCTTACCCGCGCAACTTCGATTGTGTAATTTTTCCCTGTTTTTGCAACATTTTTCATTGATATTCTGCTCCTATTGGTCGTAGCGTGATGTTATATGACACTCACAAACAATGTTTCTATTAGTAAAAGAATTATCAAAACCGATTTAGTAGATCCAGAGATTACCCCCCACAACCTCACAAACTTTATCTATTTATAATATTAATATCGATATAGATAAATTAGCAGACGACGTTTTTACAGCATTTTAATTAGCGATTGTATTTTCTTTGTTGTTCATTCCAATAATTGAATAGAACACAAAACATTCTCTAGTTAAAATGCTGTTAAAACGTCTGCTAATTTATCTATAGTAATATTACAAAGCTAAAGAGTTTGTTTGTTTGTTTGAACGCGGTAATCTCAAGAACTACTGATGAGAATTAAAACAATATTTTACTGTTGGATAGCCCATTTATCGAGGAAGGCTATAGGCTATGTTACATCTCGCTACGACCAATAGGAGCGCACCAGCTATGAGAAATATTGCAAAAACGGGGAAAATTTACACAGACGAAGTTGCGCGGGACAGCTAGTTATAAATAAGGGGTAAGATTTCAAGGGTTCTATGCGTGGACTCTCTAACCTTCTCCCGATTGCCATGTCAATTTGTCGTAGACTACCTACTACCTACTTACACATAAACATGCTAAAATCACATGGTAATATTAAACTATATAATGTAACGCATTCCATTGCTCTTTTCTTACAGGGTCTCGAATCGTATATAGCAGTAAACGGCGCAATGGATAAAGGGGGCAAGAAAGGTGACAGGACGGTCGCGTCGCTGGATGACGCAATGATGTTATCTGGTAAGTGGCGACTTTCTGACACAGACTACTACAAACGTGATCCCTAAATTATAAATAATTCGATACCAGTAATTTTCCAATTAAAGCAAGATATTATTATGGCTTCTTTTTGTTGGCATGCGGTGATTTTGTTGGAGCATGCGTATCCTAAATAATTCCTTTAGTTACTATTAGTAGGTATTTTTCAGTGGTGTTTGAGCAAATTGAGAGATCGGGTGAAAAAAACCGCATCAAAATCCGTTGCGTAGTTTTAAAGATTTAAGCATACTGGGATATAGGGACAGAGAAAGCGACTTTGTTTTATACTATGTAGTAAAGTTTAGATTAGGTATTTACCATTGCATAGAGTACAAGTTTTTTCATCTGTAGAAAGGTCGGTCGGACCCGTAAATCTTAAAAAAACACGTAAACATTTTTTTATTTCATACATCCGTTTACAATCTTAATCGATCATCTTATGTGAAAATTACTAAATTCCAATAATATTACATATCTACATATCGAATACATAAAATACTTTGTGAAGTCTGAAGAGTTAAAAATGAATTTACTTGACTTTAACACAAATTTTGAACACCAAGTATCAAAAACCCACCCGTTCACCGGCCGTGTCCCAAGTCTAATTTATTTAGTTTTAACAATATTACATATGTAGTTATATAGAAGGAATCCATATAGACACTTAGTAGTAGAACAGCCTATAAAAAAGATACAAGTAGAAGCTGCAGACTTCTACTTAAGACACAATCTATTTTCAATCAAATATCAATAAACCAACTTTGTATTAAATATAATGTAGCATTTAATGTACAGTAATTTATATTTACTATCTAGAGGTTAACAATTAGCATCGTAATTATTGCAATATAGGACAACCTCGTACGAATGCACCGCTGCGGCACCAGGCACTGGCAGTCTTAAATGAACAAAGTTCATTCATTTAGATATCATAAATTAATAAAGACTTTTAGTTAATAAAATGAGTAAGTAATCAGATTTTCAATCTATCATTGCAATGAACATTGGACTGTATCTACCTACCTACGCAGCGATTTGAAACCACCATTAAAAATACCGATTTTCTCAGAAATCACTGTATCGATTTTGATGCGGTTTTCACGATTCGATTGCATATTTTTCTGGAAAGATTTTAGTGTATAAAATGTTGTCCTAGCTTATAAAACACCAGAGATATAGACTAAAACATAGGAGTGAGTCAGCGAAATTTACATTCGGTGATGTGCTTTATTTTATTTTCCTTGAAGGTGGTTCAATTTTCTTTAAAAAAGTTATTAATAGTCTAGTACTTTAGTATCTAATTAAAGGACTCTGAAATTTTAGGCAAAAATAAATGCAAAGTTTGAGTCTAGATTTCCAAACAATTGTTTCAATGAATATGGCTGAATACAGTTGCTTTAATAAGTCGGCCTGACTAGTGAAACATTCATAACTCTAGTGTACCTACAATAAGTTCTTGACGCTGGCAGAAATTAACCGATAAACCGTCTACATTGCTATACAATCTTAAAGGAAGAAGAATGATAGCCGATACCGGTGATCTCGATAAAATTTACAAATTTGCTCCAAACTTTATACTGCACAAACAAACAAATATTGTTGCCTCCTTAAAATATATAATAATTTAGATTGATTGATCTATATTTGTTTGATAAATTTAATTATGTGTTGGTACATATTTGTTGATGACAGTATTTCAAGATGGAGACAGTAGGTATCTAGAGAAGGTATATCTTCTCGGTTAAAGCATAGTATTTCTTAAGCTCTAACGTCAGTCAGGTTGTACAACATGTAATGATGGAATGTGCAAAGAATCGAAGAGAAAGAAAAGCTCTGATGTAAACACAGAATTTTAACCGGACTGGGTCCTTATTTACGTTCTTTTTTTTTCGTTTTCGCGGCAAGCCCGTGCAAACAACAATGATGTCCGCCGCGCATGCGCGTTGAAGCATTTCTAAGCTCTCTGTTTACCAGTATGACAAGATTTTGACTGTTCTCACGGGCTTGGCGCTAAAACGAATAAAAAGAACTTGATCAAGGACCCTGATGTAGGAATCACGCAAATGATTATTTTTTTACAAATCTGTAAAATAACTATATGATACAGCTTGAGTTTCCACAGTGATTTCGTAATTTCGTTTTTGAGGTCTCAATGGGATTGAAGTCATTTTTATAGGCATTTCTTGCCAAAGACTTTACAAATACAATAATTGCATTTTTGAAAGATAGAAAAATTTGAATCCAGACTCAGGAATCGAACCCGAGACTTCCGTATTACTTCAATATTCGGCCTGCGTCATCATAATTTGTTAAAATGCCCTCTGTAACGAAGCAATAACAAAAGCCGTGATAGTTCTTTAACTACCGACTAGATGTCGCTACGGGGGCCTAACCCGTAAGCATTAAGAGATAGAAAAACTCAATGGGATTGATTAAAAAAAAGGAATTTAAAAAAAATACATCGGTCAGGTAAATAAAAGGTATTAAGACCTTTTAGACCTTTAAATATTTCACACGGTCTATTTAACATATGCAAAATTCTCGAAAGTTTTAAGTAAAAACAATTAATGCGTAATGGTAGATATCGCAATAGAAAAGGGTCATAACGTTGTGTACAAACATCCCTCAGCGTGAATCAGAATCAGACCAGTGTAGGTACCTACTAATGTACTACTAGCACTGACCCATTTACTCGTAACATTAGATAATGGACACTTGATGCAACATCCAGCTGCATAAATGCGTTTTATTATTTGTTTATAAACACTTAATAAAACGCATATTGCCTTGCAAAAACAATGTCACTCCATTCGAAAATATATATGTCGCAGCCGTTGCGGCTATATTACAAGCGGGCGCGTCTGATTAAAAAACGTCGCCGTGATGAAATGCCGCTGTTAATTTTATTTCAGCCGGATTTCAATTCGGCTATTTTTTTTTATATATAAGACGGCTCCTGCATTATAGTACAAGCCCTGTGTCGCAGGGAACTTTACAAACATACTAGTCACGGACACAAATGACACCCAGACTCGGAGCCACAATTTGTTGATCACACAAAGTGGTGTCCCGTGTGGGAATCGAACCCACCGCGCCACAGAGGCAGCCGATTTTGACACTGGAGTGGTGTATTTTGACAGGCAATTGATGCCCTTCGGTGGTGGTGCCTATGGTACCCGTGTTGAATCAAATCCAACCCCCCACCGTCATGATAATAATTCACACTTGACCGGTTGAGTCAAATGTTGCTGAACAAAGTTCTGGATCTCCTGATCCACCTGTTTAGGCGCTACCATGCAACAGACAGACACTTTCAACTTATAACAACCATCCTTATGCGTGAAGAAGAAGAAGAAACTCATTTATCGATTCCATTAAATTATTATGCTGTTATTCAGATTCCACATGTACACAGCAGACTCCACACACATTTTAACAAGTATTTATAAAAAAAAATAACCTTAATTTTGTTAACATTATAGTATTTTATTATAAGCTACGAATCTTAATGCGAAAATATTTTATTTTAAGGCTAATACCGCTCAACTCCCGCTGTCTTATTGTTTATTTATTCCTTTGTTTTATTGCCCGACGTTTCCATCGTATTTCATCGGCCGTGATCACGGGTAGACTGTGACCACGGCCGTTGCAGTACAGTCGAAATGTACCTAGCTTATAAAATTCTAAAATGTGTACAAATTTCGAAAGTTTACGAACATATATTTTTTTTAAGTTTAACTTTAATTGCATAGTTTCGTCCGAATAAATAATATCAACCCTGGGGTATTTATTTGACTTCAACAGAAAAAGACAATTAGACGACAGTTCATGATGAACAATTAAAATGACCCTGAACCAATTCATACCAATTAAAAGCAACATTACTTACAATAAGTTATAGTTGTCGGTAATCAAAGTCATTAAATCATAATTTATTAACATTACATTAAATGTGAATGCTTGGGACTCAAAAAGTTGATTAGGTATGTTATGTATACGTCTGGTAGTGTTGCCAGATACATTTTTCGTAAAATTCTTATTTGAAAATTGAAAACCGGGCAAGAGCATGTGGGGACATGCTCAGTGTAGAGTACCGCAGGACCCAGAGTGCATCTTTATGGCACGGCACTTACATCGTTTTTATTTTTTTAAGAAGCGCAGCTTTTCGCCAATAACGGTATATCCGATCATGTTGAAAATAATTTTAGTTGAAAGTATTTAGTAAGCGTTACCTTTGTAATTTTTTAAAAATTTTTTGTCCATGCGGTTTAAAAGATAAAGGGACGGAAGGGGGGCACAATTTGTGCAACTTTCGAATCGGTTATTTCCAAAAACATTTACTTACTTAATCAAAAAATTAAAATGTTTTTATAATACCTGTCGAATGATGTGCCATAAACCTCGGACTCCTTCGCTGTTTCGTCCCACGATTCTCTCGACCCATGGGACGAATCACTAAGTTCAAATAATTTTATTTTTATGACAGAATTATTTCTGAGAGCTGAGAACGGGGCATTATAAGCGGGAAATTCGACAACACTACAGTCTGGGTAGACTTTGTGTATTATAATTTGAATCCTTATTTCAAAAAGCGAGAGTTGTCTTCTATTATTAAAATACATATTATACCTACGTAGAAAACCATAGCTTATAATATCTTACTATCGATGTGCGGATCGCATGTTTGAAAACCACATTTAGTTGCTTAAAAAATCCTCAAGATTTGCTAGCACGTATTTAATTAGGTGTTTATTAACAAAATATATAACATAAATTACTTTGCGTAGCAAACATTATGCTAAAGCAAACTAATAAATTGTTGAGCACATTTTAATTAGGGAAGCCCCAACATCTTAGATAAAGATAACGTTATGATTGTGTGCTCTGAGATAACGGCAAAATGTTGGATAATATATTATATTGGGATTGACGAAGATTCTATGAGATAATGTGTGACTTATCAACACAAATCAAACACGTCAAGGGAATTTGTGAACGGCAAATTCTTCTGACGTTTTTTATTTGATTAACAAAATCCACTGCACTACTGTTGGTGTAGTGGATTTAGTTACTCAAATAAAAAACGTATGGAGCGCCCCCTATAGAAATTAACACTGCTGCTGTCTTATCCAAATCCTGTTTTTTTATCTGCTGTTATTTCGTGCTAGTGCTTCTTTCCTCGATGAATGACATCTTAGAGACATCTGCGTCGTTAAAGTGGTTAGGTTACTTACATAAAAATCGGGTATTTGGGCAACCGCACAGGGTGCTTTCAAGGTTCATCCTCAAATCGATGTTTCAAGCGCGATGCCCCATTTATTAGCCTTTAGAATTATTTCTGTACGCTGCTGTCGCGTTGCTAACACTAATTTTATTCTTAAATGGGGACTATTAAAAGGAATTTTAATCGCTTCTTTAATGACGATGATGTTTCCATAACCTCGACCGGGCTCAATTGGCTTGACGTCATCGAAGTCATGACCTTGGTCCTTGAGGTTTTTGATTGGTTTGATTTGGCCCTAAAAACACTGCCATCTGAAGACTGAAGTTCTTTAATAATCATAACATTTCTTATTATCTTACAGGTTTCGGCATGTACAATATCCTGCACATGTTGATGTCTGGGCTCATCCTAATGGGTGTGATTATGCAGAGCTTGGCGCTCGGCTACATCCTGCCAGCCGCGCAGTGTGATCTGGAGCTCACGCTGCAGCAGCGAGGCTGGCTCTCTGCTATACCGTTCATGGGTAAGTAATTTATTTGGTACTAGCAGCCCGCGGGTTCGCCCGCGTGGGTGCCAGATTGTTACCAAAATATTTTAACGGCAAAGTTTCATACTAACTTTGCACACCCGTTTTACCCCCTTAGAGGGCGAATTTTCAAAAATCCTTTCTTAGTGCTCCCCTATGTTATAAAAGGAACTCCTGTTCAACATTTCAAATTTCTAACCCTTATAGTTTAGGCCCTGCGTTGATATGTCAGTCAGTCAGTTGGCTTCTCCTTTTATATATTTAAATACTAGCTTTCACCCGCGGCTCCGCCCGCGTGGATGTCGGTTATCGCGTTAAAAACTATCCTATGTCCTTCCCCGGGACTCATCTCCATATCAAATTTAATCCATGGGTTTAGCTGTTTGAGCGTGAAAGCGTAACAGATAGACAGAGTTACTTTCACATTTAATATATTAGTTGGATTCGCTGATACTTTATATTCCACAAAACGACAAGCGGTAGCTTAATGACTCGCAATCATGAGGTCGTGGGTTAATATACCGACGTGAACCAACTCCTAACAAAGCCCTTGAGCTTATCTAGAGGGGTTAAGAGAATTGATAGTAAAGTGGGACTAATAATCCCTCATTACTAATTAACTTTAAACAACATCATGATGCACCTCGACGCAGATAGCGAAGTGAGTTTGACTCTAAAAAGGTTGAACTTGTAATTATACAAAAATGGCAAGAGTGAGCTCTTGGCCTGCAATATACATAATAATAATAAATTCTTTATTTCTAAAAGCCTTAGGAAACTAAATATACAGGTTTTTGAGATCCTCCTAGTAACCTTATAAAAGCCTGTAGCAGAAGATCCCGCTCTTCAAATAAATTTGTTACTTAGGCCTAATATTACGTAGTGTATCTAAAGATGGTTTTTATTTTTCTTGAATGTTTGTGTGCGTGCGTGTGTGTGTGTGTGTGTGTGTGTGTGTGTGTGTGTGTGTGTGTGTGTGTGTGTGTGTGTGTGTGTGTGTGTGTGTGTGTGTGTGTGTGTGTGTGTGTGTGTGAGTTAAAGTGTGTGTGTGTGTGAATGTATTGAATAGGACTATGCGTAAATAATTTAACCTCAACCCTGCGATTAAGTCTTGGGATTGGAAGCCACTAATTTATACTTTCAGTAATTATGTAGGGATCACTTACAAAGATGGCCTGCAGATAACTGCCATTTATGACGAAAAAAATAGCGTATGTTTTAGCAATGATGGCGATTTAATGCAAACCATACGGATATATGCATAGAAGTTAGCATTTTTAATATTTATTTGTATAGATGGAAGTTTTAACATTTGCAATGTTTGTTCAAAGGCACTGAACTGTTGTGATTTATGGCACAAGAGTTCCAGTTTTCAATTCTTAATATATGGTACACACGTTTTAATAGAATCTTTCTGTATGATTCCAGCCATCATCTTAACGTCGTATTTCTGGGGATGGCTCGCGGACACGCAGGGCAGAAGACCAGTGATGCTGTTCTCCATGCTTATCTCCGCTGTTCTGTCAGGGTTCGCCAGTTTCGCACCAGAAGTCATCTCCTTCGGGATTCTAGTCTTCTTTTCAGCAGTATTGTAAGTTTTACTTGGTTAATCCGACTAAGAATATGCTTTTCCTTTTCTGACCTTCAAGTAGTTGACTGTCAAGTCAAATCAGTCTTTTTCTATGAAATGTCAAAATGATTTGCTCTTTAAAATCGTATGGAAAACACACTATGACGCCATAACTTGTAACCATCAAATTCTTTTCATAAAGTACCTTTGACGATTATAAATTCAAAAACATGTCAAATTGCTAACGAACTTTATCTTCAAAGTTTTTTATGATCTTGTTTCTTTTTTTTTTATTGTCTGATATGTTTAGAGTAATTTATTTTCACTGTAGTCAACTACCCAATTCTTAATTGAAATCTTTTACCTGTAACACTTTAACTCTTCTGTGTACGTAACCAAATACTTACTTACCTCTCTATAACTCTATAAATTTATTATATTCTAAAAATCTGTTTTGATTATTTCAGTATGTCGGGCTCATCAGCCGCGGTGTACACCTACTTAGGTGAATTCAACAACCTGAGACATAGAGACAAGATGGTCGCTTTCGGTTCATCCTTCGTCGGAATTGGAACCGTTGTCTTACCTTGTAAGTACATAATTATTTCTATTACTATCATTTAACATCCGCCTGAACTTAAGCTGCTGTAGCTTGACAAAGTTCTATCTATCCTACTAAATCTAAGTTGTAACCAACATTACCAGAATATACAATGATGTTTTAAGGTAAACAACATTCGATCTTTATAAACGGCAAACTAATCATTGACTGCGCCACCCCTTTCAATTAAAAAGTCAATATTGACTGCAGAGCGTGAAAGAGAGAAAACACTCGTGCGTCCTTTGACAGGTATTGTTCACAAAGTAGCGTTGTCTCTTTCTAGAGTATGGTTAATTGTGTGAGGTTATGGCGCTGTCACGGTCTCTACGCAATAAAACTAAGGCACGGACAGATAACTTAAATATTGCAATGTCGACGAGTGACAAAGAGTAAAATGTAATCCGCTGCTTTCATCTGTTGACGCTGGCGATGACACTCACATACTAAAACTAAGTCAATTGTATAGATTTTGAGGTGCCGCATTCTAAGCGCTTATAACCTATCTACACCTTTTTACTTAAAACATCATTGTTGACAGAGTATAACTAACTATATTATTACGAGAGGCAAAAAGTGTGTATATATCCCTTTTAACAATAATTGCACGGACGGAGAAGTATGAATTTTTGCACAGTTAAAGTTTAAATAAAGAAGAATTGCAGACAGCTGATATTTTTAATTAATTTACATTATAAATATGTTAAATAAATTAAAATAAACCGCGTGTATGATATACGCTGCCAATGTCAAACAAAATTGACTTGACAGATTTACATTCGTCAAAAAACAGGAAGAAAAATATATATACAAGAAGTATCAATACAATCAATAACTTTGTAATAATAAAAATAATGAACTTTTGTCTAATATGGACCACTAGGCGACCCCCTAGTAGTTATAATGTTATTAAGCCTGACAGCCAGAACTCTAACGGCCGGTCTCAATAATCTCACTATCGATGGATTTGGCTACTAGAGGTATATATTTGGCATAAGCTCCATACAAAATATGTCACAATTCTACCTCTAGTAGCCAAATACATCGATAGGTAGATTATTGAAACCGGCCTTTAGTCAATTTTGACTGCCTCTATGGCGCGGTGGACGACCTCTTGCGTAGCAGCCGGACACCGCGCTACGGAGGGTTCGATTTTGCACACGGGACAGAACTTTTTGTGATCCACAATTTGTTGTTCCTGGTCTGTGTGTACTTTGTGTCCGTGACTTGTATGTTTGTAAAGTACTCCGTCACTGGGAGTTATCTAATAAAAAAAAAATCCCTAACTGTACACTATTTTGCCTAGTCTTTACCAAAGTGCATTGATATTAACCTCAGGTACCTATGATTGGTTTATGCTCACCAATTTAATTTTTATTATTTCATCATCAGGTATATCATGGCTAATTCTCCCAGCCGAGTTTGCTTTGCCCATCTCATTCCTGGGCATCGACTACAGACCGTGGAGGTTGCTGGTGGTTGCCTGCGCGATACCCTTCGCTCTTGGCACTGTTCTACTGATGTTTGCTCCAGAGAGTCCCAAGTTCCTGTTCGCGGCTGGTCGCTACGACGCTGCCTTGGATGTTGTCAAGAGAATGTACGCTTTTAATTCAAAGAAGCCTGCTGATACCTTCCCTGTAAGTACTTTATTTGACTAATACCCTTTGTCCCCGTTAATGGTTTCGCTATAGAATCCTAGCCTTTATAATATGATACATCCTCCATTTCAAATTTAATCTTATACGGCCAGGTATCTACGGATCGGCACGTTTTAACGCTTCAGCTTAATTAATTAGAGCGTCTGAGATATCGTTGAGATTAAGGAACGTTGCTGAATTCAAGTACTTGTCTGGGTTTTCCTTTTAAGGTACGAAACCCTAAAAAGGAAGCAAAAGTCGACTGAAGTTACCTGAACGCGTCTACTACAGTCACTGTTACAGAATGTACCGATTTCAAGTAGGCATTCATTTCCGAGTCGCACTCGCCCAACGAGTGTTCCGTACAAATTTGTACATTCAGGGTCCTGATTCTTATCTTTATTTTCGTTTTTGCGGCAAGCCCGCGCGTCTAACTGTCAATAATTTTTGAATTCGTACCAACAGTTTCTGAGATTATCGCGTTCAAACAAACAAACAAACTCTTCAGCTTTATAATATTAGTATAGACTGTCTGTCTTGACAATTCTTTACGAAAAACTCTTAGAAAAATCTTGGCAGAACAACCCATCCACATCCTGATCATGGAAATCATAAGAAGAAGTTTAATAATCCCGATTTTTACATTTTCCAGATTAAATCCTTAGCAGTAGACAACCAAACAACGAAAGTATCAACGAGCAGAGGTCTCGCTGCCGTGTGGGCCTCGATGAAGGAGCAGACCATTCCTCTCTTCAAGCGGCCATTACTGCCCTGGACAGCGCTGACTTGCTTCGTGCAATTCGGGATTTTTGCCACGTAAGTATCTTAATTGGCATTGCACAAATTCTTAACTAGCAGCGAAGGTTTCTCAGATTACAATTATTTTCGGCTTCCCTTGTATTTCTAGTTTTTAAAGACCCGGATGAAATGATTGCCAGTTTTCAAATATTCTCATTTAAAGCGTTGCTAGCATATGTGACCTTTAAAATATGTATCACAACATCACACCAGACAGTTGTATATCTACTCGTATGTTGGAAATTATTCTTAACAGTTTGACAACAGAGTTTAAATTCATTCAGACCATATTGGTCTTGACTATGAAAGTTGAATGGAAACATTTTTATTAGTTTGACAACATTGACATATTGGAGATATTGGTTTATGATCCGGTTCAAGCAAAAATGAACTTTATGGTTACAAACATTTTCATTCCGCGACTGTACAAGGAACTGTGTCCAGCAAGATATATATTTGTATCAAGTTACCTCAGGAAAATCTTAACCCTTCACCTCTGATACCTACAGTGCCTAATAGTGTCTGATTTTTATGTTGGTTTCTCTTTCTTTAAACAGGTTTTAATGAACATTTACAGTAGCTTTTACTCGTTCCTACATAAGAATAACATTTAGTCTTATAACAAAGATACATTCCAATAACCACGAAGCCGAGGAATTGTTTTCTTCCGAACTGACTGACATCCACAGGGACGGAGTAGTGGGCCATAAGTCTATTGAAAGCAATTATAAATGAAAATATATATAACGGGTCTTAATCGCGTAAATAATTTAAGGTAAAATACGTATTGCAACGGCCGTGGTCACGGGTAGACTTCGACATGTAACCACGCATGCAATACGGTCGAAAACAAGGCAATAAACAAGGTACCTTAAATTATTCACGCGATTAAGACCCCTAATATATATTTTCATAATGTGTACAAATCGCGAAAGTTTATCAACAATTATAGGACCATAAAATACCGTATCAGAAGCTTTTTAATGGTTTAGATCACAGAACATTAATAACTACTAGACGTTACACAGATATGGAAGCTGGCTTTACTTTATACTAAGTAATTAATATTCCAGGACCAACGGTTTTTACGTATGGTTCCCAACAATCCTGAACTCTCTGGCCAATCACGAGGGTGAACAGACTGGCATCTGTGATGTGCTAGACGCTAGCAAGACTCATGATAACAACGGTACACTGGTAAGAGGCATTATTTGTTAACGTTATTATATTTGCTAAAATGATCCCTTTTTCCTATAATTTAAGTAGTAAGTTAGAATCTTTAACTCGTCCATACATTTTTGGGGAGTAAATAATAGATAAATTTTACAAATAAACATTTAACCGTCTTCAATCACAGTTGATTCTCGAGGAGTTTTGTTGCCTATCTCCGAAACTCATTATCAGATCTTTACAAAATTTATATGGGAACATTTCATAATAAAACTCTTTTGAAAAATAAAATAATTGTGAAAATCTGTCTATAAATGCCTGAGACATAAAAAAGAACATCCGAATTGAGAAGTTATTTGAAGTCGGTTAAAAATGGCTAGCGACAATCCGTAGACCTCGTTGCTGATGGCGTGACGTACTCATTCGAATAAGATTGCCCTCACATTTCAATAGGCAGAGAAAAGTGGATAAAGACAGACAGAGAGAGTAGGGGGGCCTAAGCTCTGCAGTAATAATAAATAATAATAACGAGATAGTTATGTGACTTGAATGAAAAGGGATTTTTCTTAATCATTTTACCATGTGATTTCTTCTCATGCACCATTCCCACTGTAGCTTAACTTTATTCTAAACCAGAAATGGTTTAACAATTATTGTTTTTCGTGTTTGACCACATTTTTTTTGTTAATCCACAGATATGTGATGACACTATTCACACATCAACGTTCGAGCGTTCTATCTACATCGGTCTGGTCTTCTCCTCCATGTACATAATCGTGGGCTTCCTCGTGGACTGGATAGGCAAGAAAGTGATCGTCGTGGTGATCCTCTTCGTCACCGGCTGCTGCGGCATCGCCGCCCATTTGGTGAACAACCAGCAGTTCGGAGTGATATTATTCGCGATCTTCCAGATGTCTGGAGCTTGTATAGGGTTGATGAATGCTGTTTCTGTGGAGCTGTTTCCTACTAAATATAGGTAAGGCCATTATTATGGAAAATTTATGTTAAAATCTATTTTTTACGTGTTTTAAAATCGTAAGCACAACAAAGGTATGTCGGACTCGAACCGTGTAAAAATCAAAGCCCAGAGAGTAAGGGTGTTCCTATAGGCCGACCGCTTAACTCGTATATCGCCTGCGCGGTGGAAGAGAGCGCGGGGTGATGTTAACGGGTGGGTGAGCGGGGTGCGCGGGACAGAGACAGAACTCACGTTCTCTGTCCCGCGCACCCCGCTCACCCACCCAACTCACGTTCTCTGTCCCGCGCACCCCGCTCACCCACCCGTTAACATCACCCCGCGCTCCCTTCCACCGCGCAGGCGATATACGAGTTAAGCGGTCGGCCTATAGCTTACTTCACTTCTAGTTAAATATTATCTCCAAGGAATCATGAAACAAGATAGCTAAATCATAAATGTAGAGCTACCTTTAATATTACAATTGGTTCCATAGTTTAGTATTTATTATCCCTCCCCTTAGTGGTATCGGGTAAAATGATTTGCTTGCGGGGTGCAAGCAAATCATTTTACCTCCTCCTTGAACTGTTTGTTTGTATACTGTTCTTACCAAGTGACTGTTTCCGTTACAGGGCTATGGCGATCTGTCTAGCCATGATGATGGGACGTGTGGGCTCCATGGTGGGATCCAACCTGATCGGACTCTTCCTGGATGTGAACTGCGGAGCTGGCTTCTACATGTTCGGGAGCATCATCATTTGTACGTATTTTTAAAGATAACTAGCAATTTGGCATTGTAGGTTGTCCATCTCACGATTGAAAGTCCGATGCCTAAGCCATTAGACTACCGCTGTTGTAACTCATATGCAGGAACTTAGGTATACTGCCTACTCTGCTGCAGCTCACTCTAAAATGGCAAAGAAAGATGAAACTACATAGCTCTAAATATCAATGGATCTTTCCGTCTTGTAAATCATCTTAAACCCTTCGACCAAAGAGCATAAAACGTTGGTAGATAGGTGGTAGGTTGGTACTCGACTACACTAAAGCCTTGGCCTTGCGGGTCTATTTCCACTTCACATCAGTTTAAATGGAAATTTGCTTACTTTAAATATAAAAAAAACAAAACAAGTTGGTCTTTACACTACTTTGTGAACAATACCTGTCAAAGGCCGTACGAGTTTTTTATCTCCTTTACGCTATGCAGACAATTTTTACTTTTTAATTGAAAGGGATGGCGCAGTCCAGTTCTCTACGTAAATAGTCTTATTGGCGTCCATAGGCTATTTCGAGTTTTCTACTTTTGCCTCCAACTAATTTAACTTTTATTTATTATTTCCAGTGAACTCCCTCTTCTGCTTAACGCTACCAAATAAGAAGCAAAAGTCCCCAGAAAAGAAAGTGATTATAGAATCTACGCAAAACGAAACGCACGAACCAGTATGAAGCGGTTGCCACCGATCACTGGAACTAGACAGAACCAGATCATTCTGTTGAACGATGAACGAGAATGTACAAACAAAATACTCCGAGACTATACTCGCGTACATTTTCTAAACTGTAGATATTTATTTTTGCAATTGGAACCTGCATTCCTAATTGAAACTTAACGAACTTAACTCATTTTTAAACGGTTCAGTTGTTTTCCTTTGATAAAAAACAAAACGCAACAAAAATGACTAAAGCTGTTACAATATGTATACGATATGTAAATAAGTATTATGTATATTTTGTTAAAACATTACTAACCAAATTAGTCTCACTAATCTAAATTGTGACGTACTTACATGTGAATGCGGAGATACACATGCGTAGTAGAAAATTATTGACAGTTCAGACTGCAGGCATGTGTATTCCGGCTTAATTTATTATTAAGACGTAAGGCGAAAAGAATGAATGAATTGAATGAAAACAAAAGAGATTTAAAAATGTGAGAATGTTAGAAAATTATGTAAACAATAATACTGATGTAATTGATTGTGAATGCAAAAATAGTAAAATGGCAAACTGCCCTCGTTAAATTTGTTATTTGAATTTCAAATCAATCAATAACAATCAATTATTTTATAATACAGTTTTAGTATTCATCAAAATAAATAAGTACTAGAGGTAAATTATTTGAATAGATATCTCTGAAATATAGTGCTAGAAGGATATTTTGGCGTTTTGATGACATTGACATGATGCTTTACAAGATGGCGGTGTTAGTTTTGATTTCGGCCACGCGCCAAAAGATCCTCGTAGCACTGTACTAATCTAATCTCTACAGAACGAATAATTTTGACGTTTCGTAAAAAAAATAAACTAATTTGACTGGACATTCAAATATTCAATTGACAAATATTGCAAAATAATCCTCCTGAATGAACCGAGGTGAAGGATAAAAAGCCATTGCAAAGAATCGAGCTCGCAGCAATCAGTTAGTAGTTCAATCCCTCTCTGAAGTAACGTTACTGTTATGACAACCTAAACAGAGAAGAAGATTCTATCCTATCCTAGTACGAGCAACGGTTTTCATAAAAGCTAGGAGGTACTTTTAGACTACATGTTGATTTTTACATAAAATAATAAAATATATTTTGCTACCAATTATGCGTTTCATTAAATACTTACTTTTGCGAGCGAATACGCCCTCGCGAATACGGATCCCGAAATTTCTTTTCGACTCAAATTATGAGATGGTAGAACAAATGTGGAGATAAATGTCAAGATATCTACCTACCACTCATTGAAACTGACAAAGGAGCAGTGCAGTTTGCTTTTATTAAGCAACAAATAAATTTGAATCAGGAAAAACGACCAATAAATAAGGCGATAGGTAAAATCGAGGAAAATAACAAGGCAATAAAACTACGATATATTAATACTTAATAAGTGAACAAAAATAGCTTGTTTGGAACATTATGGGCGCCAACAACACGTCTCTTGTTGATAGGTCTAATGTGAAATAGACAGGGATTTCAATTTTAATTTAATTACCATCAGACGGGCCGTTTCCAATAGTTGACAATACAAATAATCAATAATCTTTCAAAGAGACAACTATTAAATCTGACAAAAATGTAAAAAGTCATTAACTTGATCAATAACATCTAACTTTGTATAATAGCCTTTTGTGCAACTGACTGTAAAAAGATTGATTTACTCAATGCTTAACATTAAATTAAGAACCTACTGCAACCTGCTTCATTCATCAGTGAGTATGAATGAATAAAAACAATTTAAATTAGGTTGTCAGTGAAGTATTTCATTCATGCTAAAGTTCTAACTTAGTTTCAACAAGTTACTTTGCGCAGAAGAGTTGCGCAGTAACATAACCTCTAACTTGTATCTACGCGGCAACTAAAATATTACGATAGGCGAGAGCACAGTAGCGTTTTCAGGCTTCCGACACTGAAAACGTAATATTCCGCCCTATACAGCGGAAGTCTAAGGTTTTCCACTTCCGCAAAACCTGGAGGAGGGCAAGAAAACTCCAGATTTGTGGGCGGGTGTACCAGGGTGACAGAAAATTGAGAAGATTGGGTCTGTCGAGGAAAGGTTGCCTAAAAGTACGCATGCGCGAGATATCAAGCCCGAGTATTGATTTGCTAGCAACATAGAGATACACAAGAACTAAAGAAAAAAATATAAATTGGACAAGTTTGTTTAAATAAATAAAATGTTTTCAGTCAAATTACCTACATCAGGGTTCTCCAAACTGGGTTCCGCGGAACCCTGGAGGTCCGTAGAATAGTTCGTGACTGTCCGCCTAGAATGAACAACAAGGACTAAAAGTGAACACATTGAACAAAATAATCCAGTTCTGAAAGTTTCATAACTGGACATTCGGCAAATTCCACCCCCACCCTACGTCATGAACTTAGAGTTCCATAAAATGAAAGGTATTTGGTGGGTGTTTCGTTATGTTAAAAGTTTGTGAACCCCTGACCTACATATAATAATACAAATCACCTAACTAGAAAATTTTACACTAACCCGTGATCAACATTGTCAAAGGCGTTACTAAATTCAACGAGATATTTCATCATTGACTATTATTGGCTAAAAATTAAGTTTCATTCTTCTCTTGTCCTATTTTTTACCATTTATGCAAATGAAAAAAGATCCAAATCAGAAGTTGGTATTGTAAGTATTAAAATTGTTTCGAATTCTAAAGATAAATTAAATATAAAAAAATAATTTAAGATAGTTTTCCTAACTCGATGGCGCAAAGAAAGGAATGTCTCCACCTTCTCGGCTTACTGCGCGCCTAGTAACTCAGATGTCGTGGAAACGTGTGTGAAAAGATGTCAAGCGATTTTCCGAGCGGAAGTCCATTTAATTGGAAAATGAAGAAAATTGATGATACAAAAGCTGATAAAATTTAAACAGAAAAAATATAAAAAATATATAATAAAATTACCAAATATTCTTACAACACTTACAGAACTGAAAGAAAAACAGTAGGAACTTTTATATTAATTGCTTTTTCAATCTCGAAACTTCGAAACGAATTAGTAAACATTAAAGAAAAGTCGTACTCGGCCGTGGTTCAGTCCGATCCGTTAACGGATCCGCCATTTTCGTCATAAATACCAGGAGAACAGATAATGAGAGGAGGTTATTGATTTTCCTCGCGACGCGTCAGAAAGAGAGCGCCTACGCTAATTCTATTTCCCCGTATGCTAGAAAAGGATAGAACGGTATAGTCGGCGGGGTTCCCTTGTCACCCTACCCCTTTTAAGATGCAACAGCTGACTTCATTCAACAAGGGGACATGTTAGTAGATACTATAATATTATAGTACCTACTAATGTGTTGAGTTACTGTTGTTTGAGTACACTACATACACCCACACACATGCACAAACTACTAAAATATAGATATATCATTTTTAATTTCGAATTAATCCAAAATGTAAGTAGGCTAAACTAAAGTGTTAGCCTAATGGTTAAGACATCGGATTCGCAATCGTGAGGTCGCGGGTTCGAATCCTACCTATTATACAACCGACGTAGACTCACTCCTAACAAAAGCCATTGATCTTAGCTGGAGTAACATAGGACCCACAACCCCACATTGCTAGTTAACATTTCATTTAAAAAAATACACTTGAGAGGGATGATAAAAAAGCATCCCACTTAAGTGTAATTAGAAGATAAATTGTGCATTATTTTACATACACTCAAAAAAAAAAAAACGACAAATAACCACTTATTCTGACTGACTGATTGAATCATCACCGCAGAGCATGAATCGCGGGGGCTAAAAGCCTGAAATTTTGGTAATTGACACCCTTTATGTTGTATGCATCCACTAAAAAGGATTATTGGATATAAGATTGTTATAATTAAAGGCGTAACATAGGGGTTGAAGTTTGTATACTCCGTTTTGAAGATGTATTTCAGCTTTTAAAAAAAACAACTCCTTAGGAGGTAAAATTATCCACGAGGATGGTTTTATAATAATAATAACTATTTATTTCATGCTGATAAGGCCCACATCATACAAATACACACATAAAATAAATTATAAATAATAAACGAATAAATAATTCAAACTATAAATACATATTCATCAAAAAACATATTAAACCTACATAATTGTATGGAATGACATTTGTGCATCGTAATTTATTGAAGTTTCATCGTAGTTTCTTCTCTCTCTATCTGAATAAATAAAATAACATAATTTCACTAGCTGAAGATAAAAGCGTATTTTGTCATTTAATTTTATTTGTAAATACGTTTTATTTATACAAAAATCAGTGACATTTCTCGCAAAAATTGACGGCAGGTTTTAAGTTTTTTACACTACAATGTAACGAATTTTCAAAAATGTAGTACCAACATATTTATTTAACTGATGTGTTGGTATTTTTTTTACAGGCGTTTACATAGGTTTAATTAAAGAATTAGACATTTGAAAATAATTATACTAAACACGTACCTACTTTCCATAAAACGGGGTGTGGGAAATTAATACTCGCTACAAAAGAAACAAAGCAGTATTTGGAGATGTGATACATTAACTGTCAATATTAACAGGGTAAAAATAAAAATAAGGGTAAAAAAACGCTTGAAAATGAAGATATATAATTATATCCATTAATTAAACAAAATTTACAAATTATACACGTCACTTAGATTAAGACGGCAGCGTCGTGGTCTATAAAAATATTTTGGTTAAAATATCTGTATATGCGTTGTTTTTATTTTGCGAAAATTTGCAAGAGAACCAAGAAAGAATCAATATCCAAATCTCAAAAAATATTTGGCCCCAATTAAAAATTAAACATAGAACAATTCTTTTCGCCTCCTTAGGTCCCTAATTCTAGATGATTCCTACGTTTCCTTCATCTATAATAAAATATTATAAAGACGAAAGATTTGATTGTTTGTTGCATCTTCGAAATTATGGGACCGATTTTAAATTTTTTTTCACCATCAGAAAGCTACATTTTTGGGGAATAACACAGGCTGTATTTTATTGTCAAAAAGTTAGAGATCCCTACGAAAATTACAATAATGGTATAAAAAGCTACACCAGTGCGAAGCCGGGACAGGCAGCTAGTAGAACATAATATATTCAAAATTTTTGTGATGTTTCTGTCAATTTTATTATTCAATACACCCCTTAACTCAAAATTTACCCATGCTCTCAGGTATTTTTAAATATTAGTCACTTTTAGGAAAAATGGACAAAGTTATTCAAAACACACTATGCAACATTTTAAATACAACCATGAACGACCGAGCATCGTGCCGACCGTCATCCTAGGCTTCCACAAAATTTCGGACCTAAGTTTACCTTCGATCCACAGCACCGACGAATAATAGCGATTATTTTAACATATAGATGCTAAAATAATCGTTCATTCTACGCATGGAAACTTGCTTCCCCTAATATTGACCTACCCGCTAACCCCTCCTCCCAAAGACAATGGGATAGACCGCTGTACAGCATAGTACTAAAACATTTAATTAGCACTTCATGGGACGCTGCAGAGTGCGCTCGCCTGTTGGCTGTGGGAGAATGGGAATCTGGCCTTTGGTTACAGACACTTCCAGCGCTCAACATAGGCACTATGTTCGACGATACGAGATTCCACTTTGCTATGTGCCTACGTTTAGGCGCTTCGTGTGTTTCTCCGCATCGATGCCACTGTAGAGAACTGGTCACCAGCCTTGGACACCACGATCTATCGTGCAGTAGGAGTGCAGGCCATATAATATCTCGTCGTCTAAGCACATTAGTCTAAATGACATCATTCGGGCTCTTGCCACTTGAACGCTTGAACCAAATGGATTGGTGCGTAACGATGCCAAGAGACTTGATGGTACGACATTGCTGCCATGGAGGATAGGGAGACCACTGTTAAGGGACGCAGCTTGTTGCCAGTCGTAGGCATGTTACCTACCAGTCGATATCGGTGGGGAGGAATATTTCGCCGGGTAGGTCTGGTCCCCCTTTTATAAAATTTAGATTTTTTATTTGTAAATCGGTATATTACTTCTTAGATATGAATTTATTTTGAAAATAATTAGTTAGTTGTACACATTTGTTAATTACTTTATCAAAAACACTGGACAAGAGCATGTCGGACCATGAAGTCTTTTAAAAACATTATAAGTAATGTTTTTAAAACGCCTGTCGAATGATGTGCCACACGTTGATATTAGCCGAAAAAAACATTTTTCAGCTTCTGTTACATGTATAGAGTGCCCCTCTTAAAAATATTTAGGTATTTTTATTAATTAGCTATCAAACTATGGTAGCGGCCACTAAAAGACACCTTTTCACTAAATTTCATCAATATTCATTGAGTAGTCTCTGATTAAACTGCCTGTGACATACGAACGGACAGACAGACAGACATGACGAAACTTTAAGGGTTCAGTTTTTTGCCATTTTGGCTACGGAACCTAAAAAAGAGATGCAGTATACAGCGAATACTCGCCCGTACGTCAGTGTGAACGTGAACAGTCAGCGATCAACTATTAATATCTGTATCTCTCTTGTATACATGAGCGTTTCATAAGCGGGAAAATCGCCACGCGCTCTTGTAGTGGTTGGGACAGATGCCTAAGTATATTATGTATAAGGTTTATATAAGATTTATACATTTAAGTAGATACTTAGTTTTATCTAACAGTTGAATGTTATCTTATATCGGAAAATAACTTTCTTTACTTTATCAAAGGCAAAAGTTAAAGACCGCTCTGAATAAAATAAAATAAATAAATAGATATTACGGGACAGCTCGCATGCAGTCATCTGATCCCAAACTAGGCAGAGCCTGTACTATGGAAACCAGACCATTGATAAACTTACATATATATATCGAAATACATATTACGACTAGCTGTCGCCCGCGCGCTCTAGCGTGTCAGGGGCGCGTTCATTAATTATGTGGGTGTTTAGGAGAAGGGGGAGCCGAATCTGACCAAAAGGGAGGAGGGAAATCTTGGGGAATATCGCGGGCGACTCTCACACTTGGTCAGTGTTGAGTCAATGTGGTGCCGGCTCTGCCGTGTGGTGCCGGCTTAAGAATAGTACCACCCCATCTCTTCCCATGGGTGTCGTCAAGGCGACTAAGGGATTTCACCCCGGAGGACGGGCAGCAGCGTCCTCTGCGTACTTAAAGCCTTACTGCGATCGCCAACCCGCTCGCCAAGCGTGGCGATTATGGCAATTACCCCCAGGATCTACATACTAGTAGGTTCAACTGGGGAGACCCGTGCCCAGCAGTGGGCCATCATATGGGTTGATATGTGAGTCAATGTGAAACCTACATGAGATTAGGGACTACCCGTGACCACGGCCGTTGCAATACGGTCGAAACGTCGAGAAATAAACAAAGGTATTTAGCCTTAAAATATTTACGCTATTAAGACCCGTAGCTTATAAAATTCTATAATGTGTACAAATCGCGAAAGTTTACGAACATATAGATTAGGGAGGGTTTGGGAGTCAAGTCCAAATCTCATAATATTTCACCAGAAGGGTCCCAAATTCGCCAAAATCAACTCACGTAAACAATTGTGCATCACTAGAACATTCAACCTGGGTGGGAATCGAACCTACTCGACCTAATCTTTACAAAACACAACAATTGATTTCGTAACCTTTTTTGACTACTTTAAAAGATATTTTAGCCCCAACATCGGACAAAGGTGAATCGCTCGCACGACTGGGGCTGCAGCAATGAGGGGGGTGGAGGGTTAAACCACCTACATTACTTCTAAAAAAATCTGTTTTAACCCTCCGGAGTAACCTCAGGTTAAGATACCAGGTACTTGACCAACAGGTTTTTTGGGTTTTGTACCTTGAAAGGAAAAAACGGAACCCTTATAGGATCACATCACTTTATCAAGTCAAGACCCTTTATCTCGAGAACGCGAGGAGTATCGAGTTGAAATTAAAACCATTTATTCAAGTCTCCAGTTCCTTAAAACTGTGAAAAATCAAACTTCTAACTTGACTTAAAAAAGATACGGCCATTTTTCCGCAAAATAGTATATTTTGATACTCTCAAGGAACCAACATTTATAGGATATTTTACCGTTCACCTAGAATTATGAAATTTGGCAAGTAATACCGTAATTTACTACAAAGTCTGACAATGACATTTTCAGCATCAGCATCCGCGGATTATCGAGGTCCTTAATCTATGTTTTTTCGCGCCGAATAAAACATAAAAACTACTATTTCATGGCGCCAACTTCAAAATGTTTACAGTGTTTCTAGGAATATTATTTTTTGCTTTTTAGTTGCCTTGCATTTATTTTTGAAGTCGGTAGTTAATTTTTTTTTTAGAAAAAGGTTTTTTTCTATTCTATTTTTAAATAGAATGTAAAATAAAAGGCGAAACATTCGTACATATTATAGATAAATAACACCCAGACACAGAATAAACCATCGTGCTCATCATACAAAGTTTTATCATGTGTGGGGATCGAACCCACGAACTTTGGGTTAGCAGTCAGGGTCACTAACCACTAGATAGGTCACTTTTGAATATGATAAACTTTCGCGATTTGTACACATTACAAAATCATATATACTAGGGGTCTTAATCGCGTGAATAAATTAAGACAAACACATTTTTTGATGGCCTGACGTTTCAACCGTATTGCAACGGCCGTGGTCACGCGTATACTGGTTTCGGAAACTTCCTTCGCTTGATTTTTATCACTCATTATTGTACACAACACTAAGGATATCTGCACACTAGCGTTTTACCTTAAATTATTCACGCGATTAAAACCCGTAGTATATATCATGTAAACTGTGGATAGGTATATATAACATTAATAATAATAATATCTTTGAACAACTCACACAACACTATCTGATCACAAACTAAGCAGAGCTTGTTCTATGGAAACCAGTTAATGTACATTAGTATATTGTAAAGTTACATCAGTATTTATCCAGCAGTTTTTGCCTCAAGGAGTTACTATAGGTACCTAAATCCATCCTCACAAAGTTCCGCGTTTATAACATTAGTACGGTTAAATGCGACTAGAGGGCGACCAAATTATGTGAGGTGATTTTCTCAGATTTTTGACCCCCTGCCTGCCTCTAACTCAATAATGGTCAAGTGTGAGTCGCTCGCATGACGGGTAGAGGGGGGAGAAATAATAAATATCAAAAATTATAAAAAAAACATAATCAAATTGAATCAAGTTTGAAATACCTAGTTTCTTGCGAATAGAAAATTACGTGACACTTGCCAATACCCTCAGCTATGATCAATCCCCCCCCCCCCCAACCTTTAAACTCCCAATAATGGACGCCCCCTACCGACATCCACGCTGGCAAAAACAATAAGTTTATAAAACAAATACCGCACTTTGTCACATAAAAACAACAAAAATATTCTTATATCGAAAAACGAATTTCATCATCTCAAAGCAAATAATATAAGCCTTTCGAAATATACTTTAACTAACAAAATAGGAACTCACAAAAAAAGTGTAAAGAGCATGATTCAGTATAAAAAATGTGTACAAATAGCTACATACGTTAAATGCCGTGATAGTCACGATAATGTACTATGAATGATATAATACAAGAGTAGACTAAAATACACTGTAAGTAATAGCCAAATAGATACTCAACATTTTTTCACTTCATTGGGTACTCACACCATCTGCTCCCAAACTGGGCAGAGCCTGTGCAACCAGACAACTAATAAACATCTCACTCACATTATAAAATGACTAAAGACAGCCACAGACGAAGCCTTCCGAAATTATGGTACCATTAACTATACTTTATTTTTTTAAACAAAGGACGACTCCTATAGTAGGGTACAAGCATCGGTCGCGAAGGACTTTACAAACATACAAGTCACGGACACAAAGTACACCCAGACCCGGAACAACAATTTGTGGATGACACAAAGTGGTGTCCTGTGTGGGAATCGAACCCACGACCTCTTGCGTAGCAGTCGGATACACTCCCACAGTGCCAAAGAGGTGGTCAACTTCCATATAAACGTCTTCCATTTGGATGTGCGTAAGAAGGTTATACTAAAAACTGCTGTCAATCGGTGTTGAGTCAAATTAACCACTGGCAGAAATTAACCGATACAATACAACGGCTAGGTTGCCATAAATTCAAAGAAGACACGCAACCTCGAAACGCCTTCCGAACAATGTAGTTCGAAGTGGCCTAAGATTCTTGTACGTGAACGATGTCTATGTGGCTTAGCTGTAGCGAAGCACGTATGAAGATTATCTGTATTTCAGATACTTCAGTATTTTATGAAAGTACCTAATAAATATATTTCTTTATTGTTTTGAAACTTTCGCGATTTGTAATTTGTTTCTAATGTGTATAACATTAGATATATTTCGGGACTTAGTCGCATGAATTATTTAAAGGTACGAACCGATCGGTGCAATTCTATTGAAACGTCGGGTAAATAAAAGGTTCGTACCTTTAAATAATTCAAGCGATTAAGTCCCGAAATATGTCCAATAAATATATTTGTAGTTTCATTTATTTTTTCAGTGAAACACTGAATGTTTTTTGCACTTAAACTTTCTAGCAATTAATATCTTCGTGATCGTTTCTAGCATGAGACATCCGAAATCATATATTTAAATAGGTAATCAGTATACAAATATATCTGCTCACAATCATGCTTTCTGCAACTAACATCTTCGTGCCATTATAAATAATTCTTGCATTATTAGAGTACACATCGGAATGTCAAGTTCGGTACTTTTAATTGCAAATGTGTCCTTAATTGTTACATAAATGTAATAAAATACATTACTAAAATACTGCGATTTAATTAAGACAGGCAACTAAGTTGTAGTTTAGTTTAATTGTAATTATTAATAAATAATTTAGAAAATTTTGTAAAAATGGTGTCATCAGAGAGCAGTTCCATGAAATGTAGTTTTGAAACGGCTTTAAACTTGACCGGTAAGTTACATTTTTATTGCCCGATTACGGCGAACCGAAAAGGAGGGCAATGATTCTAACTTGTATGTATGTTGTATGTAGTACCTCTTGCCTCGACAGGGAGTGAATCCCCAAACTTAGGGACCTAAATGGTCTCGCACTGTGTGGTGTCAGAGACTCTTCCTCCCTCCCGCGAACGCCCAATTGTGGAATGAGCTCCCTGCACATGTTTTTGTCAAATTATTTTGAAATACATGACAATTGATAAATATTATTGTCAACAATAACTTTTACTAAGATGACAAAAAAACTATACCCGGGGAAAAAAGTTATGAGTGAATAATATAAAAAATTTGATTATTTATAGCGAACCATATTTTTGTTTTCCCGGAACAGATTTATTTGACACTAGCTGTGCCCGCGACTTCGTTCGCGTGGAAGTTGGGTTTATATTAAGGTAGTTTATGTTACAATTTAACTTCTGTGTAAAGCATATTGGAAACATGCTCCACAATGATCTGTGGCATCTATGGATATTAGGGCCTAGCTCTAATCAGGGCCCGACCTATGGCAAGGCAAGCCAAGCAAATGCCCAGTGCAGCAAAATGAAGGGCGACAAAGTTTATGGCGCCAGACGGTTAGAAGACAAATTATAATAGTATTTTACCAAAATGATTTGCATCACATCAAATATAACTATTATCGGTTTCGGGTTAAATGAAGCCCGAAACCGCCCAAGTACTCGCGCGAAATAGGGATAGTGTGAGATAAGTTTTTAAAAAAATATCCTGGTTTTAAAACATTGCATTCCCGCGGTACTGTGATGCGTGTTCAAACAAACAGACAACATTCAAACGTTTCTAAAAGATATAGTGAATTAGTATATCTTTTAGAAACGTTTAGTTTAAATACTAAACTACTGTCGTAGCCGAGGATAGAACAAAGTGTGCAATTAGAGAGGCCTATGTCCAGCAGTGGACTGCGATAGGCTGATGATGATGATGATGAACCTGTCGTTAATTAAGATCATCATAAATTCATATCCGTAAATAATATATATATATTTACGGATATGAATTTATATATATATATATATATATATATATACATAATCGTAAGAATTACAGATTTATTTTTTAAATCAATTTACCTGATTCTGTTTAATTTGTATTTAAACGCCATCTATTTTCAAAACTGGATAAGTTTATTTTAATACTTGATGACTTTAAATTAAATTATACTTAAACTATCATGCATATTAAACGTAGGTAAGCAAGGTATTTAACCTAAACGCGATTAAGACCCGTAATATATATATATTCATAATAGTTGTGCCCGCGACTTCGTTCGCGTGAAAGTCGGGTTTAAATTAAGGTAGTTTAGGTAACGAAGTAACTTCTGTGTAAATATGTTGGAAACAGTCCTGTTGACTAAATACTTACTAAATAAAAATTGATCTGTTCTATTATTTTAGATAGTTAGTTTGGTGTGCGGCTTAAGAAGTGGGTTTTCTGTTGTTTTTGTTTCATTCTTTCAACGTTATACCTACTTATTACCTAATAATTTTTAATAGAATTTGTACGAAAATGTTGTTACTTCTCATGTGATCGAAAACTTGTAAAGCCTAAGTACTTAACTGTGATAGTTTTCCTTATAATTTTAATATTTATACTACTACCCTGAATTTTTTCACATACCCAACATCAACCATTTAGCTGGCAGGGGGACACTTGACTCTAACAAAAATGTTCATTATAAAGCCTAATATTATACACAAAGGAATCCTTAAATCTAAAACTAGTCTTCACAAACCCTAAACGCTTTTTAAAAGACCTATCTAATGATACCACACACGATGGGGTAGGTAGGTGAGAAAAAAATCACATCCCCACTTTACATTTAAGAGAAGTAGGTACCCTTAAAAAAGTAATGATTTTTAAGATTTTGTTCTTTCACTTTATCGGCGTTAGTAATTTATTCATGCAAAAGTTGCAACCTTAGCACTAACAGTCTCTGAGCTAAGCTGCGGACGGACGGCCATAAGGGAACTATAAGGGTTCTGTTTTGTCATTTTGGCTAAAAATGGGGTGTATTTCATATAGTGTTTGCAAACAACGCAATACTAATAATAAAACTGCTGTAACACTTTAGTAAGCAAACACAGAGCGTGTCATGTGTGTCATGCCCGCGAAAATGTCAGATATCCCTAAAGGTACGGTTGACAAACAACGACCCCCTCCTCCCGTCACCCGAACTACTCACACATGAACGATGTTGAGCCATTCATTATCGTTGAATTGATGAACACGTAATCTCCAACCTTAACCCCAAAACATGATCCTCGATGCACCTGTGTGATGCGTGGTCAAACAAACGGACAGACAGACAAACATTTCTAAAAATCATAGCAATGTGTTTCTTTTTAAAACTTCTTTTACTAAGTATAGAACATTATTGAATACAACGCCATCTACTTTCAAGAATGTTGCCGTTGTTTTGTTGTTCACAATTTGATTTCATAGATGGCGCTACATGTATTTTTTTTACGTGTGTAATGTCTTTTTTTTTAAACAAACACATCATTTCTGGAAAATGTCGAATACTTTTTAACTATAATGTAATATTGTTTTTCATTTCTACTACGATTAATTCATTACTCTCAGCAGTGCATGCAATACCTATAATTAATTGCATAATTTACTTGATTTTTAATATAAAAAGTAATAACCAAAGTAAATAAGTTACCTACGGTCGAAAAAATAACTAAAACATTCAGAAAAATATTAAAAAAGGATAAAGACAATTTAAATAAATACAAAAAGAACATATTCAGACATCAGATTCGAGCCTGGGACTTCGTTGTCAAAGTCCGCTAGCATAGCTTCGAGGCTATACTGTTAGCTACTTAACACGTCAAAATAACTGTTCTTATGAAACTTAAAAATGTTGTGTTTAGCTACTTTTAGTTTTAGCGTGAAGTTATGCATTCCACGGGTTACAATTATAGATAATGTCTAATTGTGGAAATTTTTGTGATAAACCATTATGGTGCGACAAAAAATACGTTGCTACTCGTTCCCCATAGACGTTAGCGTAATGATTCATAGTGTAAATAATGTCCTATAGTATTTACTATAAAACTGCAAATTTTCATAAAGATCCGTCAAGTAGTTACTGTTTTATAACGAAAAATAGCTACAGACATTATCCCTTACTGCTTAGCTCCTATGGGAAAAAGCGTGATAATTTATAGCCTAAATGTTAATCTGCATCTATTAGATTGCACGTGCAAAATTTCAACCGAATCTGTACGGTAGTTTTTGCGTGATGCGTGTTCAAACAAACAGACAGACAGACAGACAGACATTTCTAAAAATGCAGCAAAGTGTTTTAATACTCTTTTCGAACATTTCCTAATATTTTTTTTCACTAAGTTCGGCCATGTACAGACACGTGAAATTTACAGTTTTATTATATGTATAGATTATAGTAAAAGCACAGATAATATAATACTATACTAGTAGTAAAAGTTACTCTTGACGATGAGGTCTACCAATAATTATGGGTATCATCTGTGGACAACTAACCGTTTTTGTTTTGAGATTTTTGATGGGTCATATCTTTTTATCCCAGTACAGACAATAATAATATCTTTGGACAACTAACACAACGCTATCTGATCCCAAACTAAGCATAGCTTGTACTATTGAAACCAGACAACTTATAAACATACTTATATATTTCTAAATACATACATATTATAGATAAATAACACCCAGACACAGAATAAACCATCGTGCTCATCACACAAAGTTTTATCCTGGGTGGAGATCGAACCCACGACCTCTTGCGTAGCAGTTGGACACACTCCCAACGCGCCACAGAGGCAGTCAGATTAATTTGCCCTTTTAGTCTAAGTTATTGTTGACAGTAACATGCATCAATTACCATGGATTTATATCTGGACGACTTGCCATTTTTATAAAAAAACGCCGTATTAATTTTCTAAGAGCCGTATCTTTTTTTCCCAGATTTTTTGCCGCCATTATAAAACTTATTATTGACTACAAGGTCTATCAGTTCCCATTGGTTTCATCTTTAGACAACATGTTTCAAAATTTGGACCAAACTTGTATAGAAGAGGTGCATTCATAATAGCGGGCAATTATGAAAAGACAAAGTACCAATATATATTTATCTCACCAATGCGAGCTAAATTAAATAAGATGGTAGTTTGTGATTAAATTTCATTTAGTTCATAACCACTCGAAAAAATATTAAAAATAGATGGTGCTTCTTATTTTTAAAATGTTTTAGTCATCATATTGTTTAAGTCTGAAGTTCGAGAACGTCTCCACGGGCAAGCGGAATAGCGGCGATGTTATCGTCGTGCCACCTATTTCTAAATACTTACTCTCTTAGGACGGGTCTCCACGCGGTGATATTATCGTGACGACGAGTGGCTGAGTGCGAGAGAAATGTCATGGTATAGCCGCGGAACGGGGCGCTCTCGCTGCGAGAACGGGGCGCTCTCGCTGCGAGAGCCCGGCGAGCGCGATTTCGGCGGCGCGGCGTCGCGGACCCGCAGCGACTCCGTCATGAGTCGCAACAATGCGCTTTCAGAACAATCGCTCGTTTGTGGAGACTACCCAACGACAGTAGACCGAATTCGTCGCGATTCACTTGCCCGTGGAGACTGTCCGTCGGAGTGTATAAAAAAAGTTTTCGTGCTGGGATGATATAAATATTTGAAAACCGTAACTTTACCATTTTCTTGTCCTGGGTCTTTAAGCCGACTATAATTTCACACCTGATGCACAGAGGGCATCATTGATCTGCTGGTTTTAATTGCCTGAGACTATATTAGGTAGTATAATTATTAAAGCACTGGGTAACCTGTCCAAAGTCCGGAGGGGGCAACATTTGACTCAACCGGTCAAGTATGACTCGCTCGAAACACCGGTATACTGAGCGGGGTGGGCATTGACTGCCAATGCAAACACTCCGATCCAGTGTCCAAATTCTCAAACTTTCCAAAAAAAAGTCATTCAGATGAATGTAGGTAATAACTATTATAATTTTGAACTGATCAATATCCTTTCACTACTAGGATTCGGTAAATATAACATAAACATGCTGGCGGCCTGTTGTTTCTTCATCCTGACGATGTATATGGATATATTCGGCGTCAGCGTGCTCCTGCCGGCTGTAGCGTGCGACTTGTCGCTAGACACTACTCAGCAGGGGATCATATCTGCTGTACCTTTGATTGGTAAGTTTACTTTATTTATTACTAAAACTTTAAAAAAACAGTGCGTAAACCTTCCTGCCTCTAACTTTATTCTTCTTCTACTCTCGCGTTTGTTCCTTCCAATTTCAATTTCTTTTAAATTACTATGTTAGGTGATGCCCTTAGACTGTCTGGTGAGCTTTAATGACCAAACTCACTCACAGAATCAGATTAGTATGTTCCGTTCAACCTGGGTCTTTATTCACGTTGTTTTTTCGTTTTCGCGCCAAGCCCGTGCGAACTGTCTAAATCTTGTCATAATAGTAAATACGAGTAGAGAGCTGCGCTTAGAAATGCATCAACGCGCGGCGGACATCTTTGATCTCCAGCGAAAATGCTGAGGCTCTTGTGACGCTTCTTTAATCATCTGATCAAGATGATTAAAGAAGCGTCGTATAGGCCAATGATTATGTATTCTATCCCTTTAAACGACACATAACTGTTTTTTCCCAGGTGTTATCATATCTTCATACGGCTGGGGCTTAGCCGCGGACACGATAGGACGGCGCAAAGCGCTGCTCATCGCCATGCCTGTGGGTTTTCTACTGGGCGTAGCTGCTAGCATGGCCCCCAACTACCAGGCATTGGTTGTTCTAAAGTTCTTCTCGGTTATGTTGTAAGTAACCTACTAAAACTAAACACCATTGAATCGAACTGAGGCCGGGGATCTGACCTATTAAAATAAGATTCTGCGTCTAAATTGCATATCATTTAACATAAAATAGATACATTACAAAATGGGACATTTATATAGCCTGTAAAAGGTTCACGAGATTTGAGAATCTTTTGGGATTTGCACAGGTATCTACTAGCTAAGACCATAGTAGAATAGCAACATGCGAATGCCTACTGAGGACCGTTCTTCATTTCCAGCACATCGGCAGCAAACGCAGCTGCATTCGTACTGATGGCGGAGAGCGTGCCTAGCAAGAACAGAAACCGATTCATGTTTATAATGGCCAGTGCGACCATGTTCGTGATGTTCCTAATGTGTTGTAAGTAATTTGCTAAACCAATATTGTATTATCAGTGCCTCCCGTGACCAGAAGCCTTTTCTTTGCACAAAGAATTAGCATTGCCATCCAACGTGGCAATGCTGCCAGCCTTCTGGGAACGTTACCTGTTGACATCGATGGGGAGGAATTCTTTGACGCCTAAACGGTTTTTTGCCCTCCCCCTTTTTTTTTACTTTAATTCTGTAAATATCTTGTTTAATTGGTTATATGTATTAAAACTGATTAATATATAAAAAAAATATATATTGTCTTGGAACTACAAAGCCGGATCTACGATAGTATTGCATTTGGCATCCCTTAAAAATAACATTTGTCTCCCAATGAACGGGCCGCCGAATAGCACCTCTTTACACCCCGCACTGTGGTAATAATAATAGGCTATTATAAAATGTCTTCTATAGTTCGCTAACAGTATTTGTTTTTATCTATCTTCTTCTGCCATCTCTTTTCGGTCATGATTAACCTTATAATGTTCCTACAACTAGGACAAACCAACAGTTGAGACCAAGGCCTCCTCTTTGAAAGAGGGTAAGGTTTCTAATTAGTATTTGAACGCAATGCACTACGCGGTTATGATCAAGACAGATTTGTTTTCTCTTGGCTTGTTAAATTCTGAGAATATGAAGAAGGGTATGTCGAGCTTTGGTAAACGTCGTAATAAGGCACGCACCTTGTGAAGAAGATGCGGTAGATCATCGTATCACATCCAGAAATCCAAATGCGCGCAGTGTGGATACCCTGCAGTTAAACTGCGTTCTTACCACTGGTCAGTGAATGCCAAGCGCAGGAAGACCACAAGAACCAGCCGCATGCGTCACCTTAAGATCGTGGGGAGGCATTTCCGTAATGACTTCATGGAGGGTAAGCCCACCCCCAAGAAAACTGTAACCTCGTCGGAGATGTACTGATAATATAATAAAACACAAAATTCCATTAAACGTCAGGATATTTTTGTCAACAGGTTGTGCTATTCCAGTTCTCAAACTGAACATCCGCTGGAAGGTACCTTACTTGAGCATGGAGTATAGACCTTGCCAGGAGTCGTTGGAACTATATTTCTTTTGTTTTTAAAAGAGAGCCCCAAGTTCCTTTTGAGCAAAACAAAACACGAAGAGGCTCTTTCCGTACTCCAAGAAATTTTCCAATCTAACACTGGACACAAGAAAGACGCTTATCCTGTAAGTTTCACAGTTTGCTTTATAGTCATATTGTTGAAAACCTGAAATGGAACTTCATTCAAATTGTGCAGTGGAACTTCAACAATAGAACTTTATTCGAATTGAAGTTCCTCCTTCTTAAATAATACCGCAGGGAACGTGATAGTATTAAAAGGAGACAAGGTTCTTCGGACCATGTGCTTATAAGCAATTAAATGACAACTTTTTAAAAATAAAGTACAATTTTAAACCCTTGGGATAACGGTTAATATATTTCGGAGTGCAGCTCGTTTTCCATTTTAACAGAAAGCTATATTTAATATATTTGTCTACCCAGGTCATGTGTGTCTGGCTCGATGAGCAACGACTAGCAAGTTCCGAGACTTCTCTGCTGAAGAAGGTTTGGAACCAAACAGCGCCATTGTTCAAGCCGCCACTCTTGAAGAACTCCGCCATTCTGTACTACTTAATGTTGTGTGCATATATGACGTAAGAACCTTTAACCTGAAGCTTTTATTTCTTGGTAGCCAGGTGCCAAGCTTGGCAGGTGCTGCTGGGACTGAGAATTTCATTATAAGAACTATTTATATTCATAAGTTTTGGAATGACTGGCGTCATGAGTTGGTCGATGTGCTGTGCATTTGTATCTGGATCGAAGCTTAGATGCCAGGAAGTCATTGTAGTCTGAAAGATTCATTGTGACATTGTACTTCTCTTAATCTTATAGCATCTAAAAATTCCGTCTTCATGCTTTAAGATCATGCATTTTTTATTATCTAAGTAGGAATCTCAAAACTTTAATTATTGTTTATCACAGGTCAACTGGTTATACGATGTGGGTACCGACATTAGCGAACGCGTTCTTCACGGGTGAAGACACCACAGGTCGCACTTTCTGTCAAGTGGCCAGCCAAAGCGCCAATTCTAACAGGACGGTAAGCAAACTCTAAGACTCAACATGATGGGCGAATAAAATTCATATAATGGATATATATTGACTCTAGCTTTACACAATTTCAAGAGTCAAAATACTTTATTTATTTAGGTTACGAATGCAACGCTTAAGAACGTCAGACAAAATTTGGAATAGAACGATTCTACATTTAATGCCAAGTTCGCAAGAGTAAAGTCGTGAGAAAAGAATTTGGCAATAAAAACTCATGGCCACTTTTTTTAAATGCCATTTTTTTACAAAATATTTGTATGTATACAGTAAAGCCAGTAAGGTGCTGCAACTATTACACCATGAAACTCACGCAAGCAATAACCATAGTACGTAAACTGGTATAATCAAGTTTTTACTGGTATATTGAATTAGCCTCCAACGGTGTGAATGGGTGCATCAACTTACAAAAATACAGAAGAGGGTAAAGGCAACATGCGATTCGATTATTATAAGAAAAGACTTCAAATCCAATTTCAAAGACTTTAAACCCAATTTTAAAGTCGAATTATATTTATAGTTGCTATCTCTAAATACCACAGTAAAACCATTCCACCGACGACAAACTTATGATGAGAAAATTATGAGTTATTTAAAACATGCGCTAATAACAAAACACCTTTTTTCCAGATTTCGGAAGACTGCGACAATGTCATACAACTGATGGCTTTTTACGCTGTCATGAGCTACTCAGCAGTAGCAACCGTTCTAACAATCCTTCTGTCCTTTGTTGTTGGAACTCTTGGCAAGAAGACCATCACACTGATTGTGTTTGCCATATCTTCGCTCTGTGGGGTTCTACTGCTCTTCGTAAAGATCCCACTTCTGAGTCTGGCCTTGTTCTTCATGTTCCTTTACGTCGCACAGATTTTGGGCAATATCAATGCCTACTTGGTTGACCTAAATCCTACACATCTAAGGTTAGTTGGAGACTTCTGGCAATACTATCTAGAACCGAACAATTACAAGTTTTGAATCGCGCTAGAAAAGCCACAAGTTATATTATACTCATTGTCCTCAAAGCCACAGGTTATCTTTACTAATATTGTAAAGCTGAAGAGTTTGTTAGTTTGTTTGAATGCGATAATCTCAGGCACTAAGGGTCCGAATTAAAAAAATATTTTTGTGTTAGATAGCCCATTTATTGAGGAAGGCTATAGGCTATATAACATCACCCTACAATCTGCAATCAATCGGGTCAGCTAATATTATATAAAAGTACTTAATGTTAAGATTTATTGATTATGTGATGAATGACTCGTCGGATATTATCATCTTGCCTAATGGAAGGAACCTTCCTTTAAGTTGGGAGGATAAGTGGGAAGTTGTCCCTCCACATATTGAATACATTCAGGGGTCTGCTTTGTTCAGGTACTCCCTACGATGCATTGTCATCATGGTGTTATAAATAATAATAATAATATCTTCGGACAACTCACACAACGCAACAATCTGATCCCAAACTAAGCAGAGCTTGTACTATGGAAACCAAACAACTGAAAATCATACTTATATATTTCTAAATGCATACATATTATAGATAAATTAAACCCAGACACATGATGAACCATCGTGCTCATCACACAAAGTTTTATCCTAAGTGGGGTTCGAACCTACGTCTTCCGACTTAGCAGTCAGGGCCACTAATAACTAGACCAACAAGCAGAGCAACAGGACCATAGATGGTTAATAAATGTCTATTTCACAGAGGGATGGCGACTTGTCTGTCGGTGGTGGTTGCTCGTGGGTCTGGATTCATCGGTGCGCAGCTAATTGGCTCTCTACTGGAGAACTATTGTGCACCAACTCTTGGTGGTTACATCATTTTAGTTGCATGTTAGTAAAAATTATGTTTTAAACCTTTTAAAACTTGTAGGACAATGGTGAATTATACCGTTGTCTCATATCTTGCTCTGCGATTTACATCAGTTAGATTCTTGAAGCATCGATAGGTATAGCCCCTATTTTAGTACCAATAGTTAGTCATATTAATATAGTCATAATTTCATTCATTGCAAACATTGGAGTGATGTTTTTTTGTTTTTTTATTGGGGTGCTACAGATAACTATTAGGTCTATATGAATTGCCTTACAATTCGACTCAATGAAGAGGCACCTTATGATGTTATTTTGCATTCGCAAATAACCCTATACATCGTTAACTACAATAAAAATAACATTTTTTTTATTAATCAGGCAATGGTAGGTAGATCTTACGTAGATTTTTTTTATTTTTATAAAATTTATCAAAACGAACAGGCATTTAAATTAAATGATTTATCTATAGCATCTTATGGCGCCGTAATATGCTGGTGCTGTTTCATAGATTTGTTGACAGATTTGACTTGTCATTAAACTATTTAGTTGATCATTCTTATTGTTGTTGTTTCAGCTGGATTCATTGTGGCTACATTTTTGCCTCCAGACACCAAAAATAAAGATGTCGACAATCAAGAAATTGTTGAGGATGGTGATAGCTCCAAAGAATAAAAGAGCTTAGCTTAGCTACAACCATAGATTTAAGAAAGCTTTAATTATGTTATAAATTTGTTATAAAACCTATATTACATTTATTAGTTATTTAAGACTTTTATTAATTATTTATCAACGAACCTTTAGTTCACAAAAAAAATACTACCTATTCCAGACTTGCACTATACGGAGAATACGCATAGTTTACGTCTCGTAAGGATTGACATATCAAAAGTCAAAGTACTTTATTCACTTAGGTTACAAAATGCAATGGTCGTTGGCAACGCTTATGAACGTCAGATAAAATGTAGAATGGAATGATTCTACAATTGATGCCCCAATTCGCAAGAGTAAAGCCGTGAGAAAAGAACTTGGCAATAAAAACTCATGACCACTCTTTTAAAATGTCATTTTTTACAATATACTTGTTTAAATACCAGTAAGGTGCTGCAACCATGAAACTCACGCAAGCAGTAATCATAGTACGTAAAGTAGGTATAATCAAGTTTTAAATGAATTAGCCTCCTATGGTGTGGAAATATCAACTTACAAAAATTACAGAAGATGGTAAAGGCAACATGCGATTCGATTATTGTAAGAAAAACTACTTAATCAGCAAATATTTATGAAACATTCATTAAAAATAAACCTGTAAGATGATAATGACTAGGTCGACCAGTCACCCCAAGTAGCACCCGTTCACGAGTTTGACTAATGGGTCAGCCATCATCCCCTTCGCTATATTGGAGAGAAGGAAGACGACCCGACCCACACCGCCACCACAAACAATGACCTCTAGTAGGTATCAATGTTCTGTGAGCGTGACGATCCCTGACATTACATCTCATAGGAACGAAAATAACCTTAAATTATTTAATGCAGTACGATGGCTAGTTGCAGTTACTAACAATTTCAATGATCTAGATTGGTACTCTTTGAATATACTGGGTGGCGCAAAAGTAAAGACCCTATTTGGTTCAGCTATAACATTTTTTCTAAATTAGAAAACTAGATTTAGATTTTTTTAAATGTATATTTGTGCCATTAAATTTCGTACCATTAGGATTTAAAGATGATGTCTTTTAAATGGTGACCTCCAGAGTTGATACACATTTGAGCCCTATTTATGACATTTTGCATAACTTGCCGTAACACTTCCTGCGATATGTTCGTTATTTCTTGACGAATGTTTTCTTTTAGAGCTGCGAGAGTCTGTGGCTTGTTCACATACACCCGAGATTTCAAAAAACCCCAAAGAAAGAAGTCTGGACTGGTCAGATCGGGTGATCTTGCAGGCCAAGGCAAATCGCCAAAACGAGAGATAACTCGGCCTGGAAAAGCATCCCTCACTAAGTCCATAGTGTCGCGCGCTGTGTGTGCCGTAGCGCCGTCTTGTTGAAACCAGATGTGCTCCAGCCCCAATTCGTCCAAACTGGGTATCAAAAACTCACGTAACATGGTTCTGTAGCGTTCTCCAGTGACAGTTATCGCATTGCCTCCAGCGTCTTCGAAAAAATAGGGTCCGATCACTCTGTCAACACAGATGCCACACCATATAGTAACTTTTAGTGGGTGTAGAGGTGTTTCTTGAATAATGCGCGGATTATCAGTGCCCCAGAACCGAGTATTCTGCTTATTGACATGCCCTGAGAGACGGAAATGCGCTTCGTCACTCATAACCAATTTTGAAGGAAAATCATCCTCTTCAAGGTTGAGGTTTATGACGCGCTGGCAGTAATCTAGACGAGCTCGGTGGTCAGCAGGCAGCAGCTGATGAGTCATTTGAGTTTTATACGGGAACATCTTTAAGTCTTTCACCAAAATACGCTGCAGGGTCCGTCTGGAAATGCCCAATTGCGTGGCACGTCGCCTCGTTGATGTTTCTGGACACTCTTCCACATCTTCGCGCACAGCATCGATATTTTCAGCTGAACGGCCTGTTCTTGGTCTCCCAGACTTAGGTCTATCCAATGTTGAGCCAGTTGCTTCAAGGCGTGTGGCAAAGCGTCGAATTGTGCGACCAATCGGTGCCGGACGGTGGGGAAATCGTCGACGAAATTCACGTTGTGTTCTTATCACTGATGAATTATTCCGTAAGAACATTGACACAATTATTCCACGTTCTTGGGGAGTAAAACGGTCCATGTTTATTTTCAGTGTATTTTACATTTGTTCACTACACAATTTTCAACAACAGAATGACAGAAAATGTCATATGAAAAAAAAAAGTATTTTCTTTAGTGCCAGTACTTTTGCGCCACCCAGTATAAACAAAATTTTAATATTTAACACAAACACCTACATTTTTCTGCATTTTTATATCTACGACCATGAATTTTCCATCATTCAAGTAACAATAATATAATTTAAAAAAAACATGCAAACAACATACAATTTGAAAATTCAAAAAAATATATAAACTCCTGTGTTTACAATTATTGTAAACACAGGAGTTTATATATTTTTTTGAATTGAAAAATCAAAGTTACTAAGTACTGAATGGTTCGTTGGTTTGTTTGTTTGTTTGTTTAAAAGCGATGATCTCAGGAACTACTGGTCCGAATTAAAATTAATACTGTTGGATAGCCTATTTATCGTGAAAGGCTATAGGCTATATAATATCACGCTACGACCAATAGGAGCAAAGCAGCGATGAAAAATGTAGCTAAAACAGGGAAAATTTAGGTAGACGAAGTGGATAGCTACGGATTGTCCATGGCCCGATATGCGCTTGCCTGGTTTTTTTCTATAATTAAACTGATCTAAATACCTAACCAAAGATAATATAAAACTGTATAAAACTTCGTATTATACCTACCTACACTATGAATGTCTTTTGAAGCAGCTCCTGCATTGTAAACGTTCACAAAGTCTCATGAATGAAAAGTTTGCATCCCATTCATAACTTCGTCACTTGTTGCTTTGCGCAAAAAAGCTGCGCAGTAACTTAACCTTAAAATCGGTCTGCAAATGAAAATGCCATAGATTTTTCAGCTTTCAGGAACATAAACTGTTTCACCGCCCTGTACACCGGAAGTCTAAGGTTTTTCACTTCCGTGAAACCTGGAGGAGGGCAAGAAAATTTCAGATTTGTGGGCGGGTGTACTAGGGTGACAGGATTTTTAGGAGGTAGATACTCGGTGTTTAAAGTCACATCAACTGGAAGCTAAGAAACGTAGGTACGCATGCGCGAGACAGTTAAGGCAATATGGCGACGGACACGACGGGGTGGCCATTGTTCTATTGATTTTTTGAAATGTTTGAGCAATTTCAAATTAAGATAATTATCACTGCTAAGACGACAAAGCAGTAGAGTAAAATTATGACCGTACAAATAAAAATAACTAAAGTGATAGGTACTTTTCTTAGTTTTGTTTTACTTATACCTAACCTACATCAACAGAGTGCGAAAACCATAGTAAACGTCACAGAGAAAGGAATGTCTCCACCTCTTCGTCTTTCTGCGCGCCTGGTAACTCAGATGTCGTGGAAACGTGTATGAAACAGCAATTTTCCCAGCGCTAGTAAATTAAGAATGAATACAGATATTATCATAGCAGATATTTTGTTAGTAAAATACATTTTTTACAATTTATTTTGTTAGTAAAATACATTTTTCACAATTTAAAAGATACTTGCATTAATTAATTCATAAACATTGGTAGGTACTGTTATGTAAAAATATAAACGAAAAAGAATTAAATAAAACACTAGAAACGAGCTGTATACTTAAATTCAAAAATTCTGTACCTCCTGTCATCTAACAGTAGCCTCTACTACACGATAGATGGCGTTATACGAGGTATTAAAAAAATAACTGCAAGAATTTCGTGTGCTTGATCAGTATCACAAAATTGAAACATTACAAAACAAAACCCGCCTGCTTAAAAAAGATTGAAACAAGATAACCTTAAATCAAACAGTCAGAGGCATTTTAGTACGTTCACTGGGATTCATGAATGTTATAAAATATAGGTAGGTACCTTAAATCATGACAATTTCTATACTAATATTATAAAGCTAAAGAGTTTGTTTGCTTGTTTGAAAAAATATTTTACTATTAATTTATCGAGTAATGCTTTAATTACATCACGCTACGACCAATAGGAGCAGCAAATATTGCAAAACGCGGAAAATTAACGCATACGAAGTTTCGTATCCTTGTTAGGATCAAATCACAGATGGGGGTATATATTTCTTTAGACCGGATCTCGTACTGTTGGTCAAATGGGTAAAACCTTGTTATATTCTGCTTCCTACTAAGTAGGTGATATAATAAATCTAAAAGTTTTTTTGTCATAAATGGACGGATTGATCAATTGATGTTGCACTTTGACGCAAATACTAACTAGATTTTGATGAAAGTTGACATAAATATGTTTTTAGAAGTAAAAAGGTGTAGATAGGTGACAAGCAGACAGCAAGCGGCACCTTCCAGTCTAGACAATTGACCAAGTTTCTATATGTCAGTGTCGCATCGCTGGCGTCAACATATAAAAGCACCGGATTACATTTTTCTCTTTTCCGCACGTTAAATATATAATAAACTAGCTGACCCGCGCAATTTCGTCTGCGTAAATTTTCCCCATTTTTGAAAACATTTTTACTTGCTGCTCCGCTCCCATTAGTTGTAGCGCGATGTTTTATAGCCTATAGCATTCCTCGATAAATGGGCTATCTAAAAGTAAAATATTTTTTTCAATTTGGACTCGTAGTTTCTGAGATTATCGCGTTCAAACAAACAAACAAACAAACAAACTCTTCTCTCTCTTCTAATATTATAGTATAGTTATAAATGTTAGGGGTGGATAACCCTTATCACTTAGGGGCATGAATAATAGATTGTAATTTTCCCTTTTTTCTTCCTTTTTTTTTATAACATTTTTCATTGCTGCTCCGCTCCTATTGGTCGTAGCGTGATGTTATAACCTATAGCCTTCCTCGATAAATGGGCTATCCAACAATAAAATATTTTTTTCAGTGCAGCCCAGTAGTTCCTGAGATTATCGCATTCAAACAAACAAACAAACTCTTAGGGGTATGAAAAATAGATTACTAAAATATATATATTACGGGTCTTAATCGCGTGAATAATTTAAGGTAAAATACCTTGTTTATTGCCCGACGTTTCGACCGTATTGCAACGGCCGTGGTCACGGGAAGACTAGTTGAGCTCAGCGTCGCCTCCGTGAAGCGCGGGTTTCGGAAACTACCCTCGCTTGATTTTTATCACTCACTATTACGGAACTGTCGGTACTTCGACACACAACACTAAGGACATCTGCACACTGGCGTGTAATGTTTGTTCGGCGGTGTATACACTTGCCGATCACGGGATTCCACGATGTTGACAAACGGTATCCGTCTTCTCGGTTGAAATTGACATGGTTGAAAAAACATGTCAATTTCAGTAATGTAACATAAGTAAACATGTTCATTTCGAGTAATACTATAATAACATCACGCTACGACCAATAGGAGCGGAGCAGCAAAGAAAAATGCTGCAAAACGCGGAAAATTAACGTAAACGAAGTGGCGTATCCTTGTCAGGATCAAATAACAGATGGGGGTATATATTTCTTTAGACCGGATCTCGTATTGTTAGTCAAATGGGTAAAACCTTGTTATATTTTTTTTAATTTTATATCCTGCTTCCTGCTAAGTAGGTGATATAATAAATCTAAAAGTTTGTTGTCATAAATAATAATAATATCTTGGAACAACTCACACAACGCTATCTGACCCCAAACTAAGCAGAGCTTGTATTATGGAAATCAGACAACTGATAAACATACTTATACATATATTTTTAAATACATATACATATTTTAAATAAATAACAACCAGACACAGAATAAATCATCGTGCTCATCACACAAAGTTTTATCCTGGGTGGGGATCGAACCCACGACCTAGCGTAGCAGTCGGATACACTCCCACCGCGCCACAGAGGCAGTCCTTAAATGGACGGATTCATCAATTGATGTTGCTCTTTCACGCAAATACTAACCAGATTTTGATGAAAGTTCACGTAACGTACTTTAAACAATGTTTTTAAAAGTAAAAAGGTGTAGATAGGTTACAAGCAGACAGCGGCACCATCCAGTCTAGACAATTGACGAAGTTTTTATATGCCAGTGTCTCATCGCTGGTGGCAACATAATATAAAAGCAGCGGATTACATTTTTCTCTTTTCCGCACGTTAAATATATAATAAATCACGCTTTCCTACTTTGACGACTTTTAAAATACTTGACATTGCATTTTATAGGTTAACTATGTGTGCCTTAGTTTCATTGACGTAGAGAACAAGACTGCGCCATAACCTCACAAAATTGACCACTCTCTAGAAAGAGACAACGCTACTTTGTGGACAATACCTGTCAAAGAAACAGTGCCGCTCGAGTTTTTTCTCTCTTTCACGCTTTGCAGTCAATATTAACTTTGTAATTGAAAGGGATGGCGCGGTCCTAGTCTATACGTCAATTGTTATTTTGCCTTTTATAAAGATCGAATGGTGTTGTAACCTAATAGGTTACATAAAACATCATTGACTTTATACATCAGAATAGATCATTGGCTGCAAAATTAAAACAGAACGCGGGTGAAACCGCGTGGAAAAGCATACCCAAGAGTTGATCTGAGGGTTGAAGACTTAAAACATTGTATAAAATGAACAGGAGGCGGAAGTGCTCGCCGTAGTGTATCGGCGGGCGGTGGCTGTTCGAGCAGGGGGTTCGGTGCCCATGCCCGAGGAGCTTCGCGCTTGGCGCGGTGAGGCCCACCGGGCAATCATGGCCCGGTGGCAGGGCTGACTAGAAGCTCCACGGGCAGGTGTTCGAACTGGAGGAGTGGGCGGGGCGGCAGCATGGGACCCTTTCATTCCGGCTGGTGCAGGTCCTTTCCGGGCACGGGTGCTTCGGGAAGTACCTGCACACGGTCGCTAGGAGGGGACCGAGTCCCGGCTGCCTTCACTGCGACTGCGGTGAGGACTCGGCGCAGCACACCCTCCAGCATTGTCCAGCTTGGGAAGGGCAGCGTCGAGTTCTCACCGCAGTGGTCGGAAGTGACCTCTCGTTGCCGGCCGTGGTTCTGTCCATGGTCCGTGGCGAGAGGTCGTGGAATGCGGTCGCATCCTTCTGCGAGGACATCATCTCGCAGAAGGAGGCGGCGGAGAAGGCAACCTGTGTGTATCCAGGTGCCGCGTAGGTGTGAAATGCCCGGAATGCAATGACATCGCTTCCGGGCATTGCCACTGGGTGGACCGCCGACGGTATAACAAATTCCAGCGGCCCGTTCGCGAAGGTGGCGGGCGATACACGGCGGGTTTTTTAGTGGGTGCAAACCCCACACTACCTCCACCGTCTTCCCGGATGGTGGGGGTGTTCGTAAGGATTTTTTCCCGCCACACCAAAAAAAAAATGTATAAAATGAACAAATATTTTTCAAGAACACAAATCAAGAACAAGTAAATAAGTAATCCTTTATTATTCTTATGTACATTTTTGGCAAATACTTTTAAATGATAATATTTACAAAGTACTTATTTTAAATCTGTTGTCAACAGGTTGATATTTATTTGTGGCTGTTCAGCCATAATACAGTCAATGCTCCTTTATTTTTACTTTTATTTAAGAATATTTTTTTTATTGTTGCCTATAAAAGGACCGAATTGATTTCTTGATTTAATGACCCGAAAATGTACATTATTTATGTTAATAAACAAATACTTACTTATGTACTTTACTTTGACTTAGTACCTAAGTATTTTTTTTTCGCTTTAAGTAAGTACTTTAAAGACCTAATTATAATTATTAATTAAAATAATTATAAATTTACCGCCTTTTAATTAATTAGGTAATCCTAATTAATTAAACGGCGGACAATTTAAAAAGTTATTTTATGCTAAGGACTAATGGCTATTTCGTACAAACTAAGGTATTATATTATAAACGCCCATGAACAAAATGATAAATGAAACACTTTCCTCATACTTTCAACATTTTTTTCCCACTTTTCATTCACTACACTTCAAAATCTCAAGTAGTATTTGTCGGATCCGCCATTTTAGTCAGAAATACCAGGAGAATAGAATACACGAGGAGGTTATTGATTTTCCACGATGCGTTGAAAAGAGACCATTACGACCCCTTATCTTTAGCTATGGGAGAAAAGGATAGCTAGATAATATCCGCCCGTCCCTAAACTTGACCAACCCCATCTAAGATAGATGTTGGTAGGATAACAGCTGACTTCAGTGGTGGTGTGTGTGATTATCGATCAGAGAGGTCAGGCAATGTTTACGTTTTAGCGATTCAATGAGAGAGTTGTAAAAATAGCGGCAAACTAACATGTCGCTATTTTTACAGCTCCGTGTTTAACGTGTTGAATTACCGAAGAAATATAGGTACTCTATAGTACAAATGCAGAGTTCTGTAAAATAAAATAAGACCTGACTTAAACGTCCAAGCGACTAGGTCATTAAAATCCTAAATAAATAATAAGCGATTCAATGAGGCGTTTTTAGGTTTCCGTAGCCAAAATGGCAAAAACGGAACCCTTATAGTTTCGTCATGTCTGTCCGTATGTCACAGGCATTTTACTCAAAGACTACTCAATGAATATTGATAAAGTTTAGTGAAAAGGTGTCTTGAAGTAGCCACTACTTAGTTTGATAGCTAAATAATAATAATACATATTTTTAGGGGGGGCAGTCCATACATGTAACAGAAGATGATTTTTTTTTGTTTAGACCAAAACAACGTGTGGCATATCATTGGACAGGTCTTTTTAAAACATTATAAGGTTTCTAATAAACTTTTCGGATTGGGTAAATATTTTTGGAAGTAATCGCTCCGAAAGTTGCATAAATTGTGACCCCCCCCCCCTTAACTTCTGAACCGTGTAACCAAAAAATATGAAAATAATCAAAAAGGTAGGGCTTAATAAATTATTACAACTAAAATTATTGATCGGATATACCGTCATTGAGTTATTGCAGTAAAACTCCGTTTCTCAACTAAACGGCGTAAGTGCCATGAACATACGCTTTTCTGCTGACGCAACTATTCAATGCCACGGAACCCTACACTGAGCATGGTCCGACATGCTGATGCCCGGTTTTTTATTTAAAGTAAGTGCTTATAGGTAGGCTAATCATTCACACTTCTTATCGCAGAGAATTTGTTGTATCTATGATGAGCAGGCTGGATTAAACATATTCGCACTATAATAATTACCTATATTCTGCGCAGTTGGTTAGTGCCTTTTGAGATTGCTGTCGGGTCGCAAACCACAACGATTTCCGAATCTATACTAATATTATAAAGTTAAAGAATTTGTATGTTTGTTTGAACGCGATAATCTTAGGAACTACTGATCTGAATTGAAAAATTCTTTCACTGCCCATTTATCGATTAAGGCTATAGGCTATAACGCTACGACTAATAGGAGCGGAGCAGCAATGAAAAATGTTGCAAAAACGGGAAAAATTGACGCATACGAAGTTCCGCGGGTTAGATAGTGTTACATACTTATTTGACTATTTCTTATTTTATTGTATGTGATAGTCAGGACAAGATTTTAGTAATTACATATAGACAATACTCCAGGTATTTTGTCGTTTCTACAGAAACGACAATTTTTCCCGTTTTTGCAACATTTTTCATTGCTGCTTCGCTAATATTGGTCGTATCGTATCGTGTTGTTATATCGCCTATAGCCTTCCTCGATAAATGAGCTACCCAACAAAAAAAGCTTTTTAATTCGTACCAGTAGTTCCTAAGATTACCGCGTTCAAACAAACAAACTCTTCAGCTTTATAATATTAGTATAGATTTAAACAAGAATTCCTCGTTAGGTATTAGATTTAGTTCATTCCTCAGGTTTACAGTTTAAAGCCCTAGAGACTGAGAGCTAATCTATACAGCTTATAGTTTACCTTTAGACCTAACATACATATTTTTTTTCATCATTATTACATAGATAAGCTTTCAAAAAACTTCCACATCACATATTTAGATAAAAAAACATTATCATTGCATCATTTATGTTTGATATTATTTAATAAATAAACACTAATTTAAAAACCAACACGGCTTAATATAATTATACAAAAATAAAGTTGAAAATGTTTTTTATCTTTGTTTTGTATCATTAAATGCATAATCACTCATCATTTCTTGAAGGATTATGATACTATATGTTTACAAAGTTGAATTCATAGTAGATACGAAGGCTGTAAAAATACTGTTGACACTTTGAGCTATTAGATACAAGTTATTCTATATCAGGGACTAAAATTCTATTACACAACTCTATTTATAGTTTATCAATGTTGATTTTTTAACAAAAATATTATTAATTGCTTGTTTACATAACCGTGTGTTTTTTTTAGTCATCCCGCAACAACTTCTACGTGACGCTCTCGCTAGTAGGTAGGTACTCAATTTACGGCCGGCCTTAATAATCTAACTATCATGGATTTGGCTACTAGAGGTAGAATTTTGGCATATTTTGCATGGAGCTTATGTCAAATATATACCTCTAGTAGCCAAATCCATCGATAGTTAGATTATTGAGACCGGCTGTTAGCGCTAATGTCTTTTGTCAAGCGGTTTAATTTTCGTTTATATACTTCAGCGACTATTAGGTATGGGACTCTATTCCAAAATATAAAATCTAGTGCAACTATGTATACTTGAGTGTATTACGTTTAAACCGATCGCTAAGAAGTTTTTCAAATGAAAATTAGTTTTTTAATATCTGTTTTTTTTTCATCCGTTTGTTTGAGAGAGATTCGTTCATTATAATCCCTATCCCTACCAATATATAAATGTAAATGTAAGTTTGTTTGTTACGCTTTCACGCGAAAACTACTCAACCGATCATCATGAAACTTTGTACACATATTCTTGGAGGTATTAGAAGTAACATAGGATTATAAAAAAAAGGGGAACATTTATGCAGACGAAGTTAAGCGGGACACCGTGGACTTTCCAGCAGGACTCTGCACTTGGTCACAAGGTACGAATTACACAAACCTGGCTTGAAACCAACGCTCCGGACTTATAAGAGCTGAAGACTGGCTCTCATCTAGCCCAGACCTCAACCCTTTAGACTACAAATTATGGTCAGTTGTAGAGGACATGGCCTGCTCTAAACGACACTACGACAATGAGTCTCTTAAAAAATTTCTGGAGCAAGCAGTGGCGAAATTTCCCATGGAAAACAGTTCGTAAATCCACCGATTCGTGGCCAGACAGATTAAAGGCCTGTATAAAAGCCAAAGGTGGCCATTTTGAATAGAATATTGTTTTTATTTTTGACTTATTAATAATTACATATAGTTCTAAATACATACATATTATAGATAAATTACACCCAGGCATAGAATAAATCATCGTGCTCATCACTCAAAGTTTTATCCTAGGTGGGGATTGAACTCACAACCACCGGCTTAGCAGTCAGGGTCACTAACCACTAGGCCAATCGAAATTATATATTTAGAGCTTTTTGTTTAAAAGAAAGAATAATTTATTGTTACATAAAAGTCAGTAAAACTTGCTATTGCGTTACGATTTAATAGTAAATACTCTTACACAAACAATGTTACAAAACTTTATGATTTTTACTTTTCTTAAACTATTTATTATTGACGATTCAATTATTTAAAAAATCCGGAATCCCGAGGTAACTCCATATTAACATAGCATCATTGATCCCTAATGGCACTAGACTTAAGTTAGTTCCGCGACTCGCCGCCATGGAATCTGCTAAACACCGCAATTATATCAATTATCAATTGGAGAAGTTTATTTGCTTTTAAACTTTCGCGATTTTATACATATTAGATATATTTCGGGACTTAATCGCGCGAATTATTTAAAGATACGAAACTGTCGACCCGTGACCACGATCGGTGCAATTCGATCGAAACGTCGGGTAAATAAATGGTTCGTACCTTTAAATAATTCACGCGATTAAGTCCCGAAATATATCTAATATGAAGAAGTTTTGAGAAAAAGTTCTCCAATTGTAAGGCTGCGTACAAATATGGCGAATGCGCGGGTCAAGTTACAGTGGTGGCGCGCTGCCTCTTGTATGCGAGAGGCCCACAAAAAGGGGCCTCGCAGGCATCCACCAGATTTGTACACACCATAATATTGTGTTCTAGCTAAGCCAAGCAGAATAATGTACCTACTTCATTTCAAAAATAACATTAGTTACAAGTATTATAAGTCAAACAGCTCATCACAATAATTTGTAAAGGAATATTACAAATTACATGCAGACAGGAGAAAACACAATGGATCTATGCAATTATTATAGAACGGACATGATCTCGTCGGACACACATACAATGGACATAATGCAGTGCAGGCACGATTATCGGAAGGTAAACAAATCATTCACATGTTCGGGAGCATGACTCCTTGGCGTCATTTCCGAACTTGTACTAACGGTTTTGTTAGAAGGTGTGTTTATGGATAAGAATCGATGGGGCCCACATGTTACTTTGTAACCGATATTAAAGATAAAAAGAAAAGTCTTATTGATTAAATAAATAGTGCCAATCAGGAGACTGCCCAATTCAAACTGTCGCGCGACCATTAACACACTCAGGATAAAAAATACATTAGTGTTTCCAGATGTCCCGCTTTTGGGGGGATATCCCGTTTATCAGGCTTCTCAGGACGCGTCCCACCATCTTCATGATTTATTTCGTTGTCGTGGTTTCGTTCGCGGTGGACATCTTTGATATTTTGTGGACATTTTCCGCTCATGTGCAATTATGGATTTCGAAGCGCAGCTCTCTACCGCGTATGCGCGGTGGACATATTTGAGCGCACCGCGCATGCGCTAGTTCGCACGGGTTTGTCACGACAACGAAATAAAGATAGTGAATAAGGACTTGTGACGCCCAAACACTACCTATCTTAAATAAGAAATAATAACAGATCAATCTTGAATTTTGCTCAACCGATCTAACAACTGTTATGTCAGTCTTTTTCTCTTATGTACGAATACGATTTTCCCACCAAGCGGGCGACGCAGGAGCGCAGCGCAGTGCATCGTAGCGGATTTGCGAGCAGCCGACCGGTACAGCTCCTTGGGCGATGATATCAGGTTGACAACAACGAAATACTAAATTGGTTCATGTTCATCTATTACACACAGCGACACGGCCGCCCGCCTCGCTCGTCCGCACACAACCATTACTTCACAGTGCGCATAAGCGCAGGTCAAAATACAGTCGTATATTCGTTCATACTTATTAATATGTTAGATAGATTACGAATGCAATAACTATGATACTACGTCAATTTTCGTTTTTCCATTTTTCCGTAACTTCAAGATTTTTTACGGGATCATATTAAGACATTTCCCTAAATTTATTTTTATCGCCTACTAGAAGAACTCTTTGGCTAGTCACACACGTTTCGTGTTATAATACTTAATAATAGTAATAATTTATTCATTTAATTGACTTCATGGTCCAATGATTAGTCAAAAACTTACATTCTAAGTACTAGTAAATTTGCCTTAAAATTAGAACAAATAATTTCATTATAATCCCACCCACGATCTGTGAAACACCACGATTGAAGTAGTAAGGAAATGCCCTTAATACAACTATCGAAATTGATTGACAGACCGCACTTCAAACATTAGATGGATTTCCGCCATGCGACGCCTGATTCAATCACTTAACAAATAATTACATTAAAAACAATTAAATTAAATAAAATATATAAAATGTCATTACAATATAATATCCTACCTATAATTTATTAACATGTCCACATTATAAATAAATTAAAATAAATATCATGATGAAATTTTAAGTTTTCTAAAGAATTTTTTGAGAGAGCCGAACTCCGTTTCTCGTAACCAACCTACCCTAGCTTAAAATTGTGTCATCTATAAGCCTGCTTTGTGTGTGTACAAAGTAGCCCATAAACTAAACTGCTCATTGTTCTTGTACGGGTGTAATTTAAAAAAAACGGGCAAGAACATATCAGACCATGCTCAGTGTAGGCATTGCATCAACAGAAGAGCGTATGTTCATGGCACTTACACCCTTTTGTTCAGAAAAGCAGTTTATTGGCTATAACTCAGTGACGGTATATCCGATCGATCCGCTACCTGTGTGATATTTTTCATATTTTTTAACCACACGGTTTAAAAGTTAAGGGGGCACAATTTATGCAACTTTCGGAGCGATTATTTCCAAAAATATTTACTTAATCAAAATAGTTTATTAGACATCTTAAATTGTTTTTAAAAGACCTGTTGAATGACACGTTGATGTTATCCGAAAAAAAAAAATCAGCTTCTATTACATGTATGTAGTGCCCCCCCCCCCCCTATTTTTTTTCTTGTTATTTAGCTATCACACTAAGTTAGCGGCCACTATAAGACACCTTTTCTCAAAATTTCATCAATATTCATTGAGAAGTCTCTGAGTAAAATACCTATGACACACGGACGGACAGACAGACAAACGGACGTGACGAAACTATAAGGGTTCCGTTTTCTGCCATTTTGGCTACGGAACCCTAAAAAAAGACTAAGGTTTTTATACGTCTATGCATTTTTAGGCTTCCGTAGTACCTAAACAACGAATCCTTGTAGTTTCACCATGTCTATCTGTCCGCAGATAATTTAATTTAGTAATGAGACTTGTCTCATCTAATGTGAGTGTATGGACACCTTCACCTATATCCTAGATACTAAAATATAGGCACGTAGGTACGTCAGTATGAAACCATAGTTACCTATAGAACTCGCTCTCATTTTATAACAGTTCTCCTACTAGAAACATACAACTCTAGATACATTGCACGAATGAATATAATTTTTTTTTTTTTAACCTGGGGTAGGAAATAATAAATTAACAGTGTTTTTTTAATATTCTATGGGTTTTATACAGTTTTATTGTGAAAATTAAAAAATAGTGAAATTTTTAAAATGGCGTTTTCAATTTGCGATACTGGTTCAAAGAAGTGTTCATATGAAACTGCAATAGATATGACTGGTATGATTTTTTTTTTAAATGGTTTTTTTTTTGACAATCTAGATACGACTTTTAGTAATATTTATAATAGCAATGTGCGTTCTTTGCTCAACTAATTTAAAGAACCGGTCAATTGCGAGTCGGACCCGCCTACCAAGGGTTCCGTACAAATTTGTAGTTACATATCATAAATAGTTCAGAAATCGAGTCTCGCAGTTTTTAAAGACTTTTTCAATTCAATTCAATTCAATTTTTATTTGCTAAACATGGGTACATATCGTGTTAGTAGTTGCATTAGGTACTGTTCAATCCATATTTTACCGTTGTGGTGTGCAAATTTTAATAAAAAAATATCATAAAATATAAATAAAGAAAAAGAATTACAATATCATTATCAAGTGAATATGAGTAGTATTGAGCATTTAAGAAAGTCAGTTATGTTTTATCCTCGAAATACTCTTGAAGTGAGTAGTAGGATTTATTCACTAGAAGACCATTTAGTTCCTTCTTGAATTTAAAATTTTCTTCAATTTCTCTAATTGATGCAGGCAGATGATTATAAATGAGGGGTGCCCTACAAAATACGCTCTTATGCATTAAAGTGGTCCTCTAGACTATTTTTTTTATGATTCCATTATACTACCGACACGTTAGGAATGGGCCTAACACAAGCCACTGACCTTAGCTGGAGGGGTTAATATGATTGCTAGTAATATGGGACTCATAATCCCACATTGCTAGGTTATCTTTAAAAAAAAAAATATTATTATGTGAATCGTCGCCCCTACGTGTAGGTTGGTACTTAGGTACTAGGGATGTTACGGAAGTGGTTTTATCGAAACCGAAGTCGGAATCGATGTTTTTAAATTTGGTTTGTCGGAGGCGGAATGGAAGTCGGAATTAGAGTCGGAGGTGGTTGGCAGTTACAAATATGGTGAGATAAGCCTTAAGATAAAAAAAGAAATATTATTCAGTTATTCATATTAAATGTGTGAAGGAAAAATTCACTCAGGCGGGACTCGAACCCGCGATCAAAGAGAATCCGTGACAATTTTTCTTTAGTACTTTTATAATAGATATATAAATTAGCTTAAAGGAGCGGCCGGCGCACAGTGGGACGAAAATCACTTTCCGAAGACATAGGCCACTTGAATGAAAAAAAATATTTTTCTTGTTGGAAATTGGATCATATCAGTTACATAAACTCAAAAATTATCAAATTTAAGCATTTTAAGGCATCTTGGCTCGAAAATAATTTTTTTATTAAAATTTTGTATGGAAAAAAATTGAAAATATCATTTTATTCCTAACTCGAGCGGTTGCCCGTTATTTCCTCTCGTAGGTTTAAACTACCTATTTTTTCCCATTTTTTGACATATCACACACCGCGCGCACTCGATGGGCTTTGGGCGAAAAAAATCAATTTTTTTTTTTTAAATTATTATTTCGTTTTATTGCCACTACATAAGGTGGATAAGTCTTTAGAGGTTATATATAGCACTTCGAATATTGTTTACGGTAAGTTACGCAAAATATGTGACCAACCAAAAACAGTTTACCTGATAATCGGCTAATAAAAGACTTTTTTATAATTAATCCCTTACAAATTACTAGTCTATTGTTCACTAATATAGACAATGGCCATGCGGTCAACTAATCCTTGCACGCGCGACTCTTCTTTGATACAATTATTAAGAATTTTACTTAATTGTTAGCGGTTTTGGTAAACATCAGCAATTTAAGGCGGTTTTTGCATGGAACGCCTTTGATTACAGCTGCAAACTATTATACTAGAATACATTACAAACGTGCGAACTCACACTTATAGATATATCGGAAGTCTCGCTCGCTCCTAGTGTTTTGTGTAACAATAAAAAAGGGATAGACAATAAGATTTATGAATCGGTTCTCACATTTGTAATGGCTCTAGTATAGTGTCTGGGATTTTTCCAATGAATGATTATATTACAGAAATAAAAGTATTTAAATTAGGTATTTCAATTATAATAAGATATACTATGACAAGAACATTACTTAACCAAAAACTTAAATACAACTAAACTTATTGTTAATGTACAAAAATAACAAAACTAAATTAATTGTTTATATTAACTATAATTAAAAAACTTAAATACTACTGTACACTTATTGTAAATATACAAAATTAAACCTATTCATCTATTTCAGATTCAGTATCTGTGTATGTTACCGGATCAATGTTATTTATATCAATAAATTCTGTGTTTGGCTGTAGAGTGTCGATCTGTAAAAGCTCTATAGCTTCTGCACTTAAATCTTTCTTTCGTTTTGCATCCAGTACTGGTCGTGTGGATGATATTAATGGATCGGACGAGAGAAGCATCATATTCAGTATATCTTGATTAGTATTCACTCTGCTTGTCTTCCGAGCATGAAACTCCCTATAATTGCGGAAATCTTTATTTCGAGCCTCTGATGCTTCTTCTGAAAGTTTTCCTATAGGTAAAACGGATACATTGGCTATGTCTGCTCCGTGCATAAGAATTTTATGTACAGTTGCTGACATATAATACCAATTATACATTTCAACGTATCTCTCAGCAGTTCTTCTTGTATAATTTTTAAACTTTTCTGTGTTTATTATTTCCCCCGATGTTATTACTTGTAAAATTATACTGAATCTTCGTATGAGGTCTTCGTCCAACCCAGTAATATTTGCTGTTTTCTCTGGGTTCTCAAAAAAATTCCTAGCTGTATTGCCATCGTTTGTAGTTCCTGATCCTTGCTTCACTTTGTCAATTATGATTCCCAATTCTTCACGAAATTTTTCTTGTATTTCTTTTTTCTTTTCTTCTAATTTTTGTTTATTTTCTCCTTTGACGGCCCATGTCTTCAAATCTTGGCGGTAAGCGATGTGAAGTAGGCACTCCATGCAATTGATCCGGGCATGTAAAGAAGATAAACCAAATTTATAAAGATTTGTCTGTACTTCTCTTTGCGCAACTTCATCTAAATTGTTCATTTCGCTTGGTTTAGCCAGACAAAGGTAACATGTTGCGGGAGATTTCGAATTTGAAATAAATGTACATATCTTCCCATCAATCATTGTCATCACAAGATTATGATTTATGTTGTTATTTTTATGTCGAGTTACTGTTAAATTATTTATTTCTTCTTCCATTTCCGCTAGATGAGTTTTCACTAAAACTTTGTCCTCTTTGGCAAAAATAAACTTTATTGGACGGCAATATAATGCCGAACACGGTTTCGGGTTTTCCCATATAACTTCCTCTTTATCTGTTATTTTCAGGGGCACTAACATAGTCATAAATACTGCTTCATCACTGAAGTTGTCTTCACCTTCTATATGTTGTTTATAGGTGCTCTGGCTCGAAGCACCATCGAATCCCCACTTAGAAATCATTGTCATTGATTTACCTTGAATATCTTCCGGAAGACTATCAATAATTCTAGTTACAGTTATATCCAAAAGTGCTTGTAAATTAACTTTCGCCATTCTGTCTGACACGGTTATTGCATCCTTTGGAGGATAACAATCTATTTTCGCCTGCTGAACTTTATAATACGAAGGATACAAATTCTTGATACCTTCACGAAGAGCTGATTCTCTCAAAGTCATATACTGACATTTTGTCAATTTTAGTGACAATAATAAACCGAGAGCCTTTGTTGGAGTAAATGCAGTTTTTACTATTTTTGACCGTTGAAGAACATTTTCCACTTCCTCTGGATTTTTTACCAAAAGATTTAATGCAGCTGCCAAACTTTCATTGCCTTCTTGTTTCAGTTTCGCTATTGTAGCATACATTAACTCAGAACTGTCACGATTTTTATAATCAAAATCAACAATTCTTCGTTTCTTCTGTTTTGGTCCAAGTTCTGTGAATGGTTTACGTGGACTTGGAGTTGTTTTGGTAGATGTACCAACTGACGTACTTGTAGACGGAGTACAATATCCATCGGCTGCACTTGAAGTTTGAGCATCCGTAAACAACTCTTGTGGCCGTATATTTTCACGAACGCAAGTTGGCCACACAATACTTTGGCTTAACCAATCCTCGTAATATTTACGAAAATTGTCGGCATGACAGTTTGACCTCTTCCACCTTTTCATAAGAGACTGACAATACCTCCGACAAAATTCGCGAAGAATATCACTGTCTTCTTCTGCCAAATTCAAACACAATTCAGAAACAACTCTATCAAATAGGATTTCATAATTTCCAAGTTTGCCAGACTGTTTCAGAATCACGAACAAGTCCAAATTGCTTTTAAACCCAGTATTTTCCATTTTCACAATTAATCAGAGCGGACACAGTGTTACACAGGAGGTAGTTAAAGTTTAACTGAAGTAAATGAGTAGTGTTATCTCCATAATTAACACTTACCCGTGGATTTGTGTCTCCACTAATTAGGAGATTAACCAATACAATTGATAAAGAAAATTCCCAGAGTTAGGTATTAGTAATTTGCACAATTACAAGCGATAATCAAAGACGTTCAATGCAAAAACCGCCTTAAATTGCTGAGGTTTACCAAAACCGCTAACAATTAAGAAAAATTCTTAATAATTGTAACAAAGAAGAGCCGCGCGTGCAAGGATTAGTTGACCGCATGGCCATTGTCTATATTAGTGAACAATAGACTAGTAATTTGTAAGGGATTAATTATAAAAAAGTCTTTTATTAGCCGATTATCAGGTAAACTGTTTTTGGTTGGTCACATATTTTGCGTAACTTACCGTAAACAATATTCTAAGTGCTATATATAACCTCTAAAGACTTATCCACCTTATGTAGTGGCAATAAAATGAAATAATAATTTAAAAAAAATATTTTGATTTTTTTCGCCCAAAGCCCATCGAGTGCGCGCGGTGTGTGATATGTCAAAAAATGAGAAAAAATAGGTAGTTTAAACCTACGAGAGGAAATAACGGGCAACCGCTCGAGTTAGGAATAAAATGATATTTTCAATTTTTTTCCATACAAAATTTTAATAAAAAAATTATTTTCGAGCCAAGATGCCTTAAAATGCTTAAATTTGATAATTTTTGAGTTTATGTAACTGATATGATCCAATTTCCAACAAGAAAAATATTTTTTTTCATTCAAGTGGCCTATGTCTTCGGAAAGTGATTTTCGTCCCACTGTGCGGCGCCCGCTAGGTACTTCCAATTAAAACCTCCGATTTAAAAGTATCGAAACCCAAGTCGCAGTCGGAGGTGTAAAATCGATCGGAAGTTTTGGAGTCAGAGTCCGAAGCTCCGTAACATCCCTGGTCTGGCGAGTAAATATCACGATTCTTATGTCAATAGATAAAACACTATAATAATGTAATGACAAAAATAACTGTAGATTTAATTAACACTTTTTGCAACTGACTGTTATGTAAAATAAATAATAATAAAATCTACCCTTTTATAAATAGCTGTACTAAAAAGTAAAAAGTAAATCTTCTTTGTTAAAAAAAATAGAGATATTAAGAAAAAAAATTGTTTATCGTAAAATTCGTCTGCTATAAACTCTCAATAGCATATAGCATATTTACATAACGACGATTCACTTAGACCAGCTAAGTGAATCGTCGTTATGTAAATATGCTAATATTACATAACGACGAGACATTTTTAGGAAGTAAAAGAAATGAAGAAGTACCTAATAAAAAACTTTTTAACAAAAAAATATCATACAACTAAACTAAAAAGCAATAAATAATATACCTAGAATAACAAAAACAAATTAAACATTTTGAAGTTGGTACCATGAAAAGTCTTTCCGCCTTATTCCAAAGAAAAGATCAAATCAAGGTTTAAACGAAGACTTTCAAGTCCAGGATATAGTACAGTACTATTGGTCTTATTACAAAGCTTAGATAATCCGTGGACCAGCTGATACCAAAGGATCTAGCAATCAGCCACAGATTATAATCAATTTAGTTCATTCATTGTTCTTATCATTCAAAAATAACGTTCCGTTTTATACCAATATAATTTGAAAGTATAGTTTTCATTGAGAATAAAATATTTAGACGTTCTATGTAGCTAAATTATTCGCCAGCACTACGTAATTTTCAAAATATTAACCTGACATAAAAGCCCTCGGCCTGCAATTTACGAAAAATCAAATAAATTCTGTCAGGATCGGAACGTTACATATGTAGTTGTCATTAGTACTAAAAATGTAAACAAATGATGATAACCTAAATTTAATTAACTCAGACATTATTAAGGATGTTATAAGTTTAATCTGAGTAACTATAGCGCCCAAACACTTAGAGGAACTTGGATGCGAGTTTTTATTACAAAGCTAGTTTCATTGGAACAGGTCTTAGCATGGAAGGATACTTACTGAATAAGATAATCCATTTTTGATATACTTACTGTTTTCTTTGTTGCACTCGTTGTTCTGAATGTATTGGGGGAAAGTATGCCTAGATTCAACATAGGTACTGAAGCTTCGGCTGAAGCACAACAAACAATTGAAACAAATTTTATGAATATATTTATTATTTAATATCAGTGAGCTTGCTATGAAATGAAATTCTCAAATAACAACATAGAATCATTATTTATTAGATACCTACCATTTATTCTCCCTAGTAACAGAGTTCATTTTCATGAGAATCATAAATATAATTATCTAAACTGTTAGGTAGCACTTAATAGTTATTCCATTTGACAACAAAATGGATGTTAACAATTTCAATAACCTGTAACCATTCTGTATTCCCTGTTCAAACTATGTTCGAAAAGGAATATTGAGTTGATATCCCTTATTTCTATTTAGATGACTAGCTTTCCCGCACAACTTAGTCTGCATAAATCTTCCCTGTTTATGCAACATTTCTCAATGCTGCTCCATTCCTATTGGTTGTAGTGTGATATTATATAGCCTATAGCTTTCCCCGACAAATGGGCTATCAAACAGTAAAAAGTTCAAAAGAATTACCGCGTTCAAACAAACTTTTCAGCTTTATAATATTAGTATAGATATTTATTTTACAATAAATTTTAAATTGTATGCATTTTTTGTATAATATATAAACAGTGATCAATAATATATTTATATAATAAAATTAATAATTCTATATTTAGATTCACCTTATAGTTCACTAGTAATAGGGTATGTGTATTTAGGCATTTTATGTATAAATATATAAACAGTAATCAATCAATAATTGATCAATGTTTATTTAGATCCACTATATAGTTCACTACTAAGTTTTAGGTACATTATACATAGAATCATTATTTATTAGATACCATTTATTCTCCCTAAGAACACAGTTCATCTATCAGAGAATCTTAAATATAATTATCTAAACTGTTAAGTAGTGCATAATAGTTATTACATCACAATTTCAATAACCTGTAACTAATCTGTACTCTCTGTTTAGTGTTTAAACTATGTTTAAAGGAACATTGTAGCAATGTATTAACTAGCTGAGCTCTTATAAACATAATATTCAGTTCTTGGTACCTACCAATAACCTAAGTTTACATCTGTTTCTAGTGATAGGTATACCCATGGTTACACTTTACCAACTAAATTTTAAATTGATCAATGTTTATTTAGTTCCACTATAATATGTATAGTTCAGTAGTAAGTTTTAGGTAAGAAATTTTGTCATAATGATGTTTCTATTACTTTGTTTTGTGCATTTTGAGTAAATTCAACATTGGTTTTTGCCGCACTACTCCAGACCACCTATCAGACATTCCAAATGTGATTTTCCAACTTCAATATAAATAATGTGACATATTATAAGTGGAATGCATCAGATTGTTTTACATAGAGCACTAGTTAATGATACTATTGTCGAACAAAAATAATCTGTGTTGATCTTCAACTTTCCACACTGCATAGGTACACTTCACGTCGAGTCTGGTTGACCCAAACATTGCACAGACCACTTTAATTTTAGGACATCTCTGAGTTCTGTATATTAAATCTTCTCTCTCAATTCCAAGCTGTGATAAATGTTTTGAAAAACAATATTATTAAATCTTTGGTCACACATCGCATTTCACTCGATTTTTGCGTTCATTTTGTTGCCACACCATATTTAGTTAGTTAATAATTTAAAGTCACTAAACACGCATTATTCGTCATTAATAATTGAAACTAAAATACGCAAAATTGTAAATAAAATAACCTTAAAATGTCAAAATTTTTGACATTTTAAGGTTATTACCATAGTTAAACTAGGGTGATCGAAAGACTAATCTATAGACCAAAGAAGATCATCGATTAAGCGATGAACCTCGTTTTGTAATAAAGATTTTCGTAGATCCATGGTTTAAACTAGGATTTTCGTCAAACCAGGTTTAGTCCAGCTTTTGGAATGTTTTATTCGGCACCAACTTCAAAATGTTTAATTTGTTTTTGTTATTCTAGGTATATTATTTATTGCTTTTTAGTTGCCTTGTATTCCTTTTTGAAGTCGGTTGAAAATAGTAAAAACACTGAAATAAAGTTGTAAAAAAATGTACTTCTCGTAGAGGATACCTACTCCAGGTATCCTCTATGAGAAAGAATGGTTGGGCTGGTTACGCCTTCATCACGTTCTTGGCGTGGAGCAAGCCTTTTGGACGGAGAGTGTGGTTTTCTGTCACTTCAACGGACGGACAAATGCCACAAGAACGCTTCAACGACCTAGTGCAAGTGAAGTGTACTAATACACATAGTTTTCCGTTGTATTTATTAACATGTGTGGTAGTCTGTAATATATTAGTAGTTCTAGCCTGAAACACAGGTTTCAACCTAGTTCAGGCAAATACTTAACTGTGCTATTTGTAATTATACCTTTATATAAGCTTATTGTACCTTTACTTTCATGAATAAATTATTATTATTATTATTATATATTTCTATCAGGCATTGATGACTGAAATAAATGGTATTATGCCTCTGACTCTGACTGCCTCTGTGGCGCGGTGGGAGTGTGTCCGACTGCTACGCAAGAGGTCGTGGGTTTGATCCCCACGCAGGATAAAACGTTGTATGATGAGCACGATGGTTTATTCTGTGTCTGGGTGTTATTTATCTATAATATGTATATATGTATTTAGAAATATATAAATATGTTTATCAGTGGTCTGGTTGCCATAGTACAAGCACTGCTTAGTTTGGGGTCAGATAGCGTTGTGTGAGTTGTTCCAAGATATTATTATTAATTCATCTTTTTTTCTTTCTCTAAAGGGTTCGGCAAGTACAGCATAAACATGCTGTTGGCATGCTGCTTCGTAATCCTGGGCATGTACATGGACATCTTCGGATTCAGCGTTGTGATGCCAGCCGTGGCATGCGACATGTCGCTTTCCACTACACAGCAGGGGCTATTGTCTGCCATACCTTTGATTGGTAAGATAATGACCAGAGGTGGCCTTAGGGGGTGTAACCAGGGCAGCCGTCCACGGCCTCGCTCTTGCAGTGTTACGGCTTAAAGAACAACCCATGTTAAAAATATATCTAAGGCCCTTGGCACACTGCCCCGCACAACGCTGCGGGAGTTCAGGGTCTATTTCTATCCCGTGATATTTTTTTCCGTGTCCGTGGCAAGATCGTCTGCCACGTCGATCTGTCAACATCTTGTCATAATGGTAAATGGAAAGCTGCGCTTAGAAATGCATCAACGCGCATGCGACACGTTTGCACGGGCTTGCCGCGGACCCGGAATAAAGATCGTGAATAAGGACCCAGATCTATCTCTCTCTCTATCAGAATAACAAGAAAACGTGAGAGGGCGGGTGTTCCCCGCATGTAGGCGCGTGATCTGCAATGCATTCACCAACGGTGTTGCAGATCACGCGCCTACATGCAGAGAAATATGCGCCCTCTCACGTTTTCTTGTTAATCTGATAGAGAATGAAATAGATCAACCATGCGCGTGTCTCCGTCGCCACGCATCCCGCAGCGTTGTGCGTGGCAGTGGGCGAATCCCCAAAGAGTAGAAGACACGTATATTCCTGAATGTCACACATCAGAATAATGAGGAACTGAACAATGGAAACGATGACTTTATTTCATTGTTACTTTCTATTAATTTAAATAACACAAAGGACAAAGTTAATTGTCTTGTAACTATTCAAATTGTAATAAAATGTTGCTAAAATTATTTACAATGCCGGCCAAATTTATCTTGAGATCCAAAATAACTAAAAATTAGGTACTCTCGACCAATCAGGGGGCCAAGCCCGGACAAACTGGCGCATGCACGATGCATTACTAAACGCAGCTCTCTATTGACCAATAAGACAAGATTTTGACAGTTAAAAGCGCGGGCTTTCCGCGACAACGAAAAAAAAATAGTGAATAAGCACCCTGTCCAAGAGGGGTGCGATAAAACGCTCCACAGTGCGCCCATACAAATCAATTGACGGCTTTGACCGCATTTTTTTTATCGTGTTATTCTACATCCCGGTGGAATCCTCACCTTAAATAAAATTCTACACCATTAGATTTAATTTATACTAAAGTATTTGTCAATGTCAAATTAATTAAGACGGCTATCATATTCTTTTCTTTTTTAACATGTTCCTTCATGGTAAAGTAAACAGATAGGCCAGGTAGAGAATTGCTTTAGACTGTTAGTGTTAAATTAATTTACTTACAAACATCAGTCTTGAAGTACCGTTGTGATTAATAGCCGTAACCATCGCGTCCATCTTTCGATTAAGTTTTTTTTTTACTTTTTTATAGTTATCTAGCTTTTGCTATTTTCATCCGCGGTTCCCAAGAAGATTATTTGTTATTTTTATTTCATTTTCAGCTCAATCTGTGCAGGGATTTTTGAGTTTTTGAAGCGTACACACACCAAAACTTATCATTTTTTTAAATAGACTAGCTGTCCCGCGCAACTTCGTATGCGTAATATTTCCCCGTTTTTGAAACATTTCTCGTCGCTTCTCCGCTCCTATTAGTCGTAGCGCGATGTTATATAGCCTATAACCTTCCTCGATAAATGGGCTATCCAACAAAAAAAATATTTCAAATCGGACCAGTAGTTCCTGAGATTAGCGCGTTTAAACAAACAAACAAACAAACAAAGCAAACAAACAAACAAACAAACTCTTCCGCTTTATAATATTAAATATAGATTTACTTTACCATCCATTACATATATCTATACTTACTAAAATTACAAAGATGAAGAGTTTGTTTGTTTGAACGCTGTAATCTCTGGAAGCATCTCATCGTACGTAGCGTGACGCTCCTATTGCAGCGGAGCAGCAATGAGGAATGTTGCAAAAACGGGAAAATTTACACAGACGAAGTTTCGCGGGACAGCTATTGTGATATATGTATATACCACGAACACGAAACTTCACACAAAAGCAATTTAGTATAACTGGATTAAAATTGCTAATTACGTGTGACTAACATTACCCGTAAATTGTATTTTTAAAGAAATAATAGCAAATGTTACAGTAGGCAATTTCTATAGATAACCCTAATACCTAATGAACTTACGTACCCACTCGATAACATAATGTGCCGAATAACTGCCGATCCCGGCATCCCTCCTATCAGTGGGTACATAGTCAAGGGCGGATCCTGTTTTCATCTTATATTTGCTGTTATGTACGTGGACTTATTGAACCTATGCTCAGAACATGAGTCATGAGCCCCATAGGATCAAGAAACTTACGACTTCGCAATGTTTATTCTCCCTTAACTCTGATCACAATTTACTCCGTAAATGTATTCTAGGGGCATTGTATTGTATTTGGATAGAAGTCGGGATGAAGTGCATGGAACTACTTACTTACTTAGAGCACTGCTGTTGCTACTAAAAAGATCTATACCTATCCTTCACCTCTTTCGGCTTTAAAAAATATCCTCAAGGTTTAGTTATTCTAACTATAATGTCGACCAGTGATGATCCAGGATTGTTGTTTGCCCCCCCCCCCCCCCCCAACAACAATCCTGGATCATCACTGGTCGACTTCATAGTTAGACTTGAACCAGATAGGGACATTGTTGCCCCACTTACACACACGAATCGAATGGGTGAATGGTGAAAGATTTTGGGGGCGGCTTGAGGCCCCTACCCCTCCCCCTTGGATCCGCCACTAAAGTTGACTATACACCTTGGGCCCTAGACAAAGTCAGATCGAATAGCGATGTCGTTAAAAGAATTATAGTACCTATAAATTTGACGTTTGCGGTGGAGACCATTTTTTAATTTTTTTGCGAACAATTACTACGGCGTTATCGAATTCGCCACGAAACAAATGTACCTTGTCTAAGCCCCCTTGCTGGAGAGGACTCAACGTCATTTGGTGTGATTAAGTACATTACCAAGAGTACCTTCCAAAGGGTTGCAGGTTTCTGGTATGAACTTTACTGATAGGGTGTTCAGTCTTGAGGTTGCAAAATAAAACTCACGTGTGATGTATAAGTAAAAGGTGAAAGAGGTATATTAAATAAAAGTGGCACGTTATATTTACAAAATAAGGTTCGCAAGTTGTATTGCATGTAGCAAGTCAGTGCATCGCGACCGACCAATCACGACGACTGCGGTGCATTCTCGGCGCCATATATAAACGTGTGGCACAGCGCGCGGCTTAGTGCATAAATAGTTATTGCGTTGGGATGTCGTCTTTTTCAGCACGCGCGCTACGGTGTCGGCGTCGCGATGTCGGGCGCTATCGGCGGCTTGGCATGTAGGACGCCACATCACTCCCCCTCAAGCGAAGCGTACGTTGTGTTTCACCGTGCGGCCGGATCTTGTGACGTAGGCGCTGCTCGGTGAAGACGATGACGTTGCGTTGTCGCTAGGGGTCATGATCGAAGATGCAGTGTCGCTCGATGCGTGGATCCGTGGCACTGCGCCGCATGATGCTGTGCTCGATGATCTAGTGGGTGAAGCTGTGTCGCTCGGTGCGTGGATCGGTAGCGCTGCGCCGCTCGGTGCTGTGTTGCAGATATAGGCCGGCTTTAATCTGTCGACAGAAATAACAGCGGTGCGAAGCGGTAACCGCAGTGTAAAGTGTTTCCCGTCTGGGCTGCGCTGTAAAACTTCGTACGGGCCATCATATGGAGGTGTGAGAGGTTTGCGTACGGTATCGTTGCGCACAAACACATGTGAGCAGGTTGCGAGATCCTTGTAGACGAAAGTGTTCATCGTTGATGCTCGAGCTCTCGGAGAAGGTGTTAGTGACGTCATCGTTTCGGTCAGCTGACGGACGAAATCCGCGTCTTCAATGTTCGACGTTGTAGGTACGAAGAAATCAGACGGAATGCGAAGAGTCGAGCCGTATGTCATTAATGCCGGGCTGACAGATGAGTCGTCACGTAGTGCATTTCTAAGCCCTAGTAGTACCGTAGGAAGTTCGTTGACCCACCTCCCGTCGTTCGTTCTCGCCATCAGTGCCGCTTTGAGGGAACGATGCCATCGCTCGATTTGTCCGTTCGCTTGGGGATGAAAAGCCGTAGTCCGTATTCGAGTTACGCCGAGTTTCTTCATGAGTGAGGTAAACAGTGACGACTCGAATTGTCTCCCTTGGTCCGTAGTAATCCGCAGAGGACAGCCGAATCGTGCTATCCACCCGTCGTACACAGCCTTCGCGACGGTCTCAGCTGTGACGTCACGTGTGGGAATTGCTTCAGGCCATTTGGTACAGCGATCTATCATCGTCACGAGGTATCTATAATCTTCCGATGGAGGTAAGGGCCCGACTATATCGACGTGCACATGTTCGAAACGCGACGACCGTTGAAACTCGCCGAGTGGACTCACGACGTGTCGTTGAACTTTAGCGCGTTGACAGCTGATACATGATTTCGCCCAAGTACCTACGTCCTTGTTGATCGACGGCCAGAAGAACTTTGTAGTCATAATTCTTCGCGATAGTCGTACTCCCGGGTGACTAAGTTCGTGCTGCGCTTTGAAAGCTGGGACGCGATACGGCGGTGGTAGGTATGGACGAGCGTTCGCTGTTGATGTTTCGCACCATATCGGTCGTTGAACTCCCGGTAGGTTGACGCGCGTAAACTTGAGATTCGGATTTTTCATAGATTCGCGTAGTTCGGAGTCCTCTTGTACCTCCGCGAGTCTATTATAGTCGACGGTTGCGTTGAGTACTTCGACTTCAGCGATACGTGACAACGCGTCAGCTGCTTCGTTCTTATCACCGTGAATGTACTTGATGTTAGTGCAAAATTGACTGATGAAGTGTAGTTGTCGCTCTCGTCTTGGTGTGTCGCTGCTACTCGGCGTTCTTGTTAGCGCGTACGTCAGTGGCTTGTGGTCGGTACATATTGTGAGGTCATTGCCCTCTACGAGTCGGCGTAAGCTCTTAACAGCTGTATACATTGCTAATAATTCGCGATCGTATACACTGTACTTACGTTGCGTCTCGCTCATCGTTTTGGAGTAGAAAGCGAGTGGTTTCCACGTATTGTCGATCTTCTGTTGTAGAACGGCACCAATACTGCTGTCAGATGCGTCGGTGAGAAGACATAGTGGAGCGTTAGGTATGGGATGCGATAAGACGGTGGCCTCGAGTATGCTTTGTCGGCATTGCTCAAAGGCTTGTTCGGCTTCGGGTGTCCATAATATTGGTGATTTATCGTTTTTCTTACTATTGTGTAGGTATTTGTTTAACAGATGTTGATGTTCGGCTTGGTGGGGTAGGCAGCTACGGTAGAAGTTTATCATACCTAGGAATCTTCTTAATTCTTGAACTGTGCTTGGTTTTGGAAACTTGAGTATGGCTTGTATGCGATCTTCAGTGGGTTTGATACCGGCCGATGAAACTTCGTAGCCGAGGAATTGTATCTTGTCCTTGCCGAACTCACACTTGTCGACGTTAAGTGAGACACCGTAGTTGTTCAGTCGTTCGAGTACCTGATGTAAGTGACGCTCGTGTTCCTCTTCTGTTTTCGAGTGGACCAACACGTCGTCGACGAAACAGAATACATTGTCGTCGAGTCCTCGCAGTACTTCATGCATAAAACGTTGAAATGTCTGACCTGAGTTACGAAGACCGAATGTCATGCAGTTAAACTGAAAGAGGCCAAATGGGGTTATTATGGCCGTCTTCGCAGCATCTTCATTCTCCATTGGTATCCAAAAGTACGCCATTTTTAAATCGATTTTTGAAAATATTTTCTTTCCGTGCAGTTGGTACGTGAAATCTTGAATTCGCGGAATGGGGTACCGATCGGGGGTTGTCACGGCGTTGAGACGGCGATAGTCGCCGCATACGCGAAGTGAACCGTCCTTCTTCTTAACGACGTGTAGTGGACTAGCCCATGGACTATTCGACGGCTTGCAGATACCCATCTCCATCATCTTCTCGAACTCTAACTTCGCTGCTTTGTACTTATCTGGTGGCAGGGGGCGTGGCCTCGAGTAGATCGGTTGTCCTGTTGTCTCGATGCGATGTGTTACTTCGTGTTTCGTCGGTACTTTGAGTGACATGGATCGCAGAACGTCTGGGTATTGTTTCAGCAGGTCGTGATAGGCGTGGTTGCGGTTGATGACGTAAACGGCTTCGGTACTTTGCACTGTGATGGTGTTTACACTGAGGTCGGTGATGCGGTCGATGAGTTTGCGGTGATGTAAATCGACTAGCAATTCGTGCCTCGCTAGAAAATCTGCGCCTAGAATTGATGTTTTCACCTCAGCGACCGTGAACGTCCACTTGTAGGCTCTACGTAAACCCAGGTTGAGCTCGAGTGTACGTTCTCCGTAGGTACGTATCTCCGTTCCGTTTGCGGCGAACAATCTGTAGGTATTTTCTGTCGGCTTCGTGGGTTTCTTATTTCTAGCGGCTAACACAGATATGTCGGCTCCGGTATCGACGAGAAACTTCTCTCTGCTGTTAACATCGACGACACATAGGCGGTAACTTGGTTTGTTAACATCGACGCCCGCCAACGTGGATGAACGTTCTAGTTTTCCGACTTCTGCTTCTGTTTAGCACACGGCGGTTCACATTTTCGGGCTTCGTCACCAAATTGAAAATGATAATAACATACCCAATCTGGATCTCCGGGCTTACGGTTCGTGTAGGCACGTACTCGCGAGTTCGACCGCGATCGATTTTGGCGGTAACGGGAATGATGCGTCGAATTTTGTTGTCTCGTGCGAAGTTCGGCGATTTCTAGCGATAATTTCTCGATCTGTTTAGATAGTAGGTCAAACTGCAGGTTTTCGTTTGGTACGTGTTTTCTTTCGAGCGTATGCGCGGAGTTTAACGATGTTGATGGCGACGGACACGTGGGACGCACGGCGACCGCGGCAACCGTCGCAGGTTCGAAGTGTTCCACCATTTTGTCAGCCATCGCAGCTAGGCCTTCGAGCGACGATTCGGTGTTCACGGCGAGCACGGCGCGCACTTGCGTAGGTAATTGATTGAGCCACATTACCTTTAACGCCTCTTGGGTCAGCAATTTCCCGCCTAAATCAGTCATCTTGCGCAGTAACTGGCTAGGCTTCATGTCGCCGAGTTCTAAGCCGCTGAGCAGCTTCTGCAACTGGCGATGGTCGGACTCTTGAAACGTGGAAATCAGCCTATTTTTCAGTGTAGCGTATTTGTTGCTCGCGGGCGGGCTCAGCACGATGTCGGCGATCTGCTCCAGGTCGTTGCAGCCGAGCAACGGGACGACGAGATTGAACTTCTGATCTTCTCCAATTCTGCTAGCCGCAACGGCGGCTTCAAACTGCGCGAACCATAGGCGTGGGTTTTGGCGCCAAAATGGCGGCAGACGCGCAGGCAGCGAGATTGTGGCGACGTCACACGTAACGGTCGTTACCTGTTCTTTCACGTCTTCTACTTCTTGTGGGCTGGTTTCCTCTGTAGACATCTTGGAGTTGCTCCTTGATCACGTCGGGGTCACCAATTTACTGATAGGGTGTTCAGTCTTGAGGTTGCAAAATAAAACTCACGTGTGATGTATAAGTAAAAGGTGAAAGAGGTATATTAAATAAAAGTGGCACGTTATATTTACAAAATAAGGTTCGCAAGTTGTATTGCATGTAGCAAGTCAGTGCATCGCGACCGACCAATCACGACGACTGCGGTGCATTCTCGGCGCCATATATAAACGTGTGGCACAGCGCGCGGCTTAGTGCATAAATAGTTATTGCGTTGGGATGTCGTCTTTTTCAGCACGCGCGCTACGGTGTCGGCGTCGCGATGTCGGGCGCTATCGGCGGCTTGGCATGTAGGACGCCACAGAACGTTTTCTTATCTTTGCGACAGAATCTGCAAACATTAATACTATTGGCTTTACTCTTGCGAACTTGGCATTAAATGTAGAATCATTATATTCCAAATTTTCTCTAACGTTCATAAGCGTTGCATTTGTAACCTAAATGAATAAAGTATTTTTGACTTTTGATAGTACGGGCATGTTTCTGGGCAATCAGGAAACGATGGAGAAAAAGAAGGTGGAGTTGTGTCCTCTAATCCCTATTAACGGACTTAAATAATTTTGGGTACTTTTCCAGGTGTTATGATATCATCATACGGCTGGGGGCTCGCGGCAGATATAATTGGCCGGCGCAAAACGCTGCTCATTGCTATGCCTCTCGGCTTTGTACTGAACATAGCCGCTAGTATGGCGCCAGGGTATAAGACGTTGGCCGCACTTAAATTCTTCTCAGCCACTTTGTAGGTATCTATAGCTATAAGAACCATTGCCCAATTTTAGGTAATTTGAGTATCCACCTAGCAACCATCTCGGACAACTACAGGTAGTCAATTACTCACAGGTAGGTATAAAATAAAAAAAACGGGGGAAAATGACGCAGACGAAGTTGTTTGTTGTCATGGACGTACCCGGGATCATTTTTGGGTGGCGGTGCAATTGCTGATTGAACCCATGATAATTATACCACAGTATCAGGATCACACCAACTCTGCACAAGGAAAAAACACTCCTCACTGTGCCTAAATTCTTTATTTTCCAGCACATCATCAGCTAACGCGGCAGCATTTGTCCTGATGGCTGAGAGCGTGCCCAGCAAGAACCGGAGTCGTTTCATGTTCATCATGGCCAGTGCGACCATGTGTGTCCAGTTTCTAATGTGTTGTAAGTATTAATTTTACAGGCAATGTGATTTATCAGATTACGCTGCAATTTCCTAACTGCCTGGCACAGTCAAGTAGAAAACAGAATTTGAGTTCCATAAATTCTGATTTTTATTAGAGTTCCGTAGCCAAAATGGCAAAAAATGGAACTCTTATAGTTTCGTCATGTCCGTCTACATGTAACCGAAGCTGAATTTTTTTTTCGGCTAACATCAACGTGTGACCAAAAAAATTAGAAAAAAATCACCATCATTAAGTTATAGCCGAAAAACTGCTTTTCTCAACAAAGCGTGTAAGTGCCATGAACATACGCTCTTTTGCTGATGCAATTATTTAAGGCTGCAGAACCCTACACTGTGTATGGTCCGACATGCACTTGCCCAGTTTTTTATTTTATACAAGCCTGATAATGAATGGTGGAGAGGCTTAGTTAATACCAATCAATCAGTCTGTATCGGTTCACTGTTGGACATAGGCCTTTCCTAATTTATGCCACAACACCTGGTCCTCTGCCTTCTGCATTGATAGTCTTTAAAAAAATATAGAGGCAAACTTCTGACTCAACGCAGCTAGTTTTCTAAATAATGGTTTTGTTCGTAGGTTGTGCAATACCAGTCTTCCAACTAACTTTTCGCTGGGATTTACCTGGGATGAGGATGCAATACAGACCCTGGCGGCTACTGCTACAGATTATCAGCTTACCTGGAGGCATTGGTGTTCTATATCTCTTGTTTCTCAAAGAGAGTCCGAAATTCCTCCTTAGCAAGGGCAAAAGCGATATGGCACTCCAAATTCTGCAGTGTATGTTCCAGTCTAATACTGGATTTAGAAAGGATGCATATTCAGTAAGTTTCTAAACCAATAGCTCCGATTCCCCCACGGGACACCACTTTGTGTGATCTCTAATGGATTGCCTGCACCACCGGTACCTCGCCTAGTACCTTTTCTAAACTAATTAGATAGATTAGATTTGTGTTTGTTTATAATGGTCAAACTCAAAATCTACCGAACTGATTCACCTATAAAAATTTACATCGTCATATCACTATTTTTAAGCTATTGCATAGCTTTTATCGCGGGCTTTTAGCGCGGCAACCGAATCAAGAAATTCCGTAACGAAAATAAAACCTAACACCCCCCACTCCGCCTACCATGTAGCTCAGTCGAGCGTTCGCTTAACGTAATATGTATATGGTACGACTGTACGAAGCTCGCACGGATCGAGACGAGCTGCTCCGAAATGTAATGAAAAGAAAAAAAAGTACTGCATAAATAAAATATTAAAAAATATTTATAATTGCGATAAAAAATGCTATGCAATAGCTTTACCGCGGCAGTCCCCGAGTGCCACATTTTTTTTATAAAAAAAAATATACATCTCTACGAAAATTGCAATAATGTGAAAAAAAGCAAAATTGATGGTACCATGTGGTATCCAATTTTTTTCTTAATTGGCTTCTGCCGCGAAAACTATTGATGATACATAAAAATACCTTATAGTTTATTATATCTTTATCTTGGCAGGTTATGCACGTATACCTCGACGAGACTATAGTAGCTACCAGTTCCGAGAGCTCTCTTCTGAAGAAGATGTGGAATCAGACAGCGCCGCTGTTCAAGCCGCCACTCTTGAAGAACTCCTCCATACTATACTACATACTGTTGTGTGCCTATATGACGTAAGTTAACACACATAACAATAATCTCCTTATGCCCGCATATACGTCACTTTTCTTACGCTTGTATGCCTATACAACCGTCCCTTGGTGCGACGGACACCGGTCCAACGTTAGTTTTGCCAGTTTAAGAGTAATGCCACCTCTTCTCTTCCCATATAATTCCGTCCAAGACGACTAAGGAATTTCCCACCGGACGACGGCCACCAGCCCCCTCTGCGTATTTTAAAGCCTTACTGCGATCGCCAATTATGTCGTTTATGGCAATTACCTCTAGGGCCTAGGAATAAGTAGGTTCTACTGGGGAGACCTGTGCCCAGCAGTGGGTTATGGATTGATATCTATGTATGTATAACAAAAATACTCGTCTACTAGTCACTACTAGTCACTCCAGCCAAACCACGTACTCCCAGAACGCCAACAGTCTGCGTTAGACTGTGCGGTCGTCTATGCAAGTGATGGGGTGAGTGTAGACGCTACCGGATGATCTCCGTCTGTTATCTGATGCAAATATGCACTACCCAGTCGTAAGTACATTGCTGGTGATGAAAGTTTGGGTAAAATATTCGTGGAAGATGTTTCTTACGACATGCATCAATTCCTCTTTTAATCTATATTTTCATAAGGAACCTATACATATTAATTAAATTATTTTGTATTTTTTTACTTAAAGTAAAGATAACTAGCAATGTAGGATTGAGTCCCACGTTACTAGCAATCTTGTTGATCCCTCTAGGCTACCGCCGCTTCGTTAGGCTGCCGCCGCTTCATTAATCTACCGCCGCTTCGTTAGGCTGCCGCCGCTTCGTTAGGCTACCGCCGCTTCATTAGGCTACCGCCGCTTCGTTAGGCTACCGCCGCTCGCTTCATTAGGCTACTGCCGCTTCTTTAGGTTACCGCCGCTTTGTTAGGCTACCGCCGCTTCGTTAGGCTACCGCCACTTCGTTAGGCTACCGCCGCTTCATTAGGCTACCGGTGCTTCGTTAGGCTGCCGCCGCTTCGTTAGGCTGCCGCCGCTTCGTTAGGCTACCGCCGCTTCATTAGGCTACCGCCGCTTCGTTAGGCTACCGCCGCTCGCTTCATTAGGCTACTGCCGCTTCGTTAGGCTACCGCCGCTTTGTTAGGCTACCGCCGCTTCGTTAGGCTACCGCCGCTTCGTTAGGCTACCGCTGCTTCATTGGGCTACCGCCGCTTGCTTCGTTAGGCTACCGCCGCTCGCTTCATTAGGCTTCTGCCGCTTCGTTAGGCTACCGCCGCTTTGTTAGGCTACCGCCGCTTCGTTAGGCTACCGCCGCTTCGTTAGGCTACCGCCGCTTCATTAGGCTACCGGCGCTTCGTTAGGCTACCGCAGCTTCGTTAGGCTACCGCCCCTTAATTAGGCCTCCGCCGCTTCGTTAGGCTACCGCCTCTCCATTAGGCTACCGCCGCTTCAATTTGCAGATCGACTGGCTTCACGATGTGGGTACCGACAATGACGAACGCTTTCTTCCAAGGAGAAGAAACTACAGGCCAAACATTCTGTCAAGTGGCCAGCAAAAGTGCTCAAACCCAGACAATGGTAAGTCCAAGGTTCATTAAAATCAACTTTATTTTATGGAAGAGCGATTTCACTTCGTTCATTATTTTAAAAAAGATTTCTTTTAAAGTGTACCTATAATATTTATGGAAAACATTTTTGTGAAGACTTTGATTTACTCTGGTGTACCTACTTTCTTTCTAAATCAGTAGTTCCCAATCTTTTCTTGAACAGAGACCACTAGCTTAGCCTAGCTTAGCTCTTTTTTGTTCCCAGGGACAACTTTGTTGTTCCCCCATGTACCTTTATTTTTATAAGAGTTCTCTAAATCAATCCAAACATACATTTTAACCAAAAACTCTAGGTAAATTGCTTGCTACATTTATAATATTAGTATGGATTAAAAACCCTGGAAACGGAAACCCTTCCTTGCAGTGCGGGTAAAAGGGTGTTAATGTCTGTCTTTTGTCTGTTTGTCTTTCACGCTCAAACAGCTAAACCGATTTAGATGTCATTTGGTATGGAGATAGTTTGAGTCCCGGGGAAGGACATACGATAGTTTTTATCGCGATAACTGACGTCCACGCGGGCGGAGCCGCGGGCGAAAGCTAGTGATCAAATAAAGGAAAGGTATAAATATTTAGACTTCAATTACCTAAATTGAATACGCAGCGTGGTCTACATTAAGATACATCAAAGTCAAGTCAAGTCAAAAGTACTTTATTCATTTAAGTTCAGACAAAATTTGGAATGGAGTGATTCTACATTTAATGCCAAGTTCTCAAGAGTAAAGCCGTAAGAAAAGAACTTGGCAATAAAAACACATGGTCACTTTTTTTTAAATGCCAGTATTTGTATATATACAGTAAAGCCAGTAAGGTGCTGCAACCATTACACCATTAAAACTGACGCAAGCAAAAACCATAGTACGTGAACTGGTATAATCAAGTTTTAAATGAATTAGCCTCCTCCGGTGTGGATGGTAATCATAAATAGCATCTTCATAAATAGGTAGGTCTACCTGGTATTTGAAAGTGATTCGATCACCTAGATTTAATCCCTCTCATGGGTAATCCTAAAAATGTAAAAATCTTTTACATTATCTTTCAGGATCCAGAAGATTGCGACCACGTCATCCAACAGACGGCTCTCTACGCGGTCATGTGTTACTCTGCAGCGTCTACCTGCTTGACAATAATTCTATCCTTCATAGTGATCCCTCTTGGCAAGAAATGTACCACACTCTTGGTGTTCTCCATATCGGCGGTCTGTGGAGTGCTGCTACTCTTCGTGAAGACCCCTCTGCTGAGTGTCGCGTTGTTCTACATGTTTCTCTATGTTTGCTTGATTCTCGGTGCTGTTAATACATATTTAGTGGAGTTAAATCCTACTCATTTAAGGTTAGTAATGGGTTTTATTTAATGACTGCTGGACAATTCAATGATCAATCAGCCTGTATCGGTCCACTGCTAGACATAGGCCTCTCCTAACTTGCGCCACAACATCCGTTCCTCTGCCTTCCGCATCCAAATAATTCCAGCGACTTTCTTTAAGTCGTCAGTTCATCTGGCTGGGGGTCTTATCTTATGTTTATCGTATCGCGGTCTCTACTCTAGGACTCGTTTGCTCCATCGGCCATCGGTCTTTCGGCAAATGTGGCCAGCCCATTGCCACTTCAGCGAGCGTTTGGACAATTACATGCACAATACTAGTTTGTGTTTAAGATACAAACTTCTCTCAACTTAATGTCAAATTCATTCAATTTTTCCTTAAAGTAGCCTACCCTATGCAGTTGCAATTTTGTTTTGTTTAACTTTTTTTTTAAATCTATGTTTTGAAGGGGCTTTGTCAGTTTTGACTACGTCGCCCTGAACTTTTATTTAACTTGAAATTCGCAATAAAAGTCTCTTAAACGATAAAAAAAAAGTTGTTAACTTATTCTTCAATTGCATAAGAGCTGACTGCCGCAACGTATAGTATCATAACTGCTATTAACATACCTTACAGGAAAGCAACAACAACAGTATAATTTTGACCTGCAACGGTGACTAATGATTGTATAATATAAAATCCTTTTTAGAAACTAATCTCACCGACTTCAAAGTAAAATGCAAACAACAAAAAAATATATATTTTGAAGTTGGTGCCTTGAAATAGTAGTTTTTAATGTTTCATTTGGCACGTCTTTCAAAGTATTTTTTTTCTTTTTTGTTAATGTCGGTGATATTTTTCTAAAAATATTTTATTGCTCGCTTTTTACCCGACTATAAGGAAGGGTTATGATTTTAGGGTATCTGCTCGCAATTCAGACGAATAGTGGCCCCAGTAACGATCCCAGTGATACACCACACAATATCTATGTATAAATATACTAAAGTCTTCTGTGTATGTACTGGACCAACGCGATTAATACAATAACTTTGTTTTTCAGAGGCATGGCGACCTGCCTATCGGTAGTTGTAGCTCGAGGATTCGGCTTTTTCAGTGTACAACTGATCGCTAGCCTTCTAGGAAACCATTGCATGACAATGATCTGTGGATATGTCGGTTTAGTTGTATGTGAGTATAAACAAAGACCTAATACTACCCGTGCACCTCTCAATAGCCGGCGCCATGAATTCTGCTGGACGAGTACAAATCTGCTGTCACGAATTCGGATCGGGCAGCCACAGTAATTTTCAGTAAAAACGTCCCTATCTGGTTCAAGCCCCATTCAAATTTACAAATAACATGGTCACCCTATTTAGAAAGAGATGGCGAGGACAACAGTATTTTCAAGGTCATATCGTTTTACTTTTAATATTCGGCTAGCATGTGGCCTCCATTATTTACTCTATCTCCATGATCATAATTTATATATGAATGAACATGTAATGAAATTAGCTGTCGAACGACATAATATGTCGTCGTCGTTAAATATTATTTACCAACTGAATCATAGAAAAAATAAAAAACTTGTGACCAGTCATAAATTCATAGATCCAAAAACCAAACCTATAGTAGGTTTAGTTTTTAGGCCGTCTAGGAATAAAAGTAGCCGATTGACACAAACCACAGATACATATGGTTAATCTCTTCTGCGACTGTTTAAATAGGTACCTGAGCTAGAAAAGACACAAGATACATAACTAGATACTGATAGCGAGAGCCTCTCAAATGCTAAACTGCTATTGTATTAGATTAGCTGTAGGTATATACAGACTACAGTATCTTCTCCATTCCCTGATCCAAGGGAGAGGCTTATGACCCCGAAGCGCCCTTTGAAGTCCCAAGTGACTCGCACTTGACCGGTGACCAGGAGTTTGACTACCTGACTTATATCAAACGTTGTTTTATCTCTACTAATAATAAAAAACTAAACAGTTTGTTTGTTTGTAAGCAGTAATCTCAGGAACTACTGATCCGAATTGAATCACTGTTGGATAGCCCATTTATCGAGGAAGGTTAGGTATAGGCTATATAACATCACGCTACGACCAACAGTAGTAGAGCAGCAATGAGAAATGTTGCAAAAACGGGGAAAGTTTACGCAGACGAAGTTGCGCGGGACATAAAAGCAAATTCTTATAATATGGTAAAATAATACAAAGCAATTTTGGCCCTAACCTAGGCTTTCTACCTACCTACTTACCTGCGTTTGTTCTTCTTGTTTTAGCTGGGCTTATAATAGCGGCTTTCCTGCCTGCGGATTCAAAAGCGAAAAAGATTATCAAGAAAGAAAACGAAGAAAAATAACAATTGATAAGACTGTTAGAGCAATTTTATGAAATTAATAATTATTTTATTATATTAATTATTATATAAACAACAACTGTGTTTTATTTGTAATTATTTAACAGTTTTTGCATGTAATGAAACGCTTAAAGTGTGTCACAATAGGGTTGCAAAAGTAATTTTATGGAAACAACTATTGAACTCCTCCAGATTTAGGAATTCGCCAACAATGTCCCTAGAAGATTCTGGTGAAAAGCATAGTGTGACTTCCATATAAGGTAATATGTGACGCGATGGTTACGGCTATTAATCGCAACGTTACCTCAAGAATGATGTTTTGCAAGTAAATTAATTGAACAATAACAGTTTAAAAACCAGTTTGTTCCAATTGTGTCGCATTCGCATGTCATGTGACTGCAAGCGCCATTTGCTGTTGCTTAGCAACCAAACAATAACTTGAATTTTATTAAACATATTACGTTATCTCGTCAAAAAAAGAAGGCGTCTATAGCGCCTCTGTTTTTAAAGGAAAATAAAATAGCAAGAGAGCTATAAGCAATTAAATTTCTTTATGATAGAAACGAAATGAACATATCTTAGGGGCGTCTCATATCGGCGACGCGTTATAAAAAATAAAGAACTACTATTACAGTGTTCTTTTCTTTAAAAAAATAAGAATGCGGTGGTGTCCCGGAGCCATTTAAAGTAACTACTGTACTGACTTTGCCGTTAAGGAGGCCGTGGTCATCTAGGTACCTTCGCCCTCGGCACCCTCTGACCTTTGGTGCCTAGAACGGCCATATGGCATTAGGAGGAGATAAAGGTTCAGAAAGGCCAAGTAATTTCATTAAATACTATGAACTAAATAGCCATATCTACGCGAAAGATTTAATTAAAAATGTTTATGTTTTAGTTGAGTATTGCAGCTTTGTTGTTTATCAATATAAGTAATATATTTTTATCATATATTTTGTCGTCCTAGCCCTAACTCTAAGAACAATAACTACTAATTTAGTAGTTAAAAAACGGGCAACTGCTAGCAACATTTTATCTGTCTGTCGGATCAGCTGTCAAATCTCTAACTGTCATTCATTTTTGTGAAACGGCTAGCGGAATGTCTGATTTTGCCGGTGATAATTCAAAACCACGAGTTGTGGTCTTGGGAGGTAATTGATGATATTTATTCCTAAAAATCGCGTCAAAGATAGTACAAAAAATTGCAACTTTATTGTGGTGTTGCTTGACGTACAGCGACGTTTATTTTTTTTTATTTCTTGTAACGGTCTCAAGTGTTAGTCATCGGGCCAACGAAGATTTTCTGACTGACCGTGTGATTTTGATTCAGGGTGCGGTTTCATTGGCCGGAACCTCGTGGAATATTTGATATCTAACGACTTGGTGAGCGGGCTTCGCGTTGTGGATAAAACTCCACCACAGTTAGCTTTCCTCAACCCAGCTCATACCAAAGTTTTTGAAGACTCGCGTGTGGAATATAAGAGCTCCAACCTCATAAATCCGAGTAAGTACATGTTACATTCCCATTTTTTTTTTTTTTTTTTTTTAAATAAGACATAGACCTAACTATAATAAAAACTTATGTATTAGTTTAGAAACTTTTTAAGATTTTTAAATGGTAATCTAACCATTTTAATTATGTAACAGCATGAATATTTATGTACCTAGGAATACTGTGAAATATCAGGTTGATAATAATTTAAGTAAAATATTTGATAATATTTTGGACTTTCAGTCATAACCAAAAGTTTGACATAACCAAATATGTTTATATGAACATGCACTTGACTATAATAATCTGTTAAACAAACATAGATAAGATAACACTTCTTGTTGCTGCTAAATGCTGATAATGGCACAATATTGTGACCCTGTAGTAATAAAAGCTATTTGTTATTTAATCCGAGAGTTATGACTTCATAGTTGCATTCAAAAGACTGCTGTCTGAAATCAATCAAGAAGCTGCCATAATAAACTTTGTACTAAATACATAGCAAACAGTGGAAGAAATCAAATGACCACTTTTAAAATGTTTAAATAAATATCAGTGACAGAGGGTGTTTAGAACATCGTTACTTTTGTCTTCCCTTTAGATTGTAGTTACTTACTTTTAAAGGTACAATGAACTATGTCCAGCAAAATATATTTTGTACCAACCGGGTACAAAAAACTCAGAAAATTGTAACTTTTTGCCTCTGATGAATATCATATGCTGTTAATAATGTGCAATCAGTTTAATGATTTTGAAAGACTCCATGATGCATAAAACTTGGTTTTTTCAATTCCAATTTTTTTTAACATGTAATTTGTTTTCATTTTAGTTGGCTGTATTTCAAATAATAATAGCTAACTTTTTTACATAGCATCAAAAGATATAAAAAAATCTAGCCAGAGTAATGCTTGTACATTGGCATCTATTGAAAGTGATTTTTGAGTGAAGAATGTCATTTTCATTGTCAATGCCTATTTCCTATACTCAATTAAATCAACAATATTAATGCTAACCTACACAGCAAATATTATAACACAAAAGTGTATGCACTCACTATTCCCTAACTCTGACAGGCCTGTTGGTGTAGTATTTGGAGAATGTGACTACTAAGCCAGAGGTTGTGGGTTCGATCCCCACCCAGGATAAAACTGATACTATGATGGTTTATTCTATGTCTGGGTGTTATTTATCTATAATATGTATGTATTTAAAACTAATATGTTTATCAGTAGTCTGGTTTCCATAGTACAAGTTCTGCTTAGTTTGAGATCAGATAGTGTTGTGTGAGTTGTCCCAAGATATTATTATAATGGGACAGAAAACTGACACAACCAGTGGGAGATTAGGCGCAGGATCAACAGTTAAACATGCTCTCCAAGGCACCAATTGGTGTGACATTTCACTGATGGTCCTTGTCCATCTACCTCATCTCTTGTTTCAATATGTCACATTCTCTTCATACATTATAATAGTGTCTCAGTACAAATACATTTATACAATTAAATTAATTAACCAGCCAGCGCCAGACGTGTACAATGCTGTTGACTTCTCCGGTAGCAATTGTGATATGCTATCACTGTTATGATTCATGTTCATTAATGTTATGTTAAATTTATTGCTGGGACATTTCAATTTATAGCCCTCATAACAATTAAAATGATTGCTTGTGTATATGTTTGACGTGTATGTATATCTATCAGCAATACTGTTGCTTTTGCTAGTGAGTACAGTTGTTTAATAATAGGTTAAAAAACTAACGAAACAGTTTATTCTATAAAAGCGTGGGATGTATTTGAATAAACTGTATTTTTATTTTCATAATAACTTTATTTTTAAACTTTTTAGTTTGGCTTTGTAAATACAAAAGCGAGTTTTTTAACTATTTTTTTTTTACAACCACAAGGCTGACGGAATTTTACATAAAGTTTTAACCTCTTATTTCATCCTCATAGGGGCTGATTTTTCAAAAACGCTGAAACAAAAAATTATTTATTTTAAATCGAAAAGCCAAATAGGAAATTTCACAGATCTAACTTAACAAAACTTGCAACCTCGATTTTTGGTTGATTTTTCAAAATCGCCAAAACATGCTTTCTTTAATTTAAACCAATAAGCCAAATACGAAATTTCACACACTCAACTTCAAAACCACTATTTTACCCCTTTAGGGGACGAATTTCCGAAAAACCCTTTTTGTCAAATTGTATTGCCATCGGTGTTTCATAAGTGTGCGAAGGTTCAATTGAATCCGACATTCTGAAGTGGATGGATATCACGTTCAAAGATTCCGTTACATAGATATATAGAAACGTAGGAACAAAGATACATCCAAGCTAATAAAAGCATGTTAAAAAGATGATTGCAAGGTTTAAGTGTGCCTGAGGCGAAGAGTTAAAAAAATATTAAGGTAACAGGACACAATAATAATATCTTGACATTTTTTTACCTCTCAAAGAGAAACTGAAACGAACTGTAGGCCTACTCTGTTTCTTTAAAACGAAATTCATTAATTTTCGTTTCCTTAAATTACTTAAGTTTACAGGGACTATTCTATTTAAGACTTAACTATTCTAATTAAGAATTACTAAATTAAAACGACCCGTGACCACGATCGGTGCAATTCGATCGAAACGTCGGGTAAATAAAAGGTTAAAAACCTTTAAATAATTCACGCGATTAAGTCCCGAAATATATCTAATATGTATAAAAATCGCGAAAGTTTAATAACAATTATTCTAATTAATTTTTGGATAAGCATACGAAGTTTAAACTCATGGACGATTTTCTGGAACTAGTTAGTTAAATAGATGTTCGTGGTTCTGTATATTACCACCTCATTTTTGATCGAAACTTCGTTTTCATTGAATTAGAGTTCTAAGGCTTCCTGTTTTCCAACAAACCTCCGATACTACGGCATTAGGTTTTGCGCCGGCATATGCAGCTAACTATGGGCGTTTTCCATTAATATCTATGCACTAAAGGCACAATCAACTGCTCTTTAAGCGAACTTAACACGATTATCGAACTTGCCCCGGTCCGGTTTTTTATCATTATTGAGTTGCATCACACCTGAGGATGATTCAAGTAATGCATCCATGATAAAACTATGTAGATTATTGCATGTATACAGCTCACGCTATGCTAACATAACAATATAATGAGCAATTAACATTGGGGTACTAAGGCAATCGTTACAACACATACTGTGAACGAAAGTATAGTTCGGTAATAGGCAGGGGGCACATGCCACCACACCCAGATGGTTGTTTTGTCTACTGAATTCCTTCTATTGTTTTCCCATTTGATTTGTGCACCCCTCCCCCCCCCCTCCACAGAACGATGTTTTTTGTGTGCAACGGTATCGAGCGAAATGCAACCCCCCACAATGAACCATGAATATTGTGTGCCTACCTAATGTAAAATTTTGCATGTCTGTAAGTGAAATATGGTAGATCATCACAACTCTGTAAAGCCTTATTTTGTACCCATATTTGCAAATAAACAAATTGAAGAATTAAATATTAAAAAAGAATGAAATTCTAATTTAATAGATAATGGTCTCCTAACCGATGTCGGTTACGGCGCCCAATCTCATTACAGACTATATTATAGTGCACAAGTGTATGTGGAAAACGGTCACCCATCTTTGAACCGTCAGTGGAAATGTTACCTAACCTCACAGATATCACGATTTGTTCTGATCCCTCAACTTTAATAAAACATGTAGTTATAATTATAAAAAACCGGGCAAGTGCAAGTGGGGCCACGCACAAGTAGGGTTTCGTAGTCCCCCATCCGAATAATGCGGCTTAAGAAGTGAGTTTTCTATTATTTCGTTTCATACTAATGCGCATAGTACACTATACTAAATCAGGGACCCTAAACCCTTAAAAAGAGAGGTGTAATAAGAGTTAGGGCCCTAATTCTCTAACAATTTTTCAAGGCCACCTCGATTTTGGGCTCTGATTCAGGGTAGTGTAATAGCCGTTTAACAACTACCAACGTTTTTTTCAATGGAAAGTACGAAAATTTTGTTACTTCTCACTTGGTCTGCTGTTACTCGTTAAGTTGTAAAGCCTACTTAGCTGTGATAGTTTTCCTTATAATTTCATAGACCCAAGGATCCCCTCCCCGTGTTCTCCCTTGCAGGATCTGCCGTCCCAAAGTGACATGCTATTGCCGCTCTTTGTGCCTTCTTGCTTTTTCTCTAATCACATTGTGGCGCTCTACCAAGCTATCCTCAGTCACCATAATATTAAGCTCGAAGCTAACAAAAGCAGTATAGACATCGTTCACGGACTCGGAATTACAGATCTCTTCAGGGAGACTACACTCATAAGCTGTAGGCCTACTCTCTTTCTTTAAAACGAAATTCATGAAATTTCGTTTTATTAAATTTCTTGACTTTACGGGGACTATTCTAACTAATTTTTGGATAAGCACAAGAAGCCCGAACCCATAGACGATTTTTAGACACGAGTGGATTGAATTGATGTTCCTGGCTCTGTATGTCACCACTTCATTTTTGATCGAACCTTCGTTTTCATTGAATTAGAGTAGGCCTCCTGGTCGGTAAATTCGGTTCGATTTATTTGCCGAACAACAAAACCGACCCGAAGCTACTACTAATGTTCGGCTTCATTAACCAGGGCCGATCGGGTAGTTCATTCGAGCCGACTCATCCGCCCGGCCCGCTGTCGCCCGGCTTAGTATAGGTACGTGTTCGGCAAAGCCGCAGCGACTTTTTTCCCGAACATTCATCCACATATATCGCCCCGCCTGTGCCGAATGATGATGGCAACTCACAGACCACTCGGTTGGAAGACGTCCTGAGGTTCCGCGTCGTTGAGCGATGTGTAGTATCCAATCATCTCTTAATAATATTATTTCGTACAGCATTATCATCGTGTTTAACCCGTTGTTTAAAAATAATGTAAAAAGTATTATGTAAATGTGTGCACCAGACCGCGAATGACGTCGGGTCATAATGTAGCTGTATTTTTGGCTAAAGACCTACATTTCACTTTGCGTTTACCTCATTAAAGATGGCCGCCTTGACACTTTCGATTAAAATTGTTTCGTAGGCGCAGAAGTTACTCCTGTTATCTGTTAGATATAGATAGGGTTGCCATCTCTAAAATCTGACAATCAACAAGAACCGTAAAATCTCCGGAATTTAGAGCTAAGAACCCAGACATGTCAACATATATATCTTTAATTTAGTTTTTAAGAAAAAAATGTTATAATTGTCATAAACTCCCATGGCTTAAAAAGTATACCCGGAGTACAAACGAGAACCCACTCACGACGCTCCCAGGATGCCCTTTAAAGTAGGACATATCCAGGGAAATCCGGACGAATGACAACCTATTATATAGAAAATCCTATTTTCGGGATCGAGGCACAGTGGCCAGCCGGCTACCGAGATAAGCGAGCTTAGCAACGTACGTTAACATTGTCGGTCCATAGTCCACCCCTCCATTCTCCATGCCTTGGAGATTGGAGAGCACGTTAATCTGTCGATCTTGTTCCTAATTTTTCGGTAGCTGTGTCTACAAATAAATGTACTACATATGAAAAATTACGATCTGAAAAAGTGCACCAGCAAAAGAGCGTATCTTCATGGCACTTACGTCCTTTTGTTGTGAAGTAGTTTTTCGCTAATAATTCAGATGCCGTCTTTCGTCCGATCATCTTGAAAATAATTTTAGTTGAAAGTATTTATTAAAAAAACAGTTAAAACAAACAAACAGTTTAAAAGATAAAGGGACACAATTTTTTCAACTTTCGGAGCGATTATTTCCGAAAATATTCACTTAATCAAGAAAGTTTCTTAGAAACCTTAAAATGTTTTAAAAGACCTGTCGAATTATTTAGCACACGTAGTTGTTTGCTGATTTTATTTTTTTTTACCCTCCCCTGCCCCCCCTAAAAATATTTATTTTTATTATTTAACTATCGAACTAAGTAGCGGGTTATATAAGACACACCTATACTCTAAATTTCTTCCATATAAGTACATTGTGTAGTATTTGAATAAAATGCCTGTGACATACGGACATGACGATACTATAAGGGTTTCGTTTTGCCCTAAAAAATCGTTTTCAATATTCGTCTATCTGTTTAGGCTCGATCGCACTGACTAACTTATAAATACAGACAAACAAACATACAGACACACAATAATATTAAAAACTAGCTGACCCGCGCAGTTTCTGCAACATTTTTCATTGCTGCTCCGCTTCCATTGGTAGCGTTCCTTGAAAAAATGGCCTATTCAACACTAAAATATTTTTTCAATTCGAACCAGTCGCTCCTGAGATTATCAAGCGTTCAAACCAACTCTTCAGCTTTATAATATTAGTATAGATTAGGATTACATACATGTATATCGTGTACTATCTATGTAAAACCCATGTTATGCAAATAAAGCGATTTGATTAGGAAATATATTTTATTCTACACAAATATCTCCTTTACAATTTATTTATAACTAGCTGTCCCGCGCATCTTCGTCTGCGTAAATTTTCCCCGTTTTTGAAACATTTCTCATTGCTGCTCCGCTCCTATTGGTCGTAGCGTGATGTTATATAGCATATAGCCATCCTCGATAAATGGGCTATCCAACAGTGAAAGAATTTTTCGATTCGGACCAGTAGTTCCTAAGATTACAGCGTTCAAACAAACTCTTTAGCTTTATAATATTAGTATAGATACGTACCTAGTACATATTTGTGTCTGTACATGTTTAACTTAAAGACCAAGATGTCAGATTCAACCCTTATTGTTAATTAAAGACTGATCGCAAAACAATTTTCATATTAAATGTATGAAGGAAAATATCATCCCAGGTGGAATCGTCACATTTGAAGGATAAATTGGACGTTTTCAGGTGCCGGAGATGCTTACTGGCTTTGTGACGACACCCCTGTACCGCTATGATTACTCTGGAATAACCGTAACTTTGTATCAAATCATCTCATCATCAATCAAATCCCATTAATATTTAAAATAAATACCTCTCACCAACAACTTTACCTTCTTGTAATAGCAGTGTGTATTTAGAGTGCAAGCTATACCTAACAACAGCAACAATTTATTTATAAATAATAACCAGGAAAACGGATGCTGTTATCCTTTTAAATAATAATAAACAAGCAAAGTAATTTATAACTTGCTTAACAAAAGCATATTTAGCTTAGGTAGATTGTACTCCTTTTAAAATTCCCAAAGTTAAGACTCATTCACACGATGTCGTTTTTAGGGTTCCGTAGTAAACTAAGGTACCTACCTTCCCTTAAAGTTTCACCATGTCCGTCCGTCTATCCGCAGCTTAGCTCAGAGACTGTTAGCACTAGAAAGCTGTAATTTGGCATTAATACCAGCCATCAAAGTAAATCCTAAAAAAAAAAATTTTCCTACATTAAGGCTGCGTAAAACGACACGAAAAATGTCTTGCGGCCGCTGCGAGTTGACCGCCTGCTAGCCGCATAATTGTGTTCACTCACAAGCAAATTTAAGTTTTAATGACTAGGATATAAGATTTAAATTCATCGGAAATATCGACAGCGCGGCGGCCGTGCTGTGACCGCGTGGTTACTTGCGTTCATTCACAAGTAAATTTAAGCTTGATTGATAATATAAGATTCAAATTCTTCGCAATGGGCTGGTTTCGCCTCGGTTAACTGAGACCTTAAAAGCAATAATTGAATGCAATAAATGGCAGGCTCGTTTATACGATGCCATGCAGCGGGCTAGAAATTTGCATTGTGGCTCTTTACCAGTGGAAGTTATTACTAAAGCGTCTTCCAGACGCACAGTGCGTAATTTTCATAATCTAGAGGGACAAAAGTCTAGGGCCCAAACTGTAAAAGTTTACTATGCGATAAAAGGTATTGAAGGAAATATAAAGACATTGTCAAGGTTTTAGACATACACTGACGGACTTATAAACTGCATCAAAGTAATAGACGACTTTGAAATAAATATTTTAACCAAGTATGCAAACTTTCTATACAGATTTAAATTGAAACCTCTAGATTGGTTCGTGAACTTTAAAACAGCGTAGGATCATATCTTTAAGTTTAAGTTTATGTACTGGAAAGGACCTTAAGACCTTTTTTGAAGAAAAAACAGAAGTTTAAGGAAAAATTGTTTAATTAAAAAATTGGTTTTAACAATAGACACAAACTTTATGCAAGGGTTTATTTGTGTTTTAATAAGGTGTATTACCCCCACGTGCCCTTATTACGGATTCTAATCGGTTCCGCATAGATTTTATAAGGGTTTTTAAAAGATCTCGCGGAATATTGTCCCATTCTTCTGAAAGTGCTGTTCTTAGTGCTGCCACTGTCGTAGGCGAAGGGTTTCTCGCATATACAGCTCTTTTTAAATTGTCCCAAACATGCTCGATGGGATTAAGATCCGGGCTGCGTGCTGGCCAATTCATTGTACGTATCCCAACCTCTTCGCAATAATGTTGAACTTGTGCAGCTGCATGCGGCCGGGCATTATCCTGCATTAAAGTAAAATTTTCGCCTATGAATCCCATGTAAGGCACCACGTGATCTTCTAATATCTCTGTTATGTAGCGATGTGCTGTCAAACCCCCTCTATTACCGTTTTGACGGACCATGTCTATGAACACAAGTTCTGTTCGCCCGTTCATCGATATGCCACCCCAGACCATACATGAACCGCCTCCAAAAGGAACACGCTCCTCAATGCAACTTTGAGCATATCGCTCCCCACGTCGACGATAGACTCTTCTGCGACCATCTGCACCATATAAACATGTCCTACACTCGTCCGTGAACAATACAGAGGCCCACTGCTCTTCTGTCCAATTCAGGTGATGACGCGCAAATCTTAAGCGAGCTTGTCTGTGAGCTGCAGACAACTTTGGACCATTTGCTGGTCTAAAAGGGGTGATAGCCGCTTCCTTTAACCTTCTTCTTATTGTTCGTGCACACACGTTTTTTCCACGCACTTCATTAAGCTCGGTTTTGATGTTAACTGACGTGAGGAAACGATTTCGCAGGGAAGTTGTAACAATAAATCGGTCATCACGACCTGTGGTTGCTCGAGTTCTGCCTGTACCACGTCTCCTCCTGTAAGAACCTGTCTCTACAAACCTTCTGTATATTCTACAAACCGTAGACTGGTTTAAATTTAAATTTCTACCAATCGTTCGTTGATCCAAGCCCTCCCGCACCAATGCTACAATTTGTGCCGCTTGTTCGGACGAAGTATCCATATTATGGTTCAAAAACTCTCGATGTGTTAAAAAACTAACCCAACAATTATGCTGGTAACAATAATTCAATTGACCAAACAAAAAAAATCAATGAGAATTAATTTAAAACTTTGCTATTAATAACACGCAAATCTGATACTACGAGTAAATTTTCTTTTCCCGGCTATATTCATTTGTTTTACCGCAGTTCTATTTTTAAATTTAATTTTTTTTTAAGATTAAGAGCCAGTCTTTCCATATTTATATAATTTAATCTAAAAAGTTTGCATACTTATTATAAAAAATCCTTTTAGAGTAAACCTGAACTTTGATGCAGTTTATGAGTCCGTCAGTGTATATTGCAACATTTTATGTATAACATATAATACAAAAATGACAATACACAAAAAAAAAATACAATTATTCGAACATACAAAAAACAACAAAATGTTTAAGAGAAGGGAGAAGTATATAGATACAAATGATAATTACCGACACCAAATTCGGTCAGAATAATAAGATTTTTCAAACTCGCTATCGGTATCAGATTCTTCAGTTTCGGAACGTTCAGAGTGAATTCCTTCGTGTTCTATGTCAGGAGTTCTCATTTCCAAAAGCTCACAGACTTCAGGAGTAATTTTTCCACGTCTTGTTTTAGGAGCAGCACGAAAGCTTGCAATATAGGGGTCTGAAGTTATAAGTACTTAATAACTCTTGATGTCTTTCGCGTAAATAATTCTCTGAATTTTCTATTGTGCTTCTCCCGAAAGTTGGCCGAATGGAAGAACACTGCTAAAAAATGAGAGACTTATATGGACGCTTACTGGCATTGGATGCCATGAGTACTCCATATAAGTCTCGTTTTTTTAGCTAATTCCTGAAACTTATTGATATTTCATTTCACAATTATATCTACACCAAATTCAGTCACACCTTTCAAATTAATTACAGTTTTCAGTACATCTTCTTGCACTTTACATAATCTTATAATTGTGTGATCCATTAGACTTGCGGAGTTGTACTTCGGTTGCCATCGATATCTCTTTCAGACTCGATGTTTCAAGAAGATGTTGAATTCGTCGTCTTTTTGTTTTGGTGCTCGAACTTTCAAAGTCTTTTGCGGTCTTCTGAACGAACCCGAACACGTTTCAGGTAGTGACACACCTTCGAGCGCCTCAGTAACAATACTAGGTAACGGCAGGTTTCCTTCTAACCACCCAGAATTTGTATTTAGGAAACGATCTCTATGTCTTCCCGACTTCGACCATTTTTCTTCGATTTTTTGACAAAAACTTCTGATAGTCACTTTTAAACTTCTTATAACGTCATCCGAAAAGGACGGGTTATCAAGTTCTTGCAATATGTGATGTAACAAAGCATCTGTTCTTATTTCTTTTGCGTTAGCAAACCATACGTCGAAATAATTTCTACCGGAAATTTGCGAATTAATTCTGAAAATAAAGAAAAGTTGTATGAGTGTCGCAAATATGCGCAAACAAATGAACGTTTTTCCTGTAGCTAACAAGTAGTTCTTTCGAATAAATGTAATAAGGGATCTGTATATTCCGATATAATGTACTAAAACTCAAGTACAAATAGAATTAGTAGAATTTTGATTATAAAAATAAACTCTCTCTGTTCATATAGTGCTCGTGATTAATTTTTATAACATATTAAGTAAAATACATGTGGAAACTTACCTTAAAACTCCCAAGAAAACAATAACAACACACAATCACTGGTAGCGCACATACACACATTATATTCAACGAGCAAACTCAGCCGAATGACGCGATCGCTTTGAGAGCTTGGACGACGAATCTCAGATAGTCGGCCGTTCTGACCCTTTTTTTATTGTGTGGTGCGAGTTCTTGGAAAATAAACCTTAGTGACACGTAATATGGTTTGTCTTTTTTGAATATAAATAACTATTTTACCTACATAGACTAGTGTAAAATTTGACTTTTGTGCCTCTAGATTATGAAAATTGTGAGACGGTGGGAAACAAGCGTACAAACCAAGGTGACCTTGCTGTTTTCCAACAGTGTAGACGGCTGTTGCAAACCAAGTACCAAGTAATTTGGTTTGCAACAGCCGTCTACACTGTTGGAAAACAGCAAGGTCACCCTGGCGGGAAGGACTTGTATCCAACCGTCTAGAAGAGGCTAATGCGCTTATTACACTACACTAAATCAGGGACCCTAAATCTTTAAAAAGAGCGGTGTAATAAGAGTTAGGGCTCTAATTCTCTAACAAATTTTCAAGGCCACCTCCATTTAGGGCCCTGGTTCAGGGTAGTGTGTGGAGGGCAAGGTGTTAAGTCCCTCCAACACAAAGGGAGGATCCTCCGACCTGGCGAGGTGATCATGGATGGCGGGCCGCGGCCCAACGGATAACGTTGGGAACTTGTATTTATAGTTAGCAGCTGTGAAAACTTCTATATCGCGATTCAGGATTTGACGCGAGCTGTCAAGTGTCAATTTATTTTATATTATTATTATAAGTGGGTACCGCCACAAGTGTAATAGCCGTTTAAAGCCTACGACACGCCCGTCTATTTGACGGCAACAGCGCCGGTTAGGACACGATTCTTCTCGTCCAATCTCGTATACCGATTGCTATAAGCATTACCTGTCAGTCCTGTCACGGACTAAAACTTACCTAAGTCCAGATTTTCAAAACTATACCTCAAAAAAATCGATCTCGTATCAACCAATCAGTTTCCTTTTCGTTGTCATGTCATTTTTATATCATTGCAATACGACGAACGAATTGTTATTCGTAATGTATTTCGGGTTCGTGCCTTGCATTCATAACTAACAACATTCCTATTTAACCGGAAAATGGGTACATTTAAAACAGGAAAATTATGTACCTTTGAAATTGATAGGTACCTATATTATTTTTATAACAAAGCATAAAGTAGAATTACTTTTAGCGACTGTCTATTTGTACGTTTAGTTTCAAAATATTGATCTATCCCTAAGGGGGCGTCTAAACGGGCCATTTTTTACGGCAATTTGTGGCGGCACTATTGGCAACTAATTGCTCAGCCAATAATGGCAATATGTCTACAATTGTATGGCGCATGATCCAGTCTTCTAAATGGGCTAAACAACCCGGCAACAATAAAATAGAGAGCAACCGAAACAACAACAAAATTGACCGGGCAACATTGCGGAAAATCGATCGCTCGAATGCAGCAGCAATATTGGAGAGTACTGCCATGTTGCCGGCCACAGCATTGCCGCCACAAATTGCTATAAAAAATGCCCCGTTTAGACACCCCTTTAACTTTAAAAAAAACACATAACATTTAAATTCGATTGTCTTTAAAACCTTTAAATGGATTTTCCCGAGTTCCGAAACGATCAGATCATTGTTATTTTATAAAATGTGCAAATTTATCTGCTGCGCGCGTCCCCAATACTTGTAAGAACTATTACGATATGAAATGCAATTAAACCAGTAGAAAAAAAAAATATTTATCATTATTTTCGCGTGAAAACAGCGCTAAAAACATGGACGTACCGGACTGCGTTTCGTTCTATGTTGTACTCACTAAGGCTGATTTACTTATAACTTTTTCATCATATAATTTGCATCAGTCCATGGTATATAGTATATTAGTGGCAGCACCTTACCCCCATATCAAGTTTATAAACATTCAAACATTGTAAAATTGGCAACTTGAAAAGAGTGGCCGCGAGTTTTTATTGGCAGGTTCTTTTCTCCGGCTTTACCTATTGTTTGCGAACTTGGCATTACATGTACATGTAGAATCCCGACGTATCACAAGAGTTATTTTCCATCCTAAGTAAATAAAGAATTTTGAATTTCGTAATTTGAATACGACCGGAACTATAAAATGGGTAAAATAGGTTTAAACACAGGATCCACAATTTATTCGTTACAACTTATAAACTATGACTGCCTCTGTGGCGCGGTGTACGCAAGAGGTCGTGGGTTCGATTCCCACACGGGACACCACTTTGTGTGACCCACAAATTGTTGTTCCGAGTCTGGGTGTACTTTGTGTCCGTGACTTCTATGTTTCTAAAGTCCCCCGCGACACAGGGCTTGTACCCTAATGCGGGAGTCGTCTTTTTATAAATTAAAATTTAATTAATTAATTAAAAAACACACATTATCTTTAAACTTAAAAAATGAGTTTACAATAACAATAATCTCTTTTTTAACACATTCACAGAAATTTACTATATCTCCCTTAACAACGTATGATTAATATATATAATATATTGTACAAAAATGTACCAAGTTATTTTTACATGGATGTGATGCTAAAATTTGATTACGTCACAAAGTGGCGCCCGCGTACGATGTCGGCAGTAATTAACTTAGTAAGGTACTCTGTAGGATACAGTAAATAATTTGATTTGTCTACATGAGTCGGCGACAAGATGGCGACTTGGTGTGCTTGCCTCGCATTTTGATTTTTTCGTATTGTGAGGAACAGACACTAGTATAGTGTTAATAATTATAATAAAAATGATTTAATCACTTAGGAAGCAAATACTACACTTGTGAAAAGTCGATTCTACATTCACTTGTAATGCCTGTTCGCAAACAATAGGTAAAGCCCGAGACAAGAACAGGCAATAAAAACTCGTGGCCACACTTTTCAAATTGCCAATGTTTAAAATGTTTCTCTGTTTATAAACTGTATATGCAGGTATGGTGCTGCCACCATTATATTATACACCATGTTAGAGGACTGATGCAAAAAAGGATGTTAATAATATTAGAAGAGTACACGAGATCTGATACATCAGCCTCAATGGGCACAACATAGTAGGAGCATCCACTTACGATGTAAAAACTTTATGTGCTTAAATATTGACCAATTTTATTATATTAGCTGTGGTTATACTAAAGCCGTTGACGTATAGACCAGGGCCGTGCCATCACCATAAGTAAATATTAACTGCAATGTGTGAAAGAGTAGCATATTAACTGCAATGTTGGATAGCCCATTTATCGAGGAAGGCTATAGGCTATATAACATCGCGCTATGACTAATAGGAGCGGAGGAGCGACGAGAAATGTTGCAAAAACGGGGAAAATTTACGAATACGAAGTTGCGCGGGACAGCTAGTATTGTATAAAATAAATTAGTGCACAGATTGTAAATTGTAATATGATAAATGTAATCACCTACGGAGGAAGCCTGGTGTCCTGAAATTTAGGCACCAGTCTCCAACAATATTAAAAAAGGAAGTATTGTAGGTATTCCAACATAATCGATATATATATTTTTTTTAATTTTAAAAAAGACGAGTCCCGCATTAGGGTACAAGCTCTGTGTCGCGGGGGACTTTATAAACATACAAGTACACCCAGACTCTGAACAACAATTTGTGGATCACACAACGTGGTGTCCCGTGTGGGAATCGAACTCACAACCTCTTGCGTAGCAGTCGGACACACTCCTACCGCGCCACAGAGGCAGTCTAATTATAAAAATGTATGATTTTTGAGTATTCGAAAGCTTTTGGCATCCCATACCTTCGTAATAACATAATTTTTGAAAACTGTTAAATACAGTAAGAGTCAGAATTGATTCAGAATGTGGGATGCATTCTCGCATATGCAGTGCCGACCAACAATGCGCGTCGAAACTCATTTGTTAACAATACCGTACGTAAAGGAATATAATAACAAAGCTCACTATTGTTATCGATACCTTAGCGTTTGTTTATATATTTCCTTGAATGACTGTATTTCCCTACAGCCAAGTTTACGTATTGGATGTTATAAATATTTTTATTATCGTTGCCATTTGTTGTAATTGGGCCAGTAAGTGGGCGCGAGTTCTCTTTGCCTTGTTCTTTTCTCCGACTTTACTTTGGTACGGTGGGAGACTGGGAGTGTGTCCGACTGCTACGCAAGAGGTCGCGGGTTCGATTCCCACACGGGACACTACTTTGTGTGATCCACAAATTGTTGTTTCGAGTCTGGGTGTACTTTCTAGCCGTGACCTGTATGTTTGTAAAGTCCCCCACGGTACAGGGCTTGTACCCAGCGGGAATTTAAAAAAAAATATGTAGAAACATGACCTATCACAGCTGTAGTATTAAGGCTCATAATAAAAAGATTTGAGAGAGACTGTGTGACTGAGAGACTGGCCTGTTGGCTAGTGGTTAGTGACCCTGACTGCTAAGCCGGAGGTCGTGGGTTCGATCCTCACCCAGGATAAAACTTTGTATGATAAGCACGATTGCTTATTCTGTGTCTGGGTGTTATTTATCTATAATATGTATGTATTTAGAAATATTTGTCCCAAGATATTATTATTATTTGATATAAGATTCGAAATCAAAATGTCTTCAATACAGGATTTTTAATTTGTATTTATTCAAAACTCTGAGAAAATGTTCAGAAATTTACCATTGCAAATAACATATTAACAAGCACGCTTTCATGTATAACCATTTCTTATTAATGGTCACCCAACCGATGTCGGTTACACGGAGTGCACTCTGTATTTCCTCACTCTCATAGTCCGATGGGACGGAAATCCCACACAACCGGAGGGACAGGACCGACTTAACGTGCTCTCAGAGGCACGGAGGGGTATGACTTTCGAAAACGGTCACCCATCTATGGACCTACAGTGGTAATGTAGCTTAACCTCGCATATACCTCAATCTGTTCCGTTGCCTCTTAACTTTATTTATCTTACTTTATTTCCTCAGCATCATGTGCATCAGCATTGGATCCCGGCGACGGTGCCCCTTGGGGCTTGGTGGTGAACTGCGCGGGAGAGACGAGGGTCGGGCAGACGGAGGCGGTGTACTCCGAGGGCATCTATACCCTCAGCTCCAACGTGGCTAAGCAGTGCGCCAAGCTGAAGGTGCCCCGGCTCGTCGAAATATCCAGTGGACAGATGTATAGTAGTGACAAGGTCAGTTGGTTGTTCTACCACGAAGACTTAGGACATCACACACACGGCCATCTGATCCCAAACTAGACAGTCCGTGCTATGGCAATCAGACAACTGATAAACATCCTTCACATACATAAACTATAGACAGACACAGGATAAACAATCGTGCTCATGATACAAAAAATTATGCCTAAGTGGAAATCAAACCCACCACCTCTGGATTAGCACTAACCACTAGACCAACAGGCCAGTCAAAAAAAAAAAATTCTTAGGTTTTTTTTTTACTCATTTCATGAAAAAATTCATAATTATTCATATTTAGGACTACGATGTGACGTCACGCAAGAAGATATAATATAGAAGCGGTAAGGGGCCTTAACATACTGACGATTTGTGCGCGTTTTCGGTCACCACCCAGGATAAAACTTTGTGTGATGAGCACGATGGTTTATTCTGTGTCTGGGTGTTAGAAATATATAAGTATGTTTATCAGTTATCTGGTTTCCATAGTACAGGCTCTGCTTTGTTTGGGATCAGATAGCGTTGTGTGAGTTGTCACAAGATATTATTATTATTATAATTAACTCAGCTCAGCTTATTTATTCCATCCTCCAATAAGCACTGCCCATAACGTTACGGGTTACGTTCATATAGTCAAAAACGTGTATTTTTTTTGTTATTAAAAACTTTTGTAAGATAATTTATTCAGTGATAAAGCACCCTAACTTCCGTCGATCGTAAACCCGTCTGCTGGTGTGACATTGGCGGGTGACGCGACTGATTTGGTCGCACTGATATGACGTCACTGGCTGCGCAACTGGTACTACAGTTTTAAGCTAAGTTAAGTTTTAAGCTAATTTATATTCTTTTATGGATATATTTTTTCCGGTGCCTAAGTTATTACCTAAACAGTAAAATGGTGGGTCTACCTTAATTTATTTCCCCAATTTTGCTGACGTAATTTTTGCTTGACGTTTCGACCGCGATACACCGACCGTTGTCACAGCTGACTGGCCTGTTGGTCTAGTGGTTAGTGACCCTGACTGCTAAGCCAGACGTAGTGGGTTCGATTCCCACCTAGGATAAAACTTTATGTGACGAGAACTATAGTTTATTGTGTAATTTATCTATAACTGGCTGTCCCGGCGGACTTCGTATCGCCCCGTTATTTTTTTTTTTAGTTATTTTCTTAATTTTTTTTACGTAAGATGATATTGAGAAGACCTTCTGCCGAATATTCTCGTCGTATAGTCGTTCTCTAGTTATCTCGTGACCAAGGTAAATAGGGATTCATTTTTCTATACTAATATTATAAAGAGCAAAGATTTGCATTTTTGTATGTAATGAATAAACTTAAAAACTACTAGACCGATTTCAAAAATTCTTTCACCGTTATGAAGCTAAGCTATCCCCGGGTGACATAGGCTACTTTTAATCCCTGTATACCCACGGGAACGGGAAATTCACGGGTGAAACCGCGAGGCGCCCGCTAGTTATATATAAAGATAGAAAGATATAAGTATGTATATCATCTGGTTGTCATAGAGCTGCCTACTTTGGGATCAGATTGGCGGTGCGTAAGTTGTACCAAGATATTATTATAATGCTTACCTAGCATAAACTCGTTTATTTTTGCATCGTTTACTAGTCTCATTTTTAGGATTCAGTATTAGATTGGATAGCCCGAAATCGCTTAGGCGAAAAGAACATATAAAACACAACATTAATTTCTAGAAAAAAAACCTATCCATTCAATAATTTACGAGGCGGCGGTAGTCTAATGGCTAAGGCAATCGTGAGGTCGTGGGCTCGAATCCTGACCATTATACTACCGATGTGAACCCACTCCTAACACGAGCCATAGAGCATAGCTGGGGAGGTTAACAGGATTGCTAGTAATGTGGGACTACAATCCCACATTGCTAGTTATCTTTAAAAAAAACAACTATTTTGATACATTCCAGCCTCACAAAGAAGACGGGCCCGTTGACCCGTGGACTACAGAAGCTCGGATGAAGTACAAGGTGGAACAGGAGCTTAAAGAAATGGAGGCAGAACTCAACTACACTATAATCAGACCAGCGATAGTGTATGGCATCGGAGATAGGAGAAGTCTTAGTAAGTTTTATTTTAACCTTGTACCAGCATAATTTTTCTTTACGATTCTTTATTATTAATCAAACAAATTTAAAATTAATTTTATACAAATCTTGCAATAAACTGAACCAGAGTGCAGTTGATCTGAAATAACTTCAGTACGACTGTATATACATTTGGGAGATTCATTTTTTATTTATAGACTAGCTGGTAATTTTACCCCCCTTAAGGGTTGATTTTCGCTTTCAATGAAAACGCTAAAACACGTTTCTTTTTTTACAACAGCAAAGCCAAACACATTCTTTCCCATATCTAGCTTCGAAACTGACAGAGCTGCATACAAAATTTTAACCGCTATTGAACCCATAAAAGGATTGTTTTTCCAAAAATGCTAAAACGCTTGTTTCTTTATCTTAAACCAAAAAGCTAAGTACAAAAAAACAATCTAACTAAAAACTGACGAAGTTTCATACATACTTTCAACCTCTATTTTACCCCTTATGGTTTTGTTTTTCAAATACGTTGTATTTCAACGTATTTGGAAAACAAAACCATAAGGTTTAAAATTCTATTTCTGTATTTTAAACCAAAAAGCCAAATACGAAATTTCCAAAAATCCCTTATCGGACGCCTACATTATATTAGGAATTTCACTAGGATTAGCTGATTAGGTTGTGCGTGGATCCATCTGTCAATCAGCTAAATATTTTTCGGCTACTCAGTTATTTAATAATTACATACCTACTTGTTTATTTAAACAGCACCGCGTCTTCTCTATGGGGGTATATACAAGCACCTCAACGAGACCATGAAGCTTCTATGGACAGCGGATCTCAAAATGAACACAGTACATGTCCGGGATGTCTGCCGCGCGATCTGGACCTTAGGTACAATGCCTGAGGCCAACAAACAGATATATAATGTGGTAGATGATGCCAACAGTACGCAGGGAAGCCTTGCTGAGATCGTATCTGAAATATTCAAGATCAATCACGATTATTATGGCACTGCTATTTCTACTTTAGCTAAGGTAAGAATCTATATATTAACTAGCCGTCGGTCGCGGCTAAGCTCGCGGGGATGGTTTGACCCCCTTATGGGGTGATTTTCCAAAAAACGCTGAAACACGTGTTTCTTCATTTTAAACCAAAATTGTCACAGATTTAACTTAAAAACTGATGGAGTTTCATACGAAATTGTTACCCCTATTTTACCCCCTTTAGGGTTTATTTTCTAAAAACGCTGAAATATGTATTTATTTATTTTAAACTAAAGCCAAATACAAAATTGCACTATTTAAGCCCCTCAAAAGTTAATATTCCAAAAACGGTGAAACACGTCAAACATATATTTCTTTATTTTAAACCAAAAAGTTAAATACGTAATTTCATGGATCTAACTTCAAAACTGACAACAAAATATGGTACAAAATGAACGGGGGGGAGAGGGGGGATTTGATTCAACACCGCTACACTAGCCACCACGGCTGAGTGGGAGAGGTAGAGTAGGGCTTGCCTGTCAAAACAAACCGCTCCGGTGTCAAAATTCTCAAATTCCCCCAAATAAAAAGCTGATTTAGTCGACCCCGTGGGGTAGGGGGGCAATTACCCTTGTTGCCCCCTTGGTTTAGCGCCTGGCCCGGTGCAACCTGGTTTAAAATAATGTAGAGTATGATAATGAGCCGACCCTGTTGTATTGGCAGACGGACATAGCATCAGTGTCAGAGGAAGCCAACGACAAGCACCTGACGGCGTGGGCGGACGTGTGCCGGCGCTACGAGCTGGCGCACACGCCGCTGGAGCCCAGCGCCGCGCCCGAGCTGCTGCTCAACCGCCAGCTGTGCCTCGACGCGAGCAGGCTGCGCGCGGTCATGCTGCCCCACGTGCGCGCGCCTACACAACACAACCTGACCGAGGTAACACTCACAACTACTAGTGACGCAGCTGGGCCTCGACGCGAGCAGGCTGCGCGCGGTCATGCTGCCCCACGTGCGCGCGCCTACACAACACAACCTGACCGAGGTAACACTCACAACTACTAGTGACGCAGCTGGGCCTCGACGCGAGCAGGCTGCGCGCGGTCATGCTGCCCCACGTGCGCGCGCCTACACAACACAACCTGACCGAGGTAACACTCACAACTACTAGTGACGCAGCTGTGCCTCGACGCGAGCAGGCTGCGCGCGGTCATGCTGCCCCACGTGCGCGCGCCTACACAACACAACCTGACCGAGGTAACACTCACAACTACTAGTGACGCAGCTGTGCCTCGACGCGAGCAGGCTGCGCGCGGTCATGCTGCCCCACGTGCGCGCGCCTACACAACACAACCTGACCGAGGTAACACTCACAACTACTAGTGACGCAGCTGTGCCTCGACGCGAGCAGGCTGCGCGCGGTCATGCTGCCCCACGTGCGCGCGCCTACACAACACAACCTGACCGAGGTAACACTCACAACTACTAGTGACGCAGCTGTGCCTCGACGCGAGCAGGCTGCGCGCGGTCATGCTGCCCCACGTGCGCGCGCCTACACAACACAACCTGACCGAGGTAACACTCACAACTACTAGTGACGCAGCTGTGCCTCGACGCGAGCAGGCTGCGCGCGGTCATGCTGCCCCACGTGCGCGCGCCTACACAACACAACCTGACCGAGGTAACACTCACAACTACTAGTGACGCAGCTGTGCCTCGACGCGAGCAGGCTGCGCGCGGTCATGCTGCCCCACGTGCGCGCGCCTACACAACACAACCTGACCGAGGTAACACTCACAACTACTAGTGACGCAGCTGTGCCTCGACGCGAGCAGGCTGCGCGCGGTCATGCTGCCCCACGTGCGCGCGCCTACACAACACAACCTGACCGAGGTAACACTCACAACTACTAGTGACGCAGCTGTGCCTCGACGCGAGCAGGCTGCGCGCGGTCATGCTGCCCCACGTGCGCGCGCCTACACAACACAACCTGACCGAGGTAACACTCACAACTACTAGTGACGCAGCTGTGCCTCGACGCGAGCAGGCTGCGCGCGGTCATGCTGCCCCACGTGCGCGCGCCTACACAACACAACCTGACCGAGGTAACACTCACAACTACTAGTGACGCAGCTGTGCCTCGACGCGAGCAGGCTGCGCGCGGTCATGCTGCCCCACGTGCGCGCGCCTACACAACACAACCTGACCGAGGTAACACTCACAACTACTAGTGACGCAGCTGGGCCTCGACGCGAGCAGGCTGCGCGCGGTCATGCTGCCCCACGTGCGCGCGCCTACACAACACAACCTGACCGAGGTAACACTCACAACTACTAGTGACGCAGCTGTGCCTCGACGCGAGCAGGCTGCGCGCGGTCATGCTGCCCCACGTGCGCGCGCCTACACAACACAACCTGACCGAGGTAACACTCACAACTACTAGTGACGCAGCTGTGCCTCGACGCGAGCAGGCTGCGCGCGGTCATGCTGCCCCACGTGCGCGCGCCTACACAACACAACCTGACCGAGGTAACACTCACAACTACTAGTGACGCAGCTGGGCCTCGACGCGAGCAGGCTGCGCGCGGTCATGCTGCCCCACGTGCGCGCGCCTACACAACACAACCTGACCGAGGTAACACTCACAACTACTAGTGACGCAGCTGTGCCTCGACGCGAGCAGGCTGCGCGCGGTCATGCTGCCCCACGTGCGCGCGCCTACACAACACAACCTGACCGAGGTAACACTCACAACTACTAGTGACGCAGCTGTGCCTCGACGCGAGCAGGCTGCGCGCGGTCATGCTGCCCCACGTGCGCGCGCCTACACAACACAACCTGACCGAGGTAACACTCACAACTACTAGTGACGCAGCTGTGCCTCGACGCGAGCAGGCTGCGCGCGGTCATGCTGCCCCACGTGCGCGCGCCTACACAACACAACCTGACCGAGGTAACACTCACAACTACTAGTGACGCAGCTGTGCCTCGACGCGAGCAGGCTGCGCGCGGTCATGCTGCCCCACGTGCGCGCGCCTACACAACACAACCTGACCGAGGTATTAGATATGTGCCGTCTAGTCGATAAAGCCGATCAGTCGATCATATTTTCTATTCTAGATAAGGCTTGGATGCAGTAGTTTGTTTAGAGGGGGAGCAACATCTGACTCAACTGGCCAAGTATGGTTGCTCGCATTACGGGGGTTTCATTTTATTCAACACTGGTTCACCAACCACCACACCGGTTTAGTGTCAAAATTCTCCAAAAAAAAAAAGGTGTCTCTGTCGACTCTGGGGTGGGGGGTGGCAATTGGCCTTGTTGCCCCCCCCCCCCCCATTTCAATCCCCGCCTGGCAAAGATCAGCGACTAGTCGGCCGGTTTATCTATATATTAATGAAGCAAAAAGGTTGTACCTAATATAACTGGAATTGCGCGGACGAAGGAGTATGAAATTTCGCACACTTACAATTTATAATAGAGGAATGCCGAATGCTAATGCTAATCAAAATTAAAAACAAAAGAAAATTTAAAAATACATCATTGAATTATGGTCGAATTTCGATCACTGGGTGACCACTAGTTCATATTCATATTTCACGAAACTCTTGCACAGTAGTTGTATACAGTCCCATTGCGCCACCGATCTAGTCGATTAACTTTATATTATTTGTTTGTTGCAGGTATTGGAAGACTATGCTTCTATGAACCTCTTCCCGAAGGATCTCCTACTATGATCGATTAAATAGACATTTTTAAACCGCACCGTTCTAAAAATATGGAAATAACGCACGATTTGTTTTCGCTTACAATGCTCATTGCAATATATTATTATATCACTGTAGTTTTGAATGTTTTGATGCTATCGGATCTGTGATCACGAAATAATAATCATTTAATCACGAAGTCGTAGACGACAATCATTGTAGATATGGAATATTTTGACTACACTGAATCTTTTGTAACATGGACGCGGTGATTGATCAAAAATTTGCATGTTTTGATACACCGTCTGTTAAAAATATATGTCTTATTACAAAGTTTTTAGAGTCGATAATGAAATGGTACGAATATTGTCATATACAGAAGTAGTAATATTGATTGGATCAGCACTATCCTCGTCCCTATATTGTTTTAGCTATTGCATAGCTTTTTAGGCGTTGAGCGCGGCGACCGAATCAAGAAAGTCCGTAGCGAAAATAAAACCTAACACCCCCCACTTCGCCTACCATGTAGCTCAGCCGATCGTTCGCTTAACGTATATGTATATGGTACGACTGTACGAAGCTCGCACGGATCGAGACGAGCTGCTCCAAAATGTAATGAAAGGAAAGATTTTTTTTTTAATTGCGTAATTTGATAAAAAATGCTATGCAATAGCTTTACCGCGGCAATTACCGAGTGACTCACATTTTTTTTTTATGATTCAGTGAAATTGATGTTACATTATGTAATGCTTAAACATTTTATTTAGTAAATCGTCGGCTTCAGCTTTATCATAACGAAGCATTATATCTTAGTTAATAAATACGTATTATACCTACATTTAACTTGTAACTATTTTGGTTCATAATATTTTTAATGCAACACTGTGATAACAAGTGAGACATTATATAACTTCCGAATAAAATATTTTTTATAAAAATTTGACAATAACTTTTTAAAATACATTTGGAATTAACCATAGTCTATTAGTAAGAAATCTAAGACTGTGAATACCAAAAAGCAATTCTATAATTTTGCTTTTTATTATTTTAAATCTAACTTCGAAATTCTGTACTTATTGTTCCATCCAGTATGAATTGATATATTTTTGTCATACGAAATATTAGTATGAAGCTCAACCTAGCATAGTACTTAAAAGTATTGCTTTTTATTCTTATATAATGGTGCAAAAAGTATTTAGTTTTATGCATTATACTCTCTTTTTATTACTGTAATGTTACTTTTTTGATAAAGACTATTTTAGGGATTTTAAACATTACTTATTACCTAATTAGTTTTATATAATGTAATACGTACTATACAGTCTACTACAGTATTTGAATTGGCATAATACCCACATTAATTTGTATTCACGAGTGTAGGTGGTCATTCTGACGATTATTATATTTTATCTCTGAGACAAAAAAGTATTAATTCCAGCAATAAACAAAAAAAAAATATGCAAAAAAAATAAGAAGAAATTTTAAAAACAAAAAAAAGCGTTGTTAATTTACTCCCTTGTGAGAAACAGAGTTGCAATATAAGAAAACTATATTATCCCGCTTATACAGAAATATAATTTGTATTGTGTATCCGCCTGTTTCATTCATTTGCATATAAAGTTATCCGGATGAACCATATACAATTAAGCCAGGTTCTTTATAAACCCTATTCCTATACTCATGTTATGCCAACAAAATCCGATCTTCCGATCACCGCAAATAATTATCAAAATTATCAACTTTCTAATATACCAGATAGCCAAGATACTAACAAATGTCCTAAGTGGCAGAAGTAAGATAACTAGCAAAAATGGATTTGCGGTCCCCCACATTACTAGCAATCCTGTTAATCCCTCCAGCTAAGCTCAGTGGCCTGTGTTAGGAGTGAGTTCACGTCGGTAGGATTCGAACCCTTGACCTTTGCGACACACAATTGCGAGACCGATGCCTTAATTGTGCGCAGTCTTTAGTTGTATACACGCGTGTCCGACAATGGGTTAGTTTCCGAGGTAAATAAAATATAATTTAGTAAATACAATTAGCATTGAAACTACCAACAATTAAGTCACGATTTAATTTTGGGATTTTTATCATATCATAAAAAGTGATTTGACTAAAAATAATATTGTCCTCAAAGACTTTGTACCAAATTTGAGCCTAATCGAACGTCAGGAAGAGTTACTAATTTAGTTTCCAAGATTTGACCCACACAAATTTAACTACCAACAAACATAGCAGATTTTGCAACAACGGCAAATTAAATAAAAGCATGTAAAAATAGTGACGACATAGTCCGGTATTTGTCCATACAATAATTTTTATGTATAAAATATCTAGGTTTTGAAATTTCTTAAATAGTTGTTGATTTGACTAGTTTGAAACTAGCCTGCAACAACTATGTACATAAAGTACTGAGGGAATAAAAGCTTCCTTCTGGACATTTTATGACAACTGTAAATGTTGATAAACTTTCGCGATTAATTACAAACTCCGGTCCGTATAGGTTTGCTATAAATATTTATACCAGTCTACCCGTGACCACGGCCGTTGCAATACGGTCGAAACGTCGTGCAAGAAACAAGGTATTTTACCTTAAATTATTCACGCGTTAAGACCCGTAGTATAATTTCATAATTATGACAACTCTATCATCTACTTACTCAGCTTCGCTACCCACAACACTTTAAGATAACAAAGTTCCTTAGCAACCAGGGTATCTTTAATACTTTAAAGATACCCTGGCCGGACCAAAAAAAATCTAGAGGCCGACCCAAAATGCCAATAGACTAATGCATTCGCATAAATTTTCAATTTACTCTTCCACAACAATTTTGGTTTTAGTATAGAATTATGTCTATCTTATATCATCTGGATAACTTTTAGAGTGTATTGAAACAGGCTCCATGTATATTTTACTTATTAAGCTTAAGTTTAAATGAAAGTCATATAACGATTAAGAGCTTAAATTGTATAAGTTGGCCTAGATGTCATAATAGAAGAACTCACAATATTATATTATAGTCAGTATACGTGTAACTTTATTTACTTTGTTCTAGCGATAAGTCTATAAAAAGTCGAGGGCTGATTTTTTAATCAAATTACAGAAAAAACCGTTTAAAAAAATAAATAAAGTAAGAGTTCAGAAGAAATATTGTTAAAACTATATCCTAGTGACTGGAAATCAAGGCAAATCAAAGTTGGTGAGACGAAGTAAATGATAAAATTCAGAGCTGGCACATTAATACTGTAATAATTGGGTATTTGACTGCTATCAAAATAAAATATTTTTTAATAACCATGTAAAAATATGTCATACGGTATTATGAAAAAATATATTCATCTATTAATTTAACGTGTTTATTCATTTTTAATCATAAAGAAAAACACTAAAAGTAAGTAATTTGACTACAGAAAACGTGACGTCTTAAGCTAGCGTTCTATACAGATTTGTACGAAGCGGGTCGATTATGACGTTTTTTAAAAAGAAGTTGATTTGACTTCAGTCAAATACCCTATTGCATAAGGATTTAAACTTTTTGTGCCTATCCGAAAGGAATAGTTATCGTTGACGAAACGAAATATAAAACTTTGAAAGTTAACGACGTTTTGTTTCGGTAACAGTGAGTAGCCTTACATGTGAAGCGCGAAGACTCCGGAAATAATAAATTAAATTAAACACTAATTGTTATTGCATACGGTTGAAAATGGCTTAACGCGCGACCAATAGGTTACTTAAGTATGCAATTTTGAACCGTATGGCAAATAATTAGGACTTAGTTCAAATTGTTATCTTGGTCTTGCCTCGTCAGTTTGAACAGAACCTTTCAATAATTTGAATCTGATGATTGAAACATCAGCCCGACGTCACTGCTATCTTTTGTAGAGAAGGATTTTTAAATTGTTGCTTTTCGACAGTTAAATACAAATACATTGGTTTACTAAATGATTTGTAAAATATTATTTTACCTACATTAAATGTAATACAAACTTAAAGCTTTTTGTTTTATTACGATTGTAACATTTGTGACGAAATTTAACTTTTGCGGCCCGCGACACCATGAATAACATGTATTTGCGGCCCGTTTAAAAATAAGGTTGAGTATGGCTAACCTATAAGAATGAGCGGCAGGCCTAATGCGAGTTTGTTTTACGTTAACGCGATTAAAACATTTGCCGCCTTTGGCTTTCTGATTGATCAAGAGCTTGGAGCGGGCCAATCGGAGCGCCAAACATCTTAAACGTGTCGATCGCGTTAACGTAAAAACTCGCACTATGCACACAGATACATACATTAATACGAATCACTGACAAGGTTCAGCCAGCCGGCGTCAAATTATTGTATTTAAAAAAAAAATGTAAGTTCAAACCCAAGAACCAAACCTGAGACTTCCGATCGCTGTATCATTTATGGCTTAAGAGACGCTGAACATCGACTTTCACCCATCTGATAACCAAATGAACTGTGTGTCCGTTATGCTAGCGTACACCAGAGCTATATCGAGTTGGTTACTATGCCATTAAACTCTGCGTAAATCCTGCCTAATTAGTGTAAAAATAAAAAAAACTCTGCCTCTTTAGTTTAGGAAATAAACACCATTTTCACTGTGTACGCTGGCGTCACGATCAAGCTAGCGTACACATGGCCGTACTCGAAAACGGCTAATTGTATAGCAACAGAGTTTACACACAAAAATACTGCTCCCGCTATGCTAAATTTCATAACGATTGCTTTTGTAGGAACAGAGATATTGAACAAGACTTTTCAATGACATTCGGAGCTGGCGTTATGGCAGCGTACACATAATAATTCTCAAAGAAAGGGAACTTTTCTTTTAATAAATGCTATATGTATAAATAGTGCGTTAAATTCTGACTCTAAATAGTGTAAATACTTTATGCGAATTAGCAGTGGAATAATCAAAAAATCTATGTTAAGTTCTAGGAACAAATGTATTGACGTACAGTCACGAACAAAATGAATTATTAGTGAAATTATAAACAGAGATTATCATTATTGTAACAAAACGGTAATAATATGGTTATACTGTGATAAAACATAACTGTTTTGGCATAATAAATGTTATTTTTCTGATAAAGCTATTTATTTGAATTTTCCAATTATTTCATTTTCACTCAGAACTATATCTACAAATTAATGAAGTGAACATCCTCCTAGTTCAGTACTTCATCACGTTTCAGATTTAGTTCTGTATTTTAAAAAACTTGACAAAGCACTTTTGAGCATATCTGTACCTGTACTATGAATAGAAACGAACAGGGTTTTTTTTTATTTTTCCTCAATCAGTCTTTGCTCAGTCTTGCTCAATATCTCTGTTCCTACAAGAGCAATCGTTATGAAATTTAGCATAGCGGGAGCAGTATTAGAGCAGTATTTTTGTGTGTAAACTCTGTTGCTATACAATTAGCCGTTTTCGAGTACGGCCATGTGTACGCTAGCTTGATCGTGACGCCAGCGTACACAGTGAAAATGATGTTTATTTCCTAAACTAAAGGGGCAGAGTTTTTTTTATTTTTACACTAATTAGGCAGGATTTACGCAGAGTTTAATGGCATAGTAACCAACTCGATATAGCTCTGGTGTACGCTAGCATAACGGACACATGAACTGTATCAAATTTTATTGAATTATAAACACGCCTATGATTTTTCTGAACCCTCTTAATAACGGAACAAATTTAGTTTCAACTAATAGGTAGTTTTTACATTGAGGTTATCTATACTGATATTATAAAGAGGAAAGATTTGATTGTTTGTTTGTATTGAATAGGCTCCGAAACTACTGGACGGATTTAAAAAAATCTTTCATCGTTGTGAAGCTACACTAACCCCGGGTGACATAGGCTATTTTTTATCCCTGTATTACCACGGGAACGGGAACTATGCGGCTAAAACAGGCGAGGCGTCCGCTAATGTTTAATAAGTTTGCAAACTTATTTGTTGCCATCAAGGCTGCCTGGAAAGAATTTTTCAAATCCGTCCAGTAGTTTCGGAGCCTATTCAATACAAACAAACAATCAAATCTTTCTTCTTTATAATATTAGTATAGATAAAATTTGATAAAAAATATCTCATCTTGTTATCAGATGGGGGTGTAAGTGGATTTTCTACGTCTCATACGATATTCTTTTCTAGAATAATCACTCCTTTTTTAGGGGCTGTCGTGTAAAAAACAACAATAATACACACATTTGCCAACACATTTATATTTAATTCCGCACTTTACAACAGTTCTAAAACATACATAATTATATACATGATAATACTGCGACATACAGTAAAAAAGATACCTATCGTAATTCACATAGTGTAAAATAGAGCAGCAAAAATACAATCACAGAAAGGGCTTACAGCTTAGCAACCAGTCTTACGCCGGTTATCCAAACGTTGGAGCCAACATATGGATCTAGAAAATAGCATTGGCACCAAAGTTGAAACGAGCGTTATTCTAGATCCAAACGCGACGATAGGGCCCAACGTGTGGAGCTGGCATTAGAGTTAACTATTTAAAGGGACGTCTAAACGTGCCATTTTTTACGGCAATGATGTGGCCGGCAACATGGGAGTACTCTCCAATATTGATGGTTGCCGGACGATCGATTTTGTTGTTGTTTCAGTCGCTCTCTATTTTATTGTTGCCGGGTTGTGTAGCCCGTTAAGCAGACTGAATAATGAGCCATACAATAGCAGACATATTGCCATTATTGGCCGAGTAATTAGTTGCCAATAGTGCCGCCACAAATTGCCGTCAAAAATGGCCCGTTTAGAGGCCCCTTAAAAGTTACTTAGAACAACCGTAAGTCAGCACTGGTGTTGTGTATTTTTGATAAACACGCTAGATCACTGGCAATGCGCCTGAACTGTACGCGCCCTGCGAGTACTCAAGTTCTGGCGCTCAACGAGAGCGCGGAAAACAACAACAACAATAGTTGATGTGTTAAACTAACATAGTTGTAACACTCGCCCGCGGATATATATTCAAAGCCAAATGAACTTATTGAAATTTAGAATTGCAAACGTAGATTAATAGTCCGAAAAGCGAGCAACATAAAACTGGAATAATTTTATAATATTGCCGAAGCTGTAAAACCTTTTAGCTCACTTTTACCAAAAGGATAGTATAATAACCAGGGCTACTAATTTTCACATCAAATATACATCACGAATGTTGCCTTTCATTCCATTTTCAAAATAGAATAGAAGATAAAACATTCGCTAGTTAAAATACTGTTAGTAATTACATTATAAAGCTGAAGAGTGTTTGTTTAAAAGCTATAATCTCAGGAATCACTGGTGCAAAACGAATTTTTTTATAGGAATCTCAGGAATCACTGGTGCAAAACGAATTTTTTTATAGGATATATTACATCATGCTACGACCAATAGGAGCGGAGCAGCAATGAAATATATAGCGAAAATGGGGATAATTTGCGTAGACGAAGTTGCGCGGATCAGCTAGTACATTATATAAAGATGTTATTTTATAATATGCCCTAAAAATCGGAGCCCTGGATAAACAACCTTTTTATTAGTTCTGTTTGGTATTACATTAAAACATACCGATTATAACAATGTGATAACATGAAAATACTATCTGAATATAGTCCACAATATGAATACCTACTTGATGTCATATTTTTACCTTCTTCGTTCGAAGACACTGTAGAAAGAAATAAAACAAAAATTTTGACTATGCACTATGAGTAGGTATTTTTTTAACCATTAACGTCTCATTCATAAATAAATTAGCAGATATTTCAACAGCATTTTAACTAGCGAATGTTCTTTGTTTATCATTCCAGTTTCAAAAAAGAATAGAAGAAGACAAAACATTCGCTAGTTAAAATGCCGTTAAAACATCTGCTAATTTATTATGAATATAGGGTTAGATAGTACTATTTCACTAATGATATCGACCCACTTTTACCACCTTACTGGAAGGCGAAAGCGTACTTTGGCGTATTTTGGATAATTAAAACACTCTTTTAATAAATCATGAAAAAGGGGGTCAGTGTCACTAGCACATAAAGTACTAACAGGGGATCAAATTTTCTATCCACCAATATCGTTTGATAAAATAAGCGAACTCCAGTAATAGACGAAATCGATCAGGCACAACAAATCGGATCGTTTATGGGACATTACATCAAGGGTTCCCAAACTTTTATTATAGCGTTACACCCACTAAATACTTTATGGAACCTCAAGTTCATGACAGGAGGGGGGGGTCCAATTAACCATTAAAGAACTATTATAACTGAATACGTGTTAACTATACAACGTGTTCTCGTATTGTCGTCATTGCTTTTTCTACGCAGGCAACCATCACTTTCTAAAACACAATTTTTTTTTTTTTGCGCGAAACCCTAGTGACTGTTCTACGGAACCCAAGGAGTTCCAGGAACCTAGTTTGGAAACCCTGCATTAGATTATACTAGTGTTAACATAATGACATGTGCGATTTACATTACTGGTAAAACTAAATTAAAAATGTTTTATTATAACAAAATAATATGACTTAGTATTTTTAGACCACATGTATAATATTTTATGAATAAACAACAGTTTCTTTATTACATTAACACTTATAATGTTAAACACTCAGGCTTTAAACACATGAAATATGCATTGACACGAGCATGACAATTTAATGTATGAAGAACATGAGAACAAATGAGCATGACTTGACATGCAACTTTAATATTATGAGCATGAAAGTAAATTAATACTTTAAAATATAATAATTAAAAAAATAATTTACATATGTAAATGAAAAAGGCTGTACAATTTGCGCAATCTGATTTATTTTAAGTAGTCTATACGAAACATTTTCTAAAAGTAATCTTAAGAGTGCATTTCTATCAAATCCGCGAACTTCATATGGCTCCTACACGCTACCATCAGCCAGTAGATCCTGAGATTATCGCGTTTAAAGAAACAAACTCTTCAGCTTTATAATCTATACTAATATTCTAAAGCTGAAGAGTTTGTTTGTTTGTTTGTATTAACGCGATAATCTCAGAAACTACGGGTCCGAATTAAAAATATATTTTACTGGCTGATAGCCCATTTACGTAGGTGTATATAACATTACCCTACAACCAATAGGAGTGGAGCAGCAATGAAAAATGTTGCAAAAACGGGAAAAAATCATCGCGTATCAGTTAATATTAGTATAGATTTTAAATGTTACTTAAACACTGTTTAAAGACGAAATTTCATAATAAGTGATCTCCGTTACAGCACTTAACTTCAGACAAGTGAAGTAAGATTGCGCAAACTGTGAATAACAGTAAGAATAGACATTTATAGATGAAAAATAATAATAATAACATGATATAAACTTAAAACAGCTGCAGTAGCGCGAATTTGGGAAGAATATCGACCGCGACAGGCAGCCTACTCTAATTCAATGAATACGAAGTTTCGATCAAATATGAGGTGGTAATATTTAATCCACTGGTTTCAGAAAATCATCCATGGGTTCGAACTTTTTTGCTTACCCAAAAATTAAATAGAATAAGTCCTCGTAAACTTAAGAAATTTAGGTAAACGAAAATTATTGATTTTTTTTTTAAGAAAAGGAGTAGGCCTACAGGTTAATTGATTGAAAACGCATAATAGCCTCGAATGCTTACACAAAAATTACTAACAAAAAAAATATAACTATATTTACATTTTAAGTAGGCGTTTAATCGTCAAGCGTTACTGCAAACATACAAGCGATTCATAGTCACAGACGGTCACAGCCCTAACGCTTCATAGACTTAAGGCTCAATTTACATTGCCGCGGCATTGCAGTGTAACTAAAGGACACATGAACATACTGCCTTCATATATTAAAAGAAACTATAACAAAAGCGTTAATGGACACGAACTAATTTAGTTTTAAGTCAATTTTAAATTACTCATTAAGGAGTTTGTCCACTGTCACCGTCACTAAGACGTCACCGAGGACGAGATGACGTCACCGAAGTAGCGATACATAGAATTACTACAGCCGAGTGTACACCGCACCTCCGTCACCTGAGCGCCGTACCCCGCCCCAGGGTTACCAACTTTTATTAGAAGAAATAGAGTATATCTGTTTTCAGAGGAGTTATAAACAGTACGGACTTATAAAAAAAAAAAAAAAAAGAATAGTATTTTTTTTATGACAATTTTTTTTTTCAAATTTGATTAGTATGCATCATATATGCATGACCGGCACTGGTATAGTAAACATTTAAAAAAGATTATTTTAGCGTACTCTATTAGTGTTACAGATAATAGAGTACGCCTACAAAGCACAATAGGTACAAGAGTACGGTTGACAACCCTACCCTACCCCGCCGAAGTAAAATAATCTCGTTATCAGTGACGTCCTGATGACGGTGACGGTGTACAAACAGCCTCAGTCTGCACAGACTACATTTTAATTTATAATATCACACCCAAAAAAAATATATTGGCATAAAGGATCGGTTCCACGAAGTTTGACGCGAAGCAGAGCGAAAAGGACCGTTAATCGACCACTTATTCGAGGTTTTTCATCATTTGGGGGGGGGGGTCAGTTGATACAATAGAACAAACACCGGCCAAATGTGTAATATGTTGTTACCATTATCCAGAGGGGGTGGGGGGTGGGGGGTTCCAGCCCCCCAAATCCTCTCTCCCTGGCTACGCCTATGAATAACAATGCTGGAAATCATACCCAAGATTATTTCAACCACTATCATTTGTCAATTCACGGTGTCAGTGGAAACACCTTAACAGTCAGTCATACTGAAGACAGAAATTGTATCCACTTGTTAAAACTATCGCCGTCTCTTTCACTTATTAAGAGGTCGTCTTAAGCCCTTTTGTATGGAAGGGAGAGGCAAGACCGTAGGTCATCCGTGCTTGGTGTCTGCGGAGCTAACGTGACAGTAGTCTGTAAGAGGCATGATGACCACCTGGATTCGAAGCTGGTCCTTGTTTGGGCCCATCAAGTGTCTAGGTTCAGGGTTGTCACAACTTTCCGAACATTTTGAACAGCGTCTAAAAAATAAAAGAATCATACATACATATACAGGTTGTAACAGAAAGGTGTGGTTAAATTTGAGCAGCGGATAGTGTATGTTGTCAGTATTGCACCTACCATGGTGCCATAGCTGGTTGCATTATTATTACATAGTTATAGCATATTCTTTTTGTCAAAATTCAGTAGTGAAAGTCGTATGGCATAAGAATAGGGTATTTGACTAAAGTCAAATCAGCCTCTTTTTAAGAAACGTCAAAAACGTGCCGCTCTGTACAAATTTGTATGGAATACTAGCATATGACGTCACGTTTTCTATGGTCAAATTATTTACTTTCAGTGTTTCTCTTTATGATTATAAATTAAGTAACACATTGAATTAATAAATCAACATATTTTTTAGAACACTTTATGATATATTTTTACCTGATTATATTAAAATATTTTATTTTAATAGTAGTCAAATACCCAATTATATCGCCCCTGGTATAAAATTCGATTGGATTATTATGGCATAGAACTTTGTAAAGTCATACTTTTTTAATTTAAGGTACTGGAAACGAATGCTATTGGTCAGATCAAATAATGACGTAACAGTTCATATTATGTTAAGACACACTGTGCCCTCATTAGCTGTCGTAATTGCCGTGACGTCATAGTCCATGACTTATTACGTGGCAAAATGTAATTTTAATTTAGGAGATTTTTTTGGCACTGTTTATATGTCGATGTATAGAAGTAAAAAAAACTGGCATATTCTGATCAAGATTATTAAAAAGCGCTTTTTAATAATCGATTTAACATTTCCCTGACTGCAGCAGCAGTGCAGTTCAATTGTAGTCAAGTATCGATTAAAACGGCCATTTTCGTATTCTTGTAACTTTGGGATCGATCACAAAAACGCTTGCGCATTGTACAAGAATGTCGTTATTGCGCTCTCGAGACGCGTACTTGACGCAAACGTTACAAGAATACAAAAATGGCCGTTTTAATCGAAACTTAACTGCAAATGAACTGCAACTGCACTGCTTTAAATACGTGAATTGACATCTGCGAGATATCTGCGAGGTTAGGCATCGTTACCACTGTCGGTCCGTAGATAGGAGACCGTTTTAGAAAAATGTCACACCCTTCAGTGTCTCAGAGAGCACTCTCTCCGGTCTATGAGAGTGGGGGGAAAAAGTGACGTGAATTAGCATTTTCAGCGTTCATTTTGAGCCGTTCTCTGTGCAATGTGTAACTGGGACGGGCTACATCTATGGACACAGGTGTAGGGGATGTTACGGTGTATAGATAGGAGTGTTATTGTGTATAGATACGAGTGTTATTGTGTATAGATACGAGTGTTATTGTGTATAGATATGAGTGTCATTGTGTATAGATATGAGTGTCATTGTGTATAGATACGAGTTTTATTGTGTATAGATATGAGTGTTATTGTGTATAGATATGAGTGTTATTGTGTATAGATATGAGTGTTATTGTGTATAGATATGAGTCTTATTGTGTATAGATATGAGTGTTATTGTGTATAGATATGAGTGTTATTGTGTATAGATACAAGTGTCATTGTGTATAGATATGAGTGTTATTGTGTATAGATACAAGTGTCATTGTGTATAGATATGAGTGTTATTGTGTATAGATATGAGTGTTATTGTGTATAGATATGAGTGTTATTGTGTATAGATATGAGTGTCATTGTGTATAGATATGAGTGTTATTGTGTATAGATATGAGTGTCATTGTGTATAGATATGAGTGTTATTGTGTATAGATATGAGTGTTATTGTGTATAGATATGAGTGTTATTGTGTATAGATATGAGTGTTATTGTGTATAGATATGAGTGTTATTGTGTATAGATATGAGTGTTATTGTGTATAGATATGAGTGTCATTGTGTATAGATATGAGTGTTATTGTGTATAGATACAAGTGTTCTTGTGTATAGATATGAGTGTTATTGTGTATAGATACGAGTGTTATTGTGTATAGATATGAGTGTCATTGTGTATAGATATGAGTGTTATTGTGTATAGATACAAGTGTCATTGTGTATAGATATGAGTGTTATTGTGTATAGATATGAGTGTCATTGTGTATAGATATGAGTGTTATTGTGTATAGATATGAGTGTCATTGTGTATAGATATGAGTGTTATTGTGTATAGATACAAGTGTTATTGTGTATAGATATGAGTGTTATTGTGTATAGATACGAGTGTTATTGTGTATAGATATGAGTGTCATTGTGTATAGATATGAGTGTTATTGTGTATAGATATGAGTGTCATTGTGTATAGATATGAGTGTTATTGTGTATAGATACAAGTGTTATTGTGTATAGATATGAGTGTTATTGTGTATAGATACGAGTGTTATTGTGTATAGATATGAGTGTTATTGTGTATAGATATGAGTGTTATTGTGTATAGATACAAGTGTTATTGTGTATAGATATGAGTGTTATTGTGTATAGATATGAGTGTTATTGTGTATAGATATGAGTGTCATTGTGTATAGATAGGAGTGTTATTGTGTATAGATATGAGTGTTATTGTGTATAGATACGAGTGTTATTGTGTATAGATATGAGTGTTATTGTGTATAGATATGAGTGTTATTGTGTATAGATACAAGTGTCATTGTGTATAGATATGAGTGTTATTGTGTATAGATATGAGTGTTATTGTGTATAGATATGAGTGTCATTGTGTATAGATAGGAGTGTTATTGTGTATAGATATGAGTGTCATTGTGTATAGATAGGAGTGTTATTGTGTATAGATATGAGTGTTATTGTGTATAGATATGAGCGTTATTGTGTATAGATATGAGTGTCATTGTGTATAGATATGAGTGTTATTGTGTATAGATATGAGTGTTATTGTGTATAGATACAAGTGTCATTGTGTATAGATATGAGTGTTATTATGTATAGATATGAGTGTCATTGTGTATAGATATGAGTGTTATTGTGTATAGATATGAGTGTTATTGTGTATAGATATGAGTGTCATTGTGTATAGATATGAGTGTTATTGTGTATAGATACAAGTGTCATTGTGTATAGATATAAGTGTTATTGTGTATAGATATGAGTGTTATTGTGTATAGATATGAGTGTTATTGTGTATAGATATGAGTGTTATTGTGTATAGATATGAGTGTTATTGTGTATAGATACAAGTGTCATTGTGTATAGATATGAGTGTTATTGTGTATAGATATGAGTGTTATTGTGTATAGATACAAGTGTCACTGTGTATAGATATGAGTGTTATTGTGTATAGATATGAGTGTTATTGTGTATAGATACAAGTGTCATTGTGTATAGATATGAGTGTTATTGTGTATAGATATGAGTGTTATTGTGTATAGATACAAGTGTCACTGTGTATAGATATGATTGTGATTGTGTATAGATATGAGTGTTATTGTGTATAGATATGAGTGTTATTGTGTATAGATATGAGTGTTATTGTGTATAGATATGATTGTGATTGTGTATAGATATGAGTGTTATTGTGTATAGATATGAGTGTTATTGTGTATAGATACAAGTGTCACTGTGTATAGATATGATTGTGATTGTGTATAGATATGAGTGTTATTGTGTATAGATATGAGTGTTATTGTGTATAGATATGAGTGTTATTGTGTATAGATACGAGTGTTATTGTGTATAGATACAAGTGTCATTGTGTATAGATATAAGTGTTATTGTGTATAGATACAAGTGTCACTGTGTATAGATATGATTGTGATTGTGTATAGATATGAGTGTTATTGTGTATAGATATGAGTGTTATTGTGTATAGATACAAGTGTCACTGTGTATAGATATGATTGTGATTGTGTATAGATATGAGTGTTATTGTGTATAGATATGAGTGTTATTGTGTATAGATACAAGTGTCACTGTGTATAGATATGATTGTGATTGTGTATAGATATGAGTGTTATTGTGTATAGATATGAGTGTTATTGTGTATAGATATGAGTGTTATTGTGTATAGATATGAGTGTCATTGTGTATAGATATGAGTGTTATTGTGTATAGATACAAGTGTCATTGTGTATAGATATAAGTGTTATTGTGTATAGATACAAGTGTCACTGTGTATAGATATGATTGTGATTGTGTATAGATATGAGTGTTATTGTGTATAGATATGAGTGTTATTGTGTATAGATACAAGTGTCACTGTGTATAGATATGATTGTGATTGTGTATAGATATGAGTGTTATTGTGTATAGATATGAGTGTTATTGTGTATAGATACAAGTGTCACTGTGTATAGATATGATTGTGATTGTGTATAGATATGAGTGTTATTGTGTATAGATATGAGTGTTATTGTGTATAGATATGAGTGTTATTGTGTATAGATATGAGTGTTATTGTGTATAGATACGAGTGTTATTGTGTATAGATATGAGCGTTACTTGAAGCCAGGTTGCAGCGGCTGCGCGTCGGGCGAACGCGCGCGCGCGGCGGGCGCGGGCGAGTACAGCGGGGTGTTCAGCTCGTCGAAGTCCAGCGCACCGTCTATGTTCAACACTCTGGCGACAATACGTTACATTATAACTTATTTTTTAATAAGATAACTAGCATGGGTCCCACATTACTAGCAATCCTGTTATACACAAGGAACTTTTGACCCTTGACATGACGATGACATTGACAGTTCTGATTTCGACCACATGCCAATTGCACTTAGATGAAATTGACATGAGGGCGCTTTACAAGATGGCGGTGAGTTCTGATTTCGGCCACATGCCAATTGCACTTAGATGACATTGACATAAGGGCGCTTTACAAGATGCGGCGGTGATAATAATAATAATAAATTTTATTAATTAAAAATCTTTTACAAAAAAATAATAATATACAAAACAAGACAGTAAATACATTATAATATCAAGTTATATGATAACATCTTAGGACAACTCCTACACGGTCATCTGATCCCAAACTAGGCAGGGCCTGTACTATGGCAACCAGACAACTGATAAACATACTTATAAAATATTATATATCTACATACATATTTTTGAAGTAAAATTATAAATAAAATTTATTTTAAATAGCTTTTATTTATAATTTTACTTCTCTCTTCTATTTCGGCCACATGCCAATTGCAGAACAATTACAGAATATTACATAATTCCTATGGAGTAATATCGGCGGGTACAGAAAAAAAAGCTACTTACCTATTTTGTGCGGAGAACCGATGCACTCGTTCTACAACAGAGGAGACATGCTCGACACCTTTCTGTACGCCCCACACTAGAATACCGATCTGAAAACAAAACAAACGGTAATAGTCTCCAGACATATGTAGACTGACCAATACTTTGGTAACAGCATTTTAACTAGTCAATATTGTCTTGTTTTTCAAAATAGAACAGAAAGACAAAACATATGCTAACTATAAATGTTGATAAACTTTCGCGATTTGTACACATTATTAAAATATATATATTACGGGTCTTCCCGTGACCACGGCCGTTGCAATACGGTCGAAACGTCGGGCAATAAACAAGGTATTTTACCTTAAATTATTCACGCGATTAAGACCCGTAATATATATATTTTAATAATATGCTAACTAAAATATTTTCATAAATAAATAAATAATAGTTTAAAAAACTAAAAATACACGTTTTTGTTAAATTAAAAAAAAAAAAAACAATTTATCGTAAAAAAGCGTGGGGTATAATAAATAATCAATATCGTCACAAGTAACTGACGCTTTTTTACGATCACTGTTTTTTTTCTTAATAACTCTATTTTTGTAAACTTATAGAACACTAGCTGTCCCGCGCAACTTCGTCGGCGTAAATTTTCCCCGTTTTTGCAACATTTCTCATTGCTGCTCCGCTAGAACCAGTAGCTCCTGAGATTACCGCGTTCAAACAAACAAACAAACTCTTCAGTTTTATAATATTAGTATAGATGTGTAATCTTTTCATAATTAGCAATGAATGTAAATAATATCAATATTTTAATCGAATTATTATGTCTATTTATATTTACGCGTTGCAATATAAATACAATTTGACACGGGAATAAACTCAATTCAATTCAATTCAATTCAATTCCATTTATTTGCGTTTTAACTCGTTTAATCTAGGTAAAGTATTTACCTTATGTTTGACGTTTCCACCGGGTTACACCGACCGTGGTCACAAGCTGACTGCTTAGTTAAACGCGTTTATTTCCATGTCTTTTTATGTTATTGAATTATGTGTAATCCTTTCAATGAATGTACGTAATCTAGTGTGCAAGCGGTTTGGTGACGTCACTGTACGCTTACATCGCTTAATAAATAAATGAACTTTTTGTTATTGAATTATGTGTAATCCTTTCAATGAATATACGTAATCTAGTGTGCAAGCTATTTGACGCCCCTTAGTGAAGCTTGGCGAAGCTTGCATCGCTTCACTACATAGTATAAAACAAAGTCGCTTTCTCTGTCCCTATATCCCTATATATGCTTAAATCTTTAAAACTACGCAACGGATTTTGATGAGGTTTTTTTAATAGATAGAGCGATTGAAGAGGAAGATTTATATGTATAATAACATCCATTAAATAGTAGAGAAATAAGGAGCGGAGCAGCAATAAGAAATGTTGCAAAAACGGGGAAAATTTACGCAGACGAATTTGCGCGGGTCAGCTAGTAATAAATAAATGAAAAAGGAAGCTAAATCATGAGTGGTTACCTTGACCCTGACGTCGGGCTCCGGCTGAATCGCCTCCCCGTAGTGGTTGACGCTGGACGCCGGACAGTTCTGACATGTGATAGAGATGCGCACTGTGCGGAGAACTACCTCGGGCACCTGGGAGAACCACGATACTGTGTTATGAGACTGCCCATTACTAGAGCTGGGAGTAGGGTGTGCCCATTGACGTATATAGAGCTGGACCGCGCGTTTTCAATTAAATAGTACATTTTTTGACTGCCTCTGTGGCGCGGTGGGAGTGTGTCCGACTGCTACGCAAGAGGTCATGAGTTCGATTGAACACGGGACACCACTTTGTGTTATCCACAAATTGTTGTTCCGAGTCTGGGTGTACTGTGTCCGTGACTTGTATGTTTGTGAAGTCCCCCGCGACACAGGGTTTGGAGCCTAATGCGGGAGTCGTCTTTTAAATATATATATATATATATATATATACATGTTGACTGCAAAGCAAAGAGTGAAAGAGAGAAAAATATCAATATAAAAATTTGACAGGTATTGTCCACAAAGTAGCGTTCTCTTTTTAGAGAGTGGTTAATTTTGTGAGGTTATGGCGCAGTCGTGGGGGTCAATTCACGTATTTAAAGCCGTGCAGTTGCAGTTCAGTTGCAGTTAAGTTTTGATTAAATCGGCCATTTTCGTATTCTTGTAACTTAGAGATAGATCTTAAAAACGCTTGCGCACCGTACTAGAATGTCGTTATTGCGCTCTCGAGACGCATACTTGACGCAAGCGTATTTAAGATCGATCCCTAAGTTACAAGAATACAAATACAAAATGAATTGACCCCCAGGTCTACACGTCAAACGGCTCAACAAACGGCTTACTTCTTTTAAGTCCATACAATCTAGAAGTTGGATAGCCTCAAGATTTACATGGTGATTAAGTCTTTTATCGTGAGCTTCTGTGAATTTTCGAATCACTTGGTCTACGAATTCCACTTGTAGGTCCCGGAGAAGATCGTTATTGCGGATATACCAAGGAACACTAACAATGTCTCTTAGTTTAGGTTTGTAATGACAAATGTGTGTCTATATTTTTAGACCGCACGAGTGTTTCTTTGCAGATACCTGAAACGCGCAGTCCAGTCTCTATTGTCTATGAGCATAACGTGGACATACTATCACTCATCTTAATCACTTAGAATAAATATCGCCAATGTAGTTATTTACAATTATTGTATAATATTGTTACGTGTCGGGATGATAGGTTCCAATAAAATTCTGAATTCCGCAATGACGTATTTATTATCACTTCCACAAAGAACACTAAATCCCTGTACAAAACATTGTACACTAGTCACAAACTGTCGCGACGAAGTTTTTTTTTTTTAAATAACTAACAATGTGGTTTAGGTAGTGGTGGTAAGTCCCACATTACTAGCAATCTTGTTAACCCCCCTCCAACTAAGCTCAAAGGCTTATGTTAAGGGTAGATTACGCGAAACAGGGTTCGGCTCTCTCAAAAATTTATATAGAAAACCTAAATATTAGGACACGAAAAAAATTGTGTCACTAGTCAAAGAGTTTTTCTAGTAGATGAAATAAAAAAATTTAAGGATATGACTTAATATGATCCCGCAAATAAACCTTGAAGTTGCGGAATAATGCAAAAACGAGCATTTTCGTATTGTCATAGTCATGGCGTTCGTAATCTAACATATGTACGAACAAATATTCTACTTTATTTTGACCTGCGCTCCTGCGCACTGTGAAGAGCGAGGCCGGCGATCGTGTCGCTGTGTACGTAGCGCTAAACAAATAATTCTCTCAGTGTAATGCCCTCTTAAGAGTGGGTTCACGTCGGTAGTATAATGGGTAGGTTCGAACCCTCACGATTTCAAACTGAACTGATTTGTGTCGAGGTGCCGTCCTTATATACAAAAAATCCATGATCTAGAAAAGTCGACCACAGACTAGTAGCCAGTTTCGGGAAGGTCATGCACACAAACAAGTTGTTTACATTTTACGGTGCGTAGGCACGCGCGTCTCACACACACATATATAGTTGTTTTTGTTTATTGATGCACTCGCGTGCGTTAATTAAAATAAAATTAAAACAAATATTTATCACATTATTTATCTAATAACATATTTTATGTATCTATTTCTTTTTAATTAAATATATTTTAGATAGTTTTAGAATGTTGTAAGTTTTAATGGTATGACGTATATATTCAATTAATGTAGAAAATAGAAAAAAAACATGTTTTGTCATTTTATTTGGTTTTTACTTTTTGTTTATTTACTGTTTATTGTTTGTTGATGCTTTTTTGTTTACTTTTCATTTGGGTTTGCTGACATAATGACAACGGCAGCAAAAACAAATAATAGGGCCTACGAGAATATCAGCGTTGCAGTTTCCGGACTGGCAACAATAGCTGACGTAGAGGACCTACGTGTCCGGCGCCGAATCACAAAAATGTTAATTAAGTTTTAAGATTTTCTTTTCTTCTGTGCGCTGTGACAAATTAAAACTATTTTGTATCTTTCTTTGTTCTACGAGCTTCTCGAACATTCGATTCGTTCGTTCGTAACAATATTATACAAATAAGTGAAGCCACCGCACCACCGAGGCAGTCAACCTTATGAATACCAGCAACATTCTTGCTCCTAAAGATAAAAAAAATAAAACAAAAAAAACTTACATCATAAGTGCCAGCCCACACAATGAGCAAACTCTTCCTGAACCAGACGCCCTTAGGGTACAGGTCGACGGTCCACTCTGTCAGTTTGTCTTGCGGCGCTACATCCGCAACGGACGGCCTGGTGGAGAAGATGAAGGTTCTCGTGTGGTAGCACGGGAGAGAGTGGAAATTGTCCACGGCGAGAACCGAACCCCAAGTATCTTCGGTGTAGAGCCGAGGAGTGAACAGCATTCGACCAACTTCTGTCTCTTGGACTTCAGCCACGCGGGCGTATTGACCTGGTAATAAGAAGAATAGGGGTATTTCACTATTGACGTTAGACCACCACTCTCTAGAAAGAGACAACGCTAGTTTGTGGACAATACCTGTGGAAGGCCGCACGCGATTTTTCTCTCTTTCACGCTTTGCGTTCAATATTAACTTTTTAATTGATAGGGATGGCGCAGTCCTGGTCTCTACGTCAATGACTAAACCATTGACATAGAGTACAGGACTGCGCCATAACCTCACAAAAATGACCACCCTCTAGAAAGAGACAACGCTACTTTACTTTTATACCTTTCACGCTTTGCAGTCAATATTTCCGTTTTAGTAGGGTATTTGACTAAAGTCAAATAAGCATCTTTTTAAGAAATGTCAAAAACGATCCGCTCCGTACAAATTTGTATGGAATGCTAGCTACGTTTTCTATGGTCAAATCATTTACTTTTATGATTAAAAATTAATAAACACGTTATAAATGAACATATTTTTTCCGAACACTGTGACATATTTTTACACAGTTATTATAAAAATATTTTATTTTGATAGTAGTCAAATATCCAATTAGCAGGGGTTGAATCCACTCAAGAAGATGATTCTATCTATAGTTATAGTCGGTAAAAAATATTTTTAAGGCAGATTTTTAATATTACGTCACATTGTTTGAATAAAGAAATGGCCTGCCGTCTGCCAACTTATCGGCTGTATAAAAAATATATGACGTTTGATAGAAGTGTATGGAGTCAAATTGTATATTGCGCCGACACCAAAACTATATCTCAAACTAGCTGTCCTGCACAACTTTATCTGCGTAAATTTTCCCCGTTTTTGCAACATTTCTCATTGCTGCTCCGCTCCTATTGGTCGTAGCGTAATATTATATAGCATATAGCATTCCTAGATATATGGGCTATCCAACAGTATTTTTTTAATGCAGATCAGTAGTTCCTGAGATTACCGCGTTCAAACAAACAAACGAACTCTTCAGCTTTATATATATATATAAATCTCATGTCACATGTCAGTGTTTTTTTTTTCTCTTCCCTCCCTTCCCTATGTTATTATTCGGTAGGTATTTTGGCTCGCTCACTCTGTGCATACGCCAGTTTCAAGATTATTTTCTTTCTATTTATTTTACACGTTGAACGCTGAGCTGTAAGAATAGTCGTGGCACGGTGCTTGTGGCCGAACTCCTCCGAAACGACTCGACCGATTTTTATGATTTTATTTGGTCGTGAAATATTTTTTTTAACAACATCTTTTTAAGAAATTTCAAACCACAGATTATATATGGAGATCTCATACAAATAGCAGTATATGACGCCACAATTTTTTTTTAGTCAAATGATAAAAATCCAATTTAGCACAAAATTTAATCGGGACTTATCTGTTGGCAGTTTAAATGTCAGACTTATTTAATAATTATTCTTTTAGAATTAATTAGTCTTTTAGATTTTTTTGTATTCCTAGGAAACTAGCTTATAGCATCCCATGCCACCCCCACCCCCTCCCTCCGCCCAATGCCAGGGACAAAATTTTGCGAGCAACTCACATTGGCTGTTTGGGTCTTTGGGGACCTGGCTATCCAACAATTGTTAATACCGGGTCCATCTAAGGCAAGTTACGCCTCTGGATAAAGGGCAGTAAGATGATGATGATGATGATGATGATGATGGTGGTGGTGATGATGATGATGATGATGATGATGATGATGATGATGATGATGATGATGACGAGGGTTGAAATAGTAAATGTATAATATTCACCTGACTGATAACTCATAGCAAGCGCCATACGTTCCATGAAGAAGTCCTTATGCTCCTGAGTGAGTGGACATAGCAGGAGCTTTGCTAACTGGTTCGGACACATCATTGGGAATCTGCGAACAACATCACTAGCGAGTTCATTTTAATTTATTTTAAACTGTCATTTTTTATTTTTACGCACGCATGGAATTGTTTTTACACAAAATATTAAAATGCAACGTCTAAACGATTTGATTGAAGAAAGGAAGAAGTTATACCTAGACGAATGTGGATAAAAAAAAGAAAGGATTTACATATTTGAATACTCCGATGATCGTGATTTCGCAATCAGGATTCGCATTTTCGTTTATTAAAATGAGAGCATTGGAAACTCATTTCTAAAAACAGAACACCCGAAAATACACAAGAAAAATACAAGTAGGTAAAAAAACAGACTGACAGGTCCAGTCCCACGCTATAATGCGACAAAAGCGCGTTGACATGACTTACGCTTTAACACCATCCCTTTGTAGAACAACGCTTATATGCCGGGTATTACGTTCGTTCATCATTCTTTTGCTATTCGTGCAATAATCTAAGTATAGCAATACAGTAGATTGCATGTAAAAATAAGAATAAGATCTTGGAATAGATTATTTCTGGTATAGTTACTCGTGTATAAATTTCGGTTTAGTCGAATCCACCCTTATTGCCGCACTCGAAGTCGTTTAATATCACTTTAGACTAGCCTGTTGGTCTAGTGGTTAGTGACCCTGACTGCTAAGCCGAAGGTCGTGGGTTCGATTCTCACACGGGACACTTCGGCCACTTCGGGCCACTTTGTGTGATTCATAAATTGTTGTTCCAACAATCCTGTCTGTCTGGGCGTATTTATGTCTGTGCTTTGTATGTTTTGTAAAGTCCCTCGCGACACAGGGCATGTACGCATGTGTGGGAATTGTCTTTAAAAAAAATGGTTGTCTGTAAAGGCGGTTTATGGACGATTATTTTACGTGATAATAACGTCATAAGAAAACATTGATGACATCGTAATAACCTGTGACAACCAGCCTGTGACAGCTTTAGTTTCAATTGTATCGCATGTCGCTGCAATCGTTATTCGCTATTCGTTGTGTTTTTGACCTACTTAAGTATTTTAGATAACCGTATTGTTCCTTTTGATTGAATTAGACCCAGTTTAAAATTAATTTAACGTTTGATAAACAAAGTCAAACCGACAACTAGCGCCACAGCTAGCGCGTCACTCCGCGCCAGACAGCGAAAGAGTTACGCGTTAGAAGAGAGCGGCAACGTTTAGGTGAATATCGCAGTAGGTACTGAGCGCTTTAAGCAAGCTGAATTGCACTTTGTTGCTTACTAACAAGAGTCGCTATTCCTATTTATTGTTGCGCGAAGTACCGCTTCTGTACTTGTACTAAGTACGTACCTGACGTGGGAGAATATTGCAGCGACGAGCGACTCCCAGTGCAGCTTGATCTCTGCCTTGCTCAGCTCGCTGGAGTTCAGGCGTCGCCGTTGTATGTTCAACCATCGCACCACGAACCTACCACGAAATACTACATTATAGTTTATACTAATATTATAAAGACGAAATTGATTGTTTGTTGGCATTGAATAGGCTCCGAAACTAATGGACCGATTTGAAAATTTCTTTCACCATTAGAAAGCTACATTATCGGGGAGTAACATAGGCTTTATTTTGTTGTCAGAAAAATAGATATCTCTACGAAAATTGCAATAATGTAAAACTACGATATGACACTCGTGCGGAACCGGAACAGGCAGCTAGTGTAGTATAATTATCAGGACACTTCTGCTACATGTCGAATGAGCTAGAGGCCAACACAACCAGAGTGGATACCAGAAAATAGAAAGAGACAGGAAGGCAGGCCCAGAAAGAGATAGCGTGACTAGCTACGGGATCCGGAATGCTTTGGATGGAACATACTAGAAGAAGGAAGGGGAGGCCTTTGGCAGCAGAGGGACAATAATATAACAAGGGAGGGGCACATAATGGCAGTGCCGGATCTAACATGCTTACGGGGAGGGGAGGTGCATTTAGTTTCTCCCACACCAGCAAAGTGTGAGTTGCATACATGACGGGGGTTGGGAGGCTCAAATAAATTCGTCCTGGAACGTGGGAGGGGGAAGCACAAGAGGCAAATAATGGCAGTGAGATGCTTACGTTATTAATACAATTTTTGCACTAACAAAAGCCGTGATAGTTTTTTACCTACGGGCTAGATGACGTAAGCTAGTGCCCAACTGCTAGTGCAACGTGCAGGAAAGGATAGATATGTGTTGTGTCATGTAGTTTAGACATAGGCCGACTAGATCCTGAAGAAAGAGACAAAATTGAGGTCTAGTGACATAGTCCAGATCCTGTTCAGGTTCGATTCCTGCCTCGGTTTGGCATACGGAAGTCTCGGATTCGATTCCTGGGTCCGGACTTTAAATATCTCTATCTTTCAAAAATGCAATTATTGTTTTAACAAAATAATAGGGACGTCGACTGTCAAGTCAAATCAGTCTCTTTTTATGAAGTGTCAAAACGACAAGCTCTATAGAAATGTGTATGGAATAGCAACCTATGACGTCATAAGTTCCTATCGTCAAATCATTACATTTAGTATTCGTTTTCATGCTTTTAAATTCAAAAACATATTAAAATGTAGAATAACAGTTATTTTTAGAGCATTTTAAGATCTACTATTACCTGATTAGTATAAAATAATTTACTTTTATCGTAATCAACTACCTAATTGGTAAGAAATGCCTATAAAAACTACTATAATCGCATACTTACGTATATAAGCTCATCTCATTGTGCAACACCAAGTCGCTCTGCTGCAGAAGGTGTACTAGGGTCTCCCCCTCTAGTTCGCAAAGGTCACTATCCGACCACACCCATTCTAGGTTCCACTTCACGAAGTTCTGGCATACCTGGTAATTAATCCTATAGTTATTCTTATCGTAAATTAAAATGACGATTGCATAGATGAATACAATAACAGTAAATTAATTTTAGGGATAACTGATTCAGTGGCGACCGAGCAGAACGATATATCTGCGAGGTTAAGCAACGTTACCACTGTCGGTCCATAGATGGGTGACCGTTTTCGAAGCCGACGTCTTACAAGAGATGTTTTGTATCCTAAGTGAATAAAGAATTTTGAATTTTTGAATATTGTCAAACCCCTCCGTGCCTCGGAGAGCACGTTAAGCAGTAGTAGTCCTGCGCCTAATCTTTCTCCGGTCGTGAGGGATTCCCGTTCCATCGGACTATGAGAGTGAGAGAATAGACAGAGCATCAGTGGCGGAGGGTCCCTAGAACACTATTACTGTCGGTTTCCTTTTAAATTCTAGTTATTTAGTACTGATTCTTCGTACCTATAATCTATACTAATATTATCCATACTAATATTATAAATGTGAAAGTAACTCTGTCTGTCTGTTACGCTTTCACGCTCAAACAGCTAACCCGATTTAGATGAGTCCCGGAGAAGGACATAGGATAGTTTTTATCACGATAACCGACATCCTCGCGGGCGGAGCCGCGGGCGAAAGCTAGTTCATTATATCTTTCATATATTTTGTCATTGCTTTTCTCAAACCCTCTCTGTCTTTTCGTCTGTTTTACTCAACCGCCACATACTCGATTCTCTTCACACTCTTGCATCTCACACTGACTCTTTCTCACACGCGCCTAAACTCTTTTATATCCAAATTTTGATTTAATTTTCTACCTTTGCAACATCGTTATGCCCGCAAGCCATCGTGTATTGCATCCAAGCGATGAGCTGCCCGCGCTTAGCTGCCTGCGCTATGTGTTGTGTCATGTAGTTTAGACATAGGCCGACTAGATCCTGAAGAAAGAGACAATGTTATATTTAAATTGAGACGACAAATTATACACTAGCTTTTAGACTCCGTGAAGATTGATTGGAGCCACAGTTACACTCGTTTAGAATTTGATTTTTTTTTCAAAAAATATATTTTTTTTTGAAAATTCAACGGTTCTGAACATGTGAATCCCCTTACCAAAAAATGTAGATGGAGGGGTAAAATGAGTTTTACAGTAGTTTCGATGGGTAACAGGTCAAAAAGGATGAACTACTTTTTGGGGTAGAGTCATACTGTACGCCAGTCATTCATGGTTTTCGTAATGTATAGTACTTACAGATTCCAACATAGAATTCTGTCAGACTAAAAATAATGAATAATAATGTATTCATATTATGTAAAATGTATGCCTGACTCACCTTTACATTATATTTATCAGCAAGAGAAAGGACTGGCAATACACTTTGATACGATATTCGTATATGTCCTGTGTAGAAATATCTGAAACAATATACGTAATAAGACCTCAGAAGCCCAATTGCCAGACCAGACGACCCAACATAGAACATCTTGGTGATGGTGTGAGGACATGGTTTTTGTGGACAATACCTGTCAAAGGTCGCAAGAGTTTTTTCTCTCTTTGACGCTTTGCAGTCAATATTTACTTTTTAATTGAAAAGGTTGGCGCAGTCCAGGTCTATACGTCAATGCTTTTATTGCGCAATTTTTTTTAAGGCAAAAAGAAGTTTTTTTACAAAAACCTTAGACTTAGGATATACTAGCGTAATCGTAAGTCTATGACAAAAACATACAACCAAATTGAGGACTTCAATATTATTTTTTAAATAGATTGCCATAAAATTTGTTTCATATGAGCAGAAGTAAACATAGTAATCCAATTTATTAATACTTGATAAAGTGCGGGAACACAGATGCTGCTGTAGGAGTTTCTTGTAGCACGATGCGACTCTCACTCCACTCGCTCCATTCTCGATTCATCAACATAACCTGGAATCATCATTTTACAAAATAAAGTATATGACTGTTACGTACAAGACTTTGGGCACAGAGTTTATTCCAATCCAGTAACAGTGTTTGGTTTGTCGACCGCAGTCCGTCGATGGGACGTCATCGTGAACGAGATTATTTTAATTGGGATTATGGGTAGGGTTGCCAGGTCGCCAAACCACAAACACCCTACATTAGTGAGGATTTTGTGTCTCAGTATTAATAGGTAAGACAATACCGCTCTTCGGCCACCGCTCGGCGCTCGTTCCTTTGCGAAATGTAAAAGCCTAACAAAAACCGAACAAGCCGGACGCCGTTTAATTTGGCCGGACACGCAATCAAAGATCCTAACTATGTCCGGCTTTATCCGGACTCCTGGCAACGCTAATTATGGGACGAAGACGGACGTGCGGTGCGGCTATAGTAATTCTATGTATCGCTACTTAGGTGACATAAATATAGTAGGATAAACGCACTTACGGCCTGTCTCAATAATCTATCTATCGATGGATTTGGCTACTGGAGCTATATATTTGACATAAGCTCCATAGAAAATATGTCAAAATTCTACCTCTAGTAGCCAAATCCATCGAAGCAGCCAAGCAAGTCGGCAGGTTTGGTTCGGCACCGAAAGTGCCGACCCGAAGCAACTAGGTACTACGTATGTTTGACTTCACTAACAAGTAGGCATGTGTCCGATGTATCACATCGCATCCAAAATCCGATGTCATCCGAACATCAGATGACATCGATATGATGTTACGAGTCATCCGTTGTTCGAATATTGGTTCGACATTCGCTCCTTCTCTGTTTAACTTTACGTCCTCCCGTCTGTGTGAAAGAGATGAAGCGAATGTCGCAACGATATCCGATGCGTGTACGTCTATGCTCTTTGTGCTGAGTACGAGTTAGTTACGAACAGAACTTTTGGCTTGTTTGTAGCTGTCGTTCAATTTTAATCCATGTTATTCCCCCAAATGTTTTCTAAAATATCTTTTATGTGAATGGCATAAGATCGCATTTGGTTTAAGAAAGTAACGAAGTTATTGTTTAAACTTTTGACATTTCTGTTAGTTTCCATCAAATTTTGGATGTCATTACCCGTTGCAATCGGCATCTAAAATCGGATGCCAATATCGATGTGAAATCTAAATATCGGTTGGACATCAGATGTCCCAAAAAATCGATATTGCCCATGCCTACTAACAAGTGCCGATCGAGTAGTTCATTCGAGCAGGCGCATTGATCTACATTTTTTTTTTACATTTATTCACAACATACAAGTACACTTTTGTTAAAATCCGCCAAACTGCACAGCAGTTTGTTAACATATCCGGTTTTACCACCCGGCTGTCCTCGCTGTCGTCCGGCCTAGTGTACATGTTCAATAATGCCGAGCGGCTTTTTCCCGAACATTCATGTGTGTAGCAACTCTAAAGGTAAGGACAAACTGAGCCTACATATGCAACGCATTATGACATCTAGACTCTTGAATTTGAAAATTCTTTCACTGTTGGATAGCATTTATCGAGGAAGGCTATATAACATCACGCTACAACCAATAGGAACGCAGCAGCAATGAGAAATGTTGCAAAAACGGCGAAAATTGGCGCAGACGAAGTTGCGCTGGTTAGCTAGTGTATAGTATTAGTACAGGTACCTGAAACACCTCACTGCTAGCACATAGTATCAGTCTATGGGCTGGGTACCCTCTGCCTCCCACCTCTAACGTTAGATCACTCATTAACTGCTCCGCATACAGTGTGGCTATCTTCAATAGCACACTTTTAGAATTATCCACCTAAAAAAAAAATAGTTTGCAGTTTAGTCTAAAACCTCACCATATATCACCAGTGGGTAAGGATGGGGGGTTTAAATGGCCGAAAAAACATTACATTACAACTAAGTATTCATCATACATAGTGTTATTCATCAGGATTCATCACCCATGGCATAACATGGATAGATTGCATATAGCAACTCATCTCGAAATCTCAGGATATTAAGATTCACCTTTGTCTAATGTCACGAATATTTAATTAGTGAAGCCGATAGATTTAAAGGTTCTAACTTTGTATGGCATTACAATTCAATATATCAACTGCTTCTAACTTTGTATGGCATTACAATTCAATATATCAACTGCTTCTATGGCGCGGTTTGTGTGTCCAACTGCTACTCAAGAAGTTGTTGGTTCGATTCCCACATGGGACACCACTTGTGATCCACAAATTGTTGTTCTGAGTCTGGGTGTACTTTGTGTGTGTGACTTGTATGTTTGTAAAGACCTTGGGGACACAGGGCTTTTATCATACTGTGGGAGTTGTTATTTTTTATAAAAAGTAGTAAAAATACTCTTACACAACATACGAGGGTGGATCGAAATATTCGCGGCCTACCACATAAATACTTGACTTATTTTAATGTAACTGACCTCATTCGATTTGTTTACTCTCTGGTTGTCACATTGTAAAATTCTGTCACAATAGCATTATCTGTTTTTAAATTAGACTGAATTTTGTGAGCCTAAGTGCAGCGTTTTTAAAGAATGGAGAAAATTGAGCAACGTGCGGTCATCAAATACCTGTTTAAAAAAAAACTGACTCCAAAAGAGATTCACGAAGATATGTCAACAACATTGGGGGAATCTGCTCCATCGTATACGACTGTGAAAAAGTGGGTTGCAGAATTTAAACGCGGACGAGAGAGTATTGAAGATGACCCTCGCTCCGGCCGGCCTACGACGTCTACGACTGAAGAAAACATTGGGAAAATCTGTGATCTGATATTGGCAGATCGGAGATTGACCATCAGGGAGATTGCTGACACTATTGGCATCTCATATGAACGAACACAAAACATCATAGTCAATAAAGGCGGGGTTTTCATCATGTGACTAGCTGTGAGTTGCATGATGGGGCCCTATCCCCTAGCATCTATCCAGTGCTAGGGGATGGCGAAGGACCTAGGGAGTAGCGCAAGTCGCCAAGATCCCCCAGGTAAGGCCAGTAGGACTACCCTTCAAGAGGTTGCCGCCTGTTCTTGGCCGGTTTCCTTCTGAACCTGGTATAACAGAAACCACTGGCCGCACTCCATCCCGACTATCTATTTTAGTACAGGTATATGTATTTAGAATAACAACGTATACATGTATCCATCACACACACACAACATATGTATTCAACCCAGCCTTTCCTTCCCATCTCCCAACCCTACCTGCTTATGTATATCTTCATATATATGGTTTATATACCCACCGACACACATATACCCACATATTTCTATCTTACTATCCATCTCTATATATTTTTATACCTCAACCTCGCCTTATCATATACATAATATACAGAGTATATATACACACACTCACAGGAACACAACATCTTTCTTAAACCACACTGTACTAGGCACACAGTGTGCGGACTTATTTAGTATTATGTCAGTTCTTCTCGGACCGCCTTTTAAAATTATTTATAAAACTTTCAACAAACATGACAGACGCACAACCAAAAACAAATTTACCCCAGGAGGGTACCACCGCTCCACGCGGTGGAGAATCCCTCACCGAGGACCCCTCGGTCAGCCCCTCGTATTCTGGGGGGGGCAAGCTGTGCAACGACGGGAAGAAGAGTAGCCTAGATTTATCAGGCCTTGCCGAGGCCATTAAAAACACGGCGACGCCGAGCTCCACCACGCGCACCGCGTATAACCCTGCGCTGGAATGGAATGTGGTCGCAAGAAAACGCGACCGCACAAAGAACCCGGCCAAGAGAAAACGGGGAATCCGGAACCCGCAGATGAAAAATATGGATCCGCGGGAAAGGGCAAAAGCCAAGGAGGAGATGGAGCGAGCCCGAGCGACAAATGCTCCCGCCCCCAAAATCTGTGAAAAGGTAGAGGTGCCCGCAACTGCGAATGCGCCGTGCGAACCGATGCCAATTGTAAAGGTGCCCGCAGTAGCATCCACGCAACGCGAACCCGAACCATTGGCAAAGGTGACCGCAACGGTGCACAAGCACAGCGAACCTCTACAAATGACAAACAAGCCAGAGACGAAGCAGATGATCGCAGCAGCGGCCTCGCAGCGCGAACCTGTGACGTCTACCCCTAGTACGTCAAAAACCACACATGGGGAACTGGCCAAAAAACCAAAAGATACAACACCGTACAAACGGAGAGAAAGATGGCGCGACAGACCGCGACGGTTTTATGACCGGAAGCACGCTGTGGATGGACCCACCGCACCCGCAAGGGAGCGGCCCGACACGGGAAGACGCGAGGACATGCGAGGCTCATACAAGCGCCAACGCATGGATGATACGCAGTCACCCAGGGGAGAGTCCAAACGCGCGAAACCGGAAAGGAAACCGAAGCGGGAGGAGAGCTACGCAGATGCAGCGCAGCTGCACCTAAGAGTAGCGATCTGCACAGTCCCATCGGTAAATCTCTCCACGGAAAAAGCCGAGCAGCTCAGGAAGGACATAATGCACAAAATTGTCGAATACTCGCTAGCAGCTCCCGACAATGCTGTGATACCACAATTCCGCGGTCGACCCTTCCATATGGACGGAGTTTTAGCGATGTGGTGCGAGGATGAAGATACCCTGAGCTGGCTAAAAAACACCGTGCCAACGATGACTTCGCCAGCACCATCAACTACTCTGACTGTCATCCGGCAGTCAGACATAACAAAGAGATTAAGAGCGAGTCTCCTACTACATAGCATCATCACCGAGTCGGGCAAGTTGTTTAAGCTTATGCGGATCCAAAACCCAAGCTATAACATCGATGCCTGGCACCTGTACAACTTCACGGTGGATGATATAAAAGAGGACCCAACATCAGCAGAAAAGCTCGTCTACCTGACCTTGGGTATACCAGAAGACCAAAAGCCAATCATCCTGGCGCGTGGACGACGCGTAGCTCACATTGCGGGCAGCAGCTACATCCGGTTCCTCGATGACGAACCGGAATCAAAGACCGCAAAGCCAGGAGAGGAAACCAAACCAACTGACAAAACACCGGAGACTGCCACATCAGCTCCCCCTAGGGGTCAGAGCAAGATGGAGCAGAAGCCGGCGCTACAGGACCAGGGAGCAACGAGTGATGAGGATGGCCTCCTCGGAACTCCCTAGTACTGTAGCAATCATACAAACAAACCTCCAGCACAAGCAGATAGCGGCGGCCTCACTGCGAAGAGTGCTGGAGGTAAATAAAACGACCGTCGCCCTAATCCAGGAACCCTGGATTAGAAACAATAAAATCTGCGGTCTCAATAACATCGGCGGTAAGATATTTCTAGACATTTCAATAGAAAAACCCAGAACTTGTATCTACATGCCAAAAACCATAGGGTCGACCCTACTAAACCAATTCTGTTCCAGAGACCTCACAACAGTGAGAATAAACACAGAAGGAAAATCACCTTTAATCCTCGCATCAGTGTACATGCCTGGAGACGGCGAGATCCCTCCAAGGGAACTTGCTGACCTGGTACAACACTGCGAGGCAAACAACTGGAATCTGATCATCTCCGCAGACTGCAATGCACATCATCCTCTGTGGGGAAGTAAGGACACAAACAATAGGGGTGAGTTACTTGCCGAATTCCTCTTCAAAACAAACCTATGTATCGCCAACAAAGGTACGGAACCAACCTTCGTTAGCTCTAGGTACCAAACTATCATTGACATTACCCTATCATCATATGCTATAGGTGACCACATCAAAGGGTGGCACGTGTCCAATGAACCATCCCTAGCGGACCACCGTCGCATATGCTTTAAGCTCAAACTCAAATTACCCGACCCCATCCCATACCGCAACCCGCGCAAAACGGACGTGGCCAGGTACATTAGCTTAACCAACACAAACTTAGGAGACACATACATGACGGACACAACCTTAAATACAGACAACATCGAAAAAAACATACAAGTCTAACAACCGCTTTAGTTAGCAGCTATGAAACAGCGTGTCCAGAAGTAACAGTGACATCTGAAGGCAAACGACAATGGTGGGGACCAGAACTCGAACGCCTTCGACACAAACTTAGAGTACTATTTAACAGAGCAAAAAACACCCGGGAAAAAACTGACTGGGATAAATATAAGCTCGCACAAAATAAATACAAAAAACGGACCAGGTTCCGAAAAACCGAGTCTTGGAGAAATTTTTGCAACAGCATAAAATCTACCAATCAAGCGGCCAGACTTACAAAAATACTATCAAAAAGTGGACCTGAAAACCCAGGCTCACTTAAAAAAGACGATGGCACCTTCACATCCACAGACTAAGAAATCTGTGCCGTCCTCCTGAAAACACATTTTCCCGACTGCCAAATAGAACAATCACCAGTTTGGCCAGCCCATCACCATCCAAGCAATCCCAGCACGGAGGAGTGGGCGGTTGCAGGTGTGGTTGTAACTGCGGAAAAGCTCAAATGGGCGCTGTTAAGCTTCAAACCCTACAAATCCGCAGGGCCGGATGGTATCTTTCCGGCCTTACTACACTGGCAACTGCTCAAGGTAATAGAGTACCTACTACCAATCCTGAGAGCGTGCATTGCTTTTAAATACATACCAAAAACATGGAGAGAGGCTAAAGTAGTCTTCTTACCCAAACCAGGGAAAGAAGACTACACTGATGCCAAATCATATAGACCCATCAGCCTCACCTCCTTTCTACTAAAAACTCTAGAAAGACTAGTAGACAAACACCTAAGGGAAGGAGCACTTACAAAGCAACCACTTCACCCTCAACAACACGCATACAGGAAAGGGAGATCAACAGACTCTGCCCTTCACCTAGTAGTACACAAAATAGAAACAGCTTTAAAGAACAAAGCATCAACCCTGGCAGCGTTCATAGATATTGAAGGAGCCTTCGATAAAACCATGCACAACAGCATAAGCCACGCCCTACAAAAATTCAAGGTGGAGCCAGTCCTGAGAAGCTGGATCACAGAGCTAGTTAGCAAAAGGGCCGTACAGGTCACTGTGAATACCACCACAAGGGCCAGAGTGGCGAGGGGATGCCCTCAAGGAGGGGTCCTATCGCCACTTCTGTGGAACATTGTGGTGGATAGCCTCATAAGGAAACTAAATAATCGAGGGTACACCACTATTGGCTATGCAGATGACCTCACAATACTTATAAATGGTACTGCAGAGAACGTACTATGTAAAGTACTGCGCTCAGCATTCGAACTCGTAGAAGAATGGTGCGACGAACACAAACTGTCAGTAAATCCCAAAAAGACAGAACTTGTCCTCTTCACGAAGAAAAGGAAATTACCAGATCTACAATTACCAAGGTTATTTAAAACCCAATTAACGCTAACAACCCAAGTAAAGTACCTAGGCATAACCCTGGACAGCAAATTGACTTGGGCGGCACACATCGAAATGAAACTAAAAAAAGCCTGCATAATTTTCTGGCAGTGCAAAAGGCCAGAGTCTTCAACGCCTAGCATGCGTAGCCACGACAAGCTGTATGAGAACTACCCCTTCGGCTGCGCTAGAACACATCCTTAACCTGAGACCGCTTCACCTTGAAATCAAGGAGACAGCAACAGCCACTGCACTCAGATTAAAAGCGAACGGCCTCTGGAAAAACGATGAGGGGATAGTACACTCTGGAATTCTATCAGAAATTACAAGGGAATATCCATTCCTGGAAGCCCCAACAGATAGAATCCCCCAAAAACATAACTTTGACCAAAGATACAAAATCAGACTTAAACCCGAATCAAAAGACAGCTCCGGACCATCTGAAGTAAGAATATACACAGATGGATCCAAAACCGCGGTAGGCACGGGAGCAGGAGTCTTTTCGGATGACCTGAACATTAAGATATCTACTGCTTTGGACAGAAGAAACACGATTTTCCAAGCAGAATGCATTGGCATAACCAAAGCGGCTCAAGCAGTCGCAGCCAGGAATGTAAAAGAACTTAAAATAAAAATCATAACCGATAGTGCTTCAGTGCTACAAGCGCTGTCAAACACTAGCATAAACTCGACCTTTATTCAAGAATGCCATGAATCACTTCAAGCCATTACCCTGGATAATGAAGTGACCCTGCAATGGATAAAGGGACACAGCAACTCAATTGGAAATGACGCGGCAGATGAGCTAGCTAGACGGGGATCCAAAATGAACATCCACGGCCCCGAACCACTAATGCCCCTACCCCAAGCCCAGGTACGAATCTGGCTGCGCGAGAAAACAGAGGAAAACCACAAACTGGAATGGGGAAAAAACACCGGTTGCAGACAAACAAAAGAGGCGATTCCAACAGTGCCCAGAAAGTACGCTCGGAATCTAATCAGATTAAACAGGGACAAACTGCGAAAAGCAATAGCCATCCTGACAGGCCATTGTCCCCTAAACAAGCACCTGTACACCATCGGGATCACAGATAGCCCACTGTGCAGAGGGTGCATGGAGCATGAGGAGACGCCCAAGCACGTAATCATGGAATGCACTAGTGTGGCCGAGCACCGGGCGCAGTTCCTAAAAACACCGTCATCCCTCCCTGAAGCCTGCAGCAACCTGCGGGGAATGCTGGGCTTCTGGGAGTGTTTGGGCTGGCTGGAGTGAGAAGAACTGACACATTACAACGTACGCACAATGGCCCAATTAAGAGGCTAAGTGCGACATTGCGGCCCCGTTAAAACAAACAAACAAACAAACAATTGGCAGATCGGAGATTGACCATCAGGGAGATTGCTGACACTATTGGCATCTCATATGAACGAACACAAAACATCATAGTCAATGAACTTGGATTTTCTAAGGTTTCTGCGCGGTGGGTCCCCAGATTGCTTTCAGTTGAACAAAAACAAATACGGCTCACGATTTCTTGCGACAGTTTGGAAATGTTTGAGACTGATCCACAAGATTTTTTGGACAGATTTGTTACAATGGATGAAACCTGGGTACACCACTACACCCCAGAGTCAAAACAGCAATCCAAGCAGTGGAAAAAACCTGATGAACCGACTCCAAAAAAAGCCAAAACAATTTTGTCAGCTGGCAAGGTGATGGCGTCAGTTTTTTGGGATGCTAAGGGTGTCATCATGGTGGACTACATTGCAAAAGGTGAGACTATAAACTCTGCTTATTACTGCACCCTTTTACGTCATTTGCGTGAAACGATCAAAGAGAAAAGGCCAGGACTACTCAGCAAGAAAGTGTTGTTCCATCAGGATAATGCACGCGTTCACACGTCTGTTGTGTTATTATAATCATCACCTTGGAGGTCAAAAATTTTCATCAAATGAGGAGGTTGAAACCGCGGTGGGTGACTTTTTTGAAGGCCTTGAAGAAACTTTTTTTATGACCGGCATACAGGCGTTGGAAACCAGATGGAAGAAGTGCATTGAGTTAAGTGGAGATTACGTGGAAAAATAAAATTACTTTTGTTTATATTTTATATTGTTTTCTTGCTGAGGCCACAAACTTTTCAATCCACCCTCGTATATGTTATTGACATCCATGTTAACATAGCATTTCATCCTATCACTATTCATTAGTCTCAGGCATCTGTGTGTCTGTCTGTGTTAACAACATGAGCTGAAAATATCTATACTAAAATTATAAAGCTGAAGAGTATGTATGTTTGGTTTAATGTGCTAATCACAGAAATTAAATAAATAAAAACAGAGTTTTAAAAGATAATATTTGAAGATAAACTTTTTTTTTTATTAATATTTACACTAGAACCCTCTATGAGGTAAAGGCTTCTTCCAGACACTGCCATATGTTTTTGTCTCAGGAATTACTTATACATATATATCCAACATTAAAAGCTTTAAATGCGATATATATATATATATCGCATTTAAAGCTTTTAATGTTGGATAGCCAAGTTATCAAGGAAGATTATAAGCTATTTAAGTTAAGGCTACAACCAATACGCGCTGATCATAAATGAAAAACATTGCAAAAACAGGGCAAATTGATACAGAAGTTGCTTGAGTCAGTTAGGATCAAATAAGCATATGTTTAGTTCTATCCATGGTTTGTTTGAAATACCTAATTTATAGATTTGTTTTAGACTTTTTCCATTTATTTATTAAATATTGATATAAGGTTTATAGACTATATACTTAACAGTTTTGAATTTAAAGTGAGTAACTAAGTTGCTAATTACAAGCCTCTTCAATATAATCATGATAATGTATAATAAAACGTTCCTGATACAACAGTAAGAACTAGAAACATTAGATAAACAAATGACATGACAGCCTATTTCATAAAAAAAAAGCTGTAGTAACTCAGATGAACTATTTATCAGTAAATTTCCCTATGAAGAATACATAATATACACAATATTGTTATAACAACACATTATTCTGTAGCGACATTGCCTTGAAAAAGACATTGGGGTTGTATAAATAGGTATTTACAAAAGCAACGATAGTGATTGACAAGCCTTACCTCGAGATCTCCATTAGCTTCGTCTTTCTTTTTCTCAGAAGACAAAGGCACTTGACGATTTACCGTCAGGAAATCCATTTTGCTTTCCTTATTTGACACTCATTTATTAGAAAATCAAGAAATTGTATTAAGAAAAATAAGTCAAAAGGTTTCGTCAATAAAATCAATTGTCAAATTTTGGTCAAATTCTTCGTCTGTCAGAAGTGTTACCAACCCCGATTTTCGAAAATTAATAGATTATTTGTCAAAAAAATGGTAGAAACTTGTAGTAGTAAGAAAATTACTTTAATTCTGTAAATCTTTTCTACACTACCTGGTTGAAGCTTATTATTTCCCTACAGGTTTTCTTAATATTGATGAAGAACGAACTATTAGTTTCGACATATTTACACCGCAGAAGATACATTGGAGATCGGTTACTAGCAAAGTGCACTATATATTTACAAACAGAACAAATTAATTTTGTAAACACCTCTATATAATATAATAAATACTTTTGATTATTTTTAATTAGTGTACGTGTTGTAGTAATAAATTAAGGGTGAAATATTTATTTGGCTATGATAACAAATTTAAATCAAATTAATAAAAAGATAAACAAGAAACATGTGTTTGGGATACACAGTATTATATTTGGTATTGAAAAACTTGTACATACTATCGACCCGATTCGCCTTAGCCAAAATTACTACATTGAAAGTCGTGAAATAAAATCGTTTTCGATTTGACACAGTTGAGAGGTTAATTAGGTTAATTTTCTTAAAAAAACTTGTGTTATAATTTTACAATTAAATAATTTTATGGATTGATTGACACACCAACGATATCCAAGTTCGGGCGTTGATTCCCAATAATAGAATGATAAAAATGTTGAACAGATTTACCTTATTCTCTACTATAATAAAATTGTGAAGTAGCTGTGTGTACAGAACATGGAGATATTTAAAAAAAAAAACTAAACTAGATCGACTAAATATTGGTTTCCATTGAGGTAGAGACCAGGACATATATATTTTACATATATTTTACCTTTGTTGTAAGTAGATCCTCCTGCTAAATTTTACCTACTAAGGGATCTCATGTTTCAACTTTTTGATAAACAATTTGCATATGTCCTTTAACATAGTGTATAGTATATAAGTCGCAGCACCTTACCCCCATAATAAGTTTATAAACATTCAAGCATTGTAAAATTCTCAATTTAAAAAGAACGACCGCGAGTTTTTATTGCCAGGTTCTTTTTTCTGGCTTTACTTATTATTTGCGAACATAACAGGTAGACTAAAAGCGAAATGGGTAGATCTACTGAAAAGTTTTAGTTGGTACATATGGCAACACTGTCTGTCAGTATAGTGCACAAATTACTCTAAATTATGTAGCACAGTATGTATAATTTTAGGTAAACTTGAATTTTACTGCAATGTAGCAAGATAGGTATGTAATTTAGGTAATTTAGGTGTAGTGTAATCAAATCACAGAACAATAAAAACTCAACGAGTTTTATTACCTACTTCAATCAAATTATAATTTATCCATTATTTTAATTTCTCCTGAAATTGGACAATGAAGGTGTTTTATAGCATTCGCTAAACTATTCCTTCGCTTATAATCATTTAAATAACACGTTGAGGGACGGACGACATAATGCCGTAAAAAAATATTGCATGGATTGATCCGACACTACGGCTACTACCGTTATTTGATTCAAATCTGTTAAAAATAGTACTTACTAAAAGCTTTTACAGGCAAATTTCTTTTGAATAAACATAACTAATGGTTTTACTGTCGTATCACATAAAATTTTCTAGTGCGGAAGAGTTGTTCCAAGTCTGGGTGTAATTTGTGTTCGTGACTTGTAGGTATGTTTGTAAAGTCCTCCGCCTGTACCCTACTGCGGGAGTCGTCTTTTTTTAAACAAAAACAAAATACTCACTTCTTGCGAAAACCTATCAATTATTAGCTGTCAACCACAAACCACTACAATAACAATGTGGGATTGAGTCCCCTCCAGCTAAGCTCAAAGGCTTAAGTTAAGAGTGGGTTCACGTCAGTAACTAGTATAATGGGTGGGATTCGAACCCGCAACCTCACGATTGTGAGACTGATGCCTTAGCCACATATAAAACAGTAACTTGGCTCAATATACAAGAATGCGAATGGTACAAAGAAGTCTTTTTTTTCGGAACTGAGACCTGAAACCCCTGAAACGATATGAAACTTATACAGAGAAACAATGTACAATACTTTCAGTTTAAACAAATGTACACTGTGTAAAGTACTTACATAACCATAGTCTGAGTCTGAGTGTAAAGAAGTGTTTATGTCAGTTAATTTGTCAGATGTCAATTATGTCAATTGTCTGTCATCCTTTTGACTTTATTCTGAGAATCGTTCCAGTTTCGATACTTCCAACCTTGTAAAATTGTAATTCGTAACATTATATTGATTGTAAAGTATTCTTGTCCATCGTTAATTCATTTAAATAGACAAGGATAAAAGAATAATAATGATGTATGCATGTCATATTGTGTAAATCGACGATAAAACCAAAGTAAACACATAGCATTTAAAATCTCATAGTAGAAATGCAGCATTTCTAGATTTGAAAAACATATGTGAGTACAAAAAACTTAGATAGATGCTGTTTAAAGATAGAATAATGGGCTGGAAGAAGAAAAAGAACATAATAATCCTTACAGCTTGTATGGTATTATGTTTTATATTCTATCAACTATATTTTTTCTTGGCTATTACTTCGGAAGCCGGTCTTGACGAGAGAGTTATACCAGTGACGGATCACCATGAAATCGAAGCACTGAAGGAGCAAACCCAAAAACGTGCTATGAAATCACAAATGGACAAGTATATTAACAGTAATGGAGTTATTAGAGGGGTGTTGCAAATAAACATGTTTAAATACAGAGCAGACAGTAATAACGAGTTTAAATGTTTAACAATGGAGAAAAAAATCCCATTTGATCTAGTTAATGATGACTACTGTGACTGTGAAGATGGATCAGACGAACCTAGCACAAATGCATGTATTAATGGAACTTTTTATTGTGATACTCAGACAGGCGGGAAGTCTGTATCATTCTATTCTGTGCCTTCTGGTCAAATTAATGATGGAGTGTGTGATTGCTGTGATGGTTCCGATGAATGGCTTCATGATCCAAGTAAAAGTCTTTTGTCACAACTGGGTGCTAAGTTTGCCAGGTTTTTAGTGACAGAATGTACTAATAAATGTTAATATAGTTTATGTAGATGTGAAAGATGGCAGCACACAGCTATTGTGGCCTTACTGCTGCTATATATTAAATGCATGCAGCCGCACATTGCTGTGTTAATAGATAATACACATTATAACTTATATTGAATAGAGACAGGCTCTGATCCAGGGGCGGGGGTGGCAATGTGGGCAATTGCCCCCAAGACCCTCATATTGGGGGAATTTAAGAAATTTTACTCTAGACTGGTGTGTTTTGACCGGCAATTGCCTCTCCAGTGGCTGGTGTACCGATGTTGAATCAAATGCACCCCTCCCCGTCATGCAAGCAACTCACACTTCACCAGTTGAGTCAAATTGCCCCCCCCCCCCCTCCAGAATGAAGTTCTGGATCCTCGCAAGAATAGGGAACAGTCTATCTCCATGCCTCCGACTACAGTTCTGCCACACTGGCTGTGTGCTTGCAGCTTAATTATTAATATTATATAATTAGAACTGCAATTTGGGATCACAATAAATTGTACAGATAAAAAGAATAAAAATAAATTAACATAGACAAGAAAATGTTACACAAATATTGAAATTTAAAAAAAATTGTTATTTAAGCCATTACCCAATGCAACTGTTTAATTTTAAATAATATGCAAATTATTTATTGTTGATAATTTTTACATTTCCAAGTTTGGAAAGTGATGATATTATTATGAAGTCAAGATATTTTCCCTTAGATATTAATGTTTCATGTTTGGCATAAGAAGTTATTTCTATTGTGTCACAGGTGTACATATTATTACAAGTAATTGCACATGTTGTTTATATTCATAATAGTGCATGTAGGTAATTCGTTTTTAACTATAAACAAATGTATTAATAGTTAATACCAGCCATGGACGTATGTAGGGGAGGGGGGAGGGTCCAGGAATCACAATTTCTTAAAAACAAATTATCTCCCAGAACTGTAAGTCCAATATTCATAATTTTATTTGAGGAGTGAAAATATGGCCATAAACGCAACCTCCGGCTTGGGCAAGCAGCGCTTGCTTTAGCAAAAACAATTATTTAAACACAAACAATTATTTAATTATTTAAATATGAAAATTAAAAAATAAATCAAACTCAGGTACGATAGAATAATGAAACATAATTCGTGGTCATATTTTTTATCGTGATTTTTCAATTAGTTATTCATTAGATAATTAACATTTTTTATCAAAATAGCAAGTACGATAATTGTTAAACTATTATTCTGATATTAGATATATTTCGGGACTTAATCGCGTGAATTATTTAAAGGTAACGAACCTTTTATTTACCCGACGTTTCGATCGAATTGCACCGATCGTGGTCGACCCGTGACCACGATCGGTGCAATTCGATCGAAACGTTTGAAATTGGTTTTTATTTACATAAATTGTTAATTAAATAATGTATAACTAATTGAAAATTCACAATTAAAAAATGTTGGCCGCGGGTTACTGTTTAATAATCTATCTCAAATTCGGCCCAATTCATCACACATTCAAAATTTTACAACATTGTAACACACACGAAATTATTATTTTCTTCCAAGTTAGAACTGAACAATTGCTTAAAAATTTTTGAGTTAAAATATTAAATATATTTATTGTACCTAATAATAATTAAAAAAGCAACTTTACGTATTACTTTTAGAAATAAACAATGTTATTATAATTACATCATAATAAATATTTGTTCTAAAAAACTGCACATCGTTACACGGTTACATCACTAAATACGATGTTTTGTCAAACAGCGGACGGCCGGCACGCGTCGTGTACGATTTTCCACCAACCGGACCGGATGCTGGAGTAGGAGCGCAGCCAGAGGAAATTAAATATTCTAAACTTAGTCTTAAGTTTCATATTTGCATAGAATTTACACTGATGACGGCGGCGCTCGGCTGCCGACGCATCCGCTTGCGCTTGGCTGCCGCCGCGTGCGCTCATGTGTTGCATTCTAGTCGCTTAGCACCCGTCCGCTGTTTGACGAAGGCCTTAAACAATAGGGATGTTACCTAAAATAATGAAAAGATTGATCATTAGCATTAGATAAGTTCTAGCGATAAAAATGTTCTGTTTTAGAAAATAATAATGGAACAGTTATTTGAGTGATGATTTTGTATTGGATTTGATTTTCAATGAAAATTAATAAGTATGACGGTACCTTACTTTTTAAAATGCTCAGAGATCTTGTGTTTTGGCGTATTTTCACTTTGACAAAATTATAATCAACCAACAGTTACGGAAGAAAACTCATTCTGGAAAATTTCCTTCCTATAAGCTTTTCCTCGCGGAACACCCCCCCCCCCCCCCCTTGCTACGGCCGTCATGCCAGCTAATGTACTATAACTTCTAAAGACTGAAGAATTATTATTAAATAATTGTAAATATGAGTTTTATTTTTTATTTCATTTCCTTAAAGACAATCCCCTCACTTGGAAAATGACATGATACAGCCCTGTGTATTATGTATTTTAAGGACAGATCACTATTAAATAGTCATGTATTATCAATACATGTGTTGGATATTGATACCTACTATTGTATAATAATATACTTATGACAATAATATCTTTGGACAACTCACACAACGCCATCTGATCCCAAACTAGGCAGAGCCTGTGCTATGGTAACCAAACAATTAATAAATATACTTATATATTTCTAAATACATATAGATAAATTACACCCAGACACAGAATAAACCATCGTGCTCATCACACAAAGATTTATCCTGGGTGGGGATCGAACCCACGACCTCCGGCTTAGCAGTCAGGATCACTAACCACTAGACCAACAGGCCAGTCTGCTGTAGCTTAAACACAATAATATCCAACACATGGATTGATTATATACAGAGTGATTTTTAATATACTAATAACCTCCCGCTCTCTAATTAAATTACGAAGTTATTTGGTGTAATGTAAAGGAGACAATTCTTTACATTACACCAAATAACTTCGTAATGTAATTTCTGAAAAAAAAAATACTAATTAACCCTTCACCACCAGCTTATGGCACAACCATTTACCACACATTTGAGATACCCCGGAGTAAAATCGATATTTCTTTGTCAGGTTCAGGGCCTAAGCCTCACAATAAAATAGTCTGTAGGTGGTTAAAGTCATAACTCCAAAAACAAGTGGTAGGTGATTATGGGTTAATTTATTAAATATTTTCCAAAACTGATAATGCAAAGTTATTTAATGTTATGCAAAGAAGCCACGAGCGGTTATTAGTATATTACAAATCACCCTGTATATGGCTATTTCATACAATAACGTTTTACAAATAGATGCGTTTTACCGCACTCTATTTCGGCAAGGTGCAAGGCCTCAAATGCACTTAGCTCGAGCGAGACTCTTAAATAGTCTTTTACGTGAGTGTGAAAGAGAGTTCATTATAGCAATCTCTGCCGTCGCCGTGCGCCTATTTTACATATCAATGTTAGCTTATGACGCGTCTATATGTAAAACATAACTTACAAAGCCCCTTAAACTAAGAAGTGATTGAGATAGATACGGTATCGCTAATGATGTCAAAATCGCTAAATTGGCAACTCTGAGTGAATATTTGACAGCCTTGTACTGTCAAAGGGATCCCAAAAATTATACTTTTTTGACGCCTGCGTGAGAACAAAGAGCTATGTATAGTTTACTGAATTTTAATTGGCAACATTTTTCGTATAACGTCGAAGGCTTGTCAAAACGTGAGAGTTTCCACACTTTTGAGATCCGTTTGTTAATACATACGCTCGCTCGATTATTTTTGTCGATTTCTTAGAAATACGCTTATAAATTGTTTTAAAAAACCATCAGCACTCTCATACAGAAGTCTCGAGTTCGATTCCTGGTACTGGACTTCAAACTTTTCTATCTTTTAAAAATGCAATTATTGTAATATTAAAGTAATTGGCAAGAAATGCCTATAAAAAATAGGCGATATTTTAGAAAAATGCTTTCTGTAACGAAGCAATAACAAAGGCCATAATAGTTCTCAAACTATTGGCTAGATGGCGCAAGCGAAGGCCTTACTCGCGTGCAGGAAAGGATTTAGGAATTTGAGGTTTATTAACATAGTCCCAGTTAAATGGATCGATTCCGTCCCTGGTTTGGCATACGGAAGTCTCGGGTTCAATTCCTGGGTATAGACTTCAAACTTTTCTATTTTTCAAAAATGCAATTAATGTAGATATTAATAGTAATTGGCCAGAAATGCCTTTTTATATTACTATAACTCTGCCCATTAATGTTTATTCATGAAAACGTGCTGTATAAAAAAGAATAATTTTAAAAACTAAAAAAAACACACTTTTGTAATAGTTGTACCAGAAAGAAAAAAAAATCTAGTTAAAAAAAATAGAGTATATAAAAAACAGTTTATCGTAAAAAGCGTGGGGTGCCTTTGCCCTATATTGATCAATAGTCACCGCATATTTTTTTAAAGTTAACGGAGACTATTTTTAACTTTTCAACACAGCTTTTTAGATTAAGCGTGTTTTTTTATACTATATTTATTTTTCATTTTTTTAGTTGCTTACCAGAAAGACAAATAGGAAATTTCTCAGAACTTACTTTAAAATTATCGGAGTTTTATAAAAACTTGCAACCCTTATTTTACCCCTTGGGGGTTGATTTTACAAAACCGCCGAAATTTGTTTCCCTTATTTTAAATCAATAAGCCAAATTCGAAATTCCACACATCTAACTTCAAAACTGGGAGATAAACTTACAACCTCTATTTGACCCCCCCCCCCCCCCCCTAAGAGATGAATTTTCAAAAATCCCTTTTATTTTGATTGTATTGTTATTGGTACTTGATATGTGTACGAAGTTTCAATTTCATCCGACGTTCTAAAGTGAGTACACAAGATAAACGGATATAGTGACTGAAACTGCTCATTCAAGTTTGAGCTCGAGTCGAACCTTTTAAAGAATAAATTGGAGCAACATGTTGATAGTCCCAAAAGACCGGAATTTTCAAACGCATTGTTACTGGTGAAGAGACATGGGTTTACGATTTTGACATGCAAACAAGTCAAGCTTCGGAGTGGCGCCTTCCAGTCCAACTGAACCGAAACCGAAAAACCACGTCAAATCCATCAAAAGTCAAAGTCATATTGACTTTCTGCTCTGACTATCGCGATGTTGCGCACTCAGAACTCATGACGGAAGGTCAAGCAGTAATTAAAGAAATAGTCTCGAGAGCGCTTTAAGGACATTCAAATACGGTGCGCAGGCGTTTTTAAGATCGATCCCATACTTACAAGAATACGAAAATGACCGTTTTAATCGAAATTTAACTGCAACAAAACTGGAATTGCACTGCTTTAAATACGTGAATTGACCTGCTTATCTATTTGTTATGGGACCTAAGTAATAATTTTTATCGACAACTGTTGTTATTACTTTAGACATCATTCAGGTTCAAGGGGGGGCTGCTGCCCCTCCCCCTGCATGCGTGGGTATGCCCATGATTAAATGTATTTGATGTTTAATAATGGCAACACAAGTGGAGCCTCTCTAGAAAATTCCAACTTGATTCCAACCACGCTGCGTCGTGTTTAATCTGTGGCATTTGTTCAAGATTGACCGGCGGCGCGCGACTCGTTTATATTTCGGCATTCGAGTTTTCGAAGAAATTTAAACGAAAAATAGCAAGTTCTTGCGTGTGAAACGCGTATCAATTATACCTTACTCACTAGTCTTTCGAATAAATTAAATTGAAAACATGACTGTCGATGAAGGCGTTGATATTTCCAAGGCAGGAGACCGCGGTGTGTTGAAGAGGATCATCAAAGAAGGAACTGGGACTGATACCCCCAATGCGGGATGTTCAGTCACTGTACACTACACGGGGACGTTGCTGGACGGGACCAAGTTCGATTCTAGCAAAGACAGAAACGAACCATTTGAATTTAATTTGGGCAAAGGTCAGTAATTCATTTTTAAATTAACCCTATAGTATGTATTTTCGCATTTATTGATCGCCTGCAGTTATTCCAATAAGTATCTTTTATGTCTAATTTTAAATGGAAATGAAGCTAAGATCACTATGTCTGAAATAAAAATGACCATTAGTTATTCATGAAAATTTTACAGCCAGGAAGTACTAAACTCATAAATGAGGGAACTTTGTAAAATATAGGTCAATGAAATTCTCCACAGGTCACCCTTGTAAAGACCTAATTTTGATACAAATTATAACAGTTATCCTGTTTATATTTATGACAATATGATTTATAACTTCTTTTTTTAAAGACAGATTTTGAGAATTTCATTTCATCAAATTAACATCATAATAATAAATAAATTTATTTTTTTCTATTTATACCTACATATAACAATAAAAGTTAATACATTTTTGAAGATAGACATTTTATTTCATTCATCAGATTACAATTGACTAACTAACTGTATTTGCAAGTAACACAAATATAAATGAAAGTTTTGTAAATGATTTGATCTGTATTGTAGGTTCTGTGATCAAAGCATGGGACATTGGTGTAGCAACTATGAAGAAGGGGGAGGTCTGTGTGCTGACATGTGCACCAGAATATGCCTATGGAGCAGCAGGCAGTCCGCCCAAGATCCCACCTAACTCTACCTTACAATTTGAAGTAAGTATATTTTTTTTTTTTTTTCAAAAATGGCAACTCGTATTCTGGACTCCCCGACTGACCACATCTCGCTAAAAAATCTTATATATTGATTAATCCTCTAAATACCTTCAGGACTTTAGAAGTTATCGTGAATTAAAGAAAGTCACAGACTTATTATTATTATTTTAATTATAGCTTTATTTATCCATACAATTTGGTATTAATAGAGTTACATTCTGAATGATATACATAGTAACAGTTATAATATATGGCTCCTGTAGGGTAAAAAGATTCCTCCATCTTTGCCTGTTTTAGACAGTGTTTATCCAGTTTTTCCCAACTATTTGTATAATATCATTGAGCCATCTTTTCTTTTGGGACTGTGCCACTTTGTTGTTTGTAATGTCCATCTATTGTCCTGAAATCTGGCCATGTGACCTGCCATAAGTTTAATTTTATTGTGTATGTCAACATTTCTTATAAAGATGTTAATTCTTCTGTCTACCTCAAATGATACTAATTTTCCAAGGTATATATTCGTTAACATACAGACATAAGAATACATTAAAATGATAATTATACATATTTTAATGTCAAATCTTCCCGTGACCACACCCATTGCAATACCGTTAAAACATTGGGCAATAGAAAAGGTATTTACCTTAAAATATGTAGTATATGTAATTTTATGCCAATCTTGCCAAGAAGGCTTAAGAGGTATTTACCACAATTTATCTTTTGTTTTTGACATTTGTGTAAGATTTGCACGTCGTAAGCGACAAAATGTAAATGGAACGAATGGAAGCTTAATGCTTCACCTGTTTTGTACCTACATTTTAAGCAACTAAAAAATATTTAATTTCATTTCATAAGATCTACTAGGGTAGAGTAATAGTTACAATGCTCTAAGAAAACAGATGTGTCATTGGACATATACCGTGCAAGCCCGCATTATAATTTGCCACCAGTTGCTGAATGTCGAGAAGACAGATCGCAAGAGTCCACATTTAAAAAAAATCATGAGTTTATCAACATTTATGAATAAATTTACCCTGAAAGCATTACATTACTTTTTCGTTTTGGGGCATTTATGTAAAATAGGGTCAAGTGTCAGTCTGGCTCTCAAGAATCTGCATGTAAAATGTTTATATTTATAGATTAATTAATTATGCAATTTGCACAATTTGGCTACACAATACATTTCCATTTATGTATGTACTTACACCTGTCCCACGCAACTTCGCCGTTTTTGTAACATATCTCATTGCTGCTCCGCTCCTATTGGTTGTAGCTTGATGTTATATAGCCTATAGCCTTCTTCGATAAATGGACTATCTAACAGTGTAAGAATTTTTCAATTTAGATCAGTAGTTCCTGAGATTACCGCATTCAAACAAACAAACTCTTCAGCTTTATAATATTAGTATAGATTACGTTATTTCCTTTTATTAGGTACAATGATTTGCTGCATATTGAAGTTTTCAATATAAATGACAATATCTATTTCATAATGACAACTGGAGTGACACAACAGAAATTTGCTTACGCAAACTGATGTGGATGAAACAACTTCTTCAATACCGACATAGAGCAAAACTGTCTGAAAGTTGCTACACACATAGCACGCCAGCATAATTCTGAAAAGGGTTGAACAATTGAATATAGAAGCAGGCTCAAATGAACTACCTAATCAGCACTTGTTAGTGAAGCCAAACATGTAGTAGTTGCTTCAGGCCGCCTTTGTTTGGTTCGGCAGTACATGTGTAGTAGCAATTTATTTATGTAGCAACCCTGAGATTTGTAACTATTTGTTTAAAATTTGGACTTAGTTTGTGTTCATTAATTTTATTAATAGTATGTATTAAAGTCCCCTACAACTTGTCAGTATCAGCAATTTTTTTTACACTTTAAAGAGACTAGGTATTTGTTGCTAAAATCTGACTGGTGTATAGCTTTTCATAACTTGTTGGAATAATAAGTTTCTATGGGAGCATATTATTGGAATAAAAATATATAATAACCACATTTATCTGTGGTTTTCTTTTATGAGACCACAACTTCCTGCTACCGTTTTGATAGTGATATAAAACATGGCTATAGGATGCAAATTACAAATTAGAAATGAAGAATAAATAAATAAATAAATATCTTGGGACAACTCACACAACGCTATCTGATCCCAAACTATGCAGAGCTTGTACTATGGAAACCAGACAACTGATAAACATACGTATATATTTCTAAATACATACATAATTATAGATAAATAACACCCAGACACAGAATAAACCATCGTGCTCATCACACAAAGTTTTATCCTGGGTGGGGATCGAACCCACGACCTCTTACGTAGCAGTCGGATGCACTCCCACCGCGCCACAGAGGCAGTCACGAAGGTTGTGAGGTTGATAGTAAAAGTCATGCTAGCGACTAGATGCTGCTGAGTGGCACCACATCACTCTCCACCTTTGAGACATTACTTTTGAAGTCTCATTTGCCTTGCATTCTACAAAAAAAAAATTCATAGAACCTCTTACAAGGTATTTTTGAAGAATTGTCAATAATAATCGTCACCAACTCACCTGTTGGTCTAGTGGTTAGTGACCCAGACTATGGGCTTGATTCTTACATGGGACACCACTATGTGTGATCCTTAAATTGATAAAAAAAAAATGTGTGGCACTCGGGGAATGCCGCGGTAAAGCTATTGCATAGCATTTTTATCAACTTAAGCAATAAAAAAAAAAAAAAAAAATTATAAATGTTTTTTTTTATTTTGAATTATAAAAAAAACAATGTTTTTAATTATTTTTTTCTTTAATTTTTTTTTTTAAAAAAGCATAAAAAAAAATTTTAAGTTTTTTTTTATTATAAAATATTTTTTTTTTTTTAAAAGCCTAAAAAAAATTTTAAAGTTTTTTTTTTATTATAAAATATTTTTATTTTTCTTTTTAAATTAAAAAAAAAAAGTAATTAAAAGTTCTGCTATTCATCGATAGATGGCAAAACTAAAAAGTGTCACCGCTGTGCCCGTCGGAGTGGGGAGCGTGAGGTTTTTTCGTTACGGAATTTCTGGATTCGGTCCCCGCGCTCAAGGCCCGCGATAGAAGCTATGCAATAGCTTAAAATGTTAATGTTTACCACACATTTCATTTAAATACTTCGGACATTTTGCTCCACTGGACGTGATACTGGTTCTATTGGTGATTGCTTCGCGTTGACCACCATTTCCGAAAAGATTACTAATAGGGAGCAACATTTAATTGACATTTTGAGAAGTCGTCATTTTGGGAAAATGGTAGTTTAGGCAATATGGTTATTTTGGCTAGTTAGCGTTTTGGTATAGTGGTCATTGTGGGAAAGTGGACCGACCACGTGCGCCGAAGAAGATTTTTCTCATGGTTTCGGAGCTTAAATGTGTTCTAAAATCTAATATATTAAATTCTCGTGTCACAGTTTTCGTTGCCATACTCCTCCGAAACGGCTTGACCGATTTTGATGAAATTTTTTGTGCTTATCCGGTATCTATGAGAATCGGCCAACATCTATTTTTCATACCCCTAAGAGTTTGTTTGTTTGTTTGAATGCGATAATCTCAGGAACTACTGGGCTGCACTGAAAAAATATTTTATTGTTGGATAGCCCATTTATCGAGGAAGGCTCGTCATCACGCTACGACCAATAGGAGCGGAGCAGCAATGAAAAAAGTTGTAAAAAAAAGAAACAAAAAAGAAAAAAGGGAAAATTTACGCAGACGAAGTTGCGCGGGTCAGCTAGTTGTATATATATATATATGTACTGAATTAAGCGTTAAGCTAAATGTACTTTCTTTCTCCTTAGATCGAGATGATAGATTGGCAGGTGGAAGACTTGAGTCCTGGCAAGAACAAGGGCATCTTGCGCCACGTCATCGTGCAAGGGTCAGGCACAGACATGCCCAACGATGGCGCCTACGTCACAGGTATTGGAATAACGCTTTTCAGTGTCAGTATAATCGTGATTATTATAATTTTATTACATTACATTATTTAATATAAATATTATCTTTATTTTGTTTTTTATAAAGATTGCTAACATAGAATGCTAAGAGTGCAGAAGGTAATCTTTATACGCATATCCAGGATTTTATTCTAAACTAGCTGATCCGCATAACATCGTATGCGTCAATTTTTCTCGTTTTTGTAACATTTTTCATCTCTGCTCTGTTCCTATTGATCGTAGCGTGGTGTTATATAGCCTATAGCCTTCTTCGATAAATGGGCGATCCAACAGTAAAAAAAAAACGATTCGCACCAGTAGTTCCTGAGATAAGCGAGTTAAAACAAACTCTTCAGTTTTATAATATTAGTATAGATTTAAGCACAAGAGGCAAATTGTAGTGCCGGATCTATAATCTAACATACTTACAACGGAGGGGGGGTGCATTTCGTTTCACCCGACACCGGCAAAGTGTGAGTCTTACGTACGGAGGAGGGGGGGGGGGTGCCAAAAAATCGTTGGTGGGAGGGGGGGGGGGGGGCACAAAATCGATATACAAAACAACTATCTGGACAGAGGAAGTTTGCGCCAAACACTCCGCTCGCTAAACAAACACTACCACACAATAGGAATCACGGAGTTAGTAATACTAATTATGACAATGTAATGTGTAAACGCATATCTCTTTCTCTTGGTTTAGTTACCGCCCCCCGCTTCGTCACCATTTACTACTAAAAAATACATCTGCATCACTTTTCCGTTCAATCCGGTCAAGTTACGTTGATCCTACTGTAAAAAGGAAACCTGCTCGCTCCAAGAGCGTTTTGTTTATATGTAGGTTGTCTTCTATACTCTCGGTATTCTGTTGCTTTATAGTTTATAATTTCATTGATTTTAGGGGGGGAATTAACCAGCCTTAGCCTCGCTTTGACGTGCTTATGTTATCGGGTGTTGATGCCTGCTTTTTGTGCAATGGGATGCATACCCCTGCTGTGCTAAAAGTTGGAGGTTGAAATAGATTTTATAAAAGTTCAGAGTGAGGGTCCGTTTGTAAAGACTCGCCATATAGATCATGTACCCTAGTCCGAATATGATTCTACGGAAATGTAGCTATAATACGCAATGGTGGATCTATGGAGGGGAACTAAGGAGCCAACCTGAACCCCAAATGATCTAAATCAAATGGTCCTCTTGTATATGTTTATTTTTTGGCAAAACTTACCCTGAGAGTAGTTAAGCGCCTAATCAAAATTTTTCATCCCCCCCCCCCTCTACCCAAAACAAAATCCTGGATCCGCCACTGATTCGTAGTAACGTATGTCATTTAAAATGCAATCGGATTTTGTATCGAGAATTATTAAAGTTTATTATTTATGTAGGTCTAATGACTGAACTAAATATAATTAATAAAACTTAAATAAGACTCAGTGCTTTTACTTAACAGTTATTTAGAAATTAATAAATTTCTAACTAGTGTTACTGACGAAACATTTCCCGTTGAAGTTTTAATATGACGTGAAAGAAAATATATTTACCAACGTTATGGCGAATTTCCACACAGCTGTTTTGTGGCCCTGAATCAAGAAGAGTACCTGGCGTAATCATTGTTTGGGTATGAAAAAACTATAATTAATCTTAAATAAAATCATCAGATTTCAATAAATAAATAAATTTAAAAAAATACAATATTAATGTTGATGTTGCGGCCTAAAAAAACTGCACTATCGTTGGCAACCATAAAGGTTCTTGCGCAGAGCCTGATCTACCATCTAAACATAGGACACTTTTAAGAATAATCGCGGTCTAAACGCGTCATATGACGGTCTTCAGAGTAGCTTTTGTTACTAACGCAAGTTTCAAACTATCTCTATACCAAATTTAATCTAAATAGGCTCAGTATATGCGGGGATGAAACCAATTCTTCAGCTTTTTTTATATTATATAGCTGTCGCGCGCAACTTCGTATGCGTACATTTTCCCCGTTAGTAACAAAAGCTACTCTGGAGACCGTCAGATAACGCGTTTAGACCGCGAGGAAGCGCTATTGGACTGACAGAGAAGCAATTACGGATGTGTTGGATACTTAGGGTATTGATTTAATGCGCTCACAGTGACTCTTTAAGTTGTCCCCGCCGCTTGCGTAATGCTAAAGGCTCTTAGCATCAGATCTGGCTTTGTTATTAATACGTACAGGTCTCTTGGCACGTAGGGAAAGAGGAGAAATAACATATAGAAGCAAAGAATCACATTTGATAAATTTGTTTGTAATTGAAGACCACAGCCTAGCTCTAATTTCTACATAATTTGTTGTATCACAATGTAATAAATATGTTCTCAGTATTATTTAAGTTAACACGAGAAAATAGCATGTCAAAAGACTGACATAAGTCAATATCATGTCACTCTACGTATTTTTAAAACCTACATACGTTTAAGGTGCATAAAAGTAGGTTGATATAAAAAGATACGACGCGTTTTCCTATACAGCACAAAAGGTTAAATGTAAATTACACTTTAAAATTAAAATATCAGGGCATAAAATTGAATGATACATGCGAGGAACTTTCTCTTGAATAAAACAATAAGGCTGTCGTACCATTTCCCCTTGCTACTGTAATATTATACTGTTTTGTTATTTTGTGATGAATAAATTGTAATGGAATACTTCGCATTAAAACAAAGAACTGTAAAAGTAACTCATAATGTATATCTACTTTTTGTTAGTTACCTCAGATGGTATTTATTAAAAGGATACTACTTAATATGAACATCCTTTAACGAAATCCTTAAAGCAAGCTTAAACCTACTTTAATTTAATGTAAATTACGACATAAGAAACAAACTCTTCAGCTTAGCAATATTAGTCGTTTAGACTAATATTACTAAGCTGTAGAGTTGTTTTTTTTGTTTGAACGCGGTAATCTCAGGAACTTCTGATTTGAATTGAAAAAATATTTTACTGTTGGATAGCCCATTTATCGAGGAAGCCTATAGGCTATATAACATCGCTACGACCGATAAGAGCGGAGCAGCAATGTTAAATGTTGCAAAAACGGAGAAAATTTACGCAGACGAAGCAATTAAGTAGGTAGCATATATGATAAATGACAAATACATTGATAATATAAAACTTTATCTTTAAAAATATTTTCTTTGGTAGGTTGGTCGGCTAAACTACTGGCCTTATATGTCTGACTAGCTGTCCCGCGCAACTTCGCCTGCATAATTTTACCCGTTTTTGGAACATTTTTATTGCTGCTCCGCTCCTATTGGTCGTAGGATGATGTTATAATAGCCTATAGCTTTCCTCGATAAATGCGCTATCCAACAGTAAAATATTATTTCAATTCAAATCAGTAGTTCCTAACATAACCGCGTTCAAACAAACTCTTCAGCTTTATAATATTAGTATAGATGACCCCTAAAACTGAGCGAACAAGTCTAAAAATACTATGACGGATAATAAAATCAATAGAATTGCTATCGCATGTGTGTAACTTCAGTCAAATTATATTAAACCTAATTTGTATAGCAGACTGATGTTATCTATCGAACACACGGTCATGTCATGTTTACACAGACCAATGCAATCTTCATCAATATTATTCTAATAGCACGTATTATGGACGTATGGCTTCAACATAACAATAATTTTAGGGAAATTTCAATTCGTTAATCCACATTGATAGCTTTAGTATTTTATAGTATAGTTCGACTGCTTGGGTGGCGCGGTGGGATTGTGTACGTACGTGTGTGCTTCGCAACAGTGGGTTCTATTCCTACACGGGACACCACTTTGTGTTATCCACAAATTGTTGTTCCTAGTCTGGGTGTAGTTTGTGTCCGTGAATTGAATGTTTGTAAAGTCCCCCGCGACACAGAGCTACTGCAGGAGTTGTATTTTCGTAAGGAGTTTGGAAATAAATTAATAACTTTCGAATTTTGCAAGATAGCTCGAAATAACTCCTGGCCTAAATTCACAATGCAAAATACTTTTTAACTGCCTTCATAAAGGTGGTTTTCTGTTTGACCCGTGTATATGTGTGTATGTATGTTCGCGATTATCTCAGAAACTACTGAACCGATTGCATATTTTTCTGGGAAGGTTTAGTGTATAAAACGATGTCCTAGTTTATAAACACCAGAGATATAGACTAAAACTTATGAGTGAGTCAACGAAATTTGCATTCGGTGATGTTGATATATACTTAATAAATACTTCAAACTAAAATTATTTCGGATAAGATCGGATATACCGCCCTTGAGTTATTGCCAAAAAACTGCGTTTCTCAACAAAAGGACGTAACTGCCATGAACATACGCTCTTCTGCTGATGCAATTATTCAAGGCTGTGGAACCCTACACTGAGCATGGTCCGACATGCTCTTGTCCGGTTTTTCTTAAATTAGCCAATTGTACATTCCTACTGCTGGGATACAGCCATATTATCAAAAAGAGTGTACAGTACATACCTACCTACTTAAACCCACCATACGGGCCCACTGCCCATTGTAGGATGTCACAGTCATAGCTTCGTTCTCATGTTCGCATTTTTTTAGGACATTTCAGATCTCACCTCTCCTCTTACCGATTTAGAGCAGTGGTCATAAAGAAATCATTCAAGATGTACATACCTTGGGGTTAATATTAAAGCAGTTGTATTCAATTTTATGTTACAGTGGAACTCGAAGGCAGACTACTACCTGACGGCAAAGTCTTCGACACAAGAACGGTATCATTCTCACTAGGCGAGGGCAGCGAACACAAAATATGCGAGGGCATCGAGAGAGCCCTCGAGAAGTTCGTCAAAGACGAGAAATCCCGGCTAACCATCCAACCGAAATACGCCTTTAAATCTGAAGGGAATGCTGAACTTGGTGTACCGCCAAACACAACAGTGGAATACACAGTGAAATTGACTAATTTTGAAAAGGCTAAAGAACATTGGTTGTTGGATGGACCAGAAAAGATAGAACAAGCCAAGTTGTCTAAAGAGAAGGGCACTAATTACTTCAAGGCTGCCAAGTTCCAGCTGGCTATTAAGATGTACAAGAGAGTTGTTTCATTACTTGAAGGTAAATTTCATTAATATAAGAATGGTGTTTTTATTGTGACAACGTCTTGTAAATCGATGATCGGGTTGCAAGCAAGAAAAAGTGTTTACATTATTGAGTTGCCAAACAACGGTCACGTTATTGATTGGTTGCAACATCGAATGGCGATTGCAGCGACATGACTTGCGATCACGTAAAATGTTTGTACTAAACCAACTGTACAGGCAACCGTTTATTTTTTTTTGTGGTCTTTGGGGCGACAGGGAATAAATAATTATGTATAAAATACTATGTTCGGAAGTACAAAATTCGTTAAATATAAATTCCGTCTGGCGGAATCTGTATTTTATGAATTTATATATTTTTTGTAATTTTAAAGCAGTGAAAAAATTACACATTTGCACAATACATATTACTGAATCTGTACCTCCGTCCGTGTGTCACTTAGCCAAGGTTGCCAACTGAAAATCAGCGCTGGGTGTTCCGCCTAGCTTATGCTGAGGTTGCAACCTTTTCGGTATGAGCTTGCGGAGCAGCACGCCGCTATACCGACCCACACGTTAATTTTGGCTATTTTAATGTGTAGTTTTAATTTTTAATTGTATTGTCTAGTCGCCAACTTAGATGATTTTGTAGACTTCAGGCCGAAATAAACGTATTTCCATTTTTATTTAATTTCTATATATTTGCAATTTCAAAGGTTAATTGGTCTGCAAACTTAGACGAGAGCAAGTTATGTTATAGGAAATGCTAACAAAAAACTTCACATAACAAAACCTACTATAGAAAGTTCAAGCGAGAAAGCGTACCTTACTATACCTCTTCTTTCCAGACCTATCTGAAGACACAGCTGAAGTAGAAGAGATCATAGACCAAGCGAAGGAGTTAATCCAATCTGCGTATTTGAACCTGGCTCTGGTGTACCTAAAGGTGACACCGGTGCACTACTTTGAGGCCAGGGACCATGCAACCAAAGCCCTGAAGTATGATGAGAAGAATGTGAAGGGTATCTTCAGGAAAGGACAGGCGCTGCTGGGGCTTGGGGAGGCTGAAGAGGCCCTGAAAGACTTTGAAAGGGTGTTGGAGATTGAGCCTCAGAATAAGGTGACTGTTGTTATTTGTTTTTAAATGACTATGAAGGGTATTATTATTTTTGTCATAATGAGGTATTGTTAAAAGCATCTTAGCTAAGTTACAAGGCTGTACCCATGATCGATTTTTGAGAGCGGTTCTCTCAATTTTGTTAAAGTGTCTTCCAGATGGTTGGAAACAAATGTACAACCCAAGGTGAACTTGCTTGTTTCCAACAGTGTAAATGGCTGTTTTAAACCAAGTAATTTGGTTTACAACATCCGTCTACACTGTTGGAAACAAGCAAGGTCACCTTGGCGGGAACGCTTGTTTCCAACATCCGGAAGACGCTTTGTGTTTGTACCTTCCTTTTTGGAATTGGGAGAGGGGGGGGGGGTTGACCCCCGAAAGCGCCTATGTCTAGTTATATATAACTTACTATTTGCCTCAATACTTATAAATTGCTAGTCTTTAGGTCCTTTGTAGTTAGTCCGTGACGGAATGCTCCGAAAATTTGACTGGCTTTTTGGTCTAGTTGTTAGTGACCCTGAATGTCAAGCTAGAGGTTGTGGGTTCGATTCCCACCCAGGATAAATCTGTGTGATGAGCATGATTGTTAATTTTGTGCCCGGACGTAATTTATCTTTAACTGGCCTGTTGGTCTAGTGGTTAGTGATCCTGACTGCTAAGTCGGAGGTCGTGGGTTCGATCCCCACCCAGGATAAAACTTTGTGTGATGAGCACGATGGTTTATTCTATGTCTGGGTGTTATTAATCTATAATACGTATGTATTTCGAAATGTATAAATATGTTTATTACTTGTCTGATTGCCATGGCTCTGTCTAGTTTGGTATCAGATGTCCATGGGTGAGTTGTCCCAAATATTCACAATATTGTTCTCCTCTCTCCAGGCGGCAGCTAACCAAGTAATCGTGTGCAAAGCTACGATCCGCAAGCAGAAGCAGAAAGAGAAGCAGATGTACGCCAACATGTTCGACAAGTTCGCCAAACACGACACGGAGGTAACAGGTCCGAACCATTTTATATACACGGACTTATGTCCTTACTAGCTGTTGTCCGCGGCTCTGCCCGCTTTTATGTTAGTTAGGGGGCGTTCATTCATTACCTGAGGTATATAGGGGGCAGTGGGAAGAAAAAAATACGCGAGATTAGGGAGGGGTCGTCAAGCCAAATCTCACGATATCTCATCAGAGGGTTCCCTAATTCGCCAAAATCACTTCAAGTGACTATCCTGTGTCCTTCTCACACGATATCACACCAGAGTGAGGGAGGGAGGGAATCCAAAATTCGGCAAAATGACCTCACGTAATTTATGGACGCCTCTTTCTAGCGATAAAACTATCCTATCTCCTTTCCCGGGTCTTAAACTATCTCCATAACAAAATTCATCTAAATCGGTTCAGTGGTTTAAAGGTGAAAAGGTTACAAAACAGAGTTACTTTTTTTTTTCCTCTTCCCTCCAATAATATTCGGTAGAGATTATGGCTCGCACATTATGTGCATACGCCAGTTTCAAGTATAATTTCTTTCTAGTTTTCTTCTTTCAATCACAAAGTCTCGTTCTTGTCCAGTTATCACGTATTTCAAGTATATTTTACACTGTTTTACACTTTAAATGCGGAGCTGTAAAAATAGCGGCACGCCAGTTTGCCGCCATTTTTACAACTCTGACAGAGTTACTTTCACATTTATAATATTAGAATGGATTAAAAAGAAATTACCACGACCTTGGAATCATTGCCGATTTCCTATTGGACTCACGCATGGCCATACGCGCCCCCCCCCCCCCCCAGACGGTTGTTTTGTGTAAGGAATTTCTTGTATTGAATTTCTTTGCCCATTTGCTTCTTGTGCCCCCCCCCCCCCCGTGCATGCAACTCACTTGGTGGATGACCCCCGTCTTAAGTATGTTATATCCTGCACTGCCATTTGCCTCTTAAATCCTGCCTTGCGCATGGGTGTTGACAGGTCAATGCCAAGATCAAGGTCTTATGTTATACTGTGTCTTATATTAAGCTGTCCCGCGCAACTTCGTCTGCGTAAATTGCCCCCGTTTTTGCAACATTTCTCATTGCTGCTCCGCTCCTATTGGTCGTAGCGTGATATTATAATAGCCTATAGCATTCCTCGATAAATGACCTATCTAACAGTAAAATAATTTTTCAATTCGAATCAGAAGTTCCTGAGATTACCGCGTTTAAACAAACAAACAAACTCTTCAGCTTTATATTATACTAGCAGACTCGCGCAACTTCGCGTGAATTTAATTTTCCCCGTTTTTGCAACATTTTTCATTGCTGCTCCGCTCCTATTGGTCGTAGCGTGATGTTACATAGCCTTCCTTGATAAATGAGCTATCTAACAGTAAAAAAAATCAATTCGAATCAGTAGTTCCTGAGATTATCGCGTTCAAACAAACAAACTTTTCAGCTTAATAATATTAGTACAGAAGTATAGATTTGTTCGCGCGCAAACCATACCTTGTGACTTATATCCTCGAAATAAAACAGAAATACCCACATAATCTCCATTACTAAAATTGTATATTACTCTTCAACAGATGGAGAAAATAAGAGCTAAGAACGAAGTGGACATAATAGGGGAGAAGGTGGGGGAGTGGGGCGCTGGCGAGGGCGAGTGGACCGACCAGCAGCGAGCTCGTGAACCTACTGAGTTTGAGAAGGAGAATCCTAACATCCTGTTGCTAGACAAGGAAGGACAATTTAAAAATATGTAGATATAACCACTGAGTAGGGTGCTTACGTAAAAATTCTTTCAAATGAACATTAAACTTATAAAAGCGGCTCAATAGAGTTGACTGTCAAGTCACACTGACCGGCGCAACTTCGTCTGCGTCGTTTTTTCCGTTTCTGCAACATTTTTCATTGCTGCTCCGCTCCTATTGTTCGCAGCGTGATGTTATTTACCCTATAACCTTCTTCGATAAATGGGCTATCCAAAATTAAAATAATTTTTCAATTCGGACTCGTAGTTCCTGAGATAATCGCGTTCAAACAAACTCTTCAGCTTTATAATATTTATATAGATTAGCTGACCCGCGCAACTTCGTTTGCATCAATTCTCCCAGATTTTGCAATATTTTTCAGTGATGCTCCGCTCCTATTGGTCGTAGCGTGATGTTTTATCGTACTATCGTTTATTAGTCGTGCAGCCTTACTTAGTATTTAGTCTTATGCGGCATGACGAAATTACATTAAGGGTCCACCCACATTAACTTGAAGCGAAGCGACAAATAAATAGCATATTGAGCTATCAAAGCCTTCGTTAAACATTGAAGAGATGACTTCACAGAGTGAAAGATTTGATGCTTCGTTTATACCCAGTCAATGTGAGTTCACCCTATAAGCGTTTTGTGATATTGATGTTCTATGTGTTCATAATTTTAATCAAATGAATACTTAATTGTTTAAAACAGAAGTTTTGTGTAAGCATCCGCGTTCCCTAATTTGTGGTGTACTTTTAAGCTGTTGTCAAATCGACAAGCAAAGATCTCTTCACAGAAACAATTAGTTTAGTCAACCAAGTTTTCATCATGTTTTATGCACGTTCACTTGAAATAATATTATATCTTTGTATTTTTATCAAAATAATCCATCATTCCTCTCTATTATATGTATATTTGAATACATCGGCTGTGTGTGTGTCCACTCGTAATGTTTCATTAGGTTAATATTACAATGACTTGTAATGTAACATTTACTCATTTTGTAATATAATAAATTGTAAAATGAATTAACATTTGGGCAATCATTCTCATTTGTTGTGATTCAATAAATTGTGTTACACATTTTACTGAACTTGTAACATTGTATATGTTACATTACAAGTAATGTAAACATGTCACCTGAGTGTTGAACTTTTTTTAGTGTATTTTGTTTGGTTAAGCGCGGGTTTATTTGTAGTACATGGTTAATGTATTTAGTTATACGAATGAATTTACTTATTAAACTGTTGATGAGCATTTGTTGTTTCTTTATTTTTTCCTATTTATTAATCTGGGGCTGAGGGCCTGTCCATTGAAGAGCAAGGCTGCAGAGCAGTCCAATATAATATTCTCCGTTAAACTCCGCAGTCAACCACCCTCTGTATTCGCGGTCAGATTGCATAGTTAGATCGGAACTAACCTTCTGTATCCATGGATAGTTCTGATTATGTCCTCTCTTTTTTGTTGAAAAAATAAAACTGGCCAACTGCGAGTTGAACTCCAGCACGAAGGGTTCCTATTCCAAAGTGGACACTATATGATTGAGTTTATTGTATGGGCCTCACTTGGGTACATATTTATTTTCATCTGTTTTTAGTATTTGTTGTTATAGCGGGAATAGAAATACATCTGTGAAAATTAAAAACTGTCTAGCTATCATGGTTCATGACAGACAGACGGACAGTGGAGTCTTAATATAGGGTTCAGTCCGTTTTTATCCTTTTTGTACAAATCATGGTCTTTAATTTTAATCCCAAAGAAATGCCAGTTTTTTAGACCTTCACACCTACTCAAAAGATTCTCAAAAATAGCCTATTTTAAGGGTTCCGTAGTAAACAAGGAACCCTTAGTTTCGTCATGTCCGTCGGTCTTAGCTCCGAGAATCTTAATTTAAAAAAAATAGAAAGCTGTCATTTGGCATAGTTCGGGGCTTCAACAGTGACCAAGTGATTTACCAACACTTAACGGTAAAAGTCCGATTAACATAATTCATTTCGAACTTTTTCCAACATTCACTTGGCAAATCTTAGAATTTACTTCAAAGACACGGTAAATGTTGCCCTCGGCGCATTGTCTCGTACTCATGGTCTTATCTCTCTAAGCCTTTTGCTTGGAAAAGTAAGGCGGTACCTTCGGAAATAGAGAGAGAGATTTTAGAGTTTCTTTCTGTCCGTATCGAGATTACCTTACCTTATTAGCTTGCCTCGAACTCATCCATTATTTCATTATATCCATGTTTTGATCTTGTTTTACAAATTAACGAACAGGTGGGAACTACCCTAATAAATGTATGAAACCACCAGCGGTTCCAGGAAGTGCTAGGGGCTCCCGATATAAGAGCAGGTCACACTTAGCCGGTGTTAGGGTTTAACTACATCTGGCCGCATCGAATCGCACTTACCTTCCTTTACGCCGGCTCCACAAGACGGTCCCAACGCCACTCGCCCAACGTGTGATCTATAAAAAAATAGATATCTATAGAAATAGCATTGGCACTAACGTTGTGATGAGCGTTATTCTAGAACCACACTTTGGACTAGTGGCGTTGGGGCTAACGTGTGGAACCGGTGTTAGAATAACCGAGAAAGAAAGCCTGTTGTCAATGCTGAAGCACTTCCGCTCTATTATGTGACGGTTTTAATTGACAGAATAGGGTGGAAGCATAGGAAAGAGCGATTCGATGCGGCCAGATGTAGTTCAACCGTTATTGTACATCTGGCTGGACCATAGATTAGGATTACACTAGTATATTTCTTAAGTCTATGATCTGGATACTTGAACAAAATAAACCTTGGATCCGCCGGTGTGTTGAACAAAGACTATAGGTAATAATACTCAAGTCGACGATTGACTTACGGCCGGTCTCATAATCTAACTATCGAATGATTTAGCTAGGTACTAGAGCTATATGTTTGACATAAGCTCCATACAAAATATGTCAAAATTCTACCTCTAGTAGCCAAATCCATCGATAGTTAGATTATTGAGACCGGCCGTAAGTGGAGGCGGTATAACGATGCGCCGAAAACGATATTATGACATGTACTTTTCAATATTTACTGTGACTGCAAACCCTTAAGATTTACCAAGTGAATAGTGGTAAAAGTTCTAAATTAACTATGATTACAGAACAGTTCGGACTTTTACCGTTGTGGGTTGGAAAATCTTAGGATCTATAATGCTCGGGCTTTTACGGTACAGATAGAATAATTATTCCCGTAAATCCCATGGTGAAATCTTATGAAAATACTAGCTGTGCCCCGCGGTGTTACCCGCTTTTTATTAGCCTATGTGTTAATCCAGGGTGTCAGCTAACTCCATACCAAATTTTATTAAAATCGCTCCAGCCGTTTAGGCGTGAAGAAGTAACAAACATACACACTCACATGCTCACAATCTTTCGCCTTTATACTATCAGTGTGATTGCGGTATTGTGACAACTATTTTTACTGTACTCTGGTGGTACGCTGGTGTATAGAGGAAAGGAAATACAAATAAATAAAACACATATAAACTAGTCAGATTGTATTATGTAATGTATAAGGATCAATAATTTCTATTCAGATTTGAGTAGCGTTCTACAATAAAACGGAAAATGACCATGCTCACATCAAATCGTACATCTCACATTATAGCGATAATATAACTGTAAAACCTATTTCCCTTATAATTATATCTGTTTAATATAACGTACAAAATATATCAATGTGTAAAGTTACATCGCAATAATAACAAAAGTATCTATAGTTACTGTTATCCATGGAGGCATACAGAGGTAGTTCGGTACATTAAATTGTAGAGCCGAGAGGGAAACACGCAAGAGTGCCGCGGCCGCTTCACGTCAAGATATAATACCAACTCTGACGTATCTCCGCCTCGGCTTTTAGCGCTAAATATATAATCCTCCGTCTTAAAACATTTTCCGTACAATTATCGACTATAAGAAAAGAAATGTAACAGCGTTTCCTATTTACAATTAGAAGCTTGACGCACAAAAAATACAATTTTCTTAAAAGTATACATACCATGTCAAAAGTTTAAAAACATCAAAGCGAAAAAAAGCTGATTTAATTTATCCTTTCCACCTATGTAACGTGCTGTAAGCTGTGATTCGGCTATCTAGTTAGGAGATGCCATGAGCTAGGTCAGCGAAGCTCTCAAAATCATGGTCCAGTAGCTCCCACATCACAACGATTTAGGCCGACTACATATTTGGACGACAAGACTTGCACAACACTTAAAATTATCTGTAAATATTGAAATATATAATAAAATATTTCATTGTTATCACTATATAGATATAAAACAATTAAAATTCATAAAAGAACATCTCTCCCGTAATTCATAAAAGAGTATATTTATTCTTTTATCTGTAAAAATACAGTAAATCTATGTTTAAAAACTTGATATATTTAAAACAGTCTTGCCGACTAAATAAGTACCTACAACATCAGTATATATATATAGATATATTCAGCCAGTGCTAGGTGTTAAGGATAAGTTGTTATAGTATGAACATAACAGTTCACATTGTATACGACGCTAAATAAACCAGAATGTCACACTATGTATACGTATTATGCACTTTACTTCTTTATTTCACTAAAATAAAAATTAAATTTTGAATGGAAACGAAATTTAGCTTACTATATGAAACGTCGACCGGGTCTTGATAAACTTTACGATTGCCTTACTATATAATTTCAAACCTATTACTAAAATGTTACACTGAAAAATGATTATTTAGTTAGCAATTACTATGGGATTACGTTCACATCAAAATTGGTTCAAGATGTGAGCCATTTCGAGAAATACAAAAACACTAGGTAATGTGGAAATCAAAAATTGAATAACTAGTATGAAACTTACAGCACACAGAAAGAATTGGGATGATGACTACAATGAGAATTAATTAATTTTCAGTAATAATCAGGCAATAGTTCGTCAAAACGAGCTCTGTGTGTTATACCACAATTTGAGGTGTGTAAGAATTTATAATCATCAAGATAACTATTAAAAGTAATGATTTGACGATCCTGAGTTGTGACGTCACGCCTCAGTATTCCATACAAATTTATAAAGAGCGTGTCGTTTTGACATTTCATAAAAATGTTGACTTGACAGTCATCATCCCCATTCAAAAAGGTGTCTTGGTGATAGACTGGCATGTTGGTCCAGTTAGGGACCCTGATTGCTAAGCCACAAGTGCCCATAAACTTTGTGTGATGGGCACGATTGTTTATTCTATGCCATGGTGTCTAGGTTATTATTATTGCAAGAATGCATGCAAAAATAGCATGTTTACCACAAACCGGCTTGCCACTTGTGATTTAGTAAAAGGTTTGTTTCTTGAAATGGCTCATGTAAGAAAGAGTTAGCCGTCGTAACTGATAGGGCAGTCATCGATTCAGACAGCACCAAATTGACATGAACGTAGCCAGACCTGCAACGTCGCCATTGCAAAACGTAGTTTAAAGAAATTCGTTTCAATTTCATAGTTTTACACACAACAAGTTTACATTATAGTAAACGGATTTCTTACAACACGTTCTATATAAATCCCTGTAAGTATAAATCGTAACCCGGCCTGCAAACCTTATATTTTAAGACAGATGTAGAATGGTACCTATATTGTACACATAGTGGGTATTGAGGTAGTATTATCCATCTTGTTTCGGGGGCGACTTGGCGCTTACTAATCGTTTTATAAACACGTTCCGTTAAAATAGAACCACAATACCCTGTGATCGACTATAACCTAACACCTAAAAGCTAGGGACAAATACGGTCGCAAAGGGTACAATAAGATAGGTTTCGAAAGAGATAGTTTTCACGACTTTTGTAAACGCCGTCGACGCTCGTTTTATTGGCATCTTACTTTTGACTACGCGTGAAATATACCTGCCGTATTTTTTATTAGTATCTAGATTTATTAACTTGCGTCAACGGCGGTAAAGTCGTTTTGTATATTGGCTCTAATGACAATGCAGTTGACTATTTTTTATTATATGTATAAATACATCTAGTTAGGAGCTAGCTAGTGCATATGATGCCTTGCTTAAGCATTTTTATGAAGGCAAGCCTCATCTTGAAAGTGTATAACTTTCTGGTTTTCTAATAAATATTGCAGTTTCTACAATAGCTTGCTAGTAAATACGAACCCATTTAAACTGCTAAAACAGTATAAGACTGAAGTGTATTTGATAAAAACATACAATTGTCCCCTTTGCAACAAAAATTTAAACATCAAAATGGTTTTCTCATGATTACAGAAGTTTTGAAATAAGTACTATTTATATTGAATAATGAAAGCCTCAGACGAGGGTTTAAGACATCCTTATATTGTATGTGAGTTAAATGCTATGTATATTATAACTGTCACAAGCTCGCACTGAACTGACAGCGATTGGACGAGCCGCGGCGGTAGGGATCATTTTTTTTTTTAATAATTTAGACATAACAGTTTTACAAACATCGACCACGACAAAAAGACATAGAATACTGCTATCATCGAATGGCAAAACTTGTACAAATTTTAACGCCACATGAATTATTTTTTTTCAATTTTTTATTATATCGCCTACCGCGCAGCCGCCAATATGGAGGAACCAATCTAGCGTGGTTTATTTAGCGCCAGTGCCGCTCGGACACACTTCACTTGACGTGAATGTTTATTCACAAATGTATATTTGTGTGTATGTCCGATCAGCTCGGGCGCAGTAATTTCAATGTGTTTATATCCGAAGCGCGGGATCGTCGATCCGCTCCCGTCCCGCGACGCGCGTGGCCGCGGGACCTGCACAATCGCCCAACGTACCTTCCGCAGGTGATTCGAGGCGCCAAATACTTGCTTCAATATTAATTTAGTCGTTTTCGTGTCAAAGCCTATGATTATCCGATAGCTACGCCGTTGTCTATTACATTATTTTGCTTTCGTAACATCTGACTTTATTCCGCATAAATCCCTGACTTATAAGTCAAATTTCAAGTTCAAAGAACTTATAATACCTAGCAGTCTTTGGATATCTTTATCACTAAGACCCCTCTCCTCATACTTGTAAATAATTCTCTCCAAAATATATTTCGGAGTTAAATATTTTTTCTCTTTTTTTTTTAACATTTACATCAACATTTTTTAAGTTGCAGCTTGATTCTGCTTAAGTAAACATTGTCAAGTTTTTTTGGTGTGGGAACACCGGTATCGATCGATTTTAATTAGATTGCTTGCGAATCTATATGATTTGTACCAACATCATTATTTAATTCTCTATTTCCGAATGTATACTATCTGTGCGGCCCGGCCTCGCCCGCCCCGCTGCCGGGCCGTGTGTCTGCCTGTTTGAGTCGTCGTAACACGCGACATATAACATCGTTTGTACTCACTCGTTACGTTACACTCTCTAACCTTAATACTAAATATACATAAAAAATATCACAGCACTATCGATTCACTTACACTAAAATCACGACGCTTTGCGTCGCAACTTTCGAATAAAAAAATAACAATAATAATAAAGGAATCGAAATTGAAATGCATGAGCAAACCGCCGTTGGTTTCGGAGTTGAAGCTCAACAGACTAGCGAAACTAAACCTTGTGCCGATCGCATATAGTCCAGAAACGGATGCGGTGAATATACTTTTGGAAACTAAAGTGTAAATAGACAAGTTATAGCCAATATCTGATTTCTGTGAGCAACTTGTTCACGAAATATGAATATAGTCCTCCGAGGCAGAACCAACGACGGCCCCAAGAAGCGTCGAAATGCAATCACGAGTGCCGCTAGTACCAAAATATTTACAAATGCAAATAATTTGTTCATCATATAGCCTTAACCTAACTTTGGATCGAAATCATCGAATATAATACAATATTGGAAAACGAATCCTTTGAACAGCAATTTAATTATTTATTTTACTGGCGCCTGTCTGAAAACAGCAGTCGGCGAACTGAAGGATAGACAGCGCTAAGGACTTGACATCTAGCATTTAGTTAAAAACAAAGATTACATAAACATGGATTTATCAAAATCTGCGGTAATCTTAGGATTATAATAACCAGGCCTAATTAGCAGCCTGCCTGGCTATAAGGCAGCTATCTCGTTCTTTTACTTGACAAAAGAGCGAAATAGCTGCTTGATCGTTTGTCAGTTAGTAACCAGTGGGTAAATAGCTTAGGACAGTGGTGGCGAACCTGTGTCGTTTATGAGATGTGCGAAGGACTTGCACACCGCCGAAAGATAGGTGGCATAGCCTAGCCTAGCCATAGCATAGCCTAAGGCATCGGTCTCGCAATCGTGAGGTCGTGGGTTCGAATCCTGGCCATTATACTACCGACGTGAACCCACTCCTAACACAAGCCATAGAGCTTAGCTGGAGGGGTTAACAGGATTGCTAGTAATGTAGAACCACAATCCCATATTGCTAGTTATCTTTATAATTAAAAAAAAATTAAAAAGTTAGGGAATCGAGAGACTAGACGCTATAAATTAACACAAATGCTGAAATATGACCACGCCTTTCTGCTACACATTGTAATTGCTATTTTTTTCCAGTTGTGTTAGTACAATATGATCACCATATGCATATTATAATGGCCAATTATTATCTTCTGTAATTTTAGGTTTGAATAAAAATGTATGTTTAATTTTAATTATATTTACCTACTAACAATTTATTTTCTATTATGTTTTTATTAAGAATAAAAATATAGAATTTATAATGATTATGTATAATGTAAAAATATGGTTATTATCTGAAATAAATTTATTATTATGACGTGAAGTGCGAATTCACCGCACGAAATGCGCCATCGTCAGGTTTTTTTGACGGCACGTCATTTTATGCTAATTATTTAAAAAATTGGCACGTATACCAAAAAAAAGGTTCGCCACCCCTGGCTTAGGATATCTCGTGTCCAAAGTCCGTTCGCTCCGCTATCCAAAATTCGCCGACGTATCGTAAAATGGCACATAAAACTACAATTTTGTCCTACACGTAGAGGCATAAGTTTATGCAACATCTTAAGCGATAACTTAAACAACTAAATGAGGTAGCATTATTATGAATATGATTAAAGAACATTATCCAACTAATGTTTGGTGGGATCTATGTTATATAAATGTATATATCAACAGTTACAGTACTCCAAAAGTAATAATGCGCATAGAAATCTTCGGAAATCTTCGTCATTGTTCGGCAACGGTCGTATTACCCGAGCGTCGAAAGACGATATTTATATAGAGTGGTTAAGAGCAATTTCTCTATGCCTAATTTTATATATTATGTGTTTTGTGCTAAAACAGATTTGATTTACCTGTAACGAAATTTGATTCGATAATTCCATGTAAGTAAATAGCGAAAACGCTACAATCATTGTTGGAGTGATTAGTTTTCAAGTGTCTTACCGAAGTTGGTGTAATTATGGAGGAAAAGGTTTAAATAACATAAGGTTTTATTAGAAGGAGAAAAAAACGTTTTCAAATAGAGGTTTACATAAAATATAATCAAAATCTCAGTTCAAATTTGTTTACAGCACTAATCATTCCAGAAAAATAATACAATTATAAAAAAATTAATCAGAATCGAGGAAGACCTCTATTCCCGACATCGCAGATTCATCAGAAGTTTCATTATGCTCTTGTTCATTTACACTTTCCTCACTGCTATCACCTGTGTAAATAATCAGTTTATCGGAATAACTATCGATTCTTGGCTCAAATTTTCTATATTCATCTTCGCATTGAACCGCATGATCAGAAACTTTTTTCCATTCTTCTGGTCCTATTTTATTGATTTTTTCTAATATAGCATCTTTAACTGACGTCACAGTCATTGCAATATTTCTCTTGGCCACGTGTTGCTTTATTTGGGACCAAATATTTTCAATAGGGTTAAAATCGGGATGATATGGTGGCAATCGTATAATTTTATGCCCATGTTCCTCCATTATACGGTCAATGGCAAATTCTGTGTAATTTTCTTTGTATCTTTGTATAATTTTATACAAATCGGGTTTCAGTTTCTTTGGGTCATGCGGAATGTTGTGTTGTTGTAACCAAGCTGTCATTTGTGGTTTAGATGTGTTTGAGTTTGGTGGTTTCACAGACAGCTTATTATGATATGGGGCGTTGTCTATTACCAACACACTATTAGGAGGCAAGTTGGGAATCAATTGATTGCGTAGCCAAGTTTGATAACGTTCCGCGTTTATTTCTTTATGATAGTCACCTTCTGAGTCGACACATTTATGTAACATTAGAGCCCCTGGGACGAAGCCTTTTTCATTGCCTGCGTGTACAATAATTATTCGCTCTCCTTTGGAAATGGGTTGTTTGATACCTTTTTTGTTGCTATCTTGCCAAGTTTTACCCTTAGTATGTGATGTGTGCACATACGACTCGTCCATAAATACTATGTTTCTACCAGAACTCCTCAGCTGTTGTATTTCTCTGAGATATTTGATCCTTTTTAGGCGTATATCATGTTTTTCCATAAGTAATTGTCTGTTATTATCAGTTTTCAGAAACCTAAACCCCATGTCTTTCAAGATCAACCTTAAAGTCTCGGCACAGCCTTTGAAATTAATAGCTTCGATCAACTTTATTCTTAAATTATTTACAGTTGGGAGTTCTTTCAGCGTCAATTGAAAATTGTATATCATATTACGAATAACACAGTAGTCGAAATCATCAAGTACCAGCCGAAATCTACTTTTAGGTCTTCCTTTTTTCGGTGTAGAAAATTTCTTTGATTGATTATGTTTTTTTTCGTTTAAGATATTACTCAAAGTTCGTCGCGAAATTCCTGTAGCTTTTGTAACACGGTCTTGAATTTTTTTAAAATAACCATCATGGTCTCTGTTGAAAACATTGGCTTCATTTAAGAAATAAAGGTACACATTAAATACCATTTGCCGTGCTTGTGAATTAAGCGGTTTTCCACGTTTAAATTTATCCATTTTGGAAGAATTCGTCTGAAAGAAAATGGCATGGGCAGAGTTAGGTATATATTTTTTATGCATGTTTATCTATTTATTTAATTTAAATAAATCTCATTTTTTAAATGTTTTTCTAGTACTTAATATGTATTTAATGTAGGTATTTTATTTTTTTAATATTAAAAAAACGTGAAATATGTTATTTATTTTCCTTTTTTCAAAATATACTATTTAAATCTGAATAAGCTAATTAATGTTGAAATTATATTTACCAAGAAGGGTGTGTAATAGCAGCTCTATATATTTCCACAAATAGAGAACACGTGCAGTCACTACCAATATATAAAGACGACTGACAGACATTTCGCTGACCGGCGACAGCTGCCGAACGCCCGATTTGTTTTCGATTGTGCACACATGATATTGACTCCTATCTCTTTTAAACAAGGTGCAAAATGCAAATGCCTTGTTTAGGGCTCTTACGATTCCATGATTCGAGTGTTTCCGGGAATACGACAATTAGCGAAGATCTGCATGTGCATTATTAATTTGGGAGTACTGTACATTAAAATATTTCCTATGGATTACTGAGGTATATAGTCGTTTCCGGCTGAGGTAGCTGTGCGGATAGGACAAGCGAGTTTGATCTCATTTACTCCAAATGTGTTATACTATAGTGATCAAATTCGCTCGGCCCCAACAAATACTATTTAAATATTTAAATCTACTAAACCTGTCGCAGACGACTGACAGAATCATCAAACAGCCGCATATGCATTGAATCAACAACTCTTCCTACTTTGTCAGTCAATCACGCGTTATTCTTTAACCCGATAATTTAAATAATTGTATCGTTCGTCTATCAGAAACTTTATTTTTGACGTATCAGAAACTTTATTTTTGACGTGATAATGTCTTATAAATCGATGACCGGCTGCACTCACGATAAAGTGTCACGTTATTGACTGGTTGCTAAGCAACGCGAATGGCGATATGTCATCTATGTTTTCTTAAAAAGTGTCAAGTTATTGACTGGTTGCTAAGCAACGCGAATAGCGATATGTCATCAATGTTTTCTTATGACGTTATCACGTAACATTATCGTCTGTAAACCGACTTTACGGACAACCATTTTCCTTATCGGTTTAATCACTCATAGGTCTGCGACAGGCCGTCAATATGGATACAAAATACAACATTCAATTAGTAAATATCTGTGTTCATTATGGAGAGTCTGTTGACGTCGTCTGTTTCGTAGGCGTGATATACCTTCGTGATGAGGGGCTCCCAGGTGGCCGCGGGGACGGTGGCGGAGCCCTGCGAGGTAAAGTCGCAGCTGTTCACGTACAGCTTGTGTGGGGGCTGCGCCAATGTCTCGTGCTTGATGGTGAGCAACGGGTCGATGTGGGGGAGGTAATGGTCGTCGAGGTGAATGCCGTCGTCCACGTTGAATTCAGGTCCGTATTCTACGTGGACCGCTGTGTGAGGCACCGCTGGCAGTTCCAGCGGGATTGTTTTTATTTCTGTAAGAAAATGAATAGATTACTCAATTCATTCGTTTATTTATCAATTTGTCATAAACAGATGTTATCATAGCTATTTAGTTCAATGGCTCCTGTGCTAGTTACAGTTTGTGTCCATGACTTGTATGTTTGTGAAGTCTTCAGTCTACCCTAAAGCGGGAGTCGTTTTTTATAAAGAAAAAAAAATAATAATATCTTGGGACAACTCACACAACGTCATCTGATCCCAAACTAAGCAGAGCTTGTAATATGGCAACCAGACAACTGATAAACATACTTATATATTTCTAAATACATACATATTATAGATAAATAACACCCAGACACAGAATAAACCATCGTGCTCATCACACAAAGTTTTATCCTGGGTGGGGATCGAACCCACGACCTCTTGCGTAGCGGTCGGATACACTCCCACCGCGCCACAGAGGCAGTCTAAAGTATGTTAGTGTTAAACAGGCAGTGAGTTAGTGTTATAAATATAGACAGTAATGGTGGCTTAGTCGCCTAATGTCTCTTTCGCAGAACGTCTCTTTTGCAAAAACTGTTGTATTTTATTCTAAGTTACAGAGAGACGTATTGCGAAAGAGTCATTCTTGGAAAGAGACATTATGCGAGTAAGCAAGTATGATGACACAGTAGGACAGTGTAAGACTGTTGAGCAAATATGTGTCAAGTACCGGTTCCCGGCAGAGCAAAGTTTTGTCAGATCCGTACATGTTCATTTCGAGTTTGAACAAACTGTAGCAGACGCTAATCTATATTAATACTAGCTGACCCGCGCAACTTCGTCTGCGTAAATTTTCCCTTTTTTACAAAATTTTTAATTGCTGCTCCGCTCCTATTGGTCGTAGCGTGATGTTATAACCTATAGCCTTCCTCGATAAATGGGCTATCCAACAATAAAATATTTTTTCAATGCGGCCCAGTAGTTCCTGAGATTATCGCGTTCAAACAAACAAACAAACTCTTAGGGGTATGAAAAATAGATGTTGTCCGATTCTCAGACCTACCCAATATGCACACAAAATTTCATCAAAATCGGTCAAGCCGTTTCGGAGGAGTATGCCAACGAAAACTGTGACACGAGAATCATATCATCATATCATATATCTATACTAATATTATAAAGCGGAAGAGTTTGTTTGTTTGCTTTGTTTGTTTGTTTGTTTAAACGCGCTAATCTCAGGAACTACTGGTCCGATTTGAAAAATTCTTTTTTTGTTGGATAGCCCAATTATCGAGGAAGGCTATAGGCTATATAACATAGCGCTACGACTAATAGGAGCGGAGTAGCGACGTGAAATGTTGCAAAAACGGGGAAAATTTACGCATACGAAGTTGCGCGGGACAGCTAGTATTATATATTCATATATTAGATTATAAAACTGAAGAGTTTGTTTGTTTGAACGCAGTAATCTCAGGAACTATTGGTCCGAATTGAAAAATTGTTTCACTGTTAGATAGTCCATTTATCGAGGAAGGCTATAGGCTATATAACATCACGCTACGACCAATAGGAGCGTAGCAGCAATGAGAAATGTTGCAAAAACGAGGAAAATTTACGCAGATAAAGTTGCGCGGGGCAGCTAGTTGATTTATAAAACCATGCTCATCACACAAAGTTTTATCCTGGGTGGGGATCGAACCCCACCGCGCCACAGAGGCAGTTTGACTACGATATCTTAGAAGATTATTCTATATTGTTTTTTTGTTGTTTAATTGATAAAGTGCTTACTCACCAGTTTCGAATGTAGTGTTATTAACCGGTATCATATCTGTATATTGTAGACTATTGTCGATAAAAGAGTTTTCGTTCAAAATGCTCCAATCTTTCTCTATGATCGCCGGATCTATGCTGTCCATGGTACTGTCGTCTGACTCGCCGAATATGTATGTATCTAATGATATCTCAGGACTTGTGGATTCAATGCCCGACTCACTTTTAACTTCGCTGTCACTTTTATCAAAACTCTTTGTATTTTTGACAGTCGGTACATTATTTATAGCTTTGTTTTTATTTTCGGCGAGCGTTTTAAGTTTATTTTTATCTATGTTATGCACTTTCTGAATATGCTTCATCCAATTTGAATAACTGGCAAATGATTTTGAACAGACAATGCACTTGTGGGGCTTGGAACCGGTGTGGATGTTGAGATGTTGTTCTAGTTGATGCGGTCTCATGAATCCCTTGCCGCAATAACTGCATTTATGACGTCTGATTTCTGAGTGTGTTTTAGTATGCTCCACTAATCTGTGCCTTGCATTAAAAACTTTACCGCAGACCTTGCAGACATGGAGTACAGATTCGAAATGTACAGGTATGTGTTTAGTGATCAGGTATTTCTCTCTATATTGTTTGTTGCAGACCGGGCATGCGTAGAGTTTGTTGCGGTGAATGTCGAGATGTGCCTGGCAGGAGGACAGTGTCGTGAACTGGAGGCCGCACTTTCGACACCAGTTGTCGTGAGATCCGAGGTGCTTGCGTTGATGGAGCATCAGATCTCTTGGGGTGTCGAATCTGTGGGTTAATGAGTTATTTATTACTAACTGTGCCCCGCGGTGTTACCCGCGGTTTATTAGCCTATGTGTTAATCCAGGGTGTCAGCTAACTCGATACCAAATTTTGTTAATGAGTTATTTATTACTAACTGTGCCCCGCGGTGTTACCCGCGGTTTATTAGCCTATGTGTTAATCCAGGGTGTCAGCTAACTCGATACCAAATTTTACTAAAATCGCTCCAGCCGTTTAGACTTGAAGAAGTAACAAACATACACACTCACATACTCATAAACTTTCGTCTTTATAATATTAGTGTGATAATGGTAACTAGCTTTTTAACGCAGTACCGCCGGCGTGAATGTTGGGTACATTCACGCGGGCGGTACTGCGGGAAAAGCTATCGCGATAAAAACTAACCCGTGTCCTTTCCTGAGACTTAAGCTATCAGTGGTTTAAGCGTAAAAACGTAATAGACAGAATTACTTTCACATGTTTATAATATTAGTTTGGATTAGCTTTTCCCCCATTAAGTTTGAGTTTAAAATATGGTATGGACAAATTGGTTCAGCCGCTCTTAAGTTTTTTGCTCAGCAACAGATTTGGCGGTTCATTTTTAGGGTTTCGTAGCCAATATGGCAAAATGGAACCTAATAGTTTCGCCATGTCCGTCAGTCCGTCCGCACCTTTGCTCAGAGACTGTTAGTGCTAGAAGGCTGTAATTTAGCATGAATACACAAATTACTTACGCCGACAAAGTGAAAGAATAAAATCTTGAAAAAAAAAAAAAAATGGTACCTCCCCTATACGTAAAGTGACAGTGTTTTTGGCTTATCGCGCGTTGTGAAAGGGGGCTAGACGGAAAAATTTCTCACGAAAAGTTGTAACGACACTTTTTGACACACACAAGCCGTGCGGCGTGCGCGTAAGATATGAACATCTAATTTGACGAAGAAGTCACCTGTCGATTTGGTCTAGAGGCATAAATTCGGTACACAGTATTGGTGACAATTGTGTAGTTGTGGGTTCGAGCCTTCAGTATATAATCGTCTTTTTGTAAGTTATATTCGTTTCGTCTTTCTATTTCGCATTGAACAGTGTGGTGTTGCGAAGATTATTAAAAAAATAAATAAGATAAGAACTTCGTTCCATCCGGGTGTCCCTTGACCCCTCTCAAGTATTTTTTTTTCTTATATGTAGCCCATCATGTAAGATACTTTTTAAAAAGAAATGAGGGGTTAGGAAGACCAATTTTAGATATAGAGATCCGTTTGTAAAATATTAAGCTTTAAAGTGCAAATTTTTGTTTCATCACCAGCTGGCAGGGGCCAGCTTAATGTTGATGTTGGGTACCTACGTGAACCGTAAATCACGGTAGTAGTGCATTAGTGAAATTAAAAGGAAAACTATAACAGCTAAGTAGGCTTTACAAGTTTACGGGTAACAGCTGATCAAATGAGAAGTAAGACCACGCACTTTCCCGGTTTTTGTAAATATGTATAGCTCTAATAATGCGGCTCGTCAGCGTGGTTGATTTTAACCCGTCAATGTTGTTGTCGCTTTAGACGTGTTTCTTTATGCACAAAGCTCAATTATCACAGATTTAACTTTAAAACTGAACAACTTACACACAAACGCGGAAATACGTGTTTTACTATTTTAAACGAAAAAAGTCAAAATAAAATTTTACAGATCTAACTTTAAAACTAACGGAGTTTGACAAAATTTTCCAAAATCGCTGAAACCCGTATTTCATTATTTTAAAGCAAAAAGCCAAATAAGACATTTCAATAACCTAACTTTAAAACGGATGAGTTTCATACAAACTTACAACCACAATTTTCCCCAACACAAAATTCCCCTTAGGGGATAAATTTTCAAAAATCCCATCTTATCCAATGCCTACATTATATAAGAAATACGTCCTTGAAATTTCACGTCTCCACCGTCCACGCTTAGCGGTTTTGCGTCGACCTATCAGTCAGTCAGAACAAAGAATTTTATTTAAATAGATAACCATTTGTTTCAGGCTACTACTAAGGCCCATATTATACAAGTATATAAATAGAAAACTAAATAAACTAATAAATAATTAAAACTAAAACTACACACGACGTTGAGAGATAGACGGCGCGGTGTTATGCTGCGTGGTGTCACGTAAACTTCCACGAGAACGTCGAAACACGACAGCCTACGACCAGTAGTTGTTTCTAATATTCCACTTCATCAGCAAAATTATCAGTTTGGATAGTAGTACCAGAATTTGGACTAGGTTCGAGACCGAAACATGCACCAATATACTACATCGATGTCGACTTAGTTGGGACAGAGAATTACTTTTTTAAACAAATGACAAAAGGTTGTCATTTGTTTAATCAAAGTCAAGGAACTTTGACACTTTTGACAGTTGTTGCTACGCGACATTGTTAACATGTCACATCTTGCCCGGCTTTGGTATAGACATTGACGTATAGACCTGTACCGTGCCATCCATTTTAATTAAAAAGTAAATATTGACTGCAAACCGTGAAAAAGAGAAAAAACTCGTGCGGCTTTTGACAGGTATTTTTCACAAAGTAGCGTTGTCTCTTTCTAGAGAGTGGTCAATTTTGTGAGGTTATGGCGCAGTCCTGGTCTCTACGTCTATGTCGTATAGACGGCTTTGTCGAACTGTATGAGTTATACGACTGTGCTTGTACTATAAGAGGTCATTGGAGAGCACATACGTCATATCGCATCCGTCCTCCGGGCAGCTGAAGGCGTTGACAGTGTGCACGGCGCGCAGATGTTCGCGCAGCCGGGGCGCCGTGCCGAACGCGTGGCCGCACTGCACGCAGCCGAACGGCTTGGGGTCGGCCGAGCCCGGCGTGTGGAACGCCTCCGTGTGAAGCACCAGCAGCGACAGCCGGGGGAACAACTTGCCGCATTCTACGCATCTGTAATTCACACATTTCTATTTAAAAAAAAAACCTTTTTTTACAATAAAACATGTAACCGATTTCAAACTAGGAAAACGGGAGAGTGAGACTTTGTAATGCAAAGAAGAACGAGAGAACGAGACTTTGTGATTCAAAGAAGAAAACTAGAAAAACGGTAGAGTGAGATTTTGTAATGCAAAGAAGAAAACTTAAAGAACGAGTGAAGGATATTTTGTTATTCAAAGATGAAAACTAGAAAAACGAGAGAACGAGACTTTGTGATTCAAAGAAAAAACTTGAAGAACGAGAGAACGAGACTTTGTTATTCATAGAAGAAAACTAGAAAAACGAGAGAGTGAGACCTTGCGATTCAAAGAAAAAAACTTTAAGAACGAGAGAACAAGACTTTGTTATTCAAAGAAGAAAACTAGAAAAACGAGTGAATGAGGCTTTGTGATTCAAAGAAGAAAACTTGAAGAACGAGAGAAGAGATGGGAGATTTTGTTATTCAAAGAAGAAAACTTGAAAAACGAGAGAATGACTTTGTGAAAATTTTAAATTTCACCCCAGGAGTAAAACGGGGCTAAAAGTTAGTATGAAACTTTACCGTTAAAATATTTTGGTAACAATCTGGAATCCACGCGAGCGAAGCCGCGGGTACAGGCTACTTAGAAATATTGATGTATTTAGAAGTAAACAATTATGTTTATCAGTTGTCTGGTTGCCATAGCACAGGCTCTGCCTATACTAAAGCCGAAATGGATGTTAAATGTTTACTAACATTGTCGCCAAGCAACCCCTGTCAAAGTTAAGGTTGTCATTTGTTTCATCAAAGTAGAAAATTGCAAAAATGATCTATTCTAGGCAAATTTTAAGCTAATAAATGTTCCGCAGTTGCTGTTTTCAACGTAAACACTTGTCATTTTGTTATTGGTTTCACTTTTGATCAAAACACTGAAACACATGTTTCTTTATTTTAAACCAAAAACCCAATTTCACAGATATTACTTCAAAACTGACAGAGTTTCATACAAACTTGCAACCCCTATTTTACCCCCCTAGGGGTCGATTTTCAAATAACGCTGACACACTTACCTAAAATCTAAGTGCCAAATTTCACAGACCTAACTTTAAAACTGGCAGAGAAACGGTGAAACTACTCGCAACCCCTAATTTACCTCCTTAGGGGTTGATTTTCCAAAAACGCTGAAACACGTGTTTCTTTATTTTAAACGTAAAAGCTAAATACAAAACTTCACTAATTTAACTTCAAAACTGACGGCGTTTCATAGAAACTTACATTATACGCTTAGGAGACGAATTTCTAAAAAATCTTTTTTAGTGGACGCCTACATCATAAAGTACAATGTTTAAATATTTGCACGCCACAATTGGCAGAATATGCTGTAACGCCTATTTTTATAAGACCTGTACCTCACCGTGTTCTTGAAAATAAAAATATATTCTATTCTAAAAAGCATCAATTGCCAAAATTTTAGGTTTGTAACTTTAGTGGTTTAGACCTATGTTAATAAATCATTCAGGCAAACAGAGAACCACCCTTTTTGAAGGTGGTTAAAAAGCATTACTCTTATTAGTATACACAAGGGCGAAAATGGGATCCATGATAGGTGCTGCCACCTATAATGGCCCCTAGGGGAGGTCAAGGACAGATGAAGGTCAAGAACATATGAAGGTCGTGACCTTGTGTCTGCCCTTGACCTTGTGTGATGACGTCAATGCTTCTATCAAAATTTGAAATTATTTCTTTCTATAATAATAAATGAACACAAACTGTTGAGTTCGTAGTGTTGATAATGGGGCAGGTTGACTATTTAACAATGCATCTATTTACTCAAAACAAATTAAACACACAATACTCACTCAAATCTGTTTTTGGAGACATGAAAATGGCAATGGTTGGCGAATAAATTGTATTTGCAGTATTGTTTCCCACAAATGTTGCATGAATAAACAATATCCTTGTCGGAGTGTTCGCTAATGAAATGATGATCAAAATCATGTCGATTCTTGAAGAGTTCATCGCAATAGCAGCAGAGTACCCCTCCAAGCAGATCCACTGAGCAATCTGCGCTAATTTCTGTAGTGACCATTTCTTCGGTAAAAACTTCATCAAAATGCTTGGTCAGATGTTTGGTGGCTTCTAGCTTGCTGGCAGTGGTCTCCTCACAGATGGGGCACGGGTACAAGATCTTGCAGTGCTCGTCTATGTGCAGCTCGCACATGTCAACACTCTCAATGGTCTGAGAGCACTGGTTACAAGGGTATGGGGGCTTTTCCTTTTCTCGTTTATGTATGTTTTGATGTGTATGTAATTCATTTTTGGATGCAAATCTGCAATGGTAAATGTTTTTTTTTAACAAACAGCTATTTCATTATCTTTGTTATTTTAAGCACTTCCATTCTTTCTATTCTAGCTAATATTGATAATGTTAACCCTGAACTCAATGAGTGTCAGTTCCTCAAACAAAATTAAGAATATTAAATTAGTATTCTAATCAAATTTAGTACTAGTATTTAGATTTTACCTGCTTTATTTAAATAAAATAAAGGGGGTAAAATCTAAAATCCTGGATTCACCAGTGTTCACTGTTGCATGTTTTCATGAACTAATCAAAAAGACGCAGTAGACAGTTGAATTTCTTCTATGCATTGATAATGATACTTGTATAACTGCTTATGAGTACAAAGGTCACTTACTGTTTCTGACATGAGCCACACTTATATATGTGCACATTATTGATGTGGTTGGTCAGAATGGATTGTTTTGAAAACTGTTTGTTGCAATGTTCACATCTGTAAAGATAAGACAAAAGGTTAAGTTGCAACAAGTGGCACAAGAGGAGTTGAGGCAAAAAATCCTTCCTTGCTGAATGAATGAATAAGACTACCTGAAAATTTTGTACCAACTGTTTACAGATCATGGTAGTGGTTGAACCTATGACTGTAAGTGGAAGTGTGTGTTTCATCTTTGATGTATTTTGTGTTTGTAGTTATTTGTTTGTAAAGACTCGCCAAATAATCTTTGTTGACTGCACAGACATAAAGTACTCCGAAGGTACCAAATGTTTCATCTGATTTGTCTGCAAGTGCAAACAAATAAGATAGAATTTGGTAATGGTTATTTTAGATACAAATGCTTACTTGAATCTGTCTTTAACGACGTGCGCCTGGTAGCAGTGGTTGCGGAAGTTCGGGTAGGGGGCTATCTCCCTGCGACACACTACGCAAGTGTACACTATGGCGGCCGGAGTCTTGCTGTGCTGCTCCGTGTAGTGGCGGTCGAACTCCTTCTTGTTGCAGAAGGTTGAGTAACACAAGTTGCAGAAAATACCACCGATCGCGTCGATCGTGGTCGGCTTGGGACAGCCGGATATCAGCTGCTCCAGTTCCACCAGCCAGTCGCTGTCGCATTCGTTTAGCTGAATGGGTGACTCCATCACTACGTTTATGCTAAGTATGATCCATTTATTACGTTTACATCTGTGTCAAATGGCCGTTATGATCGCTGCTATTGCAAACATCGTATTGTAATTTAATTTGCGGCTACATGTTTATTATACTGATATTGCCTGAAAAAAAATGTCGACTTTAGTGATCGCACCGACCTTGGCTTTCGAGACGGTAACCACTTGCTTCTAGTAACCTTACGCATAATAGCGAATAATATGGTAATATTTATGAATTTATATTAGACGTACTATCGTCTCCGCGTCCCTCGTCACTGATAAATTCTAGGTTGTTCAGCCATTATTAGGGAGTAATCTCTTAACTTTATTGCAATGAAAATAACATGTAATACTTACAAATTTTGATAGAAACTAATAAATGTGCATCGGACAAAAGCCCCACACTACATTTTATATTGTAACAGCGGAAATAAACGATAAATTTTAATAAAAACGCAACGCCGGATAACAAACAACGCCAAGAAAACGTGTGGTTTTTGATTTTCTTGTCGTTCCTACGCAACCAATTTTTTTATGTTTAGCATAACCACACAGGATAGCAATATAAACATTACACAAAACCAAGTGAAACCACATCTTGTGCTAAACATGACATAAAACAGACTCTGGAACAAAGTGAAGCACAACAGACTATTAAAAAAATCAATGAATTTTGTGATGTTCTTGAACTCATGCACAAACAACTAAATGAAAAGAATTACGAATAAATTTATGAGTTATGAATAAAAACAAATAAATGCAAATACTCATCATCGATGAAATTAATTCATGGAATTTATAGTAGGTATCGATTTAACAATTGACTTAACATGGAATTTATAGTATCGATTTAACAATTGACAATCCAATTTCTGTCAACTCGAACCGGAACACAAATAGATGTCAATTTTTGTCAGTAAATTAGTTGTCAATTTGTCAAATATTTATTGCGGGTTTCAGTTTCCAAGTATTATTTTTATTTTATGGCTTGGATTTGTGACTTTATGTTTATTGTATTTTATAGGTTGTGCAATAGTGCGTTTCTTTTGAATTAACAATATATTCAAGGCTGTGTCAGTAACAAACTATTCGATATGCAAAATAATTCGCGACAGTGATTGTAATTGTAAGTTTGCAATAATTATTATTGATTTTTGTTTAGGTTCTATGTTCTAGTTTTTTTTAAAAGGATGTGTGCATGAATGATACAAAGTAATAGTAGTTGTTTACATGTAAATATTATTCCGTAATAAGCACTCAATAATAGACAATTTAATGATTTCTCCATTTCATATGGTTGTCCGGTTTTTTTTTGTGAGGGAACTCTGTTTAAGCATGGAGTTTACGTTACTAAGTGTATCACACGGCAATGTTTTGTAATCAATGTCAAACAAGCTGGCTGGCGCGATGCCAACAATATTCTCGAAATAGTTCACGATGCCGTGACGAAGTTTTCCGTTTACTCCACTCCCTATTTTACTAAACATTGGAAAATTTGTTATGGATCGACAACACCCCGCGAGCGCGAGTTTCCACGGCTCCATGAGGAGCAGGGACTCATCATCAACACTGGGCAGTGACCCAAGAGAGAAAATAAAAGACTGCTTTAGAAAATTCATCGCATTTATGTTTACACAAGTAGGTGTCGGCGCCCTTGTTGTTTGTTACGCGATCCTTGGAGCTGTGGGTTTCATGCACATAGAGAAGGACAATCCAGATGAACAACTGGAGGAAGTGAGGATATTGAGGCAGAACTGTGCCGAGTCTCTGTGGAACATTACCGATAAAGTGAATGTGTTCAATGAGACTGCTTGGGTGCTGAGAGTCAATGAAGTGTTAAGAATGTTTCAAAACAATATCACAGCTGCAATCCATACCGGATACAACGGTAGAACGGCTGAAGACATCTGGTCATTTCCTGCTGCCTTGATGTATTCATTATCTGTTTTCACTATGATAGGCTATGGTAACATAGTGCCTAAAACTGTATGGGGTAAAATTAGCACAATAGCTTATGCCTGCTTTGGCATACCAATCTACATTTTGTATTTCTGTAATATGGGCAAAGTATTGGCAAAGACATTTAAATGGTTGTATATTACTGCACATGAGTGTAGCAGAAGAGATGATACATTATTTGAAGATGGTGAAATGCAGCCAGGTAAAAGGAAAATTACGGTACCATCAACAGCCTGTCTGTGGGTGATATCGTTCTATATTATGACGGGAACTATTATGTTTGGAGCTTGGGAGAATTGGAACTATTTGGACTCTACGTACTTCTGTGTGATAAGTTTGTGTAAAATTGGGTTCGGTGACTTTGTCCCCGGAGCGAATATAGCTGATTCAGCTGGAGGATCCCACTTGAAGCTGGTGATGAATTTTATTTATGTACTACTGGGAATGGGGATTGTAGCCATGTGTTATAACCTCATGTGTGAGGATGTACGTGTTAAGGTGCGAGAGTTGAGAGAGGATCTGAAGAACTGTCTTGATGACATCACGTTGAAGATCACGGTGTGCATGAATGATACAAAATACTATCATCAAAAACAGAGCAGAAATGTTAAATAACATTTGAACATAAGTGATATTGTAGTGTTAAGTAATTAATTAGTCCCTTTTTTAATATAGTGATTGTAACATGTTGACAGAAATAAATGCATTTACATTATTGCTGTGTTGTTGTATTATTACATTATCACACTAATATTACAAAGGTGAAAATTTGAGAGTGTGTATGTTTGTTACTTCTTCACGGCTAAACGGCTGGAGCGGTTTTTATAAAATTTGGTATGAAGCTGGATAAACACATAGGCTAACTAAACTAAACTGTGGGGCACAGCTAGTATACTATATGTTACAAAATTTCCCTGAACAAAGGAATTAAAATATGAAAATTCAGTTTCATTGATAAGATTGAGGTTATTAGTGGTGATCGTTGTAGGTAGTGCCATTTAGGTTAAATGACCTCAAATCACTGACCAATATGGTACTAGTATGCTGGACTGGCTATCCCGTACACAGTGACAGCAATTTCAAATGCCGTGCTTGAGAACTCTTTTGACAAATGTCCGTAGTTGTTATCCTTGTTACACAAGTATAGGCTGTTAATATAGAATCAGTGGCAGGGAGTCCTTAAAACACTATTCTGTTCTGCATCCCTTTGAATTCTAGTTGCCTATTTATTATATGTATGAAGAATCATGTCCACCTCAAGCTACTCTATTGAATTGGTGAATTGGTTGAAAAGGAAGGACATTATATAGCTAAACGAGCATGTAATACATAATGAGTAGATGTCTCACTGGAGCCACTCTCACCTTGCCAATGAATCCGAATACACATCTGCTAAAAGTATTGGAACTGATCGCAGATATCACAAACAAAAAAAAACCTATTATCGAGTTCTCTTAGGAAAGTTTAAACCCTTCGCCACTGTATAGTATTCACTATTGAATCTTAACTCCATAGCAATTTGAAAGGTTTTAATTTAACAGTTGTTCTTTCTTCTATACAAATAGCTCCAAATATATAGACATTAGGCGAAGGGGAATCTTAAAACTACCTCAGCTGATCACTAGTTATTAGGGTTGGCACATTGACTGCCATGAAATAGTAGTCTTTATGTTTTATTCACCACCAACTTCAAAATGTTTAATTGTTTTTGTTATTTTGGGTATATTATTTTTGGTTTTTTAGTTGTCTTGAATTTGTAATACATAAGGAGTTTTGTAACAACCTGTATAACAATTTTTATTTATTTATCAACTTATACCAGTACTATACATAACAAAAGCTGTTCCCTGGGGCTGCACCTGTGTGGTGGTTATTGCAATAAAAGATTAGCATTGTTGTTCCTCAAGCTACTTCCATATCAAATTTCATCCAAATTGGTCTAAGACTTTTGGAAATCAGACTAACTAAATCAAAGAGATTATTAATTGGTTTGCATGTGGCAAACAAAGTAGTTCGTCCCCGTGGATCGATCGCCATAAAAACCTTCATCAGATTGTACCTAGTGTCCAAGTAACAGGAGACTGTAGATCTACTCTCTTTTTTTAAAACGAAATTCATGAATTTTCGTTTACTTAAATTTCACAAGTTTACGGGGACTATTCTAGACTGCCTCTGTGGCGCGGTGGGAGTGTATCCGACTGCTACGCAAGAGGTCGTGGGTTCGATTCCCACCCAGGATAAAACTTTGTGTGATGAGCACGATGGTTTATTCTGTGTCGGGGTGTTATTTATCTATAATATGTATGTATTTAGAAATATATAAGTATGTTTATCGGTTGTCTGGTTTCCATAGTACAAGCTCTGCTTAGTTTGGGATCAGATAGCATTGTGTGAGTTGTACCAAGATATTAAAAAAAAAAATATTAAAAAAAAAAAAATCTAATTAATTTTTTGATAAGTACAAGAAGTTCGAACCCATGGACGATTTTCTGGAACGAGTGGATTAAATTGATGTTCCTGGCTCTGTATATTACCTCCTCATTTTTGATCGAAACTTCGTTTTCATTGAATTAGAGTAGGCCTCCTGTTATATTAAGCGCAACCACTATTGTTGTATTTTGAAATTTGTTGTACAGTGAAACGCCGGCAATAGGCAGGATAATAATGCTGCCGCTACGGCTGCGGCGTGTGGCGGGGCACGAAGGGCGGCTCAACGACCTGCTGTTCCAGCCGGCCGTCCGCGCTGCCCCGCTCGGATCGCAAACACTCGTGTTTTTCGGTGGAGATGTTCAGGTGATGCAGAGCTCAAACCTCTTGAGCGCTTTTGGTGTCTACTGACTCGCACAACACACTGCTTGCACGACAAATGACTGTCTGCACCAGCAATGACTGTCTGCACCAGCCATATGATAGATAGCGGGAGGTTTGGCAACGGATTTGGCGGTTAAAGCCCGCTTTTTCCGCACGAAATTCGAGGCTGACCTTATAAAATACGGACCAACTCGCATGGCCGGTGGCTTTTTGTAATCGAGTGTATAGTCGTGCATGTTTGACTCGCTTTTGGCCGGTGTTATTGTAAGCTTTTGCACCTGGTGTGACTTCCCCCGATAAGTCATCCTGGGGACGCCATTTACTGAAGTTCAGTGTAAAAAAATATATCACCGATTTTCAATTCGTTAATTCATTTTTTAAGTGTAATGTACAGTAACGGGCGGGAAATTAGCATAAAAATGCTTAAGAATCACATGTATAGAAACCAATCATAAATTCATAAACAATCGTTTGGCATTGTGCAAGTGATTTGCAAACTTTATCGTCAGTGACACTCAGCAAAGTGTAATTAAGACTCGTGTTGCATGATTACAATTATATAAAACACATGCCCTTGCACCTAAAAGTTACAATTTTGCTGGAAGAGTTAATATGTCCACTTATGATTATGACAAATGTCGGTTGTTAAACAAGTATAGACTACATAACAGGCACGGGTCTCCCCAGTAGAACCTACTTATTAGTTCCTGGGGGTAATTGCCATAATCGCCACGCTTGGCGAGCGGGTTGGCGATCGCAGTAAGGCTTGAAATACATCCCTTAGTCGCCTTGACGACACCCACGGGAAGAGATGGGGTGGCACTATTCTTAAGCCGGTCCCACACAGCTAGTATAGACTATTGATATAGTAATCAGTGGCGGGGAGTTTAGAACACTATTCTTTTCGGTTTCCCTTTTTAATTCTAGTTACCTACTTTTTTTATTAATGGTTCACAAATCGGACAATACAGTAAACTTCATAATTAACTACACTTATACTATACAATACTGTGTGTCCTAAAAAATAGTGAACACGACATGCATTTCGATACAGACATATTAAAACTTAATGTACGTATGAAGAACTGTATCCGCCTTTTTGCTGGAAGAGTTGATAATTGTACATGTTCTAACAACATACTGTTTTAAAGAATATAAGTTTTGTGTGTAGGACTACCCGGAGGTGATGCAAGCGCACCGCGACAACCGGAACTACTTGAAGTGGAACTTGGAGAATACAGCGCGCATGCTCGGACATAACTTCCCTACTAAACATATCTTGGTTGTGAGACCCTCTAGGTAAGCCGTGTTTACCTTTGTATTATGCGTTTCAAATGAGAAGATAATCGCGATCGCGACGACTTCACTCTGTACTTGTCAAAATTGTACCGTTAGCAACAAAAACTCTCAAGTCGGGTAAAGTACGTATGTGTATTATGGTAATGGAACGGACGTAATATTTATTTTGCTTTGAACTATGTAGGTACCTACCTAACACTTTTCTTTATTATAATATTATTAGTATTCTTTATTATTTCATAAACACCAAACAGAAATGAGTAAATAGGCAAAATATAAGAATATTCTACACTTTAGTGGCCTTTCAGTCAGACGTAATATTTTTTAAAACTAAAACATAATAAATTATAAAATACAGTAGTTTCTTACGGCGAACAAATAAGGTGCAGAATTGACTGTACTTGGATGTCTTAATGAAACAAACGTGTTGTCGGCTCGAATTTTATTTTGACACTACTCTATTGGAATGACAGTTGACATATAATTAGGTACTATGATGCGTTCACAACAACAGTGCTTGGGATTCTCGCCACAGTTTGCGTCAGGAGAACACGTGCCTTGAAACTTTTGGTATTTTTGGTGTTTTGTTGACGTTTGTGTGTTGTGATTGTGTTATTTGTTTTGTGTTTGTGATACTATATTCTCAATTTGGTAAGCTAAAATTAATTAAATAAGTGTCGCTCAAAATGAGTGCAAATAAACCACCTGATCCCCCTGATCCTCCTGATATCTCAGACCCTCGGACACCTACTCAGACCTTCTCTTCCCCTCCCCTCTTTTCTAACACACCACTAACGCCATCGAACCCACTAACTCAGTTTGCAGAAGTGGTATGTAGTGTCTCTGAAGCAGAAATGCTTGATACCAACAATAGCTCCCGTAAACGTCCTGGAGAAGAGGAATCAAACCGCCCAGTGAAACAAATAAAAAGCCAAGTAGCTAGGGATAGATACACAACCTGCGACACCGGCCCTTATATTGTCCATGTTAATAGAATAGAACCACAACCAAATGCTGGTACCACCCTACACCCAATTACTTTCGGACTCTTTCTCTTTAAAAATAATGTAAGCAACATTATAAAAGATGGTGTCAAAAGAGTTGGAAGAAATAGAGTGTCTGTTGAGTTTACATCCCCTCAGGATGCAAACTCCTTTTTGGAAAACAATTTGCTCCTAAAAAACTGTCTTTCGGCCTTTATCCCTTCTTATAATGTCACTAGAATGGGAGTAGTCTCGGGAGTGCCCACCGATATGAATGAGGATGATGCCAAGCAGTATTTAACAGTACCTTCAGGCTGTGGTAAAATTCTTAAAATAAGGCGAATAAACCGTAAGTATATCAAAGATGGCACCACAGAATGGAGACCTACGGAGACCTGTGTAATAACGTTTGACGGGCAGACGCTTCCAAAAAGGGTTTTTTGCTGTTACACCTCACTACCAGTGGAACAATATATTTTCCCCACAATTCAATGCCGCAAATGTTGCAGGTTTGGCCATGTGGAGTCCATCTGCAGGTCCAAACCACGTTGTTTCAAATGTGGACATGACCACCCTGGCATTGGTTGCGATATTCCAGAAAGCAACGCTTTTTGCATATTATGCGCTGGATCCCATTTTGCGAATAGCAAAGCCTGCACCGAATATACCAGACAAAGAGCCATAAAAACTACCATGGCGAAAGAAGTTATCTCTTACAGCGAAGCTAGCAAGACTGTTCCCCCAGCTTCTCGCAGTTATGCAGACTCACTCAAAACTCCTCAGACTTCCCATTCATACCGTAAAACGGTCTTCCGACAACCCAAAACTCATGCACCCCTTTCCCGAACATATGACAAATCAGCTCATCAAGCAATAGTTAATACTCCCCAATCTTCACAGCGTAATGGCTGTGCCCTCAACAATTCTCATGATGAACCCTCTATAATTGATTTACTTATTCAACTTCTTACATCCTTACTAATGCCTAACTCACCCCAAGTTCCCTCAACAATCAATTACCACACACCGTCCAACGTTGCCCACCAACTTATAAAAGCACTAGCTAACCATAGAAATGGCTTCCCAACAAGTGTTCCTTCAGTGGAATGTGAGGAGCGTGTTTCATAAAAAACACGACCTCACATTCCTACTTAATAAGTACAAGCCGTTGGCTTGCTCTATAGCTGAGACCTGGCTAGTTCCAAGTCTCAGCTTCCGCATACCCCAGTTCAACATCATCAGGTGTGATAGATCCGATGGCTATGGAGGCGCTGCCCTCCTGGTCAATAATCGAGTTCCCCTTCTATCACTCCCTTTACCACCACTAGACAGTAGCATCAGCATAGTTGCAGCAAAAGTCGAATCCCTAACAATTCTCTCAGTGTACATAGCTCACCCTCGTCAAAACCTTCTCCCAGTACTTCGAACTATTCTGTCAGATCTCAGTGGTTCCATTCTAGTGATGGGCGATTTCAATTGTCACCACTTTAGATGGGGATCAGAGAGGTGCGATTCATTTGGGTCAGGTTTGGTGGATATACTGGATGACCTTAACCTCTGCGTCATCAATAGTGGTTGCTCTACCCGTAAGGTCTCCCAAAACCAGCAGAAAAGTTGTGTGGACCTAACCTTCTGCTCTACGGATATTGCTACCTGTGCGCAATGGCAATGTACGGATCTGTCCCATGGTAGTGATCACTATCCAATAATTACTTCCATAATTGGCAAATACTACACAGAAAAAGTGTCTCCTCCGTTATTAAAATATAAACTCTCTAACCCTGAGTGGTCCAAATTTTCAATATTACTGGAAGAAAAAGTAGAGCATTTTCCCAATTTAAACAGCCAAAATTTGGATAGACATGATTGCCAACATGTGACAGATTGTTATGGCCTTTTTGCGGAGGCTGTCAAGTCAAGTGCAGATGAAAGCTTTCCTCTCAAAAATACCTCCAGAGGTAAGATTCCGTCCCCCCCATGGTGGGACGCTGACTGCACAATGGCAATTAAAGAAAGAAACAAAGCAGAGAAAATCTTTAATAATAACATGAACACTCAAAATTTAATAACATATAAAAACATAAGTGCCAAAACCAGGGGCCTCCTCAGAAGAAAGAAACGTCAGGGATGGAAAAACTTTTGTACCTCTTTGTCTCCCACTACTCCCCCGTCATTAGTTTGGAGGAAAATTAATAGTTTCAGGACTGGGTGCTCCCCAACAATCTCTTCCCCAATGACTCGGGAGGTCAGTGAACTCTTTTTAAACAAAATTGCTCCTCCATATGTCCCTTCATTTACAGAGTTGCAGATACCTTATGTGTTAGCATCTGAAGACCCTCATGATGCTCCTTTCTCCATGGAAGAGTTAAATATTGTTTTAAGCCATGTGAAAGACTCAGCCCCGGGCATTGATGGCTTTCCTTATTCATTTATAGTCAATTCTGGTAATAAAGCCAAAAAATACTTCCTAAACATTCTGAATTTTTGTTTTTTGAATGGATGGGTCCCAGAACAATGGAAGACTCAAATCATAATTCCTATTTTAAAACCTGGCAAACATGCAGATGATCCGAATGCATTTAGACCTATTGCCCTCTCATCAGTACTTCTTAAAATACTGGAGCACTTAATTAAAATGCGATTAGAATGGATTGTAGAATCTAGAAACTTGTTGCCCACATGTCAATTCGGTTTTAGAAAGGGTCTCAGTACAATGGATAGCATAGGTGTCTTAATAACCGACATTAGAATCTCACTATCCAAAAATGAGTCTGTTGTGGCTGCATTCCTGGACATAATGTCTGCGTACGATAGTGTCCTCCTTCCCACTCTCAGGCAAAAATTGCAAGAGCTGAGACTTCCGGCAAGGTTGATTCAATGTATATGTTCAATGCTAGTTTCCCGGACTCTGGTCCTGAGAGTTCAGGGTGAGGTGTTTGAACCACGAACAACATGGAAAGGGTTACCACAAGGCTCAGTTCTCAGCCCACTTCTTTACAATCTATACACTGCAGATACAAATTCCTGCCTTAACTGTAATTGTAATATACTTCAATATGCCGACGACCTGGCTCTTTATGTTTCAAACACTTCAATCCCTGATGCAGCGGCATCACTTAACCTATCCTTGAACTCTCTGGACCAGTGGTTATCTGAGCACGGCTTGACCCTTTCTGCTTCAAAAAGTGCAATTGTTATTTTTACCCGTAAGAGAAACATCCCCCAAATCGAAATAAATATATCTGGGAGTAATATTCCCATTGTATCTAAAGTTAAATTTTTAGGTCTTTTTATTGACTCTAGATTGTCAGGTATTTCTCATATAAACCATTTGGTCAAAAAGTGTGAGCGGGCAATGCCCATTTTGAAAACACTAGCGGGTGTATGGTGGGGTGCACATCCTTTCACTCTAAAATTAATATACAATGCTCTAGTAAGGAGTGTTATGGATTATGGTACTTACTGGATAACCCCGTGTAATAAAAAAGCTCTCTCAGAGTTAGATAAAATTCAAGCTAGATGCCTTCGGATCATCTCTGGTTGCATGAGGTCCTCCCCCATCAATGCACTGCAGGTGGAATGTTCTGAACCTCCATTAAAACTTAGACGTCAATACTTGGCTAGCCGCTTTATATTTAGAACAATATGTAATAATTCACACCCCCTTGTTGAAAAACTTCCTAATTTAGACAACATTTGTAACACATCTAGTTACTGGACCCATAAAGAAACTCCACCCATCATAGAAGCCTTCCGTAAATCCCAAACCCTAGTAGAACCTATTATTAAATACCCCAAGATTACTATTTACTGTTATGAATATGAGGTACTCTGCTTCAAACCAAATATACTTCTTGATACCAGTATCCCCAAAGGGTCCACTAGTGCTAACTTAGCTTTCAGTGCATTGGTGGAGGAATATTGGAGCGAGTTTGAAAGGTTCTTTACTGATGCATCAAAACTATCATATGATGGTTATACTGGAGTGGCTATTTATTACCAAAATTCAAAAATTATTTTAAAATTCAGGTGTCCCAGAGAGTCTTCAGTGTTTACAGGTGAATGTGTTGGAATACTAGAGGCTTGCCTCTTTATTCAAGCTCATAATATCCATAAAGCAGTTATATTCACTGACTCACTAAGTTGTCTTGAAGCCCTAATTCAAAATCCCTTTAAAAATAAATTTCATAACAACTTACTGCTAGAAATAAAAAAAACTTTATTTTTATGTGCTAGAAGTGGTAAATCAACCCAACTGGTTTGGATTCCCAGTCACTGTGGCATTGGTGGCAATGAGACTGTAGATACACTGGCCAAAAATGCAGTCACTTCACAAACTGTAGATCTTAAACATCTTGGTCATCATGCTGGTGATTTGATTAACCTTCCACAGAGGTATCTTGCTTCCTCCTGGCAGGAACAGTGGAACATTACCTCCAAAATTAAAGGTAGACACTACTATGCAATTCAGCCATTGATCACTCCAAAACCGTGGTTCAATAAGTACAAAAAAGTGTCCAAACAAATCATCTCGGTCTTATGCAGACTCAGAGTAGGCCATTGTTGTTCCCCTGTGTTCCTCTATAAAATCCGAATACGGGACTCGTCCATATGTGAGTGCGGATTAGATGAGGGCTCCTTAGATCACATTTTCTTCAACTGTCCTCAAAATAGTCAATCGTTCGACCTGTATCAGCACATTACTAAATTGAAAATCCCTCTTCCTATCAATTTCTCTTCACTCCTAACCCACTCTTCTCCTCAACTTTTTAGTACACTGATCACTTTTATTCGGCAAAATTCGATTAAACTGTGACGTATATGTTTATTCTTTGAATGTTGGTGTGGTTTATGGTATATTTCTAACCCTGATCTTCCATATTTTTTTATTTTTTATTATACATTTAATATATTTCTTGTTTGTTCCAGTTGACTAACCTCACAATCAGTTCAACGTTAAAAATTTAATCCAAAATTACGAGTTCCTCCATCGCACATCTGACATTGGCAGAATTGTCGGCATCGGCAGAGTTGCCATAAAAAAAAAAAAAAAAAAAAAAAAAAAAAAAAAAAAAAAAAAAAAAAAAAAACAACAGTGCTTATATATAGTTCATTAGATTAGGTAGGTATTTCGGTACCTTAATGTAAAAATAATTACACCTTTTTACGAATAATTTTACTACTGACGTCACATAGTGAAGTTGCAGTCGTAATGCGAAACAAAATGTCATCATGACAGTTATCAACTCATTTGAAACGCACAATAGGTACAGGTTATTGCAGAGGACAGAGAGTAGACTAGGGAACGGTTAGAAAAATACTGGTTAATTAAGGGAGACGCAAGATGTCCCCTCTTTGCGATTTTACATACTACTAGTGCTCTACTATTTGATACCTATCAAATATAATAATACAGTATGTAATACCAATATAAGTGTTGTTAATTTCAGGATAGAATACAAAAGCTTCAGTTGTTACGATAACTTCGTGCCGAGCAACAACGCAGGCGTGCCCGAGCACACGCCCACACACAACGCGCTACATCACTTAGAGAAGTAATTATTATATTTATAATAACCGATTCAATCAGGCGTAACATGGCGGAAATTCATCTTAAGTAGATTATAAGGGAGGAATCCCACCACCCACCCTCGATCTATGAATCACCACGATGGAAGTAGTAAGGAAATGCCCTTAATACAACAATCGAAATAGATTGACAGACCGCACTCAAAAAGAGAGACCTGCAACAAAGAAAATTAGTGACAGGTACTCTTACCAAGTCGAGTGGTAGGCACCTCCGGACCCTTGACTTGCAATATTCCGCTTCCACGAAGTGAAACTTCGACACGTGTTTCGCCTCTACACGAGACATCCTCAGGAGAGTTTGGCACAAGCTCAGTTGGTGCCAAACTGTCCTGTTTAGTTTATTATCTAGCTATTGCCCACGACTTCATCCGCATGGATGTCGATTCCACATGAATTTTAAAAGAGTCGAGATAAAACATGTAGGTACCAGTTCTTAAGTTACACCTTCAACAAAAATCTGTGAATCATTTTTTGCGTGATGCGTGTGCAAACATACCGACAGACAAAAACACTGAAAAGAACTCTTTTTAGGGAGACGCAAGATGTCCCCTTTTTAACTTCAAAAAATCTGGTTTTATGTTTGACCTGTATATAGGACCCCTCAATATATTTCGGGACTTAATCGCGTGAATTATTTCATGGTACGAACCTTTTATTTACCTGACGTTGTCGTTGTCAGTGGACCCGTGACCACGATCGGTGCAATTCGATCGAAGCGTCGGGTAAATAAAAGGTTCGTACCTTTAAATAATTCACGCGATTAAGTCCTGAAATATATTTAATACTAGCTGTGCCCGCGACTTCGTTCGCGTGGAAGTTGGGTTTATGTTAAGGTAGTTTAAATTACAATTTAACTTCTGTGTAAAACATATTGGAAACATGCTCCACAATGCTCTGTGGCATCTATGGATATTAGGGCCTAGCTTTAATCAGAGCCTGACCTATGGCAGGGCAAGCCAAGCAAATGCCCAGTGTATCAAAATGAAGGGCGACAAAGTTTATGGCGCCAGACCGTTAGAAGACAAATTATAAAAAATCCTATGCTTTCAGCACCTCGACAAAAAAGTATTTCACCAAAATGATTTTCATCACATCAAATATTATTAATATTGAAAAATTCCCCCCCTCCCCCGTCACGCGAGAACTTGGGCGGTTTCGGGTTAAATGAAGCCCGAAACCGCCCAAGTACTCGCGCGAAATTTTGTGTTAAGGAGCTTCGATTCTGACTCCGAAAGGTCGAAAATTCCGATTGATTTTAAACCTCCGACTCCAACTTCGGCTCCGACACTTTTAAATCGGACGTTACAATCGGAGGAACCTAGCCGCTCCTTCAAGATAATTTAAACATAGGTAATAAAGGTATGATGGAAAAAACTCTCACAGATTCCCTATGATCGCGGGTTATGTCCTGCCCGAGCGATCTTTTCCGAGTCTAAAGTACACCCACTTTGTGTCCGTGTTGTAAAGTCCCCCGCGAAATAGGGCTAGTTATGTTTTTAAAAAATATCCTGTTTTTAAAACATTGCATTCCCGCGGTACTGTGATGCGTGTTGATATCTTTTTTTGTGTTGAAATACTATTTCTAAACTTATTTCAATTTTTTTTTCACTCACTTTAGAAGATTTAAATATTATTTTATAATGTCATTGGTGAATTAAAAAATAGGTGTGCCAACCTGTCGCAAATTAAGATCATCGTATATATTCATATCCCTCCACGTAAGAATTTCAGTTTTTTTTTTAAAATCCATTTTCCTAATTCATTTTAATTTGTATTTAAACGCTATCTATTTTCAAAACTGGATAAGTTTCTTTTAATACTTGATGATTTTATATTAAATTAAACTAAAATTTTCACGCATGTTAAACGTAGGTAAGCAAGGTATTTAACCTTAAATTATTCACGCGATTAAGACCCGTAATATATATATATTTTCATAATGTGCACAAATCGCGAAAGTTTATCAACATTTGTAGGTACTCAATTTTGGCACTCAGAAGAAATCGAATCACAGATGGCGCCACGTGTTTTGATATAACACGAACATTTATAAATTCTAGAAAATATCAAGTAGTTATTGTTTATTTGTAATGTAATATTTTTTTTCATTTCTACATTCATAACATAATCACGATTCATGCAAAACAATGATAAAGGTGCCTATTGAAAGTGATTGATTAATATGAAAATTTGTTAAACAAAGTAAGCATGTTAAAGTCGAAAATAAAAGCTTGTATAATAAGTATACATTTGGAAAAATACTTAAAAAAGAATTAAAATAATTTTAAAACAACACAAAAAGAGACTCGCACACTTGAGATTCGATCCTCCAACCTCGCTCGTTCAATACCACCACTTGTGCCATTAGACCACCTCAACCGATACAAACGTGGTTAAAATAGCTGATCTTAAGAAAATTGCAAATCTTGTGTTTAGCTCCTTTAAGTTTTAGCGTGCAGTTACTGTTTCCATAGGTTACAATTATTGTAGATAATGTCTTATTGTGGAAAAAATTGTGAAAAACCATAATGGTTCGACCAAACATACGTTGCTGCTCGCTCCCCATAGACGATAGCGTAATGATTCATAGTGTAAGTAGTGACCTATAGTATTTACAATAAAACTGCAAATTTTCATGAAGATCCGTCAAGTAGTTATTGTTTTATGACGATAAATAGCTACAGACATTATCTGTTATTGCTTAGCTCCTATGGGAAATAGCGTGATAAATTATAGCCTATATGTTAATCCAGACTTATTAGAATACACATACAAAATTTCAACCGAATCTGTTTGGTAGTTTTTCCGTGATGCGTGTTCAAACAAACAGACAGACAGACATTTCTAAAAATGTAGGAATGTGTTTAAATACTCTTTTCGAACATTTCCCAATATTTTTTTTTACTATGTTCGGCCATGTACAGACACGTGAAATTTACAATTTTATTATATGTATAGTGTATAAAAATCGCGAAAGTTTAAAAACAATAAGAACTCTTTGGCTTCTACTGATTTTACAAAGACCTATTATGTATAAACATCAACCAGTTACAATTTTATTATACAATGTTATTTTTGGTATAGAGCAAAGCTCAGACCCCCCTAACAAGATTTTTACTTCAAGAAATCACATAAAAAAAGGAAATTAAAATATTAAAAACTAGCACAGTTTTTTTTTGTTTTTTTCATTCAAGTTCTCTTGTGTTCTTCGCGCTATCGTGCTCATTGCGTCACTGATTGTGTTACTGATTCTGAGCAAACTACTTTCAGGTTTACAATATACCAATAGTACAGTGAAATTAGTCTCGAGAAATTTTTGCATATGTAGTGGTGTGTATGTTACTTAGATATTAGAGCGCGTTTCCACTATATCGTTCTGGCCCTTACAAAAATGTTTCAATATCCTAACATTACTATTTAATTTAATACTTATCCCTAGCAACACTCTGATTTTTGTTTTCAATAAAAACAAGTTTTTATTTTAAAGAAAAAGGTTTTGACTTTATTAAAAAAAATATGTCATTCAATTTCACGTCCTTGAGCAAACGACAAGGCGACTACCGTGAAACAATAAAATATCGTGTCGTTCTTTAGATGATAGTAGTTTAGCTATAGGTAAAAAGTTTTGACCATAATAATTACGAAACAAAACAAATAAATAAATCGTCACTTGATAGTGGAAAGTGGAAACACGCACAAAACCAGAATAAACCAGTTTACTCTGTCCGCAGGTGCCACGTGCAGTCTGACGTCAGTCGCTAGATACCGTTAGAACATAAAGCACGCATTTCATTAAAAAATTATAATTATTAGATACGTAGTAGTTTCATTGTGAAATTTTGTATTTGTTGATTGTTGTTATTGTTTGTTATTATTGTTATAATATTTGTTGAAGTGTTTAATTTCAAGTGTGTAAGTGTTGTAACTTTATATTGATAATTCAAAATGGCTCCAGTGTTAAAACATGGTCGAGGCAAGCCTTTGACTTCTCAAACTAAGGAAGTTTTGTACTGTTTGTACAAATATTTCGAAAATGAGTGTAATAACAACCCGAGCAGTATTATGACCCCCACTCAATTAGTTGCTAAATCAACAGGAATTTCAATAGCATCCGTCAGAAAGGTAGTATCAGAAAGCAAATGTCGTCCTTCAGATCAGGAAGTAACATTTAAATCTCCTAAAAAGAAACCGAATCGTAAACCTACAATAGTAATCGATAACTTTGATCAGCAAGTTATCAGAAGAACAATTCATGACTTCCACATCACAAATAAAGAAGTTCCCACTTTAAAAACTTTGCACTCAAAATTGAAAGAAGATATCGATTATAAAGGTTGTGTCAGCATGTTACGAAAACACGTCATGTCATTAGGTTTTAATTGGAAGCAAACAGAAGATAACCGGAAACTTCTTATGGAAAAACACGAAATTAGATACTTGCGAATTAATTATTTGATGAAAATTGCTGAATATCGTGAACAACGCCGACCAATTGTTTACACCGACGAAACATATATACATACATCACATACCCTCTCGAAATCTTGGTCAGATGGAAGCACTTCAGGTTTGAAGCAACATATCGTCGTTCATATTTCAATTTGTTCAATGTCAAAAAATTTTTTTTTTTTTTTATGTGTGAGTTAAGCTTTAATTTTAATTTTGAACGCGACCGTAAAAGGTTCTATGTCATCTGCCAATAGGAAAGCGGTATTTGAAACTTGCAATACGTCACGTGATCGACTCGGCAGTAAATCTTATACGGCAAATTGTTCTATGTCAAAGTTTAAGCGGCAACGGATTTTTGCTCTGAGAAGAAACAAGTGAAAATTAATAATTAAGTTATCAATTGTGCTTTGTTTTTAAGGTAAGTTGTTAAATATCTTAAATTATAAATAATTGTGTGCTGGTTTTGGTTGCTTTTCGTTATTTTTCTGATTTCAATTACACTAATGGGAAATCTTAACCTTACTTTTAACAAAAAGCGCCGTGAATTCGCCTTTGGACTGCTGATTTTGCTGTTATGCGCTTAAGATCTGTAATGAATCGAATCTCTTAACAAATAACGTTTATTTATATATATATTGTTTATTTTGACCTTTTATTGTAAATAATGACAATAAAACAATAAGACCTATGTTGCGATACGTACTCTACAAACGCCACATAGAACCTTTTGACTTTTGCTTTGGTTTTGAATGCATGGTTTGGTGGTTGATTGTTGCAGATGAATAACACAAGAGCAAGGCTATTAATACAGCTAGCTACAAGTTCCTCTCAACATCCTCGCCAGCAGCTACTGAACGAAGCTACTGGCCAGTGGTGTGGAGATGAAACTTTGCAACAGTGTGACACGTCTAGTGAAGAGGTCCCGTACGAAGAAGTGTCGTCTTCTGACTCTGACTACGTGCCAGATGAAAGTATTGACTTTCTTTCTAATACATTAGAAGATAGTACCAGCTCCAACGAAGAGGTCCTTGATGAAGAGACAGGGGTGCTTAGTCGTAAGGGTACTCACAAAAAGAAACGTAGTCGTAAGGGTCAAGCAGATCCAAGTAAATGGAAGAGATTTAGAAATTCTAAGGCTAGGTTACAAGGTAAGCAGTATGAGGGTTTTGAGAAAGATAGTACTGGAAAATACAATCAAACGCTGTCAAGACCAGCTAAAAACTTACAAGAAAGATGTGGTGGGCATACTGAGGTGAAACACGGGGGACCGAAACAAAGGTTTGAATGTGAAACTTTAAGCGAAGAAGATCGAAAACTGATTTTTGATTCTTATTGGGCATTGAGTTCTTGGGAAGCTCGTAAAGTATACGTTCGAGGTTTAGTTAGTGTATATTCACCACAGCATCGACGTTCTTCGAGCGTAGACTCTAGAAAAGGCAAAGCATTTAAATATTTCCTAACTTTGAAAGATAATTCTAAGAGAGTTCATGTTTGTAAGCAAATGCTCATAAAAACTTTGTGTATTGGCCAAAGACAACTGAGGGATTGGGTTGTTTCTAATAAAGATGCGGAAAGTTTTACTATTTCTCAAAATGATAATGAGTGTAATGCGTTGACTCAAAATAATGCATCCAATTCAATTCGAGAATTTTTTGACAGTCTGCCGAAAGTAGAGTCCCATTATTGCAGATCGTCTTCCTCAAAATTATATTTAGAACCAATCTGGAATAGTGTTCATGGTGATCTGTATGCTGAGTATAAAAAGTTTTGTATGAATAACAATAAGAGGCAATATTGTGTTGCGACGTTCGAGAGGAAGTACCACGAGCTTAATTTATCTATTTTCAAACCCAGGAAAGACCAGTGCAACAAGTGCTTAGCCTACAAGAATGGTAATGTTAATGAAGATGAGTACAGGAGTCACTTGAAGAAAAAAGAAACAGCAAGACAAAGTAAGGATAGTGACAAAAACAATACTGAAGATGATGCATTAGTATATACTATGGATGTCCAAGCGGTACTTCTATGCCCAAGAATTCAGGCATCAGCTGTTTACTATAAAACAAAACTCAAAGTTCACAACTACACACACTATAATTTAAAGACAAAAGAAGTGATTTGCTATCTATGGCACGAGGGAGCCGGTGGGTTAGACAGTGATGTCTTTACGTCTATTATGGAGAAACATCTAAAGGCAGAACTACAAAAGGCACCAAATACCAAAAAAATTATTCTGTGGAGTGACGGGTGTGGTTACCAAAACCGATCCTTGAATTTGTCTAATGCTCTAATTGAATTATCAGTCGAAAAAAAGATAATTATCGAACAGAAGAAAGTTGCCACCTCATCGTGATATTTTCATACCTGGAGACTACATTAATATAATAAAGAGCGCAAGATCCAAGCCTGAACCGTATAAAGTAGTTTGTTTAAGCTACAGTGATTTTCGCAGGTGTGAAGGTGGTAGGTACTCCAGCATTCGACCAGGAAACAAAAAGGGCGATCCACTAGTAGTCGACATTGTAAGCCTACAATATAATCCAGATGGGATCATACGGTATAAGTTAGACTTTAATGACGACTTCAAAGATTTACCACGACGCGCAAACAATAATTACGTACGAAGTGGTAATACTGCCCTTTATCAATCATTTCTCCCTATTGACACCACAAAATTTATACATTTGCAAGAATTAAAACCACTTATACCTAAAGATTATCACCCTTTTTATGACTCCTTGGAACATAATTGTTCAAATCTTGATGCCTGTCCTCATATACGTAATAATTAGTATGCAATGGTCCCATTGCATACAAATTATGTTATATAACCTTGTTCAAATGGTAAAATCCATTTAAGTATAATTCGTGAAGTTTAAAATAAGTTCATTTTAAGTTTGTTCCTTATACATTTAAGTTTGTCGAGAAAACGTCAATTTTGTTGTTTATTTTTCTTTACTATATTTTTTTTTGTTTCTACTCATCGATATTATTCCTTCTTTGCTTATAAGTTGAATAAATACTATACCTGTTATTTGAAATTATCTGTGTATTATTTCATACAAATAAGCTATCAACATGTTGCATGTCACAAATTTTATGTAAATTGTGGTTACAATAGGTTCTATGTCAAATTTCTAATAAAATATAATAATTTATGGAAATTTCAAAAGCGTACATTTAATAGTACATAATAGTTCGGCAGTATTATGTAAAAAACATTTTAGTGTCAGAAAAGAATTTTTCCAGTATTCTGTTTTTTTGCTCTCCTGTAAACTCGTCATTTTTGACATAAAACAAATTGCAATATGAACGACGATATATCGAAAGGCAACCGCTTAATCATTGTTCATGCCGGTGGTATCGATGGCTTTATACCAAATGCATTGCTTATGTTTAAAGCCGACCAAAAAAGTGGAGATTACCACAACAATATGAACTATGACAACTATTCAAGGTGGATTCAAACTCAATTAATACCCAACTTACAACCAAATAGTGTTGTTGTTGTTGACAACGCACCATATCATAACTCAATACAAAATCCTGCACCGAATAGTAATTCTAGAAAACAGCAAATGATAGACTGGCTGACATTTCGAAACATTGAGCATTCATCCACGTTGCTTAAGCCTCAATTATATGAACTGATTCTGCAAAACAAGGCGAGATTTATAGAGTACAAGATAGACGAAATATTACGACAGCACGGTCATACTGTGCTGCGTTTACCACCATACCATCCGGAGTTTAATCCTATAGAAAATATATGGGGGATAGTGAAAACATATGTCGCAAAAAAGAATGTCGCAATGAATATGAAGGTTATAATGTCATTAGCTGAAGAAAAAATGAACGCCATAACTGTAGAGGAATGGAGAAAAGTTTGTTTGCATGCTATTGAGGAGGAAAGCAAATATCAGGGTAGAGACGCAGCTTTAGACACAATATCAGAACGAATCATAATTAATTTAAATAATTCATCTGATGAAAGCGAGGATGGGGATGATTGTGATATGCCTGGGGTTGATGAATTATTAGAATAAAACATTTATGGCCGGAGAACACCTAATTCATACACGTCTTCACTGAAGTGAAAACCGGCATTCAATGCTTGTAATGTTTGGAACTGGCTTGTCTGCCTCATACAGTTCCATAGATTACAATGCGGTGGATACACATTTTCACGACCGTATTAGTACGTAGTGCGTATGCGTAGACGTGCACGCATTTGGTGTGCTCCAGCCACAAACGTATATTACCTTTAAAACAATAAAAACTAAAAATAAAATGTTGTTTTTTTTATTTGCTGACCATACACTACTACAAACGCAAAAATTTCTTCAAGCTAATTTACCTGTAACGTTGTAGATATAGTTTTTAACACATGTCTGCCTCACACGAGAAGTCCTGATGTCGCTTTACCAGTCATCTTATGACCATGGCTGGTGGACGGTGCGATCCGGTCGAAACGTCTATTCCAGTGTCGAATCTATACTAATATTATAAAGCTGAAGAGTTTGTTTGTTTGAACGCGATAATCTCAGGAACTACTGGTCCGAATTGAAAAAATCTTTTACTGTTAGATAGCCCATTTCAAGGAAGGCTATAGGCATACCATCACGCTGCGACCAATAGTTGCGGAGCAGCAATGAAAATGTTGCAAAAAAAAGGAAATATTTAAGCGGGTCTAAAAATGCGGGGTCGGTTTAAGTTAACCGTTAGTATCGATTGTAATTTTTGTTAATCTGTATTTGTATATAACAAACTAGCTGTCCCGCGCAACATCGTATGCGTATTTTTTTCCCGTTTTTGCAACATTTCTCGTCCCTGATCCGCTCCTTTTAGTCGTAGCGCGATGTTATATAGCTTATAGCCTTCCTCGATAAATGGGCTATCCAACAAAAAAAGATTTTTTCAAATCGGATCAGCAGATCCTGAGATTAGCGCGTTTAAACAAACAAACAAACTCTTCCGCTTTATAATATTAAGTATAGATTCACAAGGCAAAATTAAAATGTAATACGAGTGAAACAGAACAAGAAATAGAAAAGAAATACGGATATTTATTTTCAGATTACTTCAAAATGTATCTACCAGAATAAAATCATTGCCGACAGCAGAATTGTTAGAGGCAGTGTCCGCGGTGTCCTTGCCCGAAGAAATTGATATTGAAGACCTACATGTGAGTACTCTGATCGCTTATTTCACATACAGACACAAAATGGCTTTAATCCGAAATTGTTGACATTACACAGGCAGGCTAATTGTATTGTATCTGGATAGAGCCGGGGATATATAGCCCGGAAGTCGCTGCGACCTAAAAGATCTATTGTGACGCCTCTTTCTTCCTTAAAGGACATCTCCAAGGTTTAGTCTGACCATGTAGTCGACCATGTATCTTGGTGGAGTGGCCTTAACGTCGTCAGGTGTGACTAAGTGCCGTCCAATGCCTGGCTTCTAGTGTGGTGAATTACCTCGCAGCCACAGAGGATGTGTATAGGTGTTTCCTCATCCTTGTAGCAGAACTTGCAAACATTAGTATCGGTGAAACGCATCTTGTGCATGTGTTTGTTTAGTCTGCAGTGCCCTGTTAGGGTTCTAGTAAGAATTCTGATTATTCTTACTCATAGAAAGCGCCGGTTTAGTGAACCTTGTGTTGAAGCCCACTAAGAGCGCTTTGGAGTATATACTATGCTTGGGTTAGCCCCCATTCTTTGAGCGAGTTAGTAATGCAGGAGCTCCTCTCCATCACATAACATTATTAAAATTACAACTTTATATTGTGGGTGTTACAGTATATTTTAAAATGACCATATGAAATAGCTGACGGTTAGACGTAACGTCACCTATTTTTAGCCGGCTTCAAAAAGGTAAAAATATAATTATGTATATATGTTAGCGATTTTTTAAAAACTATCTACTGATCCGATTTGGATTTGGTTTTCACTATTCGACTGCATATGTTGCTGCTACATCAATCACGAATTCGAAATCATATTTGAAAATGGTAATAGGTATAATAAAATTATTTTTGTTTCGCAAAACTAAATCAATGTTTTTTGAAAACGTAACTTTTGTAAAAAAAAAATTTTTAGGCGGTTATCTCGCTAGGGGTCAAGGGTTTTTTCCCGATCTTATTATTTTCAATAATTATTTTATAAAAAGATATAGTAATTTTGTGACTGTGGCACCTCCTTGTCAATCTGCCATCTTTCCAGTTCAAAATTCCTTTGTGCATTTATGATGCTATGGCGATAAACGAATTGGTTAGTCTTGCAGACGTAGCATGGGCTGATGTGACATGACAAGGGGAATGCCCCTTTCCCATTGGTCGATAAAAGTGACGTGACAATAATCATCCAATGGCCGCGAAATATTTCTCGCATTTTGAAGCTAATGTGTGACATATTTGTTGATGCATCAGCCCGTGCTGGGTCTCGTGTTGTTCCTCTGGCAAAAGATCGGACAACAGAGTACGGTAAGTCATTAATTTTTCCAAAATATATCTTTTTTTATTCTAGATTTAGTTGCGTTTTGATCCTAAGATACTATGAAAGAGCCGGGGTAGGTACAACTTACAAAATGGAAAGGGCCGGGATCTCAGAATAGGTACAACTCGCAAAACGAAAAAAGCTCGGCAACTCAGATTAGGTACAACTTACAAAACGGAAAGAGTCAGGAACTCAGAATAGGTACAGCTTACAAAACGCAAAGAGCCGGGAACTCAGAATAGGTACAACTTACAAAACGGAAAGAGCCGGGAACTCAGAATAGGTACAAGTTACAAAACGAAAGGAGCATGGCAACTCAGAATTGGTACAACTTACAAAATGGAAAGATCCGGGAACTCACAATAGGTACAAGTTACAAAACGAAAGGAGCATGGCAACTCAGAATAGGTACAACTTACAAAATGGAAAGATCCGGGAACTCAGAATAGGTACAAATTACTAAACGGAAAGAGCATGGCAACTCTGAATAGGTACAACTTACAAAACGGAAATAGCCGGGTACTCAGAATAGGTACAAGTTATAAAACGGAAAGAGCCGGGAACTCTACAACTTAAAAAACGAAAAGAGTATGGCAACTCAGAATAGGTACAACTTACAAAACGGAAAGAGCCGGGAACTCAGAATAGGTACAACTTATAAAACGGAAAGAGCCGGGAACTCAGAATAGGTACAAGTTACAAAACGGAAAGAACTCTGCAACTCAGAATAGGTACAACTTACAAAACATAAAAAAGAACCCCGAAAGCTTCCAAGTGGCTAGAGGTGAAATGAGGCGCGCGGGTTAGAACATTATTGTTATAGGTTTAAATGAGGTTATTCATGTTTTTTTTTTATGAATTTTATATTAGATCTGTCGTTCTTCATGTAAAGGATATAGTGTATTTGTTCAGAACGCATCGATCCACGTCCCGGAGTCGTCAAAGTCGAACGGCGCTCGGAGTGCGCTGGTGACTGCGGGCGCGTGTATGCCCGTATCCGAGCCGAGCGAACACGAGCCGTGAGTAGGTTTAGTTCCAATGGATGTTGTCTGTAGATTATTTTACCTACTTTTTATTTACTTACTGCTTTCATTTAGGTATAAGTTTAAGCGTTAGAAATGTGTTAGCAGGTCAAATATAGTGATGGTGTAACTCAAAGTCTCGCTGCGTTGGAAAAAAAATGGTTCACGAAGTCCCTTGCAGTCAATGATGCTTTTCACATAGACGCGATTTACCGCACTCTTTTGACAAGATAAAATAAAGGTCTCGTGTTTACAGTTGGATCAACGTAATTTGACCGGATTGTAGTAAGGTTCTTATCACTTTCGCGCATGTCATAGAGATGCGACCCTAAAATTACTTACTAAAACGATTAATTATGTTTAATCGATTGAAAATACTAACAACATTTTTATTTGAACAACATAAAAATACTATAAATATGAGTTCATATAAGTTTAAATTTAGAACAGTTACAGTAAATACTAAAGAAAGTTTGAAAAACAATTTCTTTACGAAAAAAATCACAAAAAACATTTGTTAGTAATACTAATTATGACAATGTAATGCGTAATCGCATCTCTAATTCTCTTGGTTTAGTTACCGCCCCCGCCCCCGCTTCCTGTCACCATTTACTTTGAAAAAATGCATCTGCGCAACCACTTTTTGCCAACTTCAATCCGGTCAAGTTACGTTGATCCCATGGTACTTCGCTGTTGTATGTGAGACTGTAAGAGAAAACATTATCATCGCCATAAGCCTCTCCTAAACCTCTGTTTATGTCTTTCTAACAACGGGTACGACAACTGATTGGGTTAAAATTCCTTCATTCTTTTTTATTTATACATGTATGTGTTTCATAAATTTAAACATTCATCATTCATCATTCACTGTCATTTTTCGCGCTATCGTACCCACGACGCGTGTATACCTATATGTGAAACGTCATTGCCTATCGTAGGAATGCATTATGCGGAAAGTGGACGGAGAGTCGTTGGGATCGTCGTGCAGTCGATGGCACCCTTTGGGTCTTTTGCTATAATGTGCGATGCGTGCCATATATAGTGTGAAAATGGTGGCAAACTGAATTGTTATCATTGTGAAAATACTGAAATGAAAATATAATTAGTAAGACCGAGTCTTTGTGCAGTTAAAGTGTACAATAAATACTGCCTCTGTGGCGCGGTGGGAGTGTGTCCGACTGCTACGTAACAGGTCGTGGGTTCGATTCCCATACGGGACACCACTTTGTGTAATCCACAAATTGTTGTTCCGGGTCTGGGTGTACTTTGTGTCCGTGACTTGTATATTTGTAAAGTCCCCCGTGACACAGGGCTTGTACCCTTCTTCGGGAGTCGTCTTTAAAAAAAAAATAACCTCCAAAAATAACAAACTTGACAAGGTCAGAAATTTGGTGGAAAATCGGCTAGATTGCCATCAACTCAAAAATAATAAGAAGAAGTTGTAATACCCACAACACGTAGTGGTGTGGTACTACACAGTATCCATTTTGCCGTTGTTTTGTCAATTGTATCACTTAGCCCCCCTCCACCCCCCCAATTACGAAAACAGCCCCCAAAAATGATCCTGGATACACCCATGCTGTGGGTTCAATTCTTCCATGGGACTGTGCTTTGTGTGATCTATGAATGTTGATTCTGAGAGTGTACTTTGTGTTCGTCGACGTCCACGATACAGGGATTGTGGCCTCGAGAGGGAATTGTTTTTTTTTTTAAATATTAAGAGAAAATATATAATAAAGAGGATAAATTGGTTCGTTCCGGACGTGGTTAAAGGCGTAGGGATGGTGGTGTACTGTCCTTATATGATCGCGCGTTTGAATCTAATTTTGCCTTTATATATTTAATAAGAGATAGATTGCAGGCGCATACGTATTGCGGCACGTATAAATACAAAATGTCAATGTAATCACGGGCGAAACTAGGATTTAATTCACGAGAGGCAAATAGCAGTTTTCGTTTGGCCGAGTATAAATTGCACGCACAATGGGGGGGGGGGGTTGCCCAAAAACAACCGTCGGGGGAGGGGCGTTTTCCACTCCTGTATCCTCTTATGAAAGATGGTTTATTTTGTGTCTGGGTGTTATTTATCTATAATATGTATGTATTTAGAAATATATAAGTATGTTATCAGTTCTCTGGTTATCATAGTACAAACTCCGATTAATTTGGGATCAGATAGCGTTGTGTGAGTTGTCCCAAGATATTATAATTATAGATATTATTAATTGCTTTATAAACGTATCTTAATTCTTAAACAACTTTAGCGTTTCGTTTTTTTTGTTGAATAAAAATTTTAAAAACAATGTTTTTACAAATTGTTGTTTCGACTTTGGGTGTACTTTATGTCCGTGAATTTAATGTTTGTAAAGTCCCCTGCTACTGCAGGACTTGTCTATAAATTGCGTTGGCTTTGGTCACAGACTGAATCTTGAATCCAAACTTAACCACGTCAAAAGTAATTATTACCGTAGATAGTAATTAATTATTAAATATACTGAGTAATAAATACATTTATTTTTTGACGATTTGTTTGCTCAATAATTGCGAATCAAATACTAAATAAAAATATATCTCTAAACCAAACAATCCCAGATTCCCCACCCCCAGCTATATTTAAGAATATTATGTTAAATATGAAATGTGTTAAGTAAAAATTCGTCTCAGATGCGACTCGAACGCGCGATCTTGTTACCGATGTTAAATGACGTAAGTATTGTGCACAATCCAGGGTGACAGACCCGCTGTGGTGGCGCGACAAGCTGGCGCTGGACCAGAGTCAACTGACCCTCGTGGGCTTCAGCAAAGGGTGCGTGGTACTCAACCAGATGATATACGAGTTTCACTACACCAAGACCTTGACGCCTGGTGATGCTCATATGATGAGGTAAGAATGTTGAGATTTTTTTAATATTATGTTCGTAAACTTTCGTTATTTGTACAAATAATAAAATTTTATAAGCTACGGGTCTTAATCGCGTAAATATTTTATTTTAAGGCTAAATAACGTTGGGCAATAAAACAAAGGTATTTTAGCCTTAAAATATTTACGCGATTGAGTCCCGTAGCTTATAACATTCTATAATGTTAAGTTTTTTTGTTTTATATTCATGGTAATTATAAGTTATTTTAACTTTCAGTAATATTTCATTGCAGTTGTTCTCGTTTGATCCCCTTAGAGCTTGAGTTTTCTGAAATCTTTTCTTGACGCTTGTATCTGGTATCTTTTTATGAAATGTCAAAACGACATGCTCTTTAGAAATTTGTATGGAATACTGAGGCGTGACGTCACAACTCAGGATCGTCAAATTACTTTTAGTTTTTGTTTTGATGATTATAAATTTTTACACATTTATTCAGATCTCTTTATGACACACTATTACTGAAATTTAATTTATTTTTACTGTAGGCGTCATCCCAATTTCGATAGAACATTGTGCCTAATTTTTTAATTTTCAATTCACTAACGGCCGGTCTCAATAATCTACCTATCGATGGATTTGCCTACTAGAGGTAGAATTTTGACATATTTTGTAAAGAGCTTATGTCAAATATATACCTGTTAGTAGCCAGTTAGTAGTTAGATTATTGCGGCCAGACGTATGACGTTCTACAAGGAATACCTCGAGTTACCAGTAACCCTGTTTGTTCGTCCAGATTCATGGAGCACATAGCGGACATGTACTGGCTGGACGGCGGGCACGCGGGCGGCAAGAACACGTGGATCACGTCACGCAGTCTGCTCGAGACGCTCACTAGACTTGGTGCGTTTGTTTGTGTGCTTGTTTAGTCATAGGTGTTTGTGAAGAGGCGGTAGCCTAAGGCATCGGACCTGCAATCGTAAGGGGTTGGAATCCTACCGACGTGAACCCACTTCTAACACAAGCCATTGAGATTAGCTGGAGGGGTTAACAGGATCGCTAGTAATGTGGGATCAACAATTCTACATCGCTAGCTTTGATTACATAATTTCTAGAGCCGCCATCCGATGTTTTAACCATAGTTGTTCTCATCAACGAGTGTCAAACGTCAAAGAGGGAATGCTTCATTTTTTTATAGGCTTATTGAAAGAATGCTCCATCTACACATCATATAATAAAGGTTGCTAGTTATCTTTTATTTAAAAAAAGGTGCCGCACTGCTGTATAACAATGCGAAGTAAACATTTTGTGAGATCCTACTCTGTCTCGATTAATGTATGAAAACAAATCTTTACTAGGAAGAGGAATGATTTGTATTTTTGTATATAACGAATAAACTCAAAAACTACTGGACCGATTTCGAAAATTCTTTCAGTTTTAGAAAGCTGCATTATCGGGAAGTCACATAGGCTACATTTTATTCTCAAAAGAAACAGAGATCCTTACGAAAACTAGTATGTAATTATGTGTGGAGAAAAGTCCGTGCGAAGCCGGAGCGGGCCGCGGTAGTACAATCTAAGTAGAATTTCCCTTCAAACCACGCATCGGGTGAAAACATTAAGTAGATAATGTTTTTCAAGCGTATCCATACTAATATTATAAATGTGAAAGTAACTCGTTATCTGTCTGCTACCTTTTCACGCTTAAACTGCTAAACTGATTGCGATGAAATTTGGTGTGGAGGTAGTTTGAGCCCCAGGACATAGGATAGTTTTATTGCAATAACCGACTTTCACACCGACCGAGCCGCGAGCGAAAGTTTGTGTATGTTATTTCTTAAACACTACATTCGTCTCAAGAGTCTATGTGTAATTTAATTTTACAATTATTTCAAACAGCATTTTTTTGTTACGTATTAATTTAGTTTGTTCCATTGTTATTTCAGACGTGAACATCTACATTCACGTGAGTCCGTACCAGGTGCAAGACGAGGGCCGGCCCTGGATCGGCAAGGAAGAGAAGGCTTTCACCAACCTACTTAAGAAACTTGGCGCTAAGGTAACATATTTTATAAATATATATATATATATATATATATATATATATATATATATATAAACAAAGTATATTAGGTGTACAGTACACAAAACTAAGCAGAGCTTGTACTATGGAAACCAGACAACCTATAAACATACTTATATATTTCTAAATACATACATATTATAGATAAATAACACCCAGGCACAGGATAAACCTTAGTGCTCATTACACAAAGTTTTATCCTGGGTGGGGATCGAACCCACGACCTCTTGCGTAGCAGTCGGATACACACCCACCGCGCCACAGAGGCAGTCAAGGCACTTAGAACAACAATTTGTGGATCACACAAAGTGGAATCCTGTGTGGGAATCAAAACCACGCGGGCGAAAGCTAGTAACTCATATTTAAAAAAAATGTAAATAAATCTATACCAATATTATAAAGCGGAAGAGTTTGTTTGTTTAAACGCGCTAATCTCAGGAACTACTGGTCCAATTTGAAAACATATTTTTTTGTTGGATAGCCCATTTATCGAGGAAGGCTATAGGCTATATAACATCGCGCTACGACTAATAGGAGCGGAGCAGCGACGAGAAATGTTGCAAAAACAGGGAAAATTTACGCATACGAAGTTCCGCGGGACAGCTAGTCTTAGTATAAATAATTTAATAACAAATTGCAGGTAAACCGCTACTTACATGACAACCCCAGCATGTCGCACTCGCTGCACATGCACTTCGAGGTGCTGGCCGACTTCAAGCGCATGCAGGACAACTTGCCGGTCAGCATGCCCGACTCGTCGGACGAGGAACAGTAGTATGTAGGATGAATGCCTGGAGGTACTCTCGTGGATGTAGCCAGCGTTCACAGAAAGTCGGTGGGGAAATAATCAAAGAATTAATTGGTATGATACGAAATACATTGCGAGCACTGTTTATTGATTGATTTGTGATTTTACTGTGGAGAAATTCGACACGAATTTCTCCGTTTAGTTACGGTATACTATTGTTTTTAAACTTTCGCGATTTTTATACATATTAGATATATTTCGGGACTTAATCGCGTGAATTATTTAATGGTACGAAGTTTTAATTTACCCGACGTTTCGATCGAATTGTTGTCGACCCGTGACCATGATCGGTGCAATTCGATCGAAACGTCGGGTAAATACAGGTAAATTAGCTTGAAGAAATTTTTGCGTTTGTAGTAGTGTATGGTCAGCAAATAAAAAAAACAACATTTTATTTTTAGTTTTTATTGTTTTAAAGGTAATATACGTTTGTGGCTGGAGCACACCAAATGCGTGCACGTCTACGCATACGCACTACGTACTAATACGGTCGTGAAAATGTGTATCCACCGCATTGTAATCTATGGAACTGTATGAGGCAGACAAGCCAGTTCCAAACATTACAAGCATTGAATGCCGGTTTTCACTTCAGTGAAGACGTGTATGAATTAGGTGTTCTCCGGCCATAAATGTTTTATTCTAATAATTCATCAACCCCAGGCATATCACAATCATCCCCATCCTCGCTTTCATCAGATGAATTATTTAAATTAATTATGATTCGTTCTGATATTGTGTCTAAAGCTGCGTCTCTACCCTGATATTTGCTTTCCTCCTCAATAGCATGCAAACAAACTTTTCTCCATTCCTCTACAGTTATGGCGTTCATTTTTTCTTCAGCTAATGACATTATAACCTTCATATTCATTGCGACATTCTTTTTTGCGACATATGTTTTCACTATCCCCCATATATTTTCTATAGGATTAAACTCCGGATGGTATGGTGGTAAACGCAGCACAGTATGACCGTGCTGTCGTAATATTTCGTCTATCTTGTACTCTATAAATCTCGCCTTGTTTTGCAGAATCAGTTCATATAATTGAGGCTTAAGCAACGTGGATGAATGCTCAATGTTTCGAAATGTCAGCCAGTCTATCATTTGCTGTTTTCTAGAATTACTATTCGGTGCAGGATTTTGTATTGAGTTATGATATGGTGCGTTGTCAACAACAACAACACTATTTGGTTGTAAGTTGGGTATTAATTGAGTTTGAATCCACCTTGAATAGTTGTCATAGTTCATATTGTTGTGGTAATCTCCACTTTTTTGGTCGGCTTTAAACATAAGCAATGCATTTGGTATAAAGCCATCGATACCACCGGCATGAACAATGATTAAGCGGTTGCCTTTCGATATATGTTGCTTCAAACCTGAAGTGCTTCCATCTGACCAAGATTTCGAGAGGGTATGTGATGTATGTATATATGTTTCGTCGGTGTAAACAATTGGTCGGCGTTGTTCACGATATTCAGCAATTTTCATCAAATAATTAATTCGCAAGTATCTAATTTCGTGTTTTTCCATAAGAAGTTTCCGGTTATCTTCTGTTTGCTTCCAATTAAAACCTAATGACATGACGTGTTTTCGTAACGTGCTGACACAACCTTTATAATCGATATCTTCTTTCAATTTTGAGTGCAAAGTTTTTAAAGTGGGAACTTCTTTATTTGTGATGTGGAAGTCATGAATTGTTCTTCTGATAACTTGCTGATCAAAGTTATCGATTACTATTGTAGGTTTACGATTCGGTTTCTTTTTAGGAGATTTAAATGTTACTTCCTGATCTGAAGGACGACATTTGCTTTCTGATACTACCTTTCTGACGGATGCTATTGAAATTCCTGTTGATTTAGCAACTAATTGAGTGGGGGTCATAATACTGCTCGGGTTGTTATTACACTCATTTTCGAAATATTTGTACAAACAGTACAAAACTTCCTTAGTTTGAGAAGTCAAAGGCTTGCCTCGACCATGTTTTAACACTGGAGCCATTTTGAATTATCAATATAAAGTTACAACACTTACACACTTGAAATTAAACACTTCAACAAATATTTTAACAATAATAACAAACAATAACAACAATCAACAAATACAAAATTTCACAATGAAACTACTACGTATCTAATAATTATAATTTTTTAATGAAATGCGTGCTTTATGTTCTAACGGTATCAAGCGACTGACGTCAGACTGCACGTGGCACCTGCGGACAGAGTAAACTGGTTTATTCTGGTTTTGTGCGTGTTTCCACTTTCCACTATCAAGTGACGATTTATTTATTTGTTTTGTTTCGTAATTATTATGGTCAAAACTTTTTACCTATAGCTAAACTACTATCATCTAAAGAACGACACGATATTTTATTGTTTCACGGTGGCGCCTTGTCGTTTGCTCAAGGACGTGAAATTGAATGACATATTTTTTTTAATAAAGTCAAAACCTTTTTCTTTAAAATAAAAACTTGTTTTTATTGAAAACAAAAATCAGAGTGTTGCTAGGGATAAGTATTAAATTAAATAGTAATGTTAGGATATTGAAACATTTTTGTAAGGGCCAGAACGATATAGTGGAAACGCGCTCTAATATCTAAGTAACATACACACCACTACATATGCAAAAATTTCTCGAGACTAATTTCACTGTAAAAGGTTCGTACCTTTAAATAATTCACGCGATTAAGTCCCGAAATATATCTAATATGACAGTATACTGCCGCAGTATCCTAGGGAAATATACGACGTCATAAATGGTTGCCATTTTTACTGTGAGCACTGGGGTTTTCTCAGTACTTTGACCACGTGATAAACAAATTTACATTAATTTAATTGATTCAGAAATTATGCAATTCAGTAGAAAATTTAACTATATTCAAGCAATACGAGTAACAATGTTTTTGTTGTTGAACAGATAACTAAAAAAAAAATATTTATCATTATTTTCGCGTGAAAATAGCGCTAAAAACATGAATATACCGGACTGCGTTTCATTCTATGTTGTACTCACTAAGGCTGATTTTCCCATTTTTTATCTTATAATTTGCATCAATATTTTAACTTGCTGTATAGTATAATAGTGGCCCATATCAAGTTTATAAACATTTAAACATTGTAAAATTGGCAATTTGAAAAGATTGGCTGCGAGTTTTTATTGCCAGGTTCTTTTCTCCGGCTTTACCTATTGTTTGCGAACTTGGTATTTATTACATGTATGTACATTTTATATGTATAAAATCCCGACGTATTACAAAGAGTTGTTTTGCATCCTAAGTGAATAAAGAAATTTGAATAACCATTATAGCTAACTATAAAGGAACAGCTAACTTCGCTGTATACTAAATTGACGGACACCTTACAGTGCTCGCAGTGCATACCGAAACATACCCTAAATAATAGGGTAGATGACTGTCAAGTCAAATCAGTTTGTTTTTATGAAACGTTTGAACGTTACTCTCCGTACTAGTTTGTATGAAATACAACACGGTGACGTCATATTTTTTATTGTATATGTTTTGAATTATAAATTCATAAGTTATGTTACGTTTTAACAATTGTTTTGCTTGATTAGTGTAAAGAATAATTGTTAATGTAGTCATCTACCCAGTTATGATGTTTCATATTACACATTGCAGTGCAATATCGTTTTCTTCCATTCGTATTATTAAATTGCATAATATAAGATTAATTTATAATAATGTTGTAAATGACGGCCAGGACAATAACCAAATACTAAATTGCAAAACGAATGACATTCGTAAGTTCTCCCATATTTGATTGAATCTTATTCCCAGTTATTTATTACCTTCGAAGTGTTTTTACTTTTACATCGCATTTTTTTTATTTTTTTGTTGACTGCGATTTCTTTTTTCTGGAAATTTTGAAAAACAAATCTATTTCACGGGAACCGTACATTTTTCCATGATAATAAGAAACTTATGCTATTCTAGACTATTATCTATCTCTGTGCCAAATTTCATCTAGATCCGTTCAGCCGTTTTGGCGTGATTAACTAACCAACATCCATCCTTCTATACATATAAAACTTCGCATTTATAAAATAATAAATAGTAAACTATTTGTACCTATATATGTATAGATTTCTTACTCAACACAATGTAATTTTCGGAATAAAAAAGTAGTAGAATGTTGGCTACATCCACTTGGTTGGTATTGGACTGAGTATGAGTGATCTAGGGACTGATTATGATGCTGCAAGCAAGCGTAGTTATTAGGCCGGGTGTCGTATGGGCGAGATAGTACAATCTTCTCGATATGTGTGTCCAACTATGTCTTAGGTGTATAATTTGTTTTTTTTTTGGTTATATACACCTTTACAATATAATAACGTACAGTACGGCTACTCCGATATTCCACCCCCTCTCAGTTAAAAGGGGGCGGGAGGGTTCATGTCTTTCATTATTAAAAGGAGTCTTAGAGTCGGTACATATCTGAGGGAAAATGCGAATGTATTATCGGTTGCGTAACGCCAGAACAGACAAATATATAATAAAACATTAAACCTTTCACAAATAACCAATGATGCGTTAGTGTGTCGAGCGCACAGCGACGATGACATGATGATACGCTCGGCGCATTTTCCTTCAGATATGTACCGAACCTTAGTGACAGATGCCAAAAATATTAATTGTGAGTAGTGGTGTTGTTGCATTGAAGAATAATAAGGGAGAAATGAGAATGGGGGATTTTATCGCAGAAGGCAGAACGAATTTAATTTTATGCAGAGATAGCCCCCCCCCCATGTGAAAGCTGTAGCTATGCCCTTAAATGTCGCTCATCACGTTACCACAATATAATAACTCACAAGCTTTATATATTGTGCTAAAACCATCTTTGGTATGATTTGTTTGTCATCTTAGTGGTTAAAAAAAGTTATAGATGCAACTTTTGACACTAATTTAATATAATAGACGATGTGTCAAGGTGTATATAATCAAAGTCTAAGCGACTACAGATCGTTAGTGATAAACGTACAAGCACGTTTATCGAACGTATACGTTCTTTAACGTATACGTGCACAGTGGCGGATTCAGGAATTTTGTTTTTTTTGGTTAACCGGCCTGAGGTACATGATTTTGTTTGTAGTGAGAGGGGGGACAGCTCCTCTGAAAGGCTGAGCCCATCCTCAGAAGGGGTTCAGCCACTTATTAGAATATTGATCCGCCAGTGTAAGTGCGTACTAAACAACAATCTGTAATCGCCCTAAATGTTAATTATAAATGACAGAAAAAGCCATTAATACTTCGTTTACGCGTCCAGGAATCGAATTCGGGTGCCATGACATATTTGCCAATTATAAAGTTTAATTATTTATTGACGACAGTGTCTCTGGCGTAACATGTATATATAATTGTTAAAACTCCGCTTTGTACGTGAACAGTTCAAAGGTAGAACTACATCATGTGCATACGAATGCACTACATAAAGACAATATATTAAGATTAGTAGTCCACTTTTGTATTTAGCTTGTAGAATTTACTCTTGAACCATATATCGGTCATATATGGCTAGTGTCAATTCAGTTACTACAAGTATACGTATGTATTCGTACATTTGACAACCGTGTTCTATTCAAAACACTGGCAGGAAAGCAGTGATGGTGGAAAGTGGCGTGGTTACTTTATATGTACCACGGGACATTTAGCCTCATCCCTTATGATACTTTCACTAAATGTTGCTTATGTAGACATGGTGCAACTGTGACGTATTACTAAAACAGACCACCCATTTAGTACACTACTTTTGACCACGTCTCCACTATCACAAATATTAGTTCTCGCGTTGAATACCTATTTCCTTCCCTCAAACCACTTCTGTACCAAATTTCATGGTAGTCTGTCCAGTGCTATATAGGAAATGAAATATGAAATAGACAAGAATTACAGTTGGATCAACGTAACTCGGCCGGATTGAAGTTAGGTTCATATCACTTTCGCGCATGTCATAGAGATGCGACCCTAAAATTACTTACGAAAACGATTAATTATGTTTTATCAATTTTAAATACTGTCAACATTTTAATTCAACAATATAAAAATACATTTAAGTTACTAACTCATGTTTTTTTGTGATTATTTAATTATTACATTGTAATGCGTAATCGCATCTCTACTCTCTTTACGTTGATCCAACTGTATTTATATGAAAGTTGTGTACAGAATGTAGTTCTGCCTCAATAGCACCCTCTCCAAAAGCCGTGTTGTGAATCTAAATGTAATATCGTAGATAGAACATTATTTCAATATTAATTCATTTCCATGTTATTTTAATCTGGTGGTTGACTTGATTCACTTAGTGTTTTAAAAAAATGATGAAATGTATTTTTTTATTGTAGCAACACTTCTCAAGGGTATTATTTTTATTTTTTAAATGATTATGACGTCAAGGCTGGGCTGGGCCTAGTCAAATATCATAGACAAAATGTTTAAGATTTATAACGAATTCGTGTAATTCAGTGTATAGTGTAAATAAATTGCTTTAAAATCGAGTAATCATATTTGGATAGTATGAAATTGATCTCAATTTGATGAATAAATTATTTTCAAAGCTTTGCGTGTTTTGTACTTACCTCTTTTGATTTTTATTTTAAACTTTACTCTTACTTCAATGCATTTCAATCAGACCCGCGATCTAAATTAGAATTGCCCGATGGAATCGACCAAAATAACGTTTGCTTATCGTTAATGACGTTCTCGTCGTAGTTTGAATATTTCATGACAAATTGCAAACGCTTTATTCCGTCGTTTACATCGGTAGGTCAATTTCAAATTAGATCGTTTGTATCCCTTTTAGGACACGGTCTTGGGCTTTATGTTTGGCGATGGGTAATGTCTACGTTTAATTGTAGGGGTAGATACCGGATAAAAGGAAGCGACCGCACTTATTGAAGCGGTTAAGCCGATCGTTTCTAATGATCTGCTGAAACGAGGCTGGTTTTCGCTCTTATTTAAGGGACATTCAGCTAACCGGTTTAATGCGATATCGCGTTATTAAGTGTGGTCACTCCCTAATATGTATAATATTTTATACAAATAATTAACACAAACTGCGGTAAGTATCCTTTATTTACCATCAAATTACGCATCTTACAACTATTTATTTATCTATAAAACTGGCTTATTAAATGAACATGATGGCATTTTGCTACATCGTGTGGTAGGTATAAACAAATGTATCTATGCGTCCACTACATTCTATGTAATAAAGGAATCAGTACTCATCATGACATTTAAACATGATTATAAGTTATAACTACTGGTAAACTACTAAAGGTCGCGTTTCCTCTGCCCGGTGATGCCGTATTGTTTCGGAAACGGCCCATATGCCTTAAATCTTTAATATTTTTTTATTAAAATGTGTTGAGTGGAAGAAAAGCAACAGTCGACTTTCTAAACGCAATAAGGTAATCGAATTCAAACGATTTTTTTCAGAAAATTCATATTTCTTGGTAAAATCGTACACGACACTACAGGAAGCCAGTTAATTAAACCTAGAGTTAACTGTTACAATCGATGCGATCCACTTTCTCATGTAAAATTTACTTTCCTTACGCCAAAATTAGTATCCCGCTTATCTAACATTAAAACTTGACTAGACAAAACATCGAATCGACGGCCACTCGGTGAAGCTATGAGGAAGCCATCATACAATGTTTACCCCAAAGCGATCATTTCTTTGTAAATTTTATGAAAAATATACAAATTGCATTACGGTAACCTTAACTATAATTTAGCGGGGAGGGGATAATATTTACAATAATTGTCATACACATAGGTATTTATAGTGGGGAAAACTTACGTTTCTACTATAAATTTAAGTGTCCTGACTGGGTACAATTTTGTGAAAGGAATATAAGCGTATGGGCAGTTAGGACGCGACTTAGGTCCTACGCACACGGCCATATAGTACACTCGGTACTGAAATACAAAAATAGACGTTCGCGGCATGAACGCTCGTCACTGGCGTATCAACAGCGAATGTAAAAGTCGTCTTGTGCATAGGACGCCAAGAAACTTACAAGAATATTAGATATAGAGACATATTAAATGTATGTAGGTACCCGCGATCCTAGGGGGTTCTCATAGGGGGAGCCCCGTCCGAGGTTATGGAAACTTTTCTTCATACATTTAATACGTTTAAATTATCATAGTCTTAAAAATCACAAAAAGTAATATCGAGACATATTAATAAACTATAGTACATAAAATATAACGCTCTGAATATGCCTGACTTAAAATCTTTTAGACATAAATCTTCTAAATTTAATAATTTCCTCGAGCGGTAAATAAAATATGACAGTAGAAAAAAAATTGTGACTGTGTCTTTAAAATCTTCTTAAAAAACTAAAATTGCAGTCGTAAATTGGGTAAATTATAGTATCTAAAATATGAATAAATGCAACAAATATACAAAGAAACATAAAGAAATAATGAACAGAGGTCACTAACTGTTTTTCACTCGACAATCAATTCACAATCATTAATTAAGTAATATAACTATTTATTATATAGTGGTACTATGATAAATATATAAAGTGAACGTACGCGCTCGTAATTCAAACGGACGTATACGCAAAATAATTGTTAGTTGATATTGCACATAGCTTCGTTGATTTCATATCTCTCAAATATGTTTAATGTTTGGGATGAATAATAAATTGGTGTTTCACAGTACCACTGTTTGTCCAAACCTTTGACAAAGTTAATAATAAGCTACATAGTTGATATTTGTCAAACGTTTGAAGCTATAATCAAAAATCTATAGACATATTAAAATAATTTGTAATACAAAGGTAAACGAAGTACATTATTAGTATAACTGTTCGCCCATTTACGAAATAAACATTTCATAAATCCATGCCAAATCAGTATTAAGTTTTCAAGTCCGGGTTTCCAAATTCTGTTTAATTGACGGTCTTTACGTAATAATACGTTAGGCCTTTATAATTCTTCATTGACGTCAGTATGTTAAATTTGTTTTGTGGTAAATATCATATTTTTCTGTTACTTGTTAGTAATTCATTTAACACTTACGCTTATCATACACTTCATACGTAATGCGTCGGTACAATATGAGTATGCGTATAGCAATCTTCAATCTCGCTACTTCATAAAAACCATTTAAATTCCCATAGAATTATCATTTAAATTTTATGAACCAACTTGTCCAGCTAGTGGTTTTCGAGCAAATACTCTCGTGTTAGGTTTTTTTGCAGTGGTTCCTTGATTTGTAGGTTTGCTTGGAGTCGACTTTGGCCTCAAACTAGGTATCTGAGACACTCTAATCCCGATAGACGTTTTCTGCTTCGGTGCTGAAGACACCTGGGCTTTCGGCTGCCCCTCAAAAGTCGAACTCCTTATCAACTTCGGAGGCTCAACTTTATCGGGCTCTATCCAAACCTTCTTTTCAGCTTTGACAGGTAATTTCTTAGCTTGTTCTACTTTCTTCCATAGACTAGCTATTTTGCTTTCAATATCTTTCGAATTAGTCTTTGAAGACTGGACAGAGTTCACACTAGAAGTACTGCCTTGTCGAGAACTTCTCGAGGCTATTGTGACAGTTTTTCCGCTTTCATTGCTTTGTAAACTGTGATTTGAAGGCGAGTTCCTCATGGTTGGTTCAGATTTTTTGGCTGCACGAGTTGTAGTAGGTTTAGCTTGAGAGGTTTTGGCCGTGGGAGGTCTACTACGATTGAACTGTGGGAGTCTTGATGGGGAAGTATTACTTTTGGTCGGCGTTGCTGTTTTAGCTAGCTTTGGTACTGAAGTCTTTTTGTCCGGGACAGGCAAGTCTTTTGCTGGGACCGAACTTTCTTCTTTCGTGAACGTTCCTTGACGTACTAAAGGCAATGGTTTACCGGCAACCGGGGGAATACATATAGGTTTTTGCTGTACTTTAGTAGGTGACTTCGGTATAGATTTTTTAGGGGAAGTATTCGCGCTTTGAGTCTTCGAAACCGGAGGTTTCGGCGTTTTGGCACTAGTGTGTGCCTTTACTGGGTTTAAAGACTTGGTGGGAGCGCTTTTAGGCGCGGTTTTAGCCTGCGAAGCAGCAGGTTTCTTAGCAGCTGGAACATTGCGTCTATAAGGAGACACATACATTGCTTTTTTCCTTCCGCGGACAACTTTGGGACAATCCTGTTCCTTGTCAATAGATTCATTGGAGTCTAAACTCTCATCGCGTCTAGCCGGTTTGATTATTTTCGGTTTTGGGCGAGGAGATTCAGTGTCAGATTCCGAGTGTGCTCTATCTTCGGAGTTACTGTCTCCTTCATAGCTCGCAAAGTCGCTACTACTTGGGTGTTGATTTTTATCGCTTTGCATCTTACGTTTATAAGACGCTGTCATTTCTATATTCTTTAGATTGTTGACGACACACATGTCTACAGCGGCGGGACTTTCGATGACAGGGAGGTAGTTTCTGAAGCTTTTTGTGTAAGTTTGCATTTGTGTGGAGTTAAGTTCGAAATCGTCTTCATTGTGTCCGCTGTCTACGTCCCTTGAGAACATGTCATCATCCTGCCTGTCATCATGGATTTGCTGATGGCTCATCTCGTTGGAAGACAAACTATCGTAGCCTGTAGTGGTCTCCACATTTTCGAAGTTAGCATCTTTTGTGACAAACGTAGGAGAAGGAGGGATATCCTCACTCAAAGTCCTAGTTCTAAAACGTTCGGCGTCCTCTAGCCTCTTCTGTTTCATGGTCTTTTTAGCGGCTAATCGTTGTTTTAGACTTTCGATATGTGGGTCCATAACTTTCTGCGGCTCTTGTGGTAGAATAGTGTGGATGTCTACAGTTTGGGTTTGGTACCTAGCTCTGTCTTCCAACCGCCGCTGTTTGGCACTCACTTTCCTTCTAGACTTGACCTCAGAGGTAGCTGTGACGTAATCGTCAGATCTATCGCTTTCAGACTTCGTCCACGTCATAAACTCTTCTTCAACTTCTAACACAACGTCATTTTCTGTCACCGTGTCAGTTATTGTATAAGTTTGGTATCTATCTTTAGATACGTATCTCTTTTCTTTAGGCGTTAAATACCTCGGATCTCTCTGTCTTTTGGGAGTGGATTCCACACTACTTATATCCGAAGGTAGCGGAGTACAATTCTCGGATCCAGATGGAATATCTGTTACTATATTCAAAGTATTAGACGTGCAATCGTCGTACATTTGTTGTGCGGTCACTTGTTCGATTTCTGTAGTCGATTCGGCTATTTCGTCAAACAAGGATGGCGGGTTCACCTTGTCTAAATCATGGAAAATGTTGGTGAACGTACTGCATAGAGGGAAATCTTGTACTGGTTGCTTGAAGTCAAAAACTACAGGCGTTCTTTCCCTAACTTCCGCGACTTCTGACACAATACTCGATACTGATATCATACTGCTCTCCATATCAATATATTCCATTTCTGAAGGAGGTTTAACATTGTCGAGGAAACTGACAGGATTGCTATCTAAATGTTCAGTGCTACCTTGATTCATAGAATTGCTCAACGCACGTTTGACCATAAGAGCGACGGGAAGGGATTTCTTTCGACTTTTCTGGGACTTCTTCGACACTTGATCTTTTGGAGATTCCTCCCAGTGTCCAGATGCGCTCAGTGACAGCAAACTGCCAAGATTTGAAGGCGGTTTGACATGGTCTAAGTCCAAAGAGGTCAAAGACGTCACGCTCGTTTCCATTCCGTAATGAGAACTTTTCAATTGAGCGGCTAATCTAGCTGCTTCTTTTTCAATAGCAACCGAAATTATGGAGTCAAATTTTTGTTCGCTGTCGTCCACCAGAGAAGTGAAGCTCGGCTCTGGGACGCTGTCCAGCATCACGTTACGTTCGCTGTCGATCACACTGTCTTCTATAGTCAGCATGTGCGGTGAACGTGGTATCTCCGCGTCCAGTTTGTTGGTAAGATCTGGTCGCGAAAATGACATAGTGGGCGCTTCGCTCTTTTCGAGCAAGTCCGGTAACGTCATTCCCATTTCGACGACCTCGCTTCGAATGGACGACACCATGTGGACGGACCCGCTGATAGTCGGGAACGTGACGTCGTCCGGACATGTATTATCGTTCCACGTGTCCGTATCTCTCTTCGACATCTCTTCCTGATGCCGAATTTGATCCTCGAGTTTCGTCGCGGCGTACTTGATGTCGGTCCACTCGAGTTTGTTCTTATTGGATCTGGTGAGTGTGCCAGTGTCTATCGGGGGTTGAGGGGTATCTCCATCGCTCCAGGAGCCGTCGAGGACGTCGGCGTAAGACTCGTTCGAGCGGTTAAGCTCGTCCCGGGGCTCGGAGTCGAGCGTCGTGTTGGCGGACAACGGCGCCAGGCACTCGTTGGAGCGGGTGAGGGTCGTGGAATCCAGCGGGGACGACGTCTCGTGAACATCGGGGATATCTTCCGAGGGCATTTTTGTATCGTCCGAAGACTTCTGAACGTGGATCGTGAGTCGTGGCTTTCCGTCGGTTTCTGTGGGATTTAGTGGTGTCTTCGGCACGTCGAGGTCGGTGTGGGCTCCGACGTGGCGGTCAGAGCCAGTGCTGGTGCGCTGCGGCAGCCCGCCGGCGGGCGCGCGCCCCGCTGGCGGCGGCGGCACGTTTTTTGTCCGCCGGCGCGCGCCTCGAGCTATCACCTCCTCCAGCAGCGCGCGCGCTCGCCCGCAGCGCGCCAGCGCCCCCGCACCGTTCCCCCCCGACGCGTTCCTCCGTCTGGACTCCAGCCGGTCGTCCGACCGAGGTCGTCTCCTCACTCTAGACATGCCGATCCGCACTGACCTTTCGAACACTTCCCTGTCCGTTGAGCCGAAGGATTCGTTACTGAGCGACGACAGAGAAGTGCTCCTTTCGAGCGCGCGGGGCGAGAGGGTCGACCTCGCTCTCGCCCCGTCGGCCGACCGTCGTCTTCTAGACCTCCCTGCCCTTGTGTGGGAGACCTCCTCGACCTCCCTGGACCTTACGGGAGTACGATCGAGGGAGCGTGGTACGCGGTGCTGTCTGATAGATTCGGCGGCTCGCTCGGCGGATTGCGCCCGTACTCTATCGTCGACTACCCTTCCTCTTTGAGGAACTTTGGCGAGGCCGGCTTTGACGGTCTCCTCGAATATCTCCCGGTCGGTGGAGCCGAAGGAGTCCAGGCTCAGTGACGACAAGGAGTCGTTCCTCGCGAGGTTGGCCGCCGCGGGTGGTTTCGGTCGCTCTCGAACTTGCGACTTGATTGGAAGTCGACATTCGTATTTACGACCTGCAACAGATAGAACACATAATAGGAAATATGTACATTAGCAACGTGAGAGACTAATTATTTTAATAATGTTACGTTTAACTTTTTTCGACTGGGTTGCGGTCCATTTGTGACCACGGCCCGTGCAACCTGGTCGAAATGTCAAATCAGGCTAATACACGTATTCTGTTTTTCAATGAAACAGGCCCTTTGATATTGTACAATATGAGTGGTAAGTTTAAGTCATAAGCGGTCCTGGTCAGTACCACAACATTACAGTGAATTAGTATGTTAACGCATTACTGGGTTTTGGTTGAAGGGTACAGTAGCAAGAGTAATAGGGTAGATGACTGTCAAGTCAAATCAATTTATTTTTAAGAAACGTCATAACGATGCGACTCGTACTAATTTATATGAAATACAAAATAATGACGTCATTCTTTTGTATGGTCAAATCATGTAGTTTTAATGTTTGTTTTGATTGTTTTTTTATAAATTCAAGACAACGTAAAATTGTAGAGAAATAATGTTTTCCAGAATATTTTTGTAAGTGCTATTTTCTATGTAGTGTAAAATAATTTATTGTTATTATAGTCATCTACCCAATTACTGGGCAAATGAGATTGACGCCATCTCTTTCAACTAAAAAGTAAATATTGACTGCAAAGCGTGAGAGTGAAAAAACTCGTGCGGCTTTTGACAGGTATTGTCTACAAAGTGGCCCTGTCTCTTTCTAGAGAGTGGTCAATTTTGTGAAGTTATGACGAAGTCCAGGTCTATACGTCAATGGATGGCACTGATAATGTTATAGGCGACACAAGACGCGCGACCATTAGGCGTACGTTTTTTTTTTAATTGTGTGCAAAAATTCCTACGGATTCCACTCCTACGAGGGCACGCAGGAGGGGGTATCTCGGAATCGAACTGACTAAAAATCACACGGTGTTCCGGCGCTTAAGCCTACAGCCAAAGGTGAGGGTGTCCCTTGCGGAATTGGAGCCTTCACCTGCTCGATTCTCTTCATTTCGCTGTATAAAAAGCAATGTTTTTTTTTTAGCCCCGTGTCGCGGGGGACTTTACAAACATACAAGTCGCGGACACAAAGTACACCCAGACTCGGAACAACAATTAGTGGATCACACAAAGTGGTGTCCCGTGTGGGGATGGAAGCCACGACCTCTTGCGTAGCAGTCGGATACAGGTATATAGGTATAGTTACCATCGTCGTCGAGCGGCGGCGGGCGGGGCGGCGCGGCCGCGCGCGTGAGCTTGGGGGGCAGCGGGGGCGCGCGCTCCGAGCTCGACGACCTGCTGGAACAACATCGACTTGACTATTACTAGCTGTCCCGCGCAAATTCATCTGCGTAAATTTTCCCCGTTTTTGCAACATTTATCATTGCTGCTCCGCTCTTGTTGGTCGTAGCGTGATGTTATATAGCCTATAGCCTTCCTTGATAAATGGACTATCTAACAGTGAAATAATTTTTCAATTCGGATCAGTAGTTCCTGAGACTACCGCGTTCAAACAAACAAACTCTTCAGCTTGATAATATTAGTATAGATAGAATCGATTTAAATAATCTATACTAATATTATAAAGCTGAAGAGTGTTTGTTTCAACGCGGCAATCTCAGGAACTACGGGTCCGAATTAAAGTTTTTTTTACTGTTGGATAGCCCATTTATCGAGGAAGGCTATATAACATCACGCTACGACCAATAGGAGCGGAGCAGCAATTAAAAATGTTGCAAAAACGGGGAAAATTTACGCATACCAAGCTGCGCGGATCAGCTATACTAACTGATGAATATATAGAATAGAGACTAGCCAACTACGCAGAAGATATTATAGTGCATAAGTGTATACGCGCAGACAAGTGCACTCTCTATTCCCTCACTCATAGTCCGATGGGACGGAAATCCGACACGACCTGAAAGAGATTAGGCGCAGAACCGACGGCTTAACCTGTTCTCCGAGGCAAGAAGAGGCGTGACAATGTTTGAGAATGGTCACTTATCTATAAACCGACAGTGGTAACGTTACGTAACGTCGCAGGTATCTCGATCTGCTCGGTCGCTACTGAGTTGGAGACCTCCTTAATACATTATTAAAAACAAGTAAAACTGGTATTTCTTTCACACCAGTGGTCCGTGTTCAGATCAAGATTGATTTTCATTTTAAAACATAGACAAAAGCACCAGTGGCGGAGGGTTCTAGAAACACCATTATTTTCGGTTTCCCTATGGATCCTAGTTACATAATTTTAAAGGTACAAAGAACCGTATCAAGCTAGACATACTATTGTATTTATTACCTTATAACCCTTAGCCTCTGGTATCTACAACACCAATAAGGTTTAAGTTTAAGTTTAAGGTTTTTTGGACATCTCACCCAACGATATCTGATCCCAAACTAAACAGAGCTTGTACTATCTAAACCAGACAACTGATAAACATACTTATATATTTCTAAATACATGCATATTATAGATAAATTACACCCAGACACAGAATAAACCATCGTGCTCATCACACAAAGTTTAATCCTGGGTGAGGAACGAACCCACGACCTCTTGCGTAGCAGTCGGATACTCTCCCACCGCGGCACAGAGGCAGTCATATTATAGTCTTATTTAGGTCTGAGGACAACCCCTAGTTAGAATTCTGCTACAGAAGTACTCACCTATCACGAACGTTTCTTGAGAACTCGTGCGACATACGAACAGTCTCCGTAGATGAACGCAGGTGTGGCGGTAGTGACCTCTGCAACAATAATGTTACAGTCATGCATCGGTGTACTCTGGAACCCGAATGCCTAAGTACATATCTATACTAATATTATAAAGCGGAAGAGTTTGTTTGTTTGTTTGTTTAAACGCGCTAATCTCAGGAACTACTGGTCCGATTTGAATAATTCTTTGTCTGTTGGATAGCCCATTTATCGAGGAAGGCTATAGGCTATATAACATCGCGCTACGACTAATAGGAGCGGAGCAGCGACTAGAAATGGTGCAAAAATGGGGAAAAATTACGCATACGAAGTTGCGCGGGACAGCTAGTCAGCTATAAATGTTGATAAACTTTCGCGAATTGTACACATTATTAAAATATATATATTACAGGTCTTAATCGCGTGAATAATTTAAGGTAAAATACCTTGTTTATTGCCCGACGTTTCGACCGTATTGCAACGGCCAATAAACGTCGGGCAATAAACAAGGTATTTTACCTTAAATTATTCACGCGATTAAGACCCGTAATATATATATTTTAATAATACATATCAGCTGTTGTAGATAAAATGTATACCTAAGTCTAGCCACAACTTATTTAAAGTCAGGTGAAATTTTGTAATTAACTAATGCGGGTATGTAATATATACGAGGAAGGGTGCTGTAGTTCCAAATCTAGATAGAAAATTTGCCCCCTTTTAAGAATTCATTGCGGGAGTGAGAAAAAAGGTATTTAGTTAAGGGAGGGGGCGAATTTTGACGACACTGCGCGATTGCTAGCAGGTTTGGTCTTAGAGGGGGGCAAGGTAGGGCACTGGCTGGCAATGACTGAAGGCATCAAATTCATGCAAGACATTTTTTTTAACCTTAGAAGCATAATCTATTTTGGAGGTACACAAAGCCCTAATATACGTCTCAGAGGTGTATAAATGACAGTCTGTATTCAGGTGTAATAATTGAAGGAAAAGTTTGGGATATAAAGTAATAATAAAATATACCTACTATTAGCAATCAAAATTGCAATCACAGCTTTTTATTAAAACAATTTTTTTTTTTTTAATTTATACTTTTTTAACAATCTAAAGGGGCGTCTAAAAAGGCCATTTTTTTACCGCAATTTGTGGCGGCAATGCTGTCCGGCAACATGGCAGTACTCTTCACGTTCGCTGAGCAATCGATTTTCCGCGATGTTGCACGGCCAATTTTGTTGTTGTTTCAGTCGCTCTCTATTTAATTGTTGCCGGGTTGTGTAGCCCGTTTAGGAGACTGAATCATGCGCCATACAATTGCAAAAGTATTGCATATATATATATATATGTATATAATATGCAAATTTACAACTTTCTAGTACTAACAGTATCTAAGCTAAGCTGTGGACGGACGGACATGGCGAAACTATAAGGGTTCCGTTTTACCATTTTGGCTACGGAACCCTAAAAAAAAGTTGATAATTATTTTTTGTGTTCAAAGTAGTTATAAAGTTTTTTTTTAAATCGTATGATGTTTAAAAATTAAAAAAAAATAAAAAAAAAAGCCGTGTAAAGCGGGCAGCTAGTACCTAGTTTACCTAATTTAAATAAAAAGCAGTTGGCGTTTAGTTTTAATTTTAATTAAATGTGATTGCAATACTTACATATACTTCGTCTCTATATGGATTGATGGAAGATATATCCGATGCTGGCCCTTTGTTCTTGACAACCTGGCAATCAATAAAATAGAACGTGTTTTATTTCAAGAACGATCTCTTCGTTTTTTTTTTTAAAAAACGACTCCTGCATTAGGGTACAAGCCCTGTGTTGCGGGGGACTTAACAAACATATAAGTCACGAACTCAAAGTACAGACTCGGAACAACAATTTGGTGGATCACACTAAGAGGTGTACAATGTGGGAATCGAACCCACGACATCTTGCGTAGCAGTCGGACACAGTCCCGCCGTGCCAGAGAGGCAGTCTTCTGTAATAGAAACTTCGAAATTTGATTATAAATTCAAAAACTTTTTTTTTTTATAAAAGACGGCCCCCGCAGTAGGGTATAGGCATGTATCGCGGGGGACTTAATTACACCCAGACTAGGAACAACAATTTATGGACCACACAAAGTGGTCCCGTGTGGGAATCAAACCCACGACCTCTTGTGTAGCAGTCGGACACACTCCCACCGCGCCACCGAGGCAGTCAAATTGCGAACGAATATTAATTTTTAAGATCTACTATTGCCTGATTTATATAAAATAATTTATTTTTACTGTATCTAAGTCATCTAAAGCTCTATAACTAAAGACTCGGTAACTATACTAACCTTGGCAATGCCTTTTTGTATGCACTCTTCTAAGAGATCCCCAGCATCGCTGAGATTGGAGCTGTCGGACGTGTCGTGAGGGTCGTGCGAGTCGTGCGAGACGTGCGAGTCGTGCGGGTCGTGCGAGTCGTGCGGGTCGAGCGAGTGGTCCCCGCGGGCCGCTGACTCGATGGAGAGCGCCGACAGGTTGGAATTGCTGCCCGCTTTAGAGAGAATAGCGGGCGTGTCCTCTGTGAAGTACACCTTGCAAATCTCGCCTGGGGTTTGGATACCTGAAAATGCAAGTTTTGCTTTTTTATTTTTAACGTATTATACTATGAGGCAAAGGTGTCAATTATCAATTATATTCTTCCAATTTTGACAGCAAATTAGCCTTTGCCTGCGGCTTCACCTCTATACCAAACTAAATCAGGTCTCCATCTTCGGAGGTTAAAGCGTTAAAACAAACACATTCTTCAGGTTTGTAATATTGTTATAGATTAGAGTTAACGTTAGTTATAAGTAACCCTGAACGTAAAAGCCAATGGTGGTGGATTCGATCCCCACAAAGAATATTTTTTTGCGAGATGAGCAGGATTATTTATTCTGCGTCTGGGTGTAATCTATAATATAAGTATGTTTATAAGTTGTCTCGTTGCCATTGTATAGGCATTGCCTAGTTTGCGATCAGTTGGCTGCGTGTGATTTGTCCCAAGATAGGTAAACAAAAAAAACCTATACAAATATGTAGTTACAAAACTTACCTCTCAAGGGTTCATTAGGCATAATATTTCTCGAAGGTAACGATGCCATATGATCCAAGGTACGAGTCTCCAATTCTCTAGATCTGTTGCTTGGTTGGTGCTCCTCGACATCTTGGTCAGATACTTTTGGTAAGAGTTTTAAGTTTTGCTGAAAAAGAGAAGATATAAATGTTGATAAACTTTCGCGATTTGACCCGTAGTATATATAATTTTATAAGAAAATATATGTTTTATTTTAAACTGCGAAGATGGCAAATTACAACAATTTAGCTTTCTCGAGGGCCAAAACGTGACCAGGGCTGCCCGTTCCCAACTTTCTATAATGTTAATAGTATACATAATGATACATATCAACTTTCGCGATTTGTACACATTATACAATTTAATAGATTACGAGTCTTAATCTCGAGAACATTTTAAAATTTCAAGCAAGATTCGCAAGATTTTTAAAAAACCACTTTCAAGGGAAAAACCACGTGATATCTCACTACACTCCCTGCCTCCCTCTCCCCTAGGGAGTCCGGAAAAAAATCGCGAAGTATCTCCCTTCCTTTCAGCCTTGTATGATTAATGAACGACCAACATAAAAATATCTACGAATTATTAAGAGCCGTAGTGTATAAAATAAATGTTTCATTTTAAACTGCGAACATTGCAAATTATTGCTTCCTAGAGGACCAAAAACTAAATATTACAATAAAAGTTCTTCACTTGATAGAGAAAGATGTGGTCGAATTCAACCACCGGTCTCTGGGGAGAGTGATGTAGCGATACCCACATACATACAAGATCGGTACAAAACCTGTATAGCTCAAGTAACGTTCGCAATACTGCTAGCTGTCTTAGAAGGATGTTTAGTCGTCCTCCATCGTCGTCAAGTTTAGAGAGGGCTATAGTACACACCTTGGTGAGTTTGGGCTCGTCGTCGATGGTGAGGCTGCTGAGGCTGGTGGCCGTGGAGAACTGCGCCGGCGTGTGCTCCACCATGAACCGCGACACGCGCTCCTCGAACACTGAGCCCGAGCACGCCGGCTCTACAGACACATTCATATCATTACTACTACGTATAGACACAAATACCGAGAGTATAAAACGTAATAGGTGTGGAAATCCCTTGAACATATTTTAAAATGATACATATCAAGGTGGAATTGTCATGGTAGGTTCGTTAATTAATAAAAAAAATGTGTGGCACTCGGGGACTGCCGCGGTAAAGCTATTGCATAGCATTTTTTTTGGAACGAAGTTCCTTATCGCGCGTTGTAAAAGGGGGCTAGACGGAAAAAAATCTCACGAAAAGTTGTAACGACACTTTTTGACACACACAAGCCGTGCGGCATCCGTGCGAGCTTCGTACAGTCGTACCATATACATATACGTTAAGCGAACACTCGGCCGAGCTACATGGTAGGCGGAGTGGGGGTGTTAGGCTTTATTTTCGTTACGGAATTTCTTGATTCGGTCGCCGCGCTCAAAGCCCGCGATAAAAGCTATGCAATAGCTTAAAAACATTTTGACGGTTTTTTTTTTTTCTATTTTTTGTTAACAGAATACCTACACACCCCTTTCGGGTCGGACAGGGATTAATACACCTTGTTACCTGCATATGGTAATATTTATATGACATCAGACATATATATGTTTAAAGACATCTATTTTCTCAAAAGAATTACTGCTTTTTCAGAGCTGTGACAAGTAAAAGGTGAGTTGAAAGCTAGCAGCAGCGACACAGCGACATTACCTTGCGGCGGCGTGTCAGGCGCGGTGAGGTCGAGGTGCGCGGGCGCGGCGCGCGCGCTCGGCGACAGCGGCACGCTCGCGCCCGGGGAGTCCGGGATCTCGCTCGGGGATATGCAGCCTGACGTTAGACGACTGGAACAACCGTATATTTCTTATTATTACACATATTTGGGGGTCGGTGCAATATGTAATTACATTTATATTAAACGTCGTCATCTCTGAACTCACTCCCCATCTTGCCATGTTTATTTAATATTTGCTTTAACTTTAGCGATTTTTACTTATATTAGCTACAGCTGACCCGCGCAACTTCGTCTGCGTCAATTTTCCTCGTTTTTCCAACATTTTTCATTAATACTCCGCTCCTATTAATTAAAGCGTGATGTTATATAGCCCATAGCCTTTCTCGATAAATGGGCTATCTTACACAAAAATATTTTTTTAGTTCAAACCAGTAGTTCCTGAGATTATCGCGTTCAAACAAACAAACTCTTCAGCTTTTTATAATATTAGTATATCGGGACAAAATAAATCATGTGAAATATGTCAAGGTACAAATACATACTTTCTTATAATTTATCTTACATGAAACTTCCATGTCTAACACCAAAGTATAAATTTCTATAATTAGGTTTCCAAAGTAGATGCAATGTTTTTTTTTCTTTATATAAAAGATAACTAGCGATGTGGGTTGTGGCCCACATTATTAGCAATAGTGTTAACGCCTCCAGCTAAGCTCAATGACTTGTGTTAGGAGTGGGTTGTAACACGTCGGGAGTATAATGGGTAAGATTCGAACCGCGACCTCACGATTGCGAGACCGATGCCTTAGCCATTAGGCTACCACTGGTTAGTATGGATTATAATTGACTGCCTCTGTGGCGCGGTGGGAGTGTATCCGACTGCTACGCAAGAGGTCGTGGGTTCGATCCCCACCCAGGATAAAACTTAGTGTGATGAGCACGATGGTTTATTCTGTGTCTGGGTGTTATTTATCTATAATATGTATGTATTTAGAAATATATAAGTATGTTTATCAGTTGTCTGGTTTCCATAGTACAAGCTCTGCTTAGTTTGGGATCAAATAGCGTTGTGTGAGTTGTCCCAAGATATTATTATATTATTATTATTATAATTACTCTTGATCTTTCAAATTTTGGTCTAAATTAAACTCAGACATGAATAATAACAACCATGCGAACAATAAAACGAATACCATTATTATTGTAACCTTTCGTATAACAAATTCGTAATAGCGACACTGCAAATGGCAATCGAAGTGAATACAGTGAACAAAAATCAAACTTTGTTGACGATCGTTCGTGACGTACGGAGACGTCGCCAAACTATTTAATTCACCTGTGACCGTGGATGTTGGAAAAGTCGAGATAATCAAGGTTAAAATCTAAAAACGACATTACGATCTTTTGGTCAATTTATGTTTTGAATTTGTCTTCTTCATAGGTCAACTCAAACACTGTGTAGTCTCATCAAACTTAGTCTATACTAATATTATAAAGCTGAAAAAAATTGTTTCTTTGAACGCAATATTATCAGGAACTACTCGTTTGAATTTAAAAAAATATTTTACTAATGAATAGCCTATTTATCGAGGAAGGCTATACGACCAATAGGGGTGGAGCAGCAATGAAAAATGTTGCAAAAACAGGGAAAATTGACGCAGACGAAATATTGCGCCGGTCAGCTAGTAATAATATATTGGGAAAACTAACACAACGCTATCTGATCCCAAACTAAGCAGAAACTTATGGAATGGAAAACAGAAAAAACCAGACAATTAATTATATTCTGGGTGTTATTTATCTAAAATAAGCATATATTTATAAATATATAAGTATGTTTATACTTATATATGTATAAATACATGCTTATCAACAATCGTGCTCGTCCCACAAAGATTTGTGATGGGTGACAATCGAACCCACAACCTCTGGCTTACCAGTCAGGGTCACTAACCACTAAACTAAACCAACAGGCCAGTCAAGTTTGCTTAAAAGAGTATTGCTCACAGGTTGGGAACATTTATTAAGCTTTTTTAATAGAATTTAATTAAAGACCTAATTTTTTTGTCATTTTAATACGCACAATAGATCAATGAATGGTTTAAAAGTGATTTTGATTGCTCTGTTAAACTTACAATCAGTTTTGAATATAGTTTACGGTTATTATTTTCGAATTACCTGACTTCAGAGACCACTGAGCCCTGGTCGTCTTGCTGCGAGCACTCTGGGAGCGAGCCGAGCGAGCTGGAGCGAGAGAACATGAGCGGCGTGTCCTCCACGAAGCGTTGTGTGGGAGGTGAGGCCCGCCCTGACGTCACTCCCGACTCCGCGCACACCGACACTGGCTCTGTCGCGAATGTCACTGCTTTGGAACCTACGGGGATATATTACTTGTCATTTTTTACCCGAAGGATGGTTATGTTTTTAGAGTGTATATACAGGGTGTTTGGAGGGTGATCAGCCATAGGGAAATGGTCGATAGGTTCTTGTCTAATTAAATAATGACTCTAAACACCCTGTATATTTCTTTGGTAGCAGATTTTTAGGACCAAAATATTTCAGTTATTAATTTCATAAAACAGTCAGGTTTTTTGTTTTGTAATAATTTAACTTGTTGCCTTTAAATCGTAGCATATGAAGTACAAATTCCACAATAAATTGTGGTCAAATATCAGAGAACATACAATATATACGGTATTAAAATATTTATGTATGTAAATAAGGACTTAAATGTCCCAAAGACGACAGAGTTGGATCTAAAGGTTTACTTACATTGTTTAAAATAGTATGTGGATTCGAACTATAAGCAAGAATAGAATGAAGAAAGATGCTTATATTATGTTTACGAAGAAAGAGTTTAGCTTGGTATCGTTTTATTATATACCAAACTAGATAAATATATAACAAAGACACACCACAGCAAAGATATTAAAAGAAAATGGTGCAGGGGCACACGAATTACCTTCTTTGTCCTTAGCAGAGCTGCTGGTATTCGGCTCTGGAGGACTAGGCTCCACATTGATCGTTGCCATAGCATTTCTCTTAGCTAGACAGTCTTCCTCGGTCGGTTCACCCAGACTGCTCAAAGAACTCACTCTAGAGAAGTAACCAGGGGTACCTTCATCACAATAGTTCACAGGCTTTTCAGGACTTATCATCCCTGAGCTGAACTTCGTGTCGAATACGCCTCGTTTTTCTGGTACAGGCTCTGACGCTGATACGTTTTGAGGAGTTGAAGCTGCTCTATCGTTGTCGTGTCTTGGTGGATCTTCAATAGAGCATGTGTCTTTTTCATCTGAATGCGTCATGGCTTCGGGATTTGGTTTCACAGTGGCGGGGGCCTTTTTAGTGTCTTTGCCAATCACGCGAAGATCTGACATGGAAGTTGCTGTTGAAAAGATAGCCGGCGTTTCGTAAGGCGTCCCTTCAGTAGCAAAATGCTTTATCGTATCTTCGTGAACTGAGGGACCAGGAGGCTCCGACATATCAGAACCAGTCTCTGACTGATGCTCAGCGTATCGCAAGGAGTAATCTGTAGGCTGATCCAAGTCTGTCTCCTGGTAATCACCATACGTATTTGGACTTTCTTTCTTCGAATATTTCTTGACATCAGTTTTCGGTTTATCCACCTCAGGTTCATTCGTTTTAGTCTCCGAGTATTTCCTGCTGAAGTCTATGGGTTGGTCGCAAGAATCCTGGTCGACGTCAAAACCGGATTCTGTATAATTAGGTCGCAGCTCTGTAGAACTTCTCGGAGGTGGAATTGGCGGCTGAGTAGGATACCTATGGTAACTGTTATCTTTGTTGGGTTTTGAGGACATTTTAAATGTATCGGTTGTACCTTCAGTTTTCATGAGATCTTTATTTCTTGGTGTAGGGACAGGGACCTTTCCGGTGCGCATCGTTCGTTCAATCACAGAGTCTGAGTGAGTACTCGTGACGGAATCTTTGCTGTCTGATCGGTTAACGTTCCCAGCGCTTCCTGTATTCGATCTGGACACCAAAGCTCCTTTTAACAGAGTGTTACTGCAGCTCAAATAACTCGCTAAATGTGCGCTATGACTTAAAGATATTTGCGAAGTCAAGGTCCCCATTAGAGGCGAACTAGACGTCATCCTATGCCGTTCAAGATTCATTGCGATTTGTCGTTCTGTCGCTGTAAAGAGATTCTTCTCTTCTCTATTGCTGGTTGAAGGAGATGTTGCTGGTTCAATATTATCACAAGTTTCTGCTAAATTTTGGTCCAACTCCTGTTCCAAAGCTTTCTGTTTCCTAGCTCCTAGTGTTGGTAAAGCTGGTAAATTCATGTTCCTAGCCGTCGTATCTAAGGAGATAATGTGTGTTTTGCCTGGTTTGGAATTGAGTAAATTTTTTAGAGCGGCGCTGGAACCCATGGCGATCATTTTGTGCTTAGAATGGATTAGGCTTCTAAGCATTGGTACCGCTCCATGGTCCCAAAGGAACTGTTGGTCTTGTGGGCACCTGGCTGAAAGGTTCCAGAGGGTGCCACACGAGTTACTGACAACTGTAAGACTCGGAGACTTCAGGTGCTGCAATAAGACACTCAAACAATTTCTCTCGCGGAGAATTTGCCTGTAATCTTCTCTAACGGCGATGTGACTCGACACGTTCCTCATAATACCACCTGCATTCTCCACTATCGCTAGCGTTTTCGTGGGCGAGTTGTAACTTAGCATATCTACAAGAAAGCCTAAGGCTCCCTCGACAGAACATAAGGCTACTTTGTTCATAGAGCAATGAGCTGTTAGGTTCCAGAGGGCCGATAGGACAGACTTGAGAGTGGCTTCTTTCTGACAGGTCATAGCAGCTTTAGTCAAACCTTTGACGGCGCCTACTTCCCTAAGTACTTGTTTGCTACTGCTATCTGCCCTCCAAGACAGATTTCTAAGTACTGCTGCTGTTACCTGTAATTGTAAATTATTTCTATAGTGATGTTGATTAAACGCTAATGTTATTGGAAACTTTATTTTTGATTAAAATTTTCTTTTACTTAGGTGAGATCTTTAGATAACCATCCACTCAATTTCGTTTTAACCATAAACTATATTAAAAGAATTGAAAGTCACTCGAGCTTGTACTTATACAACGTGTAACAGAAAGGTGTGATTAAATTCACTGATTGTAATGTGCCCATACTAAATACGTACCTAATTTTATCTGATTTAAAAAAAAAATTCAAAGCTCTAATGAACAAAGACATTGCCGACGCACATGTTCCCTTCTCTAGCTAAATCGAGTACTCAAACTCCATTAATTTTATGTACATAAGCAATAAGCACTCCTCTAATTTTAAATAGTTATAAGGTAGTATTTAAGTAAATCTGCGCAAGTCACGCTTGCCTGTAATTGGTTGTACATTTAGTAATAATTCCTTAATGTTTCCATTCTTAAGATTCTTCTATTATAACAGTTGGCAAGCTAAATAAATAAATAAATAAAAGCACCCTCTTTTTCTATTATTTTTGAAGTTTATAAACGAATGAAAAAGTTATAAATTAAAAAAACACTTAAAAAGTTCTATACCATAATAATCCAAAAGGTTTTTTTAACAAGAGATGTATAATAAACAATTAATCTTATGCCATCTGCCTTTCGACAGTTTAAAAGAAAGAAAATACTATGACTATGTAATAATAATGTAATCGGCACCAGGGTAGGTGCAATACTGATAACATAGACTGTTCGCGAATGAAATTTAACCACACCTTTTGTGTTTTTCTGTTTCTTGATAGAATAATAGAACCTAATAATATTGTACGTACCTGTCGCATGTCATCGTTAGGAGATTCCAGTTGCTCAACAAGAGCTAACATGAAGTCTTTGAAGGAGCACAGGAGTGATTTGTTATTTCCATCCCCGAAGGTTAAATTCGTCAACGTCATTCCCGCGTACTTCCTCATCGTCAAACATGTGTTATCGTCAGTTCTGCTTCCATGTGCCGCTTGGTCTCCACTTACTAAGGCCGCCAGGGCTTGCAATCCTCCCAATTGACATACAACATGCCTGTGCTCCTCATCAAAGGAGAGCTTCATCAGAGCAGCGACGCTCTGACTTGGATGCTTGGTAGCATCGTCCTCTATAACCTCTTTCCCTTCTTTTCTCATTTCTACAATATCCTCTAAAATATAACAGTATTCTCTAACTTGTTCCAACAGTCTCCAGACTCTCGCTTCGCGTCTTCCGGCTTTATCGTCGGTCTGAGTGTGGATTATGTTACGTAAAGCTTTAGCAGCGCGATCACGAGTTTCTCTCGGAACCTTGGAATGGATTAGCTGAACTAGTAGAGGAATACAGCCGGCCTGCCGCATAGCGATGCAGCTCTCGACAGATCGGCTCATTTCCAGTAGGGGACCACTCAAATCAGCATTGTTTTCCGGTGATAAACTAAGGAGTGAAATTAAAGAGCAGACGCACTCCATTTTGTTTTCTAGATTCGATGAGGGTCTCGGGCCTTCCGCGGAGCCGTTGCTAGAGAAACTACGAACGCTGGCAGAGTCATGACCTGTCCAGACGTCGCGTTCTCCTGGCCAGGTCCCTCTATATAGTTGGGAAGCTCTTTTGTCTCGTTCACTGGATCTTGCAGCACTTTCTAACCCATAATGTAAAGTGCTTCGGTAACTTGTTCTATGCGGCCGATCTTCGGGAGTGGAATATGTAGAAGATGGAGTTCTTTGTGGTTTCTTGGGTAAGGTGCCAGCTTTCTTTTGTGCTTGATTATCGTCGCCATCGACATCATCGTCTAAGAAGTTCGGGTTCGTGATGTCACTGCGTTCATCGAATTCATCTGGCGATGGAGAGTGATCGAGGAAGTGTGGCTTGGGGATTCGGCATTCGATGTTCGATTTGGACGGCGGTTGGTAGTCTTCATCTAGAAAATGTGGTCGGCGTGGGAGAGGATTGGGCTCTACGGTCTCTAGCTCAAGGGTGAGATCTCGCGATCGCGCCTTGTCTGTAGACTTAGAAGGAATGTGTTTGGGGACTATTTTTGTTTTGGTGTCTTTTGGGTCGGGTAAGCGGCGCGAGTCAGGCGAAAGAGGAGAAGACGCATCTAGAGGCCCGCGAGGAGGTTCACTCGAAGTGGAGGGGGTGCAGTCTTCACTTGCCGAGGGTCCGGAGTCTGTTAACGGTGAATTCGAGGAGTCCATGCTGCTCCAAGGATCTACCATAACTTCGTTCTCCAACTGCAACAAATCGAGAGATAGCGATTTAAATGTCATGCCATTAAAGGGTAAAGGAGTCAAGGTAAAGGACTCCTGGTCGCGTGAGGTAATCAGCTTAAGACGAACGGCCGAAATTCGTAGTATATTACTGGTGGTCAAGGCCAGTCGGTCGTAGCGTAACCGTCGAATACTTGAAGTTGTATTTATTTATGAACGTGTGAAATACCGGTTGGCCCGGAATTAAAAAAGCACGCGCGCATGCGCAGTGGTGTACATTGCGCGCAATATCCTTACTTATGACAGAAAGTAGGCAGGGGCGACATTGTACTCTTATTTATGACTTCGATAATAAATGTTACAGTTACATTACATTAGCAGTCTACAAGGCGATGTATAGCGGCATTTGAATGCGTAATGCGATTCGATTCAATATTGTAGAGATAACGGAAAAATGAATCATTATGATCGAAGAAGAACTGCATTTTGTTACGTCTTAATATGTTACTTACGTATACAGACAGCTGAATATATTGAACTTGATGTTGCCAAATAAAAAAAATAAGGCTTAATTAAGCTGGTCAAATATGGTAGATAGCTTTGTTTGTATGTGTGTCACGTCTGATGGTATAATGAACACCCGTTTGAGACTTATGCGTATGACATTACAATGAGTCATGATACAATGTGGGTAACAGTGTTACGAAGGGTTACGTCATACGGTCCTATTAGCTAGTTCCTTTGGGATAGCTATAGGAATGAAATACGAGATAATATTTGATGTATTAATTGTTTCTGACTGAATCGGGTCAATTTGAATTTATTACAACCACATCATATAGTATTAATTTTATTATATTTAGAAGCAGTTCTATGAACTTAAAAGGCGTACGTATGTATTTTTTAATGGCACATTTAATGAATCAAAATCATTGAGCTCCACTCTTTTACGTTATTGACGTCGTTTAGGTACAGGAGATTTTTTTTTTGAGACGTATACGCAGTAAATTGTCTTCTTTGTTATCCTACAAATATTGTTTTCCGAAAAGCATGCCATAGCCAATTTAAAAAAAAGGAATTTCAAATAAAGTAATTTCCCCCTTATATTGTTATAATATCTGGAGCATATTTCTCTATTTTTTATTATTCATCTGATTGACAAGCAATGCCGTCAATATTGTCATGCAAGGTATATAACCCTCTTTTAGTTATAAATCTAAGACATAAACGCGCTGTAGAATTGCGAGAAAATTTGTAATAAAAACTAAACAAATTTAAGTAAGAATTGCTTCTCTATCTTCTCAATAATTATTCACCCTCATAACGAACGCGCGTCTGGCCAATAACAAGTACCGCATCAAATCAGTCATTGTTTCACAATTCATTGTGTTTAGTTACCGAGTAACGCGGACGGAGACGGACAATGTCGGCAGTCGCCACGAGCGTCCGGCGTTTGTTTAATAGGGGGCGCCTAGCACGATCGTAGGGCTAGACCCAATGACAATTACACTTTTTAGCCTTCCTTTTTTTATCTCAAAAGGTAAAAAATGAAAGATTTTGGATCACAAATCTGGTAGTTCCCGTGGATTTGGCAGAAAGCAGCACAAATAAAGACAAAATAAAAAAAAAAAATCATAATTGACGCCAATTATTTTAAAACTGCGAGACTCGATTCCTGAACTATTCATATTATGTACCTATAAATTTGTAACGAAACCTCGGTGTGCGAGCCCGACTCGCACTTGTCCGGTTTTTTGTAGTTATGACATCGATGGTATGATAACATTTAGTCTAGAGCAATGCCGTAACTTTATGCGGTCGGTGCGAACTTTTTTGCGCCCTATGTGAGCTTTTATGTAACTGCGCCCTTGATATTGGTCCTGATGGTCATATTTGCCCCTCTTCAGGGGCTTCGCCCTGTGCCTGGACACTGCTGGTACCGCCCTAGTTACGGCACTGTTTGCAAACGTATTATTTATAGTATTGTCAAATGGAAGGAAATTTTGGAGCACCCCTAAATATTTCCGAAATGAAATGTATCTTCATACCGACCTACATATAATTAAATATTCCCATAAATTAAACTAATATAAGCTAATTGACAGAAACGAAAAAAAAGCTTTAATACTTCGAGGAGTTGTATCTGACAGCCCTAAGTTATTAAAATAAGTGTCCCTAGGTTATGTACGTAGGTATATAATAAAGATACGATACTCAAAGATATAATTGCTGCATAGACAAGACAAACGACTGTCATGTTTTGAAATAAGCTAAAGATGATATATGGGACGATAAGAATCGTTCTAGATCTTGCAATTTGATTGCACTTTGTCATGATGAAACAATTAAACATTGTTAGTACATTTGGCATTCAAATTAAGAGTGAAATATGAATTTTAATCTTTCCTATGAAATATTTTCGAAACAACAACAATCTGAGAGCAACTAATGAATAAAGGTTATGGAAAATGTTACGAAACGAGGAAGTTGCTAAACAAACTTCAGAACAAAAGGAACAATTTTAATTAAAAATACAATTTAATATCCAATTTGTGCCAACTTTTTTTTTACTTTTTATTATAATGATACAAATACATAAGGAATAACAACCTTTCCTATTTTGGAGTCTTCATTATGATATAGATAATACAATTCCTTTTTATTTCGCATATGAAATGACATCAACAATAGCATTTCCTAAGCATAATAATATGACACGACAATAAAACTACTGGACAACTTATCAAAATATTATACAAATGTTAATCAAAAGTACCTTCTGTCCTAAAACTTACCAAATCGCTATCATTAGAAGTAGTGACATCGTCATGAGGATTCCCATTCTCCATATCGACACCAGAATCATTGGGATCACCACGTCTCCTCACCACATCGGTCCTTGTAAGATCGTGGAAGTTCCGCCTTAGAGGATTGAAAGCCATCCTTAGGTCCGTCGCGAAGTCATCATATAACTTGAACTGGTTTGCGTTGAACCCTGTATCATTGTCCAGGACGTCGCTGTCCAACGTTACTCTGGATCTAGCGGATCCTTTGTTGATGTACGACACTTTATAATAGTCCCGTGATGCCATATTGTTGCACTTTTACTCTAACATTTCATAACGTGAGCTCCTAGAATGATTGGAGTTGTGATATTAGGGTTGTGGGCGTCAGCAGTCAGAAATAGTACGTGTATTGGATACCACCGTGTGCCTATGGTGTGTTTTTTGCATGTGTAGCGAACACTATAATCTCGAGCCATTGCCCTCCAATAAAATAAATAAATTTGTACTAGATCTAGTATTAAAATAGGCCAGCGCGTTCAGAAGGGCTCTCATGGGAGGTAACTATTCTAAATTGTATAAAGTCGGTAGCACACTCGATACTTTGTTACAATCAGCGGTTTTGTAACTGCACGGTTGCTTGTTAAGGACCATTTTGTTGTTACAGCTTGGAGTAAGGCAGATATTTGTGGCGTGAGACGCATCGCACGTTACTGGGAAGTTTAAGTAGAAGTAGAACTTGCTTATTATTAAAACAGTACTACCTAAACTTTCTAGTTTAGGTAGTACTGTTTTAATAATAAGACAAGACTCGTTGAAGTATTTTTTTTAAAGATAACTAGCAATGTGCGATTTAGTCCCACATAAGCCCCTCCAGCTAAGCTCAGAGGCTTGTGTTAGGAGTGGGTTCACGTCGGTAGTATAATGGGTAGGATACGAACCCGCGACCTTACGATTGCGAGACCCATGACTTAGCCATTAGGCTACCGCCGCTGTGAATACAATCCATAAATAGTTGTGCCCATATTTTGTTCATAATTTGGTCATCGTCCATCTAATCCGTAATTTAGACCGCGAGTGATTGTTTGAGAAAGAAATTATTTTATGATTTTTTGCTATCTCTCTGTAGCGAGAATGTACAACCGACAGAATTTCAATCACTGATGCTAAGGTCGAGTGTGCTAATACCTTTATACTGATCTGTAATTTGAACGTTCTTTTGTCTGGAAGTGTGCCAGCGATCAACAAACTGGTCTATAGTTTAGTGTTATCTTAAAATAAAGTTGTGAATGAACATGTTTACTGAATTTTCTTTACAAACAGGAGTAATTCGGTCACGGTTAAACGCTACCGTGAGTTAATTATTTAAAATGCGCTATGTTAATGTCTAGAAGATAAAATGTGTACTGTATTGAACGAAGTTTAGATGTACCTAAGCCTGAAACGACTCGTAAAATGTCATAAAACGATGGACGTTTATATTAGATTGAGTCAAGGTTATATAAAATTACATACAAAAATATAAAACTGTATTTATGATGTGTTTTTCTTGATAAGATGTTAAGACGCTGTAATATTCGTTCAGTTTGTTCAGTGTTATTAGTTACATTCAGTAAATAATCTATTGTATTTGTTTCAGTTTTTCGTAGAGTTAATTGTTGAATGGGTGGTCTATTTATACGTAGTTGTAATTGAACATGCAATTTGGTAACCTTGGAAGTATTAGTAGTACATTCATCTGTCTGACTTCAATGTATACAAAGAAATAAGAACATAACATACAAAACAAATTAATGTATTTATTTAACCGTAATCGTTAATTCGGTTTGGGTGTTTTCGTCACCGATTTACGTATTTGCCGTCAAACCAAAACAACTCAACAATAGAATTTTAAGTTACTAACTGACCGGCGCAAATTCGTCTGCGTAAATTTTCCCCGTTTTTGCAACATTTTTCATTCCTGCTCCGCTCGTATTGGTCGTAGCGTGATGTTATATAGCCTAAAGCCTTCCTCGATAAATGGGCTATCCAACAGTAGATTATCGCGTTCAAACAAACAAACAAACTCTTCAGCGGGATGAAATAGCAATTAAAAATTTAAACGCATATATACTTAATAAAGAAAAATAACAAAAATAAATGAATAATGTGGTGTGGACTTTACTGTCTTTTGGAAGAATGTACAGCATATAACAATGAAAAAACACTTTGTAATGTACAAAATAACCTGAAAGATTGTTTATGTAATGATGGATATACCTCACCGGACCCTAAACTTTCAAAAAATTATCAATGTATACAAATCTCTGTAACCTATATATGGTGGTCGCTATATGACCTTTGTTGTTAAAGAGCGACCTAAAATAAATTTAAAAAAAAACTCTTCAGCTTTATAATATTAGTATAGATAAGGTTTTTTTAAAGATACGTGGTTCTTAAAAGTCAGATCAATTTTCGTTTAATATTTATGAAAAAATAACTCGTTTGAGAGTACACTTTAACGAATTTATTAGAAAAATTAGAATATTGAATCACCTAGAATAATCGTCCCTTTCACTCTCCATATAAAAGAAAGAGATTGTAACTCTCTAAAGTACATTAGCCAACCCTTAAGTACGGAACTGCTAGTTATTTCAAGGCAACTCTCGACCTAGTTGGCACGCTTTGACGGCTTTTCGATGGCCCTTTACTCGAACGAAGCCCTTAGGAAAATGATGATTACTTGACATATATGACGGTGATGTTACTAAAAATTGACGAAGAGTTTTGTACTGGTACGATCTAGTTGTTTAGAGTTAATGCTTGTATGTTAAAGTGTTGCAGTATGATTTTAAAACGTTGCTTTAGTGGGACTACGAGCCCTACTTAATACCCATGACTGGTGGTCCCGAGTAATCTATACTATCTATACTAATATTATAAAGCTGAAGAGTTTGTTTGAACGCGATAATCTCAGGAACTACTGGTCTGAATTGAAAAACTATTTTACTGTTGGACAGCCCATTTATCGAGTATCTCCTACGACCAATAGGACCGGTGCAGCAATGAAAAATTTGCAAAAACGGGGAAAATTTACGCAGACGAAGTAGTGCGGGTCAGCTAGATTCCTAAGATATTGCGTAGACACCTACTTTTTATTACATTTTTAAAGCTTATGATTCTATTGGGCTTTCAATTACAAACAGATTGCATATTATCACTTACAAATATTACTAGTATAATTCTACAAATACAAATCTGAGAGAGAAAGTTAACTGAATCAGTAGTAAGACAATGTTCAAACGCAAACTCCATGTCGGGTTTTCATCTCCTACGAGGATTAAACCGCAACCAAAAGCTTAGAATTATAAACACTAAAATGTTTTTCTTTGTTTGTCCTTCTTTCACGCAGTATCAAACGAAATAACGGACCGAAGTTATTTGCATAGTTACAGTTATACGAAACGTACGACTCCAGTGGGAAATCGAAGCGGGGTCGAGCAAACGTTATTTTAAAACAAAACAACAGTCAGATGACTAAACTCTTACAAAAACAAAGCGCCTTAATAAGACTATGTTAAGCCCGTGGGTGTAAGATTATTCCATTGATTTCCAATAAACTTTATATGTAGCCAAATAAAATTGCCAATAGATGACCTAAATTGGAATTGTCCTGTGGTAATGGCTCCGACATAATTATGTAGTCGTAGACCGCGTGTTCAAAATGCAGATAGGACATGCGAGCGCGATTATGTGTGACTTGATTAATCGCCACTTCTCAAAAACTGCATCCACATGTTTTCGTTCAAAGCGACATTTAACGGGCACTAACATGAGCACAGAAATTTTACTTATATTTTACTTATTAATTTCACCAGATAACAACTCCTAAATCTTGACATTTTGAAACGTTGTTCAGATATTTCGATTTTTCGATCAGGCAACTCTATACCCGACTGTTTATGAACAGCTTGCTTATGTACTGCGCGTCTGAATGGACTACGAAGGAAAATATAATCAGCAAGCCGGCATGTCCAAGGACCCAAAAATTCCAAGGCATACATAAACCGCTGGTTGGACTATGGCCCGTATTCTGACAGGAGACCTGGATCCCAGTAGTGGGGACGTTACTATATGCTGATTTACACAAATCAAGTTTATTGCCTGTTGCTTAAAAACTTGCATTGTGTAAGTAACTTTTTAGCGGTTGCAGCCTTTTATTTATTGCATTCAATTGCTCCTTTATCTATATAAATAAAAATGAATAGCCGAAATGTATGTACGCGCATAGATTCTGAATGACTGCATCAAATTAGATAATTCTTTGTTTGTTTTGTTCGTTACTGTCAGGAAAGTTTTTGCATGAAAGAGTTTTTTTTTAATATTGTTAGGAAACGTAAAATTTTTGGGTGTCATTTTCTTCATTAGTACAAGGTGTGAATGGCATCGTGAATCGTGTAAATGAGTCTTAGAGCTAATAATGTTGTATTCGATAAATGTTCGATCGCGTATCATTTATGAACGATATTCGGATGCCATTGGCCGCTGTCATCGCTAGGACAATACCGATTTGGTTCGTCTGTTATCAGTTTAAGGCAACCAGCTGTTAAACTCAAGGTGAGACTAGAAGATAAAAACTATAAATAATGTTGACCGTAAACGGTGGGTCGTCGAACTTGTTGCGTAAGTGAAAACATTAGCGAATGGCCGTTTCGTTTGTATGTGTTTTATAACTGCTTTGGATATTATGAAGTCAGGTTAACACTGGCAAAGGGTTAAGGGCGGAAAATAGCCGAGTCCACAGAGTACAATTAGTTGTGTTGTAATAGCATTTAAATTCTATTAAATAATGCTGCTCATAGCACGGTTGTCATTTTCAGTAAACAGCATTGTTAAAACGTGCGTGTACAGCACTACAATAATAAAATATTTAAAATCCAAAAATAGATTTTTGTTGTAGCTTATTTTCGCAGTGCGTGCCTAGCCTAGGTAGGAGTCACAAGTCACAACATTGCAGGTAAAACGGGTCAGCGTTGCGGGTAAATCGTGGTCTTAAAAAAATTGAAAAAAATTCTGCTTGTTTAGAACTAGTCGTGCTCGCGTTCGTGTAGATTTTTCGTAGGTACATAACATATCAACGCGGTAGCCTATAAGTTGTTAAACGATATTTATTTAGCAGGCGATTTTTTTTTCAGCAATCATCTACGTGTGGTACCGAGTATCGAAAACAATTTTAAGGTTTTTGAGATACTTCTTAGATTCAATGAATATTTTCGGAAATAATAGGCCCGAAAGTTGCAAAATTGTGCACAAACATATGAAAAAAAAATCACAAAGGTAACGCTTAAAATAATACTTTCAACCAAAATTATTTTCAACATGATCGGATATACCTACCGCCTTTGAGTCATTGCCGAAAAACTGCTCTTTTCAACAAAAAGGCGAAGTGCCATGAACATACGCTCTTTTGCTGCTGCACTTTTCAAATCGTATTTTTTCATATGTAGGTAGTGCATTTCTTTGTGGACTGAGCATGCTCCGACATGCTCATGCCCGGATTTATATAATAAATACACTAACAAAAGAAAAAACAAAAATCAAAATATATATCAGTATAATCCTGCGGCATTAGGCACATCGATAATGAAGAAAAACTGCTCAAAGCACACAACGTTTGTAGTTCATTGCACTATACAGTCGACAGCAAAAGTGCAAGATTTTCACTTCGATAAGCACATTTAAAAGCATACAGTTTTAGCTAGATATGCGCCGTTGACTGCGATTGTACGTCATTATTACACAGTCGACTGCAAAAGTACATAGATACAGTCGGCATTTACATTTGCAGTTACTTCTTAATAGGAACTCAGACATGCCGGGACTGACATGCAATTTTTCAATGGATTCTAACCGTGTAAAGTGCTTACGTAATGTTTGAAATATAACTTTTGCATTGAAATGTACATGTTTTGAGTGATGTACAATCAGGTGCAGCAGTTATCTATAATAACATTACAAAGCTGAAGAGTTTGTTTGTTTGTTTGCACTCGATAATCTCAGGAATTGCTGGTCCGAATTGTAAAATTATTTTATTATTGGATAGCCCATTTATCGAGGAAGGCTTTAGGCTACGACCAATAGGAGCGGAGCAGCAATGAAAAATGTTGGAAAAACAGGGAAAATTTACGCAGACGAGGATTTATATGGTATTCAAAAGGCCTGGCAATAATATGTTTTAGGCACTGGTCACCCATATATCACTTGATAGTGGTAACGTAACTTAACCTTACTAATATATCGGTATTGGTCTCCAAGTGACTGAGATACGTTATATCGTATGGATATACTTGCAACTAGGCCAACGGTAATTTTGCAACTCTGCGATACCTGGTCATAATGATTTTACTTTTATGGAAACCTATTGCATTGAATCTTGTTTCGAAACATGATTTATAAAGAAATAAAATGCCCCAAAAACTGGTTTTAAACTTCTCAACTTGTGAATTATCAAAATTATCAAGACCAGGCGAGGGTAGTTAAAAACCCCGCGCCTCACGGAGACATCGCTAAGCTGCCATCAGTCGACCCGTGACTACGATCGGTGCAATTCGATCGAAACGTCGGGTAAATAAAAGGTTTGTACCTTTAAATAATTCACGCGAATAAGTCCCGAAATATATCTAATATTGTGAATCACATTCATATTTTAATATAGGCTACTTAATAGATTATTCATTTACCACCACACCAAAAAAAAAACCAATTAATCGCAAGCGATACACTTGAATAAACATATCAAAGCACGCAAGTATACTGGGCAGACCAAAAATCCCATAAACTACCCAGGCCCAATTACTTACCGACACCGTCATCACCAGTCCTAAAATACCCCGAAGGACATATATTAATGGCCTTTCTCTTCTAACAAGATCTCAACAAACAATCGTAGAATAAATCCTACAGTTTTAAAAACACGCTTTGACTGAGGAAAACGAATGGTCACGGATGACAGATTTGGATCTGTGACAAGCGTTACAGGAAGACGAAACTAAACATAGATTTGTTGTGGAAGATGAAGAGTAATTCAGCTACAGCTAACGATGTCGACGATTCAACAATACACGACGAACAATACTATTATAGTACAAAATAGTATTCAAAGATATCGTTTAGATTACTTTAAGGATTCGTTTAGGAAGGATATAAATAATTTACATACATTTTTGAAGTCCGTTTTTAACCCATCAGGACATGGCAACCCCATCATGACTTAACAATTTGCAGCATAAAAAGTAGATCCTGTTAATTTTATCTAGCTTTGCTTGAGAGATAGCACCTAACGATAAGGCCTACATTTAATACAAAGGAGTTACTAGCGTTTAAAAGCTACGGTAATTGCTTTTTAGACATATCTATTAATATTACAAAGCTGAAGAGTTTTATTGGTTGTTTGTTTGAACGCGGTAATCTCAGGAACTACTGGTGTGAATTGATAAATTAAATAATATCTGTTGGGTAGCCCATTTATCGAGGAGGGCTATAGGCTATATAACATCATGCTGCTACCAATAGGAGCGGAGCAGCAATGAAAGATGTTGCAAAAACGGGGAAAATTTACGCATACGCAGTTGCGCGGGTCAGCTAGTTGACAATATAAAATAGATTACACATAAATCATAAGCAATTCGAATCGTCACGATGTAATCTTAGACGTCTCAAATAGCCAAATCTAAAAGGAGAGAACCTACCAATGATAGAACAATATCACATTACGATAAATCTCATAATGAACCATTCGTGAGATAAAACACACACCATAATTTCATAAGCAAACGTAACATTGCGAGAAAAAAAGATGCAAACATTAATCAAGATCAGAACAAAACGTGGCAAGAGTGCTCTCTAGCCATTAGGTACACGAAAGCTATGCCACTTACCAAGTGAAAGTGTTATGGAATTTAGCGATGCACCAGCCATTATTGTAATTGGAGTGAGACGGCGAGTCTAGACCAGTGGTTTTTAACTTTTTTGTATCACAATTTTGGTCGTGTCGTCGGCTAGTGTCATTGCACGACTTCTTTAATTGTAGATATTGTTATTTTAAGTTTCATAGTATCCTAGAATAAGAGTGCCTGCTCTCTGTTTCTATATTATGCTATCAGAATAACAATAACCCAGGGGCTAGGTATAGGTTTTTCAAAAATGAACAATGGGATAGCTAAACTCCCAAGTTTCAAATCGTTGCGAAATTTGTTGTTCGTTTCCAGATTTGCTGCTTTCGTGTTCATTGGCATTCTTAGTTATGACTTTGTCGTCTTTATTTTTTTTCTCGATTGATATGGATCCAGCCTTGAACCTTGACGTTGTGTTTACCAGTGCATCCCTGATCAAAAGACTAAAAGAGGAGCATTTTAATTGGCACTATGAGCACCACTGGTCCACATTAAACTAGATGGGTAACCAGAGAAGTTCGATTGTGCGGGGTGCAACGATCGAGGCCATTCACCGCGAACACCGATGGTTATGGACGGTTAGAAATCAAAGTGATCACAATTACGTCTCTGTTAATATTTACTTTTACTGTACACTTGATAAATAGCTATAGCATGAGTTGCTTGGCGTAACATTCATTTCTTGTAACATGCAATTGTTATAATTTATTATTTAAACTAATTATGTTATAAGAAATAAATAAATTCTTCACTTCCACCTTCGTGATGCGAGGAGTTTTATGAAAAAGTTTACTTCGCGGAACAGCAACAAGTAAAATTTCTCAACGTTTTTGTTTAAGAAATTCACAATGCAGCAGAAAACAAGCAAGTGTATAATAATTGATTTCAAACATTTACGATTTTTACACATAGAATATTATCGGGACTAAATCGCGTTAAATATTTAAAGGTACCACCAAACTGCCATCAGTCGACCCTACGAAAAAGTTAAGTTCGCGGAACAGCAACAAGTACAATTTCTTAAAGTTTTTATTTAAGAAATTCACAATGCAGCAGAAAACAAGCAATTGTATAATAATTGTTTTCAAACATTCCAGATTTTTACACATAGAATATTATCGGGACTAAATCGCGTTAAATATTTAAAGGCACCAAACTGCCATCAGTCGACCCGTGACCACTATCGGTAGAATTCGATCGAAATATCGGGTTAATAAAAGGTTTCCTTTTTTTACTTTTTATTATTTCACCCGTGTACAATCTTGTCTAATTAGGTATTTGAATGTCAAATCAATCAATAACAATAAATTATTTTACACTTACCAAGTAATAATATGCCTTTAAATGGTGTTAAAAATATATATTCGTGCATAATTTAATATGTTTTTGTATTTATAATCATCAAAATAAATACTAAAAGTAAATGATTTGAAACCAGAATATAATGACGTCACAATGTTAAATTTCATACAAATCTCTACAGAACGAATCGTTTTGACATTTTATAAAAAAGATACTGATTTGACTTGACATTCAAATACCCAATTAAGGTTTTCATGAAAATTTACGGTTCAAACTGTCCAGTATACAACAGTTCAGTTGCTATTGGCATAGACCGAGTGAATAAGGTGATGATGTCTTCATTTTATTTTCGGCAATCGTAGCCAAAGCACAAAAAGTTATTTTATTTCGTTTTGAACGATGATCAATAGTTACATTACTTCTATCTACATAGCATTTCATTTCTGCTCTCTATCAGCTCTTATCTATAAAACATGTCCCAGCAATGTCAGTGCTATGTCGAGTTTATACGACATCAATGTCACCTATATAGATAAAATGATCGATAAGCAATTATTGTTTTTAAACTTTCGCGATTTTTATACATATTAGTTATATTTCGGGACTTAATCGCGTGAATTATTTAAAGGTACGAACCTTTTATTTACCCGACGTTTCGATCGAAATAAAAGGTTCGTACCTTTAAATAATTCACGCGATTAAGTCCCGAAATATAACTAATATGATCGATAAGGTTTTGAAAATTAAATCTGCATGCACGTGTGGGATGTTTTCGCTTCATGAAGGTAATGTTTTTATTCTCTATAAAAACATTACCTTATTGAATTGCGCGGATAGTGATTTTATCTAACTTACTCGCGCCTTACCATTGTCAAGAACTTTGTTCTAAAAGATCATAATTCTTTTTGTTTGTTTGTATTTAACTCTGGTCTTAACCTTCTGAATATGCAAATCGTCTCAGAGACGTTTAATTAGCGTAATATAATTCTCTTGTCGTAAAAATCATAAATCCTTTTTGAAACCACAAGGTATACAAGGTAATTTATGGTATAGTGCAAAGCTTAGACACCCCAACAATATTCTTATTTCAAGAAATCATATTAAAAATTAAAATGTATATATTGAAAACTTGCAGTGTTATAAGCCATTCAAGTTGTAAAATGTTAGCGTCCCGTAGTATACAATCCATGGTTATTATTGAAAAAAATAAGTGATGATATATATACATCACGTTGTAACAGGATATAGATTGATTAATTAATTTATAAAAAAATATAACTTGGTTCAAAAATTACCTCATTGGATTGTGTCTGATTCTGAGCAAACTACTTTCAGGTTTGCACTATACCAAGAATTACGTTGTATACACCGTCCACCTAATGGCCACAGAGTAAGCGCCCCTGATATTGATAGCATCCATAAACGCTAACGATATCACGTCAGGGGACGTCAGGGATGTCACTGACGCGTTTCTGACTTATAATTAAGTTGGTTACACAATAATAGGTCACCTTTGCTGTAGTAATAGTAACTGTCAACATCTTTTCTTGCCGTCTCATGTATCATGTTGCAAAATGAAGGAACAGAAATAGTAAGGTAGTATTGTAGCCAAATATACTTGTGAACTGATTTGAGTTCGCTAAGTGGAACGGTTTCAGAATTAGATTTATGTATTAGCTTCTATTTGTTAGTGTTCCGGTTGTTTGATGCAACAAATGGTTCATAACATTAATGTAACAGATCCATATGTCAGATAATTTGCTCATATTCTTTAGAGACGTTCTAGGGTAAACTAGCGTGTAGCCAAGATTATAAGAAAATAAAACAATATTTGTTTTCGCTAGTTCTCACAAACAAAATTTCGAGTTTTGATATCACATGCGCATCGCACTTATCATACGTAACTTGTATGTGTAAATGTAATATTCTTTATAGGTAGATAATAAAGAATATCTTTCAAACCACAAAACTGATTTAAACGATTACAAATTAAAGCCTAAGTGATTTTAGATAAGTGACGTTTGAAAAAGAAACAAACATGGCGAGATGAGATGTCGAAAACAAGAGGTGTGAAAAAAAAGTTGGGCAGCGCAATACGGGTATCAAATTAAAGGGCTCATCGCAAGCATTTCATACAGGTTTAACATGATTATGGCTGTAATAATAAAAAAGTTTATTAGCAACCATTTTCTTTTCAATTTTTTATACTTGGCAATAGCTGTGATGAAAGTTAGTTGTTACATCGGTTACATCCTACACTCACTTAAAAAAAACCCTTCATTAGGAGGCATTAACTTTAACTCCTCTGTGCAGTAAAGGGATTTACGCTACGTAAAGGAAGTGTGGCGGTACCCACATGAAATAGTAGAAGATCTCATTCAGCTACTTTTATCACGAAAATGAGAACTAACTAGATCTTATTTGCTACGGCCAATAATAACGTTATTTTTGATACAATAATGTTATTTTCACCTGTCGGGTCAAACTAAGTTTTATTTTCTTTGCTGTTTTACTATACCTACCTACATATTGTTCGTGCAACGTTTCTTCCTATCCTATTTCTACTAAAGCGTTTTAACACGCTAATTAAACACAATTTAGTAAGCAGTGATAGAAAAGTGAAAGTGAAGACTAAATAGTGAGACTGAATTGTGATAGAACTTAAAAACCCAGATGTTTTAGAATGCTATCAAAGTAAGATAGAAAACTTATTTTGTGCGTAAAGTATAGATGTAATCAATTCCATCCTGTGCGAGAACTGAATAAAACTTCGATATAATACGTTTTCACTACATTCCAATGCTGTTCATTCATACAAAAGCTACAAAAAGCAAGAGCTAAAATCGTTTTAAACTATATTTGGTAACAAGTCTTCGGACGTATGCGTTAATGACTTTCCGGTTCCAATGTATTAATATCATCCATCCCTCTAAAATAAACTGTATTTCCTTGGAAACCAATCTGAATCTATCTTTCAACGTTACGTAATTTACAGTTCAGCTAACCGTGGCATGTTTTTTTTATAATTCCTTTCATTTAAGACGTTAGTTCTTGTCCTTGGCACAATCGTCTTTCATGCCGAGTTTAATTCCATCTTATTTCGCACGACTGGTTATTTAAAAACAACCTAAAATAGCTATGAAAAATTGCCTAGCTTAGGTTAGGTGTTAGGTTCGGCCATTAGTGTGACCAAATTATAATAATATTAATAGGTAGTAGCATCAGACCCCAGCATCTAAAAGGTTCAGCTGACAATTCTGAATATTTAAGAGTACTTGACAGTTCTCCCACATCGACCTTTTTCGTGACCGTAAAGTATGTCCGTTAAGTAGGGTCGCTAAATTGATACGTGCCGCAGCTATTGCGTCACAATCCCAAATATTCATTTCTCTTATAATAATAACTGATTAATGCTCTTGGCTATCAACCAACAGGACAGAACACATATTACACCTGCTTGTAAATAGCAGTAAGCTACGGTTAACCTATATATTGGAGTTCTGGGAAATACGCTGGGTCAGTGCATCTAGGCTGCAATGCGCAATGTATTCTTGGCTCCCGGTTCAACCTTCAAAACGAATGCTATCTCTATTTTAGAAAGATTAAACACGAATACAATTTTATATTTATTGGGTCGCCAGATCAGATTATCGGATGCCATCAAATTTTTGTTTCGTGTTTCCTGGGTCAAAATCTTAAAAACAATGACATAAGACTACTACAAAATAGCATAATCTTGGCAATCGTAACTACACCACGCATAGCCATCAGTTTTTGGTCGAATACTACAAAAAACTTGCGACCTAAATAACTAATAAGTTATCCCAATCATAACTACGATCATACCACATGACTAGTTCAGTAATTAAACTAATATAGAAATGCTAGACCACACATAGAGGCATATTTGGGACGGCCCACGTGTGATTGACCGCGATGATAGACACGACAGCGACATCTTCCGACAACAAAACAAAAAGGAACGCTACGTATGGTGCGCTACATGGTCGGAATTATTTCCCAGTTTAGCTCACTGAGATTGTAGAAATCAGTGTATATAGATACATCAGATATAAGTATTGAGTTGTTATAATTATGGCGATCCAATTAATCTGTCAATTATAAAAGTTTCTGCTTTTCAAGAGTTCGTTTTTCGTAAAAGTTTTTCTTTGACTGATTAATTTTGGCATAAAGTTGGTAAGACACATTTCATATCTTGAGTTTCATTTTGATCACACGCGTCATCGATTTAGTATTAATAATGACGAAAAAAGGTATGTCATAAGTTTGGCGTCTATTGGTCTTAGACGATAGAAATCCTTGCCACAAAATGTTCCCAAGAAGTAGTCTGACCAAAGTTGACATGATCTTCGCGAAACGGAATGTCGTCAAGTGTGTTTAAGCGCTCTCCAAGGTGCTTCAAACAACGTGAATTGTGTATATTAATGAAAATTAGGTCGGTTTTTTTGAAATCATACAAGTTTTGAAGATATTCATAGACTTAATTTTTATATCTCACAGTTAATTATGTGAATAGCTTACTGATTAATTCCACTCGATGGACGGAAAACATTACTATAAAAACGTTTTAAAATGCTATTGTATCGATACTAAAGCAAATTGCATTTTGCTGCTGACATTTGAAATGATTCTTAATTACAGAAGAAAGAAGTGACAGGATGATTGTTAAACTTTTATAAGTTTGGGAACATTGACGCTTATTGCGTGAGTACCTTCTTAATTTGCCAATATTGCCTAATTTTTGCAGTTGCTATTACTGTGAAATGTGTGCTAGCTTATAGTTTTTAAGTGGCTTGCGCATAGGCATGCATGATCGATCGTGTCGCACCAACAACACGTAACCAATGATATTCAATTGATTCATAATTGCATGTTAATACTGCTACCGTCCAAATCTCATAATACCTACATGCTAATTCAATGTAAATTAGCTTCAATGTATTTAGAGAAATGTGGCAATTGGCGCACTAAAGAATAATTTATCTTTACCATGAAGACTATAGATATCTGTAACAAGTGTAAGCAAACATAAAACAATATTTTTAGTTATAGATAAAATTATTAAAATTACAACTTCAAGGCTACAAAACATATTTTCTCAAATATTATATCATTGTTGACAAGATTCGCTATTTATAGCTAATCAAAATAAGCGTTATGGACCATGAAAATTCAATAAACATCCGCAGTCCTTGATAGAAATATATTAGTTTTATGACAGCAAACACACGTCAGTGAAGATTCCTGACTAGACTGAGGTAGGAAGAACGCTGCGATTAAATTTTACGAGTTTCCGAAGCATGCCGGTGGCGCGGTGGGAGTGTGTCCGACTGCTACGCAAGAGGTCGTGCGTTCGATCCCCACACGGGACACCACTTTGTGTGATCTACAAATTGGTGTTCCGATTCTGGGTGTACTTTGTGTCCGTGATTTGTATGTTTGTAAAGTTCCCCGAGACACAGGGCTAGTACCCTACTGCGGGAGTAGTCTTTAAAAAAAAAAAAAAAAATAGTGACTAATTTAAATTGAGAGACTAACGAGTCCAAGGTATTTTCTAGAACGATAGGTATAGTCTATTAAAATATTCAGAGACAGTTGATCACGTTACTTAAAATAGCTCGTGTTCAAATATAAAATAAATCTAATATCATGAAAATAAAAACAATCAATCTTGGATAAAAGCAGGAGCGGAAACTATCGGTCTTTAAATCCGCGCACGTCATTGATTCTGGCTATAACTAAATAGAAAACAAACATAAATTATGTTTTACGAGTAGCCTGAGCTTGTTGTAGTAAATTTACGACATATAAATGACAGACAGTGTGCAAGAAATCTGTTGAAGCGACCTTCTGGAGAAAAGTCAAGGGTTTGGGCTCGAGTAAGTCATGGTCGAGTTACACTTGGCCTTACTTGTGACAGTTCAATTATTCGTGGTTTTATTGAATAAAGTTTTAGGTAATTATTGTTCATTTTTACGGTTTGAGTAGGAAATACTGCAGTGCGCGAATTCGCCATTAGAATCATACTGCATTATGACGGGAGCATACACATACATATCCATAAACACAAGGAATTCGATACCTAATGAGCACGATGGTTTATTCTGTGCCTGGGTGTTATATATCTATAATATGTATGTATTTAGAAATATATAGGTAAGTTTATCAGTTGTCTGGTTTCCATAGTACAAGCTATGCTTAGTTTGGGATCAGATAGCGTTGTGTGAGTTGTCCCAAGATATTATTATTTATTATTATTACCTTCGCAAAAAAGCTATTATATTTATAACACAAATATTTTTGTTTCTATATAATCCATTTCATTAAGCACGCTACTATCCTTAGCGAAGTTGTGTATTCATTTCACATTCACATAAATCCAGCTTTGATTTAATTACGAAGTAATTAACGAAAACCTAAGTTCCTTAACAAAGACCGCAAAAGTGAACAATTCCACGCAAATAGGCCATTAGCAGTCTTGTACCAGAGACTATGAATTAATGATAACAATTAATTACTGAATACTCGGTGCCTCAAGGTATTCATGAATTTGTAAAGGAAGTCTCTGTTTAGTTACATTAAGACTGAATATTTAAGGTAGTTTCTAACAACTCGAATTGGCAAAAACGAAGAATCGATGGCCACTGGAGCAAACGATTCATAGAGTGGAAACCGCGTATCGGTAACTAAACGTAAGATAGAATGACCCTCTGAATCATCTGATTGAGGATCACTCTATCTTACGTTTAGTCCATCTGGACCGACAACCTAAAGGTGTGAATGATGAAGGCGGAAGATCGTCGTGAAGTAAATTAGGAGAGCTCTACGTTCTGTAGCAGACCGCTACAGACTAATGATAAAACTTTAAGTATTAATCAGAGTTAAGGGAATATAATAGTTTACTTCAGAACGGAAAATAAATTTCTAGACCCTGTTTGCGTGTACAAAAAATGGTGTTGTCTGTAAAGTCGGTTTACGGACGATAATTTTACATGATAACGTCATAAGAAAACATTGATGATGTATGAAACAAAAATAACAGAAAACCTTCTTCTTAAGCCGCATTATTCGGATGGGGGGGGGGGGGGGAATGCCTACGGAGCCTTGCATTGTGCGTGGCCCGACATGCACGATTTTTTATTTCCATTCCGCATTTGAAATTGCTGTCACTTTGTTCGGCTACCCCGTACAGTCGAGTGTACCAATAGTATAGAGGTCAGTGGATAAAGTACTTCATCAAAGCGGCCTTTGGTCGGGGGATAGAGGGCCGTACATTCGGTATACCCTCCCCGTCTCCCTTCCTCCTATAGGCCCCCGATTTGTTATTGATTGTTTACGGTATTTTAACATGTCATATCCAGGTTTGTTATAACATTCATTTAAAAACACACTTGAGTGTTTATATTTCCAACTTTTGTTAGGATAAAGGGTTTGTGAGCAGCGGTGGTAGCTAGTTAAGGTATCGGACTGGCAATTGTGAGGTCGTGGGTTCGGATCCTACCCATATTATACTACCGACATGAATTTACTACTAACAGCAGTTTAGATTAGCTGGAGGGGTTAACAGGATTGCTAGTCATGTAGGACCTATAATCCCACATTACTAGTTATCTTTATATCAATATTTTGATACGAAATTTTGAAAATATCACCGCCGTAGATAAGTTCGCCCATGCGTATCTCAAACAAAAATCTACAGGCAAATCAACAGGAGACAGGAACAGCCCATAATGTCGCACTATCGGCAGGTGCATCACTAAGCATGAACTATCAGCCCAACGATGCATGCCGAGGCCCAGTTACCGCAACCACTCAGGCACCTAAGCAATTAAATTCACATGCAGTTAACTTCAAGAGTGTACATGGGGGTATGGTTAAACACGTTAAATGGCGAGCTTGCGTAAAAACTTCAAGGAAGTGCTAAACGGATATGTTATTTAAATCTGTACCAATACAAAGGAAGAAATAAGGTTGGTGAGGACGAGGTGTTTCGTTTAACTAACACAAATAAGGATCCTCGGACCAGGCGAGTTGATAGTGTCTGGCGAACGGCGACCCGACGGTTAACTTTGAGAACATAAATGTATAGCAGCTGTGATAACTCCTCTTTCGCGATTCAGGATTTGAACAAATCTTGCATTACTTACGAGTATATGGGTACTGCCACAAGGTGATAGATAAGGAGTTATGTATGTCAGTATATCAATTGATAGAAACGAAAGGACAGGACACCGGACTTGAAGAAAAGAACCAAGGCTCAAGTATGCTAAGCCTCTAGATCGGAGTCAACAGTCTGAAAGAACTATTTAGAGAATAATTTTTGCATTATACAGCCCGTTAATTGAGTAAAAAGAGACTGTAGAATATAACAACCCTAGGAAATATAAAGCGAATGAAACAGCGCAGAAAAGGGAAACTAAAGAGTTATTTATAGATTCTAAACATGTAAACGTGCAAAAAAAGTAACAAATCCTTATTCAAACTGAAGATTTTCTAGACATAGACGTAATAAAGCCAAACACATAACAATACACAAAAAAAAAGAAATTCATATCAAAGACAAAAACTCGGGTGAAACAATGAACGATTATTTAATAACACATAAGAATGATATTACGAAACTTATGAAGGAACTAGCGACAATATAAGAAGCGTAACAATGTGATATCTATGTAAGCTATGTGAATATCTCTCTTGGATTCGAAGAACATTTGGTTTCCTTACTTCTATGCGTAGTAATGGATGTTTGTGTGCCTGTGTGTGATTATAAAACAGGAAGTGTTTGCATTTCACACAGTATTTTTAATTGTAGTACAAGAGCTTTTTCACAGATAACGGTTTATTACCTACCTATTCCCCTGTGTCCCGTTTGAAACTTTATGAGTTTTTTTTTTTTTGAGCTGATGGTTATTGATATTATGCACGAATAATAAATTAGAAAAAAGTCAATTACAGAGAAAAACCTGAAGAACCTGACCCAGGCGGTATCAATTTAATTATGCAAAACTATTTTAATTGATAAGGCATTTTAGTTAAGTCAGGAGTCACAAATTAGCGTCAACGTTACGAAGTTTATTTGTAAGTAAAGTATAAAACTATATACATACTATGAGAAGACTTTTTCTAATTTGTGCTATTGGTCCTTAATTGCTATTTTTATGCAACTTTTTACCGTTTATGTAAAATGAAAGTCCTGAGTCACATTCACTAATACTTAAAAACTGAAAGGACTGCAGTGTATTCCGAAATTTTACAGATTGGTTTTTGGTCATTACCGACGTATAACATTCACTAATACTTAAAAACTGAAAGGACTGCAGTGTACTCCGAAATTTTTCTCATCGGTTTTTTGGTCATTACCGACGTATAAAGGTTATAAAAGGTTTCAGAAAACTTGAGCTAAAATTGGGCAACGCAGGCGGAGCCACGAGCCAAATCTAACAAAACAAACTTTCACCTTAGCTTTAAAATGCATATTTTTATGATCAAATTCATCAAACTTTTTGTAGGCATTGTATTGTTAATAACATCATTGCCATTGATACGTCCAATTATAAGGCAAAATTAGCAAGAATACAGCTAAAAAACCCACTATCGGCAGATGCTTGCTTTATTGTGCCTTTGTTTTGTCAAGACAATATAAAAGATTCGTAAGGTCATCGGCTCTACAGAGGAGAAAATTTTTAAACACCACAATCAAAATAGCCGACGTGCCTGATGAAAATATTACGACCTAAATATTTTTACGAGAGTATTAAATCTCTAAAAGCAATATTTTTTACAGCCATACTTCAGGGCTCATTAAATGTAGTATTAATCTCGTGGAAACCGCGTTAGGTTAAATATGTGGGTATTTAAAAAAGGTAGGAAGGTACATGATAAAATTATGATAGATGAAACCTAAATGAAGAACGGAATAAAGAATCACAATGTAGTTAATAAAATATAATTAAGGTGAAGTAATATCTAAAACATGCACATAAAACAAACAAGAATTCTGACCAATGCTATACTAGTAAGTTAGGAAGAAGACAAGGTATGTTAATGTGCATACAAAATATTAGATTCCCTAATCCACAGTCTACTTACGATAAGACTATAGTGATAACTTGCATTTTTTCTTTTTTATCCTTTTCTATAATCTTTGTAAGATTACTTATTAGGCCCGTTTGTTGGCATACAACATACACAGTCTCGAACTTACGAATACGGCCAGCGATGTTGAATATAAATTGAAAATGAAAGTAACCGTAATTGTATGATATGCAGCAAGTAAGTAGTCCTATGTCTTAGTCGGTAACCGGTATATGAACCCGTATCCGTATCTGCTGTGTTATGTCAGGACAGGCGCAACCATTCATGACTAGGTTTATGAATGGATTACTTTGCAATTATACACCGGCGGAATAGAATGTTTGAGGCATATCATCATCTTGGCTATACTCTAAATAGTTCAAAAATTTAATAGTTTTAGTTACTGTTGAAGATTAGCAGTGAGAAGAGGTTTTTTAAGTTATCATTAGATCATTTCGAAGACATCAAATTATTGTTGTCATGCTGGTTTTACATAATCGCAAAGTTTCAAATTGAGGGGTTAAATCCACTAGCACGATTTGTTACATAGGTACTCGTAGGCTTTATTAAATGTGTTGCTTATAAAACACACCGAGGAAAATGAAAATTTAGATTCCGTATTCGTGTCCTAAATAACGGCTTTACCAAGACTACGACGAGTAAATGTATGAGGCAGACTGACCGTTTCGATAGCTGTACCTCCGTCATGCAGACTGGCGAGTCTGCATGATGTAGGTATGACGATCGGAACACGTAACAAGCTTTTACCCTTTTACAATAAACCGAAATTGTGCATTAATCAATAACTTTCTTACTCTTGACATATTACAGACAAAATACATTAAGCGTGGCGACAGATCTCGTAATTTACCGTTAATCATTTGATAATGATCCACATAAAAGGGGCTCAAAGCTTAGTATATCAAATTATATTATTAAGATATGTTTCGAGTGATTTCTTTTGACAATAAAATAAGAAAAGTGAGAGTGGCTGTGAGATACCATGAGACCCGCACGGAGGCGCTGGTAATAGTAGCAATTATAATGAAGATTAATATCTTTCATTGCAAGCAATTTGTATCAAACATCAATCAAGTTTTTTCTTCATTGCGTAGCCATTTGTGTAGATTATATCTGTATAACAGCTACGTGTGTTCAATTTGATCGAAAGAGGTGGTATGGTGGCATTGCAGAGATCACAACTAACAAAGACGATTTGCTGACGCTTTCTGAATAGAGAACTGTGTCTTGAACCATAAAAGAAAGTTTAAAAAATGCTAATCTCTGCGCATAACACAAACCATGGATGTTTATATAAGGCTTACATAATTAGATTCTTACGTTGATGCTATACAATAAAATGTTAAAATTAACCTTGAAAGTAGTAAATAAATTTTGGACACGTTAACAAAAACTAATGACGTTTTAAAACATATGGTAAAATTAACTTGTAAGAGTAGGTATACCTTTAAGAGTAGGTATACCTTTACCAAATAGCATTAAAACATAGGACTTAGGATAGCCCCTGTAGAGCATTACATTCCTTATTTTATCAAAATTATATGTTCTGCTGGCCAATTCACGTATTTAAAGCAGTGCAGTTAAGTTTTGATTAAAACATCCATTTTCGTTTTCTTGTAACTTTGGGATCGGTCTCAAATACGCTTGCGCACCGTCCTAGAATGCCGCTATTGCGCTCTCGAGACGCATACTTGACAGAAGCGTATTTAAGATCGATCCCAAAGTTACAAGAATACGAAAATGGCCGTTTTAATCGAAACTTAACTGCACTGCTTTAAATACGTGAATTGGCCCGCTTAAACTTTCGCTATTTATACACGTTATACAATTTATAGACAATCCAAGATTATCTATAAAATTGTTTAGTTTATTTTTATTGTATAACAGGGGCCTTCCATAAAACAACAGTCATTTCCGAAAAAATCGATAGCCATCAAGAAAAATAAGTGTTAAAGATTGGAGTTCCCCTGGAAGTGTTGGTAATTTCCTGAGCGGATGGGGTCAAGTACTGTCGACACAATCATGATGATGCCGCACGAAGATAGGAAGGAAATCACGGCCTGAATTTTGGTTCGGAAGTCAACGATCGATAGAAGGTAATTTGCTAATGGTAGTTCAAAAAACAAATTGAGTGGAACAGTAATACTTTATACATTTACCAGGATTTATTCTTTGGTATATACTTGGTTTCAGTTGTTCATTAAGGCTGTTCACGCTGACTGTGGACGATTTTTTCTTCGAGCTAACAAGGCTTATGGATAAAATTTGGCAAGGACAAAAATAACTTGTAATGCGCAAGGTCAGCAGTATTTTATATAGAAAAAACATTTCCGAACTAATAAAGGTGCGGAAAAATTTTCTCTTTCAACCCACAACCCACAGGCGACTACAAAGAAAAAGAACTAACACATTAGTATGCAAAAATGATATTGGTGACCGCACGCCTTCAGTTATAGATACGTAAAAGGTATACGTTTGATAGCTGCATACAAATCACTGCGTGGGCTGACCGACAATGTTTAGAGTAATGAACAGCAAGTGGGCGAGATACAAAGGAATATGTTACAAAATTAGATAATAAAGCGTAATTTATAAAGAACAGATTGCCATTACGTTTGCGTTGATAAGTGGAGATGATACTTTTGTTGATTAAGTTGGGTCAATTTGTCTATTCCTCAATTTGTCGCATTACTATGTCATAACTGAAAGCTGGCATACAGCCAATTAACATAAAGACTTGGTGTGATAATAGTTAGGTCTGAGGATATTAGTCGGATAAGTGACGTAAAAATAATTACTAGATTTATTACCGACAGTCATTGTGCAAACTTTTACTAGTTATAATATCCTGTTGCAAAACGATCCAGTTATGTCGGTCAAGCCTTAAAACACTATCGAATTTACGAGACAACACAAAGTGAACTGACTTTACAAAAAAGAAATGTGAAGAGTTACACAACCATAAAAGCTACAAATAGATGATAATAAATCACAATGTTCTGACAGCAATTTCGCATTTTGTGCCGTATAATTGATTGTGTAGTAAAAGTAGACTGTGACAAAGTAAAACTAAATGAAACTAATAACAAACGTAATCAATGGCGAAATACAAAGACAATACTCTATTATTTGTCTCTGTACAAAATATTACTATTGCATAAGCAGATGAGATAATAATAACTAGTTATTATCAGCTCTGTGAAGAAATCTAGATAATTTTTGTACGGTCAAAATAAGTGGTTATTAATTTATTGTTGAAGCTGTATTAGAAACCGATGAAATTTGTCTAGAATATTTAGAACATTACAAATGTGTTTATTCAAACATTTTCGAAGTTCTAAAAAGTCTGGACAAATTTTATCTATACCAATATTATAAAGAGGAAAGATTTGATTGTTTGTTTGATTGTTTGTTTGTATTGAATAGGCTCCAAAACTACTGGACGGATTTGAAAAATTCCTTCATCATTGTGAAGCTACACTAACCCCGGGTGACATAGGCTATTTTTTATCCCTGTATTCACACGGGAACGGGAATTACGCAGGTGAAACCGCGAGGCGTCCGCTAGTCTATTATATATGTATAACATGACCGCTAGTATTTTACATTGTGAAGTAAATCATAAATTAATACATACGAGTCATCTTTACAAAATGCAACATATTTTATCGTACAGATAATGGTATGTATTATCAACTTTACGAAGAAACTGTTACAGTAACTAGCCCAAAGATATATGTATCGCCATTCTTTGTTCACGAATCAACAACAATTTGAAAGACAAGACTAACAATTCTCCAGATCCTATAGAATGGATTAAAAGTCGAAAAAAGAATTACGAAGAGAGACGAAGAGGTACCATCCAAACAAAACGATTTTTGAGTGTATAAAAGGCAAAGATTCTGTTGAAGTACAAAGGTCTTAAACGTTTCAACAATGTGTTTCTTTATTGCAACCGGCCAAATCTAGTCGTCGGACAGGCTTATCCTACAACCCTACTGTATTAAAAACAAGCTAAGATAAATATTAAACATCCTGATAAGGTCTTTATTTTTTGACGACACTAGACTAGTTCTAAATAATTACGAAATACTTCAGATAGTTATTATAGCAAATTTTCCCTACAGAGTCGCGAGCCGAAGAACCACTTGGTGTAAAAACGTCTGCCTAAGGAGTTAAGAACCGGTCTCTCGCGCCCACCGGCTGACTCACCCAGGTCGTGATGTAACGAGATGCGATGTAAACGAGTGGGATGATGCATTTTATAGGAATGTATGTGGAATTTATATTGGTGCTCTGGGAAAAATTGCAAGTCTTATTGCTAAGATCAACATGAATGCATTTTGGATGGGTGCGATTCTGATGCATATTGTGGGAATTAAATTTCAAAGAACTGGTACAAAAAATAGTAAGCGGTGTTGTTATTGCTAATTTTATTTCCAGTTAAATATCAATTTGGCAGATTCTAAGCAGCTGTTTATGGCGTGAGAGTGTAACGCTTGAAGACTCGAATACTTTAATTTTTAAAGATAATAAGAAAAAATTACCCACATAGCAGGTCGTTATTAAATCTTCAAAATGGATACAGACACATCATAATTTACAATGAAACTGTTTGTTTTTCTAATAAAATAATTAATCCAACTGATACGTCACAATAATTACCAGAAATGCTACAACATAATCAGTCAATAGTCATTGTTGGCGCCACTCCACTTCCCCATCAATAATATTTGGAGGACTGAGTACAATAGCAAACATACCAAGATCATGACTGGTTAAGAGAAACATACTTTTCAATTCCTACTGAATACTGTTCTCATGCAGATTTTTACATGACTTGAATATAGAGTTAGTTAATACATTTCAAATGGTAGGTATTCGACTAAATGATGCCACTTAAAACAACTGCAACAATATCGAAAGAAAAAGCTTTTCTCCTTAAGGATACAATAAAAATACATTAAAGGCTAATGCTATAAGTGAAATAATATCTTCTAACAAAGTAGGATTGCCGTCTAATCCTGTTAACCCCTCCAGTTAATCTCAATGGCTGTAGTAGAATGATGGGTAGGATTCGAACCCGCGAGCTCGTGATTGTGAGGCCGATGATTTTGGCAAAATCATCGTCATAAGCACAAAAACTATAACAATGTGAAGTAATGATTATAGCTTTGTTCCTGCAGAACATTGCAGTATAGTTATAAATTCCTTGCTGTGAAACTAAAAGATAAACTTTCACAGACGCTTTCTGGAAGTAGGTCAGTAGTGCTGGCATCGTTGTCATTATAAATGCATATGTCAATTTTGAAGCGAGGGGATTATTTGTACGAGTTCCTTGTTTTAGTAGCAACTAATGCTTTGAACTACGTTCTCTAACGTAAGACAGTACTGACTTAAATGAATGTATATGGCCTCATCTTGACCTAAGAATCAGTTACATTATTTTCAAATATGTACATTCAGATTGTGAGTCATTATTTATTTGTCATTGAGGAGTTTCATGCGATATTTGTCAATTGATCAATGAAGCACTGATAGTTTTAGAGAGTTAGACGAATTCGAAATCCAAAACAAAATCCGAAACCAAGACGTGTCATCATTGTCTATTAAGGTATTGACGATGCCAGAAGAAAACAGCCTTAAACGGTCGCTAGGAGTTATGTATTACCGATGGTTGAAAAAAAAAGAGACGTTGAGAACCACATACGACAGAAGATTTTTTTTGGTTGGTTACTTGGTACACCAGAGTAACATTTACCGAGCCCATTTTAGACGAAAAAAAATGGGGAACCTAGACGAAGATAAACCAGCGAAGAAGAAAAACAAATGAGTCATCAAGAATTGAAAAAAACACAGAGAATAGCGATTCAAGAGGTAATTGATACACCTCATCATAAGTTCTGAAATTCACGAACCATATTACGGCACAAACTGAGCAGTATATTAAGTAGAACAAAAATAGGTCATTGTTCAACCAATAACTATAAGGTTTCGTTTACACTTGGTCGGTGTCCGCAGTCAGTCGAGTGTGGTTTACGTTGCGTTGACCCAATACACTGTTTATTATGTTGCAGCTGTATTATACCGATATGAGAAGTATTACAATCAATATACGGTGTCAATGTGCTGAGGGAATCGAGTATCGATTCATATTTAGTTCATTCGAGTTTAATAACGACGTAATTATTAGTTACGTCAAATAAGATTATTGTATCTTGACGTTTAACTAATAATCGCGTTATGTAATAACAATTTTATACTTTAGCGAATACTTTTAGAGAATGTATAGGTAGAGAACAATAGATTTCTTCTCCCAAATTGAGCTGTCTAGCAAGGAAAGAAAGGGTTTTCAATATTCAGAACCGTAAAACTATACAAATGAATAAGATCAGTCTACTCTCTTTTTCATAAACGAAATTCATGAGCTTAAATATCTTAAGTTTACGAGAAATATTCTAAATATTTTTTGGATAAGCACTAAAGTCGATTTTTAGGAATTTACAAAGAAAGCAACAGCAATTTGTTAGCAAAATTGACTGCCTCTGTGGCGCGATGGGAGTGTGTCCGACTGCTACGCAAGAGGTTGTAGGTTCGATTCTCATACGGGACACCACTTTGTGTCATCCACAAATTGTTGTTTCTAGTCTGGGTGTACTTTGTGTCCGTGACTTGTATTTTTGCAAAGTTCTCCGACACCCACTGCGGAAGTCGTCTTTAAAAAAAAATCTTAAAAAAAAAGTCAATCCACTTGGGTTTGTATTGCTGTTGCTGGCTTTGATAATTATAACCTCATTTTTTATCGAAACTTCGTTTTCATTAACTATAGTAGGCCTGCTGGAGGTTATTAGTAGAGGATGAATGTCGAGCCGAGCTATACTGGTCGGGCAGTAACTTCTTCTCAGAAACAATTGGTAACGCAAATAGACCTACCACTGGCAGTAGCTTAGATACTATTAGGCAAGCTATATGCTTGTTCCCACTATAGAACTTTAAAATCCAATATAATGTAATCCACAATAGATGTTACATATAAATAGTACAAGTTAAAGCCTTTTAAGAGCTTAAGTTGGCTATCATAGGCTTTCTTTTAAACGAGTAGGTTTGAAGGCAGGTATTGTGCATTCTAGAGTTTGAAGTTAGAAGGTTTTTGCTTTGTACCAACCATTTTAATTTTTACCAAGCTATATGGTTTGTAATATATGCTATGCCAAATTTCAGATTAGATATATAAAATACATAGTACTAACATTAAAAAGAGGTAAAGTTTGTGAGTTTGTGATATTGTGTGTTTGTTAGGATCTACCGAACCGATTTTGAAAATTCTTTTACCAATATACGGTCACGTCATTTGTGAGGTCATATGCTATATAACATCACGCCACGCCCAATTAGAGCTTAACATCAATGAAAAATGTTGCATAACCGGGTAAAATGACGCAAAAGAAGTTGCGCGGTCAGCTAATCTGCCATAAAATAAGAGTATCGATAAATGATGTAGTATTTGGACTCGCAAAATTCCAAAAAAATACACAAGCGTTTAAAAAAATTATTTTATTGTACAATATGCACTTTATGATAAAGATATTAATTTATTTCTCGTTCTCATAAGCCGACACCAATACACAAGAGATAATAAGAAAAGTCGCATATTATAACGCAAGTTGTATACCTTTATAAAAGGTGATTTTAACACAAGCTATTACTGATATTGAAAATCGATTTCGAATACCCATTAATCAATAGTCACAATTTAGTCGATCAATCTAAGCGGTGGCAGCTAGTCAGATCATTCGCTTAAATAGCCAGTAAAACTTAAGACTAAACTGGTATAAACCAAGCTAGTTATATCTATTCTTCTTGATACACCCACGTTTGGTAATAAAAGTCCTCGATATCCAATCAGTACATATTACATAACACAATAAAAGACTATTTCAGAACATTGATCCTTCCATATATTACAATAGAATTAGTTGGTAGACCATTAAGTACCATAACAAATTTAATCAAATCAAATAAAGTGCCAATTAGAGGCAAAAGATGAGAAAGAGGTATTTATGCATACAATATACGTATTTATATCTATACAGAGACAATCTTACAAAGTAAGAAAGGTATGGTACAGCGCAGAAATTCGCTTATACGAGACTGTAGCGAAGTGTAAAATTGATGTTCTGTTTTTGAGAGTGGAAAAACTTGGGAGAGATGAATGAAAAACCTGTAATGTCAGGGAATAGATAGCAATGTAGCAGTGTCGCTAAATTAGGCTGATCACCTTAGTACTATAGAACGAAATGAATATGCTGTCAAAATATTTCACTTGAAATAAAACAATTGGATATTGTAACCCGAGACAATTGAATGTCAGACAATATTACAGGGCATGTTATGACAAGTGATGTCGGAATATATGGAGATGTTTTACAAAAGTAATGCACTGTTCTTTTATTTGATACTTGAGTGCTTTTTCTCTGCGTGTTTTTGTTGACTGTTCAGAATTAATTAATTTACAGTGCCTTACTAGGCAGGTTAACCATTGTCTAAATTATAGACAATTGAATCAACCAGGGTTTTCATCAGGTCCGCTGGGGGTGACACGCTTAAAAAGGTTTTCTTCGGGGTGATATTATAAAATAGGGAGAAAAACAAATTAGGGTAATTAGAGTAACTAAGTTAAAAATAATAAGGAGCTTCCAGAATTCGCGTGGAACGTTGACGAAAGATTGACTTTTGCAAAACTTCAGTGACTACTAATTAGAATTGTTGTCGACTGCTAAGAAGTGGAGAGAATAAAAATCGATTCAAAGAAAGACTTTAAGGATGGTTAAGGTAATCTTTATTTAAAATTTTGTCACTTTATTTCCCGAAATAGTTTCAAAAAGTTATTGTATCGTGCCAGACTTTTACATTTACACATTTCCATGACTTTATCAAAGCAAACTTTCCCAAATTCACGGTTTCTTATCTAAACTTCATCAAACGTTGAAAAAATGTTTCAATTTATGATGAACGTGGGAATGTACCGCCCAGCTAGTATCTGTGTGGCATTCTTATGAAGAATGTTGTCATTTTCTTTGTATTTCAATGCTTCCAGCTATCACATCATCATGATTTAGAGAGCTAGCTTTTATAGACAAAACACTGACCTGGATGTTAACACCGTGTCTACTTTTGTTGTACTGTGACCAGACAGATTGGGGGCGATGTTGTTCAGAGTCGTTTATTTGTTTTGGAGAGCGATGCTAAACCACTGACAGTGTTAGTAAACAGGCCTAGTGCTTGCATAGAGCTATTGACGTCAGTTTCATCTGAACTCCCGTTTTGGGTGATTGAATCATGCGTTTACTGTGTCCAGGGACGAAAAACGAATAAAAATACATGGATTTATAATCAATACCAAGACAGGCACTAAACGGTTCCAGGTATGACCGCCAGGACTGATTTATAGACTAGGTAGATATTAATTTCAGACCAGCAGATGTTGGTTATTTAAATAACTGACTTTTTATAAAGCAGCAAGGTAAATAAATAATATATAGTAATGTACACACTCAAATGATTCGTATAGTATTCTCTAGAGAAGATGTCCTTGTCACTACAGAAATGGAGACATTGAATGACTTGGTGTTGTAAAAGGACAGTGAAGACTTTACTCAATCAATAGTTTTAGTAACCAAAGCATTTAACATTTTAGATGGTACCAGCTGTTGCCCTCAACTTCGTTCTCATGATTTTGAAGAGTAAATGTATGCCACGGGAACATTTTTCTGGGATAAAAAGTAAGCCTATCTGCTATTCCAGATTATCTCTGTTCCAATGGTTCATTGGTTTACCCGTTGTGGCGTGATTGAATAACAAACATCCATCCACACATGCATACATCCAAACATTCGCATTTATAATATTAGTATAGATTAGAGATTTTAGAATTCTAGATGTTCTAATTAACATTTACAAGTGCCATATTAATCTATCTTAAAGAGTTTAATACGTTCTAACACTGTCGTGGGTAAATGCCAGCCGGTTACAGAATGAGTTACGATCATGTGGTACAACATACCAATGTCGTTTGCCCTCTCAGTTATGCACAGAACAATTACAACGGCCAGGCATGCCGACCATCTGATTTATTAATTATAGTCTTGTCTTTCTGGGTTATATAACGTGTCAGAGAGATGTAAGTAATGCACTATCTAGTACTTGCTATCTAGCCGCGATAGTACTGGAGTTTTGGATAAGAAATAGAAGTCACAGCAACTTTACTTGGAAACTCTGGTCTACTTTGTACTTTTGCCAGTGAAAAAGTTAAAAGTTAATTAAGTCTGCTGCTATTTTGAACATCGGCAAAGAAAGTTAGTAGGTCAAAACTGCACTTTAGAACGCACGGTAATCCAAGATTTTGCAGACATCGTAAAACAAACACATAGAGGACTTTTACGAGGCAATTTCATGATACTGAAACCTCTATAAAATGTATCAAAAAAACGGAATTAATGTTTGCATAGTAACAAGGTTGTGGCGAAAGTCCAAGTAAAAATACGTATGTAGTTTAACTTCAAAGAAAATTGCTGCATTGTAGTAAAATTGAATGAATACTTGATCATATGAAAGAACCAGGACACAGGACAAATGCTAGACTTTCGATTATTTCAATCAAGACACAAAGAAATTATTTCTTCATATAATTTTGGACAATATTGATCTCGCGTATCTAAAGTAAAAGTACACGCAAATTATAAAGGAATGCGTTGCTGCTACACGAAACAAAACGGAAGTGAAGAGCAGTTTATTATGTTTACTTTTCAATTACTACAATATAATTTCACGTGTTCATATCTCTTCAACCCAATCTAATATCATAAATACGAAAGAAATTTCAAAATGAGAAAATCTCTGACGGTTCCCAGATAAATGGCAATACAGAAAAAGTTAATTAGTTTTAATGCTTTTAAAAGCATTAGTGATGGTATTATGTTAGCTTGACACAGTTGTGTGATGTGTGTCATCACTGGGCGCAGACGCATCGACGCCGAACACGCTCACCTGCGCATGAGTCACCGGAGCGCCGAGCTTTTTGCAATCGTAATTGTATGTTTTATGCTTTTTAATCTTTTTATGCATAACAAATCGCGGTATATTTTTGGCACATTTTATTACATGGATGCAATATTAGCGAACATCTGCTTTTTAATTTGAATCTAAAGAAGGATTTAAGTATATTTAATTAAATTGGCAATTTTAGATGTTGGTTTTTGAAACCACGCATTTTGGTAGATCATTGATTTTAGAAATCTTCTCATTTAAGTAACTAATTATCTTCATTTCATCTGTGAAAACTGTTGCACCATAGCCCATGGCATGTGTTTCACGAGTTTATAGTCTAAAAACTTTAATTTCGACGAAAACCAATTTAAAATAACAGTTTGTTCCGGCGTGGTGGACGCTTTTGAAGAAGTCAGTGATGATGGATTGTCTCGCCTGTATTTAGATCGCACGTTTCAATGAAAATTGGAACCAGATGGTATACCATTCTTTCCACGGTATTACGACACGGTTTCTATTAATAGTCCATGTATTACTAATGCCCGGGCACATTTATTTAATTAAATGGTTCTGTCTTGGGTTTAACCGCTATACGCGTCATTGAAAACTGTTTCGAGAGATTTCCAGATAGAAAACTCGGGCTTTGAAAAATTGTGGGAAACTGATGACGACTGCTTCATGTGTGTGGTCTTAAAAGGCGATCTTGGTGCATATCTTTGTTGAGACGTTTCTAGACAAAAATAATATACTTGACACTGTAATAAGGACTTGTTAGTGCATTATGTTGTCTATTAAAGATTACGCAAGTTAGGCTAACAATGAACAATCTGAGTGTCGAAGCAGTACCACACCATAATATGGTGTGCTAATATTAGTGAATGACGTCATCAGAGGGGTCCATAAGAGGTCCGTAAGACCATAACAAAACGTTTCTACATAAACAAGATGACATAACATAAACATTGTAAACTTCAAACTTCAATATCCTTGATTCCGTTAAATCATATCACTGATTATTTGAAAACGTCAAATGAATACATAACAAAATTATAATAAAGTTATGATAAGTTAAAAAATTAAACAAAATTAAGTTAGACGGCAGTTCCAAGTCTAAAGCTCATGAGAAGAAGCTGCCAAGAAAGTCATGGTAAAAATTTGCAATTTGAAGACTGGCTGCGAGTATATTCACAGCCACTCTTCAAGCTGCTTCAAGCTCCGCGAGTTATATATTGTTCTTATCTCCGCTACCTATTGCTTTACGAATTTGGCACTAAATGTAAATGTAGAATCATGACTTACCGCAAGGTAGTTTTTGCTTCCTAAGTGAAAAAAGAATTTGAATACGTGAGTGTTGCTAGCATCTACAGGCTATGATACTTAACAGGACAACCATATGTTTGTCATCTTGATATAAAGATCCGTAATTACATTTAACTTGGTAACCATATGCAAAACTTGGCACTAGCTCGTCGTATGAGAACACTAGAGCAACCCACTTTCTAACAATCTGTTATCTAGCTGTCATTCAAACCAGCTGATTCACATTACAATACCATTTCTTTCTAAAGAGAAATTATCTCCGCCACAACAGCCGATCCACTTAAAAAGTCAAACGGGGCACATTCCATTGAGAAAATAATATCTAGGACTTTTTAAAAACATCCTCTACATTCTAGTCAAAGAATATTACCGTTTACACTAAATTAGTGAACTGATTTTGATGTTAGTAAAGTGGTTTAAGTTGTTATTGGACAGGAACGTGCATTCACAGGTAGGCAATGGCACAGTGATACTGAATAAATTACCCATCACATCAATAAAAATGTGTGTTGCACATACCTGACCTCAAGTGACAAAGATGTTATCTAATTTTCTTAATAAATATGTTATGATAATGAGCATAGTTATGATAATTCAAAAATAAATCAGACAGGGAGCTAGTTTATTATGCTGTTCATGTTTAATCTACTACACAAACGTGCAAAAGCCAAATGCAATGTTTTCTTAAAATCCATACCATAAATCTATTTACTAAATAAAACTCTATGAAGCTCTAAAATATTTATATTCTTCAAGTACCCTCATTTATCAATGTACATGTATCCCAGACATTTACGAGGAAAACTAACACATGTTTACAATCTTAGCGAAAACATTGGTGTAGTATAAAATGAGTACAAGACGAATATAAGCTGAACAATTACCCAACATGTGTAGTGCACTCCCCAAAGTGGCGAGTTACTCGCCCGCTTTGTACTGTGACCCGTTTAGTGGCGTCTATTCCAGTGCGTGAGTCACGGTTGCCACTAATTATAAATAATATTACTCGCGGTCGTTAAACTACGGTGTACGGGCGAGTTGTATCAAGTTGGGTAATTACGTATTTTTGGAGCGTAGGTCAAGATCTTTTTTGAGTTTTAGACTTTGACTTTGAAATCTCGATGAAAATGAACTGGTTGGTGTGAAGGAACACCGCATGAGTTTGTTATCTTTCCACATTTTTGGACTTGGATAGGGTTGCATTCGGCGAATTTAGCGACGATGTAAAAATAAGAACACGCAAAGTCCTTTTATATTAAAAAAAAGTGCCAAGATTGACACGACATATAGGGGTAATCGACTTATTCATCAGGAAAGACCATACGTATGCGTTGCGAGTGTAGATTATGTCATTTGCCTGTCAGTAACATGCAAGTGTTTTATATTGTATACACGATATACACATTAATCATTAGTTTAGCTGAGTGTTTTTAATGAGAATTAATTGGCATGTCACTATACTCGTGTCTGATGACTTTAATATAAGAACGGGTGTGTATAAAATGAAAACAAGTCCAGTCCATTTCTACCTTTTCTTGAGACACGATACGACATGGATTCTCTTTGTTTTAACCCTTCAAGGTCTACAATTAGAAAGGGACATGACAAATATATACACAAGTAATTTTACGTTGGGGGTAAAAGAAGAAATCTTTAGAGTAATTTCGTCGACCTGAATTCTACAGATGAACGAGTACGCTAGTCATATTTTTTCCAACATTCAGACACGTTATCAATGCATTCAAACACATTTCTATTACACACAGATAGTACTAAGAATGACTACACTTGAGAGACTAAATGATCATTATGTAAGTAGGTTATTATGCTCTAATAGTGACAGAATATTGAATATCGATGTAAATTATGCTCCTATTTTCACATTATATTATCGGCACGGAGTAAGAGAGAGTAATCTTTCATTAGAAAAGTAATGGGATTGGCGATAGACGTGTTGTAGCAATTAATGTTGTCTGGTTGCTATAAAACAAGCTCTGCTTAGTTTGGGTTGAGTGTGTTTGTGTGAGTTGCCCCAAGATATTATTATTATTATTAATTAGAAGCTACTAGCAATTAATAACGATTAAAATTAAAATTGCCATGTCAGGTGTTCCTCTTACAATTAATAACGACTGACTAATATTGACAGTTAAAAAGAGAAGTAGATGAATAGCTATATAAAGTCTGTTCATGCTTGGCACTAAATGTAAATGCTGGAATTGTTAAAAGCTCTATATTTGCATTTAGTGCTGAGTTGGAAATTTAAGTGCTACATCTATTTTAATATAAAAACCCCTATGAACCCAATTTCCCTTTGTCACGTTTTTCAAAGTTTTCTAATACTCTGTAAAAGTTACTTACGTAAAATAAATAAGAAAATAACGAAAAAAAAACGGTGCGGTACGAAGTTCGCCGGGACAACTAGTTTTGCAATATAATTTAATGTGTTTTGATCTTAAAGTGGGTACCTATTATTGACGTCTGCAGACACCGTGCGTGCATAGTCGACGCTCTATCATTTTCAAAGAAACTCATAGTCTCGGTAGGTCTCGGTCTTGTCCCCAAAACGAAGATATTTCAAGGTATAGTTTCGAGTGAGTAATCGTGCCTCCTCAAAACTATTAATATAAGATTTACAATGCAGCACTGATAATAACAATGTGTCTGACTTAATGCATATGTAATGTGGTGCCATCTTGGGACGAGATGTGGGCAGGCGTGATGTTTGGAGGTCATGTTTATCGTTAAATCATCCGCCATTGTGTAATCTTATCATTATTGCAAAGTTTTTTTTATTTTTTTTTAAACTAATTTAGCAAACATTCGACCCACCTGATTCCCGTAGCCCTGAGATGGCGAACTTTTTTTAATTGCCGGCCCAATTTATGTTTACAAAGCATAAAATGTTCTACAAAGACGTGATATGCCACTATCATGGGATCATTCCCTCTCTCTTCCGAAAGCCGTAATAGTGAGTCTAAAGTAAGCTATAGGTTCCTATCACTGTTGTAGCCTAGGATGGCATAGGACGCTAACAACAGCCGCTGTATCATAGGTATATTGCAGCAGATTCTTTTCCAAAGAGTTGTAGTATCCTTACTACATTTCCAAGCACAAGTCCGGCCACGTCGCATGGCGTTCTGAGGATGGAGATACTTCTCCAGACAGCTACCCATATGAGGCCTATTACTTTTATATTTTATGTAATAGAAGCGACAAGAAAAACCCGTCTTAAAGTAGGAAGACCCCAAGCACTTAAAAATACCCAAGTAAACTTAAGAAAGGAAATAACTGTCGCCCTAAGAACGCATTTGCCGCAGAGCTATCATGTGACCCAGAAGGGTCATTTGATCATCAACCCGGTACTAGTCATGGTATAGACCAGGGGTGGTTGGCACGCGGTAACATAATTCAGGCACGATTTGTGCATGAGGTCGGGGAAGATACTTCGACACCACCGAAAGATAGGATAGTTTGATTGGATTCCAGTTGTTGCTACTTATGTTATCAATAGTTAGTTCAATGTGACGTGAAGAAGCCACAAATTCATACAAAATGTGCCACCGTCAGTTTTTTTTTGACGGCATATCGGGCACGACATATGCTAATTATTTAAAAAATTGGCACGTATACCAAAAACGGTTTGCCATCCCTGGCATAGACAGTATTACCTCAATTGATTCAGTTGCCAAATGCGGCAATTGTGGCAGTAACGCCCTACATGGCGGCTATTGGCCATAATAGGCATTGCGGCTATCTACAACGGCGGTCATTTGCGTGGGAATATTATTACCGTTTTAATTTAATTATGTGGTTTAAATATGATGGTTTGCCCCCGGAATAATCAAGCAACATTGATCATAGGTGACTTCAAGCATGGATCGGGGTGGGGGGGATAACAGGTGCAATAGCCCTCTCGACCGAATCCTTTTTTTTTTTTGGAGATTTTGTGAATTTTGACACAAGACTGGTGGGTTTTGACAGGCAATTGCCCCCTCCTATCAGCGGTGATGCCTAGTGTACCCGTGTTGAATCAAATGCAATCCCCGCCACCATTATGATAGTGACTCACACTTGGCCGGTTGAGTCAAATGTCCCCCCCCCCCCACACACAATACCTGACAAGTTTACGATATTGAGTAGCACGAAAGTGGAAACAGTCACAATTGCTCAGCAGGACCGGGAAAGACAAAAGAGAGATGGTGCTTACTTGCATGGTGAAATTTGGTACTTATTACTAAAACGGGTTAATTGTGTAGGGTTTGTACTGTACTTTGGCAAGGGTTAAGAAAATGTTGTGTTAATACTAGCACAAGCAAATTACCCGAATTATACCAACAATTCCCTAATCTCTGTAGACCGCGCGACCCACGCCCAATTACCACTACGGGTTAAATACATTTCAGCTAAACCTTATGTCCGCTACACTAAAGGCGTGAAGTTATTCTGAACAATAATATTTATCATCCTACCGGATTCGTTTCATAAATAGTCCCTAGTGATCATAATATTTAGGAATACGTTTAATTACAGAGTACAAGTACTGTAGACGTATTGTATATCGATAAATTGGTCATCACGAGCATTAAAAACATCGACTTTATGATACCACCCATACGGCATACCAGTTCTCATTAAAACTTCGTAACTCCTGACATGCACTTCGAAATCTTAAGGGAGCTGTCATAAATACCGTAGAACATGGCCTCAGGAAGGCCTCAATAAGTTAAGGCATTTTTTTAAATTTGCTATTACTAGGCAAGTTAAAAGTTTGCCTTTTGGCTTGGTTCTTATGTTCTTCTAAATTCGTAACAACAAGTAAAGTAATTTGTCTTTTTTTTTTTTGCGATATTTTACTTTTGAATTTGTACTATTTGGATTCCAGCTATGAATTTGGCTAAGACAAATAAATTATTGTTTCTTACATACTTTCTAACGTTGGCGGTTTTCTAAATGAATTTAATTATTTCGGTCCTTTGCCTGTTATGTGTAGCTGTTGTAAAAACCAACCACAAATCGCTAAATTTATAAATAGAACTAGGGAGTTGAACCCCTTTACTTAGCTAGCACAAACAGCATTTAATTTAACAGTATCGCTCTTTCCCCGTGCAGGCCACGTAGTTTACGAACGTTCCCTAACTACCGAATATCCATGTTCTGAAATACAGATTTAGAAGTGAACGGTGCAAAACTATCTAACGAGCTTGTTATACAATTTTAACCTTTATTGTTAGTGTACTAAGGTGGATGGTGAATGAATACAAGGTGGTACGTCAAGATGCACCCCACAATATACATCCGGTAGTTAAACCCATGAATGAGTTGTCTCGTTCTACAAAGTGTTTTTTCTTGTTAGAAAATTATCGTGAATTGTCTAGATTGGAGTGGATTTAAGTGTTCGCTACATCCCGTGAGTGTCTAACGGCTGAAATTTATAAGCAATCTGATCCATAATTGAACTTACTTATCAAAAGTTAATCAATTTGATAAATTAGCTTGTTATATGGACTATTGTCTCTCTTAATTACATTTGCTAGACTTTACTGTGTATTGTCAAAAAAAAAATAAGATTATTGTTTCAAACTATATCAAATAAATTATAATATGTACAATTCAGAATAGATTTTTTATTAATTTCAGCCTAAAACATTTAATGGTCAAACAAAATAAACACTGGGTGGTTCCACAACTTCATAATTAATTGTTAGTAAACAAGTGCGTGGAAAAAATAGAGAAAATTGTTACTAACTGCCGGCGCACGAGTCATGAACAAGAACCAGCGATGCCTGTAATCGACGAAGGCACCAGTTCACTACGTCAGGTAATAGGTTACCTCCATGATAGGTCTTCGCCATCCGTTCATGCGAAACGATTTCTACGCATTCCGCCGATAACTTTGCATGCAAAATTATTCATAATGCAAAAAAAAATTGCAGTATGCAAAAAAAGAACACTGAAACTTTTGTCTATTCACTTCTCATGGTCACTAAAAAAAATTTAAAAAAAAAGTCACGAAACGAAATTCGAATTCGCGAAAGGTTTTCGAAATTCGAATGTAGAAAGTAATGGCGGGTCGTGTGCGCCGCGGCCGCGTGGTGCGGTGACTGAGCTCTGTTAGCTCGCTGCGCCCTCGCACAGTGCTCCCTGCGTTGCGCGTACGCACCACGCGTGCAAGCAACCGCACGCGAGGCAGATATGGTGGGATTATTATTTCAGCCGATGTAATTGTGTTTACTTAGAGTTCGTTTACCAGTGTATCTGTACAGTAGCGTCAAAATAGAAACAACAGGGAGCTGGGCGACTACTTGTAAGCTATGATATCATGCCTTGAGCGTGATTTATTGTCTGCCTTTCATTTTCTATTCAAAATATTATTACTCATCATTTCCAATTCTGAAAACCTTACTTTATTATAAAAAAAGATTTCCAATGTATACAACTATCTAAGTAATAACAACGATAAGCTATAAGTTCAATAGCGAATATCAAAACATTGTCCACTTATGCATAATAAACACTTAATGTAACTTTAAGTAATTTGTCACGTAACTTGACTCAAACATGTGAAATTGCAATTACCATACACACTAGCGCCACTTATACATGGTCTGAATGTTAACAATGATCCTGGCTACTCCAGTCAGCTAATAAAAAGGCATGATTTAAGTTATTCCCAAAACATTATTGAATAAATAACACAAAATAAATTTTCAATTGAAGATCAAAGGACACTCATGTGATACCACCAAGGCGAATGTAGAATAATGAACTAAGGTTTAAACCACAAAATTTAGTTGGTGTACGAGTATTTGAATCATTAGAAGTCAAAATTAAAGAAGGAAGTACGTTCACGCAAAGTAAATAAGAAAAGAAATGAAGAAGGCGAACGCGATTAGCACTATTGCCGAGATGAGAAAGAGGAAGGAACTAAAAACAACCACATTCTTTCCAAAAGAGAGCTTTTACAAATAAACGTTGACCACGCACTTAGCAATTTTACCTCTTGGAATGATAAACTAATGCAGAACACTGCTTTTAGCAACAACACGAAAGAAATAAAACCCCTTTCAGCTTGGCCACAATACAACAGTAACGACTTGTATGGCCTAAACAACACTCGTGTGTGTAAAATCTAAAGTCAATTAGTATTCGCCATCAATTATACTAAGTAATACGATTAAGCATCAGTCATTTACAAACTAATGAACAATTCATTACAGCAGTTTTCTCTTCAACGTACGTGTTGGAAGACTCAGATTACCAACATTGAGTAAGCAGACGTATTAATTACGTGAAATTAGACTGTAATACTACGTGGAACGATCATTTGATTTTACGTAATCAGAGTGTACATATGCAGTCACGATCTATTTCTAATTGAAGGCTTTTTCCATCGAACGCATGAGAAATTTTTGTTAGAGCGACTTCACTTTATAAATATGGTGGTCATCTACACAAACTACCAACATTGGTTACATATCAACCCATATGATGTCCCACTGCTGGGCACGGGTCTCTCCAGCAGATCCTACTTATTATAGATCCTGGTGGTAATTGCCATAATTGCTACGTTTAGCGAGCGGGTTGGCGATCGTAGTAAGGCTTTAAAGTATACAGAGGACGCTTCTGCCCATCCTCTAGTGTGAAATCACCTAATCGGCTTAACGACACCCACGGGAAGAGATGGGATGGCATTACTCTTAAGCCTGTAGCACATGGCAACATTGGTTGAATGGCTCTATAAAGTGCATTAAAACAGGACACCTCAAAATGCAGAACTAAATTTCAAAGTGGTAAATTCTCAAAATAAGGCTTGATATCTTAATACACCAGGCTTATATTAGAAAATTAATGTCATAGCATAATCCTGTTCACAAAAGTGGCTCTTAGGTTTAGATAATGTAATTTCTAAATGCTTTTGTGAAAACATATTTTGTTTAAAACTACCCTATGAAAGTGTAATAAATAATTCTTATTTCTAGCGAGCTTTGCCAAAATAGAAAGAATCTGATTAAAATTTTGGCAAAGCGAAGCTGAAAACAGGATAATTTATTAAAGTTGCTACTAGTTTCAAACGTCGTCTGTTATAACAAAATTTAAGTGTACTGTTAAAATAACAAGCTTTTTCCAAATCTCTATGTTTATTTATATGGTACCTGTGTCCTGCCTATTTATTTCGGTTAATCTCCACAACGACTGTATGGATTTTAATGGAACGTTCACTATCAGGTATTTCATATGATACGTTTACGTTCGAAAATATTCCATATGTACGAAGTCACGGCTTGCAGCAGAAATGAGAGCCTACTCAATAAATTACTGTGCTAAAATTGAGCTCTGTAGTTTGTCAGCAGTAGGAGTAGTTTTCCACACAATGCTATCAATGGTGTCACCACTTGAATCGATCCCATCATTAGCGCCCCTCTGTTGACGTAAGGGAAACTATTCCGTAGCTGTTAACATTGTAAGAGGTGACTAATTGTTATATCCGTGACTAGGATAAGATTTCCAAGATGAAGCACCTATGATAGATAGATGATTAGCATTTGTGGAGATTTTCCACATAAACCAAATAATGAAAGTATGAAAGTGGTCGTTTCATTAATCAAAAATGAACCAACAGTTTTATCTATTTTGCTTGTCTACCAGCAAAAATATTAAAAATTTAAGATTTTGTCATGGAAAACTTATAGCTCTTAAATGACCAGTAATTAAAATAATTGAACATTCCTTTTCACTGTTTCAGATTTTGTGACCACAACCGAGACAGTTGACAGGTGTACACTACTGCAAGTAGATCGCGTATCTAGGTGGCTCAAGCGACAACGCCACGCTCTAATACATACAGACTACTATTGGTAAACATCGTGAGATATCATGTGATGGTAAAAGTATAAGTTAAATCTAAAGAAAAATAGCTTCAAAAAATATTTAGGAATACCAATTTTGATGCACGAACTGGTCAAGTAGGTCTGTTATTTATTTCAGTGCTGAAAAATCGATTACTGCAAGCGTGAACAAGGTAAGTAATCCACAACGCAGTTTCCTTAAATATTTCAGTATTGGAGAAGTCGGTAAAAATCTTAGGAAAGAAGAACCAATACAATATTGTAATGTTCACCACTTGTCCAAAAGTAAAAAAAAATTAAACTGTGAGTGAAAAGTAGACAATTTGAGATAAAAATTGTTCGCAAATTCATGTTAAGGTCATGTGATCCTATACCCAATAAGGGACAAATGCCAAGACCCTAGAAGGGAGAGCAAATTCCAGTAATACGATCAGAAAATCGAAATTCGCGACCCCAGTACAAAGGGACTTTCGGATTTAATACAAGGGCGGGTCTTTCTGTGCTTCTTGAATATATTCCATTTCACTTTACGACTTGGCTCCTGTTCATAACAGACAAATTTATGATTACATTATAAAACTGCAACGTAAATGTCTGGATCGATTTGTGAAATGTACAGTTGGATTTTTATTATGATGGGCGGTAAATTGGAACAAACTATAAAATTTATTGTTTGAGGAACAAACAGTGGTTAGAAAAAGAAAACTAACTCCCAAACCGTCATAACAAAAGATGTTTTCGTAAAACAAACCTTGGCTTTGATTCCTTACGATATGGCAGAAAACAAAACAAACTTTCTTGATCTGTGTAAGCCACCGTATAATCGTAAACGCCGTTACTTCATAAACAATCTAAATACTGTAACAGGAATTATTTTCGATTGAAGTTAAATTATGTCTCTGTCTCTGTTTGTGAACGAACATGTACAAGGCAACTTACCGTTTTTCTGACAATGCACGCTTGTATATCATGCACGATGACTGGAAGGGCTAGATTTAGCAGATGTAATAAACAATAGAGAATAAGTGATCGAAGAAGACATGTGAAAGACTATATAAATAAATGAAATAGCAGTAGCTTGATGACTGTCAGTGGATCGATATTGCGCAGATCCTAGATAAAAACACACGTGGAATACATTACGTAGATGAAAATAATCGTGAACTCTGTGCTGATTTAGTTAGCTACAAGACATAGTCTAGTGTATGTCCTGGACGATAAGTGTTTGACTAGTCTTCTTTGTTCAATATATGCCTAAGTGAAGGCAAACATTTGTCATTTCACAAACAGACTTTTTAAGACGCAGTGTTAAAATAACTGTACATTATGATAGAATGCAAACATCATTGAAAACACTTCACTGTTTTTTTTTTGTATGTGACTTCCTATATCGTAGGTGTCATTGCAAACGCAGGCAAGCATACAAGTTAACTATTCCGTATATACAAGCCTTGAACATTTCTTGTTTACTATTGCAAAAAGGCTAATCTATTGACAGAATTAAACAGTTATTTTGGTAGATAAAATTTTGGACTGAATGACACTGAGAATATATATCTAAATAATAATTGGAGAAGTTTTAGTCAGTCACACACTCTAAAAAAGATAATCGTTTATATCATTCATAGACTCTTAGCTTTTTAATTTAGTCGAATCCCAAAAAGCGAAAGTATACAACATTATTCTTGGTATAGTGAAAACCTGAAAGTAGTTTGGTCAGAATCAATAACACAATCGAATGGGGCAGTTTCTGGACCATGTCATATTTTTCATTTAATAAATAATCAATCATTAATTATACAATGTGATGTGAAATGTGATCATATGACCATTACTTATTTTTCAATAATAGCCATGAATTACGTACTACGGAAAGTAATGAGCATAATAGCGCGAAGAACACATGACAATTTGAATGGCATAAAACTCAAAAAGTTTTCAGTATTCTTGAATCAAATATCAATTTCTTTTTTTTTATTAATTTCTTGAAGTAAAAATCTTGTTGGGTATCTGAGCTTTGCACTATACCAATCTTAAAATATCGTAAGTACGATGTCGTTGACAAATATTGCCATATTTTAATGCAAAAATATGCAACCATAATGTTCTAAACAAAATTGATCATTTTTTTTTTCAATTCATCTGGAAAACGATTTTTTTCAAACCAACCTAATAAATCTTCTCGATTAGTTTTCAAGCGTAGAGGCTACGATGACAAAGACATAATTTTAAACTTATAACAAACCTCCTTTTAAGGTTATAAAAATAGCTAGAGGAAGCAATACTAAAATCATAAACCACAAACTGAAATTGCACAATGTACAACAGCTAAGCTAACAAGTATAAAGATAAAAAGTTTCGTTATTCTACTAAGTGACAAAGCTATTAAAGGCACTTTTAATTATATAAGGCGCGCCCATCAGGGACGATGAACTAATGACTGTTAGAACGTGGAGTCCTACGAGTGCAGCCGTAAAAAATGCTCTGAAACTGACTATTGCTACGTTTTATTGTGAGGGGGAAACGAATTTATGGGCTGAAGTTAGGACAGAATGCACTTTGACGGTAGGTACTATTAGATAATTGAGTTCTTCCAGACGTAAAGCGGTTTGAAGACTTTGTAAAATATGAGATCGGTCGCAGTCAAGATCTGCACCTTTTTTTAAAACTAAATTACTATATGATGATGATAGTAATTTTAAAGAAGACACCACAGCTATTAAGAAACTAGATGAGAGTATATTTATACTCAGAATATAAGCAATTTTGCTTAGCTTATGCGATCTACATTGCTATACATTTTTTTTTTTAATTAAAACACTGGGTCATCTGCAATACTTGATTCGACTGGTAATTATTTAGTACACCGGCTTCAGAATCATCATCCATAGCCATCCCATCTCTTCCCGTGGGTGTCGTCAAGGCGACTAAGGAATTACACACTGGAGGACGGGTAGCAGCGTCTTTTGCGTACTTAAAGCCTTACTGCGATCGCCAACCTACTAGCCAAGAGTGGCGATTACGGCAATTACCCCCAACATCTATGATAAGTAGGATCTACTGGGGAGACTCGTGCCCAGCAGTGGTACATCATATGGGTTGATATGTATGTATATATTTATCCAAAATAATTATCCGAAAACTTGAGTCGACTGGGCTTTTGTAAGAAGTTGTGAAACACTGAGAGTTAAATAAAAAAACTTATTGATAATATCAGTTGATACAAAAGCGTTACATTACGAGTTTGGATTTCCTCAATATATTAAGAGTAAGCATCAATAACTAGACAGATAAGCGAACAATACCTATTAAAATTCCAGCAATAACCACTGGAGTCCAAATCAGCTGATAATCTGGCTGCATGCCAGGGTCGCGGCAGACTTGCGCATTGCGGGTGTAAACACACCACGTATTGACAAACTAGGAATGCGACGTTCAACAAGCTGGCTGGTAAATAACATTCAGGAAAGTATGGGGACGATTTTACGGAACGAAACTATTTTAGCTACCTTTTGTTTTAATCTAAGATTTCATTCAAATTCAAATATCTTTATTTCGTAAAATCAAATTCATGATTAGATATATTTCGGGACTTAATCGCGTGAATTATTTAAAGGTACGAACCTTTTATTTATCAGTCGACCCGTGACCACGATTGGTGCAATTCGATCGAAACGTCGTCGGGTAAATAAAAGGTTCGTACTTTTAAATAATTCACGCGATTAAGTCCCGAAATATATCTAATATGTATGAAAATCGCGAAAGTTTAAAAACAATAAATTCATGTTTGTTTAAAAACGTCTGTTTAAAAATAATAATTTAGGAAGCAGTTCCAAATGTAAAGCTCAGGAGGAGAAGCTGCCAAAAACTCATGGGCCACTCTTTTTAAAGTACAGGACTTTAAGGTAGATCTGTACATCTGTTTATAGATTTGTCAACTAGTCGGAAGGAATCGATCAGAAAAGTCGACTATACGATTTATATTCCGACCGGGTTACACCAACCGTGGTCACAAGCTGGCTCAACCTATGACCAAAGCAGGTGGAATCGAAACGTCTTGCAATCCATAGATAAACTTATGAGGCATGACTACAATTTTAACAGAGAATAAATTCTAAAGAAAGTTGATGAGCTTGGTCGACTGTTAGGCCAACATATTGGATGTATTCAATTTTTCAATAAAAGACACCTTAAAATTCTTTTTGTTGTTTTTTTTTTAATTTGCAAGTAAGTAAAAGAAAATTTGAAATTCTTCTTGATATTTATTTCTAAATTTTGTAAGTATTTTTATATCTTAACCGTTCGGAAATTAATTGTAGTTTCGTATACAGTAAATCACGTTAATAGTTGTGATAGAAGTAAAAATTTCCTGTTCATGTATAATAATAAATTAATAAAGGCAGATTTATTAATAATTTATCCTCACCTTTATCACTAAACACCGAGAGCACCTACAGAAGGTTACAGTTAACACACATTAGACATCTATACTCTATACTAATATTATAAAGAGGAAAGATTTGATTGTTTGTATGATTGTTTGTTTGTATTCAATAGGCTCCGAAACTACTGGACGGATTTGAAAAATTCTTTTATCGTTGTGAAGCTACTCTAACCCCGGGTGACATAGGCTATTTTTTATCCCTGTAGTCTCACGGGAACGGGAACTACGCGGGTGAAACCGCGAGGCGTCCGCTAGTAGTTCATAAACACACCATCTCGGACCACTTTGTTCTGAAGCTGTGCCGAGAACGTTGTTTATGCACTGACCTCTATAGTACTGTGCTTGATCCTACTTTATTGTTCACATTCTTTAGTTAAAGTCTATTATATCTATTGTTTATGTTTATATCAGCTCATATCTATCCACTTCACTGAGAATTGATTAATCCTACTTCTAATCACATAACAATCTGTTTACAGTTAAATGGAAAATCCACATGACAAAGGAATGTGTTCCTAGAAAAAAAAAACAAATTCATATTCTTCTACGAATATATTAAAAAAATTACCGTATTTTTCTGAAAGTAAAAAAGAAAACTAGCCAATGTACAAGGATTTAACTAAATTGAGTTGTCATAAATGACTAAATCGCATGTTTTTTAACATTCCACGGCATAAAACCTTAATGCATGTCTAGGACAAATATTTGTATACCAAAATAAGGCATTGACATAACTGTGCTGTTTCTGTACCATTCACCGTACAGCTAATTTGTTTACCAAATTCATGACGTCATAGCTTCACCACGATAATGCATAACAAATTTCATAGCAACACATTAACAATATCATTAATATCAGTTTGGCCGGAAAGTTTTCGTGCAAATTGACGTGACGGTACCATTTTATAAAAGGTGTTTTCATTCCGTGAAAGTTAAAGTGTTCCAGGCTAATTGATCTGTCAAAGTGCATCAAACATGACATCCTGCATTGTATTCTCTTGCAGTACCGAAGCGATTTGTCTCACAAGGACAAAAGCATTGTCACATAATGCGTTCCTAACTACAAGCGGGCACAGGACGATATCCAATACATGAAAATCACCAACTATACCTCTTTGTATAAGCCTCCTCAAAAAAATAATACTGTTTGCCTAAAACTAAGCCTGTTAAACTAAGCTCGAATATATTGCAGTAAAATACGCGGACACCCAAAACACGGTATAATAAGATATATATATTCTTCCACTAATCACATCACAGACTTCACAGGAGTACCGCTTCTGATAGTCACACACTCACATATACACATAAATTAGTATTCCTTGCGAAAAATTACTAAAAAAAAAATCGCTTCAACGAAATTAACTGCTTGAGTTAAAAACGCGAAATAATTTTGTTCAACGTATTAAACTCCAACATTTTTCCTTGCACGGGGAAGGAAAATGTGGATTTGTTTTGTTTTATTGGTAAAAGTAAAAACGGTCTGCGCCGGGAACACGACCGGGCCACGCCGGCGAGGCGACTGGTAGGATCGACCGTGCCAACCCTAGGGGAGGCTGCGTAAGTGCGCGCGGTCGCCGCGCAAAACTCAACCTCAAGGCTTCCACATAAAGTCTTAATTATAACGAACAGTCTTTATTGGACTAACGTGTGACGTTCATTTTGAAACACTCGCTCAAAGTTTGATTTGCCAAGTTGAATACGAACTTATGTGGAGTAAATAGAGTGGAAATTGGTTTGGTAATAAATTCTGGGGAAATAATAGGGATGAGGCGCGGTCGCTGTGAACTTGAATGGGGGTATAAGCCCAGGGTGGGCGTTGTTTCGCGTAGAGGGCTTGTTACCGGGCGCTTTCATTAAACTCACTTTGTTATCGCGTCAATATAACCATCCGGATATGGTCTATCACTCCTCTGGGCCATATGATGTTCACATATTCAACATAGCAGGTCATTTCTCATTAAAGTCACGCACTCAGTTGTTATAGAACAATGCTGGCTTTGTTTGTCGAACACTGCTTTTGATGACATCACCGAATTCTTGCTGGATACCATATTTTGGCTTATGTATGAGTTAGGGTTTTGAGATCTCAGGCATTTTGATAAAAATAATACGAAGTATTTTTAAGTTTAACTATTTCTTTCATAAAATGCTAATGACTCGCACGGACTTTTTTTGTAATTTTCTTTCAATGCGAGTGTGGGGGACAGGGTGATATGTCCCTCCAAATCAGGATGATGAAGAAAACGAGTGTTTCACTTGCACGATAGTTTGTTTATTACACAGTTTTTTACATTTACACGAAAGCAACAGGATACAGTTCGGAAGGATGAAATATAGAATAGGCGAAAGTCTAGGATACATAAACGCAATAAAATAGGTCAAGCGAGAAAGCATGCGAGTAGCACGTCAGCGCGGTAGCAGGTATTATACCGACTGGCCGGCGGCGCGCTCTGAGGAATGCAGATGGGCGTAGCCCACTCCCGGTGCGCGGGAGCAGGACAACAAGTCACCCAGCTCAGCGCGCGTCGCCGCGCAGCGAGTGAATTAACTAATAACAAAAAATATTGTTTCGTCCGCGAGTACATATTTTATTATTAACTTAAAAAATAAGTCAGTAATCAGTCTTGAACGACGTCGTGATAATCTTTCTACCTTTGATGCTAAACATTCCACCTGTTTGGTTAATTCGGCGATAATGTGTAGACTGTCGGCGGGTCCGCTCGGGTACGGAGCACATGTCACCGCTGCAGACGCTACTTGAGGTGTCACCACATCGTGAATCCGGTCGGCTAGCTCTGCCAATTCTTCAAGGTTGGCCTTCGGTTGCGAAGCAATAATGGTCTGCGTACCACTCGGCAAGCGACTTGCCCATATGGTTCGCAAAAAATCATCCGGGACGCCTGGGCCGGCTAGATTCGACAAGTGCCGGTAAAATTGGGACGGTTTGCGGTCTCCAAGCTCCTCGTGCATGAGCAGTTGTTTCACCTTCCTCTCCCTCGACGCGGAGAGGCGTTTGACGAGTTCTGCTTTCAATTTTTCATATTTGTTGGTGGCGGGCGGAGATGTGATTATGTCTTCTACCTCACTTGCGTACTGGGGATCTAAATGGCCGATAGCGTAGAAATATTTCGTGGCATCCGTGGAAATATTCGCCAGTACGAACTGCGCCTCCAATTGCGAGAACCACAACGCCGGTTTTTCTGGGTAAAATGGCGGTATGCGTACGCCCACGCGGCATGTTTCTCGAATGTTCTCGGTTTCTACTCGCTGAGTGGTCTTGGGTTCCTCGTTCTCGTAGTCTGACATCCTGCGATCACGTCGGGGTCACCAATGTGGGGGACAGGGTGATATGTCCCTCCAAATCAGGATGATGAAGAAAACGAGTGTTTCACTTGCACGATAGTTTGTTTATTACACAGTTTTTTACATTTACACGAAAGCAACAGGATACAGTTCGGAAGGATGAAATATAGAATAGGCGAAAGTCTAGGATACATAAACGCAATAAAATAGGTCAAGCGAGAAAGCATGCGAGTAGCACGTCAGCGCGGTAGCAGGTATTATACCGACTGGCCGGCGGCGCGCTCTGAGGAATGCAGATGGGCGTAGCCCACTCCCGGTGCGCGGGAGCAGGACAACAAGTCACCCAGCTCAGCGCGCGTCGCCGCGCAGCGAGTGAATTAACTAATAACAAAAAATATTGTTTCGTCCGCGAGTACATATTTTATTATTAACTTAAAAAATAAATTTTACAAATATACGCTACACGAGTACAACATACATTATACCCTACAATATACATAGCTTGCCGAAAAATATGTATATAATACTGAAAATCATATCAAAATCTGTAGCGTTCGCGTAGTTGAGATGAACTAAGCGTACAAACAGACGCAGATGGAGATTTTCTTGTTGCTATGTAAAGATAAAATCTTCTTGAAATCAGAGATGATTCGCCTTGACCATGGGCGACCACGTTTTTAGTCAATTTCGACACATTCCAGACCACGATGGGACGAGTTAGGACACCACACATTGACACACGCAAAAACAATATTGGAGGAGAGATGTTTGACGGGGTTCAAGGTTCCGTAGCCAAAATGGCAAAACGCAACTCTTATAGTTTCGCCATGTCCGTCCGTCCGCAAGCTTAGCTCAGAGACTGTTATTACTAAAAAGTTGTAATTTATCATACATATTACATACGCCGGCAAAATGAAAAAATAAAATTTTGAAGGAAAAAAACATGTAAAGTGGGGGTGTGTATTTTTTTATCTTACCTACCCCATCGTGTAGGTATCATTAGATAGGTCTTTCAAAAATATTTAGGATTTGTTAAGATCACTTTTCGATTTAGGTATCCGTTTGTGAAATATTGAGCCTTAAAATTATTTTTTTTGTTACAGGCAAGGCAAGTCTGCCAGCATTTTGTTTTTAGAGATGTGGAAAAATTCAAGTAGGTAGTATATATAATTAAATTAAAAACTATCACCACTAAATAGGCTTTACAAGTTTACGACTAGCAACAGACTAAGTGAGCAACAAAAAATTGTTACAAATTCCATTGAAAAAAATTATATAATATTGTTAGCAGTATAAAAAAAAACAGAAAACCCACTCTTTATGCTGCATTATTGTGCTGGGTAACTACGGAACCCTACATTGTGTGTGGCCCGACATACACTTGCCCAGTTCTGAATCAATGACTTTAGTACTGTTGCAGATAAAATTGTCTGTAGTTCCAAGATGTGATCATTCGGATATAGACATGTGGGAGGTGGATTGTTTGCCAATCAATAGTCCAAGGCAGACTGGTTCAACCGCGCGACTCACTCACTACAGGATAGATTTGATTACGTTTGATAAGAGCTTTTATTTGATAGTCTAGTGATTACCAGTCTATCGATTAACGACTTGTTTAAGTTGGGGTTTGTTGGATGAATATCTCGATTACGGTGTAAATGATTCTATTAGCTCTCAAATGAAATAAGTACCTAGCATTATGCGCAGTAAAATCACCATTCGAGTGCGCTCAGTTTATATAGATCAGTGGTTCTCAAACTTTTTAAATGACGGAACCCTTTTGGGAAGCAAAATACTTGATGGAACCCTACAATAAAACAATTATTTTTATAAGTGTATTCTTTATTAATCAGCATAATAAAAGTACAATGTATCAGTTACTAATTATTATTTACTTCACCACTTGGTAAGGACAATAATAGAAAACATTAAAAAAGAAAAAATCTAACTAGTGGGAGGTATGAAACTGTTTTTTATTTTTCATCAATTGCTTGATATCAGGTTTGATGGAAGAAAGTTGGAGTCTCATATCAGCTTCGGCGTCCAGTCTATTGCGATATTTTGTTTTCGTGGCTGCGTAGGTAGAGAATCCTGTTTCGCACAAATATGTAGTTGGGAACGGGAGAAGAATATCCAGAGCCATTTGGCCAAGCATTGCATATTCATCTTGGATTCTGCACCAAAAATCATTAAGAGGCGTCGTTTTGAACAATGACTCCATACTTGTGTCTGATGACATTTCTAAAAGAGATTCATATATCTCATTTGACATATTTTCAGGCTTTTCCAAGTTGGGTAAAAAAGGATTATGAATCCAGGAGTTCACTTTAATTTTTGTATTGTGTTCTTCGGGAAAATACTTTTCAAAAGATGCGCGCATCGAAATGAGATATTGGACCAATTCTTCAAACACATTATCTTCAAACATTTCTGAGTCGTTTTCGCTAACAAACTCACTGAGTAACGTAAAACTTTCTATTTCTTTCTTACCAATGCAAATGATCCAAAAATCTAATTTTCTTTTAAAAGCAGTTATTTTATTATAGGCCTGAAACACTGTTGTCTGTTTACCTTGCAACGATAAATTTAATTCGTTAAGTTTTTGAAAGATATCCGCCATATATCTTTCAAAAACTTAACGAATTAAATTTATCGTTGCAAGGTAAACAGACAACAGTGTTTTAAGACAATCGGAACAACCAAGTTTTATCATACAAACGGTCCTTCAAATTAAAAGAAGTATCTGCTGAAAGAAACATTTGTAACTCGGCTCTAAGTTCAAATAGCCTTGTTAAAGTTTTTCCCCGAGACAGCCATCGCACTTCTGTATGGAGCAGCAGTGTTTTATGTTTGCTGCCATAATCTTCACACAATAATGAGAACAATCGGGATTGTAGTGGTCGTGATTTGATAAAATTAATTATTTTTACCGCTTCATCCATAACTAATTTTAGATTAGACGGCATTTGCTTCATCGCAAGTGCTTGTCTATGCAGAATACAATGACTGGAACTACAATTAGGCGCTTTATTTTTCATTCGTGACACTGCTCCTGCTGTTTTACCTGTCATCGCCTTGGCCCCATCTGTACAAATGTCAATGCAATTGTTCCAACTAAGATTATGTTCTTCAAAAAATATATTTATTTTATTAAAAATTTCTTCCCCGGTAGTGTTTGTAAGCAGCGATGAACACATAAGCATGTCTTCTTCAAAAGAACTTTTATATGGATATCTCACAATAACCAGCAGGATAGCCAAACCAGCGACATCAGTCGACTCGTCCATTTGCAAAGCGAATCGTGTATTTTGTAGACGTGTAACTAGTTCTTGTTTGACGTAGCTTGCCAGATCATGGATTCGTCGTGAAACAGTATCGTTTGATAGCGGAACAGTAGAAAGATGCTTTGCAGATTTTTCATCAAGCATACATTTTGTTATGTCTAATACACATGGTTTTATTAATTTCTCAGCGATAGTGTGCGCTTCACCTGCTTGTGCAATGCGATAGCTAACTAAATATGATGCCTCCGTGGCCTTTTCGTTGGTAGTTTGTGTTACATGCATCATATTTTTTTGACTTTCTAATAACTGATCTTTTTTGCGAACAAAAAATTCTTTATTCTTGTCTTTAGTCTCGGGGTGTACGGTTTCTAAATGTCGACGCAATTTGGCAGGTGCCATGGAACTATTAGGAAGCAGTTTACTACAGAGCATGCAGAGAGGTGAGCCGTTGGAATCAACAAATCCGAAACTGATATAAGATTCATCATACTTCCTTTTTTTCGTCTTTGAAACCGTCGAGCTTGACGTCGTGGCACTCGTGGCATCATCTTCTGGATCGGTGATTGCTAAATTCTCCGCGCGCATTGCTTTTGAACATTCAGCGTCATTAGAAGATGTTGTTGGAACACGTTTAACACCTTTAAGCCAACGTTCCATTCTTCTTTATTTATAATGTTACAAGTCAGGATAGTGGGGTTTAAATAATGCACAATCGTTACTGCGTATAAGAGACTAAATTTAGAACCTACAGGGAAGAAATGTATAAAACTGAGACAACAGAATACAGCAGGCAGTAAAACAATGAACACTAGTTTCTCGCTAGCGAGCTTGTAAGTAGGTAGTAACTTATCGCTCCGAACGCTAATCATCAACTGACGACGCCAACGCGCGATCGCCGCTTTTATACTTAGTCCTAGACTCGATCTCAAATATTCTCGAAAATACTCGAGTCGGCACCTTTGATAAACAAAAAGCAAAAATAAAAACAGAAATTTAAAAATAGCGTTGTAAACAATATCGACTTTATCCTTTGAAGTTAGAGACGAAAGTCGCTTGTTGACAACTATAGCGTCTAATTCAGAGGCGGCTTTTATCAAAGAGACTGAGCGCTTACAAGTATACTACCCGCTCGTTTTAAGTTTGCCGCTGGCGATAGGTATGAGTGTATGACGTTCGAAATTTTTTATTTAATTGTAACAATAAAAATTGTGTACGGTAGATATTTGGGTAAAACTATGACACATTATAAGTTTTGTTGTCACGTGGGGGAGGGTACGCGCATTCCACAGACCGGCAAACTTAGAGCGAACGCGTTGTACAAGTATAAAATTGTTGAGACCAAACTTGTAAGATATTGTACCAGCTAATGTAACACAAGCTTATACAAATACAAATAAATAAATAAATAACATTCATAGCGTTTTGTCTCCGCGCGGCCGCGGAGTCCGCACAGCCGCGGAGCGACTAGAGAGAGGTGTTTTAATTTTTTTATTTCTAAATTCTTGCGGAACCCCGACAGAGGTATCACGGAACCCTAGGGTTCCGCGGAACACACTTAGAGTATAGCTGATATAGATAATACATCTGATTATGATACGGTTTTTATTGTCATTTATTGTGTTTATTTTTGAGAAAATTTTATTTAATGTGTATTTTTGGAAAAATATATGTATAAATACATTATTATGGAAGTAATAAATAATAATCTATACTAATATTATACAGCTGAAGAGTTTGTTTGTTTGTTTGAATAATCGGTCGGCGATAATCTCAGGAACTACTGGTCCAGATTGAAGTCTTTCAATGTTGGATAGCCCATTTATCGAGGAAGGCTATAGGCTATATAAAATCACGCTACGACCAACAAACAAACTCTTCAGCTTTATAATATTAGTATAGATAAAAAAATAACCTAAAAAATGGTTTTCTCTTTGTTTGAAAAATACGAAAATACTTTTGCCCTGATCGCATATGTCCGAAATAAATAATAAATTTATTTATAGCAAATGTTTTGTTAAGACTTTCTTCAAGTTTGACTTATGCTAAACCAAAGTACTCTCTATAGATTTCAGTCTAAATCTTATATTATATTGCTATATAGTATAGAAACTTTGTACATTTGTGAAGTTGGCAGCCCATCCTTACGCGATGTATCTGCTAATGCAACGATAAAACTTTCTGACACGAGACGTTTTATTGCTAAAGGGAGAGCTTACATCTGCTACTTTTTGTTTAAACTAAGTGATGGAAGGTTACAGGAAAGCGTAGACTTAAGAAACGAGGAAAATTGTGCATTATGGTAGTATTTTGTCCAAAATCTCACAACAACACAACGCTATCTGATCCTAAACTAAGCAGAGCTTATACTATGGAAACCAGGCAACTGATAAACATACTTTTCAAAATAAATACATATTATAGATAAATTACACCCAGACACAGAAAAAAAGTTTTATTCTGGGTGGGGATCGAACCTACCACCTCCGACTTAGCAGTAAGGGTCAACAGTCTATTCTAGTCTAGTCTTTAAAATAATAAATTATACCTGTACCTAATTTAAGGGACAAAGTATAATTAGTTCAGCATAATATTACCTACTTACTAGCGAATTTCCCGCGGCTACGCTACCCTGGTTTTCGAAGTTGCCTTTAACAACCAAATTTAGTTTCGCCCAGTGGTTACAGTAAAACCGATATACTAAACCGGGCAAGAGCATGTCGGACCATGCTCAGTGTAGGGTTTCGCAGCCTTGAATAATTGCATCAGTAAAAGAACGTATGTTCGTGGCACTTACGCCCGTTTGTTGAGGGACGCAGTTTTTCGGCAATTATTGACGGTATATCCGATCATGTCCGAAATAATTTTAGTTTAAAGTATTTATTAAGCCTTCGTGATTTATTAAATATTTTTTGGTCACACAGTTCAAAAGTTAAAGGGGGAGACAATTTATGCAACTTTCAGAACGATTATATCCAAAAATGTTTACTCAATCAAAAAAGTTTATTAGAAACCTTAAAATGTATTTGAAAGACCTGTCAAATGATGCCACACGTTGACGTTCGCGGAAAAAAAAAATCAGCTCCTGTTACATGTAGGAAGCGCCCCCCCCCCCCCTAAAAATACTTATTTTTATTATTTAGTTATCAAACTAAGTAGAAGCTACTACAAGACACCTTCTTTTCACAAAACTTCATAAATAACTACTCATTGAATAGTCTTTCGAGTAAAATGCATGCATACAGACAGACAGATAGATGACATGACGAAACTAAAAGGGTTCCGTTTTTGCCATTTTGACACTACAAAACCCTAAAAAGGACAATTTCGCATTTTGAACTACATAATTATCTACCTTGGATGCGACACATTCAACCTTACTTTTTTCAATTTCTAAATTGTAAAAGAAAAACTAATGAAGGACTATGCTAAAACGAAATTAACCTCTAAATACTTAAGAATTCAATAAGCGAATACCATAGTTATACGACACAGTAATGTAACAATTATACGTCACAATGTGAAAAATTCACGGCACGTACCCTCGGAGGAAGAAGCAGGCATTGCATACAGAATAACGACAAAATATTGCGAACGGAAACCATTGAACAAGACTATAGTTTTGTGGGTGTACAGACGTATTGCGAATTCTTATATGCAACATTTGTGAAGGTGAAGATACCTTGGTCGTTTTAAGTGGCATGAATTGACTGTGCTGTGCTCATATTAATCTACACTAATATGATAAAGAGGAAAGCTGTGTATTTTGGTATGTAACAAAGTACTTTATTCACTTAGGTTACATAATGCAACGCTTATGAACGTCAGACAAAATTTGGAAAAGGATGTTTCTACATTTAATGCCAAGTTCGCAAGAGTGAGAAAAGAACTTAAAAACTACTGGACCGATTTAAAAAAAATCTTTCACCATTAGAAAGTTACATTATCGGGGCGTAACATCTATATATATATATATAAATCAATGTTTGTCTGTATGTCCTCTATGCGTTCCGAAACCATTGATCAGATTGTGATGAAACTTTAGCAGAATGTTCTGGGAAGGCCGACGAGTGTTCCTGGCTTTAAAAGCCACAGCGAAGCGTGGCCGAGTTTAGCTAGTAGGCTATATTTTATAGTCAAATAAATCCCTACGAAAATTGCAATAATGTAATAACTCAAGGTATAACAAACTACGATATGACACCCGTACGCTGCCAGGGCAGCTAGTACAGTGATATTAGGACTATTTATTATATGGGAATTAACGCGCATTATATTGAGAAAGCTCGTATATTCGTTACTAGCTTTCGCCCGTGGTTTCACCCGCGAGGATGTTGGTTATCGAGATAAAAAGTAACCTATGTCCTTGCCTGAGACTTAAGCTACCTCCATACCAATTTTCATTTTAATCGGTTCAGGGGTTTAAGCGTGAAAACGTAATAGATAAACAAAATTACTTTCACATTTTAAAAATATTACTTTGGATTAACTTTTCCCCATGGCTTTGCCACCAAGTTTAATAAAGACTTGCAACCCAAATTTTACCCCATTAGGGGTTGATTTTCCAAAAAAGCTGAAACCCGATTTACATTATTTTAAACCAAAAAGCCAAATGCAAAATTTTAAAACTTTTAAAACTTTTAAAATGACGGAGCTTCATACAAACTTACATCCACTATTTTACTCCCTTTGGGGATGAATTTCCAAAAATCCCTTCCGATGCCTATATTGTATAAGGAAAACGATCTTGACATTTCACTTCTCTACGATCAGCGGTTTAGGCAGTGTCAGTCAGTCAGGACTAAGAATTTTATATACATACTAGTTGACCCGCGCAACTAACTTCGTCTGCGTAAATTTTCCCCGTTTTTGCAACATTTTTTATTGATACTTAGCTCCTATTGGTCGTAGGTCGTAGCGTGATGTTATATAGCTTATAGCCTTCCTCGATAAATGGGCTATCCAACACTAAAATAATTTTCCAATTCGAACCAGTAGTTCCTGATATTATCGCGTTCAATCTAACCAAACAAACAAACTCTTCAGCTGCCGATTTGACAGTTCCATAACGGAATTAAACCAATGGTCAAAAGTGGGACATTTATGACCAATAATGTTGACAGCTGATCTGATACCAAACTTCATAACGGATCAACTGCCAAAATAGAAGTGTAAGCACATTTTAATTAAATGCGGCTCTACTAACAAGGTTACGAGTGATTTTGTGACGTGCTTAAGCCAAATATGGAACACCGCGTCGTGTTTTAATCCAGTTGTCTACGTACAAGTATGACAATCATGTTTTATAATTTGGAATACTGTGTTCACACGCGCGGCACGTAGCCCGGGAAGCAGCCTGAGAAGCAGCATGGTAAGTAGCTTTACAATGGCCGGCGGGCCAAACACAATCACAAATGCTTGTGCTCGTGTTGAACGGAAGCGTGTACAAGTAGCAGAAGACATTGTTTCAATTTAAGCTTATGTTACACAAGCGTGATAGAAATGGGTCTAGGACAATGCATTATCAACTAGCTATTGGCCGCGGTTTCTCTCGCTTTAAGTTTGTTCTCTATCGCAAAGCTCGAGTTTCTTGAATTATTTTCTTATAGGTAACTTTTCTCTCTCTAAAAGCCACTAAATAAATAAATATTTAAAAAAAACTCTCTCAAAAAATCATTTATATATGTATTTCTAAATACATACCTACATACTATAGATAATACTATATATCATAATACAGACACAGAATAAACCATCGTATTCATCACACAAAGTTTTATCCTGGGTGTGGATCGAACCCACGACCTACGGCTTAGCAGTCAGGGTCACCACCACTAGACCAACAGGCGGTAAAAGGGTTTGGGCTCAGCGTTTGATAAGTAAATGAAGGATCAAAATTAATACGTTGAATTTTATATACATAGATTAAGATTACAACGTACTGTGGCAGTAATGTCTACATCGAGTTTAGTCGCGGCTCCCTCGACGCAAATTTGCAACAAGAACAGTATAATATTCTTCTGTACAAAAGTTTGGCTTATGCATTTCTCAACTGAATGAATGAAACACACACCAGTTAACATTCAGTATTGATTCAGAAGAGTAAGTACGTCACATGTTGGAAACTTCATCCAATCAAACTCAGCCCTTCAGTTACAAAGCAGCTGAAACAATTTTCAATTACCAGCCGTCAATACCAGTTGCAGACTATGTATAAAGTGTGTTAAGGTAGGTGCACACGGAAGCCGCATCGTTGCACTCGCACGTGGCACGTGGCTTATTGATTGGCTGCGGGTGGTGTGTTCTCGGGCTAAATACAAGGTTGTTGCAGAAATATGTATGAAGTTTGATTAAGTGGTATTATTATTTGTTTAGTGCCTCGGTTCTGAACATGTAGGTATTTACCTACCCGCTCGAGGATAATACAGATTTTCTTTTGGAGTAATGAAGGTGATATCAATTTTACTTTACTATATTAAATGATTCCCCGCCCCCTGTTCGAGAGCAAAATCGTAGATCGATCACAGTGCTATTTATTCGGTCAGCTCTGGATGAAAGATTCAAAAAATAGGAACAGCTACGTCGTAGCATAATGTCCATTGGCTTTGCGGGCCAAACGTTTGCCGCGTTTGGCCCGCGAAGCCAATGGACGAACAAACAATACATAATTTTGAGTGGAGCTCAAAAGTATTTCTGACGCTAATATGCACCTTTAAATGCTGTCATTTAACGACTTCTTCTGTCATTTCAAGGCTGTCAATTCTCATGCTGTCAACAGTGACAGCATGAGAATTAATAGCCTCTCAAAACTGAGTAATGTTTGAATATTTGGCCGTTTTTGAAAGACAAACTCGTAAACTTAAATGCCCTTCCACACAAATCGATTAGTCAAAATAACGTTGCCGAAATAACTTTGCAGTTCCCTTGGGAGGGAAGCCGGGAAAGGAGGGATTACAACTTATTGCACGGAGATTAGATTTCCTCCCCACGCATTGCAATTTTACCCTCCGTACCTCGAACGTGTGCCAAGATAACTTCGTTACGGGACAGCTACGGGAGCGTTCTTGAGATACGAAATATTTAATGATGTGGACTTAATTCTCTTTGCGGGACCTTCTTTTCATTACGGAAAATTGTGAAATATGATTTGTGACTTTGTGAAGGGTCCGTGATTTTAATATAATCTATACTAATATTATAAAGCTGAAAAGTTTGTTTGTTTGTACGCGGTAATCTCAGGAACTACTGATCCGAATTGAAAAATTCTTTCACTGTTGGATAGCCCATTTATCGAGGAAGGCTATAGGCTATATAACATCACGCTACGACAAATAGGAGCGGAGCAGCAATTAGAAATGTTGCAAAAACGGGGAAAATTTATGCAGACGAAGTTGCGCGGGACAGCTAGTGTAATAATAATGTTCTCCTCTGAATGTTTGCAGGTGGCCACGTTCTAAGAAATGAATGTGCACGAAACGAGTACCTCCGAAGGAAAATGATAGGAAGCGCCACCAATGTAGGAGAATTCAAAAAATGGCAAGAAGCCCAACTATATCTGGTACCTACCGGGCAGAAGTTTCACTCAGGGGTCTCACGACTCAAGGGGTAGCTAGGGAACGCTTCTGCCCTATTAACTAAAGGTTCATTTCCGTGCATCGCGGCTGCGCGCGGCCGTTGCGACAATAGTAAGAATGCGCGCGCAGCCTACGTCAGTCTTCAGCCGCGCGCGTCTTTCGCAGGACAGTTCTGCCGCGCACTAATTAAGTCATACCTAGAAATATTTAAGCGGCTTATACGAGAAGAAGTTACTACTTTTAAGTCCCGCCTTTCTTTCTTTCCACAGGCTTTCTTTCATACGCATAGTACAACGATTTGGTATCGGCCGATAGACCGACATCGACCGATCGTCCTAAATCTAACCAAACTATTGGCTAATAGAAAGTCTGTGGTCATGCGGTGACCCCTACTGATAAAGTAAATAACATTACGGTGTCGCAACTCGAGATTAATCGGTTCCCTCTTTATCAGTAGCTTTAAGAAAAATATATGGCATTTAAATCGATACATAACTTTGGTATCTACGGCGTTTCAAATCAACTTTTAACCCTTTTCTTGCATTTGGGGTTTAACCTTTGGAATGCTTTATCACTGATCAGTGATCTGGTATGAAAATGCGGTAACACTGATCAGTGTTCAGGTGACCTGCGACACCTTACTCGATTTTGGACTATAAACTACTTGAAATACGGTCTAAATTGTTTCATTTTCCTATTCCTATAACATTGAACTAATGATCGAGAACTTCACTCGTTGAATAAAGTTTAGAGGAACGTTAAAATTACCATTTCAAATTTGGATGCCGATCGGCCTACAGTGGTTCGAGAATTGTGTGATTATGATTTGTGATGATTTGTGAGTGATATTTGGCAGGAAATGTGGTGATTTTTGTATTCAAAGACAGTCTGGTTATCTAACTTACGGTGGGTAAAAATAAAACGAAATATGTTACAGATTATATCATAAATAATTATTTTTCTAAAATAGGTTCGGAAATTGTATTTCGATTCGATTCCTTGTGAAAAATAATAATGTTAATGGTGTTTTTGTGCTATATCTTAACATTTATATAGTATATTAGTTATCCTACTATCAAATAAAATCGTTACCTATATGTGTACGAAACATTTCATTGCTAAGAATCAATAAAATCGAAACCTTATCTCGCGCGTTTCAAACTCGCGCCATGTTGCCGCTGACGGCGGGTACAGATTGACGTACCTTTTCCGCATACCAAAGGTTAAAACACAACAGCACACTTCACACATTTGCACCCAATCCAAACAAATGACAACAATAGATGACGACACGGGAATCGATCCTGCCATTAGCTCCCCCATTTATAGCTTCGACACATGGGGAAACAAACAGCAGGCATGTTTTCGATAATGATAGATTGAATCATAGATTTTTTTTATCAAAATCGACAGTATTCTACCTAAGGACTGCTTTTAAGGTTAGCTAACGTATGTTGTATGAAAGAAGATTTTTAATTTGAGCAGAATTTTGAACTAGAGCGTGATTTCAAACCGAGCTTATACTCTAACTGGTAGGCTATCAAGTTCTGCAGGTAAATCTCTAATATTTGATATTCTTATTTTATGAATAATACGCATGTTATTTTAAGTCACAAAATTAGTCACTTTAGTAAAAAGCAATAAAAGCATAACAAAAGATTTATCATCATCAAAATAATAAAATGAATCAATGATTTTCTCTAATCAAAATAAGGCCAATATTATTTTATTAAGTATTTTATTAATTATTTTTATTAAGTACTAGTGGACCCCTAGCGGTTTCACCCGCGTAGTAATACACGGATAAAAAGTAGCCTATGTCACCCGAGTATAGTGTAGCTTCCCAACGGAGAAAGATTTTTTGAAATCGGTCCAGTAGTTTCTAAGTTTCTTCGATACATGCAAAAATACAAATCTTTCCTATTTATAATATTCGACGATATTTATATTTTTTTTTCGATGTTTATCCAATGATAAACGTCGAAAAAAAAACTCCCCATCAATCAATCACGCCCAACGAAAAGTCACAGACCAAAAAAGAGCATTAAAGAACACAAAAAGAAAGCAACTTATACCGTAACTTTAAAAAATACAAAACAGGCCATTATTAACACGATAAAATTCGTTGACGTCAATGATAAGTTCCCCTTGGTGTATGGGGAGCGAACACCGTAGCGCAAATTAGATAGATACAGTTGGCCGGCTCAATACAACGAGCGAAAACAGGCGCACACTTACATCTCGGTCGAATCGTCAACCGAGACAGCGCACGTTGTATTCGCCGTAGTTGGATCAACGTAACTCGGCCGGATTGAAGTTAGGTTCATATCACTTTCGCGCATGTAAAATAACTTACGAAAACGATTAATTATGTTTAATCGATTAAAAATACTAACAAAATTATTTTTTTTAAATACTATTTATACGAGTTCATAAAAGTTTAAATTTAAAACAGTTACAGTAAATACTAAAGATAGTTTGAAATACAATGAGTTAGTAATACTTATTTTGACTGCCTCTGTGTGTGTGCCGCGGTAGGAGCGTATCCCAACCCAGGATAAAACTTTGTGTGAGGAGCACGATGGTTTATTCTGTGTCTGGGTGTTATTTATCTATAATATGTATGTATTTAGAAATATTTATGTATTTTTATCAGTTGTCTGGTTTCCATAGTACAAGCTCTGCTTAGTTTAGGATCAGATAGCGTTGTGTAAGTTGTCCCAAGATATTATTAATTATGACAATGTAATACGTAATCGCATCTCTAATTCTCTTGGTTTAGTTACCGCCCCCGCCCCCCCCCCTGTCACCTTTTACTTCCAAAAAATGCATTTGCCCAACCACTTGTCGCAACTTTCCGGCCGAATTACGTTGATCTAACTGTACGTCTATGTGTGCATGGATTTTTGGTGGAGCTGTGAGCCGGCCTTCTATACGTATGTATTATGTGACCATAGTCTGTGTAGGTCGGGAGCAAGTGGCAGACTATCGATCGTTGAGAACGAAATGGAGGAAAACATTACGACTGTGCATAGTTCCTTTTGGTGTAGACAGCACTAGACGGTATGCTGTCTGGATTTGGTAAATTAATGCTTAGAATTGGGTAGACACAATGAAAAAGTTTTCAGTCAAAAGAAATAGTCTAAACTAAATATTTAGATGACATTTAGTGATGTATGACAGATATTGAGGTTATTAAGGTTTTTTATTTTTATTTTTAAGTACCTGGATGACCGAGTTTAGCTCGGTATTTTTTTAAAACCACGTTTTCTAATAATGAAACCTAGCTAGATCGATTTATCGCCCCCGAAACTTCCTGCATACTAAATTTTATTCGCTGGAGCCGTTGCCGAGATTCAGATTATTGCAAAAATACTCTTCGGATATTAGCTCCGTTGAAATACGAAATACCGAAGTGTTCAATCTATTAAAACAAGTTGATTTGAACAAATCACCAATTTTTATTTTAAACTGTGCAAAGTGTCTTGCTGTCCCACTCTCAATTCTTAACAGACGCTGTCTTGTCGAGGGTATAATGCCCACAATCTGGAAGACAGCGTATATAACCCCAATACATAAAAAAGGGCCGCAAGACGTGGTGGAAAATAACAGACATATCTCCAAGCTTTGCGTGTTCGCTAAAATCCTCGAAAAAATAGTCTACAATCAACTCTACCCAGCTATTAAACTTAGTTTTGGCGAGCATCAGCACGGATTCCTTAAAGGCCATTCCACCACGTCAAACCTCATTGTCTGTAGTGACTGCCTCTGTGGCGCGGTGGGAATGTATCCGACTTCCCACACGGGACACCACTCTGTGTGATCCACAAATTGTTGTTCCGAGTCTGGGTGTACACAGGGCTTGTAACCCTACTGCGGGAGTGGTCTTTAAAAAAAAAAGTATGGCAGCCAAAAATAACAGACTGGCTCACAATTAACCAAAAACGTTTCTGGCGTTTCGCCGGCTGTCATCGCGATGTAATTATCAAAACACAGATTTGACCTAACTTTGGAGTCGGAGTTACCACTCAATTAAACTTAAAACATTCTTAATTTTTATTTTATGTTTTTTATTTATCTTATTTCAATGCTACTACTAGAGGCATCCGTGCGTGGTATCTGTGAATTAATTTTACTTTAATTCAACAACATAATGGTGATTAGCTAAATCTATTATATAAACTTAGGACATACTATGCATATTTGTAATAGTAGGTACTTATCGATATTGCTCGACTTTTGGACATCTCATCCAATGATGGAGCAACATACACAGTACAATAATTCTAGATAAACCAACTTAATAAAAAAACGCATTTGATTCCGGCCAGCCGTTTGTGAGCTACGATGCCACAAACATGCACCTTAACCATATAACTATAATTATTTACGTCAGATAAAAAGAACTTACCTAAATATAAAAGCCGATGCGTGATCCATTGGAACTAGTTCGTCTTGTGAAGTAACAGCAGCCCCCTTCAGAGATCACTATTCATAAAAACAAAAAAAATATATGTAAATAATCCAAAAAAATATTCGAACAAGAGGTTTACTATACAATAGGATACAGGTCCTTCACGACCGATTTGGAGCGGTCCGCTTGACCGCTCAAAATTGGTCGTTGTAGAAGTTTGGGGGAGGCCTATGTTCAGCAGTGGACGTCTTCAGGCTGATGATGATGACGATGATGATCAGATTATTGTTACAAAGTTATTTTCTCAATATAAAATGTAGGTAGTAATAAGTTTAATACATCATTATAACAAATCTGTAAGGCGCATGGAACGGATTTTCGAGCCTTGGTAAGGCGTCATTAGTGTTGCAATTTATAAACTAAATAAAAAAATATATAACTAAGAATAAAGATTGAGGTAAACTCCACGTTCAAACAAACAAACAAACTCTTCAGCTTTATAAGTATATATAGAGGTGTTCACATGTAGGACGACACGACTAACTGTCATCCAAGATATTTTTACAGTCACGAAAGTGGGATCTATAGCTGATAGACGTCATGGGCACAGCTAGAGACGCCATGGGAACAGCCAGAAATGATATCAATCGTCATTACATAGGGGTCGGCCATAAATCACGTGATATTTTTTAGCCACTTTTTGACCACCCCCTCCTTTCTTCTGGTGGTACTTGGTGAGGTTTTAGGCTACCCCTACAACCCCTACCGAAGAGCACGTGCATTTTTTGGTACAAAAGTACAAAAAATAGCTCAACAATTTTTCACACGGCTGTGAGTCTCCAACGACGAGGGGTGCAATTGGTCCAACACCGGTCAAGTGTGAGTCGCTGGCACGACAGGGTTCAGGTGCAATTAATTCGACGCCGGTCAAGTCTAACGATCTGGAGGTCGATTCATTTATTTAAAGCAGTTCAGTTTCGATTAATACGGCTATTTTTGTATTCTTATTACTTTGAGATCGATCTCAAATACGCTTGCCTCAAGTATGCGTCTCGAGAGCGCAATAATAACATTCTAGTACGGTGGGCAAGCGTTTTTAAGATCGATCCCAAAGTTACAAGTATACGAAATTGGCCGTTTTAATCGAAACTTAACTGCAACTGAACTGCACTGCTTTAAATACGTGAATCGACCCCCAGATCGTCAGACTTGACCGGCGTCGAATTAATTGCACTTCCCCCCCTGTTGTGCCAGCGACTCGCACTTGACCGGTGTTGGACCAATTGCACCCCTCGTCATTGGAGCTACTTTTGAGCCGCTGAAACAATACACGTGATTTCTGACTATACCGCCCTACCCCCTGGTGATCTTTCGTGACGTGATTAATGGACGAGCCCATAGTGGGAGCGCACACTTTCCGTCTTCAGTCGTAGCAGTCAAAGGGTATGTTAGATAATATACTCACCGAGAGGCGGTCGGGAGGGGGCGCGGAGCGGGGCGCGCTCAGCGAGCCGCACCGACGCTTTCAGCCCCCGCCTGCAATCAACGCCACCACTATTAAAAACTTTTTTATAAAAGACACAACCACATTCACACAGCCTGATGCATAGACATAGGGCACGGCTATATGCTCAATTTTATTTGTAGTTATTCTTGTTTGTACAAGAAGCATGCGTTAATACGGCAAAACGGTATACAACACAAATGGCTTGCACAAAACGCCAGTTTGTACAACATTGATTTGCACAAATAAGCATGTATGTGAAGATGGCACCATCCGGTTTGTGCAAATAAGATTGCGCGTGTAACGAATATAACAGCCATGTAATACTCAGACACTGGTCAGGTGAGCCAAAAGCCTGTAGACTGTAGACTAAGTGGGCCGAAAAACCGATAATCTTAATCACTACTGAAAATCTTAACGATAGAAGTACTAAATATTTATTTATAATAACTTCTCTTTTGTCTTCAATAATGTGTCAATTTGTGGTGTGAATTTATAGGCGGAAATAACTTTTTAAACTGCGGCCAAGTGTGCGTCTGTTTTACGATTGTGACAAGCAGTTTTTAAAACTGATGCGGGCCGAAATAAAATGATCAGTGGGCCGCATCTAGCCCGCGGACCGCAAGTTTGACATGCCTGGTTTGCGCATGCAAGTCGCTGTCGTGTTAACTCCATACACGTTTTGCGCATGAACTAGATAGACTAGACTGAGCGTTCCCTTCCAGGTATGAAGTAATTACTGGCTGTATTCTTTTTTCTCCTGTCATAAAAGTATTGGTGACGAGCAGTTTCCCTAGCGGAAGTCACGGAAATAACTTATGAGTATGACAGATAAATTATAGTGGCCTAAAGGTTTTTTTTTAAATTGGGAATAAAAGAAAGAAACATCTGTCATAAGTTAGTTTCGCAAACCGTAATTTATTATTACTCTCAGAATGAAAGTTGTTACAATTAGGTCTTCTGTTGGTAGTCTTATGTATGTGAAACTGCTCAATTTGAATTAAGATATTCTTTGTACGTTGTGGTGTGGCTTTATAAAATGTTATACCAAATCACTTTGTTATACAAACAGAGAAGCTACCTTTGCATAGCTATGTAAATAACCATTGCTAATTTTTATGCATTCCATCTTGAAATAGTAAGAACTTTTTGGATAAGTGTCATAAAAATTGTTTACACCAAATGCGATTCTTAATTACCCACCACTGGTCGTAAATCATTGACTTTGATGTCGCTAAAATATATCACCTTCTGCTCCTCATACACAGAATATCTACAACTCATCAAAGAACTATTTTCTAAATCTTGGAACTTTACCAAGTTTCCTTTTATCCGTTAACAATCATTTTTCCTTTAATTAGTTGGCCCTTCCATCAATCTCCTATCACAAACAAACTAAAAATACATAGCTGTAGTTGCATCAACACTAACTTTAAAAAAATGATGAGTAGACCCAAGTTTATGGTTTAATGCCAGCATTAACGATTATGGTTTAATTCTAGCAGTTTAAGGTCAGCTTTTCAGCTGACCCAGAAGCAAAAGAAAAACTTCAGAGTTGGTCAGCAGCAAACAAAAAGCATCGGCTTTTAAGTTTCACTTGCAGCTGCCTCCCGTGGCTTAGGGCGGCAGTTGGGGCCAAAAGTAACTGCCGGCTAGATACTGCTTCCGAAATTCCCGACAATCGTAGCGGTTGCCGTTCCATTGGGCTACGGGAGGGTAGGACGAGAGTATCTGCGGATACTCATGCCCAGATGACTGCTTCCGAATATTGGACTCCGAGTGACGTAAAGTCCCATATGAGCTGATGAGCTGAAGTAGAGGTCCTGTTTGATGCAGACTGGAATGTATCTGAAGCTTGCATATGGGCGACTCCGAGGTCACTTTCGCTTTGCACTGGGGGACAGAGGGAATTCGGCAGCACCTGGAGTGACAGATCAGCCCTATTTAGGGAGGCACTATTCTCTTTGCTTAGCCTTAGAGGGGGCTAGAAAAGGATGCACTAATTAAATGCTAACCCCAACTTATAGAGATGGTAGTAACCACGGCTGCCTCCGCTTCTCTCAAATCAGTCATCATCAAGTCTTGGGCAGACACAGAGTAGGGAATATGAACGTCAATGGCCTACTGCTACTGAAAGTTTGTGCATAATTTGACAAACACCATGTTTAGATTGCCCACGAAGCACAAAAATACGTGGATGTACCCAAGATCCAAACATTGGCATTTGATAGACTACGCTATTGTGCGACAAAGAGACATTTCGCAAGTCCAAATCACCCGCGCCTTGCGCGGAGCACATTACTGGACTGATCACGTGAACAGGCTTATACACAGGTTCGCTCGTTGTACTGCACCTGTTAAGGTAACAATGTTTAAGGCATTCTGCCAGACTTTCTACACGAGCGGCCTGTGGGCAAACTTTACACAAAAAGCCTACAATGCCTTGCGCGTCCAATACAATAACGTGTTCAGGGCCCTGTTTCGGCTCCCTCGATGTTGCAGTGCATCCGGCATGTTCACTGACGCCAGCGTAGATGACTTCTACGCAATTATGCGTAAAAAAGTTGCTTCGGTGGTGCTGCGAGTACGGGGGAGCCCGAATAGCGTCCTAAGGATGATTGGCGAGAGAACCGACACAGTTCTGCTCAGTAGGTTCACTGAACTCCACGTGTTGCGAGACCGGTGAGCCTGCTGCGCGGAAATGTGTCGAATTACTTCTTTCTACTTCCTTAAAATTAAAATAAAATTAAAATATGATTAAATTTACTAACATTAGATATAAGCAAAAATCTTGTTACTAACCTACTGTGCTATGTTTATGGACTTATTTGTCTGAAATAAATGATTTTTATTTTATTATTTATTTTTATTATAGAGACGAGGGAGAAATATGCCGAGGCTTTGACCACCAAGCTGCCATTAGTGAACCAGGAGACCGATGATGTCGCTGCCAAACGTTGATGTCGGGACTTTATAAACGCATATTTAAGACACCACCGCAGTTACTCTGGGTATAAAGGTTTCAAAACATGAGGACTGGTTCGATGATAACGATGGAATCCTCGAAGAGGCAATTGACCAACAAAGTCGTCTTCTTCGACAGCACAGGGGAACAGGCCAACATGCTGAAGTTGGGATCAGAAAAAATAACCTAGATCCGCAAAGACTATCGCGGGAAACAAAAAAATTATGGTGGCAAAATAAAGCTCGCCACATGCCTATCATGCAATCCCTAGCTGGGTTGTGTGGCTAGCAAACACAAACCAGCTAGGGAAATTCTACGGTCTATTTAGAAAATTGTTAGGCTCTGCCTGTCTTGTGAAAGTACCGCTTAAGCCAGCGAATGATGTAGGCCTTTTAAAAGCAAGAATTAAGTGTAAAAACGCTGGACGAAACACTTCAAATCACTGCTTAATGTAGACCGGTCGGTCGATTTAGAACACGTGAGATCTACGCCTCAACTCCCCGTTGATAACAAGCTGAATGAGCCGCTGGCATGTGGCGAGGTTGTTATTGCCATCAAACAACAGCAGAACCAGCGTGTGGCTGACATCGACTCTATACCGAGTAAACTTCTTAAGTACAGCGGTCGGAAGCTGCACCTGGCTATAAGGGAACACTTTGAGGCGATATGAAAAAAAGACGTCTTCCTCAAACCTTTAAAATATCACGCTACTGCCTTACTAGGCTTTACATAAGAACAAAGGCGATAGTTCTAACTGCGTCTCCTATCGTGGTATTTCTCTACTATCCATCCCCGAAGGGTCTTTGTCAGAATGTTGCTGAACCGCCTTATATCTCTCTTTGAAAAGTTGTTAACCAGAAACCCAGTTTGGCTTCCGACCTGATCGAGGTCGGAAACTTGAACAACTTCTTAGGTACAAAGACGTGTTAAAACGACATCTGAAAAATGGCGATATAGCGTCATCTCAGTGGGAGCAGCAAGCCACACAGCGGCAGCAGTGGAAGACCCTACTTAAAACCAGAGTCTATGATTTTGAGCAACAGAGGTGCACTGAGCTTGATGCCAAGCGCGAGAAATAAATTATAATTACACAAATGGAAGAGGATATACATGCCCGCAATGCGAGGATCTTCACAAACAAGATTGGCTATATAAACCACATACGAGCACACGAACGGCACGGGAGTTGAGGTACGAACCGGCCGGATCACATCATCATCATCATGGTTTGATTAGGAAGGTAGTGGTAGGCAGATTACAATTCTTTAAAAAAAAAATTGTAATTTAAAAATGGAACAGTACAGAACCCTTAAGCCTACTCATAAGAATGAAAATTAACATTTGAAGTTTAACATTTGTTTATAACTGCTACAAGTGACACATAACATGGTGCATGCCACAGATAGCTTGAAACAAGATAATTCCAGCTACTGCATCTCATGATAGGAAGAGTAACAGCCTCATTAGGCAGAGCCACTGTGTTGTCTCAGTAGCAAATTTTTGATATCCATAAAATAGACTATCGACAATTTCCTAGACACATGGACAACAAACACAATAACATACTTTTATAAAAAATTGGGCAAGTGCATGTCGGGCCACGCACAGTGTAGGGTTCCGTAGTCGCCCCCCATCCCTTCCATTTGAATAATGCAGCTTATGAAGTGGGTTTTTGTATCTGTTGTTTTTGTATCATACTTACAACATTAGATCTGCATAATAATAATTGTCAATCAAACTTCTCATTTGATCAGCTGTTACTCGTAAACTTGTAAAGCCTTCTTAGCCGTGATAGTTTTCCTTTTAATTTTACTATATAATATATACAACTACCGCGAATTTTGTCACATACTCAACATCAACCATTTAGCTGGCAGGGTGGCCTTACCTGACTCTAACAAAATATTGCTCTTTAAATCTTAATATTTCACAAACGGATCCCTAAATCTAAAAAAACTGTACATGCAGAAGCACAAAACTCACATTAATTTAACATTCATTGAATTATACCTATATTAAAAAAATAGTATGTTTTCTATTAAAAAAATGAAGCTAGACTATGATTGTAATATCAAAAATATCTTGATTACAAGTATGTGTTATAGTGTGGACTCAATTTAGGTACTATCTTCAGTCACAATTCAGTCAGGATATATCCTGTATGTACACAAAGTTGATTTTTCTTGGCAATAATATTCTGACTATGACTAATATTCAACCCTTATGTCATTTTAGTTACACAGGAAGTTCTGTCACAACTGGTGAAACACTTTATTGGCTGATTACCGATTTGACCTATCCATTTCTTAAGGTGGCCACTACTCACAATATGTCCATTTGGAAGCCTTCCAAATGGACATATTGTGAGTGGCCAAGAATTCAATGGATGTATGCAAACTTATGGCACCATTGACTATACTTCCATTTGGACTTACATCTTCCATTTAGACAAGACTTATGCAAGAAGGTTATACTAAAGACTGCTGTCAACACTGTACATGTACTTCAGAAGAAGTAAAGAGAGCAAATTTGACATTTTGCGAGACCCTCTTTCTCTTCAGGACTATAAGCAAGATGAAAAGTTAAACCACACACGCAATACTGTACACTGTAAGCCATTTGGATTGGACAAACGTCAGTTTGAAATTCCAAAACCAAACTACATGCATTCAAAAGGATTATATTTAACAGATCTCTACTCCATTTAGTTGGATGGATGCATCATTAGTGGAGCCCTTTAGGCATGCTTTACAGTCCAAATGGTTAACAGCTTTCATAAAATGAGCTGTAACAGGATTTGTCCCCATTTATGGAGTGACATAGGATATAATTTTTGTTAAGTTTATTGTTTCTATTATAATTTTCTTATGACCACACTATTATCTTGCACATATTGGCAATTATCTGCAGTTAATATATAATACAGTTCAAACTACTGTTGTCACCCTGCAAGACATGATCTTATTAGGTAATAAGGCAGACTTTCAGTTTATTGTTCTTCTCTGTAACAAAAGCTTTTGTTTCAGAAAAGAACATACAGTATTAAATTTAAAAACGGCCCGCTCCGGCTTCGCACAGGTATAAAATATATGGATGTTATTATATATTTAGAACCACATCAAAATCCGTTGCGTACTTTTAAAGATTTAAGCATACATAGGGATATAGGGACAGAGAAAGCGACTTTGTTTTATACTATGTAGTGATGGTGTCTGAAAAGTAACTCAAGCCTCAAAGAGGTTATGAAGCACAGCATAATTGCTTTAGCTATCAAACATAAGCTATTTGATAGGTGCATACTTCCTATTCTCACCTATGTATGCCAAACCTGGGCCCTCACAAAAACGTATTTAAGAAAATTGGAAGCTTGCCAGGGTGCCACGGAGAAAAGTACGTTAGGAATAAGAGGATCAGACAAATAAGAACAGAAGTAATAAAAAATAAAACTAAAACTAAAAAGATATCACCTACAATAAAGAAACTGAAGGGGAGATGGACAGGGTACACAGTCCGAGGAAAGAGATGTGGAGCAAATGTATTTTGAACTGGTATCCAAGAGATACCAAATGAAAAAGAAGGGCCATTCAAGAGGTGGGCAGACAAAAAAAAAAGAGGTTGCAGGTTTGTGGATGAGAACAGCCAAGGATGAGGAGCTATGAAAATGTCTGGGGAGGCCTTTGTTGATAATAAACACAGAGAAGAGTTGCAGATTCAGTGTAAAACTAAATAATTATAATATTAACGAATTAAGTTATTAAGATTTAAGTATATAATGTATAGTCAGTAATCTTGTCTGAAATAAAAGGCTATTATTATTATTATTATATTAGTGTCTATTGTGTAATGTGGCATTTACTATGTACTTATAAACAGAAAGAGTCCAATTCAATAAACAATTATTTATTAAAGATGGTCTCATTGGGATTGTATGTTAAATACCCAAGCTTGGATAAGATTCTGTCTGTGAGTCTTACAGTAAATTAAAAATTTACAAAATTTGCAATAAGACTCAATTGATTTACAATGAAATCAGATAGTGTTTTCTCTTACAAAATTATTCACTTTTCTTAACCAAAACAACAGTTCTATAGAGATAAAAAAAATCTTACACATTCCAATACGGGCTAATGAGACGTTGAACGTACCAAGAGAACAAACGTGATAACATCTTCAAGATGCCGGTAAATTTAAGAATACATTGAAGGTAGGCGAAATAAACGGTTACATAGTGTTTATACGCATCAATAATATACCTTTTACACTAATTAAATCTGTTAAATATACCGTACTATTTAAGAAAACATTATACACATATTAATATTAGCGTTCTAATAAGAAATAAGACTGTATTTTGTAAGAAACTTATTCAAATTCATACACACTCATTGGTCACGAAACGGCAATTATTACATCTTGGCACGCATCTTTAAACGAACTTTCATGATATTTTTTATTAGAGCCGAAGTCAACTCACCAATTTCATGATTTTCAATGCCGGTTTCACTGTTATTTCTTAAATTAACAACAAAATATCACAACAAAACTTCCTCCCACGACCGCCGTTTGCAATTTTCTAGAATAGTGATGGGCTCATGGCAGTTTACTACATATCGAATGACGTTCATAGTCGATATTTACAAATTTGAACGTCACGATATGGCTGCAGTTCAAATTAGCAAAGGTATTGGCCCAGAACGTGTAGAAGTGTACTTGGTGGTATGGTATGCTCGAACAATCACTGGCAGCCCAACCAAATGAAGTCGGTTTTCGTTTATGAAGCTTATGGAAATGTAATGTATATATATATAATATATATAAAAATGAAACCCGTTTTCCGTTGTCACGACATGGCATGAAAACGGCTTGGCTGTTTTTTTTTTTTGTAGTTTTCTAATACTCTGTACAAGGTTCTTACGGAAAATAATATTAAGAAAATCTCTCAGAAAGATTGAAAAATATACATTTAATTCTGCACATTTTAAAAAAAGCGCGTTACGAATATCCGCTATACAAAATAAAGTAGTGCATCAAATTTACGCTAAGGCGGTACGAAGTTCGCTGGGTCAGCTAGTATTTATATAAAAATGTTTTTTTTTAAAGTGAAACTTTTATTACATCGTCTCAAACTTTTTCGTCTGTGTGTTGCATGTCGCGTGACGGTCGGCCGTGGAGTAGGTTACTTGTTGGAGACTTGAGTCTACTTTTATCATTCTAATTTTCCAAGTATAAAATTAAGATTGATAAAGCGATTTTTATACCCTTAATGGAATATTATTCCAAAATTTTTTAGTTAAATGTCTATAATGTGAAAAAATGTGAAAAAAAGTTTCACTTTTACCGTGGTTTTATAAAACCACACAATCATTTTTCTTATTGTTATTAAAATATTTCATTTATTAAAAATTTCATATAGAATTCAGCAAATTTAATAATTTATTCGATAAAATAATATTAAATACTTTTTACTTAATTTTTAATTATCACACTAATATTATAAAGGCGAAAGTTTGTGAGTATGTGAGTGTGTATGTTTCTTACTTCTTCACGTCTAAACCGCTGGAGCGATTTTAATAAAATTTGATATGGAGTTAGCTGACACCCTGGATTACAACATAGGTCAATAAACCGCGGGTAACACCGCGGGACACGGCTAGTAGATTATAAAATTCAGATTCTTACCATACGGAGTTTTCTTAACAAAATAAAAGTTTTTTTTTATAATCAACAAAATACGGAATATCCCTAGAAAGATAAGATGAAAGGAAATATTAATTTTGGTTTTGTACAATCTGTTAACAAGAAATTACATTAGAGTTATACCTACATTTCAAAATATTTTAAATACTAAAACTTATAGATCTCTGACAATTTTTTTATACCTACTTTATTTTGTTTTATCATTGTTATTCGTAGATTGTATATACAAAATGGTACGTCGACCGTGCCGTGCCTGAGTCCGCGTTTCGTACCAATGAATACGCGGCAGTGGTGACAGAACTGCGACTGCTTGGATTGAATTGAATTGAACGGCTATATTACGATCATAGCACGACTGCATGACTATGGTATCACGTAAAAGCTTTTAAAATATATTTTGCTACATACATTACTCAGCCATCACTGTTACGTTATTATAGATATCGTGTGTTTGTGTTTGTGTGTGTGTTAGTGTGTCTGAAAATCGCTAATACTTTTTTTAAGTACCACTTTTTGTCCTACAATTTAAAGGACAAAAGGTGATTCCTGAAAAAAGTTTTAGAGGTTTTCATCGACATCACTTTATGTATTAGTATGATGCATTGGCGCAACACTAGCTCCATAGACAAATATGTCATCAGCGTTTAGTTATTGGTTTGATTCCATTACATTAATTTAATTGAGGTAAACGATAACTTTTTAGAAATTATCAAGGATTCTTGATTCTTTGAAAAAATAAAGAAAATATCTCTTTCATTGACATAAATACTGCGTTTCATGTTTAGATTGGTTTTGATATAAAAGCTTCTTGACTATAATATAATTTCTACGCGGCAACTCCAACTATGAATAATTCGAACTAGATAGAATAGAGTATATTAACAGCCCACTTTATATTTCATCTGCGTCAATTTTGCACATTTTTGCAACAGTTTTCATTGATGCTCCGCTTCTTTTGGTCATGTGGTGCTTTATAGCTTACAGCCTTCCCCACGGAACAGAATTCCTCGATAAATGAGATTAACAAACGAATCAACAAACAAACAAACAGTCAAACAAACAAACTCGTCAGCTTTATATTATTACTATATATAGATAATAATAAATATTTCACTCGAGTGATTTTAAATAACTCTTTAATTGTTGTTGGATTTTGTTTGTTATCATGGTTGTTGATTGTTGGCATAACGTAGAGACCAGGACTGCGTCATAACCTCACAAAATTGACCACTCTCTAGAAAGAGACAACGCTACAATATCTGTCAAAGGCCGCACCAGTTTTTCTCTCTTTCACGATTTGCGGTAAATATTCTTTTTTTATGAAAGGAATGGCACAAGTATATAATCTATGAATGGCACGGTCCAGGTCTATTGGTCTATACGTATACGTCAATAATTGTTAGTTATCTGTCCTCTGTTCTGTCAAATTCAATGGACATATTGTGATATTGACATCGCTTGGATTGGTGATTTCGCATCGCAAATGCGCTGTTCTTGAATATTCATTCAATTCTAAAGCAAAGCGTATAAATAATACAGACTGGACGTTTTACTTAGTTTTTGAGGCAAATATGCCTTCAATTGACGTATTGCTACCTCCGGGGCAACTGCACGATGCGCCGCCAGAAGAGCCGCAGGCTCCCCCACCGCCAGTCATTGGCATCATTTATCCACCGCCAGAAGTGAGGAGTATCCTTTTATCAATAATTTATGTGTGAATTAGTTCAATCAAAATATTAAAATCTGGAAGAAGCAAACTCGTTTGAACCAGTAAGCAAAATAACCTCCTTTAATATCTTGGGTCAATATATACAGGCCTTCTAATAGAAGGCCTATATATATTATCCACGTAAGCTAAAGAAGAAGTGAAACTTTGATTTGATTATTATATTTGTTAAAATAGTATACAGAAAGAATTTATTTATGTTACTGCAATAAAGCAATTATTAAGAGCTTATTCACAGTGGTCTGGCAATATAGCATATTGACATAAAAATATTTTAATATGATTTACTTCTATTACTTTTACATTATCAATTGTGAAACAAATAGCATATGCTTCATGGTTCATCAGAAATCAAGAGGTCTATAAATATCTTCATTGTGAGAGAAGAATTTAACAAATATGTAATAAAATATACAGTAGAATCCGTTTTTAAAATGACATCGAAGGGAATTGACAAACACGTCATACTAAGCGGACGTCATACAAAGCATTTTTGTACTGTTGTAATATATGTATAGTATACTAGCTTTCGCCCGCGGCTCCGCCCGCATGGATGTCGGTTATCGCGATAAAAACTATCCTATGTCCTTCCTCGGGACTCAAACTATCTCCATACAAAATTTCATCTAAATCGGTTTAGCTGTTTGAGCGTGAAAGCGTAACAGACAGACAGACAGACAGAGTTACTTTCACATTTATAATATTAGTATGGATTTTTCATTTTTTTACTTAAGAAATCTGATTTTTTTACTTAGAATTATCACTAAAAACAATGTGTGACGTTCAACTGTCCATTGAGACTCAAAACAAAAACAAGCCATGTGCCGAACGTCGTCGGGGATCAACGGCCATTGCCGAAGGTGTAAAGAATCATGTCGGTCACTATAAACGTACAAAACATATTAAAATTGGGTCATTATAAGCGACATGTCACTGTAAGCGAGGTTATTATATCCGACTTTGTTACAAAGAATTTTGTATGTAAACCAAACTTCGTTGTGTAATTACGTCATTATAGGCGGTTGGTCAATATAAGCGGAGTCATAATAAACGAATTCTACTGTATGTAATTATAGTCTGATAATTCCTCCAAATTGGTTAGCTCAGAATCTCAATGTATCAGAATCTGTGAGGCACTTTGGGAGATGAAACATCCTAGAAATGACTTAAGAAGAGGGAAAGAGTCTCTCAGTGGAGATTTAACCTTGCATCACCCATTTTCACCACACAGCTGCTCATAGTTCCAAAGAACTGATTGCAAGGCAAAGACAAAAAAAATGTATTTACTTAAAATAGAATAAAATCTTTATTTGTCATAAAGTTTGGTAACATACAAGAAAATTTTAATGAATTTCCAGAACCATAAACACTTGACGTGACAAAAGTAATTTGACACAAACTACTTTGACATGACAAAAGTTAACTAGAAAGTGAATATTTATTTTTACTGATATCATATAATATTAATCAATGCCATATGGTAGATTATATAAGATTAAAATTAGTTATAAGATTAAATATAAAATTAGTTTAACAATAATCAAATTATATAAAATGACTAGTTGTCCCGCGCAACTTCATATGCATACATTTTTGCCGTGTTTGCAACATTATCACGTTTCTGCTCCGCTCCTATAAGTCGCAGCGTGATGTTATATAGCCTATAGCCTTCCTCGATAAATGGGCTATCCAACAAAATAAGGGTTTTTCAAATCGGACCAGTAGTTCCTGAGATTAGAGTGTTTAAACAAACAAACAAACTCTTCCGCTTTATAATATTAGTATAGATTAATTACAAAATCATGTCAAGAACAGAATTAATACCTTATGCATATAACACCGTGGACCATTTACATTACTTTATTTTTGTGGACAAAAGTTCCGTAACTGTGTAGAAGTTTTTATTCAAAAGCCTTGTCTCTTAATAGACGTATTATATACTATTTGTTGAAATTGACATTGTTTCATTACAATAGGGTATTTGACTGAAGTCAAATCAGCATTTTTTTAAGAAACTTAATAAAGGCCTGCTTCGTATAAGTTTGTATGAAATACAAGCATGTGACATTTAATTTAAGCATTTCTTTTTATGATGAATAATTAATAAACACATTAAATAATAGATGAACCTACTTTTTCAGAACACTTTATGACATATTATGCATGGTTAGAATAGAATATTTTAATAGTAGTCAAATACCCAATTGTGAATGTTTTAAACTACCAATCTTATTTTCAGATAGTTTTCCATGCCAATATTTCTTTAACCACTTCCCGTAGATATTGTTGACAAGACTGCTAGCTTCGTCGCTCGTAATGGTCCAGAATTTGAAGCCCGTATCAGACAAAATGAACTTGGCAACCCTAAGTTCAATTTCCTCAACTCAGGAGATCCGTACCATGCTTACTACCAGCATAAGGTCAAGGAGATCAGGGAGGGAAAAGGTTAGTATTCTTTATAATGTATGAAATAATATGAACGTCACATTATTTCATACATTGGACTAGACTGGCTACCCAGTACAAAGTGACAGCAATTTCAAATGCCGAATCGCACTTCTCCTGTGAACTTTTTTGTTGTTATACAAGAATAGACTGCTATTCGATTTTGTCAAATTATCGTGTCTAAATGTCATAAATCAAACGGAAGTCTTGTTGTAGTAGTGGTACCCTGTCCAGTGTACTCACGTCACTCTATGACAGTGGTCCCAATCAAAACTTACTGTAAATGGGTAAAGTTTCTTTGAAAGAGGTAATTTATGCAACATTGGGGGTCATTCCTGCAACACTGATTTTGAAAAAAAATACAATGGGTACAATGGCTTTAAAATTACTCATTAAGGGTAATAAGGTGAAATAGTTGAGAATCACTGGTATAGAGGAGCTAAGACATAGTAGTCTAGTGCAGGGTTTCTTAAAATGGGTTCCGCATGATACTTTTTTTGACAAAAGTGATTGCTTGCATTCAAAAGAACAACTACTACTGACATGAACCAATTCTTAGCAACAATTGAGCTTAACTGGAGGTTAACAAGATTGTTCATTGCTAGTTATCTTTGATAAAAAAACACAACAATTTGTCTTATTATTGGAATGGAAAAAAATACAGTGAATCTATAAATAACACTAAGTCGTCACAACAGTTGCAGAAAGTTATATGTAATGTATGTTACTAAACGTGGTTATGTCGAGTCGATACTATTTTATTTTCTGATCCAGCCAGTGACTATCAATTTTTATTCAAAATTATTATAAATTCAATTGATAGTTATTAAATATTAACATTAATAATTATTTTACATTCTTTATTCAAATAGTGAAATTCACTAAAAATCCAAACAACTTGAAATTTTAATCCTCAATGGTGGCGATGTTCTAAAACATTCTTGATTCCTAGACACTTTTGAAGTGTTGTAAATTAAACGAGTACACGACGAAGTCCGAGCAAGTGTAGCGACATGTTTTGTCTGGTTCATTCGTGGTGCATATGGGAGTGAGCGACCTATCTATCATTACCGTTTGAAACTATCTTAGAAATTAAAAACAAATAAGGTTGCTTTTTGTTTGAAGCGATAGTGATGACACTGCATGATAAATGTGGAAGCTGAAGAAAAAGAGGATTTTTAACAATCAAATTTTGAGGATGTGGAAGAGGATTAGGAATCGGTAGACAATAAGGAACTCCCTTATTATGAATCCTCATCAACCCTAGCACTGAATGTCTGATAATGGATGAACATGATTTCTAATATTCTTCCAAATAACATAATTATATTTAAATTAAAACCAAGCGCTGCAATTTTTGGGTGCAATTTTTCACCCCTTTACTACCTGATATCTGCCAACACAACCATTGGGCAAACTTCATAGTCAAGGATCATTTTCAACTGTATTAGGGACATACTCTAAGAATCTTTCAGATTTTATAAAATGACGGATGTCAGATCGTGGTTGGCTCTCGCTCTATAGATTCTTATGTCTCAACATATTTTGTCATTAAAATAGTTAATTTCTTGCAAATATATATTCATTCCACGCGGTTTGCCGCGACGGGCCACCGAATCTCGCGATCGCGATTCTTTATTCGAATTAATATTATAAAAGCAATATAACTGCTAAAGTTATTGAAATAAGATTTAAACGGGTACGGCTATGACATCGGCAAATGGCGGCTGCCACGACGTGACGCGACATGCTTCGACATACCGAAGCACGCCGTGCCGTGTGGTCAGTTAGCGCCGGTCCTAAGAAGTCAGTGTGATATCTTAATTGCTATATTTTCAGAAGTATAATAATTTTTATAGGTCCTGACCCATCAGTTCCGGTCCCAATTTTGGCCCCACCTATACAGAGACCGGGACTGGCTCCCGCGACGGCGGCGCGTCAACAGGAACTTCTGAAGGCAGCCGCGCCCGCCGAGCCCCCGCCGCCACGCGACCCACCCCCGGATTTCGAGTTCATCGCCGATCCACCTTCCATCTCCGCATTAGAACTTGATATTGTCAAGCTCACAGCCCAATTCGTCGCCAGAAACGGACGGCAATTTCTCACAGATCTGATGAAGAAAGAAGAACGCAACCACCAGTTTGATTTCCTTCGTCCTCAACACTCCCTTTTCCAGTACTTTACAAGGTTGCTTGAACAGTACACTAAAGTACTCTTGCCACCAAAGGAGCTGGTGTCCAAACTGGCTGCTGAAGTGCGTAGCGGAGTTTTAGAGCAGGCCCGTAGTCGTGCCGCCTGGCACTCTCATCAAGCCAGACGTAAAGCTGCAGACGAGGCCAAAGTTGAAAAAGAACGTTTAGCCTATGCTTCCATTGATTGGCATGACTTCGTCGTGGTCGAGACCGTGGACTACCCAGCAGGAGAGCCGGGTGATTTCCCCCCACCGACTACTCCATTGGAAGTCGGTGCGAGAGTTCTGGCGCAAGAAAGAGGAGAAGACCTAACTCATGGACAGAACGAGGATGATGACACGGAGATGCAGTTGGAATCCGAGTCGGACTCTGAGTCGGATGAAGATTTGGCTGAGATGGAGGACCGCACACAGCAGCAACAGAGACCGGATGATAATCGGGTTCAGGACATGGAGGAGGACAGTTCGTCGTCGGAAGATGAAGGTGTGGCAAGCACTCGAGCGCCTGGTGAAGATGCACCATTGCCTCCTCGTCCAGATCGCGTCGTTGTGAAAGTGTATGACCCGAAACGACCTCGGCCCCAGCCGGCGCCCACGAGCGAAGAATGGTTGGTGTCTCCCATCACTGGAGAGAAGATCCCTGCAAACAAAGTGGCCGACCACGTTCGTATTGGGCTGCTGGACCCCCGCTGGTTAGAACAGCGTGATAGAGCCGCTGCTGAGAGAACGGATAGGGATGAGGCTTTGGCACCTGGTGCGGCCATCGAGGCTTCGCTTAAACAGGTATTTATAAATATTTTTACTGTTTCAATTTTTGATTAAAATATAACGAAGCAAGTTTAACTATAGCTTTTTTTCTAAAATTGTAATTGTTAATCTGTAGCTCGCTGAACGTCGTACGGATATCTTCGGTGTGGGTGACGAGGAGACGGCCATCGGTAAGAAGATCGGCGAGGAGGAGCGACGGCGGGATGACCGCGTGACATGGGACGGTCACACCTCCAGCGTGGAGGCCGCCACCAGGGCCGCTCGGGCACATATCACACTTGAGGATCAGATCCAACAGATTCATAAGGTAACTTCGTTTTATATTGTAAGATCTCTATCCACAATCTTGATCTTACAGTAGCTAGAGATGTAACGACTATTTTCTTAATATATTTGTAACTAAAGTTGGTGCATCCCAGTCGAAATGTCAAGCGATCAAAAATTTGCCATATATTATATCAACTCATTTGATGTCCTATTTTGGGCACGGGTCTCCCCAGAAGAACCTACATCTTATAGATTATGGGAGTACCTATTTGCCATAATCGCCACGCTTGACGAACGGGTAGGCGATCGTATATAATAAGGCTAAATAAAATTATGCAGAAGACGCTGCTGCCCGTCCTCCGGTGGGACATCTCTTACGTTTGGTCGCATAATGCCTAATTCGTAAAATGGCACCCGAGTCTTGAAAGGACTAATTCGCGAATGGACTAATTCTTAAAAAGACTAATTCGCGAAATGGCTAATTCTCAAAAGGACTAATTCGTCAAACGGCTAATTCTTAAAAAGACTTATTCGCAAAATGGCCAACTCTTAACGATGTATGACAGAACAAGTCATACATTTACGGGAATAAAAGTTTCAACCTATGAAAACATATTAAAGAACGATAACGAATGTTTTGAATGAATTAGTCCTTTCAAGACTCGGGTGCCATTTTACGAATTAGGCATTATGCGACCAAACGATCTCTTAGTCGCCTTGACGATACCTACGGGAAAAGATGGGGTGGCACTATTTCTATATGAATGATGCTAAAGAAATGCCTAAAGAAAGCTGATCGGTTTAGCCGTCTAGCCGTCCCCTTTTTTGTCATAGTGCATCTTTAATAGTAGCTTATGTTTTCTCCAAAGTTTAAGTTATATTCAAATCGTTTATGGAGATTTGATTATCAGTTTCACTGTTATTTTTTTGTAAAAAATGGGTGTTTTAATCAATTTATGTGTTAAAAGTATTCTTAAATAACTAATGAAAATCGATGACTATAAGCATTGTTACCCCCTATAGGTGAAGGGTCTCCTACCCGACGAAGAGAAAGAGAAGATAGGTCCGAAGCCGGTGGGATCGTCCGGTCCCCCGCGGGGCTCCGGGCCGCGTCCGCCGGCGCCGCCCCCCCCGCGGCCGGCGCCGGCCGCGCCCGCGCCCCCCCCGCCGCCCGTGCTGCTGCAGCCGCTGCCCTCGCTCATGGTGCTGCCCCCCATGGCGCCTCGCCCGCCGCTCATACCTACACCTGTTGGAGCTGTTGGTGAGTAGCATACACATTTTATTTGGATTTTTTGTTAATTGAATTTTAACCACATTTCGTTGTTACTATGTTTTTGAAGACAGTTGCCTTGTTTTTGACGTGATTACGTCTTATAAATCGATGACCGGATGCACGCACGAAAAAGTGTCACGTTATTGACTGATTGCTAAGCAGTCACGTTATTAATTGCTTGCTAAGTAGTCACGTTATTGATTGGTTGCTTAGCAACAGCGAAAGGCGATATGTCATAAATGTTTTCTTAAGACATTGTGGAATTTTAATATTAGTAGTATCATTAAATGAGTTGTAGTAAAATAGCCTAGATTGGGTATATACTACTTTACCTAGGTTAAACGCGTTTATTCTCGTGTCAAATTGCATTTATAATGCAACGCGTAAGTTTAAAAGTTATAATTATAATAAAGTACCGTCAAATATTAAAAAAGTTAGCTCATTGAATGTTTTTAAATCGAAACTTGCGCAATATGTTGTAAGTCACTACATTACTTAATAGTTTTGTTTATAAACGATTTGAATGCATTGAATGAGTCAATTATATTGTGTTTAGTCCCGTGTCAAATTGTACTTTATTATAATGTTCATAGGTTTTTTTTTTGCCATATTTGGTCCTTATCTTGGGTAGCGCGATTAATCCACCTCGACGTGTGCTTCGTTTAGTTAGATGCTTTAATTTTGTGAATGATAGTTAGTATGAAGTGAGTGAGCCATTCAATATTTTACGAACCAGAATACATGTAGTTTCCATATTTAACTGTAGCTGTAATAGGGTATAGTGTAGGAGTAATTTTATGATTGAATATTGAATGAATTCTTTGAAGATTCCCGAGTTTAGTTTTAGCAGCACTACACCAAATTTCAATTAGGTGAAGTAAATGTGGTTTGACTGAAGAATTGTAGATGGTATATCGTATCAGACGCGGAATACATCAGACAGTGTGTCGAAGTGAATCTATGAGTGATGATAGCTTTTTTTTAATATGTTCTATTTGTGTTTTCCACGTCAGACCGCTATCCATTCTAAGACCAAGATATTTTTCCCAAAATGTTGTCTGTAAGACTATATTATTAATGACCAGAGGTTCATAGGATTGGATTGTTTTGTTTTTGATTTAAAAATTACATTAGATGTTTTTGAAATACATTGTTAAAAGGTTATATTGAAACCATGAGTACAAATAAATCTTCTTGAATCTTTGGAATAATCTTCGTTATTGTTGACCCAAAGTAAGCATGTATGTGCGTATAAGATTAACTGCCCATGTAGTCCTTTAAGATATATGTTGTTTATGTAAATTAAGAACAAAAAGGTCCTAGTATAGAACCTTGTGGAATGCCACACGTTATTGGTAACGGATCACTTTCATTTTTATCTATTTTTATGACTGAAATCTATTTTGTAAGTATGATCGAAACATTTGAAGTGCCATGTCTTTCTCACCTATACTTTCAAGTTTTTTAATTAACAAATTGTGACTGTGTCAAAAACTTTTTTAAATGAATGAAAATACCTAAAACAATATTTTTTTAATTAATATTAGACTTAATTTTGGTTATGAGATCGATAGTAGCTGTAAGAGTATTACTTTGTGGTCTAAAACCATACTGGGTTTTAATAATAAACTTCATGTAGTTCAAATAGTTTTCAAGACGATTGTGCAAATTTTTTTCTAAGATTTGAGAAAGAATAGGCAAAACTGAAGTTGCCAGTGTCGTTTTACTCCCCGATTTATAAATGGGCGTTATTTTAGCTATTTTAGATGTCTTTGAAAATTCACACTTTGAAAGTAATAAATTAAAGCAATTGGTTAGATTATTTGGGGACTTCAGTATTGATACTATCCAGACTTGTGCTTGAGTTTGGGTCAAGCTTATTTATAATTTCTTCCTCATTACAATGTTGATAGTGTAGAAGCGTGAGAGGTACACGGTAGCGCTAGTGAGAGATTATCATAAAAGTATTTCATCAGCCAGGAAAGAGCCTATAAGTAGCGAAGTAATGATTAAATTCTGTGCAGATTTATTTTAGCTTAGTTACATTTTTTGATTAAATACTGAGTTTGGTTGGGACATAATGTTGAGTATTGTTTCAGGGTTTATTAATACAATTTGTGAATAAATTGAAATAGTAATTCATCGAACGGTTTATTCTTCAGGTCTGCCGCAGTTACGTTGATTTATTTCATCAAACTTTTCGAGGAGGGTTTTCTATTTTAATTTTTATATCTTTGCAATTTGCTAAGTGATATTTTATGGTGTCCTCCAGTACAGTGTTTTTAGTTACAAGGGCAAGTTTAAATTAGAGTCCGTGGTACAGGAGCAGTGAGCGCAGTCCCGGCGGCGCCGTTCCCGTTCGGCGCGCCGCACGCGCCCGCCGCCCCCCCTCCCGACGACGACGACGCGCCCGCCAGCAAGCGCGCGCGCACCGAGGACGCGCTCGAGCCCGAGCACTCCTGGGCCGCCCGGCACCCCGGACCTGTGCATTTACAGGTCGGTACTGCACTGAACACCCCTGGTACCGTGCACCTGTACACCTGCAGTACTGCACTGAACACCCCTGGTACCGTGCACCTGTACACCTGCAGTACTGCACTGAACACCCCTGGTACCGTGCACCTGTACACCTGCAGTACTGCACTGAACACCCCTGGTACCGTGCACCTGTACACCTGCAGTACTGCACTGAACACCCCTGGTACCGTGCACCTGTACACCTGCAGTACTGCACTGAACACCCCTGGTACCGTGCACCTGTACACCTGCAGTACTGCACTGAACACCCCTGGTACCGTGCACCTGTACACCTGCAGTACTGCACTGAACACCCCTGGTACCGTGCACCTGTACACCTGCAGTACTGCACTGAACACCCCTGGTACCGTGCACCTGTACACCTGCAGTACTGCACTGAACACCCCTGGTACCGTGCACCTGTACACCTGCAGTACTGCACTGAACACCCCTGGTACCGTGCACCTGTACACCTGCAGTACTGCACTGAACACCCCTGGTACCGTGCACCTGTACACCTGCAGTACTGCACTGAACACCCCTGGTACCGTGCACCTGTACACCTGCAGTACTGCACTGAACACCCCTGGTACCGTGCACCTGTACACCTGCAGTACTGCACTGAACACCCCTGGTACCGTGCACCTGTACACCTGCAGTACTGCACTGAACACCCCTGGTACCGTGCACCTGTACACCTGCAGTACTGCACTGAACACCCCTGGTACCGTGCACCTGTACACCTGCAGTACTGCACTGAACACCCCTGGTACCGTGCACCTGTACACCTGCATTACTGAACTTCACACTGAACACTCCTGTGCTGTCAGATACCCCGGCGCTATGCATTTACACGTTGGTATACACAAGAGGTTAACTCATGGGGACGGACGTTCAACATCTGACAAAAGGAAGTCCCTAACTTTAGTACATCCCAAGCTAAAGAACAAACTGATCGATAAAACAATATTTTTTGGTTGGTACCATAACAGTGTCAGTTATTCTTTCGTGAAATAGTAATGTGTTGCATAATTGTATTCTGTTTGAAAGGCACTATAGCAAGTGGACTTCATTTAGTTGCTTGCAAAGCAATGCTTTATGCTTGCAAGCACTAAGCATTGCTTTGTAAGCTTGTATTTTTTTGTTATTATTGCATTGTGGACGTTCCATTTCAAGAAAATAAGTAAAATAATGCTTTTTGTCAGTTATTGCAATCTTCGTTACGACAGCAGAGCTGGCTATCGTCATCCTCGTCTAATGAATGATGTAGAGCGATAAGCCTTTCTCACTCTAAACAAACTTTAATCGCTGGCAACTCCGACTGCGGCACTTTTGCATAGGCAGAGGAAGTTTATCATGTATAGAAAATAAATAGCTTTAATTTGATATATAAAAATGATGAAAATACGCCATGAACGTAACAAAATATGACCTGCTTACACCTGGCTGCGAAGGGGTTGCGGACAAGTGCGCAAAGGCACCTATCGCTTTTTAAGTTCTCTACGTATATTTCTATAGAGTGTATTTCATTGTAATAACAAGTGAGATTTTTTTTTTCCCAGTAAGTCGATTAATTTAATTAAAACTACTTGCGGGCAAAATCTGATAGGCATACTGGCTAAAACATATTGCTTCTTTTTTGATTGTATATAAAAATATGATGTTATTACAATACTCGATGAACGATGCGGATCTGCAGTCGTATCTCTGTATAATAAGTTTACATTTAAAAGTTTTTTTGAAGTGAAAACTTCTTTAGCGGCGTTGTGCACTTTTTTGGGATACAAAAAAAAGTAGTAAATTCGCGTCAGAACACGTAACCTGATCGAAAATTCGTAAGACGGAGGGAGGGTAATGAAAAACTGCTGCAATATCATTAGAATGCGAACTTGAATTGTCTAGAAACCAGATAATCATATTTTTTTATTATTATATCAGTAAGATTGAAAAATATTATTACAATTTCGTCAGTATGTAATATAATGTTCAAGTTTTCACTTCTGCCGGCACTCGCGGAGTGACTGACATATCGTCACGAATCATGACTAACCAATCCCGTGTGTCAGGTGGCGCTCCCGTCGCTGCCGGAGCGCGCGGAGTGGCGGCTGGACGGGCGCGCGCTGGCGCTGAGCGTGGCGCTCAGCAGCTCCGTGGCCGACCTCAAGAACATCCTGCAGCGCTCCACCAACATGCCTACTGCCAAGCAGAAGCTGCACTACGAGGTTTGTTATACACTACGTGCTACAACATTTTGTTCATCAAGCTCACGAAATTCTTGCAGTTAATTTTGTAATACCTTATACAGGATGTAACAGAGAGGTATGTGCCCATAATACTGAATGCTAATTTTATCAAAATCGGAGTAACCTAAAAAAAATATTTATTATTTTTTCATTAGTTTATTTATAAGTGAAAAAGTTTTTAATTAAAAGAAGTATGACTTCATAAGTTCTATGCCATAATAATCCAAACGAATTTCGTTCATGCCATACGCCTTTCACTACTAAATTTTGACAAAAAGAATATGCTATAACTACGTAACAATAATGCAACCAGCTATGACACCATGGTAGGTGCAATATTGACAATGTACACTATTCACTGGTGAAATTTGACTACACCTTTTTGTTACAACCTGTATAAAGAGTTGATATTGAACAACTGACTGCAATATTCAAGAATTTATTTAACGCAGCAGTTATAGGGTAGAATAGAAATTTCGTAGACACCCTTGACCATCTACCACCTACTTTTGTCACACAACCATTTACCACCCACCTGAGTGACCCCAGAGTAAAATAGTTTGTAGATGGTTAAGGTCATAAGTCCAAAAACAAGTGGTAGGTGATTAAGGATTTATTTATTAAATATTTTCAAAAACTGGTATCACAAAGTTATTTTGTGTTATGTAAAGAAATCTTGTGGTTTCTTTATTACCAACCGACCGATACCGACACCGATGGACCGATTTTGTTGAGCCTTTCATTAGCTGGTAGTTGATTTTATAAGCAGTAACTTTAAACTTTTTAGTCCAAATTAAGGTTTTAAATTTTATAAAATTATATATACTACCGATCTTAATAACGTGAATAATTTAAGGTAAAATACCTTGTTTATTGCCCGTCGTTTGGACTATTGCAACGGCCGTGGTGAACGGTCACGTTGCGGTCACGGGTAGACTACCCGTGACCGCAATCGCAATCAAATCGCGAAAGGTTTTAATTTTTTTTACATTCAGACAGATCCATCTCATCTCAATTCAGATTTTCATTTTGACCTTATTTTGGTGTACAATAAAGGTAAATCTCGTTCCCAGGGTCTATTCTTCAAAGACACGAATACATTGGCGTACTACAACGTGCCGCCCGGTGCGGTGCTACAGCTGCAAGTGAAGGAGCGAGGTGGACGCAAGAAATAGACAATATTGTCACTATGTTTAACATTTGTTTGCTTCTAGAAATATGTTGATAGTAGTCACTGGCTAAAGTCCCACCAGTGAATATATGTGGTATGGGCGTAAAAATGTATGTGAAATAAATAAAATATTGATGATGTACTTCAATTGTTTTACTTGAGAGTTCTGTTTTAAGTTCATTTCTTTATATTAAACTAGCTGACCCGCGCAACTTCGTCTGCGTAAATTATCCCTTTTTTCTTCCTTTTTTTTTTTACAACATTTTTCATTGCTGCTCCGCTCCTATTGGTCGTAGCGTGATGTTATAACCTATAGCCTTTCTCGATAAATGGGCTATCCAACAATAACATTTTTTCAATGCGGCCCAGTAGTTCCTGAGATTATCGCGTTCAAACAAACAAACAAACTCTTAGGGGTATGAAAATAGATAGTAGCCGATTCTCAGACCTACTGAATATGCATATAAAATTTCATAAAAATCGGTCAAGCCGTTTCGGAGGAGTATGGTAACTAACATTGTGACACGAGAATTTTATATATAAGATCATCATCATCAGGGGACAACTCGTATACGACCATCTGATCTCTAGCCAGTGTAAGTAATATCTAGGCCAACAAGTCCGTCAAAAAGGGAAGCATTTTTTAGTATATTATTTAGTCGTTTCGTTATCCAGGCCCTTTATTCTATCCTGTCTTACAAGTTGTCCGATGATATAACTGTTTGGACAATGTTTTTTTAAATTGTCGAAATTATCATCTCAAGCTAAAATTCATCAAGCCGTTTAGGCTGTAGGGCGTGCCAAAGAAATATATATACATACACTCGAAAAACATACCCCCTAGCGCAGTCAAGCAAAAACAACTTCATCTTAATATTTCCAAACAATATCCCATCATCATTCCATACACATTTTGAATATGTTCTCAGAATATTTACTGTCCGGACTCGGTCGAGTTTTGAATGGTGGAACATATTTACAACCTGCGTTATTAAAACAATATGCTGTCGTGCTCCAAGTATTTCTCATTTGTCAGGTGTCCCATGATGAGTGCGTAACCACACGCCACTATACCTTTGCTATTACTGAACTGCCCCTTTGTAAGAAATTCACAAGAGATTTCTATGATTGCTTATTAAAAACAGTATTGACGGCATAGCCGAATATTACAACTAAAGGCAAAATACTATAATTTTCAAAATAGTATTTGGAAAATGCGAAAAGAACTACAAGTTGCTGAAAGAACCGATAACCCGATGTATATTTACTTTGTGTTCAGTTTTAACATTAAGTATTTTAAAGCAATAAACATGTAATTACTATTTTTAATTCACCACTATTTTACAACATTATTTTTTTAACTCATCGCAACAACATGCAAAGAAATCAAATCTATCTGGAATATTTATGTCCAAACAGTTCGACCCTCGTGTCAGTCTAACAGTTTAGATGTCCAAACAATTGGTAGGACAGGATGGATTATAGGATCCAGTCTAGTCATTGACCTATAGTGTGGCCATTAGTGCTGTGCACTCCCTGAGGTATGCACGGCGAGGTGGGGGGCGAAGAAAAAAGTGCATGAGTTCACATGAGGTCGATACATGTCGGACAGATCTTACGATATCAGTTTGCATTTCTAAGGCAAGACTTGTGGCGGGACGTTGCGTTGGTCGGAGGCTATCTATCTGTAATATATACTTACTTTGTTGATTAAAATGTAACCCAAATATACTCATATTTTATTAAAAATATGCAGGTGATAAATAAGAATTGAAAGTTATAATTCACAACAGGACTTGTTTTATTAAACATTTTTTATATTTACAAACAATTATATATTCTAACGAAAGTTATTCTGACATAGATTCTGTTTCAACTTCATCTTCCATTTCGTCATCATCTTCATCTTCCTCTTCGCCACCGGAACTTGAATCAGAGTCTTGCAAATTTATTATGAATGAATCGATAACATTATCGAACCTACTATCGCGACTCCAGTAATCATTTTCATTTTTCTGGACATGATCGTCGCATTTCTGCCATTTTTCCGCCGTGAATTCCGAAAACAATTTATCCAATAAGATTATCTTTTCGTCTAGAGAAGAATTAATATAGTTTTGGGCTATGTTGTTTTTAATATCAGCCCAGACCAACTCGATTGGATTTAAATCTGGATGGTACGGAGGTAAACGCAGAACAGTGTGTCCACTGGCTTTCAGGAGTTCGTCAATTCTATACACGGGTTCTTTTTGTGTATTTTTGATAAGAAGTAGCAGTTGAGCCTTTGACATGGTTCCTGAAAATTCTACATTATGGCGTAGCAACCAGTTCTGCATTTCACTTTTGAGGCTTGATATAGTTGGTTTCTTCTCAATCTGAACGCTGTGGTAAGACGCGTTGTCCATTACAACCACAGAATTCGGCAGCAACTTATCTTTTAACTTTTCATCTACCCACTTATAAAAAGTAGGTCCGCTCATATCTCCATGATAGTCACCGGTTCTAGCATCGGATTTGAATATAGTCAATGTATCATCCACTAAGCCATTTCGACACCCAGCGTGGAGTATTACTAGTCGCCGTCCTTTCCCAATATCAGCATGAATACCGGGTTCTGACGATGATTGCCAACATTTGCTGGCATGGTGACTGGCGTTGATGTATGTTTCATCAAGAAAATATATGTTTCGGTTTTCCGTTCTGTAATTTCTGATTTGTGTAAGATATTTTTTCCGCCACACTGTAATATTAGGCTGCTCTATAAGGAGATGTCTCTTTGATTTGCATTTTTTGTAACGGTAGCCCATTTTGTGTAAAAGCTGTCTTAAATATTCCCGTCCACAATTCAATATGCCATCCTGTCTTAAACTTGATAGTAACTTACGGACACTTGGTATTTTTTTTTCAACTTCGTAAAACTGATGAATTTTTCTTCTGATAACTCCAAGGTCAAAATCATCCACAACGTGTTTTTTCTTTAGAACTTTTGATTTTTTTGGCGATTGAAATTTTAATTGGCTTGAATTTTCAATTGATAAATAGCCCGCAGAAATCACATTATGTACGGTTCTTTTGCTGTATCCCGTAGCCTCCGCAACGATTTTAGCAATATTCACGTCATTTTTAAATTCAAAGCTTTCTTTGTCTGCTTTTCTTTTCTTAAAATATTCAGCCACCTTAAAAATGACAGTCTTCATATCACGAGATAACGCACGACCCATCTTTGAATATTTATCTCGTGTGCGTCTGACATAGACAGTCCGATACAAATAACACTACCTGCCGTCACAAGCGTTGACGGCGCACTGACAGCGCAGCAGCCGATTCTAACCCCCCCGTCTCACCGCGCGCATACCTCAGGGAGTGCACAGCACTAATGGTCATACTATAGTAGCCCTATCATTTGGTAATTTTACCTGGAAAGCTTGGAGTTTCGAAAATAGGTCAGGTACTCCAAAACTGAGTTTACAAAAAAGATGTCATAACATAAATTATAGATAATGTTCTCTAGTCTAATTTTGTAATACATATTTTATATATATATTTTTTTTATTTTATACGACACCCGCAGTAGGGTACAGGCCCTGTGTCGCTGGGGACTTTACAAAGTACTCCCAGACTCGGAACAACAATTTGTGGATCACACTAAGTGATGTCCCGTGTGGGAATCGAACCCACAACCTCTTGCGTAGCAGTCGGATACACTCCCACTGCGCCACAGAGGCAGTCAAAAATAAAAACATATTTTATTGTGGAACGAGTCGATAAGATATATTGCTCAAAAACTGTTTTTAGGGTCAATTTTCCAATACGCCATATTGGAAAATTGAGCGGCACGAGCGGCAAAGTTACGAAGTGGCAATTTTATCTATAAATTCACCGATTTCCCAAACTCCCTGATAACTTTCCAGGTACCTAACCTGTTTTAGCACCAAATGACTGGACTATAGTCTAGCTGTGATCAAAACTTCAGAGTTGTATGATAGTGAATAAAATTATACTTAATTTAGAGCCGGTTTCTGTAACTCTAAATTGAGTAATAAAACCCAAGTTTAATAGCAAACGTTTATTATAAAATGTATAAAAAATTAACAAAATATTATAATAAAGAGACCTCTATTTATATGCATTATCAATTATGAACTAGACATTTATTCACATGGTTAAAAAAGATGTTATTTTAAACATTATTATTAGATATTGTCTAAAATGTACTAATCTGTGTAATTTCGACCAAAACAGTGCGACTGACAGAATTCAATCTTAAAATGAAAATGCATATAATCAGACATCTAAATAACAAAAAGCGTTAATAAAAAGGTCAACAAAATGTTTTCAGAAACTACTTTGAGAGACGTAGAACGACATTCTGAAACACTATTGTAAAACCCTATATACATATATATTTTTATTAAAAAAATATGCTTATAAATAAATACAATATGGAATGTATTATATTGCACAGCGAAGCACCATATATGTACTCAGTTTATTGTAAATAAATTATATAAAATATGTTGCTTAAGAACTACGATCACAAAATCAGATTCTGAACAACATAAAATAACAACAAATTATAACAATAATAAATGCTGAATGACAATGGAATGTACGATTTAGCCTACATTTTACACATGTGTATAAGTATAAAGAGTATATAAAAATGTCTCTACTTAAATATTATAAAGAAATTCGATTTAAATTTTTAAATATGTGCAATACAATTTTAAAATTTACTTTGGTGATAGAAGAATCTAGCTTTAGGTTACGTCAGCACCTAAACGTAAATATCGAAGAATGTCTTACAGTACATTTATACTCAGGCCATCAAGACGAAACAAAATATTATAAAAACATATAATATAAAAATACCCCTGAACTAAATCACACTACAAATACAATAATTGCATTTTTGAAAGATAGAAAAATTTGAATCCAGACTCAGGAATCGAACCCGAGACTTCCGTAGCCGAACCGGGGCCAGAAGCGAACCACCTATCTGGACTATGTTACTAGATATCAAATTCTTCTATCTCTTAATGCTTACGGGTTAGGCCGTCTACAGAAGTCTCGGGTTCGATTCCTGAGTCTAGATTCAAATTTTACGGGTTAGGCCCCCGTAGCGACATCTAGTCGGTAGTTAAAGAACTATCACGGCTTTTGTTATTGCTTCGTTACAGAGAGCATTTTAACAAATTATGATGACGCAGGCCGAATTTGAAAGAAATGCCTATAAAAATTACTTCAATAAATCACACTATTCACATTATTATTCTAAAAATAACTATTCTATTCTAGTCACATTAAGGTTGCAAAAATCTTATAAAAAAATACACCATAACATCTTGTTGCAACGGCCTGAGTATATAGATTTATTGCAAAAAAACTTTTTTTATTATTCATACAACATAAACTTATCGATATTTATCACATTGGGCCGTGCTAAGCTTGCTATAAAGTGTAAATATATTTCATTATAAGAAATGTCATAAATTATTGGAATGTTTCACGATATAAAATGTCTTTACAAGCGTTGGCTATATGGAGGCGTGTATTAAGTACACTATGCAGGCACCTGTTAGCACCAGTCATACAAAATGATATGTTAATTGTATTAAAAGTAATGAGTATGCTACTCGGTGTAAATTATTCATAAATAACATTATAATAAAAAAATAAAATATCGCTATTGATTATATTTATGTCTGGAAGGGAAAAAATAAAATCAATTATTTCCTTATATTTGGGGATGAAATACATCATAGTCGTACCCAGGAGGGGGGGGGATAGGGGGTTCAAATCCCTCCCCCAATCCCAAAGACTATGAAGCAAGCGCTAACTTTTGGCTTTAATCCTGGATTGTCTGAATCTGAATGTTAGGCCCACATCAGGTAGTTATTCCCACCGAGTAGCTGTTAGTAATAATTTTATCCGAGTTTAGGTATGGTCTCGATGAGCTGCCTGTACCGGGCCAACATCGGGGTGTAGATCTTGTCGTGGTCGGGGTACGGGGTCGCTACCGGGGATACTGTCAACTCAGTACCTGGGTAACAAAACATATTGAAATGTGCAGAATAACTACAAAAATAAATACTTAAAGTGTAATAAGTATGATTTAGGTATTTCATAGAAACTTGTATGAAGATTTGACATTTAATAAGAAAAACAATTTATTTATGAGCCAGTCAACTGTAATACTAATTTCTTGGTCCGTATGTTATCACTGAGATAGTTAGGTAAAGTTGGATCAAGCGGCCGGATTGAAGTTAGGTTCATATCAATTTCGCGCATGTCATAGAGATGCGACCCTAAAATTACTTACGAAGACGATTAATTATGTTTAATCGATTAAAAAAAACAAACAATATTTTAATTCAACAATATAAAAATACTATTTATACGAGTTCATATTAATAAATTAAAGTTAAAATTTAGAACAATTACAGTAAATACTAAAGAAAGTTTGAAAAACAATTTATTTACGAAAATAATCACAAAAAACATGAGTTAGTAAAATAATTACGACAATGTAATGCGTAATCGCATCTCTAATTCTCTTGGTTTGGTTACCGCCCCCGCCCCCCGCTTCCTGTCACCATTTAATTCCAAAAATGCATCTGAATCCACGCAACCACTTGTTGCCAACTACAATCCGGCCTAGTTACGTTGATCCAACTGTATATGGCGTGCGTGGTCATATGGCCATATACAAGAAGAGAGATCTGCGTAGTACAATGGCTGGAATATAAAATCTGTCTTCAACAAAGTAACTTACCGGGCAGTTTAATCCCAGTGCTATCGCTCCACACTTCCGCAGCACGAATGGCTGCTCCTAGCAATGCTGCGTTACCGTGATGCTCCTGTCACAAATGTTTTAAGCATTAATCCCTTTTTTAGATATGATTAGGGACTTAATCGCGTAAATTATTTTTATACGAACCTTTTATCACGGGTCGACCCGTGACCACGATCAGTACAATTCGATCGAAACGTCGGGTAAATAAAAGGTTTCTACCTTTAAACAATTCACGCGATTAAGTCCCAAAATATATCTAATATGTGTAAAAATCGCGAAAGTTTAATAACAGTATTTTCACTAGCGAATGTGTTGAAAAAGAAAAGCAAAACATTAATTAATACAATAAATGCATTTTTGAAAGATAGAAAAATTTGAAGTCCAGACCCAGGAATCGAATCCATCCATCGGGACTATGTTTCTAGACCTCAAATTTTTCTTTCCTTTCCTGCACGCGAGTTAGGTCCTCGCTTGCGCCATCTAGCCGCAAGTCTAAGAACTATCACGGCTTTTGTTATTTACAGAGAGCATTTTAACAAATTATGATGTCACAGGCCGAATATTATAGTTTGTAGTAATGCTGTTTCATAATAAATAGTGTAAATAGCGTGTACGTGAGGTGTAGCAAAATAATGCTATCTTTCATATTGGAAACTCAGACGTCAGAAACAAATAATAGCTCTACAATCAAGAAACTTTATTGATAAAACACTATTTCTTTTTAGTGCAGTTGAGCACCAAAACAGTGATATAAACCCATTTACCTGGACATAAACAGGCGTGTCGAACACATCCGCGAAGATCTGCAGCAGCTCCTTGTTGACTGAGGCGCCGCCCGTCGCTATCACGCGAGATGATTTGTCTACACAACAAAATATATTATGTTAGTGGCAGCCTGAATGTGCAGTTTTTAATAAAAACAAATATTGTAAAGATTGGCAATTTTAAAGGACTGGCCAAAGTTTCTATTGCTTTGTTCTCTTCTCCCGCTTTGTCTAGTGCTTTGTGAACTTAGCATTACATGAATCGTGACTTATCACAAGCGCTGCTTTTGCCTCCTTAAGACAATAAAGAATTTTAAACTTTTTCTTGTAACTCTGGCTCTAAGGCACCTGTTCCACCGCTCGCAGGAAGCGAGTAGCGATTTTGTCGCTCAAGAAACATACAATAGATGTGAATTGTAGATCTCGTTTGTGTAAACAAAAGAGATGCAATTTAGAGCAAGTACTCGCCGGCAATGTGAACGGTCAGCGATCAAATATTAATGTCTGTATCTCTTTTGTTTACAGGGGATCTATATAAGTATGTACGTTTCTTGAGCGATAAAATCGCTACTCGCTGCTCTCTTTCTCGCCGTTAGTGGGACAGGTGCCTAGTGGGGTGAATGTTTTTAAGACGCCGCCAATACGAGTACGCCATACATTGTCATTAATAATAATAATTATAAATACCGCGGGGCTAGTCGTTATGTCCTTACATGAGACTAAGGCAACACTCTAAGCATAGCAGCAACTCTTGAAATCCTTATACAACAATAGAAAATGTCTCATAAAGTTGAAAGAAGAGTACACAAACCACAGGGCAGCTTTGTGGCGAGCTAATGACACTACGATCCCGATGCCTCAGAGAGTCGGTCAGGGCTTCGTCTCCCGCTTGTCTTCACTGGCCGGCGGGAGTGGAACACCAAGAGCGCCCGCAGGACTTTTTACTCTGTCTTGCCTTAACCGTATGCTCGAGGATGGAAGTGTCATTGTCAAGGGCATCGTTATGGTGAAACCGGCGCGCAACACCCATGTTGTCCCTGTCGCCTGTGGTGACCCGAAGGGGGCCCCATCTAGTGAGTGGTGAATCTGTCCATTTGCCCGTGTATTAAACATGTGTTGCAACGGCAGGTGCCATAGTTTTTCCATAGAACCAGTCAAAGAATCCACAAATACGGTTTTTTGTGGATCGGGTTATGGGATGAGGTGATTGTCGTTGGGTACAATTCTATAGTGTACCTATATAGCGATAATCGCCAGTTGGCCTTACAAGCGTCTAATGGGCCTCTGCGATGTTGACTGCGACATCACGCACAAGTCCCAAATGACCGGGACTCTATAGTCGTAGTCGTAGTGTCGTGGTTGAGGTGGGATTCGGCGAAGAATTCAGTATTGTTTTGCTGGTTGATGAGTTTCTTCTTCTATTGCTACCTACAAAGGTACGATAGTGTTACTTGCTCGGCGCGACTATGAATGCTGTTGGTTGCAAGGGGCCAGTTCTGTTTATATAGTGCTGTTCTTACATTGTTGAGAGAGACTAATCCTTATTTAAATTAGCACAAATATTGTAAAATTATGAATTAAACAAGCGTGAAGTTCAGAACGTCGTAAAATAAGTCGTAAAAATATGTTAAATGTGTGTCCGTTACTAATTTTAATCTATACTAATAATATAAAGCTGAAGAGTTTGTTTGTTTGAAAGCGATAATCTCAGGAACGACGGGTCGGAATTGAAAAAATCTTTTACAGTTGGATAGCCAATTTATCGAGGAAGACTATGGACTATATCATATCACGTTGTGACCAATAGGAGCGGAGCAGCAATGAAAAATGTTTGCATAAACGGGGAAAATTGATGCATACGAAGTTGCGCGGGTCAGCTAGTTTAATATAAGATGCTTATCGTGAAGACTTCGTGAGGAATTTAACCATTACGTAACTACATACATAATAATAAGTAATAAGACGAAAATCCCGTGAAAGCCGAAAAAGATAAACAAATTCCAGTCATATGACAGATAGGAAACAGTATGTGGAATATGCTGGGTACGAGTCTGAGCCGTATTTCACTAGGTCAGGGGTGAGTCAGGGCAGCAATCTAGGTCCACTTATGTTTCTGCTAACGATAAATGACCTCCCACAAGTGGTTAAGGACGCCAAGTGTCTACTCTTTGCAGACGACCTAAAGTTATCTCTTGCGGTACAAAATACGACGGACTGTATTAAATTACAAAGGGACATTGATAGGGTAGTGAACTGGAGCAATAATAATTTATTGCAGTTCAATAGTTCGAAATGCGTGACAGTCTCTTTTTCCCGCGTACGTAGTCCTATCCAGTATCTTTACTGCATCGACAATAGTTCAATGAAAAGGGTAACAGAAATAAAAGACTTGGGAGTAAATTTTAATACCGAATTGAACTTCAGAGATCACATCATACGCTGCTGCAAAAAAGCTTATAGGAACTTAGGTTGCATGCTCCGCCTAGTGCGTGATTTCACCAACATTACAGCAGTGATCACCTTATATAATACATTGGTAAGGAGTCAGCTTGAATGCAACGCAGTCATTTGGGCTCCACATGAACTTAAATATAAGCTCATGCTGGAGCGCGTACAAAATAAATTTGTAAGATTTTTATACTTGCGACTATATGGTGTATATCCGTTCTTTCCACTACTGTACCCAACCTTATTTGTGCTGGGCATGGTGGGGTATAACGAGCTGAGAGTCAGAAGAGAACAAGCACTCGTTTCATACATGTTCAGCTTACTTAGGGGGAAGGTGCATAATGCGGACATCTTAGCGCAGATGGGGTTATACGTGCCGGATAGATACGTGTGGCGTCGAAGACAGCCACGGCTGTTGGCGGTGCCGCGCGCTCGTACTAATTTGCTAAGCGAGGCTCCGCTAACGCGTGCACTCCGTACCCTCAACCTAATAGCCGTAGAGTTAGACCTATTTATTTGTACTCTAAGTGAATTCACAAGGGTTTCATTATATATTATAAGTTATGTTAAGTTAGTTAGTTAGTTAATTTGTAATAAGTATACATACAAATATAGATAAATTATATAGGATAAGTAAATGATTTTGTTACACTATCGCTTTGGGTTGAACCTGTAATGGTAGTTGTAAGAATGGAGTAAATAAATAAATAAATAAATAAATAAAATTATCGCCTACGAGATTGCAGACATGTGGGATGTTGATTCGACGATCATTGTACCGATAGTCGTCTCCGTTAATGGTTTGATTGCCAAGAGCCTCGACCAACAAAGCCTCTCAAGAGGCTCACGATAGGCAGTTGGATCAAGCGCTTGATGCAGAAGGCAGTACTTCTGAACACGGCTCGCTTTGTGAGGAGGTTCCTTTCTTTGGAACCGTAACCACCGGTAGCTTGGTTTGTGTACCCGATGCCAGTGAGACATTATTTTTTATATTTTTAAATGTATTTTTATATACAAGGTTATTTTTGGTATCTTCTATGCAAAGTTCAGTCACCCCAACAAGATTACTATTTCAAGTAATCATATAAAAAAAAGAAAATGAAAATATTAAAAACTTGTAGAGCTATATGCCATTTAACTTGTATTATGTTCTTCGCGCTAATGTACTCATAGCGTCCCGTAGTATTCGTTCATGGTTATTATTAAAAAATAAGTGATTATTACATTTTACATCACGTTGCAAACAGGATTTAGACAGTTAGATTGATTATTGAATTAATTAATGATTGATGAATGAATTAATAGAAAAATATAACATGCTTCAAATACTGCCCCATTGGATTGTAATTTATTCTTGAAAGTAAAGGTTCAATAAACTTAACAATGAACAATGTGGCTAGCGTATCTGTGAGGAAAATTCCCCGTGTATTTTTTTTTAACAAAAAAGAACTCGCAGTATAATATTTGCTTGAACTTGTTTGTATAATATTTGCCTGAGATTGAAACCTGTGTTTCAGGCGACCGCACTACGCCGTGTACAACCTCCAAATCGAGACATTACACTCGCCTAGGCTTGGCTGAAGTAGCTACTTCCAATACCAGGCCCACATACTTTATCTGGGCTTGAAACGAGTTGACAGCAACGAAGGCGCTGGCAAACGGATTGCCACAGGGTCCTGTCGTAGACAATGATTCACAAGAGGGGTCTGAAGACGGAACCCTGTGGAACACCCCATGCTGTTACGTCCACTGCCTTTGAGGCAGTTTGCTACTAGCTGCATCAGATACGAAGGTACTTCATGGCACCGGAGTGCTTCTCACAGCTAAATGGCAAAAACTCGAAGGCGTTGATTATATTCAAAGATATAGTCAATTTCTTTTCTCTCCGGCCCTGGTCACGAGTGGAGCTTCTTTAGCACCGTTCAATAAAGATGTCAATTAGAATTTTTTGAAATTAACTCCGTGAATTATTTTATCGCAAGTCAATGGCCTACTTACTTTAAAGTAGCAACTAGTGCAATGCGAGTGATTTTTCAAACTTTAATTGGGTACAATAAAAGTAAATTATTTTATACTAATCAGCTAATAGTTGATGACTTAAAATACTCTGAAAATAACTGCTCTTTTACATTTTAACATGTTTGTGAATTTAAAAGCATAAAAACGAATACAAAAATTAATAATTTGACGATAGGAACATAAGACGTTATAGGTTCCTATTCCATACACATTTCTATAGAGCTTCTCGTTTTGACATTTTATAAAAAGAGACTGATTTGCCTTGACAGTCAACATCCGTATTGCGGTCACCAAAGCTATCGTGATGCAGACCAGTGGAAGAGAAGGTACTGAACGTAAACATCGATCAATATCTTGTCTCAAGTAATGATTATTTTCGGTCAGATCTATCATTAATACAATAAACCAGACTGCTTAAAATTAATGACTATCACTTTATTTTTTTCTAATTCTGATTTACTTAGAGACATTGTCACACACAACTGAGACGAATCTAACGATGCCTCTCAAGCTAAAAACTATATGTATATTTTTTTGACGCATTCTAAAGCTTAAACAAGTTCTAGAGCGGCCCGCGGGCTCCATGTGGCACGCCGGTTCTTTGTTTTCTACAATTTTGAATTTCACGCCTAAGAAAAAAAACCGACCGCGCTGAGTAAATAAGTAGGTACTAGATACTACTACCACGCCGTGTGCAGTGTAATTAATCTATTATTGATACATTAACATTAACATTCTTTGGGTCTACGTATGTTAGCTATGTTAGCGAATCGTCATTTAATGTCGCTTGCGGCCCTCGATACTATGACTGGCACTTATTTGCGGCCCCTATAAAAATAGGGTTGAATATGGCTGTTCTACTCGAAAAACAACCATACTTCTTGCGCAGTCGGGTAAAAAACAAACAGCTATCACATCGATCGTAGACTCACCAAGCGTGAAGCCCATGTCCTCAGCGTGCGCGCGGCGCGCGAGCGCCTGCCCCTCCAGCAGCGCGCGCGCCTCGAACTGCGCGGCCGGCCGCTCCAGCGCGCGCCCGCCCGCGTCGCACACGGCGCGCACCGGCGCCGCGCGCGGCACGATCTCCGCCGTGTCGAAGTATATGCCTGCGGGGAACGATTGTATCCCTTTACTATAAGATAAGCCAGGAAACAGACACCAATAATATCAGGACCAATGACAAAAAAAAGTCACGAGTTTCTGTGTTTGATAGACTATTTCAAGGCGTTTGATTGTGTTAAGTAGAACTGTATGTGAAGTTCTACAAAAAAAAAAATAGAATACGTTAGCATTTAAATACTGAAAAGTCGCCATCGTTTACCCTGATACCCAAACGACGTCGATATGATGTCTGGACCATTTATACCTGAAAAAGGAGTTATTCAGGGATTCATTTTGTCACCGCTTATTTTTATACATTTTTGGTAGTATCATGAGAAGAGCCTGAAGGAAGTGGAACGGATGCACTTCAATATCTGAAGTCAGAATAAGTAACTTGCGATGTGCAGACGACATTACTTTGTCTACAGAGAGTCGTACAAAGTTGAGCATGAAAGTAAAATATACAACGACGGTGATAAAGAATCATACGGTCCGCCTGATGTTAAGCGGTTACCATAGCCTATGGACGCCTGCAACATTAGGGACCTCACGGGCGCATTGCCGACCCTTTAAATATCTATTTGCTCTCTTCTAGAAGAACCCTATTATAGTCTTTAGGAAAAACCTCGCCAGAGAGCTCATTCCACAACTGGAGGGGTGCCTCTGAAGCAGCACAATCCGAGACGAGACTGTTTAGGCTCCAAAATCTGAGGATGTCGATGGCGAGTGGTGCGATGGCATCATTATACAAGCGGTAGAACATATATAGGGAAGCAAAGTCTCATAAAGTGGCTTCACCCCGCTTGTAAGCATGGGATCACCAACGAATCATATGGCTCGTCTGTTTATGGGGTACTGGCACTGACATTCTTCATTTTCTTATATGGCTCTCAATAATGGTCAATCCGTGCAATTCATCGAATAAAGATCGTAGCTTTTGAGATGTGATGTTCGAGGAGAATACTGTGCATACGATGGATAAATTGAATTTCAGTCTTATCAGATTGTTTAAATCTCTAGTGCAAAAAAGATTAGTTCCATATTTAATGAAACAAGTAAGAAAGAACCAGCATGAATTTTCGTGATCAAAATTTATTTTGAATTGCTTTGTACGAAGCGCAGTAGAGTCTTGTAGCATTGTCTTAAATCATGTAGGTTAGGGAAAGCTACAAAAACATTTCTTGCAGCGTTGATTCTAATATACAAACTGACCCGTGCCCACTTGGTTAGGCCTATGACACACAAATAACGTGGCTTTCTATTGCTAAAAGAATTTTCAAAATCAGTTCGGTAGATCTAGAGATGACCCCCTACAACCTCACAAACATTACCTCTTTAGAGAAAGATAACTAGCAATGTGGAATTGGGTCCCAAATTACTAGCAATCTTGTTAACCCCTCCAACTAAGCTCAAAGACTTGTGTTAGGAGTGGGTTCACGGTTCACGTCGGTAGTTTAATGGGTAGGATTCGAACCCGCGACCTCACGAGAAAAGCCATAGGCTATATAACATCACGCTACGACCAATAGAAGCAGCAATGCGAAAAGTTGCAAAAATGGGAAAAATTTACGCAGACGCAGTTGCACGGGACAGCTAGTCTATAATATGTATATATTTAGAAATATATAAGTATATTATTTTATTAGTTGTCTAGTTACCATAGTACAAGCTCTGTTTAGTTTGGAATCAGATGACGTTGTGTGAGTTGTCCCAAGATATATTATTAAATAGATTGCTTCGAAAATGTATAAAGCTGTTGATTAAATTAAATCGTAAAATTAGCTATAATTTAAAGACTTACCCATATAACCCATATTTCCTCTGACGGTCGCTCTCAGTAAATCATTGAAGGCATCCCAACTCTGTCCCACGAGCCTATCCCTGTGGTTCTGCCTGGTCAGGGAGCCGTTGGCGAAGCACAGGAGCGCCATGTAGGGGGCCCCGGGCGTGGGGCCCACGAGCACGTGCCCCGCCGGGGGGGCCGCGGGGGACTGGAGCCCTAGCAGTAGCGTGTCGCTGGTGCCTAGGGAGAGGCCCACCCAACCTGAGCGGAGACGAAGACCTGGAATGTGGTAAATGATAGCAATTTAAATGACTGCAATGTAACAAATAGGATATGATAATAACTGACTTAAAAATGACAGTCGTAAGCTGAAGTATGGACGGGTGAAGGAATTCTCTACATTTAACTCAACATATATTTAGGGTTTCGTACCTCAAAAGGAAAAAATGGAACCTTTATACAATCACTTTGTTGTCTTTGTGACCGTTTGTCTGTCAAGATCCTTTATCTCGGAAACGTGTGGAGGTATCTAGTCGAGATTAAAACCATATACAGGTCTCCAGTCCTTAAAGCTGTAAAAAAACCTAACTACTAAGTTAACATAAAAAAAGATACCACCGTTTATGCCGCAAAAAACGTACATTTCGAGGTCGAACCATACGGCGGCAGAGGCGGCTTACACCCCTCGCCACCTCTAAGAATGGCATACCCATTGCCGTATAGACCTAGACTGCGCCATAACTTCACAAAATTGAAAGAGACAACGGTACTTTGTGGACAATACCTGTCAAAGAGACAGGGCTGCACGAGTTTTTCTCTCTTTCACGCTTTGCAGTCAATATTTACATTTAAATTAGGATTAAATTAGGAATTAGGGATGGCACGGTCCAGGTTTATACGTCAATGGGTATACCATAGATTTTTCCATGCATGACACCGCAGCGGCACCGCTAAAGGGGTGGCAGCGTCACCGTACCGCGCCGTGTGGTTCGGCTCTAAGAGGCCACGGCCGTGGCGCAAGTGTAGGATGCATAATAGTTAGGTTAGTTTCCTAGGTAAACAAGAAAATCCAAAAGACTAATCCATACTAATATTATAAAGCTGAAGAGTTTGTTTGTTTGAACCTGGTAATCTCAGGAACTACTGGTCCGAATTGAATTCTTTCACTGTTGGATAGCCCATTTATCGAGGAAGGCTGTAGGCTATATAACATCACGCTAAGACTAATAGGAGCGGAGCAGCGATGAGAAATGTTGCAAAAACGAAGAAAATTTACACAGACGAAGTTGCGTGGGACAGCTAGTTAGTAAATAAAACTACATTATTAATGATTAAGTCCCGACTACATTTTGTGTTAAATAGGATTTTTTATCAAAGAAGTGATTTACCTAGAAAAAATATTGACGTCATAGAGCGGTATTTGTATGAGATATCTTTATAAATTTGCGTTTTGTAATCTCTTAAACAGTTGTTGTTTTGACTAGTAGTAGCCGATTGCATACCGTCTTGGTCTTCCCAAAAACCTCATTGCTAACTTCTACTTTAACGATCACCTTAAAATTACATTTTATTCATTTTAATGATGCATTTGATATTAGATAAATAGTTTATTGGATTAGGGTGGAAGTAGAATCAAATCCTTCAATGGATTGAAGTGGAACAAAAAGTGGCAAAAGATCTATGGATTTATGAACTTTGAAATGAAATACTCTAATTGGCATGCAATTTTAAAGAACTTGATGTAAAATAGACCACAATAAAAAAAAAAAAACTACTTTTTTAGCGAAAAATGCGCTACAAACTATCCAGTTGATGACGTCACCTAAGTTTCGGGTCGTGCCTGTCACTTTGTTATGTCACTAATTATAGGCAATGACGTTTAACATATAGACACGCCTTACCGCAATCCATCTTGGCAGCATAAATACACGATAACTACTTTAACTCCAGTTAGTCAGGCCACAGAGAAAATAATCACTTTGTTTTTAGTCAGAATCAAATCCATAAACAGACATCACATTTCGGCTACGGAACTCTAACCATGTCGACAGTTAATGTTTCTAAAATATACCTTGATAAATCTAACGTCCATTTAGCTAACTACAACGTCCAAATAGCTGTCCCTAAATTTTCCCCGTCTTTGCAACATTTCTCATTGCTGCTCCGCTCCTATTGGTCGTAGCATGATGTTATATAGCCTATAGCCTTCCTCGATAAATGTACTATCCAACAATAAAATAATTTTTCAAATCGGATCAGTAATTCCTGAGATTACCGCGTTCAAACAAAACTCTTCAGCTTTATAATATTAGTATAGATAAGTTTCAAGTTACTTTATTTCAAAATAATTCATAAAAAATAGTATTAAATTAAATAAAAACGTTACAATGGTTCTTCATTTATACATTTTTAATATTTTAATCATAAAATCACCAAGAAGCGCCATGCACGCTCTTAAGATAAAACAAAAAACAACAGTCACAAGTATTTTCCTACAATCAAAACTAAACAAACATGTAGATAAGTGTAAGTGGGATCAGCTGTTAAAGGCATTAAATAATAGTTACAGATAAGAGCGACTTGAGCTTAGATTATGAGACGCGTTCGTAAGATAACGGAGAGATAGGGCACCTTGTACGTTATGTAAGGCAACATTAAGTAAATGTTAGGTGATAAGGCTTTAACTAAAGTGTTTGTGGCTACTGGGCAGTAATCTGGCGTGTTTTCTTATTTTTACTCGACAGCGCAATAAGTTTTTTTTGTTAATTTCTGCATCTTATGTAGGTAGAGTTCACAACGTACAAATTAAATTCCTCGAAGATTATACTAGGTGTTTTTTCACGTTGAATGATTAGAAAATCAATGGCTGCTATGTATACTATCGTATGTTTAAAAACGCATCTTGCGGGAAAACGATTTAAGTTAGAATTGTCTGTAATTTTTAAATTGTTATCCCGCAATATGCTTTTCAGGGTTCCGTAGCCAAAATGACAAAATCGGAACCCTTACAGTTTCGTCATATCCGTCTGTATGTCACAGGCATTTTACTCAACGACTGCGGGGTACTCCATACATATAACAGAAGCTTAAAAATTTTTTTTCAGCAAACATCAACGTGTGGCACATCATTCGACAGGTCTTTCAAAAACACTTTAAGTTTTTAACAAACTTTTATGATTGAGTGAATATTTTTGAAAATAATCGCTCCGAAAGTTGCATAAATCGTCAATTTACGCGAATCGAATATTTGTAGGCTGGCAGAAATCGGCAAATTTGTAGGCGGGCAGAAATCGGCATATTTATAGGCTGGCATAAATCGGCATATTTGTAAGCTGGCAGAATTCGGCATATTTGTAGGCTGGCAGAATTCGGCAAATTAGTAGGTAGGCAGAAATCAGTATATTTGTAGGCTGGCAGTAATTATCCGAGCAACCAAAGGGTAGTAGCCTAGTCTTAAGGTGATATACATTTACCTGCTAAAGCCGAGCAGTTATCCCCAGTGAAGGCGACGACCTTGCAGTCGGGCCTGAACCCGTACCGGCCCACGAAGTACGGGCTGATGTCGCCCACTACCGTGGCACTGGGTACAGGCTCGCCCAGCTTACTGGGTAGAGTCTCGTCTCCGCAAGCCTGCAACGTTGAAGAAGTAAGTTAAACGAGAAAATTCAGTAAGATGCTGTAGAATTCACAATGCTTCTCTTAAAACTGGAAAAGCTTGGAATACTGTAATACTTTTTAATCTTATCACACTAATATTATAAAAGCGAAAGTTTGTGATTGTGTGAGTGTGTATGTTTGTTACTTTTTCACGTCTAAACGGCTAGAGCGATTTTAATAAAATTTGGTATGGAGTTAGCTGACACCCTGGATTAACACATAGGCTAATAAACCGCGGGTAACACCGCGGAGCACAGCTAGTGTGAATATATATGTCACTAGATGACCCGCGCAACTTCGTCTGCGTCTATTTTCCTCGTTTTGGCAACATTTTTCATTGATGCCTATTTTATAATCTATTGATTGATATAGGCTTCCGCGATAAATGGGCTATTAAACACAAAAATATTTTTTCCATTCGAACCAATAGTTCTTGAGATTATCGCGTTCTAACAAACTCTTCAGCTTTATAATATTAGTATAGATATGTGGGTCGCATATTACTAGCAATCTTTTTTTAAAAAGACAACTAACGCACTTGGGCACAAGCCTTGTGTCGTGGGGGACTTTACATACACTATGTATCAGGAGTGGGAAAACGTTTATGTTAGTAAGTATTATAATAGATGGAATTCGTAAAAATAATTTCGAACGCTGCTCATGAGGACTTTCATTTTTACTTTTTTTTCTAAGATCTACCTTGGATTTCGGGAGGGGAGGGGTGGGGGGGTTAAGCCCTGAGTACGCCTATGTGTAAAGCATTTACCTTCAAAGCCTTATCATCCCATTTCATAGTCCTAATATCAAGTAGATTCATCCCGGAGCCATCAGACAGATCAATAGGCGCGATCTTCCCGACTAACAACGAACAGGCGAAGGACGAGACGAGCGATATCCGCACCGCTGCGTGGTATGCGCGAGACTTGCTGCGGAATATCTTGCGGATCTGCGGGCCTGTGAAGCGCTCGTATGCGCGGGATCCTGTGATCTTGGCCAGCTCCTAGGATATGAACGAAAAGTCAGTATTGTAAAATGGTTTTAATGACTGCTACACATGTAGAAATAAATTAAATTTTGTTCGCTACCGTTATCGTTATCGTTCGGTTGGGATAAAAAAAAATGGAATTTATTTTACACTAGGTTAAAATTAGTAATGTAATCGACGGGAACTGGAGGAGGCTAAGGCTAAAACATATAGAATGTACTTAGGCTGAGCTCAACTTAGGTAAAACTTATTTCTTTAGATTGAAATCTCGATTTCCTTCGATTCTCGTCGAACATCTCAACTAATCACAAAGAACTGTAGGATTTCCATGTCAACATGACACAGCATATATTAAAGAAAAGACTGTCTTTAAATTAAAGTTTGACCTTTGCCAACTCTTCGTCTAATAAAGAATATCAAATGACATGATGTCGCAAATAGCTGCACAGACACCCCTACCTTTTACATGGGTGTTAAAAAACAAAGAAGACACATCACCTCTGGTCCACCAACAGCCTCTTCAAGCGCCTTGCAGTCAGCAGTAGTACTAGAGTCCATCCACACCGGCGAGTCACAAACAAACGCTGTTGCCAACTGCGTGTGGAGGAAGTCGTCTGGCGATAGCTTGGATAGTCGAGCTTCAGCATCTTTTGACCACCATACTGAGCCATGTTGCTAGAATATATTAAGTTTTATTTTCAAAGTTGACAGGTTGCAAATGGTTCGGTATGGTTTTATGATACTACTAGCTGTTCCCCGCGGTGTTACCCGCGTTTTATTAGCCTATAAGTTATTCCAGGATGTCAGCTAACTCCATACCAAATTTTATTAAAATCGCTCCAGCCGTTTAGACGTGAAGAAGTAACAAACATACACACTCACATACTCACAAACTTTCGCCTTTTATTAGTGTGATTTGTACACCATTGTCACTACAATCTAGTCTATGAAGATGGCTATCAATGAGTAATTTAAAGTGCACTTAAAATACTAAAATAAGTTCTTGAAATGGTATTACTGATGTATAAAAATACTATCGGTATTAAATTTGTTACTCAAATTAAATACCGAAAATATTTTTATTCATCAGTTCACACTATATAATAGAGGCGAAGGGTTAAAATTTTCCTGAGGTAACCCGATACGAAAATGTTTCTTGTTAGAGACGATTTTTTGTACAAATACAATTTAAAGAGAAACCGAAAAGAATGGTATTCAAAGGACCCTCCGCCACTGCTATATAATAATATCCTAAGACAACTCATACAACATCATCTGATCACGAACTAAGCAGAGCTTGTACTATGGTAATTAGACAACTGAGTAACATACTTATATTTCTAAATACGTACATGTTATAGATATATGTTCGTAAACTTTCGCGATTTGTACACATTATAGAATTTTATAAGCTACGGGTCTTAATCGCGTAAATATTTTATTTTAAATACCTTTGTTTATTTCCCGACGATTCGACCGTATTGCAACGGCCGTGGTCACGGGTAGACTGTCAGTCTACCCGTGACCACGGCCGTCAAAATAAAATATTTACGCGATTAAGACCCGTAGCTTATAAAATTCTATAATGTTATAGATAAATTACACCCAGACACAGAATAAACTATCATGCTCATCACTCAAAGTTTTATCCTGGGCCCCACCCCGGATAAAACTTTGAGTGATGAGCATGATAGTTTATTCTGTGTCACTAACCACTAGACCAACAGGCCAGTCCATAAATATACCTAATTAAAATTAAATTAGTTATTATTCTACACACATTTTAAAATTCTTTGTCCTGACCGACTAATTGATGGATCAACGCATGTTAATCATAGACACTTGAAATTTCGAGGACGTATTCCTTAGGCATCTGATTAGGATTTTTTGAAAATTCATCCCCTAAGGGGGTAAAATAGTGGTTGTAAGTTTGTATGAAACTCTGTCAGTTTTAAAGTAAGATCTCTGAAATGTTGTATGTATTTGGCTTTGCGGCTTAAAATTATGAAATACGAGTTTCAGCGTTTTTGGAAAATGAACCCCTGAAGGGATGAAATAGTGGTTGCAAGTTTATATGAAACTCCATTAATTTGAAATTTATCCATATATGTGACATTTCATATTTGGCTATTTCATTTTGGTTTAAAATAGTTTTAAGAAAATAGACCCCTAAGGGGGTAAAAAAAAGGTGGTAAGTTTGTTTGAAATTCAAAAGTTAGATTTGCAAAATTTCGTATTTAGCTTTTTGGATTAAAATGGAGAAACACGTGTTTTAATTATTGTTTTTAAACTTGGGACTTAATCGCGTGAATTATTTAAAGGTACGAACCTTTATTTACCCGACGTTTCGATCGAATTGAACCGATCGTGGTCGTGGTCAATTCGCCCGACTCGGCCCGCCTAATTAAGTCTCGAAATATATCTAATAGGTACGTGTTTCAGTGTTATTAGAAAATCAATCCCTAAGAGGCTAAAACAGGGATTTTAAGTTGGTACGAAATTCCGTCAGTCTTGAAGTAAGATCTGTGAAAATTTATATTTGGCTCTGTGGTAGTAACAAAAGATACACGTTTTAGCATTTTGAATGAAAATCAACCCTAAATGGGGTAAGAGCGACAGCTATTACATTTTAAAATTATCTATTACGTTTTCATGCCTTAACTGCACAAACGATTTAAATGAAATTTGGTATAGAGATAGTTTGAGCTCCGGAGAAGGCCTTACGATAGCTTTTATCGTGATAACCAACATCACGCGGGCGGAGTCGCGGGCGAAAGCTAGTCTATCCTAATATTATAAAAAGGTAAAGTTTGTGAGGTTGTAAGGGGTAATCTTGGGATATACTAAACCAATTTTAAAAATCTTTTACCAATAGAAAGCCACATTATTTGTAAGTGTCATAGACCAAACAAAGTAGGCACTGGTCAGCTAATAGTGTGAAAATTTAAAATCAATTAGTCTATTAGTATTACATATTCATAGTGTGTCACTTCAGCTGTGAAAAGGTAATAAACAAACATTTATTATTTAGCATATATACAAAAACATTTATGCTAAATTTTAAAAGTAAGGCAAGTAATATACCTTTAATGAATATGCACAACATGATAAACGACATTAAGAAACTCTCATTAAGAATACATGTCAATCATAAAAATTATAAATAATTTATAAATTCTAAAGATTATAGATTATAAAAGTTTATGGAAGACAGATTAATATATTAATTAGTATAATGTTAGAAAAGTATTATAAAAAGATATCATTTGAATTTATAAAGTTAATAATATTTAATGTAGTATACAGGGAATAAGATGCAGTTTGTAAGTTCTACAGCACCCTTACATTGCGCAATAAATAAATAGCATTAGTATGGATGAAACTTTTCCAAAATAGTATTGCAATCAAATCTACAAGTGGTGTCTTCTATGCATTAAATAATGCAGTAATTGACTTACCTGGCCGGCTCCCGATAAGGCTTCTATAGTAGAAAAGTCAACGCCCGCCACAACTAGTCTGTCCATGACCATGTCAAGAGCTTTTACCCATAGCAAGGGAGGGGCCAGTACCTCCCCGCGCTGCTCACCGCGCACCACTCCGCCTGCTGTCCTGTAAAAGCATCATAACCATGCTACAACTGAATCAGTATAATGCAGTAGGAGTGTGTATGACAATTGCACAAGGGATTGTCGTTCCTACCAGAATAGGGCTAATACTGACCCATGCAGGTGCCCGCTTTTATTTTGTAGAAGGTGGATGTTGCTCCAGCTTCCTTTACTTGAAATAGCCTGTCCTCAAGATAAGATTTTAGCAGCAAAGAGCTTAGTGGTAGGCTTGCCTTAATTTTGTATAGTAACCCATGATGCCATAATTTATTAAAGGTTTGTTCTATGTCTAAAAATATTGAGAAGCAGTTTTTTTCATTTTCCAGAGAACTTCTAATTTCATTGCATACTTGATGCACCTGGTCTACCATTAAGTGTTGTATGGAAACGGGCAACAAAGGGCTGCAACCTTTTGAGTAACATCTTCTGGAATAATTTAGAGAGAATTGGCAGCAGACTAATAGGTCTGAGTCAATCCATATCAGTTTCTAATTTAGACATTTCTTTTAGTTATTATGTAATTGAAATTGTATTAATTTGATAATATTTATAATGTAGTATTTATATTCATTAATAGTTATAATGTATTATTTTAGGTGTAAGTAAATTGGATATAGTATTAAGTATTTTGTATTCACGTATATAAATAAATGTACTTATTCACGTTCTTTCATGCAAGAGCGTATCTCGCGTACCGCACATGTTCCTGATTGGGCAGGCTTGCCCCGAAAATGAAATAAAAGAACGTGAATCAGACCCAGGTGCTCAAATCCCAATTGCCTAACTATTTTTTTTATGGGGTTGATATTTTTACATTAGATACATTTGTGCAAAAGAAATTTAAATATGAAAAAAACATATATCCTCTCTTCTAATTTTTTCAAAATTAAATTTCAAAGTTTAAAACAATATGTTTATGCACTTAGATGAATTTACACAGCAGCTACTTTTGTCAGTGTTTCTTATAGGGTCTTTAGTTCTAGTGACCTAATAAATGTCTTGGTAAATTTACACATTTGTGGATGCAGTAGCAGTGAGGGAACTCTTGAATTTGATTTATTCTTAGATTTATTATAATAACAACATGCTTTTGAAAAACTGTGCTAACTTGTACTTACTTTGATTATTTCCTTAACTGCTTTTGATTTTAGATGCAATATTTTTTAAAGTGATTTGTTCCTCATGATTGATCCTTTCGAATTCTATTATAAAAGTAGATAATATTTATTTTCTACATTTTGCGGGTTAAATTTATGGCTCTTGCAAAAGTTATAAAAATCTTTGAATGGCTAACTCAAATATTTTGGGGTACTTTCCCTCCATGTGCATTGGTTTGGTCCACCTTGCATAGTTTTAATTTTTGTTTATTGTTATGTACCAATTTCTAAAAGTAATAGAAGGGGTACAACCCGTTTCCTTCACATTTAATATATAGATTACTTACCTAAACTCTGGTAAATCAACATCGAACTCAACATCTGCCTCATGAAGCACAGCACAATCGTCACCAATTACTATGGCTTTTAACTACAACAATAAAAAAATAATTGAATACAGAAAAATAAAACAATAAAATATTTTAAATTTAAACCTACTACTTAAAAAATAACTTTAATATTTTTTTAATCTTCGTCACAAATTGTTACCTTTTAACTATGGTAAAAAATATCTACAGTGAGCAAGTAGTCCTTGAACTTAAACTTAATTTATTATAAACATCATTCATAGGTGAATTGCGCTTTAATTTTTTTAGGACAAGCCTATGTCACCTATTAAAATAATCACATATTCACAACTTTATTACACACACATTAAGTTCATGTTTTTTAAAATAACATCATTAATTTTAATGATGAGAATGACATTGTAGACTGCATGTTATTTTATATAAATTTTATGTAACTATTAATGGTACAATGTAACAAATTATCTAATCCCTTCACTAAAAAATCTAAAAAGTTTTCCACTTACCCTTTGTGTGCTAAAATCAAATCCCAAAAAAGTTTTTTTTCTTGTTTCGTCGGTCATTTTTTTAATATTTTGACAGCGCGGGCGGGCAGTGACACGGCTCTCCGGTGCGTTCGGGAACGCGATGTCGACTCAGTTTCGTGACTGAATGTCGTTTTGTAAAATTCCAGCACGATTTCACCGTATCATTATTGTATTTTATTAGTCTCAGTATAGAAATTAATCACTATAGTCGTATATTTCATTATAGATGATAAAGAAGCATTACCAAGGTTGTTGTTATCTTCTTCAAACAAATTACGCAATCGGCACTATTTAACTCGTAAATAGGTACACCGTACACCGTCTTTTCTAATCAATCAAGGAACTATTATAAAATAATTAACATTTTTGTGTTTAAGTATTAGAATGAGTACTAATGTAAACTTGCATTTTTGATGCAAGAAAATTTATCAAGTAAATTAAATTCCTCCTAGGGTAACAAGCTATTCAGATTAGGTAGGTTTCGTAAACACTTTAGAATAAAGTAGATAATAATTATATTTTTAATCCTATTTGCTCTTAGTTTACTTCATTGTAATGCTGAGAAACAGTCCCACGCGCAGCCGTAAACAATAAAATTATACTGTAAACTTTATAATGCAAAGTGATATGGTGATAGGTAGGTACCTACATCGCGCTTCTATCTAAATTCAGTAGAGCGTATCGACATATCCAACGGTAACATTGCAATGTCGGCCTTTTTATGTTTATGATTCGTATGAATCATATCGTAACGAAGGCTTTCGTGTCACGTAGGTAGGTCGGGTTCACTGACCTATATCACAATGACCGACATGGGTTATCATTTAAAACGGAGGACTATTTTAAATTATTAAGTAGGTACATACCTACCTATTTCAAACAAAATGGATTATCTGCAACATCTAGTAGGTAGTGTACTTATAGGTAGTACAATGCATCCTAATAAATATTTTTTATACCTAGATCGTATAGTATAAGTTTATTTAATAATGTACTTTACCTCTAGATACCCTATAAGTAAAATTGTTGTATCTATGCTGATAGCATAGAAATATAATTAGGTAGGTATATTTTATAGCAAGTCGTATTTCGAGGTGCCTTTAGTTGATAAATTGAATAGGTTCTTAGACAGAGACCGAATCGTGGTGTTCAAAGGTATACTTCTAGTAAATTTATTAGTCACCATACCTGTGCTGACACTGGCAGGTCTAGGGGTGAGATTAACATCATGGGTATACCCTTTGAAACTCCCCGAAAATTGCAAAAAGGTAGATTAACGTTATCTGTTTTAGATTAATGTCGGTGTTTGGCCAATTTGAAAAAAACCACAAATACTCACCCCCCCCCCCGCCGAAATCACGAAACCTCCTTCGAAAAAAGATCTTGGATACGCCCATGGTAAACATTATGGAATGTTATGGAGGTGGTTTAATCGGATCCGAAGCTATACTTTGGCTTCGGATCGGAGTTTTTAAACCTGTGGGAGAAGACAAATATGTTGAGATAAGGTTTAAGAAAAAAAAAACATTATTTTGTAATATTTGCTTAATGTGTGTAGGAAAAATTCACTCGGGCGGGACTCGAGCCCGCGATCTGTGAGATTTTTTCCTTCATACATTAAAGGAGCAGCAGCCGCACGCTAGATGCCTTCGATTAAAACTGTCGGAGCCGAAGTCGGAGTCGGAGGTGTAAAATTAATCGAAAGTCTTACCCCTCGGAGTCGGAGTCGAAGCTCCGTAACCATACCAACCACAACAGTATACTGTTTTTACTTGACAAATTGTAGGATTTGTCAAGGGAAAAAAAGATACATTATCGCCCGAAGGCGCGAATCAAGAATTCTGCACGTCGCGTCGTTTCGCGCCAAAATAAAAGGCCCGCCATCTTATAGTGTGTTCAAAAAGCCAAGGAGTTTTATAAGTAACACTCTTGAGAATTTCAAATGCTAATGCCTCAAAAGGTCAAGCCATGCCCCCAAGCCCATATTTTGAGTTCCTCAGTCAAGTGAAGTACCTGCTAAACACGCAGGCACGGATACAGGATCATGTTCTGGGTTGGCACTTCGTGGGTCGTTCGTCGTCGTGCAACGCGACTGCCCCCCCCCTCGCGACCCCCCTGGATCCACCACTGGATGCTAAAAGGAAATAGGTCTGTCTGTGTTATAAAAAGTAACAGACTGAGGCGAATCATTAGTAATCATAACGCCTACAAAAATTATAATAGCAACTGTTGCGAAATAAATACAGATAAAGAATGATACTTTTATACAATCAGTCGTTATCCAACCTTTTTATTGATGTAAAATACTTTATTTTCCGCTAATATCTGCCACGCCCGACGACTGAAATTTTACGACGAAAAATATATTCGAAAGTAAGTGACATTTTTAACTTCTACCTTACTTGACCACAAAATAATCTATGTACTTGACGTAGCAGTAGATTGATCGGAAAGACTCTCACTCGTAAAGTACGGTCAAAAAATGTAACGCCATTACACATCATTATTTCCTATAACGTTCAATAGATGGCGCTGTCTGTTTCGTTAACGTTATAAACAGATATCTATCCTATTATAAAATTGTAAAATAGCTATGTCTGTACATTGAAGATATTTAAAAAATAACCTGTATCGACTAATTAATGGTTTCTGAATCCAAAACTATGCCTAGTTTTTTTACTGCCTCTGTGGCGCGGTGGGAATGTATCCGACTGCTACGCAAGAGGTCGTGGATTCGATCCCCACCCAGGATAAAACTTTGTGTGATGAGCACGATGGTTTATTCTGTGTCTGGGTGTAATTTATTATAATATGTACGTATTTAGAAATATATAAGTATATATATCAGTTGTCTGGTTGCCATAGTACAAGCTCTGCTTAGTTTGGGATCAGATGACGTTGAGTGAGCTGTCCCAAAACTATTATTATTATTATTATTATTATTAGTTCTTTAACCACCTTCAATAAAAGTGGTTCATTGTTTGACCAATTTGTATGTACAATAGATTTGTATATATGTAAGTTCGCGATTTTCTCAAAAGCTAATGATCCGATTTAGATTAGGTTTCCGCTATTCGACTGCTTATTTTTCTGGGAAGGTTTAAGTATGTAAAACGCTGTCATAGCATATAAAACAACAAAGATAAGACATGGGAGTGAGTGAACAAAATTTGCATTAGATGATGTGCTTGATATAATTTTTTCTTAAAGGCGGTTCACAGATTCAATTTAAATTTTGGGAGCATAATCTCCTGTGTCCGGATTAAGTTGTAGGCTATATATCATGACGCTACTTTCCTTAGGACCTGAGCAATAGCGTAAATTGCAACGCGGGCGGAGCCGCGGGCTTAAGCTAGTTTATAATACAATGGGTACTTGCATTATTTTCGAGCCTGATATTATAGTACTAAATAGTTTAAAAATATACTTATTTTGTTGCTATTTTTTTAAGTCAAAGGAATATATTTATATATAGCGGCAGTTTATATGGCTGAGGCATCGGACTCGCCATCACGGGTTGGAATTCTATTTTTTTTTTTTTTAATTAAACCACTGACGTGAACCCACTCCTAACACAAGCTATTGAGCTTAGTTGAAGGGGTTTACAGAAAAAAAAAAATATTTGGAGATTGCAATCCACAAAACCGGATACGGTAATCCGGCGGATCGGGCACCATTTTACGTTTACTGGATCCGATGATGAGGTACTACTAAGCTATTGCATAGCTTTAATGGCGGGCTCGGGCTTTCAGCCCGGCGACCGAATCAAGAAATTCCATAACGAAAAATTCCCTAACGATAATAAAACCTAACACCCCCCACTCAGCCTACCATGTAGCTCGGCCGAGCGTTTACTTAACACACGGATCGAGACAAGCTGCTCCAAATAGTAATGGAGAAAAAAATATTTCTAAGATTTTTTTTTTTAATTGCATTAGTTTATAAAAAATGCTATGCTTTACCGCGGCAGTCCCCGAGTGCCACACTTTTTTTTTGGGAAAACAAGCAGGTAGTTGAACGAGTAGGTAGCTACTTTAGTGGAGAAAAGAAATGAACAAATCTATTAAACCTAGTCATAAAAAAGGGCACTTACACTCATTTTGGCTTGAGTTTTCCCCGTTTTTGCAACATTTCTCGTCGCTACTCCGTTCCTATTAGTCGTAGCGTGATGTTATATAGTTTTTTTTAAATCGGTCGAGTAGTTCCTGAGATTATCGCGTTTAAACAAACAAACAAACAAACTCTTCCGCTTTATAATATTAGTATAGATAGTATAGATATTATTAATATAATATAGATAAACCTTATCACTCACGGTTATGAAAAATAGATCTACTGAATATGCATTTAAAATTTCATAAAAATCGGTCAAGCCGTTTCGAAGGAGTATGGTAAATAACATTGTGACACGAGATTTTTTTTTAAATTACAACCTTCTAGCACTTACAGTCTCTGAGCAAAGCTGCGGATGGACGGACAAACGGAAACTATAAGGGTTCCTTTACAAGTACAATAATTGCATTTTTGAAACAAAGAAAAATTTGAAGTCCAGACTCAGGAATCGAACCCGAGACTTCCGTAGCTAAAACGGGGCCAGAAGCGAACCACCTATCTGGACTATGTTACTAGACCCCAAATTTTTCTATCCCTTGATGTTCGCGAGTTGGGAAAAAAAAATCTATCTTTCAAAAATGCAATTATTGTATTTGTAATAAAGTTATTGGCAAGAAATGCAAAAAATTAAAATTACTTCAATATAAGGGTTCCGTTTTTACAATTTTGTCTACGGAATCCTAAAGATGGTATTTGGTATTTGGAGGTTAAGCAACGTTACCACTGTCGGTCCTTGAATGGTTGATCGTTTTTGAAATATGTCGGAGAGCTCATTAAGCCGTCGGTCCTGCGTCCAATCTCTCTCCGATCGTGTCAGTTTTCCATCCCATCGGATTATGAGAGTGAGAGAATAGAGAGTGCACTTATGTCTGCGCATACACTTGTGCACTATAATACCTCCTGCGTCATTGACTAGTCTCTGATGAGATTGGCCGCCGTCACCGACATCGGTTAGGAGACGATTTTGTTGAAAGTTTGGAAACCCCTGTGCTACAGCAAGATGGCCAGAGGGCCCGTGACTCAGAGGTGACAGAGTGGGTAAAGATATCTGTGAGCTTAAGCAATGTTATAAATACTATTAGTTCGTAAATAACGAAGCGTCGGTAGCCGAATTCGAATCCTACCCATTATACTACCGACGTGAACTCACTCCTAATACAAGCCATTGAGATTAGCTAACAGGATTGCTAGTAATGTGGGACCACTATACCACCTTATAGTTATATTATTTTAAAAACAATATGTATTTTTTATAAACAAAATATTAGGCGCAGGACCAACGGATTAACGTGCCTCTTGCGTAACAGTCGGATACACTCCCACCGCGCCACAAAGCCAGTCTTCTTCTTCTTCTTGTCAATGAAATTGTGGATCCGCCCAGAGTAACTGTTACTTAAGAAATACCTAACCTAATTGGAATCTTCAGATTCTAAATCAACGCACCACATTTCCTATAGTGGGTACCTACTATTTCAACAGTACTACCTAGTCCTCAGGAAGAACGCATTTCATCATTTTCACACCTACACATCTTGTAACCAAAAGGGCATCACTCACACATACATGATACTCAAAACATATACGAGCTACCATCAATGTGTGCAGGGGTGGCATGTAACGGAACTAATCGCATGGAAAACCTACACGGCTGGCTCGGCCCGCTTTCGACGGCTATATTTAACTGCCACCCCTACGACGACGTGCGGCCACTGGACTCATTGGGACGAACGCTTACGCCTTTAAACTTCAAATAGGTGTCAACTTGGGTCGAGTTATTATATTCGAGGTCCGGTGAGTTTCTTTTTTTGAACGTTGCTTGTCGAAAAGTTATAAAATTTAATTTTCGAAGAGTTATTTCGTTTCATTGCTAGGCCATGGTAACCATCGTACTCTGCCAGGTCTTTTTGTTGTCTATGCCTTTGACCTAATGACTACAGAGATAATGTTTTTTTTTTTTGAAAGACGACTCCCGCAGTAGTGTACAAGCCCTGTGTCGCGGAAGACTTTACATACATACAAGTCACGGACACAAAGTACACCCAGACTCAGAACAACAATTTGTGGATCACACAAAGTGGTGTCCCGTGTGGGAATCGAACCCACGACCTAGCAGTCGGACACACTCCCACCGCGCCACAGAGGCAGGATTAAAATATCTGTAGTATAAAGAACTGCCTTAGTAGCACAGTGGTAGCAAATAGGAATGTTGCGCAATCACGCAGGAGCGCGGTCGAGGACTGATTCGATTCCCACACGAAATAAAACTTTGTGTGGACTAAAAAGATTTGTTCCTATTCTGGGTGTACTTTGTAATCTTTGTATCCGTTGTCTGTAAAATCCCTCGCAACACATGGCTTTAACCAAGCGCAGGAAATGTACTAAATACTACATTACATCTTATACCTAGTCTGGCCATAAATACTGTTACAATTAAAAATAAGAAAGATATTACATTTGAATTTGGAATCTGTCATTTTTATACGATTGTTCATTGTATTTTCTAATTTTGGCGCCAATACATTGTACAATATTTTGTTATATTAAAATGGAGTGGGGTGATAAAGAAAACCGAATCGCTGTGATTGCATTACACAAAGTTGGTATGGAGCCGAATGTAATTTTTAAAACTCTCCATACGCTTGGTATTATAGTATGACCATTAGTGCTGTGCACTCCCTGAGGTATGCGCGCGGTGAGACGGGGGGGTTAGAATCGGCTGCTGCGCTGTCAGTGCGCCGTCAACGCTTGTGACGGCAGGTAGTGTTATTTGTATCGGACTGTCTATGTCAGACGCACACGAGATAAATATTCAAAGATGGGTCGTGCGTTATCTCGTGATATGAAGACTGTCATTTTTAAGGTGGCTGAATATTTTAAGAAAAGAAAAGCAGACAAAGAAAGCTTTGAATTTAAAAATGACGTGAATATTGCTAAAATCGTTGCGGAGGCTACGGGATACAGCAAAAGAACCGTACATAATGTGATTTCTGCGGGCTATTTATCAATTGAAAATTCAAGCCAATTAAAATTTCAATCGCCAAAAAAACCAAAAGTTCTAAAGAAAAAACACGTTGTGGATGATTTTGACCTTGGAGTTATCAGAAGAAAAATTCATCAGTTTTACGAAGTTGAAAAAAAAATACCAAGTGTCCGTAAGTTACTATCAAGTTTGAGACAGGATGGCATATTGAATTGTGGACGGGAATATTTAAGACAGCTTTTACACAAAATGGGCTACCGTTACAAAAAATGCAAATCAAAGAGACATCTCCTTATAGAGCAGCCTAATATTACAGTGTGGCGGAAAAAATATCTTACACAAATCAGAAATTACAGAACGGAAAACCGAAACATATATTTTCTTGATGAAACATACATCAACGCCAGTCACCATGCCAGCAAATGTTGGCAATCATCGTCAGAACCCGGTATTCATGCTGATATTGGGAAAGGACGGCGACTAGTAATACTCCACGCTGGGTGTCGAAATGGCTTAGTGGATGATACATTGACTATATTCAAATCCGATGCTAGAACCGGTGACTATCATGGAGATATGAGCGGACCTACTTTTTATAAGTGGGTAGATGAAAAGTTAAAAGATAAGTTGCTGCCGAATTCTGTGGTTGTAATGGACAACGCGTCTTACCACAGCGTTCAGATTGAGAAGAAACCAACTATATCAAGCCTCAAAAGTGAAATGCAGAACTGGTTGCTACGCCATAATGTAGAATTTTCAGGAACCATGTCAAAGGCTCAACTGCTACTTCTTATCAAAAATACACAAAAAGAACCCGTGTATAGAATTGACGAACTCCTGAAAGCCAGTGGACACACTGTTCTGCGTTTACCTCCGTACCATCCAGATTTAAATCCAATCGAGTTGGTCTGGGCTGATATTAAAAACAACATAGCCCAAAACTATATTAATTCTTCTCTAGACGAAAAGATAATCTTATTGGATAAATTGTTTTCGGAATTCACGGCGGAAAAATGGCAGAAATGCGACGATCATGTCCAGAAAAATGAAAATGATTACTGGAGTCGCGATAGTAGGTTCGATAATGTTATCGATTCATTCATAATAAATTTGCAAGACTCTGATTCAAGTTCCGGTGGCGAAGAGGAAGATGAAGATGATGACGAAATGGAAGATGAAGTTGAAACAGAATCTATGTCAGAATAACTTTCGTTAGAATATATAATTGTTTGTAAATATAAAAAATGTTTAATAAAACAAGTCCTGTTGTGAATTATAACTTTCAATTCTTATTTATCACCTGCATATTTTTAATAAAATATGAGTATATTTGGGTTACATTTTAATCAACAAAGTAAGTATATATTACAGATAGATAGCCTCCGACCAACGCAACGTCCCGCCACAAGTCTTGCCTTAGAAATGCAAACTGATATCGTAAGATCTGTCCGACATGTATCGACCTCATGTGAACTCATGCACTTTTTTCTTCGCCCCCCACCTCGCCGTGCATACCTCAGGGAGTGCACAGCACTAATGGCCACACTATAGTCAAATGTTTGTGTACCGGGCTATTAATAGGTACCATGAGACCTTCTCTGTTTGTGACAGAAAAAGATCTGGCCGTCCACGTAGTGTTCGTACGAAAATGGTGGTCAAAGCAGTAAGGGAAAGAATTCGAAGAAATCCTGTCCGAAAGCGAAAGATTTTATCTCGGGAGATGAAGATAGCACCCAGAACCATGTCACGCATTTTAAAAGATGACTTAGGACTTGCAGCCTATAAGAGACGCACTGGTCATTTTTTAACTGATAATTTAAAAAAGAATAGGGTGGTAAAATCGAAGCAACTACTGAAGCGGTACGCAAAGGGAGGTCACAGAAAAATTTTGTTTACGGATGAGAAAATCTTTACAGTTGAGCAACATTTTAACAAACAAAATGACCGTATTTATGCTCAAAGCTCTAAGGAAGCTTCCCAATTAGTCGACAGAGTGCAACGTGGGCATTATCCGACTTCAGTGATGGTTTGGTGGGGTGTTAGCTATGAAGGAGTGACTGAGCCATATTTTTGTGAAAAAGGTATCAAAACATCGGCACAAGTGTATCAAGATACCATTCTTGAGAAGGTAGTTAAACCCCTTAACAACACCATGTTCAATAACCAAGTATGGTCCTTCCAACAAGACTCAGCGCCGGGTCATAAAGCTCGGTCCACGCAGTCTTGGTTGGAAGTGAACGTTTCGGACTTCATCAGAGCTGAAGACTGGCAGTCGTCTAGTCCCGATCTTAATCCGCTGGATTATGATTTATGGTCAGTTTTAGAGAGTATGGCTTGCTCTAAACGCCATGATAATTTGGAGTCCCTAAAACAATCCATACGATTGGCAGTGAAGAATTTTCCCATGGAAAGAGTGCGTGCTTCTATTGATAACTGGCCTCAACGTTTTAAGGACTGTGTTGCAGCCAATGGAGACCACTTCGAATAAGCTTTTTATATTTTGAATTGTTTTTTATTTATGTATTAAACTAACACACTGTAAAAGTAATAAATATTATTTGCAATAAAAAAAAATGTTTTTTCTTCGTAACAATATTTATGGCTAGACTAGGTATAAAGTTTTGCTAAAATATAATAATATTTTCTTTATTAACTCTACACTTGAGCTTTTTTAACAGACTTCAAAACAGTATGTTATGTATACGATGCGTGGAGATGTAATACCTACTAGCTGACCCGCGCAACTTCGTCTGCGTAATTTTTGCTCGTTTTTGGAACATTTTTTATTGCTGCTACGCTTTTTTTTTAGGGTTCTGTAGCCAAAATAGCAAAACGCCCTTATAGTTTCGCCATGTCCATCCGTCCGTCCGCACCTTTGCTCAGAGACTGTTAGTGCTAGGAGGCTGTAATTGTGCTTGGATATTCATATTATTTACGCTGACAAAGTGAAAGAATAAAATCTTGAAAAAATATTTTTTTAGGATAAGTACCTCCCATATATGTAAGGTGTCGTGTGATTTTTTTTTCTCACCTACCTCATCATGTACTTAACTTTTGAAATCTCTTGAATTAATAAAAGTATATTATAAAAAATGGTAGTCTGTAAAGTCGGTTTACGGACGATAATTGTACCTGATAACGTCATAAGAAAACATTGATGACATTGAATAAACAACAATGCCTGTGATACCTTCTTTTTTCCAATTGTATCGCATGTCGCTGCAATCGCCAAAACATTGATAACCATGCCTGTGATACCTTTTTCTCCAATTGTATCGCATGTCGCTGCAATCGCCAAAACATTGATGATATTGTAACAAACAACTAGGCCTGTGACATCTTTAGTGGACCCGGGCCCAACGGCACGATATTGACCGCTCACGTTCCGGTGACATCACACTTTTTTACGGAACGTGAGTAGTTACGTCACACTTTTTCGTGAGTGCAGCCGGCCATCGATTAATAAGACGTTATCACGTCAAAAAATACTTTTTATTAGCTCTACATTTGAACTTACTCAACACAAGAGCGTAGCGTACAAATATTTATATGAACTCTACGACCCGTCGCTTAGTAAATAATAATAATACCTTGTATAATAATAATGTACCTAATATCTTGGGACAACTCACACAGTCTAATCCCAAACTAAGCAGAGCTTGTACTATGGCAACATACAGATAACTGATACACTTATACATATTATAGATAAATAACAGCCAGACACAGAATAAACCATCGTGCTCATCACACAAAGTTTTATCCTGGGTGAGGATCGAACCCACGACCTCCGGCTTAGCAGTCAGGGTCACTAACCACTAGACCAACAGTATTACCTACCTACCTAGGTACATTGACTTACGAACTACTTACTTTTTTGCGAAGGCTCAACTCATGACAAAGGAAACGGTCACACATATAAGAATTTCACAGAAGTAACTCTTTAAAGTGTACATGCGAGGTTAAGCGACGTTATCACTGCCGCTCCATAGATAGGTGACCATTTTCAGACATTGTCACACCCGTGACTCGAAGAGCACATTAAGCCGTCGGTCCTGCGCCCAATCTCTATCCAGTCGTGTCTCACTGTTAGTGAGGGCATAGAGTCGAGTGCTCTTGTGTCTGCGCATACTCTTGTGCACTGTAACACCTCCTGCATAGTAGTCAGTGGTGAAGGGTAAAAATTTTCCTGAGGTAACCCGATACGAAAATGTATCTTGTTAGAGACGGTTTTTGTAAGTACGTACGTGTGTTTAACTAAAATATACAATTTTAAGGAAAACCGAAAATAATGGTCTTCTAAAGATCCCCCGCTACTGATAGTTGGCAAGTCTCTATTATGATTGGCCGCTGTAACTGACATTAGTTAGGAGATCATTATATGGGTGAAAGTTTTTCCATACGTTTATTATACGTAACTATATTTATTACTAGGTGACCGCAACTTCGTTTGCGTAAATTTTCCCCGTTTTTGCAATATTTTTCATTGCTGCTCCGCTCCTATTGGTAGTCAAGTGTTGTTATATAGCCTATAGCCTTCCTCTATAAATGGGCTATCCAACCGTAAATATTTTTTCAAAGTCAAACCCGTAGTTCCTGAGATTATCGCGTTCAAACAAACAAACAAACTTTTCAGCTTTATAATATTAGTATAGACTAGCTGACCCGCGCAACTTCGTCTGCGTAAATTTTCCCCGTTTTTGTAACATTTTTCATTGTTGCTCCGCTCCTATTGGCCGTAGCATGATATTATATAGCCTATAGCTTTCCTCGATAAATGGGCTATCCAACAGTAAAATAGTTTTTTCAAATTCGAACCAGTAGTTCTTGAGATTATCGCGTTTAAACAAACAAACAGTCTTTAACACACTCTGTAATCACACGACAGTGTGACAGCAGAGTGTCCATCTGTATTTGCGATGCCTTTTGTACTTTATAACATCAAGCTGTAGCGGTCTCTGTAGCTATCTTGTAAAATAAGACCTGTGAACAAAATTTTGTGAGCAGTATAGCGACTAAGAAATACTTATTCTGACACCTACACTTATTAAAGTTCAACGTTCCTACTCATAGGTATATAAGTACTTATTTACTTATAATATTTTAATTGTATTAACAGAGAGTGAACAACTGCAGACTTTTTAAGGGGGCATTACACTGAGAGAATTATTTATTTATCGCCGATCGCCGGCCTCGCTCTTCCGCACACAACCATTATTTCACAGTGCACAGGAGCGCAGGTCAAAATAAAGTAGAATATTCGTTCGTATATATGCTAGATTACTAACGCCATGACTATGACAATACGAAAATGCTCGTTTTTGCATTTTTCCGCAACTTAAAGATTTATTTGCGGGATTATATTAAGACAAATCCTTAAACTTCTTTATTTCATCTACTAGAAAAAATCTTTGACTAGTGACACAATTTTTTTCGTGTCCTAATATTTAGGTTTTCTATATACATTTTTGAGAGAGCCGAACCCTGTTTCGTGTAATCTACTAAACTAATATTATAAAGCTGAAGAGTTTGTTTGTTTGAACAATCTCAGAAAGGACTGGTCCGAATCGAAAAAATATTTTTAATTGGGTAGCCGATTTATCGATGAAGGCTTTAGGTTATATAACATGACGCTACGACCAATAGGAGCGAAGCAGCAATGAGAAATGTTGCAAAAACGGGGAAAATTTACGCATACGAAATAGAGCGGCTCAGCTAGTTCTCTACAACGAAATTCATGACTTTTTGTTTACTTACATTTACGGGGACTATTCTAATTAATTTTTGAATAAGAACACAAGAAGTTCTAACCCCTTTCCAACCCATAGACAATTTTCAGGAACGAGTGGATTGAATTGATGTTGCTGGCTCTGTGTATGACCACCTCATTTTGGATCGAAACTTCGTTTTCAGTGAATTAGAGTAGACCTCCTGATATGTTAAGTACCTACCTAATATCGAATTTGATATTCTAATTTTTTTTATAGTTAATACCAAGGTATCTCGCTGTCAATTAGCCAATCTGTACTCCTTTTTTGAAGTCGGTTAAATTTTTTATCCACTGACTATTACAATTACGAGTAGGTAATAATAATAATTGGTTTTCAATGCATCAGCTTTTTGTGTACCTACCTATCCATATGAAATAAATGTATTTTTTCTATACTACGCATCTATGCATGCTGCGATATGCGTTATGTTATAAAAAAAAACAGAAACAATGGAATCTTTTTCTTTTTTCGAATTGATATAGTGATTAAATTGCGGCCAGTATGTTGAGTCTATATCTTATTTTTTTAAAAGGAGGTCCGTGTCCAGTAGTGGGACCCTCAGATGATATACTGAATGTATAATGATTTTGGTGTGTTGAGTGTGTGTGTGTCAGCGCGAGTGGCGTCTGGCGGTCGGGCCGCGCCGTGCGGATGCTGCGCCTCTTAATATTGTAAACAAGAGCTTTTTCGATTGGTGGGCGCCAACGCGCACGCGCCAACCGAAGTGATCTTGTCACGACGTTCAGCTTTTATTGTTTCGGTTTAGATTTAGTGGTTTTAGTTTTATGGTTTTGAATAGGATTAGTTATGTTTTGAAAAATAGTATTTTAATAGTCATGATGGCTCTATATTTTGACCAACTCTATTAAAATGATCCTAAACTAAAATAAAATTCCACTACAGTTGCCTTCAGGAAATGATAACAGCTAAATGTTATGTATGTTAAAATATAGCTAAACAGTTATGGTAAATTAATAAATATATGACGATCGTTTTCAATACTTTCCGCATTCTGTTATTGTATTTTATTTTCCTGGTCAGATAAGTTCATTTTAATTTTGTTTCACAAATGTTTCGATCTACTTATTTTGTAACTGTAAAATAATTTTATATAGAACAGATGTAAGTTACAAGTTGGAGAAGTAAAAGTTTAAAGGAAGTTCCTCATAAGGCAAGTAGAAGGTACTTAGGTTTTAGAGATAAGAGTGTAAATCGATGAAGCATTGTGTCGCGTGCCGCCGACACGAGGTTGGTGCAGGCGGCGGCGCGGCGCGCGCGGGTGCGGGCGTGCGCGCGCGGGGGCCGGGGGCGGGGGCGAGGCGCGTGCGCGGGCCGGCCGGGGCGCGGGCGGCAGACGCGCCGCGATGGTGGGCCGCGACAGCCGCTCGAGGAGCGCGGCGCGCCCTAAGGCGCCGCGGCATGAGTAGCGCGCAGCTCCGGCCCGGCCCGCGCGCCCGCCATGGCGCAGGCCGCGCCCGCGCCCCATCGCACCCACTCCTTCGTGAAGAAGACCTTCCACAAGCCCACGTACTGCCACCACTGCTCGGACCTCCTGTGGGGCCTCATCGGGCAGGGCTACGGCTGCGAAGGTACGCGTCGCGCATGCGCCCCGCGCGCGTCGATACCGGGAGAGCGCGCGCCCGCCGCCGGCACGACCAGCGCGTTATGCAACCCGGAGCCTGCGGCCGGCGCCGGGCGTGTCCGCGCCCGGCCCGGCCGCCCGCCCCGATCGATACGCCCCGGCGCCCGGCCCTCGGCCCCGGCCGCTTCTCGCCCACCCGTTCACGTGCACGACTCGCGTGCCCGAACCTATCGCCTTGCACTTGAAATTTCAAGGACGTCGCGGCCGACTCCGGTGACTCCTCGGAGTGACCGCGCGCCGGCACGAGGTTCGCCGTGTCGGCGCCGGAGCCGGGGGTGAGTCGCCAGGGTCGGCCGTGATCAGCTGGATGTCGAAGGTGCCGGTGGCGAAACGAGTGAAAATTTGGGAAAATATCGATCGATTTGTTTTGTAAGAGGTTTTTTCGTAGCGGCGCGGGGCGGGGCGCGGCTGCATCCCCCGCTCGTGTACCCTTAACTTTAAGCTCGATGTTGTGAACGTGCCAGCTCGCCGTGTTGGTAAGTGACCATTCGTCGCAGGGTGTGACTGCACCCCATGTTACGACGTAACGTAACTTAGATCGCGTTTGAGGAGACATCTTGGTTTTGCGCATTTTGTTTTGATCTTTTGATGTAACGTTTTTCGGTATTCGTATAGCATTTTACGTTTTTATCTATTAACTAACTAACTAAGTCTATTTTACCTAAACATTCAGTCATAACGCAAAACAGTACCATAACATGTATTTAGATACCTAGAATGCTTTAAAACACTCTTTAGTGTTCCCTAGAGTCAAATTGTATGTCTATGATACCTAATGCGTAAGTACGTGAACATATTTAATGAATTCCTATTAATACTTACATACATATATGATAGATATACCATTTACCTAATTCATGTAACATTTTCCTTTTATTATCGCTCTTAACGTATTTTATATATTAGGGAAAATCATAAAAATATTAACTTAAAAATGACTTCTAACCTTTTTCAACTCACTTATATACCTTCCAAATAATGAAGTAATAAAGTAAATCAAATTAATTTGTAACAGTTTTGCATGTTTCGTGGTTATTCGTGCTGCGTGGCTTATTGATCTACGTCTGGTCCCTCGAGGATTAGTTTGAGAGAACAGGACAGCCACAGCTATATAATTTGTACGCATTTACTATAACCGAAGTATATTTTCTATCTCTCTTCAACATTTACCCCATAACAAGGTTACATTTTTTCGTTTGAAAATTCATAACCTCTTTGGTTGAACTACTATTGTTTAATAAACGGCCAGTACCTAATATGCTAGTGATGTAAATAGTTAAAACAAATTGTTGATTTTGCCTTTCTTAAAACTTTTTTTTATAACGTTGGGATTGGAATTATATGAAGTTACATAGAGAGGAAGGCCTGGTTAATGGATTTAGGATCTTAAAGGAAGACAATGCAAAAGCTGTTCTGTTTAGAAAGTTTATTGGTACAGTCCAGTAACTGATGCCTAATATAGATATTCTCTTATATTGTTTAAACGTATATGGTACAATCGGTCTAAATTCTGTTCATTCTTCGATATTTTGACCAAAATGCAACAAAATTTTATAGGGTTACGGTACTAAACCTAAATAAGATTTCTCTCAAATTCGCATTTCGGGTAAGGTATATGAAATAAGTCATAAACAATAGTTGAATATGAATAGAGTAACTTTACTTAAAATAAAATTAAGTCTCTTCCGCTGTCTATGTGCTTAGATATTTTGAACACCGCAACGGATTTTAATGTAGTTTTAAGCAATAGATAGAGTGATTTAAGAGGAAGGTTTATATGTATAATACACCATACCGCGGGAGCGGGTGTTCGCTAATGTATAATAAACTAGAGATTTTGATTTTTTAAACTAGAGAGAATATCGGAATTATCAGAAAATTACCGTCGGTCTTAATCAATTAATTAAAGTTATAACCGTTCCTTATCTGTCGATTGTAAATTAATTTATTTCAAACATAAAATAAAGGTCTAAACCTTCCTTAAACTATTATCAATGTAATATTAACGGCAATTCAATAAATATTGTCATATAAAATGTAATAATGTAGATCTAGTCAGAAAACAATAAGGAAAAAAGATTTGAAAGTTTAACCGAACATTTTAACTTAACCTGTAAGTTTGCCTAATATATTATTTTTGTGGAATGGTAACACCTAAACCATTTCTCTAATTAGTTTTTAAAATTCGTTGGCTGAAGAAGTCAATAATTCCAAAGCGCTTTTTAACTGACTTTAAAATGTCTATTACCTATAGTGTTTACTAATTAAACCTGTAAACGTTATCGTAGATGATCGGTATTCTGATAAAATCAGGTTAATTAACTGATTATGTTCGTTTGTAATGAACAATTGTTTATAGCCCAGGGTCCTACTTCGAGTCAGGCGTCGCGACACTAAACACCGCTAAACAATTATTTTTTGGGAATGAAAATAAAACAATGAAAATTTCTTTATTTTACTTGAGCAACGCATATATAGATATCGTTCTCGGAGTCTCGGAACACCTTCAAACACTTGCTCGGACCACTTGGACCAAAGTGTTGCTCGAACGCGTTCGTATGATTTTTTTTTTAAATTCTCGGTGTTTTGTCCCAAGCCAACTATGATGTTCAACTGGTTGCGTCGAGGGCACTTTTGATTCCCATCTACACAACTAACGTACCAATGATACAACTAAGATCCACGGCACAACTATTTGGTAAATTAGTTGACCCGTTGGGAATTCTGATTCCTTATTGCACAACTATCATTATTCCGTACTCAAGAACATACAACAACCCATTCTTCCAGTGTTCATTGGCACTTTCAAATGCATTGTACAATTGTAAAAAAAGAACGGCCTGTATAAGTTTTAAACATTTTTTTTAAGTTTTTTATAATACATAGAGATAAAGGTGCGGATCCAGCCCACAAATATGATTGTGGGCGCGGTAGTCGAAAGCCGAAAAGTTAAGGGCACGGTAGCCGAAACCCAAAAATTTAGATTTTGTTGAATCTTTTATACTTTGAAAACGTATTGCACCTGCACTTATGAAATGCGCACCAAATCATACATGGTTTCTTTATTTCTTTTAATAGTTTAAAATAATTAAACAAACCATGCTAGTGCAAAAAGCGATGCTTTGGGTTGGTTCGCGACGTTTTCTGCCAAGTAATAATTTTTAAAACAGTTGTTTAAAGATTGAAAAGAGAGCTTAAGGCCCATTTTTTTTTAAATGTGTGTAAAATAATGTCATGTACTGAAACCTGAAAGTGTGATAATTTCTCAATAAATGGTACCACAATAGTGCATACGTTGTGGGATAGTGTCGATAATGAGCAGATAGTGTTGATAATGTTGACAAACCTATATTTGGATATAATTTCCATATCATTAGGAAGTAGCATTAGGAAGCGGCGGTAGCCAAATGGCTAAGGCATCGGACTCGCAATCGAGAGGTCGCAGTTTCGAATCCTACCCATTATACTACCGACGTAAACCCACTCCTAACATAAGTCATTGAACTTAGCTAGAGGGGTTAACATGATTGCTAGTAACGTGGGACCCACAATTCCACATTGCTTGTTAAATAAAAAAAAAATCAACCCATTTGGGGTTGAGGGCATGTACAGATAGCCATTAATAAGCTCTTAAGTCATGAGTTAGATTTGGGGTGCACATTGTTACAGTAAGATTAAGAATCCACTTTTACATTTGTGAACATCAGAACAATTCTGATGAACTCGACTGCCTCTGTGGCGCGGTGGGAGTGTGTCCGACTGCTACGCAAGAGGTCGTGGGTTCGATCCCCACCCAGGATAAAACTTTGTGTGATGAGCACGATGGTTTATTCTGTGTCTGGCTGTTATTTATCTATAATATGTATGTATTTAGAAATATATAAGTAAGTTTATCAGTTGTCTGGTTTCCATAGTACAAGCTATGCTTCGTTTGGGATCAGATAGCGTTGTGTGAGTTGTCCCAAGATATTATTATTATTATTATTATTCACTAGCAATCACTTGTATAGAAGGAAATCAAAGTATCTACGGCGCAATCATTTGAGCATCATAGTTGTCTATATATTTCCTTCAGATCAATTATGATTCCACTGTTCGGTTTTACTTATGGAATGTGTCAGAAATAGGAGGGAAAGAGAGTCACTGATGGTTAAAATTAACTCAAACAAATATTATATGCTATAAATATGCTCCATATTTAAACATTCTGGCACAACCTACTCCAGAAATAGTAGATCGTCTTTTAAATTTATTTATCTATCATTAATTCAAAATCTTTTTAATAGTTGGTAAGTTAGTTTAGATATGATGAGGCTGACATGCCATTGTGGATAAAAGGCTCGATAAAATAAAAGAATAATAAGAAAAAACTGTTAGGTAGTTGTACCATGGGTACATTTATTTTTCAAAATACATATATTTTTCAATCAATTGTGTATACGGGATTCAAAACTGGCCACGACACACCTAGCAGTTGAGCATCGTAGTTGTACCTTATGAACGGTCATTCGTTCGTTAGTAAAGTTTTAAGCTATTGCATGGCTTTTATCGCGGGCTTTGAACGCGGCGACCGAATCAAGAAATTCCGTAACGAAAATAAAACCTAACACCCCCCACTCCGCCTACTACTGTACGAAGCTCGCACGGATCGAGACGAGCTGTTCAGAAATGTAATGAAAATAAATAAAAATGTAACTGCAGCAATTAAAAAAATAAAAGTATAAAAAAAAAAAAATGTAATAAACGTTGATAAACTTTCGCGATTTGTAATGCGCGATTTGTGCGGCCACACGTTTTTTTTTTATAATCTTATGTTTTTGGGGCTTTTTTTTCTAGGAACATGTCAGCCCCGTAAGGCTTAACCTATACATTCAACACAAATAATAATACGAATACGCGAACATCTTATATAGTGATAAAGCAGTATCTGATGTAGGGTTTGCCAAAACATTTACGAATACGCCCATATCCATCATATTTGTTTGTAAAGTTCAATCCCGCAGTCGACGAGCACACACTGCGTTTGTTTCTTCAGAAACGGTGAAGGAATAGATACATTGTGATGAAACCGCAATGTCGTAAAACCAAAAATATTATCTTGACAGTGCTCTTACACTTGTACAGTGTTTAGGGTCGGATGATGAGGCTGGAAGGTGTAGTCATGTCAAATTCTAAATACAAATGAACAGACAAACAGACTCAGAAACATGTCTAGTAAAAACATTATGACTGCCTCGGTGGCGCAGTGGGAGTGTATCCGGCTGAACCCACGACCCCGTCGAGGTCGTGGGTTCGATTCCCACACGGGACACCATGTGTGTGATCCACAAATTGTTGTTCCGAGTCTGGGTGTGCTTTGTGTCCGTGACTTAAATTGTATCTTTGTAAAGTTCCCCGCGACACAGGGCTTGTACCCTACTTCGGGAGACGTCTTAATATAAAAAAAAGTAAAAAGTAAAGAAAATATATATTTAAAAAAAAAAAAAATTTAAAGAATTTTAATCAAAATTTGTTTTTAAAAATGTTTCTTTAACTATTTATTTATTCAGGTTATTTTTGGCAGTGTAAAGTATTTTTTGTTAATTTTCACTAATATAAACGCGAATCTGAGAAATTGAAAGATTATTCATAATATGAGTTTGAATACCAATACGCGAACTCTGATAGTCAATTCAATTTGGTCAAAACAGTGAGGAAATTGCGGTTTCATAGGAGTAGGTTTTTATGGTTACTAATTAGGTTATGGAATTCTCTTTATGTATTTACAAAACGCTGTAACGTTTTCAAGTAAAACTCTTTTAGAGTTTCACCTAAATAGGCAGTCCGCGGCAGGTCATGATTACAATTTTCGATTTCGTTTTTAGAACACAAAACAAAAACTTAATCAAGATTAAAATTAATAAATGTAACCAAACTGGTACACATTAAGGCGGCTAAGTGGCTTCGTTTTATATCACCAAATGATATAAAACGAAGTCGGTAATGTGCTATTCACGGACATCTTAAAGACTTATGATCACCAACCAAACAGGTATAGGAAATTAATGTTTTCAAATTCCAAAAATGTTAACAGTAACACCTCTTCACGTAGCTCTCGCGTAGCAAGGTCTGCGTAGCGTCATTCAATGCTTGCGTAGCAGTAAGTAATAAATATCTCTCGTAGCGCGACTACGTCGTAGTACATTTACGTCTCTACAGAAAGTATATACATAATAGTAACTTAATTTGTCTGTCTGTTCGTTTGTTTTCCTTATGATTGTAATCATGAGAGACGATTCTTTGTTACTTAAAAATTGTAATATTTGCCTATTTTTTAGAGTCGAGTCTGGGGAACAGACGTAGTAATAGAATTAAGTATTTTACTAATACGATTATGAAACGCGTTATATTTAACAAGTATATACCTATATATAGAACAACAATAAAAGGAAATCTGTTTGTTAGTTTGTCCTTTTACCACGTAGTAACGATTCAACGTACTTTACATATTGGTAGACCATGTTTAAAAAAGTAATGGAGGCTATTCATTATCTAACAAAAATAATTGTAAGCGGAGCCACGTACAAAAACTAGCAATAAGTAAAATATAGACTGCTAAAGATTTACCCTTCCTTTTTGACTTCGCCGTAGTCGGGTAAAAAAACAAGAATCGCGCAAAGTAATAAAAGAACAAATGCAAGCTGTCAGTGCAACATGCACGACAGCTGAACAAAAACCATAGAGGCATAGAGCTGTGACAACAATGACATTCATTATTCTGACGCGCACTATCTCGACAGTAGCGAGCGACACACGAGCGACAATGCGACGCGACAAGACAATGCACGTCCGTAGTTCTGTTCTGACACGCCCGCGCAATTGTTCCCGGTGAGATAAGGGATGCGACTCGACGTGTGGAAATGGACAACTTATTGTCGCAAGTGCGGATGTTGCCTTAACATCTTTTGAATGAAGAATAAGTGTGACGTCAGAGTAGGGATGGACAAGTATTGTATAGGATTGTAGTGACGGCTTAGATATACCACCTCTTTATAATAATGGAAATAGGGAGATCAGTTGTTGAAAATTTGAATTTTGAGTATCGAATGGGGTACAGGAAATTTCTTTGTAATTGGGGAAGTACCTATACCTTTTGATTATAGAAAAACAATTACATGCGTTCATAAAAAACGGTACATAATATTATTAAGTAGTAGTTAGTAATGAATAAATGGCTAAAGCATCTGACTCGCAATCATGAGATCGAGAGTTCGAATCCTACCCATTACACTACCGACGTGAACTCACTCCTAACACAAGCCATTGAGCTTAGTTGAAGGGGTTAGTAGCATTGCTAGTAATATGAGACCTAAATTTCCATATTGCTAGTTACCTTTAAAAAAAATAAGATTGTCAATCTCATGGGGTGTTGCTGAATAAGACTGAGAAGCATAGTCGAATAGTTCACATTTTTATTGTCCGGAAAGAGCTTCTTCCCAAAAAGATGCCGAGGCGGTTGCCTCCCCCCTCCCCAGACTCATGATTTTTTTAGAGTTCATTCATCCATTTGGTCCGCGGTGACAGACAAATCCCACCAAAGTCCCATCGCATAACGACGAATGACCCACACTTGCCATCTCAGACGTGCGAACTAGTCACACTTGGCCGGTGTTTTTTCAAAATCCCACCTCCAACTACTCCAAAACATGACCCAGGATCTGTCTTGGATAGATAAATAACTTAGAACCAGCCAGTCTTTAAACGTTTCTACCATTATACTGGTACAAAAGTACCCTTTGGCACAACAAGTGTAACTTTCCAGTAATCAACAGTATACTTTTAGTGGTTAGTGATTTTGGAATTGTCTAAGTTTTTTCAATTCAATTCTAAATTCTTTAACCACTGTACTGGAACAAAACTACCCTTTATAACAACAAGTGTAACTTTCCAGTAATCAACAGTTACTGTTGATTATTGGAAAGTTGCTGTTACCTTGTCATACCTACTGGCACTATTGAACATGAATAATGCAATCGATTGCTAAGACTCACCTCAACTCTGCCTTAGATAGATGAATAACTTAAAACCAGACATTCTATAAACTGTACTAGTACAAAACTACCCTTTATTACAACAAGTGTAACTTACCAGTAATCAACAGTTACATATCCTTGTTGTACTGGCTCTATCGAACATTAATAATGTGATCGATTGCCAAGACTCACCTCAACTCTGCCTTAGATAGATAAATAACGTAAAACCAGTCTATACACTGTACTGGTACAAAACTACCCTTTATTACAACAAGTGTAACTTTCTAGTAATGAACAGTTACATATCCTTGTTGTACTAGCTCTATCGAACATTAATAATGTGATCGATTGCCAAGACTCACCTCAACACTTGTCTGTCAAGTTCAATTTTTATTGCCTTCCTAAACACCCACACATAATACTATACCTTATGCTATGGATACTAAGTTTATATTTACTTGAACGTCAAGTGTAACATCGTGGGCGTTCAGGAAACACCTCAGTCGATTCACAATTTACCTTTGTTTCTTTCGATAATGACGGCCGTGGGCCGTGGGCAGTATGTCATAGTCGTGACATTCCTATTTTCGTCCTAACATTTACATATAATTATTATGGAACCATAAAAATAGATACTACTTGTTAGTCGATTATTTGTTGGTTGTATAAAATCGATTTAACAAAGAACTTTTACTCGTTAGTGATTTTGGAATTGTCTAAGTTTTTTCAATTCAATTCTAAATTCTTTATTTACTAACGATGCAAAACAACACTTGTGTATACTTGGGAGAGGCCTAAAAAGGCAAATAGATACCGTTGTTAATGTTGATTTTTAATTGTAAAACTACATTGATTATGAATGTATAAAATGTATCTGAATGAATGAAGTAAATTTAACTTACTTACCATAATACATTATGAGATCACACCAAATCCACAATCCTTGCAACGGATTTATAAGAAAATATGAATTGAATATAGTTACAAACATCAATAGGATCTCCTTGATAGGAATCATATTCCCCATCCGAGAATAAAACCATGTACTACAAATTCAACTGAACCGCGCTTACGCCAATATACCAATTAGCCAATCGTCAACAATCCATAAATATACAAATTGAACAAACTTAAACGCAGTACCCGAAAATAAACGCAAACAATTCTATCGAAGTGGCCGATGTAAAAGAAAATCGGAAGCCCTTAAATAAAAAAAAAAAGTTTATTTTGAAATTCATAAAGCGTTGACATTCTAAATATAGAATTCCTTGCTCTTGCAACAGTGGAGTTAAAAAATTGAATTGGTACAAGCTGCCGGCACCGGGGCCGCGGGGCTACGCCTGGCGTATGTAGGCCACTGGTGACGTCATACGGTGATGACCCAGTTCTATTGCCATTGAGAGACGCGCGTCAATGGTACCCCCCCTCCCGCGTACCGCGCTTGCACCCAACAGTGCAGCACCCTCGGGCTGTTGGAGAGGGCGTGTCGGAAATATCCCTTATCATTTCATGTACAGTCTATTTTTAGACTCTTAATCTCAATTTATTTATTACTACTTAAAACCAAAGAAAAGGGTATCATTATAATTTAACTTAAATAGCCAAGGACAATGGGTTTTTTTTTAGGTTTATGCATGAGACTAACATTTTAAAGAACATAATTTTAGCTCTTGTAATAACAGGTTATCTAGCAACAGTTGGGCTATCACAACGGTGACGTAATAACAAATTATTCATCGAAGTGGGTTACTGAACGAGCACTTCATTCAGCCGCTGCATTTAAAATTTATAGTCAAAGGTAGCGCGGATTTGCGCGGCACAAGCCTTTGTGCTTTCATGTAAACGTCATGACTTCTCTCTGCCTCTTTAATTTGTTCTTTGTGGCCAGTGTAATATTACTTTTCAGTGTAGCATTCACTGGGCTGACTGATTTGAATACTCGGGTTACTTACTTTGTGTTCATTTATGGCAAGTCTCAATAATCAATCTATTGATGGATTTGGCTACTAGAGGTAGAATTTTGACATATTTTGTATGGAGCTTATGTCATATATCCCTATCCTCTAGTAAACAAATCCATTGATAGATAGATTATTGAGACCGGCCGTTAGAGAAAGGAAAAAAAAGTTAAAGGCTAATTTAACCGATTAAACTTTATTGTATTTTCAAGAGCAATAAATTAATGCAATAAATAAAAGGCTCAATCAGACACCAGTGTGAAGATTACACTATGCAAGCTTTTGTTGATTATTTTGAAGTTATATGCTACAGACAAAAACTAGATTTGGACCTTTCAAAAATGTTACCTAGAGATTGGATCGTATGATGAAATAGCACGCAACAATAACTTTTTGATAAAAATAAATTCCCTAATAGGGAAGAAAGGTTTTGGAACCTCTACTTGTAGGTAGCTACTAACTTGCATTAAGTAAAATATGATTCGTTTACCTGTCGATGAACTTAACAGGGGGGTAAAACCATCACCCACCATTGACAGATAAATTTATTCACAATTACTTGTAGAGATATGAATGGAGTCGCCTAGGAATACCTACCTACCTAGATGATAATGTTTTCGGATGGTCAAGATTTTAAATATATCTAGCAATAAGGCATTATTCGTCCCATAGTATTAGCAATACTATAATGTATAGGATTCGAACCCGCGACCTCACGATTGCGAAAAATAAAAAAAATATTTATTTTCTGATTTCACAAACATATCTTTATAAAGTAAATCTTTTTTTTTTAACCCAACACAACAATTACATTTAATATGTGAAACAAATAAGAAAATATTCTACTTTTTTCGGTAATATTTGCCACAATATAGTAAGGAACACATTTCGGTTGAATAAAGAAACTTTAGTAAAATAATGTAATCGGTCCAGTTAGGAATTCTAGTTTAGGATGAGACGTCATAGGATGAATACGGAACAACCTAAAGTTTCAAATTAATTCAAAGAATACACAAGAGTTCTTAAACAGATGGGTGTCTGTACTGTATAGGTAAAAACCTGTATCACAGGCAGCACTAAAACATGATAGAACACATTACCGTATTCTTAAACACTCATCTCCTTTGTAACAAGATTGAATATAATGTAACACTAGTTCTAGAACAATGGGCACAGCAACACTGAGAGTGGCACAAAATTTCCCTGTGTGACTGCACAATGACAAAAGACGTTGCACAATGGGCAAAAACTTTGTCGTCGTGTCGTGTAACATGGCTCTATTATTTATATTGAAGGAGTGGAGGGTAACATTGTCTCTCTTTGCAAGTTTTGCACTATTCTATCATTAATGCAATTCTGTTCAGCTTTTGTTGTGGAGTTTCCGTCATTATGGACGTTTCTTGGGTTCATTAGGGTTATATATAGCATGTTTAGGTTTTATATATATCTTGGTCAGTATTTTGGCTATGATCAAACAACCGAAGTCAACGAAAATGTTACCACTCTCTAGAAAGAGACAACGCTGCTTTGTGGACAATATCAAAGGCCGCACGAGTTTTTTCTCTCTTTTGCGCTTTGCAGTCAATATTTACTTTTTAATTGAAAGGGATGGCACGGTCCAGGTCTAAACGTCAATGGTTTATATTCACATTCATAGATTTCATGTTCATGAAGTCTATGATAGCTTGGTTTGCATAATATTTACAAATATTGTTTTATATCCTCTTTCCAATCAGAATACTTTGAGTAAGTTAACAACGAGGACAAACTAGCGTGTACAGTCATTTCCTACTCCGTACTCGTAGCTGAAAACCCTATTCGTTAATCAATGGCTACCGAACGAATGCTACCGTCTTACCTCATATTAGATTGTTCCAATAATATCACATCATTGTATAAAACTATTTCTGTTACACTACATCTTGGAACAAATGAAAATACTCAATCTTGATTTAAAAAGTAAACGTTCAATCTACCAAAGACAATAATAGAAGCAATGAAAAATCGATGTCAACGAAATAAATGTGCAATTACTCTTCCAAAATTTTGTGCCATTAAAATTTGGCAATGGTGTGTATGTAGGTCAAACACGGTACTCACAATAGCTCTATTTATATCAAGTAAAACTAAAATACACCAGTATTCCTGTACGCACGGACGGAAATAAACCGCCTATATGTGTATTACACTAAGGAGTTCAACATTGCCGAGGCGGCCTACTTGATTGTAACTATCGTTAAACGGAACGTCAGCGTAAAAAAAAGTTGAACTATTCGAATTTCGAAATATCCGGAAATCAAGCATTAAAGAAATGGCGGCGGGCAAATCCACCATGTTATTTGTCGATTATGAAATTTAAAAATAGAATTATTGTTATAATACGAGTAATGTCAGTTTTGTTGTTTCATGGCGTTACATAGTATGTTTAATTCGTTTGTTCATGGCGTTTTGGTTATGTATAACAAATAAACATTAGTAGTCACAATCAGTTATAAAGATACGTACTACGTATATGGTAGGTATCTAGGCTTGGACATTGTAAATTACATTGGATAGAGGATAGGTAATATATCTAATATAATATATCTTGTGACAAATCACACAACACTATCTGATCCCAAACTAAGCAGAGCTTGTACTATGGAAACCAGATAAACATACTTATATATTTCTAAATACAAACATATTATATATAAATAACACCCAGACACAGAATAAACCTTCGTGCTCATCACACAAAGTTTTATCATGGGTGGGGATCGAACCCACAACCTCCGGTTTTAGACCAACAGGCCAGTCAAATAGAAAGAAAATAAATTTATTTTGTCCTCAACATAATACGATAGTACATAATTAAAAAATAACATATGAATATTATTTATACAATTAGGATGCAGTATATTAATGAAACCAAAAAGTTGTGACCGAAGACTCTCTTTTGTTATAATAGTATTTACGACGATTGCCTTTATACCAGGACCTATAACTGAATGTCTAAAGTATAAAGGGGCGTCTAAGCGGGCCATTTTTACGGCAATTTGTGGCGGCACTATTGGCAACTAATTGCTTTGCCAATAATGGCAATATGTCTACAATTGTATGGCGCATTATTCAGTCTTCTAAACGGGCTACACAACCCGGCAACACACACACAGATAACGACTGAAACAACAACAAAATTGAGCGGGCAACATTGCGAAAAATTGATCGCTCAGCGATCGTCCGGCAACCATCAAATCAATATTGGAGAGTACTGCCATATTGCCGGTCACAGCATTGCCGCCACAAATTGCCATATATGAAATGGCCCGTTTAGACGCCCCTTAAGTAACGACTTACTACTGACATTCAAGCTAAGAAGGCGTGATACTTGACATTTATGTTGTAATTATCTAGTAGGTACCTTCCAACACTCTGTTCTTAGTGTCCCTTTGCCTCTGTCCTAATGACTACTCAGATGTGAGTACTGTACGAACTACGACCTATTTCTTCTTTAACAACTAGCCTCTATGTAGAGTGTCTGTGCTTACTTATATTTTTTAAGAATAATTTAAAGGTTCAACCCATTGACGTATAAACCTGGACTGCGCCATAACCTCACAAAATTGACCACACTCTAGAAAGAGACAACGCTACTTCATGGACAATACCTGTCAAAGGCTGAATGAGTTTTTTCTGTCTTTCACGCTTTGCAGTCAATATATTGAAAGGGATGGCGTGGTCCTGTTCTAGGTCTACACGTCAATGGTACAACCATTGACGTGTAGACCTGGACTGCGCCATAACCTCACAAAATTGACCACTTTATAGAAAGAGACAATGCTACTTTGTGGACAATACCTGTCAAAGAGACAGGGCCGCTTTGCATTTTATATTTACTTTTTAATTGAAAGAGTTGGCGCGGTCCAGGTCTATACGTCAATGATGGGAACAACCAGGAGAATTCAACACTGGTACAACCACGATGATAGTACTTAAATCTAGTCAAGACTGTGACCACAAACGTGTAGTCAATAGATTTGAAGTTTATCTACAGAGGATCTATTAATGATACGAGGTCTCATGCTACAGGAAACTTGCCTTAGTAATTGGACCACCCCGACAGTTAAAATGTAAGAAATTAATTATTAAAAATTGAAAATAATTATAATAAAATATTGTAAAAACTTTTAAACCAAAAGACATTTTGCAATTTTTTTAAAAAGTGTATTTAATCAAATAAAATAGTAACAAATTTATAACTTGCTTATCTATACTATAATATTTTAAAGCTGAAGAGATTGTGTGTTTGTTTGAACGCGATAATCTCAGGAACTACTGATTCGATGTGAAAAAAAAATTAGTGTTGTATAGCCCATTATCGAGAAAGGCTATGGCTATATAACATCACGCTATTTACGCAGATGAAGTTGCGCGTGGCAGCTAGATATAATATAAATAGCTGTCCCGCGCAACTTCGCCTGCGTCATTTTCCCCCGTTTTTGCAACATTTTTTATTGATGCTCCGCTCCTATTTGTCATACCGTAATGTTATATAGCCTATAGCCTTCCTCGATAAATGGGCTATCCAACAGTGAAATATTTTTTCAATTCGAATCAGTAGTTCCTGAGATTACTGCGTTCAAACAAACAAACTCTTTAGCTTTATAATATTAGTACATAGATTATATTATTTTTTGTAGCATGAGAATAAGTCGATTGATTTCGCAAATATGTTCATTAGCTTAGGTGCTAAGATGCCACACACATACACACAGATAGACACGTTTAACTAATAACACCTTCTTTACGTCGGGGGTTAAAAGTAAAAAGCATAAAAATATGCTACGAATGTAAATTAACTTACCAACATCATGAAATTATAGATCGTAGATAGCTCGTAGGGTCATCGTAGCGAGGTCTGCGTAGCTGCTACGAAACTGCGTAGACAGTGTTGTGCTCGTCTTATAATTGACTCAGTGGCGACTAGTGACCGAGCAGATCGAGATATCTGCGAGGTAAAGCAACTTTACCACTGTCGGTCCATAAATGGGTGACCGTTTTCGAACATTGTCATACCCCTACGTGCCTCGGAGAGCACGGTACACATTGGGAGCACTCCGATCTTGTTGGATTTCCGTCCCTATAAGAGATAAGTCGACCTATAGGAGTGAGTGAACTTACGTCTGCGCATACACCTGTGCACTATAATTATCACTATCTAATTCAAGGAAAAAATGCACTATAATATTTCAAGGAAAAAAACACATCAACGAATGCTAAATTCGCTGACTCACTCCTATGTTTTAGTCTATATCTCTAGTACTTTATAAGTTAGGATAATGTTTTATATACTAAAACCTTCTCAGAACAATAAGCAGTCAAATAGCGAAAACCTCATCTAAATCTGATTACTAGATTTCGGAAAACCGCAAACATACATACCGGTCAAATAAGGAGCCATTTTTTTTTTTAAGATGGTTAATACTGGCCTCTTTTCTCATCCAGACAACTAGTAAGTTTACACGTAACAATTATAAACAGTGTATATTTATTATTTGGTTAAAACGCGATGATAGGGCGGTTCTCATCTCGATCGGCGGCGTAACCGGGTCGCTCGGTAGAACTGTGTCACTGGTGACGTCACGGGGCACACCGCACCTCTCCGGTCCCACCTCGCTCATCTCAGCCTGGGACCAACGGGATACGGGTCTCACTCCTCAATCGCATAAATTATTATGAGTGATTAGTTATGTACACATCGACACTAAATAGGTCAACGAACCGACGTATAAATGTCGGTTTCATTTCTTTTTTTTCTGAACACAACACACTTTGTTGCCAAATTTTCAGGTTTGAGATTACTGCAAAATTTCATGTGTGTTGTTTTAATGATTTAATAGTAGATTTGTTTAGTTCCTTCTACTAAAATATCGTATGTGTATTTTTAGTATTTTTAGATATTTTCATCATCAGCGAAATAATTATACCTATCTACCTACAAGAATAATGTTACAAAAACCTACTCTTGCCATTAATGTTCTTGTAGGTTCTAAGTCCTCCATACTTAGCATTACTTTATTTTTTTCAATAGATAAATACTGGAGTTGAAAGCTAGCCTGTTAGCTCCATGTTAGCTCGTCTTACTCATGTCCTACGTAATGAAAAATGTTAGATGATAAATACCATAAATTATACTCTCATAATACAAGCTTTATTCGTAATAGTTGTTTAACAACAATTTCTAACTAGCGATTGTTTCGTCTTTTTTGAAATTAGAATGAAAAGCAAAGACCAAAAACACGCTAGTTATGCTGTCATTATAATATTATGCTTATGGAGGTTGGGATTATTTAATTGCCTTGATATCCAATTACTTAGTAGCATAAACCTACTATCAATTTCGTTATTTTAATATCAATTGATCACGCTTAATAAATACACCAGAAGGTTTATGTATAACCGTCATAACTATACCACAAATACATTTTTTTTAATTTTAACTATAGACCAAAAACAACATTAAACTTTTTAAGAACACGTTTAAAATGAAAGCTATTGTCAGTTTTCCAAGATAGTGGTGTACCAAGTAAATCGAATTCGTATTTCGATGCTATTCCAGAGTGTTGTCTAAATTCTTATGAAACTGTTATTTTACGTATCGCGTAAGTGTGTAGTAGTGTGTACGTCAGTAACGGTTAACTAATGGTTATTTTTAACCGTGTTTACTGTCGTAACACTGTCTATTCCGGATAAAATGGGGATTATGTGTCGATTCAGTTTTATTTTAACTAAAGTGATACTAATGTATTTTTAAAATAGATGTTCAGGGACAATGAACGAGCTTGTTGCAGTTGTTAATTAAATCGAACACGTTTTTGCATCACTGTAAACAGCTTATAATAGGCGACTTTTTACTGTTTCTCGACTGATATTTAAATTATAAAGGTTACTCAAATAAAAAATAATACGTAATAATATGTGTTGGGAATAAATATGGCTTGGTGTATATTTAAAAATCATATATTATTTGATCTGTTAAATCAAATCCCTTGTTGTGGCACGCTGTCAGTCGGCACCGCGCCTAATACTTTTATAATATTTCATCCCATTTCCCATCACAGAAAGAGTACATTGCGAAATCATCTAATGTTTCGACATCACTAAAGGGATCGTGACGTCACTTGTATATAGGACAGTATTTTTTTAGTTAGTGTCTCTTGTAGTACTCAATTGACGTATAATTATTCTTCATTCAGTTGTGATATGAATCACCATCTAACGGCATTGTCAAGTCGATGATAATGCTCTGCATAAGGATGGTACGACACCATAAGGATTGGCACTATAGATATCGTGAATCAATAAGACACGTGACAATGATGAATTAACGTTAAACCTTCAAAGTATTAATTTACAATATGTTAACGACTATTTGCTACCGATAGTGTACCTTAATGCAGCAATCAAACTACAAACATCACTATTATCGAATCGTAATCGTAACAGATTAATTGTATTTCTCGCTACACTACTTCTAAACAGAGGGGAGGCACTCGATTGCTACATTTATGGCAAGGAGGTGATCTATTGGTTGTTAGAAAGATTTACCGTCCCCAGCGAACTACTCCATGACGTCAATATACAGTTCTATTTATCTCATGGTTCAAAACAGTTCTAGGGCCTACTTCTCTTAAATTATGATCCAGTTGGTTGTGAGTACATTGTAATTTATTATCATATGCTTTTTATTGATGGAAGCTAAACTTTAAGTGGTGGGAAACATTAGATATTATTGCAATATTCTTTAGCGCGGCAATCAATATTCAAATGAGTATCTATTGATCGGATTTTAAAATTTGAATTTAGAATTAATAGAATTGATTAATGATGCCACATCCCTATTATGTGGTTGTCCCAAGTGAAAAATGGAAATGTCAGTTTATGGAGGGAAAATTTTGAGCTGTTTTTCTTTCTTTACGTGTTACGATGTTGCTAGTATATAGTGTATATAGTAGTTATTGTTTACCAGCGTCACAGCGCAGGTGTCGTGTAGTTCCGCTTGAGTATCTGTTTGATCTGCGCCCACGCTCCTCATAAACTATTTACAGTACCTTTACTTTATGGTCATCTATAATTGTCTATTGTTTGTCTATTCATTGATTAAAGGGAAGTGTGCATATCATAATGTTGAGCCTATGTGATGTACGAGGTCGTATGTCACAGATTTAAAATTGGAATACTATTTTGAGTTTTTCTTAGTTTATTATTTTTAGGTACTTTACTAGCCGTTTCGTTTTGTTGCAATATACCTACCTATCTAAGTATCTATGTTTGAATTGGATATTGTATTGTAATATTGATGACTGGTCTGTTGGCCTAGTGCTTAGTGACCCTGACTGATAAGCCGGAGGTAGTGAGTTCGATTTCCACTCAGATTAAACCTTTGTGAAATGGGCACGTTAGTTTACTCTATGCTATATAATTTAAAATATATAAGTAGGTATATTTATCATTTTTCTGGTCGCCATAGTACAAGCCTCTATCTAGTTTGGGATTAGATGGACTTGTGTGAGTTATCCCATGTTATGCTTGTGCTAAATACGCTGACTAAACTTAAATAATTTAACTAAATAAATATGTGCAATTGCATACATTAAAACAAGAAGCTATGAAGTCTCGTTTAAATACCATAAAGAATCAAGTTGTAACTTAAAAAGATAGAATGAAATTCAGCTACAACCTCTAGTTGGTTAAATTGAAGAGTACCTACCCAACTATCCTACTTCTGTATATAAGCAACGTTCCTATTATGATTACTTAATTAGGTACATTAGTATTTGTTTTAACTTATATTCGTTCCAATCCAACGATAAAGACATCTTTTTTTACTCCATTCGTAAGAAATATAAATAGGAATCTTTAATAACGTACCGTGTTAGTCTAATTCAAAAGACGATTTAGAAACTATTTTTAGACACGCTTAGTAACTACAGGAATGTAAAAATACATGGAGTGATCTAGAGAATTACGACTCATTACAATTATTTCTCGATTTTATTAAAGTTATTAATTAAATTCGAAGGAGATTCGAATCGAATGAGGTTGTCAAACGCGACCATAATGCTTGCTGCAACTAATCTTTGTACGGCAAGATGCAAAGGCAGCAAAAATATACAGCCAAAGCTCCCGATGGGGATAGAGCTAAGCCACCCGCGGCTAAGTCAAATTCGAACGACGAGGTGGCGCGCGATTGGCTTGCGCGAGTGACGTCAATGCCGACCTCCCGGCGCGCGCCCGCCTGCCCCGCGGCCCCCAGGCGAAGGCGGCGCCATGAGCTTCTGAAAAATAATCACGATTTTCGGACGGAACATTTTTTTTTCTTTTCTTTAACACGTACGCGTACACAGACTTCATTGTTCAATGTGTTGATATGTAGGTGAAGGTATTATCCCATTATTTTTTGCTTTGATTTGAAATGTGGCTAGCACGTGGTAGGTACTCGCCCGTAGATATATAGTGACTATACGTATATGATAGTGAGTTACGTACGATCACGTAAGCAACTAACAGTGGTTCACAGAATTATCTGTTTAACTAAACATTTCCTGATAAAATAATCTAAAACTGTCTAAGTTCGTTTTGATTTCAATTAAATGCAGATATGTGAGTTTGACTGCACAGACGGTGCGTCGCCATTTGTAATGCAGTGCAGTACAGTGATTTATGCGACCCTCAAAAAATTACCCACATAGTTATACATAGTTTGAATGCAGTACTTTTTCTTTTAAGATTGTTTGCATAGTATAAATTCAATCTTATATAGTCTATACAAATCTATATCTATATTAATATTGTAAAGACGAAAGATTTGAATTTCTTTTGTGTGTTTGTAATGAATAAACTTAAAAACTACAGGACCAATTTCAAAAATTCTTTCACCGTTGGGAAGCTACACTAACTCCGGGTGACATAGGCTTTTTTAACTACGCGGGTGAAACCGCGAGGCGTCCGCTAGTAATATTATAAAGAGGAAAGATTTGATTGTTTGTTTGCATTGAATAGGCTCTAAAACTACTGGACCGATTTGAAAAATTCTATCACTATTGAAAAGCTTCATTATCAGTGTGTAACATCCAAACTAATATTATAAATGTGAAAGTAACTCTGTCTGTCTGTCTGTTACGCTTTCACGATCAAACTACTAAACCGATTTAGATGAAATTTGGTATGGAGATAGTTTGAGTCCCTGGGAAGGACATAGGATAGTTTTTATCGCGATAACCGTAATCCACGCGGGCGGAGCCGCGGGCGAAAGCTAGTAGGCTATATTTTGTTGTCAAATAAATTAGAGATCCTTACGAAAACTGCAATGATGCACCCGTGCGAAGCCGGGACAGGCAGCTAGTATAAAATAAAATAGTTCGCGCTGTCTATGCGCTTAGATCTTTTAAACTACGCAATGGATTTTAATGCAGTTTTGAGCAATAGATAGAGTGATTAAAGAGGAAGGTATGCAAACAAAATTAATTGGGTCACTTCTTTACACTTACGTGATATTATACGAGTCACTTAGCGCCATCTTTAGGCACAAATAACAATACAGTGAGAATGTCTTTCAGTGCCTTTTGGCCACCGTTTTTGCACAATGTCCCTTAAAAACGCCATCATAATTTTATTTTTTACTTTTTTCGCGTTTTTTACTAGACTGCGGAGGAGGGTTACATGTTTGACGCGTATGTATGCATGAATTAATGTATCCTTCCAATGTTCCTATGTCCGCTTATGGTTTAACCTCAATGGTTTAAACAATCCATTGAGGTTATAAAAGTGTGTCGAGTGTCACTGGGTACAAAACATTCTTAAAACAATTTAATGACGGATTTTATGCGCTTTAATGTGCGACGGTATATCCGATCTTATCCAAAATAATTGTAGTTTTAAGTATTTTTTTAGTGATTTTTTCCATATTTTTGGTCCCACGGTTCACAAGTTAAGGAGGGGGGTAAATTCCCGTTTTTGCAACATTACTCATTGATGCTCCGCTCCTATTGGTCGTAGCGTGATGTTATATAGCCCAGTAGTTCCTGAGATTACCGCGTTCAAACAAACAAACTTTTCAGCTTTATAATACCTATCAGTATAGATTTAGCGATAGAAATCATCCTCACCACATTACTCGACCATTTAATCCCAATTTAAACAGAGCCTGTTCTACCACCACCCAGATAACTGATGCTTATACATACTCGTACAGATTAATTAAAAAGCTATCCTGTCATTTCCTGAAACTCAAACTATACATTTAATCTAAGTAAATCGGTTTAGCGGCTTACGGCCGGTCTCAATAACCTACCTTTCGATGGATTTGCCTACTAGAGGTAGAATTTTGACATATTTTGTATGGAGCTTATGTCAAATATATACCTTTAGTAGGAAAATCCATCGATAGTTAGGTTATTGAGAGTTAGACGTGAAAATGTAACAGACAGATACACAGAGACCAGAGTTACTTTCACATGTACAATAATGTTAGTTATGTAGCAAAAGCACAAATGTTAGTCTAATATGCATGCCATCTGGACCCCTCTTCGGGTGAAGGCCTCCTCCAGAGAGTGCCACTCATCTCGATTTTTGGCTAGGTTAGACCAATAACATGTTCCGAGGACGTCCATTTTACCTTTGGTCTCCCTCTGCTTCTGTGCCCATGAGGTGCTCCCCACATAGTCACGGTCTTCGTCCACTTGTTGTCAGTGTAGCGTGCCACATGACCTGCCCACCTCCATTTCAGACCTCGTGCGGAGGACAAGGCAAAAAAATTGCACTCCTAGCAAGCTAGTCACCGTGGGATTAAGCGACTATAACCCTCCAGAGAATTGCAAAATAATATACATACATATACAATATTAGTCTCTGGTTAAAAAAAAGTTTGAAAGCTAGTATTTTTTTTTTAAATAGGCGCATATAGTCTAGAATTGCGATCGTTAGTATAGCAATGAGTTCATATGCGGTCGCAACAGGTGGCTGGAATTTTTACGATACATAATTAAGTACCTGGCGTCGTCAACTGGCCTTTGCTTGCCCTAGTCAATCATGCCTAGTTGAGGTTGTTATATATCCTGCTCTACATCTCTTTGTTGTCTACAAGATATAGAAAAGGTAATAATAATAATATCTTGGGACAACTTACACAACGCTATCTGATCCTAAACTAAGCAGAACTTGTACTATGGAAACCAGACAACTGATAAACATAATATACTTATATATTTCTAAATACATATATTAAGATAAATAACACACAGAATAAACCCGTATAGACAAGTAATGACGCTTAGAGATGTTCTTTTTGCTCTACAGTGTCTTGCGACCTGATCCGGATTCACACGGGTGCGATTTTCTAATGCCGAACTAGTATTTTCATTCAAAATTGTGATTATAGCGTGGATTTTCCAAAAACATTCTTCCAAACAAAACTTTTCCTGATAATTTGGTACGAATAAACAAAAAAAAAACAGAGAAATCGGTCGACTTAACCTACATTTTAAAATAATTAATCGTCCAAACTTTAAACTATTAAAAATATATTTGCAGAATTGTATAATAAATACTGTGTTAATTTTCAGTCATGTTTACAATATAAAACTCTAAAGGTATAATTTGCATCTTTATAATCAAACTAGCGGCCGCCTCGCGGTTTCACCCACGTAGTTCCCGTTCCCGTGGGAATACAGGGATAAAAAAATAGCCCGTCACCCGGGGTTAGTGTAGCTTCACAAAGATGAAAAAAAATTTCAAATCCGTCCAGTAGTTTCGGAGCCTATTCAATACAAAGAAACAATCAAATGTTTCCTCTTTATAATATTAGTTATAATCAAATGAACCAGCAATTTCCCAGTACAGGGGCCTTACATTTAAGTCAGCAGTAATCATAAACACGTGTCAACACAATAGTCAAGCAATAAACCGCTCTATAAATACGTGGTGCTCCGAATAAGGCATCAGAATTGCGCCTGCGCCGGCGCTGCGTGAATACGCATGTTTACAAGCGCTGCTATATTTAAACCCGCGGCTATTCGCGTGTCTATGACTCACACTACTAATTAACTAATAAGAGGTTATGGACATTCACAGTCAACTTACGGATATTGTGCTTTTAACGATCAATAAAGTTAAGCAACGGTGTCGTGGTTGAGAATTAGATGGGTTACCAAATGTCCGATTAGTGTGTATAGCTTGATGAGTGTTTAACTGTTGTCATGGATACGTAAGAGTTATTACGTTATAATTGCCTGACAACAGCTTTCAGTCAATTCGATCTTGGATTATTGTTGTCCTGAAGATCCCAAAACTATATGATGTCAAATTTAGGTGAACTGATAACTCCGAAAGGAAAATCGTAACGACTAGACTGGCCTGTTGGCCTAGTGGTTAGTGACCCTGACTGCTAAGGCGGAGGTCGTGAGTTCCATCCCCACCCAGGATAAATCTTTGTGTAATGAGCGCGATAGTTTATTCTGTGTCTGGGTGTTATTTATCTACAATATGTATGTATTTAGAAATATTTAAGTATATTTATCAGTTATCTGGTTGCCATAGTACAAGTCCTGCTTAGTTTGGGTCAGATGAAGTTGTGTGAGATATCCCAAAATATTACAGATTATATAGATTTAGAATTATTTATTTTAAATTCATATGTAATCTGTTTAGGATTTGTTTTCTAAGAAGGTAAACAGGAAAGTGTGATTATCTAAGTACTGACTACATCCAGCTTTCAATGATTAAACGCGAACATCATAAGCTCGTCAAGAGTAGATGTTAAAGACGGGTCACTGTGTTCACGAGTCACCGTAAGTTGATGAAGCACAAAATTTGGGACAAAAAATTTAAAGAAAAATCTTGCTGAGCTTGTACCTACTATGACAACCAGACAACTGATAAACAAAAAATAACTTCTTTAAGAAAAAAACCGCCTTCAAGGAAAAATACTCGTATCAAATACAACGACGAATGAAAATTTCGCTGACTCATTCCTATGTTTTACTTTATATCTCGGGTGTTTTATTAGCTAGGAAAACGTTTTGTACATTAAAACTTTCCCAGAAAAATGTGCAATCGAATTGCGAAAACCCCATTTAAATCGGGTTAAGAGCTTTTGAGAAAAACACGAACATACATACAGGTCAAACAAAACAATCATATTGAAGGCGGTTAAAAAAACATACTCATACATTTCTGAATACGAATGTATTTACAAATTACAGATAAACTAGCTGACCCTCAGAACTTTATCTGCGTCAACTTTCCCCGTTTTTGCAATTCCTACAAAAATACTGAATTCGTGATAAAACTCTACGACTATTCTTATAATAGGTCGTACAGATTTTTATTTATATATATATATATATTTTTATTTTATTTTTGCATTTCATACTTAAATATATATTAAACGCCGAACGCGTTGTCACGAGATTTTTATATATTAGAAAAATAAACCATCATGCTTACACAAAGTTTTATCCTGGGTGGAGATCCAACCCACTACCTCTGGCTAGGCAGCCAGAGTCTCTAACCACTAGACCAACAGGCAAGTTAATAGTGATCAATGGTTGTTGATCACTATTGACTTGCCTGTTGGTCAATAGTGATCAACAACAAATAGTGATAAACAATGTTTGTGTGACATTTCCTGCTGTAGGTTTCCAGCAGGAAATGTCACACAAAAAAATGCTTAATCGAGTAAATCCCTTGAATTATATATTTGTAATTATGCAACACGATAGTCTTAATGTTATAATATCATTTATTATATGAGAAGCGGTGCCACGCGGACTGTAGTTCCTCAGCGGCCCTGACTCGAGGTTATTTCAACTCGCAATGACGTATATTAGGCACTGTTTATAATTTGTGGTTATACTAACTGTATTTCGGTACATCACTAGTATACATCCATCTTCTGCGTCCATGGCGCACTTCCGCGTTTAAAACTACATTCGGTTTCTTGACAAGTGAGAGATCAATGGTATATCTACAAAAACAATATCAACAAGAATACAGTGAATTAATGATATCAGTCAGTGACAGTTTTCTTTTATTATGGGTATACCATTGATGTATATACAGGGTGGACTAAACCAGTGTCCCCTGGAGGGAAAGTATCCTAAATATTTGAGTCAGCAAATTTCACATAGTGGAAACATTCTTTTATTTTTAGAAATACAATGAACTGCATTTAAAGATTCTTTAAAAGTCACTTGCCAGAGCCGGGAATAGAAAATAAATATCCTGTAGACCTACTCTCTTTCTATAACACGAAATTTATTTCTTAAGTTTACTTGGACTATTCTTATTAATTTTCAAATGGGCACAAGAAGTTCGAACCCATAGACGATTTTCTTGAACGAGTGGATTAAATAGATATTCCTGGCTCTGTATATCACCTCCTCATTTTGATCAAAACTTCGTTTTCATTGAATAAGAGTAGGCCTTCTGTAATACCGATTGAAAGGGCCAATCGTAAGGAATAACCCTCTCTAGTAAATATTGCATCAAAAATTTGAGGAAGGCCATGAAATTAAACAATACAATTTATAAATGTACACAGGCAAGGGCAAGACAAAGCAGACGCAGTATTTTAAATAATCAAATTGACTAAAATGTGCTTTTTAATAAAATTAATCATCATATCTATACTACCATGAGCCAAGTGATATGCAATTGATTTATAAAAAGCAAATGGCTTGCATTTAATTTTATTATACCTGTTATATTAATTAACTAGCTGTCCCGCGCAACTTCGTCTACCAAAATTTTCCCGTTTTTGCAACATTTCTCATTGCTTCTCCGCTCCTATTAGTTGTAGCGTGATGTTATATAGCCTACAGCCTTCCTCGATAAATGGACTATCCAACAGTGAAAGAATGTTTTAATTCGGATCAGTATCTACTGCGCGTTCAAACAAACAATGATAATTGAAAATAAATTAATATTTTGAAAGTTATAAGCCTTTAAACTAAGGTGGCCTTAAACCTTCCAACATCATTCGACCCATTTAGAGATTGGTTTTCTTTTTAAGTCAAAATAAAATTTACCTCATCAACTCTCAACATAAATTATATACATATATAATATATAGTAGCATAATAAGCTAACCATGGTGTTAAATTCTCCTTGTGTTAAACGTTTGAAAACGTACGTTGGATAGTACCTACCTACTGCCTGATTAGTATAAAATAATATATTTTCATAATTGTAAGTCAAATACCTACCCAGTGATATGACTCTACTTTTACATTTGTTTATGATTTTAGTTGATTTCAATAATTTCGTTACGAGGACTTTATACCCATTTCATAAAACGATGTTTTATAAAAGTTAAACCTAGCTAGATCGATATATCGCCCACGAAACCCCTGCATACTAAATTTCATAAAAATCGAGCACGATGGTTTATTCTGTTTCTGAGTGTTATTTATCTATAACTAGCTTTCGCCTGCGGCTCCACCCACGTGGATGTCGGTTATCGCGAAAAAAACTATCCTATGTCCTTCCCCGGGACTCAACCTATCTCCATACCAAATTTCATCTAAATCGGTTAAGTTGTTTGAGCGTGAAAGCTTAACAGACAGACAGAGTTACTTTCACATTTATAATAATAGTATGGATATATATGTATTTAAAAAATATTTAAGTATTTACAAACACAACAATTGCATTTTTTTATTTGTAAATAATTGGCAAGAAATGCCTATAAAAATTACTTCAATATTTAAGTATGTTTATGAGTTGCATGGTTTCCATAGTACTAGCTCTGCTTAGTTTGGGATCTTATATCAACCCATATGATGTCCCATTGCTGGGCACAGGTCTCCCAGTAGAGCCTGAGGGTATTTGCCATAATCGCCACACTTGGCAAGCGGATCGCAGTAGGCTTTAAAGTACGCAGAGGACGCTGCTGCCCGTCCTCCAGTGTGACATCCCCTAGTCGCCTTGACGACACCCACGGGAAGAGATGGGGTGGTACTATTCTTAAGCTGGTACCACACGGCTACTGGTTTGGGATCAGATAGCGTTGTGTGAGTTGTTCCAAGATGTTATTATTATTAGTGTAAAACTAAGTCGCTTCCCGCTGTCTGTAGGCAAACTAGGCAAAGGGTTTTGATGCGGTTTCGTCACTATATTATTTATTAAATGCATATTATATGTAGGCATAGATGGTGGAGAAACATCCGAGTAAAGTGTGAGCGGGTTGCCAGTTATTATTATTTAAATAAACAATACGGTTGACATCAGACGCGTTTAAAGTCTCATTTGTTTTTTTTTATGATTGGGTCTATATGAATGTTGATGAGCTTTCGCGATTTGTACATATTATAAAATTACTAGCTGTCCCGCGCAACTTACTTTGCGTATATTTTCCCCGATTTTAAAACATTTCTCATTGCTGCTCCGCTCCTATTAGTTGTAGCGCGATGTTATATAGCCTATAGCCTTCCTCGATAAATGGGCTATCCAACAAAAAAAGATTTTTTCAAATCGGACCAGTAGTTCCTGAGATTAGCGCGTTTAAACAAACAAACAAACAAACTCTTCCGCTTTATAATATTGGTATATATATATACGTATTTACAGTCTACCCGTGACCACGGCCGTTGCAATACGGTCGAAACGTCGGGTAATAAACAAGGTGTTTTACCTTAAAATATTCACGCGATTAAGACCCGAAGTATATATCATTTTATAATGGGTCTATATGGACATTAAAATAAAGACTTTATGTGTTTGAAAAAGGCCACTATTGTTTTCAATTGTATATTTATTATCTGCAATTTTTTTTCTTAAAAAAAAGACGATTCCTGCTTTAGAGTACAAGCCCTGTGTTGCGGGGAACTTTACAAACATACAAGTCACGGACACAAAGTACACCCAGACTCGGAACAACAATTTGTGGGTCACACAAAGTAATGTCACGTGTGGGAATCGAACCCACCACCTTTGGCGTAGCAGTCGGATACTTTCACGCTGCGCCATAGAGGCATCAATTTTATTGGGCGGAAGACCTCGACGTTTTATTTTTTGTAAATATTGATCTGCATCTATAATTTCGAAAATTTTCTTTCAACATTTTGGACGATCAATATATTTGCTGGGAAGGCACGCAAGAAAATCAATAATTCTCACAAAATTTTATTTTGGTTCCTTTTTATAAAATATATATTACAGGCTGCTAAAACATAAGCCTTTCTTTGTTGCATTGCCTTAGTTGGGTAAAAATAGGATAGAGAGCAGATAAGTTTTCAAATCGATGTGTCTACGGCTTTGCTACGCCGTAGCTGTAAGTACGCAAGTGTATCATATTAAGTACATTTTTATGCAAAAGGAGCCAAGCATTATGCCACAAAGACAATACACATTTTATCAATTCCTTCGAAAATTAATATTTATTTGAAAACATGTTAAACCAATTTTAAATTCACTATAAAACTAAACAAACACGTATCTGTGAATTGCAACTACAAACTAAAAAGCAGCCAAAAAAAACTAGTGAAACATAAAAATGTAACATTTGTAGGTTATTAGTGAAAGTATAGTTGTGTATATGTTGGCAACACCGTGTCTCTCGAGATGGCGGGATGCGAGCATGCGCGCCGGTATCGACCCGCGCGAGATGACGCCGAGAGCGCCGCGCGCCACCGTGCATGCTCCCAGCACTACGCCTTGTCTGTTCCCGCGCTCGGCGCCACTATCGACACGTATTAACGTTCCTTTTACAAATATTTGATGTTCTTATTTTGAAATCTATATTTAAAAAAAGAAAGCGTTTAAATTAGGCCTACATAATTAAAGTCTTCATAATGTAGGTATCTGCTTAATATGGATTTTTAACAATTCAACCCTATACGGGTAAAACCGGTAGTTACACATTGTAATAAGCTAATGACAAATATCAATTTCTACAATTATCTTAATTTGTAAATTGGTTTATAGGACCCCATTCCATCTCATCGATATTATCTATGTCTCTATAAGAACGTTTATTTATTTTTGCCAACGAAAACAATTTATTTGATTGTTATGTTTTTTTGAAATTCTGGACAGATTGACTAGATTACTAGACTAGATATATTTAGTAACACAAATTAACATATGATATAAGTAGTGACGATAACGGTATTATCCCGTTTATTGTGCAAGAAAGGGTCTCAAAACACAAGGACTATCCTGTTGGTCTAGTGGTCAGTGAATCTGTAACCTAAACCAGAGGCCGTGAGTTCGATTCCCACTCAAGATACATCAATCAATCAATCAGTAGAAATAAATCGCTGTAAAAACGGTAGGTACACAGGTATATCTAAGTACATGACCTCTCAACAAAATAACAGTAACTCTGGAAGAACAAGAAACTCAACAACTGGAACTCAAGTTTACTTATATTTAAAAAAAAAAAGACTGAGACAATCCAACACACTTCCACATTGTTTGTTTTTAAATCCAGTTTCAAAGATATTGTTACCAAAATGGGTCGAAGTAATCTTTGACAAAAATATATTAAATTTTCAATCAATTCATAACCACGCATCATTAGATTGAGTGACGTTTCAATCAAAATGTTCATTTCATTAAAACATTCGCTGTTACTAAATATACTAAATACGAGTATTTAACTGCTAAGAATATTTTCCCCTTCAACAGATTGTTTCTTCAAACCCTTTCAAAAGGGGAACTAAATGGTATAATTATCACGTTCCATAGCCCAAAGGGTGCAGAACGCTGTTTGCATACATCGGTAATTGTATATTTTGACACGAAAGTATCGATATGCAATCGAGTATGCAAGTCTAATAATCGATATAAGAAAAACTTATCGATTTACTTACTAATGCTAACCATGTAGCTTGCATTTAATAATTGTAACAAGCAAATTAATACAGAATTAAAAGCCTTCATTTAGAACACAGCTCAAAATTATGTATCGCGTGTGCTAACACCAAATATAAAAAAAATACTCTATGGTTTAGACATTGACGTAAAGACCAGGACTGTGCCATCGCTTTCAATTAAAATGTAAAAATTGACTGCAAAGCGTGAAAAAGAGAAAAAACTCGTGCGGCCTTTGACAGCTATAGTTCACAAAGTAGCGTTGTCTATTTCTAGAGAGTGGTCAATTTTGTGAGGTTATGGCGCAGTCCAGGTCTATACGTAAATGACAAAAGACAAAGAAAAACAACATTTGAATATTTAAAAAACAAATAGGTACACACCTCTTTGGAATCTTAGGAAAATTCAAAAATTAAAAATAAAGCACTCCATGTTCTGTTCTTCATTAAAAAGTAATGATAACCCTTCTATACACCGCCACTAGGTAAAGCTAGCGTGTTGGAATACCCATGCGGGTCGCATGACTGAACTTGCTTAGAATTGCATCGCGTGAGGGTTAATGTGATGCGTGCTTGCGCCGCACGCCGTCATTATACTACGTACTTACTTATATTGAATACTAGCATTCACTTGCTGCTCTGCCTTGTTGCCTGTGTTATTCCAAAATAAACAGATTTTTGGAATAATCTGGAACAATATAGAAAACATTACATTTTTCACATGTGATTATAATTTTAGCATATTGTGGGAGACTGGTGCCTAAGCTAAGCTCAAGGTCTGTCTTTCAAGACCCCAGGGCTTCATTCTTTATTCTTACATTTATTTTGTTTATAACAGGCACTAGATATGCTTAACTTATATTTGTTATACTGAATACAACAATATACTTCTTTGTATCCCGGAAAATCTATAATTTCCTATCTATTATGCACCTGCGCAACTTCGTCTGCGTCATATTCCTCCGTTTTTAAAACATTTTTCATTGCTGCTCCACTCCTATTGGTCGTAGCGTGATGTTATATAACCCATAGCCTTCCTCCATAAATGGGCTATCCAACAGTAAAATATTTTTTCAATTCGAACCAGTAGTTCCTGTTCCTGATTATCGCGTTTAAACAAACAAATTCTTTAGCTTTATAATATTAGTATAGATATTGTGACTTGTCTGTCCTTGTGTTTAAGGAAGACACCTAATCTTCGCAACCACTACACTTATTTAAAATTAGCAATAAACATAAACATCAATACCATAAAACACGAGGTAGCTACAAACAGTAAAAGATACCAAGATAGGTTAGCAACACATATCCAAAATTTGGCTTCACATCTTGTACAGATGGAGTGCAATTTAAAAGACTAAGAAGTCACAGCATTCCTAACTTGGAGACCAAATTTGCTGTCAACCAATAAATAGGGAAAGGGGAGTTGTAAAAATGGCGGCAAACTGACATGTCGCTATTTTTACAGCTCCGCTCTTAACGTGTAAAACAGTGTAAAATATACTTGACATATGTCATAACTGGACAAGAACGAGACTTTGTGATTCAAAGAAGAAAACTAGAAAGAAATAGACTTAAAACTGTCGAATGTACAGAATGTGCGAGAGATTATCCCTACCAAGTATCGGCGGGAAGAGAAAACAATAGAGAAAGTAATATCACTGGGCACTTCATCTATAAGATGTCAAAATTTTAAGATTAAGTCCAGACAAGAAAGTAGCCAAACGATAATAAATCAAAAGATAAAAATAAATGAATAGAGATATGTTATGTAATGCATAATTTGGCGATGATATGCAAAACGATTCAGGGTAGAAAAATATACCCACTTTTTTTTAATACCACTAAACGAAGAGCGTCAATGGTCACGCGTCACCCAGTATTAGTGCCATCCAAATCCTTGTTTGGCTAAGATCTGAATGTCACCTCACCATGCTCCTCATTTGATACATTTATTCGTAAGTCTCATTTGGCTAGTAATTTCAGAACATTATTCCTTAATACCTATAGCTATTTATGTGTAAGTTGTCAGTTGGTACAAAAACGTATATAATAATAAAGAGAAAAAAGCCTAATCCCAAAGAAACTATTTGCCCTACTCTTGTAGAAACGTCTACGTGGGAGCTACGTGGGAGCCGCGTAGCAGGCTACGCGCTACGAAGTTGTAAGAAAGATTACAACTCGTAGTAGTTCATTATTTGTCATTCAATATTTTAATGATACATTTCTACTTTGTTACAAAAGTAAATTCGCCATACAACAGCCAATAGGACGGAGCAAGCCCTCACATAGCTCAGGAAATGATGGAGGTTTTGAGACACCCATTTCTGAACAGATCTTCTATTTTGGAAATTTGAACTGACCGTCCAGGAACGGCATCAGAGCTTCTTCCTTCGAAAATTTTAAAATTTCGCGATTACTTACCACAATAAACCACAAACCTAAGCAGCCGTTTTGAAAAACATTGATGAAGAAAGGTTTGCGATCAACAATTCGAATTGCAGTAAAGCGAGCACAATTGTGATCAACTCAGGAGGTGGTCATTTGAGCGATATCATCACATAATGTCATGAATTTTACAATTTTAAATAGACATGTAATGATTTTTCATTTCTAACATAATTGGCTACCATTCAAATTATGACATTACTTTTGCGTAGCGTAGCGCCTAGATCAATTCTCATCATTTCAATGAACAAGATTCGTTATTATGGTCCGGATGTCACCCATACTATATTAATGTTATAAAGAGGAAAGATTTGATTGTTTGTTTGCATTGAATAGGCTCCGAAACTACTGGACAATGGTCAATATTTTATTGTACAATAATGTAACTGAAGGTATAAAAAGCTACGATTTGACACCCGTGCGAAGCCGGGATAGGTAGTAGGTTATATGTTGTTACATTTAGGTTACAGCTCCTTTCAGTTATGGTTATTTTTAATTCTGCAGAATTAGTTTGTTCGAGTCCATTTATAATCTTTACAATAAAAGTTCAAAATTGCTGGATGGTGAACGCAAATCGTAATTATGTTACCAATATTTTAGTTTTAAAAGTTAAAATTCCAAGTTATCTCCTCAAAATAATATTTGTGTATGCGCTGATAATTTTAGAGGACGTGGGTAAACTGCGACAATGGTCACCGATCCTTTGAAAAAGGCCTAATACTACCTCAGGCACAACGCGCATTGCGATTTTATCCCAAACGATCATTGTACTGTAACAATGCGACATATGAAAAAACATGCCAAAAAATAAGTAATTTTCAATCGATCGAAATGTCGTGAAGCGTGAATCGATATATGCGAATCGTGGTTTTAACAATCGAATCGCAATGCGCACTAGCCTATATACTATATACTCTATGACACTAGCTTTAGGGTATGTTGCGGTATGCACTGCGAGCACTGTCCTTACAGTGACGTGTGACGTCAATTTAGTATACTGCGAAGTTGTGCCTTTATAGTTCGCTATACTGGTTACTGTTTAAACCTGTAACAGTATACTGTCATCATTACCGCTGTTTTCGAAAATATTTATAAACGTACAAGATATATTTAACAAAAAAAAAAAACAATAATGTAGTTATAAATAATTAAAAGTTAAATTTCTGAATCAATTGAATTTCGTAATTTGAATTTCTGCTCGCCTCTTGATCACGTGATAAAGTACTGAGAGCACCTTAGCTCGAAAACGCCAGTGGTCACAGTAAAAATATGGCGACGATTTATGACGTCACACATTTTCCTTTATGTTCATAACGTAACGAATTTCTCCCTAGTAAAAGTGCTCGCAGTGTATATCGGAACATACCCTTAAATGAAGTCAGTCATACCCATAAATTAAATCAGTCGTGTAACATAAGGTTTTATGTTTCAGTGTGCAACTTCATAGTGCACGAGCGATGCGTGGGGCAGGTGGTAACGCCGTGCTGCGGGGTGGCGCCGAGCCTCATCAAGGTAACACTTATTTTTATTTAAGACGCCTCCCGCAGTAAAATACAAGCCCTGTATCGCAGGGGACTTTACAAACATACACGAAGTACACCCATACTCGGAAAAATAATTTGTGGATCACATCAAATGGTGTCCCGTGTGGGAATCAATCCCGCAGTCGGACACACTCCCACTGCGACACAGAGGCAGTTATTTCATTAAAACACCTCCCGAGCTTTATAACAAAATCTGTGTAGCGAGAGACTTTACAAACATACGAACCACGGATACGGAACATCCAGACTCAAAACAATAATATAGTTTCTGTTCACACAAAGTTTTGTCAAAAAAACATTTAAAATACCGGTGTTAACCGTGAAGACGTTGAGCAATAGCTCCGAATTTCTTTGTTACTTCTAAGACGATTAGTTTCTATGAATAAATTGTTCAATCTTCACAAATATGTTAAATTCATGACAGTGGTATACGATTCATGTGTGTTTTTTTTTAACCAGAACCCGGTGGCTCACTGTTGGTCGGAGCCAACACACCACAAGCGCAAATTCTGCACGGTGTGTCGCAAACGACTCGATGAATTACCAGCTTTACACTGTATGAGTGAGTATACTTTCATTATTTTATTATATATACTCAGCTGTCCTTCTTTTACTTTTTACTGTGCCAAACATTCTTATCAGTGATAGATATTGTGCACAAACACATAGGATACTTGTTCTATTACTACGACAAGTGTAACCGCAAAATCTGTTACCTAATTAAGATTTAGGTCGGTACATTCCGACAGTAGTTTCAATAAGACTGAAAATTTACACCATTTATATGAAATTAATCTATGTTTTCCGGGTTAGGTATAAGATGCTGAAATCCTGACCGTTTGCAAGTAATTACGTTATGAAATTGTAGAATGGCTAGTGATTTTTTGTATTGATGCTAGACGAGTTGTCAGAAGATGTTAGGCTTTGGATTTTAAGAATTAGTAGCGATTGGGTATGCTAACTTGTGTGAAAAATGAATATTGTTACTTAATCTCGTTTTGTTAAGCTCTGGAAGTAAGCTAAAGGCAGTATTTGTGTGAATGTATGGGATTCCAAGTTTCAACACTGCAAGCTCTCGATCAGTGGCTGATCCAGTTTTGTTGTTTGGGTGAGGCTTGGATTGTAGTTTTGGGGGGGGGGGGGAAGGCTTAAATCAGATAGAGCTGTTGTTGCACCAATCACACGAATAGAATAGGTGCATGGTGAATTATTTTGGGAGGGCTTAGCACCCCCTGTAGATTCGCCAATGCTCTTGATGGACATGTAAGGTAGGACGGACCCTAGCCAATTGGATCGATAACTTAAAAAAGGTCGCTTTGGTCGACTGGATGCGGAAGACCAGGAGTCGTATAGTAAATTAGAAGAGGCGATGTTCAGCATACCAATGATAATGATTCAGTAAGCTATTGCCGCTTGCTCATTGGTCAATCAAATTGTTTTACGTGTGTCATTACGTCCAGTTTGCGAGTACTACGTGCATGGAGAATGCGTGGACTTCGCGGCCGCAGACTGCAAGGAGAACGCGACGTACAGCGCAGGCAGCGAGCCGCGGCACGTACACCACTGGCGCGAGGGCAACCTGCCGGCCAACTCCAAGTGCGCCGCATGTCGCCGCGCCTGCTGGTCCGCAGAGTGTCTCACCGGCTACCGCTGCGAGTGGTGTGGCAGCACGGTACGTACCTCCACACTACAATACCACTATATTAAACACATTCAAACCACTGTCAAAATTGAAATCGCCAAGCTCTAATAGTTCAAGTCTTGTACCTGGAGGTCCTGGATAACAAAAGACAAAATGGTGATTAAATCACCAATTACGCACAGTGTAATGGTACTCAAAAATATGATACACCCCAATAGAGTCCTAGGAATATACCTAATAAAGTTAATGTTATGACGAAAGACGTTGGATAAGACGTGCGTGGTAACATTTTTTGTAAGTAGGTACCTGTATAAAGTGTGTTATTTTGTATAACAGTGCCACGCAGGATGCCGTGCTTTGATCCCGGAGGAATGCAACTTCGGCATGCTGCAGCCGATCTTCTTACCACCAGCGGCAGTGTCGATACCGCGGACAGAAGTCCCGATGGAGGCCATCATCGGAGTGCACGTTCGCCCGCCGCCGTCGCAACGGGACTTCGGCTGCCGTAAGTGTCCCGAGACGACCCAGTGGGCCCAACCCCGCACCGCTTGCCGCCACCTACATGTGCCACGCAAAGGCGAGCTTACTTAGTATAGGCCTCGCTTAGTAGTCCAACACACAGGCACACACGGTCAGAGCTTTCTTGGTTAATATATTATAGCTCATATCAAATTTCGTCTTTTTATACCTAGTTTTAAACTATGATATTTTTCTTAATCATACTGCCGTTTCAGTTTGGTCTTATTTTAAGTGTAAATAAGCTCGTTTTGTAGACGTTTTTATGTATATTAGAAAACATTACTTGCAGCTATATGAAAAATTTATTGGAATAAACATGTTCATAAGTTTTCTAACTGGGATTTTTTAATAGGAACCCCGCGTATCTGATATTATCGATAGGTAAATGAACAAATACCTAATATTCGGACGATATTCACGATCCAAAGTATTATTTAGACCACAAACCAGCCATTTTTGCTTCAACTGCATATGCAACAAGCAAGAAACGTGCATCGTGTGTGTGTGGTAGTTAAATCTATAGTTAGGTATGTATTTTATAATCCTTGATACCTCACACATCTTAAGGTACCTACGATATAATGCAATAACGAGCTTAAACACTTCGAAAATAAACCCAATCCGTGTAGGCATTTACAACTATTTTTATCTAAAATTAGGTTTGGAAGTAGCTATGGCCTTTTTGAAGAACCTTTTTCACTTTTTGGCTTGATCAATCCACTTTTTGCCTCCAAACCGTCGATGCACAGTAGATAAGAGAGAGTCGATGAGCGGTGCTGATCGTGCGTGTCTGAATGCGCCCGGTACTGGGGAGTGTAGGCGGTGTAGGCGGCCGTTAGGCGGTGTAGGGCGCCGGCACTTGGCACATGGCGGCGCAGTGAGCGTGTGTGTTGGGGCAGCGCGCGCCGAGCACGGCGCCCCGGGCGGCTGGGCGCCGGCGCGGCTGGTGACGCTGGCGCGCCGCCTGCTGCCCGCCGCTTGCAGCCCGCACGGCGGCGCTTCGCCCCCCTACTCTAGAGGTAACCCGCCCCGCTCCCACGCGCCCTCCACACATCCGCATATTATCTCCTATTGATAGAGATGTACAGAATAGAGAATTAGTCGACTTTTTGTAATTTAGGCGATTCTTAATATTATTCAAACGTCGCCAATGACATATCCCAAACTTATTCAAAGCAAAAAAGAAGTCACTAGAAATGTAAATATTTAAATAGTATTAAAATAGTTTTAGTCGACTATTACAATCGATCTCTCGTCAGTACATCTTCATGCATGTTACTTTACTGAACCAGTAGACAATTGTTCAGTAAAATGTAAGCGTTTCAAAGCTTTTGCCGTAAGCTTAGACTTTCCTTCTAGACGCTCTACTATTATATTTATCTGATCACATATCGACTCCACCATGCCTACAATAAAGGGATGTACACAAGACCTACTAATTAAAATAAAAAAATACCTTTACCATCTGTTTTATTCAGCTAAGTTGAAAGAAACAGAATACTGATGTACTACTCTAGGCGTTTAATTAATATACTTTCATATTTTTAAATAAGTACTGGACGTTTTTCACATCTGTCAAAAAGGCAAATAAAACCAGGTGTACCATTTTTTGCTCAACGTAAAACGCCGTATTTGTTCCAATAGTCTCGTATATATCTCTTTGCCAAATCTAAACACATCCCCACTATACTCTCCGTATTTCACCCCTATTCTATGTGTGCATGGAGCAACGGCAACTAAATGCTTTATAATATCCATGTAACAACACTACCCACATACAAATAACTCCCATACTTTCACGTCTCGATTTTTAGTCGATTTTCTTGTTCATGAAACTACAAGGCTTCGAAGCAGCATAATGCACGAGACAACACTAAATATTTCTAAAAAATTACCTGATTAGGAACCGATATAGTATATTCATTTTTAAGCCTATGCTGTAGAAGAAAATATTGAAAACTTTAATTGGATATTAAAACAAAAAAATATTCGATTAGATCGATTTGATTTAGACATCATTTTAGCAATCATCTTATTCGTTAAAGAATCAAACGCGTTGTATCATTACTTGAACCAAATGAAGCATTCATATTACCCTATATGGAAATGCAATGCACATAATTTGAACTATTAAGTACAATAATTGACTGTAATATTTATTCCCATATTATAAATTAAATAACCCATATTATATCTAACTGATCACCCTGTCTTGTAGTTGAGTGAACCCCTCAGTACTGTTCTATACCATTCCCTCACACCACTCCGTGACCGGCCAGCCCAAGAATACTCATGATGCAGTATTCCAACGGCACCAAGGTAACAGACGGACAAACCAGATAACATACATCGTATGTATATATGCTTAAGTGTCCAACGCTGCTTTTATTCGGATATCATTATTTAAAAAGCATAGACTAAAAATATAACAACGAAAACAAACACTGATATTTTACAAAACGCCAGTCTTTTCATAAACTGGGCAAATTAAATTAATAATGGGAAAATACCATGTTTGTATTTTAAACAATGACATCCTAAAATAGGTATGTGTGATGTACACATGATACAATAATATGTATGTAATGCTAATGATTGAATTTTGTTTTGCAGTGGTATCATATGAATTAATGTTAGTAGATAATGTATTTATAAGACAAAATCTATACATTACGATACATAACTAAAACTATGTACTTACCTATTTCCACTAAGGCTGATTTTAGTTTATCTCATGTTTCAATTTTTTGATAATACAATTTGCATCAGTCCTTTAACATGGTGTATAGTATATTAGTCGCAACACTTTACCCCTATTTCAAGTTTATAAACATTCAAACATTGTAAATTTGGCAATTTGAAAGGAGTGGCCGCGAGTTTTTATTGTCAGGTTCTTTTTTCCGGTTTTACCTATTGTTTGTGAACTTGGCATTATATGTACATGTAGAATCCCGACGTATCACAAGAGTTGTTTTGTCCTAAGTTGTGTAATTCTAAGTGAATAAAGAATTTTGATTTTTTTTCCAAAAGACAGCAACGCGTCCGTTCCACCCCTAATGTTGCAGGGTACGGTACCGCTTAGCACCAGGCGAGTCGTATGCTGGTTTACAACAGTCGTAAAATATAAATAACCAAGTAAGAGCATATCGGACCATGCTCAGTGTAGGGGAACCCTACACTGAGCATGGTCAGCAACTATCACCATAAAGAAATGGACTACATATGCAAAAATCTATGCTAGCAAAAGAGCGTATTTTTGACCTTCTGTTGAAAAGCAGATTTATCTAGTTGAAATAAGGTTGGTACCTGAATTTTAATAGAACTTAATGTATGTAATGTATGGAAAACAATAAATAAAATGGTGTTAATTAAAACTGACATACCTATTTGCCTGCATATTGCTTTTTAGGTGGGCTGGACTAACACATTCCTGAAATCCGCTTCGAAATAACATGTCCACACATAAATAAAGACGATTTTTAATGCCCATAGCGCATAAAATTAGCATTGTTTATTTTACTTTGGTTTTTATATAAAAACGAAGCAGACATTGTTTCCTTTTCTTCCAAAAACAGCTCTTTTTGGAATGTCTACGTCTTCGACTGCAATATTTTAACACAATTCATACTTGTAACGATACAAGACTAGATTCTTGTCTCTTCACAAGTAATATATAACTAAAGCGTATTGTGAGGGGTCGGTGTTGGAGGTCTGGGTGCGGGGGGCATTGGGGGTGTGTACGTGAGCGATCTGGGTGTTGCAGCTCGCAGCGTGAGCGAGGAGTTCAGCTCGGGCTGCGAGGGCCGGTCCGGCTCGGGCGGCGGCTCCACCGGCGCGCCCGCCGACCAGGACCACCGGCCCGACCACAAGCAACACCGGGACCGTACGCCTGATGATAGGGATGAAGGTAACCACCGGCTTTTATTTTGATATAGTATGTATTAACCCTTACGAATTTCAAAGACGGTAGGTATATCTATAGGGAATCTACGCGTAGGTCATGAGGTACAATGCAATGCTTGATGATGTTGTATCAATGTGTATATTGTAATTTTTTTTTTCTTTTCGACATATTGTTTATTGTGTATCGTTTGTGCAGTTTAAGCGTGTTAACGTAATAAACAGATGTTCTCTCTTTATTATCTCTATTATAAAATGTAATAGCTCTCGCCCGCGGTATCGCCCGCGTGAATGACTTTACCCCGTTAAGGGTTGATTTTCTAAAGTGTGTCTTTATTTGCAACAACAAAGCCAAATACAAAACACAGATCTAACTTCAAAACTGACGGAGTTTCATACCAACTTATAACCCGTTATGCAATTACTCTTCGGGGTTGATTTTCTAAAAACACTGAAACACGTGTTCTACATTTTAAACCATAATCTAAAGACGAAATTTTACAAATTTAACTTTAAAACTGATATTAAACAAACTTCCAACCTTTTTTTACCCCCTTAGGGGTTGAATTTCTAAAACACTGTAACACGTACGTCTTTTTAGAAATTTGTTCCATTATTTAAAAACAAAAAGCCAAATAAGAAATTTCACATACATGAGTATTGATTTTAATTTCAAATCAATACCTCCACGCGTTCCCGAGAAAAAAGGGTCTTGATAGACAGACAGATAGACGGACAACAAAGTGATCCTATAAGGGTTCAGTTTTTCCTTTTGAAGTATGAACCCTAAAAACGACTATTCCTTAAAAACGACTAATTACTTAGCAAAAATCAGTCAATTAATCGAGGAATACCTTCTCAAAATTCCAAATACCTGTAATCATCACGTGACTCAGTCCTCCCATGTTATATGCTGTACAGAAGTAGTAAAGGTGTACGACGGTGAGGCGGCGTGGTCGCGGCGGCTGTACCGGCCCGTGGTGGTGGGCCGCAACTGGAACGAGCGCGAGCTGGTCTCGGCCGCCCTGCGCGCGTTCCACGTGGCGCGCGACCCCGACCTCTTCGAGCTGACGGACGCGCTGGCCGGCGACGAACCACCGCTCAAGGACCCCACGCCGCTCGCGCGCGTCACCAGGCTGCCTAACAAAAGACCTGCGCTTTTCTTGCGCTTCAAGTAAGTTCCACGGCACACTTTCTCGAATAAAAAGCTTTGTGTCATTTCAGCTACTATTTGTAAAAAAGGCAATGTGTGAATATGAGGATTCTGTGAGAAATCGACAGAATACGGATTGTTCATCTAGGTACATAAGGAGATGAACCAACTCTCCCAAAAGACCACCATTAACGTTGTATCATTTCATTTGTTCAGAATATCGCTGTAGTAGTTATTATTAGAGGGTTAGCTATTTTCAGATGACGAATCCCTGATGCGTGTGGACGCTTGTCTTGCTAACGAATGTTGCCATATAAACACTTTGAATACTACGGAAGATGTAAACGCACGACATCAAAAAACGCATGACAACTGTTCGTCGTCAGCTTATTGGTAGTATTATGGTATATATGGTTACATAGACGTTTCTTACTTCTTACTCTCCAAACTTCTAAATATCAGTTGATTATGTAGAGAGCCGGAGTCGGGCGGGGGTGAGGTCCGCGTGTACCCGGGGCGAGTCGCGGGCGCCGGCGAGACGTTCGTGACGGTGGCGTGCTGCGGCGACGACGCCGTAGCCGACCTCATGGCGGCCGCGCTTGAGCGCTTCGGTCTCGACCCCGCGCAGGCAGTGCAGGACTACCGCTGCTCTGAGATCTTGCTCGACCGCGGCGGTAAGGAAACCTATTACATTTTCCAATGGACTGGATGCTAAATCCAGTATTTATCTGTAATGGTTACTATCCAAAGTTTTAACCCAGCAACAATAAGCGACAGATAAGGTAGGTCAATCACCAGCCAGATAGGCCGACTACCAAAGGAAGGTCGCTGACGAGGGCACATATTAGGAGAGTGGTGAATTGTAATAAGAATAATAACAATTTTGAGTTAAATACCACTAATCTAATATATGACTTCCGATCGACATACTGGACCACAAAAATGCAACCAGCTGTTCCGACTTCAGATTTCTGTTTCTTTGTATTGAATCTTGATTGTTAGATCAAAATTGAGAAAAGCCGACCTAAAGCTTTTTCGAACAGTGAGTTTTGGCACTAAAAACACATAGGAACGACCAATTCGCATTCTATGAAGGTTACTCTCTCTATGTCACAGAGTACAGAAGGACGATAAGTACGCTCCTGTATGTACCACGACTTTTATACCTACACTCACACGCGCGCACAAAACGAACATCCGCACCGCATGACCGTGGCACTCGCTCTGTCGCTGGTCCTTTTCGTTCAAATTCACCACGTCTATGACGATATCTCATAGAGTGCGTGCGTCTAGAGCATTTTGTGTGAAGTTTTCCATCTGTACGTAAGTAATCTGTGTGTGTGCAGTGTCGGAGCGCGTGCTGGAGGAGGAGGAGCGGCCGTGGCGCATCGTGGTGCGGCTGGCGCGCGAGTCCGTGCGGCGCATGGAGCTGGCGCGCTTCTACCTGCAGCCGCGCCGCGACCCGCACGGGCCCACGCTCGCGCTCTTCGTCGCCTCGCTGCCGCCCGGCCTCTCCGAGCGCAACTATGAGAACATTCTAGTCGAGTTCCTTGGCACCGGTCTGTACCACACATTATACATGTTTAAATATGTAGTTCTTTAGTTGTTTTCTAGATTGTCCATAGATTCTTATACTGAAACATTTTATTGGTATCTACCTAGTAAACAAAAACACTTATGACGTTTCAAAATTCCCAACGTCTTAACATTGGCCAATCCAAGTGCAAGATCATAGCAATAGTGCTAAGTTTGTATATCTGTTTATATAGAGAACAAGTTCACGTCGATCGGTCCCATCTACTACGAGTACGGGTCGATGGTGATCACGTACGAGGACGCGAGCAAGGCGGTGCGCGCGCTCTACGCGCTTAGAGAGGCCAAATATGAAGATAAGCATTTATTAGGTAAGTGCACACACTTATAGTTACCCGTGTAACCGTAACCGCGAAGATGAAACTTAGGTAGGTACATACATAACTAAGATTTTCCCTGTGCCCTAAATGATGGCGGAAATCACCAAAATATCTGAAAACTAACCATAACATTGCGCCATAGCTCCAGTTATTGATGAAAGGAAATTTCCTTCTTTTTATCAACCACTTTTTTCTACAGAATGTTGGTAGACTTACGTTGTATACTTATTTAAGGACTTTTATATCCAGATAAGTTTATAGAAAAACAAAATGGAAATAGTGGTAAATGTAGTAGTTGGCTCTATGGCCTAGGCCCATGAAGACTGCGGGTAACCTCTTAATTTTTAATTAAGTAGTGTATATCCAATGAAATCATACAGTAATTTTTAAATCTTAGCCAAAAAGAAATGGTAAATTCCTTTCTAATAAGAAAGTGGCAACCATATTCATTTTTATTGAAGACTTTACCAACTACACAACAGTCCTAACAACAATTAATATAGTTGCCCAAAATAGGAGACAAATAGTAATATGATGTTTAATTGTCGTAGTAATGTTACTACCGAGCATCGAGCCCTCGATGGTGCCAGGCGGCGTGAAGCCGCTGCTGGTGTTCGTCAACGTCAAGTCTGGCGGCTGTCAGGGGCTCGAGCTCATCTCCTCCTTCCGCAAACTCCTCAACCCTTACCAGGTCTTCGATCTCGAGAATGGAGGTCCGCTACCTGGGTGAGTAACACCAACCATGATTTTTTTTTCTCAAGCAATTAAACCAGAGTTAAATCGTTTCTTTAATCTGACACAAGTTTGTTAGTTTAGCTATACCTATCTAGAACTGATGATCAAATATAGGAAATATTATTTCTAAACCTATTTATAATATTGTCATAGTAACTATTTAAAGAACACCAACAATTAATAGGAAGGAAAAATGAAATAAATTCCCCGACGCGACGGTATATAATCTAAATGGAATATTCCGATACGATTATTATAATTACTAACAAATTCCTAGCTAAAATTACATTACAAAGTTAACCGGAAAATATATTAATTTAAGGTAAAAGTTAAATGTTTGCCGACAAAACGGTGACAACTGTTACCTACCTATAAAATATACAATGTAACTAAATCCAAAACTATGAAGTCTAGGTATAATGTTAGTACTAAAGAGTCGTAAGTACATATGTAGGTACGAACTCCAAATACAATTTCCATGCTTGAATGAATAGGTATTTCGTTCAAAACTTCGTACTTCTGTAGGTAACATACAGAAGAAATTGCCATAATTTAACAAATAATAAGTAACATGATGTTTTGGCAGTCTGTACGTCTTTCGGCACATTCCCAACTACAAGATCCTGGTGTGCGGGGGTGACGGCACCATCGGCTGGGTGCTGCAGTGCCTCGACAACGTCGGTCAGGACTCGCAGTGCTCCAACCCGCCCTGCGCCATCGTGCCTCTTGGCACTGGTAACTATCACACTATACCTTACTTCATTCATATACCTCTAATGGTTCATACAGTAGCTGCACTAATATTGCCTATAATTAGCCGAAAATGATAATGGACATACCTCTGTGATTTATGCTGGCGGATAGTTGGTGCAGCGTCGTCGCCGAACGCAATATGATGCAAAGCGGATAACGTTATAAGAGACTATATCAAAATAATACAGTGCTTTGGTCTAAGTGCAAACACAACAGGAGAAATACTATCTTAGTCTGATAGCTTGGTCGAGATAGGCAAAGTGACAAGAAGAAGAAGTACGTGAAAATTGAAAAGTTGATGAGAATTAATCTTGGTGCAGTTAAAGTGATGACTTGACTCCAAAAGAAAATAATGATAATACTTCTTGCTCTTCACATTTTCTTTCTCTGACAGACTATCAGCAGACTATTTACATATTAGCCTTCATATTTCTTACATAGTTTAATGTTGGGGATATTTATTTTTCTACAATAGTATTGGGTGCAGCTCTGTTCTCCTAACTAGTAACGGAGTAACTTGTTTGAAGGAGTTGCAGATGATTTCTCTAAAATTGTAACTGTTTAATTCTCCAAAGCTCTTGTTGACCACAAACCACGTTTCGGTATCAGGTAACGACCTAGCGCGCACGCTCCGCTGGGGCTCGGGTTACACGGGGTGCGAGGATCCGCTGTCGCTGCTGCGCGATATCATCGACGCCGAGGAGATCCGGCTCGACCGCTGGACCGTCGTCTTCCATCCCGAGGATAAGCAGGACGAGCCGAAGGAACTGTCCAAGCAATTACCTGGTTAGTCACACCAACACACCTGGACATAGGCGTCCCAGTGTCATTTTTTGAGGAAGAGTTTTTCGTAATTTCGGGAGAGGGGTGTTGGGTTTTACAATTGACTACCCCCCCCCTCTGGGCACGCCTATGCGCCTGTACAGAAAAGAGTGTTACGTAAGTTTTAAGATCTGATTAGACCCGGATCTAAAAAGGAATGGGTCTCTCCAGGTGTTTGATATAAAGCACCCTGGGTTGGTTTCTTCACGGTCAGCCAGGGTGCTTAGTTACAACAACCTACAATAGTCAGCATGTTCGTCAGTTATTATATCACTTTAAAATATAAAATATTTTTCATTAAATTGACAACCTCAGAAGTTTCATATCGAATTAATTTGGTCTTTCATTTAGATAGTACCTAATCACCAATATAATTTTCATGAACTTACTTTCATAGATTGCATGAGGAGACACAAAGAATTCATTTAAGTATCAAAGAAAATAGAATATCACAACGAATACTTTAGCCAAGTTGTCAATTACTATATAGACAACCACAATCCTAGAATCCAGGTGCATTACATTCCCAAACGTTAAACTTGGCCATCATAAAGTCCATTAGTCATCGCTCGTACGACGGGCCATCATCACGGAGTAGTGCTGACTAATGACATGACATTGCAGCGTCTGTGACCACAGGGTCGCAGAGCGAGGACAACTCTCAGATCCTGGTGATGAACAACTACTTCGGCATCGGGATCGACGCCGATCTCTGCTTGGACTTCCATAACGCGAGGGAAGAGAATCCCAATAAGTTTAATAGCAGGTAAGTTCTTATACATACATATCTGAGTTTTTGTTAAGCATATAGCGTTTTAGCGTATCGTATATCCATCGCGTGGCACCGACGAGTATCAGGTTAGGACGAAAAATGATACTTGACAATAATACCGTATCTGATCCCTGACCCGCACTAACCGCGTATCTTGATACGCGATCATTTCCTGCGCTCCCTCCCAGTTTGTCATTTGCCAAGGAAAAGATTAGACCTTCTTGATAATGAGTTGGGATAATGAAAGTGTTATAAAACTGATCGAAGCGTATAAAGGAAAAGAAGTCATATGGAACCCCAGACACCGGAATTAAAAAAGAATCGGAAGAAATGTTGTAGCGTACCTACTACTAAGATTTCCTAGCGAAATCTTAGGATTCTTAGTAAAAAGTATTGAGGGACTGAATACTAATATAACTACTTACCTAGATGACAAAATAATTATGTAGATACACTTATATTAAAACACTGACCATTTTAATTATCATTGCAATTTAATAAGATTAACCGTGAGTGTTTTGCCTTTTTTCACTTGTTCTATCTATATAAAGCATTGTGAACTAAGCATCAGTTGCATTTATCTACGAAGCGTCATTTTATAAATCTATTATTAATTTCCGTCCATAAGTGTGACAATGTCGTGTATGTGTATTGTGCAGGCTCCGCAACAAAGGTGTGTACGTGAAGATGGGTCTGCGCAAGATGGTGGGTCGCAAGATGTGCAAGGACCTGCACAAAGCCATCAGGCTGGAGGTGGACGGCAAGCTCGTCGAACTGCCGGCCGTCGAGGGCATCATCATATTGAATATACTCAGGTACTTAACACACCACTCAAAAGTAACTCATCACAAAGACTCATGTTTCTAAAACCAATTTATAGCGTAATCAAAATTTAAAAAAAAGATAGTAATAGGGTGAACACCCTTACCTCGTCTGTGATGATTTTCCATCGTCCTTTCAAATTTTGATTTATATAACACACGAGTTCCGAAGACACTTTAATGAAACTCAGATGGTAGAATTAGTGATGCAGCGATCGAACCAACAATTCGGAACCAAAGTATTGCAGTTGTATCTTTTTGAATGATCTACAAAACATAATAACGAGTTACATAGACAGTTACAAGATAAATTACACGTTACAGATTTGATCCATGTTCTAGATGTACGTGTGACGTCATAAGTGATAATGAATTTGCATAAATATGGAACTAAGTATATCCTTCATTTTAAAACTGGGCCCTCCCTCAAGTGAAATTGACACCTCCGTCTTCAATGTGAAAGCCATAGCTACATCCAGAGGTGGATCTAGAGGGTGTAGCTACTTCAGCCGAGAAAATGTCCGAGTCCTCTCGTGTATATATGCCTTTCCTTAAAATCTCCAAATGCAAATGAAGGTCCTGGATTCACCATTGGATACATAAATTTAAGGATTGAGTTATAAGTAACCTTGATGGGTTATTCCAGCTGGGGTTCGGGTGCGAACCCGTGGGGTCCGGAGAAAGACGATCAGTTCAGCAAGCCCAACCACTGGGACGGCATGCTGGAGATCGTCGGCGTCACCGGCGTCGTGCACCTCGGCCAGATACAGTCGGGGCTGCGGGGCGCCATGCGGATAGCGCAGGTAACCTATACTGACTTCTGTTGTAGCTGTTTATGTTTAATTGACTTCATAAATGTTGCTACTGGAAAAATAATATGATGTACTTGTCACATTTAAATGCATGGAAAATTGAATGGGACTCGAATACGGGCATGGGTAGGTATTCCGTTTACATCGTCAATACAATATCAACAGAATACTCATGCTCCAAGCTAAGCTATCAAAATCAACACACTCAAGTTTACTTTAATTAGGGTGGTGATGGTGATGGGTAAAGTTTCCAAATTCTTCAAAGGGTGGTCCATCTTTTCATGTCTACAGTACACAAACGCCAACCGACAGAAATTAGGGTACGTCATACCACTTTAATTAAAAAAAAACGCATTTTTAATATAAGTCCATTTCGACCCATTGTGACTGTGAAATTTATATGATGTAGGTATCACGAGACACGACACTAGGTCATGCCTCGCGATATATCACATAAATTGTAGAGTAATTATATCACGTATATTTGCACAAGTACTAACTACAACGTTGTTTCCCAGGGTGGGCACATCAAGATCAACCTAAAGAGCGAGATCCCGGTGCAGGTGGACGGGGAGCCGTGGGTGGCCGCGCCCAGCGAGGTCGTCGTGCTCAAGTCAGCGCTCAAGGTACACACAACACACCTACTACTACCTAGTATCTACCTAAGTGCGTACTATAAGACTTGAGTAGTTATACAATATAATTTAAAAAAAATAACCTAAATAAACCGTTTAAAGATAATTAGAAAAATCAAGAGAAAAATCCATATTAAAATGTCACCTGGCCGGTTAATTCCGCAAAAAAATCTTGAAATTTTTCCGTCCTTTTCCGTTTTCATCATTAGCTCCTCCTGGTTGTCCTGGTTGTCGTAGCATAAATTAGGAGAGAGATCTCCTAATTCTAATCTGGGCGTAAGACATGACATGTCCTCCGCTTTCTGCATCCAGTGCATCCTAGTGACCTTGTCTTAACTCATCTGTGAAGGTTTTAATGTCCGTGTACTCATTTACTTAATGCTATTTGAACTCTCATTCCCCATCTCATCCCATGGGTGTCGTCAAGGTGACTAAGAGATGTCACACCGTGCGGCGGGCAGCAGCATCCTCGGAGTACTTTAAAATTTTACAGCAACCGCCAACCCGCTTGCCAAGCGTGGCGATTATGGCAATTGCCCCCAGGATCTATAATAAGTAGGCTCTATTAGGCAGACCCGTGCCCAGCAGTGGGACATCATATGGGTTGATATGCATGTATGTACTTGAACTATAATGAACGGATTTTGGGTAGAGGTATGTAATGATATAAATAATAATAATATCTTGGGACAACCCACACAACGTCATCTGATTCCAAACTAAACAGAGCCTGTACTATGGTCACCAGACAACTGATAAATATACTTATATATTTCTAAATACATACATATTATAGATAAATAACACCCTGACACAGAATAAACCATCGTGCTCATCACACAAAGTTTTATCCTGGGTAGGAATCGAACCCACAACCTCTTGCGTAGCAGTCGGAAACACTACCACTGCGCCACAGAGGCAGTCCTGTAATGATATTTCGGTATTATTACTGATCTTCTGTCTAATGGGCAATCCTATGTCAATGAAAAAAAGAAAAAAAAATGATAGTTGAGTGAAAGCAATCTCCCCAGGATACCTAAGTCTAGACATAGCGAAGGCCTTTGATCAGGTTTTGACAAAAGCACTACCCTCAGAGCTTTCTTCCTATAAACTTCCCGAGATACTTTGTAATCGGGTTATTAGTTTTCGCACAGCAAGGAGCATCACGGTCATAACGACGACACATCCTCGAGGCCTACCTTGCAATGCAGGTGTCCCACAAGGTTCTATACTATGACCTCCACTGTTTCTTCTGCATATAAATGACAAGCTACAAAACAGTAGCATTACAGGACGGCCTTTTCATGCTAGCCCGAAACTTCTCAGTGCCGGAAAAAAGCCGTGTCTAAAGATGGAACTTGTTAAGCTAAATCTGGGATTGAGGCCAAACTTAGTCAAATTATTGAGCATCTCATATTGACAACGACCAAGCTCTCTCTTCTGATAGACTTGCGAAGATGTGTCGGTTCTCTTTGTATCTTTTACAGAACCTTCTATGGAGAGAGTTCTGAGGAACTGTTTTGACTAATTTTACCATCTGATTTTAATACTGTACGACGCAACATGGGCAGCAAATAATCACTTACCATAAGTAACCAACTTGCTTGTTTGTTCCCTATAGTCCCTATCCCATAGAATCTGACATTTTACAAAGTTAGTGAAAGTACGCGTTGTAATTATTTTAATAAGGTAAATACTACTCAAGTCTTGTAAAACGTCCATAATTTATAAGTATCAATGTTTGCATGTGCTCGCTTGTGCCCGAACGGGGTCTAAATTTTGTGATGCTTACTTACTACTTGGATATATTCGAATAAATACGTGTTCAATATAAAAGTTCCGCTAGGTCAATCGATTATACACGATCCGCTTATTTTTAAACTAGTTCTGATGAATATTCAAAGTGATGAATTTAGATTTATCTTTTACGCTTGAGCTTAACAGACTAACACCACAAGCATTTTGCTATTATCCTAAGTTATTTATTGAATGAGGCGTGATCGAGCGGAACTTTATGTTAATAACGATAAACCGTCCCGAGTCACGTAACGCCCGAGCACTCAAACTCCACTCAGCACCGATGTACCACTAGTTCATACGAGCCGCGGTGCGACCGCTCCACGCCGGCCGCGGCCGGTCGCACCGCGGCCGCAACACGCCCGTATCCGCCACCCACGGATCACCACCTACGTACACCTGACGTCACTCGCGGCCTCAGTACCTACTCGTATCACTGACCGGGCTCGGCCGTTCCCAGAGTAGAACTAGTTAGAGTAGAGGCGCTCGGCCTGCGGTCGCGCGAGGTGTACGTAGGGCGGGCGGGTGCGGCGGGCGGGGCGCGGGCGGGCGGGCGGCTGACGTGCGTGTGTGGCAGGCGACGATGCTGAAGAAAATCAAGCGCGGGTCCGGCGCCGGCGCGTCGTCGGCGGCGACTGGCCCCTGACCGCCGCGCGCGCCCCGCCCCGCCGCTGCCAGTCGCGCCCCGTCCGCAGGCCACCATGCTGAAGAAGCGCGGCAAGGTGCGGCGCCGCAACACGGAGCCCAGCATGCCGCGCTCGCCCGACCGACCCGAGCGGCCCGAGCGGGCCGAGCGCGAGCGCGCCGACCGGCCCGAGCGGCCCGAGCGCGAGCGCGCCGAGTCTCGGTCGCGCGACTCCTGAATCTGGCTGAGCGAGCGCCTCATATAACGCGGGCGCCCGCCTCGGGCTCAAGGCGGGCGCGCGCGCCGGGCGCTCGCTGCGGAACGCCGCCGCTCGCGGGCATGCCTCCACCACCCGCGACACGTTTCATGTACATAAATTATTAACAGAAAATATATAAACTAATATAAAAAAATAAAATTTATAGTCTAGATTTGTTGTTTTATTTAGAGATTGAGTTTAATTTTTAATTGTATGTAACATAAAAATAAAATACCAATATATATATCAAGCCCGCGTTTCTATTCACCCTCGCGTCGTCCCCGTTCAATACTCGCGGTGTCGCTCGCTCTCATTCGCGTACGATTGTGGAGTCCACTATGGACCTTCACATATACGGACTAAAATAACATTTTAAATTAAGAAAACATGTTAATGATCTTTGTCTAATTTCAATAATGCGTTTGCGCCGTTGTCAAACAGAATGTGCGAGGGTCCAAGTGAGATGCGTACACTGAGATTTCGATGCCGGATGTCGCATGACGATGAAATTAAGTTTAAAGATGTGCACGAAGGAACATTACACGTTTCCGTCGATCGAACCTCAAATGTACCTTTGTACACGACGAACCTGCCGTCACAAGAAGATAAAACGGTATATGTTATCATTTGTGACATATTTATGTAAAAAAGTAATAATATTTTGTACTTATTTACTTCCTATGGCGGCGGGTACATATAGATATTGTCATTCGGCATCGTCACCACCTATGAACCTGAATCCCGAAAGTTTGAATGAGATTGGTACTGACAACTGGGCCTGGCGACTATCGAGAGAATTGGACTTCCATCTCCACAAATTGGTCACAAACGGGGTAACAGAACCTACGAATTGGTCTAACTATCCAGGTAAAAGTATTTTCAAATTGGTCAAAATTATACGGACTATGAGAGTCTCAAGTTGGTCAAAATTACCCCAACATTTGTCACCGGGCCTGCTTGCAACACTTAGAAGGGACGAATGAACGCTCAAATTACCCAGTGTCTCAATATCGACGCTTCTTTGTAACCCACCTTTTAAAAAAATATTTATTTTTTTATTTAGGTTCTATCTAATTCAATTTTGCCACTATTAATGACCGGTCTGTATCTAACACGGCTGGTGGTAAAGTTGGTGGGATACGTCGTTTTTGAACTCAAACGACCTATCTCATATATCGCGTTTTTACAACTCTGTATATCGGGATATGCAGACCTGTAAAACGCCTTTTTGAATTCCCCCAGTAGAAAATTTTAGGTAAAACTCCCTTAAATTGCATGAAGTATGTTTATGCAACGTTGTTATGAGCCAGATGAGTCGGGGATGCCGCGGATGGATGTGGTTACTATTTAAATAACCTGTGCTACACCTATTTCTACATTCCTTTTTACTTTTCTTATTGACATAGACAAAGGACTGAATTTGTCATTGACTTTATAATAAGTTATCTTCCGAACAAAGACTTCAAATTCCTAAAACGATTATTTCAAGATTATTTTTTTCTCGAGTGTTTGTACCCATGGTGCTCATAATCGATTGCTATTTCAGGTTTCAACTTTTTTAATATTTGTTCACGGCAACCTTTTAAACAAGAATAAGCCTTGTTTGGAATTCCCAGTCTACAGTCTTTCAGTTTTTAAGGTGACACTTCTACTTGGGCACCATTTATGTGCTCTTACCTATGTGAATCAGATGTCGCTTCGCATTTGATGTAAGCTCTCTCGACAACTAATGTCCATTTTATGTTTCCTTCTTTTCTTAGAAATTTTCTGTCCTCTTTGTAGATACCCTTGAAGGAGCTTGTACCTACTGTTTCTTACATTTCCCGGTTCCATATTTAAATATGTAAGTACACATAGTTATATTAAACCCTCAACGCGCCCCTGCTCATCGTAACATAAATACGCCTTAAATTTTAATAGTATAGCATTAAAAGATGACTCTAATTAAAAATAGTCATCTAAAACTGACAAAATGAACATTGTAAAGCAAAATAGTTGGAATTTATTATATAAGAATGTAAAATTATATATTTAAATCTATATCTTTTAATTTATCCATAGTACATTAGGTTACACCATAGAAATAATAAACAAAGTTGTACATACCTGTCATAGAGCCATACTATTGTAATGAAGTTTATATTATTTAATAAGTAACTAACTATTGTTTCATTTAATTAAATAAATAAATAAAAAATATTAACACAATTTTATTTACTAACCCTTTAAAACACCATAGATCTAAGATAAGAGTGAGACAGAAGACACGAGTTGGAGAAAGACAACCATATTAGATACTAAGACCATTCTCCATTTTGACCAATTTTGACTCTCTGAATAGTCCATGACCAATTATATTTGTCTGTATTATTTCAGTATCTCTTTGGCACACCTGCTATAACTGCAATTCATAGTAATCAAATTACTACGGGTGGTCGATGCCTTTACAATAATACGTGTAACAGAAAGGTGTGATCAAAATAAATAGTCGTTTTTAGGGTTTCGTAGCCAAAATGGCAAAACGGAACCCTTAATAGTTTGGCCATGTCCTTCTGTCCGTCGGTACGCAGCTTAGCTTAGAGACTGTTAGTGCTAGGGGGCTGTAATTTTGCATGGATACACATATTACTTATGCTGACAAAGTGAAAGAATAAAATCTGAAAAAAAATATTTTTGAGGGTACCTCCCCTATATGTAATGTGGGGATTTTTTTCTCACCTACCCCATTATATACCAGTATCATTAGATGTGGGGTTTTTTTTGAGGTTGTGAAGACCATTTTTACATATTGGGATCCGTTTGTGGAATATTAAGCTTTAAAGTGCAAATTTTTGTTAGAGTCAAGTGTGTGTGTCCCCTGCCTTCTGCATGTGGCATATGTGAAAAAAAATCACGGTAGTAGTATATATATAGTGAAATTAAAAAGAAAACTAGAAGAAGTCAAAGAGAAGTAACATGATTTTCGTACAAATTCCATTGAAAATATTATTAAGTATGTATAACGTTGTAAGTATGAAACAAAAAAGGGAAAGCCCACTTCTTAAGCCGCATTATTCGGATGGGGAGGAGGCGGCACTACGGAACCCTACATTGTGCGTGCCCGACATGCATTTGCCTGTTTTTTTTACACATGATGTAAAGTGCTCATATATGAATTTCATCAAAATCGAAGCACCGTAAAATGTTGTTATCGTTTTAATAATTTGTTTATTTATCCATTCATCCATATTAAAAAGTTATCAATAAAAAAAAAAAGTTGTATACCATAAAATACAATCGAACCACCACCACGAGAGGCACAATACCATACACCGTCCGCTGCTGATATTTAACAAAAAGAATATATCTATCCAATCCGGTATACGGTATTCGACTGCCTCGATGGCGGGGTAAGAGTATGTACGACTGCTGCGCAAGAGGTCGTGGGTTTGATTCCCACACGGCATACAACTTTGTATGTTACACGAATTGTAGTTCCGAGTCTGGATGTACTTCGTGTTTGTGAATTGTTTTTACACTACTGGAGTTGTCTTTTTAAAGAAAAATAGCACCTCTGGACAAGTTGTCCGCTGAATAAATTTGACAATATTTTTCTGACTTTTGCATTGCATGAATAAAACAGGTATTAACACGATCATACATTGTATTGATTGGTCTGTTGACCTAGTAGTTAGTGATCTTGACTGCTAAGCCATACGTCGTGGGTTCGATTCCCAGGATAAATCTGTATCATATGTATGTATTTAGGAGTAAATAAAGGAGTATATAATTAGCTGTCTAGTTGCCTTAGTATAGGCTCAGTTAGGACAATCAGTCCTTACGCACACAACCCTAATTGGTCGATAGCATTTGCCAAGTGCGAGTGGTATTCACGCATCGAGGGCTCCGTACATGCAACTATCTCTGTTGCACATGTACAGAACCCTCGGTGCGCCAATACCACTCGCACTTGACGATTTTTGTTATTAGTATTTTTTGGCCACTGGTTATATCCAAAATTAAAAATAATTAAAAGAGGAAGGATAAGATATAGACTAAAGTCAAATCAGTGTATTTTTAAGAAACGTCAAAAATATCTCGTTCCATACAAGTTTGTATGAAATACTAGCGTGTGACGTCATAATTTCAATGATCAAATCATTTACTTTTAGTGTTTCTTTTGTTAAAAAAAAAATATAGAACACGTTAAAATATGAACCAACATATTTTTTCAGAACACTTTGACATGTATTATTGCAAAGTTAGTATAAAATAATTAATTATGATAGTACTCAAATACCCAATTGGATCGCGTTATATACAATAAGGCCCGTTGTTAACGAGACGGCTTTCCACCGGGTCTTGGCACGGTTTTAAACCGTGTCTACGCCCGGTCGTCAGTTAAATATGGGACACTATGGAGGTTTGTTAACGACACCGGTGCTAGGGACGATTTGGGCACGGGGCGTGCCGTGTCTACGACCGGTACGCAGTCGAGCATGGCAGTCAGTTACAGCTTGTTGACGAGGCCGAGTGTACGTACGGCGCGAAACCAAGATTTGCTGATTACCTACATTAATTTAAGAACATATAATAATATCTTGGGACAATTCACACAACGCTATCTGAACCCAAACTAAGCAGAGCTTGTATTATGGAAACCAGACAACTGATAAACATACTTATATATTTCTAAATACATACATATTATAGATAAATGACACCCAGACACAGAATAAATCATCGTACTCATCCTACAAAGTTTTATCCTGGGTGGGGATCGAACCCACGACCTCTTGAGCAGCAGTCGGGTACACTCACACCGCGCCACAGAAGCAGTCTATAAAATCTATAAAATATTAACATTTTTTGAAATGTAAATTTTCGATCACATAGCATCACATCTTTTAATCAGAGTACGAAACGCGTCAAATTCTTGTCCTTCAACTAAAATCGGATGGATCATCCTACTGGCTACTGTTTTTGTACTACCTTACTGTACAAATACCAAGCGGCAATGTTTTTTCTGCTTATCATTGACCATAAAATTATGTACTTGATGAACGTGCGGACAAACAACGACAAACGATCGAATGAGGCCACAAGCTTGTGAACAAGCTTAGCCGGCACCGGTTCAGCACCGGCCCGGGTAGAAACCGTCTCGTCAACAAGGGGCCTAAGTTTTCAAGCTGTATAAGTTTCATCAAAATCAAAATTTTTGGGGCTACCGTGCGACAACCTTCTTTGGAATCTAAAAAGACTCCCGCATTAGGGTACAAGCCCTGTGTCGCGGGGGACTTTACAAACATACAAGTCACGGACACAAAGTACATCCAGACTCGGAACAACAATTTGTGGATCACACAAAGTGGTGTCCCGTGTGGGAATCGAACTCTTGCGTAGCAGTCGGACACACTCCCACCGCGCCACAGAAGGTTATATAGCATGTAAGTTAAGAAACGCCAATAAAAATCCGAATTATTTTAAAAATTATATTGTGTTCTCATTTGAAGACTTATAGGACTAGTTAGAAAGCACTTCTACATATAGTAACCGTTATTATGACTGTCTTAGACCTTACACAGTAAAGAGGTCCTTATAGAGACCTATATGGTCTTTGAGACCCTTTAATATTAACTTAAAGCTAAATAAAAACAACAAGCGAGAAACTAATAAGTATCTATTCAGCGAAACCTGAGAAAATGTAAAAGCAGGCAGTGGTGCCACCACATAAAGCCAATACAACTAACGCCATCTAGCCGCGAGATTATACAACTGCGCCAAACTATCCTAAATCGCGCAAACGAAGTTTTCACAAGAGTTTAAATTCGTTTTGCTTTTAATACTAGTAAAATGGCATATTAATGGCCGAATACTCGATTATAAGTCCGTCTATGACTCATGCTGTCATTGTCACTTAAAGGTAAATAATAGCGACAGAAATACTTTTGAACATGACTCAATTTAGTATCATTGAGTACTTAAGGTTTTACTAAGGAAATTGTTGCCATTTTCAATTTTTGCAAATTCCGCTGAGTATAACTACCTATATAACCCGATAAATTAACAAAAACACCCTTTCTAGCCTTATCAAATATACAACGAGTATTTATACTATAAAGTAGGTATTAAAATATTGAATCTCCATAAAGCATAGTAAACTCTATTCATATAGGTTTAGGGTTTTATTTTGTACTTCATCAGTTACGTGAAGACTTTCCAAGTAATATACCTACATAATAATTTATATACAATAATTCATATACTTACGATTAAAGATACAGTACGCCTCGAGAACAGCGTTACTATAATGTACCTTTTATAACAATTATGTTACTGTAATTAATCGATTATTTCGACTACCATTTATCTAGTCAATACTGTATAAGACAGTTTGATCGTCAGTGAAATTAAACAACATATTCATATCATTAACTATAAGAAATGTTTTTTGTGGTTATTTTTACATTGTGGGATCATTTTGGTAACTTTTGCCTAAACGCCACTGGCAACACTACGGGAATCTTTGATAACATTGCGCAACATATACGTTTACTTTTGGACATTTTAGCAGACTAATATTTTTAAAATTTAAGCTGCAAAATGTAAATATATATGTATATGAATGGTGCCGACATTGACCAATTTTACGCAAAAATAATTTAATCAAAATTCTAGTCATTTGACTAGCACAGATTTTTTTTCTGGCAACATCATTCATCCATCACAGTAATTATAAACTTACAATAATGTAACTTAAGGCAATAAAGTCACAACGAGTGCCGTTATTATTAATATTCAACAAAAAATAGGGGCTTTTTATGATCACTGGATCAAATAATACATTTTCAATATATTATTACTTTCTGAAGAAAAATCGACAAATAGTATCTCACACTGGGATAAGCTAGATTGAGCATTACGCAATAAGCGATAGGATTCAAATTACTAATACGATCGATTTTCCAATTAGTTACCATGTTTTAAAAATATGTTTTAAGGTGTTAACTTTAAATCATTCCAGCTCAAAAAACTTTCAATTCAAAATATATATATATTCAAGCATTGTTTAACCCTAACAATGAATTCAAGCATTGTTTAACCCTAACAATTATTTCAATAATTCTGGAGGTTTTTCGTTTTGAAAAGTTGAATCTTTAAATATTCTACTTATGTTGTTGACTGTACCAAGATTTTGTAGACATTTTTAACAGACGTAAAGGCAATCAACTTGTTTCCTCATGAAAATATTAAAGACGAAACGTTTTATACAAGTGCGTATAAAATGAAAGACTCCCTGTCAAATGTTTGTTCACACAGTATACTTAGAACTATACATATACCCACACATAATTTTGCATTGAAATTTGAGAGATTTTATTTTGAAGAGATATCTAATGTAGTCATACATATGTAGTATATATGTATGACTACATTAGATATCTCTTTAAAATATTGTAGTAACTGAAGCTTGACATTATACAGGACGTTCCAAAACTATGCCACACGGAGGGTAAATATATGAGGATAAAAAGTACCTTAAATATTTTAAATTGAACATTTTACTGCAAGAAGATTTCATTTTTATTTTAATAATAATTGGTACTGCGTTAAATTTTTAAATAATCACCTGTCTGAACCGGCAATCGAACTCGCAAAATATGAAAAAATAAACATCCTGTATTTTTATGATACAAATCGAAAGGGTCAATTAATAGGAATATATTTTTCTAAATAACATGGTATCCTAAATGTAATAAAAAAACATAAAACCCATATAACCCTCCGTGTGGCATAGTTTTGGGATTCCTTGTATATTCCATACAGCAATCTATCTGTAAGTAATCACAATAATAAATTATTACATAGACGCAAGGAAACTTACACTCTTATTTATGAACGGACGCCTCGCGGTTTCACCCGCGTAGTGCCCGTTCCCGTGGGAATACAGGGATAAAAAATAGTCTATGTCACCCGGGGTTAGTGTAGCTTCACAACGATGAAAGAATTTTTCAAATCCGTCCGTTTCGGAGCCTATTCAATACAAACAAACAATCAAATCTTTCCTCTTTATAATATTAAGTATAGGGGGTAAGTTTCCTTCGTCGTTAGTAACAACATTTTAACCCACAAATGTTCTGTCTTTGTTTTTCATTCTAATTCCAAAATAGCATAGAGTAAGACAAAACATTCGCTAACAAGGAGGTTTAACAAATCGATAGTTTTACTTATATAGTTCTAGTATCTTATAGTAACGCATTAAATATAGTAAGTTATGTGTATATCACCGTTTCATCGACGGACTACCGAGTTGCGACTGAGTCACCAGTCTGCAGTCTGTCACTCTCATCTGTTGACAGAAGACACAGATGTTAAAATAATAATGAAAATCTTCATCAACGTCATTGATGACATTGTAATAAACAACCAAGCCTGTGAGAGGTTTTTTTTAATTTTTTTAATTTCAAATTGTATCGCATGTCGCTGCAATCGCAAAAACATTGACGACATTGTAATAAACAACCACGCTTGTGACAGCTTTACTGGATCCGGGCGCAATATTTCATCCTATCAGCAGGCGGAACGTGACGGACGTGACACTTTTTCGTGCGTGCATTCAGTCATGGAATTATAAGGCATTATCACTTTAAACAATTGTAGCTTGGACATAATTGTCAAGATTAACACCTCAACTAAAAACGAAACGACTCAAAGCTAAGTTCAACGAACCTAGCTAAGTATAAGCGTGTGTGCAGAGCAGCGGCGCGCTGGTCTCGGCGGTGTAGTTGCGCACGCGGCTGAACGCGAAGGGCGGGAACTTGCCGGCCGACAGCTCGAACTGCGTCCACTGGTCGCGGCGCGTGCACACCGAGTAGCGGCGCCACGACAGCTGGAAGTTGCGCCGCGAGCGGAGGTTGCGGAGCTCGAACTCCTGCACGAATTAACAACATTGCAACTGTGACCCACACTGCTGAGCCAGAGGTTGTGGGTTCCATCCCCACCCAGGATAAAACTTTCTGTGTCTGGGTGTTTAAGATTACTAGATGTGGGATTGAGTCCCACATTACTAGCAGTCTTGTTAACCTCTTCAGCTAAACTCAAAGGCTTGTGTTAGGAGTGGGTTCATGTCGGTAGTATAATGGGTAGGGTTCAAACCCACGACCTCTTAGGCTACCGCCGCTTTTAATGTTATTTATACATAATATGTTTGTATTTAGAAATATATAAGTATGTTTATCAGTTGTCTGGCGTTGTGTGATATGTCCTATATTATTATTATGTATGTCGTTTCCATATCACGGGACTATGAAGTCCCGGTCATTCGGGAGCGTGTGTGAGGCCGAAGCCAACACGTAGAGGCCCGTTAGACACTTTAATCTAAAGGCTATGTGACACAAACCGGCGATTATCGCTGTATACACTATAGAAATGTACCCAACGACAATCCCAGGTTAGTGTGAAAAGTATTGTAAAAATGTGGTGTTATTATTTTCTTTATTAAAACTCAATACATATAAATTACATTTTTAAATATAGATAACAAAAAATAAATATATTTAAAAATATGAAAAATAGTGTCCCAAGGGACTAAGCTAGCGGTGATTCCGGTTCAGAAGTACTGTCTTCTGCATCAAGCGCTTTTATCTAACCGACGCGAGCCTCTCAAGGTGTTGGTCGATACTCTTGGCAATCAGAACATTAACGAAGATCAGTCATTATGCACAATGCCTGAATTCTCAGAAATTATACATAATGACTGGCGTTTATGCATAACACCCAAAGTAAACAAATTGACCGTAACAATTAAACGTGAAATACATGCCAAATCGTAAGATTACTAATACTTAACACTAACAGTTATTTACTGGAAAAGCAGCTAGATTACTGTTTATTCAAAAATTTAAAAAATACAAACTACAGCATTTAGTTACTCTCGCACTTAGCCTCCTGATTGGGCCATTGCACATGCAACCAAGACACTCCTAGAACGCCAGTAGTCTGCCCAGACCGCTACAAGCTCCAGAGAGAGATGTTGGTGATGCTAGGAGTTGCGCCCGATGGTCGGCTACATTGCTACATTCCGTAAGCACGTGTTTTGTGCCCGTATGATATTACACCGAGTTAAATGGGTTATAATCTGCACGCCCGCTTTAATACAAAATTCCTAATTATTTCAATTTAATAATAATGAAGTTTTCTTTACTGGAGATGGCAGCTACTGCGATAGTTATCGGTGAAGAGAACCGTGGTGCAGACGAGCGTCGTCCGGGCCCGGACGGAACACGTATCATGCACTGTATAATACAAAATACTGTATAATACACTGTATAATACCACGTACACGGTACGCTTCGGTAATCTTCCTTTATACGTTCGTCTTGTCGCTCACTACGTCCACCTAGGACGTAGTTCCAAGACATATCAGCAGGTCGCAAGTCACTCACCATGTGGAAGGTCTGTTCATGTTGCTCGAGCTCCTTGCGTCGCGCTCGGAAGCGCGCGGACGTCTGCGACGCCTTCTTGTCTGCGTTCGTCTTCTTTATCACTACCACTACCTAGAATTAATAATAATATTGTTTTTATGTGGGTCGCATAATACCTAGCAATCTTGTTAACCCCTCCAGGTAAGATAAAGAGGAGGAGAGCAATTGCCGGTCACAACACCAGCAGTGTCAAAATTTTCCAAAAAAAAAGGTTTTTAGTTGAGTCGAAGGGGGAGGGGAGGCAGTAGGGTATTTGAGTCAAATAAGCCTCTTTTTAAGAAACGTCAATAACGACCCGCTCCGTACTAATTTATATGGAATGCTAGCATACCCTGTTGGTCTAGTGGTTAGTGACAGTGACTGCTAAGCCGGGAGGTCGTCGGTTCGATCCCACCCAGGATAAAACTTTGTGTGATGAGCACGATGGTTTATTCTGTGTCTGGGTGTTATTTATCTATAAAATGTATTTATTTAGAAATATATAATTATGTTTATCAGTTGTTTGGTTTCCATAGTACAAGCTCTGCTTAGTTTGGGATCAGATGGCGTTGTGTGAGTTGTCCCAAGATACTATTATATGACCTTATGTTTTCTATGGTCAAATCATATTACTATATTTTATTTTGATAGTAGTCAAATAACCCTGTTGTCACCCCCCCCCCCCCTCCTAAATGATAAATGTCAGCAAAGCAATTAATAGTATGAAATTATATACTAGATCAGTTCACAAACATTTTTGGATGTTTGTTCTAATTTTAGAAAAACAATTAGTCATGACGTTAATTCAATAAACATGGCACGCATACCACACCGCTGTTATCCCTACGCAACAATGCACAATGTAGAATTAAATCATAATGCAACAGTTGTCTTTAAAAAACGTGAACCCACTCCTACACACAAGCCTTTGAAGCTTAGCTGGAGGGGTTAACAAGATTGCCAGTAATGTGGGACTCAATCCCACATTGCTAGTTATCTTTAAAAAAAAAAAAACAGCAAAAAAAAAAAAAAAATACCTTATCACCAATAAGCCTGTAATGTCCGGACATGATCCCAAGTCCCGGTTTCCCGTTCCTGTACTTCAGGTGTCCCACGCTGGAGGCCGGCTCCTCGGCCGTAGTCCACATCAGCACCAGGCCTTCCGGGAAGAACCTGCGCAGTCAATAAAAACATCGAGTTACGGGCGTGGTCAGCTTGACAGTCTCCAGTCGGCATATAAACTCATTATTTTTTTGACGTGATAACGTCTTATAAATCGATCACCGGCTGCAATCAAGAAAAGGTGTGACGTCACCGTTCACGTTACGCTCACGTCCGTTCCGCGATCTGATAGGCTGAAGTATTGTGGCCGTCGGGCGCATGCGCGCAGGTCCACTAAAGCTGTCCAGGCATGGTTGTTTAATACCAAAACATTGATGACATTGTCATCAATGTTTTGGTATTAGCGTTGTGGTCCACATACTACAACAATAGCTGACGTAGGTTCTTATTTGTTCCGCGCCAGTCTACCTACTTACTTATTTTATAATGTTTTCTTTTTTTTGTATCGTGGTACAGATAAAACTATTTTCTTTCTTTCTAATGTTTTGGTGTTTGTGGCGATATGGGATACAATTGGATTGAAAAAATCGTTTCGTAAACCAACTTTACAGACTACCATTTTTTAATCTGACATCACATAAACAAAGATAATATGAGTAGACCTCTATGGTTTTTTTTTTTATAATGGTGTTTGACCTCTATAATTTTACCTTTCAGTTGGCGGAGAACCAGTTGTTGAAGCGTAAATTGAGAGAGGCCTATGTTTAGCAGTAGATCGACATAGGTTGATAGATTGCAGGCGCGGATCCAGAACTTTGTTCTGGGGGGTGATGCTCGCAAGTTGGGCCCTCGCATGCACCATCTAGTCGGTAGTTAAAGAACTATCACGGCTTTTGTGCAATTATTGTATCATATGGGTTGTTATGAGAAGTTTATTTGTTATATATATTAGTACAATTAAAAAAGCTACTAACCTGAGATACCTATAATAGTCTATTAGATACCAGGGCCTATAGAACTGGTCCTGGAAGGAGTTCTCTCCGTGCCGTATATACGTGGTCTTGCTGATGTAGCAGCCGTGCAGCTGCAGACGAGGCCGCTCCACGAACATCTGCCGCCAGGAGGAGAAGCCTGACGCTCGGGGGGTGCCGCATTCTATACCCCATGTTCTGGAAAAGAAATATATTGTAGTGGTTTATTTTTGAACAACGCTTTTCCAAGGTCGAGTGGAAAGTGGTCGACAACCTATGCGCTGGATGGACTTGGTAAAAACTGTGACATGGGCGTCAATGGTCCAATGTTCTCGTAATCCTGAAGACCGCTACAAGTGGAGTCAACCCGTGACCACGATCGGTGCAATTCGATCGAAACGTCGGGTAAATAAAACACATCGCGAATACTGCAGGATGCTTATTGTCAAAACTACTAAGGAGGGAGGTTTATTTTTTGTCTAAAACTGGCATCGTTTTCCTACCTTACAGATGGTAGAATGGAATAGTGTTACAAGTGATATGAACTATATTTTTCTTTAGGACCACACCATAATTAGCGGCTATACCATAACGAGCAGGAAAATTTAAAGCACTGCATTATAGTAATACTCCAGTATAGGAGGGAGGCTTTTAATGAATCACAACAATGAGGATTGAGAGAATTTTAAATTGCATGAACTTTGGATGATATTGCTAATTTTAAGATGTGTGAAAAATCAAACCTGTTTATTTATTATTACAAGCGTTTTTACTTTATTGTTTCAATTCAATATGTTGGTGCAAAATATTATTACTAACTGACATATACATCTATTAGAAAAAATATTTTGCAATATAGTAAATATTGTCTGATATAATTGGATGATATATTTGTCCACAGAATTTTGTAAATTGCAAATTCATATACTTTTAATTAACGTAACTTACAACAATTACTAAATTCAATATTCCTCATGGTTGTGGTTCCTTAAGAACAGTATCACTATAATATATATTTGTGAGCTTATAAAAGTTACTTCTTGTTTTGGTAAACAATGCACTTATAGAGATCACTAATTGTTCAAGACCAACTTTGTTAATATTGTATTTTTCTAAATAGATCACAGATGGCATTGCTCGATTAAAATATAAGATATTGTATGTCGCAAAAACCTACTATATACTTTATTTTAAATACAGATAGCAATGTGGGTTTTTTAGTCCCACATTACTAGCAATCCTGTTAACCCCTCCAGCTAAGCTCTATGGCTTGTGTATGGCCAGGATTCGAACCCACGACCTCACGATTGCGAGACCGATGCCTTGAAAAGTTAACTGAAAATAGTAAAATAGTAAGTAGGTACTTAGGCATAGTTTTTTTTTTTTTTTTGAGGTCGGTGCCAGAATATAACAGTAGGTGCCAGGTGCTATAACGTGGCCTTGCTCCTAGAGCAGGTACCAGATCCGAAGAAAATGAAACTAGCAATGTGGGATTGTCGTCCCACATTACTAGCAATCCTGTTAACCCCTCCAGCTAAGCTCTGTGGCTTGTGTTAGGAGTGGGTTCGGTAGTAGTATAATGGGTAGGATTCAAACCCGCGACCTCACGATTGCGAGACCGATGCCTTAGCCATTAGGCTATAAAGTTCGTCGATCAAGTCACCAAGTTCAAAGCACAGTTAGAGTTTTATTGCAAGCCCTTCCTAGTGTTCCACCAGCACGGATCGGTAGACTGATCGTCCATTTAAAGGGCAGCGCAACACTGTCACTTAAACACTAATACTCACTTGACACATAACGACCGCCAGATATCAGGCTCCCTCGCCAACACATACAGCCCCCTACACACGCCCGCCACTCGCTCCAACGAACCCGCATCCAGCTCCGAACTCACCACCCACCGCAGTATCAACACCAGCACTTCATAAGGTAACCACGATATATGTGCCCCTTTAGCGGGGAATGCAGGCTCGCACAACACTCCCTTTCTGGCCAAGATTCGTTGCAGACGAGTGAGTAAGTCCTCGCCTTCAATGGCGTCTTCGTCGTCGCTCGCGTGGGCATTGTCTACCCGAGGTGCCTCCTCCGTCTCCGATTCCTCTGAAAAATGAGATATAATTTATAAAATTATTTAGACAACTTGCCTTAGGATGCGTTTCCAGTGACACAACGGGGTGGAATGGGGCGGAACGGACTGTCAATTAAAAAATCACAGAGCTCGAAATCATACCCAGGATTATGTCGAGTACTGTCATTTGTCAATTCACGGTCCGCTCAGCTCACTGCGCCCGCTCCGTGTCTGTGTAAACGCTCCCTTAATCGTGTGAATATTTTACCTTATTTTTTGCCCGACGTTTCGACCGTATTGCAACAGCTGTGGTCGCGGGTAGACTGGTGCAGTCTATATAATTTTATAATGTAAACTTTTTTGGTAAATTTTACAACAAGAATTTCATATAATAATAAAATACTCTATAATTTCAATCATTATATGAGAAATTTTAGTATTTGGTAAAAACTCCTTCTGCAATATATGGAAAGATGTGATCTCCCAAATTCTTTGGACAAGAGCGGCCACACACTCTTATCCGGAGAATTGTCTCAAAAAGAATTTCATTAATGTTAATATATATTACGGGTCTTAATCGCGCGAATAATTTGAAGTAATATACCCGACGTTTCGACCGTATTGACCCTGCAATACGGTCAAAACGTCGGGCAATAAACAAGGTATTTTACTTTAAATTATTCAAGCGATTAAGATCAGTAATACATGCAATTTTATAAAAAAAACATGATTTTCATTATTAAAGAGTGACGAAGATAATACCTTCCGGTGTATCGGCGCGCAACTCGTCGTAGAGGCGCGTCTCGACGTCCGGCAAGATCTGCATGGAGCGCTTGTAGTGCTGGATCGCTTCGTACAGCTTGCCGCTGCGCTCCAGCTCCACGCCGCGCAGGAACAGCTGCTTAGCCTACGACAAATACGTTGTGGGACAAAGATAGAAGCAATTATTGTAGATACACTGTCGACACGGGCATGCCGACAACCCTAATTGCAACACAGGACAAACAATTGTAGACAAACAGCCGTGAAAGATCTGGGGGTCACATTCTAATAAAAGTAAACATTTGATAGTCATATTACCACAGCTGCTAGAGAATCGTTCAGGAGGTTAGGATTCGTCCTAAGAAACGCTAGTGACTTCCGCAGAGAACATGTTATCCGGCTACTGCACAAAACCCTTGTACGAAGCAAGCTTGACGCAAACTTTTGTGTATGGAACCCACATGAAGTAACATATACACTTATGCTTGAAAAAGTTCAGAAAGCATTTTTACGGTTTTAAGCATTTTTAAATAATACAGGGCACACACACACACACACACACTATATTTTGAAGATGTAAAAGATTCAACAAATTCCATTTAGGTTTGGGTCCTAAATTAATGTCTCCAATTCATTTTGGAAATGACTTCTTTGTATGAATGCAATTTATCATTCTTAAGCATACCCAATTCCCACATGATCAATTTATTACCAAAATCTAACACCAAATATGATATAGTGTCCACCTTTTCATCATCAGTGAGAGGTTCAGTGATCTCGGGCTTTGGGACTGGAGGAGTTTCTCTTGTAGGCGTAGGTGTAGCCTCCAGTTCACGCTGCCACTGCTGTCGGAACGCCGACAGCTCATCGTCACCACTACGGGCATTGTTCTGCAAATATATTAAACTATGAGCTCATGCCTAGATTATCACCAGCTCTAAAAACATAAAAAATAATTATGCATGCGCCCCTTGGCTACTTCTGCCTCCTCCCTTCAATCCGCCAATGCAGGACTGACACTGACATTTATAATAGTATGCTGATCTGGAGTATATCATGTGATAAACATGATATACTCCAGATCAGCATACTATTATGATCAGCATACTATGACATGAGGTAACACAAGCCATAGGGCTTGTGTTAGGAGTGGTTTCACGTTGGTAGTATAATGGGCAAGATACGAACCCACAACCTCACGATTGCGAGGCCGATGCCTCAGCCTTTAGGCTACTGCCGCTTCATACTTCATACTTGTCAAAACCATGTTTTATTTTAATGACTGGCCTGTTGATTTACTGGTTAGTGACTCTGACTGCTAGGCACGAGGTTGTGGTTTCAATCCCCACCCATTATAAAACTTTGTGTGATGAGCACAATGGTTTATTCTGTCTGCGTTTTATTTATCTACAGGTAATATGTATGTATTTAGAAATATATAAGTATGTTTATCAGTTGTCTGGTTTCTATAGTACAAGTTCTGCTTAGTTTGGGATCAGATAGCATTGTATTGTCCCAATATATTATTATTCCATTATTATTATTATTTTTGCTAATAATGAAAAACTTAAAAGGTTTTAGAATCATAATGATACTAGCTTTCGCCCGCGGCTCCGTCCGCGTTGATGTCGGTTATAGCGAAAAAAACTATCCTATGTGTACTATTCCCTGGGACTCAAACTATCTTCATACCAAATTTTAGAGCGTGAAAGAGTAACAGACAGACAGAAAGAGTTACTGTCACATTTATAATATTAGTATGGATACAAGATAGACACCACAAATGATATTAAAATATACATATATTCTTGCATGCATGCTTAAAACAACTGATTAAAATACAAGTTGTATTCTAATCTGTTGTCTTACTCATGTACTTACTCCAAACACAACTCTATAAAGTTATTATTAAAAAGTTTAATAAACATACTAGAGAATCATCTTGCACATTCAAATTATCAAGATTGTTAGCTACTTCTTCCACTTGCTGGTGTAATGAGGAAGAAGAAGAGTCTTCCTGCTCCTCCCCCTCACATTCACCACCAGAAACACCTGCAGCTGCTCCAGATGACTAGAACAAACAATATTATTAATTTATCTCATTGTTAGCTACATCCTGTATACTGGCCTGGCTCAGCAACTTTGAAACTTATACATGGCACGAAAAAGTACAATTTGATACAGTTTTTACCTCTGTTGCTGTGCCAAACACGCTACAATGCTAGATAAGTATTTGCCTGGTAGTTTATTGGACGAAACTCACATCTGTACTAATATTATAAAGCTGAAGTGTTTGTTTGTTTGTTTAATCTCAGGAACTACTTGTCCAAATTGAAAAATTCTTTCACTGTTGGATAGCCCATTTACAAGGCTAGAGGCTATATAACATCACACTACGACCAATATGAGTGGAGCAGCAGTGAGAAATGTTGCAAAAATGGTGACAATATACGCAGACAAAGTTGCGTGGGACATCTAGTAAATAATATCAGTTGTATTTATAATTTTATAATGTGTACATATCGCGAAAGTATATCAACATGTAATACAAACTTATTTACAAAAAAATAAAAACAAACTTCCAAAATAAATATAAAGTAACTAAAAAGCAAAAAATAATATAGGTACAACAACAAAAAATATTTAAACATTTTAAAGTTGGTTCCAGAAAATGTAGTTTTATGTTTTAGGCACCAACTTCTCCCTTATATTTTGTGACCACATATTAAATTTGGTTGAATTTGCTTCATCCACGTTTGCTGAAGGACCAATGGCCGATGGAGCAAATGAGTCCTAGAGTAGAAACCGCAACAAAGGGTAGGACGACCCCCAGCCAGATGGACTGACAACTTAAAGAAAGTCACTGGAAGGAATTGGATGCGGAAGATGAAGGACCAGATGCTGTGGCGTAAGTTAGGAGAGGCCTATGTCCAGCAGTGGACCGATACAGGCTGATTGATTGCAATATTATCACTTTTATTGTATTTCACAATGCAGGGTGAATGCACTGCACTCAGAAAAATATTGTAAATGTACTAATAATATACATCATAACTAGATCTTAGGTAAAATATGCTATTACCACTGAGGATGGCTTAAACATGCAAATGCTCTGTAACAGAAATTGGATAGAAAACCATTATTTTTTTTAGTTTGAAATTTACTTTGAAGACATTTTTTGGTTTTTATGGCATGCAATAAAAAATACTATAGCTTTATTTCTGCAATACTTTAGAAAACACATTTTGGTGTGCATACATCCATTCAGGCAGGCATTAATTTATTGGTAATAAGATAAGTGCGTATCTAGCAGATGTTTAAACAGAAGCCATTATAAAACCTGTATTCTTAGCATAATAAATATTTCATATTTCTTAATAATACATGTGAGTGAACAAAATAGGTATGTTTAATGTTTAAAAAATAAATTAAAATACTTCTAAGGACTATCCAGAAAGCAAGCTTTTATTGAGATTATAAACTGCTTCAATAGCTACGCGCAGCTGTTTTATTTCGTATTAACCTAAATATTAGATATGGGTCAAGGTTAAAAGAAATACAAAATATTAGTCCACATTGCTCTAAAGTTTGGATGTCACGATTTTAAATAAATATCTGTAAACCAACTAAGGTATTGCCACCATCTCAGCCGGTGCTCCAAGAGATGTTCAACGTTATTTTCACATTATCAAACAAAGTTGTTAAACATAAATAATAAGTGAACATATTTGACCAGATACCGCTCTAATAATATCGCGTTGTAAACAAAATCTTACCATTTTTCGGACTATTTATGCTGCTTAGTCAATACCACAGTTGTTTGAAAAGCCTCACAGCACCATGAATTTATTTAAAGAACACAGAAAACTTGTAATTACAAATACACAACCCAGAGTTTAGTGAAAATATTCATAAATCAATCAAATCGTTATCAAATCAATCGAAGCCCGGATCCCACATTTGACATATTTGACATTAGAGTTTGACAATCAAAGAGTTGACAAACACATTTTTTTTCTCGATTTTATTGGTGACAAACACATACAGAATGAATGTTTTACAAGATTGTGTTGTAGATAATATTATGAGGTTTGGGGTCATTTGTTGGAAATAAATTATTTATTATAAATGTTTATAATATATGAAAAATATTTAAAAAAAACTTTCGAGCTCATTCTCACTTTTCGTGTGTCGGGGTCGGATCCATAAAAAAATTGAATATCGTAGCAATGTGTCGGAGCCTTTGTTCACACCACAGAACAAATTTATTCTACGAGTTCACATTTGTCGCGTGTCGGTGCCACTAAAACGTAGTAATTACTTTCCCTATGGGCGCCACCGTTCATACTTGTCAGGTGTTGTATCAACTTAGAAATCATTTAGCCGTCTCTGTTCACACTTGTCGGATCCGATTCAAGCCAGAGCCTTTTATATTTAAATACTATACTAGTAACAGAGCCAATGACACGCAGTACTTACTTCGCGGTTTTGCAATATTTTATAAATGAGCGCAGAGCTCTCAGCATTTAAGAAATATAGGTCACCTATAGGTGTTCTTATACGCTGAGAGCTGCCTCATCTCTAAAATTTTACTTCACTTTACACCTTTAATACACAGGTGGGTAGGGGGGTCTGCTGTCCCCCCCTCCGCCCCTAGAACCTAAAAGCGTAGGTACGTAGCAAATATTGTCGATAAAATTTATACGTCAGTCCCGCTACAACTTAGTTATGATCAGGTAAAATATTGTAATTAACTTATTGCGGGTGTGAAATACAGAAAAGGAAGGGCGCCGTAGCCCCGATTCTATTTTTTTTTTCTAGATGTCCCAAAAATTTCCCCCCTCTTAAATCCACAGCGTGTGTGGGAGATTAGAGTTTTAGACAAAGGTATCTGGACTGGGGGAGGGTGCGAACTTTGATGAACGTTCGATTCTAATTGAGACAATGTAGAGCCCTTAGAGTTAGTTACTTTGTCTTTTTTTGTACCTTTTGTGCTGCCTATTCGAGCAGTGGTTACACTAGCGCGCCACCCTACATACATACTTATCAACCCTTATGATGGCCCACTGCTGGGCACGGGTCTCCCCAGTAGAACCTACTAGTATGTAGATTCTGGGGGTAATTGCCATAATCGCCACGCTTGGCGAGCGGGTTGGCGCTCGCAGTAAGACTTTAAGTACGCAGAGGACGCTGCTGCCCGTCCTCCGGTGTGAAATCCCTTAGTCGCCTTGACGACACCCACCAGAAGAGATGGGGTGGTACTATTCTTAAGCCGGTACCACTCGGCGCGCCACCCGCCCCAGGGTATTTTAAGGGTAATAACATGGTTTTTCGCAAGACGCCCGTTCGAACCTAATTTGAGAGCGGTATTTCGCTCGTATTGACCTGGTTAATTACAAAGGGCAGGCGCGCGCCACGCCGCCGCGTTGCCGTGCCGCGCACTCTCGCACCCGCATCAACCGTTCCGTGTGCAAAAGTTTGCAGTGCAGTACCGACCTAGCTATTTTTTACCGAGTTTTGTAAAATTATTATCAAACCTTTCCACACACTATTTAAGTTGTAGTAATACCACAATAACTAAGTTAGTACCACAGATATACATTTTTTTATGTACACATATACACACATATATACACGTTTCGCCGGCGGCTACGTCCTCATGGATTGGTCGGCGATGACAATAAATACTATCGTATCTCAAAACAAGAATTTTTAGTATAAAGGGGCGTCTAAACGGGCCATTTTTTACGGCAATTTGTGGCGGCACTATTGGCAACTAATTGCTCGGCCAATAATAACAATATGTCTACAATTGTATGGCGCATGATCCCGTCTCCTAAACGGGCTACACAACCCGACAAAATTAACTTATCTAAGAAACAACAAGATAATTGGCCGGGCTACATTGCGGAAAAATAGATCGCTCAGCGATCGTCCGGCAACCATCAAATCAATATCGGAGAGTACTGCCATGTTGTCGGCCACAGCATTGCCGCCACAAATTACCGTAAAATATAGGTACTCGTATATATAGTAATTCGTATGATATAGGTGTTCAAAGTTTTGACCCTATGATGTCATAGATCATGTCAAAACAAGAAGTCTGTAGGATTTCAAAGTTTTGACCCCATTGTTCGAGTGATAAAGGCGTTAAAACTTTTAAAAATAAAGGCGTCAAAACAAGAAGCTTGAGTTCAAACCAGGTGGCTTTCTGTCCCATAGTTCTGGTGACATAGAAGTTAAAGAGTTTTGATTCGTTAATTAAAAAGATCCTTTCAAATCCTTTAAAATTTCATCATCATCATCAATATAAATCGTCGTCATTATAAATATTAATATCACCAACACCATGATCATCTTCGTCATTACAAATAATCATCAAACAACGCCATCATGACACCAATTGAGAATTCATTACTATAGCTAAGTAATTAATTAGTTACTAACAACCAAGGTCGTCCGCAACCTCCCTTCACTACTTATTTTATTTTTTACCAACAAGATAATCTTAGCACACAATTTTTATAGTATCTAGCTTTCAAAACCCTCATCGTTCTTGCGCCTAATCATTAGATGGCTCGACAAACCATACGCGACCGAAGAGCTAATAATGCGAGCGCATGGTATTTCGCGCCTGGTTAATAACGGGGGTGAGGGATGGTCGGTGGTCCACCAGGCAGCATGCGGCGCCAGCGCTCGCACCACTCATCCGCGCGCCCTAGTACACGCCCGCCGAGTAGACGTTCCCAAAATATTTCGTTTCGATTCGAGCAGGAAGCGAAATTATAACACTGTTCTCAAAATGTTTGGGCCTTTTTTCGAACGGTTTGCTCAAATTGTTGTATTATACCAGCCCTGCCTGCAATGGCGTTTTGGCGACCTCCACTCTAGCAATTTCTTCTATATACACAAACGGGCGGCCCGTTTGTGTACATTCGTCTATGTTTTCTGCGAACGACTGACTTCTAAATTAATGTTGCGGTCCTCTGTTCATGCAGAGAATTATAAGGTCGCGCTGTAGCCCTCTTCTCGCGCCATGACTTCTATACTTGGACAGGAACTTGTTGTCCACGCAGTGACTTAGTTTCTTATTCAGAATTGTCTACTCTCGCCCAGTGGCCCTGCTGGACCATCTGCTTCTAAGGTCACGCTGTGTTCACTAACTCTAGGGCTAACGCCCTGCACCTGATCTTCTTCTTCACATTTGTTTCGCTCTTGGCAGAGAGTCGTGGTTACGTATAGACCTCCGCTACGATGGTAAAATAGGTCTGGATCACGTCTCAGTTCGCTATCTGAGTAACTTCGGGCAAAAACTTGCCGCGGTCCACGATCATAATCTTGCGGCGATTTATCTATAACCTAGATGTAAGGCTTACGCGCTCAGTTGCCTCAGCTACCAACTTACGTTGAGAATTCTAAATACATTCTGCGCCCTGCAGTGGTGTAAAAATGAATAAGAATAGGTGCAAGACCGACTCGTCGATCCTGCACCTAGTCCCTCTTCGGTCATGTCGGTTTTGACGGATTTTCGTCTTGTGAGACTATCACTAGGCGCAGGTTCGACTCCTTGATCCTGCGCCTAACCCCTCTTCGGTCCGTCGAAGCTTTGTCATAGTAATAGTATGTTAATATTGTAAACGTCAATAAAACTTACACCTATATATTATTTACCTACTTTAAAATTGTAATAATAAAATAATGTAATGCCTAGTGTAATGTAATACTTTGTACAAATTCTTACACTTTGTTTCATTTACGTATTTCGTTATTTTTGAAGTGAAGGCTGATACAGAGATTAGGTGCAGGATCGACAAATAGGTCCGGGCGCATAATCTCTCTATAAATGTTTTGTTGCCATTCAAGCAAAAAAAAGTGAAAGTCATTCTTTTTATTTTTTAGTATGTATATAACGTGTTTGTCATCCACTCCAGAACGTTGGATTTAATTGAAACTTCGCCAACAAGGACGGATGAGAATACATTCCGTTTTAGGGGATTTTTGAAAATTAATCCCTTATGGGGGGGGGGGGGGGGGGGGTAAAATTGTGGTTATAAGTTTATAAGAAACTCCGCCAGTTTTAAAGTTAGATGTGGGGAATTTCCTATTCGGATTATTTGTTTAAAATAAAGAAAATATGTTTCGGCGTTTTTGAAAAATCAACCCTCAAGGGACTAAAATAGGGGTTACAAGTTTTATTAAAATTCCGTAACTTTCAAAGTTAAAAATAGAGGAACTTGAGATTCAGCGTTTATGAAAAAACCTTATATAATCATGGTTATAACTTGGTGCAAAAATAAGTTTAAAAAATTTGAGTTACTAACAAAAAAATAGTTTATCGTAAAAAAGTGTGGGGCGATTATAAATCAATATCGTCACAAGCACCTCACGCTATTTATTAGTTTGGTTTATAAACGAGTAACTATTTCTCATTTATTTAGATCGCCATTGCCGCAGCCGATCCCGACACACGGCAAGTGGGAACGGCTATCCCGGCACTATTTTATACGGAAGACCGCCGTTGGCTAACCGTTTCTTAATGGAGACGACAAAAAGTCGTTACATTGTAAGTGTGAACAGCTCCATACAAAATGTTCTGCCACTAGAGAACACGATTTTTATTCGCATCCGACACAAGACAAGTGGGTTTTGTTATCATAAAATGAAGCGGCGTCTAAACAAGCCATTTTTTACGGCAATTTGTGGCGGCACTATTAGCAACTAATTGCTCGGCCAATAATGGCAATATGTCTGCAATTGTATGGCGCATGATTCCGTTAAAACAGGCTACATAATTCGGCAACAATAAAATAGATAGCGACTGAAACAACAACAAAATTGTCCGAGCAACATTTAGGAAAATAAATCGCTCATTGATTATCAGGCAGCCATCATATCAATATTGGAGAGTACTGCCATGTTGCCGGCCACAGCATTGCCGCCACAAATTGCCGTAAGAAATGGCCCGTTTTTAATTTATATTATAGTAGTATGAACAAGGAGTTGTTTAGTTAAATAAAACAACCACGGCTTTGGGGTGGGTGACGTGCTGACATTACCTATTTTTTGAATTTGACATCAATCAATTCATTAATCAATGGCGTCATTGTTATTTCTAGTGATGTAGCTCCTTTACAATACTGTCAAACATATTTTAGGCGATTATTAAAAGTTAAAAGACCAAGGTCTTTTAACTTTTAATAATCGCCTAAAATATGTTTGACAGTAAAAGACCAAGGTCTTTTAACTTTTAATAATCGCCTAAAATATGTTTGACAGTAAAAGACCAAGGTCTTTTAACTTTTAATAATCGCCTAAAATATGTTTGACAGTATTGTAAAGGAGCTACATCACTAGAAATAACAATGACGCCATTGATTAATGAATTGATTGATGTCAAAGTCAAAAAATAGGTAATGTCAGCACGTCACCCACCCCATAAAAACTGAACTACAATTTTGTATAAATTCAACATAATTTATTGTGCTATCGCAATATGTAATACAACTGTAACCAAGTAGAAAAAGTATTAATCAACATTCCATAATCTAATATTCTGTTCTGATAGAGTATAGGCGTTAAAGATGGTGAGTAATTCATTTTATGTTACTTTTTTCCTATTTGTATTTATTCCTGGAAATGAAACGAGAACGATGTTGCGAATTGATAAAATACTGATCTATTACTATAAAAGACAACTTACAGGTATATAAAAGACAATAATTAACACACTATACAAACAGTTCAGGTTCAATGAATTCAAATCTATTTTGATTTAATTTCAGATGCAATTTATGTTATTATTTAGCCGACAAGGCAAACTTAGACTACAAAAATGGTACGTGGCTCACCCAGATAAACTAAAGAAGAAGATCACTAGAGAACTTATCACCACAGTATTGGCAAGGAAGCCTAAGATGTGTTCCTTTTTGGAATGGAAAGATGTCAAAATTGTATACAAAAGGTATGTTAAATTTCATGTCCATTGTTGTTTACACCAATTTTCTTTATTGGTAATTGATGACTCAAAAGACTTACATGTCCATTTGAACTCCTGCAATGTCAAGTTGATGATAAAAATCCATTTGCATTAAAGGCACTAATCAACATCATTGTAATTACATTATATATATTTCGGGACTTCATTGCGTGAATTATTTAAAGGTACGAACCTTTTATTTACTCAACTTTTTTTCACGTTTTTTATACATATTATATACCTGAAATATATATAATACTAGCTGTGCCCCGCGATGTTACCCGCGGTTTATTAGCCTATGTGTTAATCCTGGGTATCAGCTAACTCCATACCAAATTTTATTAAAATCGCTCCAGCCGTTTAGCCGTGAAGAAGTAACAAACATACACACTCACATACTCACAAACTTTCGCCTTTATAATATTAGTGTGATGTATAAAAATCGCGAAAGTTTAAAAACAATCCTTGTATTATATTGTTTAGATGTCAGATTTATTATACCAATACTTACCAATAGTCAAATACTCAAACATAGTTATAAGATGCCATTAACTCTCATGCTGTTACTGTCACATATACTTAGGTAAAAAGTAGCAACAGGAGTACTTTTGACCACAACTCAAAGATAAGTAGGGTAGACTGGGTACGGTTGTGCCAGGGTACGGTAGTGACAGTCGTTATAACCGCAAATCTATACGGAATTTGGGAAAGAGTGTAAGAGAAAAAAGAAGCGCAATGCATGTTTACACATGTTGCCCCATATTGCATTAGCCGGTGCGCGACGTAAACAAAAGCAGGAGGCCACATTGCTTTTTAACTGCCAAAAGTAAGTTTACTTGTTCGGATTTTTTTAATATTTACCTCTATTGATATACAGATATGCAATGGCAAATATTTTTTTGTTCTAAATTGAATATTAGTAGTTAATTACAAATGATTACTTTTTATGTAGATAATTTAGGTTAATCGTGGTGTTTTATTGTTTTCAGAAGTATGCGTTGGGTACGGTAGTGACAAATGTATTGGGTACGGTTGTGACGTATATTTTCTTATGGTTTTGCATTTAGATACCCAGATAACACTTGCGGAAGACTGAAAGAGCACGGTCTGATATTTGTCAATACAAGGATGCTATGATGAAGTAATGATTTTATGATTTTAAAGAAGATGGTTATAATAACAGATTATGTTGCAGTGCCTTATTAATTATAAGAATAGACTTAATTTAATTTGATATATTAATGTAAACTTTATATAGAACAAAAGAATTTTGTGTCATGTTAAATATTTTTTACAATAAAAATCATAATAAACATTTTTTGTGAATGTTTATATACCTGTCACTACTGACCCCAACCACTGTCACAACCGTCCTTGGGATGGGGTCGGTTGTGACATTTTCTTTTTTTTTTTAAATTTGATGCTATAACTAATACAGCGTATTTTGAGACAAAATTTCAGTATTTTTATGTGGACTAATGTACAAGCTACGATTTAAGTAATTTTTGTCTCAACTAACTAATAAATTAACAAAATTATTGAAGGTCAAACCTAAATTGTCACAACCGTACCCAGTCTACCCTATTGTTTGAGTATTTGAAAGTTTAGCCTCGTGATTGATTACATATCTGTCTGTAAATCTAGCCAACCCAACTACACTTAGAAGCCCATCAGTATTTATTTATTAAGTAAATAAAGTAAAAAAAAAATCTATTAGAATTCAGACAACCAATTAAAAATCCCTATTTTGTAGAAGACAATTTGTACGATTTGTGTGTAGGTAAGTGGGTGCAGTATACATAGGTTTGCTACTAAACAAATAAAAAAATGCCTTAGTCTTCTTCAGCTGCTTCTTTTGACTACCACATCAATAACAAAACTCCGTGTTCCCCAAACCACATTATGTAAAAATGTAGTATTTTTGACGTATCATACCGTTGGTGGGGCCGTCAGTATGTTTAAATTTGACATCCATATATGTCCCTGGCGGTCAAAAGGTTAAACAGTTATTTTCTAGCTTTCTAACTAGTACACTGACTAGAAATAGGTCCAAATTGATTGTCAGATATTTAACTTAAATTTGTGCTAAAACCAATTACCTTGTCTACAGGTATGCATCATTATACTTCTGCTGTGCTATGGAACAAGAAGACAATGAGTTGTTAACTCTTGAACTGATTCATCGCTACGTCGAACTTCTTGACAAGTACTTTGGCAGTGTAAGTATAAAATACTAGCAGTGCACTATGTGAAATGTTTACTGATAAACTAAATTTTAGGGTTGCATATCACTGCAAATTTTGTACACACGACAAGGTTTTCGCTGTTGCATGTTATGATTTCACATTACCAATGTTTACTTAGCAGAAAGTAACTACGGAACAAAATAAATGACAACCCTAAATTTGACACTTTTGACAGTTCTTGCTAAGCAACACTGATGATAAACATTTCACAGGAGGTGTAAAAATGATGGCAGACTGACCTGTTGTTGTTGTAAAAATACTTTGTACATGCAGTTATAGTGTTGTTGCATTGACTACTTGACCCTGGCAGAAATTAGTCTTCAAATAGGTTAGATTGCCAAATATTAAACTAAAAACAAAATCATTCACATCCATTTCGGTTATGGTATAGAAGTCTACAGAGAATAAGGTAGATGACTAAAATAAAAATTAATTATAATTCATTACAGAATTTTATAAGCTAATTTTATAAAATCGAGTAAATATTTTATTTTATGGCATTTAAACTTTGTTTTATTGCCCGACGATTCAACTGTATTGCAACGGCTGTGGTTTGGGTAGACTGGTTCAGCTCAGCGTCGCCTCCGTCAAGCGCGGGTTTCGGAAACTACTACTCGCTAGATTTTTATCACTTAAATAATTTGAATCAAATAAAATTTTAAAACCCCTCAACTAACAGGATGCAGGTAAGTAACCTGAGAAAATCCGTCTATATCTTAGACTGCACTAACAAGCAGTCACTGGTAAAAGTGGTTGAATTCTTGTGCCTCCTACACTACTTATAAGAATAAAATAAAAATAAGATACATTTATTTCAGACAGTGGTCCATATTTTGTCAGTAAATACATTGACATAAAGACTATCTTAGTATGTAATTCTAGTAACTAAAATTAAATCTGCCACCATCAGGGGCACCAGGAATGAGGACATGCATAGACATGAATAGCCATGGACACATCTAGACCAAAAATATAGTTGCATTTGATAAGATAAAATGTGTTTATACATTAATTAACCTATTTAATAATCTTATATCTTGTCATGGTGATATCACATATTAGTTGTTTTGATGCTTGAGAAATGTAAATATTATTCTTAGGTTAAAATGCTGTTGTTAGTCGACGAATTCGACTATGGCCGAAACCAATTGGCTAGAACTTCCTACTTCATTCTGCAATGAATCTTCTTTTGAGGGTTCCGTATCTCAAAAGGAAAAAAACGGAACCCTCATGGGACGGATCACTTTGTTGTCCGTCCGTCCGTCTGTCTGTCTGTCAAGACCCTTTATCTCGATCACGCGTGGAGGTATCGAGTTGAAATTAAAACTCAGGTCTCCAGTTCCTTGAAGTTGTGAAACTAAAACTTCTAAGTTAACGTGAAAAAAAGATACGGCCGTTTATGCCGCAAAAAACGTACATTTCGACACTCTCAAGCACAGATTAGTAATATGTAGTAAGTAGCTCTGCTCTCAAGGAATCAAAATATATAGGGTATTTTCGTAGAATATGAAATTTGGCATACAGTCTTTAAAAAACTGCGAGACTCGATTTCTGAACTATTTGACATGTGCCTACAAATTTGTACGGAACCCTCTGTGGGCGAGTCCGAGTCGCACTTGTCCGGTTTTATAAATTTTAATTGAAGTCTGAGGAAAGTTCTTATTAGAAAAATGACCTATAAAATCCTAAAATAGGATAACCATTTATCCAATTCCATCTCTATTTTGCAGCACAAAGAGCTCTAATGTATGCTGCAAACACAGCATACATTAGAGCTCAAGTAAGATCGACAAGATAATTGGCATCCACGAGAGTAGTGCCGCGTAATAAGCTACAAAATAATTAATCTATGCTACTTATAAACTAGCTGTACCGCGCAACTTCGTTTGGATAAATTTTCCCCGTTTTTGCAACATTTTTCATTGCTGCTTCTATTGGTCGTAGCGTTATGTTATAGAGCCTTATAGCCTTCCACAATAAATGGGCTAACCAACAGTAAAAAAAAAAAACAATTCGGACCAGTAGTTCCTGAGACTGTTGACTGGCCTATTGGCCTAGTGGTTAGTGACCCTGACTGCTGAGCCGGAGGTCGTGGGTTCGATCCCCACCCAGGATAAAACTTTGTGTGGTGAGCACGATGGTTTATTCTGTGTCTGGGTGTTATTTATCTATAATATGTATGTATTAAGAAATATATAAGTATGTTCATTAGTTGTCTGGTTTCCATAGTACAAGCTCTGCTTAGTTTGGGATCAGATAGCGTTATGTGAGATGTCCCAATTAATTTATTATTAAAACTATATTATTTCAGGTATGTGAGCTGGACATCATCTTCAACTTTGAGAAAGCGTACTTCATCCTCGACGAGCTGGTGCTTGGCGGGGAGCTCCAAGAGACCAGCAAGAAGAACGTTCTCAAGGCTATTGCTGCGCAGGATCTGCTACAAGAGGTCAGTAGCCAGGATAATGAGCTTGTTTAAAACATAGGGATATTCATAATACTCTTATACTAAAGGCAGAATATTAAAAGTATATATATTTTGTGTTAAGACAGGGCCGTATTTCGCCGTCATTTTGGTGCAACGTGCTTATAAAATATAATATACTGTGTTATTGATTTTGAAATTGTGCTGCTCTTTTGGGATGTATATTTTGGATAGAAATACAATTATTTGATTCATTTACGCTGGTTTCGGAAATGTTAAAGCAAAAATCATGTCAACAATAGCTTTGTTACTAGGTTTTTGTCTTGACAAACCTTTCCAAAACTGGTTCATACACCAACAAAAGCATGCCTGGAATTGGTGTAAATCTTTTTAAATTGATTATATGATTATATGAAATTGCAAGTCTTGCCATACATAATGACTACTTTCCATAAAGTTCAGTCCTAATCATAGCCACATGAATTGATTTTACAGTTTCTGAATCGTATTTCTGGAATCAGATTAACACTAATTTGTGTTTGTATTTTGTTGGTGCAATTAATTATAACTGTTTCATTAGTTCCTAGGATATCCGATTAATATATAATTGCTTATCGGATATCAGATTTCTGTTCCTTTAATTGTTACTATATTATAATAGTTGCCAATCTTTTTTATATATGGGTCATTTATGTGGGTTTCATTTTAGTGATTGTCTTGTACAAGGTTATAATTTATAGTAGAAATATTAAAAATACTGCCATAAACTATCAGCAAGTCTAGTCTCACATATTGATGTTTTTAGATTTAATGTATTAATGAAAGATATTATTATAATGTTAGGAATATAAAGTGGACCAGTTACTAGGACAGTGGCCTCGGTAGTGCCTTTTCATTATGTATTAGATATTATTATCACTAAATGTACGCGTTTAGGAGCACTGCCTTCTAGATAAATTTGAAATCAGCACTATACTCTGACACATATCAAATTTTCTTAACTATACAATTGAAAAACGTATTTATTTTTGTTATTTGAAAAATAACAAAATATTATGTTATTTTTATTAGATATATTTCGGGTCTTAATCGCGTCAATTATTTAAAGGTACGACCCCTGACCACGATCGGTTCAATTCGATCGAAACGTCGGGTATATAAAAGGTTCGCACCTTTAAATATTTTACGCGATTAAGTCCCGAAATATATCAAATTATGTTATTTTATTAGCTTTATTATAAAAATGTAAGTTACTTTTTATTTAATTGTTTATAATATTATTTCTATAAAATAAATACGTTTTCAAATAGGTATATGTCTACAAGTAGGCACACAATAGCATGATAATTTCAGATTTATCCTCAATCTTGGATATATTTAGTAAGGATTGTATTTCAATGGATAATTTTGAATTGACGTCAGCAGGTATCTCACTAAAATATAAGGAAAAATGAATTATTTATTAGAAAATATTATAGTATTAGAGCATATCAGTGCTAAATTTGGATGTCTTATAGACATATCAATTTTAAATGTATATTTATGTATATCTGATTATTTATTCTACTTGAATTCTACTTGAATTCTATGAAAAACAGCACACTTGATAACAACACTTGCTATTAATAAAAAAAACTAATAGAATATATCAGTGAAATTATCGGCGATTGACGAGTTACTTTGCTCAAATGTAAGAACACTTTTTATATAAAAGGTAGTTAAGTCAACGTAAAAGTATTTTATTTATTTACCAAATTATAAAACTCTTTTGAACGGCAGCTATATGAATCGTCATTTACATTTATACCAAGTTTGAAGTTAAAGAAGTTGAATTGTATTAATTAGCTTAATTTAAAATACATATAATTTTACATTCTAAATTATTCATCAAGCTATTTTATTAGCTAAAAAAGTAATAAAATTGCTCAATTTTAGTGAGTTTAAAACAATCGTCCATCGCCGATCACTGGAACTACAAACTGCTTAAAAACTTCTTTACTTACTGCACTCTGCTAATTTTATTCTTTGTTTTGGTGTGATATGCATGCATTGGTGGCGGTCAGGACCTGAACGATGGATTGTTACACTGACGATGTGTGCACAGCGCGGACAATCAAACAAAATAAGCTATAAGTCTTTGTATGTCATAGTGCTTATTGCATGCGCTTTTCATTTTATTTAATCATATTTAAGCAATATTCAGTTCTTTTCCGTCGACGGTGCGTAGTATATACTTTCAAAATTTCTTACTAATTTTCGCATGGCGATTAGTCGATACAGTATACATACGTAGTTCCATTTCGATCACACACACACTCAGTACTTTAATACATTTAAGATATTATCTCAGAAATTCCATAAGTAATCTTTAAAAACCATAAGTATCTTCTCATGCGATATTATGTACTTTTAGTTAGTAGGGAAAGACGTATAATAGTTATAAATAGTTTATCTGTATATCGTTGCTTCATATGTGTAGTTAAATGTTACGATGATTACATTGTATTTGGACACTGTTTTACTTTGACATGGTTTTAAATGGAATATCACAGCAAGAAATAATGGGACCATTGCTCAATCAGTTACATCGAATTCTCAACCGATTCTTAAGCTTAAGACTTATTCAAATGTATTTCCGTCGCTACTATTAACCTTTGAAATTATAGTAAAAGAATGAGGCTAGAAAACATTTGAAAATTAAGCTTTATTTAAGTATTCCGTTGTTACTCATCGGTTTACATCAATATTGGTCTATCAAAATAAGTTTAGTATCATATCATCTAATAGGTTGTAAAACAGTGTCCATTGTGGTATTGGTATGGCTGTTCGTGCATTAATGTAATGGTTGTCGAAATACATTATATAAAAGAATAATCTGTTTTCTTGCATGTACCAAATTCCTGTACCTCGCTTCCGTAGCATGAGTTTACTATTTTATAATTAGGGTTGTCATTTTAAATGTCTCTTGCAATGCAACGTATATCTATTATTTTGTTGTCGTATTATGTTTGTAACGAGTATTGTGTCCGTGTCCATTTATTTATCTGGTAGTATGTATTTGGGGTAAGATTATGTAAGTAAGATACTGGTCAAAAATATTATTAATTACTTTCGAACAGCATTTTTACATCGTTTTTTTTTAAATGGCAACCCAGGAGAATTATTTATAGAATACAATAGCTCATGCTACGGATTTCCTATCGTCTAACGTGGTGTCATTCGGGCTATGGTCTTGAAAGCTATCTAATGCTTTCCATTGGTGTGGATTTTTAATAATTAACCGCATGCACATTATTCGAATATTTGGCTAACATTTTAAATATATACTAAAAACTTTATTGATATTTATAATACACTAAAACTAATTTTGAATTGCTATGACCAATTTCTATGCCATACTATTTTTGCAGAAGATATACTTATTATAACAAGCATTCATAGTAGGTACTAAATTAATTAATTAATTAATATCAAATGCACCACATTTAAAAGTTCGGCCCTGTATGAAAAATTTATAGCATAGCTAAATACTCTTTGATTTCATTGCTAGACCAAAAATATCTCAAAAAAAAAAATAGTAATGAGGTTAGGAGTAATAAAGGCATGTTGGTTTATAAAAACCAAGTGAAATTTAGCTGCATGTTTACGGCGTGGATTGTGTTAGGACGAGACAGTGGACGCAGCGCTCCGCGAGGTGGGCCTGCTCTGAGACACCGCCTCCGCGCCAAGACGCCGTCGACGATACTTCCAGGAACCTTCCATGCACCACGGTGCAAAACCCTCGCGGCCATCTTGTAGTCACAATCATTCATATCAAATCCAATATTTGGATTCTAAAATTCGCCATATATTTTTAATAAAAAATGTACATTTAAGTATAGTCTGTTAACAAGATTTATTTTTTATTTTTATAAATCTTTAACAAATAACAAGGAATATAAAATGGAAATTAATTGTCTTGTTGCCGAATTTTCACATAAATAGTACTGTTAACTAGACACTGAAATAAAAAAAAGTTCTTTAAAAAATGACCGACCTAAATATTATATGATTAATTAATATTTTTCTTCATTAATAAATGCTTTTTACTAAAAAGTTTTTAGTGTTATATAATACTAGCTGACTCGCGCAACTTCGTATGCGTAAATTTTACCCGTTTTGCAATTCTTTTATTGGTATTCTGCTCCTATTGGTCGTAAGCGTGATGTTATATAGCCTATAGCCTTCCTCGATAAATGGGCTATCCAACGGTAAAATATTTTTTTAATTCGGACCAGTAGTTCCTGGGATTATCGCGTTCAAAAAAACAAACTCTTCAGCTTTATAATATTAGTATAAATATAGTATGACTTTATTAAATACACACTTGCGAAAATATATAAAATATTGCTAACAGACTATACTACAATGAAATTATGTAAGTTATGATTTTTTTACAAGATTTGGACTTAATCTAAATCTTGTAAATAACTGACAGATATCATTGAATGAGGTTGTGTCCAACTAAATATTGGGCAAAGAGTGATTGTTTTGTATTAGACTTCCCATTTTAATGTAGCCAGGTAAGTATTATTATAATAAATATCAGCAATGCAAACATAATCAGATCTACCAAAGTGGACCAAGAGATTGAAAATTATTTTTTATTTTTCATTAAATTATAGACATTTTATTGACTATATTAATTAAGGAATCGTCAATATATCAGTGGATTAGCGTGGGAATATTGAGGGCGATTTGTTATGCTCTGGAGGTCAATAGTAAAGGTGTGACGCGATATTTACTCTTATCTGTAGGTACTGTACTGAGACAATTCAGAAAGCACTTTGTTAACCAAATTTTTTTTAACATTATTACTAATTATCTAATAGGTACTTCGATTGAATAAAAAATATCACTAATTAGCTAACATTCAAATAATATGTTTAATTTTCCTCATATAAATCCATCAAAGGAGGTCAAAATGTTAAAGTCAAAGTACTTTATTTACTTAGGCTACAAAATGCAACGCTTACATTCAAATAATATGTCTAATTTCCCTCATATACCTAAATCCATCAAAGGAGGTCAAAATGTAAAAGTTAAAGTGCTTTATTCACTTAGGTTACAAAATGCAACGTTTACGAGCGTCAGGTCATTATTTTTTACTTGTATCAGTTTTTTATCTACGTATAAGCATTAAGTTAAATTTAAGCTAATTATTTATTCCTGGAAATAAAGTCATTCCAACATTATAGTAATAATTACTTAAGCAAAACGCGTTATTGCTTTAGGTCAAATAAATTAAGATACAAAAATCATCGTCATCAACTTTTTTCGGTCTTTGCTGCACATGGTCTCTCCCAAATCCTAGACACAAAAATGTCGGGCTGTAATTTGTACGCTATTAATCACTGATATATAAATAACAGATTTTATACTTAAGTTTAAAATTTAGTTGTAATTTCTTTGTTTTAATGTTATCACTCTCATATTATTCTGATCGTTGTTATTAAGTTTTTTTTATAAAATGTGAATTTACGAATTTGAATTGTTTAATTGAATTTATTATTTCTGTAAATTATTTTAGAGAATTTATTAGATAATTAAGTAATACGGAATATTTTGAGATTTATAAATATTTGGGGAGTAAACAGGTGTAAGTGTAACATAATATAAGTTTTACAATAGTAGACGTACCTAGACAACGCGTTCAAAGTCACTGGATTAAGCCAATTGGGTATTTGACTAATAATATTTTTAAATAGCTGTCCTGCGCAACTTCGTCTGCGTAAATTTTTCCTGTTTTTGCAACCTTTCTCATTGCTGCTCCGCTCCTTTTGGTCGTAGCGTGATGTTATATAACCTGTGGCCTTCCTCGATAAATGGGCTATCTAACAGTGAAAGATTATCTAAAAGTATTGATATCTAAGAGTTTTTCAATTCGTATCAGTAGTTCCTGAGATTACCGCGTTCAGACAAACAAACAAACTCTTCAACTTTATAGTATAATTATAGACTAGCTGTTTCGCGCAACTTCGTATGCGTAAATTTTCCCCGTTTTTGCTACATTTCACGTCGCTACTCCGCTCCTATTAGTCGTAGCTCGATGTTATATAGCCTTCCTCGATAAATGGGCTATCCAACAAAAAAAGAATTTTTCAAATCGGACCAGTAGTTCCCGAGATTAGCGCGTTTAAACAAACAAACAAACTCTTCCGCTTTATAATATTAGTATAGATATACACACATTTATTTTGTAACTAATACGTTACATGCTTTTGTAAGTGTCAATTATGTAAGTCCACAATTTAAAATGGTCTTGAATTTTAATCATGTTCCTGAAATACTTTAATAAAATGACTTGACATAGAAAATATGACGTTATCATCTATGTTCTCGTGTATTTTTTAACGTTTCTGACGAGACTTCACGAGCATTCACTCACAACCAAATACCCAATTTGTAACGCCGTGATTTAATCTGTGGTTACTAGTCGCTAGACTCTCAACATAAATTCTAAATTGCCAAACTATAGCATACTACAATGATATGAATAGTCGAACGAAATAAAGATGCATTGGATCGTTCGTTTGCACATACATATACCACCTACTCTCGTTTCCGTGTTCTCAATAACATCCGAAGACAACCTTAAATATAATTTAAATCAATCGAATTTTAACTACGAATTATATTTTCAGTTGTATGTATAATGTCACATTTATTTAGTTTTAAGCGTGATTATTTATGTTGTACCATATGTACTACTAATGAAATATAATAAAATCATTGAGCATTTATTTTCATTAGTGGCATCCATTCGCTAGTGCTCATTTCCATTATGAATAATCAAAATGTTTGCAATAAAATGTATTGCTGTCCTAAATTTGATCATGTTTCGTGTTTCAACATTTGTTTGTTATAAAGATAAAATAACATTTATAATAAAATATATTTTACATGTTACCAATTTTTACTTTCAATATTACCTTTTTTTAAAATATTAATATTTTATTGGCATTGAATTGATTATTATGATATTGATTTCTTTTAATATTATCAGAGTTTGTGCAGAAATAGAATTGTGTTGTTGTTAGAGAACACAGTCGTTTATTTACTGTTCTATTTAATGCACACTTTGTACTGCTAATATACCATTTTGAAGTAAATTGTCTGTGCTCAAATGAAACTGCTAGAACGTGGGATTACTACGCAAGCTAGTATGGCCGTTAGATCTTATCATGGTGAAGATTTTTTTACATTAAATTATTAAACACCACGGTTCTACTTCCGCACAGATAATATGAATGTTTATTTTTTATAATAGTCAAATTATTGTGCTTATATTTAGAAATAAACCGAAAAGCGATTGCTCGGTCTAACGCGGCCACGAGCGACACTGGCTCAGTGATAACCCTTGTTGCAGGAGGAGACACCGCAGGGCTTCTTCGAGGACCACGGGCTCGGGTAAGCGCCAGGACTTCGCCCCATTCACCGCACGCCACCATACGTATCCGGGAACCCACATACCATCAGATGTATTTTGATATTAGATGTAATATTATCGTAAATTCTTTTCTTATTGCCGGTATTATTTTATATAAAAGGCTTAGTACACGTCTGGCGAGCAATTTAATCATGTAAACAAATTTATTTAAGTATATTATTTTTCGCGCTAGCTGAAAAGGAGGAAGGGTTATTTGGGTAAGAATGTTGTACCGAATCAAATCATACTAGTGAGTGGTAATGGCGTACCCAAGAATAAGGATTTGGAGTTTTAAACACTCCATTCCTCCAAAACGGTTTAAAGCTGGTTTTATTTTTATAGTCAAGACCCTGGACCGCCCCCCCTCCTCCTGAAACAATATCCCGGGTACGCCTACGCCAGTACACTCTAGCTACTAGTAAGTCCAGCATGTACAAGCCTTCAACAAATATGTATTTTGATTTTATATCAACTTATTGGTTCGTCAAATCTATTATTTTGCGTTTAACAATTGTATTCACTATTAGTTCTTAGTTTTATTAGTACTTAACTAGTTATTTTTAATTTCACTTTTAAGCACATGCAATTTGGTAAGTCAACAATTTCAATGATTAGGATTTTACCCATTTAAAACTATATTAGTTAATGGTAAGAAATATTAGGAATTGAAACATATACCTACATCTCATTATAATATTATTATTTCATTTCCGTCTCATCTTCTCAAATAGTTTTTTCATGGTGAATTGGCCATAACTTTGTGATTAATGTATAAGTTTCAAATTGCTTATTTACTACAGTTCACGTTACTTGGCCTGTCTGAAGTTAGCTTAAATAAGACGTTTTCGCATGTGATAGATACGCGCACATAACATTATAATTATTTAAGAAAAGATTCTACTTCTCTTTATATTATTAGATTACGTGAATTGTAAGCACCTATACATTGAAATTGTTGGCGTAATTATAGAACAGTTACACTGGGTTGATGGCAGCTGTTACGTACTTAATGTTTAGTTTATAAGTAGTAGCACAGCTTTAGTTTATGTTAAATAAAATATACGTACTTCAGAGCTATATAAATGTGTAGTAAATCCACTCTTCCACGTTATAGGTCGAGTGTACAATAATAGTTTGTGCCAAAAGAATTTATAATTAAAAAAAGATTTTAAAAAATCTTTGTGGTGATCGAATGCTCCTCAAAGATTTATAATATGTATTTTGGTCCCAATTTCAATTGAGCTTTTTCACATCGAAAGAAATAAGACGTTTTATCACAGTTTTGGCACACCTTATCATTCAATTATTACATTTATAACCATTCAGAAAGCTTTTTATACATAATTATTATACCTTATGGTTCATTTTCATTAGTCGATAGTGAGTATATAAGACAATATGCAGCTGTAACGAATATTGTATGCAATTAGTCGTCCCCCAGAGCTCTTGATGTCGACAAATTCTACGACTAATGAAAATAAGCCTCAAGTGTTGTATTGCCGGCACTAAACCGCGTATCAGAAGACTGCTTCTAATTTGCGAACACATTTCTACATTTGTAAATTTTACAACATATACTGCGTAAGGAGTAAATATTTGTGCGAAATATTTAATACCAAATTACACAGAGCGACGACGATCTTTTTGAACATAGTTTATATTTACTCAGATTTGATCACAATTTAGGTTATCAACTCACTAGCAAGCGAACCTAATTTATTACTCTTTGTAATCTGGCTTGCAATTTGTCATCAGTAAGGTATTAATAACGTTCAGGCAATAAAGTGATTTGGAGCAAAAACACAGAATAGTAGGAAAACTAAATCGTGTGCTCGAGCACCAGAACGGCTCACGCAATCTCGGACCACTGTTCCGAGGCGAGGCGATTACGTTACGAAACCGACTAGTGTGCGTGGCAGTAGGGAGTTTCAAACGGCTCGAATTCGATCCCTTTCAGAGTTGGCTTTACACGTCAAATGTATTTGGTCGGCTTTTTTCATGAAGATCTCCGTCGCTCGACAATATGTATGAGTAATTTCATATCACAAGTATCATATCTACGTTATATCAGAGGCCTAAAAAACAAATATAACATTATCAATTGGAATATATTGCGTATTAAAATAATATTTAACAATGAAACTTCGTTTTATTTCAATATAAATTCATTTATTACATGATTCAAAATCGCTACACGATACAAAATAGTTTCATTACAATATGCCGTATAAAAGCGATAAATATTTCAAAATTTAAGACATACTGACAGTCTTTTTAAATAGAAATAGTATATTCATCTTAAAATTAAATGCGCCAAAACAATGCAGATACACCCTGTATACCGGCGTTGTGGCAGAACTGGTTTTATATAACCTTAATAATAATAAATAATATTACATACATTGCTATGTTTATTACTGAAGTTATGTTACTGTTTGATTCTACAAGTTTACATACTGAGCTTTCCTGTCATACAGGTAGTGAATCTGACAATTTTTAGATTCCGACAAACCCTATAAATACTAATGGTACCCCTAATTTTCAAAATTGGAAGGTGCCCGGGTCTTCAGTTTTTATTTGATTGAATCTTGTAACATTACATTCTGGTGAGTATTAATTATAGTTAAATCGAGACTATAATTTGAGATTAGTTTACCAGCACAAACAGCCCTCAATTCTAAACATAACAAAAAGCTTATACAATAAAAATTACAAAATATATGAATATAAAAAATATATTAATTAGAATGCTCTGTAGACTTGGATTCGGGGGTAGTTTTCACCTGGGTGGCGGTGGTGGGGGAAGAATTGGAAACTTCAGTGTTTGAAGGGGGGGTGGCCTCGGGGGCCGGATCAGCAGTGTTCTGTTTCCCTCGGTCTGCTGTCTCCTGGTTCTCCCGTTCCTGTTGTTGGCTGGTGACCTTGGCGAGGTGCAACGCAGCGAGCAGTGCAGTGATGTATCTACGGACATCGAGCTCCACGCCTGTGGGCAATCAATCAAGCTTAGTTGATATTGGCTGTTGTGTAAGTATAATTATTTGATAAGGCTTTCTCTTTTGTTCGTTATTTGATTTTAGATATGATATAATTCTTTGGTTTTGTTAAAGTTTATGAATTACTAGTGGACACCCCCGACTTCGTACGCGTGCTTCCCGCCGCGTTTTTTTTTTTAAAGGTACACAGGATGTTTGGAAGATCGATGCAAAGCCGTAAAGCGGAGCTAGTATAGACTATTTAGAATCATGTGAACTAAACTTGTCTTAGATAAAGTGTGACTTTTTATTTTTAGCAAATTTTATTAATTTTTGATGGTAAAACCCAAAACTTTGCAGTTAGTTTCTAGTAATTCTTCCAAACATCCTGTATTGTGGGATTGAGTCCCACATTACTAGCAATCCTGTTAACCCCTCCAGCTAAGCTCGAAGGCTTGTGTTAGAAGTGGCTTCACGTCGGTAGGATAATGGGTAGGATTCGAAACCGCGACCTCACGATTGCGAAACCGAGCCCTAGCCATTAGGCTACCGTCGCTATGTAAAAATAATTTATAAACTTCAACAAAGCCAATTACCTCATTATAACTATTGGAGAGACTTAATATTCTTCCAGTCAATATAAGCTTTACAATTAATTTATATTTTAGATGCAAACAAGATCCCAAGGACGCATTGGAGATGCGGGATGTTTTATATTTCAAATTTAAGTATAAAATTTAAAAAAAAGAACGAGTTAAATCGCTAATCTCTGTCTCTAGCTACCACTTGACTTTTTAATTGAAAAGAACTAAAAGTGAGTTTCTATATTAAATGAACAAACAATATCCTTTTACTGCAACCATACCTACACTAAGTATATAATTTACGTAGTACGTTCTAGTAGTTAACGCGTTGGAGTCATTGCACGCACGGCCATGATATTTAACACGCGTTATAAACTATTATGCTTAGATAATGACTACCTATAATAAACTAGATATTGCCCATGACTTTGTCCGTGTGAATTTCGTTTATCACGTTAAAATGTAAGAGTAGATTTCGCCAAACAGACTTTGTTCTGTCATAAAATTATATAGAGAACTTAAACATTAGGGCACAAAAAGAAGGTTATTTTAATGAAGTCAAATTAGCGTCTTTTTAAGAAACGTCAATAACGACCCGTTCCTTACAAGTTCGTATGAAATGCTAGTGAACTGCATTTAAAGTCACGTTTTTTATAGCCAAATCATTTACTTATAATTTCTTTTTTTTTATGATGAATAATTAATAAACAGTTAAATTATAGATGAACATATTAACAGAACATTTTATGACATATGATTACATGGTTAATATTTTATTTTGATAGTCAAATTCTCAAGGTTATGTCTAAATATAACGTATATACAGAAAATGCTTAAAACGAGGATTTTCGTGTTGTCATAGTTATGGCGTTCATAATACATATGTACAAACGAATATTCGATTTTATTTTGTCCTGCTCATTGGCAAATAATTGTTGTGTGCGGGAGAGCAGATAAATGAATAATTCACTCGGCGTAATGCCAAACACTGGATAATTAGACTGAAAAAATGGTGACGTTTTACATTTTAATTACTTACAAACGTGTACACAACGTATCGTATTGACGTTTTATAAAAAGAGCAAGTCATCTACTCTATTGTATGCACATACACTCCTACGACGCGCGCGACGGTTTTTTTAATCCAATATCACAAAAATAAACTCAATACTTTTAAAACATATAATCCTAAATGTATCACTAAATTTACAAAAGTATATATTTACCAGAGTTCCTCAGTTCGTTGACTTTATAAGCGAGGTTGGCCCACACCCTGCGAGCCGCGACCGCGCTGAGCCGACCCACCGTCTGCACCGTGTGGAGCGCCGGGTCATTCGTCACCGCTACAATTTCATCTATAATTACACATCATCGTCACAATCACACCACTTGTCAACCTGTTACTAAAGTTGACATGCACATATGATATGATAAGAAGAATCAAATAGTCGCACCGAAGCCTAGGACTTGTGCTAAACATAAATTCATATGACGTAAGTAACTAAAAAAAAAAGTAACGAGTAAACAAACTGTAATTATTCCTTAGATCTACTTACAATTACTTCTTTTAGAATGCTTTCAATAGTTGCAAAAGCAACTTTATAACAGTGTTGTTAAGGTGGATATTTTAGATGAGGTATAATAATTTATCTTGTCTCATTGAACAGAGTATAGAAATAAGAAAATGTATATATTTTGCTCTCAAACATGAGTGATAAATCCGAACACCCACAAAAATTTAGGAATCTGACGATACCGTGTTAATATATTTTTTTTTTTAAAAGACAACTCCCGCACTATAGTACTAGTCCTGTGTCGCGGGGGACTTTACAAACATACAAGTACATCCAGACTCCGGGCAACAATTTGTGGATGACACAAAGTGGTGTGGGAATCGAACCCACGACCTCTTGCGTAGCAGTCCGACGCACTCCCACCGCGCCACAGAGGCAGTCTATAATATATATTAATATTATAGAGAGTTAAACTTTGTTAGGTTGTATGGGTAAAAATATTTCACCAATAGAAAGAAAGCCACATTATTTGTGACTGTCATAGGATATATAACAGCACGCTACGACTAATAGGAGCGGAGCATCAAAAAAAAACACAACATCGAGTTGCGGTACTGCGGTCTTCAGAACTATCTCATGTGACTGCTCAATTTCAAAGATACCCTTTCTGTGCTATTTCCGTACTCAGCGGGGGACTTGAGCCCCCCCCCCAATTGCAAAAAGGTAGGTACAGTACACACTTCGGCTGTGTTTAGCCAATTGCACCACCATAAAAAAACCCCACAATCACGAAAATTAATCCGGAGTACGCTAAATTGCTTCAATAAGATAGATACTAACTGCTAGCCTCCTCCTGAGGTCCAACAGGCGGCAGGTAGTGATCAAGCAGCTGCATAGCGTACGAAGCGCCCGCATCCACGCTGTGGACCGCCTTCTGTCCGTACGCGGTGGACAGTAGAGCGTTGGCCTTGGCCCACGACAGCTCCTTGAGGGACGCCACGCGCTGACCGGCCGCTACGCGAGCACCGTATACCTGGGGGTACATAGAAAAGGTTTTGTTTATTCACCTATAAATGCATCAAATATCTTTTTTTAGTTTCAATTTTAAAAGGAGGTAGAATAAAACTTTTATGTAAACTATAAAAACCTACTGGAAAGTTTTTTTGTAACTCTTGCTATACAATCTCTGTGTCACGGGGGTGACATAAAGTAAATACGCCCAGATCAGGAACAACCATTTTTGGATGACACAAAATGGTGTCCCGTGTGGTAATGGAACCCACAGCCTCTTGCACATCAGTCGTATGCACCCCCACTGCTCCACCGAGGCAGTCCATTGAAGCGCTACTAGATCATATTAGCCATCTAGACTTGGATGACTGTTGACTTCTATCATGTGTTCAGATTTTGATGAACCTCGTAGCAGATCTATGGTTTATTTACATGATGACATTTTCTTGTAAATTCAAGTGCAATAATTGAATGCAATAAATTAAAGGCTTATATAAGGTATAATTGGCTCTTTCAATTGCAACAAAGAAATCAAAATCTATTCCCAGAATTTTACATTGACCCCGTATAACTGAAGAAAACAAAGAGCTTCGTATTCAGATATCCTTAATTAGTTGATCTAGATTAGTTTTTATATGTTCTTCAATGCTATCATAGCATCGAAAACAGTACTTAGTCTTTATTACCGTGCCATGTACCTACCAAAACGCCAATTACATGTGCTAAATATGTAGAAATCGAAAAAAAAACTATACGTTTGTTTATATTTTCGGTACCTACCTATTATCCAGTTAAAATAATTAAGCAACTTTAACTACTTAACGAAAAACGTGTGCAAAGCAAAAATAATAATAAAATTTATGCATGACGAAAACGTAATAGATTGTAAACGGAACTCGTGGTTAGTACCTACACGTGTGATGAGAGTTACATCATCGATATTGCACAATGTAATTCGATACATCAATGAATCGATTTCTAGGCCCTTCGTAATTAATCGTCGACGTACAGAATTCGCAGACTTTATACCCTTGATTTAAGAAACTTTAATAACCAATCCTTCTACGATAAAATTTTATTTTACGATTCTGTGTTAATTAAAGTATCCTGCCGTTTTAATTATCTTCTTATACATAAATAAATAATTGAAAAATTATATGACTAATCATCATGACTTGCTCATTCGTATTAGCACATCTATTTCAAAACTTTTTTAAAAGTATAATCTCCAATAAGTTTTGGGACCTTGGTCAGACCGTAAAGTGGAGTTACTTGCACTAGTCTGGCTGCTCAATTTAAGTGAAAAACATTTTTTGACTATGGATATTAACACAAGTAAGACTTAGAAAATGTTACACAATAGAATGAGTCATCTAATCTAATCTACATAAACTATAGTCAACAGCTCATTCTCCTGACCTTGGTCTGTTTACAATTTAACGTAATCCCAGTGACCTACATGGCAGTGTTTCTACTTCAGCAATAACTCATAAATATTATCGTAGAGAAGCAGGCATCAAGGACCTTGCGTTCCGGTTCATCGTCCACCGCGTGACAGCCGTCACGCAGGCGGGCTGTGCCTACATGCGTTTATCTTATCATTGCACCGGCGGATATATCAAAATAACATTTGTTTTCTGTTGTCGGGTATACGGTTTACTTATGTATTTTGTTGTTTTATGTTTTTGTATGATTCACCTGTCACGTGAAGCCTTTTAAGGATTAAGTTGTGAGCAAAGCACACGGATATGATATGGCGCATTATAAAGATTAAATTGTGAGGATGTTCAAATCCTTATTTCTTGTCACGCAAACCTCCTGGGAGTATTCCACTTTGATCAACTGACCGCATGTTAAATTTTGATTTAAATATTTTGTAGAATTAACTTGTTTCTATATTCGATATTCATTTGTTTTTGGCGATGTTTTTACAGATGCTCATTTGTTTTTACCAATTTTTATTTGATTGAGCAAAGAGGAAATGTTCTATTAGATAAATAGTTTATTGGGTTAGGTGAATGTAGAATCAAATCCATCAATAGATCAAAGTGGAACAAAAAGTAGAAATAAATCTATCGATGGATTATAGTGGAACAAAAAGTGGAAATAAATCCATTAGTGGATCTGTTCAGTGGATAAAAGTGGAATACTCCGATACTCCGAAATCATAATTAAAAGTTGGTGAGAGTATCACTAATTACGACATTACATTGATCACTGATGATGTTCGGTCTGACAATCTATTTCGATTGTTGCGTTGCCTTGCAGATAGTGGATTCCCTCCTAATCAATTTCCAAAACTATAGACACAAGACATTTTTAAATTCGACTTCATTCCTGACTTTTGATCGTTTAAAACAATTAAAACTAACAAACACTTCCGCTTTATTATAGTACCTACAGTAGAAGAGACGTAAACGGAATAAATTACTTAAATATTAATAAATTCTATAATTAGACATTACATTTTGTCATTGAACGTCAGCTTTTAATTACACTCAAGTATATTGCATATATATTTTGCGTATAGATATCCAAGAGAAGATAATAGTGTTTTTTTCGGACCTGACATCAACTTCAAAAAGTTGGCTCGTATGTATACATATAAAATCTATACTAATATTATAAAGCTGAAGAGTTTGTTTGTTTGAATGCGGTAATCTCAGGAACTACTGGTCCGAATTGAAAAATTGTATTTCTGTCGGGTAGCCCATTTATCCATAGTACCTGGATGACCGAGCTTTGCTCGGTGTTTTCCCTTATCTTTTGAACTGTGACCAAAAAATAATAGTAATTTTATAGGCATTTCTCGCCAATGACTTTATTAAAAATGTAATAATTGTATTAAAAATCACAAAGGTAGCGCTTAATAAATACTTTAAACTAAAATTATTTTAGACATTATCGGATATACAAGAAAAGGGCGTAAGTGGCATGAACATAACGCAGAAGAGCGTTATGTTGTTTGTTATTGCTGGTGCAATAATTCAAATCGGTTTTTTTACGTCAACTGCGGCGGAACCCTATACTGAGCATGATTCGACATGCTCTAGTCCTTTTTTTTTGGTAAATCGTGTATTTTGGAAATTATATTTAGACACGCATTACATACTGATGAGATATGAATAATGTTTTTGAATCTAACCGAGATAATACTAAAAAAATATGAAAAATAAATAACAAATCAAAATTATTGTTTTTAAAAGACCTACAAAGACAGTTTCAGCTTCTGTTATATGTATGGATTGCACCCCCTTATAATATTTATTTTTATTATTTAGCTATCAAACTAAGTAGCGGCTATTATAAGACACCATTTCACCAAATTCAATCAATATTCATTGTGTAGTTTTTGAGTGTAATGCCTGTGACATTTGGACAGACAAACAAACATAACGAAACTATTTTCATACAGATTCCATTGAAAAATAGTAACAAAAACAACAGAAAACCCACTTCTTAAGCCATATTATTCGGATGGGGGACTACGGAACCCCATATTGTGCTCTACTTAATAATATTTTTCAATGGAATTTGTACGAAAATTTTGTTACTTCTCATTTGATCAGCTGTTACTCGTAAACTTGTAAAGCCTCAAGGAGGCTTTTGCTGTGATAGTTTTCCTTTTAATTTCACTATATATACTACTACCCTGATTTTTTTCACATACCAACATCAACTATTTAGCTGGCAGGGGGGGGGGGGGACACTTGACTCAAACCAAAATCACTTTAAAGCTTAATACTTTACAAACGGATCCCTAAATCTAAAAATCATCTTACTAACCCCTAAACATTTTTAAAAGACCTGTCTAATGATACCCCATACGATGGGGTAGGTGAGAAAAAAAAATCACACCCTCACTTTACATAATTGAAAATTTATTCTTTCACTTTGTCGGCGTAAGTAATATGTGTATCCATGCAAAATTACAGTCTCTGAGCAAAGAATCGGACGGACAGACGGACGGACGGACGGACGAACATGGCGAAACATGTCAGACCATACTTAGTGTAGAGTTCCGTAGCCGTATATAAAAATCCGATTTGCGTAATTGCACCAGCAAAAGAGCGTGTTCATGGCACTTACGCCCTTTTTGATTTTTTTCGTATGCTTTGACACGGTTAAATTAAAAAAAAAAAAAAAAAAAAAGTGGCGAGGACACAGTTTTTCAAAAATACTCATTTAATGTGTAATAAAAGTTTATTAGAAACACTAATATGTTTTTAAAAGACCTGTCGAATGGGCACATCATGTTACACGTTGATATTTGCTAAAAAAAATGTTTCAGCTTCTGTTACATTGTATGGAACGCCCCCCCTAAAAATATTAATGTTTATTATTTAGCCATCAAACTAAGTAGCGGCTACTACAAGGTTGCCATTTTGGCTAGGGAACCCTAAAAAGGGAAAAAAATAATCATCTAGACGCAAACCGGGGTGTTCTGGTTTCGGGACTGCCCGATGTGCCGATGAACATACGCTCTTCTGCTGGTGCAATTATTCAAACCGAACTTTTTCGTACGGCAACGGTTGCGGAACCCTACACTGCCCTTTTTTTGGTACATCGTGTTTTTTGGAAATTATATTTAGATACAAATGACATACTGATGAAATTTGAATAATATTTTTCGATATTACCGACATAATAATAATAAAAATATGAAATAAACCACAAATAAAAAACTAAAAAAAAAATAGGGGAAAAAAACATAAATTAAAAAATAAAATAGGAAAAAAAATATTCGGATTCGAACCATGGTGCCCTGTTTTGGAGACCGCCCGTTTCCCACCTAAGCTATTAAAACAATGCCGATCGCGGCGAAATTTACCTTCGTATTCTAATCATATTGTAGCAGTTTTTTATTGCCTGAACATACAGATAGAACGACGTTTTTTAAAAATGAAACCTAGCTAGATCGATTTTTCGCACCCGAAACCCCCTGCATACTAAATTTTAAGAAAATCGCTGGAGCCGTTGCCGAGATTCAGATTATATATTTATGTATATATATACAAGAATTGCTCGTTTAAAGATATAAGATAGGCTATATAACATCACGCTACGACCAATAGGAGCGGAGCAGCAAAAATGTTGCAAAAACGGAGAAAATTGACGCATACGAAGTTGCGCGGGACAGCTAGTATATGTACATATTTCGTGGTTTTAAAAAAAAAACTGCTGATCCGATTTGACCGATATCAAATAAAAAGTTGTCCTAGATTATAACACAGTTCTGTATACGTGTTTACCACTTTCGTTTGAAGTATATTATACACTTATACAGTCGCATTACTAATCAATGTATAATCAGAATCACAAAAACGCAAACATAATGGTAATCTGACCTCTTTTGTTTCCGTTAGAACAATACGTATTATGGAAAACGCGCAATAATATAGCAGACATGTCACTGACACTTGAAGACTCCATTTTGTTCCGTCAGGGTATTCAGTATGTATATTTAATCCCTGTCCGACCCGTTATGTGTTGTTAGGTATCATGTTCCCATTCGATTTAAGTAATTTTTTTGAATTACATGACGAAAAAAAAAATTTTTTTTTTTTCTTGATAGAAGTCATATGGGATAACATATGGAGGCGAAAAAGATTGTTTTGGAGGTAAAGAAGCTTTATGCAAACATATTGATAAAAAATCTTTAAAAATTATACATTTCGACGAAATTAGGTACTTAAATCGTGAATTTTAATATTCAGTCAAAAACATTTTAACGGATATGTTTTTTTTAGCATTGTTAACAGAATACGTACACACCCCTTTCGGGCCGGACAGTGATTAATTTACCTTTCACCTTGTTTATGTTCTGTGTTCGTGGCTGCCGGGAGTGCCGGGTCATCCGTTATTTTAATGAGGCTAACAAAATTGTCAAACCCAGGATAATATACTACTAGATCCATATAGTTAGGCCTTTATCGTGATAGTGGAGTACATCTGTACTGTATTATCAGACCTGGACTAAATTTAGATAAATATATGATGTACCTACTTAAATGACATTATTGTGCGATAAATATTATAAGCCACTTTTAAAATTAGCTACCTGCCAATAAAGGGCGCATCAAAGTCAAATATAATCTATTCACTGTCAGAAAGATTAAGACCAAAATGTACTTTTTTATGTTGTCTTTTACAAGTTTACAAAAAAAACACACTAGTGTGTATCGATTGGCTATCAAAGTAAATAATCTATAGAATTTGGTTTACGATAGTGGCCTGTTGGTCTAGTGGTTAGTGACTTTGACTGCTAAGCCGGAGGTCGTGGGTTCGATCCCCACCTAGGATAAAACTTTTGATTCTGTGTCTGGGTGTTATTTATCTATAATATGTATGTATTTAGAAATATATAAGTATGTTTATCAGTTGTCTGGTTTCCATAGTACAAGCTCTGCTTAGTTTGGGATCAGATAGCGTTGTGTGAGTTGTCCCCAAGAAGAAGAAGAAGATAGTTGTAGACATTTGCGTAATACATATTAAAAAAAACGGAACTGTGATTATCTCTTATCTAAAATCGATTAAAAACATACGAGTATACAAAAATAAGTAGGTACTTCACGACCGCCTGCGCCGCAGCCCGCAACTACCGGCATCGATACTACCGCATAGGTATAGAAAACATTTCCTAATAATCTCATACCAAGTCGTACAAGTTACGATGAACCGGTCGCCGCTCGCACAGATTCCGCAACTGACGGAAGTACAGTTGCATTGCCCTCAAGCGCACAGTTACCGTATTTGTTACCTGTTGAACCTACCATTTGTAAATCCAACTATTCTTAATTATAATAAATCCGAAAGTTTGGATGGATGGATGTATGTTTGTGCAAAAGTAATGTACGGTTTTTATTTAAACTTTACCTACATTAATGTAGTTATACATAAAAAAAAATGTGTGGCACTCGGGGACTGCCGCGGTAAAGCTATTGCATAGCATTTTTTATCAACTTGTGCAATTATATTTTTTTTTTTTTTCATTATATTTCGGAGCAGCTCGTCTCGATCCGTGCGAGCTTCGTACAGTCGTACCATATACATATACGTTAAGCGAACGCTCGGCCGAGCTACATGGTAGGCGGAGTGGGGGGTGTTAGGTTTTATTTTCGTTACGGAATTTCTTGATTCGATCGCCGCGCTCAAAGCCCGCGATAAAAGCTATGCAATAGCTTAAAAAAAAACAAATATAAGAGAGTCATGGCAATACTATTAGGACGATTTTGATAACATTTGGAATGCACAGGGACTGACTACTTTACAAGACTTCCATTCGATGTTCGTCGCCTAATGCACCTAATTTTCAATCCTGACGATCAATTTCATCAGAGACAGCCAACAACGCAGAAGATAGGTATTATAGTGAAGTGCACAAGCGCGTAGACACTAGTGCACTCTCAATCCCCTCACTATTTAGTCTGTTGGGACGGAAACTTGACACGACCAGAGGGTATCAAAAGCCAGTACCCCGTATTCGTGAAGCCTGCCGTATCTCAACATCTATGTATAGACCGACAACTGCAACATTGTTTAAATCGCTGATCTCTCGATCCACTTGAGCCACAGAGACAAGATACCTAACACAGCTTTGTAGTACTTAGAGTACATCAGTTTATCGTTAATTAAACCCAGTAATATAGGTTTTACGTCAGAGTTAGCAAAAGCACTTCACTTTCCCTTTTCATAAGAGGCTAATATAAGCGCATACGTCATTAGCATAATCACCACTTCAGTCAAGTGTGATAAACTGATAATCTTTTATTATAATAAACAACTGTGTCTTGCAGTTTCACCTGCCTTGAATTTGTGTTATACATGTCGGTGTTTAATACTGTTTAAAAAGCCAGATATATTTTAAAATTAATCTGGCTATCAGATTAATCATATTTGTTGTGTAGATTTTTTTTTTTTATTTATTAAAAAAATCAACTAGCAATGTGGGATTGAGTCCCACATTACTAGCAATCCTGTTAACCCCTGCAGCTAAGCTCAAAGGCTTGTGTTAGGAGTGGGTTCACGTCGGTAGTATAAAGGGTAGGATTCGAAAACGCGACCTCACGATTAACCTACCACCGCTTTCAAAATGTTATCCTTATACTTTCACAAACTTCAATAAAATTCGCTATTTCTAATTGTTTTCTTTCACTATGTGTACCATTTATACCTAACCTGTAAATAATGTATTTAAAAAATTGGTGTTGCACAAGCTAAATAACCTCTACATCTTTCATAGTGGAAGTATCTTTTCTTTATTATATTTATTCACCTTTTCTACTCCTTCATTATTAAACATCCTGTAGATGTAAAAACAAACAAAATCTTACCTTATTAACATGTGGAGAGATTCTAGACAACACAGCTTGTTTGGTTGTTTCAACAATGACCTTGGGAGGCTCAGTGACGAGTGGCACGCGACGTTCGAGCTCGTCTAAGGCAGCGGCCACTTTAGCATCGCCAGCGACTAGTGGCGCAGTTACGTATGGTGCTGCTGTGTTCGCGGCGCAAAGCACACCGGCCTCAGCTGTAGAGAGTGCCCACTCGAGGAGTGAATGAGCTCCTGTCATAAAGGATGCATTGTTAATTGTTTGTATCTCTTTTATAAACAACTAAATGAAGAGACGAGCAGGTTGTGAGCCTGATGATAAGCGTCATGTTAGCCCATAACAGTATCAGTGCCACCCAAATCCTTGTTTGGTGAAGATCTGAATGTCACTGCAACATGCTCCTCATTTGGGACTTTTTTTTCTAAATCTAATTTGTGGTTTCTGTTGAAGGGCACTGTTGCAATTGCTGGAATCACAATTGCTACAGTGCCCTTCAACTGAAACACAGTAATGCATTAACATCACTATTTTATTGAAGAATAACTGGGTCATATGGGAAAACATGTGGAGGCAGAAAAGATTGTTTTTATTGTAAAGAGGCTTTATGCAAACAATGTTGATAAAAAATCTTGAAAACACACTTTTCGACGAAATTGGGTACTTAATTGTGAATTTTATTATTCAATAAAAACATTTTGATATACTTTTTTTGTATTGTTTTAGCATTGTTAACAGAATACCCACACACCCCTTTCGGGTTTGACAGGAATTAATTTACACCTTGTATTGTATTGTTGTGTGTGTAGATAAGTGGAGAAACATACCTTTAACTCTGGTGTACAAAGCTCCAACTTGTCCTACGGCAGCCCCAACAGTAGGCAATGCCATGGCTTTCTGCACGGATTGCAGCTGTGATAGTGATGGTGAACTTACTTCCGTTGCCATCTGTCATACAAGGAACAAAAATATAGTTTAGACTTTATCTATACTCCTATTATAACACTGAAGAGATTTTTGAATGTGATAATTTCAGGAACTATTGGTCCGAATCGAAAAATTCTTTTACTGTTGGATAGCCCATTCATCAAGGAAGGCTATAGGCTATATAACATCACGCCATAACAAATAGAAGCTGGGCAGCATTGAAAAACGTTGGAAAAACTGTGAAAATTTACTTATACATAGTTGCGAGTCAGTTAGTTTTACTTATATACCCTGGCAGATGTGGCTATTGTCGCGATAACAAATAACACTAAGTGCAAAACTGTTTATTCTTTCACAAGTACCTACACATTTCAAAATTAAATAATTAATAAATTAAATACAGTTTTTTGTTGTATTGCTTAATAATAAAATTTGCAATATACATGTTTTATTACATCATAAAGTTATAATGGAGAAGAATAGCATTCCCTATGCACATGGGAAGCCATTATCTAGTTATTCAATCATAACTGTGCTGATGGAATAAAGTTATACATAAATTGTACACTATGAACTTACTTTCATTTCAAAAACAAAGAAGTAAACCAATATGAAACCTGATCTACTATAAATAGCTCTTGATCCTTCCTTTAAAACTCACATTACAGGTTTACTAATCCAATTATGTCGGTAGCCGAGCAAAAAATAGCAACAAGTGCATAAAAATGCATACCTACCTACATCAAGTCTTTATAATTACCGTAATCTTTGCAATACGAAACTGCTTAAAATCTTGCGATCGGCATTAAATTGTTAAAAATATAGAACGTAACGTTACCAACCTTGTATGTATTAGAAAAACTTTTTCTTTTAGACTTCGAAGTTGAAAATATACTTTCCAATCAGAAAAACTGACAGTAAAACTCAAATAACTTGCTTGGACCGATTCAAACGACTGACTGCAGCTGTAGATACGGGCCAGAGTCTTATGTACAAAATATGTACGCGATAAACAGCAGATACGCTACTGTGGATGATTAATTAAAATAAATTTATTTTATGATTCAAGCACTGCGTTTGGACTTTGGATCAACACCATTTGTTTAGTGATGTATTTAATCTTACTCTCTTACTACATTTACTTACTAATGTTTTTAAATTCAACAAAAAATTACAATTCAAAGCTAGTTTTAACAATAAATTCAATCTTCAAATTGCTTTAAAAAGATAAAATAATAATTGAGTTTATTTTAGAAGCGTTAATAGCCGTATATTCAATAATCAATATTGTAATTTCTATTTTGTCGAAATAATGTGTTTCGCAAAAATCGACTAATACCAATACTACGCAACACTATATATGTCAAAAAAATTTTGACAGCGACAGAGATGGAACTAATTTTTAGAAAGAGATACTAGTACAGTAAAAAAATAAAATATTACAAAAAGGGAAAGAATATTTAAATAATTAGATTTTTAATGATAACTTAATATTTAATAATATGATATAATCGTATTTTTACACAACAACCTTTGTTAATCCAATGTTATTTCATCAAATATTTTGGTTGGTCGCCAAGTGCCAATGACGAACATTGATCGCATTTTGTGGAACGAGGCCAGTCACCAGCATATGCGTATTCATACCAACATTGGATGAGAGTAGTCTTCTGATTGGTTCTTGAGCTCAGTCGTTTGTGTTTTGAACGTCAAATCAGACGTATTGCCGGCTCTTCATAGATTATTTTCGAAGTAAAAAACACAGAAATGTCGTGGACGAACGATAATGTGTTGGAATTTTTAGAACTTTACAGACGTGAACAACATTTATGGGATCCTAAACATCCTCTACATAGAAATAGAAGCGAAGTGTCCGAGGCCTGGAACAGAATACAAGCTTCCTTGAGTATACATTGCACAGTAACTGATTTAAAAAAGAAAAAGGAGTCCCTAATGACATCTTTTAGAATGCATCTTGGCAAGAAGAAAACGCAAGATGGTTATCGTACGACTTGGTTCGCTTATCCGCTTATGGAGGGTTTTCTTGGCGGCAAATATGAATGCGATAGTACAAACCAATTGGAAAATGAGGTAAACTTCGTCTCATTATATACTTACATATTATTTCATTCATATAATTATCTTAGCAATAACATGATAGTCAGTTTGTTAAGACGTTTGAAATTGTTCAAAGCGTTGGTCAATATTGGTCCATATTTGATCCAATTGCGTAATGGCTGTAACACAGTTTGTTGTAGTATTGGTAGGAATGTTACAAGTATATGTGTTGGTTCACATGGGATTCGAACAAGTGTTTGATGCCATAATGACTTACATAAAGACTCAGCCAATAAAATATTAAACACATGACTATGATAATGGCATCGATTGTTTTGGTAGGTATTTACAAATTCGTAAAGACGTGGTTGATATTTATTTAGACATGAGTCATACTAAATACAATTTGACACGGGAATAAACGCGTTTAATCTAGGTAAAGTTATTTACCATAAGCTTGACGTTGAGTCATACTATAAATAGAAATACCTATCTTTAAGACAGCATTGTTATGGCTAAGTAGGTAGGTATTAGAGACTAGCCCATCCCACGTGGATGTTGTTTAACGCTTTACTAAATCTTTATTTCAATTTCTGACTTGAGTCACTGTTCTTTGTTAAACATATAAAAGACTAGGCTTTCGATTTTCGATGGTTAAATACCTACCTCTAAATAGAGTGTTTCCTTGTGTACCAGAAGGGATGACCATTACCTACTTATTTATTATTACTAACTGTCTCGGCGAACTCCTATTCTCATATCTAGATAATAAAAGCGTGTTAATGAGAAAAGAAAAAAATCGAGTTCGACCTTAAATATTATTTTAATTACGTAGTAGTAGTATATCAATTGTAGGTATATTATGCAATTCGATAGCGGTAGCATTTTTTAAACGGTGTTAGGCAATTAAGGTAATGTGATGTGAGGAATAGTGGCTAAATTGTAAAAAAATACCCATGCTTATAAATGTACTTACTTAGAGGGCTACGATGACCTTTTTCTTGGTCACCCTACCCATACATTTTGTTCTCTACCAAAGTGGGTATTACAGAGTAAGTATAGAGGACGTGGTCAAGGTGTACCAAAGGGGGTGCACTATTCTATTCTACTAGTTACTAATTTTTTTTTCTCAAAATATCGAATAACATAGGTTTCAAAAGCAAACCGAAAAAAAAACAAAATATTTTTTTGGGAGACGTTTTTGGAACTCGGCGACCGGTGCCGCGGCACCCGCATTTGCCTCGTAAATGTATTTTGTCATCGTATGTAAATGTATCATCTACTTTAACATTAAAAATGTTATTTTTCAGTTCTTCTCTGGCGAATATAGCACGCCTTCGGTAATACCAGACCACGCTCATAACATTAACAGATCCCTAAATATATCTGATAAAAACATGTCAATAACCAGACAAAGTAAATCTCTACCATCGTGTCAGAAAAATTTGAAAAATACTTCATACACCAAAAAAAGGATGGATGACAATTTATCATATGTGATGAACGAGAGTGTTAAATCGGAAATGGACGAATACGACTTATACGGACAACTGTTAGCTAAAAAATTACGAAAATTGGACGAACACCAGCGTGACTTGGCCATGCATGAAATAGATAATGTCATGTTTCGCGCCAAAATGCAGAGTACGACAACGTCGACAAGAAGTTATTCTGCCTCACCGTCCCCAGTTCCAAGGAAGCTAAAGTCACCCGTATTTATCGTCGCACAACATGCTAATATTCAATACGAGGATGAAAACATACCGTACCAAGAACAACCACCTTCTTAAAATATTGGTGAAGTTAGTATTATTGGAACTTGGTTTGTAGCTAGAATGGCTAGGGTAACGCAATGACCCGAGGACCGGGCGCGGCGGCGTTCAAGCAGATGAAAGGTTTGTGTTGGCAGTATGAAGTAGGTATCTATCAGTGCCTTTGCTAATAAAGTGAGTTTTGGAAAGAAATAAGCAAATAAAGACATTTTTATTTTAAAATAATTTATTGATTATCGCAGTACCAATCACTACAACCCAAATAGCCCTTCCTTATGTCATTGGTAGCCCGAAGTAATAGCGGTTCTTCCCCGGATAGGTTTTTCCTAATGAGTGAAGAAACTCGCTCTACAGTAGGATCCAACGGGTTTCTCCGGAGCTAGGACCCCCTGAACTACCGACATTATAAATCGTTATGAAAATATATATATTACGGGTCTTAATCGCATGAATAATTTAAGGTAAAATACCTTGTTTATTGCCCGATGTTTCGACCGTATTACAACGGCCGTGGTCACGGGTAGACTAAACAAGGTACTTTACCTTAGATTATTCACGCGATTAAGACCCGTAATATATATATTTTCATTATGTGTACAAATCGTGAAAGTTTATCAACATTATAAATCGTACCTAAACAGAGTGTTTAAGTGGGCACTAAAGTAAGTCATGAAATTTAATATCCTGAATTAAATAAACATGATATATTATCTAATATTTTTTATCTTTTATCTGAATCTTAGAGTTTATATTATGACGTTAGAGTGATTGAGATAATTGTGGCATTATTATGCAAGTGAAAAAGGATATAAAACCGGACAAGTGCATGTCGTGCCATGCACAATGTATGGTTCCGTAGTTACCCAGCACAATAATGTGGTATAAGAAGTGGGTTTTCTGTTATTTTGGGTTCGTACTTACGAAACAAAATACGTGTGTTTTTACTATTAACAACGTTATTTAAGTTTTTGTCAAAGGAATTTGTACGAAGATTTTGTTACTTCTCACTTGGTCTATTGTTACTGGTAAACTTGTAAAGCCTACTTATCTGCGATAGTTTTCCTTTTCATTTCGTTATATTAAACTTCCCATTTCCTTTTTTTTCATTATACTACCCTGATTTTTTCCATATCTCCAAAAACAACCACTTAGCTGGCATTGGGAAACACTTGACTCTAACTAAAATTTGCATTAATTTTAATATTACGCTTAATATTTCACAAACGGATCCCTAAATCAAAAATTGATATTCACAACCCTTACATATTTTTGAAAAACATCTAACGAGACCCCACAGGATGGGATAGGTAAGAAAAAAAATCACATCCCCACTTCACAAGTAGTAGGTATAGAGGAATACCCAAAAAAGAGATTTATTCTACCAATTTGTCGTCTAATATGTAATAGTTTGAGTCCCGGGGAAGGACATAGGATAGTTTTTTATCGCGATAACCGACATCTACGCGGGCGGAGCCGCGGGCGAATGCTAGTGTTTTATATAGCTCATTTTTCGGACATCGTATTTTTAGGGTTCTGTAGCCAAAATGGCAAAAACGGAACCCTTATAGTTTCGTCATGTCCGTCCGTATGTCACAGGCAGTTTACTCAAAAACTGCACAACGTATTTGGATGAAATTTGGAGTATAAGTGTCTTGTATAAGCCGCTACTTAGTTCGATAACTAATTTACAAAAATAAATATTACTATGCACCCGATACTTGTAACAGAAGCAGAAACAAAATTCAGCAACCATCTTGTGGCACATATTCGACAGGGCTTTCAAAATATTTTAGGGTTTATAAGAACTCTTTTTGTCACACATTCGTTTTTTTGGAAATAATACAACATACCACCAGCTTTCGAAAAAGGCGCGAACATACATACATACACGGATCAGATGGAACCATCTTTTTAAAGGCGGTTAAAACTACAAATGAACCTACTTACATGGGGGCAACACAATTATACAAAGATTCTCCCCGTCCGCCGCACGAGGTATGACATGTCGGGGGCCAACACCCGCCTCGAACACAAAATTCTCATCTTAGCCCTAAGTACTTACTATAAGTAGATACATAAATTCTCTTGTGATGTGAGATACATAATTCGGTGTACAAATAACAATGATGATTTGTACTTTTTTAGATTTGGATTTTGGTCCCACATTACTAGCAATCCTGTTACCCCTCCAGCTAAACTCAATGGCTTGTGTTAGGAGTGGGTTCACGTCGGTAGTATAATGGGTAGGATTCGAACCCGCGACCTCACGATTGCGAGAGCGATGCCTTATTAGCCATTAGAGTACAACCGCGTACTGTATTTCAATGCCTAAATAAATTGCGCATTCCAATCGCTATCGCGTATATGTTGGTACCTGCGGTTACAGTATTTGTGCACATTTGCACCAACTCTTTTCGGACTCAAGATTGAACTTCTTATAATAATAAATAATATCTTGGGACAACTCACAAATCGCTATCTGATCCCAAACTAAGCATAGCTTGTACTAAGGCAACCAGACAACTGATAAACATACCTATTAAATAGAAACTTATAAAAATTGTGTAGGTACTACTAGTAGTACTACACACAGAAGAAATACCTAAATGATAAATAGATTCTGCCATATCATTTTTTAATACAATCTCTGAGAATAATAAACTTATTTATTGCGTCATGCGTCTATTCTCGATTCATAAACCGTTTCCCCGCAATGAATGAACTTTGAAAAGAGCACTCTGCCGACTGGAGTTACCAAGTAGTTCAGTACAAAGATTATTATGAGTCACAACCATTTTAAACTTTGGACTTTGTATATCCGGTCCTCAATTCATAATGACAAAGGTGACGTGTGGTTCAACTCATCATGCGTATGTACATTTACCTACCTAGGTATTTATTTACATATCTATATATTTACTGTTTCACACTGTACATTTATAGGTATCTGACGTGGTCATACATGAGCATAATCAAATCACAAAAACTATTGCGTAATATTAGGTTACTTATGTAGTAAGTATTATGACGAAATATTTGGTAAGGTTTTCATAAATGTTTAGCTAAGTACCGATGTGTCTGTTAATGAACAGACTTAGACTTCCTAGATTTAGTAGGTAATCGATTTAGGTTGGTTACGGGTCGGAAAATTACTTTCTAAGTAAACTTGTTAGGATATATAATACCTACTTATAACAATTAGGTAAGTACCTACTTTTCTCAACCTCGAGAACCAAGTCCGAAGCATATAGGTAATTATCTGACCCGCGCAACTTCGTCTGCGTCAGTTTTCCCGTTTTTGCAACGTTTGAAACATAAATTATTATTTAAGACTTAGGTATTGTACTCCCAAAACCATACGCCCCCCTAAGTTGATAATTCATATTTTTAAGCTAATAAGCTGTTTATGAAATTAATATTTAGCATGTTTTAAAATGGCATGGCACTGTAATACCTTATGATCTATAATATACCTACACGCGTGCATTTTTTGCAAATATATATATTTTGTATTTTATGTTTCAAAAGTTTAATACCTACATGAAGAGAACTAAGAAGAAGGTAAGTAAATATATTTCACGGGTTAAAACATATTCATAGACATATTCTCCAACCTCAAACCGTTCAATCTTGCCCCCATAAACCTTACTCATAACACCTCTTTTAATGTATATCTATACTATATACTATATAATATTATAAAGCGGAAGAGTTTGTTTGTTTGTTTGCTTTATTTGTTTGTTTGTTTAAACGCGCTAATCTCAGGAACTACTGGTCCGATTTGAAAAATTCTTTTTTTATTGGATAGCCCATTTATCTACGACTAATAGGAGCGGAGTAGCGACGTGAAATGTTGCAAAAACGGGCAAAATTTACGCATACGAAGTTGCGCGGGACAGCTAGTAATATTATAAAACTGAAGAGTTTGTTTCTTTGTTTGAAGTTGACAATCTCAGGAACTACAGGTCCAAATTGAAAAATTATTTTACTGTTGGATATCTCATTTATCGAGGAAGTCTATAGGCTAATACATCACGCTATGACCAATAGGAGCGGAGTAGCAATGAGAAATGTTGCAAAAACGGGGAAAATTTATATCGCGAAAAAACAGAAACATAGTTCAAATAAATACCTACGGATGGCGTTATAAGTATCGATTTGATATTGAAGTTTTTTAAAATTTAGAATATCAGATGTTATGTTAGGTCAGGTTAGGTGGACCCCACGCTTTTTTATGATAAACTGTTTTTTTTCTTAATAACTTTAGTTTTATCTCTGCATTTTTATTTTGGATTTGTTAAAAGCCATTGTTGCCATGTTTGCAATTTTTATTATTATTTATTTTATTTACTTAGCTAATTTTACCCTGTACCTATCTCGGCACCAATGAAATGACATAAGCTTTATTTTGTGAGCGTACCTAAAACGTAGTGATTACTTTCTCTGTAAACGTACCCATTTAGGAGCGTAGCGGTACTAGAAAACTCCTGCTATGTGGCCACCATTCTTAGTATTCTTGGTTCGATTATGAATAATAATAAAAAAAACGTAACATTTTTTATACTGTCTTGTATAATAATGGTTAGTAAATATAAGTAGGTATCTAATAAAGGATAGACCGGATTTTTAACTCCTCAGTACCTACTGTGTAAATTAGCTTTTATTACGATAAACTTTTCAATCGTTCAAGTAATTTTACTAACGGATCCATACGGAACTTTCAAATTCCATTGTGGTGATAATAATAATAATATCTTGGGACAACTCACACAACGCTATCTGATCCATCTGCAGAGCTTGTATTATGGAAACCAGACAACTGCTAGACATACTTATATATTTCTAATTACATACTTATTATAGACTAGCTGTGCCCGCGACTTCGTTCGCGTGAAAGTCGGGTTTAAATTAAGGTAGTTTATGTTACGAAATAACTTCTGTGTAAATATGTTGGAAACAGTCCTGTCGGGTGACCCGTAATATGATTTAGCAGCGGAGAATCGTCTTAAACTCATCTATTAATAGCTTCAACATCCAAAAGCTTTGGGAAAATAAATACCTAAGTACCAAATACAGACTCTTTAATTGTGTTTTTTGTTATTAATTTGTGTTTGTTTTCTTTTGGTCTATTGTTATTTTTATTATTTTACTGTTTTATTTATTGTTTTTTTTTTATCTTCTGCATGACTTTTCCTGTTAAATTATAATAATGTCTATACATGTGTCATCTGTGTACTAAATAAAAATTGTTCTGAACTATTCTTTTAGATAGTTAATTTGGTGTGCGGCTTAAGAAGTGGGTTTTCTATTGTTTTTGTTTCATTCTTTCAACGTTATACCTACTTATTACCTAATAAAAATTATTAGGTAATGAGTAGGCATTACGTAGAATACAATTTGTACGAAAATTTTGTTACTTCCCATGTGATCGTAAACTTGTAAAGCCTAAGTACTTAAATGTGATCATTTTCCTTATAATTTTAGTATTTATATCAACTACCCAACATGAACCATTTAGCTGGCAGGGGGACACTTGACTCTAAAAATGTTCACTATAAAGCCTAGTATTACACAAAGAAATCCTTAAATCTAAAAATAGTCTTTACAAAACCTTAACGCTATAACATGAATAATATATAATGGATAACAGAATACCTGTGTCTGCGTTATACATGGATATGACCAAGGCTTTTGATCATGTGGATCATAGCATTTTATTAATGAAACTTAACGCGTATGGGATCAGAGATAATGCCTTGAAATTAATAAGTTCTTATTTGAGTAACAGAAGCCAAATTACGCAAGTGACCACTGTATGCCCAAAATCAAAAACTGAAGTTATTCACGGTTCAAATTTAAGATATGTGAGATATGGCGTGCCTCAAGGCAGTGTGCTAGGACCATTTCTTTTTCTCGTATACATAAATGATTTGCCAAAAAATGTAAATACCCCAATGATTTTATTTGCCGATGACTGTACCTTGGTTTTTTCTATGTTCAAAAATAATGACATTATTAAGTATGAAAGTGACATTAACGAATCAATTAAAAATGTAATTGAATGGCTTAACAAGAACAATCTAAAATTAAATATAGAAAAAACAAAAATGGTTCAATACAAACAAAGAAAACAACCACTACATCTACATGTTAATTATGAGGGTCACCAAATTAATATGTCCGAAACCCAAAAATTCTTAGGACTTTGGATTGATGATGATATGTCATGGAGAACTCATGTCGACCATCTATGTAAAAAACTTAATAAATTCTCATATGCATTATACATGTTAGCTAAAGTTGTGAGCCAAAATGCTGTACTGATTGCGTATAATGCTTATGTTTCAGCCGCCTTAAGATACGGCATCATCTTTTGGGGAAATTCTGTAGATAGAGAAGCTTTTAAGGCTCAGAAAAAATGCGTTAGAGCCGTTTGTAAATTGCGACTACCTGACAGCTGCAGACCGCATTTTAAAAAATTAAATATCTTAACGTTACCGTCACTTTATATTTATGAAATGGCCAATTTTGTTAAGTCACATCCTCTAATGTTCCAAACTTTAGTAAGCAAAAGACAGTGCAACAAAATACATGTACCGCCCCATACTACAGCATTATTTGACAAAAATATTCTAGGTATGGCTCCTAAAATATTCAATAGACTCCCCAAAGATATTAGAAATATAAATGAAATTAACATATTTAAACGTGCGCTTAGGACATATTTAATTAATAAGACATATTATTCTGTAAATGATTTTTTAGTTGACATACAGTTCTAATTATTGATAAATTATGTGATTGTCTTATAATTATAAATGTAATCTAATAATTGAATTTTGTGAAATAATGTTATATTATGCATATTATTTATAAATACAATTTAATTCTGTAATAATTCTAAAATTTGCACACCAGAAAAGGTAGTATACGGAGATCTTATATAATTATAGCAACTATGTAACCTGTATAACGCAAATAAATGATTTGATTTGATTTGACGCTTTTTAAAAGACCTATCTAATGATACCCCACACGATGGGGTAGGTGAGAAAAAAAAATCATCCCCACTTTACATATAAGAGAGGTGGTACCCTTAAAAAATAATGATTTTCTTTCATTTTTAGCGGCTTAAGTAATTTATTCATGCAAAGTTGCAATCTTCTAGCACTAATAGTCTCTGAGCTAAGCTGCGGACGGATGGACATAAGGGAACTATAAGGGTTCCGGTTTGCCATTTTGGCTATAATGGGGTGTATTTCATATAGTGTTACAACGCAATACTTAAAAAATGGATTTTCCTTTGTCTGCAAAGATTTACAACTGAAATGCATATAAAACTACTGTAACACTTTAGTAAACAAACACAGAGCGTGTCATGTGTGTCATGCCCGCGAAAATGTCAGATATCTCCAAAGGCACATACTAATCTATGGGTAGCCTTCAAATAAGTTACCATTAGCGGCGATGACGACAGTCAATGGGTTTTTAAAAAATAATTTACACTCTGTGGAGTGTTTTTATATGTTGTCTTACATTACAATGATGCAAGTAAGAAAAAAAAGACATGCACCCCCAGGCTCATGAATTTTCAAGCCTTCGCCATACATTTAGTCCGCGTTGACAGACAATGACCAACCACTCCCCTCCTCCCGTCGCCCGAACTACTCACACTTGGCCGATGTTGAATCATTCATTATCGTTGAATTGATGAACACGTAATCTCCAACTATAACCCCAAAACATGATCCTCGATGCACCTGTGTGATGCGTGGTCAAACAAACGGACAGACGGACAAACATTTCTAAAAATGATAGCAATTTTAATTTTAAAACTTCTTTTACTAAGTATAGAACATTATTGAATACAACGCCATCTACTTTCAAAACCAGTGAAGTTTCTTCTTAAGGAATTATTTGATCACGGTGAACAATTTGATTTCATAGATGGCGCTGCATGTTTTTTTTTAAGTGTGTAATGTCTTTTTTTAGCAATGAACACATCAATTCTGGAAAATGTCTTTTTAATTGTAATGTAATATAGTTTTTCATTTCTACTACGATTAATTCATTACTCTCAGCAGTGCATGCAATACCTATAAATATCTTACCTAGGTGTATATTTACCTTGATTTTTAATATAAAAAATAATAACCAAAGTAAATAAGTTACCTACGGTCGAAAAAATAACTAAAACATTGAGAAAAATATTAAAAAAGGATAAAGATTATTTTAAAAAATACAAAAAGAACATAATCAGATATCCAGATTCGAGCCTGGGACTTCGTCGTCAAAGTCCGCTAGCATAGCTTCGAGGCTCTACGGTTTGCTACATACCACGTCAAAATAACTGTTCTTATGAAACTTAAAAATGTTGTGTTTAGCTCCTTATAGTTTTAGCGTGAAGTTATGTATGCCATGGGTTAGAATTATAGATAATGTCTGATTGTGGAAAATTTTGTGATAAACCATTATGGTGCGACAAAAAATACGTTGCTACTCGTTCCCCATAGACGTTAGCGTAATGATTCATAGTGTAAATAATGTCCTATAGTATTTACTATAAAACTGCAAATTTTCATAAAGATCCGTCAAGTAGCTACTGTTTTATAACGAAAAATAGCTACAGACATTATCCCTTACTGCTTAGCTCCTATGGGAAAAAGCGTGATAATTTATAGCCTAAATGTTAATCTGGATATCGTAGATTGCACGTGCAAAATTTCAACCGAATCTGTCCGGTAGTTTTTGCGTGATGCGTGTTCAAACAAACAGACAGACAGACAGACAGACAGACATTTCTAAAAATGCAGCAAAGTGTTTAAATACTCTTTTCGAACATTTCCTCATATTTTTTTTCACTAAGTTCGGCCATGTACAGACACGTGAAATTTACAATTTTATTATATGTATAGATATAGATAAATAACACCCAGACACAGAATAAACCATCGTGCTCATCAGAAAAAGTTTTATCCTGGGTGGGGATCGAACCCACGACCTCTTGCGTAGCAGTCGGACACACCCCCACCGCGCCACAGAGGCCGTCAAATGAGTGTTAGTGATTAATTTTGAGAGACCACCTTTTGCATGCTAGTTCTTTTTATTTAGTGGTCAGAAGGGGTTGTTAATTAGTAAATTAATTGTACAAATCGTATTAATAATAAGTAGTAATCATTCATAGCCCTTGTAATAAAAATAAGTGTAGTATAGTATTATATTATCTGTGGTGTAGGTAATAAAAACAAATGGGTGGTCCCTCAATCGTTTCTTCGATTATCAATTCGTTTATCTTTAAGCGATTTTATCTATTGTATGGTTACTTTTATAATAATTAAAAGGCTGATTTTACAATTGTTTGACAACTTTTACCAAAATCCCTCAATGGGAACGCGAACTGTATGGGTCAGTCCGTCAGTCGCAGTTCTCTTGTTAGTAAAGATACAACTAAGTAAGTACCTAACTTTCGGTTTCCACTAATGGGTGCCGGATATTAATTTTGAACTACCTACATTTTTAATATTATTTCTACTACGATCTATATAGACAGTTGACTAAAAATACATAAATTGGTGATTAACATGAAAAACTGACGTGAGACCGGAAGACTTTGGTGTTTGCAAAAGGTATGTAGGTAGGTACCTACTTACTTATATTATCTAGTATTTTATTGACCTGTTATTTGATGACGGCTTGTGAGAGTAGGATACAGTTGGTCTTATATTTATTTTTAGCATTTTTGAGGTGTTCCATCATAGAGGATAGCTATTACCTACCCAGTGAATACATGATACCAATGTGACATAAAACTATTTTTATTTCATTTTGTAAATTGATGTCACTTATATAAGTATTGCACAATTATGTAAATTTGCGTCATGTGTTTACTGAGTAGTAACGTAACTAGGTATCTTTTCAGAAATAGTAATACAAAACTATAATAAAGTTGCAGTTTTGTTGATCGAACAAATGTACCTACAGTTCGTTTTTTTATGATTATTGCTCAATTATATCTACAACTTCATAATCCGTGTACCTTAAATATTATTGCTGAACCCTAAAAATTATGGAATTAAGTTTAACTACATAAAACATAATTTTTAATCAGATTAGTAGAATATTTCTCGTTTTTTATGCCACGGGTCGAAAAAGTCGTGAAAATGCAAGTATTTTACATGCTCTTTAGCATGTGCTTAGCATAACTATTGAAGTATATGATTCTGCAAACGGACTCTTGTTTTATTATTGATTTTTATTTAAAAATTACGAAAATTAAATGAAAGTAGTAAAACCGATTTGTTGTGTTTCTTTTTAATTTAATAAAAACTCTAAAAATCTCACATTGTAATCCCGCTAACTATAGATTTATTATCGTATATTTACCGATTGTATATGGTCATAGCAATAAAAAACCGCAAAAATAAGAGCCAGATCTTTATCAGATCAGGCGTCAATTTCGGTTTGTAACTTTAGATCAGATAGAATTAATAAAGTTTCGATTGAATAAAAAATAAACAACTTTTAAATATTTTACTTGCTTTTCCTATTGTATAAAAGTTATATTCTTATCTATTATTTAATAAGTGAATATAACGAATATTTAAAAGAATATAAGATTATTTGGGACAGTAACAAAAAAGAAAACTTCGGTAAAAAAAAAGGAAATTAATATAAATTATGATACATATATAAATCACAAACTGTAGTAAAGTTATAATGTTTGGTACAATAACGATAAGGCAATAATAACTAGCCCTTACCGCATCTATCACCAGCTATTTATTTTCTCTGCTAGCGTTAGTGGTTTTCTCCCGCTGTTTAATTATAACACGGTTATATGTTGATGTCCAAGTAACAAAATGGAAGTACAAAGAATATCAATTTTTCAAAAAACAAACTTAAAATGGTATAATTGTAGTTACATCCATTATTATTATATGACAAATTGTAGTCATAAAGTTAAATAATAAGATGAAAATAAAAATAACTAAAAATACGATAAACTTACCTTGTAAAAGTTGTGAAAGTAAGTAACTAAATCAGAATGACATTCAAATTTTAAGGTCTTTTCATCTGACGTAGCCAAGGTAATTGTTAATGAAATTCAATTTATCGAATTTAAATGCCATTAATATTAGTGCCTTTATTCAATTATATAAAATAAGTGAATTTTATTCTAACGAATATATAATAAAAACGGTAACCAAGTCGAAAATTATATTTTGTAACTTTTTGGGACAAGTTTAACTAACCACATAAATATAGTCATAGACCATCTAAAAAAAATCATATGATTTGTTAAACACAGTCGGGTAAAAATTAAGAGTGACTGTAAAACTAACCATAAGAATTACAACGAATATTCTGTTACAACCGTCTAAGTTATTTTGAACTCTAAATTTACTTCTTAAAATTCTGCTGTAGTAACGTTACTCAAACATAATCTATTTTTCGTGAATAAGTTGAAAATGGCTGGATGCACAAATTTAAATATTTGCGCTCATCTCAACAGCATGTTGCACTGAAAATCTGTATCATTCTAATCTTGAAAGGAGACAACAATGTATGAAAATTCGTGTTCGTTACCCCAGCAGAACTGGGGTAACGAACACGAATTTTCATACATTAAGATTTCAAAAGGTTTATATTTAGTCATTTTTTTCAATTAAATAATAAGAATATGTCCTGATTTTAAATAAACAAATTACATAGAAGTTATGTAGGTTTATAATGCGGGACTCGCAAAAACAAAAAGGTACTGTTATGTATAACGAATCTATGGGTAGGTAATCGTTAGTCTACAAGGGGTTTAAGGTGGTAATGACAATAAAGTTTAAACGGTACCCTGTGAAAGTGACCCTGATTACTAAGCTGGGGGTCGGGGGTTCGATTTCCACCCAGGTTAAATCAAAGTAGGTATAGGATCTGCCTATTTTGGGGTCATGGATGACCTTGTCTGAGATGTCTCAAGATATTAATATTATTATATTGATCTAATTACATACATTTCATTAGACTAGCAATTTTATTTGGGTGTATAGAAAATAAATAATACCTAATCGCCTAAAATCAGAAGTTTACACATTACAAATAAAAATCGACAGCTGATTGTTGCGTTCCGTAGTTTCAGATGTTGAAATAATGCCATTTTTAGCTTAGCGTCAGAAATAGATTCTTGTTGTCTTTTTTGCTCTACAGCAGAATCGTATAGGCATCCTGTTGTCAAGTGCTGTCACAATATAGGAATGTTTTGCTTGTTCTGTCAAATTATTTGTTTTGAATTTGGGGATTAACATGATTGTGTGTGATTTTTTCGAAATAAAAAGCATAAACATAGGTGATTGTTGTTTGTGAAGTGAAGAAAACTAAACTAGTTTTGAAAACCATGGCGACTATGATGAAAGAGAAACGTAAAGAGGCATGTATCATTACTATTTCACAATATTTCTTTGTTGTACAAACGTACTGTGAACTTGAAGTGCATTTAAAAGTTAGGAATGCAATTTATTCTATTTCTATACTTATGCGTAGTACTCAATTATGATCACTCCTTTTAAAGTCTGTATTGATTATTGTTGTTTGGTAAAAACAGCTTAAATCATCACAAGAATTAATTTATTTTTAAATTATTTTGCTTAAAAACTGTAAAGTTTAAACATCATTTTGCTACTGTAATATACAACAATTAATCCGGCATCACTGCCGTCACCTAAGTGCCAACCAACTCTGTCTAAGCCCGACGAGTGGGGGTGCTACATCAACTTATGCAGAATGCTGCACTACAAATGGTACCTCAATAGCTTCCAACCAGAGCTTATTGGGCCACCAAGGGTGTAGGTTTAGAACAGCCCTTCTCCCTCAACCACTGTTTCACTGTGTTGAAACAGACTCCCCAGATTATCTTAAATATATACACCTTTATTTTATTCTTAATATAAAATGTTTGAAACTTAATAATTTTATGATAACTTTTGCAAATCTTATTGGAACCAAAGACTAATAGTATTTTATTCCATTTCAGAAAAAGAAAAGCAAAGAAAAAAGTTCATCTAGGCATAGTGTCACCAGAGAACTGCCTTCAATAGGCATGGACACTCCTTTAACTGAAGAACCATGTAATGATGACATACCTATAGCTAATATTGACTCTCAAAACCAATTTATTGAAGAACCAAATACTTCTGAATATTCTTCACAAATAGACAATAAATCTGTTTTAGAATCACCCAGCATAAGTAGTCCCAAAAACATAGAAAAGGAATTGTTTTTAGAAATAAATGTAGATAATAAAGGAAGCATACAACATGAAGAAAATAATTCTTCTGTAAATAGTATCTATGAAAGTCCACAGATAACAAGTAGTCCAGATATCAAACCTGATGTTAGCGAACAAGTTCCAATTTCAAATTTAGATGAAAGTTTTGAGGTGTTCAATAAATCAAATGAATCTCAAGAATTTTCAAATATAGAAGAGAGCTATGAGCAGTTATCTCATAAACTGGAGAGTATGGCAATACCAGAGTATGAAAATAGTATTTCCCAAGAAAGAGAATTTGAACTCCTTAGTCCGAGAGCTTATCTAGAAACTCTTCAATTAGAAGACGAAATATCTGCTCCTAGTATCAAAGAAGATGTTGTGCCATCAGCTCCATGCTTTGAGGAGGTACCACAGAGTATACCATATCAAGAAGTGATAATAGAGAGTAAGCCTAAAATGCAATGTATGCCAATAGAAGATGTAATGAGACTGTACAGTGGAGGGGAGATGGAAGATGTGAGGGCTATGAGTGAGAGAGAGGAGGAGATAGTTGAAGTGGGTCCTGTGAGTGGACCTGAACATCCCCTTGTTGATTTGTTGTCAACTTTTAGGTATGTTTTACTAATTTACAGTTTGTTTAATTTTACAAAAGGTAATAATGCCAATTTTATATTTGTATGATGCAGGTGTGTGAATATACAGCCTAAATGCTGGCAATATTTTTGTACACTATTTTAGAAACTTGATTTTTTACAGCTACATGAGACCATAGAGTTTATGAAATTAATGATTATTTTCAACTTTATACTTCCATGAGGCTCCTGAAGACTGACAAATTATTTTAATAATGTGAATAATACTAACATATAAGGAAGCAATCAATATTATCGTGAATATGTATAATATGCTAACACAAAGTCAAGCATGAAGTTTATCATTCACTAGCTGACCCGCACAACTTTGTCTGCATAAATTTTCCCCTTTTTTGTAACATTTTTCATTACTGCTCCGCTCCTATTGGTCGCAGCGTAATGTTATATAGCCTATAGCCTTCCTCGACAAATGGGTTATCCAACAATAAAAGGATTTTTTCAATTTGTGCCATTAGTTCCTGAGATTACCGCATTTAAACAAACAAACTCTTCAGCTTTATAATATTAGTATAGATACCAGTCACCACTATAAGTGTTCTATTTTAGATCATCCCTGATGGCAGTTGAACGAGAACGAATACTTCTAGCAAATGGTTTTAGAGATGAAGAAAAAAATAGAAAATCACTCTGGAAGATAGAGAAAAAAACAGCACATGTGTCTGAACTATGTCCGTGTGGAGCCAATGTGTCAGTGAAAGCTATTTATGAAAGCGCTACATTTGCTAAAGAGAGACTGCCGGTGGCTAAGATGAGGCTAGAAAGTTTGTTGCGAGATGTCCAGGATTCATATTGCCATCATCAACATGCAGCATTACTAGCCTATTGTCAGGTAATTATTTATTAACTAAGTGTGCAGTAGCATTACGTCATTCAATGCTGACCTTAATTAGTTTGTTAGTACCTAACTTACTAACTAAGGATGGCCTTAGCCACTCAACACTTCATTAACACCTCCTAGTCCTGAGTGAATTCGTTTTTTTTTTTTTTTTTTATGAAGTATATAACAAGCAATGTGGGATTTTTGGTCCCACATTACTTGCAGTCTCCAGCTAACCCCTCCAGCTAAGCTTAATGGCTTGTGTTCGGGGAGTGGGTTCACGTTAGAGCTGGCGGGTCCGATCCGTCGCCGGCGAACCGGGCGGCGTCGGCGCGCATATCTGCCCCGCCCGCGGCCTTCCGTGGAGGCGCGGCACCCTGCGTGTATCTAGGTGCCGCGTAGGTGTGAAATGCCCGGAATGCAATGACATCGCGTCCGGGCATTGCCACTGGGCGGGCCGCCGACGGTATAACAAATTCCGGCGGCCCTTTCGCGAAGGTGGTAGGCGACACACGGCGGGTTTTTTAGTGGGTGCGAATCCCACACTACCTCTACCGTCTTCCCCGGACGGTGGGGGTGTCCGTAAGGAATTTTTCCCACCACATAAAAAAAAAGGAATGGTTTCACGTTGGTAGTATAATGGGTAGGATTCGAACCCGCGACCTCACAATTGCGAGACCGATGCCTTAGCCATTAGGCTACCGCCGCTTAAATATTGTTTAACACTTTAGGGGCATTCTTTTCTTTCTTTTGCAAACCATTTATACTTATTCATTAATTAGCAGTAATTTGTCTGATGTTTAGGCACATATAGTTTTTACATTGTAAATGGATGCTCCTACTATGTTGTACTCATTGGGTTGATATATCCAATCTCATGTGCTCTTCTTTTAATATTTTACATCAGTCTTCTACTATGGTGTATAATATAATGGTGGCAGAATCTTACCTGCATATACAGTTTATAAACAAAGAAACATTGGTAATTAGAAAAGAGTGGCCGCGAGTTTTTATTGCCTGTTCTTTTCTCCGGCTTTACTTTTACAGTAGGCTGGTAGGCAGTAGGGTACAAGCTCTGTGTCGTGGGATCTGTGTTTTACAAACATACAAGTCACGGACACAAAGCACACAAAGTGGTGTCCCCTGTGGAAATCGAACCCACGACCTCTTGCCTAGCAGTCGGATACACTCCCACCGCGCCACAGAGGCAGTCATGTGTATGTAGAATCGACTTTTCACAAGAGTAGTATTGTGCTTCCTAAGTGAATAAAGAATTTTTATTACTATTATTCTTTAACATTGTTCTTCTGTACTCATGCAACCATCCAAGCAAGTATTACATTGAATAATCGTTCGATTTTAGCTTTCTATTGCGAAATTATAAAGTATATTGTTGACTTGCGTGCTGCACTATTCTGTGTGTATTTGTCTGTTATCTGTCACAATGTGCACAGAAAAGTCAATAATAACTATGACTCAAAGTGTTATGAGATCGATTTCCACACATGTCTAAAATGTGTCATACTGTATGACGCATTTTAGACATGTGTGGAAATCGATCTAAGGCAAGTATAGTAATAATAATAATATCTTGGGACAACCCACACAACGCTATCTGATCCCAAACTAAGCAGAGCTTGTACTATGGAAACCAGACAACTGATAAACATACTTATATATTTCTAAATACATACATATTATAGATAAATAACACCCAGACACAGAATAAACCATCGTGCTCATCACACAAAGTTTTATCCTGGGTGGGGATCGAACCCACGACCTCTTGCGTAGCAGTCGGATACACTCCCACCGCGCCACAGAGGCTGTCAAATGTCAATAGTGTGTACACTATACATGCCTTTTGCAATAGAAATTCATTTTGTTTTTCATATACACTACTTTTAGAGCAGAGCACCTAGACAAATGGCATTCTATTCGATTAGAGTTTGCGCTAATCGAATAGAATGACGTCGTTGCGCGCGCACTACTGCTAATGTCATATTAACAATTTTCGTATGTTCGGTGTTGCGCGCACAACGACGTCATTCTATTCGATTATCGTAAACTGTAATCGAATAGAATGTGCCATTTGTCTAGGAGCCCTGAATGGATGGATGTTTGTTGTTTTTCTTTCATGCAAATCTACTGAACTGATATTAATGGAACTTTACAATAATATTGTTTTCACAACAGAGGATGGGCATCATCTCCATATTTTAAAGCCTTATAGCGATCGCAAACCCGCAAGGATCTATTGACTACCTCTGTGGCGCAGTGGGAGTGTATCCGACTGCTACGCAAGAGGTCGTGGGTTCGATTCCCACACGGGACACCACTTTATGTGATCCACAAATTGTTGTTCCGAGTCTGGGTGTACTTTGTATCCGTGACTTGTATGTTTGTAAAGTCCCCCGCAACAGAGGGCTTGTATCCTACTGCGGGAGTCGTTTTTTTTAAATAAAATAAAATAAATAAATTAATAAGTAGGTTCTACTGGGGAGACCCGTGCCCAGCGGTGGGACATCATATGGGTTGATATGAAAAACATCAGAATAACACATAGGTTAGAAAAATCAAACTTAATGCAGGTGAAGCTGCGAGGAAAGCAAGTAAAAATAAAGTATGAATATTTTGTAGATAGAAGAGTTAATATCAGAGACGGTGCAAAGCAACAAGTCAGTGATCCGCGAGGCTTTGTCGCTGGTGCTGGGTGCTTTACGGCAGAGTGCCAGCGCGCTGGACGCGCTGACGGGCGCGCTGCAGCGCTGGGCCGAGGCGCTGGCGGCCGCGCTCGTCGACCACAGGGACCTGCGGCAACTGCTCTTTATATTGCATCATTTGTTCAAGTGAGAAGCATAAATATTATTTTGTTGTATTAAAATAAGCATGTGACTTTGGGCATGTGTTTGATCTGGGCTTTCGTAATGTTAACTTGTGTTGTGGTATTTGTGAGGACTTATTAATTAATTATAATTAATAGTTCTCTAATATTTATTGAATTGTTATTGTTATATAATTAGCTGATAGTCTGCCTAAAAAAATATTTATATCATTACAAATTGGTGAAAACCAAAAATCAGACTGCTTAAGAATAAATTAACTAATGAAGGTGAGGACAAACTAATAATATAATAATAATAATAATAATAATGTGGTCCTTATTTTTTGTCTTATCTTTTAGTTTTTGAAATTCGATTAACATAAAAAAATATGTATTTTATTCAAATGTAGTTATTGCACTTTGACATGCGGAATCACAGGTTCTTTTTTAGGGTTCCGTAGCCAAAATGACGAAAGGGAACCCTTATAGTTACGCCATGTCAGTCCGTCCGTCCGCAGCTTAGCTCAAAGTTTGTTAGTGCTAAAAGGCTGTAATTTTGCATGGATACACGTATTAATTACGCCAACAAAGAGAAAGAATAAAATCTTGAAAAAAAAATGTTGTAAGTATGAAACAAAAACAACAGATAACTCACATCTTAAGCCGCATTATTCGGATGGGGTAGGGGGACTACGGAACCCTGCATTATGCGTGGCACTTGCCCGATTTTCTAGGGAGATTTTCTTTTTTAGAACCAAATTAAGGGGTGAGGAGGTTTTAAAAACCTCACCCCTTCATTTGGTTCTAAAATGAGTTTCAAAAATCGAAAATAAGGGTCACCCTAAAATACATACTTCTTTGTAGCGCAATCGAGTAAACATTTTTACTCAGTAATCACCTTATGAACTATTTTGTACATTCAAACTAAAGTAAGCCTTACTTTAATAAGTTAAAATTTAAAATGCAATAAACACATTTTAACACTAAATCTATAATTTCTGTTTCCCCTTACAGACAATCCAGGTCAGTACGTTGGGCCTCCCGCGTGATACAAGTGCGAGTGGACATAGAATCTCCGCCGAGAGTGCTTGCCTTACTGGAGTTATTGCTGGCCAGGCCGAGGCTGGACACTGCGCAGGAGTGCATTGAAGGTTTGTTAATACGGCTCGAAGGACCTATCTACGAGTCTATTTAAATTAACTAGAAGTTCAATCTTTTTAAATTAAATAAAACAAAGCAAGAAAATATATGATTTTTATAATTCAAAAAATAAAAAAAATTGGAAGTGTGCACGTGTTTCGTGAGTCGGCTCGGTCGTGTCGGCGCCGCATCGCCTGCGCAACCCACCGGTGCCCGAACATTATTAGAAAAGATATACAAAACACTTCAACTTTATTCGTTAAGTTATTTATATTGTTACGAACGAACGAGAAAATGTTCGAGAAGCTCGTAGAATACGCGCGAGTATACTCGCGAACTCAAAAACATGTAGTTGTTTACCAAAAACAACTATGTATGTGTGTGTGAGACGCGCGTGCCTACGCAACGCAAAATGTAAACAACTTGTTTGTGTGCATGACCTTCCTGAATCTGGCTATTAATCTGTGGTCGACTATTCAGGATCGTGAAATTTTTGTATAATAAGGCGGCCCCACAACTCGAGTTAGTTCAGTTTGAAATACGATCTCAAAAAGTTCAGTTTGAGGCGATAGTTTGGGCACAGATAATATAATACTATACTAGTAGTTTGGGACTAGTGTACAGTGATTTAGTGTTATTATTAGTGTTGATCAATGGACATTGTAGTAGTGTTCTTTGTGGAATATACAATAAATACATCATTGCGGAATTTGGCATTTTATTCGAACCTACCATCCGTACACGTAACAATATGATATAAACTCTGTCAGGGGTCCCTGACTCAGTGCCATCCACAAATTTGTTATTGCATTCACATGACGCGAAACATGTAATTAAAAACAAAGACAAAACATGTTCTAGTTAAAATGTGGTTGAAACCTTTTCTAATATATTATGAATATAATTGTAGATGCAGACGACATATGGGAGGAAGTGGACAAGCATGGAGATGGTAGCGCCGTGAGCGAGGGCACGCTGAGAGAGCGAGACTTGCTGTCCTTGTTGCACGCGCTGCCTATAAGGGATCTCGTCGCTCGGATACTACTCTTCACACACAATGTGAGAATATATTTTGTTTATTTATTTTAATAGAAAATCCTGCATGCTATATTACAGAGTATTTTACTTTAATATAACGTTAAATTGTGTTGTCTTTTTGAATATATTTTTCTTTGATAAAGCAATTAATTGACTTGATTTTACAGAGAAATAGTTTCGAGAAGGACGTAGGGTATTTTTTAGCCCCAAAAATACAATGTTGCATGTCTATTTTTGAGTGGTATGTTAGTCTAGTGGTTGGTGATCCAGACACTTAGCCAGAAGTAGTGGGATCGATTCCCACCCAGGATAAACGTGCGTGTGATGAACACAATTGTATATTGTGTCTGAATAATTTAGTATAGTATGTTTATCTGTTCTTTGGTTACCATAATTCATACTCTATCTAGTATCGGATCAGATGACCGTGTGTGATTTGTCCCAAGATATTATTATTTATTTTCCTCCTTTTAGCTGACTAGTTCCCATCATGTCCTATTTTTTTTTAAATATTTTTTTTTATAATTTTGAAGGACATAACCCAAGCTCGTCCCCAAGAATGGGGCGACAATACCGGCGGTCGTCTCGTACTCCGCGCGTGCTACGGCGCGCGTGCGCTTCTACATGTGCTACAGCGGGCTACGAAAGCGCACGCTAGATACGCACGTCTCCGACAAGTGCTACGAGATGTTGCTGCAAGGGCATTGCATGCATTGGCTTGCTTACATCTTACTAGTTGGTAAGTTACTGTTTTACACATTCCATTAAAACGGTTCTTATAACAGAGCAGAACTTTTTAAGGTATGTGTCCCACCAGCGGGGACCAAGGAAATAGCGATTTAATCGTTCACGGACGGGATCTACAATATTAGAGATCACGGGTCGACTGTGACCATGATCGGTGCAATTGGATCGAAATGTCGCTGTCGGGTAAATAAAAGGTTCGTACCTTTAAATAATTCAAGCGATTAAGTTCCGAAATATATCTAATATGTATAAAAATCGCGAAAGTACAATATTCATCTATTGTATGTTTCTCGAGCGATAAAATAGATTTTATCGAGAGCGACTTACTTCTCAAACCATATCAAGTACTTTTACTGCACTACTAACATTTAAACTTTCGCGTTGCATGTTTATAACTATTTATTATACGGGAATTAACGCGCATTGTTTACCTTAAAATTGCTTGACGTTTCGACCAGGTTGCACCGGCCGTGGTCACAAGCGGACTGGTCCTGGTCGAAACGTCAAGCAATTTTAAGGTAAACTTTTACTGCAGTCTTGTTTGAGGATTGACTCTACCTCAAATAAGACTGCCGTAAAAGTATTTGGGATGTGATTTCCGTAAGTGAGTAACTACGAACGAAAACTTTCCCCGAGGGTTGTTGTATTAAAGTTCAACATATGTAAATGCACCTCCTCAATCTCTAAAACAGACTGCGGAAACACACTTAGGTACGTCGCACGACGCACCATACATTTCTGCGATATGACGTCACACTTAAACAAGCGGCGGTAGCTTAATGGCTAAGGCATCGGTCTCGCAATCGTGAGGTCGTGGGTTCGAATCGTACCCATTATGCTACCGACGTGAACCCACTCCTAACACTAGCCATAGAGCTTAGCTGGAGGGGTTAAGAGGATTGCTAGTAATGTGAGACCACAATCCCACATTGCTAGTTATATTCCTACTACAAGCAATTCCTTGCTTAAAAGGCGATTTCATATGTAATCTAGATAAGTGAAACAGTGTAATGATAATAAAGATTAAAAAAAAAAAATCTTAAAAAAAAAAAATGACATTTTAACGATGCGTATACCGAAAACAGTATTACAAATATTACGTCATCTCTGTCCCACAGCCCGCAGTACGCCCCAGAGCTGAGAGAGAAGATATCAAGTGAACTAGAAGCGTCGTTCTCCGAAGCACTGGCGCTATTTGAGTTTCGAGACGTTCATCAGCTGCCTACCTCGCTGCTTACAGACGAAACCGCGAGGCATTATTGTCTTACTTACATTGAACAGTTACATGGTATGTTATACGTTAAGGAGGCTTTTAAAAAGGTTAAGAGGGTTAATACAATAATTGCAATTATTGTATTAATAAAGTAATTGGCGTAAAATGCCTATAAAAAATATTATAATATTCGGCCTGCAACATCATAATTTGTTAAAATGCTCTCTGTAACGAAGCAATAACAAAAGCCGTGATAGTTCTTTAACTAGCGGCTAGATGGCGCAACCGAGGGCCCAACTCGCCTGCAGGAAAGGATAGAAAAATTGGAGATCTAGTAACATAGTCCAGATAGGTGGTTCGATTCCGGCCCTGTTCAATTCCGGCATACGGAAGTCTCGGGTTCGATTCCTGGCTCTGGACTTAAAATTTTTCTATCTTTCAAAACTGCAAATATAAATATAAACTATAAAGTAATTGGTAAGACATGCCTCTAAAATTACTATAATTATAAGGTTAACAGGGTTTTTCCAGACGAGATTGCAACACAAAATTCACAAAAATAACTCGGGTCTATTCTACTGGAATCGCAAGATTTGGTAATTACATTTTAAATTTTCCTTGTTAGCCAATCCATGTCTCTCCTCAGTGATGGGAAATGGCACACAGACCACAAAATATATAGGTACAGGCCGGCTCCCTACGGCGAGCGATAACAGGCTCATGTGTACATAAATACACACTTTACCGGGAGAAATGGCCGCAACGGCTATTTATTAAATCACGTTATTACGTTATTGCTATTGTTAAATCGCAGGTTATTTTTAGTTTTATCGTTATTAATATACTAACGAATAACGAATGACACGCAGCAATAGGTAGCAAGTAACGAGAACGAGGAACATTGCAATTCGTTAGCGACAACCGAGATGAGTTTTATTATTTGTTACTTTAAAACTTATATTATTTTATGCGTTATCAATATAGATGTTGTGATTACACCACATTCATGTTTCCTCACTTGTGGGAGAGATTAGCTATAATATTTATTTAAATAAACTCATCGAACTTTACTTCGTACTATTAATTGTATTAGGACTGTCTGACTGAAAAAATATTTATGACTAGTGTATTAATTAGTAAAACAAACTTAAACAAGGTAGGCACTTAAGCCAGTGTGTAAACATCAAAATTACGGAATCAAATTAGGAATCCAACCATTGTTTTTGAACTTACATATTAGATATATTTCGGGACTTATTCGCGTGAATTATTTAAAGGTACGACCCTTTTATTTACCCGACGTTTTGATTGAATTGCACCGATCGTGGTCACGGGTCGACTAGAACTAGATAGAAAAAAAAATCAGTCGTCCCGTGACCACGATCGGTGCAATTCGAGTTAGTGATAGGCGATTAAGTCCCGAAATATAGATATATATAGGGATCCAACTATCAAAACAACAATAATTTGTCTCGTTGCAATCGCTCACAAGTCACTTATCACATAAATAACAAAAACAAATCACGAAGCAGGTAACGTAACACAAACGCAAGTAACGGATAACGCAGTAATGAATAACCATTATTAGTTTTTAACACACTAATAATAAAGCACAATTTACCATGTAGATCGCTACAAAGAAATAAAAGAGTGTCGTTTCGTAAATCGTTTAATAGATGGCCTTTTTATATTGTGGAAGCAAGCAGCACTTCAGAAATTGCAGAGTTTATGCGATAGATATCTGTTTAGGAAACATGTGTTATTCATCTTTGCAGGTTTGAAGCGGTTCCAGAGTAAATGCAATAGATGGCGCTTTTAACAAATTCCTAAACAGTAATTCTTAAATAGAATAACTAGCAATGTGTGATTTTGAGTCCTACATTACTAGCAGTCCTGTTAACCCTTCCAGTTAAGCTTAATGGCTTGTGATAGGAGTGGGTTCACATCGGTAGTATAATGGGTAGCTAGATTCGAACCCGCGACCTCACGATTGTGAGTCCGATGCTCGATGATCGGCCTAGTATGATCCACGATCTTGAATCGCGGATTGCGGAATCACAGATCCAAACCGATACCTGGTTATTCAAACATGTATAAATTTTAGATTTCTTATACTTTAATAACTGTTGACAACGGTTCGATTTAAACTGGAAAACGAAATAGTGTATTTTGTTGTTTTCAGAATTGGAGTCATTTTCGTGTGACGAGCGCGTGCGCATCGTGTGTCAGAGCGCCGCTGATCGGTTGTTCGACCATGAGCTCGCTAGAATCGTGCTCGAGTTTTTATTACAGGTGTGTAGAACATTATCCATCTACGTATTAGGGCCATTACATTATTTATTTATTTATTTGTACTCTCCGTTTCAGAGACCGTACAGATTAATACGGAAATAATACTGAGGAGGGGTATAATACCATTGTGATAGTCTAATAAAACTTGGAAATATATTAAAGAAAAAAAATAAGGAGTCATTTATTTTTGAAAGGTCTATGTTAAAGTCTTAAAAACTAACAGACACCTTCAAAAACAGGCTTTTTGCACAATATTCCCTATTCCCGGGAACCGCATATTATTACGTACACATTCTACATGGACTCTATGAAACATAAAGCTGTTATTCTGATATTAGAAACAATTATTTTATTTTATCTACAATATGTAACAGAAAGGTGTGGTCAAATTCAAATGTATGTGCTCATTATACTGAGTGCTCATACCTAATAATATAAAAAAGTATAACTTAAAAAGTTCTATGACATAATAATCTAATCAAATTAAAGCTATGTCATACGCCTCTCGTTATTAAAATATGCCAAAAAAATAACTCTATATCACAAATATCTATGTAATAATAATGCAATCGCCTCAGTCAGTCGGTACCGTGGTATGTGCAACCGATAACATATACTATCCGCTGCTAACATTAGACCACACCTGTCTGTTACACGTTGTATATTGTCACCTGTAGTCACCTCTTCCTTCCCCAGACGGGTCTCAGACGCAAGTCGGCACAGTGCAAGGGATCATGCGAGGTGACCGCGCGTGACTGCATTCCGCTATTGCTCGCCGCTCACCCCTACTTCCACACCGTGGCGCTGCACATTATAGCTGATATGAATATGGGTATGGTTTTATATTGTATATGGGAATATTTCTACACTGACGCCTAGTGGTACTGCTAAGCCGGAGGTCGTGGATTCGATCCCCACACAGGATAAAACTTTGTGTGATGAGCACGATGGTTTATTCTGCGTTCCCCCCGCGACCCCGACGCGAAATGAGTGATGTTATGAGTTTAATGAGTTGTCTGAGCCAAAGTAGCGCCCAAATGAATTTAAAGTGGCTTTTTTCTTTTAAAAGTTTAATTGAGATGGTTTTTAGCTTTGTTTGATGATGATTTGCTCAGCCGTTTGATGGTAAACGTCTAGTTTCATGTGTTGGAAGTTTTTAATATTAGTTAACATTATCTTTCTGTAATAGTAGTTTAGCAATATATTAATGTTTGTACAGTGGAGCTGTTAGACCCTTCGTGCGTGAAAATAGTGCAAGTGCAGTTGTGGCGGCCGAGTGTGGGCGAAGCGCGGGCCGTGCTGGATGACTGGGCGCGTCGCTGCGTGCAGCTACTGCAGCCGCTGCTACTGCTGCTCGACTGCACGCCGCACACGTGAGTATGGACGCTTGGTGCGTGAAGCAGTTGCAGTGCTGGACGACTGGGCGCGCCGCTGCGTGCAGCTGCTGCAGCCGCTGCTGCTGCTGCTCGACTGTACGCCGCACACGTGAGTATGGACGCTTGGTGCGTGAAGCAGCTGCAGTGCTGGACGACTGGGCGCGCCGCTGCGTGCAGCTGCTGCAGCCGCTGCTGCTGCTGCTCGACTGTACGCCGCACACGTGAGTATGGACGCTTGGTGCGTGAAGCAGCTGCAGTGCTGGACGACTGGGCGCGCCGCTGCGTGCAGCTGCTGCAGCCGCTGCTGCTGCTGCTCGACTGTACGCCGCACACGTGAGTATGGACGCTTGGTGCGTGAAGCAGCTGCAGTGCTGGACGACTGGGCGCGCCGCTGCGTGCAGCTGCTGCAGCCGCTGCTGCTGCTGCTCGACTGTACGCCGCACACGTGAGTATGGACGCTTGGTGCGTGAAGCAGCTGCAGTGCTGGACGACTGGGCGCGCCGCTGCGTGCAGCTGCTGCAGCCGCTCCTGCTGCTGCTCGACTGTACGCCGCACACGTGAGTATGGACGCTTGGTGCGTGAAGCAGCTGCAGTGCTGGACGACTGGGCGCGCCGCTGCGTGCAGCTGCTGCAGCCGCTGCTGCTGCTGCTCGACTGTACGCCGCACACGTGAGTATGGACGCTTGGTGCGTGAAGCAGCTGCAGTGCTGGACGACTGGGCGCGCCGCTGCGTGCAGCTGCTGCAGCCGCTGCTGCTGCTGCTCGACTGTACGCCGCACACGTGAGTATGGACGCTTGGTGCGTGAAGCAGCTGCAGTGCTGGACGACTGGGCGCGCCGCTGCGTGCAGCTGCTGCAGCCGCTCCTGCTGCTGCTCGACTGTACGCCGCACACGTGAGTATGGACGCTTGGTGCGTGAAGCAGCTGCAGTGCTGGACGACTGGGCGCGCCGCTGCGTGCAGCTGCTGCAGCCGCTGCTGCTGCTGCTCGACTGTACGCCGCACACGTGAGTATGGACGCTTGGTGCGTGAAGCAGTTGCAGTGCTGGACGACTGGGCGCGCCGCTGCGTGCAGCTGCTGCAGCCGCTGCTGCTGCTGCTCGACTGTACGCCGCACACGTGAGTATGGACGCTTGGTGCGTGAAGCAGCTGCAGTGCTGGACGACTGGGCGCGCCGCTGCGTGCAGCTGCTGCAGCCGCTGCTGCTGCTGCTCGACTGTACGCCGCACACGTGAGTATGGACGCTTGGTGCGTGAAGCAGTTGCAGTGCTGGACGACTGGGCGCGCCGCTGCGTGCAGCTGCTGCAGCCGCTGCTGCTGCTGCTCGACTGTACGCCGCACACGTGAGTATGGACGCTTGGTGCGTGAAGCAGTTGCAGTGCTGGACGACTGGGCGCGCCGCTGCGTGCAGCTGCTGCAGCCGCTGCTGCTGCTGCTCGACTGTACGCCGCACACGTGAGTATGGACGCTTGGTGCGTGAAGCAGCTGCAGTGCTGGACGACTGGGCGCGCCGCTGCGTGCAGCTGCTGCAGCCGCTGCTGCTGCTGCTCGACTGTACGCCGCACACGTGAGTATGGACGCTTGGTGCGTGAAGCAGTTGCAGTGCTGGACGACTGGGCGCGCCGCTGCGTGCAGCTGCTGCAGCCGCTGCTGCTGCTGCTCGACTGTACGCCGCACACGTGAGTATGGACGCTTGGTGCGTGAAGCAGTTGCAGTGCTGGACGACTGGGCGCGCCGCACATCAGCCAGGTTATATTAAACTCTTATAGGTTATTTGAATTCATAATAAAATTGAATAAACGATCACTAACCACCTTGTCGCGAATAATAATAATAATGAAGAAAATAATCGTACATTTTGGGTAATGCTTGAGAAAGTTATGCCTTGAGTTTATTTTACTGTTAGTTAGAGTTAGGCCACGGGTCAAATCCCGTAAATATTGTTTTTTTGTCTCAACTGAAAACATATTTCTTTCATTTGGATTTGAAAGTTTGCTTAACGTATGGACTGTATTGCAACGATCGTGATCACGGGTAGATTACCTACTAGACTGTAATGACTGTTTGAAGCCTGATTATGTTATTTGGAGGGAGCCTTAACCTTACTTCATTATTTCAGAGGTCTGTCTTTAGACGTGCAGCTGACCATTGGTAACTGGGTGGCAGCACACGTGCGGTCAACGGGCGGGGCCGGAGGCGGAACAGGGGGCGGGGCGATAGAGGGCTGGTGGGCGGTGCTACGGCGCCTGCGCACGCACCGCGGGGCGTGGCTCGTGCCGATGGATGCGCCGCCCCCTGATGAAGAACCCACAGATTTATTCTCTATTGCGTATGCGTTGGTTTCTAGTTCATGGGGACATTGCTTACCAGTGGTGAGTATTCATTTCCTTCATATCTTCCGAGAAACTATCAATGTCAGCATTGTATTAAAGCTTATATTGGCAGTTAATGTAAACAATCTCACCAAAGAGCTTAAGCAATCTGTGAAGCCTTTGTCAAACACCGTTCAGGCGACAGCGCAGTAACATCGTGTACTTTACATATGAACAGTTTCACAGTTTTAAACGCGTTCAGTATAACGAAACGACGCTAGTAGTAATATTGCAAATTCACTAAATATACATTCAGTCAAAAAAGTGTGGAGAATTCAGGCTTAAGAACTTTATTTCTCATAAAGAATTGAATTCACTTACATGAGAACAAAATTAACAAATAAAACATAATATATTAACCGATTGGCGTAATAAGAAAATAATCATGAATTGATCATTAGTTTATGGTTTGAAATTCAATTTTTGTTTTTATTTTTGTTAGATTGTCACAATTGTTTTCCATTTTGGCGGGGAGTTTCAGTTGCATCTGTTATTTAGATTAAATACAGTGCTGTTTTTAATTAGATCTTAGCTAATGTGTATTGCGAATATTATAATGGACAAAAACATTAAACAAAGATTTTGTCTTAAATTTTGCATCGCCAATGGAATTTCGTGTTCGGAGTCCCTGAAAATGAGACAGATAGAAGGCTTACGGTGATTCGATTTTATCAAAAACACGTGCTTATGAGTAGTACAAAGCGGTCGAGATGTGATAGAACGTTTGCCTTGGTCTGGTAGACTATTAACCATTGCGAAATTAAAGGAAATATGACTGAAAATCAATTTGAGAGAGATAGCCGATGAACTTTCTGAGTCTCACGAATCGATCCTTACCATTTTAAATAATCAATCACAAGGCCATATTTGGAATGAATTTTTGACCACAAACTCGACAAATACCATGGAGCAACCACCTTATTCACCAGATATGGCTACAACCGACTTCTTTCTCCTAAACTCAAATTACCGTTACTCTTAACCGTTACTCTAAACTCAAATTACCGTTACTCGTTAACTCGATTATTTCGTGGCACTCGTTTACATTCGGTAGAAGACATAAAGAAGAAATCGCGGCGAGAACTGAAAACAATGCCAGAAAATGTTTTGATGATTGGATTATTCGTATATATATTTCTTCAGAAACGATACACTTACGTTTCTAAATGGGCACACTTTGAAGGCGATAGAATAAATTTCAATGAATAACTATCATTTTGTATATTATTGATCGATTCCGGATACTTTCTTGACAGAGTAGTATTTAAGAAATAGTTGTTTCTCATAACTTCATTCGCATAGAAATTTTGAATAATAAATTTGTCCCACGAGAACCGTACTAATAGTTTCAGAGATAAAAAAGTAGCCTAATAGTAACCTATGTGATATACCAGATTATAATTTATCTGTGCCAGATTCATATAGATCCGTGCAGCCATTCCGGCGCGATCTAGTAACAAACATTTAACCCATCCATCCAAAACTTTCGCATATACGGTATAGGGTTATGGGTTACACTATACTAGACCTGAACTGTACGCACACTGTTTGCCTAAAGCTTAATGTATTTGTTTCGACAGATATGTTCAGAAGGTGTATCGGCGCTGTGCAAGCTGGCAGTGCAGCGGCCGCGGGACGCCGTGCACTGTCTCGCCGGCCTCATGCTCGTTATGGGATACTCGCCCGAGTCTATCTCGCTCACACCCAAGTTTGTAAATTATAATTAATAATCTATTTGTTTAAAATTAGTTTCAAACAAAGCTAAACTTAATACATTTGGTTTTTTACAATTTACAAGTAACTTATTTGATGTGTGTTTTAAATAAAAATAGGGATGTATCGCTAGCAAATGGAATAATATCGCATAAGCTTCTACTCTGGAATAGTAAATCGTGTATATACACCATAAATAGTATAGGACCGAGAAATGATCCTTGCGGAACGCCTGTATTTACTGGGGACCCGGAAGAACTTATTCCATTAATATCGACGTATTGTAATCTTTCGCCAAGATAAGAACTGACATAATTAAGCGAATCCCTTTTATGCCATAATGCCTAAGTTTTAGTAGAAGTGTACTATGCACCACACAATCAAAAGCTTGAGAATAAATAATGTAGATTTTGAGAGTATAATTATGAATTTTGTGAATCTTGTGTATGAATAATGGGCTTGATTTCATTAAATATAGATCTGCATTTTTATTGTTTGTAACTATTTATTTTTCTAATCTCGCAAATAGTGTAATGACTTTCAGTGAAGACCTATGATTGGCTGTTGTCTTTTTAAGAGCTTAATAAATAAATAGATTATTTATTTCAGAAGGTTTTGTAGAAGTTTTATTTAATATATTTTACGGCGATAAATATACCAGATTGTGTGCAGGTTCAACGAAGTACTATCGTCCCTACTGAGCTCGGGCCCCGGGCTCGTGGCGCGAGCTCTCGGTCGCGCCGGGCCGTCCGGCGCCGAGATGTTGTTGCGGCTCATGATGGCGCAGATGGATAATCAACAGTACGTACCACAATTTACTTATTTCTGGCATATATAAGATCTTTATTTTTTAGACGAGTTATGCTGTACATTGGTCCGAAACTCGTTATTTGTTATGTTTATGTAAAGTCGTTTGTAATATAACGTTAGACATCTGAGAACTACATCGATGAAGGAGGTGAACCGAGTATTACAATGCGCAACCTATAAACAAGGATTTTATTATAGTAATTTAATGTAGTTTTTTTTGATCTGACTACATTTTTATTGCAAAATTTATTAAACATAATTATTTTTTTTTAAATTATAGTTTTGTAGAATAGTCTTCTATATTTTGAAATTTTTAATTATTAGCAAGTCTGCCATGGTTTCAGCTATGACAACGACATAAATTTCAATACAATGTCACTGTATTTTTTTTAAATGAGTTTTAAATGTTTCGTTTCGAATTTCGTTACAGCATTTAGTGGCTTAATTTGTTGCATGTTAACCTTACTACAACGTCTTGAAAGGAATACGTCGAGTTGCCAATAACCCTGTACATTTGTTATACAGTACGGCCCGTTCGTCAGTGCTGAGCGCATGGCTGCACGCACTATGGCGCCCCGCACTGCCGCCGGCGGCGCTCGCGCTGGCGGACGCGCTCGCGTGCGCCACACGACTTTGGCCGCAGTTAGATGCGTACGCCACTCTGTTGCTGCAGGTCGGTACGACAAACTTTATATCCAGTGTTAAGGGTTTGTAATTAAATATTTTATTATTATAATTGTAATTAAATATTTTATTGTTCATTCCTAATTATCGTCTTTTTAGGGTTCCATGCCCAAAGGGTAAAATGGAACCCTATTACTAAGACTTCGCAGTCCAGAAGTGTCTGTGGAAGTGTGTGTGGAATTGTGTCTGGAAGTTTGTGTAGAATTGTCTGTAGAGGTGTGTGTGGAAATGCCTGTGAAAGTGTATGTGGAAGCGTAGGTGGAAGTGTGTGTGCAACTGTGAGTGGAAGTGTGTAGGGAAGAGTCCTGTTTGAGTGTGCATGGAAGTGTTCACACACACATCACAAACATACAAACAGTCTCTCACCCTAAGCGCATTTACCTTCTCCGATTCGTCGTGAGTAAAATACTACACGAAACACGATGTATAAAACGTATTATACATGTATGTATTTATCGCTTTTTACCTCAACACAAAATTTTGAATTTTTCATATTATACTTAAAAAACGAAAGATACGAATAATACAATCCTGTACCTTTCGCATTTTTCGACGCTAATCGTAACACCAAACATTTGCCCGTGACAATACTAAGGTCACCGTAAATACTTGTGACAAGACACGCCGCGGACCATCCCTCATGGCTCGATGGTCGACTATTTGTCCGGGGGCTAGAACTGGATGACTTCAGAAAATACAACGTAACTGATTTTTACTGGTAGTGTCACGGCACTTTGTTGCGGTCTCTGTGTACAGCCACGGCGAATAGTCCTAATTTGAACGCCACGGCAAGGTCTGATTTATGAGGTGACACTGTAGGAAAAGTCTAAACTTTAAAAAAAAAAACTCTAAATTTATGTTTTTCAGGCAAAAACCATAAATGTACAGATATTTAGAAAACAAAATTCTATCTGTTTTAGACGTCATAATTTTCACGCCCTTCCATTGCATGTTCACTTCGAACTCAAATTACCACAATAGTGCGACCGCTTAACGCAGGCTGTCTGCAAGGCTGCGACGTTACAGGGGAGCGGGAGGATACTATAACGCGGATGAAGCGGTGTGCGGCCAGCAGGACAAATAGTCTATCTTACTACTGTCCGCACACCGCTCGTACCCCGTTGTCGTCTCCTCCAGCTTCTTCTATAACACCGCAGGCAAGGACTGCTTTAATCGCGACTGCTATACACTGTCTTTGAAATCAGTCAACAAATTGATAGAGAAGATTCAGTACCTATAATACATTCTTTTCACATTGAAATATTGCCTATTAAAAAAAACTTGTCCATCGATAATAATGTAAACGAAGCCATTGAGGAGGTTAAATTACCAAATGAACTGAAAATATCATGCATGCGATATAAAAATAAAAATTAATATCTACCAAACTAAAAAAAAAAATATGTTCTTTTTTATTACCTTCACTACACGCGGGTTTACCCCTGAAGTTGGTCGGCTGAATTAAATATCACTGCCACCGCGATTTTTGCGTCATAAAAGGGAATTTCGGTATCAACAGCTTACAGAAATTTCTATACAGGAGGAGAATGCAAAAGAGCACATATCACACGCGGTCCGTCACGCAAACACAGCACCGCTACTGTGCGAGTGTATACTGCGCGTGTGTCACACGGAGCACGAGACGCTCGTGCACTACGGCTACGGGCGGCTGCTCAACGCGCTGCACCACCAACGTGCCGCCGGACATAAGATACACGTCGACAACGCGTTGCAGGTCAGTTTATACTAAGGGTTATAAAAAAAACATAGAACATTCGTTATAATTAAATAAATTTCGTCATTATTCAATTTTAATAAACCTTACTTCTTTTCCACTTTGTGAGATTTAGATTATGCTACACTTAATAAAAATCTTAAAGATTAAAGGAGACAGATGACAGACCCCTGAGGTACTCCCTGGTTAATAGTTGCTCTTTGTTTGACGTACTTAATCTCTGTTGCCATTTTTTTTTATTTTTGTACAGTTGATAAATAATTGTCTTGTCCATCCTATAAACCAATCCTGCTCCTTTCAAAATGTTCATTATTTTCGACCGGTTCACTCTATTGAATGCTTTCTATAAGTCAATGAAGGCTATAGATGTTGGAAGTATTGAATTCATAGGCGTATCTATAAATTAATTGTAGGGATAATATACCGTCTCTTGTGTGTTTTATTTTCCCAGAAACCATTTTAATTGGGCACTAAGTAGTTCTCATAATGTTTAGTAATATCTTAGAAGCTTGAAGATTTTATAATTGTGGTACACAGAAAGTATCTGCCAACCTAAGTTCAGACGAGCTGGTGATACACCGCGCGGCGAGCGCGGCGCTGGCGGCCCCGCTGTGCCACCCATCGCACTTGACGCTGTGGCGACTGTTGCTGCACCTCTACTTGCAGCGGGCGCCGGACTATATGTAAGATATACCTACATTCTCATACTCCCGATTGAGTTACATTGATGTCCTATCGGAATAATATGAGTGAACAACTATCTGTGTTTAGCTGTTTACTTGTTTACTGACTGTGGTACAGGTTTTTACTTAGTAAGAATACTACTTAAATAAATAAGTGCCTACCCATATATTTAAGCAGTATTCTTGCATACTTTTCGGAATTAATTTGTAACCATATACTTTCAGTTTAATTTTTTCGTAATTTTAATTGACAACTGTCTACCGTGACTAATTTTTGATTAGAAATAGGTGAAGTATAAAACTTTAAATTTTCATAAAACCAAATGTAATGAAAATAAAATTATATATAATCGGTTCTTAATCGCGTCAATAATTCAAGGTAAAATACCTTGTTTATTGCCCGTCGTTTCGACCGTATTGCAACGGCCGTGATCACGGGTAGACTGTGTGACCTAACTGTATTTTTTACGTTGTTCTATTTCAACAGGGCATCACCACCAGTAGGACCCCTATTTTTCAGCGGACTAATAAAATCGCGAGTACTAAGTCAAATCAAGAAACGTCTTCAAGAAACAATCACATACCACCACAAGGAAGCCGAAACACTAAAAGCAAACAAATCAGTCGAAACGAGCCAGGCACAATCGACTAAAAATATTACTAAATCAAGTCCTGTTTTAGTCGATGAATTGTTGCCTGCACTAACGATAGTCGATTTGACAGGCGAGTCGAGTTGCTCGAGTGACTCGGAGGAGAGTGCGGAAGAGAGTGATATTAAAGAACAGAGTCCAGTGGAGTCGTGTGATCCGAAGAAAAATATCTTTAATTTGGTGTCTTACCATACAGCTGCTGAAAAGTGAGTCAGTTTATTGTGTTGTTTTGATTTTAAATAGAAATATAATTTGTGTGAAGTATGAACATTTTAATATAACGAAGTAATTTTTATAGGCATTTCTTGCCAATTACTTTACAAATACAATAAACAATTTGATTCCTGAGTTTGGATTTCAAATTTTTCTATCTTTCAAAAATGCATTTATTGTATTTTAATATAACGTTGTCAGGATGATCGGCGAGTACCTCTGCTGGCTGGAGGAAAGTGAGAAGGTTCGTGCTCTGCCGCACCACGCTGATATAGCACGGTTTATACCTGAACACGTAAGTGTATCTACTCCTTTACACAACCTATAGGTAAACGCGTGCAAGCATTTACCAATTATACCTTCCGTCTCTCGCTCGATTAACTACTTAACAATTTAAAAAATATATACATGTTACAGTAAATATGATTAATTCGAGATTATATATACCTAGTCATTATGAATAGTGACAAAGTCGCTTAGTAAATATGAGAAACTAGTCATTTTCACCAGCTAATATCATAATAGGTAGTTGATATTAGGAATAGTATCGATCACGAATTGATGATTGGTGATGATAGTTGATAATAATTATTGGTAACGGTGATAGATGATAAATTGTATTAATGGACACTGATGATTGATGATAATGACGATGAACTGTCAAGCTTGTATGGGTTTGTATGGGTTAAACTTTGTCGCCCAGATCTTAAGAATTGGGGTGTCACAAACAAGTACCACGTGAAGTCGGGGTGGGTTAATTCAATTTTTTCAAAGTTTTGAACTTGATTTTTTACATACCTACCTAATTACCTACTACTCGTTTCGAATGAAACATACCTATTATATAGCTTTACCTAAGACTTGCTAGATATTATACATAATAACTAGGCAAAATGATTAGTTCAGACCTTATAAGCACAATTTCTAAACATAGGTGTTTTTATTATGCACAGTTCTATTAATCAAATTTACTGTAACATATATATAAAAACCTAGTTCAATCGTAAATAAAAATCATTAATGGCAAGGAAACTTCAGTTTAGTATACCGATGGATTTGGCTACTGGAGCTATATATTTGACATAAGTTCAAAATATGTCAAAATTCTACCTCCAGTAGCTAAATCCATCGATAGATTGATTATGGAGACCGGCCATACACAGCTACATAACTAATTAGCTAATACTCGGAACTGATCGTGATCCTGATTTAAATTTGAGTTTGTTTTTTACAAACTCAAATTTAAATCAGGGTTCCGTAGCCAAAATGGCAAAAAACGGAACCCTTATAGTTTCGTCATGTCCTTCTGTCTGTCTGTCTGTCCGTCCGTATGTCACAGGCATTTTACTCAGAGACATCTGGACGAATATTCATAAAATTTAGTGAAAACTACTTAGTTTGATCTCTAAATAAAAAATAAATATTTTTAGGGGGGGGGGGGGGGCACTCCATACATGTAACAGAAGCTGATTATTTTTTTTCAGCTAACATCAACTTGTGGCACATCATTCGACAGGTCTTTTAAAACCATTTTAAGGTTTCTAATAAACTTTTTTGATTGAGTAAATATTTTTGGAAATAAACCGCTCCGAAAGTTGCATACATTTGGTCGTCCCCCCCCCCCCTTAACTTTTGAACCGTATGACCAAAAAATAGCGTAGTAGCGCAAATAACAAACAAATACTTTAAATTAAAATTATTTCGGACATGATCGAATATACCGTCATTGAGTTATAGCCAAAAAACTGCTTTTCTCAACAAAAGGGCGCAAGTGCCATGATCATACGCTCTTCTGCTGCTGCAATTATTTAAGGCTGCGGAACCCTACACTGAGCATGGTCCGACATGCTCTTGCCCGCTTTTTTATTTATATTTGATTATGTTTTCCTATACGTAGCCAAAATTACATCAAGTATAACCATATCTCATATAACGTAAGCCTAATACACTTTCAGCCTATAGACAATCATGAATCCAATATAAAAAATAACGTATATTTTCTGTAGGCTTTAGAAGCGGCATGGAAACTTTCAGTGTCCCGTCCATTACCTTCAGAAGATTTGGACAGTTTTCCTTTGCCGACTCCACCGCCGGCGCCGGACAATACGCCACCTAACACTCCCTTCCACATCGCTGTCGACAATATCCTAAAGATTAAGGATCGCTCCAGGAGAAGGTAATAATACTAAGTATTTTTACCCGACTGCGCAAAAGGAGAGTTATGTTTTTCAAGTTATGACTGCCTCTGTGGCGCGGTGGGAGTGTGTCCGACTGCTACGTAAGAGGTCGTGGGTTCGATTCCCACACGGGACACCACTTTGTGGGATCCACAAAGTGTTGTTCCGAGTCTGGGTGTACTTTGTGTCCGTGACTTACAAGTTTGTAAAGTCCCCCGCGACACGGCTTGTACTGCTACTAGCCAAAATGCCAAAACGGAACCCTTATAGTTTGGCCATGTCCATGTCTGCAGCTTAGGTCAGAGACTATTAGTGCTAGAAAGCTGTAATTTTGCATGGATACACATTACCTACGGCGACAAAGTGAAAGAATAAAATTTTCATACAAATTCCATTGAAAAATATTAACACTTCGTAAGCCGCATCATTCGGAAGGAGGGGGTGAGGGACTATGGAACCCTACATTTTGTGTGGCCCGACATGCACTTGTCAGGGTTTTTTTGTTTTGTAATAATTTAACTTGTTTTTAAATGTAGTAGTAATGAGCGTAGTACAAAATATAATCACTAGGCCAACACCAGCGGGCTTCTAGTTGTCACTCAAGGACTTGAGTCCTAAGTTAGCGGTGAATAAATTGTTTGTTTGATCGCGATAATCTTAGGAAATACTGGTTCGAATTGAAAAAATATTTTATTGTTGAATAGTCCATTTATTGAGGAAGGCTATAGACTATATAACATCATGCTACGACCAATAGGAGCGGAGCATCAATGAAAAATGTTGCCAAAACGGGGAAAATTGACGCAGACAAAGTTGCGCGGGTCAGCTAGTTTATTTATAAGTATGACACCTAATATAATTTATTCATAATATTATGATTACTATCAAGCTTGTTACGCGTCGGTGTTATAGACGGACCGTCGACACCATTTATCTACGCTTTGGTGTAAGAGGCGGACCGTTGACACCATTTATCGAAGCAGTGCAGTTGCGGACCGGCACGAGGCGTCGAGTCAGCGCTACGTGATTTCCACATCTCGCCACTTCGATTTCGCAACCGTCTTTCCATAGTTGTAGTTTTAGATTTTAATAAAGAACGATTCATTCTTGGTACATACATCGACCATTTATCACTAGTTTTAGATTTTAGTTTAATGTAATTTATAATTAAATTTATTTAAGATGTATAGACTTTCTCTGCAACCTCCGGCTCCAGTTAACGTAATTGGCGCAGTCGGTAGGATATTCGCGGGCCGGTTCGCGATAATTAGGAATATCTCAAATCGATATCCGCGTTCGCGAGTCACCCGGGTGGTTTCCAAGCACCTTCAACGAATATCCGGATCTTCGGAAGCTGAAGCCAGAGGCGTATCCAGACATCGATACTGCAGAGGGGCCAACTATACACTTATTGAACCCAGACGGAACATCCGACCAGAAGAAGTAAGATGAACACCAGTGGTCTGGCAGCAATATTTGCCACTCCGCTTGACAAATAGTTGCTGTTCTTCGGGGGGAGGTGTTACGCGTCGGTGTTATAGACGGACCGTCGACACCATTTATCTACGCTTTGGTGTAAGAGGCGGACCGTTGACACCATTTATCGAAGCAGTGCAGTTGCGGACCGGCACGAGGCGTCGAGTCAGCGCTACGTGATTTCCACATCTCGCCACTTCGATTTCGCAACCGTCTTTCCATAGTTGTAGTTTTAGATTTTAATAAAGAACGATTCATTCTTGGTACATACATCGACCATTTATCACTAGTTTTAGATTTTAGTTTAATGTAATTTATAATTAAATTTATTTAAGATGTATAGACTTTCTCTGCAACCTCCGGCTCCAGTTAACGTAATTAGCTCTTTTTAAATGCAGATATAGAAGAATTGAGATCAAGTCTCCCGTGGAAGACGTGGACTTTAAAGACGCGCGCTCTCTCTTATTGCTCGTTGACAAACATCTAAAGGATATTGAAATACTTGCAGAGTAAGTGAAAATAAATAATGTTACTTGTTTTCTGACATGATTTGTTCAACAGGTTTTGGTTTACTTTTTGTTAATAATACAGTTTATTAATAAAACCGACGGTAGCGAGAGGTAGTAATGGCTACTAATGGCGGGTTCGAATCCTACCCATTATACTACCGACGTTATCCCATTCCTAACACTAAAAATAGTGACGGTATATATATGAGATCTCCATGTAAAATCTGCGTTTAGACATTTCTTAAAGAGTTATAGTTTTGACTATTTGGAAATTAGCCTATTAGGGGAGTGACTTTTTCTTCCTTGTAAATAAAAGTGTATTATCTGTCTGTGGTAGGGAGTGGTGTGACGAAGTGTGTCGTATCTCTACCCTGGACAGTCAGCTGTGGGCGCTGCAGCTCGCGCTGCGCGTGCCGCGGCCCGTGCCGCCCGTGCGCAGGCAGTGTGCCAACAAGTGCGCGCCGCTCACTCTTGTTATACAGGTATTTCATTATGTAGCATCTTTTTAAAACAAGCTGGATCATGAATCAACACCTACCAAGCCTGACCCATTAAAACGACGGGGAGTCGTAGTCAGAACGACGCCCTGGTGTAAACGTTTTATGGGTACGCCACGCGTCACGGTTAAATAAGTATCATAGATAGATATGGTATATTACTTTTACAAATAGTTATATAGATAGATACTCTTTGTTGTAGACCAATTAAAGGATAATAACAAATTACACAGGTTCTTACAGGTAATTGTACAAGTTGGTACAGGTTTGATTAATTCAAGAGGAGAGGGGGGGGTGGGGTATTTGTACACCCTTAAATTATCTCTAGGCACACCTGTGATGACTAGATGTCAGCTTTATGGAGGGTATTCAATCACACCAGATCACATTAAGTCCACCAAGCTGCATTGTCGACTTCATGGTCAGACTTAACCTTGGGGATATCGTTTAAGGAAATAAGAGGTGTCACAATAGATCTTTTAGGTAGACGACTTCTGTCGTAGGGACCTAAAAGATCTATTGTGACACCTCGTGAATTAAGGGCGAATTAAGAAGGGGATTATGCTCAGTTACGGTCAGAAGACCGTAACTGAGCATTATCCCCTCCTTAATTCGCCTCATTTATAGCTATGTGTCAATAACAGGATCGCGAGTGGTGTTTATCAGTGGACGCTAACCGTGGTATAGAAGACAATAGAAATAGCGCTCGCAGCAGACTGCGGAGGTTGGCGCGAGCGCGACCGCACGCCGCGAGGACTGCCGCTGCGCTGCATACCATCGCTAGGTATTTATATACAACAGCTAAGTCACAGAATATATGGATACAGAAGGTCGGCTCACAGCTTAACAAGAAATAATAATGTCTTGGGACAACACTAACTGGGCTTGTACTTTTTTTTTTTGGCGGTAAAAATTCCTGACGAACACCTCCACCATCCGGGGAAGACGGTGGAGGTAGTGTGGGGTTTGCACCCACTAAAAAACCCGCCGTGTATCTCCCGCCACCTTCGCGAACGGGCCGCCGGAATTTGTTATGCCGTCGGCGGCCCGCCCAGTGGCAATGCCCGGACGCGATGGTGTTGCGTTCCGGGCATTTCACACCTACGCGGCCCCTGGATACACACAGGGTGCCGCACCTCCACGGAAGGCCGCAGGCGGGGCAGATTGCCCCGTACGCCCGCCCGCAGCCCCACCTAAGTCGGCATCAGGCGCAGGTATGCGCGCCGTAGCCGCCCGGTTCGCCGGCGACGGAGCGGGTCCGCCAGGGAACTCTCTTCCCTGACGCGCTCCGCCGCCTCCTTCTGCGAGATGATGTCCTCGCAGAAAGATTCGACCGCGTTCCACGACCCCTCGCCCCGGACCATGGACAGAACCACGGCCGGCAACGAGAGGTCACTTCCGACCACTGCGGTGAGAACTCGACGTTGCCCCTCCCAAGCTGGACAATGCTGGAGGGTGTGCTGCGCCGAGTCCTCACCGCAGTCGCAGTGGTGGCAGCCAGGACTCGGTTCCCTCCTAGCGACCGTGTGCAGGTACTTCCCGAAGCACCCTTGGCCGGAAAGGACCTGCACCAGTCGGAAGGAAAGGGTCCCGTGCTGCCGCCCCGCCCACTCCTCCAGGACCGGCCGGAGCGCCTCCACGGTTCGAACACCTGCCCGTGGAGCCTCCAGCCGGCCCTGCCACTGGGCCATGATTGCCCGGTGGGCCTCACCGCGCCAAGCGCGTAGCTCCTCGGGCAGGGGCACCGAACCCCCTGCCCGAACAGCCACCGCCCGCCGATGCACTTCGGCGAGCACTTCCGCATCTAAATCCCACGGGGGTGTGCCGGCCAATGCGCACGCCGCCTCTGCAGACACCATGCGGTATCCGCGTATGGCCCTGACCGCCATGGTCCGCTGGGGTCTCCCTAAGCGGACCCTATTCTGGGCGGTCAGGGACGCCGCCCACACGGGTGCGCCGTACAAAGCCATTGACCGCACCACCCCCGTGTACAACCGTCTACTCGAGGCACTGGGTCCGCCCAGGTTCGGCAATAGCCTCCCCAGTGCGGACGCCGCAGCCTCGAGTTTTGGCGCCAAAATGCGAAAGTGCTCGTCGAAGAGCCACCGCCCGTCTACTACCAGGCCCAGATACTTCATCTGGGCCCGGACCTGTACGAGGACCGAGCCGACGGCTATCGAGGCGCCAGCAGGTGGACCGCGACGGGGCCCATGGAATAATAGGGCCTCCGTCTTGGAAAGGGCCACCCTAAGCCCCAGCGCCTCGATGCGCCCGACCATTCGGGAAATCCCTAGGTTGGCCAGGCGCGCCGCCTCCTCAAAATTCCCACCCCGGGCCGTGATGAGGGCGTCATCCGCATAGCAGATGACCCCTATCCCGGGGGGGAAGCCACACCACAGGGCCCAGTCGTAGCCAATGTTCCACAAGAGGGGCCCTAAGACAGAGCCCTGTGGAACACCGCATGAGACGTCCCTGCGGATTACCTCACCCTCTCGGTCCTCGTACAGGATCCTCCTGCCTTCGAGGTAGTCTGCCACAAGGTGCCTCAGGTACGCGGGCACTCCATGATACCGGAGCGCCTCGTTGATGCAGCTGAATGGCAGAGACCCGAAGGCGTTGGCGATATCGAGCGATATCGCCAACATTACTCCTCCACCGGCGACGGCCTCCTCCGATGCGGCCCTCAAGCGCAGAATGGCCCCAATGGTCGAGCGCCCAGCACGAAAGCCGTGCTGAGCATCCGACAGATTAGGGCCGACCTCGTTCAAATGCCGGACGATGCGGGTAGCGAGAATCCTCTCCAGCAACTTCCCCGCTTCGTCCAGCAACACGATAGGCCTGTAGGCCGCAATTGAGTCGGGAGGCCGTCCCGGCTTTGGAAGGAGCACCAGCTTCCCTGCCTTCCAGCAGTCAGGGAACCGTCCGGACGCCAGGCACACGTTGAACAGTCCCCTGAGGCGGTCCCCGATATGGTCGAGGGTCAGGGCCAAAACCCGGGCGGGAATCCCATCCGGCCCGGGGGCGGTGTTTTTCGAACGCATTCGAAGAACAGCCGCGCCCACCTCCGCTTCGGTGACAGGCGGCACAGTTGTGTCGGCCTCCCGGTCATCGGTCTCATTCTCGGAGACCATCGCCGGGGCGCGTGCTCTGCCTGCAGCGGGAATAGACCCTCGACCACTTCCGCAAGGAAGCTGGGCTGGAGAGTCTCGGTAAGGGGGGGGCCGCCGAGCGGAGCTTGTTCAGCGCCGCTCGATATGGGCGACCCCAGGGGTCACGGTCGAGACCCTCCATCATCTCCTCTCTCGCCCTCTCCTTGGCGCGACAGATAGCCAGCTTAAAGGCGTCCCTCGCTTGGCGATACGCCTCATAAAGCTGGCTCTCCTCTTGGACATCGCGGTGACGAGTCCGGCTGCGGGTATAGGACCTCCGCGCACTGATGCAAGCGGCGCGGAGGGAGGCAAGCTCCTGGGACCACCAATACACCCCCTTCCTCGGGGTGCGACGTCGTGAGCGGGGCATGGCCGCATCGCAGATCTGCGTAAACGCATCGCGAATGCGGCCAGCCATGACGTCCACCTCCTCGGTCGGAGGCGGAGACGACCACGATGCAACGATGGCCGCCTCTTCCAGCAGGTCCCTGTCCATCGCACCCACAGCCCACCGCGGAAACCGAGGCGTTCTGCGCGCCGTGTGACCCCTACCTGGGTTCTGGATCCTGGAAGACCGGGAGAGCTCCAATCGGATGTAACGGTGATCCGAGAGCGTCTCAACCTCATCCAGGACGACCCAGTTCCTTACTCGCGCTTCGACGACAGGGGTAGCGAACGAAAGGTCCACTATCGACCCCCCCTGCCGCCGAACGCACGTGTTGGTGGCGCCTCTGTTTAGGAGACAGAGACCCACCGACGCCGCCCACTCCTCAACCGCCGAACCGCGGACGTCCGTGCTGGGTGACCCCCACGCCGTAGATTTGGCATTGAAGTCCCCGAACACTAGCACGTGGCGAGGTGCTAAGCGCCGTATCGAGGTCTCCAGGTTGGTAAGGAAGACCTCGAAATCGGCAAAACTCCGGTTTGGGGAGAAGTACACTCCGTAGAGTGTGACTCCCCCCCAGTCGGCAGCAACATATCCCGAGCCCTTGTCTCTGATCGACAAGGGCAGGGAATGAAGCGCAGCGGAGCTGACGATTGCCACGGAGCCGTCCCGGTCACCCGCCCAATTCGGGCGGGGAGGAACAAAGTAGGGCTCCGCGGCTACGGCGACACCTATCGACCACTCCGCGATGGCCTGCAGGAGAAGGTCCTGGGCAGCGGCGGAGTGGTTGAGGTTCGTCTGGAGGATGATGGAGGAGCTACCGCTGTCCATTTAGGAGTGCGGCACAACATCCATCACGTCCACCTCAGTCGGCGGCTGAGCTCCGGGGGCAGCCAGGGTCGATTGGCTGCTTCCCGGGAGTGGCTTGGAAGCCTTGGGGGGCTTACATTCCTGCCGCCCCACCATATGATTGGCGGGCAAATTGCCCGCCGCACACATGGGGCAGTAATAATAATAATAATAATAATAATAATTTATTCATGAAAGTAAAGGTACAATAAACTTATATAAAGGTATAATAACAAATAGCACAGTTAAGTATTTGCCTGAACTAGGTTGAAACCTGTGTTTCAGGCTAGAAAGTAAAAAGTATTTTAATAAATACTTTCCGAAACTAAAACTATACTTAATAACTAAAAACAAGAACTGTTAAACTAGAAAACATAGATTAATAAATTAACATTTACAAAAAATAGGTAATTATAAGAGATGTTACAACAATTGGTCTTATTTATTTTAGTACAAGTAATAAGTCCTCCGTCTGTTCGTATGACATATCTTGTAATTGGGTACTTATAGCTTTTTTACAATTAAAATAATTTAGGTGGTATATATTTACAATTCGATTTAATCTATTATACAAAAAAGGGCCTATGAAATTAAAAAATCGGTTTGAGAACATATATCTTGAGGTGGAATCAGATGTGCAGACTATATCTTTTCGTCTCTTATTAGTTAAGTCAGTATTAAAAGTAAGTAGCTCGTGTTGTTTTAAAATTATATTTACTATAAAAAGCTGACGGACAGTCAATACCTTACAGCATTTATACAGGAGGAAGGTGGGAAAAAGGAAATGTCGAAAAGTAGCTACTTTTAGAACGGCTCTCTGTGCTCTTTCAAGTGGCAACATAACAGTTTTTAGTGCTCCTCCCCATGAAGTGATGCAATACTGAATGATGGACTGACACAGGGCCTTATATACTTGTATAATTAATTTCGAATCGGCAATAGAACGCAGTTTTTTAAAGACATATATTAGTTTTCGCACTCTAGTCACTAAAATTTCTATGTGTTTCTTGAATGACAGTGTGTTATCTATATTAATGCCGAGATATTTTATGTTGCTAGTGCTAAGTATAATAGGACAGTTACACGTATTTTCTAATGTGTTATTACAATAGTGTGCAAATAAATGTGGGTCATCGTCGCTGTGGTATGACTGTCGCATAGAAAAGCGGATATATTTTGTCTTATCAGCGTTTAATGTTAGCAAATTATGACTAAGCCAATTATTTATGAAATTAAAACCTTGCTGAGCGTTTTCAAATAGGTCGTTCTTGGTTTTGGCCGAAAATATAATAGCTGTGTCATCAGCATAGGATATTATCTTACCATGTTCGATATTCATATTGCAAAGGTCATTTATGTAAATAAGGAATAAAGTAGGGCCTAAAATACTGCCCTGAGGAATACCAAAACCGGAACATTTTTGATCTTCACTAGTAATGTTATCTATTTTGATACATTGGTATCTTTCATTTAAATAGTCTGCCAAAAGTTTTAGTTGTTTACCTCTTATGCCCAGAGACTCCAACTTGTTTAGCAGAATGGGAACAGAAATTGTGTCAAAAGCTTTAGCAAGGTCAAGGAAGATGCCCAGGACTTGGTTCCCTTTGCTGAGCTCTTGTGAAATATAATCAGTCAAAGTGTGAGTCGCGTCGGCTGTAGACAATTTAGCTCTAAAACCATATTGTGTAGGGGATAGAAACTGGTTGTTTTCTAGGTAATTAATTAATTTAATATTTATAATTTTTTCGAGTATTTTCGATATTGAGGGAAGTAGGGAGATCGGTCGGTAATTGGATACAAGTTCTTTACTTCCGGATTTATAGATAGGAATAACCACTGCCTTTTTTAGGCATTGAGGAAAAATCCCTCCAGAAAGGCAAAGTCGAAAAATATATGTTAGAGGAGGTACTAAAATATGTTTAAAAAGTTTAAGGATTTTATTGCTAATATTGTCCGAGCCAGTGGCGCAGCTATCCTTCAGGTCAGAAATAATTCGAGCTACCTCGTGTTCGTCAGTGTCTAGCATAACGAAAGATTTGAGACTCAAGTTGCGGACAAATTGGGGGGGTTGCGTACATCCAAGGCTATTATTTTGATTTTGAATACGCTCGGCAAGATTTTTGCCCACATTTATAAAATAGTTATTTACATGGTTAGCTGAATTTAGTGGTGATGAGTTAATATGCAGCAAACTCGAATTTGATTGATGATTTTTCGAGGAGTAAGTTATGCTTTTAACATGTCGCCAAATTTGCTTACTATTATTACCTGCCCTTTGTAAAACATCTCTGTCATAATTAATTTTTAACTTTTTGAGTAGGTTGTGACAGAAATTTTTGTATCTTTTATACGTAGATAAAAGTATTAGGTTGTCAGGGTACCGTCTTGTTCGCTGATGGAGTCGATCTCTGTGTCTTATACAACGTATAAGACCAGGAGTAATCCAGGGTTTGATATTGTAAAATTTCTTATTTATTGTCGTTACTTTCGTGTTGCATAATATTGCTTGTTGGACATTTTTAATTAAATACGACAGAGACATATTAGGGTCAGCATTATTGTAAACTGGACAAAAATCGATGTTGCATAAATCATGTTCGAGTTTGTGTATGTTTAATTTAGACCTTGTCTGTGGACGACTCTGCTTAGGTGGCGTTAAATTTACGGTTAGTAGGACAGCGTGGTGGTCAGTTACAGTAGAGTTAGTAACAAGAGTGATGTATGTCAAGCTGGTTTTAATCATTACATGATCGAGACAGGAACCGCTATGATGAGTAGATAATGTGTGAGCGGGCTGAAGACCATAGTATGAACATAAATTAAGGTAGTTATGGGTTCCTGAATCGCAAGATCCTGAGCTAATGTTTAAATTCAAGTCACCTGTTAATATTATGTTTTTACATGAGGATAGTGATTTCAATGTTTCACCTAGAGATTTTTGAAAGAGGTCAGAGTTTCTGAAAGAAGGAGATCTATATATAGCAATAATCGCTGTATCTGAACCAATGTTAAGGATCAAACCATTGCAGTCTTGAAGAGTTGGCTCCTCGACTGTGACCTTTAATGTTTGTTTAGCATATACCACGACACCATCATTTTGATTGTGATTTGTAGCGGTATAGTATACATTGTACCCCGGTATTATTGGAAGGCGATCGTGCCGGTTTATTAACCAACACTCGGTTAGAATGATTATATCACAGTGAACATTAAGCCTATGAAGAAGATTGCAGTGGGGGGCGGCAGAGCATTCCGCAGCCCTATGTCCCTGTTGACCGCAGCGGTAACAAACTGTGCTGCAGTCGAAGGTGCTGGTGCACCTGGGCCTTAAGTGCCCCGTGGCCATACATTTGTAGCACCTGGCAGGCCTCTCCTCCAGGACGGTGATCCTCGCGGAGGAGAAGCCCACAAGGAGCCGGCCTGCTTCGGCCAGGGATTTGGCCGATGCCACGGGGCAGCGCACCCAAGCTGCACCCACTCCACCGGGACCGGGGCGGATGGCGCCGACTTTCACGGATCCGGAGGCACATTGAGTTTTAGTTTCAATGGCCTCTCGGATGTCTTCGGCCGTGATTGAATCATCCAGGCCCGAGACGCGCAACTCGGCGCACTTCGTGGGCCTGGCAATCTTCACGCCCTCCTTCCCCGCTGTAAGCCGCCGCAGCGTCTCCGCGACGAGGTCCGCCACTTTCGTACCGTCCTGACCGGGACACTCTAGAATCCTAGCCCCGGTCTTAGCTTGACGGAAGGAGACCCCCGCGCCCAGATTATTGGCGTTAAGGGTCACCCTGGCTTGCCGGAAAATCTCCGCGTACGACACGCTTCCACTCCTCTCCGCCTCCGGCGACAGCGTCACGACGACGGCTGCCGACTTGGGCGGAGTGAGTTTCGGCTTCCTCTTGCCACTCTTGGATTGGGCTGGCAGAACAGCCTCAGGTTGAGCCGTAGTCTTCTTTTTCTTGCCACGTCGCTTTTTGCGCCCGGCCGTCCGCCACTCCTCACCAGAGGGGGTTGTGACGGCGGGAGCAGAAGCGGGCAAAAGACCACTGGGTACGGCTGCTGGCTTGTTGTGTACGCCGACGACCGCACGAGGAGCACCTTTTTGTGCTCGTTGAGGAAGGGGTTGGGATTGATAAACCCCCCGTTCTTGCAATGCGGGAGCGGTCCTCGCTTGCACCACTTTCTTAATCGGCTGAGAAGCCGGCGGTGCCTTACTAGACGTCGCCCTCGGCGCAGCCACCCCGGCAAAAGACTTCACCCGTCCCTCGGAACAGGGTAGAGGCGTGGGAGGTTTGGCCTTATACCCCAACGGGTGATTCGACCGAGATCTATGTACGCAAGCGTGTATGTGTGAAAGCATTTTGATATGTTTTCGTATTTGAAGAACACCAATAATTATATTTTGATAACATAAATTTGAAGAAAGTGTATATCATTGGGATTTAAGAGGATTCGATATGACTTTAAATCTTAATGAATAAAAAGTATAAGGGCCCTAAGTGAGAACCCTGTGGTACGCCAGAGACCATTGATATAACTAAACCACTAAATAAAACGAGTTATAGTTGTGTGGTCCATTTGTAAAATAGGATTCACGCCACTTAAGTAACGAGTCACAGATTGCAGCATAAGTCAGCTTTTGTATAAGAATGTTGTGATCAACTACGTCAAACGCTTCTGGTATCTACTTAGGTTTTATTCTCTATCGTTTTGTAAACGGAGATAAGAATCAACTACTTTCAAATTCATCGTGTATTCAGTGTCAATAATCGCAGGTTTAAGCTAACGCTGCCGGCACTAAAACTACCATGTTTGTTCGTAATTTATTGTTCAACAGCGCATGTGGTCGCAAAAAAATGAGGTATGATTTTCCTGGAATGTAATATGTGTTTATAATCCTTTCAGACGCACCCGCTCTCGCGAGGCGGCGGTGCGCGTGGCGGAGCGCGCGTGGCGCTGCGCGGGCGCCGAGCGGCGCGCGCGCTGTGCGCCCGCGCGCACCGCGCTCGCGGCGCTTGTGGACCATCTGTGCGAGGTGGGCGACTGTACAGTAGTAGTGGTGACGCACCCGCTCTCGCGAGGCGGCGGTGCGCGTGGCGGAGCGCGCGTGGCGCTGCGCGGGCGCCGAGCGGCGCGCGCGCTGTGCGCCCGCGCGCACCGCGCTCGCGGCGCTTGTGGACCATCTGTGCGAGGTGGGCGACTGTACAGTAGTAGTGGTGACGCACCCGCTCTCGCGAGGCGGCGGTGCGCGTGGCGGAGCGCGCGTGGCGCTGCGCGGGCGCCGAGCGGCGCGCGCGCTGTGCGCCCGCGCGCACCGCGCTCGCGGCGCTTGTGGACCATCTGTGCGAGGTGGGCGACTGTACAGTAGTAGTTGTGACAAAGCGCAAGAAGAGAAATAAACGGACAATAGCAAACTGTCTTCTCCTATTATTTTTAGTTACCCAAGTATTAGAATGAGGAGATAAAGGATGAGGCTGAAAATCAGGTGATTCAAATATATCAATTGCGTTACCTTTTACCAACGTTATATTATGGATAGTAGTGTCCGACCGAAACCAGCTTTGCGGCCGAAACCGAAATTTCAGTTCCGGTCGAAACCGATAAGGTCATGTTTTCCTAAAAGTGACGTAATTTAAAAATGAACGTTGTTTTATCGTTATTCATGCCTTTCATAAATTTACAAAATTTTTCATATTTTTTTGTTTACATGATTGTTTAAGTAATTTACAGCTGATACCTATTCCTATATCTGATACCTATCTTTATACTTTATATTAAAATTATTCACTTGCGGTTTAATCGCATAGAGTTGAAAATATATTTCAACTCTCATTTTACCCACTCAGGTTTTTATTTTGTCTTTTTATTTTAATTTGACATTTCTATTTAAAATTTTATATATCCCACTTTAAATCCATTTTTTTTTCTAATGAAAGTCACGTTTCTCTTAAGGTTGATTTCCTAAAAACGGGGCAACACGATTTCTTTCTATAAAATAAATTTAACGGTTCTAACTTTAAAACTGACGGATGAGAAAGAAACACAATATCAGCGCTTTTAAAAATCAACCGTTGAGTTTCCGAAAACGCTGTGTGTAAACCAAAACTGTTTTTTTGGACGAAACTAGGCCGAAACCGAAACCGATCGGACACTAATGGATAGTGATGTGCGTTGACAAAATGTCAAGTGAAGTGCCAAGGCGATACACAATAACCTCATATTTAAGTTTCGGGTGTCGTGTTCCCAGCGTTGGATCTGCGACAGCGCAGCGGTGTGCTCGGAGCTGCTGGCGGCGTGGGGCGCGCGCGGCAGCAGCGCGCTGCAGCAGGCGCTGTGCGGCGCGCTGGTGGCGCCGCGCCGGCTGGCGCCCGCGCACTGGCCGCCGCTCTACACGGCGCTGCTCCACTCGCATCTACCTGAGCACGCGGTCTTCAGTCACCTGTCCAAGGTCACTACTACTTCACTTTTTAACCTATATATGTATTTGTTTGACATTCACATTATTAATTAATACTTATCCATGACATTACTATATTAACCTTTTGACCGCCAAGTCAATAACGAAAATCCGTGTTCCCCACGCTACGTTTACGCTTACGGCGGCTATCTTATTAGAAACAGGCCAACTTGTAATCTTGTACCTTGTAATATTTTGGGACAAATCACACAACGCTATCTAATCCCAAACAAGTTGCATAACCTTACAGATATCAATAACCGTTCGATCGCCACTGAGTCAGAGGGCTAGTTACAATAGTAACAAAAATATATGGTCAAATTGTGACCATGTGTCTCCCCGTGACCACGGCCGTTGCAATAAGATCGAAACGTCGGGCAATAAACAAGGTTTTTACCTTAAATTATTCACGCGATTAAGACCCGTAATGATATCTTATACCTTTAAACGAGCAATTCTTTTATTATGTATATATATTTACTAGCTTTTGCCCACGGCTCCGCACGCGTGGATGGTCGGTTATCGCGATAAAAACTATCCTATGTCCTTCACTGGGACTCAAACTATCTCCATACCATATTTCATTTAAATCGGTTTAGCTCTTTGAGCGTGATGAGTTTTGATATACCTATAAATATCTGAATCTCGGCAACGGCTCCAGTGATTTTCATGAAATTTAGTATGCAGGGGGTTTCAGGGGCGATAAATCGATCTAGCTAAGTTTCATTTTTGAGAAACGTCGTTTAAAAAAAATACCGTTCGAAGCTCGGTCATCCAGGTACTTTTTATAATACGTACAAATCGCGAACGTTTATCAATATGTGTCACAATCTAAATACCCTAATATATCCAGTTCGAGATGTCCCGCTGGGCGACCTCGGCCGAGCTGTCCCAGCGCGCCGACATCGCGGACGCCCTCCTCCGCACCGCGCAGCGCTACGGGCCCACTCCCTCCCCGGACCAACACATGCTCGTTGAGATACTGGGCGTACATACAGCTGTGGTTATGACGTCACAACACCTGCCCGCCTACGTCATCAATTGTGCGAGAGTCTCGCTTGGGAATAAACTGCCGTATGCGCATTGGACGCATGTTATAAAGGCTGTTAATGCTAAAGCTGCTGAAGTGCCGTTTGATCAGGTATGATATTTTTGAAGTGAAAACTTCTTAAGCGGTTTTGTGATGGGTAAAACATGTTAAACTCACGTCAGGACAACCTGACCGAAAATTCGTAAAACAGAGGGAGAGTTGGCAGCCGGCGCGGCGTAGGAGAGGAAGTTATATCCCCCTCTCTTTCTGCCGCACTGTTTATATTTGTGTACGATAGCGCAATAGATGAATATTGTATTTAACCACATAAATGATAATACGTTTATACCAATTAATAAAGAAATTCGTGCGAAATTATTCAATATCCATTCCGAAATATTAAAAAATTGCACGCGTTGTCTTTTTCTAGAGAGTGGTAAATTTTGTGAGGTTATGGCGCAGTCCTGGCCTCTACGTCAATGGTAATGCCCGAGGCCTTAAGTTCGCCTATGTATTTTTTTTTTATTTCAGCTAGGCCACTTACTCCGTGAATTAGGGGTCATGTGGTGGGAAGTCCGCACCGGGATCAAGGGCTCCGGTAATATTACACATTTAGCTGGCTACGCGCCGTACGTAGCAAGTCTGTTGAGCGCGCTACAGCGAGCTTTCGTAGCTGCCGCTACGGGACTCAGCTATGCGCCTGAGAGAGGTAAACTAAATTGAACTTTGTGTTTAACGTGCTTGAATTTAAATCAGCTTATTATAGTTATAATTTTAAACGTTTCCTGGCCTAGGAAAGCCTCGTACTCGAATCGAAGAGTCAAATTACACCATATTACCTCGTAGTTAGTTCTTTCGACTGCCTCTGTGGTGCGGTGGGAGTGTGTCCGACTGCTACGCAAGAGGTCGTGGGTTTGATTCCTACACGGGACACCACTTTATGAGATCCACAAATTGTTGTTCTGAGTCTGGGTGTACTTTGTGTCCGTAACTTGTATGTTTGTAAAGTCTCCCGCGACAAAGGGCTTGTACCCTACTGCGGGAAAAAAATGTTAAATAATATATAATACTCTTTATTTGTTGTGACCGTGAAGGGGGGGGCGGCACTCCATACATGTAACAGAAGCTGTAAAGATTTTTTTTAGCTAACCACTACGTGTGGCACCTACAAGCGTTAAAATGAACTTTAATACCATACTTTAAAGTTTAAAATTGATTGACTATGTTTCTAGTAGCTTTATACGCGTGGTTTGGTATCCAAGAGTCTTGGGGCGTGTGGATCACCCCTCACGCGGATTCTTTCCCGCTCCTACCGTCTACGACTAACGACGATCAAAAAACATAGTCCTTTTTTTTTTTTTTTTTTTTTTTTTTTTTTTGTGTCTAAATCTGCACCATGGCAATCTGTTGCACACAACAATAAGCCACTGTTTTGGCTGATATTTTTTTTATCTGATTAGGGCTTTTAGCTTGGAGAGACACTTCTCAGATGAGTGTCTCATTCCATCCTGATGAATCTATCCTGAAGAGTTGGTACGCTATGTCTCTTTAGTCTTCGATATTGGAGACCTTGGTCTCCACTAAGTCGGACGGCCAGCTCATTTTTGTGTTTTGATAGTCTATTCTGGTAGGCGTCACTATATTTTGCTATCTCCTGTTTGACAGTTGGTAGTTTTATATCAAGGTATATGATCTTGTTACCGATGTATTGGGGGATGTTAAAGATAGACCTCAGCGTTTTTGTTTGAAATCTTTCCAATATCTCTATGTTACTGTTGCTGGCAGTGCCCCAGAGTTGTATGCCATAAGTCCATATTGGTTTCAAGATGGCTTTGTAAACTAACAACTTGCTATGTCTGCTCATTTGTGAGTGGCGTCCAATTAGCCAGTACATATTACGCAGTTTTATATCTAGTTGCTTTCTCTTTGTCCAAATGTGTTTTTGCCATGTCAGCCTTCTGTCCAAGTGCATGCCTAAGTATTTTGCATTATCGTCTAACGGAATTTCCTCATTATTAAGTGTAACTGGTGGACATGTGTCTCTCCTGAGAGTGAAAGTAACGTGTGTTGACTTACTTTGATTTGCGTGAATTCTCCAAGTTTTAAGCCAGTCCTCTATTTTGTAAATGTGATGTTGTAGGTGTTCTGATGCAACTATTGGATTTGTGTGTGTGGATAGCAAAGCTGTATCGTCTGCATATGTTGCGACCGTTGTCCTGTCTGTTGTTGGTAGGTCAGCAGTAAATATTATGTAGAGTATTGGGCCCAGTAAACTTCCCTGTGGTACTCCTGATTTAATCTCATACAAGTTTGAGAGTTCATCGTGCTGCTTAACTTCAAAACATCGTTTGCTGAGGTACGACTTTATTATGCGAAAAAATGAGTGATGGAGCATTTTTTTAAGTTTGTATAATAGGCCCTCATGCCATACTTTGTCAAAGGCCTGGCTAATATCCAAAAATACTGCTGAACAGTATTTCTTTTCCTCCAGTGCTCTACTTATAACGTCGACGATTCGGTGGACTTGCTCAATTGTTCCATGATTCTCCCGGAACCCAAATTGGTGATTGGGGATAATATCACTCAGGTGTACCTTCATCCTATTAATTAAGATTTTCTCGAGAAGTTTACCGAGTAAAGGTAGTAGACTTATAGGTCGATATGAAGCCACTTCATTAGGTGGTTTATTCGGTTTAGGTATCATTTTGACTTGCGCTATTTTCCATTGTCCTGGAAAGTGGTTAAGTCTTAGGCAGGCATTGAAAATGTTAACGATTGCTACTATACCCTTTTTAGGCAGATGTTTCAACAGAACGCTGTCTATACTGTCGTATCCTGGCGATTTTCCATCCTTGAGGTGTTTAATTTCACGTGCTACTTCAGTAGCACTCGTGTGTTTCAATGGAAGACACATTTGCTCTGCACTTTCCAGATAGTTTTTTATTTCAGCGTTGTGCTCAGGCCTTAATTCAGGAAATGGTTGAAATACGCGAGTTAGGTGTTCAGCAAATATAGTTTGATCTTGCCCAGTTCCCATTCGTTTTTTTGATGGGGGGTATTTGACTACTGGGACGTTTTAATTTTTGAGTTGCCTTCCACAGTGAATAGTTAGTGTCTGAGCTTGATGTTAAGTTAGACAGGAAAGCTTGGAGGTTATTGTTGGTAAAACTTTTGATTAGGTCTTTTAGTTCGTTGGAAGATTTGTAGAACGCTGTTTTGTCTACCGGGTATCTAGTTCTGTGCCATATTTTTCTTAAATTACGACGTTCCAGTATTTTATCTCTGATGGTTTTTGGATATTCATTATGTGTTTGAGATATCTTTTTTCGCACTTTAGTGGAGATAGTTGCTGCTTCATGAATGACTTTGTTTAGGTTTTCAATAGTCTTTTCTATGTCTTCAACAGTGTTTAATGTGCTTAAGAGCTTGATCCTCATTGTGATTTCGTCCTGATACATCTTCCAGTTAGTCTTTTTGTTGTATAGTCTTCCTACCGGTTGCTCTAAGACCACTGTTGTGCTTAAGTTCAATATAACTGGGGTGTGGTCAGATGACAGATCCGTGCAGGTTTCAATTGTCATGTAGTTTCGACTTATATTTTTAGTAATATAGAAGTCGAGCAGATCAGGAATTTTATTTCGATCAATTGGCCAGTATGTTGGTTCACGTGAGGTCATGCACTCGAGTCTTAAATTCTGTATTGTGCCATGTAGTTGCCTTCCACGGTATGTGATAAGACGAGAGCCCCAAAAAGTGTGTTTTGCGTTCCAGTCCCCACCGCAAATAAATCTGGTCCCAAGGGAAGAGAAGTACTTATTGTAGTCATCTTTAGTCAATCTGTGTCTGGGTGGACAGTACACAGAAGAAAAGGTTGTCTCGACTTTCTCGTTGACGACTACGTTTATTGACGTGGCTTGTATTTTATCCGATTGGTATTTTTCTTTTTCGTAATGTTTGATGTTATTTTTTATAATTACTGCAGTTCCACCATGACTATTTCCAGATGGGTGGTTTGTTGTGTATACTGAGTAATTTTGTAAATTGAAGTGAGATTTTTCAGTGAATCTTGTTTCAGAAATTAATGCTATGTCAATTTTTTCTGTTTGGAGAAATGTTAGAAACTCTTGACGACGTTCCGTCAAGCCGTTGGCGTTCCAAATGACAATTCGGAGGGAATTCATCATTTGGTTACTAGGCTTGTGACAAGCTGGATCATACGGTCCATCATTTTGTCCATCATGCTCATCATGATTTGTTGAAATTTGGCGAACATTAGTTCAAGTCTGTCTGGAAGGTTTTCCGGTTCGGGTAAATTTTGAATAGGTGGTCGATCTTTTGTTGCATTTGCATAGCTTCTTTTTTCTTTGAGGTTAATCTGCATTGGATTTGATTTAATTGTTTCTTTTGCTGTTTGGATGTCTTTTACATACTGTTTTTTTTTGTGTAACGTTCGATTTGGTTTTTAATATTCTTTCCTTGTATTCTTTATATTTTGTACATCCCTTCCTTTCCTCCGGTCCTTTTATTAAAGTAATTTTTATAGGTATTTCTTGCCAATTACTTTACAAATACAATGATTGCATTTTTGAAAAATAAAAAAAAATTGAAGTCAAGACCCAGGAATCGAACCCGAGACTTCCGTCGCCAAACCGGGGCCGGAATCAAACCATCTATTTGGACTATGTTACTAGACCTCAAATTTTTCTATCCTTAGATGCTCGCGAGTTAGGCCCTCGCATGCGCCATCTAGCCGTTAGTTAAAGAACTATTACGGCTTTTGTTATTGCTTCGTTACAGAGAGCATTTTAACAAATTGTGATGTCGCAGGCCAAGTATTGAAGTATTTTTTATAGGCATTTCTTGAAAATTACTTTACAAATACAATAATAAAAAAAAAATCTATCTTTCAAAAATGCAATTATTGTATATGGTGCTTTTATGTTCCGATTTTAAAAACATAATCATAATAATTCGACCTTCCCTTTCTAAACTGAGTGTGACAAGAATACACTTGAAAAAGAACTTAAAGACCTTGACCTTAATGTTTAAAATCGGTTAACTCTTTATGTGTTTTCCTTTATTCAGTCGCTTTGTACGCGTGGTCTGGTCTCCAAGAGTCTTGGGGAGCATGGATCACGCCCCACGCGGGTTCCTACCCGCTCCTGCCTTCTACAGGTGATGACGAACAATATACGACCATGCTTCGTTACTTCGTCGACAACGTGCATCAAATCATGCTCGACTGTCCTGGTGAGTTACTTTGAAGCTAGTTTATTTGTCATGCTCGTGAACGAATCTATTCTAATATTATAAAGCTGAAGAGTTTGATTGTTTGAATGCGATAAACTCGGGAACTACTGGTCCGAATTTAAAAAAATATTTTACTGTTGAATAGCTCATTTATTAATAAAATTACACAGTATATTGTGCACAAGAAAAAACTGTAGGTTATCAATGCGGAAATTTGGATGTTTGGCGTTATTGAGACGCCAGAATGGCTGAACGGATCTGGGTGAAATTCGTCACGTCGTCGAAAGTAAAATTGCCACTCGAAATAAATTACAGACTCTATCCTTTGAACTTTGTGTTGTTGAGACATTTGACATTCGACATTGAGTAAATTTTACAATATATTTTCAGGCACGGAGATCTATCTCCTACAACAGATATTCGAGTGGTGCGTACAAACGTATGCCAACGTGCAGACAGTCCCGTGCATGACGTCGATGTCGAGCATGACGAGCGTGCCGAGCGTGACGCAAGAGAGCCGGGTACAGGCGTCCGCGCTACTCGTTGAATTAGCCAAACTACCCTGGAACGAGCATCAGTGGTTCTACGGAAAGAGTTTGCAAGTTGCTTTACAGGTACAGATATATATTTAGTTTTAGACTAATTTTGCGTTCATAGATTCCGAATCTACCGATGGATTTGACTAGAGGTAGAATTTTGATATATTTTGTATAGAGATTATGAAGGCGGATCCAGGGGCGAGGGCAAGGGGGCACGTGCACCCCCCCCCCCCCCCCGCAGACGGTTGTTTTGTGTACCTACTTACCGAATTTCTTGTATTGTATTTCTTTGCCTGCAACTCACACTTGACCTATTTCGGGTAGGTGAATCGCATTTCGTTTCACTTACCCAAATTGCCACGTTCTTTTCTCCGGCTTTACTAAAGAATTTAGATTTTTGGAAATGTTGAATTACCCCCCCTCCCCTCGTCGTAAGTATGGTACAGCCATTTGCCTCCCGTGCCCCTCTGAATGAAACCTGGATCCGCTCCTGCTTATGTCAAATATATAGCTCTAGTAGCCAAATCTATTGGTAGATAGATTATTGAGACTGGCCGTAACATAACAAATTGTTAATTAAATTCATTCACGTGATCTACATTCACAGCGTGAATTGTGTCGTATGAATGTGATTTACACACATTCACATGTGTTTAGTTCATCAAAAATAGGAAAAGAATCAGAAGCTCTTTTTTTGCGTGATGAATAAAGGCCATTCTTTTCTTTCTGTTGATATCGGAATTAATATTTTTGGATTTATTTCGGCTTAGCAGCCAGGGTCACTAACCACTAGACCAGCCAGTCACATTTTACCTGAATGTTGTCCAGATGTCGAGCAGCCCAGACCGCGAGCTGTGGTCGTGGTGCTGCGCTAGTTGGCGCGACACGACGGCAGACACTCTCCTGAGGGACGCGGGAGACCAGCTCGTGCCGCGCCTCGCCTCCCTGCTGTACTTGTGCACCGGGACCTTGCTGCCGCTGCCGCTACAGGTTACATTCACTGTCTTTAAAACTAACATTCACCTTCGTCTATCTAATGTCACTAATCTATACTAATATTATAAAGCTAAAGAGTTTGTTTGATTGTTTGTTTGAACGCGGTAATCTCAGGAACTACTGATCTGAATTGAAAAATTCTTTCACTGTTGGATATCCCATTTATTGAGGAAGGCTATAGGCTATATAACATCACGCTACGACCAATAGGAGCAGAGTAGCAATGAGAAATGTTGCAAAAACGGGAAAATTTACGCAGACGAAGTTGCGCGGGACAGCTAGTATAAATATAATATCCTAATATATCCTGGGAGAACTCACACAACGCCGTCTGATCTCAAACTAGGCAGAGCCTGTGTTATGGCAATCAGACAACTGATAAACATCCATACTAAAATTATGAACTAGCTGTCCCGCGCAACTTCGTATGCGTACATTTTCTCCGTTTTTGCAACATTTATCGTTACTGCTCCGCTCCTATTGGTCGTACCGTGATGTTATATAGCCTATAGCCTTCCTCGATAAATGGGCTAGCCAACAAATAAATATTTTTTTCAATTCGGACCAATAGTTCCTGAAATTGCCGCGTTCAAACAAACAAATAAACAAACTCTTTAGCTTTATAATATTAGTATAGATGTGAAAGTAACTCTGTCTGTCTGTCTGTTACGCTTTCACGCTCAAACATCTCAACCGATTTAAATGAAATTTGGTATGGAGATAGTTGAGTCCCAGGGAAGGACATACACCGATAACCGACATCGACGCGTGCGGAGCCGCGGCCGAAAGCTAGTAGTAAATATGTTTTCCCGGTACAACAGTTGGTGACAGCCGCCAGCCACCTGCCGTGGGCGCGGCTGCCGGAGCGCGCGGTGGACGAGGCGCTGGACCAGTTCTACCGCGCACACCACAACGTGGCGCAGCCCTACCACGACCTGCCGCAGTTTAGGTAACTATGTAGGGTAAACCACCTGATCTTATTGGCAATACTTTAGATTTTAGTTTTAAAATAACAAGAAAACCATTGATTTTTAGGGTTCCGTAGCCAAAATGCAAAACGGAACCCTTATAGTTTGTCCGTCCGTCTGTCCGTCCGCACCTTTGCTTAGAGACTGTTAGTGCTAGGAGACTGTAATTTTGCATGGATGCACATATTACTTACGCCGACAAAGTGATAGGAGAAAACCTTGAAAATTTTTTTTAGGGTACCTCCCCTATATAAAATATAATATAATATTTTGGGACAACTCACACAACGCTATCTGATCTCAAACTAAGCAGAGCTTGTACTATGGAAACCAGACAACTGATAAACATACTTATATATTTCTAAATACATACATATTATAGATAACAACCAGACACAGAATAAACCATCGTGCTCATCACACAAAGTTTTATCCTGGGTGGGGATCGAACCCACGACCTCTTGCGTAGCAGTCGGATACACTCCCACCACGCCACAGAGGCAGTCAAATATTAAGCTTTAAAGTGTAAATTTTTGTTAGAGTCAAGTGTCCTGCCGCTAAAGCGTTGACGTTGGGTATGGGACATAAATCACGGTAGAGGTATATATAGTGAAATTAAAAAGAAAACTATGACAGCTAAGTAGGCTTTACAAGTTTACGAGTTACAGCTGATCAAATGAGAACAAAATTTTCATACAAATTTCATTGAAAATTATTATTATGTAGATATAACACTATGCCAATAACCAATATATTTAGAGACAATAGCTGACATTTACTCTTAAAAGTGTCAATAATTGTTTTTTAAAGTGCCTATAATAATATTTATGGGTCCTGTCACAAAGGTAAGTACCTACTTAAATGTAATATTAAAACAGCTACAGAATATAGATAAAGACCTTAGTGAGAGCTGAGTTTGTACTAGGTGCGAAACCTGTGTTACAGATTTTCAGGCTCTCTCTTTGGTAATACATATAAAAGTATACAGGTTAAATATTTAATTTACATGATAGCTGATATGACATTTACTTGAGAGACATAATAAAACGTATAAATGAGCCGATAGATATTTGTGTTTGTATGTGTGCAATTGCATTTATGAAAGATAGAAAAATTTTGGACTCCAGATCCAGGAATCGAACCCGATACTCCCGTATGCCAAACCGGGGCCGGAATCGACCCACCTATCTGGCCTATGTTACTGGACCTCAAATTTTTCTATTCTTTTCTGCACGCGAGTTGCATGCGCCATCTAGCCGGTAGTTAAAGAACTATCACGGCTTTTGTTGTTGCTTCGTTGCAGAGAGCATTTTAACAAATTATGATGTCGCAGGCCCAATATTATAGTAATTTTTATAGGTATTTCTTGCCAATTACTAGTAATTGCCAAGACTAAGACATGCCTATAAAAATAACTATGATTAATTTATCATTAAACGATTGTCGTCTCTAGCTGTCCCCATTATAACGACTGTCGTGTTAGCCGATCTGACAATCTGACACTGCAAATGCTGTTGTTTAAGGCGTCGTGACTTGTGTATTTAATTGGAGGTGTTAACATGTGGGATGACACGGTTAACTGCTTAGATGAAAACAAAATGGCGGAAGATAGGTGACGCGCCTGTAGCGCGCACATCTCATGAATCAGGTCCCCGTCGCCTAATTGAACTCTCTTGCATTCGGCAGTGTCATAAGCGCGCATGTGGCGTCAAGAAATGTTGAATATTATATCTAAAATGTTATTTTGGTTACTACTAACGCCATCTATTGATAAACCTAAGTAAACTTGTAAGTGTCAATATGAGAGGAACGAATAAAAAAAGTTAGTCCGATTTTGTACAACAAGCACGCTGTTTCATTATAAGAAACAAGGAAGAAACTCTTCTACTGTTTTATGCGGGATATAAAGGTTACCAAAATGCCTTCATGTGCAGTTATGCGCTGTACAAACCATTCAAAAAGCAAAAACAAGTCTCATGGAATCACTTTGTATATTTTATTTATTATTATTGTATTTAAACTTTCGCAATTCTTATACATATTAGATATATTTCGGGACATAATCGCGTGAATTATTCAAATCACGATCGTGGTCACGGGTCGACTGTCACAGTCGACCCGTGACCACTATCGTGATTTGAATAATTGATGATCGGTGCAATTCAATCGGAACGTCGGGTGAATAAAAGATTCGTACCTTTAAATAATTCACGCGATTCAGTCCCGAAATATATCTAATATTATTTATTATTATCCGAATGAAAGCAACAAAATCATTGTTTTTTAATTAGACTGCTCACTGACGTTTCTTGGTTGCCACTACTCAAGCCGAAGTATTCCGATGGCGCACGACAGTAGGACGCGCTTGTCTCGCTCGCGCTACGGTCGAAACAAATCAATTTGTCTTTGTCGTTCGATTGGTCATTCAACGTCATTTCACGACAGTCGTAAACGTTATGAAAATATATATATTACGGGTCTTAATCGCGTGAATAATTTAAGGTAAAATACCTTGCTTATTGTCCGACGTTTACCTTAAATTATTCACGCGATTGAGACCCGTAATATATTTCCATAATATGTACAAAAGGCTAAGGTTTATCAACAGTCGTTACAACGATAAAATAGCGTCAATGCCAGTGTCGTTATTACGACTATCGATAAAACTATGGTCTTGTTGTTTACAACGCGACAAGGAGACTGCCGTGAACCGTAAAAATATTTTATATCGTTGAACGACCAGCGCGACAGTCGTTCAACGATATTAAATATTTTGACGACACAGTGACGATAAATAGTCGTGGGAACAGCTAAAGACGATAGTCGTCCAACGAGAAACTGTCGTCACGACATAGTGGGAATTCGCCCAACATGAAATTGTAAAGTAACGGGAAAAGGTTACTAAAACGCAACGTCTTGTAGTTTTATGGGAAGACTAACTACTAACGGCCTCTAGAGGTATATAATTGGCATAAGCTCCATACAAAATATGTCAAAATTCTACCTCTAGTAGCCAAATCCATCGATAGGTAGGTTATTGAGGCCGGCCGTAAATGAATGAAATAGTAGAGGTTAAATATAACAAATTTTAATTAATAAAACTTAACCTAGTATATCAACTACAATCACAGTATAAAAAACAAATGTAGGTACTATTTTATGGCGAAGAATACGAGTATACAGATCGATCAGACCATGATACCTACTAAACCAAAAAATTAAAATAAAAAAACATACCTTATTTTAGATATATTTCGGGACTTAAATGTCTTCTAATAGGTATAAAAATCGCGAAAGTTTACAAACAATACTTAATTTTTTTCAAATAAATTTTGATTGCCTCGGTGGCGCAGTGGAAGTGTGTACATTGTATACTCCCACTGCGCTACCGAAACAATACAAATACAATGTATTTTTGGTGCTAAATGCATCTTTTAAAGTATAAAATACTTTCTGTTACTTTTTTAAGTTAAAAACTTTTATTTCTACTATTTTTGAAAAAGAGAAGAGAGAAGATATTTTTTTTGTTCAAAAATTTCGGTTGAGTATGGTCTGATCGGGGCCCTGTTTAATACACAGATCGTCACCGCGTAAGGCAAATAGAAGATGCGTGCTACGACATAACTACAGTTTAGGCGTTTAACGTCAGAAACGAAACATGACAGATTAGCGAATTGTCAGAAACGTTTCAGATATTGATATTGATTCGCGTAATGACAGATTCGCAGAGTGACAGATTCGCAGAATGACAGATTCGCAGAATGACAGATCAATCTCGAATTATTTAAAAATCATCAAGTAATGATATTTAACAATTTTTTTTATTTGTCAGTATAAATCAACATCAAATTAAAAATAATCAAATCAACAACAACAGATGGTAAGGGAGACCTCTTTACCAAAATGATTTATTTGTCAGTAGGTATATATCAACATAAATTAAAAAAAAAAACAAATAGTAAGTTCCTTTAAAAAAATGCATAATCGTCCAGAAGCTATTAACCTAAAATATTATTTATTTATTATTGTTTTGGAGTAATTTAATTTTGTTTTAATAATTCAGTGTCATTCTGAGCTTTTTATTAAAGGCAATGTCGGATTTACGTCGATTTTTTTTCAGAGTTAATGTAACTATTTTTCTTATTAGGTATATAGTTATAATGCTAACATTATTTTACTTTTTGTACCAAATGACGTACTTTGGGCTTAATATTATATTGTATTTATTTATTTTTCATCAGGCTGAGACGGTCAGTTCAGTGTGCTAGTTACTACAAAACCTTTTGAAATCATAATTCAACATACACCAATAACACTATAAAACAAAATGGTCTCCTAACCGATGTCGGTTACAGCGGCCTCATCAGAAACTAGCCAACTACACAGGAGATATTATAGTGCATAAGTGTATGCGCAGACACAAGTGCAATCTCTATTATCTCACTCTCAAAGCCCGATGGGACCGAAATCCGACACGACCAAAGAGAGATTAGGCGTAGGACCGACGGCTTATCGTCCTCCTAGGCACGGAGGGGTTGTGACATTTTACGAGAAAACGGTCATCCATATATGACCCGAGAGTGGTCCTTTACGACGCCATTGAGTCACGGACACAGAGAATTACTAAAGAATAATCAAAGTATCAATTAATGCAATGGAATGATATGAATGAGTCAATATTTAAGTCCTATTTAGGTAATTTTTTTTTAGGATCATACACATGTTTTATAATGTTTATGAATTCTATGAACGGATCTTTTTTCTGCTGTTCCACGGTTTTTCTCCACATATATTCAATGATTATATCAGCAAAATTTTCGGGGTGGTTAAAATATTCTTTAGGAAAATATCTTTTAACCAACCTCCACTGAATCTCATTTTTTTTAGTATGAGTCCCATTATCAATCTCTTCACGTTTTATGTGAATAAATCCGTGGTCAGCGAGACGGTTATACGCTCGCCAACCGCTCGTTTGTATTTTGGTGCCCACCTCCACATGTTTTTGTATCAGGGGGCCCAATACATCTGATGTAGGAGTATTTTCTTGGCAAATCTCTAGTCGTAAATCTTCAGATCCGTCTTCAATCATGCCTATAACCCAGTGGCCTTCAACTTGGTGCCCTGAATAGAATTAAAAAACCAAAGTGAATCTAATTATAATAATTATAAATGTATGAATCTCTCGGGGGCAGATTTTAACAATCGCTAAGGCATCGAACTCACAACCGTGTCACAATGAGGTCAAAATGACAGATTAGCGAATTATCAGAAACGTATCGGGTATTGACAGATTCGCGTGATGACAGATCAATATCGAATTAAATAAAAATATTTTTTATTTATTATTGTTTTGGGGTCATTTCATTTTGTTTTAATGATTCAATGACTTTCTGTAACATACTTATTGTAGATCATGGGGGTAATTGCTATAATCGCGTCAGTCCTTATCTACCGGCTTCTTTGGAACTTAATGCTTACGTTTTCATAAATACGAGGTTTTAAAATTTTCATGAATATGGGAACATCAAACATTTATAAAAAAATCGAGTGGGTGATTTACATTAGCGTGTCACACCTGCTGAGCGTACTCTAATACAGCGAGCTATTGGGGTATAGTCCAAGAGGGGAACGCCAAAAAATACAAGTAGGTACATTATAAAGGTTGATATTTCACACATTCCATTTCTACATCACCCTAAGGTAGACTGGCAGAGAATGCTTTTAGCATTAAGTCCACCTTTGTACAACTTTGTGCATAAAGTTTTAAATAAATAAATAAATAAATATTTTGATATTACGTCACATTACTGGAGTAAAGAAATACCCTTTAATCAGTCAGCTGGATTCCTTAGCGTTTGGCGCAGAGGCAAATTCATTTTTTTTAATGTCCTAAATATATCGTGAAACTGCTTTATAAAAATTAAAAAATAGTTTTGTAGCAGTATATTAATTCAGATTTATTTACGTTTGACAGTAATACAAAATCTTGTAAACAGGCGCGTCAGTCACGCGTTAAAGTTGTATTCTTAAATCGTGCTCGATTTGCGCGTACTATCGAATGCGTGATTTGAAATTTAGTATAACCGGTGAAGAATATTATCAGAATGAGATTACCATCAGTCAGTCAGCATAAATTTGTAACAGATTTCGCCAGTGGCCGATTAAAGTCCTGTACGCCAAACGCTAAGGAATCTGACTGACGAAAGGATATTTCTTCAATCCACTAATGTGATATAATATAAAAAACAGGCTTTTTTTTAAGCACCTACTTACATTTTTTGGCACTCTTCCTGGTCTAGTACTACCGCAGACGGTCGGGGGCGGGTGGGCTCCCACCTATCGCTCCTCATCGTTTCTCTGCCGAGGGCTTTTTTTTTTAAAAAAATAAACATAGACAAAACTAATTATATGACATTTAATCTTAGAAATACAAATAATGATAATCTAACCATCAACTACAGAAACAAAACAGTGAAGAAGGTCCAGTGCACAAAGTTTTTGGGGTTTCATATAGACGCAAACCTAAACTGGAAAACACATATTGATACTATTTGTAATGAATTGAATTCAATTTCTTATGCCCTATACATGCTTAGGAAAGTTGCAGATGAAGACACTCTAGTAACAGCATATCATGCAAATGTGGCTTCTATACTTCGTTATGGAATTTTGTTTTGGGGTAACTCTACCAACAAAGAAAAGATCTTCAAAGCCCAAAAAAGATGCGTCCGAAGTATATGTGGTCTCGGTCAGATTGACTCTTGCAGGGATTCATTTAGGCGATTAAAAATATTTACACTACCTGCGATGTTCATATACGAAGCTGTGATGTTTATAAAGAGCGATATTAAAAACTACAATACCCTTAAAAGCTCAAGGCACAAAAATTTACTTTGTGTTAAGAAATGTAGGACCACACATTATCGCAATAGTGTATTTGCTATGAGTATTGTATTATATAACAAACTGCCAGATTCTATTAAATCCATTGAGCCATTAAATGTGTTTAAACGTAAATTGACAGAATTTTTAGTTAGTAAGACATATTATTCGATTAAGGATTATATTAATGATAAACTGTGACTTTCTTTGTAATGTAATTATTATTCAAATTGTATTCATGTTTAAAAATAAGTCTTTAATTATTATCACTTTTTTGCAATGCCTAAATGGGCCCATAATGAATCACAATTCAATATTACCACCTAAGTTTACATTGTGGAAAGCAAAATAAACTGATTTGATTGATTGATTGATTGATTTGGCTTGAGTTACACCACTATATACTAATTACACTGAGGCAAAATTCTGGTAGCAACTAGAGTTTAATTGTCGTAAGTTATTAATCCATTAGACATAATAACTCTAAACAAACCTAACATCATTATAGCTGGTAGGCAATCATAATTGCTAATTTGTCTTTTGTTTACCGATTAGGCACTTGTAATGTAATGCTTCCGAAATAATGAAGAGATAAGGTTGAGCTAATCAAAATTAAAAAATAATTACCTCTATTATATTTCCGTTTCCCAAATTTGCTTTCATCTATCTGTACTATTTTACCAGGGCCTCCAATCTTTCCTATGTATTCTTGCTTAACTGATTGGAAGGTTACTATTGTCTCCCTGCAGTATCCGTACCATTCTGATATTGTAGCAGAGGACAAGCAATGCTCGTCCCGGCCAATATCTTCCCATATAGTCTTGGCCAATGACCAGCGGTGGACAAATGCATACATGAGATAATATATGCGAGGCATTGTCATTTTTACATTTTCGAACCAAGTTCCATTAGATCTTGACTCTCTGGACTTGGTTCTGCATTTGCCTTTATAGCATACAAATGACCCAACCGTTTGATTACTCGAATAATCTATCTTCATATCCGTTCGATGGCCACTGCATTGCTTGTTTTTGAGTATAAGGCCGTGCTCTTCAGCAAAAGCAACCCCTTGTTTCCGAGTGCCTAATTCTCGAACTAATCGGGATAAGTTAAACATACTTAATATTTCAGAGGAGCACAGACGTCTTTTTGAACTAGGAACATCTCTAATATCACCTGCAACAATCAAATCAAAGAATTAATTTCTTTTATGTTACACTAACGCACTTTTGACTTTTAGAAACATAATTATATTAAACATAATTAGAATTATAATTTTAACGATAGTGTAATATTAAAAATATTAACCACATTATATCTAATTAGAACATCTGTAGAACCATGCTAAATATAAAATTTAATATAATTGAAACTAAAATACTGCGGTATTTTAGTTTAAATTATATTCAATTTTATATTTAGCAGCAAAATACGTTTGTCAATAATTTATTAATCTATTTCATTTTATAAATATATTATATTACAATACACATAATATAAAATAAAATAAATACATTTATTGCTATGTTTAATGTGTCGCCCGTGTGTTTAACTTAAACCTGTATAAAATTTAATTTCCCAGAAAGACTAGGTAATTTAATTTTATTGTAATGGCAACACTGACAAAATGGCGCATTAGAGATCTACATCTGATAGCGGTTTATTACCTGTCAAAGGTTACGCTAGTTTTGACATATTTTTGGCTTAAATTTGAGATGCCAGAATAGTTATCATTTATAACCATTAAATAATTAAAGTTGCTTACCGCTACTAGTCGAACCCGCTGATTCATCTGCATCTTGACTAGTCGAGGGGTTCGCCATGTCGTCAGAACTCATGTTTGCCAAAGTTATTGTCTTTCCTTGGAAGGAATCGGTGTGTATATGTCAACTAAAATATAGAAGAGATTAAAGTCCAAGATACAAGCCAAAGTCGTCGAAAAAACCACAAATATCACAAAAAAACATATTCACAGAACTTGAAGAGTAACGGAATAAGCTGTCAAGTGTCAATGTCAAACAAGATAGTGGTCAAACAAAATTACGTTCCGTTTTTGTTTTGTCACTTTTGTTTTTGTTTATATTGTTTTTTTAAAGTTAAATAATATATAATATATAATATCATTTTTTTTAAGGGATTGACAATCATAAATAAACAAACACGTGCGTTGCTCTGGAAAACACAGTTTTTATGTTAATTCTTTACACTCTTGTAAAAACTAATACTTTAAGTAATATAACAACATACAAATATACCTCAAAACACTAAAACGACTCTTAAGTTTATTCTTCTGTATAAAATTCTTTCCTTGTTCACAATAATTGTTAAGTCAAGTTTGGGCACATGACGCCATTTGCATTTTATACTCGCGCTGTCAATCTAGAATTTGATGTGTCAAATTAAAGAATGACAGCGCGAAGCGCGGCAAAATTTAAATTGGTTGAAGTAAATGTTATTTACCCTACATCTTCTGCGCTCCGCGAGAAATTTTCCAGCCCTATTATTACAGCAGCATATACATCGCTAATTTAATTTACTTGTAACTATTTTACTTTACTTGCAACTGTTATTACTAGCAAATATTTATGTGCTGGTAAGATATTTGAATGCAATTATTTACTAGCAAATATTTTACTTGAAACTCATCTATTAGTATTCATTTTACAAGTAACTATTCAACTAGTAACTAACTTACTAAAGACTACTTAATTAATTTATTTATAACATCCTGCAAATACCTTGCAAATGTGGACTTAATGGCATAGGCATTCTCTACCAGTCAACCTTTGGTAGTCTGGTTAACAAGTGCTATTTTTCTTAACTTTCTTCAGCAGTCTCCAAAAACTGTGAACGATTCGATTCGGAATAGAATGTAGATGATTTTTGAAAATAATCAAATGAAAATAATGAAACGCTCGCAAAAAATGCAGAAATTTCAGACAAATAACTAAAAAAAAGGGGGTTTGGTTTTTTGCAAATGTATCGATAACTACAGTTGGATCAACATAACTTGATCGGATTGAAGTCAGGTTCTTATCACTTTCGCGCATGTCGTAGAGATGCAACCCTAAAATTACTTACGAAAACGATTAATTATGTTTAATCGATTAAAAATATGTACTAACAAAATTTTTATTCAACAATATAAAAATACTATTTAAATGAGTTCATGTTTATTACAGTTTATATTTAGAATAGTTACAGTAAATAATAAAGAAAGTTTGAAAAAATATCCCGTAACATAATTATCGTCGACATAATTATCTATATAAATGTAAGTACGTGTTTTTTTTTTGATATTGGTAATGTGTTGTTATTTTATGTGTGTAAAATTGTATTTATGTCGAAATAAATTATTTCTTTCTTTCTTCCTTTCTAGGATCAATATTTTCAATTTTCTCAGAGGATTGAATATACGGGCGAAAACGGAATATGACAATTATTTAAACACATTAAATATGAAAACTAAGAAATAAAAAAAAATAGACACTAGGGGATAGATTAGTGAATAATAATCCGCATTCAACATTATGTTATCGCTGTTTTCCAATTAGCTACGAATTAGTTTTTTTGTTACAACATTGCAAGTACGATAAATATCACTCACACACTTCACACTAATACTGTAAAGGCGAAAGTTTGTGAGTGTGCGAGTGTGTATGTTTGTTAGAGCTGGAGCGATTTTAATAAAATTTGGTATGGAGTTAGCTGACACCTTGGATTAACACATAGGCTAATCAATCGCGGGAAACACCGCGGGGCACAGCTAGTAAACTATAAATCTGAGTTTGTTTTCCTATACTGGAGCTATTCTTGAAAGACTTCAGAGTAGATCCCCATAGAAAAATTAAGAACATTTTATTCAGATTTTTATTCACAATTAACGTAGTTGTTAAATGAAAAGCTTTATTAATCAACAACACATTTTTTTATAGGGTGGTGGAGAGAAAAACTATTTTAATATCAAGTATTCTACTACTAACATTTAACAATTCGTGTATTGTTGCATTATCAGCAAGTGTTTTACTGCTGTTTAGATACTCAACAAGTTTAAGCGTAGTCTTTATTCATGGTTAAAAGACAAAGGTTTTTATTCTGTCCGAGACTTCCTCTCGATTCGAGATTTTTAACACACTAATTATTTTGCCAAGTTAACATTATAATTTATAATTGGTATTGATAATTCATTTGTATTGTATTTTATTCATTGTGTATTTCTGGAATTGATTAGTTTAAATCTTATATAATTTTGCATACCACTTGTGGTTAAACATGTAGAAACATAAAAACTGTACTACCATCTACTACCACCAGTGTTTCGCAAATTTATAATTTAACTAGCTGTCCCGCGCAACTTCGTATGCGTAAATTTTCCCCGTTTTTGCAACATTTGTCATTGCTGCTCCGCTCCTTTAGTCGTAGCGTGATGTTATATAACTTATAGCCTTTCTCGATAAATGGGCTACCCAACAGATAAATATTTTTTCAATTCGGAGCAGACCTGAAATTACCGCGTTCAAACAAACTCTTCAGCTTTATAATATTAGTATAGACATTGATAATTTAATACTATACTAGTAGTATAGATTAGTATAGATTTCATCAAATTTTATCTTACTGATGCTGCTACAAATTGTGGTGGTAAGCGGCGGCCAAAAGCGGCTGTAGCCTAATGGCTAAGGCATCGGTATCCAGTGGTCGCGGATTCGAATCATACCCACAATAAACTAAATACAATATTAAGTATATAAAGGTTGGTTAATCAAAAAACAGAATATAGGTATAATTTGGTACGAAAATGGATAGTTTGCTAGAATCTAGAGAAATCTTTCAAGATGTGGTGTTTCAGGGTTTTTTTGTACAAAGTAAAGGACTGAATCTCTTTGATATCATTCGGCAATGTGTGATATAACTTTGCTCCTTCATATAATATGTTTTTCTTGCCGTAATTAGTTCGTGGTGGTCTTAAGCATGTGTAAATGTTATTTTAGAATGTATGTTTCCATAAAGAAGCTTATGTACTAATATTTTTTTTTTTTTTTTTTTTTTAATTTTTTTTTTTTTTTTTTAATATACATGTTTTGTATTTATATAATTGCGATAGTGACATTAGTTTAGTTTCTTTGTAATTTTTTTCTGTAGGAGTTAAGTAGTGATAATGAAATAAAAGTTTAATTATTCTATTTTGACACGTTTCGATTTGTTTTATATATATATATATATATATATTTAAATTGTACTATACTATCATCTCCAGGTTGATCCTGCTGGCATGCGAGCTGGCCATTCCAGCCGAAGACTCCCTACTACAGCTGACTACGGTGTCCCGCAACAAGCGCACTGTCGGCGTGTCGCAGTGGGTGCGAGCTGCGACCTCGCCTGCACTGTTATCACACGTGTGTGCACACACCAAATGCTTACTCAACACTCTAGCTTTACTGGGTATGATTGTACCACCAATACTAGTATTAAGGGGGGGGAGGAGGATTACATGCTTTGTCGTACCTATAAACAAAGGCTTCCAATAGGGTATTTGATTGAAGTCAAAACAACCTCTTTTTAAGAAACGTCAAAAACGACCCGCTCCGTACAAATCTGTATGGTATTCTAGCATATGACGTCACGTTTTCTATAGTCAAATTATTTACTTTTAGTGTTTTTCTTTATGATTAAAAATTAATAAACACGTTAAATTAATAGATGTATATATTTTTTCAGAATACATATCATATATGACATATTTTTACATGGTTATTAAAAAATATTTTATTATCATAGTAGTCAAATACCCAATTATAATAAAAGCTCAATTGAATTACCCAAACCCTAAGGTTGCCGTTCCTCGCATGCTACACCACCGCAATTATTTCTAACCATATGTTTATACTTTGATATTTACAGAGACACCTTTGAGTAATTCAGAAGGTGAACTGGAAGAGTTGTTGTGTCGAGCTGTAGTCATAATGTGCATAGAGCCAGCGGCGTCTGCTGCGTTACCTGTAAGTTTAACCACTTTTAAATCTTTCAAGTATATTATATGTTACTATACTACGTTATTTTTAGTATAGTGTGAGGCTCAGACATCCTAACCAGTTTTTTTCTTTATGAAATCATATAAAAAAAAGAAAATATTCAAAACTTGCAGTTATAAGCCATTCAAGTTAGCTATCGTGCTCATTGCGTCCCATTGTACATAATCCATGGTTATACTTGAAAAATAAGTGATGATTACATTTCACATCTCATTGTGAACAGTGTTTGGCCTGTTTGAATGATTAATGATTGATTAATTAATTAATTGAAAAATATAACATGGTCCAAACTACTTGTTGGAGCTGGATGCGAGAAGCCGAAGATAGAACAAAGTGGCGTGCAATTGGAGAGGCCTATGTCCAGCAGTGGACTGCGATAGGCTGATGATGATAGTAAGATTTACTGTAGCCTTCTGTTTTTTTATCGCTGCTTCGTTCCCCTTCGATTTCATATCCTGGATAAATGGGCATTTGGAAGCCGGGATTCATGGAGGCCCTGCCAAAGTGGGCAGAGCTACGGACGAAAGCTAGTATATAAAATAAATAGCATTAGCTTACCTTCTGTTCAGGAATCTCTAAGCTGCTGGTTGAAATTGTTTTTTTTTTCACACGTTTAAATAGTCTTAATATTTACTTGCAAAATATATCCGAAACGCAAACAATATGTAATTGTTTTGTCTGCACAGGTGTGGGTGAGCTGGCTAAAGAGCGCGTCCCCGCGCATGATCCTGGCGAGCATGACGGCCGTCACCTCCGTCACGGTGTTCGAGCACTTCGCTACACTCAGTGACGCTGTCACTAAAGCTGCCATGCAGACCAAACGTACGTATTTTATTTGTTTCATTATATACTAGCGAACGACTCGCGGTTTCACCCGCATATTTCCCGTTCCCGTCGGAATACAGGAATAAAAAGTAGCCTATGTCACTAATATAATAAACTTAAAAACAACTGGACGGATTTAAAAAAATCTTTTACCATTCGAAAGCTACATTATCGGGGAGTAACATAGGCTATAATATATTTTATTGTCAAAAAATTAAAGATCTCTACGAAAATTGTAATGATGTAACTCAAGATATAAAAAACTACAATATGACACCCTTGCGAATCCGGGGCAGGCAGCTAATACTGTCCAATTATAAATTATTTGCTTTTTCTTTAATCAGAAAGCAGCATACAATGGATGGACGTGTTACCCCGCTGGTCGCAGTGTCCGTGGCGGTCGGCCGGTCCGTTGTGCGCACGCGCACGTCTGCACGCCGCGTACGCGTGCGTGAACGCGCACGCGCACACGCACGAACTAACGCTCGCTACACTACAAGCGCTGCTCACTGCTGATATAAATTTGTAAGTTATTTACATAAGTTTTAGAATTTCCCGCCTTAGCTCTTTTAGTGTCACGTGCTTCAATGGCAAGCACATCCTGCACATCTGAGTAGGTGACCGGAGGTATTTCTCAACTTCATTGTTCAGATGTTGATTGTCGCTGGGAACTGGTTCAAAAACTTTATTGCACCGATCACGAACCACGATCGGTGCAATTCGATCGAAACGTCGGGTAAATAAAAGGTTCGTACCTTTATATAATTCACGCGATTAAGTCCCGAAATATATCATATATGTATAAAAATCGCGAAAGTTTAAAAACAATATACACGCTTATTTGTGGTTACCGCATGGTGATGGGATGTAGCACTATTTGCTGCATCGTGTCAGTATCAGTCTGTTTAGTCCTTCTATATAGACTATTCTATTTCGCCAATCGTTTTCAGTGGGATCTTAAGCTGTATCTCTGCTGTAATGATATTTTTATATTTTTCCCAGTTAGTATATTTATTATAGATTTTGGGTGTTGCTTCTGTTAGTATGATTTTACTATATACGTTGATGATAACAGCAGATATGAGATCAAAGTCGGTTTCCGTTTTTGTGTTATTGATTGGGATGTTTTTTGATATGAAGAAATCCAGCAAGTCAGGAATTTTCCGTGGGTCAGTTGGCCAGTAGGTAGGTTCACCAGTAGACAAACAATCGAGGTTAAGATCCTTCACAGCTTGATATAGCTGTCTACCTCTAGTTGTTATGAGTCTAGAACCCCAGATCAGATGTTTTGCGTTCCAGTCACCTCCACTTATAAAGCGATGTCCGAATGAAGAGAAGAGTTCTTTATAGTATTTATTTGTTACCTGATGTTTAGGTGGGCAGTAAACCACAGCAAGGGCAATGTCCGAGCTTTTGTCATTCACTTTGATAACAGTAGCTTGTATCTTGTCTGTTGAGAAAGGTTCAAGCGGGTGATGTTTTATATTTGAATTTGTAAGTATTGCAGTTTCTCCATGTGCATTACCTGATGGATGGTTTCTAGCATAAATAATGTACCCCTTAATTCTAAAACTTCAGGAAGGGAAATGCCCCGGTTATGACCTTATTGACGCTACTCTCTTAAAACACCTTCCAAAAAAAGGAATTTTGCTCATACTTGCTATCTTGAACGCATGCTTAAGACTGTCCTGCTACCCAAGCCAATGGAAAATAGCGCAGGTAATAATGTTGCTAAAACCGGGAAAACCAGCTCACGAAGTGTCTTCATATAGACCTATAAGCCTCCTTTCAGTAATTGGAAAATTGCTGGAAAAGATCTTATTAAATAAAATGCGAGATCACCTACTGGAGATAATACCAACACACCAATTCGGGTTTAGAGAAGGCCACGGAACTATCGAACAGGTGCATAGGTTGGTTGATGTCATAAGTAGAGCTCTGGAAAACAAACAATATTGCTGCGCAGTCTTCCTAGACATTAGTCAAGCTTTCGACAAAGTGTAGCACAATGGGCTACTCTTTAAAATTAAAAAAATGTTACCGCACTCTTTCTTTCTGTTCCTAAAATCATATCTCGAAAACCGATGCTACGAAGTGAGATGTAGTTCCGATATATCGCATAGGCACAAAATTAAGTCAGGAGTTCCACAGGGTAGTATACTGGGTCCAGTGCTCTACCTTATATTTACAGCAGATTTACCTACTAATGCCAATACCACCACGGCTACATTTGCAGATGATACTGCACTTCTTGCGACTCATAAGAACCCCGATTCCGCATCCGAAATGCTCCAATCGCACCTGACTCTTATCGAAGCATGGTTCCAGCAATGGCGCATTAAAGCCAACACAGATAAGTCGGTTCAAATAACTTTCGCACTGAGAAGATAAACCTGTCCACCTGTGAAACTTTATAATACGGATATCCCACAATCAGATAACGCGAAATATTTAGGTATACATTTCGACCGTCGACTCACTTGGCGTAAACACATTTGGACTAAAAGGAAGCAACTAAAAAATAAACTGCGTAGCATGTACTGGCTCATTGGTTGTAAGTCTCAGCTGACAGACGCCAGTAAAATGACTATTTGTAAAGCTATACTTATGCCCATATGGACCTACGGCATCCAGCTCTGGGGCACCACCAGCCATAGTAATATCGAAATACTTGAGAGATTTCAAAGCAAAACAATGAGAGCCATGTTTAATATCCCAAAACACATAAGCAATAAATATGTCAACCTAGATTTCAAACTGCGAACTGTTAAGCAAGACATTGAGTCGAACAGCAAGAAATATCAGACCAGACTGGACCAACATACTAATGAATTAGCTGCCGAACTGCAGGGAATAGGCAGTCTAACATTCTCCCGCCTAAAGAGAAATAGTAAACCAGACCTAGCGACGAGATTCGTAGACAAAAGATGAGGATTGTACCACTGGGTGCATATCTCTGCTGAGGACATTTACCGATGAAAATCTGACACCATATTAGATTATTGTTTGAAACAAACAGATTGCTAAGTAGCAGGATATAAAAAAAAAATACATAAGTACTGTTGTTTCACCTTATTCGATCACCATGATTAGTTAATTTAACAATTTTTATAGAAATAAAGTAATCTTAGGTGGCGTTATTCATTTAAGATTAGCTTACGAGAGATATATTTGATGGTTTCCTCCTTCTTTTACGAGAGATATATTCGTTCGCAGATTTGAAATCGCACTATCAATTAGCACACCAAAATATAAATTTATCGAGCTTTGTTTGATTAAGTATAAGTCGATTAGTCTACCGATTAACACCATGTAAGTTATTTTGTGTTAACTGCATCTGTGGCGCGGTCGTGGGTTCGATTCCCACCCAGGCTGAAACTTTGTGTGATGAGCACGATGGTTTATTTTGTGTCTGGGTGTAATTTATCTATAATATAAATATTTATCAGTTGTCTGGTTACCACAGTACAAGCTCTGTTTAGTTTGGAATCAGATTACGTTGTGTGAGTTGTCCCAAGATATTATTCTTATAAATTTTCAGGCGGTTTTTGGTGTCGACATTATCGTGCCATTTGCTAGAGAATCGCAAGACGCATTGTTTCAGCCAATCAGAAATAAGCAACACCTAAAAGACAAAATGAAATTGAAATGTACTGACATTTATGTAAAATTATGCAGTTTATTCGCTTCCCTGTAAAATTCCCATTTTTGAATTATGTGGTGATAGAACAATACGACGAAATGTAAATTACAATCTGTATATTTGTTACCCATAGTGTAGAGAACGAGGTGATAGTAGGTGTCTGGATCTGCTACACGGCGCGAGTGTCCCGCCAGAGCGCGTCGGCCGAGCTGCGGGCGGCAGGTGCCGCGCTGCTGGCGCGCTGGGCCGAGGAGCGGCGCTCGCTGCTCAGCCGCGTGGCGCTGGGGGCGCGCGCGGACCTGCCCACGCCGCTGTGAGTACTTATCTATACTGCTGGCGCGCTGGGCCGAGGAGCGGCGCTCGCTGCTCAGCCGCGTGGCGCTGGGGGCGCGCGCGGACCTGCCCACGCCGCTGTGAGTACTTATCTATACTGCTGGCGCGCTGGGCCGAGGAGCGGCGCTCGCTGCTCAGCCGCGTGGCGCTGGGGGCGCGCGCGGACCTGCCCACGCCGCTGTGAGTACTTATCTATACTGCTGGCGCGCTGGGCCGAGGAGCGGCGCTCGCTGCTCAGCCGCGTGGCGCTGGGGGCGCGCGCGGACCTGCCCACGCCGCTGTGAGTACTTATCTATACTGCTGGCGCGCTGGGCCGAGGAGCGGCGCTCGCTGCTCAGCCGCGTGGCGCTGGGGGCGCGCGCGGACCTGCCCACGCCGCTGTGAGTACTTATCTATACTGCTGGCGCGCTGGGCCGAGGAGCGGCGCTCGCTGCTCAGCCGCGTGGCGCTGGGGGCGCGCGCGGACCTGCCCACGCCGCTGTGAGTACTTATCTATACTGCTGGCGCGCTGGGCCGAGGAGCGGCGCTCGCTGCTCAGCCGCGTGGCGCTGGGGGCGCGCGCGGACCTGCCCACGCCGCTGTGAGTACTTATCTATACTGCTGGCGCGCTGGGCCGAGGAGCGGCGCTCGCTGCTCAGCCGCGTGGCGCTGCATAAGCATGATATCTGTGACAGCCCATTTTAGTTGTGTAATACGTTGTGTGCAGTCACCGCGTGCTGTGCAGCTACGCGCTGTGGGTACAGTCGCTGGAACACGCGGCGCGGCGCTCGTTCGAGAGCGCGTACTCGAGCGCGCTGGGCGGCGCCGACCTCGCCGCCTGGACGCTGGAACCGCAACACACCACACTCGTCACGCTCGCCATCAGGCTCTACCCCAAACACGAACATTACTTCCAACATGAGTTACAACATGCATAACATTAACAAATTATTTAAACTTTTGTGAAAATTATACAACGTTATTCTTGGTATGGTGCCAACCTGTAAAGTAGTTTGTTGTTGTGATCAGAATCAGTAACACAATCCAATGACACACAACAACAAGTTGTAGATACGAAGCGATTTAAAAAACGTTCCAATGTTGAACCAAGGAACCGATTAACACTAATTAATCTAAAATAAATTCAAATATAAAAGCGTACATGATTTTGTAAAAATGATTCTTATTTCGTCTTAAAGATTATTGACATGTACGTAGAAATTACAGTACTGTTGCACACTAATTGTTATGTTTCAAATGTTTTGTAATTAAAAAAAATATTATTATTACTTCTTTCCTGTAAACTTTTTTTTCCTCATATAAATGTCCAAGAATGTAATATTCTAAACAATTACAAATGTACATAATTTTGAATCAATTATTAGGAAAATTCGGTTATTTCGGTTATCGAATGGTTTAGTCACATACTTATTAACATCAATGATTAATTGTCAATAATGTAAACTTTCTTTGTAATTTTGTTTGCTTTTTGTTTCGGTTCAGTTTCATAAAATACCTACTTCCTACCTATAAATATTTATGTTATATTTTGCAAATTTGTTATTGTTTAGCGTTGCCAAAATATTAATATTGAATATGTAAATAAAATTTTATAGATATTAGTTTAAAAATAAAATTATATTATGATGTATCATTACGTTTTACTAGTCGTACTTATACAAGGTGTAACAGAAAGGTGTGGTCATATTCAAGGGTTGGTATGTGCCTATGATACTGATTGCACATATGTACCTAATTTTATCAAAATCGGGGTACCCTAAAAAAAATGTATTATTTTTTTATCCGTTTATTTATGAGGGAAAATTTATTAATTAAAAAAATTATGACTTTAAAAGTTCTATGTCATAATAATCCAATCGAATTTTGTATCAGGGGAGGTATAATTCTTATGCCATACGTCTTTCACTACTGAATTTTGACATAAATTATATATGCTATATCTATGTACCTAATAATAATGCAACCAGCTATGGCACCATGGTAGATGCAAACTGATAAAATACCCTATCCGCTGCTAAAATTTGACCACACCTTTCTGTTACACCCTGTATATGTGAGTCAAATCAAAATGTATAGCATAACTGTAAATTGATATTTTTATATGAATTATGTATAGTATTATTGAGATATTAGTTTATTAGAGAATAATTTGCGCACGGCAGTCCTCATAATGTAAATTAAAAAAAAAAAATTGATCGGCTAAACCTACGAAATGTTTTTTGACGGCACAGGTAGTCTATATCCTTAATAACCATAAGCTCAGAAGGATCTAGATTAACACGAAAAAAATATAAGAAAATGTAAATAAAATTATTATACTATACCCCGAAAATAAAAAAAACCTCGCATGTCGCAATTTCTTCAACTGGCAACTGTAACGTCGTTAAAAGTCACTTACAACCGGTCTCAATAATATACCTATCGATGAATTTGGCTACTAAAGGTAGAATTTTGACATATTTTGTATGGAGCTCTAGTAGCCAAATCTATCGATAGGTGACCGGCCGTTAGTCATTATTGGTATCTATGTCCGTAGAGTTTTTAAATAAAGTAAGGGAGACATATAAATAAGTGGAAATGCCTTACGAATACAAAGAAGTATAATCACCGTATAGTCTCGAACGATGCAATACACTCGAAACGTCGGACAATAAAAAAGCATTCTATTATTCATCACATAATACATGCAAATTACGTTAACTGGAGCCGGAGGTTGCAGAGAAAGTCTATACATCTTAAATAAATTTAATTATAAATTACATTAAACTAAAATCTAAAACTAGTGATAAATGGTCGATGTATGTACCAAGAATGAATCGTTCTTTATTAAAATCTAAAACTACAACTATGGAAAGACGGTTGCGAAATCGAAGTGGCGAGATGCGGAAATCACGTAGCGCTGACTCGACGCCTCGTGCCGGTCCGCAACTGCACTGCTTCGATAAATGGTGTCAACGGTCCGCCTCTTACACCAAAGCGTAGATAAATGGTGTCGACGGTCCGTCTATAACACCGACGCGTAACATGCATAGCATTGTATTATGTATACAAATCACTAACGGCCGGTCTCAATAATCTATCTATCGACGGATTTGGCTACTAAAGCTAATATTTGACATACAAAATATGTCCAGTAGCCAAATCCATCGATAGTTAGATTATTGAGACCGGCCGTAAGTGATTAAACATTTAAGATTACTCTTATGATATTAATCGTCTCTATACTTCTAATCAACATATCCAAATAGACTGATAGTCTCTTTCCCCTAAGGTACAATTTTATAACTTAGCAAATTTTCCGATTAACACCTTTTAATTGCTCGATATGTAAATTAATTTTCATTGATTTCCAATCCACTCCATCTTCTTCAACACCATGTTATGAGTATCTACATAGGTAGGTACTAAATAGTTCATTGGGCTGTAGTCATTTCATTCATATTTGAATTATAATAGTCTCGGCGAACCTTGATCCCTATGACACTGACAGTTATTTCCACGACACAACCTTGTAGTAGCGTCACCGTTATATTATAATCGAATTGGCGGTGTCTAAAAATGATATTTATTAATTTTAGGCAGATATATGCAATTACAATAATATCCCGTTAGAATTATAATAATTATTAACACTTACAAGAAATTATCTCAATCAGACTTTACGTTGACGTCCTGCAAAAGTTACTCCGTTTGGAAGATATCGACTAGTGCGGAAAAGTATCGATAAACAAATATCGAAAATGGAAACGAGTGTACAAAATACATCAATAGAGTACCTACGCTCTTAGTGTCAGATTTATAATCATTTAAGTTGTTTGCGATAATAAAATAAAGGAGATTTAACAAATTTATTGTATATACCTACACAAATAAAACAAAAGCGGTTTATTTATGATTTTTTAATATACATTAATCTGAATCTGACAATGATGTCACCGATTGCGTCTCAGACTCGGAATCCGAACTGCAGCTGCTTTCTCCTATGTTTATTAAAAACGGCTGGTCTACTATATTGTCGTATCGCACGTCTCGATTCCAATCATCTAAGCATAGTTTTTTCGTCTTTTCAACCACTTTCCTCCAATTGTCCGGAGTCACTTGACTACATGCCTCTTGTAGCAACGTAAGCATTTTATTAGCTGTGAATGGCGGAGTGGTGTTAAGCCTGGCTGCACAACCTGAAACAATAATGGTTTAGATTGAAAATGATGCAAAGTCAAAGAGCGAGATCGGGGTAAGTACATTTACTTTAAATAGTACTAGCCGACTAGACAGTCACCAGTGACCTAAATAAAAACATGTTAAAATAAATACAAATCAACCCACCTTTGATCTGCGCCCATATCATTTCGATTGCATTATATTGGCAGTGGTAGGGCGGTAGCCGAATCACGGTGTGCCCTTTTGATTTTGCCATCTCATCCAAGAAATATTTCTTCTTTGTTTGCTGTTTATGAAGGTTCAACAATCTAACTAATTCCTTTTTCAGCATTTGAGTATTAGCTGCCACACCATTGTTTTGCAGCCACTCTATTATTTCGCCTTTATTGTTGTTCGCGGTAGGCGCTTTATTAATTTGCACAGAGTGGTATGGGGCGTTGTCCATTAAAATGTAGTGGGGCTCGTTTAAATTGTCTAATAGTTTTGTGAACCATTTCTTGAAATTCTCAAAATTCATCTCTTCGTGATAATCACTTGTTTTCACGGATTTGAAGGCCCACAAGCAGTTATGTACAAAACCTTTGGCTGTGCCAGCGTGGCAGATAATCAAACGCTGGCCCTTGCCTTCTGGTGCTTTGGTACAGGATTTCTCTGTGTCGTCTGTCCATGTTTTGGAGACTGAGTGATTGGCGTTGAGCCACGTTTCGTCCAGATAAACCACCTTGTCCCAGTTCTCGATGTTTTTTATTTGTCGTAGAAAATCACACCTCATCAATCCAATGTCCTTCCGCTCCATTATCACTTTTCTTTTGTCACACTTCCCATAACGAAATCCACATTTTTTTATAACCTGTCTGAGAGAAGTGAATCCACCTTTAAATAAATCAACCGATTTCAGCGACGCTAATAATTTTGTGCAAGTCGGCAGTTCACCTCGAAAATAATAGCCGTAAATATGGTTTCGTATCGCTGCCATGTCGAAATCATCGGGGTTAGTTACGGGTCGTGCCCTATTATGTTTTTTCTTCTTTGGAGTTGATAGTTTGTTCTCCTCCATCGACGATTCGCCGAACTTCTCCTTTGTAATTCGGGAAACGGTAGCTTTGCCAATTCCCAAAGCATCAGCAACACGGTCGCGTACGTTGTCAAGTGGCAACAAAGGTCCGCCATTTTGTAGTTCGCGAGCAAAATAGTCACGCAAGCGTACAACAAACTCCCGCGTTTCACTGTTGAGTACAGTTTTTCTCAGTCTTTTCGGCATTTTGAAACACCAACAAAAACAAAACAGCAACAATAACAAAAACAGAAAACAACAATAGTAACAAACAAAGGATTCCGATGACACAACAAAACACGTGGCGCATACAAGACTCGTACTGGCGTAGCGAACTGACAGTACTAGCGTAGTGACAGATCAGATAGTGTGTGTATAACTAAAATTTAAATTCACATTAAAATTATACAGTCCGACCATGTTACCTCTGCATCGGAATATTGGCAACCCCATATACAAATACACGGATACTTGTAAATATAACAAGCATTATAATTATAGTAATGTAGATTATATTTTAAAAACATGTTTATCGATGTGGCTGAATGCAAGTCACGCCTTTGCCTATAAAAAGTTGCGATATATCGACACGACCCGTCACTAGTATGAACTGTCATACTGCCGTGGTATAACTAAAATGCCGTTATCTACCAAATCATAGTTTTGAGTAAACGCCAAAAAACCGCGGGGAAATTTGAAACCACTGCCACTTGATAACTATAACACCTATTTGAGACTTAAAGGTACCAAAAAGTAGATAAATTTAGATACTTTTGAACTATTAACGTATTATTTTGTAAATATTATTTTTTTTTTTAATAAAACCTTTTTTGCGCTTTAGTGTAACATCGGTGTTGCCAAAATCTAATAGATGATTGACTATAATGCCGCTTCGTGAACAGTAACGGCATTATAGTGTGACATTTTTATTTAAAAAAATAGTTTGTTAAAATCCTAAAAAAGTTATTACTTATGGTTAACTTTAACGCCGTCAAAGCACATAACGTCGATTTAGCTTAATATTCAACTACTTTATTTCAGACTGTAGTACGGTTAACGTCACTTTACTGCTTTTAAGTCTACTACGGATTTAAAGCCGTTGATAGAACTGGACTCTATGTTACGTTAGAATGCCGTTAAACTGAAAACCTTGTAGCTTAACGACATTTTAGCCTAACAATATCAAAACATATTGAAACGTAAAAATATGATCAAGAAAGAGGAAAACACTATTTTTAAATCACAGTCCTTTATTAATTAAGTAAATGCTTATCAAAATTAGACATCATATTTTCTTTAAACTTAATGAGTATCAAAAATTTCACTTAAAATTAGATATTTGTCAGAAATATTTTAAAATCACAGTCTTCATTAATTAAGTAAGTAAATGCTTATCAAAATTACACAATATTTTCTTTAAGCTTAATGAGTATCAAAAATTGCACTTGAAATTAGATTTGTCAGAAACTTTTAGTTCTGTACTTAATTAGTATCACATCAATAATATTATTATCAATAATATCACCCTCTGTAGCTTTCTATGTCATTGTGTCTGCAATAATTAAAAACATCTCTTTTAAAAAAATACGGTCTTACAAACTTATAATTCCTGGAAACCAAATAAATTATATTATTAAATATATAGGAATCACAAAAAAGTTTAATCTAAATACTCTTCAAATAAACAAAAAAAAAAACAAAACTAAACTTTCTTCTTAAATAAAAACTTAAACTCAAATTATTACAAAAACAATTTGTCCTTGTACTTCTTGACTATACCTAAAATCTTAAAATATAATCATTAACAAAAACAAAATAATTAATTATTAACTAATTATTTAAACTTGTAAATCAGCCTTAAAAAACTTATCATAAAAATCAGTCATGTTTATTATTCCTATAATTAGAAGTTTCGTTTTCCGTACAAGTAGGCAAGTTATTCCAGAATATCAGTTTGTGTGGGGGCATTAGGCTTGATAGCTTTTCTTGTATTTCAGCTTTTCTTTTAGCATCAACACCTTTTGGTTTGGTCTTGAATTCAAATACCAATATATTGGGATTTTTTAAATATTTGTCATTCATGAAACGGAGTGAAGTATACGTGGCATCGTCGAAATTGTTCTTATACATAAGATCGTAACTGTTACGCGTGAAACATACCTCAACCATGTTTTTTAAATAAGCTCTCGGGTTAGATGTTTGAATCCTTCTTTGTGACACATAGTTAGGTACAATTAAAAAATTTTCTGGCAACATAGACTGGACTGTTACTTTTGATTTATTAATAGAAGAAACACAATGTTCAAAATCTGTAAAATCATATAATTTTCCTTTTTTCTTCATAGCCAATTCTACTTGGTGATGAACCTGATCGCTGCTCATAAATGTGTGACCAGGTTCAAAATAATATAATGTAATTCTTTCAGTTCCAATAACTGCACTATTAATCAAATGAATGAACATGGAATATAAAAGCCAATTTTTGTTTTGCGAGCTGCAATTATCAAGCCAAATGTGAACATGGCTAACATCTCTGTTGCGCAAAAGAAAAATCACCGATGAATAATTAATTGATTCTTCATTTATCATGTTTAAAATACTTTGGCTTCTGCTTCTGTAATAAAATAATTAATTTTATAAATAGGAATCGTAAAAACACAAACACATAATACCTTCACACAAATATAATTAATATACGTAATTAATAATACACACTTACACACGCACACACACACACACGCACACGCACACAAACACGCATGCACGCACGTACACACACGCATACACGCACGTACACACATCGGAATCAAATATTAACTGCTAGTGAAAGTCCCATCAAAATCGGTACAGCCGTTTCTGAGATTCGCCCGACCAAACAGATAGAAAGATAGACTTTTTTTTAATGTTGTTTAGGTATACCCATACTTAAACAACATTTAAAATTGTTGTAAAATATGTTAGGTACCTACGCTTATACATCCATAATATTATGTATAGAATAAAAATCGGCTATTTTAATATAACAAAGATAAACTCCAATTTTATTTATATGTATAGATATTAAGAATATTGTGCCACATTCACAACAATGGCTACACCATCACCAATCTATGTAGAAGCTTGTATAATGTAATTATCTTATATTAACTTCGAGTCCTATTTATTGATAATGAATTGATCCGAGTCTGGGTACACCCGAATATATTTACAAAAAAGTTATATTATATATTCCCATCCGCGTTTGCCTTTAAGTCGCTATGTGAATGTGGTAGAATATTAATGTTATTATATTATTATTATATTAAGCAAACATAACTAAACTTACCTAAAGCGACGACGGTCCGTCATTGTTGCAAATTTGGCGGGAACAGACCCGCAACGACACACGTCCTTCACCCGTGGCGTTATGGCGTTATGGCGTAATAGAATCAAAGCCCGCGCGAGAGCAACTTAACGGCATTTTTGTGAAACAATGTGAGATAACGACATTTTAGCCTACCCGTGACGTACAGATATGTAATAACATCATCGTTACTGGATTATAACACAGCATTAATATAAAAATATGTATATGTAATAATAATCTATAATGCCGTTAAACGCACTTAATCACATTTTAGTCTAGTTTTTTTAGTTAACGGCATTATAGCTTATCAATATTAAACTGTTTTTTATAATAATATCATAACAATAATGCAGTTAAAGTACTTTTACAACTTTATAGTTTAAAAAAATCTGTTAACGGCCATCTTGTGAAATAATCATATGACTAAATTAAAACAAAAGTTCGAGTTAACGTAACTTAGCCGCTTTATAGTCTCACAATGTTGATTAACTGCATTATAGCTTATTTGACACGCGAAATATAGGTAAATAACGGCATTTTAATTATTTTTAATTCCAAAACTAATAAAGATATCGATAAACTGAAAATTCAGATCGATAGAGATTTTTTTTCTCATTCTTTTGGCATCAAAAACTGAAAATCGACCAGATGTTGGATAACGGCATTTTAGTTATACCACGGCAGCATAGGGATCAAGGTTCGCCGAGCTGATTATAGGTAACTGGATTTAGGTATACAATTAATTGGAATTAATGGAAAAAATATTACTTTACCGCCTATCCTTAGAAATTAATATGGAACAGCCGGTCTCAATAACCTATCTACCTTTAACTGTATGTTAAAATAGCTAACTCTAGTAGCGAAACTGACATTTGTGTAAACCTGAAATGTTTTATACCTATCGACGGCACAACATGTTGCGGACAAGGTTATTGGCACCGGCCGTATAATATAATTATGTTAGCAAACGAATTTAATTATTATTATTATATAAATAAGCAAATTTGATGTATCCATAGCTTTATTAAATTGTGTTGCTCAAATAAAACTCATTACGTATAAATTTATTTTGTTGTTTTATTTTTACAGTTTCCAAAGGTATACGTTGTGAATGCGATTGAATCATCAATTATAATTATCTTATTATTAATTAATTCCCGAATACTCAAAATCAGTTTTAAGACGACGTTTACAAAATACTTTTGAGCACTCGAAGTGTCGTTTTAGTATTCGGAGCCCCCCTTATTCATAATACTTAGCAGTATTATAACTAGCGAATGTTTGGTCGCATTCGATATAATTATCGAATGCGAATACTTTATTTTTCATTTTTTTTTAATACGTGTTCTGTATAAGTGGTACGTGTAACGTAACGTGGTAGGTATTTTATATTTTACTTTAAAATATATTTACAATTAATAGAAGTACCTATTCATAAAACTAGAGACGTTATCTATCCTATAGATACAGTTTTATAGATAAATATCGATCAATCTTATCATTAATTTTCACGGGACCAGTTATCTGTAGTGTTTCATAGACACAGAATGTCATTTTTTTTTTTAATAAATCGCTGTCTCCCATCTGTAATAGTGACTGGAGAATTTACTTTCCCCATCTGCTCGGATTTTACTCTAAGCATGACTCGCCTCCCTGTCCCCACAATATTTGTTTTTTTTAAATTCCGCAACCCCAAGGATCGTAGGTATCTACGTCTTGGGTATTTAATTACTACGACCAATTACATCATATACTCCTATCGCACAGTATAACAGGTTTATAAATATTTAATTATTACTATCAAAAGAAGTACATATATGACCATAGAAAATCATTTTAATCTATACTCTATACTTAATATTATAAAGAGGAAAGATTTGATTGTTTGTTTGTATTGAATAGGCTCCAAAACTACTGGACGGATCTGAAAAATTATTTCATCTTTATGAAGCTACACTAACCCCGGGTGACATAGACTATTTTTAATCCCTGTATTGCCCCGGGAACGGGAAATACGCGGGTGAAACCGCGAGGCGTCCGATAGTGTTTCATAAAAAGATACACATTCGACTTCAGTCCAATATCCTTCCGTGTCATAGATAATGTTGGAATGTTTTGTTAATACTTACTGAAGTACGATATTATGCTTGTTTATAACTACTATTTACAGGATTTAATATATATCCATTATCATGAGCAAATCCTATAAGTATTATCTAATCTAGACAAATAGAATGAGTAGGTACGTACCTATAGATATTTTGTATCAGTAGGTACATGCGTACTTATATCGATAGGTGTATTAATTATATACACAAATTATATTGTTTATATTTAGAACTGTATACTTGTCTTTTACATGTACCTTACCTAAACTATTTAAAAAAAAAATATGGTACCTACTGCTACTTAAAATTAATTATAATACAAATAACCTGTGCCAAAGGTAGGCTTAATTTTTCCTTATAGATTTTATAAGCTACGGGTCTTAATCGCGTAAATATTTTATTTTAAGGCTACCTTTGTTTATTGTAGATTACAAATCGCGAAAGTTTACGAACATATATTATTTTTTCCTGATTAGATTGCAAAATATAACTATTAAATTCTAATATGGCAACACAGAACCATCCATACAAATATTGAATGCATCATTCATTTTTAACATAGACAATACTTAGAATCTTTAAGCGGTAATAGGCCTAAGATAAAGCTCATTCTAGCACCAGTATTCAGCTTAGTCGCAAGCAATACGACTCACATTTCAATAAAGTTATGTACCTATGCCAGTGGGAATAAGAGCTGTAGGACCACTAAGGCAAATAGGCGTCTTATTACGTTTTTCAACGCTTAAGGGTAGTTACCTAAACCCGTAAGAGCTTTTCTTCTTCTTCTTCTTTGAATTTATGGCAATCTAGCCGTTTTAATGGCTAATTTCTGCCAGTGTCAAGTATTTATGCGCTTATTACATGCACAAAGTCTCGTTCCTATTCAATTATCACGTATTCAATTAATTTTTTACAAGTTAAACTCGGAGCTGTAAAAATAACGGCAGATCAGTTTGCCGCCATTTTTACAACTCCAAGAGCTTTTCTATGTGGCTCTTCCCACTGACCATCATTTAAATATTAGTCTAAAACTCTAAACTAAAATCGTTTGCCGTGGTAATGTATGACGAGTCCTAATACAGCTGATAGCGTGGCCACTCCGCTGGCCTGTTGTGTGGTGAGCGCACTTCCCCAGAGCCAGCCTGGAGGTAACCAGCTGACGGCGTGCACGGTGTCCAGGAGGAACTTGGTTGTCGTGAGGGAAGCTTGCGTGAATCGTGCGGGCGCGCACTTTGTTCGCTGCGGAGATTTTAATGCTTTGGCACACGCGTGTAAAGCTCGGATTGACCTGTTGAAGTAAACACTTGTGAATAATAAGATGTGTGATCCTATTCCACTTGTATCACTTCCAGTTATAAAAACCTTCATGCACTTTAATATTTTGTAAATATTGTTTTGTATATTTTTATCCTTCATATGAATTAAACACTTAAAACCTAACGTAAAAATATAATTTACCGGAAATGTGTGATTTTAAAAATTCGTTTGGATGTTCAAAAATTAGATATTGATTCAGATGATTCACAGGGACTCTTGGCTATTGGAGCCATAAAAAAAAACCGGGCAAGAACATGTCGGACCATGCTCAGTGTAGGGCTCCACAGCTATCACTAGGTACAAAGGAAATCAACAACTCAAATACGGTATAGGTATAGTATACGATCATGTTGAAAATAATTTTAGTTTTAAGGTATTTATTTCATACTTTCAGTATCAAAAAAATTATACATTACCTTTATAATTTTTTACATATTTTGGCCTTGCCGTTTAAAAGATAAATAAAAACATTGTATCCCCCTCGGACACAGTTTTTGTAACTTTCGGAGCAATTATTTCCCAGAAAATATTTACTTAGGTAATTAATGAAGTTTCTTAGAAACCTTAAAATGTTTTTAAAAGACCTGTCGAATGATGTGCAACAAGGCACGTAGATGTTTGCTAAAAAAAAAAATCGTTTCTGTTACATGTATGGTATATGAAAATATTTATTACCCCCCTAAAAATATTTATATTTGTTATTTAACGATCGAACTAAGTAGCGGCTCATACAAGACATCTTTAGATAGGTACCTACTCTGAATTTCATCCATATAGAATGTGTAGTTTTTGAGTAAAATGCCTGTGATATACGAACGGACAAACATATAGACGGACGGACATGCCGAAACAATAAGGATTCCATTTTTGCCATTTTGGCTAGGGAACACTAACAGTTAAATGTTGGTGTGTTAAATGAACCACAACAGAAATCCCTAAAAAAATAAGTAGGTAAGTGTGAAACAAACCTGATAAATCCAAAGAATGCAGAGAGTGACCAGAACAGTTTGTGGGCAGTCCTCACGTTGAACTCGGTCTCCTTGGACACGGTCAATAAGCCGGTGTCGATCAGCCAGCACAACTTCTCCGCCTGAAGGTACCCCAGGGTGCTGGCGCCCGCCGCCGCGCCCGCTATACCCCATGTACCGTCCTGCAAATATAGCCGGTTAAAAAGCTTTAAGCACCATGATTTGCCCTATTTATTTAGAAGATATAATACGCGACTTAGGTATGTGTCTCTGACTACATGTTTTTGATAAAAGTACCTAAGTTTTATTGTTTTATTTTTAAGCTATTGCATGGATTTTATTGCGGGCTTGAGCGCGGCACCGAATCAAGAAATTCCGTAACGAAAATAAAACCTAACACAAAAGAATATGCTATAACTATGTAATAATAATGCAACCAGCTATGACATCATGGTAGGTGCAATACTGATAACATACCCTATTCGCTGCTGAAATTTGACCACACCTTTTTGTTACACCCTGTATAAGCAGTTTTTTTTTTCCTTTTCATTACATTTCGGAGCAGCTCGTCTCGATCCATGCGAGCTTCGTACCCCCACTCCGCCTACCATGTAGCTCAGCCGAGCGTTCGCTTAAGACGCTGACAACAGCTACTGAACTTCGATGTTTCACTATTTTAGCCACGCCCACTATTTCTCCGATGTCCTAGTGCCATTGATAAAGGACGGTAAAAACAGCGAACTACCAACACAAGGACGCGGTCAATAATAAACAATAAACCAATAGATGGCGCTTTATTTTTTGTTCTATATGAAGAACTAGAAAGAAATTAGACAGGGCGATTAAAAAAAACAATAAATATTTTTTATACGTTTGTATTTTTAATTATTTCAGGAGACTTTATTTGCTATGAACTTCAAAACAATATAAAAGAAAGAAAAATAAAACTCGAAAATATATTAGCAACATTTTAAATATTTTCGCATAATTATAATTTATTTGCTCTCGGATATTTGCCGGAACAAACAGACAGACAGACAGACAAAAAAAAACTGTATTTTTGTTATCAGTAATTATTATGGATATATGTTATCCATAATAATTAATATATATGCATAAAACTGTTATTTTGATATTACAAACAGACTTTTCAATTTTATTTATTTGCACAGATAGTTAATAATATACAGGGTGTCCACATTCTGGAAAGTCAGGGAAAGTCAGGGAAAAGTCAGTGAAGCTCAAGGTAGTCAGGGAAAGTCAGTGAAATCGAGGAGCTACCTGGAAAGTCAGGGAAAAATGAAGAACTTACACTATCCCAACATTTTCCAGTGATTGTAAAATGAGAAATGTTATTTATTCATGCCCCAGAATGACATTAACTCTACTAACTGTTAGAGCACATTTTTTTGTCACAATTTAATTTAGTTTTAATAGGTTTTCTTTAATATGTATTTTATTTTTTTGTAAAATTAATTGAAATATTTCTATCCTCCTGGGTGATTTTTAACAGACTGTAACTTAAAAAAAAATGGTTGTACAGCCAATTTCAAAGTAAAAAACCAATAGTAGCTGCAGTTTTTGTATCTGAACTTAATTTTATTTACGATTTTTTTAGGACAAGAAATCCACCAACTTAGCGTTTTTACCTTTCGCAAATATCGTTAAATATTAAAAAAAAAATACTTTTTTTTTTAAATACATTTGGATGAAAAGTTTTTTATTTTCGACAAAAAACTTTTAGGGTTCCATAGCCAAAATGGCAAAAACGGTACCTACCCTTATAGTTTTGCAATGGCCACCTGTTGTGTCTGTCCGTCCATATGTCAGAGGCATTTTACTCAAAGACTACTTGACGAATCTTGACATTGTGAAATTTGGTGAAAAGGTATCTTGTAGTTGCCGCTACTTAGTTTGATAGCTAATTAATAATAATAATAAATATTTTTATAATAATATCATCATACATAACAGAAGCTGACACTTTTTTTTTCAAGGAAATCCCCTCAGTATTTTTTTCGTGATTCGTTAAAAAAACCGTGCAAGAGCATGTCGGACCATGCTCAGTGTTGGGGTCCGCAGCCTCAAATAATTGCATCAGCAAAAGAGCGTATGTTCATGGCACTTACGCCATTTGTTGAGAAAACGCAGTTTTTCGGCTATAATGAGTTATAGCCGTAAAACTGCTTTTCTCAAGAAATGACGGTATATCTAATCATGTCCGAAATAATTTAAGTTTAAAGTATTTGTTAAGCGCTACCTTTATGATTCTTTTCATATTTTTTGGTCACACGGCTCAAAAGTTAAGGTGGGGCCCCTCCCACCTTAACTTTTGAGCCGTGTGGACACAATTTATGCAACTTTCGGAGCAATTATTTCCAAAAATATTTACTCAATCCAGAAAGTTTATTAGATACCTTGAAATGTTTTTAAAAGACCTCTAAAATGATGTGCAACACAATGATGTTGGCTGATTTTTTTTTTTTCACCTTTGCCCTCCCCTAAAAATATTTATTTTATTATTGAGCTATCAAACTAAGTAGCGACCACTATGAGACACCTTTTCACCAAATTTCATTAATATTTGTGTCTGACATACGGACGGACAGACAGACGGACATGACGAAACTATAAGGGTTCGGTTTTTTTCCATTTTGGCTACGGAACCCTAAAAACGAATACGATATATCTGCTGTAGAGTATGATATGAGTTGAGTATACCGCAGACTAAAAATAAGTTAAAGTTTGCCATGTTTTGGAAATTCCACCGAAGTGACAAGTATAAACCAAATTTTAATTCAATCGGACCTGTAAAAGTTGACAAAACCTCCTTGTAAAGCAAGATATGAGTTGAGGATCTTTAAACGCCTCGAGAGATATTCGTAAGTTATGGCTAAGAACCTTCTCGGCCATATCCGCTTTTAAACAAAAAATCCGTGTTTAATTGATCTATTGGTTTAAGAGTTACAGTTGCCCAGACAGACACATGTTAAACTTGTAACACCCCTCTTTTTGAGTCGGGGGTTGTTTGTTTGTTTGTTTTAACGGGGCAGCAATGTCCCACTTAGCCTCTTGATTGGGCCATTGTGCGTACGTTGTAATGTGTCAGTTCTTTTCACTCCAGCCAGCCCAAACACTCCCAGAAGCCCAGCATTCCCCGCAGGTTGCTGCAGGCTTCAGGGAGGGATGACGGTGTTTTTAGGAACTGTGCCCGTTGCTCGACCACACTGGTACATTCCATGATTACATGCTTGGGCGTTTCCTCATGTTCCATGCACCCTCTGCACAGTGGGCTATCTGTGATCCCCATGGTGTGCAGGTGCTTGTTGAGAGGACAATGACCTGTCAGGATGCCTATTGCTTTTCGCAGTTTGTCCCTGTTTAGTCTGATTAGATTCCGAGCGTACTTTCTGGGCGCTGTTGGAATCGCCTCTTTCGTTTGTCTGCAACCGGTGTTTTTTCCCCATTCCAGTTGGTGGTTTTCCTCTGTTTTCTCACGCAGCCAAATTCGTACCTGGGCTTATCGATTCGGGGCCGTGGCTGTTCATTTTAGATCCCCGTCTCGCTAGCTCCTCCGCCACGTCATTTCCAATTGAGTTGCTGTGTCCCTTTATCCATTGCAGGGTCACTTCATTATCTTGGGTAATGGCCTTAAGTGATTCATGGCATTCTTGAATAAAGGTCGAGTTTATGCTGGTGTTTGACACTGTAGCACTGAATGCACTGAAGCGCTGTCGGTTACAATTTTTATTTTCAGATCTTTTGCATTTCTGGCTGCGACTGCTTGAGCCGCTTTGGTTATGCCAATGCATTCTGCTTGGAAAATCGTGTTTCTTCTGTCCAAAAGAGTAGATATCTTAATATTGAGGTCATCTGAATAGACTCCTGCTCCCGTGCCTAGCGCAGTTTTGGATCCATCTGTGTATATTCTAACTTCAGATGGTCCGGAGCTGTCTTTTGATTCGGGTTTTAAGTCTGATTTTGTATCGTTGGTCAAAGTTATGTTTTTGGGGGATTCTATCTGTTGGGGTTCCCAGGAATGGATATTCCTTTGTAATTTCTGATAGAATTCTGCGTCGGGGGTTAAAAACCAATCCAAACATCTGTCATTATTTTTTTCAAGAGTGTACAAATGTGCTAGATATCCTGGCTGCAGCATCAGACCACGAATTGCATAATCTTGCCTAGTTATTTAGCATACATGGGTGTTTCAAATTTTAGGTCACACATATGTTTGAAAGTAAAGTAAATACCCATTTTGCGTCTAAGATCCCTACCTCAGCTAACAAAAGAGCTGATGACCTTGAAATGGCTGAACCAATTTTGATAAGACATGTCTAAAAACCGTCCCTAGAAAACCAGCTTTCAGAGGAAAAGAAAACGCATCCAAATCGGTTCACCAGTTTTGCGTCGGGGATTAAAAAATAAAAATTAACCTAGTACCTACCAAACAAACGTTCCAAAAAATTGTTTATTTGCAAAATAAGAATTCAAACAAACAAACGTGTATTCATATTTTCCTTGAGTTTCTAACGTAATAAATATTAAACAGGGGGAAGGGTCAGCCGATTCTTATTTTTATAACGTAGGGGGAAGGGGGTCAAAAACTGCCCAAAATCATTTTGCGTAATAAATGAATGGCGTCTTAACAAAAAAAAGAGCAAGTCCGTAGACCTAAAAAAAACACAAAAAAACGTTTTGTTTTGGTTGGTTATCTTATAATTATTTGTAAAAAAAAGTCTTAAAGTTCAGTTACAAAAAGACAGCTATATTTGTTTTTTTATTATTTGCTGAACAACCATTTAAGAAGCCTGCACTCAAAAATGTTGAAAATTTTTTTCTCTCTTAATTTTTCTATGAAGTATATTTGGTCAGGGAAATTTGAAAAAATGGTCAGGGAAAGTCAGGGAAAAGTCAGGGAATTTTTTTGAACATTTGCAGTGGACACCCTGATATATGTATATTATTTTTTATTAATATTATTATTATTTATTTGACATAAGGTAAATTTAGAGCTGAAGAAAATTCTTCCAAGTTTGTAGTCCTCCGAAAATTGATAACATACCTGCTACAGCACAATAATTGACTGGTAAATAATTTTCGTCACTGGAATCACTTTTAATGATAAAATATTTTAAATTGCACATCCTACACAAAAGAGTGAACTTCGACAAGAATCCATTTATGTTTTCTCCTACCAAATTAATGTGTTTTAAATTACAACCCAAGGGTTTAGGGGTAAGGGCGAGAAATATTCTGAAGATTTAAAAATAAATGCGATAAGTTTATTCGTCGTCCGATGTAATAATAATAATAATATTTATAAGGATTTTTTGTTGTGCAGGGTGACTTGTAGCAGTCTAAAAAAATAATACTTAAAGCGTTACCTACCTATGCGTTAGTAACTAAATACTAACTGCCAGATTTTATCTTCGACAACCTGTTCAAAATAATAATATTTACCTCAAGTTTAGGAATATTATCGGTGGATTCAACTGTCTCAGATACCTTTGCCGATACTTCAAACCAGTGATGGAAAAAAACTATGACTCACAATAACATAAGAAGTATAAGAACGATCATGAGGAAGTTTCATATCACTTGGGCATCATCTTTACCTGGTAACATTTTCTAGAGCAATTATAACATCATTTCTAATGTAACTGCAACAGCCACATTTCCTAATCTGTACAAAATATTTATTACATTTAAACTTAGAAAAACTTTCTTCAGCACTAATCTTACCTATTATGTCTAACTAGCTGTAGACTAGCTGTGGACGTAGCCTAAGTTACTCCTTACATGATTAGCTGTCTGACAGTGAGTCCTGTCAATCTCCGTACAGCCGTTTTGGAGATTTGTCGAAACAAACACACAGACAGACAGCCAGATAAAAAAAAAACTGTATTTTTGTTTTAAGTACTATGCGTACTTTCATAGCATTTAGTAAAAAACTGCTATTTTGACATTAGGAACAGACACTTCAGTATGTATAGATCGCCATATATAGGTAAAAAATACTAAAACCTACACAACTATTTGTATGGAAAGGGCAAGAAACAATGGATAAAGCTACAAGTATTTTAGGAGTATTTTCCTATTAGGCCAGTTCTAAGATAGTCGTAGGTCTATGCAAATGTGATAGTTTAGCATTATACTTGTTTGTGACTATCTTTCTAAAATGTAAAGGGGATCCTCTTTGTCCATGTGGCGATTCTTTTTGTATGATATAAATAATAAAATTATTATCTATATTAGTATGTAGGTACTTATTACAAACGTACTGGTGAAAAACTTTCCGAAGTTTCACCTGCTTCTGAACTGTTCGCCAAACGTCTCTTTTTATTGAAAAGAAAAATAATGTTTAGTCTAAAATATTTAAAAAAAATACAAAAATTGAATAGTCGAACCTAGGTTTCGAACTCAAACCTTGATATTCTGAACCAACGCAGATACCGCTAGACCAAACGAGCGTCGCAGTTGCAGATGAATTTTCGCTATACGTTGTACAAAACAGCTTAGTGTATCTTTTTGGTTTGGTTACGATTTCACTTCTGTTCGTGCAATATTTTGTCAATATTACAATATGAAAAATGTAATACTTACTTTACTACTTCCATGAGATGTTTTTGTTTGTTGGTATAGAAGCGCTTTTTGCTGGCCTCCGACATTTTTGTTTGTTTCCCAATTATAGTAACAAATATTTTTAAACTTAGAACTAAATATATTTAAATTTACAACTTAGATAGTATAAATTAATAGTATATTTATTAAACTTATATTCTTTACCAATGTCTATAATTTTTCAAACAACAAACAAAATATGAAGTGAATGGATGGCGAGGCAAAGCGACATACGTCCGTCTAGCTGCGCGTCTCTGCGATCACTGTCAGATTGCTTATAAAAGAAAGAGAAGCGCGATCACGCAGCGCTCGTAACTAATTATAAACCATAAAACAATTAATTACTTGAAAATAAGTCGAGTAGTCGAAAATAAAAAACAACCAGATTCTGTATTATAACATGATACGTTATTGTTAATTATTTTACCAACGTACGTTGTTAAGTAATACAGATATTTTTGTTAGAAGATCATTTTAAGAGGTTAGTTTGTATTTTTTTATTATCGAGAAAAAAATTCAAATTCGTGTTTTCAATACAACAGGGTTCTTAGAAATATGTTCAAGATTAACATATATTTTTTCTGCCGTCACAAACTACGTAGATTTGGCTAAAAAATTGTTTAGGATAAGCCTATTTGGCTGTTGTCAGCGCCTTAACGTATATGTATATGGTACGACTGTACGAAGCGAAAATTTAGTAGTGAAGGGCGTATGGCATAAGAATTATACCTCCCCTGGTACGAAATTCGATTGGATTATTATGGCGTACAACTTTTTAAGTCATACTTTTTTTAATTAATAACTTTTTCATTCATAAATAAACGAATGAAAAAATAATAAATATGTTTTTAGGGTGCTCTGATTTTGATAAAATTAAGTATGTGCACTCAGTATCATGGACACAGACCAACCCTTGAATATGACCACACCTTTCTGTTACACTGTATGTTATATAAAAAATAAATAAATAATTATAATTGCATAAGTTGATAAAAAATGCTATGCAATAGCTTTACCGCGGCAGTCCCCGAGTGCCACACATTTTTTATTTTTGTTTTAAAAAAAAAAAGACTTGCATTAAGGTATAAGCCCTGTGTCGCGGGGGACTTTACAAACATTTAATTCACATTCATACAAAGTACACCCAGACTCGAAACAACAATTTGAGGATCACTCAAAGTGGTGTCCAGTGTAGGAATCGAACCCACGACCTCTTGCGTAGCAGTCGGACACACTCCCACCACGCCATAAGGGGCCGCAGTAAGTCTGCAAGTAGTTCTGATAAAAATATATTTATCTAATATCTACGAGTAGGTCAGTATGTATCTTTTTACTGGATTTAAGGCTAAGCGCTAAAAATCTGGCAGGAATTCATGCCTGCCTGAAAAGTTATAACGTCTCGCATTTTTTTGTAATTAAGTACCTATTATTTAATGCCCTGTTTCTGGGCTACTTTTAACAAAAGTTTATTTATTCGATAACGCTATTGGTTCGATAACCTAGGGAAATGGGTTTCTGAAACAACACATCACAAGTTAAACATCGTTTAAACTAAGTTTAAGTTAACCGACCAAGTAAGTGACGAAAAAAAGGACAGAATTTTGACGGGAATTACCTATGTCGCTCAGTAGAAAACGCAAAGCTGATTAACTGATAGACGTTCCTTTTAAGACACTAAGGACGCGTTTATATGACAACGCTTACAATCCGCATACCTACACGCCGCCGTAACTGCCTTCTCACCGCAAACGCGCAGCCACCGAACAGCTGCCGTGCAGCTTCCACGCAGCGTATATGCATGGCATACATTCACCCATAATTCACTACGGAATTCAGACGTGTTTATGGCAAACACGTCTGAATCCGTAATAAAAAAAAGATCATATTTGTGTATTTATACAAAACATGGAATAATAAAGAAAACATTGGGCACGTTTGTCCTTATTTTGAGAGTCTTGTCCTACAAACAGTGAGTGTGAGTGTGAGAAGTGAGGGATCACTTCTGCGAAATTAACGAAATGACAGGCAGGACAGACGGGCGTTGATCGTAGACTGCGCGTAAGCTGTGTGGTCGCTGAATGTAGGCTACGCGGTTAGTGCGCGTACGCGGTGTTTGTGGAAATATATCAAAATAAGTTTTATGTAATTGGCATAAAGCCCGAAATTGCAATATGGGGTTCACACTGAAAACCAGCGCTGTGTTGTGGCTCATGCCACAACATGGCTTTTAAGCTGGGTGGAAACCTCGTTTGTCGCAGATACGACGTGCAAGTACCTACCTACCTACTTACTTATTTGTATTTTTTTTTTGTTTTCATGTAATTGTATTTTTCTTTCTTCTTTCAATAACTTTGGGGGAAACAGGCGACGCGCGCTTAATCCATGCGCGCAGAAAACGCGTAGGTACGTCTCTACAAGAGCTAATACTCACCGGCGTACCAAGTCCGTATTTCAGAACACCTTTGAGCGCAAGCGCGTCGTCATACAGCCTCATAGACGCGCGTGCGGCTGCGAGGCGCGCGCTCGCCGCCAGCAACTCCTTTCGATTCGCCGTCGAGCCCCAGAATTTGAGGCCATAGCTTATTAGGTTCACTACCTGTAAGTAAGAGAGAAAGCGATAATAGGAAAACAGGACAAAAATATGTCAACCTCATAAATAGGTAAAGCTTTTTATTGTTACTGATTTTGTATCTACCGCCAGTGTTACAAAGATTAATACAATAAATATAGGTACAATAAATAATATACCAAATAAAAGTGCAATTTACGTACTCTAATATTCTGACAAGAAAAGTCATCATCTATTACCTACTAATATTATAAAACTGAAGAGTTTGTTTAGTTGAACGCGATAAGTAATCTCAGGAACTACTGGTCCGAATTTAAAAAATCTTTTACTGTTGGATAGCTCATTTATCGAGGAAGGCAATAGGCTATATAACATCTCGCTAAGACCAATAGGAACAGAGCAGCAATGAAAAATGTTGTAAAAACGGGGAAAATTTACGCAGACGAAGTTGCGCGGGTCAGTTAGTTTTAATATAAAATTTATTATTATTTATAAGATAAATGTTATGAGATAACCCTTAGATAGGTACCTAGATGCCTAAAGAAATAGCCATCACTAAACTCAAAATAACTTTTTGCTTATAGTAGATAGGTAATTTAATTCTCAGCAATCACATAAAAGGCATGTCTATAGAACAGGATGATTAGTCCCGTGTCTCATTTAGTCCCCAGAGTGATTCTAAATAGAATCACTTTGGGGACTAAATGAGACATTGGGACCAACCAAAACATTTTAAGTGATTTAAGATAATGTCATTATTGTTGTCTACAATACAGTTGTATGTTAGTTAAAATGGTTAAAAGCCTACCTTATCTCTGTTGGCGTGCGTCTGCAGCAGGTCAGCGAGCTCGTCCACCACCTCCATTATGTTGTCCCTACCGTGTTTACTTCGACAATGACCGGTATCGACCGTCAGGTATGTTATCTCACGATAAGATACTGCCCGAACTTGATCATTCGCCAAAAAATCGTGTACCTACAGCTATTATATAAGGTATATTGTATGACATTAATTTTAACTTAGCCAACAATTTGGCTAAAGCACCTGACATTAATAATGATAATTTATGTATTAATAATAATTATAATATTGACATACCGAATAATTTAAATTAAATTTTAAGACAATAGAGAGTACCTCTTGCACACATACTTGTGTACTACCACTTGAAAATTATTCTGTTATGTCAAAACAGAACAATAGTTATATTAATAAAATTAACCTGGTGCATCAGAATATCAGAGGAATGACAGGAAAAGACTTGGAATTGGAATTGTTCATGAATGCTGAAGCTATTGATATTTTATGTATTACTGAACACTGGCTAAAGAGCGATCAGTTCATGTTTAATTTCAACAATCACCAGGTAGGCAGCTCGTTTAGCAGGGAACTGGCTATACATGGTGGTTCACTAATATTAATAAATAAAAATCTTAAATTTAAAGAACGCCGTGATATTGTTAACTTCTCTGTTGAACGTAGCATAGAAATAGCCTGTGTAGAGTTGAAGCGGTTTATTGTATTGACTGTGTACAGACCACCTTCAGCACAATATCATATTTTTGAAGATGTTATGGATGAAGTCTTGCATAAGGTAACAAACCTTAATAAAAATGTAATAATATGTGGCGACTTTAATGTTAATTTATTAGAGAATACTACTTCAAGTATGAGGATTTTAGCTCTATTCAAATCATTTAATCTGTGTAATTTATTTTTAGAGCCTACCCGCATAACTGCCACTACAGCCACATGTTTAGATAATATATTCACAGATATTATTGTAGATAACAAGAGAGTAATTAATCAAATGGATTCTGACCACTGTGGTCAACTTATTTCTTTTGATATTAAAAGTAGAAAAGTAACTAAAAAATGTATAACTGTTATCCCTAAAACTGTCAGTCGATTTGAGAGTTTCAAAAGCCGCCTCATTTGTAACCCTCCACTGTTGAATGAGGACAGTGATCCTAACATTTTATATAAAACATTCTTTAATAAATTTTGTCATAATTTCGATTCGGTTTTCACTCCCAAAACGATTATGGTTAAGGGGAATGCAACTTTTAGTGAGTGGGCTACTGTCGGCCTACATAAAAGTAGAAAAAGATTATATGAGCTGTATGATGAACGAAATTATAACTGTTGTGAAAGATTTCAAGCTTATGTAAGAAATTATGCTAAAACATTTAGGCAGACTTGCAAAACAGCAAAAGCTTGCTACCTTAGTTCACAAATTAAAAACAGTGATAATAGAATTAAAATGACTTGGGATATTATAAATAGTGAGACCGGAAGAGTCAGAAGTCAGAATAATGATTACTGTCTTAAAATAGATAGTAAAACCATCACATCGGACATAGAAGTAGCCACTGCATTTGAAAAATTCTTTACTGACATTCCAGTCTCCACTACAAAGTCATTGAATTCCTCACCTATTGTTGCTGAGTCTATCTTGATTAAAAATGTTAATAAATGTGACATCACTTTTCAATTTGATTATGTTACACATATAGATGTCATAAAAGCTTTTAATTCTATTAATGTTAAGAAGACTACCGACCTCTGGAGTAACTCAGTTGTGATTACTAAGTCTATAATTTCTTTTATCGCGCAGGACTTGGCTTTTATATTTAATAAATGTATAGATTGTGGTGTATTTCCTGATTTAATGAAATATAGTAAAGTAATACCATTGTATAAATCGGGTAGTATGTCTGACCCCACTAATTTTAGACCCATATCAGTACTACCAACATTTAGTAAAATCTTTGAAAAAATAATATATGATCAGATGCAGAACTTCTTTTACAAAAATAAATTATTACACTTTAAACAATTTGGTTTCACTAGGGGTCGCTCTACAACCGATGCTGGTGTGGAGCTTTTAAAACATATTTTTGACGCCTGGGAGGAATCGCAAGATGCTTTAGGCGTCTTCTGTGATTTATCTAAGGCATTTGACTGTGTTCTGCATGAAACATTAATCAGGAAATTGCAACATTATGGTATTAAAAACACAGCTCTGAATCTTCTTACGTCCTATCTGAGTAACAGGATTCAGAAAGTTGATGTTAATGGTAAACGCTCCCCGGGGTCTGTGGTCAAAATGGGAGTCCCACAGGGTTCTATTCTCGGGCCGTTGTTGTTTTTAATTTACATAAACGACTTACCATATTTAGTAAATAATAATCATGAGATAGTCCTGTTTGCAGATGATACATCACTCTTATTTAAATTAAAACGCCAGCAAAAAGACTTTGAAGATGTAAATATGGCTATCTCAAAAGTGGTTAACTGGTTTGATGTTAACAATTTACTCTTAAACGAGGGCAAGACTAAATGTATTCGATTTATAACACCTAACGTGAAACCAGTAAAAACCACTATAAAAATAAAAGAAGATGAGTTGAACCCTGTAGAGACCACAAAGTTTTTAGGAATTACTCTAGATTCTAAGCTTCAGTGGGGCCCACATATAAGTGAATTGTCTAATAGACTCAGTTCTGCAGCGTACGCAGTTAGAAAAATTCGTCAGCTAACAGACGTTGAAACAGCGCGATTAGTTTATTTTAGTTACTTTCATAGTTTAATGTCGTACGGTATTCTACTGTGGGGGAATGCTGCCGACATTCAAACCATTTTTGTTCTGCAGAAGAGGGCTGTTCGATCAATTTACGACCTTAGTAGTAGACACTCACTTAGAGAAAAATTTAAGGAAATCAATATCATGACTGTTGCATGTCAGTATATCTATGAAAACCTTATATATGTTCACAAAAATTTTGATAGTTTCTGTAAGAAATGTGATATACATAATATTAACACGCGGAACAAACATAAACTTGTTGTACCAGCGTCAAGGTTACAAAAAGTAAACAAATCATTTCGGGGCCAATGCATACGTTTCTACAATAAAATCCCTAGCGATATTCAAAAATTAAGTCGTAATAAATTTAAGTGTACCATTAAGAAAAAATTGTGTATGAAAAGTTACTACTCAATAATTGATTATATGGAAGACAAAAACGCTTGGGATTGAACTGCTTTCTCTCACAGGCTATTAAAATGTACTTTAAGATTATATGTATATATACATATTTACTTTGTAAGAAGTGAAGTATTGTGTTTGCTGAATACGTTTATATATACTCATTTTAGAGTTACAAATAGTATTATTATTTAGTTATCCTTATATATATATATATAAACGATTACACTCACCAAACACAATGGTTCTGTGGCGTCCTACATGCCAAGCCGCCGATAGCGCCCGACATCGCGACGCCGACACCGTAGCGCGCGTGCTGAAAAAGACGACATCCCAACGCAATAACTATTTATGCACTAAGCCGCGCGCTGTGCCACACGTTTATATATGGCGCCGAGAATGCACCGCAGTCGTCGTGATTGGTCGGTCGCGATGCACTGACTTGCTACATGCAATACAACTTGCGAACCTTATTTTGTAAATATAACGTGCCACTTTTATTTAATATACCTCTTTCACCTTTTACTTATACATCACACGTGAGTTTTATTTTGCAACCTCAAGACTGAACCCTATCAGTAAATTGGTGACCCCGACGTGATCAAGGAGCAACTCCAAGATGTCTACAGAGGAAACCAGCCCACAAGAAGTAGAAGACGTGAAAGAACAGGTAACGACCGTTACGTGTGACGTCGCCACAATCTCGCTGCCTGCGCGTCTGCCGCCATTTTGGCGCCAAAACCCACGCCTATGGTTCGCGCAGTTTGAAGCCGCCGTTGCGGCTAGCAGAATTGGAGAAGATCAGAAGTTCAATCTCGTCGTCCCGTTGCTCGGCTGCAACGACCTGGAGCAGATCGCCGACATCGTGCTGAGCCCGCCCGCGAGCAACAAATACGCTACACTGAAAAATAGGCTGATTTCCACGTTTCAAGAGTCCGACCATCGCCAGTTGCAGAAGCTGCTCAGCGGCTTAGAACTCGGCGACATGAAGCCTAGCCAGTTACTGCGCAAGATGACTGATTTAGGCGGGAAATTGCTGACCCAAGAGGCGTTAAAGGTAATGTGGCTCAATCAATTACCTACGCAAGTGCGCGCCGTGCTCGCCGTGAACACCGAATCGTCGCTCGAAGGCCTAGCTGCGATGGCTGACAAAATGGTGGAACACTTCGAACCTGCGACGGTTGCCGCGGTCGCCGTGCGTCCCACGTGTCCGTCGCCATCAACATCGTTAAACTCCGCGCATACGCTCGAAAGAAAACACGTACCAAACGAAAACCTGCAGTTTGACCTACTATCTAAACAGATCGAGAAATTATCGCTAGAAATCGCCGAACTTCGCACGAGACAACAAAATTCGACGCATCATTCCCGTTACCGCCAAAATCGATCGCGGTCGAACTCGCGAGTACGTGCCTACACGAACCGTAAGCCCGGAGATCCAGATTGGGTATGTTATTATCATTTTCAATTTGGTGACGAAGCCCGAAAATGTGAACCGCCGTGTGCTAAACAGAAGCAGAAGTCGGAAAACTAGAACGTTCATCCACGTTGGCGGGCGTCGATGTTAACAAACCAAGTTACCGCCTATGTGTCGTCGATGTTAACAGCAGAGAGAAGTTTCTCGTCGATACCGGAGCCGACATATCTGTGTTAGCCGCTAGAAATAAGAAACCCACGAAGCCGACAGAAAATACCTACAGATTGTTCGCCGCAAACGGAACGGAGATACGTACCTACGGAGAGCGTACACTCGAGCTCAACCTGGGTTTACGTAGAGCCTACAAGTGGACGTTCACGGTCGCTGAGGTGAAAACATCAATTCTAGGCGCAGATTTTCTAGCGAGGCACGAATTGCTAGTCGATTTACATCACCGCAAACTCATCGACCGCATCACCGACCTCAGTGTAAACACCATCACAGTGCAAAGTACCGAAGCCGTTTACGTCATCAACCGCAACCACGCCTATCACGACCTGCTGAAACAATACCCAGACGTTCTGCGACCCATGTCACTCAAAGTACCGACGAAACACGAAGTAACACATCGCATCGAGACAACAGGACAACCGATCTACTCGAGGCCACGCCCCCTGCCACCAGATAAGTACAAAGCAGCGAAGTTAGAGTTCGAGAAGATGATGGAGATGGGTATCTGCAAGCCGTCGAATAGTCCATGGGCTAGTCCACTACACGTCGTTAAGAAGAAGGACGGTTCACTTCGCGTATGCGGCGACTATCGCCGTCTCAACGCCGTGACAACCCCCGATCGGTACCCCATTCCGCGAATTCAAGATTTCACGTACCAACTGCACGGAAAGAAAATATTTTCAAAAATCGATTTAAAAATGGCGTACTTTTGGATACCAATGGAGAAAGAAGATGCTGCGAAGACGGCCATAATAACCCCATTTGGCCTCTTTCAGTTTAACTGCATGACATTCGGTCTGCGTAACTCAGGTCAGACATTTCAACGTTTTATGCATGAAGTACTGCGAGGACTCGACGACAATGTATTCTGTTTCGTCGACGACGTGTTGGTCCACTCGAAAACAGAAGAGGAACACGAGCGTCACTTACATCAGGTACTCGAACGACTGAACAACTACGGTGTCTCACTTAACGTCGACAAGTGTGAGTTCGGCAAGGACAAGATACAATTCCTCGGCTGCGAAGTTTCATCGGCCGGTATCAAACCCACTGAAGATCGCATACAAGCCATACTCAAGTTTCCAAAACCAAGCATAGTTCAAGAATTAAGAAGATTCCTAGGTATGATAAACTTCTACCGTAGCTGCCTACCCCACCAAGCCGAACATCAACATCTGTTAAACAAATACCTACACAATAGTAAGAAAAACGATAAATCACCAATATTATGGACACCCGAAGCCGAACAAGCCTTTGAGCAATGCCGACAAAGCATACTCGAGGCCACCGTCTTATCGCATCCCATACCTAACGCTCCACTATGTCTTCTCACCGACGCATCTGACAGCAGTATTGGTGCCGTTCTACAACAGAAGATCGACAATACGTGGAAACCACTCGCTTTCTACTCCAAAACGATGAGCGAGACGCAACGTAAGTACAGTGTATACGATCGCGAATTATTAGCAATGTATACAGCTGTTAAGAGCTTACGCCGACTCGTAGAGGGCAATGACCTCACAATATGTACCGACCACAAGCCACTGACGTACGCGCTAACAAGAACGCCGAGTAGCAGCGACACACCAAGACGAGAGCGACAACTACACTTCATCAGTCAATTTTGCACTAACATCAAGTACATTCACGGTGATAAGAACGAAGCAGCTGACGCGTTGTCACGTATCGCTGAAGTCGAAGTACTCAACGCAACCGTCGACTATAATAGACTCGCGGAGGTACAAGAGGACTCCGAACTACGCGAATCTATGAAAAATCCGAATCTCAAGTTTACGCGCGTCAACCTACCGGGAGTTCAACGACCGATATGGTGCGAAACATCAACAGCGAACGCTCGTCCATACCTACCACCGCCGTATCGCGTCCCAGCTTTCAAAGCGCAGCACGAACTTAGTCACCCGGGAGTACGACTATCGCGAAGAATTATGACTACAAAGTTCTTCTGGCCGTCGATCAACAAGGACGTAGGTACTTGGGCGAAATCATGTATCAGCTGTCAACGCGCTAAAGTTCAACGACACGTCGTGAGTCCACTCGGCGAGTTTCAACGGTCGTCGCGTTTCGAACATGTGCACGTCGATATAGTCGGGCCCTTACCTCCATCGGAAGATTATAGATACCTCGTGACGATGATAGATCGCTGTACCAAATGGCCTGAAGCAATTCCCACACGTGACGTCACAGCTGAGACCGTCGCGAAGGCTGTGTACGACGGGTGGATAGCACGATTCGGCTGTCCTCTGCGGATTACTACGGACCAAGGGAGACAATTCGAGTCGTCACTGTTTACCTCACTCATGAAGAAACTCGGCGTAACTCGAATACGGACTACGGCTTTTCATCCCCAAGCGAACGGACAAATCGAGCGATGGCATCGTTCCCTCAAAGCGGCACTGATGGCGAGAACGAACGACGGGAGGTGGGTCAACGAACTTCCTACGGTACTACTAGGGCTTAGAAATGCACTACGTGACGACTCATCTGTCAGCCCGGCATTAATGACATACGGCTCGACTCTTCGCATTCCGTCTGATTTCTTCGTACCTACAACGTCGAACATTGAAGACGCGGATTTCGTCCGTCAGCTGACCGAAACGATGACGTCACTAACACCTTCTCCGAGAGCTCGAGCATCAACGATGAACACTTTCGTCTACAAGGATCTCGCAACCTGCTCACATGTGTTTGTGCGCAACGATACCGTACGCAAACCTCTCACACCTCCATATGATGGCCCGTACGAAGTTTTACAGCGCAGCCCAGACGGGAAACACTTTACACTGCGGTTACCGCTTCGCACCGCTGTTATTTCTGTCGACAGATTAAAGCCGGCCTATATCTGCAACACAGCACCGAGCGGCGCAGCGCTACCGATCCACGCACCGAGCGACACAGCTTCACCCACTAGATCATCGAGCACAGCATCATGCGGCGCAGTGCCACGGATCCACGCATCGAGCGACACTGCATCTTCGATCATGACCCCTAGCGACAACGCAACGTCATCGTCTTCACCGAGCAGCGCCTACGTCACAAGATCCGGCCGCACGGTGAAACACAACGTACGCTTCGCTTGAGGGGGAGTGATGTGGCGTCCTACATGCCAAGCCGCCGATAGCGCCCGACATCGCGACGCCGACACCGTAGCGCGCGTGCTGAAAAAGACGACATCCCAACGCAATAACTATTTATGCACTAAGCCGCGCGCTGTGCCACACGTTTATATATGGCGCCGAGAATGCACCGCAGTCGTCGTGATTGGTCGGTCGCGATGCACTGACTTGCTACATGCAATACAACTTGCGAACCTTATTTTGTAAATATAACGTGCCACTTTTATTTAATATACCTCTTTCACCTTTTACTTATACATCACACGTGAGTTTTATTTTGCAACCTCAAGACTGAACACCCTATCAGTAAAGTTCATTCAGTAAAATTTATTTTTGTAAAGAAAAACTTGATCATTTTAAAAGAGTGGCACATGAGTTTCTTGGCAGCTTCTTCTCATGAGCTTTACACTTAGAACTGTCACCTAACCTCGTTTTGTTTTTTTTTTTCAAACATTCATAATTTTATAAAATTTTTAGTATGTTTTAATTTGACGTTTTCAAATAATCATTAACCTGATTTTACGAAATAAAGATATTTGACTTTGACTTTGACTTTGAACTCAGGATAAGATATCAGTGACATCTTTAATCTTTACATATTACATGCTTAGTTCCAATAGAATAATAGATAGTGATAATAATTCTTCAAGTGGCGCGGGCTCTTTCAAAAAAAATTTGGTTAAGATGGAGTGAGTGTCGTGCAGGGTGTTCTGTATGTTTCAATTCGAAAAGTTCTTTGACAGAATTATTCAGGGATAGAGAATTTAATGTCACAGCAAAACACGCGTTACTGAAAAAAATATTTTGAAGTGTGGGGAAAAACAGGCAACAGTTAATAAAATAACGATGGGGTAAGTGAGAAAAAAAAAATACATCCCCACTTTAGATGTAGGGGAGGTACCCGCTTTTTTTTAATTTTAGTTCATAACTTAGTTGGCCTAAGTAATATGTAGGTATATCCTAACAAAATTACAATTTTCTAGTACTAAGGGTCTCTGAGGTAACCTGGGGACAGGCAGACGGACGGACATAGCGAATCTATAAGGTTTCCGTTACGCCATTTAGACTACAAAACCCTAAAAAATTAATCATTGTTAATTTTCGTCCTTGATCTGCAACAATCATAATATTATTTTCGTGTGAATATCTTTTAATTAAACATAGCTACCCACCTCTTCTAATACCTAGTGGCTACAAATACTTGGTAATTGAAATATAACAAATTTACTCGAATTAGTGATATTTATATACCTAGGTACCTACTTATTCTACTCTACGTATTTTGCTGAGTTAAAGAATCGTCATATTTAAAAAAATAGATAAGGACTAGGACACAATAAAATTATTAAGTTTGAAATAAGCATTAAAAACAGTTATTTGAGGACAACTTGCGGACAAGCTTCGGCTTCAAAAGTAATGTTGGTACCTAATAGAATTAATGGTGGGAAATTTTAATGAATTTCCACGATTTGATACTTGCAATTCCGCAAGCCTAAAATACCTAAAATCCTGGAAATGCCCATGCAGTCAGTAAGTAGATATTATGGTATTATCACGATTTAAATGTAGGCTTGTATCAGATGAAATGCAGTAATAGGTACCTAAATGTAAGTACCTACACCGACGAATTTCAAGCCACATTGTCTTAACAGGGACTACCAGGAGGTACCTAGAAACAAAGTAACAATTGACTTAAAAATATATATATGCCTGCTCTGATTTTACCTGCTCTGATTTTAAGTGCGTACAGCTAATGCCACAAAGCTTTAAACATTTTACTTAGGAATGAGTGATATCTCCACGTAAACAAGAACAGACAACAGTAACGAACTTTTTTCAAAATATTATGTAAGTACCTACCCATCTTGCTAACTTTGATTACTTTCGTTATTCATTATTTCTTTTAGTTAAGTAATCTATATAAAAATTGAAATATCTGTTTGTAATATCAAAATAACAGTTTTTAGGGTTCTATTGCCAAAATGGCAAAACGAAACCCTTACAGTTTCGCTCTTTCCGTCCGTCTGTCTGTCTGTCCCCGCTTTAGCATAGAGGCCCTTAGTACTAGTTAATAAATGCACATGCAACTATATATGATACTTAGAATAAAAACATTTTATATTTCTTTGTCTATCTGTCTGTTTGTTCGGCTAATCTTCGAAACGGCAGGACGGATTTTGGCGGGACTTTCAGTCTGATAGTTGATGATGAAAGGAGTAACTTAGGCTACTTTTAATCATTAAGCGTCTGTAGGGAGTGAGCAGCATTGCAACTTCACGCGGGCACAGCTTGTCAACTATAAATGTCGATTTTTGTTCAATCGAATTAAATATTAAAAATTGTAGGTAGTATTTAATAGGTAGGTAATTTAACACAAAATTAGTTGGGATAGTTACTGTTAAAATGAAATACGAAAAATCATTTAATTTTTTTTATTGAATTCCTCTGATCTACTGCCGAATACTTTCTTATAATGCCTCATATTATACACATTAATAGTAAAATCTTTTTCTAATTACTTTAAAAAGAAAAAGTTGAAATGGTGAGTCAGGCACATAATGATATGATATAATTACATTATAATAATACAATAACAGGTACTTAATTAAAGCGAATTTAATGACTACATTGTTGTGTAACATACCCTGTCTGTAATGGAAGATTATACAAATACATAGATTAGCACAATTAGCAAACCTTATAATTAACTACTAAAATTGGGACAAGGCAAGCGACAAGGAAATTATAGGATATCTTTGTATTTTAAGGAACACTGAGTACCAGTAGCGGAGGGTCCTTAAAAAAACATTACTTTCGGCTACCCTTTGGATTGTAGTTACTTAGTGTTATAGGTAAAAAGAACTATGTCCAACAAGATATATTTTTGTATCGTGTTACCTCTGAAAAATTTTAACCCTCCGCCTCTGCTGAGTACAATAATTCAACATACATTTAAACACTTGGTTTACTAAAATATTGTCGAATTTGTTACACATTTTATTGCCGGAATTTTAACTGCGGAATCAACCTAAAATGTAATAAACATAATGTCTTTGTTCAAAATTAGATTACAATATAAAAATGGATTTCGTATTCTATTAAACTAACATGTTGACACCACAGTTAAAAAAATGAATGGAATACATGAATGGAAATTTACAACCTTTTGTAATAAAATTAATACGCTACATAACTAAATAGGTACATATATAAATCTAACTTCTGACTATCAAATATTAAAAAAAGGTGAAAATAAAAACCATAGCTTTTTCCATATACAAACTTGTTATATATGTACAAATATGTATGTCCACATGTAAAATGTAATTTATACTATAATTATAAAGCTAAAGAGTTTGGTTGAACGCAATTATCTCAGGAACTTACTAGTTCGAATTGAAAAAATCATAAATTCTTTTACTGTTGGATTGAAATAAAACATCACGCTACAACCAATAAGAGCGGAGCAGCAATGATAAATGTTGCAAAAACGGGGAAAATTGACGTAGTTGCGCGGGTCATCTATCTTCTTCTTCTATATATACAACAATGTTATGTTGGTTTGTGTACGCTTCAAAAACTCAAAAAGTTCTGCACCGATCGAGCTGAAATTTCAGCATGATATATAATCCGCATCAAGGATTGTTCTTATATCCACAAGTATTGCAAAATTGAACTTATATAACATGTATTCTTTGTTTTGTTTCTCACCACAGCGAAGCGTGGTAGAGTACAGCTAATTTAATGATAAAAGTCATCTTGAAATGAAATCGTCAAACAACAGAACAAGAATATCAACATAATAATAATCGTTATATTAATATTTGTCATTTTTACGTTTGTTTTTTTTTTAAGTAGGGGATTGCTACAAATATATTATTTTAAGGAATAGATATACTTGCGCAAACTATATATTATGTACATTTAGGTACTTTATATTGCCTCAGTTCTTCATTTTCATATAATTTTGATACCTACTATAAATACAAAGTAAATATATACATATTTACAAACCTCAGTCTATATCACAACATTTATTTCAACAGTCGTTTCTTAGCGAAATACATAGCGATGCCTATGAGCGATGACGTGGTAGCGATGGCGGCTACCTTGGTGCCACCTATCTTCTCCCCCCACAGCCAGCCGTCAGGGAGGCAGCTGACTGCGTGGGTGATATCCAGACAGAGCTTACCAGCCACCACCCCTTGTAGCGCCAGTCTGACATCCAAGTTCTTTTTAGCATCAGCGCCACCATCTTCCGAAGAGTTTTGGAGGCAGTCGCGACTCCACCATAGTTGGCGTATTGAGCGCGATGTTCTGTGGACAAGGAAAACGTTCTGAAATCCATACGCTATACATGTCGGGGTTTTTTAATGTCAAATGCTGTAGGTACTTAAAGTTAACGTAGGTTATTATAATATTGTATTGTATATGAAACCTTGTCTTTTGCTATGTTTAAATATTAATCAAACATACTACATCGGAAGCAATAATATTATACGATTCTACAATTGGACTTCTCAAAATATTGATAATATTGATAGGTACTATTTAGCTATTTAGATTACATTACGACATTATGAAACATTTATACATTATTCGACTGTATTTTGTTTTGTATGTTACAATTATAACTATTGCTCCGGCCGTGTTCACAAGCGTACTGTTCGTTTGTGACCACGGCCGGTGCAACCTGGTCGAAACGTCAAGCAATTTTAAGGCAAACAATACGCGTTAATTCCCGTATAATAAATAGTTATAATCATGCATGAAAGTTTAAATGTTTGTATGTTACATCTGTTGCGCATCCAGAATTAAGGTAAGAGGGAGCTTGATTTCGCTAAGGATCCAATTTAGTTTGAAGGCAAGGGTTGTAAATAGATTTTATCAGAAATTGGCGATGTATCTGCCACTATATTACGTGATCTCCGGAGGTACTATTAAGGCGCTTTTCCGTTAGACAAATCTTTCATACAAGTATGACTTCACATGTGCGTTCTCACAAGTTGCCTGCATTGGAAACATGTTCAAACCATCAACAACAAAACACTATTAATTTCAATTTTTTGTACAAGTTTGAATACCTCATACAGTTTGCAACTTGTATATAAGTAACTTGCCTAATGAATTTTTTTAAAACAATTCTATCCTACTCGTTCCGTACGTTTTTCTGGGATAAAAAGTTCCGTCCGCCGTTTTGGCATGATCAAATAACAAACTCTAACTCTCTAAAATCCATCAGTTTATAGAACTAAACTTTCGCCTTTATAAATTATAATATTAAGTATAGATATTCATGAAGGTTTAGTGTATATTTCTATAGAATAAAAATCGTACTAGGCAATAACATAACATTACGGAAGTAATTTATGAATGGTATGTTCGAATTCGCAGATAAGATATAAGTTCCGGTAGGTAGACAATGTCACATTCGTTATCCTTGGTAAAAAATCACTTCGCCTATTAGGACCGTTAACTAACAAATTACTTTTTATTTTGTTGTAATAATGCCACGTTTGTCAGTCACAATCACATTTAAAGTGAACTTTTATAGCGTTAGAAACGGCAAAATAAAGAAGACAAAAAATACTACTCTTAAAGTGCAGAACCAATGCCAGCACACGGGCTTCTCTGCGCAGTCTTTTAGAAACCTACAACGTACATCTCATCGAAATCGATATTTTGGCACTATCACAATCTAAAACAGCAGCAATTGATATCTTAAAGATGCGTCTAAACGGGCCATTTCTTACGGCAATTTGTGGCGGCAATGCTGTGGCCGGCAACATGGCAGTACTCTCCAATACTGATATGATGGTTGCCAGACGATCGCTGAGCGATCGATTTTCCGCGATGTTGCCCGGACAATTTTGTTGTTGTTTCAGTCGCTCTCTATTTTATTGTTGCCGGGTTGTGAAGCCGGTTTAGGAGATTTAATCATGCGCTATACAATTGCAAACATATTGCGATTATTGGCCGAGCAATTAGTTGACAATAGTGCCGCCACAAATTGCCGTAAAAAATGGTCTGTTTAGACACCCCTTAAAACAATTATCTTGAGATATCAACTGCTGCTCCAAACCACTTAACCACTATTCTTGTTGTTTTTTTTCTGATATCTTCTTATGACAATTGCACTAACAATTTAGATGCCAATCGATGCACACGCATATCAAAAATAAATTGCTTTTAAATTATTTAGCGGGCATTGGTGTGGGTACGTACGTTTACAAATTTAGAGATAGTAAACTTTATAATAGTATTGTACCTAGTGTTTAACCGTTAAATGTCCCTAAATAAATAAATAAAGAGTTAGGCGCGGATCTAAGAGGGGGGGGGGGGGGTGGGGGGCATCAGGTTTTGGGGAATTGTGACACTGTACCGCTGTGTTTTATTAGGCAATTGGTCCCCCCCCCAAGGCGGGGTGGCTGGTGTACCGGGTCAATAACCACTAGACCAGCAGGCCAGTCGATTTACCCTATTATCTTCACACTATAGTTTCTTTCAAAAACGTAGTCAAATAATTCGATAGTCTATCGCCTTTTTCGCCAAACATTTTAATCGTTTACAGGGCGCTTCTGGCACGTTGTTTTACAAACACGTTTGATAGTATGCTTGAACGTTTTTGCTAATGTTTGATGAAAACGTGAAATTTGACAAATATATTTGATCGTTTACAGGGCCCTTTCATTTGTTAAGGGGCGTCTAAACGGGCCATTTTTTACGGCAATTTGTGGCGGCAATGCTGTGGCCGGCGACATGGTAGTACTCTCCAATATTGATTTGATAGTTGCCGGACGATCGCTAAGCGATCTTTTTTCCGCTATGTTACCCGGCCAATTTTGTTGTTGTTTCAGTCGCCCTCTATTTTCAAACGACTTCAAAAAGGAGGAGGTTCTCAATTCGTCTGTATTTTTTTTTTTTTTTTTTTTTATGTTTGTTCACCGATTATGCAAAGACGGCTGGACCGATTTGAAAAAATCTTTTTGTGTTTGAAAGGGTATACTTCCAAGTTGGTCCCATTGTCCCCAGATCGCGATCCACAGTGTGTTATTTCCCTTCAGTTGCGGTCACCCTCTTTTTATAGTTGATTTCGATGGATATCATCGTAATACAGATTAATATGAAACAATATATTAAATATATTTCTTAATTTTAAAGTTACGATTTTTTTCTTGTAAGGTCAATGAACTTGGTCGAAATGTTTTTTATAAATATTTCCCGAATTAACCAACACTGAACTTTGTTAAAATTACAAATAAAGTGATGATTATTTATTTAATTGCGTGTAACATTTAGAAGTCTTAATTTGACCTGGCAAGTGAGAAAAAAAACATTTTTCAAATTTTAGAAAAAAAATTATATAAAATTTTCTATGTGACGGTCGCATTTTTTTTTACTAACAAAATACACTCGAGTAATGTATCTTCCCATTAAGAAAAAATTGATTATCCTTCATGCAGGACTTCAGAGATATAACGTTTCTAAGTTTTTTTAATATTTCTATGGAAATAGGGTTGTCACAAAAAGTGTTTGTATTCTATAAGTAATTGATTAGATACCATATACCTACCAAGTTAGTCCAATAGGGTACCTTTCTGTATTATTTAGGTATGTTCAAAATTCAAAATTCTATACACACTTTTACTTTCTTAAAACAAAGCTTTCGTCGTCTACGTCAACGTCGTTTTAACTTCAGGATTCTACATATACATGTAATGCCAAGTTCGCAAACAATAGGTAAAGCTGGAGAAAAGCAATAAAAGTCACGGGCACTCTTATCAAATCGCCAATTTTTAAAATGTTTGTTTGTTTATAAACTTAATATGGGGTTAAGGTTCAGCCACTAACATATTATACACCATGTTAGAGGACTGATGCAAATTATATTACATATTTAGAATAAAAATTGGAATATGAGACAAAATATAATCAGTTTGAGGAAGTCGACCCTTCCTCAAACTGAGTATTTGACTCAGATGGGTAGAAATTTACGTTTTCTGTTGTCACTTTTAAGAGAGAAAGGACTTTCGGGGGTAAAGGTTTTTTTGGTTTGCCACGTTTATTATGACTCCATGAACACAAACAAATTCCGCTTAAAAAAACAAACTGCTAAATGGCGGCTGCTCCCCTGCGTTACCGTGCCGCCAAATAGATTTACACAAAAAAACAACGAAACCACATAAGCTCGAAGGCATTTAAGCATAGAGAAGTAAGCAGGTCATTTAATACATATTTTTGGGAGTTTCAGCCAGTAAAAACTGTTACCGCCTTCACCACGTGGAGGTACTCCCAGCTTATGTTAATATTATTTCGTTATATAATTTGCATGTCACGTAAACATACAAACGGGCCAGTTGCATCCATTATTCCTAACCCTTATTTTTTTTTATGGCCGCAACAAAAGTGAAACCAAAGACTTGATGGATAACGCGACAACCCTAACACAATATTTAAAAAAATATTATCTCTGAAGTCCTATGTTTGTAGCATCTAGTTTTTTTTGTGGTAGTAATAGTCACTGCAACTAACAATCAGGCAATAAAATAAAATGCGACCGTTAAAGGATGCCTAAGAAAAAAAATAAACATCAAATAATAGAAAATAAATATTCTCGCTCAAAGTAGACGAGATTATTAACTTTTTTTTTTATCAATTGGTGCGTTAAATATATCTCAATCATAATAAAAAAATAAAATAAAAAAAACATTATTGAAAATGGAGTTATAGTACTTCTATGGTTTCTATGGACATTTCTCGATTTTTTAAATTTCTCTAAAACTATGCGAGATAAAATTTTGGGAGTTTTAATATAAATTTAGTTTGGCTATTATCCATCCTAAAACATAAAAAAAACAGGATGTCCGCTACCGAAGTAAAATAACATACTGTGCGATCTAATGATGGGATCCTGGAGAAATCGAGGGCACTCTTAAAATATTAAAAGCACACCTACATTGATTTAGGTATATATTTTATAGTGATTCGTGAATTTACTCTCAAAAAACACCAATTGGTGAAGTGGAACTGATGATGAAGACCAAAAATTACGAGCAGACCTATTCAATATTTCACAGTTTGCGATTCAATTAAGTACTTTAATATGGTATTGAGTAGCATTTTAATCTCGATATACTACTATTATACAATGTAATAAAGCTGATAGTGAACTCCTCAACAATTAACGGCCCTGCATCGGAGCAAGCAATATTTCGTAAAAGGATTTGAGCAGATGACATAAGTAAGCCTATTGTAACTTAAGTGAATTATAAACCAACCCACTAAAAAGTGAGAAATAAAAACTTTTTAACAAAAAATATTACCGACTTCAAAAATAAATACAAGGCAACTAAAAAGCAAAAAATAATATACCTAGAATAACAAAAACAAATTAAACATTTTGAAGTTGGTGCCGAATAAAACATAAAGACTACTATTTCATGGCACCAACTTCAAAATGTTTAATTTGTTTTTGTTATTCTAGGTATATTATTTTTTGCTTTTTAGTTGCCTTGTATTTATTTTTGAAGTCGGTAATATTTTTTGTTAAAAAGTTTTTATATTGTTGCCGGGTTGTGTAGCCCGTTTAGGAGTATGGATCATGCAACATACAATTGTAGACATATTGCCATTATCGGCCTAGCAATTAGTTGCCAATAGTGCTGCCACAAATTGCCGTAAAAAATGGCTCGTTTAGACGCCCCCTTAGGGTATGTAAGTACAGTTTGTCAAACTTTTTATTTCAATTTCCTAGTTTACCCCCAAAAATGGCTCTCATGTACAAAAATCTGCTATTAATATTATGCGTCCGTGTTTGGGTCACAGATATTGTTATGTGTACCAAGTTTGAACTCAATCGGTCCAGTAGATTCGGAGCAAATTGGTTGTGACAGACGGACAGGAGGTTTCTAAGTCAGAATCTCTATTATATCTGTACAATTTTTTTTATATCCGTACCGTACATAAGACAGCTCAAGTAGAATAGTCATAATAACGAAGAATAGGTGACGCCGTGGGCATAAGCCATGGGGGGAAGACGGGATTGAACACCATGGATACGAATATGTAAGCAGTTAGTAAGTCTCTAAGCAGTAAGTAAATTATCTAAATCAACAACAACTGAGTGAGGTGTAGTGTTTCTAAAGACGCGATTATATACTAATGCGTACCTACTTACTGCTATCAACAAGATACGCAGATTAGACAACCAATTATCAATGGCATGTCCAGATAAATAAATAGTAAATAACAAACGTTGCCGCGGAAAAGATCAATGCCAAGCGACAGTTATACTGTGACATTGTATTAATTAGTTAGCCAATTATTTAGCTTTAGGCCACGGCTCCGGTAGTTTGACCGCTTAAGTATCTCGCGTGACGAAATTTATATAATGGATACATCACAAAAGAAAATTCTCTATCGCAAATTTCTGCTCTCTAGGTCCAAGGGTCTCTGCTGGGCATTGATGAGTAAAGGGCTTTGATTGTAACCTTCGAAACTTAGAGAACGGTGATGGTCGATGGCCCTGCAGTAAAGGTTCTGGATTACGAACCGTAAGTCGCAGGGTCCAAACCCAATTAGGCGCATTCAAACTTTGTACGATTTGTATAATCACCATTGATAAAAGCTGAAAAGGAAGACATCATAAGGAGACCCAGACCCTCAGGATGATTTCCTTCATCGATTCATCTACCAATCTGCATTGGAAACGTTAGGATTGTCTTATAAAGAACATGCTTACATACAAGTAATCGAAGTACGAGAGCTATAATGTATACTATCTATACTAATGTTATAAAGCTGAAGAGTTTGTTTGTTTGAACGCGGTAATCTCAAGGAACTACAGACCCGAATTGAAAAATTCTCCCACTGTTGAATAGCCCATTTACCCAGGAACGTCACGCTACGTTGTATGTTGCAAAAACGGGGAAATTTACGCAGACGACGTTGCGTGGGACAGTGTATACTAAAATAGCCCATACGATATTATAAGAACTCAATTTTATACTTACTGTATAAGTGATATCAAGAGGCTAGCTGCCCAAAGCAATGTGCTAACAGTCTCAAGTATTTCAGCGTTTCGTTCACTCATCTTCAGCACACCCACGTCATACAACCAGCACGCCTTCTCCACTGGCAGGAACGCTTGGTCCACCATGTTAGCTATCACGCCTAACGCTGCTGCTGACGTTGAAGACTCCTGTAATTGGATTAAACTAAGTGTTTGCTTTGGGCATCACCACAATTCTTGCTGGAGGCTTGTAAAGGTAGTTTAGACTGGTCTTTTAGGAGTTAGTAGCTTCTAGACAACCCAGGCGGGTTGGCTAGAGTGTAAGAAAGTGCGGTTTATTGCTGCGACAAACTAAACTATTATAGTGTCGTAGAACGCCGCGGTGTGTCTACTCTCGTAAACGAATCTCTAGTCATGCAATAGCTATTTAGATTAAATTGCTTAATGTCTTGTCAGCCAAGTGTTGCAGGTTCAATCCAACAGAAAATTGCCTAAGTATACATACCAACTGTTATAATAATAATAATAATAAAAATCATTTATTCACTTAGGAAGCAAAATACTACACTTGTGAAAAGTCGATTCTACATTTACTGGTAATGCCTGTTCGCAAACAATAGGTAAAGCCCGAGAAAAGAACAGGCAATAAAAACTCGTGGCCACTCTTTTCAAATTGCCAATGTTTACAATGTTTCTCTGTTTATAAACTGTATATGCAGGTAAGGTGCTGCCACCCTTATATTATATGTACATCATATTAGAGGACTGATGCAAAAAAAAAGATGTCAATAATATTAGAAGAGTTCACGAGATCGGATACATCAGCCTCAATGGGCACAACATAGTAGGAGCATCCACTTACGATGTAAAAACTTTATGTGCTTAAATATTGGCCAATTTAGTGAAGTTGTCGAAAAACTGTATACATAAGTTCAACTTAGGTAAGGTCTAGTGTAATATTGTTATTTATTTAATGCGCGTATGAAATACAAAAAAGGACGGGTGTTGTAGCCTGATTCTACATTTTTTCTAACGGGCCCAAAACTTTACCCTCTCTTAAAAATCCACTATGTGTGTTGTACCTCGGTCGCAACAGAGCTCTTAAAGTTAGCTTTTATTCTGTCTGTTTTTGTACCTTTTGTATTGCAACATTGCCTATTTGCGCAGTGGTTATAGTTACGGACCACCCGCCCCTGCAATGATGTTTTGACGACCTCCACGACTTCTAAGTTTACATAGCGGTCCTCTGTTCATACAGGGAATTTTAAGATTACGCTGCAGCCCTCTTCTTGCGCAGAGGCTTCTATGTTCGGGCTGGAACTTGTTGTCAACGTAATGACTTAATTTCTTAGTCAGAGTTGTGGCTTTTAATTTCACGCTGTGTCCTTCTCCTCACCCAATGAATTTTAGGACTGCGCTCCGGGCGCACGGCCCCTGCTTGCTGGTCTGTTTCTAAGTTCACGCTGTGCTCACCACATCTAGGACGCTCCCCCTACTCCTGATCGCTCAGGGACTTTTACGCTGCGCCTCACAACACCAGGAAACTGAACCCTTTTTGTCGCGTATTTACGCTGTGTTTTCTGCTCGCTCAAGGGCTTCTTTGTTTGTTTTTAAAGGCATAGTGACACTTAAAACCGTTTTGTGACCTAGTTTGCTCAATGGTTAGTTTGCGCTGCGCTCGACAGCGCGCGCAGTGACTTTTAAGTTCGGGTTGTGCCCTGTTTACGCTGTGACTTTTAAAACGTTGCTGCGGCCAGCAACTAACGTAGGGGATTTTAAATATACGCTGCACTTCTCTGAGCTCGCAGTGATTTAAGATCGCTTCTAAGTTCACGATCCTTCGTCAGCTCGCGCAGTGACTTCTGCGTTCGCGCTGCGCCCCTCTGTTAGCGAAGTGATTTGCGAGACCACGCTGAGTCCCCCATGGCGCAGTAACTTTTAGGATTACGTTGTGGTCCTTAGCTTGTTTAATGGCTTCGAAGGTCGCACTGCGCTTACCAGCTCGATTTGCGCAGTGACTTATATATACTGCGAGCTGGCGCTTTTAAACTCCTCTTTGCCTTCACATACAGGAAATGGGAAGATGACAAAGGAACCACAGCAGGAACAATATGGCCACAAGTGGCACAGGACAGAACAGAATCGAAAAAGTTATGCCATATTAATTAAAAACTTATTAATTGTAAAATTTTGTCTGAATAAAGGCTGTTATTATTATTATGTTATATTGGTAAATAAAGAAGTAACTTATAAAATATTTTCCTCATAATATTAAACTCACATGTCTGCCTAAGCCATAGTTGTGTGTATGTCTGATCATGGGAACATCATCAAACAACCTCAGCATCATACGGGCATTTGAGAGTCGGGAGCCTGCCGACTGCCATGGCTTCTCATCCTTCACGCATCCATATAGTTTGCATGCATAGCAAGCTAGACGGACAACCTGTGGGAATTAAAGATTAAATAACTTTTTTTTAAAATATTGATAACTGCTGCAAAAAGCAGTGAATGGAATAACAAAAGAAAACATGTTCTCATAAAAATTAAAATAATATATGCATACAAGCAAACAGATTCATCTATTTAGGTTGTTAAGGACTTTTTAACTTTAAGTTCAAAGTTTTCCTGTTATAATTTTGACTACAGAATCAGCAATCACAAGAATTATTTGAAAATGTATTACAGAATGCTGGAATTTTTTTTAAACTACAGTTAAATTTCATTTTTTTTATTATATTTTAATTCTTTGGTTGTATTTAAATCAATTTTGTTAGTAATATGGGATTTAGGGTCCCAATAGAGCTAAGCTTATTTGACTGCGTTAGGGTATACGTCGGTAGTATAATGGGTAGGATTCAAACCCGCGACCTCTCACGATGGCGAGTTTGATGCCTTAACCATTAGGCTATCGCCGCTTTAAGTTTTAATTCGATAATATTAATTTATACCTCATCCAGGTTTAAATTAGATATTGCTAATCATTGTTTAAGAATTGAAAGTCGACCAGTACAGACGACAATAACTCGGTATCAGGTTATTGACTGGTAAGACCGGTGTAGGTCTTAAATACCAAGGCCGTATTGCTTCCGCATACCTCACCTTATCTCTGCCATTGTAGCTATCCAGCAGCTCGCAGACATCTTCAACTACCGAAGACATTTCTTCAAGATATATCACTTAGCACAGAACGACACTCTTTTCAGTGAATAATTCGTTGATAAGTTATCTGAATGAGCTTGTGACAAAGCGCGACGCGGAGGCGTGCGCTCAGGTAGATTTACGCTTGATAACTATTACATTTCTCCCGTCTATTGCTATTTCGCAACCTTGAGTTTGCTTTCGAAAGGTTAGCGGACAGCGGACACTTGCACTGCTCAAACTCGCACAGCTGACGATGACGTGGGTTTGACGGTTGAACAAATTTTGGTTTGTCAATGTCAATTTCAAACCTACAGTGCTGAAACCAACCGAAACATAATAAAAATACATAATACAGTTTAGTAGTATTTTGTTTAATTAGTATTGTTTTATGTAACATTAAGAAAACTCTAAAGAATCTCGTATTTTGATACTAAAACTATTTTAATTTAATTAAAATTTTTAAAAATTGCGTTCAGAAACTTGTAAACGATAATAACATGGAATAAAAACATTGTCAATATTGTCATTAATGTCAAATCAAATGTTTAATGTGATTTTGTAAACTTTTCATATTTATAGATTTGTAATGAAAATATCAAAATGAAAACATTTAACATAGCTGATATACCTGATTTTTCAAGGAAAGAACGTATTGTCGTGGTTGGCGTTATTGGAAAAACGCCGTATAGATATCCAAACAAAACAACCCCACTTATACCTACAGTACAGTCTGATGAAGTAAGTTTTTCTTTAGAATTTGATACATATAATTCTAGTTTTTTTTTTAAATATATTTAATAATATGTTACCATCAATAAGCTAAATTAAGTCTTTATCAAATAGAATGGCATCGAATGCTATTGGGACGAACGTCGCAGCATTCTCTACTTGCACGCAGTCACGTACCTGGACACCAAACGTCTAACTAGCCTCGCTACTAACCTCAATGACGATTCTAATGGCTCAGAGAAAGATGCTGATGCAGCAAACTGGCTTGTTGCCTCAGGGGAGTTAGCAGCAGAGTCCTGTAGGGCTATAGCGCTGTTGTTCCACTTATGCCACATTGTGGTGCTGTCCTCACCAACATCAGTGTTTGATCTTGGATACCTACAGCTTTTTAAGGCTATTGATTCATACAGGTGAGTTTATGCTTTAGTATTGGTATAGCATGAAATGGTTTCACAACAAGGGCAGATCTAATCTTTTAGAGTGATATGGGTGAATCTTGACTATGTAACTGTAACCACAATCACTTTTCAATATTGTATGATTTGATTGAGGCAAGCTAAAGGGAGAGCCTCTACATCCACAGATAAGTTTATAAAAGAAAATTTATTAATTTATTTACTTGGTTTAAATGGTTTACAAAATAATTACATTAATTAGCACTTACTTATCTTAAGCTATCGTTATAATATATTTAATATCAAAATTTAAATAATGAGTTTTGTGCTCACTCAATGGCAATGGCAATCTAGGGCCCACACCACATTCTCATAAAACACTGAAGGTGAAGGGGCAGCATTATGAAGGTTGTGCCCCACCTTGAAATATGCATAAACCTGGCACTGAGCATGAGAAGTAAAATCAATTTCACTTGGAGCTTTTCTCTATATGTTGGTAACTGCAAAGAATGTTGCTAAATAGTCTTGATCAAACCTATGTATTACTGATATCACTTTACAGAACAGAACTAATAGCCCGCACCACAGCAGCCCTAGTGCACATCAACGCTACAGGTGCATGGGAGACCCATGGTCGTTCCTGCTGCCCACGGCTTCTATTCCACTTCCGACGAGCTCCTGCTCCTCTGAGGAAGGCCCCTGCATCACTCAAGAAGTTGGAACATGCTGTGGAAGACCAGCTGTACTTTATATTGAGAAAGGCTAGGATTATTACTAATGTGTGGTAAGTGAGACACTGAATTGTACTAGACTCCACTAGCAGATCTGGGATTGTGGTTTAGGACTTACTTTTGCGAAGTAGAGAGGGAGAAAGTTTAAGCATCTTTAAACCCCCCCTTTGATATATGGAGGGTGATGGTTTGTATATCTATTAACTAATATTCTAAACTGAAAATTTTGTGTTTTTTTTTCAAGATTCTTATCTTGAAAGTTTGTGATTTTAATGAAAGAAGTAGTTTGAAACTTGAGGGGCTATTTTTGTTCTATTAGGCAACATCTACCAGGAGGCCGCTTTCAATTTGCAGCATTTCAGTCTATTTCTAAAATATAAAACCTAAACAATGAAGCACTATTTTCTAAATAGAATAGACATATGACTTTCATTAATTTTCAAATTGATGAAGTTTAGCATAGTTTTATTGGGCTGTGGCCAAATTTATTATGGATTCTGTTACCTTTAGTGTTTCTCTTCATGGGAATAATAGGCACCAAGCTCACAGCCCCTTTTTTCAAAGGATATAATAAATATTGTGACATAGTCTATGGATGTTACAAAAAATCACAAGCTTTTGCAATAAAATCTGAATGAGTCTGCACAGCCGAAGACAATACATAGTTATGAACATTTATTATAGTTGATATTGGCAATGTTTTTTAACTTACAGTTATAGGAAATGACATTATTTTTAATATTTAATATATATTAAAAAACGATGTAGATAATATCAAAATATATAGTGCATCCTAAATTTTATTACTAGCTTTCGCCCGCGGCTTCGCCCGCGTGGATGTCGGTTATCGCGATAAAAACTATCCTATGTCCTTCCCCGGGTCTCAAACTATTTCCATACCAAATTTCATCTAAATCGGTTCAGCTGTTTGAGCGTGAAAGCGTAACAGACAGACAGACAGACAGAGTTACTTTCACATTTATAATATTAGTATGGATTAGGAACCACAATCTCAGTATTGAAGGCACCTGTCCTACCAACGGCGAGAAAGCGAGTAGCGATATAAACGTGCCTACTTACTTATGTAGATCCCGTGTACAGAAAAGAGGTACAGATGTTATTAGTTGTTTGCTCATCGTTCACACTGCCCGCGAGTACTTACTTTTTTTAATCACACTACTTATCAAAGATAGCTGACCCCCGCAACTTATTATGCGTCAATCTTCCCCGGTTTTGCAACATTTTTCATTGTCGCTCCACTCTTGGTGGTCGAAGCATGATGTTATGTACCCTATAGCCTTCCACCATAAATGGGCTATCCAACAGTAAAATATTTTTTTAATTCGAACAAGTAGTTCCTGAGATTATCGCGTTCCAACAAACAAACTCTTCAGTTTGGTATTCTTTTTTTAAGTTCGTTTTTGACAATCTTGCTTATTTAAAGGCTAATTTTTGCCAGGGTCAAGTATTCAATGCAACAACACACTTTATTTGCATGTACAAAATATTTTTACATGATAAACATGGAGCTGTAAAAATAACGACAGGTTAGTCTGCCGCCATTTTTACAACTCTTTCATAATATTAGTATAGATTAGAATTACCCTTGTATGTGTTCCGAGTATGAAGCTTTCTGTTATCTACCACGGTTCTGTTATCTATCATACCACGAAATTATAATAAAAAAACGTAACACCTGAGAATGTAGGTTAAAAGTTGGATTGAGAAAAGGCAAGCGTTGTTGCATACACATTTACGTCGAAAATTGTCAGTTACAAACACCTATGATTTAAAAGCAACGTTTGACTGCTACAATAAGACTTGATAGATGGTAAAACCCAAAGCAGTATTTTATTTTAATAATAATCGATGCTCTAAAACTGTACACGATGAGCCGAGTAAAAAATAAAGCAATTATGATGAGCCGCGAGCTAGGCTCGTGAGCTCACAAAACGACGTTTTGAGTTTTATCGACAAGTCATAAAACCGCGGTTTTACTCGCTCACTCACACACATTAGGCCACTGGCCGTTGCCTTACACTTACTATGCCTCGTTTATTGCTGTTAAACCAGAAAGTTTTATTTGAATTTAATAATAATTTTAATTTCAGTGCTAAATCCTTATTCGCGATACCAAAGAATGAAGAGTTTGTGTACATAAGCGGTGATGAAGAAGGCGCAGGGGCACGTGAAGTTAGCACGCTGGTGCGCGGGCTGGCGGCAAGGTGTGCGGGGGTCGTGGAGACCAGCACTGACCGGCCATCCTTTAGAAACTTCCTGCAGACGCACATTGATATGGCCTTTGGTGAAGGCTTCGATGATAATGTTGGGAAGTACGCCATGAGCACCTCCTTCTTTGAGGTATGTATTCTTGTTTATCTATGTTTACTAATATTATAAACTGACAATGTTGTATTTTTGTTTTAATATACAACATTGTCAGTTATGTGTGAATCTTGAAAGTTTGGGGCTGATTTTAATGAAAGAAGTAGCTTAAAAGGCTTGAGGGGCTATTTTTGTTGTGTTAAGCAACATGGTAAATGTTGATTAACACAACAAAAATTAATGTTATGTTGTTAACATATTGTATGTTGCTTAACATACTAAAAAGAAGGAGTCGCTCAACTTGCAGCGATTTCAGTCTATTTAAAGTGTAAACACAACAATGAAGCAGTATTTCTTAAATAGAATAGACAGGACCATTTTATCAAGTTGGTCCTACCCTCAATCTCTACTATGTAATTTTTGTCTCATCAGATTTATTAGCGCGGAAATAATGAGTGCACTTGTATATACGCACATCATTGTGCATTACAATGCTTACTTGGTTAGTCTGACTCATCAAATGTTAATTCCAGTTGCCAAGTGCATCGTCGTGGCGTGCCGCGGCATCAGCACTAGCGCCTGTATACCTGGACGCGTCTCCTCGTAGTGATGATGACCAGCCATCGGCACTGTATGACGCGCTCGCTACTGATGTTAGGTTCTCGCAGGCCAGGTGTGCTAAGGTAAGGAGTGATGGCACAAAATACATAGGTACGAAAGGCCGGCTCCTATGTACAGATCTACACATCATAGACGTGTACAGATCTCAGTCGAATGCCACACGAGATAGTGCACGTTAAAGTGGCCGTACGTGTCTGTCTATGTTTACGTAGATTTGTTGTTGAATAGGCTAGTTCCTAGGTAAACAAAAAAAATCCATAAGACTAATAAGTAGTAATATATATAGTAGTATATAATAGGTCGTAAGTAAATAAAACTAGCATTGAAACTACCAATGATTAATTCCTTTTTAAATGATGTGTTAAATAGTTTTTTTTTTTATCATTAATTATAAGAAGTGATAAGATTTATCACAAATTAAAAGAAGTGATTTGACTAGAAAAAATAGTGACGTCATAGTCCGGTATTTCTATGAGATCTCCATATATAATCTGAGTTGTTGCTTTGATTAGTTGGAAACTAGCCCATTGTAAGCCGGCCGGCCTTCTGTACCTATATATTTTTGCCTATGTGGTGAGTACGATTCTCACTTGATCAAATTCAATTTCGAATGATTCTATCGGCTAATGTACGATGTCCACCAACGAATCGAAGTCGCGAAAACGAATGAAAGCGCATGCGCGCGTGCGTCCGTATCCGTTAGCATGCATTTGTTTACTTATTTTCTCTCATGCCTTTTGTTTACTAAATTTATGACTGTATTGACGCGAATTAATTTTATAAAGGCATTCATATTTTCCAACTAAACAGATAAGTTTTTAGGCTATTGCATATCTTTTATCGCGGGCTTTGAGCGCGGCGACCGAATCAAGAAATTCCGCCTACCATATAGCTCGGCCGAGCGTTCGCTTACTACGACTGTACGAAGCTCGCACGGATCGAGATGAGCTGCTCCAACTACTGAAACGAAAGAAAAAAAAATACTGCATAAATAAAAAAATAATAAATAATTATAATTGCATAACTTGATAAAAAATGATATGCAATAGCTTTACTGTGGCAGTCCCCGAGTGCCACACATTTTTTATATGTATTCATATATCCGAAGGCGAACGAACGCGACCGCATCCGAGCACCTCCACTCGCGTGCGCGAGCATGCGTACGTATGTAACATGCAAATATGAAACTTATGACTAAGTTTAGAAGTTTGAATTTCCTCTGGCACAGTGTGAAATGCGTTGCGCTGCGGTACGTCCGGTTGGTGGACATCGTACATAATATTACTAATACAGGTTTGTACTAGGTCATACTGATCCACGCATCGGCCGTTCTTTGATTCCACTAATGTCATATAAGCCTACCTGCTCCGATAACTCCTGGCCTCCTCTTGTAATAACTTATTGAATGTTCTCTCAGGTATTGCCAATAGCGCAGGCGTCGTATGCAGAAGGTCTGCCTGCACATTATTCCAGTCAACACCATGCACATAAAGTGAGTTCAGTGGCGATTTCTTTATTATAGTCTTATTGATATGAAAACTAAAAAAAGAGACTATTTATATAACAATAACTATTAATATGTATCAGATCGATTAATAAGTCCTCATAAATAACATTTTTTTAATAATACATTTTTAAGAAGCTATACTGTAGTGTGCTTTACCTGGCATTATTCCAGCAAAATGTTCTGAATTTAATATTTAGAGCCCAATGCCATGCTACTGTGTACTTTTTAAATTTGTTTCCCTTTCAAAATATTCACGAAAAGTAGATTCTGCTAGAGTATCGTTCCCTAACAGAAGAGAAAAATTGCGATTAATCTAGCTAGATATATAGCACCTAGCGAAACAAACTTGCCTGCAAAACCTAAATACGTGGGTAACACTTTTATCGAGGTTGTGCCACATTGGAGATCCTGTTAATGTGACATTACCGGCACTGTGAGTTACATTACCGAATCTGTAGTGACACATTACCGAGCCTGTAACTGTTACTTTATCGGCCCTGTAGCTGTTATATTACCGATACTATAACTTTTACATTACCGATTTTGTAATTTACACATTACCGACCCGTGAAACATTACACGTCGTTGAAACTAGCTGACTTTTTGCCGAGCACGTAATCTCAATTCTGGCAGATTAAAACGTCGTAACTTTTGATAGCATTACAAAAATTACTTGAAAATTTATAGGACACTTCCTGAGTATGTGACCCAGGGGCTCCCAGCTCAAAAACCCAACGCAAGAACCCAACGCAAGAACTCGGAACTATTTTTTTTTAATTTCTTTTCCGAGCCCACGTAATCTTAGGTCTAACAGATAATAAAAACGCTGTAACTTTTGAAAGCATTAGAAAAATTACTTAAAATGTTATAGGAGAGCTCCTCAATATATTAACCAGGAGCTCCAGCACTCAAAAACTGAGCGCGAATATATTTTTTTTATTCTCTTTGACGAGCCCACGTAATCTCAGATCTAGCAGATAATAAAAATCTAACGACGAAAACAATATTCTCTTAAGTAAAATACAATAAACTGTACAATAAAATACATTAATAAGGAGCAATGAACTACATCCATTTATCTTTATCAGTTAAATAATCATCGAGTAGTAAGTTCTTTGTATAAGATGTCTCTTGACATTTTACCTTAAACTATTCACGCGATTGAGACCTGTAATATATATATTTTCATAATGCGTACAAATCGCGAAAGTTTATCAACATTTAAATTCTTAATTTATTTATTGGTAGACTCAAAATGCTGACTGGGATTTTATTGAAAAATATAAAGGAACGTTTGTGTTCCTCCAGGTGAGCGTGGCGCTGGGCGTGCTGGACAGCATGGCGCGCGGGCCGCTGGCGCGCGGCGCGCGCGCGCGGCTGCGGGCCGCGTGCGGCGCCGTGTGGCGCGCGCGGCGACTGTGCGAGGCGCAGTCGCTCACGGGCCACGTGTGCATCGAGCCCGAGCAGTGAGCATCTTCCTATATTTAACTAGCGGCCCGATCCGGCTGAGTACAGACTTATCTCCACCTTCACATGTGCATGTTTAATAGTATAGATCGCCCGTAACAAATTATCTGAATGATAGAGAAAACCGCATTAAAATCTGTTGCGTAGTTTAAAGGATCTAAGCGTACTAATAGCGGGAGGCGTCTTGGTTTTATACTATGTAAATATATATAATAAAAGACTGATTGGCATACTAGACGATTTTTCAGTAAATTTCTGTCAATGTCAAGTATTTATTGTACATTTTGATGCCATCAAAAACAAAACTTATAAAAAAAAAACTATGTCTCGCCGTAAAAAGTTGTGAGATCCATGTAATACTAAGTCGATTAATTTATTCAGTTCCTACTTATTCTGTCTTAAGTTATTACGTAATTAGCTAATCTAACAACATCTTAAAGTCACCATATTAATATTAAAAATCTTTAATGTTTTAAATAAAATAGATTGACTTTGCCATTGTTTAGTGCGATCAGGCTTCTAGTTTAATCCACAACGAAATTATAGGGGGTCAAAAATGGACCTAAACTACTTCGAAAAGCATAGTACCTCCGTGCCGTTTTATTGCTCGACTTGCCGGGGGTGGGTATCGTTTTGGGCACTCCAGTGCTCCCAGAAAAACGGAAAGAGGATTTTACTTGTTAAAAGCGAAGCTGTAAAAATGATGATAAGTCATTATTGATTTTAAACTTTCGCGATTTTTATACATATTAGATATATTTCGGGACTTCATCGCGTGAATTATTTTAAGGTACGAACCTTTTATTTACCCGACGTTTCGATCGAATTGCACCGATCGTGATCACGGGTAACCACGATCGGTAATTACGCGATTAAGTCCCGAAATATATCTAATATGATGATAAGTCAGTTTGTCACCATTTTCATAACTCCCTCTTATGACTCTTATTCAAACCTAAAGTTTTACGTGTTTAGTTTAAATAATAACCAGCGACCCTTGCAGTAGTTGTATATGATCTAAAACATCTGATGGCCAATAGGGTATTTGACTGAAGTCTAATCAGCCTCTTTTTAAGAAATAAAAATACTTTTTATGTTTCTTTTTATGGTTAAAAATTAAAAAAAAAAACGTTAAATTAATAAATGAACATGATTTTTCAAAACACTTTTTGACATATTTTTACATGGTCAGTATAAAATATTTTATTTTCATAGTAGTCAAATACCCAATTTTAGAATCGCGCGCGTTTCTTGCTCAAAATGAAATAGCACGCGCTTTTCAGACTTCCCATCGTACCCAAAAAAAAAGATGTTACATATCAAAAACAGGTTACTGTGAATGTCAGTTGTATCCAATTTTGATAACTACCCAGTACATAAGCCCCCACCTTTCTATGATTCCAGTGACAGTAGCAAGGATCACTCGTCGGGCGTCCGCTACGTGTCGGCCTGCAACTGCGGGCGCTGCAAGTGTTCACGAGAGGACCCCTACACCGTGCGCGCCGCCAACTGCGGCTTCTACCTGCAGGCGGCCGAAGAGTGCGGGGTCTGTCCCACGCTGCAGGCCGTCGACTTCCCTGTGTTCCAGCCTTCCACGCCTACGTACAAGTGAGTTGTAGATACAACTGCGGCTTCTACCTGCAGGCGGCCGAAGAGTGCGGGGTCTGTCCCACGCTGCAGGCCGTCGACTTCCCTGTGTTCCAGCCTTCCACGCCTACGTACAAGTGAGTTGTAGATACAACTGCGGCTTCTACCTGCAGGCGGCCGAAGAGTGCGGGGTCTGTCCCACGCTGCAGGCCGTCGACTTCCCTGTGTTCCAGCCTTCCACGCCTACGTACAAGTGAGTTGTAGATACAACTGCGGCTTCTACCTGCAGGCGGCCGAAGAGTGCGGGGTCTGTCCCACGCTGCAGGCCGTCGACTTCCCTGTGTTCCAGCCTTCCACGCCTACGTACAAGTGAGTTGTAGATACAACTGCGGCTTCTACCTGCAGGCGGCCGAAGAGTGCGGGGTCTGTCCCACGCTGCAGGCCGTCGACTTCCCTGTGTTCCAGCCTTCCACGCCTACGTACAAGTGAGTTGTAGATACAACTGCGGCTTCTACCTGCAGGCGGCCGAAGAGTGCGGGGTCTGTCCCACGCTGCAGGCCGTCGACTTCCCTGTGTTCCAGCCTTCCACGCCTACGTACAAGTGAGTTGTAGATACAACTGCGGCTTCTACCTGCAGGCGGCCGAAGAGTGCGGGGTCTGTCCCACGCTGCAGGCCGTCGACTTCCCTGTGTTCCAGCCTTCCACGCCTACGTACAAGTGAGTTGTAGATACAACTGCGGCTTCTACCTGCAGGCGGCCGAAGAGTGCGGGGTCTGTCCCACGCTGCAGGCCGTCGACTTCCCTGTGTTCCAGCCTTCCACGCCTACGTACAAGTGAGTTGTAGATACAACTGCGGCTTCTACCTGCAGGCGGCCGAAGAGTGCGGGGTCTGTCCCACGCTGCAGGCCGTCGACTTCCCTGTGTTCCAGCCTTCCACGCCTACGTACAAGTGAGTTGTAGATACAACTGCGGCTTCTACCTGCAGGCGGCCGAAGAGTGCGGGGTCTGTCCCACGCTGCAGGCCGTCGACTTCCCTGTGTTCCAGCCTTCCACGCCTACGTACAAGTGAGTTGTAGATACAACTGCGGCTTCTACCTGCAGGCGGCCGAAGAGTGCGGGGTCTGTCCCACGCTGCCGGCCGTTGGTACGATGTAAAACATACAGACACTTACTTAGCCAAAAATACTTCCACGCTAATATCACATTTCAAAGAATAGGTCGTATACAATCAAAAATTGTGTACTGGTATACCAATTTCTATGAAAAGTGAGCAATAGGTAGTCAAAAGATCTTAACTCTTTCTCCGTAGGGAATGCATAGTATCGATCGTTTTTTTTTTTATATACTCTTAGGTATAATTTAACTTTATTTATAACTAGCTGTCCCGCGCAACTTCGTCTGCGTAAATTTTCCCCTTTTTTTTATAATCTTATGTTATAACTATTTATTATACGGGAATTATCCCGTATAATAAATAGTTATAATCATGCGACGCGAAAGTTTAAATGTTAGTATAATCCTATGTTACTTCTAATACCTCCAAGAATATGTGTACAAAGTTTCATGATGATCGGTTGAGTAGTTTTCGCGTGAAAGCGTAACAAACTTACATTCACATTTATATATTAGTAGGGATAGATTTAAGACCTTACTTTAACTTTAGAGCTGCTGTACTACAATGTATCCCTGCGGAAGAAGCCCTAGAGACCTCCCAACGTTAGTCTGGGTCAGTGGCGTCCGAGGCGAGGGGCTGGTCACCCCCAGACTCATAACTCACTAATGAAGTATTTAAGCGCATAACGTTTTTACATTGTAAGTGGATCCTCCTGCTATGTTGTGCTCATTGAGGTTGATATATCCAATCTCGTGTACTCTTCTTTTAATATCTTTGATCTCTTGTTTTAGCATCAGGCCTCTAATATGGTGTATAATATAACGGTGGCAGCACCTTACCTACATAAACAGTTTATAAACAAACAAACATTGTAAATATTGGCAATTGAAAAGAGTGGCCGTGATTTTTTATTGCCTGTTCTTTTATCCGGCTTTACCTATTGTTTGCGAACAGGCATTACATGTAAATGTATAATCGACTTTCCACAAGTGTAGTATTTTGCTTCCTAAGTGAATAAAGAATTATTAATATTATTATTATGTATGTCGTTTCCATATCACGGGACTGGAGTCCCGGTCATTTGGGAGCCGAAGCCACTTTAATCTAAAGGCTATGATTGTATTATTATAGTTGTGTGTAGAATATTACAATCAATCGTTTAACTATCTATACTCTCACTCTGAACAAAAAGTAGATGGCTCAGTTAAACGCTGCCAAAGAAATCTTACGGCCACCCCGCGATGACCGCGTGCCGGCCGGTTTAATTGCCGTTCGCGCAATTCGCGTTTTAATCGCAGCCTTAGCTTTATCTCCATTAGGAAATCCATATAATCGGTTGAAACTAACCACCGGGCACTTCCAACTTCTATAATTTCAGTATGATTTAACTCAAACAACGGTTTATAAATAAGATCATTTGTTTTAACTTCAGAGCTGCTGCATTACAAGGCGCCCCCGCGGAAGTAGCCCCAGAGACCACACGACAAGAGTCTCCCGTGGGGTCTGGGGGCTCGGTGGGGTCAGTGGCGTCCGAGGCGGGGGGCTGGTCGGCCCCCGACGCGCTCTCGCCGGGGTCTGCCAAGGATGAGGAAGAGGACGATGATAAGTCGCACACATCTGATAAATATGTTGTGCCCGTGAGAGGTGACTCTGCGACAGGTGAGTAGGATTTCGGGCATTTTTCTGTTAAGTTATTAATATACTGACTACCTTTGTGGCGCAGTGGGAGTGTGTCCGACTGCTACGCAAGAGGTCGTGGGTTCGATTCCCACACGAGACGCCACTTTGTGTGATCCACAAATTGTTGTTCCGAGTCTGGGTGTACATTGTGTCCGTGATTTGTATATTTGTAAAGTCCCCCGCGACACAGGGCTTGTACCCTAATGCGGGAGTTTCTTTATTTAAAAAAAAAAATATATATATACATGTGTATATATATATATATATATAATACCTACGAAAGGGCAAGGGCAGGCTAAGAATTTTAAAAACTACGGTCTCAATCGCGTAAATATTTATAAGGCTTTTAATATTTTTTATTATCATAATAATACTATTATTATAGTATTTTTATAGGCATTTCTTGCCAATAACTTTATTAATACAATAATTGAATTTTTGAATAAAAAAAAAAATTGAAGTCCAGACCCAGGAATCGAATTCCGGCCCCGGTTTGGCATACGGAAGTCAGAAAAATTTTAAGTTCATCTTTCAAAAATGCAATTAATTTATTAATAAAGTAATTGGCAAGAAATGCCTATAAAAATACTACAATATTTGGCCTGCGACATCATAAATTGTTAAAATGCTCTATGTAACGAAGCAATAACAAAAGCCGTGATAGTTCTTTAATTACCGGCTAGATGGCGCATGCGAGGCCCCGACTCACGTGCAGGAAAGTATAGAAAAAATTGAGCTTTAGTAATATAGACCAGATAGGTGGTTCGATTCCGGCCCCGGTTTGGCATAGTCTCGGGTTCGATTCCTGAGACTGGACTTCAAGTTTTCTATCTTTCAAAAATGCAATTATTGAATTAATAAAATATTGTTATTATTATCGAAGGTCGGCCCCATGACGAGGATTCAGGAAATGTTAAATCAGTTTAAATATAAAAGTATATTGATGGAGACAATCATTCCATATTTTGACGTAAATTACTAATTAATGTTTCGTTAACTTTGTTACCATATTAAAATAATATTGTTTGTGTTTCTAAAACTGTTGTATGTTATCTTTAAAATTAACATAATGTGCTTCAAATAGATTGCTACGTTATAGATTAAAAGGCATTAACCATCTACGACATGTTATATAATTCTATAGTTAATTTGTACTAAAAATAAAATCCATACTAGGTCTTTCTAATTGTGTGTCCACCATTATATATCACACGAACTAAGTCACGATAAACCTATGTTACCAACTTCCAGAGAGAATAATGAGCCGTCAGCCATCAACGACGGAGTACCTGCCAGGCATGCTGCACGCGGGCAGCCCGCTGGGCCTGCTGCCCGCGTACGCGTCCTGGAGCGTGGTGTGCCTGGGCGCGTCCTCGCTCTACTCGCACAGCCTGGGCCTGCCCGAGCACCTGCAGCCTGGCTTCCTGCCGCACACCAACTACCTGCTGCCCTGGGACTGTGCCGTGCGGTACGATACCTTGTGCTTACCGCACATGCTGCACACGTCGTCACATAGTCAATGGCTGGCTGTTGGTCTAGTGGTTAAGCCGGAGGTCGTGGGTTCGATCCCCACCGTGAATAAAACTTTGTATCTGGGTATAATATGTATGTATTTAGAAATATATAAGTACTAGCTTTCGCCCGCGGCTCCGCCCGCGTGGATGTCGGTTATCGCGATAAAAACTATCCTATGTCCTTCCCCGGGACTCAAACTATCTCCATACCAAATTTCATCTAAATCGGTTCAGTAGTTTGAGCGTGAAAGCGTAACAGACAGACAGACAGACAAACAGACAGACAGAGTTACTTTCACATTTATAATATTAGTATGGATTTTTATCGGTTGTTTGGTTTCCATAGTACAAGCTCTGCTTAGTTTGGGATCAAATAACGTTGTGTGAGTCGTCCCAAGATTTTATTATTAATGGAGAATATCTGGTTCCAGCTTAACTTATTTTGAGTCATATTTTCAAGATACATAACACGAAAATGACGTGTTATGCTGACGCAATAAAGATACAACTCAAAGGACATGTACCAAATACGGCCCACGGCGGACAGAAAGTTGTGAAACGTTAAAATTAAACAAATATTGTTTGAAATCTGTATGTGATTTTCTTTTTTTGATAAAACTTGGGGGAAAGATTTTAGTTTTAAAGATTAATATAATTTGATTCTTAGGTTACGGTAATGGCGGATAATTGTTTTATGTTGCCAGCTTTAAAAAGTCAAGCTTCAAACGTCGTTTTATCGATGTTTGATAAGAAGAAATTGTTAGTAAAGATAAAATATCTTTATTACTTTAAAATAAAACAATGTTTTTCAATTATTTTGGAAATGTATTCGGTAAAAAAGTAATTTAATATAATTGGTCGCAATCGATTTTTGTTTATAAATCGATGGTATAAATAATTTTTCAAAGCATTTGCAACACTTTTTTCATCTGTCATGTCATTTAAGAAAGAAAGAAAGAAAGAAATAAATTTATTTTGTCCTCAAAAGAAAAGAATACATACAGTAAATAGTACAAATTCAATTAATAATAGTATTGAGAGACAAAAATGGTCCTAGCTCAGCTAGATTGCAACTCCGCTTATTGAGGAGCTGCGCTGGTATTCTGCTAAGACCAAAGTGACGACACGAACATTAACCGTCATTAAATAATAGGAAAGTATACAATAAATATAAACAGAAAAATAAAGTTTATATAAGTAAGACTATATTTAAAAATAGTAAAAAATAATAATAATAATAATAAAAAAGCATACTTTATGGGTAATTTAATTTTGTAATATTATTTTGTTAAGGTTAGTTATTATTTTGTAAAGTGTAATTAGTATTGAACGCAGCCAAATCACGCGGGAAACGTTTGACAGATTTGACCATAGATTTTAAACTTGCATTTGACGTTAGAACTTAGAGTTTTTCGGTTTCGACTGAATTTAAAGTTTTTACCAAGTACCCATTAAAATGCCTAAACTGTATTAAAAAGTGCGTACCTATGAAAACTGCAGATGAGCAATAAAATTTATAAAATTTACATGATTTATCATTGGAATGATAGCGAGGAGCGCTCATTGAGTAAACGGCATAATTTCAAGAATTATTAGGTCTGTTGTGTCTGTAAGTCTAGCAATTGTTGTTTATACTTTTTGCTAAAAGTATGAACAGATTTCAGCGTACGTACAGGCGGCGGAAGATCGTTCCAACAACGAGTAGCGGCAAGCTTAAAACTCCCACGAAAGGCTCATTCGTGTTGTTATTCATTTCATTCGTTGATTTTATTATTTGATGTTGTTAAAATGGCGGCAAACTGGCCTGCCATTAGTTTTACAGTTCCGAGTTTAACGAGTATAACTTGTATATAATGAATTGAATATGTTATAATTGGGTAAGAACGAGACTTTGTGCAACTAACACAAGCCATTGAGCTTAGCTAGAGAGGTTAACGGGATTGCTAGTAATGTTTTTTGGTATGAAATCATTTCCATTTTAAATATCTCGTATCTCAATTCCACCAAGTTTTATGGGAAAAAGAATAATACAGGGTAATAGAGTAGTCATTTATCTTCAAAACAAACATCGTTTAGTGTGAGTCCTTTCTGGGCCTAAAATGTATGGACAAATGGACCACTCCTTTCTTTTTGTAATTTTGAAAGCATTTCACGACATGGCAACTCAGTCCATATGAGCGGTTCAATAATATTATCATAAGTGCTACTTACCTAAAAATAAGCTCCCAATCCAGACAGACGAAGATCGCTGGTATGGACTGGATGCGGAAGGCAGAGGAGCGAGTGTGACGTAAATTAGGAAAGGCCTATGTCCAGCAGTGGACCGCTGATGAAGTATAAACTAGTGAACGTTATTGTTTCCAGTATGGAGTCAGTGAACGCATGGCGAATGCAACAAGTGAGTTCGCGTGGTCGAGGCAAGCCGCAACTGCACCATCATCTCACCGTTAAGATATTCATCGGCTTCGAGTATGAATGCCCTAGGGGACACAGGTAAGTTCTAATTACTATAAATGTATGTCGAAGCGTCAGGGTGGCCTTTTGAGTTATTAGCGGCTCAGTACTTGAATTAAAATTATGATAATCGATCAAATGAACACTGATACCTCGAGCAAGGTGAAGTCCGTCAACAGTTCTAATCATTTCGATTACACAAATGCCACTGCATCACTGACACTATAACCACACTAAAACTTTACACAGACGACTATAAAAATAGCGACAAGTCTATCGGAAGCCGTGTTGTCGCTTCGAGAGACTAACTACCTAACATTTTAAACGTAAACATCAAACGAATGTTCCACCTTCATAGCGGCCATGTTTGAAATGAGTCAATAAACTTGCTATTTAATCAAAACAGATGTTACGAAAATCTATTAGCAATGTAATAAATTCTCCGACACGGCCTTCCTGACCTTCACCCGTCCTCGGTGTATGTCTGTTACACAAAAGGCTTAACATAGAAATGAACGTTTATTGGAACAAAACTATACGTTAACAATCTTAATTAAAATTATAGCCAGATCATAAAAATCAGAGCATCGTTGATTACTTGATTCAAATCGCAAACTGAAAAATAATTTAATCTGTTTGGCATGTGATTTACTTGTAAACCACTTCCAGTTACTGAACCATTCAAATGTGCATCCCACCTGGATCGCCAAGTCTCTCCCGACTTCATGGTTTCTTACAAAACTCAGACACCCACCACAGTTGATTGCAATACCGCGTACGCACGGACTACTGTTACCACAGTGTCACAGATTGTGACAGATTTCATCAATGACTGACTACGCTGGCACATTTTAAATTGAAGGCTTTTAACATAAGCACGCGCCATTGTTTTTTCTATCCCCTTAGGTAACCTATTTACGTGAAACAAAATACAGGTCCGCTCAGCTATCCTGACCCAAACAGAACTATTACAGAAATAAATAATCTAACCTTTATCGATATTAAACATTGGTACTATCGCAACTACTGTCATAGACATATGTACGCCAAACATACTATAGTTCGTAAAATATAGCTTGATACCTGTGACGTTTGTCAGAATGACATGTAATAGGTATGGGACGTCTTTCGTATTTTATCGATATTTATATGGAATGAGTTTATTAAAAAAAATACATTTTAACGATATTGAAAGAAAGAAAAAAGGAAATGAAAGATGAATTTGAAGGTATTTAAAAGTTTAATTGTCAAATGGTGTACAGCCGAGATCAACTTCCAAGTCGAATTCTGATTCATCACTGGAGCAGTCCTGTAGATTAATAATTAATTCTTGATCGCATATGTTGTCAAATTGAATATCGCGCTCCCAATCTTTTTGAATCACATTTTTTGTCTTCTCAACTACCTTTTTCCAATCATCAGCATTTACATGTACACAAGCTTCATGTAGTAATGTCAACATTTTGTTCGCTGTGAAAGGCGGTGCTACATTATGTCTGGCAGCGTAACCTAGAAAAAAAAGGTATTCGATCAAACAAAAAACCTACTACATTCTTTGTAAGCTTTTTATATATGTTTTTTTAGATTATACGAACCTTTGACTTGAGCCCAGATTAGTTCTATTGCATTGTAATGGCAATGATATGGTGGTAAACGGATGACGGTGTGGCCCATTTCCTTTGCAATTTCGTCTATAATATATCTTGGAGTGGGGGGCTTATGAATGCTTACTAATCTTAGCAATTCTTTCTTGAGCATGCTGTTGTCGGCTTTTACTCCTTTGTTTTGCAGCCAAGTAATAATTTCAATTTTACTATTGCTTGTCGTAGGCGCCTTATCTTTTTGTACTGAATGATACGGAGCGTTGTCCATCAGAATAAAATGTGGTTCACTCAAATTATTTAGAAGAGTTAGAAACCACTCCTTAAATTTTGTAAAATCCATTTCTTCATGGTACTCTGTTGTTTTTACTGATTTAAACGCCAGTAAACAATTGGGCACAAAACCAGACGATGTCCCCGCATGAGTAATTATTAATCTTTGTCCTTTGCCTTCGGGCACCTTGGTGGTAGACTCCGCTTTATCGTCTGTCCACGATCTTGAAACAGTGTGGTTTGCGTTGAGCCATGTTTCATCAAGAAAAACCACTTTATTCCAATCTGTTATATTTTTGACTTTGCGCAAAAAGTCAATTCGGGTCAAAGCAATGTCTGTTCGCTCCATTAAAATTTTTCTTTTATCGCTTTTCTTATAAGCAAAGCCGATTTTTTTCAATATTTTGGACAACGATGGTGGACTTCCTTTAAATAAATCAGCGTCTTTAAGCGAAACGGATACTTTTTTTAACGTGGGAAATTCACCACGTGCGTAATACGCATATATATGATTTCGAATTGCGGCAGCATCAAAGTCGTCAATTTCGGTGACTGGCGAAACTCTCTTCCTTTTTTTATTAGGAGTCGATAATATTTTACCTCCCTCATCTTCGGCCACCATCTCCTTTGACGATTCTCCATACTTTTCTTTGCTAATTCGAGACACTGTAGCTCGTCCGATACCAAGAGCGTCAGCAACTCTATTGCACACTTGCTCCAACGGTAGTAGCGGTCCGCCATTTTGATTCTCGCGCTCAAAATACTCACGCAAACGAATCACAAACTCGCGACTTTCGCTATTCAAAACAGTTTTTTTTTGTTCTTTTCGGCATTGTGGTGCAAAAAAAAACAAATAACTAGAAATAACAACAAAACTTAACAAAGCAACAGTAATAACGACAAAACAATATTAATCACGTAGCGGTAGCGTATACAAGGCGTGGGCACTCGTACTGACTCAAAAAAGATGGCGCCCGCTTGATCGCTGCATGCGAAAGCAGTAGGTATTGCAAGACTAAAAAAATACGAATTCGTTGTGAAAAAACGATTAGATATAATCATTTATACAATTTATATTAATGAAATTGTCATACATTTATTTTATCGATATTCGCTGGCCAGTCGATTACACATCCCTACCAGGCTGCGAAAAGAGTTTACGAAGTAAGCTAACAAAAAAATATAAATAATAAAATATAATAAATATTTTAAATTACCTTTGTTTATACTAGTATCTCCTTGATAACAAGTTCTATTTGAAAAAAGTGTTCTAGATTTCTATACAAATGTCTTATTAATATTTAAAAAATTAAAACTTTTCCAACAACAAATTTATTGTAGCAGTCTTTTAAACGTAGTCTCTAAAGTCACAGGTATCAAGCTATATTTTACGAACTATAATCCTAGTCATCCCTGTGACTACTACACATAATCATAGTCATCCCCGTGACTATACACAAACATAGTCATCCCCGTGACTACACACAAACATAGTCATCCCTGTGACTATAACAATAGTACGTAACTGTGTTCTACAGTGTACCATGTTCTACCATATTCTTCAATCTTCTACGTTACTGCTTAACCAGCAATTCAACTATTCAGGAAGAACTTAACCAGTACTCCACAACACAATGTTACAACAGATAGGTACTGTTTAATCAACGATACTGAAACAGGTCCGCTTAACCAGCGCTATCATTATCGCTTAACCAGCGCTATCATTATCGCTTAACCAGCGCTATCATTATCGCTTAACCAGCGATACCGTATTAGACCCCATAGTAAACTCCCACAGTTGACCCCAACTCTGGACCCCTCAACGGACTCCACATAAACTCCCACAGTTGACCCCAACGGTGGACTCCTCAACGGACTCCACATTGGCCCACATTGTACCCCTCTGTGAACCCCACGCTGAACAGTTCGGTGGACCCCATACTTAACCCCTTAGTGGACCCCACACTTATCTAATCAAGAGAACCCCTATTAGAGGTACTAGTACTTACTTGAGACATTAGTAACGGTTCAAGTAACAGCTATGTATTGACTAAAATTTCACGACCAATCATTAAAACGTGAAAAACTATGTGACGTTATCAATATCCAACAAATTAACATCTTCACATTACTATTAACAGATAATTGGCCTATAACGACAGCATAAATACACAGTATAAATACTCAGTATAAATGCTCACCACTAAATTTAAACGAAAGATAGTTTCTAACAAGCCATGTGTCACGCGAGAGGTTATGAACGGAAAGTTAATTGGATTTACCAGTTTCACGAATATCGTTTGAACTACTGCATCTACTCTCCTCAATCGCGAAATGAAATTAACCTGTCTCGTGCCTCACTATTTAAGGCAATGTAACTACACACGCGAGATAAAAAGTATAACGACGCAATACACACACAAAACTACACGCATAACATTTCAAAATTTTCGCTATGCTAACTAGCGACACACATTTACTCGTTTACTGCATAGTTTAGTGGCAACTTTTTCTCTAACGTTACAGTACTCTGCCTCAAAATCATAATAAAACAAGAACGACTCACCTTTATCCTTAAACAATCCTGTAGGACCACTCACATACCAGAGATCCGCGGTGAAACACAACAACGACCGACACGGATGAATAACTTCCAACACATCCACACACACAACACACGAATATTACACGCGATAAGCACTAATTCACGACTTCAAAACAAAAACAATATATTCTTTAAAACACTACGACTACGCGCCTCTGTTTAGTTTACTCTAGGTTTGCTCGAGGGCATCCAGTATCCCACTTCTGATTTTATAGCATCAGGGTGGCCCTATGAGCTATTAGCGGCTCAGTAATCGATCATATGAACAACACGGATACCTCGAGTAAGGGAGACTTCCCCTTGCTCGAGGTATCCGTGTTCAATGTTAAAAATGAGTCAATAGACTTGCTATTTAATTAAATAAGGTGTTAACGAAAATCAATTAGCAATCTAATCAATTCTCCGACTTGTATTTAAAAATATGTGTTTTGTTAGAAGAATTCTATATAACTTCCTTGTCATATTCATTACTTCTTATTGACAAAGTACTTCTGCACCGGCTATACATATGCCATATATATAATATATGGTATAGCCCGTGTACGTATTCAAGCTGGATGGATATCGATATCAATCGTATGTGAAGAAAGCATTCCTCTATGGAACTTAATCTCGTGAGTTATTTAAAGGTACGAACGTTTTATTTAACTGACGTTTCGATCAAATTGCACCGATCGTGGACACGATATGTGTAATCTAAAAAATTTAAAAAAAAACACTATCTCGCACACACCCACACGCATGCGCATACACGCACACACTTACTAGTCAATTAATATTACATTTTTGTACAATTTTAATAATGTTATAAGAGCAACCCTGTTATAAGAGAACCCCTTCAGGGTCAGGACCAGAACCCTTAATACAAGTTGTCTTGTCAACTTAGCAATTGTGCTGGTATGACCATAATATTAAGGAATAAATAAAAAATACAAAAGAATGTAAACTAATGAGAAATTTATGATCAAATTATCATGCCCGTAAATTATTATCATTATGTCTCTCTTTGCCATAACTCGGGACTTTGGAGTCCCGGTTTTATTGGGCTGAAATATTATTATTAGATTTAAATTTAGATTTTTGTGCAAAAACAAAAACTGAGCTTGTCCAAACTATAGAACTTTTTACTTAAATAAGGCTTAAGTAAAAAGTTTCATAGTTTGGACCTTTTAGCCTCATACAGCCAGTGTATGTCATTTTGTATTTGTTATTTCAAAATGTGTCATTACAAAAGAAAATCTAACTAATATTAACAGACACCCCGGAAAAGAAACACTGTCATAGAACAAAAAACGAAAAAACAATTAGTAACAGATGATTTTTATAAAGCGTTGCTTAAAAAAAAACTATAGTGACTTATTTCCTTCTTGACTTTTCTTTAGTTAAGATAAGTAAATAATATATATGTACAGGACCAAGTATGCTGCCTTGCAAAACACCAAAGTTAATGTCTTAGTTCTGGCACACGTTGTATTTAATCAGAAAGCTTCTTTTATTAAGGTTAGATATGAGGATATACAGGAATCAGTGTGCTAAATATCTTTTTTCAATTTAAATATGAAACCATCAAATCATACCTTATCAAACGCTTACCTTAAATTTATATTTATATTCGAGGAACTAAATCGGCAACCTATATAGATTTGTAAATGATATGACTGAGTTATTTTATTAAACTCTTAAATTCTACAGAGATTTTGGGGAAGTGTTTTATCTCTTGGGTATCGAGGATTTTACAGCTTGAGATATATTTCTGGACTTAATCGCGTGACTTATTTTAAAGGTACGAACCTTTTATTTACCCGTCGTTTCGATCGAATTGCACCGATCGTGGTCACGGATCGACTGATGGCAGCTTAGCTATGTCTCCGTGAGGCGCGGGGTTTTTCACGCGATTAAGTCCCGAAATATATCTAATATGTATAAAAATCGCGAGAGTTTAAAAACAATATTTTACTGCTAGTTGCGAGTCAGTTTAGTATGTACCGTTATCCCGTGTCGTCCAGGTTCATGATGTCGTCCCCGGACACGGTGGCGCACGGCGGCGGCGGCGGCTGCTCGCGCGAGGCGGGCGCGGCCGGCGCGCGCCTGGCGGCCAGCGACATGCCGCTGCACGCGCCGTGCCTGTGCCGCGCCGCGCCCGCGCCGCGCGCGCAGCTCATGCGCGTGCACGTCGTCACGCCCAAGGCGCCCGTGCACGTCACGCTTGACCCCAAGGTACGCGTCGTCAGGTCAGCGCCGTGCCGCTGCACGCGCCGATAATTGCGTTTTACCATTTACCGTTTAATTAAGCACAAATACGAAAAAAAAATCATTAAAATGATAACAAATCGTAAACATGTGTCCAATAGTCACGTTACAATATCACGTTAAATACTAAGTTTACACATTTGACAGTTCATCATCGATGCAAAGGGCCGAATTTTCCTAAAAATCGATTCAAAATTATGTACATTTGTATTTTTTTAGAATATTGTGGATATAAGAAAACTTCAAACAATGACAAGAGTTAACATTTCATAAAAAAGTAGAAATAAATAATTATTTTCTCAATTAATTTTCATTTTTTAATACAATATGTTTAAATTTATAATAATTAGCCCCTTATTAAAAATAGCATTTTAACTAACGAATGTTTTGTCTCTTTCTATTCTATTTTTAAATTTAAATAAAAAACAAAGAAAACATTTGCTGGTTAATATGCTATCGCTCAAATTTATTTTTGATTACTTAGTGTCAATCGGTTTCTTTGATTTAATATTTCGGTAGATACTGGGCGAAAACGTTCGAGATTTCAAGTCGCCCACTATCTATCACTTGTTGTAGTATAGTGACTCTCGTATTTATGCTAAATTATGGTATCGATGTCCTGGATTGTTTGTTTCTGTATTAATTAGAAACATTTTACAATAATTCTTAGAGGTTTCGAAATTATTCCATATTAATTCATTAAAAAATATTCGACTTTGCGATGGCTTGTTTATACAATGTCAACGGGAAGTCGTCAAATGTGTAAATTTAGATTGTGAGGACTTTATCACTTCACCTTTTTAAACAGAATTGGTAAGTGGTGACCCGACGTATTCCTTGCAGGCATAGTACGGCTAAAATGCAAAATATGTCACATAATTCTACTAGAATTTGAAAAAATCAAAACGCTTTTTGACCCAACTATAACCATTTACAAGGAAAACGTCGAGTTACCATTAACTCTAAATAATTTGAGAAGGAAAAGTATTGAAAACGTACACTGTAATTCTTCTCCTATAATCTCAAAAATCCCGAACCTGATATCTAAGTCACAACTTAGCAAATCTATACACAAACAAATGACCATATATTCTTACCCTTCCAGGTGCAACCAATACCAGGCGGCCCAACATTCATCCCTCAACCCGTGGGCAGTCCTCCCATCAAGCTATCAGCGTCAGCATACTGGGTGTTACGTCTCCCGTACATGTACAGCGACGAGCGCGGCTGCTTACCTCGGCCCCGGCCCGGCGCGCCCGGCCCGGTCGGCCAACTACTCGCACCTTTATTCGGCCTACAGGATTAATAAGAACCAGAATTATCCAGTTCGGTCTGCAACACTTTGGCTTGAAGGAGGTTGACACCACTGAGGGTAGATTTTAAACATTAAAGCGGACACAAACACTGAGGAACTTAGATATTTTACATGAGATCCCTAGCCCCACTGAAAATGGAATGCCAATGAAGGGCCAAGAAGTCGGCATACTGTATGTTACGTCTACAGTACATTTATGAAGAGCGGCTGCTTACCTCTGCCTATCTCTCTCCTCGATTGGACAACTGCTCGCACTACTGTTCAGTCTACAAGATTGATGGGAACATACCAAAAATATCCAGTTTGGCCTGCAACACTGATCACAGTAAAACAAGAACTTTTCACATTCCCAGCGGGAGCGTACAGAGTTTTTTCCATGTAGTGGCGGATCTAGGATCTGATTCGGGTTAATCGCTCTGTGGCGCGGTGGGAGTGTATCCGACTGCTACACAAGAGGTCGTGAGTTCGAATCCCACACGGAATACCACTTTGTGTGATCTACAAATTGTTGTTCCTAGTCTGGGTGTACTTTGTGTCCGTGACTTGTATGTTTGTAAAGTCCCCCGCGATACAGGGCTTGTACACTACTGCGGGACACGTGTTAAAAAAAAAACTAGATTACTCCAGTCCAGAATTTCGATTTGGGGAAGTTTAACTCCGCTGAGGGTGTTTTTTTTATTAAAGTAAACATTTCTGGGAAGGACCCTAGCAAGACCTAGAAAGACGAAGACAAGCCTAGAAAGACCCTTTAAATGTAGGTGCCTCTACATATTGTAATTATTTCTTGGTATTATATGATTATGAATGTATCTAACTATTTATTTGAAATCTTATAAGAATATATAAGGCATGTTCAGTTACTGATTCAATAGTTTTTTTTTTATGTTATCGGTACTATTTGTGGATCTATTTGTACATGTTATGAATGTTACCTTAAAGATTTTACGATATATGTACACATGTAAAAAATAATACGCATATATGTATGTACTGGAATAATTGAAATTGGGACTGGAATTTCAATGTTCATGTAAATATTATTACGCCTATGAAATAAAACAATCTAAAGTATTATGTGTTTTCTTTGAATGATACCCAGCTAATATTAGTAACAGAAAGAAAACTCCCTATCTGATTCCTTGCCGTGGAGGGCATATCCAAGAGAGCAAGCTGTGGAACAGCGTCCGGTTCCACAGAACCCGAGGAACTAAAAATACGTTATTTATTTATGCCCATACAACTATCATTATAGGAATATTTACCAATTTGATAGGGTGGTATATAAAAGTACAAAAATTGCTCCACTGGTTTTCATTGGGGAACCTGAGGTTGTTCCTACACAGCAGCAAAGGCAGACCTAAACATAGTAGACTTGGCAACAAATTTTAGTGTGTTATAGTAGTAATGCATAGTAATTTTGGCTTAAAAGGATAATAAATATGCCGCTGGCTCAACCTTTTGCTGATACAAGAGTTATTGGAATATTCATTAGAACATAGTATCAAAAAACCCATAAAATTAATAAAATACTTCTTGATTTCCGCGCTATTTATTCCTTCGTTCATAAATTATTGAGCTAGCCGTCAACAACATAATTTTCAACCTTTATTGCTCCTATAATTTAAGCTATAAATATCATCTCATAAATATTAATTGCATCACATTAATTTTAAACGGACATGCGCATTTTGACTCAAACCACGTGGATGGCGGCGCCATCTTGCGCGCGCACTTCGCAATCATATTTCAACATTTTAAATTTCGAATACAGGGTTTGTGTATTGTCAATTTATTTTTTAAAATTGAATACGAATTATTTAGCATTTAAAAACATTTTATTTAGTTTAATTCTTAATTAATTCAATTCAAAAGTGTTGAAATGTGGGCGTGGCTTATCGGGGAGTTTTGTAGAGGTGGGGGAACTGAGGGCTTCGTGCTTCGAGGCGCGCTGTCTGGTATTCAGTCGTGTGTGCGCCGTCGCCGCGCAAGCATCTTAGCCGGGCACTCTGCTTGACGCGCTACAGAAGTATCGAAACTTCGGAAAACTTTTTAAGCGGCACATATGCCGCTGCTACATCAGGTTAGTGCAATTTTTTTGTTACAATAGTATTATTTTTGCTGCAGTTTGTGTTTTCAATGTTCATTTTTCAAATACTAATGAATAATTGATTTTTTATGTGCCTCGTATCTGTAGATTTCGGTTTTTTTTCTTTTGTCAGTAAATTAGCGATCTCATCCGATATTATCTTACCCGCGACAAAATCCTAAGTCTAAATTTTTAAATTTAAATTCTAAATTAATGTAAATTATTAATATCCGATACAATGATTCCATTACATTAAATTTGAAAGGAAAATTGAAATTGCCGCCGATTGTGATCTTTATTATTCTGCCATCCCACGTATAGTACCTCCTACGTACGACTAACAATTAGAAGCGGTTACGTACCTACATTAGATTTTGAACGAACTTTGCAATGGTAATTTTCTACCCGCATCTAACTTCGTTAACATTTAAATGTAACTGACTGGGATGTAGGAATACCCACTATATGAGCTTTTAATTACCACCCAGTTTGCGAATTTAATTTATAACGGATATATTTTGAATCTATAAAATGCCATGCTTGTAGATAAGTTAGGTACCAGATTTATCTGGATATTGGCTTATCAACTGTATAATTGAAATGTTTCACCCGTTTACCCTACGATTGTGATGTTCGATATATTGCGGTAATTTGTATTTTGATATAGGAATTTCTCATTAGTAGACGCGTTTTTAAACCCAGATTTCGTTGCGTTAAAGCGACGTTCAAACGTATGAACTGATTTGAAGTTTTTAGTATCTCGTGTCGGGTGTTTTTCAAATTTTTTAATTAGGTATACCATAATAGGAAACCAGCGCGGCACATTTCCAAATAAGCGGTTGCCGTAGCGGTGTTTTAGTAGCAATTCCCTAGAAGAATAGCTTTTTAAGCATGTTTTTTGACTTTTCTTTATTTGTATAGGATAATAGCCGCGGTGGCGGCGGCCCTAATGAGAATCGTCGGTCTATAGCGGACTTCTTGGGACTGGACACCACGCATCTGAGCGAACCAGCCGCTGCCTCTGCCGTACTTCATTCTAATGTGAGTAGTTCTTATCTTTCACTTTTAAAAAATATTTAAATTGATCGTTAATTTGATAATTCGCTTACCCACAATTTTAATTTAGTGGTTTTTTTTTTCGGTGTTGAGGGTAGTTTATCGTTGAAAATGAATTTTATGTGACCGTTATTTTGAATGTTTGCCTACCCACATTTTGAATATAGCGTTAATTTTTTTGCTACCTATGTTTAGGTAGATGTAAAACTAAACGTGTTTAGTAAAAATGTGTAGGAAACTTGGTAAATTTTGCATTTCATACCTATACTAGCTTTCATCCGCGACTCTGCCCGCATGCACGTCTGTTATCGCGATAAAATAGTTATACCGGGGCTCGAAACTGTTATCATACCAAATTTCATCAAAATCAGTACAGTGGTTTAGGCCTGAGGAATTCGTCAGTACCTTATTAGGTACTTTCATATTTATATTAGTTTCGATTAATACTGAAAATACCTTTACATTTCACAATTATCTCGTCGTCGTCGTTTTTTCTGTGAACTACGTCCTATTGAAAAAATAACAACCCCACGTTGGGCGCCAATTCGCCAAACCCCATTATATTCTAGCATCGCTCATACATCACTCGTTATATTCATACAGAGCCAAATACTTAAATCAAATTTTAAGTACAAAGCACTCTGAAGGTTTTATTGTCCGTTCATAATGTACCGTACGACATCCGGTTTGATGTCAGTTAATGTTAGCAGAGATTGGTGCCAACAGTGGCTCGCATTAATGGCCTCGCGGTGCCAAATAATGCAGCCTGGGCTTGGTTACTGCACTTACATAAAACTTACATGCCAGTTCAATTTTATTCCCCCACGTCTGAGATGCGTGCGTCTAATCCCTTCATCCCATCTTAATGCTTTATATTACTACCCTCCAATTTTAAACTTTGTAACTACGCCATTTTGGGTTGTCAATAGTTTTCTTAGTGCAAGTTTACCCGTATTGATTTGTCCATAAATATTCCATCACATACTTAGCGTAAACTTTTAATAACTTTTCAAATTATTTTCTACTTGGTTTATTTATAGAATTAGATTGGAATAGATGTAGAGTGGGCGCAATTTTATCTACGGAGATGGAAGTATTAATTTTAGACTGAATTAATAGATTGCTTTGGTTTGCTAGCAGTTTTGTCGCATTGATTTGTATAGACGGAGCTTATTTCTAGATTTGTGCGCGGCTGTATTATTAGGTTACCTTTACAGAAAATATGAATGTCCCAATCGTGTTTTCTTGGAAGATTTTTTTTTAATAGGCGTTGCCTATTTCAGTAGCAAACGTCCTACTTATCTCTTGCCTAACTCACTTACCACCTCGTTTTTTTGTGCCTACCTGACTTGCTACCTCTGCTCACTACATGGTGCCCAAAAGTATGCCACAATGAGGGAAATTATATTACCTTAAACATTGTAGATTGCGAAAGTTTTTTTTAAATAATCGCCTGTCTGAAACTGGTTATCTACAAACCTACACACCTACGAAAACATTGCATATTTATTTCGCGACTAAATTTTTTTCCGTATAAAAACCCTTTAATTCCACGAGCCAACAAGCCCTTCAAAAGTGTATAAAAGCAATCCAAGTAGTCGGGCACAAGACTCGGCGTCACAACACACTCCTTATTGCAAGTTAGCAATCGGCCTCTTGGCAATCGTCTGGCGGCGTTTCAGCGTATTGGCATGCATCTGGCAATATAATATTATTTGTGTAGGCTTTGCCAAGGCCCAGTGAGTTTAATCGGCCGCCCTCGCTTGCTCGCGATCCGGAAAACTATCTTGGATACAGATACCGTTTTTCATGCTTGTTAGCTTTTTGATAAGCGTAGGTAGCCAGATATTTGTTTTTGACTAGGGTAGATGGGGTTTTGTAAAGTTAAAACTATTTTATTATATATGTATAGGTTCGTATCCTTTTAAAAATGAGACTGTAGGTAAGTATTTAGGTAGCTCTTTGCTGTTTTCACGGCTTTGCTAAGGGTCGATTTTGCTTGGCTTGTAGTCATAAATAAAATTTATGCGAGCCGCGTAAAGTATCTATTGTTTTTAAAACTAAGTTCAGGCTTTTATAGAATACATTTGTAGTACCTAGGTATATCGGTGAAGTTAGCGACAACGTATTGGTGTACAAATCTTATTTTATAGCGTTGGCTGTTGCTTACTTGTATTTATTATGTTATGGGGCATTAAGTGCAAATAATTTTGCTGAATTTCATAGTTTAAGTTCAGGAAGTTTGAAATAGAATTCAGGTTTAAAAACAATATTGAAGTTAAATACTAAAAGTGGCCCTGACTGCTAAGCAGGAGGTCGTGGGTTCAATTCCCACCCCCTATTTATGTACAGTCGGCTACATAAGTCGCTTAACAAAATTTTGTAATTCTACAGTTTTTTTTTTAAATTTGAATTCGTGTCGAGACATTAATTCGGTAGATACCTATTGAAGAGTTTGTATGTTGCCATAGTACAAGGTCAGGTGGCAGTGAGACCTATTTGAACTTTTGTGTAGTTTGATGTATAAGTATAGAATTTAATTATTCGAGCGTTTATTTAAGCAAAGGAAAGCTAGGAAGGACTAATTTGCGGAATAAGTAGTTTATAATTGACCAATTGGAATGTACAATTCTACAAATAAGATTCTAAAGTTGACTGATTCTTTAAATGACCGTCAACAAATATTTTTTGTCATGTACAGTAGTACCCACTTTGATTGCGATTAAAGCAAATAAAGTTAGCGTATCGCGGAACCACGTGATTAATATAAGTGGACAAACCATAAACATTTTTTTCCATGTCCGGAAACTAGCATTTCCCCAAACGGTCCTTTCTCGATGTCTTGAATGTCGCTTTACGCGTATTAAGCTGTCCACATTATATACAACAAACCTATAGCTTGTTTGGAATCCCAGTTTAAATAGATTGTTTTAGGAGGGACGTTTTGGGAAGTTACATTTCTATAGGTGTACATTCCCAAGGTTTATTATAGGAAAGGTTCTGGGAAAGTTTATTTCTGTGAAAGGCACATTCTGGGTAAGGTACAGACTGGGAATTAGGGATTCTGGGAAATGTCATTCTGGAAAACTACCATTCCTGGAAAGGTAAATCCGGGAAAGGTACATTCCGAGTACGGTAGTAGTAAGGTACGTACTTTTTGGGAAAAGGACATAATGGAAAGGTACATTAGGGGAAACGTACATTGTGGGAAAGGTACATTATGAGAAAGGTACATTATGGGAAAGGTACATTATGGGAAAGGTACATTATGGGAAAGGTACTTTATGGGAAAGGTATGTTATGGGAAGGTACGTTATGGGAATGTACATTATGGGAATGTCTGAGCCTAAGCCATTTTGGGGTAAAGCAACACTAGCAATAGCTAAAATCGTCATTTAAAATTCGATAAGACTGATTTTGTTAATTTAGGATTTTGTGCTCTATATTCACTATTGTGACTTGACGTAACCTTCAATTATATTTTGCGTATAGCAGTTATGTGTGAAACAATACATACAGGCTAAAGTCATTACCCTCATTTTCAGTCTGCTAAAAACTAGCAATAGTTTAATATGGTTGTCGGTACTTAGGACTGCGGCGGCGACAACGAGTGGCGCTGGGAGGAGCCGGGCAGCCCGGAGGCGGCACAGACGCCGCGGGCGCTCGTGCCGTCCAACTGCTTCCCGCCCCGACATCCCACCGCATTCACCAGCTTCAGGTAAGTCCATTTGTTAATTTGACTTGTTTTCCCAATTTTAAAGGTGCATCTACCCCTGTTGGACCTTTTAAAGTGAAGAGTCTTCTAGACGGTTGGAAACAGGCCTTCCCGTCAAGGTGACCTTGCTGGTTTCCAACAGTGTAGACTGCTGTTGTAAACCAAATTACTTGGTACTTGATTTGCAACAGCCGTCTACACTGTTGGAAACCAGCAAGGTCACCTTGGTTTGTACGTTTGTTTCCAACCGTCTGGGAAACGTTTTAGATACCCGGAAATAAACATTATACACACTAATATTCTTCACAATTAAATTGTCGAAATCCAATTCCAACTATTTCATTTGTGTTTCATAGCGTAGATATAAGCTATAAAATTGTAAAGTTTCATAAAAATCCATGCAGTATTTTGCGTGAGGGTAAAACGTTAATCTATCCTTACAAACTTTCGTTATACAACGATAAATATCAATATCAATAATACTAAGTTTGTCATACAACGTTGGGTAAAATACTTCAAAAGTTACGTACAATACTTCACAACACCTAGAATTACGTTACATAGCTAATGCTATGATATCTTCTACAGACTTGTGCAAAAACATTCCGCACCTGTTAGTAAACCACCAAGCGGCTGTTAACTCCATAAATCTCATACTTAACACAAAATTTTAACCAACATTCGCACCTTAAAAGGGTAATTTTTCTTTGCAACACTTGGTCGTGTCACCCATTACTCCTAATTATAAAGTTGCGTCCATTAACGCGCTTGGGGACGGTGCGGGTGGCAGTAGTGCTTTATATCTAAATGTGGCAATATAAGTAGTGCTCCATGTATACTAATGCAGCAACATTAGCTTTACGGCATGTAGCAGCCGTAGGTTAAGCTTCGTTTACATAGGTAGAGTGGATAGGTACTTATAGTTTCGAAATGCCCGTCCGTCCGTTCGTCCACAGCTTAGCTCAGACTTAGTTATAGAAGACAGTAATTAAGTGAAAGAATAAAATCTTGAAGAAACTAACGCCGACAAATAAAATCTTGAAAATCATTTTTTTGAGGGTAATATGTAAAGTGGGAAGTGATTTTTTTTCTCCGCTACCCCATCGTGTGGGGTATCATTAGATAGGGAATTAAAAATGTTTAGTGGTTGTGAAGATCAAGATCCAGGGATCAGTTAGTGAAATATTAATCTTGAAAGTGCAAATTATCAAGATTAATATTTTGTTAGTCAAATGTCCTCCCCCCTGACAGTTTCACCAAATATTTAGATAATCGACATGCAAATTAACTCTCTAAATGTATTGAATGCCTTAAGCAGTAATGTAATAATCGCTTTCCTTCCATGTTTTGTCACTACCGCCACTTTCATGCTTCCTTTAATATACCTACCCATTCCTTAAACTTGAAATTAACATGTTTTAAAATTAAAAGCTTTGACCAAAGGACGCGGAGTCTCGCTCTACGCGCTAAGTTTTTCGGTAACGTCAAACGTCATTAAAGAAGTGTCTATTTTTACCCGACTATGGCGAAGCCAGAAAAAAGGAAGGGTAATGTTTTTAGCAGTCTATATTTGTTGATACTGCTGCTCTTGCTCCTAAGCGTATTATGTTTTCTCGCTACATTTCACCTTGGTGACAGTGACAGCATTAATCAACGGTGTCTTACAACTGACGATGGAGTATTCAACCGTACCTGCGTATCTAATGGTCGAAAATCTAGCGAAACTAGAATACTGGTCTAGTATAGTCAGTAGGCTAGCGGACAGTTACTATTCTACTCGTGTATAACATACCTACTTTGTATCAGTTAGGACTATTTTGTTGCAGTGAGAGCGCGCAGCCGGGAGCACTGTGGGCCGAGGAGTCCACCTCAGGCCGAGGGATTACAGACCTTCTTGCCTCCTTAGTATGTACTAGTTTTGTTTGGATATTATGTAATTAAGTTGGTAAATGTGTGTAATTGTTTTAAAGGGTTACGTGTATTGTTTTTGGGGTGATATTTTACATTTTATTGTACTTGTTATACCGGGGAATGAATTTGCAAGCGTTTAATGTTCTTGATTAGCTGTAAGCTTGGATAGATTGATTTTAGTAATACATGTTTTGGAAGGGTATTACAATTGCTTAAATTGCCGGAGATTATTTTATATGTAACAAACTAGTACGAGCTTTCTTTCTCATCTACGGAGTCCTTCGCAATAGCTACGTCGTAGCACCTACGGCGTAGCTATTGCGACTAAGTCTCGAAGTTAGACTATTCTAGTCATTAGTTTTATGCAAAACAGTAACTTCAGTTTTAATCAATGACATTTCGTACAGCTTATATAGTAATCCTTTTTTCTGGTCTCTTGACTATAGGTTTCTCTTAGGAAGACTATTCTAGATGTGTGGGTATAGGCAGTACCCGCGTATATCTAGCAGGTAGTAAAGCGAGTTTGTTTCAGAAGGCCCTGGCGATGCCGTCGGCGTCGAGCTCTGTGGCACCGACGCGCGAGCGGGACGACGCGCTGTGGAGCGAGCCCAGGGGGAAGGATAGAGCCGCCTTACTGCCCAGGAGAGCTTCTTTTTGTGAGTTTGTTGAAGCGTCTTATCTTTTAAAAGTAATGTTGTATTTAATTTAAAGGTAGACACGCTTAACTATCAGTTTTAATTAAAGTTTCATCTGACGGTCAAAACGGACTCTATTTGTTGACTGAACTGATAGTTTTCATTTTCAGTTTAAAATGTTCAGCTAAAACTGATAGTTACATGATCGTGCCACTGTAATTGAAATTGCATTTTTACATTAAATCTCATCGAAATTTGTTGAGGGTTAGGGTACTCAAAATTTCAACATTTTGTAGTTTCTTTTGACATAAAGCTTAAAGCGTATAATCACCCACTCAGTTTGGCTCTTATCAGTTTCGACGAACATAAAGCTTATAGTAGGTAGACGGGAGTATCGAGTATCCAACGCCGTTCGGTTCCAGGCGGCGTAGTGGCGAGCGGGCACAACGGCGGCTCGGTGGCGCGCTGGGGGGGCAAGCTGCCGCCGCGCTGCGCCGACCCGAGCGGCGGCTTCTCCGCCAAGGTGTTCCTGGGCGGCCTGCCGTGGGACATCACCGAGCACGCGCTCATGCACACTCTCAAGCACTTCCAGCCCGTGCGGTCAGTATCACACATGTCACTTTACTGTTTCAATTACATGCACGTGTTCGTAAAACTTCTGTCTTTTGCAGAATGTCTTTCGTAAAAGATAGCTTCTATACCTACCATCGCGACGTTTTGCAAAATCATATGCAATATCATAAGCAGACATTTCACACTTAAGTATTAAACAAACCATGAAAATATCTTCAATTGAGTTACTTTAATATTCTTATTGCAATATTTCGCTAGATTTTCGGCAAAAGACATTATAAAACATTTCTGAAGTAAATTTTTCAAACAAGCAGTTAAAAGAATTCGTTTATTTATATAATTCAAACATTACCAATATTCACTTGTATTTAGATTTCGAGAACTATGTTCAAATGTTCGCGTTTGTTATCCACAGTGTGGAGTGGCCCGGGCGCGAGTGCTCGGGGGGGTCGGGCGGGGCGGGCGGGGCGGGCGCGCCGCGCGGGTACGCCTACGTCACGTTCGAGAGCGAGCGGCGCGTGCGCGCGCTGCTGGCCGCCTCGCGCAAGGACGGCACCGACTGGTACTACCGCGTGGGCAGCAGGAAGATGAGGAGCAAGGAGGTAACTTTACTTTTAATCTTCTCTTCACATCGTTCTCTATTCGTCAACCATAAAAACATCAGCAGAAATCAGACCTATTATTCGAATTTGGATCTAAATCTCTACTTTAGACAATATAGATATTTAAATTTAAGTAAATGTTTGTAGATAATTTTACATTTTTTTTTCTTTTAGATGCAATATTTATTAATTTGTTTCTTATGACTGACCCTTTAGATCTGTATCTTAAAAATAATAATCCTATTTATTTTCTTCATTTTGCTGATTCGATTCCCCGCTCTGACAAGTGCGTTTTTAAAATTGTTCAATGCAACTTTTATTTTTTGATATAACTCAAATATTTAGGTACCAACTTTTCTCCAGAGTGCATTGGTTTGGTTCACCCTGTATTCATCCAGTGCCTTTCAAAAATCAGTCTTGGCGTCTTGTGTTCTATAGTTTCAAATTCGCATATTGAAACGTCATTTATCACTGTGACTGATATGGGACTATGAGCAAACATTTTAACGCGTTTAATAACATTTTGTTGTGGAGCACTATCTGCTGACAACATTAATATCATTTTGTTAAAACGTAATATTGCCCTGATTGAGTATTGCTCTGTAAACAAATCTGCAAACATTTGACAATACGTTATGAACATGTCTGGCTTTAATAAAGGTTTAAGATGCGAGCCCTGAGGAACCCCTGATGGCACCCATTTAGCAACAGATGTAAACACATAAACTGACAATCGGAGATCAGAATATGGTGTCACGAATCGTACCTTAGGGATCCTATATCTCTGTTAAGAACGATATTCGTACAATCTTATCAGCCAGATCAAGTTTTGAACAAGCAAGTTGTGGTCCACCACGTCGAACGCCCTGGAGAAATCAGTCTAGATTGCATGTACTTCGGTATGATCTGCGGGAGTTCATAGCGAAGCCCCTCAATCTACACTGATTTCAGAACTTCACTTGTCTTGGACGAAATTAAAATCGACGTGGTTAACCTTACTGGTGTTGATTTAAATTTATCTTATGGCGAAGGTACATTGAAAGAGCAGTCTACACGCTTTCTACTGGTTTCATTGCTATGGCTCACAGGAGGCAACTAGATAAAATCGGGTTTATAATTATTTGTACTATTTATGTATCAGTCCATGTCGTAAAGCTTGTGACTTTGTCAATAGGTGCAGGTGATCCCGTGGGCGCTGTCGGACTCCAACTGGGTGGTGGGCGGGTCCGTGCGGCTGGAGCCGTCGCGCACGGTGTTCGTGGGCGCGCTGCACGGCATGCTCAGCGCCAGCGCGCTCGCCACCATCATGAACGATCTCTTCTCTGGCGTCGTGTATGCTGGTGAGACGCTACACGTGTATTAGTTATTGTCTGTCCCGCACGGTATTCTGGGCCTAGGTTTCACTCCATATACTTTAACGATAGATACCAAAAATGTCTTATTGATTTGCTTTTTAGCGTAAAACGCAAAATTTTCATTTCAATTTTAAAATCCCCTCCATGATAGTTTTGAAAATGGCCATTACTTTTGTAAATGGTCATTTTTGTTGCCTGTTTATCTAGATGTTTCTAAACATTGTTTTTTCACAGGTATCGACACCGACAAGTACAAATACCCTATCGGCTCCGGCCGCGTGACGTTCAACAACGTGCGCTCGTACGTGCGCGCCATCTCTGCGGCGTACGTCGAGATACATACTGACAAATTCACAAAGAAGGTAACCAACATTATGTCCATACTTGTCTCATTTCTTTAGACATTTCGTGACTAGGTTTTGTTCCTAAATAAAACATATGTATCTCATTGTGTATTTAAACGATTTTTGGATTTGGTTATTTGGTGGAAGTGACATTAATTTTTTGTATATTTCACTCTCAATTTATGTGCAGGTGCAAGTGAATCCTTATCTGGAAGATTCGATGTGCTCCGTATGCAACCTTCAACAAGGGCCGTACTTCTGCCGCGAGCCTACGTGTTTCGGGTATGAAAATAGCTATATAAATACTATTATTTTTTGCTTCCATTCCGATGAGCGCTTGAGGGCTCTTTTAGACGTCCGGTGTATCACTGGACGCGGGGTGGAATTGACATTTTTCCAATATTTATCGCCGGTTTCAAGTCCGGTGCATGTGAACACATTGTAAGCTATATAATATTGCAGTCCGAAAAAAACCGGTACGTCTTCGTAACGCGTTTATCTCTAGGGAGTTGCAACCTATCGCAGCCCATTTCTGAAAATAGTGTTTTTATGTGTTCCGTACCGCAAAAACAATCCCCCCCCCCCTTCCAGCTACTTCTGCCGCTCGTGCTGGTCGTGGCAGCACGTGCGCGGGCCGGCGCGCGGCGCCGCGCACGCGCCGCTGACGCGCAGCTCGGCGCGCCAGTCGCCGCCCCCCCCCGACCACCGCGCCACCATGTTCAACGGGACGTACTCGCACCCCAACGAGGGTGAGATACACATTTTATTTGCCTCTATTGTTATACACACTTGCATAAAATAATAACGCCTATGTCGCCCGGGGATCGTGTAGCTTCCCAGCGGTCGATTTAGTAGTTTTTAAGAATCTTTCCTCTTTACATTATAGAAGTATAGATATTTTGTAACAATCTGTACAGACTCTAACTAGATCGATCTTTGTCAATTCAGTGCCATCACAAATCATTTTATATTATACTGCCCTTCAAATGAGAAATAGAATTTTTAGTAGCCTTCAAAAATCCAGGGTCCGATATCGAGGACGATATTAGCAATTACTGCAGTTATTTTCAATTTTTACAAACTCTGAATCACAAACTAGTTCAATCATTACTAAGAATTAACATAAGCGTCGCAACGCAATACTGTCTTGTATGATACTCTTATCAATCATACCTTCGATAAAGCAATATACTTATTTCATTCTAATCATCAGCAAACTATTTCCTGACTTCAAACCAGCTAAACCAGACTTTATCAAAATAAGTACTGGCCTATTGGTCTAGTATTTAGTGACCCCGGGGGTCGTGGGTTCGATCCCCACCTACGATAAAACTGTGATGAGTACGATGGTTGGTGTCTGGGTGTAATTTATCTATAATATATATGTATTTAGAAATATATAAGTATGTTTATCAGTTGTCTGATTGCCATAGTAAAAGCTCAATTTAATCTGAATCAGATGACGAAGATATTTATTTGTATATTAATTCCAGGAACTCCGTCCCCGGCAACGAGCGGCACGAGCGCGACGAGCGGCAGCTCCGACGCGTGCGAGCCCGACGCCGCGCTCGCGTGGCTGCGCTAGTGCCCGCACTACACGCGCGCTCGGCTAACCGCTTGTACCGCGCTCACACCCGGCGACACTACGCGTGCAACGATACCTTACACATTACGTCAATTTTTAAATTGTCTACAATATATATTATGTATAACGAGACACTTAACGTATGAACTGTTGATAGACTGACTTTGACCAAGCTCTATGTACGTCTAAGTGCGTACGTGAGCTTGTTTTCGCACGCATAAACGTGCACGTACGAATATTTCAACGTGCGAATTTTGTGTACGTTTATGTACGCTCGTTGACCTACTTTCAATGATTCATCATAGTTCAATTATAACTTCATTCGGCATTAATTTGTCAGATAAAAATACCTAGCCGTGTCCTTGTAACAGTATCAGACTTACTTTATCAAACGATGTGCCAAAAGTTATATTCCACAGTAGGTGTTCAAGCGGTTAGCTCGCACGTCCGCCCGTGCAGTGCCGGCACTCGCCTTAGTTGTCGACCCGCTATTAAGTTCGGCGCTTCGCCAACAGCTTCCAACTAACTTCTCAGACTATGTGAGCTACTATTTTGACAATATTTCGTTACTAAAATTTGACCTGAATTTACTAATCAAACTTATACATTGTTGGACATGCTATCTATGTAGCGTCATTGTAGATTTTATTGGAAAGTTTTTTAAAGTGTAAAATGTTTCTTTTTCAAGTACTCACATGGTCTTTTTGATATTTGTAATTTGTTGATTGTTGATAATGTATAATTAAGTTAGAAAAAGATTTGTTTGAGAATTGTGATCATGTTTTTTTTAATTACTGAAATATTTTTTGTTTATTTAAATAGTTTTTTTCGATTATTTTTGTTATTGAAACTGAATTATTGAATTTTCATAGGCTGAATATTTATTTTGTAATAATATAAAGTATACTAAACCAGTTTTACTATCTTATATAATACGCTATCGGCGTAGAGATGTTCCTTAGACAGTTTTACATACGTGCCTATTAGAATTAGGTGATTTTAATACATTTTAATGTGCCTCTTGTACTTGCCCCTTAGGCCTGTTATAGTTTTAACATTTTAAATGGCTTTTAAAATGTATGATCATTGTGATTTTAAATATTTTAATGTTCGTAATCAAAACTTATGAAATGTTGATTTTATCTAAATCGCTTGTTTGATTTTTAAACTATATAAAATATACTGTTATTGCAAATTTTGTAAGACCTTTTATTTTATCTATTACCCATTTCTAGCTCCTTATAAAACACAATCGAACGTCCATCTAAAAGCATGTGATTCTTTGAAATTCTAGCGAAAACTATTTCGAAGAATCATGAAAGTTTCCATTGAGGGGGCCAAATGTCCAATTTGAGTTTTAACTGCGCCAAACTTACCTTTAGTAAAAGTTCGCAAAAAATTGTAAATTCAACCACTAGTTTCTAAAAGTTTAATCGTTTAAAGGTGGTCCCTATATAGAGACTGATAGTATATATTCAAGAATTGATACCCACTTATATTTGCTACAATTTCTTCAAAAATTGCTGCATATGATAATTAAGTAAGCAATTATTGAAACTACAAACTTTTAGACTGTGGTCAAAAAAAATATTAGCTAGTCAAGAAAGTATCTCAAGTAGCAATTCTTGAATATACTCTTGGAGTCACTTGCCATATGCGACCAGCCATTCTGGCACTGACTGTCAAATTTCAAATGTTATGATCAAAAATTTGGTAAAAGATTTTTAAAACTATTTTGCCAAATATCAACTCTTTCGGATCACTGAATAAAACGAACGAGCATGGAAAATCGGTCCCTCGATTAATCACCATTATGTTCATTTTCGTGTGAAGACAATGAAGCTTGGAGTTTCCGTATGGGTCTAGCGTTAAGAACTTGACTGATTGTAAAATCAACCTTTTGTTTGTAAAAGCACGCATTTACAGTTACAATCGATCAAAGATGGTCCCTCAATTAAAACGTTTATCGTAATAAAAGCCACTCGGTACTGGGAAGTTAAATAGACGAATACTGTAGCTATAGGTCACCTTAATCTTAGTACTTCTTGGTAGGATGACGATTATAATAATGGCTAAATTTACAATTGTTTGAGAACTTTAACTAAAACTTGGCGCATTTAAAACTCTAATTGGGTATATGGTGCCTTAGGCTCAATTTACACCGCCGCGGAATGGAAGCGTCAATTTCGCCTCATGACGCAGGAATTCGCTGGAATGCTCGAGCATTCCCGAGCATTCCAGCGAATTCCTGAGTGGGCATGAAGGACGTTCCGTTGTTTAGTCGTTTTCGTAGTACCTAATTGTTTTCGTAGACGCTTCGCACTACTGTGACGACTTCCCCCGTTCGCGCCACTTCCCGCGGATTCCACAGACGGTACCGGAGAATTCTCGAGAATGCGCGAGGATTCCGCGGAAGGCGCGCGACTTTTTTTAGGCTCGTAGTTAGTTTGTTTGTTATACACTTGACATAAAGTTCATTATGCGATGTACAAAAACTTCCATTCCGTTCCATTCCGCGGCGGTATAAATTGAGCCTTAATGGGAACGCGAACGAAGTTACTTATAGCAAAATAGATTCGTGGCCAGACAGATTAAAGGCCTGTATAAAAGTCAAAGGTGGCCATTTTTAATAGAATTTTGTTTTTATTTTAGACTTTAATAAATATGTACATATAAGTTTTAGTATTTTTTTTTTTAAAGAAAAGATAACTAGCAATGTGGGATTGAGTCCCACATTGCTAGTTATCTCCATACTATCCATTACTAGCAATCTTGTTAACCCCTCCAGATAAGCTCAAAGGCTTGTGTTAATAGGAGGTAGGATTCGAACTCGCGACCTCACGATTGCGAGACCGATGCCTTAGCCATTAGGCTACCGCCGCTTTAAAGTTACATAACTTCATTAAGAAAAATGCATTTTCATTTGTAACAGAACTTATGGCCATATAGTATATCTAACATCCCGATCGTTACCTACTAGGCGTGTTAGCGGGGAACTTAGAATAGTTTTGTAAAAGACTTAATATTAATGAAGTTATTTTGATGAATAATAGAAATGATGCGCATATTATTAAAGAGTTATTGCCACGACTTTTTACATAATGTAATGCGATGTCAGTCGTCTGTAGCCCTCTTTTATCTTTATACAAAATATATGCAACTTCGTGGAAGCTTACTAGGAGTGCGCTTAGTTGGACTGAAGACACTAGGGAAAATTTCATACGCATGTGGCAAGGTTAGCGACATATCGCTCGTGTCCCTTTAGTAAATATTATGTAACTTGAATTATTTGGGGTCAATTAATATCAGCGCGCAGTCAAAGCGTAGCAAAGCTTCAATCTTAAGGCGGATACAGACATTGGTGGGTACGCCTCACAACTCACGGCTACAGTAGGCGAAGCGCCATAGTAGCACTTGCCTCACAATGTGTGTACGTTCGTATTCATACTGCGACTATGCGTTGCGAGGCGTGCGCGCATGTCGACCAATGTATCCTTTATGTATCTGTATGCTTTACAACTTTAAGGCCCCGGCTGCACTACGTTTTATTCCCACTTGAAACTCCCTACGAGTAAAAAGCAATCGCGGAAAAAAACCGCAAGTCAGGTAGCTTATATTATTTACCTTGTCGTAGAACCTTGGGTTTAAAAACTACATCGGTTTAACTATAATGCGGCCGGAGACCCAAGCAACACTACCATGTTGTTGTTTGTTTATCAATTGGCTGGTTTCCATAGTACAAACTCTGCTTAGTTTGAGATCAGATAGCGTCGTTTGAGTTGTCCCAAGATATTATTATTATTATTATGTTTCAAGCGGTTTTGTGACTAACCGCGCGCGGGAAAAAATGTAGTGCGGCCTGAGCTTAAATCTTGTTCCTTCTTGATTTAGTTTACTTTCTCACCAATCTTGATAGCGCTTAATGCAAGGAATATTAAAAATAAGTTGCTTTTTAATTCATAATTTATTTTAGTTAACTTAAATATAATAGATATGTACATAAGCCTTTTGCTCTAATAGATACATAACTGCAAAATGAATCGGAGTCGACATAATATTGTGATAGTGATTCGGCCATTATTTATAAAAACTGGTCATTTTGGAGTGTACACATGTTAAAATTGTTTCTTGCAAAATATAGGGCCTTCCTTTACAGATGGTGTCTTGCCGTGAGTATTTCTGTTCAGTATTAACTAATCGAAACTCATACTCATATCTGAGGTGTTGGTGGCATCGGCGCCGGGTGTGGGCGACGCTGCGATCGCTGGGATACTGATGTTCACTGTTGGGAACGGGAATTGAGGGATTTCTTCATCTGAAATCATAAGAAATATCGAATATTAAAACATGATCATTGACAAGTTTTGTTTTAGTTTTAACGAATAGGCTGTGTACTGAACATTTAAATGATTTACAACTATGTGTGAAGAGTTATAACTGTTTGACTGGCATGTTAGACTATGGTCTAGTGGTTGCTAAACCGGGTTCGATCCCCACCAAACTGTGTGTGATGAGCACGATAGTTTATTTTGTAACTGTGTGTCATTTATATAATATGTATGTATTTAAAATATATGAGTATGTGTATCAGTTGTTTGGTTTTATAGTACAGGCTCTGCTTAGTTTGGGATCAGGTAGCGTTGTGTGGGTTGTCTCAAGATATTAAATAACTATAGGTGTCCTCAGCGGTATTTCGAGTGTTCCTATTAAGAAAATCGATTAGCCAAATCGTCTATATCATTTTAAAATACAACCAAGGTCTTCAGATGTTTTTTTTAATAGTTGGAATATTTAACAGTTTAGTGGATCTCAAGGTGTTAATGAAAACGATTATAAGATTGTGTTACTCGCGTGAAAATTTTATTTGATAATAATATCCTGGGACCACACAATGCCGTCTGATCCCAAACTAAGCAGAGCTTGTACTATGGAAACCAGACAACTGGTAAATATACTTCTTATATATTTCTAAATACATACATATTATAGACAAATAACAACCAAACACAGAATAAACCATCGTGCTCACACACAAAGTTTTATCCTAGGTGGGGATCGAACCCACGACCTTGTGCATAGCAGTCGGATACACTCCCACCGCGCCACAGAGGCAGTCAAATAGATAGATGTAATGACAAACCAGTAAGTTGCGCATCGAGCCTATCGACGATGGTGTCCAAGAGCGCGAGCGCGACCACGTCGTCGGGGTCCTTGGCGAGCGCGGCGTGCAGCACGTCGGCGGCCTCGCGCTCGCGCGCCAGCAGCGCCAGCGCCAGCCCCAGCGCCGCCAGCGAGGCCGCGCGCGCCGGCCGCAGCGCCAGCGCGCGCTGGTGCCAGCGCAGCGCGTCGGCCGGCTGCCCCAGCGCGCGGGACACGTGCCCCAGCGCGTCCAGCGTCGCGGCCCAGCGCACCGGCACCTGGGTACAGCACTTGTGGTTACTATAAATTACACTCTCCACTATATCTCTAATAAAACGTATCACTGAAACAATTCGAATAAAAAGATTTTCATCAGGTGCCGGTTTACTTCGTCAACTTGTATGTTAAGTTCCCTATTCTATTCCCTGGGAGAATAATGCCACCAAAATATTTTAACGGCAAAGTTTAGGGGGGGTCAAAAATCTTTTCTTAGTGCTTCCTACGTTATAAAATGAACTCCTGTGCAAAATTTCAAGTTTCTAACCGAACTGCAATCAAAGTTTTTGAAAAATCATCTGTTTCAACCAGGAATCGAACTGCAAAATATTAAAAAAAAGAACACAATGGAAGGGTCAATCAATAAGTTTATTTTTTTCTAAATAACATAGTATCTTAAATAGAACGAAAACGATAACAATCTCCTCCTGCTGGTCGGGCGCGGTGGCGGCCTCTAGCGCGTGCAGCCACAGTTTCCTGGCGGCACACACTGTACACTAGCTACACACTCACCTCCTGCTGGTCGGGCGGGGTGGCGGCCTCTAGCGCGTGCAGCCACAGTTTCCTGGCGGCACACACTGTACACTAGCTACACACTCACCTCCTGCTGGTCGGGCGGGGTGGCGGCCTCTAGCGCGTGCAGCCACAGTTTCCTGGCGGCACACACTGTACACTAGCTACACACTCACCTCCTGCTGGTCGGGCGGGGTGGCGGCCTCTAGCGCGTGCAGCCACAGTTTCCTGGCGGCACACACTGTACACTAGCTACACACTCACCTCCTGCTGGTCGGGCGGGGTGGCGGCCTCTAGCGCGTGCAGCCACAGTTTCCTGGCGGCACACACTGTACACTAGCTACACACTCACCTCCTGCTGGTCGGGCGGGGTGGCGGCCTCTAGCGCGTGCAGCCACAGTTTCCTGGCGGCACACACTGTACACTAGCTACACACTCACCTCCTGCTGGTCGGGCGGGGTGGCGGCCTCTAGCGCGTGCAGCCACAGTTTCCTGGCGGCACACACTGTACACTAGCTACACACTCACCTCCTGCTGGTCGGGCGGGGTGGCGGCCTCTAGCGCGTGCAGCCACAGTTTCCTGGCGGCACACACTGTACACTAGCTACACACTCACCTCCTGCTGGTCGGGCGGGGTGGCGGCCTCTAGCGCGTGCAGCCACAGTTTCCTGGCGGCACACACTGTACACTAGCTACACACTCACCTCCTGCTGGTCGGGCGGGGTGGCGGCCTCTAGCGCGTGCAGCCACAGTTTCCTGGCGGCACACACTGTACACTAGCTACACACTCACCTCCTGCTGGTCGGGCGGGGTGGCGGCCTCTAGCGCGTGCAGCCACAGTTTCCTGGCGGCGCGCAGGTCGCCGTCGGCGAAGGCGGCCGCGCCCGCCTCGTGCGCCACGTGCGGGTCGCGCACGACGCTCACCACGCGGCACCACACCGCCTTGTCGCCGCACTCCGGCTCTACTACTATCTGAAATGTTTAACATAATTATCAATTTACACAGTATATTTATATAAAAAGCTAAATATTTTTATAGTGAGCCTGATGGTAAGCGTCACGCTAGCCTATAACATAGCAGTGACACACAAATTCTTCTGTGACAAAGATGTGAATATCACCGCACCGCGCTCCTCATTTGAGACCTGACAAAAACAAATTGGAAAACAAAACTGAATGCACGCAATATATACAGACTTTTCCAAAGCATTTGATGTGGTTGACCATAACATCCTTAAGGAAAAACTTTACCACGCCGCTTTATTTCGGCTCTTTATTGCGGTGCATGCGTTATCTAAAAATCAAGTTCAATTCGTTATTATACCAACGTGGCTTTAAGTCCCCACCATAAATAGTTCCCCAGGCGTACCCCAAGGTTTACACCTAGGGCCTTTATTTTTCCTGTTATTAATACACGACCTCGGCTCTATACTAAATTCAAAAGAAAAATATTCGCTTACGATTTAAAAATATACAGACCAATCAATTTAGAGGTATATACAATTTCTTTACAAAACGAGCGTGAGTTTCTGGTGTTCGAACAACAGAATGACATCGCATTATACTACCGAAGTGAACCCACTCCTAACATAAGCCATTGAGCTTAGCTGGAGGGTTTACACAATTCCACATTGCTAGTTATGTTTCTAAAAAAAACAAAAAGAAATCAAATTCATCATTATCATTAAAAAAAAAACCCCTGAATCTGTGTACAGAATAATCGGGAAACCCATAAGTGAAGTTATAAACACACGTGACTTGGGAGTTATAGTAGATTTTCCTCACTCCTAAGCGACCCACCACAGGCCCGAAATTAACCACAGCACATTGCCAAGCGTGCCTTCAATTTACATAAGAGCATCTTAATAGGAGCATACAGCAATGAAGAATGTGTCTACATGGTAGCGATAGGAGAGGCAGGGTGTACCGCCGTCCTAATGAACGTTAGCTGTTCCTGCATGATCTGGGCTGGAATTTCTCTGAACGAGAAAACCAACCTCGTTTTCATACCTAGTGGTCGAGGAGGGGGGCTAACCAGTGAATGATACATCGAGGACATTCTTCTTGATCATGTTGTCTATATATGTCGTCTATGCATGATAACGCCCCATGTCACTCTGCTCCTGTTACTCGTCAATTCCTAAGCGAAGTTGGTAAACCCACTATAGATTGACCAGCGCTTAGTCCTGACTTAAATCCCATCGCGTATATATGGGATGAGCTTAAAAGAAAAGTAAGAGCCAGGAACCCCGCACCTTCGAAAATTGGGGAGCTTAAGATAGCGTTGGTAGAAGAGTGGGAAGCAGTACCCCAACCAATTATAAAGAAGATCTTTGCTTGGGGAGAGAATATTTTTTTAATGCTAAGCATTTTTTTGTTTTATTAATTTTTACTTTTATGTGCAATTTTATCCAGAATGTATTATTTTTTAGGGCTGAGACTAATGTTTTATGAAAATAGTAGCGTATAAAAGGTAATAAATCATCGTTTGAAATTGTAAAGTACTGTATGCAGTTAAGTGGTTTTTGAAATAAATCGCTTTGCATGCGCACTTGAGGGTTTTGTCGATTCAATTGCTCGCGAGTGTAGTAAAAACCGAAAAAGAATCATAAAATAGTTACGAATCGTAACAAGTACATGTACATAGACTTAAGAGGGACACTAACTCACTGTAACACAGTTTTAACAGGTACCAGAGAACCAAATACTTATGTTAACATAATTCTATTTACGACTAATATTATTATTATTAAAAAAGATAAACAACACAACAAAGAAATAACAACAGACACACAGTGTTTTAATTAAAGTTCATACCTTAGCATTATTATGTAACGCAGCAGCCCTTGTGAGAAATCTCTCGCACATCGTGAAGTTATTCAGTAAAGAACATTCCACTCCCACATAGAGAGGTGGCAAATGACATCCTGCCATTAGTTGACTAGCCTGAAACAAAAATATTACTATTGTGATGTTTCGCAAATTATGTCATGTGAATCAATACCTAAATATGCTGCAAACAAATGGTAACTTATATTCAATTATAAAATAGTAAATAAATAATTATAATTAATATTAATGAAAAAATGCTATTTATATTTTAATTATTTATTTACTATTATTTACTTTTAAAATTTCTTGCATTTACAATAATGGACCTCCTTGGCGCAACTTATGCTCAATTACGAATACATAAAAATGTATGTGGATATACTTTCGCGATTTTTTACACTACAGGTAAAATGTCTATAGTTTATTCTTCTCTGTGTCATGCCATGTCTTACATCGCGAGCTTAAAAATAAATGCAATATAATGTACTATGATATAAAACAGTGGAAAAAAGACCTTCTTCCACATTTCAACATTTTAAAAAAGGTAAAGAAATGGTTACAAAAATATCATTTAAAAGTTTAAAACATACATACTTTGAAGTAGGCAGCCATTGCCTGGTCATGTTCATTGTCGGCAGCAAAACTGTGTCCATAAGCGAGCCACACGCAACCCGCGCTTGGCTCTAAACTTTTTGCTTTACTTAAGTAACGACGCGCCAATTCACTTTTACCTATAACAATAAAATAATACTGTAAGATAAGTGTTCACAGGTCTCAATGTTGCTCCCTGCGGCACTCCTAATATAAAAATAAATGTATTTAAGTACTGATTCCAAAAAAATACACGATTAAGCTGGTACTTTTAACTTATTATGATGTCAATATTCCAATTGGCAATTTTGAATTTAAAAATTACAAATTCAGAGTCTAATAAAGTCAATCGGAATTTTTCAATAGTGGTGTAATGTATCAAATGCCTTATTAAAATTGAATAACTCACCAATTAGATAATAATAACAGCCAACCGCATACCATGACGTCCATGCGTTAGGGTAGGCGTCCACTAATTCGTGTGCTAAAGCAAACAGCTGTGAACTTCGTTTAAGTTCCACTAGGCAAGCTGCTCTTACATCGACACAGCACCAAGGGTCTACAGTATCAAGCGCTTTAAGCGCTTCGTGCCAGCGACAAGCCGCTGCGAGCCGTCGTGCTGTGCTTTGTGCTGCTTCGAGCATTCGAGACCCTATAGCTTCTGCTTCCACTGTTACCTGTCAAATGGATACATTCAGTTGTAGTAAATAATCTTGTCTCTGCTTTTCTTAACCCTAAGAAAACTTTTCTAAATTTTAATAGGTATTTGACATTTTATTGTTTAAAATCTTATACCTTTAAACAAGCAATAGGGATGTTGACTGTCAAGTCAAATCAGTCTCTTTTTATGTAATATCAAAACGACAAGCTCTATAGAAATGTCTATGGAATAGGAACCTATGACGTAATAAGTTCCTATCGTCAAATCTTTACTTTTAGTATTCGTTTTCATGCTTTTAAATTCAAAAACATGTTAAAATGTAAAAGAACAGTTATTTTTAGAGCATTTTAAGATCTACTATTACCTGAATATTATAAAATATTTTACTTTTCTTGTAGTCAACCCAATTCCAGTATCTGAATTGCGGCAACGGCTCTAGCGATTTTCATGAAGTTTAGTATGCAGGGGGTTTCGGGGCGATAAATCGATCTAGCTAGGTTTCATTTTTAGAAACAGTCGATAAACGGTTAACCAGGTACAGTTGCATTAACTGAGATGTCTTCTTAAATAATTAAATACAAAAGTATGTAAGCACACAAAAACTACTAAACAGATTTCGATGAAACTCTTTTGAGTAATATAGGTTCATTACATAGGCTATAAAAATAAAACAAAAAGCAGGTGGAGCCCAGGGGAAAAGTTAGTGTATGTTAGTGTTTGTTATTACTTACAGGGCAGTCAGTGTCTGGCGGCTGCAACTGTACGGGTGCAGGCGAGTACCGGTTGAGTCTTTCTCGGTATGCTGCTCGTAACAAAGCACCTTCGGCCGCGCCTAACTGATTGTTTATTGGCAGAGATTCTATTAGTTCTCGTTCTGAAATCAAATGTTACAGCAGCCTATAAGCGACGATTACATTTCTCCGGTGACTGTTTGCGGAACTTGACGCGAGACAGATGTTCCATTTATTATATTATTTTTTTTAAAAACTGTCGGTTCGCTATAGTTTATCTGCTGTATGTCAGTTCCGCGACTTGACGCTAGGGAATCTGCTTATCACCAATAGATACAGTATAATTAATGGACAGAACTTCTGTATTTTCAACACTCGTTTTAGACCAGAAGTTATGGACAGTACAATATATGTAAATAAATAGATTTCAATGAGGTTGGGCAATCTTTGTTTTTTAAGGAGTATTTACTTTGCCAGCTGTAATTCAAAAAATACATACATCGACATAAGTCGTGGTTAGTTTGTGAACTGCAAATAAGTTTGTAATCGGAATTTTGGATATTTTGGATAATGATTTTAGTGAAGGATTTTGGATAATGATTTTGGTGAAGGATTTTGGATAATGATTTTGGTGAAGGATTTTGGATAATGATTTTGGTGAAGGATTTTGGATAAAGATTTTGGTGAAGGATTTTGGATAACGATTTTGGTGAAGGATTTTGGATGATGATTTTGGTAAAGGATTTTGGATAATGATTTTGGATAATGATTTTGGTGAAGGATTTTGGATAATGGATCGCTATGTGCACTTGTTCTAATCGGGTTAGGGTTATGGAAATGCCTCTAAAAAGTTTGATTCGCCTTTCCATATCGACCCATATGATGTCCCACTGCTGGGCACGGGTCTCCCCAGTAGAACCTTATACTAATTATAGATCTTGGGGGGTAATTGCCATAATCGCAGAACTTGGGAGGTAATTGCCATTATTATTATTATAATCGCTACGCTTGGTAAACGGGTTAGCGATAGCAGTACAAGTAGGGCTTTAAAGTACGCAGAGGACGCTGCTGCCCGTCCTCTGGTGTGAAATCCCTTAGACGCCTGGACGACACCCACGGGAAGAGATGAAGAGGTACTATTCTTAAGCCGGTACCTCACGGCATGATTCGCCTTCGCTCAAGTTCATATTGTTTGAAAGTATTACCTTGATGTGGCGTAAGCGCATGTTGATCTAGTAGTAAATCCAACGCTTCATAGCACGCGCAGTCAGCTCTGAGCGCGGCGGCTAAGGCCTCAGCCGCCGCGTCGCGCCGTTCTAGGGCGGCCAGCGCCCTAGCTTGGGATACTAGCACGCCTGCTAGTGCCCGCTAAAACAAGTTCTACATGTTTTAACTAAAGACCTATTAAATCACATGCAACACAAAACAAGAAGACAGTTAATAAGGTGGTCCAACAACCAGTGATAAATTGTAAACGCTGAGGAAGGCCTGTGCAAAGAAACCACGCTAATAAAGATTTTATGTTTATTTAATTTGTAAAACTCTCACTTTAGACTAGCTGTTGTCCGCACGCACTTCTTATGCGTTTGAAAATTAAATGGTAAACCAATCTCACGGCAACCATACATTTTCCTGGGATAAAAAGTAGCTTAAGTGCTATTCGGAACTATAATCTATCTCTCTGCCACATTTCATCAAGATCTGTTCAAGCTTTTGGGATTTTTGTTTTAAAGATAACTAGCAATGTGCGATTGAGTCCCATATTACTAGCAAATCTTGTTAACCCCTCCAGCTAAGAGTTTTTGTATTATGGGTAGGGCTTGAACCCGCGACCTCACGATTGCGAGACCGGTGCCTGAGCCATTAGGCTACCGCCGCTTAATAACAAACATCTAGACATGCAAACTTTCTTTTTTTTTTCTTTTACTTTGTTGAGAATGTCAAACCTATCTAGGCACTAATGAAATATATATCTTACATTATGAGTCTGATCTGTGCTCCTAGGCTCCAACAACATATAAATGGGGTCGCACTCCTCCATTAGTTTGATGGCAGTGGCAGGTTCTCTCGCTGCTAAGTAGGCTCGCATGGCCACTCCCAGACAAAGCAGGTGACGTCTGTAAAAAAAGAGAATAAAAATATATTTTATTTAATCAGTCTTATGAGCGGTGGGAGTGTGAGTGACTGCTGCGCAAGAGGTTGTGGGTTCGACCATTTAGTGTGAGCAACAAATTGTGGTATCTTAATTTAATTAAACAGCTTTTTCTCTGACTGGTAGACTCGTAGACGAGTCTACCTAGTCTAGACTGTTCATTGGCGGAAATATTAAAACGCCAAAAAAAAAACTATGAGGTGATTTAAGGCCACTATGGAAAAACAAAATTCAACAAAGTATGTTTGACTTTGCTCATAACAGTCAGCTAAGAAAGATCATTATTTTGCAGTATTCATCAAAGTATGAAAAGACGTAAAGGAATACATAATTATTATAAAGAGAAGCTTGGCCTACAATGATGACTGATTTCACTATAATTATTTTACCTGTGTAACCCTCTAGAAGAAATAGCATGTGCTGCTCTATGCAATTCTCCTCTTGCAAGCATAGCGCTTGCAAGCAACCAGACGTCATCCCCACTCGCAGAATCCAGCCCTCCACCTGCTGCTGACGCTGCTGCATCTGCCCAGAACAAGGCACTGGTCCATTGCCCCTGAACATAATTGGGAAAGTTCAAAATATGTTTAATGAAAATATACAGTGTAAACTCTATAATAACAATACTTAAGGAACTGATCGTTATTGAGAGTTGCTGTTAAATCAGTTGTCATTAAAGAGGTAAGAATAAAAAACTACTTTTATAATGTGTTTACTAAGATATACAAAGATTTTCTGTTACGGTCCACATTCATAGAAAATTTGTGACCTTAGTTGCTTTTAATATTAATTAATAATATTAATATCAACTTTTAATATTAATTAATAATATTAATATCAACTTTTAACATTAATTAATAATATTAATATCAACTTTTAATATTAATTAATAATATTAATATCAACTTAAAGATGATACATTACAAGCTAACAACAGTCTAGCAACAGAGACAAACTTGTGCTTGATAATGACAATTAACAAAAGAATGAATCTTTTAGAATCTCTGATAAGCTAGACCTGTAAAAGTAATGACTCAATGCGTACCCGTATCAGTTTGTTACTAGTACAAACCATACTCATTACTTTAACAACAAAAAAAACAACGAGTGGATTTTACTTGTTACGAGGTTGCATTGTAACAAGTAAAATGAAATGAATAAAAATTACTAATAGTAAGCAAACAAAGTACAACAAGTTAGTATATAAATAGTTTAAGTCTTATTTCAAACTCGCAAACATGCAAATAATATGAATAAAGTTTTAAAAAACCAATTATAGCTGGATTAAATTATATGGTGTGAAATTGTACTGCCATTGTGTGATCCCATCGTTACTTGTAGAATTTGAATTGGATACATTTGTTGTTCTTCAGCATTCTTCGGTTTGGTTCATACCATCAATGCAAAATGTTACTATGAGTGAATGGGTACGGCTGACTCAAATATCAATACAGATGTGGGAGTAACATTTCGATACTTTAAACCTGCCTATGTACCCATTACTAAGTAACAAATACATAAGGTTTGCAACAGCTCTAAACTTTCATAACTGAGAGTTGTTAAAATAGACTACACACTAGCAAGAATTGTCTGAAAAACCAGCTAGATTGCCACAAACTCAAAATTAGGTATTTGAAATGTGTAATATGAAAGACTTATGCCCACCAAACAATTGATTTAAATCAATGTTATTGAAGTCAAGTCCACAATTAGATGTGAGAGAATACGTTCCATGATAGTTAATTAATTGTTCTGTGTTGTTAATCTATGAATTCCAATGTTTATTGTCAAAATTGAGTAGATGTTGTTTACCTCTGTATTACCACTGCATTAACCTCATAACGACTAAATTGTCTGAATGCGGCAAAGCTTACCAATTCGGAATATTGCTTCACGAGGGATCGCATGAAATCAATGTTCATGCACCCTTCTATATTACTCCTATTATTAATGTCTGCTTTTGCCATCCCAATTGCACTTTAACAAAGTTCACAAGTTTGATACACAAAATAACATTTGAGAATATGTTGTGTTGTAAATTAATAGTAGTGTTATTTTAACTACTGATCAACCTGCACGAAATACAGAAATGTGAAAATAATACGTAAATAAATATTTATTTCAACGAAAAATACGATTTGTTGTATCCCGCGGACTGTTTGCTACAAATTTGACATCTTTCATCTTTGAGTTTGACATATTGAAAATAAATGACGTTTGTTTACTTTTTTGGCATTCTCGGACTGGGATCCACACTGCCACACTCAACGAGTATATATATTTTTGTTCTGTGGCTACATTATCTTAGATTAATGACATAAAGACCTGGACCGTGCCTAGTATTAAATTCTTTGTGACCGTGCCGTCCCTTCCCTTTCAAATAAAAAGTAAATATTGACTGCAAAGCGTGAAAGAGAGAAAAATTGGTTGCCTGTAAAGTCGGTATACGGGCGAAAGTTTTATGTGACAACGACTTTGAGTGGTAAAATAATTTTAATGTGAACATTCATTCGGGACGCGTGCCTTTCACTTTTTATGTCTGTCTCTCTCGCTCTTAGGCGGGCTAACCATGCCCGAGTGGAAGGGACGCGTGCCTCTCACTCGCTCTCATTGTGAGCGCATAACGTGAGCGGAGCGTAACGCAGTTTCTTGAAGTGTCACCCGGCAAACCAATTTATAAGACGTTGTCACGTCAAAAAACTCGTGCGGTCTTTGACAGGTATTGTCTTCAACTCAGATCCAATCCACAAAGTAGCGTGGTGTCTTTCTAGAGCTGGTCAATTTTCTGAGGGTATGGCGCAGTCCTGTTCTCTACGTCAATGGATAGAGAAACCTGGCTACACTGCTCTGAGTGCGTAGACAGAGGAAAATAATATAATATTAAGTCAATGTCTGAGTGGCTCTGAGCACAGAAAGCTCTTTGGTCCTTAGCACAGATCATTAAAGACTATGTAGCAAGCTAGTTCAAATTTTTCGTCACTGACCGAGGTCAGTGTTTTCCATCCGTATTTAATAATTTACTCTTCGGCACATATATACCGAAAGCAAAAGAAAGATTTGGGTTTATTCATTCAAATTCAGTGACAATCTACGAATTTAGTTTTCAATTACGAAAATAAACTCAATTTACTTATTCATAAAAAAAATGTATCCAAAGAAAATAAAGATATTATCGAATAAAATATTGTATCGGTACAAACTATATGCCAACTGGAAATTTTGAATGCATTTATTTCAACTCGTTGTATTAGATTACACGTTCAGATTAAGATGACTTTTATTATTTTGTATCTCTTTCTATCCTCTATAGTTTTCACATACACCTATTTCCGAAATAATTTGAGGTGCAAGTACAACTTAATTTAGCCGTATGTACCCATGCTGTCATTTGACAGATTTGAATTTTGATGACGGAAAGAAAAAGGTTATACACAGAAAAAGAGGGAATAGGCTGATTAAGATTTATTTATTACCCGTCATTGAATATTATTTAGGCGATCCTAGTTTTCTATCGTGTAGTGTTTAAATAGAAGCATAGTCTGAGTTTTGTATACATTCTGATAACTAAAATAAAGCAACGTGTCCTAGGTTAGGCCGTTAGTGAAACATGTTAATATATTTGAAATAACATGACTGAGAGGAAAATGTGCAAGTTTTACAATTTAAACGTGCCTGAACGTCGATCTGGGGAGGGTGGTGGGGCGACGCAGAACCATGGAACGAATGAGGAGGACGACAGGAACTCTGAAGAGGCGGTGCCGCCGCCTGTGCCCCCGCACGAGCACAAGCTGGAGTACTGCTACTGGATGTGGTTCTCGCGGCGGCCGCCGGCGCGCGAGCTTTCCGCCTCCACCACTGGTTATGTCCAGGTTTGTCACTATTGCATCTTGACCATAAATCAATCTATAGCTTTTATATTAAAAAATACAAATCAGCAAACTTTTAAATTCCGAAGGTAACCTCTTCTTGCTGCTTTAAATATCTCAAATTACATAGTTGAAATGAAATCTGAATAGTTAATGTATACAGAAAGTTATGAATGAATTAAGGAAATATTTACATATGTTTACCAATAGTACAATGATTCACTAATAGATAGCAGCATGTACTATGCCATATAGTGATGTTATCAGTAATCATTGTTTACTATTAATATATTTGAAATGTAAATGCTGTGACATAGTTATTGTTTAGGCTTCTATTCTTGGTTTACAAGAACTAGATATATAGGTTATGTATATCTGCATGCACACTTTGTTATCCTCACATGTTTAAAATAAACATGTTCGCAATAAATGTATTATAATAATAATAATAATAATAATAAGCTTATTTTATTCCATTACAATAAATAGTGAAATACATAATTATGTTACTTAGGTGTTTGTAGATTTTCTGTTATTGCAATGGATCCCTTTTGGGTAAAAGCCTCCTCCATCTTCTTCCAGTCCTCTCTTTCTGCACCGAGACTCCACCAGTTTCTGCCTGCAACTTCCATGATGTCGTAAATATAAATGTATTAATGAGCATGTAATTGTCATTGCTCATGCATCATGCTTCCATCAATCCAAATTGTGTGAATGCTGTCAAAAACCTAAAAAATGTAATCCATTTGAATGGACGTCTTTCGGTTTTGGATTTCTAAACTTACTTTGTCCAGTCCAAATGGATGTTTAACATTCCACACCATTTGGAAGGCATCCATATTGACAATGAGTGGGCAAATCATTAAGCTTATAGTAATTGTGTTGTGTATCTTTACGTCTTGTTAAGAAAGAGACCCACCATCTCTTTCTAAACATAGTGTCAAATAGTGTCTCTCAAAACGTCAAATTTGTTCTCTTTACTTCTTCTGAAACAAATTTATAGTCTTGACAGCAGTCTTTAGTATAAACTTTTTGCATATGTCCGATTGGAAGATGTATGTTCAAATGGAAGTATAGTCAATGGTACCATAATTTTGCATACAGAGAAACACATTCTGAATATATCTTTAAAAATGCTTCCAAATGGACATTTCATGAGTCTTCGTCAGTTGCCACCTTTAGAAATGTAAAGAATATCTCTATTTCAAATGATAGTATCAGTTTAGGTTTTTTTTTTTAATATGTGGGCAGTCACAAGACTAAAATCAGATTTTTTGAGTGATATCTGACATTGAAGGCAACAAAGTCAGTGCCTGGTCTGCCTTATCACCATACATTTTTTCTTTTCAGCCTCTACTGTCTTTAATGACTGTTCTAACAGTTGTTTTGGCAAAATATTAGGATGCTCTGATAGACATCATATAGTTCTGAATCTCTCAATTTCAGATTATACCTAGCAGTTTGAGGTATTCATGAATCTCTTTTTGATTTCTCTGAAATCACAAAATGTTGTTTGTACTAGCACTGCTTGTTATTGAAATACCGTAGGTCTAAACGGATTTTCAAACTGTGTTGTATATCAAGAGCTTGTTAACAGACAAGGCAAAATTTCTGCCGATTAGCCAGGACAGGTTTTTAACTTTCTGGTTTATTTCATATTTTTTCTTCTGTATGTGAATTGTGATGGTTCCATGTGAGTCCCTTGGTCCAGGTTAAAACCCAAGTATTTTACAAACTCTGCATCTGACAAGGGGATGATCTCCAAATTTTACTGGTGGACTGTGTGCTCTGTAGAGCTAATGTAATGTGTTGAGATTTTTGTGTGCTTTGTTCGTTTCGCCATAAAGTATCAATTTTGTAGATTTATAGATTGCCTTCTACATACTAACTTACAAACTTTTACTTCTTTGTGATATTAGTATAGATGCCAAAAGATATGAAATATTTTAATATTGGTATTACCTAATAGTAAAAGTTTTATTTGAAAGCTAGCCTTATATAAATACTAAAGTCAACATTATTTACATTTCATGACAGTTATGTAAGGTGTATTATATTTATTAAATGTATTGGTGAAATCAATTAGGAACTTTGATTCAATTTACTAACTTCAAGTTAGGCAACTTCTCTGAATATAAATGTTACAACCAAATTGATGAATGGTTTTTACCAGCTAATAGGTGCGGGAATCCAGCCCCCAAATAAGGAACTTTTACAACTTGAATACATATTTTACCAACATAGTGTGTTCCAATACTTCCACTTCATCATTTGTCATTTCTTTGCACTTAATATCAGTTCAGCAACTGACATGTGTTTGAATCAAACATGAAGTTGAACTGTGCTTAGCAAACAATTTCAAGGTTCATGTTATGGCCAGTTACTTCAAGTGCCTCAAAAGGCTCAGACAATTTTAACATGTTGCACTAGACTTTCCTCACTAGAGAAAGACTTTAAAACCATCCAACGGATGTGCCCCAAACCGGTTTCATTAGAGAGGCAATAATGTAAATATGGTTTTAGATCATTAAAACAATAAAACAAGTTAATGAATAATCAAGAAAAAATAAATTAGGATACTAAATCTGTTTATAGTTGAGAATAGACTGATTGCATAGAATCCATCAACATGCATTTCAATCTTGTTGTTAGACTTCTGTGAACAAATCATTTTTTTTAAAAAAGATTTGTGTTTGGTGTTTCAGGCGTTACGTCTGGTGGGTCGGGTGGCCAGCGTGGAACAGTGGTGGGGGCTGTATACGCATCTCGCGCGGCCCTCGGAGCTCCCTCCGTTGTCAGACTTGCATCTTTTCAAGATCGGTATCAAGCCTATGTGGGAGGACCCAGCTAACGTTAATGGCGGCAAATGGGTATGTTGCTTTTCTTTTGAAGTGAGAGTCAATTTGTATTAAAAAAGCTCTCGGTCGCGCAGTGGGATTGTACAAAATGTTGTGCAACTTGTAAATATTGCTCAATCGAGTCTCTACCCAGGATTTGTACTAAATTCAAAGACTAAATAGCAACAAATCTGAGGCTTCGCCACATTAGTAAGTTTTTACTGTCACATAAGCAGTAAATTTGCAGTCTCATTCATGTATGGCGTGGTAAGTATGTACTTTATACCTGGAAGGCCGAGCTTTGCTCTATAAATTTTTTTAACGACGTTTTCTAAAAATGAAACGATTCGATTTATCGCCCCCGAAACCCCCTGCAAACTAAACTTCATGAAAATCGTTGGAGCCGTTGACGAGATTCAGATTATATATATGTACGAGGGTCAAACTGAAAGTTCTTAGAACTGGCCACTTATAAACTATATAATAAAAAAATAATTCTAAAATTTAAAAATATAACTCTTTGCCAATATTACTGAGTACATATTTCATTCATTTGTCATTTGTTTTACGATTTGGCGGCAAATTGAAAATTGTCTGTGTCACGTCAACATGAATTTAACACGAGAAAATTTTCGTGCAATGATTTTTTATGACTTTCGATGTCATTTAAGTCAACAAGAAAGTTATGATAGACTACGATTGGCCTTTCACGATGAAGCCCCATCTCGTGCGACTGTTTACAACTGGTTTAATGAGTTTAAACGTGGTCGCACTAATCTCACTGATGATTTACGTGAGGGACGGCCTTCTACGGCGACGACTGAAGATAACATCTGTGTTGTGCGGCGTATGATAGAGACTGACAAAAGAGTGACCTATCAGCAGATTCGGACAAGCTTAGGCATCGGTATGAGTCAAGTGCACAAAATCCTCCACGAACATTTAGCGGTCAGGAAGCTTTGCGCCCGGTGGATACCTCATAATTTGACTGAGGCTCAAAAACTCCATCGTGTGGACTGGTGCCGTAAAATGATTGAAAGATTTAACGGAGGTGACTCAAATGCTGTGTTCGACATACTAACAGGTGACGAAAGCTGGATTTACTGTTATGATCCTGAAACCAAAAGACAATCTGCTCAGTGGGTGTTTCCTTTCGAGGAGTTGCCAACTAAAGTGAAAAGAGATCGAAGTGCGGGAAAAAAAATGGTGGCCTCGTTCTTTGGAAGGATAGGTCATTTCGCAACAATTGTGTTAGAGGATCAAAAAACAGTTTCTGCAGAATGGTACACTACCAATTGTTTGCCACTTGTCTTGGAAAAAGTTCGAGAGAAACGACCTCGCAGTAGGATCCTCCTTCACCACGACAATGCCTCGTCGCACACCGCCAAGCGAACGATCGACTATTTGGCGACATCAAACGTTGAATTACTGGGTCACCCGCCGTATAGCCCCGACCTCGCGCCTTGTGATTTTTATTTATTTCCAAAAATTAAAGAAAAACTTAAAGGAAAGCGGTTTATGAATGCTGAAGAAGCGGTGTCTGCGTATCGCGATGCCATTGAAGAGACCCCTAAGAACGAGTGGGCAAAGTGCTTTTCCCAGTGGTTCCATCGCATGCAGCGGTGTATTGACGTGAATGGACAATATTTTGAAAAGATATAATAAAACTAATAACTGGCTAATGTAATCAGTTTTTGATTTTCTAAGAACTTTCAGTTTGACCCTCGTATAACAAGAATCTTTTAAAGGTATTAGAGATAACTATTTTTTGTAGAGAATTGAGTGTAGTTTAAACTTGAAAGTTTTCCTTAGTACTTTGGATTGACAATCAAAAAACAGTCGTCTTCATTTTTTATGGATACGTCCAGGCTTCTATGATTGACGTACCCAGGATCATTTTTCGATATCGTAATTTCGGGGTTTGTATACGGGCCAATGTGTAGTACCTTACGTACTACACGTTGGCTACGTACGTACCTTTTTGCAATTTCGAGACGGTGGGTTTCACCCCTAAACCTCAGCCGCCCATGGGGTACTCCTATGATTGTGTATTTGACATGATGTTGTATTGTAGGTGGTGCGACTACGTAAGACGCAGACGGGTCGCGCGTGGGAAGACCTGTGTATGGCGATGCTGGGCGAACAGTTCATGGTCGGCCCGGAGCTCTGCGGGGTGGTGCTCTCCGTGCGCTTCCAGGTACTGTGCTTATGAGTGTAATTTGTGATTGCTGAGTAATGATTTAGTTAATCAAGAATTTGCGTCCACTCCGCCCTCGTAGTCGTTAATATAAAGGTCCCATATTACTAGCTATCTTGTTAACCCTTCCAGCTAAGCTCAATCACGTCGGTGTTATAATGGGTAGGATTCGAACCCAAGCTGTAGCCATTAGGCTATCGCCGCTGTCTCTATAAAACGTAGCCTTTGTTCAAACAAGCAACTCAGCATTATTATACTAGTTTTTGCCTATGTTATCGTGGATTGAACGTGGAACAAAACCGTATAACCTTCCTTAAGCTACCTCTATCCCAAATTTTATCTGAATCGGCCTAGTAGGCATCTTCGGAGTTACAAATAAACAATCAAACACATCCCCGATCTGAATTTGATTTAGATAGCGTAGTTGTCGGTTATCGCGATAAAAACTACCCTAAGTCCTTTTGCGGGACTTACTATCTCTATACCAAAATTCATCTGATTCGGTTTAGTGGTTTAAGCTTGAAAAAGTAACAGCCCGACAGACAGGGTTACTTTCACATTTATAATATTACTTTCGATGTGCTATTCTGATGTATAAACTACCTACATTACTATAACGTTACAATCAAAATCGATTCAGTAATTTTCGCGAGTAAGACCATGAAACATCCATCCTTACAAACTTTTAAATTTATAATATTAGTAGGATTCTTACCATATAGCCATTGTCCCACCAAAGGCGACAAAGCGAGCAGCTATCGACTATTTTATCGCTCAAAAAGTCTACATTAGATGTAAATTCCGTGTAAACAAAAGATATACATATATTAATAGTTGATCGCTCATTGTTCACATTGCCGATGCCGGCGAGAAACCCTATACTGTATCTCTTGTTAAAACGGGATCCACATCTATTATACGTTTCTTGAGCAAGAAAATAGTTGATATTTGCTCGCTACTCGCTGGCGGTAGGACAAGTGCTTAACCACTGTCATGCACACGACGTGTTACAGGACGACCACCTAGCAGTATGGCACCGCACAGCAGCCGACGGCGCAGCAGCGGCCCGCGTGCGGGACGCTCTCCGTCGCATCCTACAACTGCCCGCCTCTGTGCCCATCGAGTACAAGGCGCACGGCGACTGCCTGCGGGCCTCCGCGTCCCGCGCCGCGCCCGAGCCGGAGCACGACGAGCGCTCCTAGCCCGACGCGGCCGCGTGGCTCGCCTCCAACTTCGAGGAGGCCCGCCGCCGATCCCACTTCTGGTCCTAGTGGGCCGGTGACCGTGGCGTCTGGCTCTTTTACATGCCTTCCTAGCAAACGTTCAGCGGTTATCGTACCATAAAATATATAGATATAGAAGACTGATTTACAACTTGACGAGTACACGTATACGTGCACGTAGCCGTTCGACCGAGATCTGGGTACGTGTTCGTCTATGTATGGAGACGACTTATGTATCTATATACTTTGTGCTATTGACCGTTTCGTTCAGTTCTTTCTAGAAAGGGACAGCGGTTGTAATGCTATCGTTGAACGTTTGCAGGAGGACCTTTAGGGTGTGTGACCCCGCCGAGTACACGACGCTCGGTGCAGTAAATTGTTTTGCTCCGCCATTCCGTTCGAAGGACTCGTGACTTCCGTAATTGTTGTTCACCGGGTACATGTGTACCTCGGCCGTTAAACCCTTGTAGCCTATAAATAATTGTGAATCTGAGTGAGAAGTCGCCCTGCAATAGTTCGCGTCGGCGGCTCACGGACAGTTGTGCCGACGATGTACATATAGTGAAATGTGAAGTAATTAGAGAATTTGTATGCGCTGATGTATCGTGAGAGCCGAGCGCGCCATCGCCCGCCGCCACATTTGTACAGACAACATCCGGATTTAAATAAAAATAAAGAATCAGAATTTGTATACTTTAACGTTTGTTTTCTTTTATCTAGTATATAACCACGCAGTATTATTGCTCTCATTGTTGCTATTATAGACTGCCTCTGTGGCGCGGTGGGAGTGTGTCCGACTGCTACGCAAGAGGTCGAGGGTTCCATCCCCAGCCAGGATAAAACTTTGTGTGATATTTATTCTGTGTCTGGGTGCTATTTATCTATAATATGTATGTATTTAGAAATATATAAGTACGTTGGTTTCCATAGTACAAGCTATGCTTAGTTTGGGATCAGATAGCGTTGTGTGAGTTGTCCCAAGATATTATTATTATTATTTATGTGAATTAGAGTCTTCCAATACTCCTTTAAACTTTATTTTATCAATATAACCGTTTAGAGCCATATTAACCCACAGACATATATAGTAGGTACACAGAATAAGTAATAGTACTACGTACAGAAGGTTCACTCTCTAACAAAAGTCAGGTTTAGGTATAAAAATATACCTAGACTCGCCGCCTGCAAGCTAAATTGAAACTTATGACCGCGCGCGAACCGTGAATTTAGTTTGCGCGCCACAGTTTTATGACCGAGCTGCGAAGTACGCACGGGGTTTACACTTGATAAGTTTTTGTACCTAGTTAATTTATTAGTTTTAAGATAAAAAGTAGATTAGGCATAACTAAGTTTGACTAAGTACTTATGGACCTAACGAATTAAACTGGCTGCCGCCGCTGCTTTTACACGTAGGTACTTCGATGACGCAGTGGAATTGTAAAAAATGTTAGTTCTGGTTCACTATTAATTTTATTCAGATATCCGTAAATACAGCAATATATTTTATACGGATTAAATTGACGTTTAGGCTTATATGACATTGCGGGTGTCGAAAAAAAAAAAATCAAGTACGCGCGAGCGCGACGTGACCTCGATTGTCGTGCGAGCCGAGAGACAGCCCACTGCCATTAGCCCCTTCAAGTGGCGCGCTGCCCGAACATACCTAAACTGCGGAGTGACACCCCCTGGTAGGTACTAGGCTGGACAGGCTACCGCCAACAAGACTTCCATTTGATGTTGATAAACTTTAGCAATTTGTACACATTATAAAATATATACTACAATTTATGATAAAATACCTTACTTATTGCCCACATTTGGACACTCTTTGACAAAATCAAATAGCAGTCTATATTTGTGTAACAAAGATAGCAACAATGGCCATTTGTCATAGTGTCATAAAAGTTTACAGGACGCTCATTCGATAAGAAATTGGGTATTTGAATGTCAAGTCAAATCAGTATCTTTTTTATAAAAATTAAATGTCAACACGATTCGTTCTGTAGAGATTTGTATGCAATTTAACATTGTGACGTCATTATGTTCTGGTTTCAAATCATTCACTTTTAGTATTTATTTTGATGACTATAAATACTAAAACATATTAAATTATGCACGAATATATATTTTTAAGTGCATATTATTACTTGGTAAGTGTAAAATTATTTATTATTATTGATTGATTTGACATTCAAATACCTAATTGCTATTACTTTTTACGTGGTGCGTCTAGCGTACTAGTACTATAAGAGGTCATTGACATTAACCTAACAAAAAAGGAATCCAAGTAAGCTCATTATACTAAATCGACAGCCGTCAACGAGCTTGGACAGTATAGGTACTTACCAAACCGACAAACCCAGGGCAATTTAAATAATGTGAGCTGTTTAAGACTGACTCCCACGCACGTAATCCGATACACAATTTTGTTAGTCTGATTATTTAAATTTTAAAAGGACTCCGACTTCAGGTACGCTAACACTGGCTCCCATCCAACAGTACACAAATTAAAAATAAGGACAATGAAAATAAAATAAAATATTTGTCTAGAAAATATATTTTAATACATCAAATTTCAACAGACATTCACGTTTGTTAATTAAAAATAAAAAAGTAAATGATAAACATGGCCATCAAGACATCTGTATTCGACTACACACGAACACGATTTATCGACATCGATAAACATAATGTCTAATAGATTCTATACGCTACCCAAACTAGAAACTTCTACTCCTTTTACAATAATTAGTATATTACACTAAAGTTGCGACCACACTGACGAAATTTACAATCGAATTAGGCCTTTTTATTGAGTCCTTTATTCTTCGAATCATTTTTAATTCAATTGTCTAAATTATCTGAAGTGTGTCCACAACCTAAAACTCTGACATTCAGACGAAAATATTCTATAACTAACTTATACTAGGTATAATATTTACATTTGGCAACATTACTTAGTCTATGTGTGTTGATATGCACACGGCATAGGTAAATCAAAATCATCATGATTTCCCATTATGATATTTCATTTCAATTATGCTCTAAAATCACAATTTATTTTCAATGATATTTCGAAGTTTATTCGCTGACGTCACTGGTTATAAACTTGGCAACACCGTATCAGTATTGCCAATGTCACAAATGAAAAATGACATGAGCGGATAAAATCACATTTTTTTTACATAAGAGCGTATTTATTTTGTTGGATGCGACTAGTTAGTCAGTCTCTCCTATAATGTGAGACTAGGTGTATAAGCATAACCAGTCAGGTCTATGGCACAACATGTACAGTTAATTTACGCTCGCAATGTGCCTTGCTTCCAGATTTTTTTTTAAGTTGAGTTGGGCCTAAACTCCAAAACAATAACGAGAAGGAAATCTGAGCTATACAGAGTTAAATTCAAAAAGGTTTTACTCTCCACTGAAAAAATATTTTGGCTTGCACGTAAGTCCGCTTCTAGAACGAGCTCTTCTTGACTTCAGACATTAATTTCTGTATTATTATGGTTTTGCTATAACTTTGCTAATAGTGTATTTTTACTACTAATATGCACGTATTTTTTTTAATGATTGTGCTTTGGCAAAACCGGTTTAAGTTATTGTGTTAAAACTTTCTTCACAAGGATTTTATTCTTTAACATAAAAAACTAATAATTTAATATTAAACAACCGCGAAACAATACAAATAATCACTCGAAACCATACAAACAACTAGTTGACTGAACACGTTGAGTGTAAATTGACGTCACGTTTTGTTCCACCAATAGCGTTGCGCATAAAATTTTCGAGGTAATTTAAAAACAGCCACTTTTTGATGATTAAATTTCACTATTAAATTACGATAAATTTAAAAAATAATTAAATAAGTATGTTTTTGTAACATTAAAGATAACAAAATAAAAATGTTGTCTATTTTGGAGTCACGTGCATATTCCCTTATCTTTTTTCAAAAATAGAATAAAAACATAAAATCCTGTCAGAAAACGTAAAGAAAAATGTATGTACACATTCCAATTAGGTAGCGGTAACAACCACAATTATGTACAAGACACAAAAATGTAAAAACATTTACGAAAATACGTATTGTACATTCGTTTGCATGTAACATTGTTGCCCTTTAAAAGATTTAATTAACTCTGTATGCAAGAATCAAGAGACCGTCAACCACTAATAGAAGCGAGGCACACGACTGATTACACCTAAACAACATTTAAATTAACTTAGCGAATGACACCGACTTACGCAAACATTAATACTAATTTCATTGCTTTAATTTCTTTTTTTAGCACTTATATTTCGCTTTAAATGCCTAATAAACTAAGTAAATAAAGCCAATTATATAAAATAAATACCAGTCTTACAAAATAAGGGGTCTTATAAATATACAGGCAAGATTATTCGCTTACATTTTTTTTTATTGAAAGAGTAAGATTTATGCTGTGTAAAATTTATATCTAACGTAAAAAAAATGCTGCGTAAATTTGACCCATGAGCTGCAATAAGCGTTACTAATTAAGTGACCCCATAATATAAAAAAATATAAAATAAAATTATATGTTATTAAAATTTAAACGAGTATTTAATCTATAGTTAAAATATAAAAAAGCCATCAGCGTTAGTAATTGTTCTAAAGATCGAATAGCTGCATCATGTAACAAAATCATTGATTTTATAACGCTATCATTGAACTGAGCCAGAGTTGGGAGTAATCAACTACATTGAGTAATCTAACTACATCTACAACTACAATAGTTATGATTACTTTTGATTGAATGTAGTTACGATTACTTGTAACCTAACTACATTCAATCTAACTACATAAAGTAATCAGTAATCTGATTATTGTAGTTAAGTAGTTATAACCTTTGTGCTAAGAGTATCTTGTTGGTTGAAATAAAATTGTAAAGGTTGCGGTTGCGGAGGAGGGAGGATGTTGGATGCATGGGCGTACCCAGGGGAGGATTTGGGGGTTGAAAATCCCTCCCCGAAATTGCACAAACACGGTACACAGTACACATTTAGCCGGTGTTTAGTAAATTGTACCACGCAATAGGCGGAATGTACTTTTTAACTACATTTTATGATTACTTTTTGTAATCATTCAAAGTAATAGTAGTTAGATTACTTTTTTCCCAACTCTGAACCGAGCAAAAAGTGTTCGAAATTATACAAAAATAGTTATATTCTTAGTCAACTATGATCAAAAGATTTCCTATTAAATAAATATGTACATTTTCAATAAATTCCTAATATAAGAATTCCTTGATAGGACAATATTAGATTATCTGATCATTTAATGGTCGTGTTTCATGGACACTTGTCTGGAACTTTATTTATTGCGACACTACGATTTAGACCACGATCTGAGATCGACGGAGCGTACAGCGGTGCGTATGCGATACACTTTCTCTTTATAAAATTAAAATTGCAAATAAAGATATATGCGCATCCTCGATGTGATTATAATAGGTAATGTGATTGGGGTCGCCTATACAAGGTGTAACAGAACACACCTTTCTGTTACACCTTGTATAGACGACCACACATATTCAAGGGTTGGTATGTGCCCATGATACTGAGTGCACATACTTAATTTTATCAAAATCGGAGGAACCTTAAAAACATATTTATTATTTTTTTATTCGTTTATTTATGAGTGAAAAAGTTATTAATTAAAAAAAGTATGACTTAAAAAGTTCTATGCCATAATAATCCAATCGAATTTTGTACCAGGGACTGTACAATTCTTATGCCATACGCCTTTCACTACTGATTTTTGACAAAAAGAATATGCTATAACTATGTAATAATAATGCAATGGCACCATGGTAGGTGAAACACTGACACTGACTCTGTTACACCTTGTATAATCACACCATGTGCACCACGTTGGCAAACTTTTTAGGAATATCTATAGATTATAGATAAATAGATATGTCAATAGACTATTCAAAAGTCACTAAACATCATGAGAACAATTACATCACGGTCGGTAATCTTAAAAAATACATTAATAAAAATCACTGGTACATCTCAAATCCGCTCAACGCCACGCTGCACGCCCCGATACAGTGAACGAGCTACCTTATAGTACAAGTGCCCGGAAGTCAAGATGGGTTAAGGAAAGGGAGCCGAGACTCCGAGAGTCGCGACGATTACAATACATTACACAACGTTGGAACTTTATTATGTTTGTGAAGGATGTTTACGTCTATAATCTATTTGTAGTACAATCGCTTAGAATGGGATTAAATTAATTTGTTTTTTGTGAGGTCCTTTATGGAGGCTATATGGGGGTAAAAAAATTGGATTAGGAAGGCCCACTTTGGCCGTCCATAGACTAAGATGAATATCTGCCAATAGGCTGCATTACGTCGCCCGATTACTCATCCTCACAAGAATGCTTAAGTTTATCTATGGCATCTATCAATGCATAATACATTTCACAAACATACAAATACCTTTATTGATAAGAGGACGAATAAATGCACTTTTACTGTGCATATCTTATTAGATATAGGCAGTAGATATGTACCACCTACATACAGCATAAGCTAAAGACTTGGAAGAAAATTTCTACATTTAATAGTTGGAATTTATACACGAGGAATAGTTACTTAGTAGAAACATGTATTTCAAACATTCAAATCCTGATTTGTGCCCATATTAACTATCAAATAAATTATTTTTCGATGTTTTTCTGTGCCAAACAATAATATATATTGTGCGTTGACATCAAAATAGAAAAAAAATATAACTTGTATATTTAATAAATAGAGAAAGGTAGGGTAAAATGAGTAACCTGCCTAAAAAGGAACGCCTATTAGGTTGATACGTTTAAAAACTTAAAATTTAACGTGATCAAAAAATGTTTAGGATTAAAAAAAATGTTGCCACAAGTACGAGTGTTTTTGTTTCAAGAAAGCTAAGTGCATAACGCTTTTAACTGTGTTGGAAATCACGGAAACAAAGAACTTATTGTTCCTTAAATGGAATTTATCTAAAAAATTAACATTGAAGGCGTAGCCATTTTCGGCACGCTACTCGTTTAAGGGTATCCTCCAGTAATTATTTCGTTACCTACATTGAAATTATTAAAAAAAAAATCTTCTTTCGCTATTACATCGTACAATATTTTTCTTAATATTTATGTACATAAGTAAACCACACTAAACAAAAACACATTGTCTAATGATCAAATAAATGGTTGACGTTTACTTTAAATAGCTATTTTGATCAACCCACAAACAGTAAAGCATTACATAGTAATAACTTGAACCACATCTCTTGCGCATTTACTTTATTTTGTTATTTATTGCGACGAATTCGAAGAAAACATTCATATATTTGATAAGCACAATATATACCTCACCGATTTCTCCCCTACTGAGACCTAAACTACACATTTTTATTAAATATTGTAACCTTTTAAGAGAAAATGAAATTGTAAGCTTCCTTATATTTGATTTGTTCAAATTCGTAAAAGTTGAGAAGATTTTAAGTGCTCGTTTATATCTATTTATATTTGAAAGCTGAACAGTTTGTTTGATTTTTTAAACGCGATAATCTCAGGAACCACTGACCCGAATCGAAAATATATTTTACTGTTGGATAGCCAATTTATCGAAGAAAGCTATAGGCTATATAACATAGCGCTACGATTGATAGGAGCGGAACAGCAATAAAAAAATATCGCAAAAACGGGGAAAAATTACGCAGACGAAGTTGCTCGGGTCAGCTAGTTTTAAATAAACGTTAAATTATAAACAGCAATATTTGTTGTGTCATTTTTCCCTCTCTACTTTGACTACAATTGTCTTTATTGATTCATTAGCGGTTACTCATACAAGTTTGGCGTATTTCTAACTAATTGTAGGCATAGCTTCTATGTTGACACTGTCTCATGACTATATTCTTCCCTCTGCGGTCTTCGTTCCAAGAAATTATTACTCACGATTTGAATAACATAAACGACGTGACGACTTTAGATATTACACTCGTATATACAAGCTGTAACAGAAAGGTGTGGTCATATTCAAGGTTTGTTATGTGCCCATTATAATAAGTGCACACACCTAATTTTATCAAAATCGGAGTACCCTAAAAAATATTTATTATTTTTTTATTCGTTTATTTATGAATGAAAAAGGTAATAATTAAAAAAAGTATGACTTAAAAAGTTCTATGCCATATCTAATAATCCAATCGAATTTTGTACCAGGGGTGGTATAATTACGCCTTTCACTACAGATTTTTGACAAAAAGAATATGCTATAACTATGTAATAATAATGCAACCAGCTACGGCACCATGGCAGGTGCAATACTGATAACATACCCTATCCGCTGCTGAAATTTGATCACACCTTTCTGTTACACTCTGTATAGAAGACGTTATGAAAAAAATACTTTAATTTTTTTATATGTAGCTTCTTAAAAATGATAAGTCTACCTTTCTACCTCTGACGCAAAAAGGTGGTGTAATTTGAGATCCCTTTATTCTAAAGAATCTCTTAATCGATAGAAGAATAATATTCTCCATGATTACATTTCCTCTGGTTGATATCATGATACGATATTTAACTACGATCTTATTCGTAGTTTGTTAGTATTTAGTAAATCTTAGTCTATTTGATTAGAAATCGACTAAATATACTTAGACAATTATTAACGCCGTTTTGTGAACGTCAAATCTTCATCGCAATTGTACTCAGCGATTAATAGGTACCTATTTTTGATTATGCAATCGATATTGCGTTTGTTTCGCATCCTACACCTTATCACATGTTCTTTTATTGTATGTTCTTAACTCCATCAAAGTTATAGTACGTTTATAACGATTTTATTGCGATCAAAATCAACGAAAAATCAATGTAATTCATAAACACTAGACTATACACTACTAAAAAAAGATAACATAACTATAGAATGTTTTATCTCTCTCTTTTGAACTCCAAACACAGTAACAGGAAAGAGCAAAACAATCTATAGCGAAACTTTTTCGATCAAGTTTAATATTAATGCGAACTCGTGACCTTTCGGTTCATTTGATAAACTTCGCATAATAAACGTCATATAGAGATTTTATCTCCTCTATAAAGAGATTTCAATAATATTGATAACTAATTTCGTACGATAGGAAACTACGATATAGTCACAAAATACAGATGGTACAGAAGGCAATCTGCATACAATGCGTGCTCGGGCTACGCACGCGTAGACATCGCTCTGGGAGGCTATACACTAAGCTGGTCAGCACATTCGGTTCGACAGTATTTGCCGAACAACGAATCCGACCCGAAGCAAACGAATAGTACATTCGGGTCGGAACATCATTCGATTTTAGCACCCGATTGAAGCCGGTCCGTTGTCGCCTGACATAGTGTAACGTGTTCGGCAAAGCCTATTTTCTCGAACATTCCATCCACATATTTTCCGATTTTGACGCCCGGCCTGTGCCGAATGATGCAGATTCGCTTACATACGTAGCAAATGTCACGGACATGTGTGACATACGTGGCCGTAAACGATATCCATGTGTGTGAGTCTCGAGCGAGGTACATATGAAGTTTGTCTTCTGTACTCTTCGTAATTTGTCATATAATTCCGTGTATTATTCACGTAATTATTACAAGACGGGATAAATCGCGATCATAAGTAAACATTTACCTTCTAGATTGCTTGACGCTTCGATGTGGTTGCACCGGCCGTAGTCACAATACAACGCGAAAGTTTACGTTACGTTTTCAACATGTCCTATAGTCCACACTTTGTTTAGAGCTCGATTAATGGCAGCTCTACGTACTCGTTGTATGGTCGTCAGCACATATGTTGTTCGGCCAGTTCGTGGATGAGCAGAGGAGTGGTGTCTGGTGTCAAAGAGGCTAATATGGCTGCGGGCTGTTGCGCTGTGACGCGTTCTAAGACGCAAGACGCTGATAAACGCGCCTCAGCGTCGTGGTCCCAGCATTCTTCCATTGTATCGCAGAGGACTATTAGACCCTGTTGATGATGGAAGAAGTAAGGCACTAATATTTAAAAAAGGTGTGGGAGAAATTTCTTGAAACTGTGTGTTGACATGAACTTATCGATATCTTTTTTTTCTTTTTTTTTTTTTTATACAGACAACTCCCGCAGTAGGGTACAAGCCCTGTGTCACGGGGGACTTTACAAACATACAAGTCACGGACACAAATTACACCCAGACCCGGAACAACAATTTGTGGATCACACAAAGTGGTGTCCCGTGTGGGAATCGAACCCACGACCTCTTGCGAAGCAGTCGGACACACTCCCACCGCGCCACAGAGGCAGTTATCGTTAATAGATTATAGAATTTATTCTGAAGCTACGGATCTGAAAAGACTAGTAAAACTCTTCGAATCCAGGATCATGTTCTGGAGGGGTAATTTGACTCAAAACCGGCCAAGTGTGGGTCATTCGTCGTCGTGCGATAGACCAAATGTATGGCGAACACTAAAAAAATCATGTCTGGGAGGGGAATTTCCCCTTTTGCCACCCCCTTAGATCCGCGCCTGAATTTATTGATATAACTTTACAGTGAATCACTGAATTACAATTATTATGATCCTATAAGTGTGAAATAATGACGCAAAGAAAGGAATTCAAAAGATCAGTTAATTGAAAAATGTTTTATATCACATTAAAATGGAGACTAACTAGAACACAGCGTTTTCGTCATACATCTAACTGGTCTAATTTACCAAACACTAGTTCATATCAATAAAATATTAAATACTTTAAAAAACTAATAATTTCAAAATTATGCCATGAGTATCTTGGTAGCTTCTTAGGAACTTTACACTTGTAACTACCGCCTACGACTTTCAAAATGTAACAGTTGGCTTTTCTACTCGTAAATAAAGATATTTGAGTTTCAATAAATTATTTTGTTCGATATGTTTGAAACTTTACAATAACTGTTAAAGTTAACTGACTGAATAGTGTCATATTTTTGTTTTTAAACATTTTATTTTATACATATTAGATATATTTCGGGATGGATCGAATTGCACCAATCGCGGTCACGGGTTGACTGACCGAGTCGACCCGTGACCACGATCGGTGCAATTCGATCGAAACGTCGGGTAAAATAATTCACGCCATTAAGTCCCGAAATATATCTAAAAGGTGTTATATGACTGAAATCTATTTTAAATTGATTATTATGGGGGGAGCCCACCTCTCAGGCTCTCACCCCCAAGGAACTAGAATGACAAAGTTATTAACATTTCATGTGAGATACTTACCGGGTGATTCCTCCAATGCGGAGGTATTTGCGGTCTGAGTTTCCGTTGTACGACGGCTTCTTGCATCTCTTCGAGGCTGGGATGCGAGCCCACCTCCTCTTCTAGCGGCAATCGGTACTGGCCGGGCGGTTCGGGGCACGCTTCCGTGCATCTATAATGATCCGGGCTATTAATATCTCTCCATACAAACATACATAGATACAGGTATACATTATTCATATTCTTAGTCACTTAAGGGTCACACTGACGATGCATAATGCGTGGTCCCACTGAGATGTCAAAAACGTATTCCATTTAAATGGACGTCGTCCGGTTTTGGAATTTCAAACGGACGGCGTCTAGTCCAAATGGACGTATAACACGTCATGCCATTTGGAAGGCATTCGTATTGTCAGTGAGTAGGCGAACCAAAAAGCTTATAGTAATTGTGTATATGGTTTATCCTTTCGTCTCTCTTAGAAAGAGACCCCACCTTAGTTGCCATAGGCACGAAAGAGAAAGACGGTCTCGCAAAATGACAAAATTAGTGTTGTCTTTATTATAATTCAAAAAATTAAAATTTTACATTTATCAGAGCGGACGAATACAATCAACATCTCGCCGAGAAATGCTCATTTTACCGTCTTCAAAAGTTATAAATCACACAAACATTAGGGAATATGCCTAATTTTTATTTTTAAGTCATTGAGATATCATTAAAAAAAATATACAGCGCCAAAAAACTACTCCTATTAGTAAAACAAAATCATAAAAACATCTTCAAAAGCACACCATCTTGACATGTCATGAAATGTCACCGTAATCGCAACAGCCAATAAGGGAAAAACATAATATGAACTGTTACGTCATAATTTTATCTGACCAATAGAATTCGTTTCAACTACCTTATATTTCCCGCCCGATTGGCCTTTTTAATAATTATTTTCATAATTTTAGATGCATTTTATGTATACTAATATTACAAAGCTGCAGAGTTCGTTTGAACGCGATCATCTCAGGAACTACTGGTCCGAATTTCAAAATATTTTACTGTTTTATAGCTCACTAGCTTTCGCCCGCGGATCCGCCTGCGTGGATGTCGGTTATCGCGATAAAAACTATCCTATGTCCTTCCCTGGGACTTAAACTATCTCCATACCAAATTTCATCTAAATCGGTTTAGCTGTTTGAGCGTGAAAGCGTAACAGACAGACAGACAGACAGACAGACAGAGTTACTTTCACATTTATAATATTAGTATGGATTTATCGACGCTACGAATAGGAGTGGAGCATATAAACGAAAAATGTTGCCAAAACGGGGAAAATTTACGCAGACGAAGTTGTGCGGGTCAGCTAGTTAAAATATATTGATGTGGACACAATTCTAAATCAATAAAGTATATATAAAATAATATTTAACTCTCATTTGCATATTCCTTATTCCAAAACGAATTCCGGGAAAGAATATCGCAAAGTTGGAACACTTTAAATACACTTTTGACCTTTGTTTCGACGTATTCATAATTGATCAAATACAAAAGTCGATTGGAGTCGTCTAAAGTTAGCCGCATTGGATAAACTAGATTCAGAGTGTATTAGAAGTATCGACAGAGTCCGCATTTATTTTACATCTGTGGTCTATACTAATATTGTACAGCTAAAGAGTTTGTTTGTTTGGTTGAACGGGATAATCTCAAGACCTACTGGTTCAAATTAAAAAATCGTTATGTGTTGGATAGCCCATTTATCGACGAAGGCTATTGGGTATATAACATCACACCACGATGAAAATTGTTGCAAAAACGGAGGAAATTGACGCAAACGAAGTTGCGCAGGTCAGCAAGTCTAAAAATAAATACGTCTACCTATAGGGTACGGTAACGGGTACCTATCAGGTGGGCCGTATGCCTGTATGCCACCGATGTAGTATAAAAAAATACAATCTGTGTTTATGGTTCTTCATCTTATTTCAATCTTTTAGGCACCTGTCGCACCAATGGCGATGAGCGAGAAGCGAGTAGCAATTTTTATTATATTGAATTGTTAGCTTGGCTTGGCATCCATACATACTAGGTATACATAGGTCTTATTGAAAATCAGCGTTGCAAGTTTGTCGCAAAACTCGCAACATATAAGCTGAATGGGACCATTTATTGTCATAGCTATGACGTGCAAACTGAAATTCATTGTAGGTTTAAGTTAATTATTAAGACTAATATTGTTTAATTTAAAGTTTTTAATTTTGTATTTTTTAATTTTTTTTATGTACGTCATTTAAGGCAATAAAGAAACTTTTCTTTCTTTTTTTTTCTTTCATTTTATAGCTGAAGAAACGTACAATAGATGTGTATTGTAGATCGCGTCCGTCAAAACAAAAGAGATGGCAGTGTGAACGGTCCGCGGCCAGCTATTTATTTCTGTATCTCTTTTGTTTACACGCGCTCTACATAAGTATGTACGTTTCTTGAATGATAAAGTCGCTACTCGCTTTCTCGCCCTTGGTGGGACAGGTGCCTAAAGTACTAACAGGCAATAGCTGTGTCAAGTTATACTAATATATTATAATATATATACTTGACACAGGCGTACCACTACTAATTTTTGAATGGCAATAACACCGGACTGCAGCAGATTGCGTTTACTGTTTTTCGTAGGACATTCATACATACATTATGTATTCTTTGTCACAGTCGAACGGCTTGATAGATTTTGTCGGTTCTCTATTTTTATTCCTACGATTTTATGTCATAATTTAACATTGCATAATGTTTATACTCCTAATATTAGTTACGCATAATTCTCATGCGTCATAACTTTTTTAATCATAATTTTTTAATCCTAATCACTATAAGCATAATATTTAAAACGCATACTATGCCAAAGCATAACTTTACTTACGCATAACGACGCATAACCATAACTATTATAAGCATACAAACTATATGCCGAAAAATTAACTACAAAAGTTTTAATAACAATATTACACTATTTTATACATTGCTATCGTCAAACATGTAGGCGCATAAAATTGTAGGTAGAATTCTATTTATTTTTTTATTTTCCTGATTGGAGGTAAGTATCACAAATTAATCTGACACTAAGTGTTTTGATTTGCTCTGTTGTTAAATAATTTTAAAGTGAAACCTAAGAGAACCTTATTACCAAACTAAACGCTGACCAACAGCATGAACTATTGTCCAACAAGCTACAAAGTCACAATCATGAACCAAATGCAGCCAGGGCAAAAGTAAGTTTTTAAAATTTTGTATTATTAATTTGCATACTAAGTAAGTAAGTAAAATAATATTTAAATAACTATAAATAACATAAACCTAACCTAACCTAATACCTACTTTTTGTTTTTCTTGCATAGGTACCTTAAAATAATATTCAAATAACTATAAATAACATAAACCTAACCTAACCTAATACCTACTTTTTTACTATTAGACAAATAAACAATATGCTTTACAACTTTATGCATATCAAAGTTATGAATAAATATAATAGGATATATAATATTTATGCTTAATAACACAGTATGCTAAAAACCAGTTATGGCACACTATTTTTATGACAAAGAAAATTATGCCTAATTTATTATGACAATTTTAAATAGGACAAAAATCATTATGAGTAAAAAAGGTATCCCGATTTTGTCATGTGGTCTGTATTTTTTTAAGCATTTTTCAGCAAGTTTTTTTTATTTTGAATGAATGCTTACATATAATAAACAGCAGTTTTTGTCTGATTCGTGAAAAAACAGGAAACTATACTAAACATACCAAAATAGAAATTCGATATATCACTAGAGCCGGTTCATCACTTTTGCTTTTATATGAATGCTTAGTCATACAAAGTTACAAACATGTTGCAATGAAATATAATTAGCATCATATTACCACTTACTAATATTTTTAAATATATGAATCTCTCCATCTAATTCAACATTTAAGGACTAACCTTGATTATAACATGAAATTTTATACCAACTTTTAATATATATATATCTATCTACATCGGAACTAGTAAATAAGCATAGGGATTGCTTCACAATGTTGAAAGATTTATATAATATCAGACAACTAACACAAGGCCATCTGATCCCAAACTAAGGAGAGCCTCTACAATCTATGGCAACCAGACAACTGATAATAGTAAGTATTTACCGTGACCATCATAAGTACACCCAGGGAAGTGAGGGAAGGAGGGGGGAGGGTTCGATTTGCTAGTCAAATTGCCGACCACTCTCCCGCGTCAAGGGAGTCTGATTAAGGGTCAATACTACGAGGGAGTCTAATTGAGAGTCGGTGTTATTGTAAGCTTTTCGACATAAGACTTCGGCCTAAGAACTCTTGGAGCGATTTTGGGCCAAGAACTCGCGGAGCGATTTTTTCCTCTGCCCTGCGGTCTAATAACAAGGACGAGCGAGGTAATCTTAGCTCGAAGGTAGTGCCATATTAGGGGTATTTTTTAAGACTGCCTAAAAAACATGACGTGTTTTGTTCCAAAACACACATCTACATAGTAGATATCAATATCCAACACATGGATTGTTTAAACATATGGCTATTCACATAGCCTTATAGCCTAATATCAAACACATGGATTGATTATATACATATGGCTATTCACATAGCCATATAGCCTCATATCTAACATGTTTATCGTCCGCAGAGTTTTCCGACACCGCAGCGGATGTGGTTATAAATCGCTCCGTGAGTTGTCTCTTCTCAATCTCTTCTCTCTTTAACCTCCCCCCCCCCCCCAAATAATCCGCTAAATATAATATGCTATAGTGGCAAGAACAACCATACCACATGAGTAAGTCTTACCAATTTAGATTTTGGTAATAAGTAACTATTTTTCCGAATGAGCCTTAAAAATTTTGCGCAACGAATCATTTCAATCAGCCTATCATATAGCCTATAGCTGGACAGGTATCTCCGAAAACTGCAACTGTTTCGCCGAAAGTAGGTAGTATTTAAGTTCCAAGCTACTAGCAAAATTATAACGTGATTAAATAAATATATGTAGGTATGTTACATAGTTTACACTCACCTTGAAGCGATCTCCCACAAGACAAGCGCGCAAGCGTACATATCTATCCTCAAGAAAGCATCTTTGGTGAAGTTGATTGCACCATCCAGTACTTCAGGAGCCATATATCTTCGAGTGCCGACTTGACCATGTTCGTCTCCGCACCCTCCACCAGCCACGAACATTAACGCAAGTCCAAAGTCCGCGATACAAGCGCTTAGGTCAGCTTTGAGAAGTACATTCTTAGATTTGAAGTCTCGGTGTGCTACGGCTGGTTTCCCGCCGCCTTCTTCGTGAAGATGGGCTAAACCGCGAGCCACGCAAGCAGCTATGCGCCAAGCTTCAACCCAGGTCAGTGTGTGGCTTTTAAGGTAATCGCAGAGGGAGCCCTAGTAAAAAGATTACAATAATACTATACCAAACTGTATAATCTACAAAATATTGTTATTCATATTTGAGTGAATCATAGGTAATCTGTCTATCAAATACCTTTAAACGAGCAATTCTTGTATATCGGAAACGGCTGCAACGATTTTCATGAAATTTTGTATCCAGGAGGTCTCGGGGGCGATAAATCGATTTAGCTAAGTTTCATTTTTAGAAAACGTAATTTTTAGAAACATAATATGAAAAACTGCTACGATATCATTAGAATACAAAGGTTTCATCATCTACAAAGTGAGAAATCGGGTGGTCGTGAAAGCAGAAGACCCCGGTTCGAGTCCGGATGTTTTTTCCCTCTTTCATTTAAATTTCTGTTTAATATTTCATCAGTACGTAATTCGTATCTAAATATCATTTCCAAAAAACATGATTTACCAAAAAAAATACCGAGCTTCGGTCATCCATGTACTTAACATTATGAGGCAACCAGAGCTACCATTTATAGAAGTCGGTCGGTTTACGACAATTACCGATAGGCTCAATTAACATAAACTGGACGAACTTAGTGACATAAGAATGCACACCTACGAATACTAATGAACTATCAAGGCCTAATGCCATTGCTATTTCCTATTTTTAATCTTTTAGTATGTAGGTATTCTTCCCGTTCTTCCCGCTTTGCTCTTGGCAATTTATTTTAAAATTACTTATTTTTTGACGAATATATCGACCCTGAGTTACTGGGTCTGAGATATTGGTTCCATTTCAAGGACCCGCCGCTCTTAGTACAGATTCTGATGAAAATATATCTATACCAATATTATAAAGATTGTTTGTTTGAACGCGATAATCTCAGGAACTATTGGTTCGAATTGAAAAAATATTCTAGTGTTCTATAGTCCATTTATCGAGGAAGGCTATGACCCACAGAAGCGAAGCATCAATGAAAAATGTTGCAAAATCGGGGAATATTGACGCAGAAAAAGTTGCAGTTGGTCAGCTAGTAATATATACCTAGATACAAAAACTCGAAAGATTTTTCGATCTGTCGACAGAATAGATAAGTTATTGAGAACGGCTGTTAGTCCTTTCCTGTTAAATAAAAATAAAATAGTATGTACCTTCTCATGATAAGCAGTGACCAGCCAGTACTCGGCTTGAAGATTGTCGCCTTTCTTGTCAACGCCGATGTAATGCAATATATCTGGGTGATCCATTCTCGCAAGCCTGAAGATCTCCTGCTCAGCGACCCATGATTGTTTGTCTTGCAGAGGAAATACTTTGACAGCAACATCTTTTTGACCAAGCTTGGCCCTCCAAACAGCCCCGAACCTACCCCTAGCTCGAACTTCGCATAATGTCACTTGTCCAACTAGCCCAGCCACTTCATTCTCCATTCCAGCGCCAGCCGACGGAGGTCTGGATAGAGAAGCTTCTCCATTCGCTAGCTCAGCAAACGATGTGCCCTTACGCTTCCTATACAGCAAATAGCAGCCCACAAGTACAGCAAACAGTAAAAACAATGGAGTCAGGGTGTAAGCTATAACTGCTTTCGTGTCATCGTCAGAAATTGGAAGCACTGTCGCTGGTCCATCACGCTCTACTTCAGTTGGCGAGGGTTTACCAGCCTCTATGCCAGGAAATACAGCATTCTGGTTGCACATGTCCCCTTCACAACAGCAATGGAGAAGGAGCAGCTTCGAGTTGTGAAGTCGGCAACTGGATGCTCTATCCGTGCATGAGACAGTATCCATAAAGCATCCTTTGAATTTAGGATAAGCAATATTCGTAACATTGTCAAACTGCCAAAGGATAAAGCAATGATTGGACTTATCAGCCTCGACCGGCATACATTCTTCTTTAACAACATTTGGAGTACATGAGGCATTCTTGGATGTATCGCATGAGTTTGTTTGTGAGCCATTGTAAAATTCGCAGTAACTGGTAATGACTCTACCCTCTTTGGGCCGTGGTGGAAGGTTTTCATCTGATGGTGGAGCTGCCAATGTTGCTTGTAAACCTAATGACAAGTGCAATAGAACATTATAGTGAAAATATTTATTTGACTGCCACTGTGGCGCGGTGGGAGTGTTTCCGACTGCTACGCAAGAGGTCGTGGGTTCGATCCCCACCCAGGATAAAACTTTGTGTGATGAGCTTGATGGTTTATTCTGTGTCTGGGTGTTATTTATCTATAATATGTATGTATTTAGAAATATATAAGTATGTTTATCAGTTGTCTGGTTTCCATAGTACTAGCTCTGCTTAGTTTGGGATCAGATAGCGTTGTGTGAGTTGTCCCAAGATATTATTATTATATTATTATTATTTGTAGTATTTTGAACTATTTAGTTAATGCACTACAGCTATTCCCTGAGAACCTGCAAAAGCTATGCCCTGTGTGCAAGAAAGGCATTGATATTTTTTTTTTCGTATATATTTCGTACATATTTTGCAATTCAATGTAAAATGTGATGATAGATTATTTGTAGTCATTTTTAGGGTTCTTTAGCCAAACTGGCAAAACTGTACCCTTATAGTTTCACTCTGTCCATCTGTCCCTAGCTTTGCTCAGAGACCCTTAGTACTAGAAAGTGGTAGAGTGAAACCTTGAAAAAAATTTTTTTTGGGTAGATTGAAACCATGAAAAATTTTTTTTTTGGATATGTGCCCAAACATCACATTTTTTTCTTACTGGCCAAAGAAAAAAAATAAACAGAGAGAGTTAGATAGGTCTTTTCAAAATATTTTTTAATCTAGAAATCCTTTTGTAAAATATTAAGCCATAAAGTGCAAATTTTTTACCAAGTTAGCTAAATGGTTGTTTTTGGACATGTGAAAAAAATCAGGGCAGTGGCATATATAATGAAACTAAAAGGAAAACTATCACTACTAAGTAGGCTTTACAATTTTGCAAGTAACAGCAGATCAAGTGAGAAGTAATAAAATTTTCGTACAAATTCCATTGAAAAATACTATACAAACAAAAAAATAAAATACAAACTTTGTTAGTGGTGTTAAACAGTGAAGCGAAATAACAGAAAACCACATTATTGTGCTGGATAGCTACCCAACCCAACAATTATTGTGCACGGCCCAACATGCATTTGCCCAGTTTTTCCATTCAAAATCAGACAAATGATGATTTGGAAAAAAAAGGAATGTTTTTAATTATTGGTGTGAAAGTGTGTGTGCGAAAGATTCTTGTGAAAATTATATGATATAAATAGATTGCAGATTCTAATTTTAGGACATAGCATTGTAAGAAGTGAACAACCTCTTTTAAGAAACTTTCAAAACATTCTTCATTTAATTCACTACCTCATATAGTACAAATTTCTATCAACAATTAAAAATTCATAAACACATTATCATATTTATTGATTTTATTATAATAAATACAATTTAAATTATGTATATTAAATGAATGTTATATAATTAGGTAAGGGAAGAATACTATATCATTCAAAATAAAAGTATAGTTTATGGAATATAAAGACTAAGACCTCCCATGTTATAAAGCTAATAATTTAATAAGTTAAAGTAAGACCATATCAGAATGTAAAACTGTAGCAGGAATTCCTAATCACAAGTCCATTATTCACAAACTATAACATTATCTATTACAATAAACTTATGGCAAACTTTTTCTTTGTTGACATAATCAGAGACAAATAATATCTTGTGATCTTTTTTTATTGAAACACTATCAACAACACAAAAGGCCATGAACTTTTATTGACATGGAATGTTATGCATACTAACCCCGATTTTAGCACAAAACAATATGTAAAATGGTTTTAGTGATGTATAAAACCTGTATTTGAATTATTTTTGTAACAAAATAACAAAGCTTACCTATCACAAGTAACACGGTAAGATACGCAAATTTTGGAGCCATCATCAGAACCATGGCGCAGGCGGGATCAGTCCTCCCGACCCGACGCGACAATCCAATGTTATTTTTATACGCGGCCCCGACATCAAATGTCTAGTCTATTTAGGAAATTCCGACATAGGTACATGTCAGATAAACAACGCACATCCGAAAACAGTCAATTCAAACACATTCACAATAAACAGCCACACAATAAACGTCGCTATAGAAGCGACAATTAATATAAATTAATCCAATAATCTCAATTGCATTGATTTCAATTCAGTATTTCCAAAAATAAAGAGCAGAGCATCATACGAATCGTAGGGCTACGAAGCTTCACTTTTTTGACATTTGTAGTGACGTGCACAGAGAAAATAAATAATCACTACGTTTTAGTGACGTGCAATGTGCAAAGTAGATAGAGCGGGCGACCAAGGAAATAGTTTGTTAGTTGACAGTAGTAAAAACAAAACTTAATCCAGTTTGCCGTTATCAAACTTGGTTGGCCAACGAGATACTTTAACTGCTATATCAAAATATCTTGCTGGATTAAATTGCGTGTCTTTAGGTCTTGGAAGTATTTTATTCAAAGGCTTACAATTAGTATCTTTGTAAACTTACGATGGTCAAATAAGGAAATTAGCCAACTACACAAATGACTGGACTCCTTGTAGACGCGAAAGGTATTTAAATTATATTGCTCCTTAACCCTATCAAAAATAATATTAAGGGGCGTCTAAACGGGCCATTTTTTACGGCAATTTGTGGCGGCACTATTGGCAACTTATTGCCCAACCATCATAAAAATGTAACTGATGGCCAAGTAATCTATGGTTAGGCAATGTATGGCAATATGTCGGCAATAGTATGGCGCATGACCCAGACTCATAAGCGGGCAACACAACCCAGCAACAATGGCCAAACTCTATGACATATAATTTGGTTGAACTGTCACTAATGACATCTGAAAATTTTTGATATTGACTATGACTAGAAATATGAAAACTTTCTGATGCTCTTTGTTTCTGTTGTTCTCTTGTTTCGTCCAAGTCAAATTTGTTTTTAAAAAAACTAGGAAGTAAATAAGAAATTATTTATTTAATCATTTATTGCACGATGTTGTTACAGGCAGTCCATAAACATACATAGACCCCGTAAGGGTGCTGCAAAATACAAAATAAATACAAAATTTATTTATTTGCAAAAACATGCGTAAGGTAGATACAGACGTGTTATGTTATTATTGGATCAACATGTTTTACCGATATCAGTGGACAAAATTCAGATTATAATATAATTTTAAAATACAATATGAATAAAATAGAAAACTTAGGTAATAAAATCTGCAACAATTAATGTAATAATATGAATCAATACACATAAAAAACAAAATACAATCTTTGACAAAATAATAGCATTTTTCGACTAACAAGTTTTTTAATTTACTCTTAAATGCATTTAAATTTAATATCTTAAAACATTTTGGAATTTTATTGTATATAATAGGCGCCATACATACGACACTATTGTGCAATAGAGTGGTTTTAGATCGATGTAAACAGAGTCTATCGTTATCACGTCGATTACTGATCACTCTATCACACAGACGTGGAAACAGATGAGGATTATTTGTTACAAATAGAGCTATTTCAATAATATATAATGATGGAAGTGTTAGAATTCTGTGCTTTCTAAACATTGGTATGCAGCTATCTGTATTTTGGAGTCCAAACATTGCGCGAATGCAGCGCTTTTGCGTTTTAAATATATTTTCCTTAATTGTCGAGTTGCCCCAGAAGATAATACCAAATCTCAGGGACGATTCAACGAGACCATAATATATGCTGTTAATATTGTGTTAGTATTAATTACGAGCGAGAGTTTATATAGGGCGTATGAAGAACTACTATTTTTTTTACATAAGCTATCTACAAAATTTAATTTCTTGTCAATTATTAGACCAAGAAATCGTGTCGTATCAGTTTCGGAAATAATAGAATCTTTGTAGACTAGCTTAATGTCAGATGGACTTTCTGATCTTTGATCAAAATGCATAATATCAGTTTTATTTAAATTATTTTTTAAATTATTATTATCAAGCCATTTAATTATACTTAGATGTTAATGATTTATTGATGTCAAATTCATAAGTGTCAATATTATTACATGTTACGGTAACCGTACTATCGTCAGCAAATAACTAATTAAATTAATAACTAGATATTAGGTACTACATACTATTCAGAAATATAATATTATAATGCATCTTGCATATCTATACTAATATAATAAAGCGGAAGAGTTTGTTTGTTTGTTTGTTTAAACGCGCTAATCTCAGGATCTACTGGTCCGATTTGAAAAGTTCTTTTTTTGTTGGATAGCCCATATATAACATCGCGCTACGACTAATAGGAGCGGAAAAGCGACGAGAAATGTTTAATTTAATGGGAAAAATTACGCATACGAAGTTGCGCGGGACAGCTAGTGTATTATATAGTATTATAATTATGTACTTAGTGTTTGATGAGATACCAACCAAATGTTAGAAACCCACATTTAACACATATCGAAGCAAGGGACATCATTAATGGCTTTGTAGAGTTGGTTCAAAATGAAAGGTCGCAAAAATATCGTGACCATACTCTGGTATTCATGATTATAGGGATATTTCTCCTTGGTGACAGTTAGTTAGTCAGTTAGTATGAAGTAATAGCTTGGCTTATTACTTCATTAAAAGTACAAGCAGTAGAGCTTGTACAATTAATAAAAGATATTGTATTGGAAGAGAAGCAGGATCGTCGCCATTGGATCTTATGTGTGACCAAGGTCTCACCTTTCGACCTGGTCTTGGTAAATCAAAAAGCAGGACAGAACATAAGTACTTATATTTTATGATAGCTAAAGATGTTGGCACATGGAAAGAAATCAAGTTTATTTATAACATAAACAGCAAATTGGGTCACACTAGAGCGCTGCCTAAATTGAATGTGTATCATGTCATCCCCAACAAAAAAAAAAATATAGTGAGTGTTGCAGCACAAGTGCTTAGTGCTTGGACAGCTGCAAGGTTGAAATACACAAATGCTTCTAGTAAGTAAACTTAATTCTCATAAAACCCCGTGTAATAGCAACCATAACTTCACCAGAAAAAAGTACAAAACGAAACCCAAGTCTAGTTCAAAGCACCTGTAACTTCCTATATCTACCAATTAACTACCTGCTACCTAAATAGATGCCAGTATGTTACGATTAATCGATTTTTAATAATAAATTATTTACCAAAAAAACGATTTTAATAATCTCTGTTGCCTTCATAAAAATATGAACAATTCTTTACATAAATCTACGACATAATCCAATAGAACTGTAATAAAATAGAAAAAACTAAATACAAGTGTAAATTTATTCTTTATTTAATAACAAAATAAAATCAGTAGATGAGAATCGATACACAAATTCAAAATCTTTATTATGTTATGATATGACTGGCAACACCGAAGCTTACAATAAAACAACAAATATCTGTCAAAATTATTTAATATGATTTTTACTTTTATTCATAAATTAAAAGTACTCTCTACCGAGAATGGCGCTTGTTTTTAGATGCAACTGAAGCCATGGTGAATGTTCTTAGTGGCTGGATGTCACCAACGACGGTTAGTATCTACTTAGTTATCCAAATCTGCTGTGCTGCCTACACACACAATTCATGATTTTAAAACTTTCAATTCATCTCTTGGACTTGATAATACAATAAGTAGTACATATTTCATAAAACTTAAAGCAAGCACCATTCACTGTGTATCGTTTTATCAAGCTTTCAATTCTCAAACTTCCTAATGTTTCTATATATACCTATTAAAAGTAACAAATGTTTTTATTACAGATCATAAACACGTTTGCGCAACATGTTGGATGACTGCTACGAGAAATGTGCATAAGTATAATTTAGCAAGATGATAACAGACATGTTAACAATTTGAATTTGGAATAATATCATATTGTCTTGTTTTCAGAATGTATCTCTTACCTGTACCACCTCCAGTACTAGGGACATTAATGGGAAGATTAGGTGATGAAGTACCTTCTGCAAGTGTTGCATTAAGTATTTACTTGGATAAATTGCATAGAAGTAGTCTGTGTCATAAGCCGAAAGCCATTAGAACGGTATATGTCTAAGGCAAGAGAGTGCATGAGCCTGCAGATGGCACCTGGCGATGGTGGCATAAGTTGATTTGAGGAGCAGAATAATACCTGAGAGCTTATCTGGAAATCCTGATCTGCTCAATGAAATTGAGCCTGCTATTATCATTTATGATGCAACATGATATGTTTATCTGCAAACTAGTAGCAACTATTTTTTTTTTAAAGACATACTTTACATAAATATCAAAATTTGTTAAAGCCATTTACGGTATGTTATGATGGTCATATTCTAGATTGAGTTGGCAATTGGGACATATCAACAGCCCGGTCATACTATGTGGTAAGCAAAGATGTGGTGAGCATGTATGAATAAATGGCACCTACACATTAGAAGTAAATAATGAAATTAAAAGCACCCTAGTGTAAGTGAGAGCTTAAAATTAATATCAATTCGTTTTATCATAAACTAGGCTTGTAGAAAGCAGTAATTGAAAATATTTCAATTATCGTTTTTTACAAGCCTAGTTTATGATAAAACAAAATGATATGATGATTTTAAGCTTTGAATTGCGACCTCATACAGAGTAGTAATCACTTATGCGTGTTTGTATGGTAGAATCATTGACTAGGATGCCCTTAAAGATGTTGTCCCTCTAATTATAGGTATTTAATTAGAGAGTAAAGTCCAGACATATTGGTAGCAGAACTTATTTTACTAATATATTATTAAAATGTTGTCAATACTATAGATGCTATCTCAGGTTATTGCTGCAGTTGTTGGAAATATAACTGTAGGTTGCTGTGCCCATGTTGACACTGACAAGGTATTTGGGCGGGGGTACTTAGATATGATGAGATATATCTACCCCAGCTAAGTTTTTGGATGACATATTCGATAAAATACTCTTATGTAAAAACCAAACTGTGTACTTTAACTAATAAAACATTTGATCCTAAATTATTTTGCCTTTTTATTTATTTTCAAGCTTTTTCCAGAATTTGGTAAATGTGGTAAGAACCATGTTCAGAAAATTGTAATGTGTATGAGAAAAAATATGTTGTGTTTATTGTACTGGAAAAGTTATTGTATAAAAAGTAAAAACATATACAGAGTGCACAGGCGCTAGGTTAACCTATGCAGCATAAAGTTATAACTTAAGATAAACACAAACTATGGAATATGTAAAGGAAAATATATTTAAATGAAATAATGTAATCTTTATTTTATTTTCTCATTACATAGGTTCGTGAATTGTAAATGTTATCATTGATGGCAATGATTGACGATGGGTTAACTCACTTCTGACTCTCTCACTGTCGACTTGGTGTCCAGCAGTACACGACAACAATTCTATTGCTTGAGTGCGATCTGATGTGGACTCGCCGCGCTCCTCTGTTGTGTGTGGTTGTGGAGACATTGCTTGACCTTGAGGGTGCCACACAGTCCTATGAATAAGCCACCAAGTAATAAAATTGCATACATGGTGTACCTAATGATGGCTTTCGTGGGATTCTGCTCTCACATTCAACGCCTCTTGTTGGGTTTTTACAATTTCCAGGCAGTGCTTGATGTGATTCAGTTGTTTAGAATTTGCGCTTCACATATCGATGTCGTTGCTTTATGCTGTAAGTATATGGGTAAGGTCAAGGTGCACAGTATCTATTCATTTTCGTTCAAATGTTCGCACGATGTTACATCACTGTAAGTGGCAGTAGTACAAATAATTTGATGTTGGAATTATTCCCATCGCCGCTCCGCAATTTCGTGTAGGTACTGGTATCATCGGTGGTCGATTCAGTTCATAGGTACTGCTCATTGGAGACCATTGGCAGTTCACTTTAAATATTACGACTATAGAGGTCAGTGTTCTTAGTTGACTTCATTTTTCAGTACCTATCAAAGACGACTAAAATCTTTTACAAATAACCTAAAACAACATGACACCTGACAACACAGAATTTAGCAATAATTCACGGCGCGGCGTCACCCACAGCAAACTTCATGTCGCGTAGACAAGGATAACTCATGCCATAATGCGGAAAATCTATCGCTCAGCGATCGCCCGGCAACCTATCAAATCAATATTGACCAATATTGGTGGCCATACAAAACATGTATTGCCATATGGTCGGAACATTACGTCAATATTACGGTCTTGCCAGTATTGCTAGCAATGTTGCCGGCAACAGCATTGCCGCCACAAATTGCCGTGAAAAATGGCTCGTTTAGACGCCCCTTTAAACTAGTATGAGTTGTTTTATTTATATCCATTACAACACTCGCCTAAATCTGCGATTAGGCGATATCCTTCTGGACAAATCTATTGACAGTAATGACAATTTATGTCAATCTCTTTATTTATTTTTGTCATAGAACCAAACCATCACAGAACAGAATGTAAATAAATCTAAAAAACCTAATAAAATAAATGTTAAGGTTAACAAACAATGTTTATTTAGTGCTTAATTAATGACAAGATGTCTTTCTTTTATCTATCGCCGGTTAAAGGAGAATTACCAGCACATATGCTGGAAATTATACTTGACAATAGGTTAGAACATTTAAAAAAAATATCTAGAGGAGATCCTGTTAATTACAACGAATATGTAGTCGATGGAAGTATATATGATAACGTGGGACACTTCATGTTAAGTATCATAACTATACTATGTGAGAATAGAGATTTTTTACAGTTTTTTCTGAAGGCGGAATCGGAGCAGTTTAAACTAAGATTTGCCTCTCTTACAGCATATGAAATGAGGTCTTTTTCCAAAAAATTGCTGAGAACTATCAAGAAGTATGAAAATGTGCCTTCATTTATAGATTCTCTTAATGTTTTATGTCAGTATTTGATGCTGAAGAACATATCACAACATATTGGCTCAGTGTGTAACATTAACTGCCATGCTCACAGTATCAGCATCAATTTCAAATGTTGTTTACCTCTAATAGCTAGAAGACAAGTAGAATTGAAGAATGGTAAAGCAATAATACCATGTGGAAGATGGAAACAATATTTATTAATACTTTTTCATGAAAATTTGAAATACAGAGTAACAAAAACTGACTTGGAGCCACTTAAGAGTGATCCTAGAATAATGATGCTGTTGAAAAAAGTTAAAACTGATTTTTCATTGGTTCCAAGTGAGACAAGTATTTTGATGAGTAAAGATGTTGATATAGCCTCTAAATACTTTCCACCATGCATGTTAAATCTACATCAATGTTTGAGGTTGAAACATAGACTATCTCATTCACAAAGATTTTATTACAGCCTATTTTTGAAGGACATTGGTATGCCTATTGAAGAAGCTATCAGTTTTTGGAGAGTTGAATATAGATTACATCCAAATGGCCACCATACTTGTTCCCATAATTGGGAAAAAGATGAAAAGAAATATTTGTATGGCATTAGACACATGTATGGATTGGAAGGGTGTAGAAAGAACTATACCTCTGTAAATTGCCAGCGTATTCAGAGCATAGACAATGCATGCTCTGAAGGAGGTTGCCCTTTCAAATCCTTTGACATTTCCAAAATGAATTCACTTTTAAAAAATTGTACAGAACCACTATGGTCACAAATAAATGAATTAAAAAATAAACATTTATATACAACAGCTTGTAAGTTGTTTATGCAAAATAGTCATTTAAATTCAAATGAATGTGATAGTAGTTATAGCTTTAATTTTACGCCTGTTAAATATTATGAAATTGTGACCAAAATGCTTGTTCATTAGATATTAATGTTTATTATTTATTTTTATACGTAGTAACAGAGTAATTTATAACTGTTGTATTTAAGTTGTAGCAGTATGCAGTTATAAAACTATATATAATCAAGTCATAATATGAATGGCAACACCTTAACAGCAAAATACAAATTATAAACAAATATTGTAAGCATTGACAATTTAAAAAAACTGCCTATAAGTTTTTATTTATTGTTTTTCTTTTATGTATTTTGTGGCTTAACTATTGTCTTGTGAACTTGGCATAAATATAAACTAGTTGTATGCCCTTCTACAGATCTACTTAGTTTATTTCTGCTTTTGTTGTGGTTAATAAATCATGTCTTCTTACAAATACTGTATTTAGTTTTACTCATCTTTGCATGTAAAAGTGCACCTTGTGGCACTCCCATAGCAACACGACAGCTAGTCATTCTTCACATTACAACCATAAGTAGGTATTACCACAGATAATATAATACTAAACTAGTAGTATTACCTATGAAAAACAAAACAGTAACCTACTGTACTGCTAACATACAGCTTTAAAACCACAAGAGGCAACGGCCGTTGCAATACGGTCGAAACGTCGGGCAATAAACAAGGTATATTACCTTAAATTTCCCCGTAGTTTATATAACTTTATAATGTGCACAAATCGCATAACAATACAAGAAATTCGGTACCTACAAAACAACCGTCTGCCCTGAGACGGCTGTTTTGTGTTTTCTCAAGCAAGGGCGCGTTTTAGCGAGTTTGACGTTAAATCGAGGACCGTTATATGGAGTTTACAGTCTGTAGACTCAGGTAGACACTATTGTATTGCCTCTATATTTAATTTATTGTACGACAAGTTAGGCAATACTACCAGACCATTTCGACTTTTCGTAATTTTGGTAGGAGGGTTTAGGTGTATCAATGGGCTTAGATGTACATATTGACTACTAATAACAAGAACAAATGGGAATACAATAGGTTCAAGAAATTGGGTACATAAAACAATTTGGGTTTCTACCCCAACCGCCACAGAGGCAGTTTGTATAAGTAGGTTTAGGTTCTAAAACTGTATTTGAAAACTGCTACGTATACCAGTCGTGGACCCGTCCATAGGTCGAACGGAGCGGCCGCTCCAGGCGCTCTATGTGTGGCACATCATTCGCCAGGGCCTTCAAAATATTTCAAGGTTTCTAAGAACTCTTTTGGTAAAATATTTTACCAGCTTTCGAAAAAATCGCGAATATACATACATCCACGGGTCAGATATAGAACCATATTTTTTGAAGGCGGTTAAAAACTACAGATTAGCCTACTTAAATGGGGGCAACACAATAATACAATGAGATATGGCATGTCAGGGGCCAGCCCCCCCCCTAGAAAATAACTCTAGATACGCCATCGGGCGCTATAGGTCCAGGGGCGTCGAAGGCGTCCTTCGGCAAAGGAGTCTAGGGCGTTAAATGCTATCAAGAGGGCTAAAATTATTTGAAAAGGGTGCTAAACTTATTTGCAAGGAGCGCCTTTTATCATTTCAAATAGGTACCTACTCAAACTGACTCGGCATAAATATATAATACAGTATACCTACTTAGAAAAATTCTGATTAAAAAAATAATCACTGCTTAATTACACCTTCCATTTATTTTGTAGTTTGATTATTTCAAATTTTTAATAAGCGACGTAGGTAACAAATTATATTTTTTGTAACTGCAATAGTTGCAGTTGCAGTCATAGCGATTTATGTAGCCGACTTTACAAGTAATATTTTTGTAACTGCAACAGTTGGTGTTGCAGTCATACCGACTTATGAAGCCGACTTCACAAGTTATATTTTTGTAACTGCAACAGTTGCTGTTGCAGTCATAGCGACTTATGTAGCCGACTTTACAAGTTTTATTTTTGTAACTGCAACAGTTGCTGTTGCAGTTATAGCGACTTATGTAGCCGACTTCACAAGCTATATTTTTGTAACTGCAACAGTTGCTGTTCCAGTCATAGCGACTTATGTAGCCGACTTTACAAGTTATATTTTTGTAACTGCAGTTGTTGTTGCAGTTACAGCGTGCTAATTACTTAGTACCTACCTCACCTGCCAAGTTCGAAACTTGGAATTTATTAACGCGAGTGATAAGATAAAACGATAAAGCTATATTAAATGATAAACCGTTCATGACGTTTGCTTATGTACACATTTTTAGTTTAGGTACGTAACATTTAGTCGAATTTAATAATCAGGCTTGAAATCCTATGTATTAGCGTCTATCAAAACTGGGCGGAGAAATGTTTGTGCATTTTTTCGATGTTAATTTAAATATTGTACTTAAGCAATTCATATTGTCATGCAAAACACGCCTTCGTCTTCAGTTGATGATTACATACCTACATAACACATAAAAAGTAATTTAAGATTTATTATAGGACCGAGAACTGCTCCTTGTGGTACACTCATAGCAACAAGAGAGCCTATCTTCACTTGACATCGTATTGTATCAGATGGAACTTGTAGGTCTACTCTCTTTCTTTATAACGAAATTAATGAATTTTGTTTGTAGTTTGTTTACATTTCTTAAGTTCACGAGGATTTTTTTGGTTAAGCACAAGAGATCCGAACCCATGGACAATTTACAGGAACGAATGGATTAAATAGATGTTCCTGGTTCTGTATATGACCACCTCATTTTTGATCGAAACTTCGTTTTCATTGTATTAGACGCTGATTTTGGTTTATCTCATGTTTTAACTCTTTGATGATACAATTTGCATCAGTCCTTTAACATGGTGTATAGTATTAGTCGCAGCACCTTATCAAGTTTATAAACATTCAAACATTGTAAAATTGGCAATTTGAAAAGAGTGTCCGCGAGTTTTTATTGCCAGGTTCTTTTCTCCGGCTTTACCTATTGTTTGCGAACTTGGCATTACATGTACATATAGAATCCCGACATATCACAACAGTTGTTTTGCATCCTAAGTAAATAAAGAATTTAGATTTTTTTTTTGAGAGTAGGCCTCCTGCTGTTATCTTCTCGAGGTCAATTTTGATACCAGAAGTCGAGTCCTATGAAAATAACTTGCTAAAGGTGTTCCTATATTGCACGTAAGTACCTAATAACGCTGGTAAAGATGATTCCCAAGATTTCAAGGTTCTGCTTCGATATAAAATCATTAAAACCTTCCCAGGTGATTTGGCCGGGCAGCCTTATATGAAACGGGAAGACTAAGATACTGTCACAGTGTACAGTATATGGATTGTGTCTTCGGTTGTTGTCCAAATTGTTTTGTTTGTATTGTTTGATGTGCGTCAATCGATAGGTTTAATTTGATAGCAGCCAAACGATTCAATTTAGACGTCAAGAACAAGATATGCCATTACTGTAATTGAATATAATTTGTATAAGTAAGTACCTACTAAAAGAATAGGGGGCACAAGTTACAGCGCTCACATCTTGATTTGATTGTTCAGTGGCTCAGTGAGTGTGTGTACGGCTGATCTGCAAAAGGTTGTGAGTTCGATCCATAAATATTTTGTACCTAGTCTGCGTTTATTTTGTGTCCGTTAATTGTTGTTTGTAAGGCCTCCCACGACACAGAGGAGCTTATAACTCACCCGTGGCTTGTATCATGTTGCGGGAATCTTCAATTTAAAAAAGGATTCCATGTAGGTAGGTTTTATGTATCGTGGTAATTTGATGTCACGATTGTCATAAAATCGTTACAAATTGTGGCTAAATTCGATTTTGGTGGACATGTTTCGGTGCTGGAGTTGGTAACGGCTTAGGGCTGGTACCGCTAAGGTCGCGGGTTCAAGTCCCGCCTGAGACGAATTTATATTTTAAATATTGTATAAGAGAGTCGTCTCATGGTCCACTACCTATACCAATATGTAATACCCAGATTTTGTCAATGTGTCGTTGTTTCTCTGAGTAGGTATAAGTACTCGGCTGGTGCGGATGAGTTTAAAGCGGGTATCTGCTTGAAGGGCTCATTCAAGTATTACCCATGTAAGCAGAATTCTTGTCATTTTTATCTCCCCTCTCTTCCTTTGTCAGCAGTTCCCCTCATTTCTTTTTTTGTCACACGCCAAGGGGAGTTATTGTGTATATGTACTCATTAATACCTCAATGTTTTACATGAATATTGCAGATATAATCGCCCAACCCAATTTTGATGACATGGAGATGAGGCCCCATGTCATCAAAAATAAGCAAATCATTGACCATCCTACTCCCTTTGGTGGTTATTAATATTTGAATAGCCCATAAGTACCTACTTATTTAACACTGCTTAAAAAAATAATAGGTAGATCAGGAGGCCAATTCACGTATACTTGACGCAAGCGTATTTGATTCGATCACAAAGTTACAAGAATACAAAAATGGCCGTTTTAGTCGAAACTTAACTGCAACTGCACTGCTTTAAATACATGAATTGACCTCCTGAGTACACTTTCACTTTTATATATAGGTACTTTATTAAAAATAACCGAGACTAGTCATTCGTGGTACCTACATTTCGAGTCGCTATCTTCAGGCTACGTAGATATATACATTTTTTACGCAAAGTAGTAGGTACCTATATACTTATGTACTTACTATGCGAATTTAGAATTTGGCGAAAAATCTTTAAAAGCGTAACCACAGATAATATAATACTATACTAGTAGCGTGACTAAACCAAATTTAAAACAAACAGCTGATATAGCCATGGTTGAGACGTGCATGTTATAATTAACTGTGTTTTCTGTAAATAATAATATCCTTGGGGTAGATCCAATGATATTGGGTAGATGATGATCATCATAAAGATAAGGTTTAGACATAGACTTAGACATCTGTCCCATCAACGGTGAGAAAGCGAGTAGCGAGTAGCGATTTTATCTCTTAAGAAACGTAAGTACATACTTATGTAGGTCCCGTGTAAACAAAAGAGATACAGATATTAATAGTTGATCGCTGAGTGTTCACACTGCCGGCGAGTACTCGCTCTATACTGCATCTCTTTTGTTTACACGGATGGGATCTACAAAATATATCTATTGTACGTTTCTTGAGCGATAAATCGCTATTCGGTTCTCGCTCATCGTTGTTAGTGGGACAGTGTAGGATATATAATGTCACTAGCAGTCCTGCGCAACTTCGTCTGCGTAAATTTTCCCCGTTTTTGCAACATTTCTCTTTGCTGCTCCGCTCCTATTGGTCGTAACGTGATGGTATATAGCCTATAGCGTTCCTCGATAAATGGGCTATCCGACGGTGAAAGATTTTTTAAATTCAGATCAGCAGTTCCTGAGATTACCGCGTTCAAACAAACAAACAAACTCTTCAGCTTTATAATATTAGTATAGACTAGCTGTCCCGCGCAACTTCGTATGCGTAAATTTTCCCCGTTTTTGCAACATTTCTCGTCGCTACTCCGCTCCTATTAGTCGTAGCGTGATGTTATATAGCCTATAGCCTTCCTTGATAAATGGGCTATCCAACAAAAAAATATTTTTTTAAAATCAAACCAGTAGTTCCTGAGATTAGCGCGTTTAAACAAACAAACAAACAAACTCTTCCGCTTTATAATATTAGTATAGATAATAAGTCTATGGGTTTAGATACTCTTCTTTATTCTATGTCAGCGCACATACATAGGTAAACAACCTTCACGGAAACGATTTTTCGAACCTTTCAATTAAATTATTGTGAATCTTTTTGATGTGCTAGAAAAAATAAAAATGTCATAATAATATAAGTTGATATTAGTACCTTTCAAACAAATATAAATAATCTACCGTTTCTTAGCTTAAATATCATTTAAAAGCTTTACATAACTATACTAAATCAAACGATTCAAATCGATTAAAATAATTCTATTTCTGATTTAACCTCTCTTAAACCGGCCTAAATGCGACCGAAATCGCTCATCGCTGATAATAATTGTATCGAGTGTGATATGGTCCGAAAACATCATTGATAACGTGTAAGTAACGTATTAACGTTTAGCATTCAGTCTGTTAAAGATAGTTCGTAGGCGCGGCTGCCGGCGGCGTACTATCGCACCACAGCGATGGCCTCCAACAATGGTTTCCCCGTACAATTCGACGGAGAATATTATGACTTAAACAAATTCCTTCGTGACCACCCCGGGGGTCTAAATACCCTTAAGTTTTATAAAGGCAAGTCTGTAAGGAGTGCTATGGAGAAGTTTGGACATAGTAATAGTGCATATCACATGTTGAACGATATGAAATTGGACGGTGATGAGTTAAAAGATGTGAACTTGACCGGTGAGCTCAGTGAGAACGGGAGGATCATCACCAGTGAGGAGAGCACGAGGGATGTTGAGGAGATTAAGTTTTTGGAAGAACTTGAGGTAGGTGTATTAAATAATACTACGACGATACGGAGGGAATACCTACCGTGAATACACTAGTGGATTAACTAGTATAGTATCTACTATACTAGTTAATCCACTAGTAGTAATAATCATCTGATTATTACGTTTGTCATAATCTGCTGTGTAAGTGGTACGTGAAGCATTAGTATTTAAAACGGCCTTTTTAAAATATATATCTACTTTATAGTCTAATATATAAAATTCTCGTGTCACAGTTTTCGTTGCCATACTCCTCCGAAACGGCTTGACCGATTTTGATGAAATTTTTTGTGCTTATCCGGTATCTATGAGAATCGGCCAACATCTATTTTTCATACCCCTAAGAGTTTGTTTGTTTGTTTGAATGCGATAATCTCAGGAACTACTGGGCTGCACTGAAAATTTTATTTTATTGTTGGATAGCATTTATCGAGGAAGGCTATAGGTTATAACATCACGCTACGACCAATAGGAGCGGAGCAGCAATGAAAAATGTTGTAAAAAAAAGGAAAAAAAAGAAAAAAGGGAAAATTTACGCAGACGAAGTTGCGCGGGTCAGCTAGTAGTAGTATAATATTCCTTCCCAAAGTAAACACTAGCGGAAAATAATATGTGGATTCAAAACCTTTAGACCGTGCGGGTAATTCCAGATCATAGATACCCATAGTGGTCTACATTCGATGACGATTGTTAGCAAAAAAAAAAAAGTAATCATTTTATTTTTATTTTTTCGTTTTCTTATTAAAAAATAGGAAAATGGATTCTTATGGTACCTTTAGCTAAGAAAAGAGCAGTGCCTAGGTAATTCTCCATTGCGCGATGCCGTCCGGATTCTGGCAAAAAAAAAACGCATTCTGCTCAAAAGATTTTGAAATTCTGTGTTTCGAAATGATGAAGCCAAGTTTCCAAGAGTAGTTAGTACCTACTATTTGTCAGTAACAACAAATAAAAACAATCCACTTATGTATTATGATTTATGCTAAACTTTGGCAGTTACTTATTCTAAGTTACATGTAACTAGCTGACCCGCGCAACTTCATTTGCGTAAATTATCCCCGTTTTAGCAACATTTTTCATTACTGCTCTGCTCCTATTGGTCGTAGCGTGATATTATATAGCCTATAGCGTTCTTCGATATATGGGCTATCCAACAGTAAAAGATTTTTCAATTCAAACCTGAGATTATCGCGTTGAAACAAACGAACAAACAAAACTCTTCAGCTTAAACTAAATATGTACCTACTCGTTTTGTGTGTTAATGCTATCAGATCTTTAGTCTCTCTGGTTCCACCAGCCATCCTAAAGTTCACGATTTCATACTGTTTTGGCTTTAGTATTTTACATAAGTATCATTAATTTTATTTTTGCTTGTAAAAAGCAGTAAAAGGAATATGTACCTATTCATTGAAAGTTGATGACAGTATATACTTACACCGGCTCCACACGTTGATTCCAACGTTGGGACCAACGCCACTCGTCCAACGTGCGAATCTAGAAAATAACATTGGGGTCAACCATAGGCGGGTCCCGGGGGGAGCACGGGCTCACGCCTCCCACCCCCCCAGACGATGGTTTTGTGTACCGAACTTCTTGTATTGTATTGAATTTCTTTGCCGCCTCCTCCCTCTCTAGTTGGGTATCGTGAGATTTAGCTTGACCCCCCTCTTACCTTATTTCGTGTGGGGGGGGGGGGGGCAGCACCCAATCTAGATAATATATTATTTATACAATATATTTTTTTTTTTTTTAATTGCTTAGGTTGATAAAAATGCTATGCAATAGCTTTACCGCGGCAGTCCCCGAGTGCCACACATTTTTGAAATCGGTTCAGTAGTTTTTAAGTTTATTAATCTGTAATAGCAGCAAGCAGTCTCATAGTCATACTCTATACAAATCTATACTAATATTATAAAGCGGAAGAGTTTGTTTGTTTGTTTGTTTAAACGCGCTAATCTCAGGAACTACTGGTCCGATTTGACAAATCTTTTTTTGTTGGATAGCCCATTTATCGAGGAAGGCTATAGGCTATATAACATCGCGCTACGACTAATAAGAGCGGAGCAGCGACGAGAAATGTTGCAAAAACGGGGAAAATTTACGCATACGAAGTTGCGCGGGACAGCTAGTCACAAATAATCTTTTAATTTGAACCAATAGTTCCAGAGGGCATTGCGTTTAACCAAACAAATAAACTCTTCAGCTATATAATATTAGCATAGATATCGAAGGAATTCGTGGCTTGTGACTCATTGGCAATGTTCAATAGGTAGGTATATGAGTGACCGTTGTTTGTAAAAGTATCCCACCAATCTATGCCTCACGATAATGATAAAAACCGTTCCAAATAATCAATTCAAAAAATAATTTTAACTAATCTGAGTGTTATCCTATACAAACGTTTTTTTTTGTAATTGAACATCACCAAAGGAGTTCATGAACTTATTTAAACGCATGCATAAATAAACATATTTGACAACCAATAAATATGTATGTTAATCCCTTTTTATTACTGACACTATTCTATATTTTTAAATGTAAAATATACGATTATCCAAATATAGTGGATATATCTTGTCGATTCAAAACCTTTATTTTAATATGTTCTTTAATTTAAATTTAAAAGGGGAGAGTTTACCATATCGATGGAATAAACATTATATGGTTGACAGGTACGAAACCCATGAACATTTTGTATGGCAATATTATTTTCTTTTATTTTATTTTTTTGTCAATTTTCCAGTGTTTTAAATGCCTTATATCCTATTCCGGATGAAGACAAATCTAAAAACACAAAAATCATACAAATTGGTCCAGCTGTTCTTGAGTTATAAGTAGTGTAACTAACACGACTTTGTTTTATATATATAGATTTGTATAGAGTATGACTATGAGTACCTGCTGCTATTACAGATTATCTTGACATTTAAATATTTTATTTGCATGACCGGCCTGTTGGTCAAATGGTTTATTTGCAACGTAGTGTACAATAGTTGATCTTAGAGTAATACAATATAGGACTTAGTACCTTTTTAGGTGCTGCAAGAAATGCTCATATTTTTAGTACTTATGCTGATTTCTGTGGAAAATAAATGTTGACTGAAAATTTTCAGTCAACATTTATTTTCCACAGAAATCAGCATAAACATATATGTTTGTCGAATCGAACCCTTAAGGCATCTGTCCGACCAACGGCGAGAAAAAGAGTAGCGAGTAGCGATTTTATCGCCCAAGACACGTACATACTTATGTAGATCCCGTGTAAACAAAAGAGATACAGATATTGACCGTATGACCGTTCACACTGCGGGCGAGTACTCGCTCTATACTGCATCTCTTTTGTTTACACGGACGGTATCTACAAAATACATCTGTTGTATGTTTCTTGAGCGATAAATCGCTACTCGCTTCTCGCTCATCGTCCCCACTCAGGATAAATATTTGTGTGTTGAGCATGGGAGAACCCAGGATTTCACTCTTCATGAGAGACAAATGACAATACCGGATCCAACATGCTTACGATGGGGCACACCATTTGCACGGGGAGACACGGGCCCATTTGCCTCATATGCCCCAGGACGATTTTTTTGGGGCACTCACCCCCGATGCCCGATGAAACGAAATGCTTCCACCCCTACGCAGGGGTGGCGTAGGGGTGGAAGCATTTCGTTTCGAATGGTGATGAGCATGATCGATGGTTTACTCTATGTCTGGCCGTAATTTATCAATAATATGTATATAGATATTTAATCACCAATATTTATAAGTAGGTACGTGTATATGTTTATCAGTTATTATAGTAGCTACTAAATTTTGTAGCTAGCTACAAAATTTTCAGTCAACATTTATTTTCCACAGAAATCAGCATAAACATATATGTTTGTCGAATCGAACCCTTAAGGCATCTGTCCGACCAACGGCGAGAAAAAGAGTAGCGAGTAGCGATTGACAATGCCGGATCCAACATGCTTACGATGGGGCACACCATTCGCACGGGGAGACACGGGCCCATTTGCCTCATATGCCCCAGGACGATTTTTTTGGGGCACTCAACGTAATGCTTCCACCCCTACGCAGGGGTGGCGTAGGGGCGGAAGCATTTCGTTTCGAATGGTGATGAGCATGATCGATTGTTTACTCTATGTCTGGCCGTAATTTATCAATAATATGTATATAGATATTTAATCACAAATATTTATAAGTAGGTACGTGTATATGTTTATCAGTTATTATAGTACTCTATCATTATACGTATTTATCATCTCTATGTACACCTAGATGCAATTAATGATTTGATTCAGATTTTTTTTATTATCTGATTGTTCGTAGTACAAGCTCTGCCTATTATGGAATTAGATAGCCATGTGTAAATTATTCTTAAATATTATTTATTTATTTATTGTACATATTGTAGGTATGATAGATAATGATGTTGAAGACAAAATTAATTTCAATGACGATCTATAATAAATTGTTCAGATGGGCAGAAACTTACTTATTATTTCCTATGAAACAAATTAAGAATCGATCGTAAAATTGCATATGACTTTTCACATCACATTATTTTTCACCATTTAATGTAAATGGTGACGAGTAGAGACATCAGCTAAGTTGAAAAGTGTCGAGGGGGGGGGGGGGCAACGTGTGACCCAACTGGCCAAGTGTGAGTCGCTCGTATGACGGGGGAGGAGGGTGCATTTGATTTCATACCGGTACACCAGTCCACCAAAACACACCGGTAGTGACAATACTGACAAAATCTCCCCAAAAAAAATGTCTTTCAGTCGAGTCTCCCAGACTCAAGCTGGCGTGTGGCATTGCCTCCCAGACTCGACTGGGGGGAGGAGGGGGCTCGGGTCCGCGCCTGATACAGGGCGCGATCTAGGGCAGGGCAAGCCCGGTTAATGACCAACGGAAAATTATTTGCACTCATTCCCCGTCCCGCGAGATGTGTACAAGTTTTTTTTTTTTTTTTTTATCTTTTATTTTTGGAGCTTTTATTCTAGGAACATGTCAGCCCCGTAAGGCTTAACCTATACATTCAGTACAAATAATAATATGAGTCTTAGGGAATCACGAATACGCGAACATCTTAAATAGTGATAATGCAGCATCTGATGTAGGGTTTGCCAAAACAGTTGCGAATACGCCCATATCCATCATATTTAAATTAAATTCTCGCACTAATGACTCCCGCTGACTCTAGTATTTTCTACAATCTTTTAGTAGATGTTGGACATCGTCTAGTACTCCGCATATTTCACAGTTTGGCGACTCAATTTTTTTCATTAGATGACCAAATTTTATGTGTACAAGTTGTATCAGGTGAAAAGATTTGCCTAAGTACTTGCACCTGTGCTTATATCAAGAGTGAATCCAAGTGCAGTTTTACGTAGGTATACAGACAGGCGAGGATCCAGACCTTTGTTCAGGGGGGAACTTTTGACTCAACAGGCCAAGTGTGTGTCACTCGTATGACGTTTCATTTAACAGTGGTACACCAGCCACCACTGCGGAGGGGGGAGGCAACTGCCTGTCAAAACACATCGATCCAGAGTCAAATTCTCAAAAAAAAAAGTGTGGCACTCGGGGACTGCCGCGGTAAAGCTATTGCATAGCAATTTTTATCATCTTATGCAATTATATATTTTTTTTTTTCATTTCATTTCGGAGCAGCTCGTCTCGATCCGTGCGAGCTTCGTACAATCGTACCATATACATATACGTTAAGCGAACGCTCGGCCGTGCTACATGGTAGGCGGAGTGGGGATGTTGTGTTTTTTTCGTTACGGAATTTCTTGATTCGGTCGCCGCGCTCAAAGCCCGCGATAAAAGCTATGCAATAGCTTAAAAGGGGTTTTAGCCGACTCTGGGGAGAGGGTAATTGACCCTGTTGCCCCCGCCTCCTCTTTGTTCCGCGCCTGTATACAGACAATGGTGCCTTAGACTGCGTTTCTATTGAACAGGAGCGGACCGGACCTAAATCGTCAATTCACAGCCCCACCACCCCCATTTCGGGTTAGTGGAAACGCTCCCATAAACTGGCAGACTGTTGAAAACGTTTTTTGTATTGATCAATGATAAGCAGATAACAGATTTGAGCATTGCATTAGTCAGACAGTCACTGTCGCACGTAGGCACGGCTATCTACTTAACCTGTGCTATCGTTATCTCAATGTAATTATTTCGGCAGGTAATTATATAGTATGTGATAGGATTTATTTGTTACAATGTGTAATCCAACTAATATTGCTAATGTGAATGTACCTAGAAATGTTTAAATGTTTTGTGACTCGATTATATACACGAGTAAATAGATTGTGCAACATTAATACCTATTTTATGAAAAATGTTGTGTTTGATAGCTGATTTTTAGGGTTCCGTATCCAAAATGGCAAAACGGAATCCATAAAGTTTCGCCATGTCCATTCGTCTGTCTGTCCGTAGCTTTGCTCAGAGACTTTTAATGCTAGAAGGCTTTCATTTTGCATGTCACACATTACGTAGGGCAAGAAAGTGAAATAATAAATACTTAAAAACCATTTTTAAGGGTACCTTTAAATAATGTAAAGTGGGGATGTTGTTTTTTTTTATTGAACCTACATCATCGTGTAGGGTATCATTAGACAAGGCTTTTGAAAACGTTTAGTGGTTGGGAAGACTATTTTTAGATTTAGGGATCCGTTTGTGAAATATTAAGCTTTAAAATAACTAACTAAAGCTAGTGAGTGAACATTCGTAGGTCCCGTACTTATCATCGTTTTGTGGTAGGTAGGGGGGTTTTCCTACAACAAATCTGTTCTAAAGTTAAGAACGACCTTATACAGAAAGCTTATTCTTGTATACATGATTATTTAAACGACAAAAACACGTACATGGTCATAATGCTCACACAGGAGTTATAAATTTTATTTCCACTAGCTGACCCGCGCAACTTCGTCTGCGTAAATTTTCTCCGTTTTTGCAACATTTCTTATTGCTGCTCCGCTCCTTATATCTCCACTATTTAATGGATGTTATTATACATATAAACCTTCCTTTAATCACTCTATCTATTAAAAACAAACCACATCAAAATCCGTTGCGTAGTTTTAAAGATTTAAGCATACATAGGGATATAGGGATAGAGAAAGCGACTTTGTTTTATACTATGTAGTGATAATTCTAAATTATTTTTAAATTCTCAAATATTCTAATTATTATATTATTATTATTATTATTTTAATTGTATAAACTGGTTATCTGAAATATATAAAATTCATGCTCGTAAATGTAAAAATGCAGAATAATGTATCTAAGTATTTGTGTTGAATATTAAAATGGTTATTGCATTTTATATTCACAAAGTACCTAGATAATTGAAATTGTTGTGCATAGATAATATGTACAATATTTTATTGAATAACGGTAACTAGCGATCGTACTTCATAAAATTATTTAAAGTTATTTTCCTTTCTATGAGACGTAATGTCAGGGATCGTCATGCTCACTAAAATGTCATTGCTTGTGGTGGCGGTGTGGGTCGGGTCGTCTTCCTTCCCTCCAATATGGCGAAGGGGATGGCTGACCTATGCGTCAAACTCGTGAACGGGTGCTACTTAGGGTGACTGGTCGGCCTTGTCATTATCATTTTATAGGTTTATTATTTTAAATTAGCGGTTCATAAATAAGTGGTTTTTCTTATAATAATCGAATCGCATGTCGCCTTTACCCTGGTCTGTATTTTTGTAAGTTGATGCTCCCATCCACACCGTAGGAGGCTAATGCATTTAAAACTTGATAAATACCAGTTTACGTACTATGGTTATTGCTTGCGTAAGTTTCATGGTGTACCTAATGGTTGCAGTACCTTATTGGCTTTACTGTATACAGGCTGTAACAGAAAGGTGTGGTCATATTCAAGGGTTGGTATGTGACCATGATACTGAGTGCACATACCTAATTTTATCAAAATCAGAGTATCCTAAAAAAATAAAAATAGGAACTCTAACTTTTTTAACAATAAAGTACCTATTCTTCTTTATAATAATAATACTAGTATACCTACACATAGAATAGTAAAGAGTATAGAGAAATAAAGTTAAAAAGATACAATTAAATATATGATTTTTTTTATTTTATTTTAAAGACTCACCAACAATCGTTTACACTTGAACATTTCTAAGACTTAATATTCACAATATTAACTTAAACTAGTGTAACATTTTTTTACAGGTAAGCACATCATGCTCTATTTATTATTTACAATAATTAACCTACCACATACTTTAAATTCATAAGTCATACAAAACTGTTAAGAATAACATTAATAAAAAAAAAAACAATAAAAAAATATAATTACAATAATATAGAATGCAATAAAAAATGAGACATAATTATCTAAAATTTTAGTTATAACACTACGTTTGCACTTGGGACGAGGTTATACCACGGAACTTGCTAATAGAGTCAAAATAGACGTCAACTAGATCACTGTAGCTGTTAATCAATTTACAGAGCCAGGGAATTATAGAATTTGCACCTATTACTGTTCCACGGAAGGGAGGGTGCAACGGGATAATAGGTGCACGCGGGTATCTAGAGGGAACACGAAACGAACATTTTTGCAGCAATCTTGGGACAACTCACACAACGCTATTTGATCCCAAACTAAGCAGAGCTTGTACTATGGAAACCAGACAACTGATAAACATACCTATATATTTCTAAATACATACATATTATAGATAAATAACACCCAGACACAGAATAAACCATCGTGCTCATCACACAAAGTTTTATCCTGGGTGGGGATCGAACCCACAACCTCTTGCGTAGCAGTCGGATACACTCCCACCGCGCCACAGAGGCAGTCTATTTTGTTCCTGAGCACTTTAAATAAAAATGCGCAGTCCAAGGTCTGTCTACGTTTCTCCAGAAATTACTCGTTATACGCTCTGCAGTAAGTCAATATTAGCTGAAAATGTCGTGCTGCTTTTATTCGAAGTTATTTAAAATTTTGGGTGTGTGCAATCACTATTTACGTTATTTGTAATGTAGCGGTACTTTAGAAGTTAGAAGGTATCCTGGTAAAACACAATCCATTATGTGATACGCTATCATAGACAGGTGTAGGTATTAGATTCGTTTGCCATCCAAATTAGTTTGTAATCACGCTGAAACCGAGCGTCGAGTGTCACTGTAAATAATACTTTATTTAGGTACCTACATTACAGTTTATATTAAAAAACCGAACAAGTGCATGTAGGACCATGCTCAGTGTAGGGTTCCGCAGTCTTGAATAATTGCATCAGTAGGAGAGCGTATGTTCATGGCAGTTACACCCTTTTGTTGAGAAACGCAGTTTTTTGGCAATAACTCAATGACGGTATATCCGATTTTATCCGAAATAATTTTAATTTAAAGTATTTATTAAGCGCTATCGTTGTGATTTTTTCAAAATTTTTTGGTTACCTACACGGTTCAAAGTTAAGGGGGGGGGGGAGACACGTTTTATGCAACTTTCGGAGCGATTATTTCCAAAAATATTTAGTCAATCAAAAAAGTTTATTAAAAACCTCAAAATGTTTTTAAAGGACCTGTCGAAAAAAAATTTTCAGCCCTGTTACATGTATGGAGTGGCCCCCCTAAAAATATTTATTATTATTATTTAGCTATCAGACTAAGTAACGGCTACTACAAGACACCGTTCCTTTCCGGAACCCTAAAAAGTTCAAAAAAAGGACGAAACATTATCTCGTCAAAATGTGTTGTTGGGTGTTACTAAAGCCCTATAAATAAGGTGGAGTTGCTAACACTTCTTAGCGATAACCTATAAATCAAATAGTTTGACCTATAAATAAATTACAATTTATTGCCTTACGAATGTGGCATTTTGACAACTTGACATTGTTATGTCTACAATTTAAAAGTTTATAATATGTAGCACAAGTAGTGTTCCTGTAGTTTTTGCTTCCTAAGCTCATTTTAACAAATTGTTTATTAAAGACCTTGTTCTCGGAAGCTTTAGTCAGTATTTTTGTTACTGAACAAGATTCAATGCTACTTTGTTCGCCAGCGTAATGTATCATGCCACATGCTGATAATGAGTAGGTAAAAAATAAACCTTGTTGGACATTGTTCTTTGTACCCATAATACCTACATACATTTATTATATACTAGCTGTGCCCCGCGGTGTTACCCGCATTTTATTAGCCTATGTTTTAATCTAGGGTGTCAGCTAAGTCCATACCAAATTTTATTAAAATCGCTCCAGCCGTTTAGACGTGAAGAAGTAACAAACATACACACTCACATACTCACAAACTTTCGCCTTTATAATATTAGTGTGATGTCACTGTGGCACCGGCTTAAGAATAGTGCCACCCCATCTCTTCCCGTGGGTGTCGTCAAGGCGACTAAGGGATGTCACACGGGAGGACGGGCAGCAGCGTCCTCTGCGTATTTCAAGCCTTACTGCGATCGCCAACCCGCTCGCCAAGCGTGGCGATTATGGCAATTACCCCCAGGAATTAATAAGTAGGTTCTACTGGGGAGACCCGTGCCCAGCAGTGGGACATCATATGGGTTGTTATGTATGTTATGTCACACTGAGACACAGAATAAATCATCGTGCACGTCAGACAAAGTTTGGGTTGGGATCGAACCCACGACCTCTGGCTTAGATTACTCTGTAGATGCCTTTAGACATTTCATACTGTCGAATCGAATAGGTAAAGGAACGTAGGTACGCATACTAGGTACATACCCCGTTTAGGGGGGGAAAGGGTCATCAAAATACCACAGCGAGGAGGGGGCGGGGTTAGGTCTTTGTCATGTAGTCAATATTTATTTATTTATATTTTATTTAGTAAAATAAGACGACTCCCGCATTAGGGTACAAGCCCAGTGTCGCGAGGACTTTTACAAACATACAAGTCACGGACACAAAGTACACCCAGACTCGGAACAACAATTTGTGGATCACACAAAGTGGTGTCCCGTGTGGGAATCGAACCCACGACCTCTTGCGTAGCAGTCGCACACACTCCCACCGCGCCATAGAGGCAGTCAGCATATTCTCTATATTCTCTAGCTACTCCGTCAAACAAACAGTCTCGGGCGCTAAATGCTATGTTTGTGGCGATTTGCCGGCTTTACAATGACCAAAAAAAAAAAAAAAAAAAGCCGTGAGCAAAAGTTACAGATACACCTGTCCCACCAACGACGATGACCGAGAAGCGAGTAGCGAGTAGCGATTTATCGCTCAAGAAACGTACAACAGATGTATTTTGTGGATCCCGTCCGTGTAAACAAAAGAGATGCAGTATATGTATAGCGAGTACTCGCCGGAAGTGTGAACGGTCAGCGATCAACTATTAATATCTGTATCTCTTTTGTTTACACGGGATCTACATACGTATGTACGTTTCTTGAGCGATAAAATCGCTACTCGCTACGCGCTTTCTCGCCGTTGGTGGGACAGGTGCCTTTGGTCTTTGAATGGAACAGATTTTATCTAGGTAGGAACTTACTGATAATGCTATCGTCCTAATCAACTTTTGGTCATGGCCCGGCGATCAATTTGAACAGAGTCTAGCCAGACTCAAAAAATCGGTCAAGGTTACTGTTATTTTTGCAAAATGAGACAAACTTTGTGTTTTTACCCGACTGTAAGGAAGGGTTATGTTTTTCGCGCGTATCTTGTATGTATGTATGTAATATTATTTATTACCTGATACAATCCTCTGAACGGATTTATACAATTAAGACGTCGTTAGATTAGTCGTGATCGCCCAACTGTTCTTCGATATGTGACGTTTGAAAAAATAAACATGGCGGCTGTGAGATGTCAAAATAAAGAGGTGTGAAAAAAAGTTTTTTTGAATACTGCAATATGGGTATCAAATTAAAGGGCTCATCTTAAGCATTTCAAAAAGCTATAACATGATTATGACTGTTAAACTAAAAATACAACTTCCGCAGTAGGGTACTAGCCCTGTATCGCGGGGGACTTTACAAACATACAAGTCACGGACACAAAGTACACCCAGACTCGGAACAACAATTTGTGAATCACACAAAGTGGTGTCCCGTGTGTGAATCGATCCCACGACCTCTTGCGTAGCAATCGGACACACTCCCACAGCACCACAGAGGCAGTCGTGCCATATTGGTACATATTTGTGCTGTGATAACTTCGATTAAAAGCAGCACGACATATTCAGCTAATATTGACTTAAGTACTGCAGATTGTATAACGAGCGGCGAAAGAATCACATTTCATAAATTTAATTGTAAATGTTAAAAAATACATGACTACCTCAGTGGGAGTGTATCCGACTGCTACTCAAGAGGTCGTGGGTTCGACCCCCACCCAGGATAAAGCTTTGTGTGCTGACTGAAGAGCACGATGGTTTATTTTGTGTCTGGGTGTTATTTATCTATAATATGTATGTATTTAGAAATAAATACGTACTAGCTGACCCTCGCAACTTCGTTTGCGTAAATTTTCCCCGTTTTTGCAACATTTTTCATTCCTCCTATTGGTCGTATGTTATTATGTATGATGTTATATAGCCTTCCTCGATAAATGGGCTACTCAACAGAAAAATATTTTTTCAATTCGGACCCGTAGTTCCTGAGATTGCCGCGTTCAATAAACAAACAAACTCTTCAGCTTTATAATACTAGTATAGATGTTTATCAGTTGTCTGGTTTCCATAGTACAAGCTCTGCTTAGTTTGGGATCAGATAGCGTTGTGTGAGTTGTCCCAAGATTATTTATTATTATTATTATTATTCAGATTATATATAAGTACAGACGATAAGGCACCTGGGGGTGAGTTAGGTCTTTGTCATGTGGTCAATATTCTCTAGTCACTCCGTCAAACAAACAGTCTCGGGCGCTAAATGCTATGTTTGTGGCGATTTGCCGGCTTTACAATGACCAAAGCCGTGGGAAAAAATTACAGACGATAAGGCACCTGTCCCACCACCGACGATGAGCGAGAAGCGAGTAGCGATTTATCGCTCAAGAAACGTCCAACAAATGTATTTTGTAGATCCCGTCCGTGTAAACAAAAGAGGTGCAAGGTATATAAGATTAATATTATTCATTATTATTAATCTTATACCATTAAACGGGCAATTCTTGCATATATAATCTGAATCTCGATAACAGCTCCAACGATTTTCATGAATTTTTATGTATATGGAGGAGATTTCGGGGGCGATAAATCGATCTAGCTAGGTTTCATTTTCAGTAAACGACGTTAAAAAAACGGAGCAAAGTGCGGTCATCCAGGTACCTATATAAAACAGATAAACGAACAATTTAATGATTCTGTTAGGAATTCTATTTTCCGTGTAGTCGGGTAAAAAATGTGTGACACTCGGGGACTGCCGCGGTAAAGCTATTGCATAGCATTTTTTATCAACTTATGCAATTATAATTATTTTTTATTTATGCACTTTTTTTTCTTTTCATTACATTTCGGAGCAGCTCGTCTCGATCCATGCGACTTCGTACAGTCGTACCATATACATATACGTTAAGCGAACGCTCGGCCGAGCTACATGGTAGGCGAAGTGGGGAGTGTTAGGTTTTATTTTCGTTACGGAATTTCTTGATTCGGTCGCCGCGCTCAAAGCCCGCGTTATATGCAATGCAATAGCTTAAAAACGTAAGCAAAGTCAACTCTCTGTCATATATTTATGTAGGTAGGTAGCAAAAGTGATGTCTAATAATTACTAAGCGCTAAGCAGCGTTGACTGATAAATTAATGATTAAATTATATCAGTTGCTCGATATGTATCACACACAGTTTCATTCTAGATATGGGAATGGCATAATGAGATGGGTTTATAAATATGGGTATAAATATTATACAATTTTAGAAGCTATGGGTCTTAATCGCGTAAATATTTTATTTTAAGGCTAAATACCTTTGTTTATTGCACGACATTTCGACCGGTTGAAATTGACGTGTTTTTTTATTTCAACCGCTTAGCTGCCGTAGCTTATAAAATTGTATAATGTGTACAAATCGCGAAAGTTTACGAACATATATGGGTATAAATACTTGTATAGGCACCATGTAGATGTGGAAGAGTTGTTTTGTTTGGGGGGGGGGGACATTTGACTCAACCGGTCAAGTGTGAGTCGCTCGCACGACGGAGGGAGAGGATGCATTTGATTCAACACCGGTACACCATCCACTACTACCAAGCGGGAGGCAATTGCCTGCCTAAACACTCCAATCTAGTGTCAAAACTAAAAAAAAAAAGACCATTCACTCGAGTCTGGGGGGAGAGGGGGGTAAATGCCCTTGTGCCGCCCCCCCCCCCTTCTATACGCGCCTGGTTGTCATAGGATGATATTACCTTATTGGTACCTATACCTATATGATAACATCTAATATATAAAATTCTCCTGTCACGGGGTGCGTAATCGAACTCCTCCGAAACGGCTCGACCGATTTTGATGAAATTTTGTGTGCATATTCGGTAGGTCTGAGAATCGGACAACATCTATTTTTCATCCCCCTAAGAGTTTGTTTGTTTGTTTGTACGCGATGATCTCAGGAACTACTGGGCTGCACTGAAAAAATATTTTACTGTTGGATAGCCGATTTATTGAGAAAGACTATAGGCTATATAACATCACGCTAAGACCTATAGGAGCTGAGCAGCAATGATAAATGTTGCAAAAACGGGTAAAATTTACGCAGACGAAGTTGCGCGGGTCAGCTTATCCGGTATCTATGATAATCGGCCAACATCTATTTTTCATACCCCTAAGAGTTTGTTTGTTTGTTTGAATGCGATAATCTCAGGAACTACTGGGCTGCACTGAAAAAATATTTTATTGTTGGATAGCCCATTTATCGGGGAAGGCTATAGGTTATAATATCACGCTACGACCAATAGGAGCGGAGCAGCAATGAAAAATGTTGTAAAAAAAGAAAAAAAAAAAAAAAATGAAAAAGAAAAAAGGGAAAATTTACGCAGACGAAGTTGCGCGGGACAGCTAGTCTACTTATATAATTTGTAACGAATGGCTCATTATAAATATGAATGTAGTGTTTACCTATAAGTAACTAAACATTTAGATATAAGTAATTGTGAAAGTTTGTGTTTAGATTATTGTTGATGTATTAGTTGTTGGTGAACCAAATAAATAAATAAATAAAAAATACTTCTATACTAATATTATAAAGAGGAAAGATTTGATTGTTTGTTTGTATTGAATAGGCTCCGAAACTACTGGACAGATTTGAAAAATTCTTTCATCGTTGTGAAGCTACACTAACCCCGGGTGACATAGGCTATTTTTTACCTGTACCTATTCCCACGGGCACTACGCGGGTGAAACCGCGAGGCGTCCGCTAGTCATCTATAAATAAGTAGATATAGGTGTACTCAATCGGTAAAGAGGATACATAATGCAGAAAATCATAACAAATATCAATAAAGAATGGTGTTGCAATTTTTATCTGTTATACCTATTCGTTAGTATCTACGTATCTATTTGGGCGACAAAGCGTTATCAGATTCATATTTTCAATGTTGATTATTTATGTTATATTTAATTAATAATATATAAATAGATATGAGTGATATGACTCATGGTTGTGACACTTTTTTATGTTGACTATGTGGTAATGAATGTACGTACATTGGGCAATTTCATTATCGCGGGTGCAATATCTAGACGCATTTAAAGTGTATTTATCTATCTACTAATATTATAAAGCGGAAGAGTTTTGTTTGTTTGTTTGCTTTGTTTGCTTTGTTTGTTTGTTTGTTAGTTTAAACGCTAATCTCAGGAACTACTAGTCCGATTTGAAAAAATCTTTTTTTGTTGGATAGCCCATTTATCGAGGAAGGCTATAGGCTATATAACATACGCTACGACTAATAGAAGCGGAGTAGCGACGTGAAATGTTGCAAAAACGGGGAAAATTTACGCATACGAAGTTGCGCGGGACAGCTACTAATGAAATAAAACAACCGTCAAAAACTCGTTTACCCCAACGGTTGTCGGTTCTTCGGCTAATATGGCCAGCCTACTGCCACTTCAGCTTGCTAATCCAGTGGGCTATGTCGTTTCCCTTTATTTATTCACCCCACAGCCCGCACGGCTGCCCCCTTTGACGAGGTATCTACTTTTAATTCCATTACGAGACCAAAGGCTTCTCTCTTTCTGGAAGGCATTTTGTAGTATCCCTAGAAATTTTTGGCGTTGATACTACAACGCCAAAAATTCCTAGGTATACCACAAAATGCCTTCCAGAATACTCCGAACGGTACTACTCCACCATGACAACGCGCCCTCACACTCAGCGCTCAAAACGAGGGACTTCCTGAACAGCCACCGGTCAGAGTCTTGGGCCTTCCTTGCAGTCCTGATCTGGCACGTTGTGTGACTTCATTTTATTACCTAAAATAAAAAATCTGGTGAAAGGGATACAGCTTTCATCGCCGAAGACGCGCTAGCAGCGTGTCTGCGGCGGACTGAACAAAAATGTTTCAAAAATTGGTTCAGACGCATGAAACTTTGTGGTGAGAGTAATTGGCTGGTGGAGAGTTATTTGAAAAAAAAAATACATTATTTTATTCATAGAAGTTAGTTTTTAGATTGTCAAAACTTTTTTGGTGTCCCACGTATTGTGTTCCTTAAAGTGCCATAAATCCTATGCTATCTTAATCTTACTCTTCCGTATCCAAAGAGGAGCCTATTAGTAAGACTCCGCTGTCCGTTGCGTCTGTCTGTCACCAGGCTGTATCTCATGAAATGTAAAAAAAAACCAGACAAGTGCGACTCGGACTCGCCCACTGAGGGTTCCGTACAAATTTGTATGTACATATTAGATATATTTCGGGACTTAACCGCATGAATTATTTAACTTACCCGACGTGACATTACTTGCCAAATTTCGTAGTTCTAGGTCAACGGAAAGTACCCTATACATTTTGATTACCTAGCGAGTGTCGAAATCATTTTTTTGCGACATAAACAGCCGCATCTTTTTTTTACCGTTAACTTAGAAGTTGAATTTTTTCACAGCTTCAAGGGACTGTAAACCTGAGTATATAGTTTTAAATTTAACTCGATACCTACATTTACGCATTCCCAAGATAAAGGGTCTTGACAGACTGACGGACGCACATACGGATAAGAAAGTGATCCTGTAAAGGTTCGGTTTTTCTTTTGAGGTACAGAACTCTAAAAACAACATGGGTTTAGGAAGTGCCTATTAAGGGATGTAAGGAAGGTGAAAAGGGATGAGGAGGATGCGAGTTATCCTCGGTTGAACACAATTTGCACGAGTCAAACTTATATCGCCCAGATCTTATGAATCGCATCGTGTGATACTTGCAGGTATTTTATCGCACAATTTTTTTTTCCCGCAAATTGTTATTGCGCAAATGTCCTTTCACGCAAGTGTCCCTTTACGCAAGTATCCTTTCACACAACATTTCCTTTCACGCAAGTGTCCTTTCACGCCAATGTCCTTTCTTTCACGTAGGTAAATGTCTTTTCACGCAAATGTCCTTTCATGCAAGTGTCCTTTCACGCAAATGTCCTTTCACGCAAGTGTCCTTTCACGCAAGTGTCCTTTCACGCAAATGTCCTTTCACGCAAGTGTCCTTTCACGCAAGTGTCCTTTCACGCAAGTGTCCTTTCACGCAAGTGTCCTTTCACGCAAGTGTCCTTTTACGCAAATGTCCTTTCACGCAAATGTCCTTTCACGCAAATGTCCTTTCACGTAAGTGTCCTTTCACGCAAATGTCCTTTCACGCAAATGTCCTTTCACACAAATGTCCTTTCACGCAAATGTCCTTTCACGCAAATGTCCTTTCACGCAAATGTCCTTTCACGCAAATGTCCTTTCACGTAAGTGTCTTTTCACGCAAATGTCCTTTTACGCAAGTGTCCTTTCACGCAAGTGTCCTTTCACGTAAATGTCCTTTTTGTGTTTTTTGCGTAAATAGTTTTCGTGTAAACGTCCATGCGCGCAAATATCCTTTCACAAACGCACAAAACCCCATTATAGATCATTTCGTGGCCGCCAGAACTTTTCATACCACCGGCAACTATGTAGATCAGATCAGGCCTTGGTATCATAATAAATAACCATTTTCTTTTCAGGGCAGGTTAGATTGGTCGAAGCCGCTCCTAAACCAGCTCGATGCCATAGCACCTCACTACGACAAATGGATGAACACAGCAGTATACAGACAGTGCAGACTCTTCGCCAGTCCACTTTTGGAGAGCATGACGTACACCCCCTGGTACCTGGTGCCCATGTTTTGGGTACCCATTGTTCTATATATTGGTATCACGCAGTACTTGGAGCTGGTCATGTGTGAAGGTATTTACCTCTATATTGTACTAACTAAAACCATAGTAGGACCTTTAGGTTTTCGAGGGTTAAATACACCATGTATATGTATCCAATCTCGTGTATTCTTCTAATATTATTGACCTTTTTCATCATCCGAATCACACAAAAAACACTTTTTGGCCATGTTTTCCAACAATAAATAGTAGCACGATTTTTCACTTGTATCTATAGCAACAATCTATTCCAAAATGATCGTCTATCGCTATCCTTTTCATTTTCAAGCACAAATAGCATGCGCACTCTCTTTCTTTAAATGGGCGGACCTTAAACAGCTGCTATGCTGTGTCCTCTTCTATCGCATGGGATGGTTGGTTGGGACCTCACAGTCGCACACATTCACTCGCAGCTATATTTTACTTTTTAAAATTCGACAACCGGAATTAGAGACTGATTTTTCGCAGGCAACCTTATACCACCGTGATCATAATTAAATAATCTTTAATTTTATTTAAGTTTAATTCAATAGGCAGACCGTTGCAAAATGCTAGTATAGATTTACCTGTTTATACCTGGCTACCCGATAGTTGTGACCGGAAAAAAATAGGCAACCTAATGTTTGCATATTTTATGGACTTCATACTTTCGATTGGTATAGAGTTTATCTAATAATCACACCGGTGGAATGTTTAAATAAATTTTTTTTTTCATTATTAATTAATAATACCCTGGACTAAAATTTGTTAGGCAACCCTTAAGCAATATATTTATTGACATATTAAATTAAATATAAAATTCGTTTCATGAAATAAACATCTCGGTGAAGGTCGTTGTATATCGGGATCTTAGACTAATTGGTAGATTAGGTAGATAGTAATTACGACTTATTTAGCTAGACATTTGAGTATGCGGTCAGAGACTTAATTTTCCTATGTATTTATTTTTAGACAGTTGCCAGCAAGAGCCGCTGACTCACCTACAGTACGCGTACCATGCAGCGCTAGGAGTACTTATATGGACCGCCCTGGAGTACTCGCTGCACAGGTGGCTGTTCCACCTCAACCCTGGTTCCTCGATCACCATGATCAAGATCCACTTCCTCATACACGGGATGCATCATAAGGTAAACATATTAACGGAATACATTACAATATCTTGAAGTTAGTTCCCTTTACTCATCAAAGAGGGCAATCTTTATAGAATGCGACATGGGATGGGGGGGGTCTTGGCAAAACTTTTGTAATTTTTTATTCACAAGAAACTATCTAAACCTGGATTATATGTATATTCTTTTATCACGATTTTTGAACGATTTTGACATTTATTGCTAAAGTCATGCGAGAGACTCAAAATGGTCAAGTGAGTCTCTCGCATGACTTTAGTAATAAATGTAAAGTCGACGTGAGATTAGGGAGGAAGGGAGAGGGTCAAGCCAAATTTTAAAATATCTTACCAGAGGAGGGGGAGCTGGTCTAAAATCCGCCAAAATCACCTCACCTACGTACTTCGCTCGAACGCCGCACACATAGATATCGTTTACGGACAATCTCAGTCGACGTTGTTCGGAAGGCATGCTGAGATGCCATGTCGCATTCTATGAAGATTACGTTCTGTACGAACGCCATTAATTTATTACTTGAGACGATTTTGGCCACTTTTTGTTCCCCGCCCTGCCCTATGTAAGAAAAATAAAAATCGACCGACTTCCTCCCCTCCCCACCTGTTTAATATTTACTAAAATTTATTAAGTATGTAGGTAACATTTTAAAGTTACCTTTAAAAAAATTGCATTTTAAAACTTAATGTTTTACAAACGGATCCCTAAATCTAAAAATGGTCTTTACATCACAACCCCTATTTTTTAAAAACCTCTATATGATACCCCACATGATGGGGTAGGTGAGAAAAAAATATAAAGGGAAGGTACCCTCAAAAAATGTTTTTTCAAGATTTTATTTTACAATTATTGTAAGCACTTTAGGCTTGTTTCCATCTTTATTAGGGTCCCAAAATGGACTAACGGAACCCTTATAGTTTCGCCGGTACTTCCGTCCGCCCGTCCGTCCGCGGCTTAGCTCAGAGACTGTCAGTGCTAGAAAGAAGGCTGTAATTTTGCATGGATATTTACGCCGAGAACTATCACGGCTTTTGTTATTGCTTCGTTACAGAGAGATTGACAAAAATGCCTATAAAAATGATTATAATATTCTGCCTGCGACATCATAATTTGTTAAAATGCTGTCTGTAACGAAGCAATAACAAACGAGATAATTCTTAAACTATTGGTTAGATGGCGCAAGCGAGAGCCTGACTCGCGTGCAGGAAGTGGAAAAAATTTAGGTTTTGTCATTTAGTAATAATAAACTGTATATGCAGTGCAAGTAGTAATCGGGACTATGTATATTTTAGATGGTTCAATTCCCGCCCCGGTTTGGCATATGGAAGTAATTCCTAGGAATCGGACTTTAAATTTTTCTAACTTTCAAAAATGCAATTATTGTATAAAGTAATTAGCAAGAAATGCCTATAAATGTCATCTGGTAAATCCAATTGAGAAGAAATGACTAAAAATATAAAAAATGTCTTTATGTACGTGTGACCAGCTGACGTATTATCCACCACTTTACAGTCGGCTGACTTTATTTTTATAGTATCGGCCAATTTTTCAAACATCTATAAATACTAACAGACGGTCCAATTTAGTATTGTCCGACAGATGAAATAAATTTCAATGAAATCGACTATAGTGTCAAGAATTCTCAATAGGAAATACTAAGTACAAATCAAGGATGTTAAGTACACCAACTGGGTGTATCTCGGGTGCTATTTTTAAACACTTAATACAACTATAGCTGCTAATAATAATAATAATGATGTATTCACTTAGGAAGCAAAATACTACACTTGTGAAAAGTCGATTCTACATTTACTTGTAATTCCTGTTCGCAAACAATAGGTAAAGCCCAAGAAAGAACAGGCAATAAAAACTTAAACCGTTTCTCTGTTTATAAACTGTATATGCAGGTAAAGTGCTGCCACCATTATATTATACACCATATTAGAGGACTGATGCAAAAAAAAGAGGTCAATAATATTAGAAGAGTACACGAGATTGGATAGATCAGCCTCAATGGGCACAACATAGTAGGAGCATCCACTTACGATGTAAAAACTTTATGTGCTTAAATATGCACTGTGCTTAAATATATGCTTAAATGTGCTCTGACAGTTGTCGCAACTCCTAGTGAAGCCAAGACAAATGTTTCTTCGATACGAGAGCGCTAAGAGAGAGGATTTCTGGTTGTACTGTTTGTCTATGATTTCCTTAGACCACTTTGAGTTCAGTCAACCTGTTCGTTTCTTACAACACCCCTGCTGCACCCAAAAATGAAATTACAGGGCTAGAGCATTGACTATCCTGTACGATGTGATTTACTATATTTTATTAAGCCAATTACAGGGTAGATGACTGTCAAGCTTAATCAGAGTCTCTACGTTATTAAACACTTTAAATTGTGAACGAACATATTTCTTTACAGCTCTTTAAGACATAGGTACTCTGATTGATTAGTGTCATATAAATTATTTTCATTGTACATCTACCCAATTAAACTAAGAATTTGCCGTAGCTTGCAATTCTGAGGTAATAGTATCTGGCAAACGCAGAGTAAGATAGTTTTAATGCTATATAGTGTTCAGAACGTAAACAACAACAAAACAAAAAATGCAATGACTCTGAAACGGGCTTTATATACAGTGGTTAAAATAATAATCATATGTTAGGAAAACAAACACAACGCTATCTGATGGCAACCAGACAACTGATAAACATATTAAATACATACATATTATAGACTAGCGGCCCCGCGCAACGTCTGCGTAAATTTTCCCCGTTTTTGCAACATTTCTCATTGCTGCTCCGCTCCTATTGGTCGTAGCGTGGTAATATATAGCCTTATAGCCTTCCTCGATAAATGGGCTATCCAACAGTGAACTACTAATCCGAATTGAAGTGATTTTTTCAATTCGGATTCTTAAGATTACCGCGTTCAAACAAACAAACTCTTCAGCTTTATAATATTAGTATAGATAAATAACACCCAGACACAGAATAAACCATCGTGCTCATCACACAAAGTTTTATCCTGGGTGTTAAAATAAGTGTTTGTCCATCAGGTGCCGTTCGACGGTCTTCGGCAGGTGTTTCCACCGGTGCCGGCCTTCTTCATAGCTCTTATAATCTACACCGTGCTGAAACCTCTGCTCACGTATCCTCTGGTCACCGTCGTGGGAGGACTCATAGGTAAGGATTGCCTTTCTGTTTATGTCGCTACAACTATAGTCATACCTACCAGTAGGTAATAGAGGAGGTACTATTCAAATGGTGTTTCATAAAAAATCCAAAATATTTTCGCTGTTGTTGATTTGGAGGGGTCGTTGACTTAGTGACAACCAAGCAGATCGATTATCATGAGGTTAAGAAACGTTAGCACTGTCGGCCATAGATAGGTGATTGTTTTTACCAGACTGTAAGGAAGGGTTATGTTTTTCGCAAGTATTTTGTATGTATATTAACAATATTTATTACCTCATATCGTACAAAACACAAGACGAATTTAAACAATTATAACGTCGTTAGATTTGTCTTGACCGGCCAAGTGTTCTTAGATAGGTGACGTTTGAAAAAAACGAACATGGCGGCTGTAAGATGTCAAAACGAGAGGTGTGAAAAAAAGTTTTTTTTAATACCGCAATGTTGGTATCAAAGTAAAGGGCTCATCGTAAGCATTTCAAAAAGGTATAAAATTATTATGACTGTAATACTAAAAAAGTCAATTAACAACCATTATTTTTTTAAATTTTCAATATTTGGCAATAGCTGTGTTGAAAGTTAGTTATTACATCGGTTACATCCTACAATCATTAAAAAATATTACATAAAATAAACTAAAAAAAAAAAAAAAAAAAAGACAAAAAAAGAGTGTTTGTCGTTAGGCTTTAATGAATCTTGATGAACTTAGTATTGTGCCTCCGACAGCATGATATTACATTATAGCCTAGGGGATCTTGTTTGCATCTTTATTGCGCAGGCAGGTTTTTTTTTCTTTTTTTCAAATATGTCTCTGATAAGTTTGGCCGCCGTAACCGATACCGGTTAAGAAACCATTGTTATTATTGTAGGTATTATATCAATCGATACGATGTCCCACTCTCTACAATGGCACGGGTCTCCCTGGTAGAACGTACTTAATATAGATCCTGGGGGTATTTGGCATAATCGCCACGCTTGGCGAGCGGGTTGTCGATCGCAGTAGGCTTTAAAGTACGCAGAGGATGCTGCTGCCAGTCCTCCGATGAGAAGTCCCTTAGTGGCCTTGACAACACCCTCGGGAAGAGCTTAGTTACCTACTTATTCAGCAAGTTAGACTGTGTCATTCGCAATAATGACCTTCATACCTACTTACCTATAAGCTACAGTTATTGATTGAGCAGTCTAAGGTATAAGTTATGTAATAAAATGTCATTTCGCATACATAATACTTCTATTTATCACGATTTATTAAGACCTTCTAAACGGTTAGGTATAAATAATAAGTTTTTTTTGTTAACTAGCTGACCCGCGCAACTTTGCGTAATTTTGCCCTGTTTTTGCAACATTTTTTTATTGGTGCTCCGCTCCTATTGGTTGTAGCGTGATGTTATATAGCCTATGACACTCACAAAATCGGTTCAGTAGATCCAGAGATTATGCCCTACAACCTCACAAACTTTACTTCTTTATAATCTATATACATCAACGTCGTAACGCGGTCCGGTTATTTCCCCTTTGGCGCGCTTTCTCTCTATTCACGTCAGTAGTATAATGGGCAGGATTCGAACCCACGACCTCACGATTGCGGAACCGATACCTTAGCCATTAGGCTACCGCCGCTTGTCTAATCTATGGCTACAGTAGTTTTAGTTTATCCACGAAACTTAGACACCTGTTTAAATTTAAATTTAGACACTGACATCAGCTCCACACCTTGGCCCCAATGTCGGTTCCAACGTCACTCGTCCAACGTTTGGATCTAGATGTAATGCTATTTTCTAGATCTACATTGGATTCATAATTCATAAAATTCATGAATCATTTATTTGCTTTAGATGTGGTACAATTTATAGGTGTTATCTTATTATAAGTACATTCCGATCCAGAGCATCTAATCAGTCATTAATAGTGACATGCAAAAACACACAAATGTAGAATTATTCCTTATTAACTACAATATAACATGCAGCATCTTAAACCATATTAAATTAAGTTATAAATTTTTCACCCAATTGAATTTACATCTATAATAATTATTATTATAATTTTATTATAAAAGAAAGATTCTACATAATTATTTATTAATTGCGGTTATTAAAAATGTCATTTACAGTATAGAAACTATTGTCAATTAACCAGGCCTTAAGGTGCTTTAAAAACAGCTTTGTTGGTAGGCTTTTAAATTTTTCAGGTAAAGCATTGAAGATGCGCCCACACATAACATAAGCGTTCTTTGTGTATAACGTACCTGTAGTAAAACAATTCTATTTCGGTTTCTGGTATTTCTTGGCCATATTTCATAAGCCCTAGTGAATAGGTCTGAATGTTCCTTGACAAATTTCGCGCATTCAAAAATATGCATACAGTGGAGGGTTAAAATTTTGAATCTCTTGAAGATGGATCTACACAAGTAGCGTTGGGACCAACGTTGAGGCCAACGCGTGGAGCTGGTGTCAGGCTAAACTTAATCTACCGTTTAACAATACGACATTTTTTAAACACGCGTTCAGCACATGTTTCAATTACCTTTAATGACATCAATGTTATCAATCAAATATAATGTTAAATTGCAATAGAGACAGACACGCTGTATACGTAATAGGTAAGTACATGCGGTACATAACACTTAACCTATATTTCGTGTGCCAATTATTGACCGACAACATTACGCGTACTCGTCTCGTAGACCACCCATAGGATTCATTCAGTCTGTTTATTCAACCATCTACATTGATCGCTACAATAATGTTTAATGGTTTGTTAGCCATAATTTCAATTTCGCCCGCAACTCCGCCCGCATGGATGTCGGTTAACGCGATAAAAACTATCCTATGTCCTTCCCCGGGACTCAAACTATCTCCATACCAAATTTTATTTTAATCGGTTTAGCTGTTTGAGCGTGAAAGCGTAACAGACAGATAGAGTTACTTACACATTTATAATATTAGTATGGGTTTGGATATTTACATGGTAACTACTTAAGCGAATTCCGGGCAAGTTCCTGCACAATGTAGGGTTCCGTAGCTGCCAAGCCCAATAATGCGGTGTAAGAAGTGGGTTTTCTGTTGTTTTTGTTTTCACCAACGTTCTTTATGTAATTTTCAATGGAATTTGTGCGAAATTCTGGTTACTTCTCACTTGGTCGGCTGTTACTCATAAACTTGTAAAGCCTACTTAGCTGTCATAGTCTTTCTTTTAGTGTCATTATATAGGCAGGGGAGGGGGGACACTTGTCTTTAACGAAAAATTGCACTTAAAATGCATTTTATCGTCAGAGACAAGGCTTAATATTTCACAACGGATCCCTAAATTTAAAAATGATATTCACAGCCCTTAAATATTTTTAAAAGACCTAATACTAAAACCTAATAATTTACATGGAGAAGTACCCTAGATTGGTTTTCTACAAGATTTAAAAAAAAAAAAATATTGGTTTACATATAATTGTTACACTTATCGAGATACACATTAGTACAATGCCAAAGAACTTAGTGTAGTATACCATATCAATCAGTAAACACAGCATGCGCAATAAAACTAATGTCCAATGCGGGAACATTGGAGTAAATCAATCACATTAAAGATAATAAACACAGTAGCAATATTAGTTATAAAAAGTAGTATCTAAATTATATTTTTTTATTTTACAATAAAAAAAAACAATAATAAAAGTTGTGCAGCCGTTCTGAAGCGATGCGCTTACGCACATTACATACCTACGGCAATCTGTTATTGTTTATTTAAATGATGCTTTTCCAAAAACTAGTCTACTAATTTGCAAAAAACGATGAAACAATTGTTTTTTTATTTAAAACCGAAAGCCAAATACTTACGAAACTTACGAAAGACAATTTAAACCCTGATAAAAAGTCACGAAGTTTCATACAAACTTACAGTCTTAGGTGACAAATGTATAGGGTAATAAAGCCATCACAACGGCAAATACGAATTTGAAGAATTTGTCGTCGGAATTTATGAAAGCTAGTATCAAAAATAGGTATCAATTTGGTCGCTCTGTCCATACTAATATTATAAAGCTGAAGAGTTTGTTTGTTTGAACGCGATAATCTCAGGAATTGGTCCAAATTGAAAAAATCAAGGAAGGTGTAACATCACGGTGAAGATATATAACATCACGCTACGACCAATAGGAGCGGAGTGGCAATGAAAAATGATGTAAAAACGGAGAAAATTTACGAGATTGCCGCGTTCGAACAAACAAACTATTCAGCTTTATAATATTAGGTAGTATAGATTAAGAAAACTCTTTTGAATGCGTTTCAATCTAAGCATACGAGCTGCGTAATGCGGTCGCCATACGACTGCACAATACTCTAAAAGTACTACAAACATAGCTATAATAAAGATTAATCTTAGTAGGACTTTCGAAATTATTTCACCCTAGCGGACGCCTTGCGGTTTCACCCGCGTAGTACCCGTTCCCGTGAGAATACAGTGATAAAAAATAGCCTATGTCACCCGGGGTTAGTGTAGCTTCAAAACGATGAAAGAATATTTCAAATCCGTCCAGTAGGTAGGCGTTTTGTCAATTGTATCACCTGCTGCCCCCCGAAAAATGATATTGGGGTCCTGGGGTACGTCCAAGAACTACTATGTACCTCCGCGTAATTAAAAACAAAGCCGCTGAAAAAAATAACTTATTTATTCGTTGCGATAACGCACACTACATAATAATTAAGGTACAGTACAGAAATATAACAATAGGCCGGTAGGTAGGTAACAAAACAAACACATATTTTCAGGTTAAACTGAGTTACACATACAGATACAAGCGAGATCTGGGCGCGGGACCGCGAGCGGCCTGCCTGTCCCGTCATGTTATTATTAAATAACTGCAGTGATAAAGAAGGCAGATCAGATCAGGCAAACCCAAAATAAAAAACCGGGCAAGTGCGTGTTGGGCCCGTGAGTCTAGGGTTCCGTAGTCCCTCATCTGAATAATGCGACTTAACAAGTGGGTTTTCTGTTGTTTTTGTTTCAATACTACTAACAACGATTTATTAATGGAATGGAATGGAATTAATGAATCTATACGAAAATTTTGTAACTTAGACTGCTGTTCTCGTTAAGTTGTAAAGCCTACTTTTGACATACCCAATATCAACCATTTAACTAGCAGTGGGTGGGACTTAACTCCAACAAAATTTACACTTCAAAGCTTAATATTTGACAAACGGATCCCTAAATCTAAAAATGGTTTTTACAACCCCTAAATGTTTTTCAAACACCTATCTAATGATACCTCACAAGATGGGGTAGAGAAAAAAAAATGTTTTTTTTTTATTTTAGCCTTTTACTTGTCAGCAAAAATAATATGTGTATGTATGTATGTATTAAAGTTACAGTCTTCTAACACTAACGGACTGACGGAAATGGCGAAACTATAAAGGTTTCTTTTTGCCATTTTGGCTACGGAACCCTAAAAAGAAACTAAAGAAAACAATCCGAGAAATGGACTGAAAGTGCATAATACCTCCTCGAATCGCTGAATCATTTTACAGATAAAATAGAACCTTGTGGCCGCAATATTACTTGTCTTAATGCATATCACATTGTCGTTGTGTAACTAACTATAGATAACTTATCCTGTATTTATTTTAACGGCTTTATATCAATATTTGTAGGTAATAATTCTAAGTTGGTGCTCATCCTGTACTAATCCTTGTACGTATAAGGAACTACGAAGGTTTTTCAAACGAATAGTATAGTACGTCATTGATAACGCTGATATAAGTCATTCAGAATGGAAATAAATCGTTTGCTTACATAACTGAGTTCGACTTTGAAATGCCAAATGTTGTAGATAGGATGATAGATGGTGAAGATGATTTACCTAAACTTTGTACGACTAGACATACTGGTATCTATCAGACAATTACAAATACTGAGAATCAAAGATATTTATTTACGCTATACATCTAGAACCAGAATAAATACGGCTAGGTATATAAATTTCCTTTATAGAATAATTATTGTTTTTAAACTTTCGCGATTTTTATACATGTTAGTTCTATTTCGGGACTTAATCGCGTGAATTATTTAAGGGTACGAATCTTTTATTTACCCGACGTTTCGATCGAATTGCACCGATCGTGGTCACGGGTCGACTGATGGCAGCTTAGCGATGTCTCCGTGAGGCGCGGGGTTTTTCAACTACCCTCGCCTGGTCTTGATAATTTTGATAATTTGTACTGTCGGTACTTCTACACACTACACTTACAACGTCTTTACACTGAGGCGCGGTGTCTTTACGGCTACGATTACATTTGTTGATAACAGGGTTCCAAGATGGTGAGAGCCGGTATCCATCTTCTCGGTTGAAGTTCTTATACTTCTTGATCTCAACCGCCTCGCGTACTATCCTGGAATAATAGTGGCGATCGGTGGAAAGTACCTGTGGCTTATGCAATTCTATCCCGTGATTTGGTCCTGATTTCAACAAATGCTCAGCGATAGCAGACTTGTAAACTTGACGGTTTTTTACAGCAGCGATATGTTCCTTGACCCTGTCTGCAATTGTCCTTTTGGTCTGTCCGATATAGGAACTACCGCTACGCCTATTAAATCCCGAAATAGAACTAATAGAGAATAATTATAAATAATAATAACCGGGGGTAACTCACACAACGTCATTTGATCCTAAATTACGTAGTAGATACTATTACTTATTCTGTGCCTAAACTAAGCAGAGCTTGTACTCAACCAGACTGATATATAGTCATCACACAAAGTTTTATCCTGGGTGGGGATCGAACCCACGACCTCCGGCTTAGCAGTCAGAGTCACTAACCACTAAACCAACAGGCCGGCCAGTCAGAACAGAAGAATGATAGGACTGTAGCCGATAAAGAATTTAGGTACCTACCTTTGTATTGTATTGTGTAATTTGGTATACCAAATATAGTATAGTAATTTGGTATACCAAATTACATTTAAATATTAAAATAATGTGAAGGGTATCTTGTTTCCGTCTTTAGGCAGGCGGATTTTTACAATTTTTAAATGTATTACTTGTAATGGCGGCGTTTCGGTTTTGCAGTTAAACCGCGCGCGGGAAAAAATCTGTTCCCACTTGTCGTGTGTCGGTCACACCAGTTAAACATTACACCCATTAAAAATTGGGTGCTCTAGTGGCAGAACGTTCACTGATGTTTGACGAGATCCGTTTAGTGCAATTTTTTGTTAGAATCAAGTGTCCCTCCCCTGCCAGCTAAATGGTTGATGCTGAGTATTTGAAAAAAAAACACGGTAGTAACTACACACATCAAAAGTGTCTAGGGATCAAGCATTTTTATGCGGATTTCTTGAGATTGAGATGTGGCTTTGTAATAAATTTATGATTTTATAAATTTATATGGATCCTTTTTGGTGCATTTCATAATTTGAATCAGGAACTGTGAATCAAATTCGAGTAAAAGATGAAAATCAGCTGTCAATATTTTCCCTATAAAAACATACAACGCATTGAAGACATTATTAGTGCTACTGTTTCCCTACTACTGATTAAAACCAACGTTATTATGGAGCGGCGACGTCATTTAAGCAGGGAAGAAATGCTCAGAGCCGTGGGAATGATAGAAGCTGGTTCCCGGCAACGTACTGTGGCTTTAGCTCTGAATACAAGTCAGAGTGTTATCAGTCGACTTTGGACACGTTACCGAAGCACTGGTACCGTGGCTGAGCGCCATGGAGGACGGTATCGCTGCACCACACGGAGACAAGACCGATACATTCAAATCTTAACTCGAAGAGGTCCAACAATAACCGCCATGATGTTAGCCGTGAGGCTTCATCACTCTTCAGGGAACTTAATTAGCGACCAAACAGTCAGAAACCGCTTGCATGAAGTGAACCTTCATTCCCGAAGACCGCTACGGGTACCACCTATAGCAATGCACAATCGTAGGATTCGATATCAATGGGCTCTTGAACACAGAAATTGGGCAGAAGAACAATGGCGTTTCGTGTGCTTTTCTGATGAGTCTCGTTTTGGTATGAGACCGGATACAAGACGTATACGACACTGGAGAACCCCTGGACGCCAACAGCGATTAAAATCCTGCCAGGAAGTCCATCCTTATAGTGGTGGAACCATCATGGTATGGGCGGGTATTTGGATCGGCGGAAGAACTGAGTTGATTTGGATCAGAGGCAACCTCAACGCTCAAATTTATGCTGAGACGATTGTATCAGACGTCATCGTTCCTCTACAAGTGCAAATCGGTCCCTTATTTCAGTTAATGCATGATAATGCACGACCGCACACCGCAAGAGTTGTAAGACAGACTCTCGCCGCAGGCAACATCAATGTCCTGCCCTGGCCTGCTCAGTCGCCAGACTTGAACCCGATTGAGCATGCATGGGATATGCTACAGAGAAGAGCTCTGCCGAATATGGAGGGTATCCAGTCGCAAGAAGACCTTTTTTTGTTGTTGCAACGAACATGGGCGGCCATTCCACAGCGTGATTTGGATGAACTCATTTTGAGTATGCCAAACCGATGTTCTTGTGTTGTTAGTGTTCGCGGTAGAAACACGGATTATTAATTGTTTAAGTTACCCAATAAAATTTTAAAGAAAACTGTTATTTCAGTCTTTTTTTCGAACTTTAATGTTAGTGGTTCAAATGTCAAAAATCCCTTTATTAGGAAAATGGCAAATTTCTTTATTAATGCAAAGGTGACTTGGTTTATCGTTACTGTGACAAACGAAAACACTTTATTTGATGAATCCTTAAAGAAATAAAAAAAAAAAATCAATCAGGAGAAAAGTTATTGCAAAAATATATGTTGATCCCTAGACACTTTTGATGTGTGTAGTATATAATATTATAGTGAAATTAAAAGAAAAAGTATCACACCTAGGTAGGCTTTACAAGTTTACGAGTAACAGCAGATCAAATGAGAAGTACAAATTTTGCCTACAAATTCCATTGAAAAGTAATATTATGTAGATATAACGTTGTAAGTATGAAACAAAAACATCAGAAAACCCACTTCATAAGCCACAGGGACTACGGAACCCTACAATGTGCGTGGCCCGACATGTACTTGCCCGGTTTTTCCTAATAAAAATAGTATTTTCACTAAATGTATACTTTCACAGGTTACCTGACATACGACATGATACATTACTACGTGCATCACGGCTCACCTGCGGCTGGCTCATACCTGTACGCGATGAAGAGGTACCACTCGAACCATCATTTCATCAACCATGACAAAGGTTAGTGTCGTTATTTATAGTTAGGTATACAACGTTATTCTTGGTTTAGTGCAAACATGAAAGTAGTTTGCTCAGTATCAGTAACACAATCCAATAGTTTTTGGACTATGTTGCAATTAATTATTTAATCAATCATTAATTAATTTATTAACAGTCCAAATCCTGTTCACAATGTCATGTGAAATGTAATCATTACTTATTTCTGTTGTCTTGTGTTCTTCGCGCTATTGTGCTAAGAACACAAGACAACTTGAATGGCTTATCACTCTGCAAGTTTTCAATATTAACCATTTCTTTTTTTTTATATGATTTCTTGAAGTAGAAATCTTGTTGGGGTGCCTGAACTTTGCACTATACCAAAAATAACCTTGTATATGAAAAACTTAGAAGCAAGAAAATACATTTATTTTAAAGAGTAAAAAAACTAAAATCTTTTATCAATGCTTTCTTTAAACCTATTTATAAGAACCTAAATAATTTATTTAAAAAAAAATATTTAAATATTTTGAAATTTAAAAATATGTTTCTTTTTTTTCAGCTTTCGGCATAAGCAGCAAATTGTGGGACTATGTATTTAGGACGTTAGCGCATGTAAAGCAACTTGGTTTTGCTCTACATTGGTAGTATTAAATAATATAATTAGAATTGTTGATATTTCTGCCAAAGTTTAACTAATAAGTAATTACTTTTACTTATTTCATGTCCAGTATAGGATATAAAATTCCAAAAAAAGACATTTAAAAAAGGAACTCTTTTTCATCTAAGGAAGCAAAGGAAACCATCCAGCCCGCCTATGATACTCGTATATGGATGCTAGTGACATCTGGGGTACCTACCCATCGCGCTTTGCCGACTCTTTTTTTTTAAGAAGTTACTTTTACGGTCAAAACAATGTAATTTCAACATTCCGTTTGTTAGAACTATAACTGCTAGATTAGTTCTAGCGATATTACTCATATAACTAGGTACATCAGAAAGTTATTTTAGGTGTGGAATTAATATGGATATAATTCCCCAGTCGGGCTGTTTTAATTTGAGCGCCGCACACAAAACTCTCTGAGAATAACTATTATATCTAATAAATTATTATCTACATTAGTTTTTACTTTTTATATTATTAATTTTTATTAAGAACTTACATTAATGTTAGCCTTACAAGCTAAGTAAATCGTAATAAATTATTTTATTATTTTTCATCCTTTATTTTTTTTTTCATATTCTTTCAATACATTTTTATATTCATCCCTATTAATTATGATAATTATGTTTGTTTGTCCTTCTTTCACGTATCACTGGACATACTGAATCTAAAAACTTATAAAGTAAAAAAGTTATCGAGATACCTGTAGACACCTGCAGGACTTAATCGCGTAACATATTTAAAGGCATTTACTCGACGTTCCGATAGAATCGCAACGATTACGGGTCGACTGACTGTGAAATGGTCGTAACGTCGGGTAAATAAAAGGTTCGTACCTTTAAATAATTCACCCGATTAAGTCCCGGTAATATTTTATAAAATGTGTAATAATCGCGAAAGTTTAAAAACAATAACTCTTTTAGTCATTGCATTTTTTTTAATTTCCGAAAACATGAATGTTCTAACATTCTCAGGAATGGAATGTGGCAAATGTCATTGGCTTAAAATCTTTTGATTTGCGATATTTAAATGGATACTTATTGTAATTTCGTGGAGGTGGTAAAACAGGTGTGCCATTAACTAATTGATAAGATATTTAAATATAAATATTTGTAATAAAGACATTTTTGTTGTTATTTTTGTATTTTTATGCCAGCTATAACGTTTTTTATGCCAATTGATGGGTGTTTCATGAAGTTTATGTTAGTAAAAGTTAGTGAACAGGATAAATACATTGAAATGGCACCTGATAACTTAAGTTCTTGAAACAGCATCGATTGGCATAAAAAGTTATAGCAATATGTCTTTTTGTCTTGTTGACTAGGTACCTATACCTTTTTACAAAATTACATGAATGGCTCATTCTCTATTCAAAAATGGGAACTCCTAGGAACGATTCTCTGGGTAACTGCATCAGTTATAATAATAATAATTCCTACCTGAAGTCTTTTTTTTTAAGTATATTTTTTTTATTTTTGGGGCTTTTATTCTAGGAACATGTCAGCCCTCCTGAAGTCTTGGAACAACTCATACTACTTATCTGATTCCAAACTAGGCAAAGCTTGTACTAACGCAACCAACTGATTAATATACTTATATGCCTACAGGGTGTCCTAAAACTATGCCACACGGAGGGAAAGTACCTTAAATATTGCAGATCGAACATTTTACTGAATTAAGACTTCATTTTTATTTTAAAGTTTTTTTAATAATCGCCGGGAATCGAACTCCATTCTGTTATTTTTATATAAATAAAATATTATCTTATATAAAGTGAAGCTTATGAAATTTAACGTTAATTAATAAAATACAATGTGTATACCTAGTTAATAATCATGACAACGACGACGCGACGTAGCAGATACAGTGTACAGTGTTTCTGTTTCTATTTATGATGATTTCAAGTTACAAACTGAACTTAAACGTAATATTTCTAACATTCATCATGCAAAAATTAGAAAATTGAGAAATAGTGGTATTATAAGTGTGATAATTTGCGTATTATAGAATAGGACATTTGAGCTTGCTTTGAGCATTTGTGAAGTTTGGTCTAAATATTTGAGGTTAAATTTTATGGTTTTGTTAGGTACTTAGAAAAAATAATCCTATAGAATAACCCTTTGATTGGTATCGTTAAAATATAGGCTGTTTCTTTTTCATAATTTTCGGATTCGATTCCCTGTTCAGACAGACAAGTGATTATTTAAAAACTTTGAATGTAGATCGAATTATTTTTAAAATCAAAATTAAGTCTTTTCAATTCGCCTGTATGTTTTTTTTTTGTATGTTTGTTCACCTATTACGTAAAGACGGCTGGATCGATTTGAAACATTGTTTTTGATGTTTGAAAGGGTATTCTTCCAAGTTGGTCCCATGGTCATCAGATCACGATCTGATGATGAAATCCTGGAGAAATCGAGGGAACTCTTAAAATATTAAAGGCACACCTACAGTGATTTAACATCACTCACCACCAATAGCGAATCGAGACCTGTCGTTTGGTCGTGAACCAGATAGGGCCGTTGTTGTACCACTCACACAAATAAAATGGGTAAATGGTGAATGATTTGGGGAGGGGGGGACGGCTTAAGCCCTAGCACATCCTGGATCCGCCACTGCTAACCACTAGATCCTCAGCTCAGGCGAGTTAAGATACTATACTTTTTATCGCGATAATAAATAATAAAAACCCAAGCGAAACCACGGGCGAATGTTAGTCTGTTATATCAATGCAACTGATAAGTCAAATAACGGAAGGTGAAATATAAACAATTATGAAAATAAAGATAACAAAGTACCTAAGTTATATACTTGCACTATTACAATGATTCACCTAACTTACATTTTACGCAACGTAGTACGTGACATGATTAGATGCTAACGATCACATTTTTTAATATTTATTTTAGTTTTAATTTAATTTCTAAACGACATACAACCTTTTTTCGAACAAAGCTACTGTCATACTCATTTAAATTTTAAATTCTGTTCCATATTCAAACAGTTTGACAGTTTTAATAAAAACAAGTGGTAGATAAATAAGATTTAATTAATTTAACAGAGTACCCGCAGTAATTAAAAATATGTTTAATTTTAGGGGAAACAAGAGTGTGTTGCGTGTGTTTGTTTGTTTTTGTTTATTTGTTAATGTTAGCAGTTCCTTACTGTCTGGATGGGACTTCTTGAGCGAATTGACCGAAGAACTGAGTGCTTTGAATCCTATAAATATTATTGCTGATTTGTTTAGTTCATCACATTCTGTTGGTGAGTATTAAATACAACATGGTTTTTTATGTTTTTTAAAAGACAGCTCCCGCAGTAGTATACAAGCCATGTATCGCAGGGGAGTTTACAAACATACAAGTCACGGACACAAAGTACACCCAATCTCGGAACAACAATTAGTGGATCACACACAGTGGTGTTCCGTGTGGGTATCGAACCCACGACCTCTTGCGTCCCACCGCACCACAGAGGCAGTTCCGAGCACGAGAAACAGTTCTACCTCGTGGTTCCATTAATGGGCCAAAATCCTGGGACTACGAGAAATTAGCGATAAAAACCGTAATGCGGTCTGTAGGCTACTCCATTTCTTTAAAACGAAATTCGTAATTTACTTACAGTTCTTAAATTAATTAGAAGAGTCTTCGAAGGGGACTGTTCTAATGAATTTTTGGATAAGCACAAGAAGTTCGAATTCATGAACGAATTTCTGGAACGAGTGGGATAAATAGACTTTGTCTGCCTCTGTGGCGCGGTGGGAGTGTATCCGACTGCTACGCAAGAGGTCGTGGGTTCGATCCCCACTCAGGATAAAACTTTGTGTGATGAGCTCGAAGGTTTATTCTGTGTCTGGGTGTTATTTATCTATAATATTTATGTATTTAGAAATATTTAAGTATGTTTATCAGTTCTCTGGTTATCATAGTACAAGCTCTGCTTAGTTTGGGATCAGATAGCGTTGTGTGAGTTGTACCAATATATTATTATTATTATATTATTACTTTCCTGGATTTTTAAACGAAAGTTTGTTTTCATTGTATTAGGGTAGGCCTCCAGGGCCTAAGAGATGATGGTAGATAGAGTCATATATTATTAAATACATTTTTATCGCGATATAAAAATTGTTTAACGTTTGTATAATACTTATGACTTAACTTCATTAGACTTAGCTTTAAGTTTCAACTAGGTTTAACCGTACTATTTAAGGTAATATGGTGGAAACGCCGTTGATAGTAGGTACATAAATTTAGTTTATTATGTACCTACCTAGCCAGTAAGACACAATGTACAATTGTTTGTTTTTCCCAATAAAATAAAATGAAATATCAATGCGGAATTGCGAACGGAGCCGCGGGGAACAACTACAAGATTTCCATGAGCCTCCCGTTTTGTTCAAAGTCAGTTAGAAGAAATACAAATTGTTTGCATAACTGTCACTATGACTATGGTTACTGTCTATAACACAAAGGGGTATGTACCTATGATTGTAAACATGAAGACAAGGACCTACCTATTAATTAAATTGACGAGTTTTCAATATCGATTTTTTTAATAAGCATCATGTTTGAGCGTAGGTGCACTCAACAATGCTTTTGAAACTGTAAATGTCAAACCGCACTATAGCGACACTGTAGAGGAACGTAAACGCACTACAGCAGCACTGCAGCGGAGCGGCGCGGCAGATTTGCCTTCTTGAGAATATTAAAAGTCTAAGCTTTGTATTACGCCAAACAAAGATATTTGACAACAGCCAGGCTATTACTATACTCTACAGTTCATATGTCCGTAGCCTGGAGAGACGAATAGCGTAATCTGGAATCCACACGAAAAAACTTATACACTACTGATAGAAAAAGTTCAAAAAGCCTTTCTTCGTTACCTCTACCTAAAATTATATGGTTATTACCCGCATAATTTGTGTTGGGCATGGTCGCTTATCAAAGCTTAGAAGTTAGAAGAAACTTAGCTCTTATTAAATACCCCTTCCGTCTAATTCGTGGTTTCCTAACTAATCCCCCACTGCTACAATATATCTCACTTAACGTTCCGCCACCCATCAGGCTCTATACTCCGACCCAGACAGTGCCCGCTATTCTCGGTACCTAATTCTGCTACCACCCTCTCAACCAGTCCACTTTACATTGCTCTCACTCACATCAACAATCTTCTATTGAGTGATGAAACAGCAGATATATTTAATTATACGGAACCGAGATTTCTGACTGCAGCTTGTCAGTACTTGGCGACTATTGCCACTCCTCCATTAGAGTAGAATAAATGTATGTATGTATCTTATAAAGTTATAAAAAAAAACTGATATTATTGTATAATTTCATAAATTTATACCAAATAATATGTACTTATCTTAAAACTTATATGGTTAGATTATCTGTTAGTATAAGTTGGATAAAATAAATAAATAAATAATTTGTCGCGCCTCTCCGCTGCCGCTAGTGCGATATAGCCTACGGCGGCGAAGAGGCACGCGCGCCGTGCTCCTCCGCCGCCGTAAGCTATATCTTGCAGCAGTTAGTTAACGTTGATCACTCGTGAAGGCTTAATATTTCACAAATGGATCCCTAAATCGAAAAATGATCTAATCAACCCCGAAATATTTTGAAAAGACCTATCCAACGACATCCCACACAATGGGGTAGATGAAAAAAAACCATATCCCCACTTTACGTGTGTATGATCGGATATACCGTCATTAAGTTATAGCCGAAAAACTGAAAGAAACAACAAAAGAAAGTAAGTGCCATGAACATACGCTCTTCTGATGATGCAATTATTTAAGGCTACGGAACCCTACACTGAGCATGGTCTGACATGCTCTAGCCTAGTTTTTTTATTTAAAAAAACATTTGGTTACAAACACCTTAAAGGAAATCTATAAAGAAGAATATTCTTAACCAAAGCGCCTGCAGTAGGTAACTTTAATGCAAGTGGAATAAATAGACATACCTCGACACAAATTATATGCTAACGTGAGACATTCAATCGATACTCAAGGTGAATGCGATATTGATCAGGATCTAAATATGCTATCACTATTGATCGTCTAATAATTTACAACACTAACTTGACCTAGAACTGAATAATTCCTTTTTCTTGAACAATTTAAGATTTTTTTATACAAAGACGATGGTGGCAAACAAGCATATCTACGACCCGCCTGATGGAGCGGTTACCGTAGTTTATGCACGCCAGGGGCGGATCAAGGAGGTGAATTGGGGTGGACGCCCCAAAAAAAACGTTCTATGGGGGGGGGGGCATGAGCTAACAAATTCAATACCTACAATACAAGAAATTCAGTACACAAAACAACCATCTGCACTGGGACCGGCCTGCGCAATCCGTCTATGCCTGCAACATTAGCGAACAAGCAGCAAGATGCAACTTTCGCAAGCAAGTTGATGCGGAATAAAGTGTCAGGCAATGCCGCTGCAGCGAAGCAGGTGGCGCCGCGCCGTGTAGCACGTATACGTATAACGTCTTGATCTTCCCAGTCTCATCATCAGCTTATCGCAGTCCACTGCTGGACATAGGCCTCTCCAATTGCACGCCACTTTGTTCTATCCTCGGCTTCTCGCATCCAGCTTCTGCCAGCCGTTTTGGGTAGATCATCACTCCACCTGGCCCGAGGGCGTCCTACACTACGTTTGCCGAGACGCGGCCTCCACTCAAGAACTCGTTTACTCCAACGGTTGTCGGTTCTTCGGCTAATATGGCCAGCCCACTGCCACTTCAGTAATTGCCATGTCGACCTGTGGCTATGGGTACCGATACCGTATGGCCTGTGATATTAGAAGTATCAGTGATAATTCACACGTGTTTGGCCTTATTAGAAGTTGAAATACATTAGCATAATACCTACTCTGGTGCAATTAACTCGCGCATGTATATTTTGTATTTAAATTACAAAAAATCTATGTATATATTTTTTTAAATATCGGTACCTACATTATTGCAAAGGCAATTAAAGGTCGAGTATGAATTTGAAGACCGTACCGTAGGCGAGGTCTTCACTAATACGAGATAGGCAGTTGCATTTCCGCCGAGTCATATACCTATTGTGCTTTTCTCAAAATAATGCAGGGAAATAAAACATACCTACTTTTTGGGTTCCGTAGCCAAGTGAAGTGTCACATCATTCGACCGGTCTTACAAAAACACTTTTTAAGGTTTCTAATAAACTTTTTTAATTGAGTAAATAGTTTTGGAAATAATCTCTCCGAAAATTGCATAAATTGTGAAACTTTTGAACTGTTTGACCAATATGAAAAAAATCACAAAGATAGCGCTTAATAAGTAGGTACTTTAAATTAAAATTATTTAAAACATGATCGGATATAGGTACGTCATTGAGTTATTGACAAAAAACCTACGTTTATCAACAAAAGTGTGTAAGTGCCATGAACATACGCTCTTCTGCTGATGCAATTATTCAAGGCTGCGGCACTCTCTGAACTGTTGGAACTTATTTTAATTTAATTTTTTCATTACATTTATATTTATTAAGTATGTAAATAACAAATCAAGACGAATTCAGCTTTTTTTTTTCACTTCCCGCTGATATTACCTACTATTCAGTTTCAAGTATAAATTCTTTCAAGTTTTCTTTCTTGAATCACAAATTCTCATTCTTATCCAGATATCACGTATTTCAAGTATACTTTGCACTTGTAGAGTAGGTATATTTCTTCGGTAATTTTACACGTTAAACGCGGAGCTGTAAAAATAGCGACTTGTTAGTTTGCCGCCATTTTTACAACTCGAATTCAGCTTTGCCGCTATTATTTTATTTATCATCTGTGCGGAAAGGCAAACGCATTTATGGTTATACAGCCACGTGAACGCAACTTGTAATATGCAAAGAGACTTTGGTATGCCAAGAATGATAAAAGAGATCCAATCAAATAGTATTTAATGATGCTTACATGATGACTTCAGGGGCTATTACCTAACGTAATTTATTCAGATTATTTAAATTAATAACAATTAGAAATACTGAGGACTAAAACCTAGAGGGCTTTCCAATTTTACTCAATATTGCTGGACTTACTCTGTACTCATCACATATAAAAAAGTAGGTATAACACATTTAAAAAATTTGATAATTTGTTTCTCAATTTAGATTTTTTTTTCTTTTTTTTTTATAAAAAAGATAACTGGCAATGTGGGATTGGGTCCCACATCACTAGCAATCTTGTTAACCCCTCCAGCTAAGCTCAAAGACTTGTGTTAGGAGTGGGTTCGCGTGGGGTGCTAAGTGCCGGAAAACCTCCTCGTGGTGCACCCTGGGCAACGTGTGCCGGTGGATTCGCGGCGTTTCGCGAAACCACCGTCACACGGCTAATGTTCTGGCAGAGTAGGGGGTGGCCCATTCCTGGGCTGCCCGGAGGACGGGCTTGACGTGCACTCACACTGCCGTCGAGCGGGCGGGGAGATCTTCTTTCTGCCACCGTCGGAATATCGTAATCCCTAGTAGGAGTGTCGTAGACATGTCTTACGGCTTTGAACGGGAACGAGGGTCTTGGCTTGGTCGCCTGGGCCGCGAGGATGACAACCTCTATAAAAAATCCCCGAATCCTGTGTTGCGGAGCGTGACCAGAGGATGCATGGCCGATGGGATGTTCGGTCTCAAGCGCTACCCCCAGCTGGGGTACCTGCGGACCCCCCAGTTGGGATACAAACTTACGCTTACCCGGGTACAGGGGGCACTGCCCGGGTGGACCTTTATTTCCCCCATACTCGTGGGATCAAATATGAATGATGCTTATTTAAAAAATATATTTAACAAGAAGAGGAGCACAAGGCTCTCGGAGAAGGAACGTAAAGGACAGGAAGAGAACGCAGGGAGAAAGAGTGGAGAGAGGACGCCAGTTCAATCTATGGCGAGTGACTCTCAATCCACGAGTGAGAGGAATGACCGTTGTATGCCCCGTGAAGCGGTCGACTTCGGCCGGCTTAGTGGGTCGAGGACGTCAGTGACGTCAGCGTCGCTCGAGAGTTTACTGTGTTCGGGAAGGTTCGACTCGGAATCTTCCCTCAGCTCAGCAGTGAGTGATATGGACCTTATGATAGGCGGGCAAAGTAAAGGTCCAGAAGCCCTGCCGGTTGACAATCAGCCCCGCTCTCTCCAGCAAAAGCGCGGTGCTTCTCCTATAGAGGATAAGAGCCTTCCTGAGGTCGATCTCGAGGTACCCAGGAAAGTTCATTCCTCTCAAAGAGGGGGGTCTGCGGCGAGGTTTTCCCGTCCAAAGACACCTACTGCAGCGACGGCTCTCAACGTCACGCCGATAGCTAAAACGTCCAGCGTGTTTTCCAGGCGGGAGGCGTATAATCGAGGTCGCACGGAAAGGGAATTGGTGGCTGAAGACCAGGTCCAAGAGCTTTTAGGTGGACTCCAATCTACGGGAGGGGCCAATGCACTAAAAACCGCGGAGGAGCTCAAAAGTTCGGCAACCGCTTCAATAGCGGTCATCACGGAAGTGGCCTCCAAGAGTAGAAACCTCAAAGGCACCTTCGCCAAAGGACTGAGAGAGTCCGCCTCTGTGCTGACAGAAGTAATGGCGGCTCTGTTCGAGAACAACACCCGCATGGAGGGAGAGCTAAAGGTACTCCGCGCCGAGATAGCCCAATTGCGGGCTGATTTTGGAACTACCAGAGCCGGTTCTGCCCCGGCCTCAGTCAGCGCTGTGCCGGCTGCTTCTGTTCCGGCTCATAGAGGAGAGCGGCCCCCTGATGACTCCTTTACGGAGGCACAGATGAGGCAGCTCTCACTCCTTTTCGGAGGCCTGATCGACGCGCGCCTTGAGGGCATAAAAGCGCGTCTCCCCCCGGAACCTAGCTGTCGGCCGCCGCTCGCGGCGCCCAAGCCCCCAAAGGGGCGAATGATGGCACCCCCGGCGCCACCAACTCAAACGGGGGGACGCGCCGGGTCTTTTGCAGCAGTGGTTGCCTCAGGGCCAGTCGGCCGAAGTGCGCGGAGTGAAAATTCTTATCCCCCGCAGCGTGTGCCAAGATCTGCACCCCGTGTTGCCGTAGTGGGCGCCCCAGCGGCCCAAGTCTGCCCCCCGGCGCTAACGTCTGCTCCCGCCTCCGCCGCCTCTGGTGAGGAATGGCGAACGGCTGAGAGTAAAAAAAAGCGGCGCCAGAATAAGAAGAAGGCCACTTCCGCCGCTCCCGTGCAGGAGGCTGCCCCGGTAAGGAAGAATGTTAGGCGAAAGCCGAAATTATCTCCGCCGAAAACGGCCGCCGTCCTCGTGACGGTGTCGCCGGAGGCGGAGAGTCGGGGTGTGACGTACGCCAGCCTCTTCAGCGGGGCGAGGCGGCTCTTTTAGCTGCTGGGGGTGTAGAGGTGAGGTGCCGCCGCTCACAAACTGGAGCCCGGCTTCTGGAAGTTCCAGGGGTGGAGGGCGCAAAAAAGGCCGACCTGGTGGCGGAAACACTCAGGCGTCTTGCGGGGGGCGAAGAGGGCGTAAGGGTCGCCAGGCCGATGAAGTGCGTGGAGTTGCGCGTCTCCGGCCTGGACGACTCCGTGACGTCTGAGGAGGTCCGGGAGGCAATAGAGCAGAAGGCTCAGTGCTCTCCCGGAACCGTGAAGGTCGGCGCGATCCGCCCCGGCCCCGGCGGAGTTGGTGCGGCGTGGGCGCGTTGCCCCGTCGCTGCGGCCAAAGTTTTGGCAGAGGTGGGCCGGCTCCTCGTGGGTGTCTCTGCCGCAAGGATCACCATCCTTGAGGCGAGGCCCGCGAGGTGCTACAGGTGCATGGGCGCAGGGCATCTGCGCCCTAAATGCACCAGCAGCCTAGACTGCAGCGGACTCTGTTTCCGCTGCGGTCAACCGGGGCATACGGCAGCGGCGTGTTCTGCCGCTCCCCACTGCCCCGTGTGCGCGGCGGGCAACCAGCCCGCCGACCACATGATGGGAAGGGCGGGCTGCAAGCCCCCCAAGGCTGCCCAGCCGCCTGCGGGGACGAGCCGATCTGCGGCCGACCCCAGCACCCAGGCTCCGGTGCGGATGGAGGAGGGTGGGGACGAGGCGCCTTCCCATGCCTCTACACCCTCCACCTAACGGACTCCTTAGCCATGCTCGCTCCTCGCCCCTGTCGTCAGTGATAGGGGTACCGGATGCGTTGCGCGTTAGGGGGTCCAGGACGCGGTCGCACCCTCCTGCGGGAACTTCATCTCGTGGGGGGAGGCGGCGGGGCTAGCCTGCCCCGTCGCCGGCGAACCGGGCGACGTCGAGGCGCAGTCGCGCGTGACGTCGTTTGGTGGGGCTGTGGGCGTGATGGACGGGGAAGTTTCCCACGCTCGCGGCCTTTCGCGATGGCGGCGTTCTGTGTGTACCCAGGACGCCGCAGGAGCAGGAATGCCCGATGGGGCTATGCCGCTGGGTGGGTCCGCCGAAGAAATAGCTAATTCCGGCGGCCTATCCGTGTGAAGGCGGCGAGTTGGTACACGGCCGATTTTTTAGTGGGGGCAGGTCCCACACTACCTCCAGCGTCTGCCCCGGGTGCTGGAGGTGTGCGTTCAGGCATTTTTTACGGCCATAAAAAAAAAAAAAAAAAAAAAAAAAAAAAAAAAAAAAGGAGTGGGTTCGCGTCTGTAGTTTAATGAATCACGATTGCGAGACGATACCTTAGCCATTAGGCTACCGCCGTTTCATATGTACATATATTTGCGATTTCATAGCACCGGAGTGTTAAAGTGATCAGTCCTACAACATTCCCATCATGGGAGCCGGCAGCAGGGTGCACTTGCAATCGCCTGTCGGAAAAAATGCCTTTTTATTAAGGTTTACGGTACACCGTACCTACAACGAAAAAAGTGTTGCACACGCCTGTAAATCTTGCACCGAAATAGTGTTAAACCATTTACTGGAGAAACAAATCTGACTGTTAAGAGTTGAAAGGTTACAAGCCATAAACTAACATGTAGGCCCAGTGTCCTATATTCCAATATTTTGTTAAAGATACTACCAATGCATTTTAAAATTATTCATTTAGGATGCAAAACAACTCTTGTGATACGTCGGGATTCTACATGTAGGTACAGGTAATGCCAAGTTCGCAAATAATAGGTAAAGCCAGAGAAAAGAACCTGGCAATAATAACTGAACAAATGGTACTGTGGTGCGGATTGTTAGAGTTCACACATTTATCTTTATGTTGTGATTCTTTTTTAACCGATTTAGAGAGGTTTAAGTCAACAAATCGCACTAAGTGCGAATTTGCCTGCCTGTGTTTTATAGTCCAACTTACGGGGTACATATGTCGGAACTGGGCCACATTTATTTGATTTGGTTATTGGTACCTATTTATTATGTAAAGAGTTAAATATTTTAATGGAATATTTAATTATACTTATCGATTTAAAAAAAAATACATATTCATAATTCGATTACAAAATTCGAACAGACGAAGAAGGCCCGATCCCATCCGAAGTGGTAACCGAATGTCTAAAACGTGGTCGAGAGCTCGCCCGAGCGGCGAACCGAAGGGGCAACGAGCTCGTCCGAGGCGGGGTCACCGTCGATTCATATTCTCCAGGAATGCTTCACTTTTTCTCCGCGGATCTACCTTCTGATGTTAGAAAAGCGTCCGAAACGTCCAAGGAAATTCTGACAGCCACTAAGCTGCTGCAGATGAAGATGCATTCAGAGTAAGTAAATATTACGCATTAGGCTTATGCAGCTCAGCAGGGGCACCCTTTGGCTAGGGCTGCATAAGCCTAATGCGGAACCCTATTTATAGATATTCACCAAATAACAAAGTCGAAAATTGTTAGGTACGGCCTCGGGAGGTTGTGGTTAAGATTTTACCTAATCTATTAGGTATCACACTCAGTGCCAGCATTGACGACCCACATTGCTAAAAGGAACCGCACACAAAAATAGAGGTTTTCAATTCGATTTGTATATTTTTTGGTGAATGTTATCTCTTATTATAGTCAAAACTTTTAGTTACTAATCTTCGTTTATTTACCAGCATATCTCCAACGTCCTTTCATTCATACTTGGAGCACCAAGGCATCTGCCTGCGGGACACGTATTGCAAACCGTCGTTGTTCAGCTGTATCGGCAATGGCAAGTACCGCAGTATTGACGGCACTTGTAATAATGAGGAGCATCCGCAGTGGGGTAGAGCCGGAGCGCCATTCACCAGGATAGCTACACCTAGGTATGCTGATGGTGAGTACCTATAATCTAGTCCAGTCTTGCTGATAACCACAGAGTTCTCAATCTTAAAATAGACGGATCCAGGGGGGGTCATAACGATAAGATAAGGTCATATGGATCTTTGACTTTACTAGAACCTAGACCTACTTACCAGAAGTATAACCAAACACTACACACTTCGCTCAGCCCTGCATCAGTCATACAAATATATTTGTGTCAGGACACTTCCTAGTTTCTGCATGCCTAAGCTGTGCTGTACTGTTCCGGAAATACAGTTTAGGAGCCTCTAATCTTAAGAAGCTGTTGAAGAAAACAGCCACGAAGCTTTGGCAAACACAAATCGCCATTTAAACCTTATTCGATTCTTTCAGGTATAAGCGCAATGCCAGTAGCCCGTAGCGGTCGTCAGCTCCCAAACCCTAGGGTCCTCTCGACAAGGCTGTTCGCAGACAGTGCCATTGGCAGTCGAGTGCTTTCGAACTTAAATATGCAGTGGGGACAGTTCATCACCCACGATATGTTGTTCCAGGTTATGGAAGTCACTGGTAACCATTATACACACTTCATAAATCCTTTTTTTTCCCTCGCAGCTTTGGTAATTATTTTTTATGCAAGCGTACTGTCTGCCCTAGTGGTAATCTGCCGTAGCGTATAGGTGCCAGCAAAACCACTAGTATCTCTAGCGCATTTGCCAATCCTATTTGATATTCCTTATTCCTTCTGATATTAGTACAGTACTAAATCTCACCTAATCAACGTCAGCAACAAAAGTAACTGCTCTGGTGATTTTACTGACTCTCAAAACTCCACATCAAATTATTTTACTGCCGTTTCTAGTTAATAGTTGGAATCTTGAAGACTAAGCTCTCTGTTCCCTATCCAAGATTGCTTTATTTTAAGATGAGGGCGGAATCCAATGCTGCTTAGGCGATGGAAGGGACGTGTTACCCGCTGAGTGGCAGAACGACAAGTGCATTCCTATCACAGTGCCGGACGATGACCCTTTCTACCGACAATATGGCGTCAAGTGTCTCAACTTCGTCAGGAGTATCACTACACCAAGGGATGACTGCAGTCTTGGACACGCTGAACAGGTAGGAATATCGAGTTTAAAGGCTTAATTGTAGATACAAAGTAGATACTTCAACAATCAAATTAGCTTGTCACAGAATGAGAGCTAGAGGAAGGTTCCTGCACAGGATTTATAAATGTTGTTTCTAATCTATTTGAGTCTGTGTGATTTCGAGAATATTCCCGAGCGTTATTTTAACAATGAAAAGAAGAAAAAAGTCTCAAACGAAAACCATTGTCAAACGTTTTTTTACTAAAACGTATTTTTTTTACTTCTGTTTTTTCTCTTAGATGAACACAGTAACAAGTTACCTAGACGGATCAGCAATCTACGGATCAGGCAAGAAATTGTCGTCAAAGCTACGAACCAAGTCTGGAGGAAGACTTCGTCAGGATGAACGAAAAGGTTCCGTTAGAGGGTTTCTGCCGAGTGTCAGTGACAAGTCTGCGGTTTGCGATTTGAGGAACTCTTCTGAACCGTGTTATCTAGCAGGTGATTATTATTTTTGTAATGGATGACTTACTAAATAGTGTAAATAATAGTAAATCAATGGTGCCTGTGTAGAGAAAATGCAACAATGACAACTGCATTGGTCTTGTTTTGATTCGTTTTGAAAATTTATCGTAATGGGTGCACCATTATCAGAGAATCTCATCTAGGTCCGTCAAACAATTTAGTTCCAAAGTGATACGGAATATTCGAAGTTAGATTTCGTCCATTCTAGCATTTGCAAGCATCGCATTTTGATATAAAATAACCCAATATTGACTTTCAGGAGACCTCAGAATCAACCAGACCCCAACCTTAGCCATGCTCCACACGTTATTCCTGCGGGAACACAACCGCATTGCGAACAAACTGTCTGCGATGAACCCACTGTGGAACGACGAGAAGCTGTTTCAAGAGGCGAGGAAGATCGTCATCGCGGAGATACAGCACATCACTTATCAAGAGTGGCTGCCTACTAACTTTGGTAATCGATTCCCTAATGTGGCAAAAAGGCATAATGTTCGCCTTAAGGTAAGGAGTGCCTTTGAAGGTCAGTTATTGGCGAGGAACCGACCACATTAACTGTACCAACATGACACTTGCTGGTCTCTCTAATTACAACAGTACGTCTTCGATGAGCTCTGGCCACCTGATTCACTCACAAAAATTGTTTCACTGCGGTCTTCACACAATCAAGCTGTTTGACTTGAACCCTTAAGTCTGTTAAAATGAAACGTAACTCAAAAACTTAAGTAATCTGTAATGTTTGCTTTCAAAGTCTTCAAATTTAGCTATAAACCAATTTTTCAGGTGCTGACTATCTTCGCTATTATCGAATATCACCATCAACCCTGTACAGCCACGACTACAACCCGGAAGCAAATCCTGGCATTATCAACAGCTTCGGAGCTGCTGCCTTTAGGTTCCTGCACTCTATCATCAGTGATAATATCGTCGCATGTCCAGAGAGCTACAATAAGGCGTTCTTGTACAGGTCTGTTATCCTCAACGTCTCGACCAGAACTCTAGATATGCGGTCGTAGGTCGTATACGTGGTGTCCTGGATATAAGTTAACTAGCAAGTTTTAGTAAACTCGAAGCAATACCAAGGGGATCACTAGACTACCTCTCAATGTAACTAAGCTAAGACCATTTCTGTCTCTCATTAAATTCATATTTTTTCTTGGATCATCTGATCCTGAATCACTAGATTTCACTCACAAAGAACTCCTCGCTGTAATCTCTTGTTAATGTTAACAGAATCATTCCATACTGCTCATTACAAGACTCCTTTTTAAAATTGAATCAAAGAGCTCATGTGTCTTGATGCTCCTACGAGTAGTTCTTGGTTGCCGTCCTTTTATTTAAAACAATCTTTTAATTTCAGACTAAGCGATTACTACTTTAACCCGTGTCTTCTGGAATCAAGTCCCGAATCATTCGATGACGTCGTCCGTGGCATTCTAGCATCCAACGCGGGGGAGTCAGACCCATTCTGCTCTGGAGAGGTCACCAACTTGCTGTTCAAGTCTAACAACAAGTGGGGGATGGACCTAATAGCTATGGATATTCAAAGAGGAAGGGATCATGGGATTGCATCTTATAATGATTTTAGGTATTTTTTCGACTTTGGCATTTCTTTTTTTGGAATAATTGATTGTGAATATGAATGACACCGAGTCTTCTTGAGTCTTGAATGCGCGTTGATTGTGTGGCCAAAACTTCAGACTCATACACTGGTCTAGTCTGGTAGATTACGGACGACGTAGATCTTTTCCGTAAAGGAGGTCTGAGTCTAAGACAAGGCCAGGGGTTTGATGAAGTCTCCACTGATAACTTAACGAGCCATAAACTTTCCTATTTCAGAGAAATTTGCGGCTTGTCGAGGGCTCGGACTTTTCAAGATTTAGCGAATGAAATATCTCAAGACGTAAGTAATTTCTTAGACCTAAAAGCGGCAATAAGACAAACATAAATACATTTTACTTTCAACGTTCAAATTAAGTAGCTCATTGGGAAAGGGATTATAGCACTGATAGCTGGAGGACCAGCATTCGCTCAGATATAGTCGCCTACACGCGCGTTATACAGGGTTGATTGAACCCAGGATTATATTTCCAAGTTCAGTTCAAATTCAGAGGGAGGTTCACTAACTGTTACAATGAAGCTCTATGAGCAATAAAAAACTGGCGTCACAAAGTGCCCTTGCATTTTTCTTTATGTATTTCTACTCGTATGTCGTGTGTGAAAAAGTGTAGTTAAAGACTAAGTCCTCACAAGCTACGGTAACAGCGTACCATTAATAGGCTGTATGTTTTTGAGATCTTAATCAGTCAAGAAGTCATTATATTCAACTGCATCTCATAATACCTTCTGGTTCCTTTCCACCAGCGTATAAATGCACTTCAGTACCTCTACGAGTGCGTAGACGATATCGATCTGTTCGTGGGCGGTGCGATGGAGCATGACGTCCACGGTTCGATCCTAGGTCATACATTCCAGTGCATAGTGGCTGAACAGTTCTATAGGACCAGGATTGGCGACCGGTACTTCTATGATAATGGGGAGATGCCGCATTCTTTTACCACAGGTAAATATTTTGATGCTAAATGGGAAAGTGCACATAATGGGAAAATGGATATTATGAGAGTGATTCTAATGGGAAACTGGAAGTGGGATTGCGGAAGGTAGGGGAGGTAGTCGTATTGAGAATCTGGCCGTAAACACTACATAAATAAATTAATTGTGTTTTCATTTATTTAGTAACAATTATTTGACTGCCTCTGTGGCGCGGTGGGAGTGTGTTCGACTGCTACGCAAGAGGGGTTTGATTCCCACACGGGACACCATTTTGTGTAATCCACGAATTGTTGTTCCGAGTCTGGGTGTACTTTGTGTCCGTGACTTGTATGTTTGTAAAGTCTCCGACACAGGGCTGGTACCATAATGCGGGAGTCATCTTAAAAAAAAATAATAAATAAGAAAATAAAAATAAGATTAAAATTTTCGCAGATAGTAAAACAGTATTTTTAACAGCTTCATAGACATTACGGGACAAATATTTTTATCATAGCGCTGACAAAGTTAAAGGTAAATATTACCTCAAAATTTTCAGTCAATTTCCCAGTCTTCCTGATGCAAAAGTTTACGTAAAACGGTGAAATTTTCTTTTATCATCTTAATTTCCAGATCAACTAAAAGAAATAAAAAAAGCGTCTATGGCCCGTTTGATCTGTGATAACACGGACGGTGTCCACTACGTTCAGAAGAAAGCATTCGAGGTGGAGTCTGCTTACAACCCTAAGTATAAATGGGATGATTATAATAACATACCCTATGTGGATCTCACTGCTTGGAAGGTGAGATCCACATAGAACCTTTTGAAACTGTCAGCAAATTAATAGGCAGCTATATTTTTTTTTTTATTTACATTTTTTTGTACTATTTAAAAAATATGGCGCATTCCGATTAATTTTCGTCTTTTAGTTGTAACAACAATTTGAGAAAATATGATATCAATTTCAGGAGTAACTGTATATAATATTTATGCTTTATTGTTTCTGATTATGATTATGATAAGTTTTTGTAAATAAACAAGACATAAGTAATGGTAACAATATTTATTGTGTATAATAAAGTAACTTGTATAATATCTCAAGATTATTATTTTATGTTCTTATAATTAATAATTGGTCATTTATTTGATCTAGTTAATTATCACATTTAGGTATTTGTAAAACGAATTTATATAGGACTTTATAAATCTTTTTAAACACTCAAACTTATAATTGACAAAGTACCTACATAGACTTAATGACCTATGGTAACATTTACTATAATAATATGCATATCAAAACCTAAATAATAGTTATAAAAAAGCTATGTATTTGTGAGCAATTAAAGTGTTAGATGTTTTATCTCTTTCTATCTTACCACTAACAAACAGAAGAGATATATAAATCTGCTTAAAAGCTGAGTCACATTGCCACGGAAATGTGAAGGAAACAATAGCGACACCGCGATTTGCGGTCTTGTACGTTTTTGATTTTACTCAGTAAATAAATTCACTATGACTTCGCCTTCACAGTACCACAGGCGGTCAAAATAATAATAACTGGAATGTAGCTAAACAGGAACTGACCAAGCAAAATATGCCATCAAATTCCCATAAATACACTAAACTTATAGAAATATTATCGGGAAATATTTAAAGGTTTTATTATAATTTTATTATTATATTTATTTTAATTTAAAGGTATGAACATTTTAAGTATGTACACGACGTTTCGATCGAATTGTACCAATCTTTTTTTTCGCAAAAAAGATAACTACCAATGTGGGATTAGGTCCCATGTTACCAGCAATCTTGTTAACCCCTCCAGCTAAGCTCAATGGCTTGTGTCAGTAGTGGGTTCACGTCGATAGTATAATGGGTAGGATTCGAACCTCACGATTGTGCGTCTGTAGCCTTACCGCCGGTTTCGATATTTTATCTGTCGATCGATTTGGCTACTAGAGATATATATTTGACATAAGCTGTATACAAAATATGTCAAAATTCTATCTCTAGTAGCCAAATCCATCGATAGATAGATTATAGAAAACGGCCGTCTGCTAAAAAAGGATATAGAAACTCGCAATCATGAGGTTCGAATCCTACCCATTATACTACCGACAAGCGAACTGATTGTTGTTGTGACCATGGCCGGTGCAACCTGGTCGAAACGTCAAGCAATTTTAAGGCAAATAATTCGCGTTAATTCCCGTATAATAAATAGTTATAGTCATGCAACGCAACCGTTTAAATGTTAATAAATACTTGGGAATACATTTGTACTGTTTGAGCGATTTTACTACGCGTGCTCGTGGTTTTTTTTAACTACCCTGATCTCGTCTTCATAATAAAATAGTTAAAACCTTTTTATATTTCACGCGTTTATATCTGGATAATAATCTAATATGTGTACAAGTTTAATTACGCTAAACTATATCAAAAGGTTCCTGTCATTCTGTTTATCCTTACCCAACAAAGCGGACAGCTTATTCTGAACACTGTTCCATGTGACGGAAGTATTGACGAGCTGCGAGATGCTGGCTCCTGGGTTCACGATTCTCTCGAAGAATGGCCTCTTGTACAGACGCTGAGCTTCAAGCCGTTGGTCTTCGGTCACTCGGCGGTCGTCCAAATGTGTTAGTGATGGGAATTGGGATATTACGAAGAGCCTGGGAAGTTATGAAGTAGGATGTTAGCTGTGATCTGCAACTAATACAACTAATTTAAACGTTTAATGATTAGTGTAAAATAAATAAATAATGGCAGAAATTGTTTGAAAAATCACCCAATATCATTATAAAAATAATAAATGGGTTCAAGTTGGTAATGGAATACTTCGCATTCAACTCTTGATTTTGAGGAAGCTAATCTAACAACTAAGTACATTTAAATTTGGACAAAAAAGGTTTTTTATTCAAAAAGATTGTTGTGGCCGATAAAATGTCGCAGGGAAATAACAGTTTTGGGCGGCGGAAATTCTAACTTAGACGGTTAGCCAGCGGCCTTTTGTAAACTACTCTTAAGAAGGGGCAAACTAAGCTGCCGTAGCTTAATTTGCCCCTTTTTCAAAAGTAGTTTACCTTCTTACCAGCAAAGGAACCAAAACTTTAGGAAGCCTAATCGCGGTCTTACATTAATTAAGACTAATGATGGAAGTAACTTACCTATATTGCAAGTATTCATAGAAGTAGCTGGGCTTGGCCGGTTTCCCATCAGCGCTAGTACAACTGATAGTAGACCTAATGATGCAAGCAACTCACCTATATTGCAAGTATTCATAAAAGGTGCCTCCATTAAAGTAGCTGCGTTGCCCATCAGCGATAGTACAACTGATAGTAGACCTAATGATGCAAGCAACTTACCTATATTGCAAGTATTCATAGAAGTAGCTGGGCGCGGCCGGTTTCCCATCAGCGCTAGTACAACTGATAGTAGACCTAATGATGCAAGCAACTCACCTAATATTGCAAGTATTCATAGAAGGTGCCTCCATTAAAGTAACTGGGTTGCCCATCAGCTATAGTACAACTGATAGCAGACCTAATGATGCAAGCAACTCACCTATATTGCAAGTATTCATAGCAGGTGCCTCCATTAAAGTAGCTGGGTTGCCCATCAGCGATAGTACAACTGATAATAGACCTAATGATGCAAGCAACTCACCTATATTACAAGTATTCATAGAAGGTGCCACCGTTGAAGTAGCTGGGTTGCCCATCAGCGATAGTACAACTGATAGTAGACCTAAAGATGCAAGCAACTCATCTATATTGCAAGTATTCATAGAAGGTCTTTCCATTAAAATAGCTGGGTTGCCCATCAGCGATAGTACAACTGATAGTAGACCTAATGATGCAAGCAACTCACCTATATTGCAAGTATTCATAGAAGGTGCCTCCATTGAAGTAGCTGGGTTGCCCATCAGCGATAGTACAACTGATAGTAGACCTAATGATGCAAGCAACTCACCTATATTGCAAGTATTCATAGAAGGTGCCTCCATTGAAGTAGCTGGGTTGCCCATCAGCGATAGTACAACTGATAATAGACCTAATGATGCAAGCAACTCACCTATATTGCAAGTATTCATAGAAGGTGTCTCCATTGAAGTAGCTGGGTTGCCCATCAGCGATAGTACAACTGATAGTAGACCTAATGATGCAAGCAACTCACCTATATTGCAAGTATTCATAGAAGGTGCCACCGTTGAAGTAGCTGGGCGCGGCCGGGTTGCCCATCAGTGATAGGTACTGTAGGTTGGGACATGTCTCCTTCAGCTTGCCCACCCATGGGTAAAGGGATGCCACCTTACAACGATTTAGCCTGTAACAATAAAATACAAGCATTTTGAAAATAATGAAAAAGCTTTTGCATTGTCACGAAAACCATGCGTGTGCCAATAACTTCAGTGGAAATGGGTGAACCATCATATTTACCTTAAATAAAAATAGTACAATAAAACATTTACCACAGTAATTCCAATTTAGGTAATGGTGGCAAGTAGCAGTTCTCTGTGATTGGGTTGTCATCAGCTATTAAAGATGTTAAGCTCTTAAAATACACCAAAGCATCCAAGTTTCTGAAAATATAATTACCAAAATTATAAAAGTTATTTTTATACAGATTAGCGTTAGCCTGCGGCTCCACTTGCAAGGACGTCAGTTCTTGCTATTAAAACTATCCTAAGTCCTTTCCTGGTACTCAAAACTATCTCCATACGAAATTTCATCTACTTTGGTTCAGTTCAGGACTTACTTACTTAAGAGCCGAAGGCACATGGCGCGGTACGGCACCGCACCGCGAATAACTAGCCGCAGATGCGTTCACACTGGCGGTGGTGGCACCGCAGCGGATTGTTGGACGCACAGTCTGTTAATAAAATGCGCCCTTCCTTCTGCCGCACAAACAACTGCGGCGCCCCTCCACTTACACCCCAATCTCGTTTTGGTCCGGCGTGCGAGCGGTCCATGGGGCATACCATTGATTTTTATATGCAGGACACCACAGCGGCACCGCTCAAGAGTTACTTTCATATCTATACTAATATTATAAAGCGGAAGAGTTTGTTTGTTTGATTGTTTGTTTGTTTGTTTAAACGCGCTAATCTCAGGATCTACTGGTACGATTTGAAAAATTCTTTTTTTGTTGGATAGCCCATTTATCGAGGAAGGCTATAGGCTATATAACATCGCGCTACGACTAATAGGAGCGGAGAAGCGACGAGAAATGTTTCAAAAACGGGGAGAAATTACGCATACGAAACTTCTTATGCGTAATTTCTCCCCGTTTTTGAAACATTGCTTTGAAACTAGCTGTCCCCCGCAACTGCGGGGGACAGCTAGTTTATAATATTAGTTTGAATAATAATATGAAGCTACTGTAATTCATTGTAATGAGCAATTAAAATTCTTATGATATTTTTTTATAACAGTTCAAAGATAAGTATGGTAATTTCATATTACCAACTGCCATGTTTCCAAATTACCATACTTTGAATTTTAATAAGGTGTAATAATATGATAACTTACGTAATCTTATTGTGGCTAATATCTAAATACTTGATGTGATCAGCAAACTTCTCTACAATAGTTTTAGGTATCTCATACAAGTTCTCATATGCGAGAGTCAACTTGTTTGTCTCATCTTCATTTTCAGCAGCTGTATCTACTGTTCTGTAACATTTAAAATAACATAATATTATATTTATACATATATCTATACTAATATTATAAAGCGGAAGAGTTTGTTTGCTTTGTTTGTTTGTTTGTTTAAACGCGCTAATCTCAGGGGTCTGATTTGAAAAAATCTTTTTTTGTTGTATAGCCCATTTATCGAGGAAGGCTATATAACATCGCGCTACGACTAATAGGAGCGGAGCAGCGACGAGAAATGCTGCAAAAACGGGAAGAATTTACGCATACGAAGTTGCGCGGGACAGCTAGTATAATATATATAATCACTTGTCCTGACTGATTCATCAATGCAGAGCCTAAACCGCTAGAGTTACATTAAGTTGATGTTTTTTATGCTGTAGTCATCCCCTATTTAAAAATTCGTCCCCTAAGGGACTAAAATAGGGGTTGCAAGTTTTAATGAAACTTCATCAGTTTTGAAGTCAGATTGGTGAAATTTTGTATTTAGCTTTATCATTTAAAATTAAGAAACACATGTTTCAGTGTGTCAATTTTGAAGTATGGCCTAAGACATTTCGTATTTGGCTTTTTGGTTTAAAATAACGAAACACATGTGTTTTTGATTGATAGTGAAAATCAACCCTTAAGGGAAAATAATCATCTATGCGGTTGAAGCTAGTAAAGTCTTCATGAGTGTACCCTGTACATTTTTCGATCACTTAACACTAGTCCAATGTGAATAGTGTACCTTTTTTCATTTTGGGGGAAAGATTTCAAATCCCCACCCCCTGGGTACACCCCAAAGTCCACTCAAACGGGCTGATGACTTCTGATGAGTAAAGAAGGTATTGATTGCCTAGGTCGGAGATTTCCAAACTTTTAAGATAGAACCTTTCATTTTAAGGAACCCCGAATTTATGACGGGGTGGGAGGGGGTTCCAATTATTCTGACTAAGATCTCATACATTTGAATGAATCAAAATGTGTTTCATGTTGTTCTGCTTTCTACACAGGCATGTTTCAAAATTTCTAAAAACAGTATTTTGCAGAAAGCAAGTGACTTCTCTACAGAGCCCCTGGATTCTATGGAAACCAATTTGGGAAACACTGGCCTAGGTGACACAACAGAAGTAGTAGATGACTGCCTTGGATGGTTCTAAGTCAGGTGTTTGGGTGTTTTTTGATTTTGTTAAATGAACATTTCTAAAGCCCCCTATGATACAGGACTTGTGCAAGGTTTATTAAAAACAAAGACCTAATAACATCAAATCTCCTCAGTTCTATAGGATACTGCTACATACATACATACATAACTCATTCATGGGACTAGGTGTTAAATTTTTCAATAAAATCCCAGTCAGCATATCGAGTCTACCAGTAAATAAATTTAAGAATGTAGTCAAGAGACATCTTATACAAAGAGCTTACTATTCAATCGATGATTATTTAACTGATAAAGATAAATGGATGTAGTTCGTTGCTCCCTATTAATGTATTGGGTTGTATAGTTTATTGCGTTTTACTAGGTGAATATTGTTGTCACAGTTTGAGAATGTTACTTAGGTACTAGTTAAGAAAACGATTTACTTTTGTAAGTAAAGATTCTGCGTGATAAATTATGGCCATTCTTTTCTTTCCTTTGACAAACATGTATACTTATTCATTAAGTAGCAGTAAATTGGCCAATATTTAAGCACATAAAGTTTTTACATCGTAAGTGGATGCTCCTACTATGTTGTGCCCATTGAGGCTGATGTATCCGATCTCGTGTACTCTTCTAATATTAATGACCTCTTTTTTTGCATCAGTCCTCTAATATATGGTGTATAATATAATGGTGGCAGCACCTTACCTGCATAAACAGTTTATAAACAGAGAAACATTGTAAACATTGGCAATTTGAAAAGAGTGGCCACAAGTTTTTATTGCCTGTTCTTTTCTCGGGCTTTACCTATTGTTTGCGAACAGGCATTACCAGTAAATGTAGAATCGACTTTTCACAAGTGTAGTATTTTGCTTCCTAAGTGAATAAATGATTTTTATTATTATTATTATTACTGCATATTAACAGACAGACATAATCTTTGTACCTTGTTGTTGTTTGTTTGTTTTAACAGGGATGCAATGTCACACTTAGCCTCTTAATTGGGCCATTGTGAGTATGTTGTAATGTGTCAGTTCTTTTCACTCCAGCCAGCCCAAACACTCCCAGAAGCCCAGCATTCCCCACAGGTTGCTGCAGGCTTCAGGGAGGGATGGTGGTAATCTTTGTACCTTATCTGCCATATTGGATTGGTAAGACGTCTAAGTCCTGAAGTAACACCTGTTGGGTCTGTGGCTCATAAAATTATGGGAGGGGTGCTGACTCTGATTTATGTATCCATAGTATCTGTGAAATATGGACTACTTCCATGCTTGTACAACTACTTGTTGCAAGTTGCTACATGGGCTCAATACTCACGCAATAATATCAGGTGGTATGGGAGTCTCGGACATGTCGGTCATGGAATCCACTAGAACATCACGGGAAACATCCACCGATATCACACCCTCGTCAGGAACGTGAGACTGTGCCTGCGATGTACTGGGGTAGCTGGAATAAATTTTAATATAAGTTATAATAAAAATGTTTATTATTGTCTTACCAATGATTTAAAATACTGAATTGTGAAAAAATTGTTAATTACTGAATTGTGTAAGACTGCATGAATAGCTTAATTCTAATAATATTGACAGTAACTTTAAAATATACTTGTACCTTTTTTTATTGGATGGTTTTTGCAATTCGATAACTTAAACTACTACATAAATTAGACAACTATTTAAAATAGTGCTCCACAAAGCACCGTTTTTTTAATTCAAAGGCACAGGAAACAAGTTCAGTAGAAATATAATCACTAAAATAACCATCAGCTGAGCTGATAGACCTTGGTTTTGATCAACTTTTACTGTATTGTAAAAAATATGCACAATTCAAAAAGACGGTACCTTCTTGGCTGGATCTTGATTGATCAAAAAACAAAGCATTCATTTAAAATTATCCACATGAACTTGGAAGTTGGAAATGGGAAACTTTTGAAATTAAAAACTTGTTTACAAAAAAAACCTGTTTTCGGATTTCGGGTGCTAAAAAAATGTAGGCGTAAGTGTAGCCACAAAAATATTATCTTTTTTTTGGTAGTTTTTCGTGGGATAAATAAATTAATTTATTGAATTGTTAATTTAAACTAAATTTTAAACCTCACTATTACTAACAGTTTCTCTATGTTAGGATTTAAGAATATCATGAATGAATTAAGAATTATTTTCATGTATGAATAACTTTGACTGCTAAACCAGAGGTCCGATGGGTGGGCGTGGGTTCGAGTCCCACCCAGCATAATTTTTTGTGGTATGAGCACGATTGTTTATTTCATGTACGGATGTAATATAAGCACTTTCAAGTATTTTTATTAGTTGTCTGGTCGCCATAGACCAGACAGATTCTACCTACGGCCGTGTGTAAGTTGTCCCAAAATATTATCTAAAATACATTTTATCTATTAAAGTACGTTTAATTTAAATTCTTAGTAGGTAGGTATTGTTTGTAAACTAGTAACTAAGTTACAAATATCTAGAAATAGAATAAGAATTTTACTTGTCTAATAATTAGTCACAAGACAATGTTTTTGTTGTTACATTGTTGGAGCCGTGCCAACGATATCTTACTACTTACTATCCCAAATCGTATGAACTTTTGTGGTACCATTTACTGAAAAACTATCACACTTTCAGGTTTGGGCTTTGATATAGTCATTTAAGTTTATGTCTAGATGTGTTAGCTATTAAAGAAATATTATATAATAAACATTTAAAAAAATGGGGCTAAAAGCTATTCTCTATAAACAACTGACTTACAAATTGAAAACATTTTTGGTAGTTTTAAATGGTTCTAATTAGATAAATGGTTTTGGTGAAGCAAGTGCTTATAGGTACAATCACACACCTACTCATACATCAGTATAACACAGCTGTGGTGCTATGGCAGTTCATTATTATGTAGGTATTATCTACTTGAATTGTGAAAAATTATTAGAGATAAGAATCACCGCCAAGGTAACACTTTTGTGTGACGCTACGAGGGCTATAACATGGGGGGGGGGGCACAACATTTGACTCAACCGATTAAGTGAGCCGTTCGCATGGTTTTGCATTAGATTTAACACCGGTACAACATATCCACCACCACTGAGGGGGGAGGGAGGCAATCGCCTGCCTAAACAGCCCGATCCAGTCAAAATTCTCAAATTCACCAAAAAAAGGGTAATTCAGTCGAATCTGGGTACGCAATTGACCCTGTTGCCCCCTCCCCCCACTTGTATCCGCGCCTGATGACTAGGCACTTTCAATAAAGAAAAATGCTGCTTAACTATATTTATCCACATAATTGTCTCAATAAATGTGGAGAAAAAAGGTTGGTAATTTTTAATCAGTAACTAAAAATGAGGATAGGCATTTTATTTTATAACGTCCCGATGTTTTGACGGAAGTCTACTTAAAAGAAAATATATTAAAGTAAAAGTTTTAAGACTACTTACCTGTCCATATACGCCTGATTGCCATCCATTTTAAATCTTGATAAATCCACTATTTCACCATACGAAAAGAAATCTACATTTAGATTTATCTACATTTACCAGCTTTCTGTTGCATATTAATAATTATGTCTACGTGGGTACTTAGGTAAGTATTATTTATTCAATTACAATTTTAAAATCAATATGGAGTATTTCCATGTGCGCGGTTATCTATCGACTTGACCGAAGTAATACCAAGGAAGAGATAAGTAATATTGTTTATTTGTATAAGTACTTTGATAAGGCATTGAGGTGAATTCTCCTAATGATAAATTTTGGTTACATTGCCTTCTAAGATGTTGTATCTATAAACCTTATCACCTATTTGAACTTGAAGTTGTTTTCTAAAATTGGTGTCTGAGTAAGTATTGTACATTCATATTAAAAGTTAATAAAATATTCCTTTGTAGGTAGTTACCAAAAGAGTGCAATGTCTCGTTATTTGGTACCTTATTAAATTATTCTGTAAAAATTAACAATGTTATCATGTAAACATCGTAAGCACTTACAAAATACCACAATATCTTAATTTTGTCTCGGTGCTGAATAGCAAAATAAGTCGAACTGATAAGCGACTCCGCGTGAGTTCGAGGGATGAAATTAAAAATCCTTCTAGTAGTAGTAGAAATTGGATTAGATAAAATGGTAACTTTTTTGTTACAGAAATGTTGACTTAACTAGGGATGCTACATCGTTCATAAAAACTATCGATAATAAGTTAGCATTAATGTAAAACATCGCTGTTCGTAACATCGCGATGATGTTACGAACATCGATGCATCGGTGTATATATAATGGTGAGTGATGTATCGACATATATATCGATGTAGACACTAAAAAAAAGGTTTTCTGTAAAGTCCGTTTACGTACTATAGCTTTACCTGATAACGTCATATGAAAACATTGATGACATATAGCTATTCACGTTGCTTAGCAACCATAAACAACGAGACTGATTGGTTGCTAATCACCAATCAAAAACGTGACTCATTTTCGTGTGTGTCTTCGTCATCGATTTTTAATACCTTAACACGTTATGCCACGACAACGAATGGCACATCATACGTCGATCTCTAATATTAGAGCATAATAAAATTAAAAATATATATTGTTGTGATAATTATATCCCTGCATAATGTATTTATTTAATATCTTCTTGTTTCCCCCTAATATTAATATTTCATTGTCCTTGATACTATTATTCTTGTTGTAGATTTTATTATTTTTTTCTTTCACAATAACTTAACCGACATTGTTTCAATTTAAATAAATTACATGAGGAACAATGACCGCCGTCGATGCGAAAGAGAGCGAGATGCTAAAAATAAAATATAAACGTGTGACTGAGAAAGCGGATGAATAGCGAATACTTTACGCAGTAATTAAACTGTGCTAGAGTACAGTAACTGTAGACATGACAACATGTCGTTCATAAAGATCGATGTATCGTCGATGATAAGAAGTTCAAAATCGATGTTTTAACATTGATGATTAATATCGATAAATATATTTATATTTTTATTCAGAAAAAGAAAATTTACAATGTTAAGAAATACAAGCTAGATAACCCTACGAACGAACTATATATATACTATTAACATTATTTACAACTTACCTAGTAAACTACAAAAAAGAGTTAGGCGTCGAAGAATTCCTCCCCATCGATGTCTATCGGTATAGTGCCCAGAAGGCTGGCAGCATTGCCACGTTGTATGGCAATGCTTATTCTCTGTGCAAAGAAAAAGCCAACCTTCTGGTCACGAGATGCACTGACAAGACGCTGGGAAATGTTTTTGAACTGGAGGCGAGCACTTGGACCCCATCCTAGCGTCTCAACCCCAAACGGCGGAATATTTGCGCCGTTTGAGAGTCTCCGCAGATGCAGCAGCAGCGCAGGCACAGCTCGCAGTGTTTGAAAGATGGGAAGGCGCTAGGGTGTCGACACAGGTTGCTGTAGTATTTAAAAGGTATTCTCTTACTGAACTCCAGAGCGGGCCGTCCCACTGTCCCTGCACTAAGGGGTTGGTGGGCAAATCAACCTTTGGGCAAGCCATTTTCCAAGCGTTCAAGGCCTCAGACTTGCACCGGACTTCAGAACTAACCAGTGTAGGTTCTAAAATTTTCCTGGTTAACTCCTCAGTGCTGTGAAGTCAGGACAAGAACGCCGGTAAACTAACATCACAAATTTTGCGAACGTCTAGGCCACCAAAACGAACGGGTAACGACGCTTGAAGCCACGCTCGGTCGTTCAATGCCACATTCAAAATTTTACACAGGGTATTATAAATATTTTTGTCTAGTTTACCCAAAAGCTTAGGATGTTTCCAAAATTGAGTAGATCTGAGTACGTATGTGAATTTAGGAACAAAAAGACAATATCGAACGATTGTAAAAGCCGAATGCATATTAATTTGAAGAAGTTGGTCCGAGACTGTACAAAAATTTTGAATTTTTTCTTCTACGAACGAACCATAGGACCTCTAAAATTGGGGCCCTTAGAAGTTGAAGAGATTGATTTTCTACAATTTTTAGATTTGGAGCCAAACAATTAAATTTAGAAATGACCAAATCTTTATTTATTTTATCATTCATGAATATTTCATATTTACTAAAATTTTAATCTAAACCAATACCCTTGAATTTATCTTTTAGAAAAGCCAAGTCCTTGTGTACTGTCTCAACGTCTCCCTCTAGGGTCCCATCATCCAGGTACCGAATATTAAATTTAGAATTTAGTTGCCGAATTATGGGATGAATCCCAAACTAAAAATGACTGGCCCAAGAGGATCCCCTTGTTGGGATCCTACCGATGAACTCAAAAGGTTGTCCTTAAATAGTAATTTTGAAGGGTGCCTGTAACACTGCCAGAGGTATTTATAAATTTTCGGGGTTTCTAATTTTGCCTGTGCCAACAAGGTATCTCGGTTGACGGAATTAAAGGCGTTCTTTACGTCAACCTTCAAAATGACTTCCGCCTTACCCGAGCCAAGGTAGGTGGACATGACATGTATGTTGTAATAAAAATTTATGTATTTATGAAATTGAAATTAAATATTAATAATATATCGATTTTTTTAAAACTTCGATGTGTCCATTACATCCCTAGACTTGACTGACACGTCATACGTCATTTATGACAACAACAGCCACAGAGTACATTTTTGACAACAGCCAACAGCTGGCTTTTAGTGGCTTTTGGCTAATTAATAATAAAACACACAAATTTAAATATAAATAAATTATAAGTTCAATATAAGCACAAACAAAACTAATATGGAGGTAAGTTTCTTATATCATACAGTGTTTTACATATATAAATATCTAGTTATATTTACATTCATCTCTTTTAGGAAAGTAACATTCCTATAGACATAAACATTGGTAAATTGCAAGATTGGTTGATTAGCCGTCGTCATGTGAACAAGGAGTGGCAGAAGAGCATCCCAGCAGTGAGAGAAAAGATCAACAATGCATTACAAGACATGCCTGCTCATGATGATATAGCCAGCCTCCTTGCTGGTAGCTATATTAACTATTTTCATTGTAAGAAGATCGTTGAAATACTAAAAGAGACTGAGGCAGACACGAAGAATTTGTTTGGAAGGTATGTAACTTCATCTAAGTAAAATTTGTTTAGTCTTCGAATCTTGCAGTGATTATTCTTGTTTTAATAAAAAAAAATGGATGTGATCATAGAGGGATCCAGGAGTTTTGTGTACCGAATTTCTTATATTGAATTTCTTTGAATCTTGTTTCAATGAAATGTAGATTCCTGACATATCACAACGCTACTTTAGATACCCAATTAAGCACTTTTAGCTTCACCAATTTAATCTTAATTGTTTTCAAGAGCATAAAGATACTTTATTCCACAGCAAGTGGTTCAATCATATTGGTGGTTTCTTGTTAGTTTTGTAAAACCAAACAAGAAAATAATAAAATCTATCTTTGTTATTTGCACTAATGTGTTTATTTAAGTAACAATCTGTCAAAGTAAATTGTCATTATTGTTGTCACAACCTCTTGCAACTTACCAGATTATAGTCTAAGGGACTGATCGCAGGTGTACAAACAAAAAAAAAAAAAAATTATTGTTGTCAACCCATCTTTCATTGATGCCTGCAAGCAGACTTTGCTGCCCCGACTTACAATAAAGGTTGCATACCTTTATTGTAAGTCTGGGTAGCAAAGTCTTTGCCGTGTCATTTGAAAGCCCTAAACATTTACTGTACCTTAATTAAACATTAGAAGTAATATCTCTATGATCTCATTTCTAGGTATGGCTCACAAAGGATGAAAGACTGGCAGGACATAGCACGCAACTATGAGAAAGAGAACCTGTACTTAGCAGAGGCAGCTCAGATTTTAGTGAGGAACATTAATTACGAGATACCAGGACTAAAGAAACAGATCGCTAAGGAGGAGCAGCTGCAAGTTGTTAGTATACCTACCTATGTTTTCTTTGTTATAATACTTACTAGAGATTAGGGATGTTACGGATATGACATTTCGGATCTGGATATGGATACGGGTATAAGAATAATATTATATAGGTTTCGGTTTTTGTGTTGTAAAATGATTTCAGATTATTTGTTAGTTTCGGATAATCTTGGTACTTATAAGTAATAAATAAAAAAAATACAATTAGTTGTTTATTTAAGTAAATATTATAGCTATCTACACATTTCTTAAGTTATCTATTAGAAAAAAATTGTAAGTAAATTAATAGCTAGTTGTTTTCTATTATATTCTTCAATATCTCTTTATGAGCCACTAGCTGTCCCGCGCAATTTCGTATGCGTTCATTTTCCCCGTTTTTGTAACATTTTTCATTACTGCTCCGCTCCTATTCCCGATAAATAAGCTACCCAACAGAAAAAGTTTTTTTTCAATTCGGATCAGTAGTTCCTGAGATTCAAAGAAACAAACAAACAAATTCTTCAGCTTTATAAAATTAATATAGATTACAACACATCAGCAGTCTACATGAGACACGCGCCGCTAAGGCGCTAGTGTGTCGGCTCGACGGGCAAAACCAAAAACCAGGTTTTTGATAATGAGTATAAATTTTATACTCCACCCATATCCGAAATTGTCCGAAACTTTTATATCGGATTTGGTTACAGATAGTTTTTTATTTTGGATATCCGATAGTTTCCTTTACGGAGCTCCATAACATCCCTGCTAGAGATAGTAGACACTCTGCTCTGATATTAATATTATGTTCTTTTGATATATTTGTAGTAGAAATTAATAGTATTCATATTTTTATGCCAATTTTCTGCAAACATACCTACATTTTTTACTATCTTTTATCAGTATAATACAATCAGCTACAGTACTCCAAAAGTAATAATGCGCATAGAAATCTTCGGAAATCTTCGTCATTGTTCGGCAACGGTCGTATTACCCGAGCGTCGAAAGACGATATTTATATAGAGTGGTTAAGAGCAATTTCTCTATGCCTAATTTTATATATTATGTGTTTTGTGCTAAAACAGATTTGATTTACCTGTAACGAAATTTGATTCGATAATTCCATGTAAGTAAATAGCGAAAACGCTACAATCATTGTTGGAGTGATTAGTTTTCAAGTGTCTTACCGAAGTTGGTGTAATTATGGAGGAAAAGGTTTAAATAACATAAGGTTTTATTAGAAGGAGAAAAAAACGTTTTCAAATAGAGGTTTACATAAAATATAATCAAAATCTCAGTTCAAATTTGTTTACAGCACTAATCATTCCAGAAAAATAATACAATTATAAAAAAATTAATCAGAATCGAGGAAGACCTCTATTCCCGACATCGCAGATTCATCAGAAGTTTCATTATGCTCTTGTTCATTTACACTTTCCTCACTGCTATCACCTGTGTAAATAATCAGTTTATCGGAATAACTATCGATTCTTGGCTCAAATTTTCTATATTCATCTTCGCATTGAACCGCATGATCAGAAACTTTTTTCCATTCTTCTGGTCCTATTTTATTGATTTTTTCTAATATAGCATCTTTAACTGACGTCACAGTCATTGCAATATTTCTCTTGGCCACGTGTTGCTTTATTTGGGACCAAATATTTTCAATAGGGTTAAAATCGGGATGATATGGTGGCAATCGTATAATTTTATGCCCATGTTCCTCCATTATACGGTCAATGGCAAATTCTGTGTAATTTTCTTTGTATCTTTGTATAATTTTATACAAATCGGGTTTCAGTTTCTTTGGGTCATGCGGAATGTTGTGTTGTTGTAACCAAGCTGTCATTTGTGGTTTAGATGTGTTTGAGTTTGGTGGTTTCACAGACAGCTTATTATGATATGGGGCGTTGTCTATTACCAACACACTATTAGGAGGCAAGTTGGGAATCAATTGATTGCGTAGCCAAGTTTGATAACGTTCCGCGTTTATTTCTTTATGATAGTCACCTTCTGAGTCGACACATTTATGTAACATTAGAGCCCCTGGGACGAAGCCTTTTTCATTGCCTGCGTGTACAATAATTATTCGCTCTCCTTTGGAAATGGGTTGTTTGATACCTTTTTTGTTGCTATCTTGCCAAGTTTTACCCTTAGTATGTGATGTGTGCACATACGACTCGTCCATAAATACTATGTTTCTACCAGAACTCCTCAGCTGTTGTATTTCTCTGAGATATTTGATCCTTTTTAGGCGTATATCATGTTTTTCCATAAGTAATTGTCTGTTATTATCAGTTTTCAGAAACCTAAACCCCATGTCTTTCAAGATCAACCTTAAAGTCTCGGCACAGCCTTTGAAATTAATAGCTTCGATCAACTTTATTCTTAAATTATTTACAGTTGGGAGTTCTTTCAGCGTCAATTGAAAATTGTATATCATATTACGAATAACACAGTAGTCGAAATCATCAAGTACCAGCCGAAATCTACTTTTAGGTCTTCCTTTTTTCGGTGTAGAAAATTTCTTTGATTGATTATGTTTTTTTTCGTTTAAGATATTACTCAAAGTTCGTCGCGAAATTCCTGTAGCTTTTGTAACACGGTCTTGAATTTTTTTAAAATAACCATCATGGTCTCTGTTGAAAACATTGGCTTCATTTAAGAAATAAAGGTACACATTAAATACCATTTGCCGTGCTTGTGAATTAAGCGGTTTTCCACGTTTAAATTTATCCATTTTGGAAGAATTCGTCTGAAAGAAAATGGCATGGGCAGAGTTAGGTATATATTTTTTATGCATGTTTATCTATTTATTTAATTTAAATAAATCTCATTTTTTAAATGTTTTTCTAGTACTTAATATGTATTTAATGTAGGTATTTTATTTTTTTAATATTAAAAAAACGTGAAATATGTTATTTATTTTCCTTTTTTCAAAATATACTATTTAAATCTGAATAAGCTAATTAATGTTGAAATTATATTTACCAAGAAGGGTGTGTAATAGCAGCTCTATATATTTCCACAAATAGAGAACACGTGCAGTCACTACCAATATATAAAGACGACTGACAGACATTTCGCTGACCGGCGACAGCTGCCGAACGCCCGATTTGTTTTCGATTGTGCACACATGATATTGACTCCTATCTCTTTTAAACAAGGTGCAAAATGCAAATGCCTTGTTTAGGGCTCTTACGATTCCATGATTCGAGTGTTTCCGGGAATACGACAATTAGCGAAGATCTGCATGTGCATTATTAATTTGGGAGTACTGTACATAAGTAGTAAAACATTTATTTTTCAGAGTTGTTAAGATTTGCAAATTTTAAGCAATTTGTTTAACGGATTGAACATTCTATCTTCAAACCTGGTCAGCTGTTTGCTGTGAATTTTTGTGGCCGATTACTAAATTTAATAATTTAGTAATCGGCCACAAAAATTCACAGGTTTTAATTTTATTAGTAAAATTTAATTTAAAAAGCTGGATATTCATATAATGATCTTTTCTTCTTCTTAGAATATAAATGAAATAAAGAGTGTTGATGAAATAAAAAATATTAAATATTAACAATTTAATTATTTATAATAATTACAGGAATGTGAGAAGAAGCACACAGATTATCTAAAGAATGAGGCTTCAAGCAAGTCAGAGTTCTTGACATTATGCAAACAGCTTGGCATTCATGGAGACAGGATTAAGAAGGAACTGGTTGACAGACTCCAGGAGTTACCAGACATTTATGATAAGGTAAGGCTTTATTACACTGGTATAGAAAACTCCTATTTCAATATTTCAATCTTCTAAAAATTGGATGTCTAAAAACAAGATTTTATGTCTATTTTCATAGTCATACAGAAAGACAAGGAACTCTCTAAATTGTAAGAAAAAAAGCTTGTGACGTTTGGGATTAGATAGCATTGTGTGAGTTGTCCCAAGATCACTTAATACAAACACACACTTTAAATTTACAAATTTACGTCTTAATGGATATATCCAGAAGTGCTGCCTTAATAATAGGTTACCACGGCATGCATTAGCATTGAAGCAGAAAAGAAATGTGTTATTTTAGAAAAGCACGACCAAGAGTAGAAAAATTACAAAAAATGTGTGCATACAAATAGTAAACTATGAAATAGGTTGTAGTATAAATAGCGAAATAACCAACACTTTTAACTGACTTTTTTTTTTGATTATAATAGCAGCAATATGTTGATAAACTTTCGCGATTTGTACACATTATCAAATTATATTTACTACGGGTCTTAATCTTCTTATTGCAACGGCCGTGCAACCCGTTACCACTGCCGTTTGAAACGGGCGTTCACGGTCGAAACGTCGGGCAAAAACAAGGTATTTTACCTTAAATTATTCATACGATTAAGACCCGTAGTATATACTGGGTGTAACAGAAAGGTGTGGTCAAATTTCAGCAGCGGATAGGGTATGTTATCAGTATTGCATCTACCATGTTGCCATAGCTGATTGCATTATTATTACATAGTTATAGCACATTCTTTTTGTCAAAATTCAGTAGTGAAAGGCGTATGGCATAAGAATTATGCCTCCTCTGGTACAAAAATCAATTGGATTATTATGGCATAAAACTTTTTAAGTCATAGTTTATTTAATTAATAACTTTTTCATTCTTAAATAAACGAATGAAGAAATAATAAATATTTTTTTAGGGTACTCCGATTTTGATAAAATTAGGTATGTGCACTCAGTATCATAGGCACATATCAACCCTTAAATATGACCACACCTTTCCGTTACACCCTGTATAATTTTATAAAGCAGCAATATGATCACGATCGAAAGTCAATTGGGAGATTATTATAAAAGTTTTTATTTTTTCAGATAGGCAAATCCTTGAAACCTCTACTACCAGGCATTGAGCTATATTCTGCCTTCTCTAAATACATACTGGGTGACAGATCTTCAGAAGTGTTGCCATTGTTACAATATGTGGTTGAGCATGGCAACACTACCGTGTATGAGTGGAGCTATGGAGAACCTCCGTTGAGTGTGGAGCCAGATCCAGTGCATATTGAGCTTGATGATGAGGAGCAAGGTGCTGGTGACCAGGTGAGCCTATGGGTGGCAGGTTTTTTGTTGTGCTAGGATAGGAAGCTAATTTAAGATTACCCCTTAGAAACTAAAAAGTATTTATCAAAGTAGGTATTTTATTTTAAAAAATGCTGGTTCAACTTCATTATAAGCTGATAGTCTTTGTCCACATGTTTGCAAGCCAGGAGCCACATACTATGATTATTGATACTGACTGCCTCTATGATATTCTGCCACTACTATGATATTGACTGCCTCTGTGGCACGGTGGGAGTGTGTCCGACTGCTACGCAAGAGGTCGTAGGTTCGATTCCCACGAGGAACACCACTTTGTGTGATCCACAAATTGTTGTTCAGAGTCTAGGTGTACTTTGTGTCCGTGACTTGTATGTTTGTAAAGTCCTCCGCGACACAGGGCTTGTACCCTACTGCGGGAGTCTTCTATAAAAAAAAAAAAACTATAATAACCATTTATTTCAGTCTACTAAAGCCCATATCATAGAAATACACCGATATAAAAGATTTTAATAAACTAATACATAAGTTACATAGTATTAAACAATTAAAATTAAATGATTACTATACACGGCACCGAGACTAATACGACTTGTCATGTCGACGTGTCCCGTAATCTTCCACGAAAATGTCAGTACGCGACACCCTTTGGCCAGAAGTCTTCCTTTATGAAGATGGACAGATGTTGACTGAGAACTCGCCCCATGAACGTTTTGAAGTTGACGTCATCACGCGACTCCAACTTCTGTACCCTTAAGGTCCACTTCGTTTTGTTTCTGAGGTACTCGACTAGCATCTCTGCCTTCGTGGTGTGATGCAGGCGAGACACATATATATTAGACTAGCTGTCCCGCGCAACTTCGTATGCGTAAATTTTTACCGTTTTTGCAACATTTCTCGTCGCTACTCCGCTCCTATTAGTCGTAGCGCGATGTTATATAGCCTATAGCCTTCCTCGATAAATGGGCTATCCAACAAAAAAAGAATTTTTCAAATCGGACCAGTAGATCCTGAGATTAGCGCGTTTAAACAAACAAACAAACTCTTCCGCTTTATACGAGTAATATTAGTATAGATATATTTCGGGACTTAATCTCGTGAATCATTCAAAGTCACGAACCTTTTATTTATCGTGGTCACGCATCGTCGTCAGTCGTTCAGCACTCGCGAAAGCTTAAAAACAATTATTAGAGATACATAAAGCTGCGTCGTTGGTATTTTAGGACGCAGCAGACGCAGTCAGAGTTAGGACATCCAACAATATACATTAATGATTAAAATTAAAGATTAAACTCATTTATTAACTCATCAGCTCCCAGACCAGACTTTTTGATCTAAGAGCTTTATCAAGTATCAGGGAACAAGATAGAATAGTTCAATAAAAGTGTTCAAAACTACACATAATAACCAATTTATAGGTGTCCCGCGCAACTTCGTATGCGTAATTTTCCCCCGTTTTTTAAACATTTCTCGTCGCTTCTCCGCTCCTATTAGTCGTAGCGCGATGTTATATAGCCTATAGCCTTCCTCGATAAATGGGCTATCCAACAAAAAAATATTTTTTCAAATCGGACCAGTAGTTCCTGAGATTAGCGCGTTTAAACAAACAAACAAACAAAGCAAACAAACAAACAAACAAACTCTTCCGCTTTATAATATTAGTATAGATAATAATAAAAAAAATGTTTATTAACTTAGGAAGCAAAATACTATACAATTATACATTTGTGTCAAGTCAATTCTACATTTACATGTAATGCCTGTTCGCAAACAATAGGTAAAGCCCGAGAAAAGGACAGGCAATAAAAACTCGTGGCCACTCTTTTCAAATTGAGAATGTTTACAATGTTTCTTTGTTTATAAACTGTATATGCAGGTAAGGTGCTGTCACCATTATATTAAACATCATATTAGAGGACTGATGCAAAAACAAGAGGCCAAAAATATTAAAATAAGGTTTTTTTTAGATAGATTTTTATATTGATATTAAGACACAAGATTGGATATATCAACTCAATGGGCACAACATAGTAGGAGCATCCACTTACAATATAAAAACTTTTTGTGCATAAATATTCGCCAAATTACTGCTACTTGGGGTAGTTTTAATATCCCAAGTTTTCGCCCAATATACAACGACTTGTTCTCTATAGTAACAACTTAGTTGTTTTCCAATTCCAGATAGATTTTGGTGAAGATAACGCCATAGACTTCGGCGCTATAGATGCGGGAGCTGACATAGACTTTGGTGACGGCGATGCGGGCGCTGAGATCGACTGGGGAAACATCGATGTGGCTACCTCTGATAATATTGTAAGTATAAGTAAAGATATATGTTCGTAAACTTTCGCGATTTGTACACATTATAGAATTTTATACCTGCAGTAGGATCAACGTAACTAGGCCGGACTGAAGTAGGCGACAAGTGGTTGCGCAGATGCATTTTTTGGAAGTAAATGTTGACAGGAAGCGGGGGGCGGGGGCGGTAACTAAACCAAGAGTAGTCATAATTAGTATTACTAACTCATGTTTTTTGTAATTATTTTCGTAAAGAAATTGTTTTTCAAAGTTTCTTTAGTATTTACTGTAACTGCTCTAAATTTAAACTTTTATGAACTCATTTAAATAGTATTTTCATATTGTTGAATTAAAATTTTGTTAATATTTTTAATCGATTAAACAATATTAATAGTTTTCGTAAGTAATTTTAGGGTCGCATCTCTATGACGTGCGCGAAAGTGATAAGAACCTAACTTCAATCCGGTCAAGTTACGTTGATCCTACTGTATGGGTCTTAATCTACCAGTCTACCCGTGACCACGGCCTTTGCAATACGGTCGAAACGTCGGGCAATAAACATGCATTTAGCCTTAAAATAAAATATTTACGCGACTAAGACCCGTAGCTTATAAAATTCTATAATATAAGTGAAGATATTACTGTTGATGACTAGATTTTATTTTCTGATATCTGCCCCGCGCAACTTCGTCTGCGTAAATTTTTCTCGTATTTGCAATTTTTTTTAGTTTAGTGCTCCGCTCATATTGGTCGTAACGTGATGTTATATAACATATAGCCTTCCTCGATAAATGGGCTATTCAACAGTACAAGATTTTTTGAATTCGGACCAGTAGTTCCTGAGATTATCGCATTCAAACAAACTCTTCGGCTTTGTAATATTAATACAGATTAGTATTGTAAAATATAGTAATATTATACTGAAATTTTAAAATGAGTCTTTTTTATGTAATTTAAAATTTCATATCCAGGAGCTATCAGCAGATCTGTCGGGTGTATCCCTGGAGGAGTCAGGCATCGTGGTGGAGGAACAGGGCGTGTGTGGAGGGGTTGCGAGGGGGAAGGACGCACTCACCCTCATGGACAACCCTGCCACGAGGAACCAGATCATTGATCAACTTGTTGAGGTATGTGTTTATTGTTTCATTATCGCCAAATGTAGATAATAATAATAATATCTTGGGACAACTAACACAACGCCATCTGATCTGAGCAGAGCTTGGACTATGGAAACCAGACAACTGATAAACATACTTATATATTTCTAAATAGATACATAACACCCAGACACAGAATAAACCACACAAAGTTTTATCCTGGGTGGGGATCGAACTACGACCTCCGGCTTAGCAGTCAGGGTCACCAACCACACCTGCCAAACCAAAAAGTTGTTTTAAATAGTTTTGTATTTTCCATGTTTCTGTTACTTGGTGTGTGGACTTTATAATAAACTAGTTGACCCAGTGACCATCTAAGTATTTACCGTCAATTCATTTAAAATTTAAAACTCTCGTACAATGTTACCAATTTAGATATTTTCGAAAAGTCCGTTTTCATTTGGGCTTTATAAATTTTTTGAGGCTATAATAATACAAAATGAATGTATCCAGTTGTTTTTGAATTTTTGCGAGAATTTTTACGCCGACAAAGTGAAAGAATAAAATCTTGAAAAACAATAGAAAAAATAAAATAATATGTAAAGTGGGGATGTGATTTTTTTATCACCTATCCCATCGTGTGGGGTATCATTAGATAGATCTATTAAAACGTGTAGGGGTTGGGAAGATGATTTTTAGATTTAGGGATCAATTTGTGAAATATTAAGATTTAAAGTGCAATTTTTTGTTAGAGTCAAGTGTCGAACGATAGTTGATGTTGAGAAGGTGAAAAAAAAATCACAGTAGTAGTTTGTTTTATATGTAACTGTAAATATGATTTGAGATTATGTATAATAGCTAATTCGGTTTTGTCATAGTTTTGAACTTGATTTACTACATACCTACTACTCGTTTCGAATGAAATATACCCATTTTATTGTCTATTTTTTTTTAAAGATAACTAGCAATGTGGGATTGAGTTCCACATTACTAGCAATCTTGTTAACCCCTCCATCTAAGCTCAATGGCTTGTGTTAGGTGTGAGTTCACGTCGGTAGTATAATGGGTAGAATTCGAACCCGCGACCTCTTGATTGCGAGACCGATGTCTTAGCCACTAGGCTACCGTCGCTTTAAAACTTCTGCTTTACCTAAGACTTGCATTTTTTAGAATGCGCATGCATTATATGAAATTACTAGCTTACCTGCGCAACTTCGTCTGCGTAAATTTTCCCCGTTTTTGCAACATTTTCAATTACAACAATTCCTCGATAGATGGACTATCCAACAGCAAAATAAATTTTCAATTCGGACCCGTAGTTCCTTAGATAATGTCGTTCAAACAAACAAACTCTTCAGCTTTATAATATTACATTTAGCGATGCATCTGGGGCAACAACGCCCTTAACAATATCATACATTGTTCCCAGCTGGAATCATTTCTAAAGATGCGTCTGTACGAGACCAACACGTCGGGCGAGTCGCACTCGTTCAGCTTGTTGGCGCAACTGCCCACAGAGAGTACGGCGGCGCTGACCGGCATGTTGGACGCCGTGCAGGTCGCGGCCGCCAGGCTCACCGCGCCTGAGATCAACCATCTACATAACGTTAAACATTCACCTAAGTAACATTCATTTTAAGTACCTAAACCATCCTTTTTTAGGGTTCCGTAGCCAAAATGGCAAAATGTCTGTCCGTCCGACTGCAACTTAGCTCAGAGACTGTTAGTGCTGTAATTTTGCATGCATACACATATTATTCAAGCGAACAAAGTGAAAAAATAAAATGTCAAAAATCTTTTTTTTTGAGGGTATATGTAAAGCGGGGATGTGGTTTTTTATGTCACCTACCTCATCGTATGGGTATTATTAGATAGGTCTTTTAAAAACGTAAGTTGATTGAGTTTTTAAAGACATAGTTATGATTTACGCATCTGTTAGTAATATATTAAGCTTTTAAGTGTACATTTTGTTGAGGTCTAGTAACATAGTCCAGATAGGTGGTTCAATTCCGGCCCCGGTTATCATACTGTAGTCTCGGGTTCGATTCCTGGGTCTGGACTTAACATTTTTCTATCGGAATCAGAATCAAAATCGTTTATTTGTAAACTTAGGTTAGTATGTTAGATGTTACAAACAGCAAGGTATCACTATATTTTGCCATAAGGTATACAAATATATGCTATCTTTCAAAAATGCAATTATTGTATTTTAAAGTATTATTTCAAACAGAGTAGAATACCCTATTGACTTAAAACATTCGCTATTTGCTCCCCAGATACGTAGACGTGCTAACAGCCCAGCTAAAACAGAAGCTATCTCTATGCGACAAGCTGTCCCGCCTGGCGTCTCGCGCGCACGACGCGCGGGTGTCGGCCGTCACACGCGCGGCTGACCTGCGGCCTGTGCTCGTGCGCATCATTGATAGGACTAAGGAATTGCAGGCGCAGGTAATGGCATACTGCCTTTAGTTTTTTAGAGACCTACATAGACATATGCGTGCACGTCACAGATACATGCGCACCACAGATATGTGCGCACCACCGATATGTGCACGTTACATATACGTACACGTCACAGATACGTGCACGTCACAGATACGTGCACGTCACATATACGTGCACGTCACAGATACGTGCACGTCACAGATACGTGCACGTCACAGATACGTGTACGTCACATATACACGCACATCATACATACGTAGACGTGCTAACGGCTCAGCTAAAACAGAAGCTGCCAAGTGTCTGCTGCGTCAAGTGTTTTACCAACTTATTAATGTTTATTTTATGTAAAACTAGCTTTCGCCCGCGGTTTCGCCCGCATGGATGTCGGTTATCGCGATAAAAACTATCCTATGTCCTTCCTCGGGACTCAAACTATCTCCATACAAAATTTCATCTAAATCGGTTCAGCTGTTTGAGCGTGAAAGCGTAACAGACAGACAGACAGACAGACAGAGTTACTTTCACATTTATAATATTAGTATGGAAGTATGGATAGTGTAAAATACTGTGGTCTTGTTTCATGAACAGAATCTGTGTTTTGAATTACTACTGGTACTGTAAATGTAAGATAGAAAGAGAACTTGTTATTGAAATTTAAAGTTTAATAAGCGCAGAATGTATTACAAAATTGTCTTAAAAAAGAAATTCATACTTCCATACAATCCATCCATACCCATACCAACCCATATGATGGCCCACTGCTGGGCACGGGTCTCCCCATTAGAACCTACTAGTATGTAGATCCTGGGGGTAATTGCCATAATCGCCACGCTTGGCGAGCGGGTTGGCGATCGCAGTAAGGCTTTAAGTACGCAGAGGACGCTGCTGCCCGTCCTCCGGAGTGAAATCCCTTAGTCGCCTTGACGACACCCACGGGAAGAGATGGGGTGGTACTATTCTTAAGCCGGTACCACACGGCATCCATACTATACTAATATTATAAATGCGAAAGTAACTCTGTCTGTCTGTTACGCTTTCCCGCTCAAACAGCTAAACCGATTTAGATTAAATTTGGTATGGAGATAGTTTGAGTCCCGGGGAAGGACATAGGATAGTTTTTATCTCGATAACCGACATCCACGCGGGCCGAGCCGCGGGCGAAAGCTAGTATTTATATAATCGATTGTTGTTACCTTCGTTACTTTTCCGATGTTATGACCTTCTGATAAAATTAATATAGAAAAATTCAGTTTTACTGCCGTGATTGGGGTTGTTAGAGTTGGTTAGTTAGTTAGTCTTTAAATAGAATTTAAAAAAATATTTTTTGATGGGGAATTTTGTAACATTCTGTATATTTGTCGTAATGGCCCCTGTATAATGTGTTGTAAATGATGGCATAAAAGTATTTTTTGTCTTTTATTATTTTAATTTTTACACTCATGACTACACTTACATCACTTTGACGTTGATGAAAATACATTAAGAAGTTAAAACTCAATATTTTTTTACGTAGTTTTGTTTTAGTTATGGTATTACATATGTTAAAAAAGAGATTAACATTTTTGTCTTTTTTTTAGATTGAGAGCGACATTTCAAAGAAGTACAAAGGCAGGCCAGTCAACATTATAGGTGGTGTGAAGTTCTTATAGAACAAATGTATATAAATGTATAAATATATTTTATATTAACTGTTGACTTCTCAAAAAAATATTATATATGGTACGTTTAATACGATTTCTTGTTTTTTTCACTACCATTTTTGACATGATAAACATCTTTTAAATCGATGATCAGGTGCACGGAAGAAAAAGTGTCCGTCATGTTCCGCTTGCTGATAGGCTGAATGTCACGGTCCGTTACGTTCTGCCTGCCGATAGGCTGACGTATTATGGCCGTCAGGCACATGCGTCCGTGTCGATTAAAGCTGCCACTAGAATAGTTGTTAATACAATGTCATCAATGTTAATGGTGATTGCAGCGACATGCGACACAATTGAAAAAAAATGCTGTCACAGGCATGGTTGTTTACAATGTCATCAATGTTTTCTTAGGACGTAGTCATGTGAAATTATCATCCGTAAACCGACTTTACAGTTAACCTTTTTTTTTAACAAATCATTTTGATGTAAAGCAGCCTTGAGGCTTTTTTTATAGTGCGAGGATCGGACCGGATGGACGGACAGGTATCCTATAACGTGGCCTTGGTCCTAGAGCTGGTACCAGGTCCGAAGGACAGTATTGTACTTTCGTTGTGTGAAATCAAAATTCCCTTTACTATTTGTGTATTCATATCAAGACAGTTTCTAACTTAAATAAATAGTACCTGGATGAACGAGCTTTGCTCGGTATTTTTAAGGTTCCGTAGCCTAATAGTCTGTTTGTTCGTCCGTATGTCACAGGCATTTTACTCAAAGACTACACAATGAATATATTGATGAAATTTGGTGAAAAGGCGTCTTGCAGTAGCCGCTACTTAGTTTGATAGCTAAATAATAAAAATAAATATTTTTAGGCACTCCATACATTTAACAAAAGCTAAAAAAAAAAACAGGAAAAATCACCGAGTGGCATCATTCGACAGGCCTTTAAAAATAAATAAGGTTTCAAAAAAAAAAAAAATTGATTTATAAATATTTATTAGATATATTTCGGGACTTAATCGCGTGAATTATTACGAACCCTTTATTTACCCGACGTTTCGATCGAATTGCACCGATCGTGGTCACGGGTCGACTTAGTGAATATTACTGGTAATAATCGCCCCGAAAGTTTCATAAATTGTGTCCCCTTATCTTTTCAACTGTGTGACAAAAAAATAATAGTAATTTTATAGGCATTTCTTGCCTATCACTTTATTAAGAAATGCAATAATTGTATTATAAATCACAAAGGTAGCGCTTAATAAATAATTTAAACTAAAATTATTTTCGAGATGATCGGATATACAACAATAGTGCCATGAACATACGCTCTTCTGCTGGTGCATTTATTCAAATCGGACTCTTTACGTCAACGGCTCGGAACCCTGCACTGAGCATGGCTCACGTCCGTTTTTTTTGGTAAATCGTGTATTTTGGTATTAAAGATTCTGTTTTTGCCATTTTTGCTATGGAACTCTAAAAAGGGAAAAAATAATAATCTGGACTCAAACCGGGGTCTTCTGGTTTCGGGACCGCTCGATGTGCCGTGAACATACGCTCTTCTGTTGGTGCAATTATTTAAATCGGTTTTTTTCGTACGGCAACGGTTGCGGAACCCTACACTGCCCTTTTTTTTGGTACTTCGTGTTTTTTGGAAATTATTCACAAATCACACACACACACGCAAATCAAAAAACAAAAAATTAATCATAAAATAAAAAGAAAAAAAAAATGCTAATTCGGATTCGAATCGCGATCTTCTAATTTGTAGACCGCTCGCTTTTCATCTGAGCTATAATAAGATTGTAAATCGTATTCTAATGATATTGTAGCAGTTTTTCATTGGTCCCCCTCCGTCTTATGAATTTTCGATCAGGTCACATGTCCTGACGCGGGTTTAACATTTCTTACCTAAGTGCACAACACCGCTAAAGAAATTTACACTTCAATAATAAAGCTAAAGAGTTGGTTTTGTTTACTTAAACGCGCTAATATCCGAAGATACTGAGCCGATTGGAATTAAATGTGGTATTGAGTATGAGGTAGATTGGTGGAGGAAGATTATAGGCTTTTTATCCTATCTACAAGGCGAAGCCACGGGCAAAAGGTAAGTAATAGCATCACACTAATATTATAAAGGCGAAAGTATGTGAGTATGTGAGTGTGGTTGTTTGTTACTTCTTCACGTCTAAACGGCTGGAGCGATTTTAATAAAAATTGGTATGGAGCTGACACCCTGAATTAACACATAGGCTAATAAACCGCGGGTAACACCGCGGGGCACAGCTAGTAGGTACATAAATGGTGACAGCCAGTGCGAGCGGTGTATTCGTACTTATGTAAATACGAATTGATGAACTAAACTTACACGTATGGAATATGCGGTAGCCATAGCACGCAATGTGTTTACTTCAAACAAATAACTAACAGTTAAAGCAAGATGTCCGTATTTGTTTATCGTTAACCTTCAAGTGGGGTTACTACTTAGGTAGGTACATAATGACCACGTGCAACTTTATTCACGTGCAATCATTAAGAGTAACAAGCAAGCAAATACGTATGCTGTCCTCATTAGATACAGGGATTGGAAATGGGGGTAATTGTCCTCTCCTCCAGACTCATGGTCAATAATAATAATAATATCTTGGGACAACTCATTCAACGCCATCTGATCTCAAACTAAGCAATGCTTGTACCTACTATGGAAACCAGACAACTGATATACATACTTATATATTTCTAAATACATAAATATTATAGATAAATAACACCCAGACACAGAGTAAAGTGCCGTGCTCATCACACAAAGTTTTATCCTGGGTGGAGATCGAACTCACGACTTCCGGCTTGTCAGGGTTACTAACCACTAGACCAACAGGCTAGTCTTGGTCCCATTTCCACTGCGAAAGAGTAATAAGCGGGTAATGGCTAAATGGAACAGAGTCCTTCCATTCGGCTTCCATTGCGTTTCCACCAACAAAGAGTTCAACAACTTATTCAGAACAAGACCTTCTCTAGAACTGATCAGGTTCATTTAAACTCTTATTACCCGACTGCAAGGAAGGGTTATTTTTTGCTCACTTAGTTCTTTTTGCTCAACTAGATATTTGTGGAAACACAACAATACGGTTACTCTTGCGAGTTCATCTTCTTCTTGTTTGAATTTGCGGCAATTCAGCCTTTTAACGGCTAATTTCTACCAGTGTTAAGTATTTGTGTCTCGTTCTTATTCAATTAGCACGTATTCAGTTCATTTTGTACAAGTTAAACTCGGAGCTGTAAAAATAATGGCCGGTCAGTTTGCCGCCATTCTCACTCTCTCTTGCGAATTAATGGGTCGCTTCCGCACTTGGTCGAACGAAACCGGGCTTGAGTCAGTATTGCCAGGCAATTGCCTGCTCCACTCCCCCGTTATGCTAGCTACTTATGTACACTTGATCGGTGTTGAACCAAATGTACCTTCCCTAACCATGCAGTGTTAAGCCAAATGTTCTTTTTATTCAATTAATCGTTTAATATCAAACTATTCGATGTAACTATAACCGATGCAGCATACAGACAGTATTGAGTTAATGACCCGTAACAGGTACATTCTTTTGTTTTGACTGGGACTTCCCGCTGAAGAACAAAAATTTTGATTGGGATGACGATTTCACGAGGTAGGTTTTATCAAGGATAAGGGCAGGTACACTGGAGGGCTCAAAAAGATACTAACACTTCCCCCCGACTTGGCGCATGCGCGGTGCGCTCAAAAATGTCCGCGCGAACGCGCGATGCATTTCTAAGCGCAGCTCTCTATACCATTATGACAAGATTTTGACAGTTAAAAGCGCGGACTTGACGCGAAAACGAGAAAGATAGTGAATAAGGACCCTGGGCTGTCACTGCGTCCAAGTTTAAGGTCTGAAGGTCTCTCAGGATATTGGACCACCACGTTGCCTTCAGACGTCCTCTCCCTTTGGGTTGATCTGGGAGGTTTTAGGGCTGTTTTGACAACGTGGTCGTCTTCTCTTTGTTCGATGTGGCCAAACCATCTTAGTCTACCTTCCAACATTTTTTCTGGGATTGTTGCCCCGAATAAATTGATTTCTGATTTCTACTTATATTTCTAATATTCCTGTTAAGATCTTAGATCTCATAATGCCAGAAGATCTCAAAAATATGCCCCTTTATCCAATTGTTACTCTTTTTTACGTTTTTACGCAACTACGGCGAGGCCAAACGAAGGGTAGTGTATAAATACTTGATTATTTATTAACACCTAAAGTATTTACTAGTGTCTTACTCGTATGATTTGTGTAATGTTATCTCCGTACCTGCAGAATGTTTGCTTCATCACTACAATTGACCTTATTTCAAGTGTCATCAACTCGATGTTTACAGACCTTGGAACCTACTACTAATGCTGTTTGACATTTATGATCATTTGCAATATTAGTAAATCTGTACACGTTCATTTAAACACAATCTTATGATTTTTTTGATGAATAAGACCCTACCCATAAAAAAATTAGGTGTAAGTGACGGATCTAGGGTTAATTCAAGGCGGGGCAAAAAATTGATGACAGCGACCTTCACCTTCGCGGTGAACGTGCTTACGATGGAGTCATATATATAGGAGGGACGCCAACGTACCTGAAGCCTGGCGCCGGGGCAAATGCCCCTGTACCCCCTCTCCCCCCCCAGAATCGGCCCTGCCTTTGTATTGATAGTATCTTTTTATGGTGATTAGGATGATAATAGACAATAGCTGCCTTATTAACATACATTAGTAGCTTATATATAAGTAGGTAGGTAGGTACTATGCGTTTCAAATGAGAAGATAATCGCGATCGCGACAACTTCACTCTGTACTTGTCAAAATTGTACCGTTAGCAACAAAAACGCCCAAGTCGGGTAAAGTACGTACCTATGTGAATAGTAATCGAACGGACGTAATATTTAGTTTCTTTGAACCATATAACTAACATTTTTCTTTATTATAGTATTATTAGTAATCTTTTTTATTTATTAAACACCAAACAGAAATAAGTAAATAGGCAAAATATAAGAATATTCTATACTTGTGGTCTTTCAGTCAGACGTGATATTTTTTAAAACAAAACAATAGTAAAATACAGTGCTTATGTATAGTTCTCTAGAGTAGGTAGGTACTTCTGTGTAATACTAATGACACCTTTTCATTGTATTGCTGACCTTACGTCATACAATGAAGTTGCAGTCGTAATGCGAATCAAAATGTCATCCTGACAGTTGTCAACTCATTTGAAACGCATAGTACCTTTTTATGTAAACAATGTAGGTATATAAAAATCATATATTTACTTAACCATAAAAATAGTAGTAAGGATAATAATAATAATAGGTAGGATAAGGGTAGTAGTAATAATAATAATAAGGGTAGTGATATGGCCAGTATACGACACAAGATGGTGGTCCTGATTGGTTCTCAGGTACCGGGGTAGCTTCTGTCTTCGGAGGTGTTGTACAATTTGGCTGGCCTTCTCGCAAGTAAGGTTTGGCGTAGGTGAATGTAACTAGGGTGATAATTAATAATATTACAAGGCACCGTTCTGTCATCTGTAAAAAGAACATATGATGATAAGCTATGGAGGTACTGTGATAATGAAAAATTAGGAACATTGAGTACAGGTGTGCAATTTCTGAATTAACCACTATTTCACATAATGTTGCGTTTACCAAAAACAATGTGTCGTACAAATAGAATACAACTAGTCCGGCCACAAATACTGTTAAAAAAAAACTTTTCTTCTTTTCAACTTTTTAATTAGGTACTTACTTTGAATTTGGGATGCGCTTATTATTATTATTATTTTTAAACGTTTTTTCGATTTCGTGGCATTTAACATATTTTTTGGTGTTTATTTTTAAATTACAATATGGATTGGGGTGTTAAAGAAAATAGGATTGCGGTGATCGCCTGGCACCGAGTGGGTATGGAGCCGTCGGTCATATTCCAGACACTTCACAAGCTTGGTATCAGCCGTATGTTCGTATATCGTACTATCACTCTGTCGAAGACCATAAAAGATCGGGGCGGCCGCGTGCTGTTAGAACTACAAACTACTAGTGATGTTAAAGCCAGAATTCGTCGAAATCCCATTAGGAAGCAAAAAATCTTATCGTGAGAAATGAAGATTCCCGCTAGGACTCTGTCGCGTATTATAAAACAAGACCGGAAGCTCGGTGCTTATCGTCGATATATATGCCCTAAATCAATCTTTACAATTAAAAAGAGTGGATCGATCAAAACGCCTTCTGTCGCGATACGTAGGCAAAGGGCACACAAAATATCCTCTTTACCGATGAAAAAAAAATCACGATTGAAGAACACTACCTACAATATGCAAAATGATAAAGTGTACGCTCACAGTTCTAAAGAAGCTACTCAAGTGGTCGGAAAGGTACAGCGTGGTCTTCACCCTTCGTCAGTGATGGTTTGGTGGGGCGTGTCTTATCAAGGCGTCACAAAGCTACATTTTTGTGAAAAGGGAGTGAAATCTGCACCCAAAGTGTATCAAGAGACAATCAAATGGATCGTGTTGTGAAACCTCTCAGCAATACACTTTTTAAAAATGTACCGTGGACTTTCCAGCAGGAATCTGCACCTGGTCACAAGGCACGAACTACCCAAGCCTGGCTTGAAACCAACGTTCCGGACTTTTAAGAGCTGAAGACTGGCCATCATCTAGCCCCTAACCTCAACCTTAATGAATTATTTTTATCGTCTAGTTAAGAAAAAACCAAGTCACGCGCTAGATTATACAATAATAATAATAAAATCTATGCCATAATGACCTATTTGACTTTGTTCAAAATAACCACAAAATGTTTTGAACAAGGTTCATTCATCAACTCAGTCAGACGCCTAGGATAGATTAACTGTTGAGGATCTAATGTGGTATAATTATCTTATGAATATTATTTTTAATACATACCCATGTAATGTTTACAAAAAAACATTTTATAACATTTGAATGAGAACATCTTCTATATAAAAATATTTTTGTCCGATTTGGATACATTTCAATAAGACTATGCCTATTACTTTTCTTACATCGTTTTGGTAATAAAATCGACGCACGTTTTAACGTGAATGTACCGTAAAAGATTTTTTGATTACTTTTTATTCATTCATTAAATTCTCGATAGCTGTAGGGTTGGTCACCTGTAACAGTTATCAACATCAGAAACTAGCACTTGCGAGGCTTCGTAAACCACCATCTCAGGATTTAATAGTGACAAAGTTAACTTCGCTGATCTATCGATGTATTTGGACACTGCCTCAAGAGCAAGTCTTGGGCCTATTCATCCTATCTATGCAGGTTTGGTGCCTTTTTCTTCACAGTTAAGAGACAGCTGGACAGCTAACCTAAACAACAGAATATCCTTGTCAAGTTAGAAAAGAACTTACCTTGTAAGTTGGGATCTTGTCCTAAAAATAAAATGTCTGCAATCTTAGCTTTCGTTCGAATTATTGACGTTATTGAAGATATGTGACAATACGTAAATACATAATCAATTTGCAAGGATTATAATTATTTTTAATCAGCGTTTGATTTACCTTGTCTGTGACTTATTAGCTACTTTTAACCAAACGCTAAGCGACTTCTACTTTAATTTGCGATCTTCAAGCAATTATGAAATTAAACAGTACCTAAACAGGTAGGTATTGCTATATATTCTTTTGCATTGATTTAGGTTTTAGTAACATCTTTAACAAGTACCAAAAGTTTTGAGTCAATTATACTTTTATAAAATTGGACAGTGAGTTCCATTTTCGACAAGTGAAATTGTCATAGAGAAATCTCTAGTTTGTGTTTTTACCAAAAAAATATCGCCAAAACGACTCATAACGAGGGTATTTTCGCAGTTAATATTATTTTGATTCAAAATGTAGTACTAAGTTACGTGTAAGTTCGTTACGTGTGTGTTAAGTGTAAAAGATGTGAGTATGCGGGTATCGACGAACTTTGCGTGTGGACATGTTAAGCCTCAATTAGATTGGCCAAATCTAGATTGAGCCAGCCAATTACTGCGATAAGGCGCGCGCACTGATAGGAACGCTCCGAGTTAAGGACATTTTGGGGCGAAGAGGCTATTTTTATATAACTTTCTTGTGGGTAATAGTTTGGATAAAAGAAAAAGTAGAGGAAAATTCAGTTGGTACGTTCGTACAGAGTCGGCCGCTATAGGTAGAGTTGCATCTTTAAGTAGTAAGAAGTGCCTGGAGAGATTCTAATCAGAGAAGCTACCAAATCGATAGTTCTTATCTTGTATTAGTCATTAAAAACCGAAAATGTTATAACTATTTATTATACGGGAATCAACGCGCATTGTTTACCTTAAAATTGCTTGACGTTTCGACCAGGTTGCACCGGCCGTGGTCACAAGCGGACAAGAAAGAAAGAAAAAAAAAATTAAATTCACATTTTAACAAAGCTGTATAAACGAAAGATTCATTAAGTGAATTTAAAGGGCCGCAGCTCAACTTATGCTACAGCGGACTGCAGCGCTGCTTTTCAGCTGAAGCCATCGGTGATTTCACGGGCGTCTCTACAGTTTTTTCGGAAACATTACACACTACTTTCAGCATTCCATACATGCAAAGACCACAATATACATAACATAACAACAACGACAAGACGCACAAGTCCGCTTGTGACCACGGTGCAACCTGTTAATTCCCTTAAAAACTAGTTATAATCATGCAACGCGAAAGTTTAAATGTTAGAACCGAAAATCTTTTTGGACATTCAGGTAAAAATAATATAACAAACACACATCAAATTTAATTTTAATGCCGTGTCAGGCTTTTTTTAAATTCTAAAAACTTTGCCAACTCATTCTTGAAGAATGCAGGAACCGTTCTGGTTGTTGTTTTGACAGTGATAGGCCGCCATGTTGCTACCCATTGACAGTAGAAGTACCACCATGGCGGTGGGTGCCAAGAGTCGTAAGGACCCAAGTTTTCCGCCTTCTTCAGCCTCTCTATGCAGATCTTTTTCGTAGGGATTACTAGACAATAGTTATTGTTTTTTTCTTCACAGTTTGTTGACAGCTGGACATATTGAGGGGCAAAGGCGCCTAAAGCAGGTCCAAAGTCTCGGTGGTAGCAGCTTATTGAAGCTAGTGTTGATAGCAGAGTTACAATAAGCATCTGGAATGCGATTGTTAGAATTGTGAAGGTCAATGATGTGAGGCTAAGGATTTATTGATTTTTTTGGTGGAAAATTTAAAACTTTCGATATGGTGTGTTCTAAAATATTTCGTGTTTATGTGTTACATAGTACGTACCTATATCGAACGATAAACTTACCTACTTGAGCTAGATGGCAAACAATTATAGAGTTTGCCTAATCTATCTTCTTCTATATTATATTACTAGCGGGCCCGCGCAACTTCGTGTGCGTAAATTTTCCCCGTTTTGGCAACATTTTTCATTGCTGCATGTCGTAGCGTGATGTTATATTTATAAACTTCGTAGCCAACAGTGAAAGAATTTTTCAATTCGGTTGAGTAGTTCCTGAGATTACCGCATTCAAACAAACAAACAAACCCTTCAGCTTTATAATATTGGTATACATATATATATATATTTATTTAGATATAAAAAAAAAAATAATGGAACTGTACGAAGTTAGTCGGGACAGTTAGTTATATATAAAAAGCAATTAGGTACCTACTTGGCGTAGTCTTTAAACATTCAGTGGTTCGTTCAGAACTCCTAGAGAGCATCTAACTCTAAATACTAGGAAGAGCACTAAGTACATATAAATAGTTGTAAAGAGCTCAAGAGCAGTTTTAGGGTACCAACCTTAATATGATGTTTTCGCAAGATGAACTTTTGAAACCGAGTTGACAATAACTTTTTTTTTTAATTATTTAAGGAAAAAACAAACAAGCACATCACCGAATGCAGACTCCTATGTTTTTGTCTATATCTCTGTTATTTTATAAGCTAGGACAACACCACACACACAAACCTTTCCAGAAAAATGAACAGTCGAATAGTGAAAACCCCATATAAATCGGCTTACTAGGTTTTGAGAAAATCCCCAACATTCATACTTACGGGTCAAACAGAGAACCACTTTTTATGAAGGCGGTCACAAGTTTAAAAGATAATCACAAGTTTAAAAGATAAATTCTTGCCACACAATTAACTAGACTTTACTATATACGAATTGATACTTATATAAACTAAGTTGAAGTGAGTGAGTTCGCAAGTCACTACAATTGTTATATATTTCATTCATATGTAGGTAATTCAACGATAACATTTTATTCCATACTCACTATAACATTTATGTAATCATATTAAAAAAACCGGGCAAGTGCATGTCGGGCCACGCATAATATAGGGTTCCGTAGTCCCCTATACGAAGAGTTTTCTGTTGTTTTTGTTTCATACTAACAACTAACAACGTTATATAAGTATTTTTTTTAATGGAATCTACGAAAATTTTGTAACTTCTCACTTGGTCTGTTGTTACTCGTTATATTATTTAAATTATTACATTAAAATATTCTTGAGCGATAAAATCGCTACTTGCTTCTCGCTCATCGCTGGCAGTGGGACAGGTGCCAAACAGGTGACATTAAACTTTACAAAAGTATAAACTCGTTTCAAGTGTTTAAAATATATTATCTGTAATAAATATCCAACTTATCCTCAAAGAAATGCACAGGCATAATTTAGGGACCCCCCTAGATGATGACTGTGCAGTTGCATTATACAATAGAGTTAGGTAAAATAGATAGGTTAGGAATTAGGATAGACCCGACACGAAGGGACATATAGAGACTACGCAAGCTATAAATAGAAAGAAAAACAAACATAACAATATTAAAAAATATATATTTATTTACCTACCTACTGTACTGTACAAAAACTACTACTGTATAAATTACCTATTTTCAAACACAAAAAGACTGAACTTCGTTCAATTTCATTTTAATTTCATGCCGAGTTGAGGCGCTAGGGCCGTGGGGCCCAAGGGTTCTTCCCGCGATATCTTTATAAGGATACTTCGCGACGCTTTATCAGTGCTCTCTGATTGAGGAGGAGGCTGGTCTCTTCTTTGCACAAAGAATTATCATTGCCATCCAACGTTGACATCGATCGGGAGGAATTCTTTGACGCCTAAACAGTTTTGTATCCTCCCTTTTATATTTTCTTTTTGTAAATATCTTTTTATATATTGTATTATTATACATGTAATTATCTTTTTAAATATGTATTAGCTAGCTTAATGTTCTCGGCCTTGTCGGTGGTCATGTCTCGGGATGGTAGCGAGAGGCAGATCGCTACGGCGAACCGCGCATGAATGTCCTTTGTGCCCGCGCAGAGGTTCTCTGTTCCCCTTGAACGGACTGGGTTCTGGTGCGGACAGTGTTGTTCCGTGCTGGGTTTCCCCTTCGCGTAATGGTCCTTGACCGCATGTTTCCGTGTCCGGCTGCTTTTCCCTTTGCGTACTTTCAGCTGGTTGCGTAGTTCCTTACAAGCGACTATTGCCTTCGTGGATTTTGTGTAAACGATTGTTGAAATCTCTCTGTCTGTCGCGATTTTTTGTTTTCAGTGATCGTACTTTATTCACTATATATATAAAGCTAGAACCACTGGATCCAGCTTCCTTTCCCATCCCGTGGTGTTGAGAGTCAATATCTCTTAGTCTTGCTTCGATCTCCTCGCGCTGGAGTGCCAGCGCGTTTAGTTGGTTGTCAAGACTGGAGAGTTTGGCTATTTTTTTTTAATATTAAAGATGACTTCCGCAGTAGGATAGGTTACCCTAGACCTGGGATTTGGTTTTCGGGAACGCAGTACAAGTACGCAGAAGAAACATTAATTTTAAATAATATTTAAAATAAAAGTTTACAATGGTCATTTAGGTAAATGGCAGTTATCATTTTGTTCATTTATTCTCTTGGCAATGAACTCTAAACACGACCCATCTGATATTTCAAATATCCATAAAAGGTAGCCAGAAATTACTTGCCTATTATTTTTTTTTTTCAACCATTTGATGTATATATTACTCTTGAATTGTAAATTAGTTCCAAACTGTTACATTATCTACCAGAGATGAAGGGTCAAAATTTTCTGAAGTAACCCGATATAAAATATACCTTGCTGAACATGGTTGTTTATACTTATAATACTAAGTAACTACAATCCATAGAGAAACCACTGTTATCTACCTGTACTACTTACCTACATTATATTTTTTCTCAAACTTAAAACACTGCGTATGCTTTAAGTTTGTCCAATGTCCGATAAAATCCAGTCAGGAACACAGCGCCTTACAAAACATTATTACATGCTCATATTGTTATAAACTCATTGGAAATAAATATTGAATTTTCTTCCTAACCTCGGAAATCGAATTAAACTCTAGTAAATTCCGTTTATGATTATGTCTATCCAATACTACTCTGTTGTTTATCGGAGAGCAAGTGGTCTTGTCACATTACATGTTTCTAACTCGATTGATTTTTATGTGAATTTTATCTATAACTGCATCTTATAAACACCGAGTATTTGGAAATCATAAATCTATTTTGGAAAATGTGTTAATGAGTCGGATACCATGAGCAAATAAACTGTTTTTATTTGCAGCGAAAATGTTGTACAAAAATAATGCCTTGATGGCCAGTTAATCACAACAATTTTGTTTTTGAATAAGTAAAGTGAATCTTCATACTATTTGAGTCTTGGCCCTTATCTTCCTATAGTTTCTTAGTTCCATGAAGATTTTTAATAACTCTAATAAATGAAAATCACAAAATGTAATTAATCAGTAATTATTTTCTTCTCTGCGGTGTATCCATGCCGTGTGGTGCCGGCTTAAGAATAGTACCACCCCATCTCTTCCCGTGGGTGTCGTCAAGGCGACTAAGGGATTTCACTCCGGAGGACGGGCAGCAGCGTCCTCTGCGTACTTAAAGCCTTACTGCGATCGCCAACCCGCTCGCCAAGCGTGGCGATTATGGCAATTACCCCCAGGATCTACTGGGGAGACCCGTGCCCAGCAGTGGGCCATCATATGGGTTGATATGCTATGCTATGCTATATGCTGCGGTGTATCCATTGATAAATGAAAGCGTTGCAAAGACAACTGCATACACTGTCAAAGTCATTCAATTAAGTAACCCATCATGCCTATTTAAAATGTATTGAACCTAATAAGATCCAGCCCTTAATTAGGAGACAATGCAGTGGACCTTGTTAGGCACTTAGATATATTCTGAGAAAATTAAACAAAATCGAGATTAAATACAGTTATTTCGGTAACTTACCTTGTCAATCTACGTTTAGAAGCTATTTTATAATAATTATAAAATAGCTTCTAAACGTAGATTAATATATAATTATTATAATAGGCAAATTATTTTAGAAACACCAACGTTTATTACTGAAATCAACCAAAATTTAATACTTATTTTTGATAAATCGTGTCATGTTGTCAAATCGGCTGCTGTGTTGTCAAATCGGCTGGCGTGAAAATAATGAATGTCGATGTCCTCTTATGATTGGTCAATAGGGAGGGTTTGCACGACAACTGCTTTAGTTTTAGCATTAAGTGCGCGAAGTTTGAATATATGCCTTATTAGGAACCGGCTCTTATTAGGCGCTCCTACCTTAGTATTAGTATGTATCCTAAGTACATGTTGTGTATGTCGGTCTGTGCGACGTCTGTGCTGTCATCTTTTTACGCCACCATGACTATGATCTCAGTAAGCCGGGAAGTGGTTACTTTATTCACATAGGTTGAGTTTAGTTAATATCTATTAGGTACCATTTTTATAGCAAAATTAATATTAGTTTTATAATTGTATTTGTCAAAAAAGCTTTAACGATGTAGGGTTCCATAGCCCCCCCCCCCCCCCCCCCTATCTGAATAATGCGGCTTAACAAGTGGGTTTTCTATTGTTTTTGTTTTATACTTACACCGTAATAGGTAGGTACTTTCTTAATAATAATTTTAAATGGAATTTGTACGAAAATTTTGTTACTTCTCATTTGATTAGCTGTTACTCGTAAATTGTAAAGCCTACTTAGCTGTGACAGTTTTCCTTTTGATTTCACTATATATACTACTACTGTGATTTTTTCATATACCCAACATCAACCATTTAGCTGACAGGAGGAGGGACACTTGACTATAACAAAAATTTGCACTTTGAAGCTTAATATTTCGCAAACAGAGCCTTAAATCTAAAAATGATCCCTTAACGTTTTTATTTCTATCTAATGATATCCCACACGATAGGGTAGGTGAGAAAAAAAATCTGATCACCACGGACGGAGACGGACATGGCGAAACTATTTTTCTGGTTTAGTTTTGCTATTTTGACTACGGAACCCTAAAATAGATGTAACATAAGGGTGAGAATCAAGAATGTAATGCCTATCCACTGTAAGATGTGACTTTATAGTAGTATAGTAGGTATACTAGTATAGTATTAAATTATCTGTGCTTTGGATAAGCGGGCTGCCTGAAGTGAACACTATTGGTAGTTAGTCATCCAGAAAAGGTAAGGTTTAATATTGTTAGACTCAATATTATTCTAATCCGTTATTTAATATAATTCATTCTATTTTTATCAGAGTTTAACTCGTTACTACTTAAAAACGTTATTGAGATTTGATTTAGACGGTTGACATTCAAAATGTAAATGTCGGTAGTGACATCACATGACGTTGACATCTGTCATGCGGATGTCACTCCGACATGGAGAGAGGATAGAAAGATGGCAGACAGATTGAATCCGCGTGTTGAACAGTGCGGTCGTTTGGAATAGTTCAAATAAATCCGTGTATTTCTTTGTAATCGTACGCATTTTTATTAAAGTTCGGGTTGATCCTTCAGCTCAGAAGAGGGATAAACAAAGCCCACTAGTTATTTCCGCGCCAGGCGCGTCCTGTGAAATTATAGTTTGTTTTTTTTTCTTTTTGTGTGTTTTTGCGCTTCAGTCGCGTCTGAATAATATTATTACAGTGATAGTGATTATGTTCATCGTAATAGTGACTGAATCTGAAAGTGATGTCATAATCGAAAGAACCGTGAGAAATCGAAAATTCTAAATAGATGTGAAATAGGATATCGTTCGCATTTGAACCGTAAACGCCGCGCTGTTCAAATTCAATTCGGAGTAGTGGTTCATTGCGATCGTTTACGTTCGACGCGTCGCGATCAATCGCGTTTGGCGCGTCACGATCGGTCGAGTTCGACGCACACAGTTGTTGGATTTCGACTACGCTGTCAGCGTTCAACGAGACCATGTCACCGTGGTCACGTCGCAGATGTAGTAAGTCAACTGAAGATAGACAAGTAAGTCGTTCCAATTCTAATCATAATAAAACTCAGTTGTTAATGACGGAACTAATTAGATCAATGGCTAATAACCGTCCTGAAGGTAATAAATTTTCGATGTTAGGAATTGACATTCCAAAGTTTGATCCCATGATTAAAGACCAGACCATCAATATATGGCTTTTCTAAGTAGAAGAATGTGTTCGACTATATAGTGCCCGATGTTCAAAAGTGACCAAAAGTTCGACTATAAGTATCTAGCCCTTCCGTCAACGTCATTTTCATGACCCGAATGAAAAACGAAAATAATTGAGTCTTTCTCATCAAACCATGATTATGTAAATTTTCTAACCGAAATATTCGCCAAAAAGGGCTATATTGAATGACTTGTTGGAAATAAGCATATTATTATGAAACGATCAACTTATTAAATGTTGCGAGACTAAGAATAAGCGTGCAGTTGATCTCCTGTAGCACGGAATAGGCGATCGTACTTCGAGGTTAGGTGCCAAAGCAACTACAGGTGAAGAACCGGAGCCGGTTTTGAAATATTTTTAAATCGACTTAACAATAGGACAGGAACCACGGCAATAGATCGGACTAAAAGTAACTGTATTAAGAGTACGATAGATTTGTATAAACATACATCGAACGCAAGACCGATAGGGTCTTACCTGATATCACTGAAATGAGATTGGTTATTTTAGGTTTGAAAAAGAATTTATGAAATGTAATATTACAAATATTATACAAATTAGGCCACGTTATCACGTAACTACTAACTTCACAAAATCGAGTAATGACAAATCTAAATGGTAGTCGAGTAAGAAAAAGTTTGTAACGGTTTTGAATTTGATGTCTAACATAAATAATAATAAGTTTTTTCGTTATTTTAAAAGTGAATGATCATAACTTGTACGGATATGTTTATGTCAATGTACCTAATTATGTCGTAGCGAGGCAGAGAAGTTACAATGTGTGATATTGGAAATAATTTCATTTTACCATTACAAAAAGCGGTAATTAAGATTGAAGTGCAAGGTACATCCCAGTTAACTGATAGTTACATTGATAAAGATAATGTGTTATTAGGTTATACTTTTGCTGGGCTACTTGGTATAGTATAATGCCCTGATTTACGGATGCACTTTACCAACGAAACTGCGGTTTACTTTTGTCAATGATATATGTGTAATTAAAGTGAATTGTGACATTGGCTACTACACTATGTATATTAATGGTTCCATAAGGGAATGCTCTGAGAAGGAGTATTAGTTAATGCCCAGCGAGTAGGTTTTATTAAATAAATGGGACTGGCGCATTCTTAATTTAAAATTGTTCATACCATGTGCTGTGTTCGGAACAGGGATTGCTGATGACACTTGCTTTATGTACGAATTCATTTATATCTATATTAAAATTATAGATCTTAATGATTCATACGTATGTGTCAAAAATTTGTCTACTATTTGGGTAAGTGACTCCATTGAAAAATACGTTATCAGAAGTTAACAAGTGTCTATGATGTGTTTAGGTTACACTAACGTAGAAAGGTGGAAGTCTGACTAATTGACACAAAACCCATAGTTTACCTATCCTTACTCGTTTATTCAGTATATACTGCCAAATGAGATACCTGCTAATTTACGTACAAATGCATTGGAGCAGGGCATGCTAGTATTTCCATGCAACGAGGCCTAGACGCAAAACGACGCCTGATTAACAAAAGTTTCATAAATTCGATGTAGAAATCTTTGCTGCAATCGTTGAACATACTACGCGTTTATTTGTAAGGATTTAAAGAAAGAGTTACGGACGGTAGTGCTTTACAAACCACTATGACAAAAAGACGAGGCCGAGAATTTTAAGAGTAGGCCAATGGTGGGTACAGCTTAAAGAGTTCGACTGTGAGGTGCAATATATAGCAGATGCAAAATATCACATGTTGATGCGCTTAGTTGCGCTCCTGTGGATAAGTAGATATACTTCAGACACGACACACGTTATTGACGTTGGACCGTTCGTTTATTCGAGCCAATCAGTGGTATCCTAACCGATGCCGGTTGCGGCGGCCTGTTGCGTCTGAGACTGGCCGGCTGCGCAGGGGATGATGTGGTGCACGGATGTGTGCGCGGACTCGGGCGCACTATCTGTTCCCGCGCTCTCGTGGCCCGGTGGGACGGAAGTCCGACGCGGCCGGGGGGGATTGGGCGTGAGGCCGGTGGCTTGACGTGCTCTCCGAGGCGGCACGGAGGGGTGTAACAATGTTTGAAAGCGGTCACCCATCTGTGAGCCGACGGTGGTAGCGTTGCTTAATTAGTCTCGCGAATGTCTCGGTCTGCTCGGTCGCCACTGAGTTGAAGAGAGCTGATAATATCCTTTAGTGATTAAAGATGCTTTTACAAAGTTATTAGTGTAAACCCGTTCGTGACACAAATCGTGCCATTCGCGTGTTTAAAGACATCTTTAGTTGTTCTGGAGCACTCACTCGGTTGATAACGGACATAGGCATGTTGCACGAGTTCCAAATTCAAAACTGTCGTAGCGAATTCTGGCAATTAACTTGTACTGAACAATATGGCAAATCCACGGGCAAGCTGACAAATCGAAAGATTCAATCGGAAAATTCTGGACGCTCTCAGTATACCTGGGATGAGACATGACGACATTACCTACGGATCAGTATTTAACAAAGTTCAATTACGATTGAATATGTCTGATAATAACACTTTCTGAGACTGGTAAAAGCCTCGTAAAAGTTGTTTTTCTTGGTTACAAAGTGAAAAGGTAGGTATACCGGAAAACATTAAGTGACCTTATTTGATACGACAGTAGAACAAATTAGCAGTGATGAGAATATGAATAGATGGATATAGAAAGGAAATCAAATCTGATCCTATCTTTTAGGAAATGAACCCAAAATGAAAATTTGGTTAGGCTGGAAATAATATTCAAATATTCGATTATGATAATCTAAACTTATATTTGAATTTCCTATTCATAGAATTGTTAAACTACTACCAAAAGACAGATACTTAGTGCAGGATGCACACCTTACAAAAGGGAGGTAAGGTAAGGAGTATGAAAATGTAGTATTTATTGATAAAATACATCCATGTTTAAATTTCAAGGACGTTATAAAGTGAAAACGATAGCGACGTTAATGACAGCCATGATAAAAGTGACAAACGAATTGAGATATTAAATAAAAACGAAATTATTAAATGGGTAATACATACGTGTACAATTTAATTGATATAGTCGAGAAGTGTTTAGATCTGAGTGGTCACGAGTGTATACATGTTTGTGTAGATGACACAGTTCGCAACAGACAGTGTTGAAGTGACTTGGGAGCGTCAGTGCTATGTACACAGATGATGAGATGACGCAGATTGCGGCATACCACGCTAGTATAGGTGGCGAGCGCCAGGATTTTAGTATAGATAATGTGACTATTGAGACTGTACCAATATGGGTTGCGAGCGCCAGTGCCTAATTGACACAGATGACGCAGATCGCGACATACCACGCTAGTATAAGTGGCGAGCGCCAGGATTTTAGTACAGATAATGTGACTAATGAGACTGTACCAATATGGGTTGCGAGCGCCAGTGCCTAATTGACACAGATGACGTAAATCGCGACATACCACGATAGTATAGGTGGCGAGTGCCAGGATTTTAGCATAGATAATGTGACTAATGAGACTGTATCGATATGGGTTGCGAGCGCCAGTGCCTAATTGACACAGGTGACGCAGATCGCGACATACCACGCTAGTATAGGTGGCGAGTGCCAGGATTTTAGTATAGATAATGTGACTAATGAGACTGTACCGATATGGGTTGCGAGCGCCAGTGCCTAATTGACACAGATGACGCAGATCGCGACATACCACGCTAGTATAGGTGGCGAGGATCAGGATTTTAGTACAGATAATGTGACTAATAAGACTACCTATATGGGTTGCGAGCGCCAGTGCCTAATTGACACAGATGACGCAGATCGTGACAGACCATACCGGTGCGACAATGGGTTGCGAGTGTCAGTGCTTTAGGTTCGTATGACGTAGATCTTGACGGACTGTGGCGCCATGGGTTGTGAGCGTTCAGATGACGCAGATCATGACAGACTGTGGTGCCATGGGTTGTGAGCGTTTAGATGACGCAGATCATGACAGACTGTGGTGCCATGGGTTGTGAGCGTTCAGATGACGCAGATCATGACAGACTGTGGTGCCATGGGTTGTGAGCGTTCAGATGACCCAGATCATGACAGACTGTGGTGCCATGGGTTGTGAGCGTTCAGATAACGCAGATCATGACAGACTGTGGTGCCATGGGTTGTGAGCGTTCAGATGACGCAGATCATGATAGACTGTGGTGCCATGGGTTGTGAGCGTTCAGATGACGCAGATCATGACAGACTGTGGTGCCATGGGTTGTGAGCGTTCAGATGACGCAAATCATAACAGACAGATTTATTTTATTAAGTGGATGCAGACGCGGACGATAGACTGAAGTATACACAACTGTGTACAGCATTCCTATTATTATACATTAACAGTAATACAAAGCTTTAATCATGACAGACTTTGGTACAACGTTCGCGGCACAGCCGGGTCCTGCGGCGTGGTGACCATGGTGTTGCCGGCGTTCGCGGAGCGCGCGCGTCCGAGGGTTGCGGTGCGGCCGAGGTTCGCGGTAGTCGGCAGTGGAAGTGTTGAAGTTTGGATCTTTTGCAGTTGAAGTTTGAATTTGTCGTTGCTCTCTGATGTTGGGTGCTTCACACTTCCTCACTATTTAGTGGATTACCATAAAACAGTGTATGATTTTGATAGCGATCTGTAAATTTTATCAGAATAAATAAGATGTAAATCTTATGATTTAGGTGTGAGGACACACCTTAATTAGGATGGCCGAGCTGTTAGACTCAATATTATTCTAATCCGTTATTTAATATAATTCATTCTATTTTTATCAGAGTTTAACTCGTTACTACTTAAAAACGTTATTGAGATTTGATTTAGACGGTTGACATTCAAAATGTAAATGTCGGTAGTGACATCACATGACGTTGACATCTGTCATGCGGATGTCACTCCGACATGGAGAGAGGATAGAAAGATGGCAGACAGATTGAATCCGCGTGTTGAACAGTGCGGTCGTTTGGAATAGTTCAAATAAATCCGTGTATTTCTTTGTAATCGTACGCATTTTTATTAAAGTTCGGGTTGATCCTTCAATATCAAGATCGATGTTTCATAAATATCTCCATTCTACATCTGTTGTTTCTATTTTGGGATGAATTCAGTTTTGATTTGTGTGTGGGTTTTGGATGAATTCTTGATACTCTATCTGTATTTGTCATAACTGCTATATCTTCAAACCTGTAGGCTACGTTCGTTTTCATTCTTGCAACTGCAGAAACATACATTCTCATACTTTGACTATTGTCGCATCGGCCGCGAGCGTCAGCCGCTTGTCGTAAGCCGCGCGCGACTCGCGATCGGCCGCGATGCACGGAAATGAACCTTTACAGGTTGAAAAAAAAGCGATTTTCGAGTTCAGACATCATTGCTCAAAAAAGTACCTATGTCAAAAAGACTGATTTATTTTTAGTTGGGTAGTTATTGTTGAACAATGTTGAATTACTACAATAGAATAGTGACTTTAACTCTATAGTTTTACCTTTGTCCAACACAAATACGCAATAGTATTAGCATATTTACATATACATAGACACTCATGAAAAGTGTTAATTAAAAAGTTAACAAACATGTTGTTTAAACATTTTTATCTATTAAAACAAAACATAATCAGATAAAACATCTTTTTTGGGTTAATTGTTATAAGTTAATAGTATATCATTAGTAGTTTATCACTCAGTCAGTTGTAATTATAACAGTGCGTGTTTGCGAATTGTTACTGAAATCAATCTATCCAAAAAAACTAGTTTAACATCAGTCTGATAATAATTACAATGATAATTTTAATACGAAGGTGCGTTTAGGGTAAGAGGTGGTGGTGTGTGTATCTGTTCATTTTTCTCAGAAATAGCTGGGTCACTTTCGAAACGGTTTTTTGCATTGTATTAGTCTCATTCCCGAGCTCTTAGCTAAGGCCCAGGGGGTGCTACAGTATACTCGTTTGTTTCTCCAAAACGGTTAAATTCATCATCATCATTTATTAAAATAGATTACCTATTTAAGTGTTCCGTTACTTAAATGTTTACATTCAACACGAGTATCCAAAATATTTTCTAAGAAATCTCTAAAATTATTATAAGTTATATAAATAAAAATCAAAATTAAACATTTTGAAAAATCTTACGAAGTGCGTAAAAAGAATAAAATAAAGTTTTAAAACCCCTCGACTAACAGGAGGTAGGTAAGTAACCGATTGCGTAGGGAGGTAAGTACCCTATTCATCTTCACTTTCACAACTTTGTACACATTATTGTAAAAACTATGAATATTTTAATCTTATAAATATTTTATTTAGATATTAAGTAATTATCGCAAAAAACAGCAAATAAAATCTATTCAATAAAACTGTGTGAACATCAGCAATGTCATAAGTAAAAATACTATTTTTGAGTCAAGTGTAGTGTTATATCTTGAATTAATATGGATATACGAGATAAAGAGTAAACATTGCATAGGTACTTAATTTAGCAATAATGTTAACAAAACAATATGGTCTAAAGTGCAGAGCGGCACGTCGTTCTCAACTGAACTTTGATCTTAACTGAAGTTAATCCAATATTCAAGGGCCGGTCAATCATGAATGAGGATGTATGGTGTCATATCTTACATGTTTTTTTCATTATTTTAAAGACGTTTTTATGGCAGGGTCCTTATTCACTATGTTTTTTTTCGGATTTGCGCATGCGCGGTGCGTTCAAAGATGTCCGCGCGCATGCGCGATGCATTTTTAAGTGCAGCTCTCTATTAATCATTATGACAAGATTTTGACAGTTACAACGAAAAAAATATAGTGAATAAGGACCCTGGGTAGGTAATTCGATTTCTCGTTCGAATATGACATTATCTCAAAATTGTCGTATTTTGAGTTAATACAGTGTAGTATTATTAGTGCGATAAACGATCTCGCGACTGTTATATTTAAAAGAACGAATTTATCCCTTGAGCATCGATAACGAAAGTGGTTATGGCTAAAATCGCCTATATTATTGCTCAATTTACTCCTTAATCCATTCATCATAGAGTAAAGTTTCCCAAGTTGCCTAGTATGAGAAAATATATAGAATTATTGTGTTAAGCCAAAAGGGCATCCATTTTCTTTTATCTTGACTTGCGTATGTCCATTATTCTTATAATTAGTGTAGTACAGCGAACTGTTACAGAGCAGTGTGAGATCGTATTGTTTGTGACACAATAGTTAGTTGAAATCCAGTATAGATCTAGAGATAGCGGGTCACTCGTGCGTACCCTCTATTACAATGAATACATGTATAAAACATACGCACTTGTTTTATACATTTGGGGAAAGCGTTACGACATTTTTTGATCAAATGTTTTGAATAAATTTAGAGCATTGTGTTTATATTATGTAGTCTGATTCGAATTACGCCATTCTTTGTGTGAATGTCCGCAGAAATTGTATAGTTACTAATTTTAATATTATTCCGCAATTGTTTAACTGCCTCTGTGGCGCGGTGGGAGTGTGTCCGACTGCTACGCAAGAGGTCGTGGGTTCGATTCCCACCCGGGATAAAACATTGTGTGATGAGCACGATGGCTTATTCTGTGACTGGGTGTTATTTATCTATAATATGTATGTATTTAGAAATATATAAGTATGTTTATCAGATAATTGGTTTCCATAGTACAAGCTATGCTTAGTTTGGATCAGGCAGCGTTGTGTGAATTGTCCCAAGATATTATATGATATATTATTATTAATATATCAGCACGCTTGCACAACGTTATGTCACTCGGAACATGAAATGATACTAAGTATAGTAGTTTGGAGTTTTTTATTTACATTTTTATACATTATCATAATTTATATTCTTAAGTACAAACCTAAGTAATTGGTTAACATTCCACCACTTTCATTCTGCTATGTCGGCCTTCTTTAGTAAGAACGTAGGCCGTAAAAATATTACCACTTTTTTGGTTTCTGCATATAAATAAATGTAAAAATTGAGCCTTAGTAGTATAAATATTTTACATTTTGGACATATTTTTGTTAATCTACGTTTCGATTGAATTACACCTATCCTTGTCCCTAAAAAGGGAAGTGAAGTCAATATAAAATTGCAATTTACAAAGACTTTAACAGCTGTAATTCATCGAAACATTTGGCGGTAGGTACGTATAGTACATTCGTAGTAGTAAGAGGCCTACTCTAATTCAACGAAAAACGAACGAAAAAATACAATGAATAAAACGGTAAAATCTAGATCTTAGCAACATGAATTTTACCTGTTTCTTTATGAACGTTGTAGTATCTAAACTTTTACGATTATCCAAAAAATATTAAGAATATTTTTAGTAGTTTTAAAACATTTCGATAACTAACGAAGTTTCGTTTCGGGGAAAAAGAGCGATCTCCTGATACGGCCAAACAAGTTAGTCCATATTTGCCCCACCACATGAAAACAATGGTACATTTTTCAGAGACAACATTCCATAGGAACGACTTAAAATTAACTAATATTATAATAATATACATTTATTTTACAATACAGCGTGTAACTTAAAAGTGTTATGTGTAAAAGTGGAATATAGAGTTGACTAAAAACAGTTTTTTTTATTATTTTAAAGTGGGATTTGAACGAAAGAAAAAGTGTTTGTTCCTTACAGTACACAGTAAACAAATCTTAATTATTTAAGATAAACAATTTCACCTGTTAGCAAAAAAATTGGATAGAGTAGGTACTAGTGGAGTCAGCGCTGATTTTCAGTAAAAAAGAATTATATTGGATAATGTATGATGCTTGTTGTATTTATAAACGGTTGAGGTACCTATTACTAATTGTAGTGTGACATGGTGTACCCAGAATCATTTTTGGGTTGTAATTCGGGGGGGGGGGGGGATGTTTACTGTTTTACTGTCAACCCCCGAATGGGTGAAAGTGATGAAATTATTCGGCTACAGTTTACTAATTAACCTATTTAATTACTAAACTGTAGGGTGCAGAATACCTTAGTCTAAGTCCCGTTTTAGTACAAATTTTGTTCCGTACATTAAATACTGACCTCCGAATATTCAAACGATACTTAATTTTGAGTCGTGTTCAAAACTATTCTTGTTACAACTATTCACCTTTAAGTGACAGTGACAGCATGAGAGTTAACGGCGTCTCAAAATTAAGATTTGAGTATTCATTCGTAGGCTAAAATTTTCACTATGACACAATTATAAAGTCTTTTATCATCTGAACATGAGTAAGTTTTGCAGCAGTCGTATCGGAGACGATCGGCACAACGCTCGTCGTCGCGGGCAACGATATTTTCGCACGCACATTGCGAATTTTCTGCGAACATACAAAGTTTCGTAGTAGGACTCGAAGAGAAATGCTTGTAGAACAACAACTAGTGGAGACATATTAGGAACACGGTATTTTTTTTTGCGAACACGAGTCTTAAGCACTATATGAAGATAGGCTTGATGAATTATGCAAAGAGTTAATGACTAACGCATCATCAAGTCTAGTTACTCGCAAATACAAACCGACCAAAAATGGTTTGTTCACGACTTGTGCTGGTAAGATCTTACTCGTATATAATGTAGATACATTATATAGCAATACAGCTTTTGAAAATAATATTTGACATAATTAATACAATAATTGCATTTGAAAGAATAAATATTATGAACAGCGATAGATGGCGCAAGCGAGAGTCTAACTCGCCTGCAAAAAGGACAGAGGAATTTGTTTTTTTAACAACATAGTTGAGGACAGAAGCGATCGAAAGTCTCGGCTTCGATTCCTAGATTTGAACTTAATTTTTTTTCTTTCAAATGCAAGTATTGTACTAAAAAAATACTTAGTTAACAAAAAATGTCTACAAAATTACTTAAATAATAACATTATTCATGGTATAAAGAAAATACTGTATCTCACCTGTCACATTCACAGAGTCTACCAGCGCATCCGTTGATGAACTGATGCTGTGAATCGAAGTTCTCAAGTGCGCACAACGGCCGACCTCGATAGCACTTCCAGTAGTAAGGCTGTAGGTACACGGTGTAGAAGGGACAATAGATGTTCTCATAGCACTCGTCGTGGAGCTTACAGCATCTGAGCAGAAAACCAACGTTAATAGCAGGCAGGATCCAGGGCATCAATTCACGTATTTAAAGCAGTGCAGTTGCAGTTGATTTGCAGTTAGGTTTCGATTAAAACGATCATACATATATCGGATCATATAATCGGCTTCCACTCGATATCAAAAGCGCTGTCTATCAAAGAGATTTTGAGGTCAAACTTAAAGCTTTTTTAGTTGATGGATGTTTCTACTCTATTGATGACTTTATTAATAGACATTCATAATACATAAAATTGAGAGACATTGTTAAATAGATTTTTAAATAATTTTGATTTAGCCTTGACATTTAAATAATTTGATATTGTATACCTACTTTCTTTTCTCATAATTTGTTGTGTTTGTTATTGTTTTTTTATTATTATTAATTTACCTATATTTATAATTTTATTTTTAAAGACTTACGTATAATTTTCGATACAATGTAACATTGTTATGAAATAAATTGAAATTGGAATTCATTTTTGTATTTTTGTAACTTTGGGATCGATCTCAAATACGCATGCGTCAAATATGCGTCTCGAGAGCGCAATAACGGCATTCTAATAAGGTGCCCAAGCGTTTTTGAGGTCGATCCCAAAGTTACAAGAATACGACGATGGCCTTTTTAATCGAAACTTAACTGCAACTGCACTGCAACTGTACTGCTTTTAATACGTGAATTGGCCTCCAGAGCTTTGTTTAGGGAGGAACCAACATGTGACCCAATCGGCCAAATGTGAATTGCTCGCATGCGACACCGGGAGAGGGCATTTGATTCAACACCGGCACACCACTACCGCGGAAGAGGAGGGGGGGAGGTAATTGTCAAAACACACCGGTAGTGTCAACATTCTCAAAAAAAAAGATCTTTCAGTCGAGTCTGTGTCGTGTGAGTAGCCTTATCCTGGCCCTTTGATCCGCGCTAGGATAATCTATACTAATATTATAAAGCTGAAGAGTTTGTTTGTTTGAACGCGATAATGTCAGGAACTACTGGTCCGAATTGAAAAAATCTTTTACTGTTGGATAGCAATATAAAATCACGCTACGATCAATGGGAGCGAAACATGAACAATGAAAAATGTTGTAAAAACGGGGAAAATAATATTTTTTAAAGAAAGGAACAGTCGTATATAATATTTTTTAAAGATTCTTAATATTCAGTCGTAAATTGCTCACCTGTCAATGCCATCGGTCGGTCTACCTTCACCCAAAAACCCGCAGTAGCATCCGTACCCTTTGTAGGAAAGCGGATCACACCCTGTTGCGCAATAGAGCATGTTGTACAAATGAAACACGCCACGTTTGCCCCGGTTCTCATTCTTGCCCATATATACTTCAGGGTCTATGTTTCTGGAATTAAAAAAAGGTATGTTTACTCCTAGATCAGCATTCGGCAAACGTAGTGTAGGACGCCCTCAGGCTAGGTGGAGTGATGATTTACGCAAAACCGCTGGCAGGAGCTGGATGCGAGAAGCTGAAGATAGAACAAAGTGGCGTGAAATTGGAGAGGCCTATGTCCAGCTGTGGACTGCGATAGGCTGATGATGATGACATCAGCATTAAGAAACAGGTAGAGTATATCGGAGCCTTTATAAATTTATCAAAATACAAGGAGTAGTATCTACAATAGAAAGTACACAAAGGAATACAACCAGATTTGTCATAAAATTGGATTACTGGAAACACGGTCACGGGGATTATAACCACAATAAATCAGTTCTTAATAGTCAGTCATAACTTCTGTATTTGGCACGCGACAAAGCATTTTGACTTCAAAGACTCCAAACATGCAGTGAAAAATGATGGCCTTCCATTTTCAAGCATAGAGACTGAACGCACTTTCCAAATTAACAATTCAATATTCTTTATTGTGGATCATAGGTTTTACATAAGATGGTACATTAATGTTACAGTTCAGCTATGTCCTACCAATATGGCTTACAATATAAAAGGATAATGTGTACGCTACTATAATTAATATTATTTTACCATGCATTTATTTTATCATCAATAGTAATATGGAAACAGAATTTATAAGTATTTATTTCAAGATTATGTCAGTTAGGTATGCTTAAGATTAACGTAATTATAAAAATGAAAGATGTCAATTGTTTTTGACTAATGTCAATATTGTTCTAATTTAAAATTAATAATGTTTTAACTTAAGCGTTTTATCCTCAAAAAATTCTGTTACAGAGTAATAACACTTAGATGTCAGTAATTTAAACAGTTCACTTTTAAAAATCCTAATATCTGAAGAGTTTCTTATATGTTGTGGAATGTTATTAAATACACGTGGCGCTAAACAGAAGACACTCTTATGCATTAACTCTGTTTTACTTGGAACTATATATAATTTATCATCGCTTCTCGCCCTAGTTCGGTAATCAAACAAATTTATATTAGCCTTAACAAAAGTCGCAGTTTCGTAGATAAACATTGATGGTAATGATAGCAACTTTAATTTAATAAAGTGCGGTTTACACGAATCAGTCTGTTGTAATTTGCAAATACTCCTGATACAACGTTTCTGAGAGCGAAATGCGCGTTCACATTCAGTGGAATTACCCCAAAAAATTAGTCCATATCTGATAGTAGAGGAGACATATCCATGATAAGCGGCTAGAAGAGCTGATTGGTTCACAATTTTTCTTAATCTATATAAAGCATATGAGAATTGATTCAGTTTCTTACATATGTGTTCGATTTGTGGTTTCCAATTCATTTTATTATCAATATAGAGGCCTAGAAATTTTGTAGTATCTATTTCCTCAATGCTAGTATTTAAATAGTTAATATTTAATTGTTTATATGTCTTTACTCGTTGTTTAAAATTCATTATTTTTGTTTTGTCCAGGTTTATTTTAAGGTCATTATTGTTGAGCCAGTCAATTATTAACGCCACAGATTCATTAATGTCATGTTCTAATAATGTCAAATTTTCCCCTGTAAATAGCACTGTGCTGTCATCTGCAAATAAAGTCATTTTATATTTAGTAATTATTGGGAGGTCATTTATATATATAAGAAATAAAAGAGGTCCTAGTATGCTACCTTGAGGAATGCCAGATATTACATTAAGTATGTCAGATTTATAAGTTTCTTCGATTTTGGTGTCTACAGACACTCTTTTAATTTCTGTGAACTGCTTTCTATTACTAAGATACGATTTTATTAAATTGTATACGTTTCCTCTCACACCGTATATGTACATTTTCTCGAGCAGAATTTTATGATTTACATGATCGAAGGCTTTTGACATGTCCATATACAAGCCTACCGCTGGACGCCTTTTATCCATATTCGATATTACGTCATGTAAGAAATTATACAAGACAATTAACGGTCACAGAGTACCTATACGTAGATTCGTCACCAACATTTATGAATTTAAAAAAAAAACCTTTAACAGCTTCAGCTGCGCCGCTAAGGCTTAAAAGTAAAGACTAAGGTAACTAAAAGTCTCATAAAATCTCGTAACTCTAACTTTAAAAGTATGTTATCTTTCAAGTCCAATCAGAATGCCGTGTTAACGATATTCATCGGGCAAAACATCATCATCAGCCTATCGCAGTCCACTGCTGGACATAGGCCTCTCCAATTGCACGCCACTTTGTTCTATCTTTGGCTTCTCGCATCCAGCACCTGCCAGCCGTTTTGCGTAGATCATCACTCCACCTGGCCTGAGGGCGTCCTACACTACGTTTGCCGAGACGCGGTCTCCACTCAAGAACTCGGGCAAAACGTGAAAAAGAAAAATTCTGAATGTCGTTATCAATATCCTCGAAGATTAGTGTACTTACGGGGTAATATTTCTCTCATGTAAGTCAACTATTTATATGGTTCTTATGAGAATAAAGATTCTTTAAATCGATCCACACACGCTAAAATTTTCACAATAGGTACTATTACCGAATGATTGATAGGATAGCGACAGCATACAGCGTTATAATATTATAGTAAGTAAGTAACTCCCGTGGGCGGTTTACCTAACTCCTTTCAAATATTCCTCTTCTGGTACGGAAAACCTGAAGGGGTCCTTCGCGAAGCCCACTAGGAGAGGCCCACCCCCATCTTCCCGGTATCCAGTTACATCCACCTCATTCAGTCTGGTGCTGTTGTAATCGTGGTTCTGATGGCTGTGAGGACTGGTGGTGACTGCTGGGTATGGCTTATAGAGAGACTGGAGTTGGGCATAATTGGTGTTATTGTATATATGGTCGAATGTCAGTCGAGTTGGCCAACCTGAAACAATAAGAGTGGATAAAAAATAACAATAACAAAAAATATCTTTGATATATTTATAAATAACAAACTGTACTGTTGGATCTTTGCCTGAACTAGATTGAAACCTGGGTTTTAGGCGAATGAAACTTGAAGGTGTGAAAAAAAGCATTTGATACCTCTGACGAAGACTCAAACGTTTAAGGATATTTCTCTACATTAAAATAATGTTGAGGTGATAATTACTGCGTTGCCAACAAACCATTTTGGGAGAAACAATATGACAACTTGGCTAGAAAATTTCTGTGAACAAAGGAACACTGAATGTGTTTGCTCCGTAAAGTAAAGTAATATTTTGAATTTATATTCCTTTTCACTAGAGGCAACCTGGTCCCTTATTGATTTCTGCGAAAATCAATATTAGTCAATTACCATAAGTAATCTCGTCCTCTTTGCCTTATACATACTCTTAATATCCATATAAACACAGCCATTGATACTGAATAAGTGGTGGTTCAAATCAATCCGTTTTTGTAATTGGTCACGATGCGTAACATTCCCGTCTGGGGCCGTCGTAGCTACTCTATTAATTAAACTTTATTCAAATCCAGCTATAGATAACCCTAGACCCGAGTTCACCGACATTGACCGAATTAATCCGAATTTAAAAAAGTTGTATAAAAGACCAAGGGAAATGTTGTATGGACCACGTCCCAACTGGCATGCGTGGCAATATATTCTCGGATACAAAAAAACGATAAAATACCTTAATTCTTTAGTTGCCAAATCGAAAGGGTTTTTAAAAAACCTTTAATTAATCCATATGGCCCAGTCATTTTAGCATCAAAAAAGGGTCAACCTCGGAATGAGAGATAAGCTAAATTTTCGTATCGAAATTTTGTACTTGCATTTTGGGGTTCTAAAAGTTGTCCCAAAAGTCTTAAAAAAAATTCTAGTTTTTCGCGATTATCTCGGTTTTTATTGCTCTAATCATGTTTCCATATATAGTAAAAATTTGCGATAGTTTAAGATAGAGCATGGTCAACTGTGAATATCAACTTGAATTTTGAATAATTTGTATTATTTATTAGTTTATTTATTTAATGTATTTAAAAATATTTTACATATTTTTAATATATTCATTTAATAATACTTACCTATTTTGTGTAATTAAAAACTCATTAAATGAAATACTTATTGTTTATCTTAATTTATTGAGTGTTGTACCTTTAAAATCTGTAAGTTTTTAGATATTAAACTTATTCAAGTTTTAATTCATGCAAAGTAAATTCTAAGCAGGGAGAAGTAAAAAAGAAATAATTAAAATTAAGTTAAAATTTAATTTTATCTTTATTCAGCAGCTGTTTAGTACATATCAGGGTCAAGTGGACTCTCTTCCTCAGTCACTTTGCAATGAAACAGCATTATAATGTAAAATGTTATTAATGTTATTAAATACAATGTATTACCTGATAAATAATACAAATTATTCAAAATTCTAGGCACTAAATTTGACCTTGTGTGTCTAAGTGTGTCCAGATTGTTAGTAGCTCCATAAACAGACGCGAACGAATGCACACATGTCACCTGTCATTCATTTTAGGGTTCCATAACCAAAATGGCAAAAAACGGAACCCTTATAGTTTCGTCATGTCCGTCTGTCTGTCTGTCCGTCCGTCCGTATGTCACAGGCATTTTACTCAGTGAATATTGATGAAATTTAGTGAAAAGGTGTCTTATAGTGACCGCTACTTAGTTTGATCGCTAAATAATAAAAATAAATATTTTTAGGGGGGCACTCCATACGTGTAACAGAAACTGATTTTTTTTTTCGGCTAACTTCAACGTGTGGCACATCATTCGACAGGTCTTTTAAATCATTTAAAGGTTTTTAACAAACTTTTTTGATTAAGTAAATATTTTTTTACTTTGAACTAAAATTATTTCGCCAAAAAATTGCGTTTCTCAACAAAAGGGCGTAACTGCCACGAACATAAGTTCTTCTGCTGATGCAATTGTTCAAGGTTGCGGAACCCTACACAGAGCATGGTCCGACTAGCTCATGCACGGTTTCTTATCAAATTAAAACTAACACCTAACACCTTTCTTGCTTTTTAGTTACTTTGTTTTTTGAAGGCAGTGTTTTCTTTAATGTTATTGTCACTGGTCATGTGTCGGTGAATAGGAAGCTTTAAGATTAGTAATGAACCAACGACCTTAACTCACGGATGTTAAATCGCTCTATTTTACGCGAATAACTTGTCATCTTATTTATTCAATACGTTACAACTCGTCCGTACCAACGATAAATACAGGTAGATGCTTATTTTTTTAACATGCGTAAATAACATTAAATATCTGTAATTTTTATTAGTTTTTTTTTTGTATTAATAGTTGGGTACGAGTATTGGAAATGATTTTGAACTTGGACTCCCGCCTTCAACGAATCTGCTTAGACCATTCTTTGATGGTAGAAAATGACGGACAGGTGTTCCCGTACGTTCTAACCTTGTTTTTATATCGGTCGGGCTGACCCGTTTCTTTGCTAGGAACTTGATCACAGAACGATATTCCAAATTAAACATTTAGAAAACTTTCAGATTTCCTATCTCTCTAAGAGCCGTCAAATTAAATACTATAACAAACAGAAACCTAAAAACTATACACGAAAAAGCAGAATAATAAAAAAAAATCATTTTAAACCGCCAAATCTCACCAGCAAGAAACTTTTGGACCGCACTGGGATGTATGTACATACATTAAGATGTCGCCATTTAATACCTAGAAAAAAACTAATTTTATATCGCGTCTTATAATATATTTTAGTAAATAATTTTTGAAATACCATAAGTGCCTGTTCAAATTATAAAGTGCACTTGTATATTGCTATTAATAATTTATCAGGCACTAACGTGGTTCGAATTTAATTTTCAATGAAAGACTGTGTGTCGTACGAAAATGGGTCCACCCTCTTAGGCGATTGCTAAAATACCGTCTAGAGAAACGGGAGTGAGGCATCATAGAGTCCTGTAAGACCCACGACGACTACGAAGCTGTGGATCGCGCCTCAGCCGCCTCCCCTCCCGGTGGTGTCCACAAGTATTTAAATGTGTATGTAAATAATAAAAACTTATAAACTAGAAAAAATACTTTGGCCAGCTACAACTGGTATAATAGCGAGATAAAAATTGATTGTCCACTCTTCTTGGTCATTAGGCTATAATGCATAAATGCCAATTACAGTTGGATCAACGTAACTAGACCGGACTGAAGTAGGCGACAAGTGGTTGCGCAGATGCATTTTTTGGAAGTAAATGGTGACAGGAAGCGGGGGGCGGGGGCGGTAAATAAACCAAGAGAATAAGAGATGCGATTACGCATTACATTGTCATAATTAGTATTACTAACTCATGTTTTTTTGTGATTATTTTCGTAAAGAAATTGTTTATCAAAGTTTCGTAAGTATTTACTGTAACTGTTCTAAGTTTAAACTTTTATGAGTGTTTTTATATTGTTGAATTAAAATGTTGTTAGTATTTTTAATCGATTAAACATATTTAGTCGCTTTCGTAAGTAATTTTAGGGTCGCATCTCTATGACATGCGCGAAAGTGATAAAAACCTAACTTCAATCCGGTCAAGTTACGTTTATCGTACTGTAATCACATTGACTGTAACATCGAGTAGGTATCAATGTTCTGTGGCCGTAACATACAAGTTCCTAATGTTAACCGTAAAGCCGTGGCCCGTCGGAGGATACTTTCTGGTGTGGAGGTGTTCGAGGGACGTAAGGTAATGCGCTTATTACATTACACTAAATCAGGGACCAGGTGGCCGTGTGGTACCGGCTTAAGAATAGTACCACCCCATCACTTCCCGTGGGTGTCGTCAAGGCGACTAAGGGATTTACCACCGGAGGGCGAGCAGCAGCGTCCTCTGTGTATTTTAAAGCCTTACTGCGATCGCCAACCCGTTCGCCAAGCGTGGCGATTATGGCAACTACCCCCAGGGTATTGGGGAGACCCGTGCCCAGCAGTGGGACATCTTATGGGTTGATATGTATGTATGTATGTAAATCAGGGACCCTAAACCCTTAAAAAGAGAGGTGTAATAAGAGTTGGGGCCCTAATTCTCTAACAAATTTTCAAGGCCACCTCGATTTAGGGCCCTGATTTAGGGCAGTGTACCTAATAGCCGTTTAAGTCCTTCCTCTCCACAACAACGACTTATGTTTTTACCCCCTTCACAAACGATGTCGTAAGTTAAACGTTATGTATCAATATCTGTCTGTGACATTTTGATTTTGAAACTGGCATTTAACATTAGAAATCTAAATTAACATTGTAACTGGTTTGCGGTTCTGAGGCTATGTCTAATGGAAATCTGTTCAGATGTTTTAAAAATGATCAGCAGTTTTTGGCAAGGATTTAAGCACAAAACAGATTCATATTACGAGGGGTATATTCTAAAATATCAATGAAGATTAGTGTTATAAGTAATTTGAATCGCTTAAGTTTGCTTTTCATACAAATATCCTTGTGCGGGACAGATAATAACCCAATAGTTTTATTTTGCGTTTAGTTTATAATAATCGATACGAAAATAATAGTTTTAATTTAGTTCTTTAACTTGCAACATTGATTCCTTAACTTGTAACATTGTCCGTCTCATGTCACTAGATAGAACGAACAAAGAACGAATTAATATCCAAAGAGAATTTTTGACTTTGATATAGAATTGTCCTTCACCATAGAGATTACAACGCAAATAGTATCTTTAACTTTTAATTAGTGAAATTGATTTATATAGTATATTAATAGTTATGAATAGTGAAATGTAAAATAACAAAGTGATTTATGAGACATTTTCACTTATCTTTCGTGCCTTAGATACTAAGTTTGTATAATTCTAAATTCATTGTCGTAAGTAATTAGTTCAGCAACTCGACACTAAAATCTTGTCTCTGAGATCGCGATGTTTTTAGATTATATTTCCAATAATTGTTAAAAGTACGTGTAAATAGTATCGTTAATACACTTCTATATGGTTATACAATATCTCTAGCATAATAGCTCTTAGTAATATTGCATTGTTTAGCCGTAATTTGTAATTGAAATCTGATAGGCACGGTATGTACGCACCTTAGAACATTCCTATTGGTCAGAATTGTATATAATGTAATAGCACTGTTGCCAATTTAGTGGATTTACCTCAAAATTTAGGGAGAAATAAGTGGGGTAACGGTATTTACCCGACTTCACAAGAAGGAGGGTTATGTGTTTTAAAGACTTTTTTGGGGAAAACCAGAGTAGTCTATATCAGTAAAAGTCCATAGCAACGGCACGCGAGCGAATCAATGTTGACCGCTCGCGCATGATTGGTTTTCACTCGGGAATGTTAAAATTAGTGATAATCATTTTATGGGTTTTTTATAATAATTTAGGGAATTTATAAATATAGGGTTGACAACATTGCTAAAAATAAATTGACCAATAGCGACAGGTTATTTCGATTTAGATGGTGTATCCGGACTATGCTATAGGAATTAACGGTTTTTCGACGGGTATAAATACAGCTGTAACCGAGTACTGAGCGGATTCGATCAAGATACATGAGCCTAGCTCGTACTGATGGATCTCTCTCAGTAATTGAATGTACCCATGTTCTTACTGAAATATATACACTAGCCAGTCACTGATATAGTTTTATTACTATTCCTCAAACTGCGTTACCCTCCGACCTACCTCAGGCAGGTACCAGGCTTCAGGGCAAGCCGGCGCACGAATGTGCAGAGTATCTCTGTACAATCCTCACGCTTAGGTTCTCAAAAGTGCCTAAAAATTATTATTACAGTTTATAATTTAAACATCCTGGAATATAAGACGCGATATAAAATTGATATATTATTTTCTATACAAGGGCGAGATCTTGATGTACATATAAGGTTCATTTTCAATTGCAAAAATTACCAAATTTTGAAGAAAATAATGAATACGACAAATAGGTAAATGTGTTTTTTTTTTTTTTTTTTTTTTTTTTTTTTTTTTTTTTTTATAGATGGGAAATCATCATATGACTTCTCCCGCTGTGGGCACGAGCGGGAGGGCGTGTCAGACTCCTACTGACTAAAACCCATCTGTGTTCCTTCTTTCGCCCTGGTGTTCCGGGAGCACGGTAACTCTTTCGAACGATCCCGCACTCCCGGTGGGCGCTGGCCCAATGGGGCCCCGTCACTTGCTGACACCTCTTTGAAGCGCGCGTGGAACACTAGCGCGCCGTCGACCCGGCCTAGTCCTAAGCTGGACGGCAAGCTACCCACTGCTCGTCGTCCTCAGGCCTGCGCCTAGGGTGGCCGGATGTCGTCCCTTGTCACCCGTCGCCCGGGCCGTATCGCGGGGCGGCCGGGGCGTGAGGACCGTCTGTCTCTCACGCGTTCCGCCATCTCCTTTTGCAGCATCACCTCCTCGCAAAAGGAGACGACTGCCTCCCATTCCCTCTCACTCCGCAGCATGGCTCGAATGAGCCCCGGACGCGAGAGGTCACCACCGCCGATTGCTACAACAAGGGCAAGTCGCTGCTCGGCCCAAGCGGGGCACACCTCCACCGTATGCTCCACCGTGTCCTCCGGCCAGTCACCGCAATGGTGACACCCAGGAGTTTCCTCCCGCTTAATGCGATGCAGGTACCTCCCGAAACACCCGTGTCCGGTGAGTACCTGCGTCAGGCGGTAGGTGAGGACGCCATGGCGCCTCTCCAGCCACTCCTCAAAGAGAGGACTTACCGCCGCAAAGGACTTACCGCCGCAAAAAATGTGTTTTTCTAAGAAACTATTAAAGAAAAATAATACATTAAAACACTAAATGTGTGTATTTTATAGGTCTACAAAATTATTTAAATATAAATAACTTTTAATATATATTAACATATTAAAAGTTATTTTTTTTCTTGTTTTTTTTATTAATTGAAAAATATATATAAGATTATTTTATACTACTCTAAATTATAAATATGTTAATATTTACCTAAACTACTTATGTACAAATTACTACATGTTAAAAGTTAAAAACAGTTCAGGAAAAATTATAGTAGTTTTTCTCGTTTTTGAAGAGCTGAAAATACCCAACACTGAATTTTTTTTACAAACTAACATTATTTTCAACACACGGGAGTCAGTTACTCTAGAATACTATAGATCCGTTAAATAAAATAGGCATGTCGATTTTAGGGTTTTATAAAATATTGTGTACCGTTTTCAAGCAACTTCCTTTTATTTATTTTTACATTCTAATACTAGAAGAATAAATAAAGAAAAAAAAATGACGCAAATTCTACCTATTCTTTATATAACTCAGCACATTTACCACATGGCTTTTTATGAAAATATATATATTACGGGTCTTAATCGCGTATGTTTATGTTAATGATAATCTAGAACAATCAATCTAGTAAATGTTGATAAACTTTCGCGATTTGTACACATTATGAAAATATATAAATTACGGGTCTGTAATGGTAAATACTGCGTGTTCACATTTTGCTGAACTAATGACCTAAATACCAATAAATAGTACCTAGTTACAATAGGATAAAAAGCCTACGTTACGACCTGATTGTTACAAACATTGTTTATTAATTCAATAGATGAAACACAACGCAGATGTGTCGGTTGATACAATGGTTGAAAGCCAGCAGACTATGAAAATGTGTGTTTGTAACACTAATATACTGTGTAATGTACTGAGTAGGTACTATTCAAATGATATTAAGTGCCTAACATCTGAAGAGGGCGAGTGGTTGCGTGAGCCTACAATGATTCTGATAAAACCGCCACCGAATAATGAATGTATCAATGAAACACATTTCAAAGACTTTTAAGAATTGACTATGTTGGAAGACTTCAGAAATAAAAAACATGGGAGTACAGTGCAAGGTGCGACCTTGACTTCGCTAGATGTCGTGGGATCGATTCCCATCCATCCATACTATCCATACTAATATTATAAATGTGAAAGTAACTCTGTCTGTTTCGCTTTCACGCTCAAACAGCTAAACCGATTTAGATTAAATTTGGTAGGAGATAGTTTGAGTCCCGGGGAAGGACATAGGATAGTTTTTATCGCGATAACCGATATCCACGCACGCCGCGGGCCAAAGCTAGTCCAATTTAAATCTTTGTGTGTTGAACACGATTGTTCATTCTGTGTTGGGTGTAATCACACTAATATTATAAAGGTGAAAGTTTGTGAGTGTGTAAGTGTGTATGTTTGTTACTTCTTCACGTCTAAGCGGCTGAAGCGATTTTAATAAAATTGGTATGGAGTTAGCTGATACCCTGGATTAACACATAGGCTAATAAGCCGCGGGTAACACCTCAGGGCACAGCTAGTTGATCTATAATCGTGTAGGCTTAAGACTAGTACCACCCCATCTCTTCCTGTGGGTGTCGTCAACACGACTAAGGGATTATTACACCTGAGGACGGGCAGCAGCGTCCTCTGCGTACTTTAAAGCTTTACTGCGATCGCCAACCCGCTCGCCAAGCATGGCGATTATGGCAATTACCCCCAGGATCTATTATTAGTAATTGGGGAGACTCGTGCCCAGCAGTGGGACATCATATGGGTTCATATGTACGTTGTACTTATGAATTTAGAAATATGTAGGTAAGTATGTTATGTGGTTGCCATAGTACAGGCTCTACCTTGTTTGGGATCAATTAGCCGTGTATGAGTTGTCCCAGTTATTATAGTTTCTTACAGTTTTATCCTTATGTTTTAAAACCATATAGGTATCAAAAAAGGGACATTACCAAGACTACATATTATTATAAGTGGATTGTACGTCGACCTTTATACTTTTACCTTCTTTAATTATACACGTGATAATGTATTCGATGTTATTCTTGTGTAATTTCAATGGTAAAATTGATACTTTAAGAAATTGGTTGCTTATTGTACCTACTTACCTTAAACTCTGCTTATTACACATTACCATGTAGGTTATGAGGATTGGGAATGATAAGTCCTAGACGTAAACAAGGAGCACAGGGTTAAGGACTCTGTGCTCCTCGTTTATGACTAAGACGTCACATTCACGTTTTTTTCTCCGTTTTTGAGGCATTTCTAAGCACGCACGAGGTTTAAGCTATTGCATAGCTTTTATCGCGGGCTATGAGTGCGGCGACTGAATCAAGAAATTCCGTAACGAAAATAAAACCTAACACCCCTCATTCCGCCTGCCATGTAGCTCGGCCGAGCGTTCGCTTAACGTATATGTATATGGTAAGACTGTACGGAGCTCGCATGGATCGAGACGAGCTGCTCCGAAATATAATGAAAAGAAAAAAAAAACTGCATGAATAAAAATAAATAAATAATTATAATTGCATAAGTTGATAAAAAATTTTATGCAATAGCTTTACCGCGGCAGTCCCCGAGTGCCACACATTTTTTTCTTTTTCACGCTTTGCAGTCAATATTTACTTTTTAATTGAAAGGGATGGCACGGTCCAGGTCTATACGTAAATGACGTAAATGAAGGACCCGGACTTGTTCTGTCTACATTTTTAAAACATATAAATTTATATATTTACCTATACCTATTTACGCATGTAAGATGGCATCAAAATAAAATTTAAAATTATAATGACAACTAAAACTGGTTACTGGTCAAGAGCGAAAGTTTAATGTTTCGTTTATCTCACATACTTGAGGATAAGACGATAAGGCGTGATCAAATAAAAGCAGACCCTGCTAATGTAACACATAATTCACAAACAACAATAGGGAAATTGGAACTTAAAAAAAAAACTTTACAATATCACCTGATGGCGCGGTAGGTATGTGGTCAATTAATTTCGTGGCTATTTAACAATTTCGAGGATAATTCATCATTTTTATTTATGGTAAAAATAATTATGTGTCCTCGGTATTTACATCTGCCTTCAATATTGTGTAGGTATATAGAAATCTCGGGCCAATGCTATGAGTATGTATCACTGAGGCCTGTGCTTCGACAATCTTTCTAAAAAAAAAAAAATCAAAAACCAATATGACTTAGGATATAGTAGGACCACGATATATCACGTTGTAAAAATGGCGGCAAACTAACCGGCCATTATTTTTACAGCTCCGAGTTTAACTTGTAATAAATGATTTGAATACGTGATAATTGATTAAGAACGAGACTTTGTGCATGTAAAAAGCTCACAAATACTTTACACAGGCAAAAATTAGCCGTTAAAACGGCTAGATTGCCATAAACTCAAAGAAGAAGATATATCACAGATACATCTTATTTTTTTTATAAAAAATGGTCCTGTCACAGACATCTTTTTAAAAAAGGAAGACATCATACTTTATTGATGATATACGTAAATTTGAAAGCTACAAAATGAATAAATTAAAGAGATAAAAAGCAATTACTCGTATAAAATAATGTTAATTTATTTACAAAGAGTCGTTAACGTCAAGCGGGAACACTTGCCAACCATGAGTTATGTCACATCTAGGGCTGTTGCGTACGAATATCAAGGTTTATTTACACACAAAAAGTTTCTTTAATGGAGGGAAACTGCTACCATAAAATAATAAAAGTACAACAGTACTTATATTATTCTATGGTAGCAGTAATATGTTGAGTTTCTGAAAGTGAGTTAGGTAAGTAGTATGGGCGTGGGTCATTTGACCGGTCAAGTGTGAGCCACATGGCATAATTCTCATATTCCCTAAAAAACAGGTATTTCAGTCGAGTCTGTGGGGGGAGGGGGGGGCGGATGCCCCTGCCTGTTGCCTCCCCTTGTATCCGCGCCCTATAGGCAGTGCTTCAACATTCAATTTAGCACACGAACGTGGCGCTCGGGACGCGTGTCCTGGCCTGAGTATGGACATTTTATTACTTTACGGCCACATGCGGGTTATGATTGGCACATCGTCAAAATCTGCGTAGTCCAACGAGGCAAATAATATTAATCAACGAAACCTTTTTTATGCTAATATTTAATGCTTATATTCTACTAACATTTTTAAGACATTACTAACAAACTTATGGACTAATGTCATCTGAAATAAATGATTTATTATTTACCATAAATGCAACACAATTTTTATCACCTTCCTATTGTCCGATTATTTAAAAATTGAACTATTTTTATGAAGTTTCTGTTAAACGTATTAGAAGTTCATCCATTGATCAATGATGTAGGACTTCTCAATACATAGCGCATTTATGTCCTCTTTTTGTGATAATCATGAAAACGTATTTTTCATCTAAATATACTCATTCATAATGGTAGTTACGTCGAATGCGTGGGCTATTCCAGAAGATTAATAAAAATACTCCCGATTGTGTATTTTGGAAGCCTTTGGTATTCGTATTATTGAAAAGGTCAGGGTATTTTTTTAAATTTTCAAAAGGCTTTCAAGGAGAAGTTTCTTTATTCATAATGTAAACTCCAAGGCTTATTTAGTCAGCCGTTAGGTAGAAATTTTAATTAGTTACTTACCTATTATAATTAAAACATTACACGACTAAACGGGCGTCTTATACCTAGATCAAAGTCAGAAGAGATTTTTTTTTTTAAGTGGTCACACTTTTGGGAAAATTGGCGTCACCCTGGCACCCGGCACTGCGATGAACCGGCGAGCTCCAAGCTGTTCTGTACACCTGGGTGCAGTAATACAGAGTACCGTAAAAACGAAAGATTCTCTCAAACCGCTCTTGACGCACGTAAGAGCGTTTGAAACGCGAATAATCGGAACAAGACGGACCAAAGACAGCGAGTGCGACGCTCACGCGTTGCGGATGCTCGTGTTGTGCATGAGCACATGAGCGTTCCTTTTGTGGCATTAAGGAATCCATAATACAGTGCGGATAAAGAACTTTACATACAGAATGTTTTTTTTTTAATGAATGAAGGATAGTGTTAAAAAAAAAAATGTTAATATCTTGTAATTTTTTCTTGTCTAAAAACTTATCGAGTTACCCACGTACATGAACAAAAAAGCAGAATAAGTTGAAGTCTATTGAAATTACTTTTATGGTCCCCATCATGGTATGACGAGATAGCGTTGTTTAACTTCTTTCAACTTTTTTTGACGCCTTTTGTTATTTATGTACCTACTTAATGATTATGATATGATTTACACCGGGCATATGTAGTGCGTGCAACATGCGAACTTCCAACCATATCGGATACTTAATATTCACCTACATCACTAGTTTTTCATTGATATTTATTATTATAATTAATTGATTCAAACCTACGTACAGCAAGTCATAATTACAATTTATTAATAACACGAACTTGAATCTTATTGTTCTTATTTGAATAATAATTGTTTGACCCCAATATCTGATTTTATAATAAAATTCTTTTGTTCTGTTCAGTGCTGATATCATGAATTATAATTTTCGCGTGTAGAGATAAATAATTTTAAGTGATAATCAGTGCCGGATCTGGGATTATTATGAGGGGGATATAATTTGTTTCACCCGATTTGGAGCCCCTTCAACATGTCATGCCATTTCACGCCCCTTAAACGTGGTGCCCGGTACGCCTGCCCCGGCTTACCGCCCCCTAGATCCAGCCCTGGTGATTATTTACATTAAAAACTATATTCGGTAGTTTTATTACAAGCTATGCATGAATAAGAATTGTCAAGACGTAGGTCTTCACAGATAGTGGGCGCTTGCTCTGGGTTTCGAACCTTTCTACATTATAAACCGTTACAACTGGTCAATCCTGTCCTTCTGTATCTGTATACGAATAGGTATAAAAGGAACGTGACTGACTGATTTATGTCAACATATACGAGTATATCAAACAACCGAATAAATAATTTTACTGAAATGTCAAATATAGTTTTTATGACGTAGGCACTCAGTTAGATTTAGATTTTTAAGAAGCAAAGTAACCTTTAATAACACTTTATTAAAGGTTACTTGGCTTTTTCTTTTTTTGATTTGATCGAAGTATGAAACACTGTTTCAAACTTTAATCGAAACTAAACATTAGGATAGAGAAACCGCGAAGAAAAGCTAGTAATTTCTAAATTTGTTTTACGCCTGATGTTATTAGACTTTACGTACATGAGTTAGAAGCTGCGATTACAATTAGGTATCTACATCATTGTGGGTAAATATATACAACATTATTATTGGTATGATACAAACCTAAAAGTAGTTTGCTCAGAATCAGTATCACATTCCAAAATATAACATTTTCCAAAAACATTTATCAATTATTAATTAAATCAATAATCAATCTAACAGTCTCAACATGATGTGAAATGAAATCATCATTTATTTTTCATTAATAACCATGGATTACGTACTATGGGACGCAATAAGCACGATAGCGCGAAGAACACACATTGTATAACTCTGCAAGTTTTTAATATTATTATTTTCTTTTCTTTTCTTTTCCTTTCTTTTCTTTTCCTTCTCCATTTTTTCCTTTTCCCAGACAGAACAAGATTTTTACTTCAAGAAATCATATCTTGAAGTAAAAATCTTGTTCTGTCTGGGCTTGCACTTTACCAAAAATAATGAAATAAATATATAACATAGACACCTCATTCTGTGTTAGAGATAGATGAACTCATAAAGTTGACGTGACCTACATCAATGAATAGACTGTGATCGAAATGATTGCCTTTCTATAAACAGTTGATATAACGACATGTCGTGAACCGCTCTCTATCTCGATAGCTATGATGAAAAAGTGAATTTAAATAGTCTGTACTTGACTTAATTTTGTCATGTTTGATGTAGAGTCAACTACTTAAGTCGCTTGATACTGTCAAACATTCAAATTGACTTAAAACAAATACCTTCCACCGGATAGTCACGAAACTTAAAGTTAGAACAAAATAGTCATCATAGCTTCTTTAAATAGTTTTAGCACGTTGAATTCTCTCCCTTATTTTGGGGTCTTGATTTATTTTAAATATTGCGCTTATTAACCGCCTTATATAGCTGGCTTTGCAGTCAGGAGCCTTAGTAAATACAGTAAAGAGGACGGTCATTTGATGCTATTGCTATATGAAAAAGTCATAAAATATGGAGGAGACTACAATACTGTACCCACGATTATATAGCTTACAGCTCGTAAGATAGTATCTGAATGAAGATTACATTATGAGTACTTATTTTGAGTCAAAATAGTTCTACTAAGCTCATGGCGTTGTACTTTCATGGGACAACTGACATTATTCTGTCTCAATAGTCCCAAGAGACAAGTGACAGTAATGTTATGGCTGTAGAAGCCCCACTGTCATTCGATCAGTCAAAAATATTACCTCATATAATTGATAACAAGTTGGGTTGGTAGCAAAACATTGTGCCTAACCGTTTCGCAAATTCAAATTAAAACAAATGGCACATCAATGACGTCGTCAACGATATGAAAGTATAGCATTCAATAGTTGTTACTCAACAATAGACAGTGTTAATGAATGTGAACGTTCATTAATATCTAATGTCAAGGTAGGTATTTGACTGCTCTCTGCAAGATGATGGCGCAATGGACTTGTTACCTACTATATTAGAGCGAGAAGTATTGAGTTCTTGATTTTTGCAAAAATACAAAAGAAGCAACTTCTCGAAGTAGTGTGACTGTACATTAAACGAACCTCCTATCACCTTCATAGCAAATTTTGCGTCCTTCCGCTGACGTCTCTAAAAAAATATAAAGTAACTGTGTCTGTGAACAAAGATATTTAAAAAATAATAAACTACCTACTTTAAAGTCAATGAATAAGAAAGAAAATACCTTTTGCCTAATCTATACTAATATTATAAAGCTGAAGTGATTGTTTGTTTGAACGCGATTATCTCAGGAATTACCGGTCCGAATGCAAAATTATTTTACAGTTGGATAGCCCAATTATCCATGAAGCCTATAGGCTATTTAATATCACGCAACGACAAATAGGAGCGAAGCAGCAATGAAAAATGTTGAAAAAACCGGGAAAATTTACGCAGACGAAGTTGCGCGGGTCAGCTAGTGTAAAATATGAAAATATTACGTACACCTACTTTAAACCGAGTCTAAAAGAGGCTTGCACCATTAGTATCATCATAAATTTTAAAAAAAGTATTTAATAATTATAGTAATAATAATAAATGTCAAGACTTTACATAGAAATATCCACAAAACCGGGCAAGAGCATGTCGGACCATGCTCAGTGTAGGGTTCCGTAGCCTTGAATAATTGCATCAGTAGAAGAGCGCATGGCACTTACGCCCTTTTGTTGACAAACGCAGTTTTTTGGAAATAACTAGACACAATTTAGGCAACTTTCGGAGCGATTATTTCTAAAAATATTCACTCAGTCAAAAATGTTTATTAGAGACCTTAAAATGTTTTTTAAAGACCTGTCGAATGATGTGCCATACGTTAACTATTGATGAAAAATATTTTTTTCAGCTTCTGTTACATGTATCGAGGCAAAATGATTATTTTTATAATTTAGCTATCAAACTAAGTAGCGGCTTCTACAAGACATATTTGCACCAAATTTCATCAATATTCATTAAGTAGTCTGTGAGTAAAATGTCTGTGACATACGGACGGAAAAATTATAGTTTCGTCATGTCCGTCTGTCGTCATAATTTTTGACATTTTGGCTACGGAACCCTAATAAAAAATTGTTCTGGTCACCTTTAAGTAGGTAGCTACAACATAATATTTTTGTAGGTGTATATTTATTTACCTAATGATCCCATTTGGTCTACGTTTGTTAAAAGTCAATGAAAAATTTGTATTGTTAGAAAAAAGTACGATTCACAATTATTTGTTCAATTCATAGACATACTTATTTCTTTATTTATAATACAGCACTTATGTTAGTCTTTGTTTCAAAATGTCTCTACTTCGGGTATGCTTTGTCGTGGGGGTGAAGGCTTAGGGCATCAACCTTCCTCCACTCAAAGTATTTGAGCTTCTCGTGAATTTGTGTTTTCCATATCTACCCTCACTCGAGGAGTCGAGTCCTCCCAAATCAACATTTGGGTTCCTTAGCGGGGTCAGGCAACTCAAACGAGGACGAACCAAAATTATGAATCCACAACTATACATAAATCATACCTGTGTCTAATTTGGGTAGGCAGAGAGAGACTACTTTGCGCCATTAGTTGCGATTGAAAATCCATATACTTACTCACTTTTGCTCCTAATTCATATAATCCCCTTTTTATCCATGTTTATGTAAAGCTAAATATATCATTTATTTCTGTTTCTCGTGAGTCTTGGAATTATTGTAACTCTCTTGGTATTACCGTTGATACTAGTTTCCAAAATATCTACTATTTATAGGGTTCCGTAGCCAAAACGGCAAAACGGAACCCCATAGTGTCGCCATATCCGTCCGTCCGCACCTTTGTTCAGAGACTGTTAGTGCTAGGAGGCTGTAATTTTGCATTTTACACATTACTTACGCCGACAAAGTGAAAGAATATTTTTTTTAAGGAATCTCCCCTATATGTAAAGTAGGGGTGTGATTTTCTTTTCTCACCTACACCATCGTGTGGGTTATCATTACATACGTCTTTTAAAAACGTGTTTGGGAATTAGGAAGACGATTTTTGATTTAGGAACCCGTTTGTAAATTATTAAACTTTAAAGTGCAAATTTTTGTTTGTGCAAGTGTCCCCCCCCCTGCCAGCTAAATGGTTGATGTTGGGTATGTGAAAGAACCACGGTAGTAGTATATATAGTGAAATTAAAAGGAAAACTATCACAGCTAAGTAGGCTTTACAAGTTTACGAGTAACAGCTGATCAAATGAGAAGCAACAAAATTTTCGTACAAAATCCATTGAAAAATATTATTAAGGCAGATATAACGTTGTAAGTATGAAACAAAAACAACAGAAAACCCTCTTCTTAAGCAACATTATTAACCCTACATTGTGCGTGGCACGACATGCACTAGCCCGGTTTTGTTTATTTTTATTTTCGTAAAAAAAGATAACTAGCAAAGTGGGCCGCACATTACCTACTAACAATCCTGTTAACCCCTCCAGCTAAGCTAAATTGCTTGTGTTACGAGTGGGTTCACGTCGGTAGTATAATGGATAGGATATTACTTACGCTATCTCACTTAAGTAAAGAATTTTGACGAAATCTTTATCTGAGGTACTAATTTAGAAAAACATAAGAGTTTGTTTGTTTGAATGGGCTAACCTCCGAAGGCATTGGGTAGATTTAGATAAAAATTTATGTGGAGATTGCTTGAAGAAGGTCCTTTCAATCCGGTGGAACAAAGCCGCGAGATATATTAGTCAGAAATAAAAGGTTGACTCCTAGGCAAGGACAAACTACTTATTATTTGGACACGGACGTAACCTTTACTGATCTTCATTAAAATTTTGTAAGTTGATATTTTAAACCAGTTTTTGCCGTAATGACTTTCACGGACCAGAAATGCAAAACATGTTTAGTAATAAGTTTACATATTAAAGTTATTTTAATGCATCATATTTCATTATATTAAATGGTATAATTAACTTGTATTAGATTTAATCAACATTATTATACTTTACAATTTGTTGTTTAATTTAATCTATTATACATTTCACCCCGGAGGACGGGCAGCAGCGTCCTCTGCGAACTTAAAGCCTTACTGCGATCGCCAACCCGCTCGCCAAGCGTGGCGATTATGGCAATTACCCCCAGGATCTACATACCAGTAGGTTCTACTGGGGAGACCCGTGCCCAGCAGTGGGCCATCATATGGGTTGATATGATGATGATGATGATACATTTCAATTATTCTTACGTTTTGCTATTCGATTTGGGCCTTGTTTTTAAAGAAGTCATGGGATTCGCAATATTGGCAATCGAGAGAAGTTAATAAGATTCTTAATATATATATATTTTTAATTAAAGATAACTGGCTATGTGGGATTTTGGTCCCACATTACTAGCAATCCTGTTAACCCCTCCAGCTAAGCTCAATGGCTTGTGTTAGGAGTGGGTTCACGTCGGTAGTATACTGGGTAGGATTCGAAACCGCGACCTCACGATTGCGAGACCGATGCCTTAGCCATTACGCTACCGCCGCTTCAAAGAGTTAAGATAAGATTGCAAATAATGTGAGACCGTCATTGCTAGTTATTAAAAAAAAAAAAAAAAGATTTAAGTAATAAGTAAAATGGGATATTTATACTGCCATGGTTGCCAGTTTCACTGTCATATGAATTTAATCTTTCAATGTCAAGGTTTGAAGGTGCCTGTCACTCGAGTTAGTGAGATAGGTACTTGTCACAATTTTCTTTGTGGCAGGTCTCTTTTTTGAGGGTTTTTGATCTATCCCGTATTACTTGAAAGGTTCGGATTGGAGACGTAGTGCCATAAGCCGATAAGCATCAAATGGTCCTTACCAACGTCCAGTAGGAGGGTTATAGCCAATAACCTCTATACTACTAGTACGCAGGACAGACTATCGTATCAGACATCATAACTAATTATTAAAATGCTCTCTGTAACGAAGCAATAACAACAGCCGTGATAGTTCTTTAACTACCGACTAGATGGCGCATGTGAGGGCCCAAACTCGCGAGCATCAAGGGATAGAAAAATTTGAGGTCTAGTAACATAGTCCAGATAGGTGGTTCGCTTCTGGCCCCGGTTTGGCTACGGAAGTCTCGGGTTCGATTCCTGGGTCTGGACTTCAAATTTTTCTATCTTTCAAAAATGCAATTATTGTATTTGTAAACTTCCATTAGATTTTAAAAGCTGGCAATATTTAATGTGAGTCTCAAGGATAGTAACAACAATCATTTGTCATAAATGACAAAATACCGTCCGGTGAATCCGTCTAATCGGCATTCGGCAGACTAGCCTGTTGGTCTAGTGGTTTGTAACGCTGATTGCTAAGCCGGAGATCGTGGGTTCGATCCCCGCCCAGGATAAAACTTTATGTGATGAGCTCGATGGTTTATTCTGAGTGTAATTAATCTATAACTAGCGGCCCGCTCCGGCTTCGCACGGGTATAAAATATATGGATGTTATTATATATATAAACCTTCCTCTTCAATCACTCTATCTATTAAAAAAAACCGCATCAAAATCCGTTGCGTAGTTTTAAAGATTTAAGCATATATAGGGATATAGGGACAGAGAAAGCGGCTTTGTTTTATACTATGTAGTGATATGAATGTATTTAGAAATATATAAGTATGTTTATCAGTTGTCTGGTTGCCATAGTACAATACGGTGTTTAAATTGTCCCAAGATATTATTATTATTATTATTTGAAATTGCTGTCACTTTGTACGGGGTAGCCAGTCCAGTTTAGAGGTCAGTGGTATAGTAATCTCGGCCTTGTTTGGTTTAGGTTCAAAGTTAGTGCTCACTCGTACAGGATGCCGTGATCTACATGAAGAAGGCTTGATTCGAACTCAGCTTTACAACGTACTGAGATACGAGCTTGTTTCTGGGAGAGGGCACACCATATTCCACTCTGATCGACTGAACAAATCCATTAATTGGTCTGTTTTCTGTCTTTTAGTACGTGCCGTATTCGGTCACGCGGGCTCGATGCTTTTAATTTTTGGTATTGGGCCGTACCGTCACCAAATACGAAGACTACAGAACATGGGGCTTTTGGGTACAGATTCTCAGAATGCCTTACGAAAATGAATGTTTTATCAAAACTGTCAGTATTTTGTACCTCGTCTCTGAGAGATGGTATGGCCATACTTAATCTACCACGAGGGCTAGCTGTAGAAAGTTCTTTGAATATCTAGTTTTGCGACGTGGCGGTTTCCTCACTATGATGTCTTCATTCAGTCATCAATGTTTTTACTACTAGTTCTTTTTGTGTGATTGAAAGAAAAAAATGTGTGGCACTCGGGGACTGCCGCGGTAAAGCTATTGCATAGCATTTTTATCAAATTAAGCAATTAAAAAAAAAAATTTTTTTCATCATCAAAAACAATGTTTTTAATTTTTTTTTCTTTAATTTTATTTTTAAATTACAAAAAAAGGAATTAAAAAAAACAATTTTTTTTTAATTATGACAACAATGTTTTTAATTTTTATTTTCTTTAAATTTTTTTTTTTTATTTAATAAAAATTCATTAAAAGCAAAACTAAAAAGTATCACCGCTGTGCCCGTCGGAGTGGGGAGCGTGAGGTTTTTTCGTTACGGAATTTCTGGATTCGGTCCCCGCGCTCAAGGCCCGCGATAGAAGCTATGCAATAGCTTAAAAGTAACATTTTCTACTTTACTAAGTTAACTGTCACTTATTGTGAACTATTAAGTCTACGACCTCAAAACATAAAGCTGTCAATTGATACCTTAAAAAACTAGTACGATGGCCTTATTACCTAACAGTTAAGTTGTTTTGGTGGGTAAGGCTTCACTTGACATGTGACCAAATCTGGACCACAGCCCTTTGTTATGACACACAAGACCGTTACTTACATAATAGTGAACTTTTATGACATGTGATTCATTCAAGTTTCGTTGTTACGTTACAATTACTACATACTTCATTATACTATAAGGTTTTACAATGTTTTGTGTACAGAATAGTGTCAGTCACACGTATGTCAACTAGACATGTGTAGATTAGGTTAAAGTTATCTGAATAGTGCCAAAAACCGTCGAGAGCAACCCCCTACAAAGTGTCAACAATTTCAAATGTCAAATCGAATGACCATCCTGTAAACTTAATTGACACTTATTACAAATGGCCGTTGCTGTTATCCTTGACACCATTGACGTTTAGACCTGGACCGTGCCATCAATTTCAATTAAAAAGTAAATATTGACTGTAAATAGTGAAATAGGTTAAAAACTCTTGCGGGCTTTGACAGGTATTGTCCACAAAGTAGCGTCGTCTCTTTTTAGAGAGTGGTCAATTTTGTGAGGTTAGGGCGCAGTCCTGGTCTCTGCGTCAATGCTTCATACTCAGCACTGACGTATAGACCTGGACCACGCCATACCTTTTAATTAAAAAGTAAATATTGACTGTAAATAGTGAGATAGGTTAAAAACTCGTGCGGGCTTTGACAGGTATTTTCCACAAAGTAGCGTTGTCTCTTTTTAGAGAGTGGTCAATTTTGTGAGGTTATCACAGTCCTGGTCTCTCCGTCGATGCTTGATACTCAGCATTGACATATAGACCTGGACCGCGCCATACCTTTTAATTAAAAAGCAAATATTGACTGAAAGCGTCAAAGAGAGAAAAACTCGTGCGGCCTTTGACAGACATTGTCCACAAAGTTTTGTGAGGTTATGGCGCAGTCCTGGCCTCTACGTCAATGCTTGATACTCAAGTATAGACTTCTGTTTTTCAAATGAGCGTCCAAATGTCAACATAAAATGGAAGTCTTATTGTTAGCAGCGGTAGCCATTGCAGCATACTAGAGGTCAGTGTAGGTAAGCTTTAAACAACGCGCGGTAAAACAATGCAAGGGCACGGAGATAAACTTTCGCGATTTGTACACATTATGAAAATATCTATATTACGGATCTTAATCGCGTGAATAATTTAAGGTAAAACCACCGTGACCACGGCTGTTGCAATACGGTCGAAACTTCGGGCAATAAACAAGGTATTTTACCCTAAATTATTCATGCGATTAAGACCCGTAATATATATTTTTTCATAAGGTCTGAGATTCCTGGTGTAGGTATTCCTCTCGATGTTTTGTGATAGGGTTTGTTGGGATTGTTTATCAATCATCATATATTTTTTAGTTTAAAACAATCGTATTCAACGAGATCGTTAGAGTTCATTTGTATGTGCTAATATAATATCAGAGACAAATTATAACAAACAAAAGTAAAGAGGTACTTAACTTTTAATGTTTAAAAATAAATCGGTTCTCATAGTTAACATACCAAAAATAATGACACATTTCAGCACCTTATTGTTTTTAACAGGTTAAAAATATTTGTTTTATTGCGTAAAAATATGTGTAGGAGATAATATTGTTTTATAGTTTTTTCAAACGGGTTAAAATATTTCTAATATTGCGTAAAAAATTATCAGATAATATTGTTTTTTATAGACCGTGTGAACGACCTCATGATATTATGGGAACTTTTTGTTTATTAATAACTTTGTTTTTTATATATATATGAGGAGTGGTACGTTGTCTCTCAAGGTGAACGACCTGTCTTGGGGAAATACCTCCACATTACAGAAGATCCCAGTCACAGAACTTATAAGTATGTTGTGTTTCTTTGAGCACGTCTAACGACCTTCGTTAGAGTTCATCGGGGATTTACGGTACAGACAGCGATGGGACCGGTGGTTGATCGAATATACTTTTTGTTTTGTATTATGAAGCTGCATTTAAAACAAGACAAGTGCGATTCAGACTCGCCCATCGAGGGCTCCGTACAAATTTTTAGGTATATATCTATACTTCTACACTAATCTTTACTAATATTATAAAGCTGAAGAGTTTGTTTGTTTGTTCGAACTCGGTAATCTCTGGAACTACTGATCCGAATTGAAAAATTCTTTCATCGTTGGATAGCCCAATTATCGAGGAAGGCTATAGGCTATATAATATCACGCAACGTACAATAGGAGCGGAGCAGCAATGAAAAATGTTGCAAAAACGGGGAAAATTTATGCAGACGAAGTTATGCGGGTCAGCTAGTAATATTATAAAGAGAAAAGATTTGTAGTTTTGTATGTACCTAATAATGCATTATAAGCCAGTAATCTCTAGAAAATAAACCTGGACATACACCAAACAGGCGAAAGAAAAGATAAGGATACGTCAAGCATCTATGGATAGATCTATATTAGGAATCTGTAAGATAGACAAAGTACGCCACACAAAGATACGTTAAGATAGAGATTTCTTACTCGACTCTATGAAATTGAAGTGGAAATGGGCAGGACTGGCACATCTAGCTAGGGTAGAGGATGCTCGATGCACAAGTCACGTCGTGTAATGGAAAGAATCCAGGAGAAAAAGCTGATATCACTGATATAGCAGAAGACATGGCTAAGTAAAGGGCTTATTTAAACAGAAATATCGTTTGTTTAGAAATAAATTTTGCTTCAAATAATAAATGTAATATTTTAATCAGCATGCTAATAATAAAATAATTTAATTTGTATGTATTTTAATGAAAAATAATAAAAGGATTATTTATTTAGAACTTGTAATCTTTCAAAACGTCCACAACAGAACAGCGACAGCGGAAACGTCAACAAAAATACTTTATGAACAACAACCCATAAACATCAGAGGTTGTGTTCAAAGTTTTGACTGCAGACATAAGAGATTAGACATTTAACATTACATGGCAAATATAATTTGTCATCATTTGAAGACACAGCTTGTTAAAATGAAGAATTGAGTTAACACAATGAAACAACAATATAACATATTTTTTTCTGTCACTCTTTGCGTAAAGTTCGTTTCGTCAAAACGTGCTGTCATTCCTTCCCTATTATCTATCTATCTACTCATATCTATCAGTAGTGGAGGTTCCTAAGAACATCATTACTTTCGGTTTCCCTTTGGATTGTAGTAACTTAGTATTATAGGTACAAAGAACCATATCCATCAAGATATATTTTGTATCGGGTTACCTCAGAAGAATTGTAACCTTTCGCCTCTGCTATCTTATCTATCTATCTATATTTTATCTTATACCTTCAAACGAGCAATTCTTGTATATATAATAATCTGATTCTCAGCAACAGCTCCAACGATTTTAGCTTGGTTTAATTATTAGAAAACATTGTTTAAAAAAGAAAATACCGAGGCTGTCATCTAGGTACTTCACTACATGGTATAACACAAAGTCGCTTTCTGTGTCCCTATATCCCTATGTATGCTTAAATCTTTAAAACTACGCAACGGATTTTGATGCGGTTTTTTTAATAGATAGAGTGATTGAAGAGGAAAGTTTATATGTATAATAAAATAAATAAAAATAAAATAAATAAAAAAGCCTTTATTAATCCTTAAAACTTGAAATCCAAAATAATTCATGCATATACTTATCATACAATAGATTTAAAATTAAATGTACCATACATAAGATAAATGTAAATTCAATTTTATAAATAATGTCGTTTCAATTTTTAAATAATAATTCCTAGTTCTAACAAATAATTTAATAATGAATTTGATTAATCTAAGTAGTTTATATTAGTCCATGTTTGTATATTTAGTGATCGCTATTATAAACATTTAAATACAATTAATACTATACAGTTTTAAGGACCCCTCTTAGGGTGAAGGCCTCCTCCAGTTGCTTCCATTTGTCTCTGTCTTTTGCCTCTTGATTCCATTCCTTTCCGGCGGTTTTAGCAATCTCATCTGCCCATCGTTCTGTTGGTCTCCCTTTCTTTCGTTTGCTTTGTGGGCCTTTCCAGAAGGTGGCAATTTTTGCCCATTTTGTATTGGCCATTCGAGCCACATGGCCCGCCCATTTCCATTTTAGTTTTTGTGCATGTTCTGAAGCATCTATCACCTTGGTATTTCTTCGTATAATGGAGTTAGGAACTTTATCTTTTAATTTTTTGCATAACATACTTCTCTCGATACCCCTTTGACATACCTGTATTTTGTTTCTAGTCATATTGTTAAACACCCAAGTTTGACACCCATAAGTCAAGCAGGGCAGAAGACAAGTATCAGCAACTTTCTTTTTTATGCAAATAGGTAAATTAGACTTGAAGACCTCTCTATGGCTCCAGTATTTTTTCCAAGTTATATTTATACGTCTTTTTATTTCTTCTATGTGTTTGTTCTTTTTAAATGTCATTAATTTACCCAGATATACATATTCGTCCACGTAATCTAAATGGTTTGCCTGGATGACTACGGGGATCGTTGCACTGTTCGTCATTATTTTCGTTTTCGAAGTATTCATCTCTAGCCCAATCTGTGAGCTAACTGAGTTCAATTCGGTTCACATCGACTGAATTTCCGATGGTGATTCTGAGAGAAGGACGATGTCATCTGCGAAACGAAGGTGACTTAACCGTTTGCCATCTACCCAGATACCCTTCATAGTCCATGGTAAGTCTTTCATTATATTTTGTAAAACGGAAATGAAGATCTTCGGTGATAGCGGGTCTCCCTGTCTTACGCCTCTACATATTTTGATAGGTGGCCCTGTGCGGTCCAGCTTTACTCTACTTGAGGTTTTGCCATATATATCTTTTAAGATGTTAATGTAAGGCTGTGGAATAGATTGTGCAAGTAGGGCGTCCCATATGCTTTCGTGAGAGATGGAATCGAACGCTTTGGCGTAGTCGATGAAAGCTATGTAGAGTCTATTGTTAAATTCCTGATATTTCTCCATAATTTGGTCCATGACGTGAATATGGTCGATGGTGCTATATTTTTTTCTGAAACCCGCTTGCTCAGGTGGTTGGTAAGTTTCTAAAATAGGACTTATTCTTGATTCGATACAAGACGAGAATAATTTGTACATAGAGGACATCAGACTAATCGGTCTATAGTTGCTCACGTCAGCAGGGCTACCTTTTTTGTAGAGCAGTATAATATTGGACTCACACCACGCCACAGGGACATTCTGCTGTTGCAATATTTTGTTAAATAAGATAGTAATCGGTTGAATTAGGAATGGCATACCAATTCTTAGTAATTCGTTTGAGATGCCGTCTGGTCCTGGGCTCTTGTCGTTTTTAAGTTTCTGTATTTGTTTGCATATTTCTTTATCTTCAAATAACTCCACCATTGGTCCATTCGTGTTTTCAGCTAAGTTAGTAACCGATGACTGTCCTTGTGTACGGCAACTATATAAGTCCCTGTAATACGTCGTTGCAATATCCAATATATCATCTCTTCTGTTATGTGTTTTTTCATGTGCTTTTAGTCGCTCGATCCAGTCTTTATGAGTTCGTAAGTCTTTAAATGCTCGCTTTAAGCTACCAGTAGTGTTCAAATGTTTCTCTATTGTGCGTGCTCTGTGGGTTCTATAGTCGCATTTGATGTACTTACTTATTAACTTGTAGAGTGCTTTTAATTCGTTTTTCATGCTTTGAGTTTTTGGTTTTATTTTCTGAAGTTCTTTTCTACGTGCCATTAATTTTCTCGTGTGGTCTGTTATTATTGTACATGACTTTTCACTGTCTAGCTTGTGAATTTGGGATTTATTTACGCTCTTTTCTATACTGTTCGTTAATTTTTCGTAATAATCTTGGACTGTATCGTTTGTTCGGTTTGCCAATAAGTCGGATATGTTGCTGTGGAGATATTCTAAATAAATTTTCCTTTGTTTTTCGGACTGTAATAACGACGATTTTTTTCCATAATTTGCTCTGCTTCTTTTGGGGACTTGGATATTAATTTTCGCTCTTACGGGTCTGTGATCCGATGGAAATTTTATGTTTAAGACTTCAATATTTTGGAAGTTTTTAGGGAAGTTTGACATAATGTAGTCTAGTTCCCTCTTGGTTTTACCATCAGGTGATTTCCATGTCCATCTTTGCCTTGATTTCTTTCTGAAGAAGGTGTTTAATATAGAAAGCTGATTTTCATAAGCGAACTCTACTAACTTTTCTCCTCTGTTATTTCTAATTCCATAGCCATATTTCTTCATTATTAGATGTTCCTCAGGGCTAGGCATACCTATCTTCGCATTAAAATCACCCATAACTATTGTTTTTCTATTTCCTGCCAGTGTCAGAGCTCTATCAATTGTTTTATAAAACTCTTCAAGCTTATTGTCGTCAGCGGACTCAGTCGGGGCATAAACCTGGATAACAGCTAGTTCAATTTTTTCAATGTTTAACATAAGTAGAGTAACCCGTTCCGATAGCCCCCTTATTTCTTCTATACAATTTTTCAAGTGTTTTTTGATAATAAAACCAACTCCGTAAAGTCCGACAGTTTCTCCTATAAAATGAAATATGAAGTCGTCATATTCTTGAATTAAGTTTCCGACTCTTCTTATTTCAGACAAACCGATGATATCAAATTTCGTATTTTTCAGGGAATCCATAAGCTCTAGTAGTCGTTCATAAGATGATAAAGTTCTAGCGTTATAGGTAATTATATTTAGTAGTTCCATATCTTTCTCTGGAGGGTTTTGGTCAATAACTCCCTCGGTGACCAGCCTTATCGGGAGCTTAGTGTTGTCTATAATGTTTTTTTGATTTTGTAAGTATATTTTGGAGGTGGAGGGGCCTTTTAATTTTCATGCTTCATCATTTCTTGTTACGTATGACATCATTGAGTTCTGTGCCTTGTATTTTTTATTTGATCGTACAACTTGTTCTTTGTTTTGTTGTGTTATTATTGGTGTATTAGTGTGGGATTGCATTGTTTGTGGTGGGGAGATGGAAAGTCGCCTTTTATTTGTGTTCGTTTCGTTCTTTTTGTCCTTGATAACTAGCTTATCGTACCTTATGATAGCTATGTTACCTTTATCGATTTCTTCCTGTTGTTTTTGCTTTAATTCTTCTCTCAATTTTAAAATCTTTGCAGGATATTCTTCTTTAATATACATGTTAGTTCCTTCCAATTGTCTTTTATTTTGAAGGATCTTTATCTTTTTTCCTAATGTACTAAGCGTGATGGAGATTGGTCGTGGTCGGTCACCTCTCTTGCCCACCCTGCTGACCGCCTGTAGTTCTAATTCCAAGGTCGATACTTTCATATTATTGTTAATAATTTCAATGATTTTATTTTGAAGCTGAAAATATGTTTTTTCCGTTTCTTCAACTCCGAAGAACATAATATTTCTCTGCACAGCATTTTTCTCTAATATATATAATCTTTTTTCCTGCTCCTCTATTTGAAGACTTATATTTCCCAAGTCTGATTTTAATTCCTTAAATTTTGTGTCTATATGGGAAGTGACTTTTGTACTTATTTTTTCTTCTAAACTTGGTATTTGTGACACCTGCGATTCTAATGAAGTAAACCTGTCCTTGAAGTCCGTTTTCATCTCTATAATAAGTTTTTGTAATTCTTCCATATTCGTGGTTGGTACTACTAGCGCCCTCTGTTTAAAGCAAACAGTAAGTAAGTAGTTTTAGGTGTTTCTTCAAGTTCCGATATATTTTAAACTTTCTATATTGATTTAGTAGTGAAGTAGTTTCAATCTAATCACAAAAAGTCAACTTGTACACGGGGTTCGATCCTCCGGCACTAAGCGTCCTAACCCGCACTGTGTTCCACTAGGCCAATCGGTCTATAGAAATGAAGTGCAAATTGGTTATCGCTTTGTAAGTTTTTTATTGAGACAACTAAAGACGTATATGTATAATAACATCTATTAAATAGTGGAGAAATAAGGAGCGGAGCAGCACTAAGAAATGTTGCAAAAAAGGGGAAAATTTACGCAGACGAAGTTGCGCGGGTCAGCTAGTAATATATAATAGGGAAGGGTAACAATCGCCGGGTGACTTATATAGGTACATTTGACTATACTTAGACTTGGAGGAGCATAATTACTTTATTATTTATCGCGTTTTGTTTAAAGGATGATCAAATTCATAACACTTTAGCGCGCAATCTCGTTTGCTTGAGTACTGCATTACCCAGTGTCATTAACAGAAACTCGTCGAGAATCGATTGGACAATATCGTTGAATCATCTCTTAGCACTGCTCACAGCTTTATTTACTCGTGAATGTTACTCAATATAACATGACATACAGTCGATGGACCATAAATGCTACAGATCTTGACCCAAATGTTTTAAGTTCTAATAATATTTGCCATGCGATGATATTGTGAAAACGATGAAAGTAATTATTTATTCTGTGACAAGTGAAGGTCGACGGTTGCTTGATGCAATCTATTGTAGCTCTTGATCAGTAAGACATCAAGAGGAGTGGGGTCTTAGCCACCTGAACCGCCTAGGTGAGGTTAGTCTAGATCGTTCCATAAGAACCTCTTTTTAGGGTTTCGTAGCCAAAATGGCAAAACGGAACCTTTAAAGTTTCGCCATGTCCGTCCGTCCGCAGCTTAGCTCAGAGACTGTTAGTGCTAGAAGGCTAGTGTTTTGCACGAATACACATATTAGTTACGCTAATAAAGTAAGATATAAAATAAAGTGAAAGAATAAAACCTTGAAAAACATTTTTTTTTAGGGTACCTCCATTATATGTAAAGTGGAGATGTTATTTTTTATGCTCACCTACCCCATCGTGTAGGGTATCGTTAGATAGGTCTTTTTAAAACGATTAGGGCTTGGGAAGACTGATTTTAGATTTAGGGATCCGTTTGAGAAATATTAAGATTTAAAGTACAAATTTTTGTTAGAATCTAGTGTCCCCCCCTGCTAGCTAAATGGTTGATGTTGAGTATGTGAAAAAAATAACGGTTATAGTATAAATAGTGAAATTAAAAGAAAAACAATTAAGTTTACGTGTAACAGCTGATCAAATGACAAGTAACAAAATTTCGTACAAATTCCATTGAAAATAAACAAAAACGACAGAAAACTTCATAAATCGCATTATTTGGATGGAGGGGGGGGGGGGACTACGGAACCTACATTGTGCGTGGCCCGACATGCACTTGTCCGGTTTTTTTGGTGATCTCGATGGGGTCAAGGCGCTCTTCAATAGACGATGATCGAAGAAAGAATGGAAAGGTAGATAGATGGAAGAAGATTTTTTTTTCAATAAAATAAAAACATTATGAACTTTTGTTTAGTTTCGTATCTCGTATATCTATGTACCTAACATGGCATACGGTCTTCATCTAACTGTCATTCGAACTCGATTAGTCATTGTTGATACCGAAGCAAAGAGACTGTAGAAAAAAATGTTACGTTATCAAATACCGCAGTGATTATAACTACTTGTTGTTGTGTTCTGTGGGTGATTTACTGCAATACAGTAAATCACACATTGCAGATATCGGTCAATGTCAAGTTAATTATTGGATAACATACCTTAACAACAAATTCAGCAGTAGGTACATTTTTAATGTTCCTTTTTAAAACAAAATGCGGTAACGTAAACTCAAAGTTGACGTTTAAAAAAACAAGGAATTTAGATCGTTACGCTAAAACATGTACCGCTGTCGAAAGTAGGTACTAGTTTAGACATAAAAATAAATCAGAAAAAAAAACAGTAGTCAAACCGCTTTACAAAAGTTGATACACAAAATTAAATCACCATGCATAATGAGTTTAAGAGGCGGCTCGTGTTATTGCCGCTGTAACCAAGTATTTAGATCAGATATAATTTGGTTGTTACATAAGTGAAAGCGCGTTATGTTAACCGAGTCGTAATTTTGACCGCTTTGCGGATTGCTCCGCCAGCTGTACGCACCGGTTGACCGCCAATGAAAGTGGTCCGATGCGTTTCCATTTATGGATGGCATTCTAGAAAAAAGTTTCCGTTCGCTTGTATGTTTCATTGTTTTTTTTCTGTAGTGGTGTTGTGATATTGACATGTAGTATATAAGTAACTCAGGTCAAGTTCGTATCACTTCGACTTGTGCAATTGGGTTCCACAGTAAGTCTACCTGGAATTTCGGGGAGAAGAGGAGAGGGTTTAACCATCAAATTTCTTCACTGGGTTCACCTATGGTAATAGAAGTTTCTATTGAACCAGGGATGTTACGGAGCTTCGACTCTGACTCCGAAAGGTTGGAACTTCCGATTGATTTTACTCCTCCGACTCCGAGTTCGGCTCCGACACTTAATTAAATTAAATAGGACGTTTTAATCGGAGCTACCTACCGCACGACGGCCGCTCTTTTAAGTTTATTTATACACAAATACATGTATGAAGGAAAAATTTTCACGGGTTCCCTATGATCGCAGGTTTGGGTCCCGCCAGAGCGAATTTTTCCTTTACACATTTACCTAATATGGTTGACTAATGTTTCTTTTTTATCTTATTTTCTTAAGCCTTATATCAACATATTCGTCTTCTCCCACCACCTTCTATTCCGATTCCGACGAAACAATTTTGAAACTTCCGACTTCGACTTCGGTTCCAATAAAATCACCTCCGTAACATCCCTATTTTGAACCATTACGGATAGAGATAAAGTTGGTTTTACCATATCACTAGTTTGTGTCATTATATTGAAATAAGTACCTACTAAAGTGTCAAACAAGTCCACAGTTGCTTGATGATCAACAGTTTCTAGTAGCCTAATAAAGCCGTTATAAGGATTGAGAAAACATTTTTGAGAAGTTACTGCAATCATCACAAAGCCCAAATTAATCAAAAGTAGGCACCATTTCGACGCGTCTCTTCGTCACATCTCTTCACACATATGCAAAACGACAAGGTCGGCGATATAATCAAGGTCATTGACAGTCATCGCCTTATCCGTGACTTATATCTATCGATAACAATGCAATGGGGTAGAGTCTATGGGAGAATAAATACGACAAAAAATCACATGTTCGTTGTTTTTCCATCACTAATAATAGCAATTAATTTATGACTGACACATTATGAGGTACTTAATGCAATTATTCAACCATAACATGTCTATATGATACAATGAGATAATGTATGTACCAAATACCTTATTATCTTAATGATTTGAGATGGGACAAAAACGACCTATGGAAAGAGTTCATAATTAACAAAGAATTCTTATAAAAAGTATTTCTTTACATTTATCATAGAATACGGTATTCTTTGTGTTTAATACTACAATTTGAATTAATGTTCTTTAAAGATATGTATGTCAGTATATTTCAGAGGCATGTTTTTTCTAAAGATTTTGATTTTGCATTGTTTACACTAGGCGAAATAAATAGCCGGCATCACTGCTTTTATGCCTTTGGTGTTTCAGATGTGCATGTCAAGCCGTAGGTCATAACTTAGATACTGTCAGGTGAGCCGTCTGTTCGTATTTTTTTATCTCATAAAAATCTTATTTTAGAAGCGGCGGTAGCTTAATGGCTAAGGCTACGGTCTCGGAATCGTGAGGTCGCGGTTTCAAATCCTACCCATTATACTACCGACGTGAACCCACTCATTACACAAGCCATTGAGCTTAGCTGGAGGGGTTAACAGGATTGCTAGTTATCTTTAAAAATAAATAATCAACAAATAATCTACTTAATGTATTAAAAGGTAAATGCTTATGATTATTTAATCCATTTATGAAAGGTATTTGTTGCGAAACGTCAACGACTCATAAACACCACTATCGGTTATGTCTAAGCTAATTTATAAAGAATTCAAGGTTAGAGTTACAATTGAGAGCTTAAAGACAGACATTATAAACATTAAATCATATACTCACATTCACTTTTTAGTACATACATAATTCATCTGAACAGAGGTTATGAAATGTTACAGACTGAATAATTAGGCAATCTAGAATCTATATTATTATTAAACATATAAAATCTCATGCAATTTTGTTTCTTGGTAGCCGATTTCAATGACATTCGAAATAGAGGTCATTTTTACCCGACTGTAAGGAAGGGTTATGTTTTTCGCGCGTATCTTGTATGTATGTATGTAATGTTCTTTATTACCTGATATCTCACAATCCACTGAACGGATTTATACAATTAAGACGTCGTTAGATACGCCCAAGTGTTCTTAGATGAAATAATGATAGATGTGACGTTTGAAAAAAACAAACATGGCGATTGCTGCGATGGCTGTGAGATGTCAAAATAAAGAGGAGTGAAAAAAATAATTGTTTTGAATGCAGTATTCAAAACAATTATTTTTAAATTAAAGGGCTCATCTTAAGCATTTTAAAAAGATATAACATGATTATGACTGTAATACTAAAAAAGTTAGTTAGCAACCATTCTTTTTTCAATTGTCAATACTTCACAATGTGATAAAAGTTAGTTCTTACATCGGTTACATCCTACAACTACTATAAAGTATTAAATAAAAAAAAAAGCCGCCTGCATAAAAAAAGATGGAAACAAGATCCCCTACATAATTATATAATTTAATTCAGTCTAAGTGCCTCCGAATTTTTAGTCAACTTTTTCTTAAAAAACTTCACATTATTTTTATTACATTTTTAGTTTTCTTTACACAACAACCGCACTAAAAAATAATCCATGATCAATAAAAACACAGACTCAGAAGAACTATTTCTGGGTTACAGAAATTGATGACTGATCCGGGAATCAAGGCAGACAGTTATATTAGTTTACACTAGTAAACCAATTAAACTATCTAGTCTCGATTACACAAAATAGAAGTACCTAGGTAGGTACTTCACTTTATCCCTTTCAATGCTCAATTTAAATAAATTAACAATGCTGTACCTCCCTCCATACCAGCCGAGAACTTGAATGGTACCCATATTAACCACAGCAGTCAGTATAGATTAAGTTATATACCAGCTCTTGAGTGTATGACATCATGACGAGCTCGTGAGATTAGAGAAATCAAAAACGTAAATGGCCTTCTTCACACTTGTCATCCAATACATTATTACGTTATTTTCAACAGTGATGTATGATTTCTACTTAGAAAGCGGACACTTACATGATTCTGCACATTCTTTGTACCGTAATTCAATTATATTTCTATAAACTATACTTTATGGTGGAGAGTGTTACAAAGTAAGCCATTTGGTAGATGCACAAGGTTGTGTCACACACATGTTTTTAATTGGTATTAGTAATGTGGTTTCACAATAATAGTGTATAACAATAATAACTTTTAAACTTTTGCGTTACATTTCGAGTGGCACGTGATCACAAGCCGGCTCCAGTCCAGTCAGTTTGTGACCACGATCGGTGCAAATCCGTCGAAATATTAAACAATTCATTAGGTTATTCTGTGTAAATATTTTGAAAGTAGGCCTACTTTTGATTCCTTGTAGCATACTTTGACCATAGGAATAGACTATGGGATTTCTAATGACATATAAAGTAAAATGATTGAGCTGCTATTTGATTCACATGATAAATCATTGACATGCACTTGTCGATTTAAGCAACTCACAATAAAAATGTAGATTATGGGTGTTGCCAAATCGGGCAGCTAAAATCATCATATCAACCCATATGATGGCCCACTGCTGGGCACGGGTCTCCCCAGTAGAACCTACTGGTATGTAGATCCTGGGGGTAATTGCCATAATCGCCACGCTTGGCGAGCGGGTTGGCGATCGCAGTAAGGCTTTAAGTACGCAGAGGACGCTGCTGCCCGTCCTCCGGAGTGAAATCCCTTAGTCGCCTTGACGACACCCACGGGAAGAGATGGGGTGGTACTATTCTTAAGCCGGTACCACACGGCGGGCAATTAAAATACAATGCTTTAAAGACCCGAAGTGAGCAGACAGTAATTAAGGTAGCATAATTATTCTATAAATATTTCTGTTTAAGATCCGATAGATTGTGTCTCCTCGTTCTGGGTTTTTAGTTTGTAGATTGTGAGCATTCTCCTTTGAACAAAAATGTGCTCACTGCAACTGGCAAAGCTTAAAGGTCGCGGCATACAACTAATCATCATTAGATGTATGTTCATTGTCACATATATTAACATGATTGTGACAATGACCCGTATGCGTAATGTCGCATAATGTTACGTACATTATATGCGCTAATCGTGGAATAACATGTGTACTTACAAATATTTGCGCGGGCAATTTGCCACCGTCTTAAACTTGATAATTACAACATACTACGAGCTATAAAACATCGAGAGTACCTACAGAAGTGATGCTTCGGACACTCATAGACATCGTTCTCAGATACGGAATTTCGGACCATTTTGTTCCGAGACTTTGTGTACACGATGGGAATGTGTTATTCTAGTAGGTTTTATGATTGAACCTATAACCACACTCTAAAAACTATACAGTAGGATATCGCCTTTGAAGTTGTGATAAATGCCGACACGAGCGGCTGGAAGCTAGGGTTGTCGTAAAAAACAGTATGTACTACTAATAATATTAATATCTTGGGACAACTCACACCTAAACCATAGTGCTCATCACACAAAGTTTTATCCTGGGTAGGGATTAAACCCACGACCTTCGGCTTAGCAGTTAGGGTCACTAACTACTAGACCAACAGGCCAGTCAATTTAACGAAAGTCTAAACATATCGCAGCCCTGAATACTGAGACCACACCGTGTGTGTGTAGTGTGGTCTGCCCTTCAGCACAGTCGCGCCCTGCATCCCCGCTTATTACTCCGTCTAGACGGCTTCGTCGAACGATTGTATGAGTTATTCGATGTTATAACCAAGAAGGTAAAATCCTAGTTAAATAATAATCGTATCAGTGCTCAGAGCAGATTTCGACACCGATTTCAATTCGCTGACTACAGACAGATATTAAAACGTAATTCAATTTTGCTTTTTCGCCACTAACATGATTAATGGTAAACACATTTTGCGATTAACCCAAATTGATGTAAAAGCTTTTAAGATTTGGTTCTTTTACCGATAAAATGATTAAGTCAATGTTTATGTAGTTATCCGCTAAAATAAATGTCGTTTCGTTTAGCGGACATACCTAAAAAGTTCTATATTGTATAATCCGCTAGTGACCACGGCCGGTGCAACCTGGTTGAAACGTCAAGCGACTTTAAGGTTTTTTAAATACTTATACTACTACATAATCATTTGTTATGAAAAACAAGAATTGTGACAATCGCAATACCTACTTATAAGAAGCAGGCACTTCTGCTTATGGATTCCCAGTTGGATATTTTACCACTTCATAAAAGAGGCTCCGGTAATGCTTGATATTGATTAACACCCGTAGCTAATAAACACATTAGGTAGACCTAGCACTTGTTAACCACAGAGTAGATATGAAAAAGGTGATAATTAAGTATTTGTGACTATGGGTGACTGTTCGTCAAATCATTCCTTTTTTTATGAAACTTTAAAACGACACGCTCTGAAGAAGCTTGTATAGGATATAAAATTATGACGTCATGAGTTCCTCTCGTAAAATCATTTACAATTTTTAGAATTCGTACGTTTTGTTGATTATAAATATAATCATCAAGATTTTGTTGTTATTGTACTTAATCATCATCAGTTTATCGCAGTCCACTGCTGGACATAGGCCTCTCCAATTACATGCCAATTTGTTCTATCTTAGGCTTCTCGCATCCTGCTCCTGCCAGCCGTTTTGCGTAAATCATCACTCCACCTGGCCTGAGGGCGTCCTACACTACGTGTGCCGAGACGCGGTCTCCACTCAAGAAGTCGTTTACCCAAACGGTTGTCAGTTCTTCGGTTCATCAACTATTAAATTCAATAATGTCTGCCTATACAAGCGTCTATTTCCGAATAGTCAAGGACTATTTTCTTAGTAATACCTAATATAAAATTCTATAAGCCCTTTAATAGTAACTTGGAATGTTCTATTGCTATATTTCCTGGTATGACCTTAACAGGAAGTGCAATAAATGGTCTGTCAACAAGATCATTTTACTGTTGCGCGCGAGCATCGTAATTGCTTATTTATATTAGAATTGCTGCCTACCACCTTGAAGGTACGTAGGTTGGGTAAATTATAAAGGTACCTATTTGCGTTTTGAGTTTGTCTTTCTTGTGTTAACTTTTTAAATTAGGTAATATTTTGGGAAGTAAATTAAAATAGATGTTTTAAAATGAATTGTAGTAATTTTGATTGCCTACGCATCGTGTGTTTTGTGTGGGCGATTATAATAGATAAACGTGTGAAAAACTACTTTACTTAATAACTTTACTTAAAAAGTTTACTTAAAAACTTTACTTAAATTAATGCAAACTTTACTAGTTTGCATTAATTAAGTCACTTAAAATCAAATAAAAAAAAATAGTAGTTAAAGTATTTAATTTTTACATTTACATAGAAGATTTATCTAACTTAAAACCGGGCAAGACCATGTCGGACCATGCTCAGTGTAGGGTTCCGCAGCCGTCATTACAAATAAATGCACTACATTTGAAAAAATCCGATTTGAATAATTGCACCAGCAGAAGAGCGTATGTTCATAGCACTTAGGCCATTTTGTTGAAAAGGGTAGTTTTTCTGCCATAACTCAATGACGATATATCCGATCATGCCGAAATTATTATTTTATTTTAAAAATAAAATAAAAATAATTTTAGTTTAAAGTATTTATTCGTAGTTAATAAATACTTTAAACTAAAATTATTTTTTGTTAACCCTAACATGTAAAGTTCTATTTTTGACGTACGTAGTCCTAGAACTTTCAACGTTAAATGCTTCTAATTCAACCCGAGTCCTTTTTGAAGTAATCAAAGAATATAAAGAAGAGTGAAAGCTTGAAAAATATCTTCAAATTGAGCCCGCCACTCAAGAAAACGTTGTCAGGTTTGGACATCGATAAACAGGCAAACGGTAAATTGTAAAGTTCTAATCTATTGTGAGCGGTTGGCTGTTGTCTAACCTACCATAATATTAGAGGTCGTAGTCAAAACTCGTTCAGGAAAATACTCTATGGTTAAGGATGAACTGTATTGACCTGATCACGATGATGCGGAATGGCAATGACCTGAGTCATCATAGATCGTAGAGCAAAGTCAACGTCCCAACGTTGACTTATGTGAAGATATCAAAACTAGTTTACACCTACTATATCATCAAACAGAGGAAAGGTAAAATGGCTGAAGTGCCATCTTTACCAAAAAAAATAAAGCTTGGCTAGACGAGTTACACGATTTTTAGTAATTCAACTTATTCGCGCTTTTAGATTTACCTATTACAAAATTCAGCGTCTTTCTGTCTGTCACTTTATCTATATTTTATTCACACGGAAACTATACATGTATACGATTTTTATAGTATTTTGAATTCATAATTGAAGTTTTATATGGTAAGATTTTGTCACCGACATTTACGCAGATATGAAAAGAATAACCCCCGTATTTATAAACGAGTAATTACTTATTACTTAGCAATTACTTCATTGAGACATGGCTAGTTCTTAAAGTAATTACTTAGAAAAATCTATTTTATAGACAAGAAATATTCTTTACTTCCTTGAGCAAACTAACCAAGTATTACTTATTACTTAGCAACCGGTGAGCCGCAAAAAACGTTCCATTTCATAAACAAGATTTTATTAAATTTGCAAAATAGAGAACCAAAAATATATTACGACAAGCTAAAATAGCTAAAAATTTTAAATCTTTAAAAATTAATAATACAGAAATTAATCAGACCAAATTTTGATTTTATCGATATTCTTCAATTTTAGTTTTCTGAATGTAACGAAATGCAACATAATTGAATAGTAATGCTACCAAATGAAATAGTCCGTCACACGTATATAAAGTATTTTTGCAGAACTTATTTTTAATTTAGCGTCATAAAACTCGCTTGACGTCGCCCTAGAAATGTCACTAATATTATTTAATATTTATTGATATAGATTCTCGAATTTAAGAGAGATAATTAATTATAAAAGTTATTGTTATAACAATATTTTAAACAATTTATTTGAAATGAAATGTTAATCACTGAAGATATCACCTGTGTTTTACTGTTTTATTTAAAGGAAGTTTTGTTGGTTAAATACAGGCACTATAATATATGTAGCAAGGGTGTATTTTATAATGGTTGAAAGCCCGCAAGCCTAAGGCCGGGGTCAGCCACCCCGTTGTGTCGACTGCATTGCTTGTCCCAGTGATATCTCAATGAGATTTCACCGGGACAAGCAAGGGACTGACAAAATCTATTGATTGTGGTACTTGTACCACAACCAATAGATTTTGTCAGTGTAGCTAGAAGCCCCTGTCAAGCATTTCCCGGATAGTACAACGAACAGAGATAAAGAAGATACAAAAGATGGTTTTGTGACGGTGCAAGGAATAAAGCGCCGACAGCCAACCATCAAGAACCGCTGCGGCAAAGCTAAGCTAAGGGAACTCTGTGCGCCGCGGCGCCGAACACGCCGGTGTACATCTCGCGCCGACACGTACCAGAAGTTCCGCTACAAGACGAGGGTGCAGATTCTGGAGTCGCGACGCATAGTACTTATGAGGGAGTGAAGCGTACCTACTGATATAGTTTTAATATATAGTGGTTTTAAATTGTATTTACTTTTACTAGCACTTCACTTATTGTACTGACATGACAAGTATGTTAGTCGGCAAGGTATAGATTTCTGTAGGCCAAAAATGACTAAAATAAATGTTATATTATTATTATTATTGTATTATTTACCCACTGGCTGGCATAGCGCCAAATAAATTGTTTTAATTTTCCAAACCTTACATATTTTTAAAATATCTGTTAAGAAAAATAACCTCTCCATAAAATTCTTAATTAAAGCTATTACTCAAGTAACGATATCGGTGACTATTGCTTGGCTAAGTATTCTAACGTTTGACGTTTCTTACTTCACTAATTTTCTTGACTATAAAATAGAAACTGTTGCTTAAGTAATTACTTTTACTTAAGTAATTGCTATTACTCGTTTATAAATACGGGGGTAAGAGTTGAACAACTTGTAGAAGAAAACAATAAAAATATTTTCCCATTAAATAAACAAAGTCAGTAAGTCCCTACGCATCTTGTCTATTACGACTATACGAACAATCGAAATGGAAATGTATTGTGTAATCGAGTAATCGACCTAATGGTTAAATCGATTATCGGATTCATCGTTCCGTAGCGCTCGCGCCGTCCTCCGGAATACTTTGTACACGGTGTGACTGTTGACTTATGTATATTACGTTGGTAAGTAGTAATGTTGTTTACTTACTTCTAGTTTGAAGGTAAATAGGACGCAATTGAGATGGTAATATGCCTGAGTTACCAGGGGTCTACACTCACAAAATGTACCTATATACTTAATTTTAAGATGAGGATTCGGTCTTCATCTTGAAGCTTAACTGAAGCTAAGTCAAATTACTCAATATCCATATTAGGTACGTTACATATATTTATTTTTAATTACATATTTATATTAAAGATATGTGAAAGTTTAACCTAGGTCTAATCAGGAGTGAGGGAAAGAGATCCTTATCACCATGTTCGACCTCTGGTCTTTTATAAGATAGAAGTTCTTACTGACTTCCTAAGATAGGATGGCATGATTAAGCTAAAGTATATATTTGCGCTACTTCTTTATCTATCAAAAAAATATATTTATATATATTGATCATAACAGTCTCAGTGGCGTGGTGGAAATGTAGTCACACACATTTCCACCACGCCAAGAGGTCAAGGGTTCGATTGCCACACGGGACACCAGTTGGTGGAATTCACAATATCCGCGAAACGGCTGGCAGGAGCTGGATGCGAGAAGCCGAAGATAGAACAAAGTGGCGTGCAATTGGAGAGGCCTATGTCCAGTAGTGGACTGCGATAGGATGATGATGATGATGATGATTTGTAAAGTCCCCCACGACACAGGGCTTGTACCATACTGCAGGAGTTGTCTTTACTTATTAAAAAAAAAGAAATGCTTGAATTTTGAAATGTAGATGATACTTTAATTCGTTTCACACGAGTAAAGCCGTGAAAATAATGCGGTATTACGAAACTTTCCATATCTTGTTTCATCTTACTTTTTCTTAGAAAACGATTATTATCATAATTAAGTATGGTAAGAATTTTACCAAGTGAAGTGAGTTTAAATACAAATTTTGCCTTCTCCTGCCTTAATAAAAAATATATTCTTATATTAATTCAATCCCCTGTAAACTTGTTGTACATACTTCAGGTTTATAAAAAAAGTAACCACTGCTAGAGCAAATTAAAATTCCCTGTGGATTTTGAAACAGTTGCCAAAGCTGTAACTTTGAAAATGGAATATATAATTTATTTTAAATTGGCAATAATAGTAATAGTACAATATGTAATGCAATATTAAAATAAGTAGTGGTTGTAATGTTAATTTATATTATTATTCTAATCCAATTTATTATTTAATGTAATTATTATTGTATCAATATCTGTCATTTTTAATGTACTTTCACATTGTATTTCTAATAATTATTTTAACCTTATTCTGATTTATTTTTCTTTTGATATTGTTTCCATTAAATTAACTACCTATATTATTCTATGTGCCATTTTTTATATTGCTAATGCTAAATGTAACACATTCTCTACTACTACTAGCTTGTATTGTGAAGAATAATTTAATAAAAAAAAATGCTGAAATTCATGAGCGCATACCAATGATCATAAATTAAAAAAAAAAACGATTCACGTATTTATGCCAATTAGTTGGCTGAATGGTCGGTTTCTATGGCCTAGCGTCGTGTGTCAGATATGTATGATAAGTAGTCTATGTCTTACTATTGTCTTTGATAAGGCAAGTGAATGCAAGCTATCCAAGAGTAGAACAATGCTGACAATTATTTGGAAATTACCTGGCCTTATAAGTTTAGATGCTAATAGATAATATTAAATTGCATTCAAGGTAGCCATAATTGCCACTCTGTCTTTTGTAGATCGTCCGATAAGTACCTATACAAATATTTCTTTGAGATTGTATAAGATTTTTGCGCGATGATTGCCAGAATCAAATACTGAGAGTTTTGAAAATGGCGGGAATTTTCACGGCTCCTGTTTAACGTGTTAAAAGTTAAGAAATATGCATATATATTTTTATTTTTTACACGTTAAACAGGGTTCGTAGGGCCTAGTATTTGTGCTTTTAAACTGTACAATAAAACTATATGCTGGCAGGAATCGACTAGATTGCCATTAACTCGAAAATAAGATGATAAGACCATCCCATTATAAACGTCCAAGTTTCGCGCATGTCATAGAGATACGGCCCTTAAAATTATTTACGAAAACGATTAATTATGTATAATCGATTAAAAATACAAACAAAATTTTAATTCAACAATATAAAAAATACTACATAAACGATTTCATAAAAGTTCAAATTTAGAACAGGTACAGTAAATACTAAGGGACATTAAAAAAAATACAATTTCTTTACAAAAATAATCACAAAAAACATGAGTTACTAATAGGTACTAATTATAACAATGTAATGCGTAATGGCATCTCTAATTCTCTTGGTTTAGTTACCGCCTTCGCCTCCGCTTCCTGCCACCGTTTACTTCGAGTTGTAAAAGTGGCGGCAAACTAACATATCGCTATTTTTGCAGCTCTGCATTTAACGTATTAAAACATAAATAAAATAAGACGTGTCTTAAAGGTCCGAGCGAACAGGTCATTAAAATTCAAATAACCATTTACTTCCAAAAAATACATCTGCGCAACCACTTGTCGCCAATTTACGTTGAGACAACTGTAAGTTTGAGAAGGTTTTATTCGGCAGAAATCAAAGTGACACTGGTAGAAAATTAAGATTAATCTTATTCACTATACTTTTATATAAGTTACAAGAATAATTAGGATAATTAAGGTAAGGCTGTTCTATTTAAGCATTGGTTGTTGTGCTCTACAATAAAATGTCTTACCTGATTCACATAACACTAATGGCACAAAAAACAAAACTAGACCCGCATAAATAGTTTCATAACTATTTAGTTTTCGACACGCACTGATAGCACACGATACTAGGCTGTTTACACTACCATTCAGATGTAATTTCTTCATACAATCCATTTTGAAAAAAAAATAAACACGAAAGAAATATTTTAAAATCAACACATCACTTTTTTATATATTCATTCATTTATCTAAACGATATGGTAATATTACTAGTTAAATAATTTTGGGATCGATTTAACTCATTTATTTATAGTTTTAATGTTACAAAAATTAAGTAAGTTTATTTCCGATTGTTTGAAATTCGCGCTCAAAAAGCGCGGTAAGACGCGCGCGGAGCATGCGCGGCGTGCGTACAATGATCTGTCATTTTTTTTTCACAAGCTCAGACCTCCCGCTATACAGCCTTTACATAGATGAGAGCGAATTTAATATTAGTATCGTGATCAATTTTCTGCTCTGTTTACGTAGGCACGTCGTTAATTTTGCGGAAGCTAGATGTCATGCTCTTTGTTTGGGAGATATTTTTACTTTTTTTATTACGTTTCTTTTTTTTTGAATGATTGCTTGTGATATATTTCATAGAGATAAAGGATGCAGGAGAAAGAAAACCTTTTTTGAAAAGGTCTTTCTTTTCTAAAATTGTAATAGAGACGGTATATAATTATGCATTTTGCGGTCGTTTTTTTATTGCTTTATTTAGTTTATTAAAAGTGTAAAATAACTATACCTAATATATTTTTTCTTATTTTAACTTTGTCATTGTGTCATTATATCACGTAAATTAAAAAAAAAACTCTAAATGATTCAACTGCTGTTGCTGTTGGGTGGTCTCCTCGAAACTGATAATGTGCTGAATATAGCCGGTTCGATTCCCTCACCATGTTTTTAATTTCTTTTTTGGTTGATTGATTAATTTATAAATTCTGTGACATATCAATTACAGTTACAAGCGCAGTTCATGTAGTTATTACATAAATCCCTACTTCTTTAGGGTATAGTCACGTATATACTAGACGAGCATAATTCAGTGCTCTTACTAGGGACAATTTCGTTCCGATATAATTCTCGCGTCCTCAATAACAATGGTTTTAGAATCCAGGTTTAGTTTTAGACGTAGAGACCAGGGGCCGTACCATGAACTGTTGTAGCCGGGCAATTGTAGACTGTCCTGCTAATTTTGTACCATAATTCTGCAAAAAGCAGGCAAATCAGTGATGACGTCATCAAACCGGCAAGTGATAGTCCATTTGTCAATTCTTTGCACTTGACAGCAGTTCACTGACTGACATACATGCGTCAGGTTCATTGACGTATAGTGCTCCAGGCTCCAGACTGAAGCACTGTAAGGTGTGACTTCAATTAGTTTATCTAGTAATATACCTAGTCCGGCCATAAGTTCTGTTACAAATGAAAATGCATTTTTTTTTAAATAAAGTAATGTAATATTACTAAAACTTATATGTACATATTTATTAAAGTCTCAGCAAAAAATAAAAACAATATTCTATTCAAAATGGCCTGTATAAAAGGCCACCTTTGGCTTTTATACAGGTCATTAATCTTTCTGGCCACGAATCTATGGATTTATTATTTTATTATTTTGCCACTGCTTGCTCCAGAGATTTTTAAGAGACTCAATGTCACCGTGTCGTAAAGAGCAAGCTATGGACTCTAAAACTGACCATAATTTGTAGTCTAAGGGTCTTAGTCTAAGGAGAGATCTGGCCTAGATGAGGACCAGTCTTCAGCTCTTACAAAGTCCGGAACGTTGGTTTCAAGACAGGCTTGGGCAGTTCGTGCTTTGTGACCAGGTGGCGAGTCCTGCTGGAAAGTCCACGGCACATTTTAAAAAAGTGTACTGCTGAGAGGGTTCACAACACGATCCAAGACTGACTTGAAACACTTTGCCTGAAGTTTTCACTTCTTTTTCACAAAAATGTAGCATTGGGACGCTCTGATAAGACACGCCCCACCAAACCGTCACTGATGCAGGATGATGACCACGCTGTACCTTTCCGACCACTTGAGTAGCTTCTATCGACGGTGAGCGTATACTTTATCATTTTGCTTATCATAGTGCTCTTCAATCTTTAATTTTTTTTCATCGGTAAAGAGGATATTTCTCTGCCCTTCGCCTGCGTATTGCGCCAAAAGGCTTTTTGATTGATCCACTTTCTTTAATTGTAAAGATTGATTTAGGGCATGTCCTGTATATCGAAGATAAGCACCGAGCTGCAGGTCTTGTTTTATAATACGGGACAGAGTCCTAGCGGGAATCTTCATATCTCGTGATAAGATTTTTTTTTCCCATTGGGATTTCGACGAATTCGGGCTTTAACAGCATTAACAGCCTTTGTAGTTCTAACAGCACGCGACTGCCCCGATCTTTTATGGTCTTCGACAGATGAAGTGTTGTTGTATCTGTTGATAGTACGATATACGAACATACGGCTGATACCAAGATTTTGAAGTGTCTGGAATATGACTTTGTGCAAGGCGATCACCGCAATCCTATTTCCTTTAACACTCCAATCTATATTGTAATTTGATAATGAACATAAAAAAATATGTGAAATGGCGCGAAATAGAAAGAACTTTTAAAAATAATAAACGTGTTCCAAATTCAAATTAAAAGTTGAAAAAAATAAAAGTTTTTATGTAATAGTATTTATAGTATGGCCGGATCAGTTATATTTAAAATTGAATACTCAAGGTCATTAAATGCATAATGTTTGAATTAATTAAATTAATTCAGTGCTTATAATATCGGAACCTTATCGGAACATACCCTTAGTTAAAGTGAGGTAACAATGAAATGATTCACTAAACAAGACATAGGTAGGTACCTACTACACTTCAGAGTCTTATTACAATTTTTGTAAGTAACATTGTTTGAAAATTCAATTATTTATTTTGACTATCGATATAATTCCCATAAAATACCATTCGAGAGTTATAAACTTGTGACATTACTGCAATCTTACACAAATACAAAATGGCGACCACTTGCTCTCCAATAAACAACGGAGCATTGAACAAGCTGCAACGAAGTTTGTTTATTTTAAAAGCAGTAAAAACATAACAGTCATTCAATACAATTTAATTCGATTTACGCGGTTTAATGGATAGAAAGAAAATTCAGTTATTGTATAACGAATAGAACTATGTAATATGATTCTTAAGACGGTGTTTCTCGTACTGCGTTTTATCGGTTGGTGTATATGGACTTCCTATGAGAAAAATAAAGAAAACACGATTGCTTTCGTACATAACGCAATCCCGGTAAGTAATATTGAAGAAGAAGAACAATTAATTAGTGATTAGAAAATTGAAAAACCCGCCTGCCTTTATATTTTGTTACTGCTAATACCGGATCCCCATGTTGGCCGCAACGCCATCTGCACGTCTATTGGGACTAGCGTTGTTCTAGATAGATCCACACGTTGGAGGTGTGGCGTTGGGACCAACGTTGGGGGCCAACGTAAGTGTTACATAAAATATATAATAGTGTCTCTTTTTTTTTAAACTAAATCTAGTGTATGATACCCGGAATCACTCATATAAATCCTGTAAGCGTTTAGCAATAGGGTAGATGACTGTCAAGTCAAATAAGTATCTTTTTAAGAAACGTCAAAACGATGCACTCGTACCAATTTAAATGAAATACAAATCAATGACGTCATGGTTTCGTATGGTCAAATCATTTAGTTTTAATGGTAGTTTTGATGTTTATAAATTTATGACCACGTAAAATTGTAGGGAAACATTGTTTTTCAGGGCATTTGAAAAAATGCTATTTCCTGATTAGTGTAAAATAATTTATTGTTATTGCATCAATTATTGTTATTCTCAATTATTTGGGACAGTTGTGAAAATTTTGTAAATCCACAATAATTACTAATCTGCTAACTTTTATAATAAGTAGGTGTTTTATAGTAAGTAGGTGTTATAAATAAGTAGGTAGCTCTATTCGTCTATCCGATGATATCTTTACATTGCTAAACTACTGGGTTCATTTTTATCCGCCTTAAAAATAAAGGTGGCTCTCAGTTTGACCAGAATGTATGTAGGTATTTATATTTTGCGATTTTCTCGAAAGCTAGAGATTCTATTTAAATGAATGAATGTTTTTGCTATTCGACTGCATGCATTCCTAGCTTAATATAGACTTAAAACCTTGAAGTGAGTCAACGAAATTTGGTAATAACGGAATCCTTATAGTTTCGTCATATCTGTCTGTCTGTCCGTTTTAGGCATTTTACTCAAAGACTATTTTATAGATGAATAGTTTGATAGTCAAATAATATAAATAAATATTTTTAGGGGGGAGGGGGGTCACTCAATACATGTAACAGAAGCTGATTTTTTTTAAACAAACGTCAACGTGTGACACATTATTCAATAGGTTTTTAAAAAACATTTTAAGGTTTCTAAAAAGTTTTTTGATTAAGTGAATATTTTTAGGAATAATCGCTTCAAAATTTGCATAAATTTTGCACAAAAACATAATTAAATATTTTGAAGTTGGTGCCTAAAACATAAAACTACATTTCCTGGCACCAAGTTCAAAATGTTTAAATGTGTTGTACCTATATTATTTTTTGCTTTTTTTATTTTTTTGTACAAAGGTTTATATTGTAATCAGTTGTCTGCTGTAGAATTACACTTAGCCGTCGCTTGACTTACGGTATAAATATGTATAATATTATGTTTTCAGGAATGAAGATTTCATTTTTCTTAATAGTGTTAGCAATCATACAATATTTAGTGATGACGTCAGCGAGACATGACTCATGCGAGTCACACCACAGATCATCAGGTTCAGGTAGCAGGGAACGTGGCTGCGAATGTTGTTGCAGGTGCAGGAGAAAGGGGAGAGGCAAACATGGGAAAGACGGCAAAGACGGCAACAATGGGAACGACGGCAAAAATGGTGAAAACGGTGATGCAAACAATAATATGAAGATATTTGCCTTTCCAATTTTTATGCCGCAACCCGTTTTAGTACCCCGGCCTGTGTTTTTACCACAACCACCACCGCCACCACCTGTAGTGGTTGCTCCACCACCAATGCCCGTAGTATTCCCTATGGCATTCGGCTAAACTATAGACATAGAGACTGGACTGAGCATTCCTTCCAGGGGTCGGACCATAAACTCTAAATTATTTGCTAAATGCAGGGCAGGTCAACTTCATTTTTCAACCTGACGCATGCATGGTTTTTTTTTTAAAGGCTTTGGCTGAACTGCTGTCAAGTGCAAAAAAAATACAAATAGACAATAGGTCGCTCGCCGGTTTGGTGACGTCATTACTGAGTCGCCTGATTTTTGCAGATTGTGATACGAAATTAGCAGGGCAGTCTACAATTGCCCGGCCGTAAGAGTTCATGATACGGCCCCAGGTATGATGCAAAACAGGCTGCAAAGCGTGAGAGAGACAAAACAATCGTGCGACCTATAGTTGTCTTCTGACACTGTGTTGCTATTGCAGACATACAGAAAAGAGACAGCTATTGTCACAGCACAGTCGCGTTGTCTCTTAAGGTTCATTTCCGAGCATCGCGGCCGATCGCGAGCCGCTCGCGGCTTACGACAAGCGGCTGACGCTCGCGGCCGATGTGACAATATTCATAGTGCGCGCGCAGGCCTACGACAGTCGTCGGCCGCGCGCGTCTATCACTTACCTCAGCCGCTTGTCGTAAGCCGCGAGCGCCTCGCGATCGGTCGCGATGCACGGAAATGAACCTTTAAGGTTCACTTCCGTGCATCGCGGCCGAGCAGCTTACGACAGTCGTCGGCCGCGCGCGTCTGTCGCTTACCTCGGAAGCGGCACCATACATTCTTATACTCTGACTATTGTCGCATCGGCCGCGCGCGTCAGTCGTTCATCGTAAGCCGCGCGCGGCTCACGATCGGCCGCGATGCACGGAAATGAACCTTTACACAGCCAGCTCAGTCCAGTTTCTATTTCTATGGGCTAAACCACAAAGCACCGGGAGTATAGAAAAAAACTTTACAATAACAAGGTATAAATACAGGGGGATTTTTAATATACTTTATACAAATTGCTTACATTACACCAATTAACTAGTGATATAATATTTAAAAAAAAATGCATATTAACCTTTCACCACCTATTTCACACAACCATTTACTACACATCTGAGAGACTCTGGAGTAAAATCGATGTTTCATTGTCAGGTGTAGAACCTAAACCTTACAATAAACAATGATTTTACTCCTGTAAAATAATCGGTAGGTGGTTAAGGTCACTCCAAATATAAGTGGTAGGGGATTAAGGCACAATAAATATTTTCCAATACTGATATTACAAAGTTATTTCGTTTTATGTAAAGAAGCCACGAGCGGGGGATTATTAGTATATTAAAAATCATCCTATATGTATATATCTATGTATATATATATATTCATTATTCCTCTACGTAGAGCCAGTATTGAGCCTGTGTCTATGGCAACCAGACTACTGATAAACATTCTTATATATTTCTAAATGCGTACATAATAAACAACACTACATAATACATCCAGACACAGAATAAACCATCGTGCTCATCACACAAAGTTTTATCCGGTGTGGGGATCGAACCCACGACCTCAAGCTTAGCAGTCCGGGTCACTAACCACTAGCTAGACCAACAGGCCAGCCAAAAGTCTTTTATACCTACTGTCGGTGTTTTGTGTCTTAACATAATTATATTTAGTATTTAATGTGGATATTGTATCTTAAATAAAAAAATAAGGATATCGAATGCGGTCCAATCCTTATTTTACGAACTTTTTTACATTTTAAAAGTAATATTAAGAATACGTATGATTTTAATCAAATAGTTGTTAATAAATAATTATATAGTTGATTGTTATTTGTTGTATTTTATTGCCTTTTCCAAAAGAAGTTTTATACCTTTTTTCTTTGACACTGACTCCACTTTGACAGTTGGCCCTAACGTCGGACAGAATGCCACTCGTCCAACGTTTGGATCTAGAATAACGGTCGTTCCAACGTTGGCGCCAATGCTATGTTCTAGCTCCACACGTTGGGCGAGTGGCGTTGAGACTGATGTCAGCGCCAACGTGTGGAGCCGGAAAGTCAAAGAAAAAGATACACGTAAAGTGGAGATTTGATTTTTTTTCTTACATATCTCGTCGATGGATAGATATTTTAAAAATATTTAGGGTTTACAAATTAGGGATCTGTTTATGAAGCCTTAAAGTGCACATTTTTGTTAGACTCAATTGTCAGGATCAGGCTGCCAACTAAATGGTTGTTTTTGGGGAAGTGGAAAAATTCAGAGTAGTTAATATAATGAAAGTAAACGGAAAACTATCTCAGCTAAGTAGGTTTTTTACAAGTAACAGCAGACGAAGTGAGAAGTAACAAAATATTCGTACAAATTTCATTGAAAAAACGTTGTTAGCAGTATGAAACAAAAAAAAAAACAGAAAACCCACTTCTTATACCGCATTATTGTGCTAGGTAGCTAAGAAACCCTACATTGTGCGTGGCCCGACATGCACTAGCCCGGATTTTTTTTAAATACCTAAAAAAATATACTAGGCTCTTCGAGTCAAGGTATTGAAATTGATTACTAAAATGTTACGATGTTCATGAAACTTGTTATCGGAGAGTTATATAACTATATGTATATTGCAACTGGAAGTAAATAATACGTAAAATATCAGCTCAGAATTAAAAATAGTATCGATTTATTTATGCTGTTAAAAGTAGGTAAGGTGTTTGGAATTTTATAATCTATGTATATTTTATAGTTTAATGGTGATTTTATGTCACAAAGTGTGCTTGGAGTAAGGTTTTTTCATTTTGTTTTTCATTCAGTTAGTGTCTGTCTGTGTCATGTGTTTTTTCCCTATTTTACGGTACATATTTTGGTTTCAATTTATTTCTGGTCTTACCTTACTAACATTAGGTATCTACTCTGACTATTTTAACATGCTAATCTAAAGTAACGTCGACGTTATCACTTTATATAGTAGATATAGCGGTTAACATGAGACAGAGACATTTTGGGCAAGTGCGCGCACTTAAGGTTTGAAGTATCGTATAATAAAAAATGTGAAGTTGATTGAAACAAAACAAGGTTTATTAGTTACAATATTTAATAATCAACAACTTTAACACAAAAAAAAAATCAATGGCACAAATTCTAGTAAAATCAAAATAGTCCAAATGCAGCGGTGCGGGTAAGTGTACGCCACATATAAAATACTAGCTGTCCCGCGCAACTTCGTATGCGTAAATTTTCCCCGTTTTTGCAACATTTCTCGCCGCTGCTCCGCTCCTATTAGTCGTTGCGCGGTGTTATATAGCCTATAGCCTTCCTCGATAAATGGGCTATCCAACAAAAAAAGAATTTTTCAAATAGGACCAGTAGTTCATAAGATTAGCGCGTTTAAAAAAACAAACAAACTCTTCCGCTTTATAATATTAGTATAGATAAAATTTAGAGTCAGACTTATACTATAAACTAGTGAATCAACATCTTAAACCCAAATATATTCTATAAAACGGCTAGTAATAATAAATGCTGAATCAAAAACCACTCTAATACTGCCTTTAGATACATTATTTAGCAAATATCCTTGCATTCTTTTTCTTGGAAAAATAAAAGGTGGTAAAACGAAATTTCCAGTAGCACTCATAGCACAAACGAATGTGAGGTTTGGCCTCTTTCAGCAGAAACAGGAAATAATTTTTCCTACTAACATTTTCCCTTAACAGAAATTACGTTTTAATTAAGTGTGCGCGTGCGGCACTGAGCAGGGTTGGCAGTTCGTAAATATAAACCGTTTTTGAGATACTTTGATCGCGCACGCTAACTCGCTGCTCACACTTGCCCCACGTGACTCTATATTAATTCTATTAAAATAGTTAAAGCAACCATAATACTTGAAAAAAGAAAAGAAAATATACGAGTATAAGTGGCAATCTAGGTACCTACTAGCTGGTGTAACCAATCTGTAAGGCATAAACGAGTGGTACCAAACTTCTCTCGATAGGTTCTTTTTTGTCACAAAAACTACGTATTGGTGCACACTTGTTGTCACATCGTTAAGGTTAATATGTGACTAATCAAAATACTAAAAAAAAATATATAAAGTCAAAATATGTAGTATCATTTAAAGTGACAACTTTGTCGCCACTTTGTCTCGAGCGAGAACAGAGAGTATGAGGCCTCATTCGCACGAGCGTATTACTAACACGCTTAAAAAATCGCTCAAATAGAACGAATGCATTCCCAAGTATACGTTAACACGACAACGTGACGTATTTTTATCGAACAGCGATGTATTTTCAACGCTGGGTGTTGAATAGATCACATATTCACATCGAGAGGCCGGGTAGCCTGAACATTAACGCGCGTAAAACAAAAGGCATGTCTATGAGGGTTGACCATGAGAGCAAATACCCTAGACCGTACGTTTGCACGCTGCTCTTTCGCCGTCTTACTGTTCTTCTTTTCACATATGCAGTCTATGGGCTAAACAACGCTTTCAAAGTGCTGATGGGACTACCCCGTTTCTGTAGTGCATCAGGGAGTTTCGCGGACGCTAAGTCGATTGTTTTTACAGTATAATACGAGAACGATGTGTATTTCTGCTTCTGGTGAGCAGGATGTGGGACAGTGTTAACAGCATTCTAAGTAAGGTTAGACTGCTTAATGTGAATCGCTGCAGTACTATCTCTCATGGGATGGAGTGCAGTGATTTTATTTTATAATTTACTAACATTGTTCTTATGTAATACAGATCTTAGGGGTTTTGGTCACTTGAATAAATTCATTGTCTATTCTATTCTATAGAATATAGACACAAATATTGCCATAGATCATTTTGCTCTAACTATAACATTGACTTAGAGAACAGGACTGCTCCATAATCTCACAAAATTGACCACTCTCTAAATCTTTCTAGAGAGATGAGTAGAGACAACGCTACTTTGTGGACAATACCTTTTTTTCTCTCCTTCAAGCTTTGCAGTTACTTTTTAATAGAAAGTTATGGCACGGTACAGGTCTATCTAAACTTGTCAATGCTCTATAACATAATATGGCGGGATTCATAATGCATTAATTGATAGATTGGTATTATCTCGAATCCCTGTGGATCCTGTCTAAGTAGTTTATTAATTAATTGTAGTTTGGTAATAGCACAGACAGTACGTATATTGATTACGACAGGACAAAATGTCATTTTGCTTACGAAGCGACGAAAATGTAGATATCTGACTGAAAAGCAAGTTCTTTGATTAGGTACTTGTTTAATATTATTTAGATGGAACTTTCCCTTAAGGTTCATTTCCGAGCATCGCGGCTAATCGCGAGCCGCTCGCGGCTCACGACAAGCGGCTGACGCTCGCGGCCGATGCGACAATATTCACAGTGCGCGCGCAGCCTACGACAGTCGTCGGCCGCGCGCGTCTGTCACTTACCTCAGCCGCTTGTCGTAAGCCGCGAGCGGCTCGCGATCACGGAAATGAACCTTTAGTAAGAGTATCAAAAAAAGTCTTTCACATACACAAAATTTCGTAAAGTTTTAATAGGTGATGGTTACAATTTGAGATGCCAGAATAGGGATGTTGACTGTCAAGTTAAATCAGTCTATTTTTATGAAATCTCAAAATAACAAGCTCTATACAAATACGTATAGAATACGAACTTAGGACGTCATATGTTCCTATTATCAAATCATTACTTTTAGTATTCGTTTTCATGCTGTTAAATTCAAAAACATGTTAAATTGTGATTATTTATCTTATTTTCAAAGCATTTTAAGACCTACTTTTGTGTAACTTGTTCAAAATAATATATTTTTTTAGTGATAATGAAATACACAATTAAGACAGATAATCTAAGGGTAGGTATAACTTTTGATACATTTTGAAATCTGTATTTTAACCATGAAAGTGAAACAAATATATTAGTCAATATACAATAAGGGGTAGAATTTTCTTTTTATCCTTCCCATTTTGTATGTGGAAGGTAAATCGTCTGCAGGCCGTCTTATGAGCAGAGCTCTAAAATATGTTATATACAGGCATGACGGGCTCAATATCACAGATTTGCAGGTTTCTTTATTAGGCACGTCCCATTTATATTACATTTTTTCTGTATGCAAATAAATGGGAATAAATATAGATTTATTATTGTTCTCTTTATCCCAAATATATTCCTTTACATTTACAGATACAAATACTTCATAAAAAACCAAATTTAAAAGTATAATATATAGTATCTCACCATTATTATTATTACTTAATAAACCTCATATTTTTTTAAAATTTACATGTGTATAAGTTTACTGTTTATAATGATATAAGGTAGGATTAGGTTAATGTGTAACATGATTAAAAAAAACATTTAAAATAAAAACCAGGCAAGTGCATGTCTGACCATACTCAGTATAGGGTTCCGCAGAAACACCAGCAGAAGAGCGTATGTTCATGGCACTTACGTCCTTTTGTTGAGAAGCGCAGTTTTTCGGCAATAACTCAAAGAAGGTATTACGATCACGGCCAAAATAATTTCAGAACTCATTTCAGTATTCTTTCTTTTTACTACTTTTTTTTTCTTCTCAATAATCAGGTAATGGAATTAATGGTTTGGTTTAAACGTAGGCCGAGATCTAAAGACCGTACTTTGGCTTAGCTGAAACTTAGCTTAAGTTAAACATTACAAAACACTATTACAATCTGACAAAACACGCGCTGACCGCTGACTTTGTAGATATATTGTTTTAATTTTTATACATCTTTTTAAATATATATTTCTTGTGTGCGTGTGTATGTCACTGAACTCCTCCTAGACGGCTGGACCGATTTTATGATTTTTTTTGTATGAGTTCAAGGGGATTCGAGGATGGTTTAGATTCACAATTGAACCCGATTTACAAAAAAAAAAGAGACGAGACGAAGTTCGCCGGGACAGCTAGTATTATATATATTTCGGGACTTAATCGCGTGAATTATTTAAAGGTACGAACCTTTTATTTACCCGACGTTTTGATCGAATTGCAGCCGACCCATGACCATGATCGGTATATATATTTAAATACTACATAGATGCAATACAACACACTAACAATAAATAAATTATTTTATTTTCTGTCAGGAAATAGCATTTCTTATAATATTTTGGAAAACAATATTTGCCCACATTTTAACGTGATCATGAATTTATGAACATCAAAATATACATTAAAAGTAAATTATTTGAATATGTACTAGCGGACGCCTCGCGGTTTCACCCGCGTAGTTCCCGTTCCCATGGGAAAACAGGGATAAAAAATAACCTATGTCACCCAGGGTTAGTGTAGCTTCACAACATTGAAAGAATTTTTCAAATTCGTCTAGTAGTTTTGGAGCCTATTCAATACAAACAATCAAATCTTTCCTCTTTATAATATTATAGTATAGATACGAAATAATGACGTCAGTGAATTGTGTATTTTAAACAGGGTATGTTCCGATATGCACTGGAGCACTATAAGGTATGACTTGTAACTGTTACTTTATAGTTAGCTATACTGGTTACTGTTTAAAATGGAACACAGTCCAGTATACTGTCATCCATGTTTTGAGGCGCTACGTGAAAATAATTAAATATTAAATAAGGATGCAAAATCACTCTTGTGATACGTCGGGATTCTACATTTACATGTAATGCCAAGTTCGCAAACAATAGGTAAAGCTGGAGAAAAGAACCTGGCAACAAGAAACAATATTTTTTTAAATACAATAAATGCATTTTTGAAAGATAGAAAAATTTTTTTTTTTGAAATCCAGACTCAGGAATCGAACCCGAACTCGAAAAAGCAATAACAAAAGCCGTAATAGTTCCTTAACTAACGACTAGATGTCACTGCGAAGGCCTTAATTTCGCGAGCAACAAGAGATAGAAAAATTCGAAATCTAATAACATAGTCCAGATAGGTGGTTCGCTTCTGGCCCCGGTTTGGCTACGGAAGTCTCGGGTTCGATTCCTGAGTCTGGATTTCAAATTTTTCTATCTTTCAAAAATGCATTTATTGTATTTGTAAAGTTATTGGCAAGAAATGCCTATAAAAATTACTTCAATATTTTTTTAATTCAGTTATAATTATAAAATACATATTTAAGTTAATTTATTAATTGCATAAATTTCCGAATTAATTAAATCAATTTAAATTTCTGGACACTGTTGTCACGCGTTAAAAGCACACTGAGACTGCCTCTGTGGCGCGGTGGGAGTGTATACGACCGCTACGCAAGAGGTCGTGGGTTCCATTCCCACGCGGGACACCATTTTGTGCGATCCACAAATTGTTGTTTCGAGTCTGGGTGTACTTGACTTTCGTGTCCGTGACTTGTATGTTTGTGAAGTCTCCCGCGACACAGAGCTTGTACTCTAATGAGGGAGTCGTTTAAAAAAAAAGAACACCTTACCTCGAAAGCCACAGTGCTCATGTACAAAGATGGCGATTCATGACGTCACATATTTCCCTAAAATACTGCGAGAAATTCGTTCCATTAAGGACTGACAGTATACTGTCAGTCCTTAATGGAACGAATTTCTCCCAGTAAAAGCACAGAACAGTGCTCGCAGTGTGTATCGTAACAGACGAGGCGTATCGTTTAAACAAAAAGATACTGATTTGACTTGACATTCATCCCTATTGTTTAAGTTTTTTTACAATCCTATGATTACAAAACTTATATTTTTTACATTAGGTGGGAATTAACGGTGTAAACAAGAAGTATCCATTTCTTCGCTTATCGTTCCGGTTTGCAACAAGCTGCGACTACGAGTGCACCATAGACATAGAGACTGGACTGAGCAAGAGCCTCACAAAATTGACCACTCTCTAGAAAGAGACAACGCGAATGCCTGTCTCTTTTCTGTAGGTCTGTAAACAACACAGTAGACAACGGCCATAAAAACAGACAGAGAACTACTGTCATTAGAGATATCTACTGGCCGCACCATTCTTTTTGTTTCATTCTCGCTTTGCAGCCTGTATTTACTACATACCTGGAAGGGACCGTCAGTCCACTCTCTCGGTCTATGGAGTGGACGGATGTCAGAACAGTCGCACTCGTGTGAAGCGCGAGGTTTAGCGACTACCCTCATTTTGCTTCGTCATAAGACAGTGACAAGGGTGCTTCAGTACTGTCAGTGGAAGTTTCCCATCAGAGCGTGAAGATTTTGAGAATATGAAGGTATTTTTTTGTTTAATTTATGCAACTCTTACATACTAAGAAAACCATAACATCAAGTATCAATAGATTTATATTTTACCAATAGTTTCATCATTGGATATGTAACTAGCTTTCACCCGCGGTTTTGCCCGCGTGTATGTCGGTTAACGTGATAAAAATAGTGTCCTATGTAAAGGACATATGATGACTATGTCATCATTAAGACTGGCACTCAAAGTATCTTCATACCAAATTTTATTTCATTCGATTCAGTGGTTAAGGTGTAAAAACGTAACAGACAGATTGACAGAGTTTCTTATACATTTATAGTATTTGTTATGTAAGGCGTTTTGATACTATCGATCGGGATGTTACGGACTTCGACTTCGACTCCGAAAGTTTGGAACTTCAGATTAATTTTACATCTCCGACTCCGACTTCGGCTCCGACACTTTTAAATCGGATGTTTTAATCGGAGGTACCTGGCGTGCGGCTGCCGCTAATTTAAAATTTAAAATCTAATTTATATACGCGGTGCTCCCACCGCGTATATGTGTGTCCGACTGCTACGCAAGAGGTCGTGGGTTCGATTCCCACACGGGATATCACTTTGTGTGATCCACAAATTGTTGTTCCGGGTCTGGGTGTAATTTGTGTCCGTGACTTGTATGTTTGTAAAGTCCCCCGCGACACAGGGCATGTACACTACTGAGGGAATCGTCTTTAAAAAAAAAAAAGTATGAAGGAAAAATTGTCGCGGATTCTCTAAGATCTGGGTCGGTTTAAAATCGGGTTCGAGTCCCGCCTGATTGAAATTTTCCTTCACACATTTTTTATCTTATAAACTTACCTCCGACTCTGATTCCGACTCCGACAGGATTTTAGGCAAACGAAGCCGCTGCAACAGCTACCTAGTGAATACTAAAAGTAAATATTTGACGACAGGAACTGTTGACTTTACATATTTTTTACATAATCTACAGCATGTGTCGTTTTGACATATTATTAAAGAATGATTTGACCTGGCTTTAACTACCTTATTACAAATTACATTGACACTTAAAAAGTTCAACATTAACGATATATTGATATTTGGCGATATAATTTTTTTTTTTATCTACAGCTGGTTATTATCCTGACCTTGGTGACCATAGCCGTCTGCCGCCGTCTATCACCTTACTTCAAAATATTTAAAAAAAGATCCTCTACTATGTATCCTACTACTGTATTTATACCCCAGGTCGTCCTCGATTACGACCTAGGCTACTTAAGCAGGATGAGAATACTACAGCCAGAATTTTGTAAAAATAAGAATATTCGACCCTTAAGAAACTACGAAGTCAAAACACCTTGGTGGTATAATTACTGTAATAAACTCAAAGTTGATGAAGACGTTAAAAACAATCGGTCAGATACTACATATTTGCACAAATATGGGCATATTCTACAAAATCTTAGAGCGCTTAAAAGGAATCACTTTCGTAAAGGTCAGTTAGTTGCCCGAAAACATGGATTAGATGTCTATTCATAAAAGTACCCAGCATTAACAATATATGTAGTATTTTAATTAGCGAATGAAAGAAAGTAAAAATAAATAAATAAATGTTTTAAATAGAATGGAAAAAAACAATGGCCCCTGGAGGAGTACCTTAAATATATAAGTTAGCAAATTTTACTCAAAGATAATATTCTTTTATTTTTGATTATAACTGCATTTAAACAATTTCTAAAAGTCACTTTCCAAAGCCGGGATTTGAACCTGCCGCATGTAGAAAATAAACATGCTGTGTTTATATGATACCGACGCAAAACTACACTTGTGATACCCGACGTATCACAAGTATTGTTTTGCATCCTAAGTAAATAAAGGAATTAATTTTTTTTTAATTTTTTGATGGAAAATTATTAACAACTAAAATTTAAGGAAGGCCATGAAATCTATACTAATGTTTTAAACCTGAAGAGTTTGTTTGACCCATAGAAGCGGAGCAGCAAAAAAAAAATATTGCAAAAACGGGGAAAATGTACGCAGACGAAGTTGCGCGGGTCAGCTAGTTTAATAATAAAATTTGTAAATGTACTAATAAAGGGCACGACGAAGCAAAAACACTAACTAGCTCATCATGATATAAATATCATCAGTGATCATATGATATAAATGATCACTTCGCTCGAGGTATGATACCTCGAGCGAAGTGATATGCAATTGATTTATAAAAAGATTCAACCTTTGAATTATGGTAAATATTTAAATGCTAAGAAATTAATTATTTTAAATTGTAGATAGCAAAAGTGTACATACGTACTTACTATTGAAAAACTACGCTAACTTTTATTTACTTTGACTATTACCACACCTATCTTCTTTAGATTTTCAGATGCAATGTTTATTAGAAAGATTTTTTCCTTATTATTTATTTCTAAAAATAAAAGAATGTTACCTTTAAGTAAATTTGCTAACTTAAATATTTAGATTGGTTTGGTCCACCCTGTATAATGGGCTAAGGTAATGTAAATTACAATATTATTGAGACTTAATTGCGTGAAATATTTAAAGGTACCAACCTTTTATTTACCATACCAGACGTTTCACGCGATTAAGTATCTTTAAATACCTTTTTAAATACCCGACGTTTCGAACGTATTGTATCGACCATGGGCACCGGTAGACAAGTTTAGCTCAGCGTCACTCCGTGAAACACGGGTCTCGGAAACTACCCTCTCTTGTTTCGAATAGGCTCGAGACGTCGGGGAATAGAAAAGGTATATACATTAAAATATTAACACGATTAAGACCCGTAGTGTGTAAAATTTTATAATGTGTACAAATCACGAAAGTTTATCAACATTTATATATGAATGTGTCTTTACCTTCTCCTGTATCCATTCGGTAGAATTATGGATCGTTTATTCTGTTCATTATTCAATGTCGAGTTTATTTCCTATTTAATCTTGCAACATTCAATGTTTTGTTTTGTTTGTAAGTGTAATGGTTAGATAACGGTATATAAGAGTTTATTAAAGTTAAGGAAATGAATCACATAAAAATGAAGACTAGGTTTTGTTCCGATATGCACTGGAGCACTGTAAGGTGTGACGTCAATTTAGTATACAGCGAAGCCGTTACTTTAAAGTTAGTTACTGTATAAAACGGAACGCAGTATACTGTCATGCATGAAAATAGACAAACATTTTTGAATGAACAATTGATTATTCAAGGTAATTATCAATTGAATTAATTGCATAATGTGTAAATCAATGGAATAAATTTCTGGCTGCTGTTGATCACGTGATCAAAGTATTGGGAGCACCTTACCTCGAAAACACTAGTGCTCACAGTACAAAAAAAAGACGACAATTTATGACGTCACATATTTCCTAAGAATACTGCGGCAGTATACTGTCTGTCATAACGGAACAAATTTCTCCCCAGTAAAACACTGAATAGTGCTCGCAGTGTATATTGGAACATACCCTAGGTTAAATTGTGTCTCCTGCATTGACGTAGAGACCAGAACTGCGCCATAACCTCACAAAATTGACCACACTCTAGAAAGAGACAACGCTACTTTGTGCACAATACCTGTCATAGGCCGTACGAGTTTTTTTCTCTCGTTCACGCTTTGCAGTCAATATTTACTGTTTAATTGAAGGGATGACGCGGTCCTGGTCTATACGTCTATGATCTCCTGCTTTTATATTTTGAAAATAGAATGAAAAAAAAAGACAGAACCTTCGCTAAATACAATGCTATTTGTTCTTAAAATTAAGCGTTAAAATAATTACGCGATTAAGACCTGTAGTTTATAATAAAATAAAAAAATAAAAAATTATGATATAATTTTTTAATGTACCTATTATAAGTAGTAGGGTTTGTGATGTAATTGCCAGGTGTTAAATGTGAAATGCTTATACCTACCTATACCTATAGTATATCATATTAAAGACTAACTGATCGTAGTTTCGCAAAAATTGTATTATCCATATCAGTTCATTTTTGATTTATGGAACTTTGAAATGGGCTTATGTATTGTTATTTCTACTTTGTTTTAAAGTTTTGTTGATAGTATATAATGTTGTCCTTTAAATAAGCTAGTTTTAAACGCTAGTAGTTCAAAATCTAGTTTTATTTTCTAATTAGTCTTTTCGATTTATTGTTTATAAGAAACTAATCGATTACACAATTGCTTATTTGACTAATAGTAATCAAAAAATATTTTGTACAAAACAACAATAAATTGTTTTGTACTAACTATACAATACTACGTCAAAAAGAATTTAAAAAAGAATGTTCATTAAACATGTTATTGAATTTTGAATCATTATAAAAATAAAGAGTAAATAATTTGATCATAGAAATTATGACGACACATGGTTGCATTCTGTACAAGGTATGTTCCGATATATAATGCAAGCACTTAAAACGCTTTTACTGTGGACAAATTTGTTCCGTTACGACTGACAGTATACTGCCTCAGTATTCCAGGAAAATATATGATGTCATAAATCGTCGCCATTTTTGTACTGTGAACTTTGAAGTGACGTTTTAGGTAAGGTGCTTTCTCACTCAATAGTTCATTATATTTGACATTATGCTATTAATTATATTGATAATATTACTTTGAATATTACATTTTTAAATATAACTTCATTAAAAAAAAATGTCTTGTTGATCATACGAGTTGTACATTTGTAATTATTTAAACATGGATAACAGTATATTACGCTGCGTTCCGTTTTATACAGTAACCAGTATAGCTAACTATAAAGGAACGGCTTTGCTGTATACTAAATCGATGGTCCCTATTAACAATGTCGGTACTACAAAAATACAACTTTTCAGTAGAGCAGTTTAAAGTCTATTTTGACGATAAAAATATTATTAAAGATCACAGCCTCTTCAAATTTGGACTGATTGTTTTTTATTAAGTATGTTACAATCTGAGATAGAAAAATCTGAGAATTAATGAATAGTTTGGGAAATAAGGTACTATCGCCACTTTTATTTGGACTATTTTTTGGGTAAATTGTCAGTTGTGGCACTTACTACAATTTTATTCGGACTCTTAATAATAATTTAAGTAGGATATGGCATTTGCGACATTTTCAAATGTGGGTTTAAAAATACTTTTGTCGTATGTGTTTGTTTTACTAGGGTAAATTGAAAAAATATACTGCATTTGTTTCAATCATTAAAGTCTTTATTAATCAAAATGTTTAGAATTGTTATAACAATTTGTTTACATAACATTTCTATGTACTTAATTATCATTAGATATCACTCAGTCTTAATCACAGTTTATAGAGCCTTTGTTCTTAATAATCAGCATCTATACTTTAGCTACCTGACTTCGAAAGTTTAATAAAAAAAAATATAAAAAAGACTAAAAAAGAGAATTATTCCACAAAATTAAAATTCTACAAATAACTAATCAACATACCATTATAAAAATAGAACCTGGTCTGCTTATAGAATCAAAGCACCTTTGAAAGGCAGGCCTTACAGGCAGATCTTAAAGTTTAAAGTAAAGTACCTACTTATAATAAATTCAGTTTCAAGTTCAGTCTATATTTTCTACTTTAAACATCAGTCTAATTTCTCTAACTAAGCTTTAGGGTTATTATAATATTATGATAACAAAATAAATAGTATTTAATAAAGCTGCAATTTCAAATCACAATCACCTTAGGTAAACTTGTATAAAAAATAAAAAGTTTCAAAAAAAAATAACACAGCCGTCCTTTCACTGTGAAAAATAAAATATAACTTGCTTATTATAATAAAATTACAGTCTCAGTTTTCTACCTTAAAAGCTAGTCTAATTTTAGTACTTAAAAATGTTTGTACGGTAAAACAGGAACTTTAAAATCACAATAATCAAAAATTATCTCCCATCAAAAGTCTTCAGAATCACTCATTTCTCTTTCTCTTACATTACTAGATAGATGTGTGTCTCTGTAGAATCTATTATACTTGTTAGGTATAACACCTGATTTACACATTTCGTTAAGGTCTTTGTATTTGCCATGTGGGAGAAGAACAGGACCATCATACGCTGGAGATATTTTAAAATCATCGGTGCGTTGGGTGTTTCTTTTCGTGGATCTAAGCACCACTAAAGTCTTAGGCTCTTCATCAAAATTATATTTAAATTCTATTCGATCAAAAATATTACTTGTAACCTTAACCTCTCTTATTTGTGTCCACTTCATTTTCTCATTAGTTACATCTTTCACCCAGTTTTTGTTAGCCAACAAATCTTTAAAATTATAGAAGTCGCCTAAAGTCATTTCTGTTACATTGTACGGTATACCTTCTCTTTTGGCCCAGCGAACCAAGCAGTACCACTCATCAGGAACGTAAATCAGTCTCTGCTCACTCTCTCTTTCTATAAGCGCGTGAACACTGTCCCCTTCATTTTGGGTGTGTCCCTTCTCCATAAATCTATGCGTTATTGTTACATCAAACTCTTTAGCAGCGAGCAAATAGGAAGCGAACACAATACGGTTACGATTCTGGCCACCGCAATTATCCGACCAAAATCTAAACTCTTTCACCCCCTTTGCCGCATGCATTTTAATGAAACTGTATAAACAGCTTGAGACTTCATTAGCCCCTCTTTTAGCAGTACCCTCATGCCACATGTAACAAACAGCAGTTTTTTTTGCAAGCTCAAACAGTGTAAAGTTGTAAGTATTTAGTTTTCTTTTATAATAAAAGATGCTTACCTCACCATGCGGAGATTGCAAAACTTTTTGAAAGTCGAATGTAGCTGAGATGATTTGAGGATTATTAAGTGCTTCTATTTTATCCGATATCTTTAAGTAACCGAGCTTTTTTCTTTTGGGCCTGATGTTCTAGAAAGATCGTCTTTTCTTCTTCCGTGGGAAACTGGTTATTCTCAAAGATGTGGCAAACTTCACACTTGTCCTTCTTAGGCTTGTGAAACGCCAAGTTAAAATTAGCGTTTACAATGTCACGGTATTGACGTATGTTAGCTGGATTAGTATTTACATTACGACTAGAATTATACCATTCAACATACAGTTTGTGCATCTGTGACGTACTTTTTATGTTATTTAAATACAATTTCGCGGAATCTTTACGTGCGTAGTGGGATTCCACTCTGTCTAAACAATTGACGTGGTCTTTCACACTCTGAATCATTACTTCATCAATAACTCTGGCTTTATGTTCATATTTTCCTCTTTTATCTTCTTCTACAGCCGCTATGCCATCGTACTTCTTCCAAGCCGTTGTTATAATACGTTCTCCAGACGATATTGTGCTTAAGAACATCTGCTTACAGACTCTTTTTGTTTCGTTTCTAGCTACTGGAAGATAATAAACATAGGTGTACTCGCGTTTGTGTTTGGTAATTTCAGTGGTTTTACGCCCTTTACTGATCTTTTTAGTATATTTTATAACAAATTCCCAATGTATATTACGATCGCCGAGTTTCCAGAATGTTTTAAAGATAGACTCCCTTTGGTTTAGATCGAAGTTTTCAGTGCACTTGTAACGACATTTGCTTTCACACGGCTGTCCCAATGCTTTTTCTGCTACTTGTTTCCCTTTTTTAGTTCTGTATGCCTTTCCTTCGTTCTTATTTTGTTTTCTTTGAATAACACCCCACCGCTCTTTGTGTAAAAGTCTCTTCTTTCCTATATCCGTCTTGTAAGTTAACCAACCAAAGCTTTGTGTTAGTTAAGCCTACAGAAAAACGTAGGTTTTAGTACAAAAATTAACACATCCGACAGACTCATTAGTGTATTTACATGCAATAATGTCATAAATTACACTTCCGACGAAATATCCATTCATTAGTTTCATATAACAATGTCGATAGTGACATATACGACATAATAATGTGTTAGTATGTACAAGTAATAATGTTGGAAGTAACACATTCGACATAACGATCAGCTGTTTTGGCATAAAATAATGTCGATAGTGGTAGATCCAACAAAAATATTTGGTTGAAGTCCATTGAAAAAAGTCGTATCTACCGGATACAACTTTATTAAAGGGAATATACCTGTATTATAATAAAATAATGAAAGTGGGGTCTTATAAAAGTAATAAGTATTAAATTAGAAAAAATATTGTTTGTTGTACGTACTAATTACACAAATATTAACATAAAAGGTAATTACCATGCGCTAAAGTTGTAGGAAGATTTTCACAGTCACCTGTTGACTTAGGCTGATAAATAAAATCTTGTTTTTTTGAATTTACTAAGTCTAGGATTCGTTTCGAGCGTTTCGACATTATTGAATATTAATAATAATAACTTATTGTCAACGAAATAAAAATAATAACGAAAAAAAAAACGCGCGAGCGCTCCGCCCGGTGACAAAGTGCGTAGTGGCAGATACGTACGACGCTTCGCTCCCCGCGCCCCGCTAACAACGCTCGTTCCGTCACTACCTACATTATTGCTGGGACGCAGCTATTACTACCTACAATGTTAATCTAGAAACTGCCTTAATAACAAGATTTTCAATAAATTAAATTAATAGGTATTAAAGAACTCTTTATTGTGATTACATTTACGTAAAAAAGTAATGTTTGGTAAAAATGTACATCCGACAATGTTAATAGGGACCATCGAAATTGACGTCACACCTTACAGTGCTCCAGTGCATATCGGAACACGTCAAAAATGACGCGCTCCTTACAAGTTTGTGGGTACTTGTAAGGAGCGCGTCATTTTTGACGTATCTTAAACTCGTTAATCGGGTTAGCGTACCAACTGGTCAGTTTCTTTACTCGTCAATTTCACTAATTCACCAGTTTACTCATTAGACAGTTTCGGTAGGTTAACAATTTCGCTAGTAAGGCATTTTCTTCTTCGCTAGTTTTGCTAGGATGTCAGTTTCGTGAAATTGCCACTATTGCGATCCGCTAGTTTTGTTATTTCTCAGCCCCGCTGATTGAACGGTTAATCTATTCGTCAGTTACACTAGGTATTGAACAAGTAGGTATAAGAAGATCATGTCAAATATTAAATTCAAGATAAATATTTTATTTGAAATTATAACTCAAAGAAACCAATAAAGTATTTTTGTACGAAGTTTCAAGTCACTAGAAAAAAAAACTTGCTTTAAACTAACTGACCAACAAGGAAACTTGCGAACCAGGAAACCGACTTTATAGGGAAATAAGGAAATGACGAATTCAGAAACTGTTCAATAAGTAAACTGGTGAATTAGTGAAATTGACGAGTAAGGAATCTCACCAGTGGTACGCTAACCTGTTGTATATACAGTTATAGTGTTGTTGCATTGAATACTTGACCCTGGAAGAAATTAGCCTTTAAATAGCTAGCCTATTTAAATGCTAATTTCCATTGCCACAAATTAAACTAAAAAACAGTCTTTGAGACACTTTGAACATACAAGTTCAAACTATAAAAAGTGCCATATCCCAATTCTGTGGATTTGAATATTTTTGCCAAACTACGTCCAACTTACATTAAAATAAAGTATTATACATATAGATCTGTAAATGTGACTAATTGGTTTTACTTAAATAATAAAGACAAAAAAACTCATTTCTACAATGATTCCTTAACCTTTTACAATAATGCAGAATACCAGTAGGCGTACTTGTGCCATCAAACAAAAGGCAGCGTCCACGGCGGGCGTACTTCCCATTGTTTATATAGCGCCATTAAGGTAATGAGAAATATGCATTGATTCAACTGCGCTGCGGTTGTTACCACATTATATTATACGAAATAGGTCGCGCGTTTGTATCCTCCTTTAAAGAAAACTTTAAGGAGATGCGATTTCGTTTTTACAAGCCTTTTTTTTCTATTTAACAAGTAAATTCGTGCACATTAAATCATCTCTGGACGTGTTAAATACAAAGTTAATTAAATAAACAACACAGGCTAAAAAATAAATAAAAAAACCACATTAATAAAAAAAATTACTGCCTCTGTGGTGCGGTGGGAGTGTGTCCGACTGCTACTCAAGAGGTCGTGGGTTCGATTCCCACACGGGACACCACTTTGTGTGATCCACAAATTGATGTACCGAGTCTGGGTGTACTTTGTGTCCGTGACTTGTATGTTTGTAAAGTTCCCCGCGACACAGGGCTTGTACCCTACTGCGGGAGTTGTCTTTAAAAAAAAAAAAAAATAACTAACTTATTAAGAAAACCGATTTCCAATTTGACCACTTGTTTATAATGCGACATCCAGACACACACGTCAAACTTACATATTCTTGCCTGCGTCGGGGTTTCAAAATATAGTGAGATAGAACACTGTGTTCATAACACTTTAAAAAAAACGTCGCAAATATCACTGTAGAACGCTTTTTCCAAAGTCACACGCAAAACACTTTAATTCATATAGATAGTATTGCATGTATTGGATCACGCTTTGCTTTTACAGAAGATAGAATTTAATGGTATCCGTGGGAGTCTTACATCTTATGTAAAGAATAGAACTCAGAAGGTTGTGGTCAACGGGTTCTTGTCTGGTGTGTTCGATGTGACTTCCGGTGTCCTACAAGGCTCGATTTTAGGCCCTTTACTCTTTGTGCTATTTATAAATGACATAAATAAATGTTTCGTAAACCGTAGTTTTCTTTTGTACGCTGATGACCTTAAAGTTTTTCGTAAAGTGAGTTCCATCGAGGACTGCGTTAAACTGCAACAGGACCTCGATCGGCTCTCATTTTACTGCTCAACCAATAAATTACAACTGAGTTTACCCAAGTGTAAATCCATCTCATTCACGAAAAAAGTCAACGTCGTTGAATACTCCTATTCACTCTGTAACACACCAAAGACCTAGGTGTACTCTTTGACTCAAAATTGCACTTTGATGCTCACGTCGATCACATCACATCCCGAGGTTTTCAACTATACGGCTTTATAAAACGGTCCTGGGACTCGTCTAAAACGCCTTCTTCATTCTTACTATTGTACCAGTCACTCATCAGATCTCAGCTCGAATATGCTACGTGTGTTTGGAACCCATTTTATGATAAATATAATAACCAAATTGAGTCAGTGCAACGTAAATATCTTCTTGCATTAAACTATAAATTTGATAGAAAATGGCTATCGTATCATACTCACCTCAAAAAATTTTCGTTGTCAACTCTTAAACTGAGAAGACAATGTTTTGACCAATCGTATCTTTATAAAATATGTATAACAAAATTGACTGCAGTAAACTTACTAACCAAATATATCTTCGTATACCGAGTCGTTCCCAACGTATTCGTGATACTTATACACATTGTTTATTTGCACCTAAGCGGAGCAGAACCAACGCAGGAGAAAGAGCGCCTTTGAGGCGGTTAATGAAGAGTTACAATGATCACTTTGCTGATATTGACCTATTTGTTCTGTCACTCAGTCAATTTAAAAAATGTATTTCTTTTTGAAAAACTTTCTGACATTTGCCTGTAATTTACATAATAACTGTCTCCATATCGCATGTTTAGACGTAGAGTATATAGGTAAACCTTATTTGTAAAACTTTGCTTGTTTTTAAATTTTTCTGTAATGTATTATTTTGTGGATAACGGTGCTGGTTGCATAACTATCTAATTGTTTTATAAGAAATATTGTTAGTCTTATGCATGATTGCGCAATTGTTTGTTATCCTGAAGAAATAAAAATAAAATAAAAATAAAATAAACCCTTATGATTGTGATAACACGTGAAAAATTTAACATGACCCTACTTCACAATATTTATGTCAGGTTCACTTTGCAGTTGGTGTAGAGCCTACCTGCGAGGCTGGTTTTACAGTTTACAGTCACTCTGGTCGTTGACGCACGCTATGTACGAGGAGTCGGCGCTGATCGGTCAGCGTCACTTAGAAACGTTACATTTAATTACATAGCGTCAGTTAGCCAGCGCCGACGTTCAGCGTGAGAGGAAAACCAGCCTAAAATATGAGGCGCTTACTGACGCTCGGTGAGGAAGGGCACCTATGGATCTAACACTGGAACATTGCAAGTACTACTACTTCTATGTTATGGACTTACCTTGGTCTCATATTGTTTTGTATTTTCCATATAAGTACCATCGAAATTTTCGAAAATACCAGTGGAGTTAATAAAAAAAAATAATAAATTTAATGTCCCGACAATTATGAATGCAAAAAAATCAACCAATCAGTCTTACATTGTGGATTCAAGATGGCCGATGAGACCGAAGCGTTCCCGAGTGGCGACTACGAACTGGAAGGCGAAACATTGCTAGGCCTATCACAAGATGGACTAACACCTGACCTGACCTGGTGAAAGCGCAGGACCGGTCGTTGTGACTATCCTTAGGGGACACCGTTATAGACCTATCAATGCAATGTAATAAAAACAATATTTATATACAAAAACAAGTTGATAACAAAGCTTTAATACAGGCAGTGGAGTGGCTGGCTCTTGATTGAAGTGAGACATAATGAAGTAGATAGCGGCTGTATATCATTTACGTTATATGTAGATAACGTGTAATTGTTGTATACAAGTGTCGGTATTCATATATCTATTTCGATTAACTCGTCATGTTTAAAATAATCTGAAACTAATCTTTTAGCTTTACTGATTTTAAAGATAACTAGCAATGTGGGTCTCTCTCTAGTACCTAATTTTTTTTTAATAATCTATACTACGAGTACTACTTACTAAAAGATTTGATTGTTTGTTTGCATTGAATAGGCTCCAAAACTACTGGACCGATTTAAAAAAAATCTTGCACCAGTAGAAAGCTACATTATCAGGAATTAACATGGGCTATATTTTATTGTTAAAAAAATTAGAGATCGTTACGAAAATTACAATAATGTAACTCAAGGTATAAGAAAGTACGATATGACACCAGTGCGAAGTTAGGACAGGCAGCTAGTTATATATAATACATAAAAAATAAATGGAACGTTTTTATGAATTTATTTTCCGTCAGCGCCTGAACCGAAATTCTTTTATTAATTAAGTATGATTAAAAATTCATCGACATCGTATGGGTATTTAAACGCCTCAATCATATTTTGACCTCTTTGATTTTCTGTGTCCTTAATAATATCTTTGCGAGGACTTATTAATATCTCTCTGATTTTATTTTATTTTTATTATTATATAACGTAGCTAATAGTCTTCCTAAAATGTTAAAAATGAAAATAAAAATAATTTGGCTTAATTAATAAATTTGGCTTAAGTTAGGAAATATGTTATGATGAATGATGTTATATCCTTTATCTTATAAAAATGTTCTCATATGAAAGTGGCTGAAACAAAAAAATAAAGTCGTCCTAAAGCTACTCTCAAGAATAATTTTCAAAATTAGATTAGAACATTGATCATAAAAATATTATCAAAATTCCAAGTTCTTAGGTCTAGGAATTCCGTGAATCGTTGAATATATTTATAGGTCTTTCATGATAGTAATAGTACTCATCCAGGCTTTCCTATCAATCCATTCTAAAATTAAATCTTATAATTGGCACCCATACAATAGGTATTGTTCTTACATCACAATGCGTCTAACACGATTGCACTAAACAATCGATAAAGAACACTTTTCACTCCCAGCCCAAAAAGACAAAGCTTTATCTACAACAAAAAAGCAAAACGAAAACCTCCATTTAGATAAAACACTTAGTGGAGCTAGCAGGTGAGGCCAGCCGCCTATTGACCATGACAAATAGGCGATCCTTGCAAATAAACCGATATGTTTACAAAACACGCGGAGAGCATTTTGTTCGTTCATTGTCGCATTTCAATGTTCTATGGTCGCATCGATAACGGACGCGTGGTCTCGTCTTGATGTGAGTCGTGCTGGTGTTTACAATGGATTTTTTACAAATTGTAAGTTTTATTATATTTGATTTTTTTTTGGAATGGATTCATAAATAAGCTATACAATTATTGCCTACAAATTACCCCATGCCAATCACGGTACGTTATTTTGGAAAGTATTACATAAAAAATAAGAATTAAGCAGTTGACTTTTGGCCAATAGATAACCCTTTTACTTTTAATTAATTTATTAATGACTTCGTTTGATAATAATAATAATAATAATACGGGGCAGGCGTCATAGTCCTTCAATAGTACTAGTTATCCATTCCATTATTACATCACCTCCATAACCCAGTTTCTTGGTTGCCACTTTTTGATAATAGTTTTACACTGACCGGGGATTGTCGTTGGGTACAATCCTATAGTGAACACAGCAATAATTGCCGGTTTGTGTCACATAGCCTTTAGATTAAAGTGTCTAACGGGCCTCTACGTGTTGGCTTCGGCTTCACGCACGCCTCCCAAATGTCCGGGATTCCATAGACCCTTGATATGGAAACGACATACATAAAATAATAAAAAATCTTTATTCACATAAGAAGAAAAATACTACTCTTGAGAAAAGACGATTCTACATATACATGTAATGCCTGTTCGCAAAAAATAGGTAATTCCGGAGAATTTAATGTGGCAATAATACTCGCCATTTGTTGTCATTTGTTTTAATTTGTAGATATTTGCGAGGACTTATCAATAATTGTTACTGGACTTATTATAATAACTGATTTTATAGAAAACGAGAAAAAACTAGAAAATCTTCCTAAAATGTTAAAAATAATAATAAAATAAAACATAAAATATTTTTTATAAATTAATTGATAAATTCGGCATAAGTTAGGAAATATATGGAAGATGTATCGAAATTTCATAATCTTATAAATATGTTCTCATATGAAAGTGGTTGAAATAAAAAAATAAAATCGTGACTCTCAAGAATAATTTTCAAAATTAGATTAGAAGATTGATCATAAAAATATTATGAAAAAGAACAATATTCTAAGTTCTTAGGTCCAGGAATTCCGTGAATCGTTAAATACATTTTTATTTCTTTCAGATAGTAATAGTACTACACATCACACAAGTCTTCTCTAGATCCAAAAGTAAGAAAAGGTTCGACTCATCATCAGAGGAAGAAACTATAGAAAATCTTTTATACTATAAAGATTGCCAGAAGAAACCAAGAGCAGAAGTCACTACTCCCAAAGTAGAGCCACTTCGATTGTCTGTCCCACCGCCCCCTCCACCCCCTCCTCAGCCACAGTGTCCTTTCCCAAAAATGTGTTGCGCTTTAAGCTGTGATAATGACTGTAGATTAAACCAGGAAAACCATGTAATCACCAGACAAATGGAACCGATTCAGCGTCAGCACCAACCGTTCCAGCCATTCCAGCCACATTCTTCCATAATGCAACAACCCAGACAGCCAGCGATGTCAGTCCCAATTCCACCACAGGTTAAAAAACGAAAGAGACCTAAATTCACTCCGCCAAAAGTGCAACCGTTGGCTAGCCGCAGAGATTTTGGGTTCACTAAAGACAAAATTAAGAGTCTAATATCCCAGGATGATGAAATTAGAAAGATTTTGAAAGACCTTGTTAGGGTGACAATACATAAGGTAAATTTATTAGATACGCCAGGGGATAAGACTAAGATTACTAATGGTGCACCGGACGAAAGAGGGATCAACGGCCCTCCTATGGAAACAGAAGAAGACGGCTATATTGAATAATCTTTACTTTTTATACTTCCTTTGTATTAAAGTTAAATAATACCTATGGTTTCGCGCTTTTTTATTTTGAAAAAAATGGCGGTAAAATGAGCCGTCATAATTTTCACAGCTCTGTTTAACGTGTGAAATTACATGTAATAGGTACATGTAAGATTCGTAAAACCGAGTCTTTATCATATCAACCCATATGATGTCCCCAGGTGCATGGTCTCCCCAGGAGAAAATTTAAAAATTTAATATTCACTTGCAAAACAACTCTTGTGAAACGTCGGGATTCTACATGTATATGTAATGCTAAGTTCGCAAACAATAGCTAAAATCGGAGAAAAGAACTTGGCAATAAAAACTCGCGGCCACTCTTTTCAAATTGCCAATTTTACAATGTTGAATGTTTATAAACTTGATATGGGGGTAAGGTGCTGCGACTAATATACTATACACCATGTTATAGGACTGATGCAAGCTGTATTATCAAAAAGTTTAAAACAGATATAAACCAAAATCTGCCTTAGTAGGTACAATATAGTAGGAGCAACTACTTACAACAAAGGTAAAAACTATATGTGCTTAAATATTGTATTGTAAATACTAGAACCAACTTATTATAGATCCTGGGGGTAGTTGCCACAATCGCCACGCTTGGCGATCGAGTTGACGATCGCAGTAAGGCTTTAAAGTATGCACAGGCCGCTCCTGCCCATCCTCTAGTGTAAAATCCCTTAGTTGCCTTAATGACACCCATGGAAAGAGTATTCTTAAGCCAGTACCACACGACGGGGTACTACCGAGTCTTTATGCAGTTAAGAAATTTCAAATAAATAACATGGAACTGACGAAAACTGTCTGAAAAATATACCAGATTGGCATCAACTTAAAAATATAAAGAATTATTTTGTAAACTTACTCTAGCTTTTCAGATTCCGATTTATTTATTTGCTTTAAATGTCGTACAATATTTATACATAGTACATTATTATTGAGACTCAGACATTTCGTCATCACAGACAGACATTTCAAATTAATTGTTCACGCGTCAATAGATATATATTTATACTGTAACTCGTAAACACAAGCTGTTTAACAGTATATCTAGAAAAACAGTACGGCTATTAGATCTTGTAATATTGCATGTCTAACTAATATAAAAACCATACTCTAATACTTATTGTAAACTGGAATTTCATCTATACTAATATTATAAAGCTGAAGAATTTGTTTGTTTGAACGCGATAATCTCTGGAACGATTTGAACAATTATTTTACTGTTGCATAGTCCATTAATCGATGAAGGCTATATAACATCACGCTACGAATACCAGGAGCGGAGCAGCATTGAAAAATGTTGCAAATACGGGGAAAATTTACACAGATGAAGTTGCGCGAGTCAGCTAGTTTCTAAAATAAAGTTATTATTATTAAAAATATGTAGGTACTTATCAGTTTTTCTACGAATTAAGAGAAGAAAAGTTTAATCACTTATTACGATATCTTGGTTAACTAATTTCTAGGAATATTGAAAACAATTTAGTCAGGAAGACAATTTTATAACATGAGACCTGGTTAATATATTACTCAACAGGTTGTCAGCTTCATTTTCAAATGAGAAATTTAGACGGGTAATAATAACGGGTCTTTAATTATATTTTACACAAAATACTGAAACTCGTTTAAAATATTTAAAATTCTATTAAGCCAGTTCGAAACTCCTGGTATTCTCACGTGTAAAGCAAAAATGGTCGAAAGGAACTTTTGTTAACAATTATCATGCATTATCCTGTAGGCAACCGCCATTTTGTTTTGTAATGCCATGCAAATTACTGTCGAAATACAGGAGCAGGAATTTTCTTTGGAATACTAATAGAATAATATTATTTTATTTATTACTGAATAGTAATGTCTGGTGATTGTCGGTTTACTACTGTGAGTAATAATTTATTTATTTATTTTATTTATATGTTGGGAAACAAACAGCTTACGTACGTTACGTTTTTCTGTTATGACTGCCTCTGAGGCGCGGTGGGAGTGTATCCGACTGCTACACAAGAGGTCGTGGGTTCGAGCCCCACCCAGGATAAAACTTTGTGTGATGAGCACGATGGTTTGATCTATGCCTGGGTGTTATTTATCTATAATATTTATGTATTTAGAAATACATAAGTTTGTTTATCAGTTGGTAAGTCTGGTTTCCTTAGTACAAGCTCTGCTTAGTTTGGGATCAAATAGCGTTGTGTGAGTTGTCCCAAGATATTATACATATTATTATTATGTTACAGTATTCACAACATAAATTTTAAAGTTTTCACCTATAGTTAGGGTTTCCCCATGGTTTGTCCGTGTAATGTTTGATTTTTTACACCAAAACTTTCTGTAAAGCTTTATAAAAATCCATACAGTAGACTGTACGTAAAAGAGTAATAATTTACCCATCCATGCATTCTCACAAACTTTGAGATAGGTAGTAGGATAGAATAATATAATAATGCAATATGGGACTGCTTCACACACGTTTATCTGTCACCAAACTAGGCTCTATTATTAAAATAGTAGCATTTTCAAAAATGCAATTATGGTATTAATAAAGTAATTAACAAGAAATGCCTATAAAAATTACTATAGTATTCGGCCTGCGACATCATAATTTTAAAATGCTCTTTGTAACGAAGCAATAACAAAAGCCGTAATAGTTCCTAATCTGTCGGTTAGATGGCGCAAGTGAGGGTCTGACTGGCGTGCAGGAAGGATAGAGGACAAATGTATGCGCAGACACAAGTGCACTCTCTATTCTCTCACTCTCATAGCCCCATGGGACGGAAATCTGACACGACCGGAGAGAGATTGGGCGCAGGACCGACGGCTCATCGTGCCCTCCGAGGCACGGAGTTTAAAAAAACGGTCACCCATCTATGACAGTGGTAACGTTGTTTAACCTCACAGATATCTAGATCTGCTCGGTCGCCACTAGGCCAGGACCGCTGAACCAATTTATTGTATCATGCGTGAGTTAAATTCTTCTGAATAAAATTAGACTTAGCTCACGCCACACTTCGAGCTCGAGTTTCTGAAATCCTTAGTCTAGATCACAAAAGAAAATTCTCTACAAAATTTGAGCTGATAATCTTTTGCGATTTGTAACCGACGTTTCGACCACGGCCGTTGCAATACGGTTGAAATGTCGAACCATGCTCAGTGTAGAGTTCCGGAGCCGTTGCTGTATGAAAAATTCCGATTTGAATAATTGCACCAGCTGAAGTTCATGGCACTTACACCCATTTGTTGAGAAACACAGTTTTTCGACAATAACTTAATGACGGTATATTCGATCATACCCAAAATAATTTTAGTTTAAAGTAATTGTTAAGTAAAATAATATAAAAAAGATCAGAATGGTAGATTTGATTTTTTTATATTTTTTGGTTTCACGGTTCAAAAGATAATCAAGATCTGCCATTTTGGCTAATAAAAAAGGTTAAAATCTTAAAATACTCACGTGATCTCGTCGTATATATAATTTTATAAAAAGTCAAATTTTCAACTTTATTTACTTAGGTTACATAATGCAGTTGATGAACGTCAGACGAAATTAGGAATAGAATGATTCTACATTTAATGCCAAGTTCGCAAGAGTAAAGCTGTAAGAAAAGTACTTGGCAATAAAAAATCATGGCCACTTTAAAAAAAATTTATAATTTTACTATATATTTGTAAATATACAGTTATGCCAGTAAGGTACTGCAACCATTATACCATGAAACTTATGCAAGCAGTAACCATAGTACGTAAAGTAGGTATAATCAAGTTGAATACATTAGTCTCCTGTGGTTTGGATGGGAGCATCAACATACAAAAATTACAAAAGAGGGTAAAGGCAACATGAGACTCAATCATTGTAAGAAAAGAACCATTAATTCAAAATAAACCAAGTCTCAATAAATAAGCAAGTCACCCCAAGTAGCACACGTTCACGAGTATGACGCATGGGTCAGCCATCATCCCCTGCGCCATATTGGAGAGAAGGAAGATGACCCGGCCCACACCGCCACCACAAGTAATGACATAAGTGAGCATGACGATCCTTGACATTACCATTTAGATAAACTCAAATTGTAAGACCACTAGTTGCCGTTACTAACAATTTCAATTACGTTACCAAAAAAAAATTGATTTTATACATTATTCTGCATTTTTATATCTACGACCATAACATATCAACACATATGATGTCCCATTGTTAGGCACGGGTCTCCCCAGTAGAAACTTCTAATTGTATATCCTGGGGGTAATTGCCATAATCGCCACGCTTGGCGAGCGGGTTGGTGATCGCACTAAAGCTTGAAACTTTACGCTGCTGCCTGTCCTCCGGTGTGACATCCCTTAATCGCCTTGACGACACCCACAGGAAGAGATTGGGTGGTACTATTCTTAAGCCTGAACCACACGGCAAATGACCAAGAATTTTATATAATGCAAATAATTATTTATACAATTAAAAAAAGAAGAAAAATTGATACACTTTGACACATGACACATCTATTCTAATACAATAAAGCTGAAGAGTTTGTTTGTTTGAACGCGATAATCTCAGCAACTACTGGTTCGAATTGATTTTTTTTTTACTGTTGGATACCCCTTTAATCGAGGAAGGCTATATAACATCACGCTATGACCAATAGGAGCAGAACTGCAATGAAAAATTTTGCGAAAATGGGGTAAATTGACGCAGACAAAGTTTAGCAAGATGTAAAATTTAACCTTTTTTTTTTTAAAGATAACTAGCAATGTAGGGGATTTTAGTCCCACATTACTAGCAATCCTGTTAACCCCTCCAGCTAAGCTCAATGGCTTGTGTTAGGAGTGGGTTCACGTCGGTAGTATAATGGGTAGGATTCGAACCCGCGACCTCACGATTGCGAGACGGATGCCTTAGCCAAGCTCTCCTGGTACAAGGGTTTGCGTCGTTGACGAGTGAATAATGAGTCAGTTTATGTAAGTTTTTTTAGTAGATCTCTATAGATATTTCTATATCTACTAAAAAATGTTTCGGACCTACTGGTACGAACTAAAAAACAATTAAAACACTTCTATTGATCGAAACGATTCATTTATTTGCACTCTTTTATCATTGCAAAGTCTTAAACTAGTTATTGAGCACGTTTCAGAACAAAATGAACACAAACGGTGCGATTCTTTTTGTTCAATTACCAATATCGGTATTGATTCGGTTCGTATGATCATGCCTTAAACATTCACTAACACGCAATTTATATTATAGTCTTATACAAATTGCGTGTTAGTGAATGTTTGCGATAACCTTATGCTCGCGACTCCGCCCGCTTGGATGTCTGTTATCGCGATAAAAACTATAATATGTCCTTCCTCAGGACTTAAACTATCTCTGCATACGTTTGGATAATCACCTGATTATCAAACTCTAACAGAAATATCCGTGTATCCGACTGCTACGCAAGAGGTCGTGGGTTCGATCCCCACTCAGGATAAAACCCAGACACAGAATAAACCATCGTGCTCATGCAAGATGGTTTATTGTGTCTAGGTGTTATTTATCTATAATATACATGTATTTAGAAATATAAAAGTATGTTTATCAGTTGTCTAGTTGCCATAGTACAAGCTCTGCTTAGTTTGGGATCAGATAGCGTTGTGTGAGTTGTCCCAAGTTATTATTATTATTCTCTTTATTTCTTTTTTTTCTTATAAATTACATTTTTAAATATATATATAAAAAATACATTTAAAAATATAAAAAAATAGTGTCCCACCGGCATCGGGTACAGAGACCAAGCTACCGGTGGTTACGGCCCCAGAGAAAGGAACCTCCTCACAATGCGAGCCGTGTCCAGAAGTACTGCCTTCTGCATCAAGCGCTTGATCCAACCGTCTAACGCGAGCCTCTCAAGGTGTTGGTCGAGGCTCTTGGCAATCAAACCATTAACGGAGACGACTATCGGTACAATGATTGCCGAATCAACATCCCACATGTCGACAATCTCGTGCGCCAGATCCAGATATATTATTTGTTTATCCTTTTCGGCTTTCACGAGATTTTCGTCATGGGGGATGGTGATGTCGACAATCATTGCACGGCGCTCAGATCGGTCTATCAGCACAATATCAGGCTTGTTAGCGACACCAGTCCTGTCTGTGATGATAGAGCGATCCCAGTACAACGTGATACGACTATTTTCAAGAACTGGCTCAGCAACGTACCTGTAGTACGGGACTTCAACGTCCACAAGGTGGTATTTCAGAGCAAGTTGCTGGTGGATTATCCTGGCTACTTGATTGTGTCTGTGCAAGTACTCGCCGTTAGCAAGACGTGAACAGCCGGAAACGATATGTCTGAGGGACTCACCAGGTCGGTGACATGCACGACAGATGTCAACAGTGCCATCCCTCAGTATATATTTCCGGTAGTTATTCGTCATGATAACTTCGTCAGCAATTGCACAGACAAAACCCTCGGTTTCCCCGAAGAGGTCCCCGAACCGTAGCCAGGCCACAGATGCTAGTAGGTCCACATCGGGCCCATGAAGAGCCCGAAAGAACCTACCGTGAAGCTCCTTGCTCTGCCATACCTCCCTGCGTTCGTTGACTCCAAGTACTACAGGCCTGCGCCAGTTCTCTTTAGCCAAGGAGAGCGGGGTAAGCCCGGTGTCCACCGCGACAACATCCCGATGCACACCCACGTCCATATGGAGAAAATATTCTCTGAGATTGTATATCTCGCGGTTATGAAGGGACTTGAGGTTCAACAAATCCCGGCCCCCACACTTCCGCGGGATATACATTCTCATCACAGATGAACGCGGGTGATGCATTCGGTATGACGTCATGAGTGTACGGACTTTTCGATCCAGGGTGTCTAATTCTGTCTGAGTCCACTTGAGTATACCGAAGGAGTACATTAGAAGTGGCATGACCCAACTGTTGCAAGCCCGGATCTTATTGCCACCTGACAAAAGGCTATTAAGCACTTTTTTCAGGCGACCGAAGAAACGTTCTTGCAACAGCTGTTTCATGTCAACCTCATTAATGCACAGTGCCTGCGATATGCCCAAATACTTATAGGTCTCGGTTGCGAGAAGTGATCTTAAGTGAATGGAATCCGAGAGTTGAGTCCCTTCGGATTCCATTACCCGTCCTCGCTTTATATGAACGACTGCACATTTGTCAACACCAAACTCAATTCTAATAGAATTACTAAAGGTTTCAGTTACCTTCAGTAACGCTATTAGCTGTGAGCTGGTGGGGGCAAAGAGCTTCAAGTCATCCATATACAGCAAGTGGGATATGACCTGACCACCACGTCGCAACCTGCAACCTAGCCCTGAACTCTCTAGTAAGGTACTAAGTGGGTTCAGTGCTAGGCAGAACCAAAGGGGACTCAGAGTGTCACCCGGAATAAACCCCGCTCAATCCTCATAGGTACGCCGCCACTTCCTTGGATCCCTCGGCACCCTGGATAGGTAAGAACCGTATTCCATTGACTTCAAGAAGGTGCATAAAGTTGTATTAACTTTATACAACTTCAGCACCCTCAGAAGCCATGTATGTGGCACGGAGTCATACGCCTTCTTATAATCTATCCAACATGCCGATAGATCCTTTCGGTTGCGGCGAACCTGCTGGCTAATAGTCATATCAATGAGGAGAAGCTCTTTAGTACCGCGGGCCCCACTTCTACATCCATTCTGAGAGGTACACATGATGGAGTTTGTGTATATATGTTTATTTATTTTAGCTCTCAGAATGGATGTAAGAAGTTTATAGATCGATGGTAAACAAGTTATCGGTCTATAATTTCTAGGGTCCGAGGTACTACCGGTCTTATAGAGCAGGTGGGTCACTCCTTTAGTCATAAAGGCTGGCAGCGACGCAGATTCTAGGGCGGACTGGAATTGCGATGCCAAACAAGCGTGCGAACTGCGTAGCCATTTCAGCCAAAAGTTGTGCAGTCCGTCTGGGCCTGGAGATTTCTAATTAGAAAAAGGACGGAGTGCACTGGCTACGTCTGTGCTGTTAATGTTAATATCTTCCACTTCCGGAATAAGTTCGCACGCTCGTTCAACGTCACGCATCCATTCCCCCTCTGTGTGGGTGACAGGCACCGCCCAAATGTTACGCCAAAACGAGCTTGTCGCTTCAGCATTTGGTAGCTGCCGTCCACACCTTGATCCGTTTGCTGCCAGTCTCTATACACCCACCTTTGGTCCCTTTGGAACATGCAGTTCACGTTATACCTGTCCACGCGTTTTTTGTACCTGCGTATTCGGTTTGCCCATGCATAGATTTTTTGCTTCAGGAAGTCGATGCGCTCTGTGACACGCGACATATAATCCTGAGGTCTGATGTCAGTCCCCAAGAATGCCCGTTTCACAAAGCGCATGACTCTCGGGCGAGTGTTCCCGGTCCTGAAGCAGGACAACTTGCCGATGAGTACCCTTGCCCAGGCAATACGGCGCTCAATCGATCCTGCATTGCCACGCGGGTACGGCGCACCTTTGTCGTATAGTAGGGGTTTCTGCTAAAAGCTTAACACCTCCTATACGACATGCCGCAACAGCTACACAATACAGGATTGAGTGGGTATCGCCGAGGTCTTCGCTATTGTCTAGGTAAGTAGGCAATAACGAATCAAGAGCACACACCAGCGAAATGTTCCGTCTATGCATAGGTAACCGAGGCAGGCGTGGCCTAATATTGTGGGCCGTGGACCGATATTCGCGAAGCGCAAATTCCAAAGCGGCCTTAATCTCCTCATTGCACTGAGTACTTACCACAATAGCCGCGGTATCCGGCCCCGTAGCTTCACAGTCAACTACATTTGTAGGAAACTGTACCGGGGCAGGGATCTCGCGGCTAGTCTGGGCGTACTCCGAGCGTAGTCTCTCAAGTGCGGCCTCATCTAGCAGATGACAGCGCTGAATGGCCCGCACTTGGTCCGATAATCGTTGTGCCGAAACGTTGACAGTCGGCTCAAGCACCTGAAACAGAGGCAGCATCCGTTCACGGTACACAGTAAGGTTAGTTCCCCCCTCTGTAGCCGCATAATATGCCCGCATGACGTTCTCGTTCATCGATGTCGTCCATCGCATGCGGCGCACATCACCACCGACAGCGGGGGCCCTGTTTGAGGCCGGTGGGCCTCGGGGTCCTAAGCTGGTCGGCGGCCGGCCTCTCCCTCGCCGACGTACAGGTGGTGGCGACGTTGGCGGAGAGAAATACTCGTCACTCGACGAGCTCGTCAGCAACGGCTGGTGTTGAATCCTGTGGTTGCGAGGCGGAGCGGAGCGACAAGTCCGGGGGTGGAGGGTGTGCTTGTAACTGGGCTCTGCTTCGAGTTATCATAGTTTAAATCGTGCATTTCTGTTGTTCGTGTGGTTTCATCTTGACAGATGTCATTTTCCTGTTTTCTATTTTGTATGGTTTTCTTGTTGATATTCTGATTTATGGCGTTTTTTATAGTTTATTGAATGTAATAAATACTTTACTGGGTTGATATAATAATTTATGTGTGACTAGCTGTCCCGCGCAACTTCGTCTGCGTAAATTTTCCCCGTTTTTGCAACATTTCTCATTGCTGCTCCTGTTGGTCGTAGCGTGATGTTATAAAGTCTATAGCCTTCCTCGATAAATGGCCTATTTAACAGTGAAAGAATTAATTTTAAATTCGAATTAGAAGTTCCAGATTACCGCATTTAAACAAACAAACAAACTCTTCAGCTTTATAATATTAAGTATAGATAGGGACTTTAGACCTCAGTATCTCGTATAAATTTCAACTTGCTAGCTGGTGATACACGGACAGACAAACGGACAAGAGCGTGTCTTATAAGGGCTCATTTCTTACCTTTTGAGAACCCTAAAACATCGTACAGTGTAGCTTCGTAATCAGTGGATTCTCGGTGTTATATTGCCAGAGAGGTTGAGGTATAATATGACGCGATACAATATTTATGTATAGCCCTGATATAAGACCCACTATTTGTGTCGTAGCTAAGCCTTCGAAATTATTTTGGGCAGGAAGGATATTCTGGACTACGGGTTTGTAAATATTTTGTGTGATGATGAGAGACATTGGAAATTGAGTTCAATACCTGTTAAGTGGTTGGACTTCTTAACCCTGATTGCAAAGTGAAGGCAATGTCTAACCCTCGGTTGTAAAGATAATTGTCAGATGATAGTCTATACTTCTATACTAATACCAATACTAATACGATACTATTGCACCCATAATTAGTCATCTTATAAATCTCTCATTTCAACAAGGGTTATTTCCGACAGCGCTAAAAAAATCAATCGTCAAACCTATACACAAAAAGGGTGATATATTAGATACTAGCTGTGCCCGCGACTTCGTTCGCGTGGAAGTTGGGTTTATATTAAGGTAGTTTATATTACAATTCAACTTCTGTGTAAAACATTATTAATATTGAAAAATTTCCCCACCACGCGAGTACTGAGGCGGTTTCGAGTTAAATGAAGCTCGAAACCGCCCAATTACTCGTGCGAAATTTTAAGTTAAGGAGCTTCGATTCTGACTCCGATAGGTCGAAAATTCCGATTGATTTTAAACCTCCGACTCCAACTTCGGCTCCGACACTTTTAAATCGGACCTTTTAATCGGAGGTACCTAGCCGCTCCTTCAAGATAATTTATACATAGGTAATAAAGGTATGATGGAAAAAACTCATTCATGGGACTTTTCATAACTCATTCATGGGACTAGGTGTTAAATTTTTCAATAAAATCCCAGTCAGCATATCGAGTCTACCAGTAAATAAATTTAAGAATGTAGTCAAGAGACATCTTATACAAAGAGCTTACTATTCAATCGATGATTATTTAACTGATAAAGATAAATGGATGTAGTTCGTTGCTCCCTATTAATGTATTGGGTTGTATAGTTTATTGCATTTTACTAGGTGAATATTGTTGTCACAGTTTGATAATGTTCCTTAGGTACTAGTTAAGAAAACGATTTACTTTTGTAAGTAAAGATTCTGCGTGATAAATTACGGCCATTCTTTTCTTTCCTTTGAAAAACATGTATACTTATTCATTAAGTAGCAGTAAATTGGCCAATATTTAAGCACATAAAGTTTTTACATCGTAAGTGGATGCTCCTACTATGTTGTGCCCATTGAGGCTGATGTATCCGATCTCGTGTACTCTTCTAATATTAATGACCTCTTTTTTTGCATCAGTCCTCTAATATATGGTGTATAATATAATGGTGGCAGCACCTTACCTGCATAAACAGTTTATAAACAGAGAAACATTGTAAACATTGGCAATTTGAAAAGAGTGGCCACGAGTTTTTATTGCCTGTTCTTTTCTCGGGCTTTACCTATTGTTTGCGAACAGGCATTACCAGTAAATGTAGAATCGACTTTTCACAAGTGTAGTATTTTGCTTCCTAAGTGAATAAATGATTTTTATTATTTTATTATTATTATTATTATTAACTCTCACAGATTCCCTATGATCGCAGGTTATGTCCTGCCCGAGCGATCTTTTCCGAGTCTAAAGTACACCTACTTTGTGTCCGTGTTTGTACCGCGGGAATGCAATGTTTAAACGAACAAACAACATTCAAACGTTTCTAAAAGATATACTCAGATATCTTTTTTTGTGTTTAAATAAGTACTATTTCTAAACTTATTTCAATATTATTTTTCACTCACTTTAGAAGATTAAAATATTATTTTATAATGTCTACATTGGTGAATTTAAAAATAGGTGTGTCAACCTGTCGCAAATTAAGATCATCATATATTCATATCCCTCTACGTAAGAATTCAGTTTTTTTTTTAAATCAATTTTCCTGATTCTTTTTAATTTGTATTTAAACGCCATCTATTTTCAAAACTGGATAAGTTTATTTTTATACTTGATGATTTTATATTAAACTATCATGCATATTAAACGTAGGTACCTAAGCAAGGTATTTAACCTTAAATTATTCACGCGATCAAGACCCGTAATACATATATTTTCATAATGTGTACAAATCGCGAAAGTTTATTAACATTTGTAGGTAAGCAATTTTGGCACTCAGAAGAAATCGAATCACAGATGGCGCCACGTGTTTTATTTTGATGTAACGCGGACTTAATCTTTCATTTTTTTTAAGCAATTAACATTTATAAATTCTAGATAATATCAAGTAATTACTGTTTATTTGTAATGTAATATTGTTTTTCATTTCTACATTTATAACATAATCACTATTCATGCAAAACAATGATAAAGGTGCCTATTGGAAGTGATTATTAATATGAAAATTTGTTAAACAAAGTAAACATGTTAAAGTCGAAAATAAAAGCTTGTATAAATAAGTATACATTTAGAAAAATATTTAAAAAAAAGAATAAAAATAATTTTAACACAACACAAAAAGAGACTCGCAATTAGGGAGTCGATCCTCCGACCTCGCTCGTTTAATACCGCTACTTGTGCCAATAGACCACCTCAGCTGATGCAAACACGGTTAAAATAGCTGATCTTAAGAAAATTGAAAATGTTGTGTTTAGCTCCTAATAGTTTTAGCGTGAAGTTATTGTTTCCATGGGTTACAATTGTAAATAATGTCTTATTGTGGAAAAAATTGTGAAAAACCATAATGGTTCGACAAAACATACGTTGCTGCTCACTCCCCATAGACGATAGCATAATGATTTATAGTGCAAGTAATGACCTATAGTATTTACAATAAAACTGCAAATTTTCATGAAGATCCGTCAAGTAGTTATTGTTTTATAACGATAAATAGCTACAGACATTATCCGTCATTGCTTAGCTCCTATGGGAAATAGCGTAATAAATTATAGCCTATATGTTAATCCAGACTTATTAGAATACACATACAAAATTTCAACCGAATCTGTCCAATAGTTATTGCGTGATGCGTGTTCAAACAAACAGACAGACAGACAGACATTTCTAAAAATGTAGGAATGTGTTTAAATACTCTTTTCGAACATTTCCCAATATTTTTTCACTATGTTTGGCCATGTACAGACACGTGAAATTTACAATTTTATTAATGTATAGAAGATATAGATAGATAGCATGATTCAGTATTCACGCGCGATGGCTTATCATTAGCGTATTTCATGTATAACTTTGGTGTTTCTATACCGATTTCTATGATTTTTTTTTATGGAATAGTTAATTATGTTAACTTTTTTAATTAGGGATGACTGAGTGTGTTATAAACGTAAGAGTAGACAAATATAATCAGAAAGCTTCGAACTACTAAGCTATCGGGAGTTACACGTGATATTGTGAGTCAACCATAAAAGATAGACATATGCTGTCGTGGGATATTTTTTATATAATTTTAAGGAGAACATTTCCGTCATACATGATTTCTGTGTAGCTATAACCATTACGGTTGCACACGCGACGAAAGCTTAAAAAATGGAGTAACTTCTCCCGTTTTCCTTCACTGCTCTGCTCCTATTGATTGTAGCGTGATGAAAAGTATACTATAACCTACTCAGGAGTATGAAAAATAATTGTACCAAGTTTCGTTAAAATCCGTCGAGTAGTTTTTGTTTCTATAACGGTTATACAGACAGACAGACAGACAGACAAAAATTTTACTGATTGCATTTTTGGCATCAGTATCGATCCCTAATCACCCCCTGATAGTTATTTTGGAAATATATTTCATGTACAGAATTGACCTCTCTACAGATTTATTATAAGTATAGATAGAAGATAGATTTAGAGGTGATTTATTTAAAATTAATCGAAAAAAATATTGTATTCAGAAACGACGTTAGCACTGCTTGGTGTTGCCCGTATTCTTTATTATTATTATATTGAGTAATCTAAACTACGTCGGATTGTAGAATTAAACATTTTGTGTTGTGGCCATCCATATCATTAAATAGTGGTAGTTCATTATATGCCGCATATCGTTTAGATGTTTAATGATATGTTTATCGACGTTTGGCCATATCGTTAATGTAGGGTGTCCATAATATAAAAGGAGTAATAAAAAATCTCAATATTGAAGAAAATTATCTTGTGAGTACAACAATCAATTTTCCCAAGTCTACGCAAAACTCGAATTCTGAGTCTGACTGACATTAAGCTCGTTATTATACCACGTTCAATGGATGAACGAAGTGGCGTAGACGATGTGATGTGATGATGGTGATGGTGGTGGTAACTAATAATAATTTAAGAATATTTAGTTAACACAAGTCTGGGAAATACGTTCCAAACTTATTAGATTTTTACATTGTTATCTTTTTTCGAATGAATTTTAGAAAATTGTTACGTTTGGATGTTCATATCATCAAACGTTGAGTATTCATCGATCTGGTCAGATCACATCATGATGTGACCAGTGCTTATGATAAAATTAAACCATTTAATGAATGATATATCACGAAATGTTTAATTCTACAAACTATTGTCTTATTAACTGCCTATTGTAGCATCGGCCGCGCGCGGCTCGTGATCGTTTGCAATGAACGGAAATTAACCCTTACGCAGGAGATATTATAACGCCAATGTGTATGTGCGGGCACAAGTGTAACTGCTATTCCCTTACTTGCAGAGTCCGATGGGACGGAAATCCGAAAAGACCGGATTCTCAGATCAACAAAGAAGTGATCCTCTAAGGTCTGATCATTCTTTCATTCTGACAGTCATTCTTTGGGGGCAATGAAGTTGGTAGAAGCACCACCCGTTGGTGACGTCTTAATCAACCTCCCGTCGTGCAAGGCACTCACACTTAAAGCCAATTTAGATATTCACGTATCCTGTATTCCTCCGGCGAGGGACTTACACTTGGCTAAAGTTAGAATTAAAATGGCTTTAAAAGCATCTACTCAAAAGGAGATCTAAAAGGTTGGGAACCATTGCCCTCAAGGTGAGTGTAGACTTGAGCATTTTCTAGAGCATTACAATGTAATGTAACGTTCTTACGAATGGTCCAATATAAGCAAATGCTCAGTTTCCTAAAGTATTTCCATGTAATGTAACGTTTTTGCAATGCTCGACGCTGTGTTCGACATAATTATAGGTAACTGCTGTAAGGCGAGCGAACATTTACATGTAACATTTCTTTCTGTCTTGTTTTTGCTGGATTAAACGTTACACCAAAACGCTCGTTGGTAAAAAAAAAACGAGCGTCTGTTACAACCTGATTTAAAAAAAAACAGTAACAAAATCAAAACAACGAGCGTCATGTTCAATGTGCGGTTCGAGTAAATTTTAGAACAGCGAATGATTGACGTTTGTTGTAACAAGACTCCTTATTCACGTTCTTAAGCCCGTGCGATTGTCAAAATCTTGTCTAAGACAACTGCGCTTAGAAATGCAGCAACGCGCACGCGTTGCGGACATCTTTGAGCGCACCGCGCATGCGCGAGTTCGCATAGGATTGTCACGGACACGAAATAAAGATCGTGAATAAGGAGCAAGTAAATGCTCAAGTGTATACTCACCATTAGGTGTTAGGAGACTATTTCTGTCGCTATCTATAAGTACTTATAATAGTTTTGAACGCCTACACATAGGTTACTAACACAATATCACATTAGATTCATAGTTTAGAACTAAACAGTAGTTCTACACGAACTTGTTGACGTATAATAACCGCTGGAAGTGCAACATTAACCTTAGTTACGTGCCAACACAGGTTTCTATTAGGCAAATGGTTTGTGGCAAAGGGAATCAACGTTCGGTGTATTACAATCCATATATTAGTCTCAGGAGTCATTTGCCGGAATTCCTTCTTAAATTGATTAATAAAGAGGGAATCCATCACTCACCCTTAATCTGTGAATCTCAACGATTGAAGTAGTAAAGAAGATATAATATAATACTGTCAATACAACAATCAAAATAGGTTGACAGACCGAAAACCCTAAGGGGCTGTCTCCACGGGCGAGTGAATCGCGGCGATAATATCGTCGTGCCACCCAATGAGGTTTCACATAACGTCATTGGTGCCACCTATTTCTATAGACTCTCTACTCTCAGACTGCCTCTGTGGCGCGGTGGGAGTGTGTCCGACTGCTACGCACGAGGTTGTGGGTTCGATTCCCACACGGGACACCACTTTGTGTGTTCCACAAATTGATGTTTCGAGTCTGGGTGTACTTTGTGTCCGTGACGTGTATGTTGGTTAAGTCCCCCGCGATACAGGGCTTGTACCCTACTGCGGGAGTAGACTATTAAAAAAAAACAAACAAAATACACAAAGTGTCCTCGGCGATATTTTCGCGGCCTTGCGTTGGGGTAAGTGGCTTAGTGCGACAGAAACGCATAGTGTCGCTGCGAGAGCGTGGCGAACGCGCTGACACTAAGTACCTACTGTTTGCAATTAAAATAACATTATATTATATTGTATTATATTTTGGAATCTGTCATTCTATGCCCAACGAACAACAAAATGCATTTTAACAGCAGAATAATCGCTCGTTCATGGAGACTTCTTGACGATAGTAGAGCGGAATCGTCACTATTCTCTCGCCGTAGAGACGGCACCGCAAGTGGGAGGAGTGGTTGGTCCCCAACTTAATATTTTTTTCCATTGACTGCCTCTGTGGCGCGGTGGGAGTGTATCCGACTGCTACGCAAGAGGTTGTGGGTTCGATCCCCATCCAGGATAAAACTTTGTGTGATGAGCACGATGGTTTATTCTGTGTCTGGTTATTATTTATCTATAATATGTATGTATTTAGAAATATTTAAGTATGTTTATCTGTTGTCTGGTTTCCATAGTACAAGCTCTGCTTAATTTGGGATCAGATAGCTTTGTGTGAGTTGTCCCAAGATATTATTATTATTATTATTATTGATCTTAACTAGGGATTCGAGAGTCAAATAGAGATCAAACAGGCGTCCGTGATTTTGTGCGAGTTTCATCCTTTATTGCCACTACTCGAAATCAGCTAAGGAAAACATGTACACGTGTGACGGCGTGTGACATTCACCAATATGAAGTGGGCCCGCATATTGGATCGCTGCCTGTACATTCTCTTAGAGAGGTACCCTGCAGTGGGAATGTTAGGAGGCTGATTAAGTTAATGCAATTTTTTTTAATTTTCTTCATTGATGTAATAATATTACTTGAAAAATGACTATTAGATCTTATTCTAAATGCCCTTTACATGAGGAAAAAGTTATTGCTATTGACACTATTTTGACTATAAGGAAGGGTTATGCTGTTCGCGCGTATCTTGTATGTATGTAGTATGTAATATTCTTTATTAACTGATATCTCACAATCCACTAAACGGATTTATACAACTAAGACGTCGTTAGATTCGTCTTGTGTCTTTGTTCGCCAAGTGTTCTTAGATATGTGACGTTAGAAAAAAAACAAACATGGCGGCTGTGAGATGTCAAAATAAAGAGGTGCGAAAAAAAAGTTGTTTAGAATACTGCAATATGGGTATCAAATTAAAGGGCTTATCTTAAGCATTACAAAAAGGAATAACATGATTATGACTGTAATACTGACTGTAGACTGTAGACTGCCTCTGTGGCGCGGTGGGAGTGTTTCCGACTACTACACAAGAGGTCGTGGGTTCGATCCCCAACCAGCATAAAACTTTGTGTGATGGGCACGATGGTTTATTCTGCCTGGGTGAAGAAATAGAAGAAAATAGAAGTATTTAAGTATGTTTATCAGTTGTCTGGTTTCTATAGTACAAGCTCTGCTTAGTTTGGGATCTGATAGCGTTGTGCGAGTTGTCCCAAGATATTATTATTATTATTAATACTAGTTAGCAACCATTTTTTTCAATCTTCAATACTTGACAATAGCTGTGATAATAGTCAGTTGTTACATTCGGTTACATCATAGGTACAACCACTTAAAAGTATTAAATAAAATAATAAATTATAAAAATAAAAACTCGCCTGTACAAAAAAGATGGAAACAAGATCTCCTACATATACATTTATTATTATTTTTTTTACTATTTAGATTTAAATCCATACTAACTATAATAATATTATAAATCTGAAGAGTTTGTTTGTTTATACGCGATAATCTCAGGAATTACTAGTCTGAATTAAAAAAAAATACCGTTGGATAGCCCATTTATCGAAGAAGGCTATAGGCTATATAACATCACGATATGACTAATAGGAGCGGTGCAGCAATGAAAAATGTTTCAAAAACGGGGTAAATTTACGCAGACGAAGTTGCGCTGGTCAGCTATTAATATTATAAAAAGGAAAGATTTATATTTTCTATGTAACGAATAAACTTTAAAACTATTGAACCGATTCAAAAATTTTCATTTCACTGTTGGGAAGCTACACTATCCATATGACATAGGCTACTTTTTATCCCTGTATTCCCACGGGAACGTGAACTAAGCGAGAAACCGCGAGGCGTCCGCTAGTACCTAATATTTATAAGGAACGTTTTGGTCAAGAAAGCAAGTATAAGGTATAGTACCTGGATTCACTAGGTATTTTTCTGTCTAAAAATGAAACCTAGCTAGATCGATTATCGCCCCTTAAACAGCTCCAGCGATTTTCATGAAATTTAGTATGCTGGGGATACTAAATTTCATGAAAATCGCTGGAGCCGTTGCAGAGATTCAGATTATATATATAGGCATAGGTAGGTATATACAAGCATTGCTCGTTTAAAGAATATGTAAGATAGGTATACCTATAGTCAAAGAGAAGCATGGTAGTCGATGTGATTCTACATGATACTCTGTCCATTGCTCGGCTAAGCTGCTCTACTACATGAGTATCTAAATAGTTGCATATTTTTTTTAAAGACGAGTTCTTCCCGCAGTAGGGTTCAAGCCCTATGTCGCGGGAGACTTTACAAACATACAAGTTATGGACACAAAGTACACGCAGATGTGGAACAACAATTTGTGGATCATACAAAGTGGTGTCCCGTGTGGAAATCGAACCTATGACCTCTTGCGTAGCAGTCGGACACACTCCCACCGCGCCACAGAGGCAGTCATTTATACCTGAGTGCCACTTCACTCGGTGCAGAGGGCTGAATGTTATTAACAAACTGTTTGCCATATCTGATTTTTCCTAACAGCAACATATTCGGAATGGAGTAAGTTCTTTGAACTAACATTTAAGTTGTGACTTTAGAAATTTTAACAAGGTGCAAATGTTGCCAGCACAAAATGGTTCCACTCTGAATAAATATGACATTTACCTAGGAGTTATATATATTGTATTGTAACAAAATGTATTTACTTAGTAAGTGATTTTTGTGTGAGAGATATGCCAATCGGCAAGTTCAAAGGTGGTATGCGACCACAGTTATCCTGTGAGCATTACTATTGAATAGCTGGTAGATAGTTAGGTTAGTTGGGTTAGTTTAATTTTTGACAAAAAATTAAAGTTTTATTTTAAGACGACTCCCGCAGTAATGTACAAGCCCTGTGTCGCGGGGGACTTTACCAACATAGGTACAAGTCACGGACACAAAGTACACAGTCGATTCACACAGACTTGGAACAACAATTTGTGGATCACACAAAGTGGTGTCCCATGTGGGAATCAAACCCACGACCTCTTGCGTAGCAGTCGGACACACTCCCACCGCGCCACAAAAGCAGTCTAATTTACCACACCATGGCACGAGAAGAGAAACCAAATAACCTCTGATACATTATTTCCTTCATAAAGAGGTCCTGGACTCAGTGGTGATCGAGCAGATCCAGATACTTGCAAGGTTGCTACTGTCGGTCCAAGAACGGGTTACAGTTTCCGAATATTGTCATACCCCGTGCTCGGTGCATCGGAGAGCGTCCTGCGCCTAATCTCTCTCCGGTCGTGCCGGGTTTCTGTTCCATCAGACTATGAAAGTGAGAGAATAGAGGGTGCACTTGTATCTGTGCACTATAATACCTAATGCTAGTTGGCCTGTCTCTAATCTGCCACCGTAACCGACATCCATTAGGAGAGCATTATTTTTAAAACGGCTAGCCGTTTTAAAAATAACACTGAAAGCATTATTTTTAAAACGGCTAGCGCTGAACGGTGGTTCGTCAAACAAAATTTAAGAACCGTTATAAAAAATAGAAGCCTAATAGCTAAGGCATTGGTCTCGCAATCGTGAGGTCGCAGGTTCGGATCCTACCCATTATACTACCGATGTGAACCCACTCCTAACACAAGCCATTTGAGCTTAGCTGGTGGGGTTAACAAGATTGCTAGTAATGTGGAATCCGCATCAAAATCCGTCCGTTTTACATGATAACGTCGTAGAAAACATTGATGACATATCGCCATTCGCGTTGCTTAGCAACCAGTCCATTTAGTGAAAAAGACGTAATATATCCATCAAGATTCGTAAATATTCGTCTAAACTCGTACATACAAGATTTAGCTAAAAACTTAAATCTTATTTTTAACTTCATCGTAGTTGGGTAAAAAACAAAAAAAATAACGTCATTGTCACGCCGCCTAACAATAACACATTTGTAGTGTTATTGTTAGGCGGCGGTAGCCTATTTAGTCGCGTGTAATCGTGAAGTCGCGGGTTCGAATCCTAATTATGATGGCATATAATTTAAAGGTAAACGAGAATGATCTTGATCACGTTAATACCAGTAATCCTATTATCTGTGTTAATGTTAATAATGTTATAATTACTTATACTAGTATTATATTATCTGTGCCTAAGGTCAGTTTTATACACTGAACTCCACATTTAGTGCCTTAAACTGACGCAGGTCATAAGACAGTTATCCTGATAACTAAAATAACAGAATTTAAGTAACCTCTAAGTTGCTAGGTAACGCAGACGAGTACGTACAGTCACGAACAAAATATTGTGAAACGAATTTTAATGACGTTTTTGTTCTACAAATATTTTAAAGGAGTATTAAGTTTTAAGAGTTTATCTTCTACATTAGGAAGTGATCTAAAAAAAAGACATGAAATGATCCCGAAGAACGGTGGCCGTCAAGGCATATTGCTAGACTTCATAGTGTACATTTGCATGCCTAAATATGTGTACATTTGCATGCTGTTAAGCTGATCATGGTGATACTATTGTTACTAATATAAGATCCCATGCAACCCATTATTCGCAAATAAATGATTGAATTGAATTGTATTGAATTGAATGGCCAACATTATATATTTTTTACAACTAACTAATTATTTACATTATTTACGCCCTCAAGCCAGGTGGAGTGATGATACACGCAAAACGGCTGGCAGGAGCTGGATGCGAGAAGCCGAAGATAGAACAAAGTGGCGTGCAATTGGAGAGGCCTATGTCCAGCAGTGGACTGCGATAGGCTGATGATGTATGATGATGATGATTTACAAACTAACAAAACCAAGTAAAATAAAAAAGGCAAGACCCGTTTACGCGTCGAAATATTCTTCCACATCGATGTCGACTGGTAACGTACCCAGAAGGCTGGCAGCATTGCCACGTTGAATAGCAATGCTTATTCTTTGTGCAAAGAAAAACCTAGCCCTCGGGTCACGTGAAGAACTGATAAGCCGATTTGAAATTTCCTTAAAAAAAGTCGGGCACTTGGACCCCACGGACCCAGCGTCTCGACCCCAAACGGCTCAAATATATAATCTTCAATTAGATTTACATATTTGCGACGTTTGAGAGTCTCCGCTGATGCAGCAGCAGCGCAGGCACAGTCTAAAGTGCTTGAAAGATGGGACGGCGCAAGGGTATCGACACAAGCTGCGTCCCATACCAATGACCTCCCCATCCTCCATGGCAGCAATCTCATACCATCCGGTCTCTTGCCATCGTCGCGCGCCAAGCCATTTGGTTCAAGCATGGCTGGAACGTCGGCGGTGACAAGAGCCCGACGGATTATATCGTTCAGACTGGCATGCCGAGATATACGGCCTGAGCTCCTACTACACGATAGGCCGTGGTGTCCAAGGCCGGTGACCAGTTCTCCACAGTGGCATCGATGTGGAGAAACACACGAAGCGCCTAAACGTAGGCACGCAGCAATCCGAAATGTCGTAACATCCAACATTGTGCCTATATTGGGCTATGGAAGTGCCTGTAACCAAAGACCCGATTCCCATTCCCCCACAGCCAACAGGAGAGCGCGCTCTGCAGCGTTCGATGATGTGCTAATTAAATGTTCTCTTACTATGCTGCACAGCGCTCTATCCCATTGCCTCTGGGAGAAGGAGTTAGCGGGTAAGTCAGTATTAGGGCAAGCCATTTTCCAAGCGTTCAGCGCTTCAGTCTTACACAACACATCAGAATTAACCAGTGTAGGCGTTAAAATATTCCTGGTTAATCCTTCGGTGCTGTGGACCGAAGACAGAAAAGCTGGTAAACTTACGTCAGAAATTTTGCGAACGCCGAGGCCGCCTAGGCGAACAGGTAGGGACGCTTGTAGCCACGCTCGGTCGTTCAAGACCATATTTAAAATTTCGCATAGGGTGTTTTGAATGACTTTGTTCATTTTTTCTAAAAGTGCCGAATGTTTAAAAAGTTGGGTAGACCTAAGGAGCATGGGTAAAATTTGGGGCGAAAAGGCAGTATCGAATAATTGTAAAGGCCGAGTGTATATTTATTTGGAGTAGTCGGTCCGAAACGTCACTAAAATTTTGGATTTTCTCTTCAACGAAGGGAACATAGGAATCTTCTAGAATTGTGGACCCAAGGAGGCGGAAAGAATTGTTTTCTATAATTTTTAAATTTGGAGCCAAAGAATTAAATTTTGAAAAAACTGTAGTTCTATTAATCTTATCAGCAATGAAAATTTCGCATTTACTAGAATTTAACTCTAAGTCAATTGATTTAAATTTATCTTTAATTAAAGCCAGGTCGTTCAAGACTGTGTCCTCGTCTCCTCCGAGAGTACCGTCATCCAGATACTAAACATTAAATTTAGAATTTAATTGTCGAACTATCGGTTGTATGGCTAAACTAAAAATGGCTGGTCCTAGCGGGTCACCCTGTTGACAACCAACTGCCGAACTTAAAAGATTATCTTTGTATAGTAATTTGGATGGATATCTGTAACATTGAAAAAGAAATTTATAAATTTTGGGTGTTTCTAATTTTGCTTGTGTCAACAAAGTGTCCCTATTGACAGAGTTAAAGGCATTCTTCAGATCAACCTTTAAGATGACCTCTCCTTTACCACTGTCAAGGTAAGTCGACAGAGCATCAATGGCAGCCTCACAGCCTCCCTTGGAACCAAAGCCAAGTTGCAAAGGCTGTAATTTAATAGACAAATATTCGCTGTAATATTTACAACAAAGTTTGGCCGCCAAACGCCTGTAAGTACACCCTACGGCAATTGGACGAATACCACCATCTCTCTTACACAGGGCGCATAAGTTCGCCCCATACAAAATATCAATGATGGCCTCGTCCACATTGCCGGAGAGCATCATGTTGACTAGAGCCGTCAGCTCCTTTAAAAGGCCCTCGCCAGCCGGACCAACACTTGGGCATAATAAATCTTTTAAGTGCTGTGGCGACAAACCGTCAAAGCCGCCAGCAGATCCATTTCTAAAGGAGCCAACGGCTATTAGCACCTCCTTGGCAGTGACGCTGAGGCAGTCTGCATCAGCGTCAGGAGCGTCCGGGAAGAAAAGATCATCTAGGGGCGCTGGGTGCTTACTCTGCAGACCCGCGAGCGTATCTGGAGAGCAAGGCGCGACTTTGTCAGTACTGAAAAGTAGTCTGGAGGCACCTCTGATATCACCTTCCCTTAATTTGGATTCCACATAATGGAATTTGGAATTTCTGTGAAAAACGGTGAATTTTTGCGTCAAAATCTTGAATTGAAACGTTACAATTTTGTTTAATTTGGGTCGTCAAAGTTTGCTTTCTAGATTGGTCATTTTTAATGTGTAGAATCCTGTAAGGGAAGGTTACTAACTGTTTCCAGGCACTTTCGGAATTCTCCCGGACAACGAGACCTATACAGCGGGCCAGATTTTGGGCAACTGAAGGTCTCGCGCCACGGGGTACACGTTTTAAAATCGGAACTGAATTTTTATACTTCGCGAGGGTTTGCCAAAATGGAATTTTGGTTGTCGAACTTGATGATGATGATTGAGTAGTTAGGCTAGGAAGTACATTTGGGGATTTATGTACTCTACCCAAATGTACTTTCAAGCCTCGCTCACCTTTGAAAAAGCGGGCTTGGGAACAATAAGGGCAGCGCACCAAGGACGTAGGTTGACCGACACTCGCATCACTGGCACCGTGGTCTTGGGACATAACGAATATTTAAAAAATCACTTAAATAATTATATAAATAAAATATATCACAATTTACAAAATATCTATAACTAAAATGTCTAATCACTGTCACTTTTTCGTATTGTCTTTTGTATTATACAAAATAATTTAATAATTTGATAAATGTTCCGACATACCAAACTTTGAACTGTGAGAATCATTACCTTTATATCATAATCGATGGCAATCAGCTCTCTGAAGTGAAAACAAACTTTTCTATCTCCAACACTACGGTTCACAAAAGTACTACTCAAGAATTAGTTCACTTTACAACACCGTGATTGGTCTATTGTTGTTTAACTAAAATTCAGGCACTTAATATGACCAGTAATACACACACTATTTAGTCTTTACTTTGTCCTTTCAATACTGTCGCACCTTTCGTAGGCTTCTAGTATTACTATGTTTGATATGCCTCGCTCTGTAAGGCGAGCACCAGCAGAGAGTCCTGCCATGCCCGCACCGATAATCACGACGCGTGGTTCTTCATTCTTTGTTAGCATTGCATGGACCAACAGCGCATATCCCTCTATCTTGTAAATCTGGTCCGCAGTCCGTTGGCATGGGTTTAGATTTCGTCTTCCATCTTCTCGGTAGGATTCTTGGCCATTGTTTTGTAAATAGTAATTGCATTGAATTGAATTGAATTGTATTGTATTGAATTGAATTTTGAATTCAGAGAGCCCCTGCGTTGTAAGATATGAACAGCTATTGAGAAACATTTATTATTGAAAGGCCTTTGACTACGTTCACCGAGGTAAGGGGTGAGACAATAGGCGCCGGCATATTTTTTTTCTGGATGGTGAACACTTTTTCAGATGTAGGTGCAATTATATGTAGGAGTGCGAAATAAGGATTTGGGTGGGACTGATGCTGTTTTGGGTAAGCGTGACGCTTGCTTGTTGCACTCCGGGAGTGCCGGCAGAAGGGAAAACCTGAAAATTATATTACATACTGATGAGAATTGAATAATATTTTTCTTTCTTCTTTTCCATATTTCTCTTAATAATAAGAAAATTTGAAATAATAAATCACAAATCATAGAACCAAAATAAAAAAGGAAAAAAAAAATCGTTACTTGGACTCGAACTAGGGTCTTCTGGTTTCTGGACCGTCCGATTTCCCGCCAGAGCTATAATAACATTGTAGATGGTAGCAAAAATTACCTACGTAATTCTAATGCTATTGTAGCAGTTTTTCATTGCTCTCCCTCCGTCTTACGATTTTTGAACTGGTTCACGTGATCCAGACGCGAGTTTAACATTTTTAACCCATACCAAACAACAGTTTACAATTATATGTTCGTAAACTTTCGCGATTTGTACACATTATAGAATTTTATAAGCTAGAGTCTACCCGTGACCAGGGCCGTTGCAATACGGTCGAAACGTCGGGCAATAAACAATGGTATTTAGCCTTAAAATAAAATATTTACGCAATTCAGACCCGTAGCTTAAAAAAATCTATAAGTTTACAATTATTTTCAATATCCCTATATCCACTCTTTTATGCGTGTGACTGTACTTCGAACCAATATTTGATTATTTCTAACGAAAACATTTGAAATGCGTATATTTTGGTTCACGCCCGTCACCCGGCGGCAAAACTGAAAATATTTACATAAGTAATACGTAGTAAGTGTTTCTACCCTTCGGTACCTACGCTATTTGCATTTAAAGGCGGCTGTACATATTGGGCCCAGGTATTGTTCCAGCACGTGGGACCAATAATCCAACGTGTGAAAACTTGTGGGGCACGTCGAGATCCAGGTTCATTTTCGTGCATCGCGGCCGATCGCGAGCCGTGCGCGGCTTACGACAAGCGTCAGACGATGCGAAAATAGTCAGAGTATGAGAATGTATGGCGCCGTTTCCGAGGTATGCGACAGACGCGCGCGGCCGACGACTGACAGGCTGCACGCGCACTCTGACTATTGTCTTATCGTCAGCCGCTTGTCGTAAGCCGCGCGCGGCTCCGCAATGAACCTTTATGTGTGCACGAAAAACCGACAGCAATCGTGTGGCAGGCCAGTGTTGGCGCCAACTACCAACATATCGCCAAGAACTCTACACGTTGGCCCAACGTGCTGGACCAATACCTTGGGCCAAAGTGTACAGTCGCCTTAAGACTTTATTTCTATTTGTTTTCTAAAAATACCTATTGGTCGAAATAGTTTTTATTTAATTTTACAATAAAGATCACAAGAACAAACCTTTACTAGAGACAATAAGAAAAGTGACTACGGATACACTCTTTTTAATTTAAAATACTAGCTGAATTAGGCCACGTTTCGCTGTGGCTTTTAAAGTCAGGAGTCACTCGCCGGCCTTTCCAGAATATACTGCTAAAGTTTCATTACAATCTGATCAATGGTTTCGGAACGCATAGAGTACATACAGACAAACATTGATTTTTATATATATAGATTCATCATAGCAGTTTAAGTTACCACAAAATTACTTATTAGTCTATAGACTTGTAATCTCAATGAAAAACCTAAATAGGGTTTATCATTTACCAAAAAAATACTTTACATAAAAGAGAGTGCGGCGGTTGCCTAACGCTTTAAGCATCGGTCTCGCAATCGAGAGGTCGCGGGTTCGAATCCTACCAATTATTATACCAACGAGTCAGCTTCTGATACAAGTAATTTAGCTTAGCTGAAGGACTTAACAAGATTGCTAGTAATTTGTGACCAACTTTAAAAAAAAAACATGTGTTTGGCACATTGACGTATAGACCTGGACCGCGCCATCCCTTTCAATTAAAAAGTAAATATTGACTGCAAAGCGTGAAAGAGAGAAAAATGTCGTGCGGCCTTTGGCAGGTATTATCCACAAAGAAGCGTTGTCTGTTTTTAGAGAGTGGCCAATTTTGCGAGGTTTGGCGCAGTCCTGGTTAGGGTTGTAACGGAGGTGATTTTATCGGAACCGAAGTCGGAGTCGGAGAATTTAAAATTGGTTTGTCGGAAAAGTCGGAAGTCGGAGCTGGTGGTGAGAGAAAACGAATATGTTGATGGTTTAAGAAAATAAGATAAATAAAGAAACATTATTCAGTCATATTAAATACGTGAAGGAAAAATTCGCTCGGGCGGGACTCGACTCCGCGATCATAGAGAATCCGTGAGAATTTTTCCTGCATATACGTATTATCTATAAATTAGCTTAAAAGAGCGGCCATATTACGGTAGGTAGATTAAAACGTCCGATTTAAAAGTGTCGGAGTCGGAGGTATAAAATCAATCTGAAGTTCCGACCTTTCGGAGTCGGAGTCGAAGCTCTGTAACATCCCATGTCCTGTTCTCTACGTTAAAGGTATGGCACCATAGATTCCAAAGGAATGCCCCATTTTGATGCAGATTTTTTTGTCAAAACTCTACTTTAATCGACATGATTCTTACCATTGTCCGATGAAAATTCGTTTAGTTGATAAACTTTCGCGATTTGTACACATTATGAAAATACTTATATTACGGGCCTTAATCGCGTGAATTATTTAAGGTAAAACACCTTGTTTATTGCCCGACGTTTCGACCGTATCGCAACGGCCGTGGTCACGGGTCGACTGACTTGAGTCTACCCATGACAACGGCCGTTGCAATACGGCCGTTTAGTTTTTAAGTGATAAACAACTTTATATTTCAAGGGGTGTTTAATATGAACATTGTCTTTATACTAAAAGACAGACAGGGTTGAATTTTTAATTAACAATGGCATAAGTTTTGTTATCCTTTAGCTAACAATAATACTTACAAACTGAGGATAATTGTGGCTATTACATAAAATGCCAGCTAATCCAAGGAATTATGCTGGCTTTGTTTGTGTAAAATTATAAAATCTAGGTCCATTTTTGTATCTTGGAACATACGTGGAGTTGTGAAAATGTGAAAAGCAGCTTTGAGCTGTATATATATATATTCTTTATTTATGCGAGGCTGACACAACCAGTATTTAGCTAAGATCGGTTAGATTTCCAAAAGATAAACGAAGAAGAAGAGATTGTTAAATTATACCAATGGGTTGAACAGTTTCAATATGATAAATTCATCTATATAAATAAAAAAAAATGAATAAAAAAAAAATGTGGCACTCGGGTACTGCCGCGGTAAAGCTATTGCATAGCATTTTTTATCAACTAAAAAAACAAAAAAACAAAAAAAAAATGATATGCATAAGTTAAATAATATATCTAATATATAAAATTCTCGTGTCACAGTTTTCGTTGCCATACTCCTCCGAAACGGCTTGACCGATTTTGATGAAATTTTGTGTGCATATTGGGTAGGTCTGAGAATCGGACAACATCTATTTTTCATACCCCTAAGAGTTTGTTTGTTTGTTTGAACGCGATAATCTCAGGAACTACTGGGCCGCATCGAAAAAAAATATTTTATTGTTGGATAGCCCATTTATCGAGGAAGGCTATAGGTTATAACATCACGCTACGACCAATAGGAGCGGAGCAGCAATGAAAAATGTTGTAAAAGAAAAAGGAAGAAAATGGAAAAAATTACGCAGACGAAGTTGCGCGGGTCAGCTAGTATATCTATATATTTCATTTTCTACATTAGCGTACAGTTATTACATTCGGAGTTTCCATTTAAGCTATATAATGCTTGTGAAAGGATACTCCGCTCTTCCGAGTTATGTACAGGACTAGCGTGTTACAAGCAAGACATTTTTATTTGATTTAAAATAACATGCAGTGATAAAAATAAGATTATAAAAATAAAAAGTAACATGTGGCATATACAGACAAAGTTTTATAATTACAAGTAATGAAAATGGGCGCGTACAGACATATTTTTATAGATGATGATTCGATTGCTCAAATCGTGATCTGACAGACGTTGGCATACGTGAATTTGAAGTCTAGTGAGGGCTATGTACTTTGGTACTTAGTGAAAGTAATGAAGTGAATTTTTTGAGGTGTTCAGGGTTAGTAGATTACTGTAAAGCCCAAACGCAATCTTAGACAAACCAACCTCTCATCTATAGCTATAGATAACAAGTTAAATTATTACAAAACAAAAACCCGACTGCTTTAAACTAATAACTGAAATGTTTTGGCGATTAAAACCCCTATTTTATTTATCAAATGTTGATGTAAGTAACCAGTATTACTCTCATAACTGAGACGGATCTAACGTTACCCCTCAAGCTAAAATCCATCAAGCCATTTAGGATCTAGAAAGTGCCAAATCGTGCCAAAGAAATATACATACGTACAATTGTGTATAACACTCCTTCTTGCACAATCGGGTAAAAAGCTGAGACTCACACCTACACAGAAAGAGAAATACAATTTGCAAATCACAAAACATTTTTCCGTGTTCGGGAATCGATACCACGACACATCGACGCATAGGCTTTGATTAACTATTACGCAATCTGTGTAGTTCAATAGAAATAGACTATTCAAATAAATTTTGAAGAATACTTCTGACGTCACAGAGTCGTCATATCCTGCATGATAGTCATGTAGTCCAACTAGACATTGCTACCATAATATGTACTACGTATATGTATGTATGTATGAGTGTAACATAACAACTTTGTAATTAAAAAGCTGGTTGAGTGCTTCCTCCTCTAATAAAGTGGTAAAAACTACAATCAACTGATTGCATGTGTTAATAACTTTGCTTCAAGTTTGGTTAAGACAGGGACGGAGCTATAACTGTATGGCGTTGACTCTTTCGCGCAGAAGCGAGCCTTAAATCTGTGCTGCGAGTGGCCAACGTACGTAGGGCGGGAACGCTGTCTAATGAATGAATAGAATAGACGCGATTTTATTAATATTTTTGTTTTAAAGTTTTAATATAATTTTTGTAAACGTTGTGATGTTTTGTTTTTGTTGTCAGCTTGTCAAATACATGAACTCTTTGTGTAAATGTTAGGTGAGCGATAAATAACATAGAGTAATAGAAAATTAATACTCATTTAAAATTTTGCCTTAAAATTTTAAGTAAGTATTTTAATTTATTTTAAAAATTTTCATAGACCGTAGAACAAAATGTATAGTTAGATGAAACAATAGTAATAGTAATAATGTATAGCATTCAGCTATCACTCATTCGAACATCCAGTATCACCATATGGTCCTTTTCACATATTCCGGTTTCAATCCGGTATAAGTCGTACATTCGCACACATACCAGGCACGAATGTATAGCCACCGCATTGGACGGACGCCGGAACCTGTGAAAGTTGTGGTACATCACCATATACTTCGCGCCGGGTACCGGGATTAAAACCAGAAGGTGTTAAAAGAACTTCACGTAGTTTCCACCGTCCCACGTTTTGTTGTTGCATTACACAATCTTTGGTGTAATAGTTACTATTGCAAATCGTGGTTGTTGAACTATCGCAGTATCTACTACTATTACTATAAGGCAGTAGTGCATTGTGCTGTATGGTCTGGTATAGGTTCTGTTATAGATTCAAAATCTCTAAGGAACTGCGTGTAACGGACCTGTGTCACAAAAATAAGTTTAATTTCTTATCCGATAAGTACTAAGTACATATATGTACAAAATTTACTACAGCGTCATTTGACACATATACAATTCTCAAGACGATTGCCATAATGATACATTTTGTCGTCCAGGCACGTCATTAAAAAATTCATTAAAATGTGAGTCATTTACTCAGTTACAACATTTACTAGAAAAAGACCCTATGAAAATATTAAATACCTACATAACAAATTTACGTCACGCATCCCACACAATACTAGTACATTAAACTAATGTACATGTCTATGTGATTCGTAAGTCTATGTTCGGCGTTTAAAAGCTCGAGCGTTTCCCGCCCAAGCGCACTCCATAGCTGAACTTTAGGGGCACAGGCCATGCACTGATCAGCCTAGTCAAACTATTGTGTATAACGTACGAGAGGACAACACATAAAAAGGTAAGTTTCAATATTTATTATTCTCTTTGGTTTATTTTTTTATAACGTTGTTTGAATTAAATAACAATTATTTTTTTAAATTATTTATTTATAGTTTTGATATTCGGTTAGTGTTACCAATTTTAATTAATTTAATGATGTTTTATGAATAAATTTATATAATTTAAATTTGAACCAGTTAATATCAATTAGTGTCACCGTAAAAAGTTTATAAAACTTTCAAAGTATTTACAAAAACAAAAATAAAAATAAAGGAGACAGGCATGGCAAAAATATATCTAAAAAATCTTTTAAATATCAAACACTACAAGGAAAATTTGAAAATAATCAAGAACATTATCAGTATCATTGTTGGTATTTATTTTAGAAATTCAACTTGATTGTAAAGTCATCTTCTGCTACCTTTTCTTCAAGGATCACGTCCTGCAGTTACAAATATTTTAAATAGTTGAAGATAAATGAATAATAAATAGTAACAGTTGGTACCGACTAAAGAATAAGTTTATCAATGTGTGTGGAAGTAATTTAAGACACGAATAGAAAAGTTTATAAAACAGTGCTTAAATAAAAAAAATAAAAAAACGATTTGTCTAAATCTAGGCCTACAGTCCAGCTTAGTTTCATTTATTAAAATTATTTTAATTAAGTTTGTACGTGTCACTTTACATACGTATGTAAAGTAACCCCTTTATCATAATATGTTAATAACAGCATTTTGACTAACGAATATTCTATTAATAATAAAATAGAAAAAAAAACATTCGAGATTTAAAATTATATAAACTTGCAATGTAGGAACGTTTAAATATTTGTGGGTTCTTTTAAAACAAAAAAAAATTCTCGGATTTTAACATGTTTAGCATGTTCATATAAGGATTTTTTAGAGAATTAATTTTCTTAAAGTAATTTTTGTAGACGTTTCTTGCCAATTAATGTATTAATACAATAATTGCATATTTTAAAGATAGAAAAATTTTAAGTCCAAACCCTCCTGGGTGTGGACTTAAAAATCGAAATCGAGATTCCTGGGTCTGGACTTAAAAAAATTCTATCTTTTATAAATGCAATTATTGTATTAATTTATTTTCTGTTTTTTTTTTACCTTCACATTTACGTGTACATAGGAGTAAGTAGATATATGTAATGAAACTGTTTCTGACTGATATATAAACGCTCAAACCCTTGAACGGTTTGGGTTCAAATTTGGCACGCATGGTTAATTATAGAATTCAATCTCAATCACCCAATGATTTCATATGTCTTTAGATTTCATACCTAATTTAACTATGCGAGCAAACCTATACATAGATTTTAACGGGCGACGATATTAAATTGATGAGTAGTTTATCTATACTAATATAGAGCTAAAGAGTTTGTTTGTTTGAACGTGGTAATCTCAGGAACTACTGATCCGAATTGAAAAATTATTTTACTATTCGATAGCCCATTTATCGAGGAAGACTGTCGGCTATTTAACATCAAGCAACGACTAACAGGAGTTGCAAAAAAATGTTGTTGTTGAATGTTGCAAAAAAGGGGAAAATATACTCAGACGAAGTTGCGCGGGACAGCTAGTATTGAATATTAATAAATGTTGATAAAGTAAACTCAACACATTTGAAATGGCGATTTACGAAAGCTTCAGAAATCCGTTCACAAATCATTTAAGCCCGAAAAATGTAAATACAATTTCATTTGAACGGATAAGCAACAGCTGGCATTGTAAAAAGAGCGGCAAACTATGTTTTTGCAGCCCTACGTTTGTCGTGACAAAGTGCTAAGTAAAATTCGTAATAGGTGGTATCTTCAATTATATTGTGTACTTAATTAAAGTATTAAAAAGATGCCTTCGAAATTGTAATAAAATACTTACAACATATGTGCCTATTTCTCTCCCATAGTAACCAAACGATTAGACCGAATTTGGTACCATTTTTTTGTTAGAAACCCAACTTAATTGGAAAGGTTCTTGGCTTTATTTGATGAAAATCCGTTCAACCGTTTTAAATATAATTAAAAACCCTCAACAAGTATAAAAAGCCGAAGATAGAACAAAGTGGTGCAATTGGAGAGGCTTATATCCAGCAGTGGACTGCGATAGGCTGACGATGATGATGATGATAAAGTATAAAAATACTTTTTAGAGATATTAAATATATTTCGGGACTTAATCGCGTGAATTATTTACAGGTACGAACCTTTTATTTACCCGGTTTACTATTTAGAGGTTTTAAATGTGCACGCATTGTCCAGAAAACATTTGAAAAGTAAGAAAAGACATATACTTTCTCGTAATTCTTTAAAATAATAAATTCTAGATTAAGATTTTCTCGTTCCGTTGCTGTAAACCATTGGTACATGTGGCAAAATAATTTCCATAGCACCTAGTGAGTAATTTCAATAACCACATTCTTTCCTTCAAAGATGTAACGAAGCGCGTACGTTACGTCTTTGTAACTTCCAGTTTAACGGGGCATGAGGATAATGTAATATGCTTAATAAAATGACATATTTTATTATAAGCATTTTCCATTGACTGCCTCTGTGGCGCGGTGGGAGTGTGTCCGACTCCCACACAAGAGGTTCGATTCCCACACGGGACACCACTTAGTGTGATCCACAAATTTTCTGTTCTGAGTCTGGGTGTATTTTGTGTCTGTGGCTTGTATGTTTGTAAAGTTCCCCGCGACACAAGGCTTGTAACCCTACTGCGGGACTCGTCTTACAAAAAAAAACCATTTTATTTATTTGATACTAGCAAACCACCGCGGCTCCACATGTGTGCAATTAACTGGTGAAAAACCTCGTATAAAAAATATTATCCTAATTGCAAGTGGTCTTTTAAAAACTAAAACTTTCATACAAACTCTACAAAAACCAGTCAAAACGAGATAAGTATTTAACGTACCTTTATATATTTTGCGATGAAATTTAATTTACTTATTTATATTTAGGTACAATATTCAGGCAGCTATGATAAAATACCTATTTAAAACAGGGTTGGTTCACAAAAACAGATATCCCAAAAAAGTCAAAATTATCAATTTTAGGTGGTGCGAAATACAATCCAATTACCTAGTCTATTTATATAAATAAAAATGAATCACCTAATCAGGCTTAGATTAGGTGGACCAATCCGCTTTGCTATTTTTTTAAATATCATTCAAAGTCTAAAGTAAATTTGGAACAAATGGCTAGAAAATTGTAAAAACTCAATATTTCCCACCCAAACTTAATGCGAACGAAGCCAAACACCACAAACAACTAACACAAATCTTAAGCATAAATAGGTTTAACGTCTAAAACTGGACAATAAAAAAAAATCAGAAACTACTAGCCTTCTATTAGGGTATATATATATATATTTTTGTAGTACGGGGAAATAGAGTGAACATAATATTGTATATAGATAGTTAAAGTAACTACTTAGAAAATAAATTTGTAGCTCTTTCTCAGAATCTGTACGAAAAATATTGACTGATTCATTCAAGCCTGTTCTGATCAGTTTCACGCTTGTCGTTTGTAGATTTTTCTCGTTTTAATTATATTTCTAGTATAAAATTAGTTTAATCATAGTAAAAAACTTCAAGGTTTTACGTATTTTGGTGTGTAGGTAGAAAAATGTTACATTTAGTATGCCTCCATTCTTTGGAGATTATTAATATAAGTGTATGACATAAGACACATACCGTTTTTGTTGTCTATACTAATATTATAAGGCTGAAGAGTTTGTTTGTTTGAACGCGATAATCTTAAGAACTACTGGTCCGAATCGAAAAAATATTTTACTGTTTGATAGCCCATTTATCGAGCAAGGCAATATAGACTATGTAAAATCACGCCACGACCAATAGGAGCGGGGCTGTAATGAAAATGGTGCAAAAACGGGGTAAATATATTTAGTTGTACGAGTTACTTAGGTTCGGTAGTTCGGACTAGTTGTTTCTGAGATTATTGCGTTCAAACAAACAAACAAACTCTTCAGCTTTAAAATATTAGTATAGATAGGTAAGTATAATATCTATCGATGACTTGCAGGAAAAGTGACAGAACAGGTAAAGAAAAGTGGGGATTTACCACACCTCGAAAAAGTGGCTTCACGTCGGTTCTGTAATAGGTGGGATACGAACCCGAAATCCACAGATTGCAAGCCCGATCCCTTAAGCCTAATGTCGCTTCAATTTCGTGACCATAATTTTAAAGCCATAACGGTTGAAACAAAATGGAAGTTATGTCTTTGTTGCATTAAACACTGTTTTAGTATAAAAATAACTCTTACTCCTAAACGACTTTTATTATGATAAACTGACATTGTTTGTACACGCAAATAGTGACATTTTTAATTTCGTTGGTCGAATGGAACGAACCAACTAAAACAAAATACTGATTAACCTATAGTTTCCGAATTTGTTTTTAGTATTCAAGTAGTGGGAAAATCGGAAGCGAGATAAAAATTAGTAGAAATAAATTAGTTGAAAACATGGGCGCCACTAGGATCCCTTAGGAGGGTGCAACAGTATTTACACACTACATACAGAGAAAAATCTATTGTAATCATAGGACATTGTGATTTTTTTGTAAAGATTCCTAGCAATGTGGGATTGGGTCCCACATTACTAGCGATCCTGTTAACCCCTCCAGCAAAGCTCAATGGCTTGTGTTAGGAGTGGGTTCAGGTCGGTAATATATTGGATAGGATTCGAACCCGCGAGACCGATGTGTTAGACATTAGGCTACCGCTTTTTAATTCCTGACCTAATAATTATTTTTTAGATAATTGTTACATTACAGCCTTACAGGCTTATTATTCCGACAAAGGGGTGCTAGTGCACCCCCTTGCACGCTGCTAGCTGCTAGGCACAGGGGCCTATGGTGATGAGTTGGCCCTTGAAAATTGGATGGAAATATTGGTTACCAAAATGTTATAAGTCTATAAAATTTACGCAGACGAAGTTGCGCGGGACAGCTAGTATTGAATATTAATAAATGTTGATAAAGTAAAATATATAATATATTGGGACAACTCACACAAAGCTATCTGATCCCAAACTAAGCAAAACTTGTACAATGGAAACCAGACAACCGATAAACACACTTATATATTTCTAAATACATACATATTATAAATAAATAACACCCAGACACAGAATAAACCATTGTGCTCATCAAACAAAGTTTTATCCTGGGTGAGGATCAAACCCACGGCTTCTTGTGTAGCAGTCGGATACACTCCCACCGCACCACAGAGGCAGTACAAAATAGCGATTTACGAAAGCTTCAGAAATCTATTCACAAATAAATACAATTTCGTTTTAACGGATAATCAACAGCTGGCATTGTAAAAGAGCGGCAAACTATGTTTTTGCAGCCCTACGTTTGTCGTGCCAAAGTGCTAAGTAAAATTCGTAATAGGTGGTATCTTCAATTATATTGTGTACCTCATTAAAGTACATTGTATTAAAAAGATGCCTTCGAAATTGTAATAAAATACTTACAACTTATATGCCAATCTAATCTAAAAAAATTTTTGTAAAGATTCCTAGCAATGTGGGATTGGGTCCCACATTACTAGCGATCCTGTTAACCCCTCCAGCAAAGCTCAATGGCTTGTGTTAGGAGTGGGTTCAGGTCGGTAATATATTGGATAGGATTCGAACCCGCGAGACCGATGTGTTAGACATTAGGCTACCGCTTTTTAATTCCTGACCTAATAATTATTTTTTAGATAATTGTTACATTACAGCCTTACAGGCTTATTATTCCGACAAAGGGGTGCTAGTGCACCCCCTTGCACGCTGCTATGCTATGCCTATGGTGATGAGTTGGCCCTTGAAAATTGAATGGAAATATTGGTTACCAAAATTTTATAAGTCTAATTTTTTAACTTTAATTTCACCACGTTACCCTAATGTTACGATCTATTTAAGATTTTATGAACAGTTTTCGAAAGGTCAAAGTCCTTGAATAGTTTGAGATAATCCATCTTATTCTGAGGAAAGGAATGTCCTTAGTACAGGATCATGGATGGGCTTATAAATTGATTAATAGGATGTCATTGAGTCGGTATCTCTTTTATATAAAAGTGAAGTGTAGAAAAAGATGGAAGATTATAAACACACGCGTGAGTGAGGGAGACAAAAATATGTGATTTAAATACCCTACCTAGGGCACAAATTAAATAATATAACCTGACAGAATACAAATTAAAAATATTTAAGTAGTAGCTTTCCCCCGCGGTTTTACCCGTTTTAATTTACCTTAATTTACGACCCGATTTTTTCAAGTATTTTTATCAAAAAAAACGGTTCACGGACTTCGACGAATATTTGAATAAAATATTGCATTTGGTCGATCTGTTCTCGAGTTTTGAGATTAGGATTACGTTTGACGATTTATTTTTATTTATCTCTAATTATATATTAAAATCTTGTGTGTGTATTTGTGGTCGAACTCCTCTGAAACTGTTTGACCGATTTTAATGTTTTTTTTTGTGTATTTGGTAGGTGTGAGAATAGGTCGTATAGTATTTCTTTTAATAAAACTGGACAATATAATACTTATATAAAAAACTAGAAAAATTGTCGCAGAAGCAGTTGCGTGGGTCAGTTAGTTTTGTTTCTAATAATCATATTCAGTGCTTTTCAAAAGCAGCTTTTTTATCAGGCGTTAACAGTTTTGAGCGAACAAATGTTCGAATGAAACTAAGTACTAAAATAGCGAACTCATGAAAAAAAAGCAAAACCTTGTTGAACAACTTCTGCCCAAATGTTAGTTTTTACTACGGATACTCTGGCTTTGTTGTTTTCAATTACCACTTGAACAAAATTTAGTTTGCTGTTCTAAGCAGTAAGAGAAATGGTAGCAATATCGCCTCTGTGGCCCGGTGGGATTGTGTCCGACTGCTATGCAAGGGTTCGATTCCCATACGGAACACCACGTAGTTCCGATTCTGGATGTACTTTGTGTCTGTGATTATATGTTTGTAAAGTCGCCCGCGATACAGGACTTGTACCCTACTGCGGGAGTTGTCATTTTATAAAAAAAAGTAGAACTAAAAGTAGGTATAGTAAAATTAAACGCAGGCTTTTTTTTACGTTTATTTTGATTATTCCTGTTGTCTGGTGTTAATGTCAGTTATCACTATAAAAAAATATCCTACGTCCGTTCTCAGAATACCATCTCCTTGCTAAATTTCATTACGAGTCGTTTAGTCGTGAAAATCATTGTAATCACATGTACATGTAGAATCCCGACGTATCAAAAGTGTTGTTTTGCATCCTAAGTGAATAAAGAATTTTGAATTGAATTTAAAGCTATCAAAGTTTTCTTTCATGTCATATTATGATTTTCTAAAATTCGAAATGGATTTTTAAAAAGTCTATGTCTACAGAGGTAAATATACGATTTTTACGCTTTTTTAGCTTTTTAAAGTGAAAACTTTTGAAGTGTCGTGTTGTTTCTTTAGCCCCATTGTCCACTTTTTTGGTTTGGGTATAAAATGGTAAACTCGCGTTAGGATCACGTGACCGTAATTTTTTTAAGATACGAAAGTAAATTTCGCCGCAATCTACAATGTTATATTAATTTGAAATAATTGTCATGTCGTTGTCATTGTCATTTTTTAAATTGTCATGTTCGTGTACGATAGCGCTATAAAAGAATATTGTATTTATTCACATAAGTGATAGTACTTATATACCGATAAAAAAATATATATATTCCCTAACCATTCCAAAAATATTCAAAAGTACAAAACGTTCATGTTTAAGTTTTCTGCCGGCACTCCCGAAGTGCAACCCGTTTTTTTGTTTGCCGAGATGCGGGCGAAGCGCGTCGAACCAGTCGTTTAGTATTATGTACTAAGGCAATAACGTAGGTCCAAAAGCAACAATACTATAAGACTGGGTTAAGCTAAATTAGAAGTAAGTTAGTCTAGGAGTAAGTTTGTAGTAAGCTGTCTGTACTAATATAATCGAGGAGCTCGTAATTTGTTATGACGTGTAGTTGCTGAAGCAATATAAGTTTCAGTGCACTAGAATTTGTGGTAAATAGCTGGGATACTACCGTGAAGTATTTTGATTTATTATTAGTTTTAAGTTTATTTTTGTTTTCCTGTGGCTTTATAGATTCCTAATGGATGACCGAATATTTAATTTGGTCTCTTCGTTTAGGATGTATTAATAAAAACGGAAAAATATACTTTTAATATGCACATAGAGTAGCATTTTTTATTCTCTCGTTGTAAAAACACTCAAACTTTCGCAGTAGAGTACACCCCGTGTTACGGGGGACTTTAAACGTATATTTTAAAATTCCCTTCGGTCCCCATTAAAAAGATATATTTTAAAGTCCTTTATCGAATACAAAACACACTCAGAATCAAAACAACCTCTAGCAATCGTACACACTCCCAATGTGCCATCGAGGCAGTTTTTAATTAGAAAATCTTAAAAGTCACTACTTGGAGCGTTAGTGACTTTGTATCACACTACAGCGACAAAAGATGGACTATAGAAGCTACGCTCCGGAAGAGACTACCTGGAAAAAGGGAATTCGGCAGGCCAGAAAGGCGGTGGGCTGATGATATGACAAACAGCTGAAAAAGATTGGCTAAAAAACTCTACTCCTATTAACTCATACGAAGTCCCACTGCTGGGCACGGATGTCTTCAGGAGAACTTACTGAAGATCCTGGGGGTAATTGCCATAATCGCCACGCTTAACAGGCGAGTTAGGCTTCGTAGTAAGGCTTTAAAGTACGCAGAGGACGCTGCTGCCCGTCCTCCGGTGTGACATCCCATAATCGCCTTGACGACACCAAGCACAGGAAGAGATGGGGTGGTACTATGTAATGATTTGGAGGAGGCCTTTACCCAAACTTGGGTCCATATTTCAAAACAGAAATAACTAACCTACCATTTAATGAAAAGCAATAAATGGTAGGTTATTATATATGGAAATAAATGTCTTATTATATTATTATTATAAAAGTCATTACAATTAAATTAAATTTATAAAATATAATTTAATAATCGAAGGCAACCTTTGTGACTGCGAGGAAAAAAAAACAATGTGTGACAAAGCGGTGTGACAACGAATCCGCACCCATTTTTTTATCTGATTAGAACATTATTTCGATAGGTAGACAAAGTTTTGAAATTGACACGTCGAAACTTTGAATTGATAAATGGATTAGAATAATTATATTCAACTGTGATATCAACTTTTTAACTTAATTGATTAGATTTGTAATTGTCATTTATCGATAACAAATCCAAGGACAGGGCGTTATATGACTCCCTGTCTGGCATCGGTCTCTCAATCGTGAGGTCATGGGTTCGACCGATTATACACACGTTGATGTTTGCCGAAAAAAACAGCTTCTGTTACAAAGATATATATTTTTGATTATTATTTAGCTATTAAACTAAGTAGCGGTTACTACAAGACACCTTTTCATCAATATTCATTGCCTAGTCTATGAGTAAAATGCCTGTGACAGACAGACGGACAGACAGACAGACAGACAGACGGACATGACGAAACTATAAGGGTTCCGTTTTTGCCATTTTGGCTACAGAACCCTAAAAACGCAGAACCAATGGGGGAGGACAGTATGTTTGTTAAAGTCTACCTAAAGACAACTTAAAGTAATATATTCGGTTTATTATAAAAAATAACCTCTGTATGAGAATTTCGAACTACAATATTGTCGAAATGGAGACATGTCGGAGCTTAATCTAGTCACACCTAAGGGTTTGTCGAAATATACATACAAATACTTTAGTAGCTCTACGCTCTACTCTCGCTCTACTACAGCATTTAAAGTTGCGCGTCTTTTGTCTTTGTAATTCATTCGACTCAAAAAATAAAAACAAAAGACAAAACATTCCCTAGTTAAAATGTTACTTAAGTATTATGAATGAAAATGAAGGGTCAGTTTTTAAGTCATCATAATATCTACTAGCACTCTGGTAGTATCAAGTTAAAGTAAACCCAACACGAGCAAAAAAAAATTACAGACGAGAATAACCAAGGAGGTGACAACCGCTCGTAACTATTAATAGAAAGTCCCTAAACTTTATCAGAAAACTTGTCAAAACGAATTTTAATGGGAGCTAAGGTACACTCCAACAAGTTGAATCATGACCCGCCTACAAAAAAATGCCTACTATAAATAATTGTTAGCGGTCGGTACGATATTGTCATTGTTTCGCCATAATACATCTTTACATAATTTTTTGGATTGAAATTTATGTTTATAATTCACTGGTTTATGCCTATCTCTAAGGAACCGTGAATATTCAGGAAGTAAGATACAAAAATACTTTTATATTAAGTTTTCGTTTTCACGGCCATCTGTAAGAAAAATTGTCAGTTCTTTGGGAGGCTTATGCGGACGTGGGTCCAACACGCGGAGATCCTTGGAGATTTTTAAACAGGTACAAATGTATTCACATTTTCAAAACAGCTCAAACAAAGTTTTTTTTTATACTACGAAATGAAGAGACGAATAGGTCGTGCGCTTGATGGTAAGCGTCACTGGTATGGGCTAGCCATAGCAGAGTCAGTGCCACTTAAATCCTTGTTTACAAAAATCTGAATGTCATTGAACCGCGCTCCTCTTTTTAGACATTCATAAGTTTTCTTTTTTGCCTACAGTGAATTACTAGGTAAAAAAGAGTTAGTGATTGACATTGTTGGGGCACCGACCAAGATGTCCTGTGGCTAAGATCTACCACCGATTAAAAAGTCCCATCTTGATTTAAGTAGCTTTATTCGCTTACGACAGATTGAGGAGTTGAACGGAGGTAGCTGTAGTCTATGAAGCATTATTTTTCTGTATGTAAATGTGTTGTTTTGGAATATAGGTATTAGTTAGGTAAATTGATTGAAGGCTAGCTCCCTGCCCCGGCTGGTTATACCTTGCGTTACATTATTTTAATTTTTGTAGGGATACAAATTTTTCGACAATAAAATATAGCCTATGTTTGTCCCCTATAATGTAGTTTTTTAATGGTGAAAACATTTTTGAAATCGGTTCTGTAGTTTTTAAGTTTATTCGTTACATACAAAAATACAATTTTTTCCCTCTTTATAATTTTTTTTTAAAACATAACTAGCAATATAATGGGTACATTAATACAAGTAAGTATAAAGATTTGGATTTTGTATGGCATAATAGCTATGCCAGCACAGATTACGTACCTTTTCTCAGTTTTCTATGGTTAAACCTAATTATGTAAGTAATTAAGTAGTAAGTAAAAGGTTGCCTGGAAGAGATCGCTCTTAGCGATAAGGCCGCCCATTGTACATTTATGTTGTACAATGTATTCTTTGTTTTTATATTGGTGTACAATAAAGTATATATTATTATTATTATTATTAAGTACCAACCTAATAAGTACACCAAGGTAGCTAAAATTAACTTCAAAAATCGTGTCCAAATCCGTTCATTTATTTGTGAGCTACGATGTTATAGAAGGATACATAGACAGATATACGTTAAACGTATAACGTCTCTACTATAATTTCTATTTATAATTATATTATGTGTTAAATGTTGGATAGAAAATGCCGACGGCAAAACACGTTTTAGACTAATTCAAGCGTAGTTCTGTAGTGATTCACTGTTTAGGTACATTTCATTAAATAGAGTGTAAACGATTTGTAACAATGGAATTATCAATGAGTATTATATTATTATTAGTACAATCCCCGGCGACACATGGCTTGTAACATTGTGTATAAGGGTTGTATTTTTTAAGAGTAAATAAACATTAAAGAAAAAAAACCAGGCAAGTGTATGTCGGGCCGCGCACAGTATAGGGTTCCGTAGTCCCCCCGCCCATCCGAATAATGTGTCTTAAGAAATGGGTCATTTTACATATAGGGGAGGTACCCTAAAAAAATTTTTTCAAGATTTTATTCTTTTAATTTGTCGGCGTAAGTAATATATGTATCGATGGCAAATTATAGCCTCCTAGTACAAACAGTCTCTGAGCATGGACGGACATGTCGAAACTATAAGGGTTCCGTTTTGCCATTTTGGCTATGGAACCCTAAATATGGAAAATATAACCATGATATTATTGAAAAAAGAAATTCTACGGGCCACAAATGACAAGACTATTTAAAAGTAGCCAATATCAAACACCTATAATTAACTTAAAAAAGATGGGTAACAATTTTAACAAAAATAAGTAATCGCCGCAAATCTGTTTCATCAAAATAAATTAATTCTACTGATTGATATCGATGGCACCACAACTTTTAAATTATTCTATTTGACAAACTCCATCACTTTGTATATTTTAATTTTATAATGTAATATTATAGAGTATCAGTATTGCAATGAAAGCTGTGCAATTATCTCATTAACTCCGATATGTTTATATCATTAAAATGTAATGGAATTTTTCAATTTGAATTTATTATAGGTACTTTTAAGACCAGAACAGTTAAAATGTATGTTTCATTTGAAGAACAGATAAACTGCCTCTGTGACGCGGTGGGAGTGTTTCGGACTGCTACGCAAGACGTCATGAGTTCGATTCTCACACGGGACACCATTTTGTGTAATTCACAAATTGTTGTTCCAGGTCTGGGTGTACTTTGTGTCCGTGACTTGTATGTTTGTAAAGTCCCCCGTTACACAGGGCTAGTACACTACTGCGGGAGTCGTCCTAAAAAAAAAGAAAACATGCAACCATTACAAAAACGACTAAGATCTTTGTAGGTCATAAACTGCACTTTTACTAAAACCTTTGGGTTATGATGAAATATTTATGCAACACCATAATATTAGTAACTAGAGACGCCACGCGGTTTCACCCGCGTAGTTCCCGTTCCCGTGGGAATACAGGGATAAAAAAATAGCCTATATCACCCGGAGTTAGTGTAGCTTCACAACGATGAAAGATTTTTTTAAATCCGTCCAGTAGTTTCAGAGTCTATTCAATACAAATAAACAATCAAACAAACAATCAAATCTTTCCTCTTTATAATATTAGTATAGATATAGATTATGTTAATAGCCTAACCTATAGTACTTAATAGAAGATTTTTTTAAGAGATACTACTCCAGCATTTGGTTAGGTACCTACTTATAAGCCCTGAGACGCTGGGCACTTTACAAACGTACAAGTCGCGGATACAAAGTACACCCAGATTCGGAACAACATTTTGTGAATTCCACGACCTCTCACGGAACAGTTGTAAACAAGACCACCTCGCCACAGAGGCTACCGGTCGGTCAATCGCAGAGCGTCAGCTCTCATCAGATAATCATTTCTCGATGTATCTTCTTATTCAAAAAGGGTTACTAAATGAAAATAAAATATAAAGCCAGATTTCAGTATTTTTATGGACATTTCTTGTCCACTTTGATATATACTCGTACAGTAATGCAATTACTGTCAAAGATAAGGCCAGATTATTTAACATAGTAAAGTCCATAATACGAATAGTTTGATTTAATAACGGAATATTTTATACAGTTAAATAATAATAATAATATCATGGGACAAGTCACACAACGCTATCTGATTCCAAACTGAGCAGAGCTTGTACTATGGAAACCAGACAACTGATAAACATACTTACATATTTCTAAATACATAGATATTATAGATAAAAAACACCCAGACACAGAATAAACCAACGTGATTATCACACAAAGTTTTATCCTGGGTGGGGATCAAACCCACGACCTCTTGCGTAGCAGTCGGATACACTCCCACCGCGCCACAGACACAGTCAATAGTAAATAATTGTTATTTGTATATAATATACAGGGTGTAACAGAAAGGTGTGGTCATATTCAAGGGTTGGTATGGGCCCATGATACTGAGCGCACATACCTAATTTTATCAAAATCGGAGTACCCTAAAAAAATATTTATTATTTTTAAAAAGTTATTAATTTAAAAAAGTAAGACTTAAAGTTCTATGGCATAATAATCCAATCGAATGTTGTACCGCTGAATTTTTACAAAAAGATGCTATAACTATGTTAATAATAATGCAACCAGCTATGGCACCATGGTAGGTGCAATACTGATAACATACACTATCCGCTGCTGAAATTTGACCACACCTTTCTGTTACACTCTGTATACCCTAAAAGACATTATTGTATATAAAATGTCGATATTCATCAACACAATAAAAATATCGGCACGCTAATGTTTTATTGTGATTTGTCAATCAATTTAACTAATCGTAAATTATCGTGATCGGAAATTGGGAAAAAGTAAAATGAATATTTTACTTTTTCCGCCTTCATTTATCAATCATTCATGTATTTCATTATGTTCTATATTTTTTATATTAATTCGTCACAGTACTGGTTTCCACTGACAGTATACCTCAGTGGAGTGGTGGGAGCGTGTACGATTGCTTGGCAAAAGGTCGTGGGTTCGATTCCCGTACAGGACCCACTTTGTATCATCCACAAATCGTTGTTCCGAGTCGGGTTGTACTTTATATCCATGATAATCTTTAAAAGGTCCCTGACTCAGTGGCGACCGAGCAGATCAAGATATCTGTGAGGTTAAGCAACGCTACCAATGTCGGTCCATAGATGGGTGACCGTTTCCCAATTACGTTACACGCCTCCATGTCTCAGAGAGCACGGTAAGCCGTCGGTTTTGCACCCAACCTCTCTCCTGTCATGTCTCTCTCCGGGCTATAAGAGTGAGAGAATAGAGAATGCACTTGTGTCTGCGCATACACTTGTGCACTTTAATATCTCCTGCGTAGTTAGCTAGTCTCTGATAGGATTGGCCAACATAAACGACATTGGTTGGGAGACCACCATAATCTTTGTAAAGACCCCCGATACCAAAGAATACCGAAGTACCTAGAAGGTACCCTTCATACAATGAAACTTATTCTTATATATGCGAGCGGGAATAGTCTATTTTCATGGTTTTTCCTAAATAACTTTAAAAACAACTAATAATTATAAAAAAAAATATATTTGACATCCCTACAACATGACCTTTCATTTGATATTTTATACGATACAGTTCGCGGAGTTTTTTTTAAATTTCCTCGTTTGCCCCCCAAAAATGGCTCTCAAGTTCCAAACTCTTCTATTTACGTTATGCCTTCGTATTAGGGTTATAGAAATACATATGTGTACCAAATTTGAATTTAATCATCCAATAGATTCGATGCAAATTGTCTATGACAGACAGACCGACAGAAACACGAGTGATCCTATATGGGTACCGTCTTTTCCTTTTGAGTTACAGAACCCTCAAAATCGTATATATTATAGCTCATTGATAGACTTTACTTATAAGAAACTCACCTTCAAAAGCTTATTATTACAAAAAACAATAGCATCGTAACAAATAAACGATGTTAGCATAAAAATAACATGAATCATTTTTATGTTTATCGTAAAAATATTCACCATTGTACTACATACGCCACTTAAACGAATTGTCTCCCTCACATCGATACGTAGCTGTAAATTTACATGAAATCCATTTATTTTTCCATAATGAAGACGAAATGAGTCTGTTTTGTAAGGTTTCTGTTCGCGATATCTTAAAAATAAGATTGTGTACTTAGTTATTGGATTTGTGACAAGATAACGTTGGTGATGATCGGAGTTTGCTAGAATATTGAGTAATAATGATTATTCTGATGATAAAAAAAAATCATAAGATAAAGAAAATCATCACATGTATTCTTGATCATAAAAAAAATTCATGGACGAAAAGCGTCGGTAGGTTATACTTTTACTAGATCCGAAAACATAATTTCTGCATCGTTTATAGCAACTTTCATGAAGCATTACGCAGCAAATTTTCACAAAATAATTCCACCCTTACAAGATTCAGATGATCACTTTTAGAATTATCAATACTTTCGGTGCACTTTTTACCGAAAATCTTCAGTTCGTGAGCGGTTTCAATGTAACTTTCTATTTTGTATATTGACTTTATTTCTTTATTTGTAAACTGATTTATCATTATGTGACACTCTGTCAAAGGTCTCTGTGAAGGCGAAGCTTGCACGAAAAAGAAGACACAAAAGTGCAAGCTTATTGGCACACCGTTTATAAATTAATAGACACACTTAAATGGACCTTGTATCTACACTAATATTATATAGAGGAAATATTTGTATTTTTGTATGTAACGAATAAACTCAAAAAGTACTGGACCGATTTTAATAATTCTTTTTTCGTTGGATAGCCCATTTATCGAGAAAGGCTAGAGGCTATATAACATCGCGCTACGACCAATAGGAGCGGAGCAGCGACGAGAAATGTTGCAAAAACGGGGAAAATTTACGCATACGATGTTGCGCGGGACAGCTAGTAAATAATAAGAATAATAATAAAAATAATCTAAATGTTCATGGTACATTCCTATTCTCAAATACCTACACCAAGACTAGATCTCAGAATTTGAGTCACCGAACGCTACGGTAATCCGTTTTCCTCAGTTGACCTAAACAATTTAAAGACACAGATTCGAAATGCAGGTTCTGTTTGCTTGTTCCTCTAACTAACCTTCATTTTGTAGAATACTAAGTTTGTCGCCTGAATTAAACGTTAGTAAATATCAGCACGATACCATCAGCCTTTGTCGGTCCACTGTTGGACATAGGTCTCTCCTAATTTGTGCTATAACCTTCCACATCTATTCCACCTAGCGGGTTTTTTAGTTTATACGTTCATCTGTGTGAGTTATCATAACTCTATGCTACTTCGAAATAAAATAGTGTTGGTAGAAAAACAGTCGATCAGTCGGCATTTATATCGAGTCTCGTAAATAGGTAGTAAATTAAAATCATTTAATGAAAATATATATTAGGGTCTTAATAACGTGAATAATTTAAGGTAAAATACCTTGTTTATTTTCCGAGTCTACCCATGACCACGGCCGTTGCAATACGGTCGAAACGTCGGGAAATAAACAAGGTATTTTACCATAAATTATTCATGCGATTAAGACCCGTAATATATATATATATATATTCATAATGTGTACAAATCGCGAACGTTTATCAATATTTTAAATAATTTTATTAAGGTACTAGCGGACACCTTGCAGTTTCACTAACATAGTTCCCTTTTCCGTGATAATATGGCGATAAAAAGTAGCCTATGTCACCCGGGGATAGTGTAGCTCCCCAACGGCGAAAGAATTTTTGAAAACGCTCTAGTAGTTATTAAGTTTATTCGTTACATATAAAAATACAAATCTTTCTTCTTTTAAATATTAGGTATAAATAAAATAAAACCGTTAGCTAGGCAAAATCAGAGATATGGATAAAAGACTTAAATCAGAAAATATCGGTCACACTACAATCAAATCGGATTGCCAGCAAAAACAATCGGATTTCGCCATCGTTCGTTAACGGTCTACTATCCGATATTTACAACGCCTTTATCTTTAAACATGAAAATCGGTAATCTTTTATATTCCCTGACATTTCGACCGAGTCAAGGCACCTGTGGTCTCTATCGTGTAGGTTTAAAATTCGATAAATAAAAAAGAGGGTCTATTCAGGTCTAGATTACTAGATATGATCACCTCAGCGATATTATCTGAGTGAGTATACTTCAGTGGCTGGTATTTTGATCATTGTGACCATCAGGATGCCTGAAACAAGTTATCTTATACTTACTCATTCATTCAATCATAAACGCGAAGCCAAGAGAAGGCAGCTTTCTTTTGTGGTGGAGACAAAGAAAAAAAGTTTTTTGGGAAACTACAGCTTTAAGGGAAAATGCGGACAGATTTGATGGCTAAAGCTATGTTACATAGTGAAAGTTTCTGGATACAATAACAGAATAAAAAAACAATTATGAAATTCGAAAATGTAACTAGCCTCCTCGAAGCAATGTCCTCCTTCACCTCGATAACACATCCTCACATTCCGCTAAGGTAACAGAAGCCTATTTGAAGGCTTCAAATGTGGAACTGATGATGCATCCGCCTTACAGCCTCGCACCCTGAGCCTTCTTTTTATTTCCAAAATTTTAAGATAAACTTAGAGGCACACGTTTTACAAGCACTGAGTCGACAGCGAATGCGTTTCATGAAGCCATTGAAGAAGACCCTAACGAAGACTGGTCCAACTGCTTTGTACAATGGTTTCGCGAATGCAAAAATGCATTATTTGGGTATTTGACTACTATCATAAAAAATAGAAAAATAAATGTGTGGCATTCGGGGACTGCCACGGTAAAGCTATTGCATAGCATTTTTATTAACTAAAAAAACAACAAAAATATAAAAAAATATATATATTTAAAAAAAAAAAAATTACATGGTAGGCGGAGTGGGGGTGTGTTAATTTTTATTTTCGTTACTGAATTTCTCGATTCGGTCGCCGCGGTTATAGCCCGAAGCCCACGATAAAAGCTATGCAATAGCTTAAAAATATTTTATACGAACCATGGTTCGTATAAAATATAATATCATAAAAAACGATAGTTCAAATTTTTAAGAAATACTGCAAGGAAATTGAATTGATAATTGAAAATGTGACGTCATACGCTAGTGTTTCATACAAACTTGTATGGAGAGAATCTTTTATGACGTATCTTAAAAATACACTGTTTTGACTTTAGTCGAATAGCCTATTGCAAGGGAATATACCTTGAAAAATAATTAATGTTTCATACGTCATATATCTAGTCTTATTTATCAGAATTTCTAAACTTCCAGTATGCCCTAAGTGTAATTTATATAAAAAAACAAAAACGTTTTTATTTAATTTACCATAAAGTACGAGCATCTACGTAATTTAAAAAGTCTAAGAATCGAAGTCGAATTGCCGAAGTCTATAAAATTCTATGATCTGTTTAGACTCATCTAGTGCAGTAAATTAAATAATACGAACAAGTTTGTAATGTTGTCATGTAGAATCTGTAGTGTGGCTTGGTTAGTTCAGAAAGATGTTTCCCTTATTACGAGCGCGGTTGATGTTAACATTGATACATTTTGACAGGATAACTTTAGAAATTTCTGTTAGTACTTTACTTGTGTATGTTAGGAGTCATGGGCGTTCCCAAGATATTTTTCAGTAGAAGTTTTAGTAATTTCGAGGGGGGGGGGGAGAGTAAGGCGGACTTAAATTTACTCAAGTATCTATACTCCTCGCTTTCTATAAACACTGTTAATAATATTTTTAATAATGTAATCGGTGAATATTACAAACTGTAATATTCACCGTTTTTGAAAACTCAAACTTCGAATTATTATTCTTAAACTTGTAGGCACCCATTTTGATATAAAACACACCGATACAATTTACAATTGCAATAGCAAAATGTGACATAAGACCAGTTTTTGCAGACGCGCGTGTACATTATAAATACGAGAATAAAGACCTTTATGTCATAAATAGATAATCTGAATCAATGATGTTTAAAGTAAAAAGGTGTAGATAGATTACAAGCGCTCAGAAAGCGGCCCCATAAAATACAATACAGTTGACTTGTATTTATATATCAGTGTCGCATCACCGGCGATAGCAGATGAAAGCAACTGATTACATTATTATAAGAAAAAACATTGCACTATTTCAATTATCTATGTGTGCGTTAGTTTGCCGTTTTTATAGATTGAATGTTGTTTAAGTATTACTTAAAACATCATTGATCTGAATAGCGGCCATGTTGCAGGCTTTGTGACTGTAAAACTCGATGTGGCAGCGATAGTAGTGTCCGCATAATTGGCACCTGAATTAAGGATTCGATGGCCAAGTTGATGAAGTGCCCTTTGTATTCCTGTACTTACGTTTGTCGGCTTAAATTTTGAACAAGTAGGTACCTGTCATGAGTTTTGTATCCTTTGCCAGAGACTTTTTAGGGTTCCGTAGACAAAATGGCATAAACGGAACCCTTATAGTTTCGTCATGTCCGTCTGTATGTCACAGGCATTTTACTCAAATACTACTCAATGAATATTGATGAAGTTTGGGGAAAAGGTGTCTTGTAGTAGTTGCTATTTAGTTTGATTGCTAAATAATTTAAAAAAAGGGGGGGGGGGGCTGTTGGCACTTCATACATGTAACAGAAGCTGTATTTTTTTTATTTAATAAACTTGAACATATGGCCCATCATTCGACAGGTCTTTTAAAAACATTTTAACGTTTTTTTTTTTTTTTTTATTTAGTGTATTATTTTGGAAATAATCGCTCCGAAAGTTGCATAAATTGTGCCCCACCCCGTTAACTTTTGAACCGTGTGACCAAAAAATATTTTTAAAAAATCCCAAAGACGCTTAATAAGTACTTAAAGCTAAAATATTGGATAAGATCGGATCCACGTCATTGAGTTATTACTGAAAAACTGCGTTTCTCAACAAAAGGGCGTAAGTGCCATGAACATACGCTCTTCTACTGTTGCAAATATTCAAGGCTGCGGAACCCTACACTGAGCATGGTCCGACATGTTCTTGCCCGGTTTTTACACTTGTTGCGGTCGATAGCTCTTTACTTGTTGGTGTCTTTTCATATAGTGAGGTTGATTTAAAAAGCCTTCATCGCGCGTTTTGTGTAGTGTGTAGTGTGTGTTCATTCTGAATAAAAGCGCGTCAAGAGCTCATGATCTCAAGATTGGTTAGCTACATAAGAGTTGCTTAACATTTGCAAAATTCAAACTGACTGACGATAAAAAACAGAGCCATAGCCAGCTCTTAATTTAATTTCTAGACTTACGCGATTTGTACACATTATGAAAATATGTATTTTCATAATGTGTACAAATCGCATGTACAAGTCTAGAACTCTAAATATTTCTAAACTTACGTGATTATTAAGAAAAAATGGAATTTTAAAATTATATAGTTGTATACTACGGGTTTTAATCGCGTGAATAATTTAAGGTAAAATACCTTGTTTATTGCCCGACATTTCGACCGTATTACAACGTACAATAATTGCATTTTTGAAAGATAGAAAAATTTTAATCCAGACTCAGGCATCGAACCCGAGACTTCCGTAGCCAAACCGGGGCCAGAAGCGAACCACCTATCTGGACCATGTTACTAGATATCAAATTCTTCTATCTCTTAACATTACATTACAACGGCCGAGGTCACGGGTAAACATTAAGATTTTTTTTTTTTTTTAAAACTATGGTTTGTAGTTGGCACTCGTTTTTAAGATTTGATGATATTAACTATTGCTTTAGTCAAGCAACTTTGCTAACTAAACACCTACCTATTTGATGTGTACACAAAGCTGTGAAAAATTTGATAGATAGTTTTGCCAAACAATATGTTACCAGTTATTAATTCGTTTATATCAGTTAGTGAAGTCACTCAGCGAGCTGTCCGATAGCCGGACTTGTTGACGTGCTTCGGCCAACTTTGTAATATGATTTATTAGACGTGTGGCTTCTTGATTGGTAGTTAGCGCCGTCAACGCACGCACTTTGTGTTATACGGATTTTTCGTTGGAGATTTGTTCCACTTGCTTCGAATAATAACTTAAAGTTTCGCGTCGGCTGACTTATTAGGTAATGGGAATTGGTATAAACATTTAGGTTAAATAATAACTCATGTGGTAGGTGTGTACTCGTAGATGCCTAGAGATATAAAGCTCTATAACATGCCTTAATGCTTGTAGGTATGTCGTAATATTTTTAAATATATTTTATAAAAATCGATAAGGACGGCTTCAAAATACTGATAGTTTAAAAATAAGAAGATAAGGAAAAACCTAAAGGAACAATCAAAGAATTAGCTAGCCATTAGTGGCTAAGGCATCCCGCGCGCAATCGTGAGGTCGCGGGCTCGAATCTTACCTATTATACTATCGACGTGAACCTACCTCTTACACAGGCCTTTGAGCTGAAGGGGTTAACAAGATTGCTAGTAATGTGGGACTCAAACCCACATTGCAAGTTATCTCATTTAAAAAAATGAGAAAAAATCTACGTTTTCTTTGAGAATTGCCTCTTCAAAATAAGAAAATTAACCGTTGATGGTTTACCGGCTTAGTTATTTTGAACAAACTGTAGTTCCACAATTAATGGACTTACTAATTGTGAAACTACAGAATGTTGAACTTTCTTCATTTGAAAAGGCAATTTTGATACAAAATTAACAGTTTCTATATTCACAGTGATAAACTTAAAATTAATGCATTCAGTAAAAAGAATGCATTCTAAACGTTTGAAACCAGACGTACGACCGCAAATCTGATTCTCGCCAATGCCCGGTTGACCATTTGATTTAGACCTCTCTCGCATTCATGGATTCCACGTTTGGATTCTAATAATACAGTTTGAGGTCATCGAGAGAGTTCAGAGTATACTGGACACGATAACAGTGTCTCCGGACGTCCGGTTATGTGTAACTTAGTTGTTTTCCCGGTGGGAACGTTCTGATTACATTTCTATTCGGATCTGATGGTCGACGTTTAGGTGTTCTAAATTTGAAATTGTATTTTAGGCTGGCAGAACAGCAGGAGTAACAAAACATTATTAAAAAAAAAAATGTGTGGCACTCGGGACTGCCGCGGTAAAGCTATTGCATAGTATTTTTATCAACTTAAGCAATGAAAAAATATATATATTTTTAAGTGTTTTTTTTTAATTATAAAAAAACAATGTTTGAATTTTTTTTTTTCATTAAAAAAAAATGTTTTTTTTTAAATTTAAAAAAAACTATTAAAAATTTTTTTTTTTTTTACTTTTAAAAAAAGTTTTTTTATTAAATTAAAAAAAAATCATTAAAAGTTCTGCTATTCATTGATAGATGGCAAAAGTATCACCGCTGTGCCCGTCGGAGTGGGGAGCGTGAGGTTTTTTCGTTACGGAATTTCTGAATTCGGTCCCCGCGCTCAAGGCCCGCGATAGAAGCTATGCAATAGCTTAAAAACATTTTGTGATCGCTCTGTTTAGGTCATTGATGTCTAGCGGACCTGGACTGCGCCATAACCTTACAAAATTGACCACTCTCTAGAACGAGACAACGCTACTTTATGGGTCAAAGAAACAAGGCCACACGAGTTTTTATTCTCTCTTTCACGCTTTACAGTCAATATTTACATTTTAATTGAAAGGGATCCAGGTCTATCTGTCAATGGTTTAAGTTATAAATGCTAATTCTATTATATATTATTGGTCAATTGTATTTTTCAGGACTGGACACTGTTAACTGATTTGGATTAATCGATTAATTGTTTTATTTTATTCTCTTAGTGTAGTATAATACTACACAAAAAAAGTAGATAGATGGGCAATCAGATGCCAATTACAAGCTACATAGTAAACGCTATCTTACTGCCGCGCTGAGAGTCACTTATAGTATATTAAAACATTCATTTATCTGTACTAAGTAATATTATTATGCTGATGAGTTTGTTTGTTTGATTGTACGCAAAAATGTCAGGAACTAGTGGCCGAATTAAAAAAAATAAAATACAAAACTCTTTCAAGGTATACCTACGTACTTATGACTGGCCTGTTGATCTGGTGGTTAGTGACCCTGACTGCTAAACTGGAGGTCATGGGTTCGATCCCCATATCAACCCATATGATGGCCCACTGCTGGGCACGGGTCTCCCCAGTAGAACCTACTGGTATGTAGATCCTGGGGGTAATTGCCATAATCGCCACGCTTGGCGAGCGGGTTGGCGATCGCAGTAAGGCTTTAAGTACGCAGAGGACGCTGCTGCCCGTCCTCTGGAGTGAAATCCCTTAGTCGCCTTGACGACACCCACGAGAAGAGACGGGGTGGTACTATTCTTAAGCCGGTACCACACGGCATCCCCACCCAGGATAAAACTTTGTGTGATGAGCACGATGGTTTATTCTGTGTCTGGGTGTTATTTATTTATAACTAGCTGTGCCCCACGGTATTACCCGCGGTTTATTAGCCTATGTGTTAATCCAGGGTGTCAGCTAACTCCATACCAAATTTTATTAAAATCGCCCCAGCCGTTTAGACGTGAAGAAGTAACAAACATACACACTCACATACTCACAAACTTTCGCCTTTATAATATTAGTGTGTTTATCAGTTGTCTGGTTTACATAGTACAAGCTCTGCTTAGTTTGGGATCTGACGGCGTTGTGTGAGTTGTCCTAAGATATTATTATTATTATTACTTAACTACAATCGTCTAAAATCTATAAGTACCAAGTTTAGATTACATTTCAATATTGCCACTTACATTATTAGCATAAGTAATAAGTAATACTGAAATCAACAATGATTAACTTTTTTATTTATTAACGTTATTATTTATTCCACCAGTAGTAGGTATTGGTCTAAAAGAGATGTTTAAGGACGCAGTAAAATAAAATCTGAGAACATCGACAATAACACCAATTGGTTGGCATTGCCATAACAAATTATTCTACCATAATAGACTTGTTTCAAAAATAAACAATGGGGAGCATAACATTAAATTCCTTTGATTAAAATTAGAAATAATTTGATTATTCGCCGAAACCCTACGCTTCAAAGCTTAAAATAAAAAGTATTTGCAAAGATTTACCGCGTAGTTGCGTTTTAACAAAGAACGTAAACATTTTTAAATGTGCCTAATGGACGATGGGTATTGGTATTGAACATTGACGTATAGACCTGGACCGCGCTGTACCTTTCAATTAAAAAGTAAATATTTACTGCAAAGCGTGAAAGAGAGAAAAAAACTCGTGCTGCCCTGTCTCTTTTTGACAGGTATTGTTCACATAGTAGCGTTCTCTCTTTTTTTAGAGAGTGGTCAATTTTGTGAGGTTATGGGGCAGTCCCGGTCTATACGTCAATGGAATTCATTGACGAATAGACCTGGACCGCGCGAATCCCTTTCAATTTAAACGTAAATGTTGACTGCAAAGTGTGAAAGATAGAATAATCCTGTCTCTTTGACAGGTATTGTCTACAAAGTAGCGTTGTCTCTTTCAAGAGGTGGTCAATTTTGTGAGGTTATGGGGCAGTCCCGGTCTATACGTCAATGAAATTCATTGACGAATAGACCTGGACCGCGCGAATCCCTTTCAATTTAAACGTAAATGTTGACTGCAAAGTGTGAAAGATAGAATAATCCTGTCTCTTTGACAGGTATTGTCTACAAAGTAGCGTTGTCTCTTTCAAGAGGTGGTCAATTTTGTGAGGTTATGGCACAGTCCCGGTCTATACGTCAATGAAATTCATTGACGTATAGACCTGGACCGCGCGAATCCCTTTCAATTTAAACGTAAATATTGACTGCAAAGTGTGAAAGATAGAAAAATCCTGTCTCTTTGACAGGTATTGTCTACAAAGTAGCGTTGTCTCTTTCTAGAGGTGGTCAATTTTGTGAGGTTATGGGGCAGCCCTGTTCTCTACGTCAATGATTGAATAAAAATATTTTTTTTAAGAACACGGTACGCTAATTGCTTTGAATAATGCCAGGAACTACTGGTAACGGTGGAGGTTTTTGATACAGAACTGTAATTTTTACAATTCAAAAAAGTAACGGTGATAATTACAACCGCAAAATTTTGCATATTTGAAAAACAAATAATTAAGGAACACGGAATATAATATTTTAAATTGAAATGTTGACTGTTTGTTTCAGACACAAAATGGCTCAAATGTACTTGGCTGTCACCATCATCGCACTTTTGGCTATTTCACACGGAGTCAGCGGGAAACGTAAGTACTTAGTCACTAATAAATTTAATCTGAAGGAGATGAGCTCATTCTTTACAACGTTCTCAATTCATCTTGAGAGTAGTTTAACTTTAAAAGGTAATAACTGGAGGGTGACACCTCAACATTTCGTGTTTAACAAGTACAAAAATATTTTTTTCTCTTCTCGCCGATAATACTCGGTAGGGATTATGGCTCCCACATTCTGTGCATTCGCCATTTACAAGTTTATTTTCTTTCAGTTTCAAATTTATAATCTTTCTAGTTTTCTTCTATGAATCACAAAGTCTCATTGCCGGTTTCAAGTTTATATTGCACTCGTAGAGAATATTTGTTCTGGATTTTACATATTAAACGTGGAGCTGTATGTGTAGCTACATGTTAGTTTGCCGCCATTTTTACAACTTCAAGTAAATGGTTAGTTTTATCATAACACTGCCAGAACAAAAACTAAAAAAAAATATATGAATAAAACAAAAATAGTACTAATACTAAAACGAATAAAATATTGTTATTTAGAAGAATAATGCATGCATATTATACCCCTTTATATATACATATATTAATAACAAAATTTTAATTAGCTAATGGTTTGCCTTCTTTCATTGTATTTTGGGAACAGAATGATGATAAAATAAAGATCGCAAATTATTAACGTATTTTGAATAATAGTGAAAGTGTATTTTGAATAATAGTTATAAAAATATGTGCGAAGCCGGGGCGGGCCGCTAGTATTAATTTTGTAAAGTAGCAGTAAAATCAGTGGTGAAATGTTTGACAGCAAAGAGATCTACGCGACTCAGACTCTTTAGTAGTCTAAAAAGTTCAAGACCTGTGCACAAATCGGGTAAATTTATTTTTATTAATACATTTTTAATTTTTAAATTTCGAATGAATCGGGTAACTTTAAAATACATTTTTATTTTTAAATTTCTAATATGAACCCTTTGACATTAAAAAATAAAAATCTGACTTTCTTTTTATGTCTGTATTCTATTTTTAAACAGCTACATCATACTGAGTGCCTTTATCTAAAAGTTTGTCGATATATTTTTTTACATACAATCTGTATGAACGATTGGTCCCTTCCAGGCCAGTGCAAATTACTTGTATAATCAAAAAGGTTCTAAGCCCCACCCTTTGTGTGTTCTGATAAGGGATGTATTAAGGACGGTTCTATTCGATATTCAAACGGGTTTTTTAAGGGGTTAACTAGTTCTTTTTAGTGAAATTCTTGTATAAACATGTTGAATGGCAGACTCAATTAGGTGTTTTAATACTATGGTAATTAATTATTTAATACTGACTATGCAAATAATACAGCTACCGTAGACAAGTGGTATAAAAGCATAATCAATAGAATGACAATACTATTTTTGACTGTCTCTGTGGCGCGATGGGAGAGTATCCGACTGCTACGCAAGAGGTCATGGGTTCGATACCCACCCAGGATAAAACTTTGTGTGATGAGCACGATGGTTTATTCTGTCTCTGTGTGTTATTTATCTATAATATGTGTATGTATTTAAAAATATATATGTATGTTTATCAGAGATTATGTCACACTTCTCCATGCCTGGGAGAACACGTTAAGCGTTGGTCCTGCGTCTAATCTTTCTGTGGTTGTGTCAGATTCTACCCCATTGGGTTATGAAACTGTGGTATTAAAGAGTACAGCAGTAAAATATCGGATGAAGTAACAATTATGATAAAAGCAGATTATCTAGCGCACGTGTTAACTCCTGAATATTTAAGTATTCGGGACTAAGATCTTAAGACCTAATTAGGACACAGCAAGTGTGATTGATTAGGTAGAATGTGTAGCCGAAAGGTGTGTTCAAATTACAGCTACAGACAGTATATGGTATCGGTATTCTGTCTGTTGTCACTAACTTTCTCCCGTGGCTCCACCCGCATAGATGTCAGTTATCGCGATAGAAGATAGCTTATATCCTTCCCCGGGATTCAAACTATCTCCATAACAGATTTCATCTAAATTGGGTAAGCGGTTTAGAGTGAAAACGTAATAGACACACAGAGTATTATTTATATTAGTTTTTATTTTTATCGAAAGAATAGTGATATTTTTATAATAACTTTCATTCGTGTCATGTTTGATTTTGGTAGAAATTCTTTTAAATTTTTTTTTTTCATGTTTTCACTATGAAAAAAATGAATGAATCATTACTTTAAAAGTTGAATTAAAAAAAAACCCTTCTTAATTGAGGCCTTCTTCATAACAACTATCCGTGTCCAAAGTACCTCCACTCCGTTCAGACGTGCCTATATTATATCAGTTAGTCACGATTATAGTTTATTTATTTATTTAAGGAACAATGTAATTTTCCTTGAATAGTTCGGTAGCATCATCAGTGGCGAATAAACCTTTTTAAATGAAACTTGTTATTTTTAATTCGTCATAGAGCTACTAAGTATTGCATTATTGAGATTAGCTCTCTTGAAAAGTACAAATATCGAAAGATAATATTTTAAATGGGAATTGTGAAAATAGTGGCAAACTGAACGGCCATTATTCTTACAGCTCCGAGTGTAACTTAAAAAATGAATTGAATAAGAACGAGACTTTGTGCATGTTGCAGGCAGAAGTTGGCCGTTAAAACGGCTAGATTGCCATAAACTCAAAGAAGAAAAAGAATATATTATAAAACTGAAATAAATGTGATTTAATAATTATTTTGACACTGTAATTTAAAGCATTAAATGTCGTTGTTTTCACTAAGAAGTTCAATTGCGTTTTAATAACTGTGTCAGTAGGAGTTGTAAAAATGGCAGCAAACTGACATGTCACTATTTTTACAGCTCCGCGTTTAATGTGTAATACAGTATAAAATATACTTGGAATACGTGATAACTGAACAAGAACGTGACTTTGTGATTCAAAGAAGAAAACTATAAAGAAATTATACTTGAAACTGGCGTATGCATAGAATGTGCGAGCCATAATCTCTACCGATTATTATTGGAGGGAAGAGGAAAAAAACCGTGTCAGTAGAAAACCATCTAATATTTATATATGATGAGATGACGAGTGAAAATGTAGAAAAAGTTTCCAAAATTTTCAATTGGTTGAACAACGAGAACAGAGGGTTTAGTAGTTAGTTAAATATTGCAAATGAACACAGTATTTACATTGGTTAATAGTGTTACCACCAGTGTAGCGCAACCTGATAGTTATACGATAAGAGTTTCATCAGAAGCCTTCAATAAAACAAGTTTTTTCACATATGATTTTAGTTTATCTCATGTTTCAACTTTTTGTTAATACAATTTGCATCAGTCCTATAACATGGTGTATAGTATATTAGTCGCAGCACCTTACCCCCATATTATAATAATAATAATATCATAGGACAACTCACACAACGCTTTCTGATCCCAAACTAAGCAGAGCTTGTACTATGGAAGCCAAATAACTGATAAACATACTTATATATTCCTAAATACATACATATTGTAGATAAATAACAAAGTTTTATCCTGGGTGGGGATCGAACCCACGACCTCTTGCGTAGCAGTTGAATACACTCCCACCGCGCCACAGAGGCAGTCAAATATTAAATTATTATTAAATTTATAAACATTCAACCATTGTAAAATTGGCAATTTAAAAAGAGTGGTCGCGAGTTTTTGTTGCCAGGTTCTTTTCTCCGGCGTTACCTATTGTTTGCGAACTTGGCATTACATGTACATGTAGAGTCCGCACGTATCACAACAGTTGTGAATAAAGAATTAGGAATTTTGTTTTTTTTTTAAATATTCGAATTTATTAGACCTTACTTAAAGAAACAGGTACACAAAAGTTTATTTGATAACGATTCTATACTCAAGAGTAAGTTATGGGATGGCGTAATGTAAGCGACTGTTGATCCCGAGACAGAATACGCGTTATATCCCGTGGGAATGAAACACTCCATTGTTCTAAGAAATATTATGTAAACATTGGTGTCGATAGACAAGTAATAAATAAATAATATCTTGGGATAACTCACACAACGTCATCTGGTCCCAAACTAAGCAGAGCTTGTTCTTTGGTAACCAGACAACTGATAGCATAGATAACACCCAGACATAGAATAAACCATCGTGCTCATCACACAAAGTTTTATCTTGGGTGGAACCCTCCGGCTTAGCAGTCAGGGTCACTAATCACTAGACCAACAGGTCGATCCCCACCAAGAATAAAACTTTGTGTGATGAACAGAATGTTTTTTTCTGTGTCTGGGTGTAATTTTAATTTAGAAATGTAAAAATAGACTAGCTGTCCCGGCGAACTTCGTACCACCTCTTTATTTTGTGAATCGGGTTCAATTGTAAATCTAAACTATTCTCGAATCCACTGGAACACACACAAAAAACATTAAAATCGGTCCAGCCGTTTAAGATGAGTTCAGTGACTTGCATACGCACAGAAGAATTATATATGTGATGCCTCTGTGGCGCGGTGGGAGTGTATCCGACTGCTACGTAAGAGGTCGTGGGTCGATCCCCAACCATGATTAAACTTTGTGTGATGAGCACGATGGTTTATTCTGTGTCTGGGTGTTATTTATCTGTAATCTGTATGTATTTAGAAATTTATAAGTATGTTTATCGGTTGTCTGGTTTCCATAGTACAAGCTCTGCTTAGTTAGGGATCAGATAGCGTTGTATGAGTTGTCCCAAGATATTATTATTATTTTATATAAAGATATGTGTATTAGTTGTCCGGTTGCTCTAGTAAAGGCTTTGCCTAGTTTGGGATCAGATAGCGTTGTGTGAGTTATTCCAAGGTATCATTTTTATTATTTTATATGTACCTACCAGCCCTTGAACTAGAAAGCTCCATTATATTGCGTTGTATAATATAATTTTCATCCTACATCACATATTTCAACTATCGTAATACTTGGTAAAACTTTAAAATAAACAACTCCCTTTACTTTCCACCGATCGCCACAAGTAAACTGTACCGTTTGCTTTAACTCAACTTACGACAAAGTTACCTAACTTACAGCCTATCCTGAACAAATGTGAAAACTCGAGAAGAAAGTAAATTTACCTTTACACGCGTGGCAACATTATAAACTTGTGTTTATGGCCATATTTCTGTTGATTTAGGCGCGAAATAATACTGATATTCCTTTTTTAAATGTTTGAAAAAGAAAATGCTATTTAAAACGTTGACAAGAATTAGGGCCGTAGCTGCACGCTTGAAGTTTTTATTATTAGGTTGTTATCGATTATTCAGTTGCTTTTCGGTGCTCGATTGAGCGATAACGTTGTGGAAATCTCGATTCAACGACTTATTAATAGCGAAACTTTTCTAAACCTAATGCAGCACAATCTAAAGTGAGTTGTAGACATTACACAGTATGTAGTTATATGTGTACGTTAATTTAAATTAAGTAAATAAAATTAGCACAGCATAAAGTAAATAAAATTAAATTGAGTTAACGAATTATTAATACTCTTTGATGTAAATTCATTTAAATTGGTTTACTATGAAAATAAAGTTACTTTTTTAAAAAGTGTTCAGTTTTTTTTTAATTTACTTGTGTAGGTATTTGTTTCAAAGGTACGAGTACATTTCAGTTAATGATACTTAAATAAAATTCAAAATTATTCGGCAAATCTACTAAAGCAAAAGAAAAACAAACAAAAACATAACCCTCAAATACATTATGAAAAAGTAGTCAAAAATATGACACTCATACGTCATCGAGGGCAATCTAAACTTGCGAGGCTTTACAAATGAGCCAAGTTCTTCCTTCACGTTACCCCTGAGATACAACCAACAGACTTTATAGACATAATATCTCAGTATTAAAGAATCATTTTGACAAACTTTTGTTATCTACTTATTGAATAAAAATGGATGACGAAAACTTTAGTGAAATTGGGTTCTAAGTTAGTAATGTACTAACATAGGTAAGATCTTTTATAGAATGCTATTGCTCCCCTTCTTCAGATGTCTAATATAATGTCACAACCATAGACATATAGAACCGGACTGCGCCATAACGTCACAAAATTGACCACTCTCTAGAACGAGAATGCGATTTTATGGACAATACCTGTCCTGTGTTATGGCCGCACGAGATTTTTCTCTCTTTCACGTTTTGCAGTCAATATTTACTTTTTAATTGAAAGGGATGGCGCGGTCCTAGTCTATACATCACAACCAAGCTATGATCTCTGGGTCACAAACCACCGCGGGATTTGTGAAAAAGGCTGCATACTAAGATGTCATCCTCTTTGGAGATCCGCCTGTACTGAAAGTGTAAAGTCTTTGAGCAGTATTTTTTAATGGCAATACAGCCGATGTCGACAATTGGGTAGTTGACTACAATAAAAGTAAATTATTTTATACTAATCAGGTAGATCTAAAATGCTTCGAAAATAAGTATTCTTTTTCAATTTATTATGTTTTTAAATGTTAAAAGCATGAAAACGAATACTAAAAGTAATGATTTCACGATAGGAACTTATGACGTCAATATTGACTATAAAGCGTAAACGAGAGAAAAAAACTCGTACGGCCTATGACAGGTATTTTGCACAAAGTAGTGTTGTCTCTGTCTAGAGTGTGGTCAATTTTGTTAGGTTATGGCGCGGTCCTGGTCTATACGTCAATGTTCCATACACATTTCTATAGAGCTTGTCATTTTGACATTTTATAAAAAGAGACTGATTTGGCTTGACAGTCAACATCCCTATTCTGCCAATGTCAGATGTGCAATAAAGTATCGAGTAATTTTGAATTTTAATCGTTGAACTATTTGTGTTGTTAGTGAACTGTAACAAGTCTTTGTTAGGTTAAAAAGTGTAAAATAAATAATTGACATTGTCAAAAAAAGCCTGTAAAATCGGAGAGATTACTACCAACCTAATAATAAGAAGGAGAAGCTGTCGGTCGGTTAATCAGTCTATAATTTCATACGGTAAATGGGTATAACTTTGTCTATTAGATCAATGACTACGATTCCCATAATAGCTCAACAAATATACTTACCTCAGAAACCAAAGACATAACTATATTAAAACAATCAAGGAGATCACTTATGTAATCTCTCAGCACATATTGTTTGATAACTTATAAGCGTCAAGCTGTGCGTGAGTAATCTTCATCTACGTTTTGTGTAGGTACCATAAACAATGTTTACTTTTCGTTCCTTATTCAAAAGTTTCGAGCATCGAGGTTTTATACGCATGTGGGATTACAATCTAGGTTGAATAGGTGAGTTGCCTTTGCGTACCTTTGGTATATTGTTACGTTGTTTTTTTTGTTGACCTCGCTTTTGATTGATTTTCTTTTCAATTATTTTTTAAGAATAGGTACTTACAGCTACATGACTGCAAATTATTTACAACATTTTTTGAAAAAAAATTGTTCATTTCCAATTTGTAGCCCCATAAAAACTAATGACGACGTCACATGAATCTTTAATTAATATTTTTCCCATATTTAAAATGATTCTGATTTGACTAATATTCCCTAATATTACGTAGGTAACTAATCCTCCAAGCATGTCTTGTTCGAATTTTCATTCTAAATTTATTTCAACATCGAAATTTTCAAACAGTTGCTTCATTTATAGAAACAAGAGTAACATTTGTAGAAATAAATGAAATATTGGATTGTTCAAAGAGAATCTAACTTGTAAATAACCGCAAAGTTGAGGCCGTTTGAGGACACCATGGACGAAACATGGTTGAGTTAAAACTTTTGATTTTAAACGAAAGTTTCAAATAAAATGCCGTGATGAAAGTTAAGTAGGCACTATGAGAATATTTTAATACCTGAAAAGTATTTAAATGTAAATAGGCTTTAGTATTTACTTGTTTTAAAATTTATATTGTCTATAAATAATTGAAAGTTATTGGTTACCGATAGTATAAGATCCACTATGACAGTGGTGGCGAACCAATGACACGCGTGCCATGGATGGCACGCGTTAACATGATTTGATATATATAATTTAAGGTATTTTACCTTAAACTATTCACGCGATTAAGACCCGTAATATATATATTTTCATAATGTGTTTATTTATCAACATTTAATACATTACTTATATATAAAAGCTTTAAATTAGTGCAAAAAATGCGAGTGTTATTCACGCACTAAAGTTTCTATATGTGCAACAGGGATAGTTGCACATGTACGGAACCCTCGGTGCAAGAGTACCAATCACACACTTGACCGATTTTTGTTATTATCAATGAATTTTCTTGTGTGGTTACCCGCCAGGTTCGTCACTGTTCGAAGTATGTATGTGAATCATAAAGCTGGCGAAAATACCATTAGCTATTAGTGGTGACGACAATTACAACAACTACAAAATTAATCTAAATAGAAATTGGGATGACAATCTGTTGCAAACAAATAAGAACTAACAATGATTTGTGTCCGAACATCTAAGCTTTCAAAGTTTGAGTCAAGTTCTATTATTGTTAGTTTAGAAAAAATAGCTAAGTTAAATTATATGGATTATCATTAACCATTTATACAGGGTGTAACAGAAAGGTGTGGTCAAATTTCAGCAGCGCATAGGGTATGTTGTCAGTATTACACCTACCGTAGTGCCATAGCTGATTACATCATTATTACATAGTTATAGCATATTCTTTTTGTAATAATTCAGTAGTGAAAGGCGTGTGACATAAGAATTATACCTCCCCTGGTACAAAATTTGATTGGATTATTATGGCATAGAACTTTTTAAGTCATACTTTTTTAGATTAATAACTTTTTCATTCATAAATAAACAATTGAAAAAATAATAAAAAAAAATTTAGGGTACTCCGATTTTGATAAAATTAGGTATGTGTACTCAGTATCATGGGCACATACCAACCGTTGAATATGACCACACCTTTCTGTTACACCCTGTATAAACATTCCTTGCCAAATTCATACAGACTGAACTGTTGGTCTAGCTAGTGGTTAGTGACTCTGACTGCTAAACACCCAGGATAAAACTTTGTGTGATGAGCACGATGTAATTTATTGTGCCTGGGTGTAATTTATCTACAATATGTTTGTATTTAAAATTATTAAAGTATAAATAATTCTAAAACCACGGGCGTTGTAATACGGTCGCAACGTCGGGCAATAAACAAGATATTTTATCTTAAATTATTCACGCGGTAAAGAGCCGTAGTATAAATAATTATTATGTATGTTTATCAGTTGTATGGTTGCCATAATGCAAGCTCTGCTTCGTTTTGGATCAGATGATGTTGTCTGAGTTATCTCAAGATATTATTAAATATTAATTCGCCAGCACCGGAGAGTAAGATGATCCTGGCAGGTTTGTTGCATATCCCATATTTATTTATTCACTTAATAATAAAAGTATAACACGTGCTATAAATATTCTACATAGACATATAATGCCAAGTTCATATAGCAAGAGGTAACGCCGGAGAACATTTTGAAAATGTTACTAGATGCATAGGCGGATCCAGGGGGGCACAGGGCACGTGCCCCGAATTTCTTTGCCCATTTGCGTCTGTGCCCCCCCTCTACCGAAGGTTTTTTTTGGAACAACCCCACCCACGTCGTGCGTGCAACTTACACTTGGCCAAGCGAAACTCCTCCGTTCGTAAACATGTTAGATCCGGCACTGCCTTTTACATCTCATGCGCCCCCCCCCCACCAGAATGAAATCCGGGATCCGCCCCTAACTAGATGCTGTTTTACCTAAGCGCCAGAAGAAGCGTAATAATTATTAACTAGCGTATGTCTATTTCTTGGGCATGCTTTTTAGCTTAAATATTTTGACAAGTTTTAATCTGTGAGGCTTCTTTACCTCAAATACATATCTCAATTGAGGTAGTGACTTAAGCTGTATAATTTTTCTAGTCGGATATTACGTTTCTATAATTATTTTCCTATTGTATTGAAAATCATTAAAAAAAACAATGCAAAAGCAAAAGTCGACACCATAAAAGACGCTTCCTAATTAACTTTCAGCGCATACACGAGCTGAACGTATCAAGACAATGAAAATAACTTTATAACAAAGACTTGGCTCTAAACTATCAGATATCACGTAGATAACACGTTGTTCTCTCAGGAACAAACATAAATAACAACATATTACGGACATCTTACGTGTACTACACTTTAAATCAACTTTTGTTAAAGTTCTTGATGCATTTCTCGTGCACTCTCGCGAAGAAGCTGGGCTTCGTAGATCGAAAATAAAGATACAACAGTAAAACTATGGCAATGGTTGTTACTATTTCATTTTAACTTGATGATTATAAAAGAGTGGCCTATGAGTTTCTTAGCAGCTTGTTCTCGTGAGCTTTACATTTGGAACTGCCGCCTAATTTGGTTTAACGAAATAAAGATATTTGAGTTGAATTTTATTATGAAATTATATATACTACGGGTCTTAATCGCGTGAATAATTTCAAGTAAAATACATTGTTTATTGACCGACGTTTCGACCGTATTGCAACGGCCGTGGTCACGGGTAGACTGTCGTAAATGTCGGGCAATAATCAAGGTACCTACCTTAAATTATTCACGCGATTAAGACCCGTAGTATATATAATTTTGTAATGTGTACAAATTGAGCTTTATTCTTCGGAGCTAGCGATGTTGATATGATCATGACAAAATATTTTTGTTTCATGGTGTTACAAGTATCAGAGACGTCAATGTATTTAATTTTCTGTAAATTGCAATAATAACTGGAGATAGAATAGATGTAAGTGTATGTAAAACCTCCAGTGGTGGTTAAGCTGTTGAGGCTTCATATTTTGATAAAACTTTTATCAAAGAATTGGAAAAACTTATTATTTTTAAACATTCGTGATTTTTATATATATTTGATATATTTCGGGATTTAATCGCGTGAATTATTTAAAGGTACGAACCTTTTATTTACCCGACGTTTCGATCAAATTGAAACGTCAGGTAAATAAAAGGTTCGTACCTTTAAATAATTCACGCGATTAAGTCCCGAAATATATCTAATTGGATACACGTTGAAAAACATGGATTTATTTAGCCCTTAAATGTAATAAGTGCATTATAATTCACTGAAATAATAATCACTTATAAAAATAAATACTAAGCATCATTATTTGTATATGAAAGGCTTAAGCCTGAATGTAGCATAGTTTTAGACAGGTATAGTCCTAAGGGTATTCGTTAGTCTACCGTCTTGACATAATTACCTTAATTTGACATTCATGAAGATACGAGGCGCTCTAGATACGATAATGAAAACTAGATGTAACGTTTTGCTTGCATCTTCTCCTACGCTCATTTCAAGTATCTAGGTGTATTAGTAGTTGACAAAACTAGTGCACTATAACTCATTTAAAAACTCAGTAATAAATTCAGTACTTTTTGGCCTTGATATTATTTTGAATATAGGTAGATAGAGTATTCCACACAGTATATGTACATACAATGTAGTAGTAACATATCTATACTAATATTATAAAGCGGAAGAGTTTGTTTGTTTGATTGTTTGTTTGTTTGTTTGTTTGTTTGTTTAAACGCGCTAATCTCAGGATCTACTGGTTCGATTTGAAAAATTATTTTTGTTCGATAGCCCATTTATCGAGGAAGGCTATAGGCTATATAACATCGCGCTACGACTAATAGGAGCGGAGAAGCGACGAGAAATGTTTCAAAAACGGGGAGAAATTACGCATACGAAGTTGCGCGGGACAACTAGTTATATATATTTCGGGACTTAATCGCGTGAATTATTTAAAGGTACGAACCTTTTATTTACCCGACGATAAAGTTCCGAAATATATATATTAAGTATAAAAAAGCGGCGGTAGCTTAATGGCTAAGGCATCGGTCTCGCAATCGTGAGTTGGCGGATTCGAATCCTACCCATTAAACTACCCATTATACTATCTTAAAAAAGAAAAACCCGAAAGTTTAAAAACAATAGTAGAAAGATTTAGATTTTTTAAATTTCATCAGTCAACAGTTTGTGGGATAAATATTGCATCTACCATAGTGTTCTATGAGATTGCATTATTATATTGTTTCCCTTTTGTCGAATTTCAGGAGAAAAGAAATGAAAAACAACAAAGTTATAAAATTTTTGACTAGGTACTCAGAAACTATGGACTGCTCAGATTTTAATACAACTAGTTACTTACAAGCATTTACAGTTTCATGAATACATAACAACCTTTGAATTTGACGAAAACCCTTTTCTGTTAAATTTTGTAAAGCTATCAAGATTGAAAAACTACGACCATTAATTTTAAAGGTTTTGCGCCGAGACTATTTTGTTTAAAGCACTTTTGAAAACATCACGCATAAACAAACAGGATATATTTTAACTATACGAATGAATCGCACACGAGCAAGTAAGTAGGTACTTGATTGACACATCTTTTTTTAATTGATTACATCTACTAATAAAAAGGCAAACTACGGGTCCGAATCGAAAAATTCCTTTTTTGTTGGGTAGATAATTTATCGAGGAAGGCTATAGGCAATAAAACATCACGCTACGATCAATAGGAACGGAGCAGCAATGAAATATGTTACGAAAATGGGGATAATTTACGCATACGAAGTTGCGCGGGTCAGCTAATACCCAATACTTATGAACACATTCATACCTACAACTACATAAGTCATTACACACAAATAGTTTTCACACCGAATCCGCTTTAATGAGATTTAATTTACAACTTAAATTACTAGAAGTAGAAGGGAAACATGAAGAGATTTGTGACTAGGTACTGATTTTGTTAATGTAAGTGGTTTGACAAACGTTTGGATCGTGTCCAGTAGACAACAACGTTATAATACAGTCAATCAGATGAAATTATTGTATATTTTGACTGCCTCTTTGACGCGGTGGGGGTGTGTCCGACTGCTACGCAAGAGATCGTGGGTTCGACTCCCACCCAGGATAAAACTTTGTGTGATGAGCACGATGGTTTATTCTGTGACTGGGTGTAATTTATCTATAATATGTATGTATTTAGAAATATTTAAGTATATTTATCAGTTGTCTGATTGCCATAGTACAAGCTCTGCTTAGTTTGGAATCAGGTGACGTTGTGTAAGTTGTCCCAAGATATATATATATAAGATATATACATTCAATTCAAGGTCGCAAAATCTAAAGTCAATGAGAAAAGAACTTGGCAATAAAAACTCAAGGTCACTGTTTTTAAGTGTTATAAACTGCTACTTTAAAATTTACAGCCATACAGAGACAGTTATAGTAATGGTCACTAACGCTCTATAAATTATAATTATAAGTTCAGACGATTAATCAAATAGTAATCTTTGTGCTTAATATACTCGATTTTGTTCAGTAACTAAGTAAATATATGAAAAAAAACACACACACAAGTTTTATTACAGTAATTAATTACGCATGTACCTAATAAATCGTGCAGGAAAACTGGCCGGAGTGGCCGGTCTTATACCAGGATGCAAACAACCCTAATGCTCTGTAAGCTTGAACTATGTCTGGCTAATGAATGGAAATCAAACCTTATTTATATTGTACATAATTAAACCGGTCACCGTCAGACTATTATCCTGTGTTTTTTATGAATATATATATATATATATATATATATATATTACGGGTCTTAATCGCGTTAATAATATAAGGTAAAATCACGGCCTACCCATGACCACGGCCGTTGCAATACGGTCGAAACGTCGGGCAATAAACAAGGCATATATATAATTTCATAATGTGTACAAATCATGAAAGTTTAACAACATAATATCCTGTGTTGTTTTAATATAGTGGTCCATATAGTGGTCACCACGGGTGGCGTGTCACAGACACTGAGTCGCGAATGTACGCCGCTCGCTACACGTGTTTGGCGATTCCATACAGCTTGTCACCAGCCACCGACCACAGCCGGTGGCTGTGGCTTATTTGTGCGAAACCTTATGGGTTTCGACCATAGTGACTAATGTCACTGTCGCTAGTATTTGTTGACTAGCCATTGTCGCTCACGGCTTCTTCCTTAAAACGGTAATAAAACACGACTAGAAAAAGTAAAGTGTAGGACTAGCAGCTTGTCGTGCTCTTTAAAGCATGATAGTGTATGCCTTTAGAAAAGATAGGGGCCTGCGACAGAAGGACAGATAAACAGAGAAGTCATAATAAGGTCTCTATAAGCTCAAAGGGTGCCCCTTTAAGCCCCGAACAGTAAGTTTGGGATCAGACGGTAAGAACTCTTGTTTTACTCAATTACCACTGAGTCATAGTGCCATATAAATACCTGGTATCTGCAATCCGAGCCCTAAACATTTTCAACTGTATTTTTAAAAGCTTCATCCTTATGCGTAACTAAACTGGGGTAAGTCGGGGCATTTAACAAATCGTCCCAACTAACCGTATAGTGACGAATCCGAATTCAATGAATTATGCAACACATACATACCAAACAACGAACTACATAAATATTTTAGATTTAAGCTAGAAGAGCTAAGCGGATTGGAATCGGATTGTAATGAAAATACTTTTCGCAATAGGCTAAACTAAAATGGAAATCTGTTTGTCTATATGTCGTTTTAATACGACGCATACGACACTTGTAGCTCACTATTCAAATTAAGTGAATCAATACACTTTCATTATAATTGTAGCCATCGGTAATTATCTAGCGATCTAACTTTTGCAACAATATACAAAAACTACAGTGCCATCTCTCAAAAAAAAAAAAAGAAAATGGGTCGATAAGTACATGTTTTATTTACGCTTATTTCATAACAGTATATTGGAACAAAACGGCACTAGAAATAAACAGGGGTCACGTAACTCATTGTCATAAGCTGTTAAGTTTGTTGTGATGAGCTCGATGCACAATGAGATTTGTTCAAGCGCCTCGTTAAGAATATCATCGAAACTTTAAATCATTTTCACTGGATAACAACAACGTTGTAAATAGAAATAAGTATTAGAATTTACGAGTCTAAGAATAAACTTGAAATTCATTCGAAATAAAATGGGCACAGATGCAAAGTGGTGGTTAAATATAACAGACTAAAAATAAAGATCCCCGGAGGTATATATGGAGAAACTAGAAATTAGGACACTGGTCTTTGGACTGGCTATGTTTAGACTATTGACATGATAACCATTTGCAGCCGTTTGTTTGAAGAATTTGATTTTAACGTTTTGAAATCGATTTTCTAGCATAAAAAAAAAGTTGTTCTATTTATGACTGGCTGTCCCGCACAATTTCGTCTGCGTAAATTTTCTCCGTTTTTTCAATATTTCTCATTGCTGCTTCGCTCCTATTGATCGTAGCGTGATGTAATATAGCCTATAGCCTTCCTCGATAAATAGGCTATCCAACAGTGAAACAATTTTTCAATTTGGACCAGTAGTTCCTGAGATTACCGCGTTCAAACAAACAAACAAACTCACGCCTCGCCACTCGCACTCGCGCCAGCTTTATAATATTAGTATAGATTCAGATGCCATGATGCATCATGACTATTCATCCCTTTTGATAGAATGAGGATGAATAGTTATGGTGTCCTGTGAATGCTAGTAATATCAGGGGGCTTAGACAAGAGCCATTATCTTTAAACGTTAGTGCTTGTGGGAAGAAAAAATGTATGGTTTGGACATTGTCATACAATTTTACTTTTCTACAGGCGTCAACCTTTAAATATAATGGCAGTTGTCTAGCCCCTGGGATTAAAAACCTTTTTACTGCTATTTGTCTTTCAAAGGAGGGAAAACCAAAAAACCTCGTGTTTTCTGGAAGATATCTCTCCTATTAGAATCGTTTGTTCGAATCGAAATATTGGAAAAATAAAGGATACGATATAAGATTGAAACCAATTTAGTCAATCGTTTCTTTTTACCCGAGTACGCTTGAAGCATTTCGTAATGTGAGGTGTCGTTAGATTTGTAATTGTGGGAGTGACATCTTCTTCCTGATATATAAAAATCATGTTTCACGGTGTTTGTGGATGAACTCTTCCGAAACGGCTCGACCGATTTTAAAGTATTTTTTTTGGCATATTGGGTAGATATGAGAATAGGACGTAAAGTATTCTTTTAAATCTCAAAAATGGCGAAAATTGCCAACGAAGTTGCGAGGGTAAGCTAGTTAATTTTAAGCTGTCGGGTTTTTTGTTATTATAATAATTTTTACTTTAAGAATTATTATAAAGGTATTATGAATGAAATCTCTCTTCTTATTTTTTTTGTATTTTACAATTTTATAGATCTTAAACGTGTAGATGTTTTAATGTAACTTTTTATTTCCGAAGTTTCGACCGTATTGTAATAGCCGTGGTCCTTTCATCGCTAACTATCCTCATTAGTGCCATACATAAGAACATGTTGTCACCGGCTAGGTTCGTTAGTTTAATCCTATTTGGTTTAGTCATGTCATACGGTGCATCGCTAGCCATGACCTGTTGTGTTTGTAGGATTAGTTAAATATAGATACGAATGGATGTTTCGTTATGAGGAAGAATTGTAACAGCTTTGTTTTTTCGTTTGAGATAGGCACCTACTTATTTACTTAATTTTTGTTTAAATACATGAAAAATGTCGTAATAGGGTGGGGACCTTAGATTGCTTAATAAGGCAGTTAGAAATCAAAACTTTGTTTTAAAATAAAATAAAAGAAATCGTATAAAATTGTCCATTGAATTAAATAAATTCAATTTTATGAAGAAACTCATGATCCAGTTTGAATATTTTATTGTATTCTTTATATTAAAACATCAGTTTTGATTAGTGAAGATAACATATCATCTGACGGGGTTCTTTTAATATGCAAAACATTAACATAGACGATAATTTTCTTTTTATTTGTATTTCTTCAGGATAACAAACAATTGCGGAATCATGCTTAAGACTAACAATATTTCTTGTAAAACAATTAGGTAATTACGCAACCAGCAAAATTATTCATTACAGAAAAATTTTAAAACAAGCAATGTTTAACAAATATGGTTTATATACTCTACGTCTAAACATGCGATACGGAGGGAGATATTATGTAAATTACTGGCAAGTGTCAAAGTTTTTCAGAAATACATTTTTGAAATTGACTGAGTGACAGAATAAATAGGTCAATATCAGCAAAGTGATTATTGTAACTCTCTTTCTCCTGCGTTGGTTCTGCTCCGCTTAGGTGCAAATAAACAATGTGTATAAGTATCCAAGATGTGTTTGGTTAATAAGTTTATTGCAGTCAATTTTGTTATGACATATTTTTTAAAGATCGATATGTAGGTATTTGCTATAAAAAAGTTGGTTAATCTATTTCGGGATTATAAAACGCTAGTAGGTTTTATTCAAACATAACTAGATTTAACTATAAGTACTGCAAACAGGATGTAAAGCAGTTTTATCAGTTTTATTCAAATCCACGTAACCTTTTGAAACTTTTACTGCGTTCGTGACTAAGAAAGACAATGTAGCGATTTGCGTATTTTGGTTAACATGTATTGTTTCATAAACATTGTTGTTGCCTGTATTTGGAAGTGTTAGCTTTATGTCTACATATACGATGTATTTATCTCACATAAGCTTGGTTTTGTTAGGTCGTAAACACGTGCTTTGTGTTATGCACGTCTTTTACTTTTGCTGCTTTAACAACAGAAAAAAATGGGTTTATATGCTAGGCAAATAAACTAGTAGAAATTTGATATACTACGATAATAAATACAAATTTAACAGGATTTCTGATACACAAGATATTTTTTAATTGACTGGGCAAGAAGGAGGTTTATGTTTTTTGAGTGTATGTATATTTCTTTGGTACGTTGTAGAGCCAGTTGTGAGAGTGACACTGTGTACATCAAAATTAGAAAAAGTATGGCGGATTTTTGGGCCAAAAAATGTTTCAGTAATTAATAAGCAGTCAGTTTTGTTTCGTAAAAAATACTAAAATTACTAGTACTATTATGGCTGTTATATTTGCTAATATGTTCATTTCTAGTCTATTGAAAAAGCTTGTTAGTGTTTTTTTTCTTTTTCCGTCTTAACTGTACGAGAACTATTGCGTGCCTTGGTCTACACATCTGTGACTTTTCGGATCTCATAGCGTTTGTTAATTACGTTACACGTTTGAGTAATGTTGTCCCTCAACTGGTAGATTAATAGTTACAGTTCCTTTCTACTTCAGCCATCGAAAGTGATGTCGTGGCCTTTTTTATAACAGACGCCTCACAATTACCGAAAAGTATTATTGGTTTTGAAAATAGAATATACCGAATTACCTACTTCTGAATAAACCCTGTGTTTGTGAACTTTAATGGGAACATTTAGAAACCCTTATGAGACCAATTACGGCATCCCGTACTTAGACAGGGATATTTGGACGACTGCACTATTACTGATATGTTAGTATATTTATTAGTGATATGAAACGTCGGGCAACAAACAAGGTATTTTACCTTAAATTATTCACGTGATTAAGACCCGTAATATATATATTTTAATAATGTGTACAAATCGCGAAAGTTTATCAACATTTACTGATATGTACCTAAAATTTATCAAAACATACTAAACGAGAAGTCAAGCTTTTAAAATCAACAAGTTTCAAGTCTAAATTCAACCGGACAAAACCGTGGCTTTGTAGAAAGTTTTAAAAATATACTGTTAAAGTTCAAACGAAGGCTTTGCCGGACCTCATGCAGACCGACGGTGTGTGCCTTTGATACGGCAATCTGCCACGAATAGCGATGTTTTATCTGAAGTTTACGTTGCATTTTAGGTTGATTGCTTGCATTGGAAGTTGTTAGTAATACTCGTATGTACGAGACGAGCCCAAAGTATCGAGAGCTTTTGATGAGAAAAAAAGGATATTTAAAATCTATACTAATATTATAAAGATGCAGAGTTTGTTTGTTTGTTTGTTTGAACGCGACAATCTTAGGAACTACTGCTCGGAATTGAACAATAATTTAATGTTGACTAGCCCATTTATCGAAGATGGCTTTAGGCTATATAACATATGTCTTCCCTTTATGTTAGCCTGTGTCGAGAAGATTTAAAGACTAGGAGCATAAAATTGTTTTTTTTTGACGTTTTAACGTCTTATAAATCGATGACCGGCTGCACTCACGAAAAGTGTGACGTCACCGCTTACGTTACGCTCACGTCCGTTCCACCTGCTGATAGGCTAAAGTACGGCCGTCGGTCCACTGATGCTGTCACAAGCATGGTTGTTTATTACAATGTCATCAATGTTTTGGCGATTGCAGCGACATGCGATGCCTGTGACACCTTATAAGAGTCACAGTCATGGTTATTTATTACAATGTTTTCTTATGACGTTAACACGTAAAATTATCGTCCGAATTCATCGTCTTTTTGGAAGACAACAGAAAGACGATGAATTACATTAATGGGTGCCCTAGATATTACCCGTAGCTACGACCACGTTGATATCAGATACCGCGTTGAAATGTAGGCTATGTAGTATTTACTCTATGTACTAGTATACCCAAACTGTGAACTACCAAATATGAATCACACTAAAAAATGTCCCGTTCGATTCCCGGGAGTCGAACCCACAACCTCTTGAACCTTAGACCTATTTAAATTGTTAAAAATAATACTCAAACACTGTCAAGGAACAGCGCTTCTAGTTCTGACTCCACATGTTGGCCCCAACGTCGGTCCTAACGCCCCTTGTCGAACGTATGGTTTTAGAATACTGCTCGTCCCAATGTTGGCGCCAATGCTGTTTTCTAGATCCACACGTTGGATGAGTGGAATTAGGAACGTTGTTGGGGCCAACGTGCAGAGCCGGTGTTACAAGCAATAATCATAAAAATACAACAATGAATTAGCAAAAAGTTTAATATCAAAACACGACCTAATTCTACAAATCAATAGTTACAAAATCAATGACTGTTCGAGTATAAACAGTAGCACAAAGACTGCAATGAATGGTAACTAGACAAAACGTGAAAGTTCTATATAAACGTTGTCTTTGTGTTGGATGGCCTTTTGAGAGCGTTCTGCGAATTGATATGAGTTGTTTACGTCATTATGTAGCGTAGGTTAGATATACTCGTACTTTAGTTATTGTTGTTTGTGTGATTCACTTTACTTTTTATTATATTGTTACACTTTTACTTAATAACTTTGGGTAGCACATATAATTCGAACTATGGGTGTCAAATTACTGATTTTGGCGTACTGAAATTGTAATGGGCAACTAAAGTGCGCGAAAGTACTCGACGGCTGCTGCCGCGGCACGCTCGCTTCACAGGTCTAACCTAACATAACCGAATCGATTTAGTACATTTAATGGTAAGCAGTATGTAACGGTTCACAATCTTTCGATAATATATTATTTATTCGCCCGGTTAATAATACCCGTGGGGTCCCAGCGCGAACAAATTCTTTAAAGAAATTTACAAAAAAATTTGTTGACTCCACTGGTCACCGTGGTGCTGGCAGCTTCCTCGCACAACGCATGAGCATTGCTATACAGCGAGGAAATGCTCCCGGTATCTGTGGAACCTTGCCCAAGAGCCCCAATTTTTTAGATATATATTAATTTTTATTTTAGTTTTATTTAGTCTTAGTTTTTAGTTTTAATTTATGTTTTAAAGTTTTTGTACATTATTTGTTATATCAATTATGAAATATAAATTAAAAATATTCGTTTTAAAGTTAAGTCGTTTCCTTTTATTGAAATATCAAACGATAGGTTCTTTTTAAATCAGAGAGATCTTTTTACCTATAATATTTATGTATTTACATATATATAAGTATGTTGTCTGATGTCTGATTATCATAGTACAGGTTCTGTCTAGTTTGGGACTGATTGATAGTATGTAAGTTGTCTCAAGATAGTATTATTTAATGTTGTTTTAGTGTTTGTTTTGATGGTTACCTAACTTAATTTAGGTAATAATACTTTAAATTTATTTATTTATTTATTTACCGTCTATGTTTTTAAGACGCCTCCTTCAGTAGGGTACAAGCCCTGTGTCCCGGGGGGACGCAGTGGGAGTGTTTCCGACTGCTACGCAAGAGGTTGTGGGTGCGATTCCGACACAAGTCACGGACACAAAGTGCAATGGTGTCCCCATTGCACTTTGTGTCCGTGACTTGTATGTTTGTAAAGTCCCCCACGACACAGCAGGGCTTATAGTTGAGGGAGTCGTATAAAAAAAGAAATACTCATATAAATATATATATAAATTTTTCAATTTTAAAAATAAGTTGGTATTGAGAGCCTACCAAGATCAAAACCGATTCTAGTCTTAGGTATATGATATATGAATAGTTTTAATAATATTATATTTCGATTTCTTACCAATAAGACCGGAAGCTATATTAAATGGATTAAATAATCATCATGAACTTAAAACTAAAGAAGTTATTCAACGCGTAACCGTGCTACGTGGCTACGTGCTACGAATTGCTACGGAACTGCTACGATTATAAAATATTTTCAATAAAGTTTCATTCACATAAAACGACAATCGTCTTTGAATTTAATTGTTTAATTCTTTTGATAACATTGGTTGTGTTAGCAGTCTGATTATTATCTAATGACCTGGGCATAGGCCTCTGTACATGGGCATAGGCCTCTGTACATGGAGGCTAATGGTCAAGGCCTAGTTTTTAGGGCCAATCTACATCTACTGCCTTCGTTTTGACAATGTCGTCTGCCCACAGGTCAAACGATGAACTTTAATAAAATAATTCACTTAATGCATTCAGTACCAGTCCAAAATTTAATATTTTATGTGGGTAAATGTGACAACATTTTTCACACGGTAATGTCCCGGGAATTCAAACATTAGTGAAAAACTTTCAAATGATTGTAACTAAAGTAATTACTAAATTGTAGCTATTTGTTATTACTGTGTTGCTTGAAAAGTATTTTAAGTTGAGTACAAAACTTTTTGGTTTATTAAAGTAACTACAAATATGGGTGCTGATGAAAAATCAAATCTATTGTCCTCGCAATAATTGCCTAATCTTGGAGGTGACTAGTCGAATAGGTGATTAATGTTATGATATATATTCACAATTACGGAGACATGGACTGGCCATACTATACCTCTTCTATTACCTCTTCTTGTGCCTCGTCTTAATGGCGTCCGAGCAGATTGAAATATCTGCGATGTTACCACTGTCGTTCCATAGATGGGTGACCGTTTTCAATATGTCGATATCGTTGGATATGTCTTAATTAATAATAATCATATATGGCTAAGGCATCGGTCTCGCAATCGTGAGGTTGTGGGTTCGAATCCTGACCATTATACTACCGATGTGAACCCACTCTTAACAGCTTACGGCTTAGCTGGAGGGGTTAACAGGATTGCTAGTAATGTGGAACCATAATCCCACATTGCTAGTTATCTTTAAAAAAAAAAAGTATTTTGAGACCAATAACATAATGTCATCTAATCCCATACTTGTTGCTGCTGAGCTCGTACTATGGCAACCAGACAACTCATAAACATATTTGCCAAACTTCTTGGCAGTATATGATTAGGTATAAATGAGACAAAAGATGTAGTATAGTCTGGTTATAATTATCCAAAGGTGCATCTTATATACTAACGACTTCGTGTTGATAACAGATAGTAGAAACATTTAATAGATACTGAACGTGCGATAAGGAACATAAGATTGTGATGTAGATTGTAGATACAGCACAAAGATATTGTACTGTAACAGTACACCCCCCTTTAAAAAAAAAATTATGGTAATAGTGTTTACAATATAAATTTGACCTAGACCTTACTAGTTATTTGCTGATGTATATAAATAATAATGCTATTGTACGCGGTGGAATTTGATGACGCCTGTTGTGGTGTGATTTGCTGACGTCTGTAATTTTGACTTAGCTGTTGCACGAGTGTTTATTATTTTTTTCCGTTAAACTCTTCATTCTTCTGTCCAGTGTTTTCTTTATGCCGTAAATTAGGATCACGCCGATTGTTAAAATAATCTGTCCCATTGCAACATTTCTTGTCCACCGTAAGTCCTCCTGGATCAGGTTACGGAGTTGGTCCGCTTCGTTTTGATTGAGGCAATTGTCCGTATTGTATGTTATCTGGTCCTTAGAACTTTGATTTCCCATTTTAGATGTCTTGTTGTTACGAGTAGTTGTGAATTAATGGTATATGTTAAGATCTATGTTAATATATACGAATAGCTTGCTTATATCAGCGATTTTTTATAGACGTACTACTGGCTTTACTTTACGTCCCGATCGTGTAGTGTACGTGTGTGAATGCCTGTCGCAATCCTTTGAATCTGGCACGTAGTTTGATTCGTCATTGATCATGAAAGCTGGTTTCAATCTATCAATTGATATCACTGTCTCTTTATCCCTAATTCTAATGCAAAATGTTTTATCTGTTTTACTAATTACTGGGTAGGGTCCTTCATACGGCGGTGTCAGGGCTTTCTTAATTCTATCACACCGAACAAATACGTGTGAGCATTCTTTGAGTTCGGGATGCACAAATATAGCTTGATTGTGTTTTTTTCTTTTCGGAATTGATGTCATTTGTGTGATGTCCTTTTGAATTTGTTTTACAAACTCTTCGTACGTTGATAACTGTGCTGCTGATGACTCAAAAAATCCTCCAGGGAGTCGTATTGGCGTTCCATATGTCATCTCTGCTGAACTATAACCTGTGTCTTCTCGCAAGCTACTCCGCAACCCGAGTAAAACTGTTGGAATTTCTTTTAACCAATTTTCGTTGGATTCTCTTGTCATTAACGCCGCCTTTAAAGTTCTATGAAATCTCTCTATCATTCCATTGGATTGTGGATGATAAGGTGTTGTCCTAATTTTATGTATTCCCAAAAATTGTGAGAGTGACTCAAATATTCTTGATTCAAACTGTCGGCCTTGATCCGTAGTAATGCGCAATGGACATCCAAAACGAGTAATCCATCCTTCGAAAAGTGTCTTGGCTACTGTTTCTGCAGTTATATCTTCTACCGGAAATATTTCGGGCCATGACGTACAACGATCTATATCTCTTCCCTTGTGAAATCGGAAGTGGTCCGACGATGTCAATATGTAAATGTTCAAAACGTTGCGCTGTCATAAATGTACCAGGAGGTGATATCGTATGTCGTTGTATTTTTGATTTTTGGCAGGCTATACATGATCTACACCAATTATTGATATCTTTGTTCATATACGGCCATAAATACCTTTGGGTTATCATTTTTCTCGTAGTTCTTTTTCCTGGATGGCTCATACCATGAATGGTATCGAAAATTTGTTTGCGAAAATGCTTTGGTAAGTAGGGGCGGCTTTTTCCAGTAGACGTGTCGCAGGTGATGTTTATTGTGGAACCCGGAAGCGTAATGTTTTTGAATTTTAATCTTTTATTGTCATGTAATTTACTTAGTTCATTATCTGTTGATTGACATTTTTCCAATTCAGCGTAATCGATAGGTGATGGCACGTATATTTCCTCTATTCGAGATAAGGCATCGGCGGTAATATTGTCACGTCCGCTTATGTGTTGAATGTTGGTACTGTATTGTGAAATGAAATCTAACTGCCGGACCCGTCGCGGTGTATCGTTTGATGATGGTTTTTGGGAGAATGCGTATGTCAAAGGTCGGTGATCCGTAAATATTGTAAATTCTCTTCCCTCGATTAATCTGTGAAAATGTTTGACGGCCATGTATATTCCTAACAGCTCTCTGTCAAACGTAGAATATTTTTGTTGAGTTTCGCTCAATTTTTGTGAAAAAAATCCTAATGGTTCCCAATTGCGTCCGGATTTTTGTTGTAAAACTCCACCAACGCAAGTAGCACTAGCGTCGGTCATGAGCGCTAGTGATGCGTTGCGGGAAGGATGCGCTGTTAACACTGCGTTTTTCATGCTTTCCTTGCATTTTTCGTAAGCTTTGTCTGCTTCCGTTGTCCAAGGAACAGGTGAATTATCGTTCTTTTTTGAACCATGTAGATATTCGTTTAAAATTCTTTGATTTTCCGCTGCGCGTGGAATATTACTTCTGTAGAAATTGACCATGCCCAAAAATCTTCTTAATTCTTGAATTGTTTTCGGTTTGGGAAATTCCATGATTGCTTTGTAATTTTCTTCGGTAGGGTGTATTCCTTGGCTCGTTATATGATAACCTAAGAAATCTATTTCCCTTCTGAGAAATTCGCATTTTTCGAGATTAATGGTTATTCCATTCTCGTGTAAACGTTTGAAAACCGTTTCTAAATGCTGATAATGCAAATCTTCGTTGTCCGATGCGATGAGACAGTCGTCTACAAATATAAATACGAAGTTTAAATCTCTAAATAAGGAATCCATGAATCGTTGAAATGTTTGTGCCGCATTGCGTAATCCGAAAGGCATTCTTAAGTACTCAAAAAGTCCAAAAGGTGTGATGATGGCTGTTTTTTCTATATCTTTAACAGGAATACAATGGTATGCTTTACGTATATCTATCTTGCTTAGTATCTTCTTATTTTCTAATATGTATGTAAAGTCAGTTAATCTTGGTAGTGGGTATTTGTCCGGTACTGTCGTGCTATTGAGCATTCGATAGTCTCCGCACGGTCTCCATTCGCCATTTTTCTTTTTTACCATATGTAATGGGCTTGCCCATGGGCTATCTGACGGTCGGCAAATTCCGAGTTCTATCATATTTTGAAATTCCTTTTTGGCTATGTCGTATTTTTCTGGAGGTAATGGTCTTGCCCGAGCTGCGACGGGTGGTCCTGTAGTGATAATGTGATGTTCAATCTTATGTTTGGGCGCATTGCGGAGAGAGGACCCTTTCGTGATGTCTTCGTATTTGTTTAAAAGTTGCGTAATACGTGGATTCGTTCCCACTGCGATAGTACGAATTGTTTGTTGTGTCGCTTTTTCCGAAGTTACATGCGTTGTCAGCTCTGTAACTTTGTCGATAAGTTTGCGACCTGCTATGTCGACTAATAGTTTATAGTGCTCTAGAAAATCTGCTCCAATTATTGGTTGTGTAACATCGGCGATTACAAAATTCCATTTATAACATCGTTGTAGTCCTAAATTCAAGGTAAGCGTCTTCTCGCCGTAAGTCCTAATTTTAGTCCCATTTGCAGCGTATAGTGTGTATTGTTCATTTTGTAAAATTGAATGTCTCTGTTGCTTGCTAATGACTGAAATATTTGCGCCCGTGTCAATCAAAAACTTCATACCACTTTTTCGGTCGGTAATGGTGAGGCGATTGGATGGGTGTGGATTGCACAGAGTTTCGCCGTTGTCTGTGCTTTTATTCGTTTCCCTGGTTCCGTACGTAAGTCATTGGTTTCCAACCGCATGGTTTAATGCAGTTCTTTGTATATTTTCCGAATCTTTCGTGGTAGTAACAAAATCGATTTGCTCCTCTATAGTTTGTTCTCGGCCTCATAATCGGGAATTGTTGACGTTTCTTGAAATGATTGTGCGTGTTGGGTCGATAGCCATATTGACCTTGCTGAATTGCGTCAATATCTATCTGTAATTTTGCTAGCTGGGCTAAAATGCATGCTGTATTGTTGTCGTTTGAAGTGTCGTTGCTAACAGCTGATATTTCGGTTACTTTTGAATTCATTATTATTTTGTCTGCAATTTGGCTCAGTTTGTCAATTTCCATGTCTTTCGTAACTGCTAGAACCGTAGTAACTGATGTTGGTAAAAGCCTGAACCATAGTAGTTTAATTGTTTCGTCACTGATTTTTCCTCTCCCGAGGACTCGCATTTGACGTAATAACTGCGAAGGTTTTTGATCACCGAGTTCTGTCTCTGATATTAATTTTTGAAACTGTCGCTGTTCTGTTTCTTCGTAACAATCAATTAAACGTTCCTTGATGTTTTTGTATTTATCTGTAGTCGGTGGTGAAGTGATTAGGTCACTAACTTGTAGTATTTCTTCCTTGGATAACATTGCTATTACTGTACAGTATTTGTATTCGTCTCCTTGCTTCTGTGGTGCTAATATGGCTTCTAGTTGCGTGAACCATAATCTTGGTTGGTCTTTCCAAAATTCCGGAATGCGGGATAAAACCGAGGTGCCAGCAGCTACTTCAAGTGTTCCTTGCTGATTTATGTTCGCCTTGCACGGTGATTGTGCCATGTTTCTTGCTGCGTATTCGTTCGTCGGGGTCACCAATTTGCCAAACTTCTTGGCAGTATATGATTAGGTATAAATGAGACAAAAGATGTAGTATAGTCTGGTTATAATTATCCAAAGGTGCATCTTATATACTAACGACTTCGTGTTGATAACAGATAGTAGAAACATTTAATAGATACTGAACGTGCGATAAGGAACATAAGATTGTGATGTAGATTGTAGATACAGCACAAAGATATTGTACTGTAACACATACTTAAATATTTCTAAATACGTACATAGTAGTAGTATAATAATAATGTAAAAAATAAGTCAATATGATTAATAAAGAGGAATAATAATAAACCTTTATTCACTTAGGAAGTGAAATACTACTCTTATGAAAAGTCGATTCTACATGTACATGTAATGCCTGTTCGCAAACAATAGGTAAAGCCGGAGAAAAGAACGAGGCAATAAAAACTCGCCGCCACGCACACAAAGTAATTATCCTAGGTGGGGATCGAACCCACGACCTTGGCTTAGCAGTCAGGGTCACTAATCACTAGACTAACAGGCCAGGCCAATTGTGGGATAAACAGTCTATAAAAAAATCTGTTAATTATTGTCAAGCGTCGGGTATTGCAATTATTTATTTTTAATTCAAAAGTGTATATATTTATTGGTGTTTTTTCAACAGGTGGCTGTTCGGCTTTCGGGCACTCGTGTTTCGGAGGCCACGGCAAGAGGTCTGGTGACACTTCTATGGAAGTAAGTACACAACAACAGGCAGCTTTTGCTAGAGCTGAATAAGAATTTTGAAAATACATTTAAATATTGTTGAAATGACATTTTCGTGGCGCATAATGGTAACCTCATTTATTTCAATTGAACATAAAACTTAAATTAGTCGAAACGGTCTATCTTTGTAATAAGGCTAGTCAAAATAAAATCAAAACAAAAAATGACAGAATTGACAGTAGTCTTCAAAATTTCCTCTTTCAATTAAAACTTCATTGTAGATATAAAGTCCGAAAATGCTGGAAACTGCAAGTTTTCAATAAAATTTCACATTCATACAAAAATGCTTTAAAATATTCCCAATACAAAAAAGCCTTAAAAATCTATATCCACGTCCATTTTCAATTTCATCAATTAATACTTACAGGGAAATATTTCGAAAATCGCCATTTTGCACGTTCCTCGATGAATTTCGTACAAAATATTCAGAATTCTACCGGAGAACAACGTACTAAGCAGTTAACTGTTACGTAGTCGTTAAAGAGATACGTAAAAGCGTTTAATTATAGCAATTAGCATTTAAAAAAGATATTTTGTATGTCAAAGTGTTGGTAGTGGGTAGTATTCGAATTTAAACTTTAACTCATTACAGATAAACTAGAAAATAGTGATGTCAATCACACTGAATGCAGTTTTTTTTCGCCTCGGGATTAGAGTACAAGCCCTTTAACGCGGGGTACTTTACAAACATACAAATGGAACACAAAGTGCAATCTGATTACGTGTGGGAATTGCACCCTCTTGCTCATACACTTTAACTACGCTACTGATAGCATTCATCCGTTTGGATCTACAATGCCACAGATAGACACATAATATACATACCTACTATAAAGACTGAAAACATAACCTTATTTTATGTCGCGCGGTCGGCTTAAAAACGCTAGTTAGAGTTACATAATAAGCAACGTAGAAGCAAACGATGACGTCTGACATATACAGCGACCTCAAGCAATATAAAAATACCTTTACAAAATAAGGAAAAAGTACGCAGGTCTTTATTTTTACCATACTGTAGCAAGTTTTTTTTTGTAGCGTCCAATATATTTGGTCAGCACTTCTTTTTATGTTTTACTTGAAAATCCTTTGAGGAAACGGAAAATTTCTTTCTTAAGGGCGATGGAGTCTTAGTCGATGATTCTACTATACAAACGCGCATAAGTGATTACTCCTCTGTATAAGGCCGTAAGTCAAAATTAAAGTTAATTCGTTTGATCATAAGCTAGACCTGTAGACAGCCATAGTTTAAAATAAATTATGATTTCAACGGATATAAGCCCTACAACATTGTAATTTCGACATAATTGTTGTTCAAATTGTAAACATTCATAAATGTTTTAAGGCTTATAACTTTCAAAATATTAATATATTATTTTAGTATATAGTTTATAATTGAACGAATTGATATTAATTTTAAGCTTTGACTAACGACTTCATACAGAAGAAAAGGTAATCACTTATGCGCGTTTGTATGGTAGAATCTATTACTACTAGGGCGCCCGTAAGTTATTGTTGGCGTTAAATTATTTCAAAAATATGCCCTATGTGGTTTTCCCAGAGTACATAGTTTCGGGTTATAATTAGTATCTTGGTATGTTGCCGACCTAGCGATGAATATATTTTATAACTAATTAAGGTTATTACACACTATCGCGAAGGTTTATGAATTAGTTTTCATTGTAATGTCCAAAAATAAGAGCTTGTAAAGAATATTTTGCAATAATTGTGGTAAAACAAAATGTGTGATTTTAAGATAGTGATGTACAGCACAATTAGACTCGTTAGGCACGCAATCGAATGATTACAATTTCTCAAATAGGCAATGAAAGTTTATTCAAATTACAACAGATTTTTTATGAAACAATAGAGTAAAAGATTTAGCTTAATTAATTAATTTTAGGTGTGAGAATTAAAGTAATAAGGATTTTTTAGGAACAGGGCTCTGGCTGCTTGTAGCTTAATTAATATCTGCTCCAAACTAATATGATAACTGTTAAAGTAAAGTCTGTCTGTCTGTTACGTTTTCACGTTTAAACCGCTGAACTGATTTAGATGAAATTTTGTTTGGATTTAGTTTCAGCCCCGGGAAAGGACTTTATGAGGGAAAATAATTTATCGCGATAACCTACATACACGCGAGTGAAAGCTTGTAGCGATATGAATAATACTTTTATTTTATATTGTAAAATAATAGTAGCCCTCGACTCAACCCGCGTGAAGTTACAATGCTGCTTACTCCCTATAGACGTTAGCGTGATAATAAAAGTAGCCTAAGTTACTCCTTACATCATCAGTTGTATAACAGTGAAAGTCCCGTCAAAATCCGTCCCGCCGTTTCAGAGATTAGCGATTAAACACACATACAGATCATACAGATAGACAGAGAATTAAAAATTGTGCTTTTGTTATAAGTACCTTATATACTTTCATAGGCATTTAATAAAAAAACTGTTATTATGACATTTTAAACAGACGCTTCAATTTTATTTATAGATAGATAACTGTTATAGCCTCTAATATAAATCGCGTGGTGACGGAGCTTACTCCGTCACCACGCGTCCGTAATACAGTATCATAACCCCATCTCTTCCTAAGGGTGTTGTAAGAGGCGACTAAGGAAAATACACCGCAAACAAAAACAGTGCGAAGAGAGGGAAACTCGAAACAAAACCCGGTATGGTACCTCCAGTAAGACAAGAGTCATGTCCTGCAACCGGTCTGATGCCACACGTATTGACTAGTCATTCTTGTGGGTTCTGTCAGTTAGGTCGAGAGGGTGACGCAAGTTCTGGGCATGCTTGCGCCACCTAAATCGCGATACAGCGTCCGTGGAGAGGGTAGTCACTAGCAAAAATGCTGAGGCTTTTGTTACATTGCTTTAATCATCTGATCAAAGACCAAAAATGATGATGATCATTAGATCACATATAATTTTTATGTCATACCTACTCTATCCAGTAATAAGGTATACATAAATACTCACAAATGCAACCCACCATTAGTAATTACGACTAAACAGTAAAATCACAACATTATCTGACTCAAACGACTTCTAATAAAGTGGTTACGACCACACAACTCCCTTACGACCACATATGAATACATAATGACCACATTCAGGTGCTCCAGTGAATGTGAGCCCTAAAAATGTCATATTTTGTAATTAACAGAGCAAGTTGCTTTTAGGTAAAGTTTTGAAGTATGTCCGTTCCGGGTGTAGTATGGGGCATTAGAAATTCGTTTGGGTAATTAGAATTATTGTTTAGTGTTATTTAGTTTTAGGATTCTTTCTTTCTTTTTTGAATTTATGGCAATCTAGCCAGTTTGTAGTCTTATTTCTGTCAGTGTAAAGTATTTACTAAAATGCATTGAATTTAATGTTTTTAAACTTTCGTGAATTTTATACATATCTATACTAATATTACAAAGCTGAAGAGTTTGTTTGTTCGAACGTGGTAATCTCAGGAACTACTGATCTGAATTAAATTAAACTTTTACTATGGGAAAGCCTATTTATCGAGGAATGGTATAGGCTATATAACATTACGCTGCAACCAATAGGAGTGAAGCAACAATATGAAGAAAGCAATATAGAAAATTTACGCTGACGAAGTTGCGCGGAACTGCTAGATAAAGATATATTTCGGGACTTATTTGTAGTGTGTAAAAGTATCAACAGTACAAATTATTAAAATTCCTTATTTTTTTGATAATTTAACCAAGGGTAGTTGAAAAACCCCGCGCCTCACGAAGACTACGCTGCCATCAGTCGACCCGTGACGACGATCGGTGCAATTCAATCGAAACGTCGGGTAAATAAAAGGTCATCGAACCCGCAACTTCACCATTGGAGTGGATACTCCGCGGTAGTAAAAATAAGTGGGATTTGAATCCGCCGGAATTTTGCCAAAATATTTCTTAAAATAGTTACAATTGTTAAGTTTTTTAAGGATATGTAACTTTCAAAACATTAATTTATTTTCAATTATCGCTTTCTACAAGCCTAGTATAAGATAAAACGATTTGATATTAATTTTAAGCTTTGACTTGCGACCTTATACGAATGAGTAATCACTTAAGCGCGTTTGTATAGTAGAATCATCGACTAGGGTGTCCTTAACGACTAATTAATTGATATTATTAATTTATTTAGCAGCTATCAAACCAAGACCTGGTAGCTCGGCACCAGCTCGGGCAGGAGGAGACGCCCCCCCACCCCGTGTACCCCCACTCCGGCTACAGCGGCATCCTGCCTGCTGGTGATGACATCATTCCCATCAGGGACGGAGGTATGTCACTGACACTGTTCTATCAACAAATACCATAGAGACAAGCCTAATTTGGGATAATATAGCGATATGTGGGAAGTGTCAAGATTTATTTTTTTTAAATTCTTTATTTACATGTTTAGGGACTTGTAATCGAACACGATTATGTCAGCCCCATCGAACCCTAAAGAACATACAAACAGCATAGAAGGAAAAAGAAAAATTAAGTACTATTTAATTTACTTAAAAAATTATAATTTTTTATGGAATTACAACATGTAGTGTATATCACTACATAGTTTTGACAAAATAGACTGAAATGTTCCCAATTCTTAGAGGTTTATTTTTAGTTCATGCATTAATGTTTCTCTTTCCATCCTGTATTTATCACATTCCACTAACAAATGGTACACATCTTCAACAACGCCACATAGCTTACAATTAGGGCTGTTAGTCTTTTTAAGTCTCAAGATAAAAAAAAAACAATTTATTATATTAATAATATTGGTAAAATTATTAGAATAATAAATTGTTACATACATGTTTACTTTGCCAAACTTCTTGGCAGTATATGATTAGGTATAAATGAGACAAAAGATGTAGTATAGTCTGGTTATAATTATCCAAAGGTGCATCTTATATACTAACGACTTCGTGTTGATAACAGATAGTAGAAACATTTAATAGATACTGAACGTGCGATAAGGAACATAAGATTGTGATGTAGATTGTAGATACAGCACAAAGATATTGTACTGTAACAGTACACCCCCCTTTAAAAAAAATTTATGGTAATAGTGTTTACAATATAAATTTGACCTAGACCTTACTAGTTATTTGCTGATGTATATAAATAATAATGCTATTGTACGCGGTGGAATTTGATGACGCCTGTTGTGGTGTGATTTGCTGACGTCTGTAATTTTGACTTAGCTGTTGCACGAGTGTTTATTATTTTTTTCCGTTAAACTCTTCATTCTTCTGTCCAGTGTTTTCATTATGCCGTAAATTAGGATCACGACGATTGTGAAAATAATCTGTCCCATTGCAACATTTCTTGTCCACCGTAAGTCCTCCTGGATCAGGTTACGGAGTTGGTCCGCTTCGTTTTGATTGAGGCAATTGTCCGTATTGTATGTTATCTGGTCCTTAGAACTTTGATTTCCCATTTTAGATGTCTTGTTGTTACGAGTAGTTGTGAATTAATGGTATATGTTAAGATCTATGTTAATATATATACGAATAGCTTGCTTATATCAGCGATTTTTTATAGACGTACTACTGGCTTTACTTTACGTCCCGATCGTGTAGTGTACGTGTGTGAATGCCTGTCGCAATCCTTTGAATCTGGCACGTAGTTTGATTCGTCATTGATCATGAAAGCTGGTTTCAATCTATCAATTGATATCACTGTCTCTTTATCCCTAATTCTAATGCAAAATGTTTTATCTGTTTTACTAATTACTGGGTAGGGTCCTTCATACGGCGGTGTCAGGGCTTTCTTAATTCTATCACACCGAATAAATACGTGTGAGCATTCTTTGAGTTCGGGATGCACAAATATAGCTTGATTGTGTTTTTTTCTTTTCGGAATTGATGTCATTTGTGTGATGTCCTTTTGAATTTGTTTTACAAACTCTTCGTACGTTGATAACTGTGCTGCTGATGACTCAAAAAATCCTCCAGGGAGTCGTATTGGCGTTCCATATGTCATCTCTGCTGAACTATAACCTGTGTCTTCTCGCAAGCTACTCCGCAACCCGAGTAAAACTGTTGGAATTTCTTTTAACCAATTTTCGTTGGATTCTCTTGTCATTAACGCCGCCTTTAAAGTTCTATGAAATCTCTCTATCATTCCATTGGATTGTGGATGATAAGGTGTTGTCCTAATTTTATGTATTCCCAAAAATTGTGAGAGTGACTCAAATATTCTTGATTCAAACTGTCGGCCTTGATCCGTAGTAATGCGCAATGGACATCCAAAACGAGTAATCCATCCTTCGAAAAGTGTCTTGGCTACTGTTTCTGCAGTTATATCTTCTACCGGAAATATTTCGGGCCATGACGTACAACGATCTATGATTGTGATTAAATATCTCTTCCCTTGTGAAATCGGAAGTGGTCCGACGATGTCAATATGTAAATGTTCAAAACGTTGCGCTGTCATAAATGTACCAGGAGGTGATATCGTATGTCGTTGTATTTTTGATTTTTGGCAGGCTATACATGATCTACACCAATTATTGATATCTTTGTTCATATACGGCCATAAATACCTTTGGGTTATCATTTTTCTCGTAGTTCTTTTTCCTGGATGGCTCATACCATGAATGGTATCGAAAATTTGTTTGCGAAAATGCTTTGGTAAGTAGGGGCGGCTTTTTCCAGTAGATGTGTCGCAGGTGATGTTTATTGTGGAACCCGGAAGCGTAATGTTTTTGAATTTTAATCTTTTATTGTCATGTAATTTACTTAGTTCATTATCTGTTGATTGACATTTTTCCAATTCAGCGTAATCGATAGGTGATGGCACGTATATTTCCTCTATTCGAGATAAGGCATCGGCGGTAATATTGTCATGTCCGCTTATGTGTTGAATGTTGGTACTGTATTGTGAAATGAAATCTAACTGCCGGACCCGTCGCGGTGTATCGTTTGATGATGGTTTTTGGGAGAATGCGTATGTCAAAGGTCGGTGATCCGTAAATATTGTAAATTCTCTTCCCTCGATTAATCTGTGAAAATGTTTGACGGCCATGTATATTCCTAACAGCTCTCTGTCAAACGTAGAATATTTTTGTTGAGTTTCGCTCAATTTTTGTGAAAAAAATCCTAATGGTTCCCAATTGCGTCCGGATTTTTGTTGTAAAACTCCACCAACGCAAGTAGCACTAGCGTCGGTCATGAGCGCTAGTGATGCGTTGCGGGAAGGATGCGCTGTTAACACTGCGTTTTTCATGCTTTCCTTGCATTTTTCGTAAGCTTTGTCTGCTTCCGTTGTCCAAGAAACAGGTGAATTATCGTTCTTTTTTGAACCATGTAGATATTCGTTTAAAATTCTTTGATTTTCCGCTGCGCGTGGAATATTACTTCTGTAGAAATTGACCATGCCCAAAAATCTTCTTAATTCTTGAATTGTTTTCGGTTTGGGAAATTTCATGATTGCTTTGTAATTTTCTTCGGTAGGGTGTATTCCTTGGCTCGTTATATGATAACCTAAGAAATCTATTTCCCTTCTGAGAAATTCGCATTTTTCGAGATTAATGGTTATTCCATTCTCGTGTAAACGTTTGAAAACCGTTTCTAAATGCTGATAATGCAAATCTTCGTTGTCCGATGCGATGAGACAGTCGTCTACAAATATAAATACGAAGTTTAAATCTCTAAATAAGGAATCCATGAATCGTTGAAATGTTTGTGCCGCATTGCGTAATCCGAAAGGCATTCTTAAGTACTCAAAAAGTCCAAAAGGTGTGATGATGGCTGTTTTTTCTATATCTTTAACAGGAATACAATGGTATGCTTTACGTATATCTATCTTGCTTAGTATCTTCTTATTTTCTAATATGTATGTAAAGTCAGTTAATCTTGGTAGTGGGTATTTGTCCGGTACTGTCGTGCTATTGAGCATTCGATAGTCTCCGCACGGTCTCCATTCGCCATTTTTCTTTTTTACCATATGTAATGGGCTTGCCCATGGGCTATCTGACGGTCGGCAAATTCCGAGTTCTATCATATTTTGAAATTCCTTTTTGGCTATGTCGTATTTTTCTGGAGGTAATGGTCTTGCCCGAGCTGCGACGGGTGGTCCTGTAGTGATAATGTGATGTTCAATCTTATGTTTGGGCGCATTGCGGAGAGAGGACCCTTTCGTGATGTCTTCGTATTTGTTTAAAAGTTGCGTAATACGTGGATTCGTTCCCACTGCGATAGTACGAATTGTTTGTTGTGTCGCTTTTTCCGAAGTTACATGCGTTGTCAGCTCTGTAACTTTGTCGATAAGTTTGCGACCTGCTATGTCGACTAATAGTTTATAGTGCTCTAGAAAATCTGCTCCAATTATTGGTTGTGTAACATCGGCGATTACAAAATTCCATTTATAACATCGTTGTAGTCCTAAATTCAAGGTAAGCGTCTTCTCGCCGTAAGTCCTAATTTTAGTCCCATTTGCAGCGTATAGTGTGTATTGTTCATTTTGTAAAATTGAATGTCTCTGTTGCTTGCTAATGACTGAAATATTTGCGCCCGTGTCAATCAAAAACTTCATACCACTTTTTCGGTCGGTAATGGTGAGGCGATTGGATGGGTGGATTGCACAGAGTTTCGCCGTTGTCTGTGCTCTTATTCGTTTCCCTGGTTCCGTACGTAAGTCATCGGTTTCCAACCGCATGGTTTAATGCAGTTCTTTGCATATTTTCCGAATCTTTCGTGGTAGTAACAAAATCGATTTGCTCCTCTATAGTTTTTTCTCGGCCTCATAATCGGGAATTGTTGACGTTTCTTGAAATGATTGTGCGTGTTGGGTCGATAGCCATATTGACCTTGCTGAATTGCGTCAATATCTATCTGTAATTTTGCTAGCTGGGCTAAAATGCATGCTGTATTGTTGTCGTTTGAAGTGTCGTTGCTAACAGCTGATATTTCGGTTACTTTTGAATTCATTATTATTTTGTCTGCAATTTGGCTCAGTTTGTCAATTTCCATGTCTTCCGTAACTGCTAGAACCGTAGTAACTGATGTTGGTAAAAGCCTGAACCATAGTAGTTTAATTGTTTCGTCACTGATTTTTCCTCTCCCGAGGACTCGCATTTGACGTAATAACTGCGAAGGTTTTTGATCACCTAGTTCTGTCTCTGATATTAATTTTTGAAACTGTCGCTGTTCTGTTTCTTCGTAACAATCAATTAAACGTTCCTTGATGTTTTTGTATTTATCTGTAGTCGGTGGTGAAGTGATTAGGTCACTAACTTGTAGTATTTCTTCCTTGGATAACTTTGCTATTACTGTACAGTATTTGTATTCGTCTCCTTGCTTCTGTGGTGCTAATATGGCTTCTAGTTGCGTGAACCATAATCTTGGTTGGTCTTTCCAAAATTCCGGAATGCGGGATAAAACCGAGGTGCCAGCAGCTACTTCAAGTGTTCCTTGCTGATTTATGTTCGCCTTGCACGGTGATTGTGCCATGTTTCTTGCTGCGTATTCGTTCGTCGGGGTCACCAATTTGCCAAACTTCTTGGCAGTATATGATTAGGTATAAATGAGACAAAAGATGTAGTATAGTCTGGTTATAATTATCCAAAGGTGCATCTTATATACTAACGACTTCGTGTTGATAACAGATAGTAGAAACATTTAATAGATACTGAACGTGCGATAAGGAACATAAGATTGTGATGTAGATTGTAGATACAGCACAAAGATATTGTACTGTAACATTTACAAAGCTAAATACTAATAATACAAGTCTGCAGCAACGATTTCCGTATGGTACAATCAAGAGTGCTCGCCATTAATTTCAAAATGTTGTTAAAGCTGGCCCCCACACAGCACACTAGGGATGCGCAATAATATAATCGTATAATTAACGCAACATGGCTCTGAAACTGCGCTCTATGTGCGTATTTAAACTAGCTGACCCACGCAAATTTGTATGCGGTAATTTCCCCCATTTTTGCAACATTTTTCATTGCTGCTCCGCTCCTATTAGTCGTAGCGTGATGTTGATTTAGCCTATAGCCTTCCTCGATAAATGGGCTATCCAACAGTCAAATATTTTTTCAATTCGGACCCGTAGTTCCTGAGATTATCGCAGCCTCAGCTTTTTATTATTAGTAAAGACTTATAATATTAGTATAAATATCCCAAATTACTTGTAATACGCTTACTTGTAAACTTTAACAATAAGTATGATAGAGAAACGAGATGAAAAGTTTTACTATCTCATATAATAGATACTAACTATTAACAAGCTACAGAACGCACATCAATGTGAATGAACGAGGCAGGAAGACACAGACGTAATGTAAACCATATAATATGAAGGCCTGTCTTAATTAATGAAAAAAATATCAACTGTTATTGCTTTATTTGCGGAGACATAAGTAGCTATTGTTAACGATGTAAACACCAAGTTCCTTATTTATTTGTCACTGCGAAAAATTACAAATGTTCATTTACGTGATTATAATTTAAAAATTAATTGTCGCCAGGTTTATACGATCGAGAGGACCCCGCTGCTAGGGATGTCATGAAGATGAAACTGAGGACTATTTTCAAACATTGGGTAAGAATCATTGTTTTTAAACCCAACTTTAGCTAGGTGGTTTACAAGAATACGGCGCACTTGCCTTCAAGTGTGTTAATTGCTCACATTGTAGCCAATGGATACTCGCAACTCTGTTGTGAATTGTCACTTGCTAGAGCGGGGAACCATTGAGAAAAATTATGGCATTGATATTAAATTAAAATAAATTAAAATTATTTGTCCCACTGTTGGGCACGGCTCAATAGAATCTAATTTTTAGGTCTATACCTAAAAAGAGGTTCTACTGAAGAGACCCGCCTATATCTTGGGGTTAACTGCCATAATCGTCACAGTTGGCGAGTGGGTAAGGGATCGCAGTAAGACTTTAAAGTACCTACGCAGAGGACGTTGTTGGCCGTCCTCCGGTGTGAAATCTCTTAGTCGACTTTACGGCACCCATGGGGTTGGATAGGGTGACATTATCTATACTATATATAATATTATATAGAGGAAAGATTTGATTGTTTGTTTGTATTGAATAGGCTCCGAAACTACTGAACGGATTTGAAAAATTATTTCATCGTTGTAAAGCTATACTAACCCCGGGTGACATAGGCTACTTTTAATCCGTGTATTTCCACGGGAACGGGAACTACGCGGGTGAAACTGCGAGGCGTCCGCTAATTAATTAATAAACAGACTTAAAGCCTATGTGTAATAACTCAAATTTTTGGCCGGGGTTAGAAATAAAAGAACTGTTTTATTATATAATTTATTCTTCTACAGATGGACAACTTCAGGAGGTCACAGCAAAACCCCGACGACGGTTACTACATTGAAACTCTGTAAAATACCTACACGTAACATATTTGAAATATTAACACTATCTAACAAGTCTAAGTACATTATAAGCTCGATTTTGAAATGTGATGAAGAGAAAAAAATTAAATTATAAATTAAATGTGACTGTATACTTGCATTTAATTTTTACGTATATTTTTTTTCAAATTAGTAAATACTTTTTGAAACTAAATTTTCGAAGAACGTCAATATTCGATGTATTTAGATAAAGTATTATGAATGATCGTGAAATCAAAGTTATTATAAGCTATTTCATTTACAATCGTGTTATCTTTTACAGTAGGTACATTTTAAAATGTAAAATATCTTGTCAATTATAAATTTTTACAGAATATATTGTTACTTCAATTTTGAATTATCCCTCATATACATAGTTTGTTTAAAAAGGCTGGAGTATTATCATCTTATTTTTAATATATAAAAAATATAAATATATTTCTATGCTTACTTATTCACCTAAAATATTTCCTTTTCTGAATTTATTATATTGTACCTGAAAATTATCTTTCAAAAGTCATTTTACTATTATATAAAATTGTATCTAACATAAGTTTACCATCAAAACAACGGATTATGAATAACTTAATAATACATTGTAGAAAAGTGACTGTCTCTATATAATAAGAAAATTTTGTGTATTACTCGTAATTAAATGGTTAGATACATACAATATGATGGCATCGCTGTTTTCTTTTATTTATATCTACATCCTAATTAAAACTATTCTAAAGGTTCGACCACAATGAGTGGAACTTCACTTGATAGTACGAGATCCGGTCTAAGAAATATAAGTACATTCTCATCTATTATTTGATCCTAACAAAGTTAATATGATAGATATTCTCTAGATTTTTTAAAATCCCAAAGTGGTAATAAGGTAATTCCAAACCTTATGGATACTTTCTGTTGATCTAGAATCATGAAATTTTCCAAAAACCAATGACATTATACACAAATGAAGAAAAAAAACTGAAAACCATTAAATTGTAGTTACGTTGACTGGCCTGTTGGTCTAGCGGATAGTGACCCTGACTGCTAAGCCGCAGGTCGTGGGTTAGATCCCCATCCAGCATAAAACTTTGTGTAATGAGCATGATGGTTTATTCTGTAAATTCTGTCTGGTAAATTATACCCAACCAGGGTATAATTTATCTATATTAAGTATGTATTTAGAAATATTTGAGTATGTTTATCTGTTGTCTGGTTTCCATAGTACAAGCTCCGCTTAGTTTGGGATCAGATGGCATTGTGTCAGTTGTCCCAAGATATTATATTATTTTAATATCATAAAGTGTGCACGGTACCCTCGGTAAGCGAGCTCGACTTGCATTTAACGTTATTTTTTCTAATACTGTTGATTATGGAATAAAATAACATTTATAAAAACAATAACTGACGTGTCTATATTAATAATAGCAGTTTTCAACATTATGTCTTGATTTACCTAGGCAACCCCATTGCTATTTATCAATCTAGACAATATCCATCATACTATCTTTGTAAGGATCACCCGATCAGACCGATCACCCCCTGCAAGGATTCGACTGACTAAGTCAGCACTCTGTATATTTCTTAGACCAGATCTTAGATTAGCAGCGGAGTGGGGGCGCGCGTTGAAACGCATCCCACTTGTTTAAGCACCGTATAGATTACCAACCGGCTTTTAAGTACCTTACTTAAAAGCTGGTTGGTAATCTATACTAATATTATAAAGAGGAAAGATTTGATTGTTTGTTTGTATTGAATAGGCTCCGAAACTACTGGACGGATTTGAAAAATTCTTTCATCGTTGTGAAGCTACACTAACCCCGGGTGACATAGGCTATTTTTTATCCCTGTATTCCCACGGGAGCGGGAACTACGCGGGTGAAACAGGAGAAGGGTTGTTAAATAAAACACTGACGCTTGTTCTACAAACAAAAAATACATTAAAGGTCGGGGCAAAAGTATTTTCGTATTTTTCATAGAAAGAAAAAATATATATAATTTTTTATTTATCTAAAATTAGTATGTGCCTTTTTAATCGATGACTCTTTGCCATCTTGTGGGTCGTCGATCTCGTGCCATGATACCATTGCTGTAAAAAAAATGGAGATTTGTAGTAAAAAAAAAAATGACAGATAGTTTTCAACAGGAAGACAGGAAGGGCGTGGGCCCTTCCTGTTAACCAGCTCCGGCCGGTTTTTCCAATGGATTCTTTTAACCTCATCTCATGACTGATACAGACAGAATCGATAGTTTTAATGGCGGCAAAAGCTCATAGTGGACGATTCCTTTCCAATCCCACCATACACACAGCATCACTTTGTTCCCGCCATTTTTATATACATTTATAAAAAGGACATTCTTATCGTAAGTGACCCATTTTTCATTACCCGTAGTATTCCGTTTAAGAAATGGCTCGGAATTGTTACATTTCAACAAAGAATTGCAAATGAAAACACGTTGCATTAAGTTTCTCTCAGTGAGATCATGTGGTACCCAAATATTAATATTTTTCTTGGACCCAGACTTTTGTAAATGACGTAAAACTGTTTTGTGATCAACATCCAGATCTTCGACAATATCGTAATTACTAATTTGTCGATCTTGCTCCACTTTTTGAAAGATGGCACTGATTTTATCCGTGACAGGGCGCCCAGAGCGAGCCTCATCCTTCACACTAAAATTTCCAGATTCAAAACGCTTGAACCATATTTGTGCTATTACTATTAAATTGATACACACCGCACAAATTTTATTCGCGACGTTTGTCGCATTTTTACTATTTATGCTTTGATTATATAATATCTAGATGGAGCATTCCCTCAATAAGCCTATTAAAAAAAATTAAGCATTCCCTCTTTGACGGTTGACACTCATTGAATGAAATGTTTTTTTTAAGACTAGTCGGGAAATAAACAAAGGTGTTTAGCCTTAAAATAAAATATAAACGCGATTAAGACCCGTAGCTTATAAAATTCTATAACTAGTAGTGTTGTCTAGTACTATTTTTATCCCCGTTTTATGTGGGAAAAATATACGAATACAGGTAAAAGTACTGTTTATAATAAAGTATGATTTTTAATTATTTACATTAAAACACGTCTTAACGGATTGGTTTAAAAATAGTTGTCGAAAAGTAGATGTGACCATCTCGAGGATAATGGATATATTTTCGAAAAAGAGTACCCTAGTTAATATGTTTTCATTTAATTAGTAAAAATCATAAAAATAATATATAGAGATATATTATCATATATCTATAATGCTCTAATATTTCACAATACATCTTGACTCGACTTGATACTGTCTCTACATGGCTTGCACATAAGTCACTGACCTTAAACGTTGAGAAAACCAAGTACCTCACCTTTTCTTTATCAACCATAGGTAAAAGATCATCATCCCTATACTCTTTGACGGCACACTCTTGTGACCGACTCTCTAATACCCTCACCTCATGCAGCTGTACAAAACTTAATAGAACTACTAACATAAAATATTTAGGAGTTCAGGTCGATGACCTTCTGTCATACCATAACCACATTAACTTACTTACACTCTGTCAATTTGTAACTCAATAAAACTCACCTTCTGAAACTCGAGCGAGCACAAAGAGCTGTCCTGAAAGTGGGGTGGAAGCTACCATTCCGATACCCAACTGCCGACCTTTATAATAACTATGACTGAAACATCTGATGGCCGCTTTTTACTTGTCAAAAAGTACGTCCACTTGAATGGTCAAGTGGACGTACTTTTTGTTCTTCTCTTTTTACCTGGCATCTAAAATTGAAGCAAAGTACTGTCAAAAAGTACGGACTTTTTGACAGTACTTTGCTTTAATTTTAGATGCCAGGTTAGGAATCTAGACATCATATAATAAAAGAATTTATGTAATAAAACTTTAAAATGTACCGAATATCTTCGTCACATACAATAATTTTTCTAGCTTGAAAAACAATTGAAAAATGGCAGCAACTAGTTATTAGTTATATTTCGGGACTTAATCGCGTGAATTATTTAAAGGTACGAACCTTTTATTTACCCGACGCAATTAGTTAGTTTTAATTTATTGCATGTTCAGAATGTCAACATTTTATGGTATTACATTCAGCACAACCAAAGAGGTTTGATTACTAACAATACATTCAAAATACGAAAATACTTTTGCCTCTACATATTATATTCCTGTAAACGGTAACAAACAACACTTTTGAACTCCACCAGACTAGTTGTCCCACCGTTATGATCTACTGGTTGGTCGACCAGTAATTTGCTGTTTACTTGTAATCACACCCTGTCACTTTTGGTTGTAAGTAACTGCGTTACTGGATGTGATAAAGAGTTCAAAGCATCAAGAAAAAGTTAAAGTAATCTATATAAATAAAAAATGAATCGTCGAAATGTATATGATCGAAATGTCATGTGTTTAATCACTTCAGAAAGATTGCACCAAATATTTTTTTAATCGTACGGATAATTACAACTGTGCGGTCGAGCCGCTAGTAAATTATACAGAGTGATTTGTAATATACTAATAACCTCCCGCTCATAGCTTCTTTACATAACATTAAATAACTTTGTTACGTTTTTACTCCAGTAAAATAGTCTGTAGGTATTTATGGTCAAAACTCCTAAAACAAGTGGTAGGTGATTAAAGTTTAGGAAAATATTTAATAAATTAATCCATATGGGTTAATATATTAAAGTGGCTTGTTTTTTTGAGTTATGACCAATAACTACTTACAGACTATTTTACTGGAGTAAAAACGTTGTTTATTGAGAAGTATAGACCCTAAATCTGACAAAAAAACATCGATCTTACTCCAGGGACCTTTAGATGTGTAGTAAATGCTTGTGTGATAAAAGTAGGTGCTAGGTGATTTCAATATTACGAAGTTGTTTGGTGTAAAGTAAAGAATCCAAGTTTAGGAGGTTATTAGCATATTAAAAATCACTCTGTATAATCGATTAAAGCAGGATAACAAGTTATCTACGGACATCACATCGTTAAGCCTCATGCTGTCACTGTCACTTTAAAGTGAATATTTCTGTCGATTATCGACAGAAATACTTTTGACTTACGTCTTAAAGATAAGTATCTATCGTTTGAGAATTCGGAGCTTGAAGTTAAACCGAAAAATACTTAACCAATTTCTCTAAATGTCAAAATGTCTAAGTCTTAACGGAGACTAAAGATTATTGATATACTTGGGCCGAAATTATTCTTTAGTTTCGTGACATAGTTAACGATGATAAATGTCCTTATGTGGACGAAGGTAAACGGTACTAGCTAATACGAGTACTTTGTATTAAGGATGGTTTAACTTCGATGATATGCTAATTATATACATTTTTTTTACAAATATGTATGTTATAATCGCCATAGATCATACCTTGTCGAGGATACGACAGAGTGGGGTTAATCAGACTCGAACCGACTAAAAAAAGGTTGTCTGTAAAGTCGGTTTATCATAAGAAAACATCGCGTTTCGCTGTAATCGCCATTCTCTGATAGACTGATAGATTGAATTCCAATTGTATCGCATGCCGCTGCAATCGCCATTCGCTAAAAGACTGATATTTCAGCCTATCAGCTGGTAGTCACGTAGCACTTTTTTGTGATTTATAAGATGTTATAAATGTTTATAAACTTTACTACTACATTTTTTTATAAAATTATAAGATGTTAAGGGTCAAAATCATTTGATGTCCTCGTAGATCACTGCACAGTGGGTGTATTTTACGATAGTCAAGATATTTCAGATAATATAAGGACAATCATCTTTAAGGCTTTTGGCTGTATCTTGGTAATCCTCTATATCCAGTAGTATAAACAAGGTGTTCTAAGGTGTCGTGCTCTCTTCCGTGTAGCGTGGCCGTAGACGGCCACGCTACACGGATGGAAAGTACCTTAAATATTATAGATAGAACATTTTACTTTATTTTGATTTTAAAACTTTATTTTCTAACTTGAAATCATCATAAATAGAAACAGAAACACTGTAAAAATGCAATAGTTGGGTATAGCGCCGTGATTAACTATAATTTGGATTTTTCTACATGTAGAATTTCATGGCCTTCCCGTTATTTAAGATACTTTGTTCTTTAGAAAAAAATAATCCCTATGACAGACCCTTTAGATTCGTGTCCAAAAAAATACCATTCTGTATTTTTATAATACATAATGGTATTTTTTCACATTAGGCGGGTTCGTTTTCCGGCTCATATAGGATTATTTAAAAATCTTAGCAGTTCAAATTATTTTAGAAATCAAAATAATGAAAAAAATTACTAAAGAAGAAGACGTTTAGTAATTTTTTTCATCTACAATATTTTCTTAATATTTCCCTCTGTGAGGCATAGTTTTGGGACAACCTTTATTTTACGTTATCACAGCTTTTGTTCATGTCATTACATCAAGCAATACACATATTTTTCTTAAACACGATCATCTTGCTCATTATTACAGTCATTAAGAGCTATTTACAAAGATTATGTTCCATACGATTCATGATCACTTCGACTATGAAGCATAATAGATGGTATTACTAACAATAGAGGTTGAAATATACGCGAGCCTTCATACACCACAATAGAACCGCTTAGTACAAAATATTATATTTGTCAAATGAAAATGGAGTTTTGAAATATTTTGATGTAGTTTAGATATAAAAAAACCGGGCAAATGCGAGTCGGACTCGCCCACCCAGGGTTCCGTACAAATTAGTAGGTACCTAATACAAATAGTTCAGGAGTTAAGTCTCATAATTTTAAAATAAACGGCCGTGTCTTTTTTGACGTGATCTCTTCTTATCTTATAAATCGATGACCGAGTGCACACACGAAAAAGTGTCACGTTATTGATTGGTTGGTAAGCATGTCACGTTATTGATTGCCCGCCATCTCGAAGCAACAGTGAATGAATGCGTTGTGAAGCAACGGCATGGTTGTTACAATGTCATCCATGTTTTTACATGACGTTATCACGTAAAATTACCGTTCGTAAGCCGATTTTACAGACAACCATCTTTTTTCCGTTAACTTAGAAGTTTGTCTTTTTTCAGTTTCAAGGGACGATACCTCCAAGCGTTCACCATTTCACCATATAAAGGGTCTTGATAGACAGATGGACTTTTTATGGACAACAAGGTGTTAGCACGGCCATTTTCGGTAACGTTTTTACCACAAAAATGCAGGCAAAAATGTAATCAATCATCCTGTATCGGTTCACTGGTGTGCATAGGTCTCTCCTAATTTTCACTATAACACCCGGTCGTCCCTCTCTTCCTCAACCGATTCATCCCAGCGACCTTCTTTAGATCGCCGATCCTTATGACTGATCCATATGGGTCGTCCTAACTTACGTTTAACAGTGATCATCGGTCCTTCGGCAAATATGGCTAAAAATGGAGTTGAGACGCAGTGTGGACCAACTTTCCACTAGATGGCCCAACGATATGGTCAAAGAAGCTGGGACCAAATGGATTATTGTGGCCCAGAATCGTCAGGAGTGGAAACGGTTGGGGGAGGCCTTTGCTCAACAATGGGCGTCTGTCGGTTGAAGAAAATAAAAATGGATTTGATGGGAACTAATCCAGGCGGTGCATAATAATAATAATATCTTGGGACAACTCACATAACGCCATGTGATTCCAAACTAAGCAGAGCTTGTACTATGGCAACCAGAAAACTGATAAATAGACTTATATATTTCTAAATACATACATATTATAGAAAAATAACACCCAGTCACAGAATAAACCATCGTGCTCATCACACAAAGTTTTATCCTGGATGGGGATCGAACACACTCCCACCGCGCCACAGAGGCATGGACCCATAACGTCTTGATCTTTCCATCTACCATCGCGACGTATCGCGGACTGTATCGAATGCAATGAATGTGTTTTATGAGATTTTCAAATTCTATGTGGGTAAACAAAGTTCGGGGAGTAGAAGATAGTTTTGGATAGGCACGTGTTTTTGTAGATTATCTGTATAGGTACAGTCAGATACACAAATCGCTTAGCAAAAGCAATGTTTTTATCAAATACAATAGAAAAATGTTGGTGTTTAGCCATTTTAGAGTTCCATACCTAAAGGATAAAACGTAACCCTATTACTAAGACTCCATTGTCCGTCCAGCAGTCTGTCTGTTTGTCTGTCTGTCCGCCTGTCACCAGGCTGTATCTCAGGAACTGTGATAGTTAGACAGTTGAAATTTTCACAGAAGATGTATTTTTGTTGCCGCTATAACAACAAATATAAAATATATTTAAGGGTAACTACAATTGATCAAACGTGATTTTTTTTTGCAGTTTTTGTTCGATAGTATAATGAAGGGTGTATCTCACGAACCGTGATAGCTATACAGTTGAAATTTTCACAGATGATGTATTTCGGATGCCGCTGACATGATTTTTCTACCGTTTTTATTATAGTAGGGAACCATACGTACGCGAGTCCAACTCGCATTTGGCCGGTTTTTTACTATCTTTCTCTAATAATGGTAGGTAAATAATGGTAGGAGACATTTGTACAAAATCAATTTGAATATTTGCACGTGTTAAGCGACTTATGTAACCGACTGTACCTAAAAATTTATGATTTTAAAAAGGTTACGGCACGTCCGTTTAAGGCACATTCGTAATTTTACTGTTAATTCTGCCTTCACAATACCTTTTTACGTGAGTACACAAAAAGTTACATTCCCGTTTTAAATATAAGCTTATGACGTAATACCTGTTTGCTTCATACAACAAATTAACCAAGTTTTAATGAGAAAATAATTTACACATACAGTTCAATTTTAATTTTATGAAGTTGTTAATTTCTAAGCTGACGGCTGTCACCGCAGTGCAAGGGTTGGGATCCACGGAGTTAAAGGTCGAGGCTCTACTTTTGTGTTATTTTAGCCATCAAGTGTTTGAGGGTTAACCCCTTATGATGTCGGGTAGTTTAATATCAAGTAAATGTTAAGTTGGTATTGTTTTCTTAGTGTTGGTTAAGTTACTTTTCACCTAACTTTCTTAGAAGGAAAGTAATTTTAGAGCGTAAATACTTATGTATATTTCTTTGGCACGTTCTACAGCTTAAACAGCTTAATATGAGGTGTTATTTGGATTTGTCTCAATTGTGTAACTTTTTAAGTACTTTAGTTATTTGTTTTTTAATAATATTTAGTGGTTTAGAGGTGAACTGCCAATATCCATACTAATATTATAAATGTGAAAGTAACTCTGTCTGTCTGTCTGTCTGTCTGTCTGTCTGTCTGTTACGCTTTCACGCTCAAACAGCTAAACCGATTTAGATGAAATTTGGTATGGAGATAGTTTGAGTCCCGGGGAAGGACATAGGATAGTTTTTATCGCGATAACCGACATCCACGCGGGCGGAGCCGCGGGCGAAAGCTAGTTGATAATAGACTGCTTTGCGTCGTCACCTACTTGTACCAATTGTGTTACTTATTTTTAACGCTGACTACGTAAATAAAAGCGCTGCGTTACTGCACTGTTGACTGCCTCTGTGGCGCGGTGGGAGTGTGTCCGACTGCTACGCAAGAGGTCGTGGGTTCGATTCCCACACGGGACACCACTTTGTGTGATCCACAAATTGTTGTTCCGAGTCTGGGTGTACTTTGTGTCCGTGACTTGTATGTTTGTAAAGTCTCCTGCGACACAGGGCTTGTACCCTAATGCAGGAGTCGTCTTTAAAAAAAAAAAAATATCAGCATTACCGCCATACTCATTATTTCGCTGACAACGCTGAATTCACCATCGCAACTTCAACACTGAAGTATTTATTTTTATGTTCATCACTCAGCAATTTGGTCACGAAAAAGTACAAATATCCGAACGTTAAAAATAAATAGGTACCAAAAATATTTATATTTCACCTCTTAAAAGAAGCAAAAAATGTGACACTTGTTTGAAAATTGCTATTCGTGCTATTAATGAAACATTTTACCGTGTTCCGAAAACACCCTACGGCGGAGATTTGTACAATAAAATTCTTACCATTGGGGGTGAATATTTCGCACTTATTGACACAATTAATGAAACAGATTAAAGTACATGAACAGCGTTTTAAAATAGCCTAAATGTGTTGAAAAACGTACCTAGCAAAGTAAGAACAGGTGTTGTACTACCAATCTACATTTACACTAATAATATAAAGAGGAAAGATTTGTATTTTTGTATGTTTGTAACGATTAAACTTAAAAACTACTGGACCGATTTAAAAAAATCTTTCATTTTATATATATAGACGGAAATTCCGAAACTGTTACCTTCTACGTCAGGGCCGACTCAAATAACCAGGATACACGGCAGCGCATTTATGTTGCCGCCGCCGTCCGCAGGCGGTAGTCCGAGGTCGGTCGGTGATCATCACGTATTCTCCGCTCCGCGTCATTCTACAGTTTGTCAACAACTGTGACGTCATCACGCATAAATGAGCTGCGATTTGTACGACTCTCAGTGGCGGATCTAGGCAATTGTTTAAGGTAAATCCCCAAAATGTCTTAGACTTTCCGTGGCTCAACGAGGTCCAACCCCTCCTAAACCAAAATCTACCGGCCCGTCATTGAATGACGCTCGTGTCAGTCCCTATCACTCCTAAGATATGTCGTATAGCTCAATCACTGATGACGGTCGCATCACTTACTCTACAATATCTCAAGTAGCCATATCGGTGACTATTGTTTGGCTAAGTATTCAGTCCGCTTGTGACCACGGCCGGTGCAACCTGGTCGAAACGTCAAGCAATTTTAAGGTAAACAATGCGCCTTAATTCCCGTATAATAAATAGTTATAATTATGCAACGCGAAAGTTTAAATGTTAGTAAGTATTCTAACGTTTGACGTTTCTTACTTCACTCATAATCTTAACTATAAAATAGAATCAGTTACTTTTATAAATAATAACTTTTACTTAAGTAACTGCTGTTGCTCGTTTATAAATAGGGGTGTATGTCGTATATCCCTAAGCCAAGACATAAACAAATATCAAACAATGAAGATTAAACCGACTGAATTAAGATGTACTACAGTATAATACAAAGCTAATGAAGTGCATATTTTAACAATACAATGTTTCCAGATCTACTGTTTATCACAAGAGTGTTTATCTCTAATGGGTTTGAAGGCTGTGGCCACGTACTTTGATTTAGCGATAAGCGACAACGATTTTCTGAAATAATTGTTACTTCTTGTGATGCTCTACCATTCATATATATTTTGAAAAACAAAAGAAAATAAATGTAGTTATTTTTTTATTGTCAAAAAATCAATGTATATCCCTAATGCTACCACTTGGTACGTTAATAAACGACCACATGAAAGCTTGATTTTTATGAAAATCAATACAGGGTATTTTTTTTAATGGCATGTTTAATGAAATAGCATAAATATTTCGAGCTGACTCGCGCAACTTCGTTTGCATAATTTTTCCCCGTTTTTGCAACATTTTTCATTAGTGCTCCGTTCCTATTGGTCGTAGCGTGATGTTATAAAGCGATGATACTGACATATAACGTGGCTTTCTATTGGTAAAATAATTTTCAAAATCGGATTAGTAGATTCAGAGATTACCTCTACAACCTCACAAAAATTAACTCTTCATAATATTATTGATATGACAGCTAATTGTTATTGCTATTTATTTTATTTTACTTTTTATGTATTATTAATACAGTTTGTGATAAATTTACAATAAACACGTGCCAAATCGGCAAATCATCTAGATTGTCAACAACTTAAAAAGAACAAGAAGACGTTACATACGAAGTAAGCGACAAGCGAAGTGCCGAGAACTTTGCTTGTCGCTTACTTCAAATGAAGACAAGCGCTTAGTCTATTATTTTAACCATATATCTGATAAGAGGGGGTACGTAAATAGCTTTAGTGAATGATATTTTTATTGATGTTGATTTCTGAATCTATTATTAGGGTGGGTCCAAAAAGACATTATTCATTGTGAAACCACGATATCAATAATACCCTACGTATGCTGCGCCGAATGTAGATGTACGGCTAACATCGTGTACATACCTAATCAAAATCTCGGATCAATAAAATAAACATTCAGCATATTACGTAATACATAATGATAAGTAGATACCTGTACTACAACCATCCACAAGCGAGGATTTTACGCCGAGATACGGAGTAAAAACACCGATTCCGATTATCGATTTAAAACTCCATGGATAAATTGTTCTTTTAGCCTCAGGGAGTTTGGTACGTAGATCTGAAATTCGCTCGGATGGAACTCGAACCGAATATAATGCTCGCGGTCAAAGCGACATTCAACGAACGGGCACGAACACGGGCGTGAGCGTGGGAATAGGCAGGAATGTGCTGCTCGGGTGCTAGACGGAAAAAAATCTCACGAAAAGTTGTAACGACACTTTTTGACACACACAAGCCGTGCGGCGTGCGCGTAAGATATGAACATCTAATTTGACGAAGAAGTCACCTGTCGATTCGGTCTAGAGGCATAAATTCGGTACACAGTATTGGTGACAATTGGGTAGTTGTCGGTTCGAGCCGTATTTCGAGAGTATACAATCGTTTTTCGTAAGTTATTTTCGTTTCGTACCTATTTCTATTTCGTATTGAACAGAGTGGTGTTGCGAAGATTACAAAAAAAAAAAAATTAAGATAAGAACTTCGTTCCATCCGGGTGTCCCTTGACACCTCTCAAGTTTTTTTTTTGTACCGCTGGCCCATGTCAGGCTGCTTGCCATGCATCTGAATACACCATTAAGATCAAGGGATGGCAACCACGCCCGACTTTTCTTCTGAGATAAATTTAATATAACTCTTTTTTTGTGCATATTTAAAATGTGCATTATAAAGCCCAAAAATTACAAAAAGTAATATTTGGCATATTCATTTGGTACGTAGGTCAAAAATTTATGTTCTTAAATGTATGTATCTGTAGATTATTTCAGAACGAAGCTGGTTAAAACTCTCAAGAGATGTTTACAGAAAATTTGCACTTACCTATTTAAAAAAATAGCACTTTTTATGAACTCTTCAACTTCCTATTCACTAGTGCAACTTTCATAACAATATTGAAGCTTCCTATTCAAGCTAGCAACAAGAACAGTTTTGATACTTAGCTATCATGATACAACAAACTAGGTTATGCAAGATTGCAAGTAGTTGCTTTTTTCTCAAGGCATTCAAATTAGGTAGATCAGACGTGAATACTGAGAGATGAGCTTTTGTTTTAAACTGAGTCCATGTGGATAACAGATAACGGCAGGATAAGAAGTGTATGTCCTAGCTCAGACTTCAAGTATTGATTGCATTCTGGCGACTGTTTTAAACCGGCCGGATTCGGTACATTGATGCCGGAGCTGGTCAACATCTACTCATCATAAATTCAATCATTATAAATTCCGGGTGCAGTCTTTTGGATTGCGATCCCTAACTCCAAGCTATCTCTTAACCAAATATTAATTAATTTATAAGAGCTTCGTGAGATTTTTGCTCCCAGTCTAAATGCACTTTGTGTTCGATAATTTTATGTTAGTAATGTGCCCCCGGTACAGGCCTTCTACCCTAGGGCGGGATAAGTTTAAAAAAAAAAAAAAAAGGTTGTCTATAAAGTCGGTTTACGGACTGTAATTTTACGTGATAATGTCAAAAGAAAACATTGATGACATTGTAATAAACAACCATGCCAGTGACTTCTTTAAAAATTGTATCGCATGTCGCTGCAATTACCAAAACATTGATGATATCGTAATAAACAACCATGCCTGTGACAGCTTTAGTGGACTGTGGTGCCCGACGGCCACAATACTTCAGCCTATCAACAGACTTAGCAACCATTCAATAACATTACACTTTTTCGTGCGCGCACCACGTCAAAATATCCTAAATAAAAAAAATATGAATGCATTTTCTGTAACATTTTTCAAGTTAACTCATCATTCGCTAGAGTATCATATCTACTAGAGTTTTTGGAGGTACTAGCAGCTCCCCAGTTAGGTTGTTCAATTACCTTTCAATAAGAAGGTTTTATAGTGTCACGCGTCTAAATGTAATAAATGTCCATTCTGATCCTACGTCATGGCTTGCTGTCAAATATCGCAGTTTGCAATAAGATATTCATGATGCAACGTGTAAGCGTGACGAATATGAATACTAGCTGCAGCCCGCACTTTTGCTTGCGTGGAAGTACTTTGATTTAAATTGTAATTGTTTTTAAGATATTTATGCGAAATTATCAAGTTTTAGCCCCTTAAGGATAAATGTTCTACAAATAAGTTCATTAAAACCTTTGACTTAAAGCTATCTAAGCTTTAGGCACTCCCTCAGTAAACCTATAAAAAAAATGAAGCTACTATTGACGTTTGACATTCGTTGAATCATTGACATCCGTGCCATTCCTTGCAATTAAAAAGTAAATATTGACTGCAAAGCGTGAAAGAGAGAAAAATATGTGCGGCCTTTGACAAGTATTGTCCACAAAGTAGCGTTGTCCCTTTCTTAAAAGTAGTTAATTTTGTGAGGTTATGGCGCAGTCTTAGTCTCTACGTCAATCATTTGACCGTACTTTTGACAGTTCTTCGCTTCAATTTTAGATGCCAGATTATGAACCTAGACATTATATAATCAAAGATTATATAGTGTACACGTAATTTTAAATTTCTAACCAAAAAGCTACCTACAAAACAGTTTTCGAAGCATATGCTTCATAATGCACGGATTTTTAAAACATCTTTCAACTCCTACTTAAGCCTTTCAAGAGTAGAATATAAAAAAATCTTTAAGGAAAGTTTTTTTACGTAATAAAATAAAACTTATTGTCTCAATTTCGCATCGCTAATTTTAAAAGTTAAAATTTTGCGATTAAGGTTCAGTCAATAAGGACCACTGGACAATACATGTTTTTTTACTAAATATATATATAAGATATTCGGTTCGAAGTTATGCAACATGAAAACCATACATTTTTCCAGTATAAAACATAATGTATTGGTATAATTTATGGTTCAGAGAGTGACATAGGCTTACTTCCTATATCACTGTTCGGACAATAAATCATCTCTATGTGAATTTCAACCTAAATCCGTTAATCTGTTGGTTTTTTTTTAACACTGGGGTATAGTCCGTTTACCGCAAAGAAACTAACAACATAAATAACGGAAAATATCTAGTTGTTAAAATAGCGGTAAAATGACTTCTAAAATAAAAAAAAATATATAAAAAAAAAACAGTGTTTGTGGATTATAAGGGAGGGATCCCACCACCCACCCTCGATCTGTGAATCATCACGATTGAAGTAGTAAGGAGATGCCCTTTGTTGCCTTTGTTGCAGGTATCTCTTTTTGAGTGCGGTCTCCACAGTGACTCTCCGCGGTGACCTCCACAGCATCAACATAATCATCTTCATCAATATCTTCTTGCCAGGTTTTATTTATTTATTTATTTAAGGGCAAACAACAAGCAAACACTTAAACTTTACAAATTTGCATAATAATGGATACATCCAGAAGTGTTGCCTTATTATAGGCTACCACGGCATGCATTAGGTAGGAAATAAACGTGGTCTTTTAGAAAAGCACGACTGAGAGAACAAGAATTACAAAAAAAAATGTTTCTAGCTGAGATCGGCGCAATATGTTCTATTTAACACATAATAATAATATTATGTTGGATATAATACTTTATAAACAGTTCTATAAATGTTGATAAACTTTCGCGCTTAATCGTGTGAACAATTTAAGGTAAAATACCCGGTCACGGATAGACTACCCGTGACCACGGCCGTTGCAATACGGTTGAAACGTCGGGCAATAAACAAGGTATTTTACCTTAAATTATTCACGCGATTAAGACCCGTAGTATATACATTTTTATAACACATTTGCACATAAAGGGTTTCTTATTTCACCAATTTCAATATCGTAATTTATCTCATTACGTACATGTGCGTTATTGTAATGTAAAACGCACTGTTTATCAAGATGCTCCGTCTAAAACGAACGGTACTTTTTTAAAATCTTAGCAAAGAGTTTTTATAAAATAATGTTGATAAACTTTCGCGATTTGTACGAAATAAAATATAATAAATAAACATTTAATTGTTTAATTTAATTAATTTTGACCATAAATTACAATTATTTCTTTGTAACAAAACACAAAAATAATAATTTACTTTATTAGTAATACTGGCTGTTATTGTGCCTTTGCCCTAAAAAAAAAGCGCTGATGCACGGGCATCGCTAATTTGTGAACGAGTAAAAATTATTCCGCACCCTTTTTTTTAAGAAAGTCCGAGTTTTATTTATTTCCTCGCAAATATGTTATAAAACGTCATACGTACGCTTTGATAATGACAGCCTCTGCTCTCTTGTAGCCCGAGCCGTAGGTGAGGGCAACAAGATTAGCAATATCGCCTCGGCTGTAATTTTCAACTTACCGCACTTACATTATGATATAAGTATCATAATGTACTATTATAAAGTAGAATAATATGACCGATACATTTACTATCTCTCACCATAAACGCATATACCTTCTCCATTCCAACGTGGGTATAAAGTATTGCTTTGTCGCAGCGTTAAAATGGGTGTTTTCAACAAACTAAAATGTAAAGGTCTGAATTTGATTGTAATTAAAGTTTCGCTTCTACAATTACAATAGAAGCGTGGTAAAGTTGATGCTCAGTGAAAAGTGGGAGTAAATTTTGATTATTTTTTGGTTCACAATACCTTCTAGAGCCAGCTCCAACGACAACGTGAAAGTATAAAATCTTGAAGTCATTCACATTTTTTAGGGTACCTCCCCTATATGTAAAGTGGGGGTGTGATTTTTTTTTCTCACTTACCGCATCGTGTTGGGTATTATTATATATGTATTTTAACAATGTGTAGGGGTGTACTATTTTTAGATTTAGGGATCCGTTTGTAAAATATTACAATTTACGAGTAACAGCTGATCAAATGAGAAGTAACAAAATGTTCGTACAAGTGCCATTGAAAATTATTATTAAGTAGGTATAACGTTGTTAGTTTGAAACAAAAACAACAGAAAACCCACTTGTTAAGGCGAATTATTTGGATGAGGATGACAACGACGACTAAGGAACCCTACATTGTGCATGGCCCAACATGCACTTGCCCGGTTTTTAGTTGAACTATTTCATATGCTATTGTTCTCAAACGTCAAAATGTTTTAGTAATTATTTCGATTTAAACTAGATGTTGTTATTTACAACCTTGTCGTATAGAATCGTACTGGCTACTATCTCAGCCACAGGCGTACGAGGTTACTTTCTGTTTGGCTGATATAACAGCCACTGACAGTTAAGTGGCTAAGGTCTAAATAAATTAAAATAAAAGAAAACTGTGCCAGATCAAACGACTATATTTAAAGCGAAACAGATAAGAAATCTTCAAATTTAGTTTGTGCGTTGCACTCGTCATCTGAAATAGCATGATTTTCGCTATCTTTTTCATATCTTGACGTCATTGACATGTCCTTTGTTTAGTCAAATCCGGAATAATTGAATTAGATTTTTAATGTATGTCATGTGTCAAAATATCAATCTTAACATTGACGTATAGACCAGGACTACGCCATAACTTCACAAAATTGACCACCTCTATAAAGAGACAACGCTACTTTGTGGACAGTACCTGCCAAAAGCCGCACGAGTTTTATCTATCTTCCACACTTTGCAGTATTTTTTTTTATACGTCAATAAACCTTAATAATAATTATGTTAAACATCTTTTAATACTCCTCTTTGAAAGTTTTTTTTTTAAAGCAGTAAGTACATTTTTCAGATTTTATTTTAATGAAATACGTTTATAAATATATATCTATATACTATGTAAAATTTTCTTACTCATAATTAATTTATTTCCAAACTTAAGAAACTGTAATATTATTAGTATTAGTTCATGACGTATAGGTACATCCCATGGTCCCGTATAAATGCGACTCAAATACTTTGGTCAAATAAATAGGGCGCTCAATATTTTGTAGCAAGACAGCCCAGAAATTACCGGATGCTGGCAACTCACACCCTGTACCATTCACTTCGGAAACGTAAAAAGGCTTTAAACTCATATGATTATAATATAAAATCTCTTCAGTGCGGTTCTTAATAGTATGATTAAGTTTTATTAGGGGTAATTTAGAACAAATTTCATAATAAAACAAGACAGAGAATCCTGGATGAGCTGTGTATACTTGTTGTGTGTACTTTATTTAAGCAATACATTTGGGACTAATTTGTGTTTATTTGTTATATTTAGCGATTGTTTGTGTTAATTCTAGGTAGCTCTCTCTAATTGGCAAGTAAACATAACATATTGTGTTTAATAATGAGCGAATGGTAACCAGTCTTCTAATGGTAAAGCAATTTACGCTCGATAACACATTGTATTTTAATAAAATAAAGAATACCTAAGTATAGTTAGGAAAAATCGCTAGCTAAACTGTCGTTAAAACATTTTTGTCTGTTCTTGTCGTTTGACTGAAGCCGGAGGTTGTGGTTTTGATTTCCACCCAGGTTAATTTTTTAATAATACTATAGTGCTCATAAGTCAAAGAGAGTAACTCAGGCACCTGAGTTATTTTTTTCTACAATACTAGGTACTCTGTTAAGAAAGTACCCGAAAACCAGGCCTTGCGCGATAATTATGGTGCAAAATCCAAGAATGTTCTTTCCTCAAATCTGGAATTTTACGTTGATTTTTTTCTACTAAACGCCGCACGACACTTAAATAATATTACATTTTTTTACAAGAAGGCAAGAATTCCGAGTGCACAACACCGCGTTGCTCAAAGAAATCATTAAACATGACTTTGAATTTTGATCGACATTGGTGTGGTTTTTTCGGTTTAGGTTCAGTGGAAGGCACTCCGAAGCTTGTTGACTAGTTTGCATGTACACGTCTCAAGTCTCAAGCTATGTCTAATGTTGGGTAGGAATTGACTCGTTCTAGCATGTGCTCAGCGACTTTTATGCGATTGAGTTTTTGGAGAAAATTCAGATCTTTTGGGACTAGTCGGCAACATGTTTCATACCCAATTGATTATTTAAAATGGTACGGATCGTGAGGCACAAAAATTTCAGCGGCTATCTGTCTGAAACAAGTCTTTGACTGCCTCTGTGGCGCGGTGGGAGTGTATCCGACTGCTACGCAAGAGGTCGTTGGTTCGATCCCCATCAAGAATAAAACTTTGTGTGATGAGCACGATGGCTTATTCTGTGTCTGGGTGGTATTTATCTATAATAGGTATGTATTTAGAAATATATAAGTATGTTTATCAGTTATCTGGTTTCCATAATACAAGCTCTGCTTAGTTTGGGATCAGATAGCGTTGTGTGAGTTGTCCCAAGATATTATTATTATATTAAACTTGAATTAGAATTTTTAGTCACTACTTCCTTCACTTTTGTGAAAACTTCACTTTGTACCACTCAAAAACACATGTTTTCATAAAGTCAATTCACCATAAGCCTTCTGTAAAATTTTTAGGGACTTCAAACACGAAATTCTATTGGCGATGCAAAATTTAAGACAAACTCTTTGATTATTGATGTGACGACTTTCGATGTTTTTGTCTATTATGAAATTCATAATACACAGTAGATATTATGTAACTAAAAACAGCACCGTATTTAATCTAAATAACAGATGCAACTCAAAATGCCAAACAGTTTTAACATTTCTTTGACTTGCTCTAGAGCTGCAGGTTGAAGGATATTAGCATGAGAGGTATCGGTAGATTCGTCTCAGTTGTGAGAGTGACACCTGGGTACCTACATCAAAATTTAAATGGCAATAAATGTTATTATGTCGTACCAGATATTCACTTGTGTGGTGTTTTAATAAATAGAGTCGATAAGTTTAAGTATTTGGGCCACTGGGTCACCGATGATATGCGAGATAATGTGGACATTGAAAGGGAACGCAGATCGTTGGCTGTCCGTTTAGGTTTGCACGCTGTAGTGAGCAGGTAAAGAAGACGCTTTTCAAAGCATACTGCCAGTCCTTCTATACTTGCAGCCTATGGATCAGCTCAGCGGGCATACAGCGACCTGCGTGTCCAGTACAATAATGCGTACAGGGTGCTGATGGGGTTGCCACGGTTCTGCAGTGCGTCGGGCATGTTCGCGGACGCTGGCATAGATAGTTTTGCCGCAATAATGCGTAAGCGCTGTGCCTCTACGCTTGAACGGCTGCGATTGAGTACCAACAGCATCCTGTGCGTATTGGGCTGACCGATTGGACTCTCCGCTGCTCAAACGATGGGTGCAACTACATGCACTCAAATAAACTTTGAAGTTGCTTAGCGTATCATCGGACAGCATATTTTTATAATTAATATTAAGTTTTATAATACTAACACTAGTTTTTAAGTTTTATCTTGTTACTAACAAAATATGGATGCACGGGTCCGAAATAAAAAGTTATTATTATTATTATTATTATTATTATTATTTAGCGCTAAAATATTTCTTTTTAATTTTAAGCAGTCAGGTTTTTATTTTGTAATTAGGTAATTAGTTTTCAATTCGAAAGTTTTTAAACTAGAAAGCACTTAGGAATTCCAAGTAGGTACTGATAAAACTTTATCAATACCAATCTGTACCAACAAACAACAGTAACTACACTCAAAACGAATCATTAAACATGCCCATAGCACAGGCAGATCACATGCTATATACATTACGTAGTTATTTGGACGCAGGTTTCATTTTCCGGTATTTACAGCGCAATGGGACAGTTACACGGCTGAATAAGGAAATGAGCTCGCTGACGATACTGCGACCTAAGTTCTATATACGAGTAGGTATTGAAGGTGCTTATGTATGAAATGCCGGGGTTTGTGATGTAGTAGACAAGTACAAGTCGGGCCACGCACAATGTAGGGTTCCGTAGTCGCCCCCCATCCGAATAATGTTGCTTAATAATGTTACTTACAACGTTATATCTGCTTATTAATATTTTTCAATGGAATTTGTACGTAAATTTTGTTACTTCTCATTTGATCATCTGTTACTCGTAACCTGGTAATGCCTACTTAGCTGTGATAGTTTTCCTTTTAATTTCACTATATATACTACTACTGTGATTTTTTTCACATACCCAACGTCAACCATTTAGCTGGCAGGGGGCAATTAGACCTATCTAATGATACCCCACACAATGAGGTAGGTAAGAAAAAAATAACCACCTTACAGGGGAAGTACCATAATTTTTTTTTTTTTAAGCTTTTATTCTTGCACTTTGTCGGCATGAATAATATGTGTATTCATGTAAAATTACAGCCTCCTAGCACTAACAGTCTCTGGGAAAAGGACGGACATGGCAAAACTATAAGGGTTCCGTTTTGCCATTTTGGCTACAGAACCCTAAAAAATCTGGGTGTACCTTGTGTCCGTTAATTGTATGTTTGTAAAGTCCTTCGCTATACAGAGCTTGTAATTTAGTGCGAGAGTTGTCGATTTTAGGATTCCGTATTCAAAATGGCAAAACGGAACCCCTATAGTTTCGCTATGTCCGTCTCTAGGTTTGCTTAGAGATCCTTAGTACTGTAAAGCTGTAATTTTGCATGAATATAGTTTTAAGCCGACAAAGTGGTAGAATAAAAATTGTAAAAAAAAACCCCTACAAGTAAAGTGGGGAAGTGATTTTTTTCTCAGCTACCCCATCGTGTCATTGGATAGGTCAAAGTCAAAGTTGATTTAAGGATATTAGCCTTAAAGTGAAAATTTCTGTTGTAGCCAAGTGCCAGCTAAATGGTTGTTTTTTGGAGATGTCAAAAAATTCAGGGTAGTAGTATACACACATCAACGAAGTTAAGGATACTCCGTATTTCGTTGATTATAAAAAAAAAAAAAACTATACGTATTTTGTTACGAAAACTGGGTATGGTAAGAATCCGAATTTTATAATGTACTAGCTGACCCGCGCAACTTCGTCTGCGTAAATTTTCCCTTTTTTCTTCCTTTTTTTTTACAACATTTTTCACTGCTGCTCCGCTCCCATTAGTTGTAGCGCGATGTTGTATAGCCTATAGCATTCCTCGATAAATGGGCTATCTAAAAGTATAATATTTTTTTCAATTTGAACCCGTAGTTTCTGAGATTATCGCGTTCAAACAAACAAACAAACTCTTCTCTCTCTTCTAATATTATAGTATAGTTATAAATGTTAGGGGTGGACAACCCTTATCACTTAGGGGCATGAATAATAGATAGTAATTTTCCCTTTTTTCTTTTTTCTTCCCTTTTTTTTATAACATTTTTCATTGCTGCTCCGCTCCTATTGGTCGTAGCGTGATGTTATAACCTATAGCCTTCCTCGATAAATGGGCTATCCAACATTAAAATATTTTTTCAATGCGGCCCAGTAGTTCCTGAGATTATCGCGTTTAAACAAACAAACAAACTCTTAGGGGGATGAAAAATAGATGTTGGCCGATTCTCATAGATACCGGATAAGCACAAAAAATTTCATCAAAATCGGTCAAGCCGTTTCGGAGGAGTATGGCAACGAAAACTGTGACACGAGAATTTTATATATTAGATAATTTAAAATAAAATGAAAAGTATCTAAGATTATTATATTAAATATGCTAAATTCTGAATATTTTTTTTTAATTCTGAAAATTTGATAAACTTGACTTAAACGTAAAAAATATTTTTTTTTAGAAATCTCTCTCTCAATCTGTGTTTATCCCCCTAACGTTAACAACATCGTCTATTCATGCTAAAAATGTAATATCTTGGTGGGGTATGATATCCCATGTCTTTTGTAAATGCTGAAAAAGTTGATTTTCAGTAGTCAAATTTGGCAAAAAATTACACATAGCTCGTCGCTGTAATATGTCCCAAGCGTGTTCAATGGGGCTTATGTCGGGTGACTGTGCAGGCGACTCCAGAACCCCGATGTCGTGTTCCCAAAGGGCAGCCGAAACATGCCGTGTAATTTTTTTTTTTTTATTTATTCGTTATTAATTTTTACAATCTTATTCTAATACATAAATCCTCGCCAAACGTAACCGTTTAACACCGAGATACGCTCCTAAAACAATACTACACTACACGATACAATATATATATATAAATTACAAACACAAATTATAATACAAAATATACAAAATTTAAATATCTTCAAACAAAGCATCCCTCAACCCTTTCTTCAATACACCATATGCTACTTTAGGGTTCTGTCTTAGAATATCTAGGCTGTTAAATACCTTTGGTATAATAAACTTATTTGTCCTTTCGCCATAGTAATTTGTAATTTTCGGCTTAATAAATCTATTTTCCCTAACACGTCTTGTATTGTATTTATTGTTGACGGCATGTTTATACTCGTCACTGTAATAATATTCCAGACCAATCAGGTATTCAACTTTTTTATCTACTGGCAATATTTTGCATAGAGGAAATAATTGATTGTCATTGTTACTACATATCTTTTTTTCTTTATTGCTAACTAAGTATTTGATCAGCCTAATTTGTAAGTTTTTAACATCTTTAAGGTAAGTTGCAAATGTTCGTCCATACACAATTAATCCATAGTTAATCAGTGAATCGGCAAGGGCATAGTAGATAATTCTCATGGTACCTTTATTCAGTACCCTGTTTAGCTAATAAAACTTTCCTAACACCGATCTTAACCTATAAATGTTTGTCTTATTTGGACTCTGTGTGGGGCCTACACCATGATGGTGCTGCCTTGGCACGAATGGACCCCTTATTGGGACTGCAGACGGCTTTCTCTGCCTGAAAGTCTCCAAACACGTGTTTTTCTCGAATCCCGGTGGAATCCAAAGCGAGATTCGTCAGTGAAGAGCATCATTGTTAGTTGGTACACAATAAATGTTAGCGAGCGCAAACAAGCCTCCTTCTGCGATTGCCACGCCGTACAGCTGGAACTCGAAGCGGTCTGGCGCATGAAGACCGACTTTTATGCAATCTTGTACTAATAGTTTAATCACTTACTAAAAGCTGGTGGTCTGACTAGAGCCTCTGCTCTAGTTGCATTGCCGTAATGTTGGGTTGCCTCCTCGCAGTGTTTTGTATATATCGTTCTTGCCGAGAGGTGGTAACACGATAACTCCCAGTTACAGGATAATGTGACTACAGCACAGGAAATCACGTTTTGGCTGGTGTTCAGGGCATCAGCAACCATGCGATGGACAGCACCGCCTTCTAAGATGTCCACCGTTCTCAACATTTCTTCATTACCTCAACGACGACGTTGCATGATATTAACAATGTCCTCCAATTAGTTAAATTTAAATTTTAAAAGATTTAACCGAATATTACCACTTTTATTTAGACTAAGCAAAAAACTTAATAATTTTATATTTAAAATTGTGTATATAAACATTCGCGCCACTGTTGTTAGATCCATTGAAATAAAAAAAAAAAAAAAAAAATGTAATTAGAACAAAGGAGTTTTAATTGTCCATCTTATCTAAAACTAAGCAGAGCTTGTACTATGGAAACCAGTCATTTGATAAACATACCTATATATTTCTAAATACATACTTATTATAGATAAATAACACCCAGACACAGAATAAACCATCGCGCTCATCACTCAAAGTTTTATCTTGGGTGGGGATCGAACCCACGACCTCCGGTTTAGCAGTCAGGGTCACTAACTACTAGACCAACAGGCCAGTCATACTTTCATATTATGAGGTCATGAATAACTCTAGATTTAAATATCCGTAGACTTTGTTGATGTGTGTATATAATGAAATGAAAATGAAAACTATCACAGCTATGTTGGCTTAACAAGTTTACGAGTAACAGCCGACGAAGTGAGAAGTTACAAATTTTTCATACAAGTTCCATTGATAAAAATTACTTATTAGTAGTATAAAACAAAACCCACTTCATAAACTGTATCTTTGTGCTGTGCAGGTACGGAACATTACATTATTTGTGGCCCGACGTGCACTTCCCCGGTTTTTTAAAAGCCAATACCGGGACCTATGAAAGTATATATAAATTGAGACACAATGAATAATTGATTGAAGCCAAAACATTAAATTTGTAAACTTGCTGGCCGACGCACATAATTACGCGTCGGCCAATCAATTAAACATTAAACAGTGCCATGTTGTAAAGAAAACATTATCGGGTACTGCTTACTTACTACGTTACTGCTTATGGCTTACGAGGACCTGTCCTTGATTGGTTAAAAAGTTACTTGACAGGTCGCAAACAGCTTGTAGAGCTGAGAAACTTAAACGAAGACCTAATACAAACTAATTACAGAGCTAGCCCTCAATTCAATAGCTATGGCGTGCCACAGGGGAGTATTCTGGGCCCTCTCCTGTTTCTCCTCTACATAAATGATTTGCCCTCTATAACAAAACACGTATTTTGTTCCCTGATGCTGTATCAATTACTATAGCAAATTAAGACAAATCGAGTCAATATGAAAATGTATTAAATGCTGAGGTAGAATCAATTTCGAACTGGCTAGAATGTAATAACTTGCATGAAAATATATAAAAAAATAAATTAGTCACCTTCCACGATTATAATAATTTTGACCAAATAAAGTTTAGGGCGAAATTATAGAAAAAGATTAAGAAATAAAATTCCTGGGATTAACTTTAGACAAACACTGTAACTGGAAAGCACACATACAATCGCTCTGCAAAAAACTTAATAGGTTCGTGTTTTCACTAAAAAAAAACTAGGTGTACCTCTGGACAGAAAACGGCACTAACTGCATATCACGGTTATGTTGCTTCAGTTTTAAGATATGGTTTGCTACTCTGGGGAAATTCACCAAACGTAAATGAAGCTTTTGTTCTCCAAAAGAAATGTATTAGGGCTATATGTGCCGTTGGAACATTATCATCTTGTAAACCCTTATTTAAGAAACTAAAACATCACACACTAGCAGGTCTATACATATTACAGGCGTGCTGTTTTGTGAGAGATCATGCATATTTATTTAAAAAATGTCAGGAAAAGAGATCCAACAAGACGGGTAAAGCCTATAAGAAAAACCGCTTCATGTCAAACAAATTGTCACATCATGGCAATCTGAATATTCAATGGAATCCCAAAGGCTATAAGAGAATTGCCAGATACGAAATTTAAAAAAAAGTGCTCAGTGATTGGCTACAAGAAAGATGTTTCTATAGGGTAGATGAACTCTTCAAATTGTGACAGGTGTATTTTATTATTATTTGAATATGTTGTGTATTGTGTTAATTATTGGATGGATTAATTGAATATGTATGTAAATATAATATGACACAATTGACATAATGCTTATGTAACCAAATTTAATTTATTTTATCAAATTAGTTTACTTACCTTAATTTATTGACAAATCTTTGAGACATTTATTGATTACCGATTGTTATGGCTGAGTTATTTATTTGGATAGTTTTATGTGTCTGCTGTCTTGTCGCTTAATTGTGGACTGTTTGCATGTTGGGTTAACCGACGAAATTTGTGATGCTTTTTATTTGATGTAACACCTTGTACACTACCATCTTTCACGCAAATAAAGATCATTTCGTTTCATTTCATGGACATATTACTAACATTTAAGAAGTTTTTATCGCATAATGTAGAAGTTTGGCGAAATATTTCTGTGGAAATGATTGAAAAATGTATAGAATCAGTGCAACGTTCATAGCAGAGCTATAGACAATTTCAAATTTGTAATAATATTTTTTGTGTTTCTAATTAGTTGTCCACTGTAATAGTTAGTCTCGTTCATTTCATTTTATAATATACCTTTTTTTAAATAAACTGTAATTACTGTATTTTTTTTTACTTAAAATTAACATAAAGTGCTTTAAATAGATTGGTACGTTTTATAGATAAAGAGGAATTATTTTGAAGCAATTTTCACTGTAATTGAGATTATTTCGTATTCTTTATATGTGCATGGTGGGAATAAAGTCCGTGCGAAACCGGTGCGGGCCACTAGCTGCTTATAAATTAGTTGTGATTATATCCAATGAAAGTCATTGCTATTCAAGAGTCGTCAGCTAGTATCAGTTCAGTATAAGAGCTCAATTTGTATCCGCCGTTTAGTTCGCTACAAGCTCGTCGACACATGAAAAAATCCAATTTGTTCAAGTTCATGATCCTAGATGTTGATAGACTATATGTGTCTAATATAATTTGATTTCTATTTGATTAGGTATTTAACGTCTATATTACGTCATTTTCTTCTTTTTTAACGTGATGACGTCTCATAAATCGATAAAAGTATCACGTTATGTCTACGGTCACGTTCCGCCTGCTGATAGGCTAATACAAGGGAAGTATCAGGCTATCAGCGAAAGTCTACATCATGTTATTGATTGGTTGCTAAACAACAGCGAATGGCGATTGCAGCGACATGCGATAAAATTAGAACATTCGTTCCAATTTTATCGCATGTTCAATTACATTAGTAATTGACTAGTTGCTATGCAACGCGAATGGCGATACGTCATCAATGTTTTCTTGTGACGTTACCACGTCAAATTATACGAAAACAATTAACCATTTTTTTGAGTTAATAAACGAGATAAACTAAAATCAGCCTTATTGGGTTCAACACAGTAGAAGCATCTACTTACAACAAAGGTAAAAACTTTGAGTGCTTAAATATTGGCCAAAGTACTTGTAACGAATGATTACCTAACTTACCCCAGAAGTAAAGACGATGAAAAACAACGTGAAAAGTTTATTTGTACGAGTACCACGTGACATTTAGCCTCACTGTTTTTCTTCTCAAATCTTGGCTGGTACGTATTAGATATATTTCGGGACTTAATCGCGTGAATTATTTAAAGGTACGAACCTTTTATTTACCCGACGTTTCGATCGAATTGCAGCGATCGTGGTCACGGGTCGACTGTACAATGTGTCAAAAACAATAATTGGCTGGTACGGTTTCTATACTAAATGTTTTTATTGACTATCTACCTATCTATGTTTAGATTTTTTTTCAGCCTTCAAACTTTTAGTTCTTGAGTTCAGCATAAGTTAGTTTTCTTACGTAATATTTACTCGACTGCCATAAGGAGGGTTATATAAATGGCTATTTCTTTGGCACGCTATAGATTCTAAATGTTCTGATGGATTTAGCTTTAGAGGTATCGTTAGATTTGTTTTAGTAGTGAGATTGACAATGGTTACTTATAAATTAGAAAATAAATGGCGCAAAAAATTTGGCGCCGAAATATTTCAGATACTTAATAATTTTAAGCAAGTGGGTTTATTCTTATTTTAATTTTTAGCTTATCTTCACCACCGTTTTGAAAATTCACAGGATTTTTTTTTTTGAATTATGATCACAGTAAGGGATAGAGTTGCTTGCCATAGTTGCAATCGCACTTGGTTTGATTAATCGAGAATAAGACCCCTGTTTCTGTACAAAATAAATTGGTCATTTCATAAGCTTTATAGCCGTGTTCCTCACTGTAACGGCAAGACCGGAATGAGTGGCGACATGTACCTACTTCAATTCAAACTCATGAAAGAGTCTATCCAATCACCTCTCGTTAGCAAAGCGATAGATCGTCGACATCTACACTAGGGATTGACTACTTTTATTCCATATAGAATGAAAATTGTTTATCTATACCTAAAAAACCGGGCAAGTGCATGTCGGACCACGCGCAATATAGGTTTTCGTAGTCCCCCCCCTCCCCTCCCCATCCGAATAATGCGGCTTAAGAAGTGGGTTTTCCGTTTTATTTGTTTCATACTTATAACGTTTTAATAATATTTTTTAATTGAAAATGGAATTTTTTAATAGAATTTGTACGCAAATTTGTTACTTCTCATTTGATCTAAAATTGTAAACTTGTAAAGCCTACTTAGCTGTGTGTATTCCTTTTAATTTCACTATAATTATATAGTACTACCGTAAATTTTTCACAAACCCAACATAACCCATTTAGCTGGCAGGGGGGACACTTGACTCTAAGAAAAAAATGCAATTTAAAACTTAATATTTTTTTAAAATGATCTTTACAAACCGAAATGTTTTTAAAAAATCTATCTAATGATACCGCACACGATGGGGTGAGAAAAAAATCACATCCCCACTTTACATATAGGAAAGGTACTTACCCTCAAAAAATAAAATACAAGATTTTACTCTTTCTCTTTGTCGGCATAAGTAATATGTGTATCCATGGAAAATTACAGCTTTCTAGCACACAGCACACTCGACAGTCTTTGAGCTAAGCTGCGGACGGACAGGCGGACGGCCATGGCGAGGGTTCTGCCATTTTGGCTACGTAATATAAATTACAAATGTTTTTTGAAAACTTTAAATCATCATATTATTATAAATGTTGATAAATTTTCGCGATTTGGACACATTATGAAAATATATATATTACGGGTCTTAATCGCGTGAATAATTTAAGGTAAAATACCTTGTTTATTGACCACGGCCGTTGCAATACGGTCAAAACGTCGGGCAGTAAGCAAGGTATTTTACCTTAATTTATTCACACGATTAAGACCCGTAATATATATATTTTCATAATGTGTACAAATCGCGAAAATTTATCAACATTTATAATAATATGATGATTTAAAGTTTTCAAAAAACATTTGTATTTTATAATTTATTCAACAATTGATAGCGAATTCTGAATTCTTTAAAAATAAAAATGGAAAATTTACTTTGAATTGACTGAATTCTTTAAAAAAAAACATTTCTGTAAATTTTCCATTTTTATTTTTACACATATTTTATAATCTTTCACTTGTGTTGTTCGATATACGGCTACATTTCATATACCTAAAATTTAAACACAAAAATAATTAAGACGTACCCTTTCTTACTTCAATTCCTAAGCAACAACATCGTTTCTACAAAATAAAACAAACGTTAAAGTTCATTTGAATTTCATTCCGTGCTAACAAAAGATGTTGAGTTGTTTACCAGCAATTAAATACCGCACTTTAATGGGTTTCAGAATCTATTGTGTTTTTTAAACTTTTATATCGAAGACAATAATAAAATTATGATATTTCAATGTACAGTCGCGCAATGAAAATGTTTGTCAGTTTTCAATTAAAAAATGTTTTCAGTTTATTATTTATATTTAAAATGTGTTTAGATATTTAAAATTTAAATAATGTTTTGCTTTGTTTTCTTTTGTTTTATAATTTATATGTTTGTTTCTTAGATTTTATTGAGTAAGCACTAAATATGTGAAAATAAACATTTTTAAATTTTCATTTTCAAATTTTGCAAGTACATGCAAAATTTGAAGCACATGCACTGAGACCTATCGTGACAGAACGGTGGGGGGGGGGGGTACAGGCGCGCCACGACACTCTGGTCTAATGTGTTTCTAGCATAAGTTAGAAATTATCAGTCAAACCAATATTCTTAGTCTATAAACACGTGAACAAAAACCTTTTTATTTAATTTGACAACATTGACATTTTGGTGTTACTGCTCTGTTCAAGAAAAAAAAAAACGGGCAAGAGCATGTCGGAACATGCTCAGTGTAGGGCAGTCTCGAACAATTGCATCAGTAGAAGAGCGTATGTTCATGGCACATACGCCCTTTTGTTGAGAAACGCAGTTTTTGGCAATAACTCAATGATGGTATTCGTTCTTATCCGAAATAATTTTAGTTTAAAATAAAAGTTTAAAGTAAATTTAGATTATTAAATGCGAGTGCATGCCGTGTGGTGCCGGCTTAAGAATAGTACCACCCCATCTCTTCCCGTGGGTGTCGTCAAGGCGACTAAGGGATTTCACCCCGGAGGACGGGCAGCAGCGTCCTCTGCGTACTTAAAGCCTTACTGCGATCGCCAACCCGCTCGCCAAGCGTGGCGATTATGGCAATTACCCCCAGGATCTACATACCAGTAGGTTCTACTGGGGAGACCCGTGCCCAGCAGTGGGCCATCATATGGGTTGATATGATGATGAGTGTGATTTTTTTCCATATTTTTCACACGGTTCAAAAGTTAAGGGGCGGGGGGACACGATTTATGCAACTTTCGGAGCGATTTTTTCCAATAATATTCACTCAATTAAAAAAGTAGAACCGTTATTTTTTTTTTAAAGACCTGCCGAATGATGTGCCACACGCTTATGTTTGCTGAAAAGATTTTTTTTAGCTTCTGTTACATGTATGGAGATCCCCCCTTAAATATTTATAATTATTATTTAGCTATCAAACTAAGTAGCCGCTACTACAAGACACCTTTTTACCAACTTTCATCAAGATTCACTGAGTAGTCTTTTGACTAAAATGCCTGTGGCATACGGACAGACAGACTGTATGTCACAGGCATTTCATTTTTTTTTCTGTTTTTGCCATTTTGACTATGGAACCCTAAAAAAGGACTTTAGGTGACGAATCTTTTCGTTCCGCGATTGTACCTATTGGTAGCATCGACAAGAGTTTTGATTAAATTAAATTTAGTGTGCAAGATTACCTAAATAAAACCAACCAACATAAATACAAAGCAGGTTAAAAAATATAAACTACAAGGGTGCCAACACAAATGGGTAATATTTCTATCTTTGTCAAAACTGTACAAGTTATATAAGTGCGAAAGAGTAGTGTGCCCATTGTCCACTACACGTGAAAAATGAACGTGTTCTGAAAGTACATTAACACAAATAACACGTCCTGTATACAAGATAAATCGTCACTTATTCAATTATAACAATAGCTCTTTTAGAAATACTAAAAGTAGGGACTTGGACAATGTACTAAACTTGAAAAGCAAAGCATTATCTTTATACAAATTTTGGTCACGAAGAGTTTTAAGATCTGACCAGTATTGCTCTATCAGTATAAAAATTATAAAATTTCAAACCAATTCCAAACCGGAAGAAGTTCTGAATTCGGATGTTGGTATTTTTTTATGTATTCGACCATAAGTCCGTTATTTAAAGACAGTTTTTTTTAAAGACGACTCCCGTAGTATGATACAACGCTACGCCTACGCCTTGTATCGCGGGGGACTTTGCAAACATACAAGTCACGGACACAAAGTACACTCAGACTCGGAACAACAATTTGTGGATCACACAAAGTGGTGTCCCGTTTGGGAATCGAACCCACGACCTCTTAGCAATCAGACACACTCCCACCGCGCCACCGAGGCAGTTATTTTCAAAATATTTTTTTGTTTATTCCGAAATGGTCACATATAAATTTCGCCATCATTTGATGATGGATTTCGGAAACATACAACGAATCCCCTTAATAAATCAACCGTAATTGAAGCCGGTTAGATGTTTTTTTGTAAAAAAAAGTATTATATTAATTTACTTATTATTGTAATCCAAACTAAAATATTCTTTAAATTACTTCGGTTATGTACCCGAAGTGCTTTCGGTTAACCTATGCTTTTTTTATAATTTAAAGAAAATCAATTTGACTGTTGTCGTGTTTAAATATAATGTACTTGATTATTTTTTTTAAAAAAGGGGTTTTATCTTAATCTTAACACCTTGGCACAATTTACACAACGTCATCTGATTCCAAACTAGGCAGAGTAGTGTGTGTACTATAAAACCAGATAACTGATAAACATACTTATATATTTATAAATACATAAAAGTTATAGATAAATTACACCCAAACACAGAATAAACTAACCTGCTAATCACACAAAGACAATCGACAATCGACTGCTCAAAATAGCAAATCAAAACACTATTTTAAAAGCATATCATGGTTACGTAGCGGCAACTTTGAGATATGGATGGACCCATAGAGCATTTGTCGCGCAGAAGAAAAATGTAAGAGCGATTGTTGGTAATCCGCCATGGGAATCGTGTAGGCCTGTATTTCTTAAGTTAAAATTGTTAACATTGCCTAGCATGTATATATTAGAAGCTGCTAAATTTGTAAAAAAACACATGAGTATATTCACTTTGGCCAGAGATAAATATCCTAGAAATACTCGCGATCCAGCAAAAATTGCTTTGACTAGGGTGCCCAAATCCACATTGTTACAGAAAAATTGTTATGCCATGTGCGGACGGTTTTACAATAAAATCCCTAATGAGATAAAAGACCTGCCAATTAAAATATTCATCAGGAAACTTAAGCAATGGCTATTAATGAAATCATTCCATTCAATAAATGATTTTCTGAATGATTTGTAATGTAACAAAATTATAACTCTTTGACATGTCCTTTTTTTTATTAATTTTTAGTATTATTATATTTTTTATTTCTTGACATAAATGTGATAAATGGACCTACCAATTTGTAATTTTGTAGAACTATTATTAATATTGTGTAATTAATTTAAAAAAAATAATGAATTTTTTCGTATTATGCATAAGGTAATAAGAAACAAATTCAGCAGAAATCTTATTTAAACGAAATAATATTTGCATGTCACTATTGACTGAAGTTGTAAGAACTAAATAATTTATAAGACCACAGATGTACCAACTTTTGTGCATATAAAGAATTTATTATTATATTATTATTATAAAGTGTTATCCTGGGTGGAGATCGAACCCACGATCTCTAGGTAACCTCTCACTAACCCATATGTCCAACAGGCCAGTCAGTTATAAGTTTTACGCGTGTATTATTTGCCTGTGTGTGTGAGTCTGTCCCATCATAGTCCCAAATGAATGAACCCCATCTGTAAAACTAGAAAGTTAGTTTAGGTAATTAGAAGGGTTCTTAGCTTTGGTTTATCCGTTTAAAAGATAATCAACATTTTATATCAAGTATTGAGATTTTTTAATCAAACGTCTAATTTGTTTTCTAGTCGAATTAACATAGGATAATTAGAAAGAAGGTCACATTAGACGATTTCTTTTTTTATGTATTTCAATTAGCAAGTTTGGGTTACTTAAGAGGGCAACTTTTTTTTACTTCTACATTCTTTCTGGTTCATACTATTATGAACCAGAAAGAATGTAGAAGTAAAAAAAAGTTGCCCTCTGTCTCCCAAAATAAACGAACTTAAAACACTACTATTAGTGTTTTAAGTTCGTTTATTTTGGGAGACAGAGTTTTAAGTTCGTTTATTTTGGGAGTGACAGTAAGATGGTATTGTAGTATTGTGAGATTGATTTCTTACATAACTTAATGGGTGCTATAGTGATTTTGTTATATCTAACCACTGGGTATTAGAATATAGTTAGTTTATAATGGTTAACTAAATATTAAATATCCCCAAAACTTTCGCGTTAGTTAGTTAGTTTTATCTGGGCGAACAAGATAAACGCATTTAGCCTCCTATACCATTCACGTATTGAAAGCAGTGCAGTTGCAGTTAAGTTTCGATTAAAACGGCCATTTTCATGTTCTTGTAACTTTGAGATCGATCTCAAATACGCTTGCGTCAAGTATGCGTCTCAAGAGCGCAGTAGCGGCATTCTAGTATGGTGCGCAAGGGTATTTGAGACCGATCCCAAAGTTACAACTTAACTGCAATGGCACTGTAACTGCACTGCTTTAAATAAGTGAATTGGCCCGCTGATTGATTGACTAGCCAACCGTTGCAATCCTAGACCGCCAGCAACTTGCCAAAATTACTGCAGGCTTCATTGGGTTGTTGGTGATGTTGGGAGTTGTGCCCGTTGGTCCTTTACACTGCAACTCTCCGTAGGCACGTGTTTTGGTGTTTTTTCTGCCTCCATACATCCCCTGCATATCGATATATATCGGTATCTTAATAGATTTCGATCACAGCGGTTAATCTCATCATGGATTAGACAATTACTCAGCTGATATAGTAGTAAGAACCGACTCAACCAGCAATCTTTATTCCTGTTCAGCATTCATAGTCGGATGGGACGTAAATCAGACTCGATCGTAGAGAGATTAGGCACATAAGACCGACGATTTACCTGACGGGTTCTTCGAGGCACGAAGTATTGTGACATTTTTCGAAAACGGTCACCCATCTATAAGCTGACAGTTGTAACGTTACTTAACCTTGCTGGTATCTCGATCTCCTTATTTGTCACTGAGTCATGAACCCCTCAAAATATACAATTTACCACTAGGTACTATTTATTTTTCCTAAAAATATATTCAACAATTCTTAAAAGAAATATTCTTGTACTAAGCTCGTGACTGAAGCAACGATTGAAACGCAACAGGCTTTATATTTCAGTAAATACGTTAGATATAGAATTAGAACGTTTAGCTAAATACCTACGTGTTTCTACCTTCAGATAACTATTTAGAGACGATTGGCGCAATACAAGTACTGAAGCGGATAAGGTTTTCTTTGTTTTTTTTTCTACTGAAGTAAATTTTAAAAAATACTGACCTCTATAGTACAGAGGGATAGCAATTTTAAATACCGAATTGGATGACCGTTCTGTGAACTTCTTTGACTTTTGTGATAAATGGCCGTTGTTGTTATCCTTGTCACACAAGTATAGACTTCCATTTATTTTACAAATACAATAATTGCATTTTTGAAAGATAGAAAGATCAAGGGATAAAAATTTGAGGTCTAGTAACATAGTCCAGATAGGTGGATCGCTTCTGGCCCCGGTTTGGCTACGGAAGTCTCGGGTTCGATTCCTGGGTCTGGACTTCAAATTTTTCTATCTTTCAAAAATGCAATTATTGTATTTGTAAAGTAATTGACAAGAAATGCCTTTTAAAATTACTTCGATTTATTTTGTCACATAAGCGACTAAATGTCAAAATCAAATGGTAGTCTTGTTGTTGATGGCAGTAGCCTATCCAGTGTACTATAGAAGTCAGTGGTAAAGACCTATAAAAGTGATTTTCAAATCGATATGAAAGCTCTATCGAACTCTTACCTAAACTTTGGAGGTCTATCTGTCTCTATCTAGAATTATGAAAATATATATATATTACGGGTCTTAATCGCGTGAACAATTTAAGGTAACATACCTTGTTTATTGCCCGATGTTTCGACCGTATTGCAACGGCCGTGGTCACGGGTAGACTGATCTAGGATATTTGTTTCAAACTTGTCTTAGGTACATACAAAAATGAGTTCATAAAAAATGAATATGGACAAAAGTAAAGCGCTAAAATGAATTTGCCCATACAATTGTATCAAACTAATAACCCAGTCAATTTTTTTAAATAAAAGGCTTAAAAGCGCAAAACGTGACGTAAAGCTGGATTTTTGGTATGTTTAGCAAGAAAAAAATGTTCTGCTGACTGCAAATGTTTTCTAGGGTCATATTTTAATATGTTTATAACATGTGGAGCTGGGATAGGGCTTAAATCGTCTCAAGTTTAATATACTTTCAAAATGACAAATACATTTAATATCAAAAACCCATTGACAAAAGTATGTCAAATTTGCAGTTTTTCGCGTATTACGTAGCACAACTTTTTTCTACTAACAAAATGCAGTTTCTACACTCCACTAAGGGGTTCAATATTAGGGGACAATACAAAAGAAGGAAAGGGAGACAGCGTCGTAGATGGGAAGACGATATTAAAAAAATAGCGGGACATACTTGGAAAAGACTAGCACAGAATCGCATTCGATGGCGAACCTTAGGCCTCCCCTAGTCCTCTATGCTGGACAGCAAGACAATCTTCACACACCGGTGTCAAATAATTAAATAAGATTATTATAACTTTATTGTAAAAAGATTGTTAAATAAAGGCTATTGTTATTATTATTAAGGGGTCCAAATAAGATACCAAAAATGCAGCTTTACATCAGGTTTTGTGTTTTTAATGCACGAATTTACTAGGATATAAAGCGAAAAGTAATTAATAACTAAAAACGAAAAGAGCGACGATAGCTATATCGCCAATCGTTACTTACTTACCCCACACAAGAGTTCGCGAGTAGGCACAATTAACGCTACCTTTATCCCTCCTATCCCAAGAGATACAGCAGAACAATGCTTTTAGTGCAAACTTACATTTAAGGGGTCTAAAACCCTAGTTTGTGTTAACTACCTTCGCTGATGGTCTGATCTCATCATGGCGAAAGTTGGCAGATAAAAGAATTTAGAAGTGCAATTTTGGGTAAATTAAACTAATGCTTAATGTGGTACGGTTTGCCTGAAACTTTATATTAATAGGACTTTAATTATAATAGTTATGTTGTGTTGTTTGTGAGATGCGTCGATATTATTACTGTCATTAAGTCACAGCATTCTTTTAAACACCGTGCATTAGCAGGCACTTTAGGCTTAATGTTTGTAAAAAAATGTTAATATTTTAATAAAGTATATTTTTGTTGTAGTTTCATACTAACTTTGCACCCTCATTTTACCCCCTTAGGGGGTGAATTTTCAAAAATCCTTCCATGCGTTATAAAAGGAACCTCTGTGCAAAATTTCATTATTCGTTTAGGCCCTGCGTTGATATGTTAGTCAGTCAGTCAGCTTCTCCTTTTATATACATATAGATGGATACTCGGGATAGACTTATTGATTTATATATATATAATATATAATTTCATAAGCTTAACCGCGTAAATATTTTATTTTAAGGCTAAATATCTTTAATTATTGCCCGACGCTTCGACCGTATTGCAACGGCCGTGGTCACGGGTATAAAATTCTATAATGTGTACAAATCGCGAAAGTTTACGAACATATATTACAGTTATATAATTTATAAAATCTAAGGCACGCGAAGCTGTATATAAAATAAGTAAAAAAGTATAATTTGTGCTAGCCTTTTTCAGACTAGATTATATTGCTCGTAGTGTCTTTCAGTTGGTTAAAAAGAAGAGTAAAAAAACAACAAATCAGAGATGAATCTGCCTTATATTTTACAGTTTCATTTTATATAATAACACCAACAATTATGAACAGTTGTGTTTCTACTAAACATTACAAATAAGTGGATAAATATAACATATTATTAAATAATTAGAAGCGTCATTTTCTCGTATACAAGACTTTTTATTTGTGAACTTATTATTCGTATAAGTAAAAAAATATATAAGTAATTAGTTTAAGATGAAAAAATATGCTTAAAATACAATAGTGATTTTTAAGGAGTTTCAAGTACTGACAAATTCGCGCTGTCATTAAGTGAGCATGTCTCGAGTAAAAACAAAATAAAGACAATATATACTGTTATTACAATTGTATTGAATAAAAAAAGATGGCCGAATACTCTAACGTCACTCAGTTTTGCGATGCCGATAACTCTCATGTTGGAGTTGTAAAAATGGCGGCAAACTAATATATCGCTATTTTTACAGCTCCACGTACAACGTGTAAAATCACAGAACAAATATACTCTCTACATCTTCAAAATATACTTGAAATACGGGTTAACTGGATAAGAACGAGACTTTGTGATTCAAAGAAGAAAACTTGAAATAATTTATACTTGAAACTAAAAGCAAATACTTGAAACTGGCGAATGTACAGAATGTTCGAGCCATAACCCCTACCGAGTAATATCGGCAGGAAGAGCAAAAAAAAAAAAACTGTCATGCTGTCATTGTCACTTAAATGCAAAGAGTGCGGCAAGGCTCTAAGTTAAGATCGTTTGAGTATTCGCGAGTAAGTCACGGCATTATAGGTTAGCTTAAACCACGCTAACTTATCGATAGGAATGTCGTATTTTATTATAATAGTAGTCAAACTAAAAAATGTAAAAACAGCATTCCTATAAAATAATTATAAAAAATGTCCTAAATAAAAAGTCAGAGAGCTTTTGCACTTTAAAACAAAATAATATTATATACTAATAATATAGTTTTATACAGATCAATGCGGGGAATAAAATTTTAAATTAGTTTATTATAACATTTTTAGGTAACCATTTTATATTCAATTCATAGATTTGTTATATATCTATAACTTAATAACAATATGAAATATTATAATAATTATTATATAATATTAAATTAAGATGCCGTCTTTATTATTAGCTAATAAATAAATGATTTATTATTATTTTTTTTTTTTTCATGTTTATGCTGAAGTGTCTGTCTCAAATCAATATGTAATAATCATCAAATAATATAATTATATGAGGACATTCATGAATTATAACAGATTTTATAAGAAGATATATTAAATTTGAAGAAAAATAAACATCTTACAACATTATAAATGGCACATTTTACCTTACAGTCTAGTCTATACAACTATTAGCCAATTGCAACCCAGCCTTACAATTGACAATTTACATGCAATCATTTAAAATTAGAGTATTAAATTATATAATATAAATATATTATGTAATAAATAACATAAATATTCTATGAAAATAAATATTGAAATTAATAACGTCAGTCAATGTTTGGATTTTGTTTATTTTGATATTTAATTCCCTTCGGGTGATTCTCTCTGAAAAAGAAAATATTTTAAATTAAAATTTCGTTAACAGTGTGCTTAATATACAAGAATTTTTATCTTGTAGCAGAATCTGTCAACAACTAAAATACAACCCTAGTTCATAACTATGGCTACGCCCACGTAACTATATCGATGATATAAAGGAAAAATAACTGAATGATCTGTGGAAATTTTAGTCGGAATTGAGTTTTTTCCCAATCGAAAACAATGAAGCGGCGGTAGCCCTAATGACTAAGGCATCGGTCTCGCAATCGTGGGGTCGCGGGTTCGAATCGTACCCATTAAACCACCGACGTGAACCCACTCCTTACACAAGTCTTTGAGCTTAGCTGGAGGGTTTAACAAGATTACTAGTAATGTGGGACCCAATCCCACATTGGTAGTAATCTTTAAAAAAAATAACAAAAAAAAAACTGAATTGCCCAGTTATATTTTACATTTTTTGTATGGAAATGCCATATTGAAAAGGACGCCATTTTGCTCGTAATTCTATTTCGAGCAAAATGGCGTCCCTTTTCACCATCGACGTGCTGATTGTAGTATGGCCTATGAACATCACGAAGCTTTGGTTACTTTTATCTACATTTATATTATACAGCTGAAGAGTTTGTTTGTTTGAACGCGATAATCTCAGTAACAACTGGTTGGAATTAAAAAAAATATTTTACTGTTGGATCGCCCATTTATCGAGAAATGCTATATGCGATATAATACCACGTTACGACAAATAGGAGCGAAGCAGCAATAAAAAATGTTGTAAAAACGGGGAAAATTGACACAGACGAAGTTGCGCGGGTCAAATATCTGTCAGCCTAGTAGTTTGAAAGATTACCCAAACAAAAAAATAAACAAATCTTTGCTCTCTATTATATAAATAAAATAAAATAAATATCAAAGGAAGGGGATACAAATGTTGACCTTCGACCTCTAAATTTGAGAGAAACCGTCCGCAGCCTTTCACAGATTCTAATGATATATCTAAGTGTCGACGTTTTAGCCAATAAATATCTATTGTGACTTTCGTGCACCTGAGCCTTATGAAAACGTGAACTTATAAATTAAAGTCACGCGAACGTGATCCTATTTGTGTGTTTACGAAGATCGTTACACATACAGGCATTTAAATCATGAAAGAATAAATTTGTCTGTGTATGTTTGCATTGAAAAATAGCAATTTTAGCGTGCCAGCACCATATTTAAATCGAAAAGTGATATTCACAACCCCTAAATATTTTTAAAATACCGATCCATGACCTACCCGACACCCTACACCCTACACGATGGGGTAAGTGAGAAAAAAATTTATGTGACTTTACTTTAGGGGTGTTATTTTTTATTAACGTTTTATTACAATAAATATTTTATTATAATACTAGCTGTCCCGCGCAACTTCGTCTGCATAAATTTTCCCCCTTTTTTATAATCCTATGTTACTTCTAATACCTCCAAGAATATGTGTACAAAGTTTTATGATGATCGGATGAGTAGTTTTCGCGTGAAAACGTAACAAACAAACTTACATTTCACATTTATATATTAGTAGGGACATTTTAACACCAAAATTTTAAGAAATTGTTCAGCTCTAACTTTGGGAAAAATAATAATTTCGTGTGCCCGTCGTTACAAAGTTACGTTGTTTTTTTTCATGAAATGTGATCTATTTTAATGGTCCTACTATAATATCAACTCTTCAGCACGCCAAGGGTAAATCATCCTAAGGTAACTCGACAACTCGAAAATAGCTGGCCACGGTTCTTCATACCTATATTTAGTAGGTATCTAGGATTTAAAAGAATAATAATGGTGTTCTAAGGCCCCGCCACTGCACTTCTGACCAAAGACTTTGCTAGTATAATGTCAAAAAACTAGGTTTTTATTTGATTTTTATTTTAAATTCTCTTTGACTGTCCTGAATCCGGCCCAAACCCTTACACGCGTGTTTCGCGTCATATTCATGTCAAATTTGTCTCGTGCTCATCACTGGAACGAAACTCGCCTCATCTGAACAGGCTCTAAGAGTCAGATATCGGGCCGTTTTAAGACCGATTTGTTTTTGTTTGTTGCAGTATAATTTTGTCCGACCAATTTTTATGTGACATCTGCGTCAATCATCTAATAAAAAAGTCATCGTTCATAACTACTTACTGCAGAAATTGTCGTCAATAATATTCAGAATATTATAACTAAGTATAATCGTTGTAGCTGAGGACCTACGTTGCTGAAACGTGGACACTGGACAAGAAATGAGTATTAGATTGAAGACCTCGACTCAGAAAACGTAAGATTCCATAGCCAGATGTACGGACGACCTAAAAAATGTCGCTAGGTCACATTGTATGCCGTAGGTGGAAGACCAGGTGTGTGTGGATAGAGACTAATGATGATAATAACTGAGGTATATCTTGACAATACCACTTTTTAAACCAAAATAATAATAGAAATAAAAGCTATGATGTGATAGACTAAGTGTTGGACAGACAAACTTGGACTACAGATATAACTACTCTATTTCTATCTTAAATAATTATATTGTTTAATTGTTAATTTGTCTCAAAACAGTTACATAAATTCTGATGTAAATGAGACATCCCCAGTAAGTAATTATAAATACTTGTGTTGGGGCTGTCGCGAATATGTAATAAAGAAGGCGGTAGCCTAATGGGTAAGGCATCGGTTATGCCATCATGAGGTCGCAGATTCGATTCATCGCTGGTAGCAGCTTAACTGGTGCGGTTAACGGGATTGCCAGTAATGTGGGACCACAATCCCACATTGCTATAGTTATCGTTTTTTTTAAAAGAAACAAAAAAAAGTGCAGTCCTTACCATGATTTGCCACAGTTTCATCTTAGATAAAAGGTCATCATCCAGCATCGGTTTACCTTCCAAGCTCCCGCTCATGGGTAGATCTATTGGACCCTCCTCGTTTTCAACACTGAATAAAAAGACATAGGCTTATTCTTCTCTTTAGCAAAATCAAAATAAGTATAAGTAGAATATTAAAAAAAAAATTACTAATTAATTAGTGAACAGAAATCATTTTCATAATTATATTTCTGGCTAAAAAATTGAAACTAGGAAATTGCCAAATAGTAAAATAATAAAAAAAACTTTCAATACGTGTTCTGGTCAAACATAACGCAGAAACATATCTAATAGGTAAAGGTTTAATAAAGAATTTTTAAAGTTACATTAGTCTCATGGGCCGCTAATATGGAATGACCGTATAACGATTAGCCAACTACACTAAAATAAATCAGGAGACAGATGGAAGAAATGTGAATGTGTTTTTTTCTCGACTGTAAGGAAGAGTTATGGTTTTCGCGCGTACCTACTCGTATCTTCATTACCTCATATCATCTTTCAAACCACTAGACAGATTTAAACAACTAAGACGTCGTTAAATTTATCTTGATTGCGTAAGTGTTATATAAATGACGTTTGAAAAACAAACATGGCGGCTGTGAGGTGTCATTATTATGATATGTGAAAAAAAAGTTATTTCGAATACTAATATGGGTATCAAATTAAAGGGCTTGTCGTAACAATTTTAAAAATGTATATCATGATTATTGCTGTAATACTAAAAAGTTAGATAACAACCATTTTTTTTCAAAATATTCAATAGTAATATGTAACATCTAACTTTTATCACAGCGATAGCCAACTATTGGCTATTGGTGATAAAAGTTAGATGTTACATCCTACAACTACTGAGAAATTTTAAATAAAAAAAAACCAAAATACCCATCTGCACAAAAAAAATGGAGACAGAGAGATTTTTTTACCTACTTACCTACCTATGTTACCTATAAAATACTGTACTAACTGTGCCGTATGTAGTATGTGTTAACTCAACGAATAAATAGTCAAGTTTTTAGTGTCGCTTAACTTCACTGAACTCGCAACCTGAATCACCACTGAGTCAAAGTTACCCGTACAACTTTGGTGTGTTAACACAAGTAGCGCCATCTGTATTTTGATAACATAAAAACTTACATCAGTTTGTTGTTCGTAGACTCGTCGTCTGGCTGATTCAATTGATAGATGGCGTCAATGTCGCTGTTCTTTGTAGTCAGTTGCTTCATGCGATTCTGAAAGTTTAATACATGAAATGTAGATGGCATTGTTTTACAACGTAATCTGTGAATAATGCCTGTAGAAGAATACAGATGGCTTTCATAAGCTCTGAACACTACCGTATGGTCTTACAAGCCGAATGAAATTATATTTCGTGATAAACAGTAATTTGCACTTCCTAACTGCTCAACTCATTACACTTATTAACATTCTTAATGGACTGAGACATTGACATCCTATCTAAGAGAGAATACGACAACATCTACGGCATGCCAATTTCGATATGCAGGTTTTAGTCATCCATACTAAAGAACAATTAAAACAAATTTATTGAAAATGTGAAAGACGCCCATCATAACATTTTAGGCTTTGATGGTTCAGATCACTGAGGCAACTGTGGCTTCCATATTCAAATTAAAACCCTAGTCATTACTTAAAATATTTTTTCCTTTTTTGACACCCTTTTTATTAGGGTTCCGTAGCCAAAATGGCAAAAACGGAATCCGAATAGTGTCGTGATGTCCGTTTGTCTGGGACAGCCAGACAAACGGACATCACGACACTATTCGATTTCCGTTCGTCCGTATGTCACAGGCATCTTACTCAAAGACCACTCAATGAATATTGATGAAATTTGGTGGAAAGGTGTCTTGTAGTAGCCGCTATTTAGTTTGATATAGGTAAGTAATAAAGATACATCGCTGGGGGCACTACATACATGTAACAGAAGCAGAATTTTTTTTTTTTCACCAAATATTAACGTGTGGTACACCATTCGACAGATTTTTCAAATGTTAATATTTTTCGCGATTTGTACTTACTTATACATTATTTTTTAGCAATAAACAAGGTGTTTTACCCTAAATAATTATTCACGCTATTAAGACCCATATATATATATATATTTTCATAATGTTTTTCAAAAACATTTTTAGGTTTCTAATAAACTTTTATGATTAAATTATTATTTTTGGAAATAATCGTTACGAAAGTTGTATAATTGTGTCCCTTAACTTTTGAACCGTGGGACCCAAAAAAAATGAAAAAAACCACAAAGGTAGCGCTTAATAAATATTTTAAACTAAAATTATTTTGGACATGAACGGATATACCGTCATCAAGTTATGGTCGAAAAAGTCAAAGCCTTTCTCAACAAAAGGGCATAAGTGCCATGAACATAAGCTCTTCTGCTAATGCATGGTTTGACATGCTCTTGCGCGTTTTTTTTTATAATATTAAATTCGCTATGTCTACGTCTGTTACGTTACTATTGAATTTATAATTTTAATACGTTGTACCTACATTAGTTGTAATTTTAGGTTGCAAAATGTTTTGTGCATCTAAGTAAATTAAATTAAATATCACCTATTGTATAATTTTAAATGTACGGAGGAAAAATTCGTCTCAAGTCCCGCCGAATTTTTCTTTCATACATTTAAAATTATATATATACAAAATATGCATAAAAATGCTTTAAAAATGGTGCACATTAAATAAGAAAATGTCAATACCATTTCAGCACTAGCCGCCATGCGTCGCAGAAGCCTGTTGAGGTACCAGTCCGGGGCTGAACCGGAAGCCTTCCCTGATCGCTTCCCGTGAGCTGGAATTACATCAAAAACATCGTTAAGACCATCTTAAAGAACTTTTCAACTATAAAGAAAACTTAATTAATGAATTATGTGTGCTAGTTTATTGAAATTGTGGTAAAGTTTCAGAGCGATTTACAAAAGAGAGAGTGATTTAATAAAGCTTGCAATATAAGTTATGTTTGTAAACTTTTGCGATTTTTACACATTATTTAACACATTATTTAATATGCTACTGATCTTAATCGCGTAAATATTTTATTTTAAGGATAAATACCTTTGTTTATTGCCCGACGCTGAGCTGAACCAGTCTACCCGTGACCATGGCCGTTGCAATACGGTCGAAACTTCAGGCAATAAACAAAGGTATTTAGCCCTAAAATAAAATATTTACGCGATTAAGACCCGTACCTTATAAAATTTTATAATTAATAAAGCTTGTTTTTTAAATGCCTCCGTCTTCCAATATTGTAATGCCTAAAGCAAAAATAAACGGCTCGCTTGCCTGTTTTTTCATTTCACCGGGCGGTAACAGATATGTTAACAAGAAACATTGAACAAATATTGTTTTGTGTAGAAATACGTTTTAAAATCAAATTCGGTTGGTAGGTACTACATTGCTCACTTGATTGTAGTTGTCTATACTCTAGAGCAGCCATACTCAACCTTATTTGAAAAGGGTTGCGTTGCAAATACGCGTTGGGTTGCGGTCCACAGAAATTGAATTGAACCCCAGAGCTACATGTTTAACCGGTGTTCACCGTCAAAATCGCGCGGTCAGTGCTTCTAATGGGCGTGAAATTCAAAATGATAAAAAAAAAAAAATAAGTAGCATTAGGTGACCAACAATACTCCAGCGGGTCGCAGGTTGAGTATCACTGTTCTAGAGAATCACAGTAGTGTTTTTCTAAAATAAATTTAAAGGTAGGTATTTATACAAAAAAACCGTTTCATAAAATAGCTAATTTTAGAACCTACTTCTACTTCCGTACTTATAGTTCTTTCAAACTTACATTTTAAAAACTTAGAAGAATATCAAAATACCATGTCTTGAGAGATTTCTCGCGGTTAGATTAATTAATAAAAGTGTGGGTAGATAAAAAAAAAACATATTTTACGTACTCTCTGTATCTTATTGCTAACAAAATGCATACCTATCTAAATTTCTCAATTTAAGCGAATGTGATTCTTTTTTGAGAAATAAATGCCTTAAACCGTTAGAAGATACATCATATTAGTGGCCTACTTGCATACCATTCTCATTTGAAACTCAACACATGAAAGCACTGAACGCTACCGGACATGACATATTCCTTTCCACACCTCAATATCCGTTCCATTGTGAAAACTTTCAGACCCAACGGACATATATCCTGCTCCCTTTCTCTCTATATTAGTTAGAAAGGGATGACACGTAACTTTCGACTTCTGATTTAGGTGTGGTTAATTTCAATGTATTGTTTTATGAGTATCAAGTTTTGGTTATGTTATATGTCTATTTTGTAAAGTTAGGATCTATATTTAACGCAAGACAAAATTTATGACAGACGGACATAGTGTTAAATATATTGTTCCTCACCTTACTATACCTTACATTTAGTAACGTTTTCAAGAAAAATTAACCGCTTTCAAGAAAAAAAATAATTAAGCACACAACCGAATGCAAATTTCTCGCTGACTCACTTCTATGTTTTAGTCGATTTCTCTGGTATTTTCTAAGCTAGGACCACGTTTTATACACTATAGCCACTCCAGAAAAATATGCGGCCGATAGCGAATCATCATCATCATCATCATCAGCCTATCGCAGTCCACTGCTGGACATAGGCCTCTCCAATTGCACGCCACTTTGTTCTATCTTCGGCTTCTCGCATCCAGCTCCTGCCAGCCGTTTTGCGTATATCATCACTCCACCTGGCTTGAGGGCGTCCTACACTACGTTAGCGAATACCTTATCTAAATCGGGCTACTAGCGTCCGAGAAAATCTCGATCACAAATACGGGTCAAACAAAGAACCACCTTTTTTGAAGGCGGTTAATAATACAAATAATTTTAAACGGTATAAACACTTTTTTCAGACATTTTTTTTTTCAAATATACATAATTCTTTTCGCCAAAAGAAATAATAATCGTTTGCTGCTTTACAAAAAAATATATGCGCATTCGGTTTATTAAAGTTGTGCATTATATTCATAAACTTTCGCGATTTATATCTACACATTATAGTTTTTAAAGATTGGTTTTAATCATGTAGATAAAAAATATTATTAAGGTTAGCCTTTAATAAATTTTTTTGGGGTTCCGTATTTTTCATCCACACGATTATGAACCTTGCAATACTCACCGTTCAAATAAAAAGGTTGTTAGGTATTTAACCTTAAAATAACTACTAAAATTAAAGTATTCAATAACTGAGTCGGAGGAAATCTAGCTTCTAAATTGTTGATATAATATTTTGCAGAAAGAAGACTTCATTTTGATTTTAAAAATAATTCGAACTGCATTCAAAGTTTTTTAAATAATCACTGGTCTGAACTGGGAATCGAACCCGCTAATGTGAAAAACACCACTCTGTGTTTTTATGTCACAAATCCAAAGGATCAGCCCTAAGAATTATTCTTTTCATAATAACCATTAATAAAATACAATCCGTGACTCACTTCTTTACGTAAAATGTTCTATCTACAATATTTATGGTACTTTCCCTCCATGTGTCGTGGCCGCGGGACAACCTGTAGGTACACTGGTAGTATTTTTAATCACCATGACATTCTAATACGACAGCATCCAAGGGTCTAGGTATGAATGGAACGGGTCAATCGTAAAAATCAAGAACCCAAATAAAAGTATTGCGTAATTACAGGGGTCAAATCTTTTGAAAGGACCACCTACTTTTGATTTAAAAGGTTAAAAAGATTGAGGCTTTTATAAATAACATTCAGCCCTTCAAAGTTCCCACTTCAGGACTCTGAGAAAGGATGGCCGTAAACTACCAAGGCGAGCCAAATGTACCATATGGATGTCATAATGCCTTCGATTTTTTTTTTTTCATATTTTTTGAGCAATTAATATGATGAAAAAATAAGAAAAATGCAACATGCGCGTGTACTTCTTGCATTAACAGATTTCTTTCGAGGTATTCGAAATACATAATTTATAATTGGTCGGAAGTCTGTTACCACTAGGTCACAAAATAACTGTTCTCATTTTTTTCTAATTCAAGGTAGTCCATCTGTGACGAAGATCAGTGTAAAGGCAGAAACATACTACTGTGTCGTAGAGTGAGGTGTGCAATGCGTCTGAAGCCTAACGGTTCCATACATTTTGTATGGCTAGAGACACATTAAAGCAGAGTGGTGTGTCGCAGCGTGGTCTGTCGCGACGCACAGCGCTCGCGCCAGAACGGTGGTGGGGGTTCTGGCGCGCCACGACATACCACGACTAATAACTAATTCGGCTTACGCGTCATTAAATCAATAAAGTATTGTAACAACCAGTACCACTAGTACCAACGGGAACAGCTCTGCTGGTAATGTCATCAAATTGAATTGAATTAAAAAAAAAAACTACTTTGCTGGAAGGGGGACGCAGTACCGGGTAGTTTCACGTCAAGAATTCAAACTAGTAATACCCTTTAAGCAGTGTGTATTAACATTTACATTAATTCCATTATATTTTATAATTAATACAACAAACGACATTTCCGCCTATCGGCTCTGACCGTTCCCCCCTTATTTTGTTTTCTCTTAAATCAGACTTTTAGAACATCAAAGCGAATAGTTCACAAATGTTAATGAGGTTTCATGCGAGGTGATCATATCCTCGATCCATCTGCCACAGTACCTTAAAATACTTTCTCAAGCAATTAGCCGTAGTTATACATTAACATAGAGGGGGGTCTAAACGGGCCATGTTTTACGGCAAATTTGTGACGGCACTTTTGGCAACTAATTGCTCGGCCAATAATGGCAATATGTCTGCAATAGTTTGGCGCATGATCCAGTCTCTGAAACGAGCTACACAACCCGGCAACAATTGCCATACCCTGTGACAGCTTTAATGACAATTAGGTGAGCTACTAAATTAGTACAAATCAATATTAGCCATAGGTGACCATAAAAGATGTTTTGCTATATGGTTGGGACATTACTGCCATATTGCCGGCCACAGCATTGCCGCCACAAATTGCCGCAAAACATGGCTCGGTTAGGCGCCCTTTAATGTATACAAATCGCGTTATCAGCCTTTTTGGAGAGGTCATTGACAGTAATAGCAATATGCCACAATAAAACCATCCCTTGACCACTTAAAATTCAACCCTCATAATTGATATTTTTCATGTATTTATATCAGAAATTAATATTCATCCCTACATACTATATCCGACATTTACGTACGATTAATATCTCAGACGTACCCGGGGCACTGATTATAGCCATTAGGCGGAGGATTAAGCCGTCGCCAGGTGACTTGTATTAGAGTTTTAACATTATACATTATGATACGTCATTATTATGCCGCCACAAGAATGACGTCAATCTGTTGTATTGTAATAAAGGCGAAATTGGTATAAATTTTGTAGATTTTAAACGATCTTTAGGGTGATTTTATTTTGAACGAAAATTTATATTGTTTCCCTCGGCTATGCACATATTTAAGTCGGCAACTTAGCTGTATATTATAAAAAAAATATTATAAGTTTTTTAAAAATAAATACCCTCGTTTTATTCTTTAGGAGATGAGTTAACAAAAATCCAATATATTTCTACTTGGTCATTGAAGTTAACTTTATGTTAAAGTTGCTAGAAGTAAGCAGAATTCGCGTACGCATATTAGGTACGGAAATGTCTATGCGTTAATGAGTCCTTCACAGAAATACGTAACTGCCAGCTTCATATATTTTATGATAAAAGTAAGTTCCTGAAGCTCAAAAGACTTGAAAGAAAGTATCTGCCTGAAGTTTTGTATTTCGAAGGCTTATGTTTGAGCGTAGAACAAGCTTCGAAATCGTTTGCTGCAGAACTTTTTAAGGAAAGCACTCCATACCCATCGTCTGAAGTATTTTTTTAAATTCAAGTGGTGGACACTTGTTGATTAAGTTGTTTTTGAGTTTCAGACAGACTGACGAATATCAATTGTTTTTTTAACTTAAGTATGTGAATACAATAATTGCATTTTGGAAGATAGAATAATTTAAAGTCCAGACCCAGGAATCGAACCCGAGACTTCCGTAGCCAAACCGAGGCCAAAAGCGAACCACCAATCTAGACTATGTTACTAGACCTCAAATTTTTCTATCCCTTGATGCTTGCGAGTTTGGGCCCTCACGTGCGCCATCTAGTCGGTAGTTAAATAACTCTATGTGAATTCGGCATACATTTTTTTTAGTTTATTATTTGCATTATTTTTTTACATTTAATATAATAAAATAGCAATCCAAAAATCACTAAAAACCACTAAAGGGTTTGTCCGGAATGCTTTACAATCTGCAGTTAGGTACAATATGCTAAGCAACATAAAATACGAAACTTATATTTAGGTACATAATACAAATTAACTATGGGTATTGAGATATATTAATACTACTAATAAGGTAGGTAGGTACAATGTTTACAACAACGGGTGACCAGAGCATCAGTGCTCCCAACCTAGTCGATAAGACCCGGCTCCGAATGGATTATTCTTGGTTTTCCTCCATTATGTATCAGATCAACATGCAATAAAACAGTACAGTCCTATAGTAACGATTTAATTTTAACAAGGGATTATAACCTAAAAAATGCCCTTTTGTAATTTAAATATTTATATATTATACCAGCTGACCCGCGCAACTTCGTCCGTGTAAATTTTCCCCGTTTTTGCAACACTTTTCATTGCTGCTCCCCTCGTAATCATCGTAGCATGATGTTATATACCCTATAGCCTGGCTCGATAAATGAGCTATCCAACAGTCAAATAAATGTATAGTTCAGACCAGTAGTTCCTGGGATTATCGCGTTCAAACAAACAAACAAACAAACTCTTCAGTTTTATAATATTAGTATAGATAAAACAAATCGCGCAAACGATAATAACAACACAAATCTATCGATCACTTTGCTCAAAACTGCGTCACGGATGTTTCTCAATAACAATAAATTACTGATAGGCTAACCTAAAACTGTTTGCAAATATTAGAACAACAAAAAATCCAAAGATAATTTTACAAAGCTAGATAAGGCATAATAATATACCAATAAGAACAATATTGTAAGTACGCTCAACCAATATTGTCATATTGTAAGCCAGTGGATTAAAAGAGAACTAATATTGACGATAAATGATACCGCCAATATCTGGTACAAAATGACCGGGTTTTTTTGCCACTTAATGGTTTTCGGTGTAGTTTTTATTGTGGGAACGTGATAGCGTGTCCTTATATGACCGAATTATAAATATCGATTTAGCGTTTGGAAAAAATATTGTCTTCTAGATGTTTTATATTTTGCCCATTTTTGCACCATTTTTCATTACTGCTCCGCTCCTATTGGTCGTAGCGTGATGTTATATAGCCTATAGTCTTCCTCGATAAATGGGCTATTCAACAGAAAAATATTTTTTTAATTTGGACCAGTAGTTTCTGAGATTGCCGCATTCAAACAAACTAATAAACTCTTCAGCTTTTTAATATAAGTATAGATTTGAGTTGTTGGAGATCTGATGGAAGTAGGTACCTACTACTTTATAAATAATTAATTTTTAAACTATTACGTTATTTTTGGACTAATTTTGGGTGTGTCTCACTAGTATCATAAGACGCCAACATTTTAGTTTCAAAAGTTCTATTGGCATCGCAGACGATCGCTATGCTATCCATATATATTTTTAATAAAGTCCCATCGCGACAGTAAAATAAAAAAGCGTGGGGTGCTTGTGACGATATTGATTTATAATTTTAACTGCCTCTGTGGCGCGGCGGGAGTGTATCCGACTGCTACGCAAGAGGTCGTGGGTTCGATTCCCGCACGGGACACCACTTTGTGTGATCCACAAATTGTTGTTCCAGATCTGGGTGTACTTTGTGTCCGTGACTTATATGTTTGTAAAGTCCCCCGCGACACAGGGCTTGTAACCTACTGCGGGAGTCGTCTTTAAATACATACTAAAGGTTAAAATATTAGTTACCTAATGGTTCAAAAACAGATTTTATCATCCTTTTCTTTATAAGAAGAAAATAAAAGCTCCGAATTGGCCTTCCAAATGTCGCAAAATCTTATACAAAAACGAAAATAGACCCAGTTTTCTTTACACAAAATCTTTTCAAGTCCATATCAGATCTGGTTTATCTATTTCGAATGCTGTAGGTACACCTTATAAAAAACTTGATAAAAAATAGGTAAACATTTTTTTTTAAGTGACCCTTTTAAATATAAATAGATCTAGAGATAATCATTAGAAGTGGGATCAAACATTGCAAATTCATGAATAATGTAGATCAAATTTAAAAAAAAAAGATTATTTTAATAATAAACAGAGCCTAGCCAGAACAGCGAACACGTAAGAGTGGGTTGTGAAAAAAAGAACTATCTGTTTTTTGCTAAAAACATTTTCATGTCAATTGACGCCAAAACGAGTAGGTTCATTTGCTATCACTCTAAAAAAGTTATCAGATCTTATGGAAAGCCAAACTTTTAACTCTACACGCCCTTACATAATAGTATAGCGTTCTGTGAGAATCCTAGTCTTATGTTCTCCACAAACCCTACTCCGTAGTCAAAATCTGTAGCTTGGTCGTTTCGTAAGAGTGACGTCGACACTCCTATGAGCTGACGACTCGTATAAACAGAAAATATTGACTAAGCAGAAAGAAGTGATCATTTTATGCCAATAGAGCCTTAAGAAACGGAACAGCTAAGCCACCTTTAACGGCAACTACCTTGCTGTTACTGCCACTTGAAAGTGATTATGTATCTGACATAATAAATACTCTTGAGCACGGTTCAAAGTATCGTTTCAATATTTCAGGATGTGTATCGTTAAATTGCGAGATATTTTTAATCACTTTTCTGTTACCATAACTAATTAATATTTTAATCGATATAAGTACTTACCTCCCCAACAGGAATGTCCATAACTTAGACACGATCCTGAAACATAAAGAAATATATAGTGAGTTAAAGATTCATTCATTTCAAATATTTTTCATATACGCCTCTGTGGTGCGGTGGGAGTGTGTCCGACTGCTACGCAAGAGGTCGTGGGTTCGATTCCCACATGGGACATCACTTTGTGTGATCCACAAATTGTTGTTCCGAGTGTACTTTGTGTCCGTGACTTGTATGTTTGTAAACGCCCTCGCGACACAGGGCTTTTTAAAATAAAAACTAAAATAAAATCTTTACATCAACAAAGGTTGTTTTGTGTATTGTGGAGTTTCATTCACAGAACAACAACAAACAAATGGAAATTATGAAAGTTGTCAAAATCAAAAAATAAAATCCTGAACCCGCTCACGTTTACACATATCTTGTAGCTAACCGTATGCTGGAGTCACAAACTACACTCATGGACACGTAATCTTGGACCAGTTCGAACCACTTTGTTCCGAAATTCCGTGTCTCGGAACGACGTCTAAGTGTGTGCTCGTGAGAAGTAGGCTATAAAGCCTTTCTTCTGTACTCTCAGTGTACTTGAGGTCACAATATTTGACTTTCATATACATCTGAATATTCGTTCAAACAAGAGAAGTAAATATATCATTACCGTCAAGGTGGTAGATATTCATAGTTTGGGCTCCATTAGACGCTTAACATTACTTTTTTGTATTTCTAACACATTATACGGATTAGACCAAACCAACGCACGGGCGAGAGAATCGCGGCGACATTAAGTATCGTTGTGCCACTTATTTCTATACACTCTCTTAGAAGTTATCGCAGTGCTGCGACGGACGATTGGCTGAGCGCGAAAAAAGCGTCAAGATATTGCCGCGCGCTCTCACATCAAGCGCGCTGTCAAACGCAGGCGTCTTGCCGCGAAAAAGTGACGATCATCGTCGCGAACACGCGGCAATGCCGTTACGAGTCGCGACGATAAACTGGCGGAATAATTGTTCGTTTGTGGAGACTACCCGACGATAGCAGAGCGGTGTCGCCGCGATTCTCTCGCCCGTGGAGACGGTCCCTTAAATTTGTTCCTTATTATTGACTCATAGATCTGTATTATAAAGTTACAGTTTATTTTTTATATATACAATAAATGCATTTTTGAAAATGTATTTGAATGTATTTGTGAAGTTATTGGCAAGAAATGCCTATAAAAATTACTTCATTATTTTCTATATATTCCGAGTTAGATTCCCGGCTCCGGCAAGTGATTTTTTAGAAAATCTTAAATTGCAATTATTTTTATTTCATAAAATAAAAGCACGTTTTTAAAATGCAAGCCTAAGTATATCTCTTCTTTCAAAGTATTTATTCTATTCATTTATATCCCAGTACCAGATGTTCCGTTTCAAACGATTTGTTTGTGTTGAAAAGTATTTCTACAAAACAGTTTAGTTACTAATACAATGTATAACGATGCGCAGAGAGTGCATCCTTTACATCCTGTAATGACTACAATAAATTTATACCTATAGGGCTGTCACTTATTCGGAATTTACACAATTCTCACAAAATCACAATAAAAAAGAATAAAATGAGCATATCAAAATTTCATTTTTTTCCTTAAAATTATGTGAAGCGTGTGCTGATACCACACCCTTGTTAAGTTATAAAAACAAACTTGTATTAAGGGTGCCGAGTCCGACCCAATAGAGTTTCTCGTGTGTTTTCTAATCGGTAAGTTCTTATAATTTGTATTATACCCGAATTATACTATGATTTTCCCAAATGCATGAGTTTGCAGTTATTTTGTCAATATGACCTACCCGGGTAATGTAATAGTCAAAGCTAAGGTTCATATCCCACAAGTGACAATATTTCTCGGACTTATAATCCTACATTCATGTTGCTACACTGAGTGTGCTTCATGTATCGAGTTAACAATTAAACAAATCATGATTCTGCACCACCTAGAAGTAAGACCACCGAAAAATCAATGAAATAAATCATACCAATTCAACGAAATAATTGACAAAAATAGACATTTCCAGTTACACTCACGAGTTCTTCTAGGGCCTTTCAACTAAACCATTGGTATAGCATAATTAAATACAATATCCAATTTAAAGAAGTAAACAAGATCAAGGAGTAAACAAGCCGCTGTCACAAATTAATTCCGTTTGTGATGGGACGTGGCAACCCTAAATGCACTTTGATATACGGCGACATTCTCGCAAACCTCTTGCGATGCATTAGTGCCGAGTGTCGCAATAATGGGATCATATACTCAGTTGTCCGACAAAGTGATACCTGGACTATATAAACAGCTGTGTATTAAGACAAGATATTGACATATCGCGCGAGCTTGCTGCGAAAACTTAAAAAAAAAGATCGTCAATTAGTACCTTGTTTGCATGTTGGGTTTACCGGCGAAGTATGTGATAGGTAAGTATTATTAGATGTGACCTTTGTACTACCATTTTTCACGCAATTAAAGATGATTTGATTTGTTTTTTTTTTTTAATACCTACATTATTAATATCTCTTTGGTCCTAAACAACTAGAACAAATACAGAACAATGAGCACTCTTAGGGTTCTGATTATCGTCGCATCGGCCGCGCGGCAGACGCGCGCGGCCTTCTTCTATCGCGATGCAAGGAAATGAATTATCACTTTTCACACTTTCCGGTTACACGGCGCGGGACGCCGGATAGTGTGAAAACTACCGTACATCGACAAACACTTCGTTCCGGGTACACGGTTTCAATCCGGCGCCGTATAGCCAGCGCCGGATTGCAACCAGAGACCGAAAGGACCGAATTTCATAAATGAGATATAACGAATGTCTCATTTATCAACATCAAAATTTAAATAAACTGATTTACTAAAAGCTTAAAATATCTGTCTATATCTGTTATCTTCATATCTATCATCGTCATTTTTATTATTTGGTCTTAGTTTGTTATTAAGCATTTAATATATTTGTAAATATAGCTTGAAAGGGTCCATAATATAGCACAAGAAGGATTTGAAAAAAAAAAATAACTAAGCCGATTCTAACAATAAATCGAATCAAATTTAAAAACGATAAATTTCAATTCTGAATGTGACAAATAGGACAATTCGTCAACGACTTTACAACACCAATATTAGCCTTTTAGAAGCTTTATATAACATTTATATTCCTCAATAGGGCTTTAAAACGCCCGTGTATCAATTGAGAGGGCCCCAATCAGTTTGTTCAACACAACAAAGGTATAAATCCCTCCCGTGGTTGGGGAAATTTCCCTACGGACCTATAATAGGCATTTTCCTTTGACTACTTGTCTTATATGAAATGCTCATGGTTTTATGAAGTTAAGGTTTGCTGCGGTAGAGTGCAGGCGAGCTATAAAATAATACTATAATAAAATGTTTCACATTATGAGAATATAGTCTCTAGAGTTTTTTTTTATTTTCAGACTGTTTATGTTCAAGGCGATAAGCATCAATTTGAATTGTACGGAATATTACAATGACGAGACGTGTGATTTATTTTTCACACGTCATTGTCATTTTTTTTTTAAAGAAGACTCCTGCAGTAGCTTACAAGCCCTGTGTCGCGGGGGACTTTACAAACATACAAGTCACGGACACAAAGTACACCCAGACTCGGAACAACAATTTGACGATCACACAAAGTGGTGTCCGGTATGGGAATCTCCTAAACTAACTTCTTGCGTAGCAGTCGGACACACTCCCACCGCGCCACAGAAACAGTCATTGTTTACACGTTGTAGGATAAGTGGACTGTATAGCATAGATCTCTATAACTCCCTACGTAACTATTACTAACGGAGTGCGAGCTAAACAGGTGTTTGCTGCCTATTGCTTTAGACATGTTGATTTAGAGCGTAAAGTTATGAAAAGGAAAGCCGTCATAACATAGAATTAGAGAAAGCATGTTAGCGCTAGATTCATCGAAGTTCTGCTGTTAAAACAGCTTATTCTAACGCCTTGTTATGTAGCTATTTGCTCTCAAATCTGGAAGAGATTTTCCTTCTGTAATGATTGGGACCATGCACTAACTGTTTTCTGTCATAATTATGCTCATCATGATACTATGCTGTTGGACAAAGTTGTCAAAAGTTATACCCTGATTTAGTTAATTTCTTTAGCGTATTAGTGTAGTAATAAGTAGTCTTACTGTTCGGATTGGGTTGATTTCTCATTGTTTTATTATCGATTTTGATACAATACTCGTATAAATTGTTATTTTTGCATTTATCATTCTTTGTGCCTACACATACAAGTTTATTAACATTAATTACACAATTGTAACGTTCTCGTTACTGTACTTCAATATTGTCATTACTGTTGTCGTATTTTAACAAATTAATGCTTCATTTGCATGCCGACAAAGTAATTACAGTTTTAATGCAATGACGAAATTACTACAATGAAGTAAATGTTACTTAGGTACTATGTCTGAGTGCCTGTTAGTGGTACATAGTGCGGAGAATTCTATGTAGAAGTTTCTTAAACTATGTACCAGTCATGGTAGGGATGTTGACTGTCAAGTCAAATCAGTCTCTTTTTATGAAGTGTCGAAACGACAAGCTCTATAGTAATGTGTATGGAATAATAAACTATGACGTCATAAGTTCATATCGTCAAATAATTACTTTTAGTATTCGTTTTCATGCTTATAAATTCCAAAATATGTTAAAATGTAAAATAACAGTTATTTTAGAGCAATTTAAGATCGACAATTACCTGTATTATAAAATAATTTACTGTTATTGTAATCAACTACCCAACTATGTGCTATTTAAAAATACATAATATTAATTTTCTTAATCGCTCCTAGTAGAGTATGATGATTGATGAAAGATATATTGCAACACTGTGGGATGGTAGAAAACCTTCACGCACAAAAAAAAAACAGTACTCCGTGAGAAATTCATGGAAACCATTTAATCGACTCGAATAAGATGTATGTAATAATAATAATTAAAAAAAAATATGGATAATACCACAGTGGATTCCCTAATTCTCTTTATTATTAATCCACTTTGCAAATAATGATAATAATCCACGTATTGAAATAAAAAGTGGCAATCAAGTTAAAAAAAAATAATTACAATCCCTTACTACGAAATCAGCCTTGACAATGCACTTCGAAAAACTAATTTACTAAGCGTAAATTAATATTCTAAGAAAATAACGTTTCCATGGAAAGCGTAATGGAAATTAACGAATCAGTATGCAACACTGTGGATGGTAACAGCGGCCCATAGCATGTTTTCCTATTAAACCATATAAAATTGTTAACTGTCAATGCACACGAGAGCGTAATAATAACCTCCTAGAATTACACAGAGTAGAGAAATAAAGCAGAGGTAGCGTTTTTTAATACTACAACAGTATTTTAACAGTCATTCTGATGGTTGGTGAACGTTAGGGAAGTCAAAATCGATTCATTCCTCTTTTGAAGAACTCCATGCTGTAGTTTTAATAACTACATTGCAGTCGTTTCGTTCGTCTTCGTTCCGTATATGTCTAATAATATTCCGTCGAATAGTATTGGAGCCAAAGAGTTGCCACTCAAACTTCAGAGAGTGCAAGTTGTGTGATGCTATCTCATACCACGAATTGAATGCGATTCTTTCATTAGAAAGTTTAATAATGAATAGTGACCGATGATTTACAAACATCTGTTAATTATGAAAATATATATAACGGGTCTTGTGTGAAATTAATGCGTGAATAAATTAAGGTAAAATACCTTGTTTATTGCCCGATGTTTCGACCGTATTGCAACGGCCGTGGTCACGGGTAAACAGTCTACCCGTGACCACGGCCGTTGCAATACCGTCGTAAGACGGAAGACCCGTAATATATATATTTTCATTATGTGTACAAATCGCGAAAGTTTATCAACATTCATAATCCGTTTGTTTTATGAAGAATTGATTTGAATGTCAATGAAGAATCAATGAGTCTTTTGAATGTACTCGAGTTCTTGTTATTACTAAAGTTTACTAATAACGTTTATTAGTTGGCTATCCAAAGGGTTTTTTTAAGTTTTAATAATTTAATATAGAAATTCGTTGGGAAAGTAAATTCTATTTTTGCCTTGATTAATTAGCAGCATGTTCGTAATTAAATTCAGGGCTAAACAACAATTTATTACTTTAAAATATTTTATCAATAGGATTTCCAAGAAAAAATATAGTGACATACATTTTTATTATTCACATAGATAAATATGTACCACAAACATTCGATTATCATGCATTCACAACATTTAATCTAATACAATTATGCTACTGAAATATCAACAAAACTGCTTGTAGATTTATCAATTCGCAGTACAATTGAAGTCTACCCACGCAATTTTGTATCATGTGGGTTTGATATACATAGACTTAAATTAAAACAGACATTAAAAACAGATTTCATTCTAAAATTCTTAGTTATTCATAAACAGCTGCAAAGTTACAAAAATACAATTATATTTTTTACTTTTATAACAGGTATTTATTTTGTAAATTTTACTAATGATAGCAAACCGCATTTCTTTGCAAATATTATGTTGTAATCGAATCCAGTCTAGTAATAATTTGAAAGTTCTAACAATAACAATAAACTACACTACAATAGCTATACAGGGTGATTTTTAATATACTAATAACCTCCCGCTCTTGGCGTCGGACATTAAACCAAATAACTTCGTAATAAAATTACGAAGTTATTTTTATGTGAAAAAATTGTAAAAAAAATACAAATTAACCCACCACTTACCCCCTACTTTTGTCACACATTTACCACATATCAGAAAGACCTTGGAGTAAAATTGACGTTTCTTTGTTAAGTTTAGGATTTAAACCTCACAACAAACAACAATTTTACTCCAGTAAAATAGTCTGCAGGTGGTGAAGGTCATAACTCCAAAAACAAGTGGTAGGTGATTAAGGGTTAATATATTAAATATTTTCGAAAACTGATATTACAAAGTTATTTAGTTTTATGTAAAAAAGTCACGCGCGGGAGGTTATTAGTTTATTAAAATCACCCTGTATAGTATAATTTGCATCGAATAAACTAAAAAAAACTTCTAACGTCAATTCAATTGACAACATGTGCAATATTCATACAGTAAAATTTACAGTGTACGGAGTATCACTACAGTATATTTCTCGCCTATTTTGACTAGCAATTGTCAATATTTTTGCAATTAAGTGCAAAAATTTGACCATGTCTAGGGAGTGTTACTACAATTTGCTCCCCTATTTCTACTAGCGATTGCAGTATGTACAGCCAAAGCGCATGCTTTTTTCCGACATACCTCCTCGCTGACTTCGCCATCCGTTGACCTTCTCAATAAGGTTGGACGCTTTGCTACCTCTACTGTTAATTCTCTGCTCTGTGGATGAAATATACGTCATTAGTTTCTAAGTTATATCATTGTTGCTTATATAAAGTTGTTTAGGACAGGCCCTTTGTGTCTGAAGTCAATTTGACTATGACTTCGTCAATTATTGTCTTGTAATGCTGCTTGAAAAAATAATTAGGAAAGTAGATTTGTTTATCTCTTCACACTTAATATTTATATATTGTATAGAAATATTTCCAAGTTTACTAGGTATATTGATTAAACTATTAAATACTATATTTAAACTAGAAATTAAGACTAAATAAAACTAAAATATATCCAAAAAATTGGGACCCCTAGGCATGGTTCCACAAATACTGGCAGCATTTCCTCGCTGTATAGCCATGCTGATGCGTTGTGTGAGGAAGCTGCCAGCTCTACGGTCACCAGTGGAGTCGACCAATTTTTTGGAAAGTTCTTTAAAAAAATGTTGTGCACTTGGACCCCACGGGCCAAGGGTCTCGACGCCGAATGGTATAAATATATATTGGTTGCCGAGACCACTGTATTTAAGGGTTTTTAGATTTTCGGCCGCTTTAGCCGCCGCTCCAGCTTTAACGCTGGTTCCGTGGAGGTGGGAAGGAGCAAGTGTGTCTACACACGTGGCGTCCCACACAAGCACCCTTCCCAAACTCCAAGGAATCAGCGTCATCCCGTCAGGTCTCTTGCCATCGTCCCGAGCTAAGCCGGTAGGTTCCAAAAGAGCTGGTACGTTTATCGAGGCAAGAGCCCGACGGATTATTGTATATTGATATATTGTATTGGTTGTACGTAAAGCTGATATTCTTATAAATTGGTTCAAAGTATCACACTATATAATATTATAAAGGCGAAAGTTTGTGAGTATGTGAGTGTGTACGTTTGTTACTTCTTCACGTCTAAATGGCTGGAGCGATTTTAATAAAATTTGGTATGGAGTTAACTGACACCCTGGATTAACACATAGGCTAATAAACCGCGGGTAACACCGCGGGGCATACAGCTAGTTCAGAATAAAAACTATAAATAAAAATAAAAATTTAAAGTATGAAACCAATTAAAAAGACATCATCGATATCTATGATGTTATTAAACTACTATCTTGTAAAATGACTGTATAATTGAGTTATATGAAATAAATACTATTCAATCATACAATCCTTAAGTAATTACTAAATTTTATAATGATCTTATAGTCTAACTAGAATAATTATTTGTTTACTATTTTTTTTATTAGTTTATTTTAATGGTTGATTATTTTAATCATTTTTTTTTTAATTTTATAAAGATAACTAGCAATGAGGGATTGTGGGTCCCACATTACTAGCAATCCTATTAACCCCTCCAGCTAAGCTCAAGGGCTGTTAGCAGTGAGTTCAAGTCGGTAGTATAATGGGTAGGATTCGAACTTGCGACCTAACGATTGCGAGTCTGATGCCTTAGCCATTACTACCACCACGCATTGTAATACAATCAAGACTTTTAGTGACCATTAAGGTGTATTTTTTTAATATATTACTACAATATAACATCAATTCAATTCAAAATATAAAACTTCCAATACCAATATAGTTCACAAACGTTTAATCGTCAATTTTCATCTCATCCATAGATTACCGCCATAAAAGCAATAACGCCGCATGTCACATTCACTTGCCGTCAATAGGGACTGGTCATTTCCGAACGTTGCGGTGCAAATGCAACTTAGACTCTTTTAATCATAGACTGACTGATATGTAGTTGATTAAAGACTTTTGTTTGGGCGTGGTGATTATAGTTCTTTGTGTAAATGTGACGTTGTTTTAGAAAGTAAAATATTGTGTTATGTTTATTGTATTAAGATATTGGACATTGTTTTTCTGGGTAATTAAAAGGCGTGGTTAATCTCAGTTTGTCGAAGAGAAACTATAATGATTTAATTAATTACAATAAAATATAATTCTGTTTTTGTGTTTTATATAGTAGACTAGCTGTGCTCGCTACTTCGTTCGCGTTTGATGCAGTACTGTTCACCTCCTATAGGAAGTGAACAGTGAACAGCGTGATGATAAAAGGACGGCCAGTGAAAGTCCCGTCTAAAACGATCCACCTGTTTCAGAGATTAGCCGGAACAAATAGACAGACAGAGAGACATAAAAATTAAAAATAGTTTTTGTTATAAATAACCTATTTAATTTCATAAGCATTTAGTAAAATGCTGTTATTTTAACATTACATACAAACACTTCAATTTTATTTATTTGTGTAGAAGGTAGTATAATATTATTTTAGGTATTTTAATATTCTGTAAATATATAACTGCCCCAAAAGGGTAATTGTGCGTTAGTATGTATGTTGGCAAGTCCATTTCTCCAGCATACTCTATGGCCCAAACAGCTGGCGGGGTGCCATTGAATGCGTCACAATTGTAGGAGTGACTTAAGCTATTTTCCAATTGATATTATTAAGCAATCAAGTTTTTGTTTTTATATTTTTATGATAAACTTTTTATCTGATTTATTGGGAAATTAATGATAATGGAAGCTACAAACTTCTGGTATTCTAGTAGCATGGTTGTTTATTGAGATACTTGAAACGTGTGTTTTTCAGAGGTTCTATAAAAACAAAATAATTATTAAGCTTTACGGGTATGATATGATGGTCATCTTTCTTTTTACCCGACTGTATCAGAAGGAGAGCAAGATTTTTTTCCATGCGTTTATTTATGTGTATGAGAGATGAAACGGATTGTTGTTTGGCTGGATACCGGATATTAGAACAACCGTCAAGCCGGATAGTTGGATATATGCTGCCGAACATTGCCATTGGTTTGTGTGATTATTTTTTAAATAAAGTTAGTGCGAATTGCTCGCGATCGTGAACCTTATATTTGGTGGGCGTCTAATGCTACACAATACCCAAATTTATCAAAATTTGGCAGCGAAATGTTTTTTCTAAACCTGGTCTTGTTAAGAAAGATAAACAAGAAGCTAGGATAAGCAAGAAGGATGATAAGCCGGCTTAAGAATAGTGTCACCCCATTTCCTCCCGTGGGCGTCATCAAGGCGACTAAGGGATTTCACACCGGAGAACGGGCAGCAGCGTGCTCTGCGTACTTTAAAGCTTTACTGCGATCGCCAATCCAATCGCCAAGCGTGGCGGTTATGGCAATTACCCTCAGGATCTATAATAAGTAGGTTCTACTAGGGAGACCCGTGCTCAGCAGTGAGACATCTTATGGGTTGATATGATATGTTATTTGTTACTTCTAATTTTTTTTCCATAATTTACCTTTTGTGCAGTACGAGTACTAATTTATCATATACCTAGTTTTGTAGTTTGTTTCCAAATCCCAAAGAATAATCATTTTCTTTCTAATTTCCTAAGTTGTGAAATTATGAAAATTCCATTTATGAGGTGTATTCAAAAAGTTTAGTACAACTGAAATAATACAAGGTACTGTAATACAGCGACACAACACAAAAACAATTAACATTATAAACTGGTTTTACAGCAACCTCTCTATTTGTTAATTACTCTGCAGTATCGTGCAGACCTACCCCAACATGTGGCCCATATTATACATTTATAAATTGTTGTAATAACGCTGCTACGTGGAAGTTCATGACCTTTGTTACCGATTACTAGTAATTAAGTAGTTCTTGTTATTTGAATTATCATTGAAATGGATAAAATACAAGGTGACTAACGACCGAATTCTTAAACGCGACTTAATTATAGGGTAGGCGCATAATGGCGATGTTGACTGTCAAGTCAAATCAGTCTCTTTTTATGAAATGTCAAAACGACAAGCTCTATAGAAATGTGTATGGAATAGGAACCTATGACGTCATAAGTTCCTGTCAAATCATTACTTTTAGTATTCATTTTTATGCTTTTAAATTCAAAAACATGTTAAATGTAAAATAACAGTTATTTTTAGAGCATTTTAAGATCTACTATTACCTGATTAGTATAAAATAATTGACTCTTATTATAGTCAACTACCCATTCGCTAATGAGCGTTTTCATTTTTGGTTAGGATGTCTCATTGACGTATAGACATGGACCGCTCTATACCTTTCAATTAAAAAGTAAATATTGACTGCGAAACGTGAAAGAATGAAAAAGCTCGTGCGGCCCTGTCTCTTTGACAGGTATTGTCCACAAAGTAGCGTTGTCTCTTTGTAGAGAGTTGTTAATTTTGTTAGGTAATGATGCACGCAAGTCATTCTAGTACGGTGCGCAAGCGTTATTGAGATCGATCCCAAGAATACGAAAATGACCGATTTAATCGAAACTTTACTGCAAGTGCGCTGCAACTGTACTGCTTTAAATACGTAAATTGGCCTCCTGGTCTATAGGTATGTCAATGGTATGTCTTGAGTAATAAAAAAAGGATGAAATTTTTTGCATCGATGTCAATCTAGCCGATTTATCGGCTAATTTCTGTCAATGTCGAGTATTTGTTTGTACATATTTATAAGTCTCTTTCTTATTAATTTATCATGTACTAGCTGTCCCGCGCAACTTCGTATGCGTATTTTTTCCCCGTTTTTGAAACATTTCTCGTCGCTTCTCCGCTACTATTAGTCATAGCGAGATGTTATATAGCCTTCCTCGATAAATGGGCTATCCAACAAAAAAAGAATTTTTCAAATCGGACCAGTAGTTCCTGAGATTAGCGCGTTTAAACAAACAAACTCTTTCGCTTTATAATATTAGTATAGATTTCAAATATTTTTTTACGTGTTAAACGCGGATGTTTGAAAATAATGACAATGAAACCGACCGGTTTGCCGCAATTTTCACAACCGCATGGATGAAGTTGTAAATGTGCATTGACAAAACGCGTGTCAATCGCTTGTCATCAGAAGCTAGATTAAGACCGATGCCAGTCACCAGTTTTATTTTTTTGCCAAAACTAGAATCAGAATCAAAAAGGGCGAAAAAACAAATATGGCTGTAACAAACACACTTGTATAACAGTTTCTTGCGCGTGCTTCCTAATGTGTGTCCGCTAGCATGCTTATATTTGCTTTTGATTTATTTATTGGCATGCTATTAGCATGCACGTTTCTGTTCTGTTACAGTGTACCCGTCTTAACATACGTGGGCAAAGCTGCAGCACAAGCTAGCCATACATTAAACAGATACGACCTATGTACCACAATCTGATTTATTGAAACTAATGAAGTGAAATAAAAAAAAAAATATTCACTTAGGAAGCAAAATACTCCTCTTGTAAAAAAATATGATTCGATATGGACATGTAATGCCTATTCGCAATAATAAAGCAGGAGAAAAGAAGGAAGAAAGAAATTCTTTCTTCCTTTCTTTCTTTCTTTTTTTCTTTCTTTCTTTCTTTTAATAATAAAGCAAGAGAAAAGAACAAGGCAGTAAAAACTCGCGGTTACTCTTTTCAAATTGCGAATGTTTGTTTGTTTATAAACTGTATATGTAGGTAATTAGAGGATTGATGCAAAGACAGGTCAAATAATAATAGTATTAAAAAAAGCAAAACAAGATTAATTAAGTATATCAACCTTATTGGGTACAACATAGTAGGAGCATCCACTTACATTGTCAAAACTATATGTGCTTAAATATCTCTATAACTCAGTCTAAATCATACGAAATGGCCATATTGGTCATGCTGAAGTCGTAAAAGGCTTAGTGTACAATCAATCACGATATAATCAAGTTACTACAGATATTTACGATCAACATTAAAGTCAGATTTAATATGTTTGGCAAACATTGGCGTTACGATCTTAGAATTGATCATAGTATAATGTCTAGTATTATTGCTTGTGAGAGACCGTGACATAGTTGTGCATTACTAATTGGTGACAATTTTCCAAAAAGGTAACAAATAGGGTATGGTAACTCTCTGTTGTGATTGGGAATGTACGATACTTCCACAAATTTTGTAAAATATTATTTGTTTATTTCGTATTCTAGTAACATAATGTTTATTTGGATCTTTGCCTTTATATTCCACTAGCTGTCCGCGCAACTTCGTCTGCGTAAATTTTTCTCGTTTATGCCACATTTCTCATTGTTGCTCCGCTCCTATTGGTCGTAGCGTGATGTTAAATAGCCTATAGCCTTCCTCGATAAATAGGCTATCTAACAATAAAATATTTTTTCAATTCGGATCAATAGTTCCTGAGATTACATCGTTCAAACAAACACACAAACTCTCCAGCTTTATAATATTACTATAGATGAGTATATAATGACGAGTATTGGAAAAGAGTTGTCTAAGTTACTCTTACCAATCATAGACGCCAAAAATATGTTACCTCTATAGTCAGTAACTTCGAGGACGGCTAAACGCTTTTTTATTTTAATAAACAACCGCTACCTACTGCGTATGAAGGACTACCGAAAATATGAGGTAATTGTTTTCAAATTAAATCATGGAAATGTCAATATTACTTGTAACTTTTGACACCATCGGCGTAAATGTAATGTTTAGTTGAATTTATGTTGTTAGTTCGTAATTTTTGTTGAAAGAATTGGTCCCATACGTGACGGGACTGTTTCGTTGTTATAATTCCGTTGAGAATCGTTTCTTAGTTGGAATATTCGGCTATTTTTACAGGACTATTTATTTATTTATTGTTATTGTTAAGATCGTTATATGACTCCATAAAATAAGTTCATGGTTTATTAAAATAAAAGCTATATGGCTGCCATGTGAACCGATTAATCACACTCATATCGTAACAAAATGGTCCGAGATTCCATGGCTGTGAGCAATGTCTATGTATGCGTAATTCTCTGTCTTTGTTATATGGAGCTCGCCATCTGATCGGTATTTTGTGTTACAACGTAGTATACATACATACTCGTAGTATATTACTTAACTTCTAAGATCATTATCATCATCACACAACATATTAACCTTTAGGTACATACAATCCTTTTTGTTACCAGAGTAACACAAATTGGTCACATATTTTTCCATAAGCTCTTGCATTACTCTCTCAGTTGTAAGCTATTTTTCACCCGAAATGGGTTTCATGAGATTTGGAAATGATTTTCGCGAAAGTACGATTAGGTATATGTGATTACCGGATCATGTTTTATCTTGAATGTATGAGGTGTTGTGTAGGTGCAAACTAAGTGCAAATTCCACGCTATCTTTGTGAGCGTTACGGCTGGTCTCAATAATCTATCTATCGATGGATTTGGCTACTAGCGGTAGAATTTTGACATATTTTTTATGGAGCTTATGTCAAATATATTGCTTCAGTAGCCAAATCCATCGATAGGTAGATTGTTGAGACCGGCCGTTAGTCAAAATGTTTTTGACGTGATAACATCTTATAAATCGATGACCGGTTGCACTCGAAAAAGTGTGACATTCTGCTCACGTTCCGGTCACGTCCGTTCCTCCTGCTGATTGGCTGAAGTATTGCGCCCGGGTTCACTAAAACCGTCACATGCATGGTTGTTTCAAAGTCAAAGTCATCAATGTTTTGGCGATTGCAGCGGCATACAGTACAATTGGAAAAAAGAATAAAAAAATAAAAAAGCATCGTTGTTTATTTAATGTCATCAATGTTTCCTTATGTCGTTACCACGTAAAATTATCGAGAGTATATGGACTTTACTGACAATCATTTTAATTTTGACTTTTCTTACTAGAAGGTGTGGTACATAAGTACACTTTCTCTTTCTTCGAAGAATCGACTCGATCTAAGAGAAAGTAGCTCTTCAACACAATGAGGACTTGGAAACTGTTACTCACTTCTCCACCTTACAGTGGTAATGTTACTTATCCTCGCTGATTTTTAAAACAGATCGGTCACTGACCCTTTTGAAATCAACCAGCTTTGAAGTATTCGAATACACCATAAGGTGAAAGCAGTTCCTTCGGTTATAGTCGTAAAATTGATGAAAAACGTGGAAAAGTTTGGTGTGCCGATATAATACATCTCATTACGCAATTACATTTTCAGTGGAAAAAAGTCTTATATTTTCAAGAAAAACTGGTATTGTTTATACACTATAGTGCCTTAGGACATCGACCTCTTGAAAGGTAGGAGGTTTAACGAATTATGTAATTTTAGACTTGTTTATGAAATAATAATAATAATATCTTGTGACAACTTACACAACGCTATGTGATCCCAAACTATGCAGAGCTTGTACTATGGAAACCAGACAACTGATAAACATACTTATATATTTCTAAGCTACTAAGCTGAAGAGTTTGTTTGTATGTTTGTTTGTTTGAACACGGTAATCTCAGTAACTACTGATCCGATTGAAAAATTATTTCACTGTTGGATAGCCCATTTGTCGAGGAAGGCTATAGGCTGTTTTCCGTAGTACAAGCTCTGCATAGTTTGGGATCAGATTTTATTGGAAGTTGTGTGAGTTGTCCCAAAATATTATTATTTAATAAACAAGTCTAAATTTACATTATTCTAAACTTCGTACCTTTCAAGAGGTCGATGTCCTAAGGCACTATATCAGGTAGCGTTGTGTGAGTTGTATCAATACTAAATCCCAATTAAAATTATTAAACGAGAAAGTTTGCTCGGTTCTTCTTTCACATAGCCCTGGATCGACGGGGGCTTTGCATAGGAGTAGTTTATGAGCCGGATATAACATCAAATTACTTTTGATCCCAAAATATGCAGGACTCCTGTGGGAAATTCGTATGGGAAAAGCTAGTTTCTGCGGAAAGTATATTTCCTATATATACAGTGCCACTATAGTCCCGTCTGTCCATTCGTTACTGAATAATGTTATACAAATAACATACACACTAGCATTGCATCTTAAAATAAATAACACGCCCTCTTACGAATACACATGCACCCATACACACACACACACACACACACACACACACACACACACACACACACACACACACAATCGCACACATGCAAACAGAAATATATGTTTTACTAGCTTTGCCCACGGCTCCGCCCGCGTTGATGTCGGTAAAAACAATCCTTTGTCCTTCCCCGGGACTCAAACTATCTCCATACCAAATTTCATCGAAATCGGTTTAGCTGTTTGAGCGTGAAAGCGTAACAGACATACAGAGTTACCTTCACATTTATAATATTAGTATGGATTATAACTCTCAAATAAATGTTATATCGATTATCATGTTAATTAAATATTAAACCTGTATACTTTTATATGTGTTACCAAGGAGAGAGCCTGGAGATCTCTAACACAGGTTTCGCACCTAGTACAAACTCCAGCTCTCACTAAGGTCTTAATCTATGTTCTGTACCTGTTTTAATATTACATTTTAAAAATGGCTCAAAAAATTGAAAATAGCTCAATACATTGGAAAAATATTTCATTCTTTTTTTTTGAAAATAAACTTAGTTTTCTCTAATACTGGAATAGTTTAAACATAACATTCAGAATAATGTAGACTATTGCATTCAGTCGCTCTCATAATCCACCATAATCAATCATAAAAATAAACCATCAAGCTATTTAGGGACATAATATCCAATCGTTTTCCTCAATTCTCATTCAACTAATATACTTACACTTCTATTCCATATAAAAAGAAATAGACCGAGCCAAACATTATGTCTATAAATAACTTCAGCTAACTCTTTATATTTTAATATGCATTTTGTTAGCCTTAATTTTGTGCATTCTCTTCGATACCTCAAAAATATTTTTTGATAAAAAGCACTGAGTAAATATGTTTTCCAGTAAAACTTTTCACTTTAAGTGTACACTTCAAGCATCTTTGTTGCAGCTTTGCAGTAAAAGGAGCGGATGTATCGTCATGCACGAAAGTGCCTTAAATGCGTCATAATTGTGACATTTTGCAGGAATGGAATATTTGACGCGCTTTTTTATTTGCAGCGGTGACGTAGGTGTACGGGAACACTATTCATTGCATAGTGCACACATCTTGTTGCAGTAGGTACCTACTCTGGTGTATTTTCGTTGCAGAAATACATTATCAAATTAATCAGTTAACTTTAAATGTCTTAACCAGACTACTCTATTGAAGAGAGAAACAAGCAATGCTTATTTTTGGACAGACGACCATTTTTACCAACTTAATTATGTTTTTTTCATATTCTATTCATTTCCTAAACAAAAAAATAATGCTTCAGAATGGAGTAGGTTTTTGTATAGCTATGATAGTGATGATGGATTATCGGCCATTGAAAAATGAATCCTAAGTTTGGAGCTTTTGGTGGATTTTGGAATGGCTATGGAAAATATGATGGAATGGTACCTGTAGCGCATTCCACGAGGCATATGACGAGCAGCAGGGCAAAGACCTTGGTAACGGCGCTTGTTGAACGACTCGACATCTTGTTGCCTCTACGATCCATTGTGTTGTTGTTCTGGGTACTGCAACAAAAATGGTTCCTTAGTGCCATTCAAAGTAAGTCGCTAAAGTGCCGATAGACATCAGTCTGTGGAAGTACGTCCTGGTGTGACGTCATCATCCCTCAAAAAATTAGGACATGGATTTGTTAGAATCTCTTAACATAACCTATAAGAATGCAATAGAACATGACAAAATAAAAAAAATATATATATCCTTTTCATACTCCATTTACCCGGCGCGAAATGTATGGGGATGGATGGTAGCTCTCACACGCTCCGGCGTCCGTCCGGTCGAGTCGCTATACATTCGCCGCCGGGTAGCCGGCGATCGGGTACCCGACGCTGGATTGAAACCGGAACGTGTGAAAAGGGCCTAAGACGTTTCCTTGAAAATTTCTCTCTTCGACTCAACCTTACTCAAACAAAATCTGTTTTATTAGTTGCATAAAATCTCCTTAACTTACTGCCAGTCGAAATTTGTGGTGAGGAAACAATTTTAAAACTCAAGATACGTCGCGTTGGGACAATCTACGGGACAGCTCCTTTACAGACGTTCCGATTTCAATCCGGGCGCCGGTTGTAAATGCCCTTTCGCGAGTGTAAAACGATTGACGACAGATTTGTCTTCCCTGTCTAACTTTATATCCTAATTAATTGCCATGACTAACTTACCAAGACATCACGATACGATATGATGATGCTTGGAGCTATGATCGTTGATATTTACCAACACACACGCATTGGTTTGTTTATTTCATTTACTAGCTTTCGGGCGCGGCTCCGCCCGCGTGGATGTCGGTTGTCACGATAAAAACTGTCCTATGTCCTTCCCCGGACTCAAACTATCTCCATACTAAATTTTGTCTAAATCGGTTTAGCTGTTTGAGCGTGAAAGCGTAACAGACAGACAGACAGAGTTACTTTCACATTTATAATATTAGTATGGATAAATTAATATAGTATATACAGTATAGTATGGATTAATATTAGTATAATAGTATTGATTTAGTATATAATAAGTATTTTGTTATTTAACTTAAAGGTTTTAAAAGAGTGGCTCATAGCAGTTTACACAGAACTCGTAGGATGATGCACGAAGCTTCATACAAGACAATGTTTGTAATAGATACCAGTTGCATAATAAACATAAACAAAGCTTGAAACCATTTCTACTTAATTTACACTTGCACCCTTCTGTATGTTGCATCACGCGATCTTTGTTACAACAAGCTCGGTAGAGAAATCGCCAAATCAAATTATGTTTTGTATTTTTTTATGAGAAATATATTTTGTTGTTGTTCAATAAAACCATGATGCAAAAAATAATCTAGAGGTTTTTTTAAATATTTAAATTACACCGCAGTAAGGGAATTTTCTGTCTGGTTTAATACCTAAATCACAATCCCATGAAGAAACACAGTCGCATACATTAACGAAAGTTCATTACTAGCGAACGGCTTTATCAAAGTTTCAGTTTGTTTGGTTAAATTCCTTATTGTAACGGCCAGGTTTGAATGGAAGGAAATTTTTGAAAATGTATCGGATATGTCAAATATTTTGTTGATATTTGTATGAAAATCGTAATTAGTTTTATTTAGCGTTACTTTTTAGATTAAATATAGTTTGTAATAATTACATGAGTCTATGTAAATGATTATTTAATACTAGCTGTCCCACACAACTTCGTATGCGTAAATTTTCCCCGTTTTGCAACATTTCTCATTGCTGCTTCGCTCCTATTGATCGTAGCGTGATGTTATATAGCCTATAGCCTCGATAAATGGGCTATCCAACAGTGTCAGAATATTTCAATTCGGATCAGTAGTTCCTGAGATTACCACGTTCAAAGAAACAAACTCTTCAGCTTTATAATATTAGTATAGATATATAACATTACAAACAGTTTAGTAATAAATCACAAAGTGAACAAAAACTGAAGTTACATTTATATTTATAGCTACAAATTAAAGAACTTGGCTTTGTTTTCTCAAGAGTTTCACTCCGAGATATTTCAAGACATGCAAACAATTAGGTTTTTTTACCAAAAAATACAGAGCAAGGTAATGAAACACAATGATTTGTTAAAGCAAATAATATGGTAAATATAACAATGGAATATTTCATTGTTTTTGATGTTCCTTCTATTAATAAGAAGGCACTTGAGTTAGAAGGTATTGTTTGTCTGGAAGTTGGTATTATGTAAAATATGATACATAATTTTTATTATGTAATGGTGAGCCTTTTTGATAGTATCATTTTCACTTTTAAGAGGTTTTTATTAGATGTTATAAAATTCACTAGCTCGTGTCCAGGGTTTCGCTCTCGTTAGGTTAGTTCACTTTCTTGCGGACGTTTTCAACTATCTATCGATGGATTTGGCTATTTGATGCATAATTTTGACATATTTTATATGAACCTTATGTCAAATATATATCTCTAGTAGCCAAACCGATAGATAGATAAAATATTGAAAACCGCCGTTCAAACTGGATTTTCCTTAACACATAACTTATTTCAAGTCTACATTATAAAAGAAACTTCTCTGAAAAAATTCACCCCCCTAGAATTATATTCTTGTTTTAAATATTTCAATACATAAATAAATTAGTAACTGTTCTGTCTATAATAAGATGAGTAAAAATGAAATATTTGATAAAGTATAAAAAAGGGTTGAATTCATAAATATTTATTTTCAAGTTAATTTTTACTCTAACGCAATCATGCACATAATTAGGTTTAATTAGGCAAAAAGAGAAACACCCAACAAAATTTTCAATTTCTGACCCGTAAAAAAGAGAAATATTTTATGGCAGGTAATAATGGTATTTTTGTATATTTATTGGTAAGCAATTAATACGCAAAAAATACTTCTAATTTGCCGTAGCTAAGATCGGTTAGAAGACCAAGTCACTTAACTGATGACTACGTGTTTATTAAAGAATTTTATAAGCTACGGGTAAAAATATTTTATTTTAAGGATAAATACCTTTATTTATTGCCTGACGTTTCGACCGTATTGCAACTGCCGTGGTCACGGGTAGACTCTCGGGAGTCAAAAATATTTACGCGATTAAGACCCGTAGCTTATAAAATTCATTAATGTGTACAAATCGCGGAAGTTTACGAACATATATATATTTTTTTAAATTTATTATCGAATCATTAAAACATACAATTTACAAATAATAATCATAGCACAAATAAACCACTGAGGTTTGTCCTTATGCTACGGAAGTCGGATCTCAATACAATATTGTTGACGCTTAAATCTAAATGTAGGTATTTAACAATATCGGTAAATCTAATTGATTACTACAATACAATAATGTAGTCGTACTGTGAATCGGTAAGTACATCATTAAGTATAATTCTCGAAGTTGTTTAAAATATGATTTTTGAAAACAGTTTTATAATTACTTTTTGTTATTTTATTTCGCAATTCAGAGGGTAGTTGATTGATCAAATGGGGAACCATATAGCGAGTAGTTCTTTCTCCGAACGTATTCTCGGCTCGCACCGTACATTACTTGTTTTGAGCAACGCGTCTAGTATATACAGAATGTTCAATTTTTGTGAACAAGGTGTAATTAAAATATTGTTCTTTTAATAAATTTAATTTTATTTAAAGGTGAATTGGTAAAGTATTGCAATGTTTAAAAAGGCCTAATTCATTATCTTTGTATTGTAGTTTAAGTTGTGGGGATACTATTCTTTTTAATATTCGTAACTGAAGTGTATAAATTTTATTAAGGTGTGTGTTATAGGTACGACCATAACTGCTGAGGCAATATTGGACATGTGACTCCGCCAATGAGTTGTATAACATCAACTTAACCTTATATGGTATACGTCTATTTAGTATGGTGATATTCGCTAAGAACTGTTTCAATTTGTTACAGACGTGTTCAATATGGGTAGTCCAACTAAGTTTGTCATCAATGTGAAGTCCAAGATATTTGTGTGATTCAGTTAATTTAATAACAGGGCAACAACAAGAAGAGACACTGTGTAGGCAATTGTGATCATGAGCTTTTATAACATTGGTTAGCGACTGTTTAAGGTAGGGTGACTTGATGTGCATGAGTTTTGTTTTATTAGAGTTAAGTACTAAACCATTGTCATGGCACCATTTATTTAGTACATTAAAGTCGAACTGTAGTAGCTTACATACTTTATTTGGGTCTTTGTCGGCTATCAATATGCATGTATCATCAGCAAACTGATAACACGTGCAATGTTCTAGGTAACTGTTATATTACGTGTTTATTGCACAAATTTGTGCGTTCAATTTTCCGTCTAGAGATTTCCTCTCGAGTTAATCTTTCTTTGGTCGTCTGATTGCTTAATTAGTTACGCTGCACGGATAAGTGTCACATTTTTCGGAAATGAAATCATCTATGTATTGACAGTGGTAGCATTACTTACCCTCGCTGATATCTCAATCTGCTCAGTGAACACTGGGTTAGGGACTCCTTAAGTAGACAAATAGGAGGCTTTTCAGTTGTGTTTGGTGAAAATACATTTTTCGTTTCATCATTATCTTTTTTTGTACACATAAATGAGCTATACACCCAAGTAATATTTTTTACTGAATTGTACAAAAATGAAATCCTACACAGTTATGACGTTGTAACTACGGGTCGTCAAATCGTTTACTAGTTGTAGTCATATTTCTTTGTATCGTTATAAATTATTAGATATTTTTAATATTATCGATAAACATACTCAAATAAGGCATTTTGAAGTATTTTTTATACGCATTTCTTGCCCATTACTTTACAAATCCAATAATTGCATTTCTGAAAGATAGAAAAAATTAAAGTCCAGACCCAGGAATCGAACCCGAGACTTCCGTAGCCAAACCGGGGCCAGAAACGAACCACCTAATTGGACTATGGGTCTGGACTTCGAATTTTTCTATCTTTCAGAAATGCAATTATTGTATTTGTAAAGGCATTTTGAGATGTAATATTTCCTAATTTTAGTATTAAATAAGTAACCTATTCTCATTGCATCTACAAAATTAATGAACCAGTTTGTACATTAAGAGAAGTTTCTAAGGCAGTCCAATCAGAACTAATTAGAAGGTAAACCACTAATGGATAAAGTATGCAAGTTGCAGTGAAGATGTACCTGTAACTTTATAGTAGCAACTTGTGTTACTATAAAGTTACTGGTGCCTGGGGGAAGTTAATTTGACTTATTTCTTGCGGGAGTAACAATATATCGAAAAGATAAGATCTGCTGATTTCGATCAATGTGAATAGAGTCCCTGATTTTAAATAAATTGTACAATATCGTGCAAAAAACAAAGTCATCCATTCTTCGTTCATTGACCGTGCGAAAGACTTGGTCAAATCATATTCTTAAAAATAGCACGACTCTTTAAAACAGGTTATTCTAATTGGTATAAATTTCATCTTAACTGCCTGTCATAATGATAAATGTTATATGTGACAGAGCAGATTTCCTATTAATGAAGAAGGAAGATTTTTTATTGATATTTACTAAAGAGTATTTAATCCATTGGACAAGCAATCAAGATGTCGCGGGTTCGAATCAAATTTATAAATGGTTTACGTCGATAGTTTACAAACGGTGGGGGTTCAACCCTACCCATTATATTATCGACGTGAACCCACTCCGAACAAAAGCCATTGAGCTTTGCTGGAGGGGTCGACAGGGTTGCTAGTAATGTAGGACCCCTAATTCTACATGACTAGTTATTTTAAAAATAATAGTTGTCTGTAAAGTCGGTTTACGAACGATAATTTTAAGTGATATTAGCCGAAGAACCGACAGCCGTTGGGGTAAACGAGATCTTGAGTGGAGACCGCGTCTCGGCAAACGTAGTGTAGGACGCCCTCAGGCCAGGTGGAGTGAGTGATCTACGCAAAACGGCTGGCAGGAGCTGGATGCGAGAAGCCGAGGATAGAACATAGTGGCGTGCAATTGGAGAGGCTTATGTCCAGCAGTGGACTGCGATAGGCTGATGATGATGATGATAATGTCATAAAAAAATATCAATGACATTGTAATAAACAAACATGCCTATGACAGCTTTAGTGGACCCGGGCGCTGATGGCCACAGTCAATACCGTGATGAGTTATCACCATTTCCATTGCTTCCATTGCTTAGCAACTTGTCAACGGAACGTGAGCGGTGATGTCACACAAGTTGTAAGACTTTATCACCTCACAATATAAAACAGGCGGCTATTATACTATCGGTTTCCAGAGACCAATGAACAGAAATAGATGTTTTATATAGTAGAGGAGAAATATGCTATTCAGATGTAAAAGCCAAATTTACTTAGTAGCTTTTGCAAGGTACAACCATCGAGATTATATGTACTAACGTACTACATTAATACCACAATGGGTATAACAAACATCCACCTATCTTCACAAACTTTGTGTGTAGTGGAACATTCTTATTTATTTCTTAACAGATACAATAATTGTTTTAAAACTTTAGCGATGTTTACTCATATTAGAATATTATCGGGACTTAATCGTGTGAAATATTTTTTATTAACAATAAAAAAAAAATTCAAGACCAGGCGAGTGCAGTTGAAAAACCCCGCGTCTCTCGGAGACATCGCTAGGCTGCCATCAGTCGATCTATGACCACGATCGGTGCAATTAGATCGAAACGTCAGGTAAATAAAAGGTTCATACCTTTATATATTTCACGCGATTAATTCCTGTTAATATTCTAATAGATATAAAAATGTATAAAAACATTTCTTATCGTAATTAACTTAGTAAAACTTATTCTTAGAGAAAAATAAGTTTTAATACCGAGTCGAGTGATAAATTGTAAAGCCTTTTTATTTGTAATGTAGCTCAGTAGAAAGATGCTAGATCGTAATCGGTGCAAATTGTATGGTGTATTGCAATCGATGTAGCGATAAATATATGTAACGATAGACTGCTAAGCCGGGGCCGTGGGTTCGACCCCCACCCAGGATAAAACTTTGTGTAATGAGCACAATAGTTTATTCTGTGTCTAGGTGTTATTTATCTATAATATGTAATGTAATATGTTTATCAGTTGTCTGGTTTCTATAGTACAAGCTCTGCTTAGTTTGGGATCAGATAGCGTTGTGTGAATTGTCCCAAGATATTATTATTATTATTATTAAATCTACTAGTTTATTTTGCTGTCACTTAGATTATCATATTTGGTTCTTGTGAAGAGAATAAA